>JAUCBN010000009.1:685278-5685278 GCA_035048815.1 Abelmoschus esculentus | reverse complement strand
CATGTCTGTGAACGATTATGATATTGAGTTTCTCCGACTGCTTCAGTATGCTCCTTGGATTGTTACTACCGAGAAGGAAAAGTGTGATCACTTTTTGAAAGGACTCTGGGTGCCGTTAAAGATTTCTGTAGCCACCCACCATGATACCGAGTACAAGATGATCACTCGGCGTGCCAGGAAAGCCGAGCGTAATGAGAGTTTGAGGGTTCAGCTAGAATCCCAAGTCCAGAATAGAGGTAGACGTCAGCCTGCAGCACATGTACAACACAGTAAGAGTTTTCAGTCCCGGAAGAGGGGCCATGATGAATTTGAGCCACAGAGTTCTGCACGGGCTAGACCAGCTACGTCAGTTATTCCTGCTGCTAGTGGAGCTGGATCCACTAGTACTCGAGCCTTGCCTCAGCATTCGTTTTGTAAAAAGTGGCATTCAGGAGAGTTTCGGATGAGGAGCGGGGCTTGCTTTCATTGTGGTTCTTTTGATCATCGTCTCAGGGACTATCTAGTGTCTCCACAGCGAGGTTATGCTCCGGGGCAATCTCAGGCATCAGTTCAGACTCCTACAACGAGAAGAGGTCAGGGTAAACCTGCTGTATCTGGTACCGATAGTAAGGGTAGACCTAGTCAGTTTAGAGGATCAGCTCGATCAGGGGGATCTCAGCCAGGGTTAGTTTATGCTACGAGGAGACATGAGGACCGGGATGAGCCAGACGTCATTGCTGGTACTTTTTTTGTTCATACTATTTCTCTTTTCGTACTGCTTGATAATGGTTCTACTCGTTCATATGTATCTAGCTCTGTATCTGGTTATTTGGAGATTCCTGTAGAGGATACCAGTAGCTCCGTCTCAGTCTATAGTCTTGTAGGTAACCCCTGTGGAGGTTACCAAAGTTTATAAAAATTGTCCTCTTGAGGTCTAAGGGGAAATCTTTCCTGCTAATCTGATGGAGTTGTTGTTTAAGGAATTTGATCTGATTCTGGGGATGGATTGGTTGTCTGCTCATCGAGTTACTCTGGATTGTGAGCGTAAGAGGGAAACTCTAGATTGTCTGCTCATCGAGTTATTTCTTCTTTAAAGGCGAAAAAGATGATAAGGAAAGGATCAGTGGCCTATCTTGCCTATATTCTTGACCCAAGGCAATCTGATTCTGGGATGGAGAAAATCCGTGTTGTGTGTGAGTTTCGTGACGTTTTTCCAGAATAGTTATCGGGAGTACCCCTAAGCGGGAGGAGGTGGAGTTTTGTATTGAGTTGTATTTGGGGACTACCCCAGTATCCATGGCACCGTACCGGATGGCTCCGAAGGAACTTAAGGAACTCTTAGAAAGAGGTTTCATTCGACCTAGTGTTTCTCCATGGGGAGCCCTTGTCCTTTTTGTCAAAAAGAAATATGGGTCGTTACGTCTATGCATCGACTACCGGAAGTTGAACAAGTTGAATGTTAAGAACAAGTACCCTCTTCCTCGAATCGATGATCTGTTTGACCAGTTCCGGGGAGCTGCTGTGTTTTCTAAGATAGACCTCAGATCTGGTTATTACCAACTCAAGGTTAAGGATTCTGATGTTTTCGAAATATCTTTCTAAACTCATTATGGCCACTACGAGTTTCTGGTAATGCCTTTCGGACTTACGAATGCCCCTGCAGCATTCATGGATATGATGAATAGGGTGTTTCGACCCTATCTGGATCAATTTGTTATGGTCTTTATTGATGATATCCTGGTTTATTCTAAGTCTGAGGATGAGCATGAGCAACATCTTTGTATTGTATTGTAGACTCTGAGAGAGAAACAACTCTATGCGAAATTCAGCAAATATGAGTTTTGGCTATCTGAAGTTGTATTTCTGGGTCATGTCATTTCGCTAAGGGTATTTAGGTTGACCCGAAGAAAATTGAGGCTATTATGGAATGGAAGCAACCTAAGAATGTGACGGAGGTTTGTAGTTTTTTGGGATTGGCTGGTTATTACTGGAGGTTTGTAGAGGGTTTTTCTTCTATAGCCGCTCCGTTAACTAAGCTTCTGAGGAAAGATCTTCCGTTTACCCAAGTCTGTTCTGACACAAGTACTGGTTCTGGCACAGCTAGAGTCGGGGAAACCCTATACAATTTACAGTGATGCCTCGTATACCGGTTTGGGATGTGTTCTGATGCAGGATGAGAAGGTGGTAGCCTATGCTTCTCGGTAGTTGAAGCCGCATGAGTGTAACTATCCTACCCACGATCTGGAGTTAGCAGCAGTGATATTTGCTCTGAAAATCTGGAGACACTATCTCTATGGAGAGAAGTGTTACATTTTCACTGATCATAAGAGTCTGAAGTACCTTCTCACTCAGAAAGAGCTTAATCTGAGATAGCGACGTTGGTTCGAACTTCTGAAGGATTATGACTGTGAAATCGATTATCATCCTGGTAAAGCTAATTTCGTTGCGAATGCTCTGAGTCGCAATGCCATTTCTGATCTGAGAGCTCTATTTGCTCGTATGTGTTTTTTCGAGGATGGTAGTTTGTTGGCAGAACTCCGTGTTGTTCCTACTTTGATATCAGATATTCGGGTTGAGTAGCCCAATGATCCTTTCTTGGCCCATTGTATTGCGGAGGTCAATGAGGGAACTTCTCAAGACTTCTCTGTTGATCAGGATGGAGTTTTGTGTTTTCGGGGCCGATATTGTGTTCCAAGGAACTTTGATCTAAAACAAGTTATTCTTCGGGAGGCTCATGACAGTCCATATTCTATGCATCCTGGTGGGGATAAGATGTATAAGAATCTCCGGGAAAAGTACGGTGGAAAGGTCTCAAGCAAGACGTTGTTAGTTTTGTATATAAGTGCTTAACTTGTTAGAAAGTCAAAGCAGAGCATCAATGTCCGTCTGGACTTCTTCAGCACATTGAGATTCCTCAGTGGAAATGGGAGCGTATACTATGGACTTTGTTAGTGGTTTACCTTTGACTCCGTCAAAGAAGGCTTCTGTTTGGGTCATCGTTGATCGGTTGACCAAATCTGCGCACTTCATTCTCGTCAGAACTACTTACCCTCTCAGTAAGTTAGCCCGGTTATACATTTCTGAGATTATTCGGTTACATGGAGTGCCTTTGTCTATTATTTCTGATCGGGATCCAAGATTTACATCTAAGTTTTGGGGTTCTCTGCATTCTGCTCTGGGCACTCTGTTGAACTTCAATGCTGCTTATCACCCTCAGACCAATGGTCAGTCTAAGCGTGTGATTCAAATCCTTGAGGATATGTTGAGAGGATGTATTCTGGATTTCAGAGGTAGTTGGGAGGATTTCTTACCGCTTGCCGAGTTCGCGTATAATAACAGTTATCAGGCCAGTATTAAGATGGCACCTTACGAGGTTCTATATGGGCGTAAGTTTCGCACCTTGGACTGAGCTTAATGAGCATCGTTTACTGGGTCCAGATGTTGTGCATGAGGCTGAGGAGACTGTCAGGTTGATTCGGGATCGACTCAAAGCCGCTTTTGATGGACAGAAATCATATGTTGATCTGAGACATAAGGATCTTGAGTTTGAGGTTGGTGATGAGGTTTTCTTGAAAGTATCTCTGTGGAGGAAGGTACTCTATTTTGGTCGGAAAGGCAAACTCAGTCCCTGTTATATCGGACCTTACTGTATTATCAGACAAGTTGGACCTGTAGCTTATCAGCTTGAGTTACCACCAGAGCTTAAGTGTATTCATGATGTGTTCCATGTTTCTGTACTGAGACGCTATCGAGCAGATCCGTCTCATGTTCTATTAGTTGAGGATTTTGAGATCCTTCTCATATTCTAGAAATTCCAGATTTTCTCGGGAAATTCCTGGAACCCAACCTGAACCTGATCCATGACCCGACCCGGACCTGACCCGTGACCCGACCCGCTAACGTCATCGCTGACATCACTGTTGACGTCATCTATTGACGTCAGCGTTAACCTTGCTAACGTCAGCGTTGACTTTTTCAGGCCCTGTCCTACTTTATGTTTTTTGACGTCTTGAGTTCGATGGAGCAGTCCGTTTTTCGAAATTCGAACCCGAAGTGTCGTTTTTAGGGCTTTTATGCTCAAATGTTTATTTGGAAGTTATCTGAATTGGTTTCTAAAATAGTTTCTGTTTGGTTCAGGTGACGTAGACTCCGACCCTGAGCACTTACCTCCTCCTCCTCTTGGACGACCTCCAATTCCTCAAACATCAGGACCCACACGTGAGTTTCGTTTTACTTCTGATTAGTGTACTTATCGGTATAGTGACATAGTAGTGTGTCTAATCTTCTGTTAGGTATTGAAAATAATAAGGATATTTTGCAGGATGTGCAGCGTAGCAATGTTTCTAATTATCAGGATAAAGTATTTGAACTCTTAAATAATAATAAAAAAACAACTAATGATAATTATCAAAAATTGCAATATAAGATTGAGGAGCTCACAATGTATTATGATGAGGAAAAAACATTACATCATCTTTCCCCAGATTTAATTAAAATATTAGTTAAAGATAATGATGAAAAAGATAATGTGGAATATATAAATCCTGAAAATAAAAAAAAGGAAAGGATGCCCCCTTCTGCAAAGGAATATATCAAATATCATTGTTCTAGATTACACTCAAAGGATATGGATTTGATAAATAACTTACCTCATTATACTTTAGAAGTGATTATAGTATATACTCTTGCATCAATCTTTAATTGTGTGCATTCTAATAAACCAGCTGCACGAGTGGCGTCCCTAATAGAACAGCTTGACACAGTGACAAGGGAGCAAGGAAAATTGATTCCCCCATGGCACACCCAGAATATGGGGCCAGAAATTGCAGAGGAGCAGGATCCGAAGCGGTGGCTGCTACAAGAATGGAATATTCCAAAGCATTTGCTTCTGAAAGAATTTATTCTGGTGTGGATGGCAGGCAAGCCTATATTTCTTGGTTTCAATAGGACTCCTTACGAGCGTTGTTTCTATCTACTATTATCTAAAAATAATCAAGTTATTAATGACTGGACGAAACCAAGAAATAACCCCTCACGTGCGAAATTATAGAAGATCCCCTTTAAGATCAAACAATTCCATCGAATTGAGTATGATTGTATGTGTGATAGCATCTACTATACCAGGAATATCAATGAACCCGATTATTGCAATTGCTCAGGATACCCTTTTTTAGTTTAGCTTCTAGTTAGCTTCTAGAATCTATTTCTTAGTTCAAGGTCCCTCTTTACTAACTGGAATCAAAGAATTAGTAGATCTGTTCCGCCCAAAATGGGAATGGGCTGGGGTTATGAACTTATAATCTATAATCTGATGATCGAGTCGATTCCATGATTATAAGTTCATTTCCTTACCTAGTGAAGGAAAAAGTGGAGTGAAAGTTCACTTGACTTTCTTCTTTCTATAGGGCGCCCATTACGATGAGATCGGTCTCATGACTCCGTTCCTCTCAAAATAGACGAGCTGCCTTAAACTCCTCTCGCGTGTGGCTGATCATCCGAAAAGACCAGCTACTGATCATCGCCTTGGTAAGCTATTGCCTCACCAACTAGCTAATCAGACGCGAGCCCCTCCTCGGGCGGATTCCTCCTTTTGCTCCTCAGCCTACGGGGTATTAGCAGCCGTTTCCAGCTGTTGTTCCCCTCCCAAGGCCTATAAAAAGCCTACTTTCCTTGCCGTCTCGGCTGTGCTACCGGAGGCTCTGGGGAAGTCGGAATAGGAGAGCACTCATCTTGGGGTGCCCGAGCTTTCTCTCTCTGTCTTTGGGCGAGTCTATCCCTATGGAATTTCGTATGTAAGCGTATTCACCCGGGCTGAGTAATTCGAAACACGTATAAAGGAAGGTCCATCGCTTATTCTTTACCGGTTCTTGAGTTCTTCAATTAAAGAGGGAAAATGAACCAACAAAAACCCGTGGAATACCAGTAACCTACTCCTAAATGCAGCCTTTCCTTTATTATACGATAAACTAAAGAAAGCATTTCTATATCTATATTATTCGATACCACCAAATGAAAATGACTTCTTGAGTCTTGCGCACGGCGGGGAAAGAGTGGCCGCTCAAGCCGCATTATTTACGCAATTCCTTGATCTGATCGGTACCTTACCCTCCAAAGAAAGCACCCTCGGTCCTTCCTCTTCAGGTATGAATTTCCCAGCCCAACCTCTTTTGAGGAGAGGCCTAAAAAGGGGAATAAGTTTCCCATTGGCCACTCCACGGGTGAATGCCCATTTTGGAATAAGGAGTTGTTGGGGTAGCTGGATCAGAACGTTCGCCTAGCGCTAGTGTAACCCTCAAACGAGAAGGGAGATTAGCAAGTGTTGAGCATGTCGAACTGGTAGCTTGATTGGGGAACCAGAACTCGTTCTATTCGATATTGATTTCCGTAGAGCAGTACCTAGGCAAAAGAGAAAGACCTTAGGGGCTCAAGGAAGAGCCGAAACCTATAATCCCCAATCAGCCTCTTTTCGCAAGAACAACGAATCTCCAAATCGAGAATTTCGTATTTTAATTAAGATTAAGATGACCAACTTTTTCTTTACTTTAGGTTTCCAACCGGGGTACAAATACGACCTTTTCTCACTGGTTCTTTCAGTATGTTCGCCCTTTTATAGAGCAGCTAGCACACCAATTTCAAGAATCGAATCCGTCTTTTTTGATGATTTCTCGAGTGGAATGAAACTCTCTTTCCCAGCAGCAACCTCCCCAAGATGCTCGTAGGTTCTACGCCTTCTCATTCTAGTGGTAGAGTCGAGTCCAGTAGGTGTCAGTATCGACGTTGAGCAGCTTGCTTCAGGTATGTCTCTCCCGACAACTTTGTTACTACTCTGTGTTCAGATTTTGTTAAACCCTGTATGATCATACATCATTATGTAATTATATGAAAAACTTCGTCATGCTTTACTTTGAGTTTATATTATGATTTCTGATTCTGAGATTATCATGCATGCCTCATGTTAGAATTTAGGCACGCATTTGATTCTGTATCTGTTCATTACATTACATTTGGTTGGATTATATGTACGGGGAAGTTCAGTGATTTTTATCACTTCAGATCAGTGGCTCCACCTATGGGTCGAGATACCACTTCTGCTCAATGGCTCCACCTACGTGTCGAGTTTCCACTTCTATTGGTGTGATGGAGTTAGAGTGGTTTAGGGGAACCTACTCTTCTGTTGGCGTTCGGAGTTAGGTGCACATCATGCATTCACTACATCACCTGCATTATTATGTTCTGTGATCCTGTTTATCTGAAAATCTAGAGACACACTAGGCTCCCTAGCTTACACCCTCTCAGTTTCCTGTTTCAGATCTCAGACTTAGTCTACTTACGGTACTTGGAGGATACTGAAGTCAGATCATTTTTATGTATGTTTACTATTTTGGACTTCGGTTAAATATTTTATATTCAGTTAATATTTTATATTGTAATGGATTTTGAACTTGGGAACTATTCGGATTTTCTAGACTAATTATATTTAATTAATTTATGGGTTGAACTCGATGTTTTGAAATGATATATTTTATGTTATTTTTAAATTATTAATTATTTATTAATTTATCAGAAAATTTAATTTATCTTTTTTAAAAAAAAACTAACTTGCAAATCAAGTTTCAATAATGTAAACCCTAACTTGTAATCTAAGAAATTAGGTTAAATTTTAGGGGTTACATTATATATCTTATGTATTTTTAACTCAAGTCCAACACAAGCTAATCATTTTTTTTCTAATTATTCAAAAGATCATTTTAGGGAACAATCGAGATTAAATATCAAAAGGGATTAAATTATTTAACTTTAAAAATACAAAAGCTTATTGAGTATTTAAACTATAATAATAGTAAAAAGAAGAATACTAACCGATCTTTCTTTTGTAGCTGTTAGTGAAGAGGTAGATGAGCATATGAACAATTCTCACACTGAAACTTCCATGGCAGGATGAAAGAGCTCTCTACAATCCCTTATCATCAATAAATCCATTTTCATCTTCATCATCCAATCGATAGCATGCAACGATGTTAGGATCCGTATCAGGCGAAAATGTCGACGGGAATAGAGCCGAGAACACACTAATGTAACACCCTACTGGAGGAGGAACATAGCCGGAGGAGTGTTAAGGCTCTTCATCAGACATGTTGATAAATATGAACTTTGTATTCGTTTTTTCTTCAACTTTGTCATGGATTTCTTGATGTAGAATTTATAAACAAAGAGTTTGCTAAATCAGGCTTACTTTTGAACATTATTTGCAAAACTACCATTTTTATTATTTTTCTTTAAGAAATTAAAATATTTATTGTAGATAGTAGCGATTAATTTCGTATCGTATCTACTTTCATTAAGAGGATTAATTTTACTTTTTAAAATTATTTTGCTGTAGAGCATTGAATTAGGGTTTGTTTCGGAACTCAGGTTTTATTTTAATTTTATCGAATGTTTAAACTCTTTTATGATCTTTAAGTATATTGTTGATTTTTTTACCAATAAAGTTAAATGATTAAAATCGAATTACGTTAAATATTTTTTATATATAATTTATTTTAAGTTGATTAATTCTATTTGAATTAAGAACATGTCTAAATCTATTATGTTCTAAGTTTAATTGTATTTTAATTTTTTTAATTCAATTATATATTTGTAATAATTGATTTCGGTTAAGTTATTTTGATATATTTGGCCTCTGTATTATGTTAATATCCACATTATTTTAAAAATAAAATAATAAATAATTTGATATTTATTTGTGCATGTACATTTTGCGAGCTGAAATTGGGTTTAATATTGTTCGGTGAGCAATTATTGTGGGACCATTGCCCCAATGAAAAAAATGGAGAAATATTTATTGTTTTATAACGAAGTTAGCCGTGTGATTTTCTGGTAGAATTTATTTGCCTTCCTTAAAAATTAAGTATAATGGCTATTTTTTAATACTTGAAAAATTATTAATTTTATAGGTTGAATTTAACAGTGATTGGAAAATAATTTAAAATGTAGTATGACAATCTTAAATAATGTGGTGTATTGAATGTAACGTGTCTCAGTAAAAAAATTAATCTTGTATTTTTTATATAATTAAAATATAACAAGTAATAAGTTATAAAAATTCTAAAATATTTTAAAAAAAAATCTAATTTTATAACTTAAATCACTAAATTTTAAAAATATTGTATCTATAATCTCAAAACTCATTATTACCATCAATCATTACTGGTCTTTCCCACATCACTAGACTATCACTGTTCCATTACCCCATTTGTCCTCTCCCTAGATCCTTAAACCTTTGAATTCTCAAAATTCATAAATTTCTATTAACAAACTTAAATATTTTATCTCATTTTTCAATCGTAGTAAACTACCACCACTCACCATTTTATATAATTTAGATTTATTATATTTTTTTAAAGAAAGGGTCTCATTAAAAAACTCCTATAGCCAGTCATCTCGAAAGGTAAGTAGGCCCCTATGGGGAAAAGATTACCCATGGTTTTATTGAGTAGAAGAGGAAAACCTCTCCGAAATTACAGAAGTCCGAATAAAATCGAGAAATTTATAGCCAAAAGACAGGAAAGGAAATAACGTAGAGCCCTAGTAGCTAAGACATGGGCTACAACGTTTGCGTCTCTAGGTACATAATAAATCTTACAATCAGGCAAAGTACTAAGAGTAGAGCGGATACGAGATACCAAATGTCCCACCGTGGAGAGATCCTGGTGAAGAACGTTGTTAACTTTGTTAGCAATGGAGGTTGAAATCAGTTTCAATGAGCACATTAGGCCAGCATTAGCTGTAGCAAAATTTAATCCTTCTAAAATGGCAAGAGCCTCAGTAGAAGATGGATCCGGAAAGAAAACAAGCGCCATAGCACAACCACCAAGGACGGAGCTAGAAGAATCCTGAGCGATGACGCCTGTAGCAGCACCCCTTAACACAAGATCAAAGGCGCCATCCGTGTTAATTTTGACAAAATCAGGGTCCGGTTTTGTCTATCTAGCTTGAGCAAAAGTGGGCTCAGCTAGCCGAGAGCGTAGGCGTGAAGCATCATTAACTGATGTACAGTCATTAAAAAGTTTGTGTGCATTGGAAACAGTTAGCCAAAACGGTTTGAGGTGGTTGTTATGGACAAAGTCATTGCGACGGTTCCATACATAAATTCCAAAGGATTGTAATGAGGAATGAGAATTGATTTAGGGAGAAAAAATCAGCAAATTCAAAAAGCCACTGGGAAGGGGAAATAAAGGTATTGGAGAGAATTCGAGTAGAGAGCCTTGTCAATTGGAGCGCCTCCATGGCACTGGGGCAGTCCCTCATATCATGAAGGGTGGTTTCAATGGACATATTACAAATCAGGCATACCCCCGTACTAAGATTGACATGGAGGATTTTATGGCCAGATGGTAGCACATCATGACATAAACGCCATCCAAAGGAATGAACCTTGGGTAGAATAGGCAGTTTAGATATAATTTTCCAAAGTCTATAGGGTCTGTTGATTGGCCCTGGCTGCAGTTGCAGAAATTTATAACCAGATCGTACCTTATAGATGCCAGAGTCATGGTGGCTCCAAAGGGTGATGTCTTTTGTGTCGTTAATAATCGGTACATTAAGGATATTGTTTGCATCTTCATGGGAGAAGTATCCTCTTACTTTTGATCCGTCCCATCGGGGTAGGTTAGGCACCATGAAGGTACCTTCTCGAGGAGGGACTTCGTCATTCACCTCATAATCATCATAAAGTTGTACAGGCTGAGAACCGCCCCATCTGTCAAAGTGGATCTGAACTTTACTAGACATGCCTTGCAGTTTGAAGAAACCATTGTGAAGTTTAGAGATAGCTATGCTAATACCTTTCCAGGCAAAGGAGGATCTCCGAGTGTAATTAGAATCAAGGATAGAACCCGATGGGTAATACTTGCATTTGTAGACCTAACTAAGGAGGTTATTAGGTTCACAAACCAAACGCCGGATTTATTTGCCTAGTAAAGCCACATTGAAGAGGTGTAGATCATGTAATCCTATACCACCCGCAGATTTCGGTAGGTAGATAGTGTCCCAGGGGAACATATGCCATCCACGTTTTTCAGCTTTCCCAGACCACTAGTAACGACGTATCTAAGTCTTCATGTCATCGATAATGTTTTAGGTAGAAGATATCAAGACATAATATACTGAGGCATAGATTGTATGACTGATTTGATGAATATTTTTCTACCACTAAAGGATAGAATGTGTTTATCCCACTTAATCAGTCGAGCATTCATTTTTTCCCTAGTAAACCCTAAGGCTGTTGTCTTGTTCTTCCCTACTAAGAGAGGGACTCCTAGGTAAAAATACATGGATCAACTACTTCTCTGATGTGCAGGATATCATTGATTTCCGATCGAAGCTGCGTGAAAGTTTTTCGAGAAAAGAAAATAGTAGACTTTTCAAAGTTTATCGTCTGCCCAGACGAAATAGCATAAGTATGTAAAACATCCTTAAGGCGTTGAGCTTCTGCAGGTGTATTCTTAATGAATACAACACATTAATCCGCAAAAAGGAGGTGGTTAATACGCGGCCCATTCCTACTAGCACAAAGACCATGGAGGTGACCATTAGTTTTCTCAGTATTGAGTAGTGTTGAAGGCCTTGGGTATAAAAAAGAAAAAGGAAAGGAGATAGAGGGTCCCCTTGTCGTAACCCTCTATGTGGTTTAAAGAAACGTGCAAGGTAATCATTGACATGTAGTTGGAAGGATACTGAGGATACACACCTCATAATAAGGGAAACCCAGTGGGTGTTAAAACCTAATTTGAGCATAATCTGTTCGAGGAAAGTCCATTCAACACGGTCGAAGGCCTTTTCCATGTTAAGCTTTAAGCTAGCACCTTTTGCGAATGACGTCTCATCGGTATTTAATGTGTGGATAAGCTTATGGGAAATGAGAATATTGTCAGTAATGTTCAGCCCTTGAAAAAAAGCAGCTTAATTACCACTATTTAAACTTTATTAACTAATTTAATAATATTTAACAATATTCAACATTAATAATTTTTTAATAATATTTAACAATATTCAACATTAATTTAATAATGTTTTAATAATCCAAATTTCTAATGTCATTAATTATTTTCTAAAGAGAGGAATTCCTATGATGCAAGAAAATTTCAAAATTAGGTGGAAACAATGATTAAAGAAACAAAAAACCACTTTGAAGTCTCAAAGTGTAAAACTAAAATTGATTTTGATATAACAATTATGTTAAAGGACTTCTTTTGTAATAAATTTTTAAGTTACTAAGTCAAAAGTTATGATTCAAGTCAAACCAAGAACATTTAAATAATTTTTCTAAGTGTTTTATACGAGAGTATCGATACCATTAGAACAAGTATCGATACCGCCCTTTATTTTTTAAAAGAATGTTCTTGAGACTTAGAACAAGTATCGATACCTGTTTCGATACCGAGACCTTACTGTCAACAAATGTTTCGATCCCAGTATCGAACCAATCTTTAGGTTTTAATTATTTTAAAATTATTTAAAATTATGGCTTAGTGTTGCGATACTTGTATCGATACCCCAAAATCCCCAACGGCTCTTTTAAGCATTAAATGATTTGACTGTTTGTGGAAATTAAAGATTTAAATGGAGATTAACCCGTTTTGATACCAAACTTCACAATTTACCTCAGTTATCAAAACCTGTTTCGATACGCCCTTTATTAAATGCACAACGTCTCTTTCTATTTGTGGTCTATTTCGAATCAGGTAGCCCGTGTTTCGATACCAGTTCTTACAGAGTGCATTTATGATGGAATGATAAAACTCCAACGTCTATATTTACATATCCAACAACCCCAACGATTAGAAATCAATGAGAAGGTATAAATTGAAGCATTTAGAGCAGCATTAACTATTATTGAACCTCAAGCAACATTCAAGCATACAAATCCAACTCCAAAGCACTTAATTTACTCCCAACTCTTGTGTTTCATTTTAATTCTTTGTAATTGATTTTGGGGAGAGTGAATCTGTATTTGAGGCAATATTTGTCTTTCGAGAGATATCCAAATTTGCCTTTCTTTCATTTGTAATCTTTGTGAGGTCTAAGTCAATTTCGGGTAGGAAATTGGCTTGTTTGTAAAGGTTAGCCCTTGAACTTAGAAAAAGGTTGAATTTATCTTAGTGAATTGGTTTCAAAAGCTTGTTCCGAAGCTTGAACCACTATAAATCATGTGTCTCAATTTTTCTCCATTTTACCGAAAAATCTTTCACAAATTTTTAAATAGCCAATTCACCCCCCTCTTGGCCAATTCCATTGATTGATCAACTCAACAATTGGTATTTGAGCTAGATCTTTAAAGGGATTAACATCCATCAAAGAAGATCCAAAGATAGTTGATCATTTCCTCAAGTCAAATCCAATGGCCTCTACTTCCGGAAGTTGGAACGAGTCTCATTCCATCAGAAAGCCTCCCTTCTTCAATGGAGACAACTATCCTTATTGGAAGAATAGGATGAGGTTGTTCATCAACTCAAATGATTATGTCCTATGAGACATAATTGAAGATGGCCCCTCAATCCTGATAAAGCAAGAAGGAGATAGGCAAGTGCCAAAAAAGAGGAATGAGATAACCGATGGAGAGAGAAGAAGGATGTCTACAAACGACAAAGCCTTGAACATTCTCTTTTGTGCTCTTGGTTCCGACATCTACTCCAAGATGTCATCTTGCACAAGTGCCAAAAAAGTTTAGGATTCTTTGGAGACAACTTATGAGGGCACCAACGATGTCAAGGAAACAAAGATTGGTCTTCTAAATCTTAACTATGAGAACTTTAAGATAGATCCGGATGAAGATATCACCAAGATGATTGATAAATTTTCTATTATTGTCAACGGTCTCAAGGGTTTTGGTGAGATCATACCGGAGGAGAAGCTCATACGGAATCTTATCTATTCTCTTTCTGAGTCTTGGGATAGCAAGAGAATGGCTATCATTGAAGCCAAAGACCTCAAGAATCTCAAGCTTGATGCTCTTGTGGGATCTTTTCTCACCCATGAGATCATGATGAAAGGAAGAGAAGAAGAGAAAAAGAAGGAAGATGTGAAGCTAGAAAAGAGAGAGGTAGAAAGGAAAAAAATAAGAGGTTGCACTAAAAGCTTCAAAATATCAAGAAGAGGTGGACACTAGTGAAGAAAATGAGCTTGAAGAGTTGGCTATGGTAGCCAAACGATTCACAAGGCTCATGAGGGCAAACCGGAATAGGAGATTCCAAAGGAAGAAAGAATTCAAAGGAAAGGGCAAGGAAGATGAGAAGGATCAAATAATTTGCTATGAATGCAAAAAGCCCGGTCACATTAGGACCGATTGCCCTCAATACAATAAGAAGGGTTTTGAGAGAAAAAAGAAGCAAAAAGCTCATGTTGCCACATGGAGTGATGAGGAGTCTTCATCCGATGAGGACAACGAAGTGGCAAATCTTTGTCTCATGGCTCTTGTTGAGCCCAAGGTAACCCTTGAACCATATTGTAATGATCTTTCATTTGATGAATTATATGATGCATATGATGAATTACAAGATGTTTATGATTAGTTGGTTTTGAAATTCAAAGAATAGGTTTTGAAAAACAAGAAAATGATTTCTGATTTAAAAAAGGAAAATGATTCTTTGACAAAAGCAAAATTGGAACTTGAAGAAAAGGTTGTTGTTTTAAAATATGATTTAAAATTCTTTCAAAAGGAAAATGTTGATTTAAACAACCTTATTTTTAGCTTGAGCGAGGATCACCACAAAATGGTGAATGAACTCAAAGAGCACATCAAAGTGGTTGGAAGCTCAAATTTTGAAAAAGGAAGCTCTTCAAAACCCAACCATGTAAAAAAGAATTTTGATAGCCACAAACAAAGAAGTTTTCAAAGGCATACAAGACATAGAAAGATTAGGAGTGTATGAGTTCCTAAGGAACTTGTTATTTCTAATAATGTTCATGCCATTGCATCTTGGATTCCTAAGGGAACCAAGCTTTTGGGAACTAACTCTCATGGACATAAAATGATTTGGGTACCAAAAATCAAAAACTAAATCTTTATTTGTAGGTTGAGCATTGCTTCAAGGCCAAAGCTTCAAGTCAAACGATGTGGTACCTCGATAGTGGATGCTCAAGGCATATGACTGGAGACAAGGGACAATTTAAGGAGTCAGAGCTCAAAAGTGGTGGAGTAGTGACCTTCGGTGACAACTCCAAAGGCCAAATTGAGGGTATTGGCTCTATTAGTAATCACTCCTCTATTCTCATTGAAAATGTTCTTCTTGTTAATGGTCTTAAACATAATTTGTCGAGCATTAGTCAATTGTGTGATAAAGGGTTCTATGTGTCTTTTGATAGATGTGGTTGCAAAATAATAGACATAGAATCTAATAAAATAATGTTCATAGTTCATCGCACAGTAAATATCTATATGGTACATTTAGATGACATAAATCTTTCCCATGCATGCTTAGTAGCTAGTGATGAAAATGATGCATGGTTATGGCATAGGAAACTAAGACATGCTAGCATAAGTGTTTTAGAGAAATTAGTTTCCCAAGATCTAGTTAGAGGTTTACCTAAGCTCAAATTCTCCGTAAATAAAATTTGTGATGCATGTGCTAAAGGTAAACAAAAGAGAGTTTCTTTTAAGTTCATTAATGATGTTTCAACTAGTAGAGTATTACAATTGATTCATATGGATCTTTTTGGACCTATTAGGAAAACTAGCTTGGGTGGAAAAGCATATGCATTTGTTATTGTAGATTATTACTCTAGATACATTTGGGTTCTATTTTTGAGTACTAAAGATGAAGCCTTAGAAAAATTCATCATATTTTCAAATATTTCTCAAAATGATCTTGATCAAAGAATTTCTCATATTAGAAGTGATCATGGAACCGAATTTCAAAATTTAGGTTTTGAGAATTTTTGTAATGAAAATGGGATTAGCCACAATTTTTCGTCTCCTTGCACTCCTCAACAAAATAAGGTAGTTGAGAGGAAAAATAGAACTTTAGAAGAAATAGCTAGGACCATGCTTTGTGAAAACAATTTACCTAAGTATTTTTGGTCAGAAGCCACAAACACTTGTTACATTATTAATCGAGTAATGATTAGGTCAATTTTGAAAAAGACTCCTTATGAGATTTTAAAATCCAAAAAGCCTAACATTAGCTATTTTCACCTTTCTGGGTGCAAGTGTTTTTTTTTAAACAATGGAAAAGATAATTTAGGTAAATTTAATGCAAAAAGTGATGAAGCTATTTTTTTTGGATATTCTCAATTTTCAAAGGCTTATAGAGTTTTTAACAAAAGAACCTTAGTTGTAGAAGAGTCTATACATGTGGTTTTAGATGATAACCTCCTTCCTAGGAAGGATTCTTGTGATGATGATGATGTAGGAATCATTGAAACCATTGATGAGGGACAAGCATCAAAGGTTGATGGGATTCCAACCAATGAGGAAACACAAGATCCTCCAATAGAAGCTTTGGGAGATGTAAAGCTTGAAGAAAGGGAAGTGAGCTACCCAAGAGAGTTCAACTATGTCAAAGGTGGTGAAATCTTGGGTGATCCATCCAAGGGGGTAACTACTCGTTCTTCTCTTAGATTAATGAACCATATTGCATTTATCTTATGCATAGAGCCTAAAATATCAATGAAACTTTAGATGATGATTTTTGGATATTGGCTATGCAAGAAGAGTTAAATCAATTTGAGAGAAGTAATGTATGGACATTAGTTGATAGGCATAGTAATAAATCTACTATAGGAACTAAATGGGTCTTTAGAAACAAAGTAGATGAGAATGGTAACATTGTAAGAAATAAAGCTAGATTAGTTGTTCAAACTTATGAACCCGTAGCTAGAATGGAAGCTATTAGGACGTTACTTGCATTTGCATGTTATCATGATTTCAAGCTTTTCAAATGGATGTCAAAAGTGCTTTTTTAAATGGTTTTATTAATGAAGAAGTGTATGTTGAACAACCACCGGGTTTTGAGGATCCAAAATTTCCAAACCATGTTTTTAAATTAACAAAAGCTTTATATGGTTTGAAACAAGCTCCTAGAGCTTGGTATGAAAGACTTTCAAACTTTTTAATTGAAAAAGGAAAGGTGGATACTACATTTTTTATAAAAAGGTTTAAAAATTACATCTTAGTAGTTCAAATTTATGTTGATGATATTATTTTTGGATCTACTAATGAATGTTATTGTCAAGAATTCTCTAAGTTAATGCAATGTGAATTCGAGATGAACATGATGGGGGAGCTCTCATTCTTTTTGGGATTCCAAATCAAGCAAAGGAAAGATGACACCTTCATTAATCAAGCAAAGTATGTAAAAGATATGCTCAAGAAGTTTGGCTTGGAGAATGTCAAACCTCAAGCCACTCCTATGTTCTCATCAACTAAGCTTGACAAGAATGAAGGAGGTAAGTGTGTTGATTCTAAATTGTATAGATCCATGATAGGTTCTTTGCTTTACCTTACCGCAAGTAGAACGGATATTATGTTTAGTGTTTGCTTGTGTGCTAGGTTTCAAGCTAGTCCTAGAGAATCACCTTAGAGACACACCTTGTTTAGGTCTTTGGTATCCTAAAGACTCTTCCTTTAATTGTCATGCTTATTCGGATGCGGATTATCGAGGTTGTAAGATAAAAAGGAAAAGTACTTCCAGAACATGTCAATTCTTAGGTAGTATGCTCATATCTTGGTTCTCTAAGAAACAAAATAGTGTAGCTTTATCTACCACCGAAGCGGAGTACATATCCTTAGGGAGTTGTTATGGATGAAATAACAAATCTTAGATTATGGCATTAAGGTTGAAACTATACCTCTAAAATGTGATAATACTAGTGTCATATGTCTTACTAAGAACCCCATTTAACATTCTAGAACCAAACACATTGAAATTAGACATCACTTTATTAGAGATCATGTGTCTAAAAATGATGTAGTTCTAGAGTTTGTTGACACCTTAAATCAATTAGCGGATATTTTTACCAAACCTTTAGACAAAGAGCGTTTTTGGACCCTTAGGAGAGAGTTAGACCTAACTAGCCTTTCTAGACCTTTTATGTGTTATTTTTGTGCAAAATTATGCTTGAATCTTGGTTGACATTATGCCTATATTATTTTGCATCTTGTTGCTTCTATGCATGTTGCTAGGGGGAGTATGAACTTCATGCATTTTAATCATGTCATAACATCATATGCATGCTTCTAGGCACTTTAGAGACTCATTTCTAGTACTTTAGAAGCCTAAAATGCAAAGCTCAGCTAAGTAGTATCGAAACAGGTAGGACAGGTTTCGATATCTATTCTTCGTGTTCTTCTAGGAAGTTTCTGGGTAGGTTTGGTATCGAACCTTGTATTGATACCATGTATCGATACCAAGGTTTCGATACGAGTATCGAAACAACTGTTTCGAAACGCCTATAAGGGCGTATTGAAACGCGTGGCGGCAGAATGCTTTAAAACATACCAAAACTTAATTTGTCTCAAACTAAAACACTTCAAACACCTCCTTCAAAACCCTAGCCGCATCTCCTCTTATAAAAACCCTCAATCCATCAATTTTTATCAAAAAATGCAAGAGTTTTTCTTGAGGGATTTTAATCAAAACATCAAAGCCAAGGCAGTATCAAAGATTGATGCTTCAAAATCTCTTTATTCATCCTAATCCATAATCAAGGTAATTTTCAAAAAACCTTATTTTCGTTGATTTTTAGCGTGTTAAAATTTAGATTTTGAACATATTATTCATGCTTATTGTATGGATTTTCATAATCCTACAAAACTTTTTTAAAATCATTTTTTTCATTCGAATATAAATTATTTTTATCGTAATGGTTTTTACTGGTTTTTCATTTTTTTTCAAAATTTCAAAACCCTTGAATTATAGATTAATAGGATTGAATTAGGTTTATAGAGCATATATGTTTTAAGTGCCTAAAACTAATCCAAGTTGTTAAATTCTTAGATTATGGCACCAAAGAAACGTCAACGTATTGAGGGCGGTAGTTCGTCATCCTCTCGTGGTCCTAAAGCCGACATCCAATTGGTATTCAAAAGGAGCTTGGATGGTCATGGTAGAGTTGACAATTTTCAACAATTTCGCAACTACCCGCTCAAGAAGGAGCGTTGCGTGGATGTGAATTTCATGAACTCCATCAAGTTTCAATTTCGATACATTCATCTCTTACGCGATTAGAAGTTCATGACCTTTCTCACCTCCATCGGAAAGTTTTATCCCTCTCTTGTCCTCCTTTTTTATGTTAATGCCTCTTGCATTCTTTCAAAGGATAGAAGTTAAGTGATTGTCACTGAATCCTACCTCATGGGTCAAACCTTTAGAATTGATGTCGACACTTTTGTTGATGTTTTCGGCCTTGAGGAAGAGGGCATTGATGATGAGGATTCTCTTGGCACTTTCACCGGCTCGGTTATGAATCTTGATGTCCACGATCATTTCTTGCATCTTATCATCTCTTGGTGGATTCGTCCATCAAATGGTAAGTATTCTTGGATACGTCAAGTGGATAGTTTTTGGCTCAAGTATTTTTGTCAATCCAAACGTCCAAACCATGCCCAAATAGTTTTTTCTGATATTGTTTGGCATATCAAGCATCCTACCACTCCCGTCGTCAAATCTTTTCCTTATGATTGTGTCCTTAGTTCTCACGCCAACCCTTCCTTCTTTGTTGCAGATCCATCCAAGAAAAATGGTCCCTCTCGATCGTACAATGCCAGCACCATACCAAGATAAAACAAAAGGACGAAATCAGCAAGGAATTACCAATGTTTATTCTTTTTATCAAAAAAATTCATGTAATGTTGGCTATAAAGCCCCAAAACCAGAACAATGTAAATCAGACGAGAACATTACAAAAAAATCAATACAAGCAAGTATTTTCCAGAGTATTTGGTTTTTTTTTTCTGCATTCGAATAAGAGTTAAGCGTTTTAGGGTTTAGCTTCGAGAGTTCAGTTGAATCTCGTCGCCGATTCTCTTCGTGTTCTTCATCTTCTTTATTTTCTTTAAACCCAGATTTCAAAACGCAAAAAGGAAAGTTTTTGTATCAAAATATTTTTTAGAAAAAGATAGATTTTCGTATCGATTTTATGAGATTTAAAGAGAAAAGTTTTGTTTTTCGAGTTTGTAAACTCAGATCCGGGTCTGTTTTAAAGAAAAGAAAAATTTTGAAATATTTTCACCGTCGCCGGTCACCGCTAGAGGCGGCCGAGGCGACGGCTCAGTCGCCGGAATCTGGGTTCATGGCTAGGGTTCATTTTTCTTTTCAGAGAGTTTTCTCTCTTATTCTCTGGTTTAGAATGGAAAGAAGAAAAGGAAATGAGGCTATCAGTTTTTGCCCTTGATTTTCCTATTTATATCAACAATAAAACGACGTTGTTTTAGCCTCTTAACCCGCGTAGTGACCCGATCCAGGGGAAGGATCCGCGCATTTATGGGATTGGGGTTAACTACAGGCATGGTCCCTCAATTTCTGGGACGTTTGGCTTTCAGTCGTGGGTTAATATCCTTTTCAGTCCCCTAAATTTGTTTTTTATTTTAATTTCGTTCTGTTTTGTTTTAAATCAACCATGTAATTTATTTTCTTAATTTTGGCTCATTTTGTATCTCTTTCCTTTTTTATTTATTTTTATTATTTAATTTTATTTACTTTGTTACCATATAATTAATAATATCTAATTTTCACCTAAATTTTGACTATTTTATATTTTCTTTCTTATTTTATTTATTCAATTGATTTTATTTTTTAAAAAAAACATTGATTTGGGATTTAAAAGCTGCCATTTTTAATTTATTCCCTTTTAAAAAAATTTCAAATTCATAAAAAACTTTTTTTATTGATTTTCTTTACCATTTTAAAAATAGCATTTATTAGTTTTATTTTTTCAATTTTTGCCGTGAAATAGGAAATTGAATCCATTTTATTTCTCTTTCTGTTTTCTTCACCGGCAATTACATGTCAAATATATATATAATATTTAATTTTCTTTGTTGTAAAGTTCATCCAACATATATTTTATGGTAATTTTATACTTTGTGTACATTTATATATTATACTAATGTGGTATATTGTTTTTTTCCATAATTTATATATTACGATATGGTGACTATATATTTATTTGTAATATTTATTTCGTATATATATATTCATTTATACATTATATTTATGCATATAATATTTATTTGTACTATATATTTATTTATACCTTACTTTTTTAATTTATTCATTTATTTCTTTATTTATTTAATTCATTATTTATTCTTTGTTCGAATCGGCTTTACGGTGACTCGCAACGGGGAATGATCCGTATTATTTATAGCCCGTTTATTGTAAATAACTAACCTCTAACAGTCAATTTCACGTATTTATTTTTTTTGCAATTTAATTTTCTCGTATCTAACATCTAACATTTAATTTACGCACTTTACTTTATCGTATTTATATTCTCGTATTTAATTTCTCGCATTTATTTTTCTCGTATATATCTTGTTGTAATTTAATTTACGCATTTTATTTTCCGTATTATTTTATTTATGCTTGTAAATATTTGTACATTCGAATCATTTATTCAACATTCGACACCTCTTCAATTAACGAATCTAATAAATACTTCTTTATTCGGTCGTAACGGGCCCATCTATCAAACGTAGTGGTGGCGGTATATGCGTTGCCTTCGGATAAAGATACGTTAAAATTAAAATATATTCGCATTCTTAAATGGATAATAAATTAATAAAAATTTGAACTTGCAAATTTTCAATTCTGGTAATTATATTCGATTAGGTACCAATTTTTGGGCGGTGTGGAGTATTTTTTTTATCCCATCTGTAACCGACTCCCGAACCTATTTTTTTAGAATCTCTGGTTTTTACGGTGTCCGGTCTATCAAAGTGACCGGTGGCGACTCTAGTCTTTTCAAAATAAATTCATTTTTTTATTCTAAATAATTCCCCAATTTTTAATCCATAATTTCAAACAAAGATTTTTTTAACGATCCCGATATACTTTTTAATTTTTAAAAATTTTTGGGTCGTTACACATGTCATTGCTCTTTATAAAACAAAACAAACATGGCTATCAATGTCACTTTTTAAAACTCAATAAGTGTTGTCAAACCATGGCTAACAACACAAGTCTTACATGTTACTCACATAGCAATGCTTACACATGCATCTCAATGCACAAAGCTCAAGTCTTATATGCTAACAACATAGCAATGCTTAAATCACATGCATACCAATGCACAAAACCTCGCATGCATAATCCCATATGCAACAAGTAAAAACCATGACACTTATCTTTAAAAAGTAAAAACATATATTGGTGCTAGTGATCCGATTTGTACTACTCCAAATCGTTAGGATAAATAGGCAACCGCATGTTAGTACTACTCCCAGAGCATGCGCATGTTGATACTACTCTCAACATGAATTATCTCACCTTGGTACCCGGTGACAGTACTACTCTTATCAACCCGGATGTGATAGTACTACTCCTATCACACTGCATTAGACTAAAAGCCAAAATGCAACACACAAGGAATTTAAACACGTACAACTTTTGAATATTTATAGTGCACTCTAGACCTTATTGATCGACCAACTTATCCCATAAGTTTCATCACTTAACTAGCTAATATATTCTCAAAAAATCAATGATCAAAACTTAATTCAAAACAGAATTCAAATCACATATATCCCAGTTTTCATGCATCACTTGTAAAAACCGATAAAACCACTTTTATCTTATTTTTCAAAACAAAAATGTGGGAACATCGAATGCTTATAAAATCCTTTTAAGAAAGCAAAGCTTTAAACTTACTTCCGAGTATAGCGAGGTTTTTCACACCTTGTCTACACCCCCAAAACTTTGAAAACACATTTAAAACATGCCAAATCGACAACCTTCATAATCCACTCACCGATTTACTGAAACTTACTCAACATGTCACCCGAAAACGCGATTTGGCTTTCTGATCTTCCTCAAACTTGTTCCTCTACCTCTTGAACTAATTCAAGCATCAAAACCAGAGGGTTTAGTGCATTATAACACACCCAAACATCCCTCAAGTCGGACCAATACATTGTAGCCCCTAAAAACACCATAAAACCTAACCGAAACTCACCGAAAACCTCTTCAAACACCCTCTAAACCTTATGTACAGGATGTTTGGCATCAAAAACAGCCATGGAAAACCCTTGAAAGAAAATCAAGAAAACAATAGAATTTTTATCAAGAAAACCGTTTTATTGTTTCAAGACTTTAAAGATTGTTTCAATCAGCCAAAAACTTAGTAATCTCATTAAAGAACTTTATGTTTCAGAGGTTTGAATATTTTCACCTCCAAATTTGATTCAACCACTTCGAAGGTTTAAAAACAAGTAAAATCGTAGAAAAATAAAGAGATTTTGAAGAAAATATATAGGAAAATAAACAAACAAAATTTTATTAAAAAGAATAGATATTTACCTTGAAAATATGATGAAGAATATGTCTTGGAATGGAAGAAACCGAAATCTTGGAGAAGGGTTTAAAGCTAGATGGAAAAATAGAGTTTTTCGAGTAAAATCGAAGAAGAAAATTATAGAGAATTAACCAAACTAATTTTTATTTAAAAGATTGAGGTTTACCTTTGAAAATATGATGGAACGACTACCAAGAAGATGGAAAGTCGGAATTTTAAAAATAGGTTTAGGTTGATGACATAAAAATATGTTTTTATGATTAATATTAAGTTATTTGGGCTATTAATTAAAATTATGGGTTATGGGTTATTAAGATAGACCCTTGTAAGGCTAAGATCAGCTAGGATTATGATTGGATCAAAGCCCCTTAAAGATTCAAAGTTTTGACTTAATTTATGAAATTGTCCTCAAATTTTCAATTTTTACAAAATAGTCACTAATTTCAAAATCGTAGGGATTCAAGGGTTAATTTTAAAAATTGATTTGACCTAAGTCAAATATATACTAAATAATAATTTTAGTATATTTTTCCATAATTTATTTTGATTAAAAATCATTTTTTAGTATTTAATCCCGAACTAGACTAACCCGATGAAACCGGTTCACTAAACTTCTAGGCCCAATTTTGGGGCGTTACATTGGAAGCAAGCACCTCCATTTTCATCTTCTTCCTTGAGTTCACCAAGCACCTCCATTTATTTGTTGAATTTTGGTTGATTTGATCACACCAAATTAAAGCTAAGGAGTTGGTGAGTAAAACCCCTTTATTTGTTGTTGAATTCCATGGTTAGTTTATGTTTAATTTCAAGATGACTATTGAAAGATGGTTATCAAGACCTATGTATTTCAAGGCCTAACCCATGGAATTTATATTTATCATAAGTTTTTGTAAGCTCAAGGATGCATCTTTCCTTGTTAGAATTGTTAGTAGCAATTTCAATGGTTTTATTTAGTTAAAATCGTAAAGAACTATTATGTGTAGTTACCTATATAGGTAAACAATTCAAATATTCAGTTCGTTTGTTACGTGTAATTACCTGTATAGGTAAACAGTTTAAGTATTCAATTACCAGTATAGGTAAATAGTTCAAGTATCCGATTACCAGTATAGGTAAAAAGTTCAAGTATTTGGTCATCTGTAGAGGTTACCTAAAGCTTATATACTTAAGCTTATATGAGTGTAAATGATTACTTTTGGTATACTGTACGAATAAGAAACTCGTTTCTTTTAGTTTGCAATAAGGATTCATCATCAATCCCTATTCAAGCTAAGGGCAAAGAATTTGTCATTCAAGAACCTTAGAAGCTCTCTTTTGCAAGGTGAGTGTAGTAGAGTCATGGGACAAAGCTAGGAGCTTTTCCCATCCCATTTTATTTTTTATTATTAACATGTAGCATAACATTGGCATGGAAAGGCATTGAGAATCATACAAGGCTATGGTAAGCTTTGGTAAACTTTCTTTGTTGCATTGACATTGTGAAAGCATTGAATCACCAAAATATTGATTATTGAACTCATTGGAATGGACCTAAGGGTCAAAATCATTGATATTGAATCATTGGACCTATTGATATCATCATTGAAACTGTTATGAATCTAAAATGTATTGGACCTTGGATTCGAGTGGAAATTGGATACAATTGGCATGCCATAGGATTTATCAACTCATTAGTACGGGTGGACTACGGTCCTTGGGCTGCGGCCTATATGTTGGCGAGGCAGAGGGATGATTGTGTATTGATCATTTCGGCGAGGCGGTGGGATTAGACCATTCATTGATTTGGCGAGGCGTAGAAATCCGTGTATCCACTATCTTGATCGATCCAAGGGTTTATAATGACTTATTGATTTCATTGTTATGGCACATGAATCATTGATGCATTGACATTGAACATTAAGCTACTATCATGAATCATTGAACATTGACCTAATTTAAACTTATGGTATAAGATCATGCTATTTATATGCATTCTATACACTGATGTTGTCATTGACTACCTCACTAGGCAAAGTATGCCTAATGTCTTCATTTCCGTGCATTTTCAGGTTAAGGTTTGAAGAGGAGATTTGGATCCCTTTTTGGAAAGGTTTTGGGCAAGTCACAAGAGTCAAGAGTATGTAATCATTTTTAAATACTCCTAGAATGGTGGCAATATGTTTTGTTAAGTCATAAGCATGTATTATGATATGTTGGTTATGCATAAAATATGTCTAGACTTGTATCTTGTAAAATGGCCCTAAGGAAAATAGTAAAAATAGTTAACCATGCCTAATTGGAACTAAAGGTTAGAACCCTAGTAAATGGATTTAGATTGCTCTAAAATTTGACATGAAAATAGTTTATGCTCATTGAAAGTTACTGGTAAAATTTTTTAAGATTTGGAATTTATCTACTAAATCAAATTGAATAAATACCAGCTAAAATGTGACATTACAGGTTAGGTGTTCCGAAACAGTTCCTATCTATTTCAATACAGTATACTTAAAGACTAGGAAAAATCTGGGAATTTCAACTGGGTATCGAAACCAATTGAGAGGGTTCCGATACAATTATGAAACTATGATCCATCGTTCCAATACGGCTCCAAGGCGTATCAAAACGCCTAGTCAAGTCAAACCCTTAAGACTTTGGTCGGTATTTGTGTATCGAAACCCCTACATCGAAACAGGTTTAACGGTATTACATGTCATGAACCTCAGCATCGAAACAGCTCCTAAGTGTTTAGATACACTCTGTTGATCAATCCTGATTACCTCCATAGGTAATCACTTTTCTGTTAGAACCTCTATTGATCAATTCCTGCCGCGGCAGAAAAAGGAAACGGCCGAAAAGGAAACGGTTACAATGGCTAGTGGTCCCAACGGTCACAAGGCCGAGGCCTATATAAGAAACTCCTTCCTCTTGAACTATTCACTCTTACTTTCTTACTTTCTTTAGTATTCCTCACAATCTCTCTCTCAAGTACTCTCTGCCTTCTACAATCTCCAGATTCTCTTAAAGAAAAACCTCCAAGAACGCACATCTCTCTATCTTGATGGCTACATACAAAAGATTCGCCCCAGCCAACGTTGAAGATCGATTCAACCGATCTTTCATCGCTAGGCAACTTTGGGAAGAGCAAGGTTTCCAACATGCGGATGAAGAAAACTACGGCATTGAACACTACCTCTATGACAGGATTAAGTACCAAAATTGGGAAATTTTCTGTTTGCAACCCGCCCAGGCGAACGCCACGATCGTGCGGGAGTTCTACGCTCATGGGCCCAGCAAAGACTCCCTATTTGTTCACTGCCGCGGCCGGCCGGTCCAGCTCGATGCCGAGACGATCAACAACTTCTACAGCCTCACCCTAGACAGTGATATCCATGCCGAATTCTTGGAAGATATCACCTCCGAGGATTATGAACTCATCAAAGACGATCTTTGTTACGGGAACACTCCATGGGAAACCGATACCCATCGAGGATCCGTAACAAGACAAAGCTTGAAGCCGGAGGCCAAGATGTGGAACACCTTCGTCAAACGACGCCTCATCCCAACATCACACAATAGCACGGTGGATCGCAAGAGATTGGTGCTTATCCAATCCATCATCAACAAGAGGACCATCAACGTTGGAGAAATCATACTACGGGAAATTCACGAGTGCGGTAAGAAAGATAGAGGACCATTGTATTTCCCTTGCTTGATTACGGGTTTATGTGTTTCTGCAGGTGTACCCATTGAAGAAACGGATGAATACACGCCCCTACGACGGGGATGGACCAGGGACTTCTGCCACAAAGACATGCAGATCACACAAGCAGAACCTGTCCAGGCAACGCCGCAGCAGTTCACTGCCGATACTACTGCCGGGGCCCAGTACACGGCAGACATGCCTGGCACTGCCCACACCTCTGCCGCAGCAGACCCATACCAAGAAATCTTGCAGCGAATGGCCGTAATGGATCTTCGACAACAACGGTACATGGAGTACCAACGGGACTTCAATGGCACTTTAGCCCAGATGATGCTGCACGCCTTCCCGGAGTTCCCAAGCAACATGTTCATCACTGCCGCACCCTACACCGAGACTACACCAGCCCCGGGAGGACCACGACCATTCTTCCATCCGGACCTTCAGCCCCAATACCAGGCTGTCGGCCCATCTAGGGCGGCAGATTCTGCCGCGGCCTCATCTGTCAGCCGAAGGCCATCTAAGCGGAGGGTCATCTTCAGCACTCCACCCAGATCGCCAATTATAATGGGCAGTCTATCTGCCGAGATAGATGCATATGTGCACCAAAGTTCCACTGCCGCCGGCCCAAGCACACATCACACCGGAGGAGCTACTGCAATGGGAGGAGGAACGGACGTGATGATAACCGAAGAGATGGCGGATGTCGAAGAAGGAGAAGTAGAAGCCCCGATGCAAAGGACCCCACCCACTCGAGTCCAGCCGCCGAGGCAAGCAAAGGCGCAACCATCGCCCTCCCCAAGGACAAAGCACATGGCATCACGGCCACGGAGGAAAATTGTTACAAGCAGCTCTTCGGAGTCGCTTTAAATATTCTTTGTCCATTAATTCAATTACTTTTATTGTTTTTACTTGCTGCGCATAATTCATATTCTGTTTTGCCGTTTATTATAGGAAGAACTTTAAACTTCAAACACTTTTGGGACTTGTTGGATTATAGGAATTCTTTTAATGAACTTAGGTGATAAAGACTTAGATTTTTGGAAAGTAACTAGAGGTGCCTACCACCGGCTCTAGAAAGTCTCTTCTTCATGCTAGAGGTGCCCGAAATTGGCTCTAGTATGTGTTAAGGAATATTAAAAAGAAAGAAGGATTTTAGTGAAAAGAAAAACACAAGTCTTTGAGGTGCTCGAAACCGGCTCAAGATTTGGGGTTTGAACAAGAAAAGAACACTTAACCAATGTCTATTTGTCTTGAACTTAGAGTTTATCTAAGAAAGACTTTAATCAACTTGTCCACAAAAACGCACACACTCAATTCCTATAGTTTGTTCCTAGGTAAACCCTTGGGTAACCGAATGGTTAAGACTTAAGAATAGGCCTAGGTATGGTGGGGAGAATAGATGGACATGTAAGACCAAGAGAGAGTAAAGTTCGACAAATTGATGGTTTGCATTGCTTGAGGACAAGCAATAGTTCGAGTTTGGGGGTGTGATAAGTGCTCAACACACTATCACTTTTTACTCCTTTTATGGGCATTAATCACCACATATACACCCACTCGGACCAATGCATGCACTCAATGTGATATATTTAGAAGTTATACTCATATAGATAATATTTACAAAAAAAGGCACGTTTTACTGCGTTTTCATATCTGTGCAGGAGAACCAGTGCCGCGGCAGAGACAAGGCCGAGGCAGGACCTGATGCCGAGGCAGCAGCAGAAAGACAGGAAGCAAGATTATAGGCGATGGAACGACAAATATCCAAGGAACGTGTATGGACTTGAAGCCCATGAATCGGAGGTGGCTAGCACAAGGAAAAGCCCAAAGGAAGACCACGCGGGAAAGCCCCTTAGCCGAATATAAATTTGGAAATATATTATTATTATTATGTACTTGACTTGTTCCCTACTCCAAGTTGTATTCTACTTAGGAAAGGTTTGCCCTAGGTCTAGCCTATATAAAGACCTAGCCACCCAATGTACAATACACGAAAAAACCTAGGGAGAGAGCCGACTTCTACTCTTGTTTCTTTCCTCTCCATCATGTTCTAAACCTTCTTAGGGATTAGGTGAAGGTTGTAGAGTATTTGTGAGAGGAGATTGTACTTTGTCTTTCATTCAATGCAATAAAGTTATCAAGGTTTGCTTATCCTTTGTTATTCTTTGTTTTCACAATTGAGCTCGGGAGAGGATATTGTGAATCATCCATTTATCTAAGCTCGGGAGAGTTAGATTCACGAAAGGGATAAGTACGGTGTTTCAATCGCGAAATACTAACTCGGGCTAGGGATAGGTTAAGAGTTTCAGCGGCTAAAAGAAGTGTGAGATTGGTTGGTGAGTATAATTGGTTCACGCCGGGAGGTATCATCAAGGACTAGTCATCAACAGCACTCTGACTTAGGGATAAGCGGAGTCATTCAAGGACACTTTGCCGAACTTTAGTAAAGTCTGCCCACGAGCAAGGGATTACCGCGGCAGACAGTGTTATCGCTGCCCAGGCAGTAAACTGCAGTGCTGCCGAGGCAATGGTATACGATTGCATTGGACAGAGACAAGTCAATCAATTCCACAATACGACGCAACTGGATCCTAGCCCATCTCTCTCTACTATTTCAATCCTTTACTTTTATTTTAGTTATTTTAGTTTAGATAAATCAAATCAACTTATTTGTGTTTTTATCTTTCTACAGAACAAGGAGGTGAAGAAAGCATATTAAGTATACCGGTCCCTGAGGAGACGATAACTCGATAATATACTTTTCACTTATTACTTGCGATGTGTCCACTTGCACTAAACGCGCACTTTTGACACGCGACAGGAATTTTTCTCTTTTCCGCTTGCTTGACATGTGCTTCCATTAAATTATCACTATTAGAAATCATTTCCGCCATTCTCAATAATTCCCATCTGCATTTCCATTTCATCGAGTTAACACTAGTTTTGTAGACTGATTAAGTATGTTCTTCAAAATTTCATCATTCCAATTCGGTTAAATCTGAATGTGGGTATGTCTTGAATTAATAGTTGTGTTTAGTGATACTAATACAAAATTTATACTTTGTAGATTTTGCTTCGATTAGATCAAGACGTGCAACTCATCCTTCTTAATATTAGAGTTTTTGTCGTTAAAGGTATATCTCTTCCTAGACTACATATTATTAGAAGGATACCGGACTTGGTGAATGTAGTTAGGAAATTCTAGATTCTAATGTTTTTTATGAGTTTGTTACGAGGTAGTTGAGCTGTTGAGTGCATTGACTCATGGCTATTCACAGCCTATATAAAGAACCATTTTTTTCCTTGTAAAACACACTGAATTCACTAATATACATTGCTTTTCTTCTACTATCATTGTTATATTTTCTTATAGTTTAACATGGTATCAGAGCAAAATAGAATCCTCAAAGCAAAGGTCAAGAATCAAGTTAGAATCTTACATATTGTTTCTGTTAATTGGTGATCAAATTTTTTCAAAAAGAAATTGGTGCTATTTTCTTTATATGATCAAAAGAATTTCGGATGACAAAAACATTGTAAAAACAAATTGGATTAAGAAGAACGGAAGGTGACGAACAACTTCGATTCTCTCTGTAAATCCACCAAAAGATAAAATTGAGTTAAGAAGAACGAAAGGATGAAGAACACCTCTGATTTTTATTGAATCACTAAGAAATACAAGTTTTTGGTTTGAAGGAGGAACTCTTTTATCAATGGTCTAGTTCAAGCATCGATATCTCTTATTTTTTGTTCGAGAATCACCAATCCGAAGAGAATTGAGTAGTTTGACAGAAGTTGATGAAATTGAGGAATATTAGAAGTATAACAGACTTGGTGAATACAGTTAGGAAATTTTAGATTCTAATGCTCTTCTGTGAGTTTGTTAGAGGTAGTTGAGCTGTTGAGTGCAGTGACTCATGGCTATTCACAACCTATATAAACAACCATTCTTCTCCTTGTAAAACACACTGAATTCAATAATATACATTGCTTCTCTTCTACTGTCATTGTTATATTTTTTATAGTTTAACATGGTATCAGAGCAAATTAGAATCCTCGAAGCAAAGGTCAAGAATCACGTTAGAATCTTACATATTGTTTCTATTGATTGGTGATGAAATTTCTTCAAAAAGAATTTGGTGCTATTTTCTTTATATGATCAAGAGAATTTCGGATGACAAGAACATTGTAAAAACGAAGTGGATTAAGAAGAACGGAAGGTGTCGAACACCTTCAATTCTCGGTAAAACCACCAAAATATAAAGGTGAGTTAAGAAGAACGAAAGGATGAAGAACACCTTTGATTCTTATTGAATCACTAAGAAATACAAGTTTTTGGTTTGAAGGAGAAACTCTTTTATCAATGGTCAAGTTTAAGCATCGATATCTTTTACTTTTTGTTCGAGAATCACCAATCCGAAGAAAATTGAGAAGTTTGACAGAAGTTGATGAAACCGGGGAAATATTAGAACGATAACGAACTTGGTGAATGCAGTTAGGAAATTCTAGATTCTAAAGCTCTTCTGTGAGTTTGTTACGAGGTAGTTGAGCTGTTGAGTGCAGTGACTCATGGCTATTCACAACCTATATAAAGAACCATTCTTCTCCTTGTAAAACATATTGAATTCAATAATATACATTGCTTCTCTTCTACTGTCATTGTTATATTTTCTTATTGTTTAACATGGTATCAAAGCAAATTAGAATCCTCGAAGAAAAGGTCAAGAATCAAGGTAGAATATTACATCTTGTTTCTGTTGATTGGTGATCAAATTTCTTCAAAAAGAAATTGGTGCTATTTTCTTTATATGACGAAGAGAATTTTAGATGACAAGAACATTGTAAAAACAAAGTAGATTAAGAAGAACGGAAGGTGACGGACACCTTTGATTCTCGGTAAAACCACCAAAAGATAAAGGTGAGTTAAGAAGAACGAAAGGATGGAGAACACTTTTGATTCTTATTGAATGATTAAGAAATACAAGTTTTTTGTTTGAAGGAGGAACTCTTTTATCAATGGTCAAGTTCAAGCATCGATATCTTTTATTTTTTGTTCCAGAATCACCAATCCAAAGAGAATTGAGAAGTTTGAAAGAAGTTGATGATTCTAATGCTCTTCTGTGAGTTTGTTACGAGGTAGTTGAGCTGTTGAGTGCAGTGACTCATGGCTATTCACGGCCTATATAAAGAACAATTCTTCTCCTTGTAAAACACACTGAATTCAATAATATACATTGTTTCTCTTCTACTGTTATTGTTATATTTTCTTCTAGTTTAACATATATTTATATGTTTCTTTGTGTGTTTTAAAGAATATTAGATACAGGTTTGAACAATTGAGACATTGGAACCTTAAAAAAAGCTACTTTAAGTTAAATAGTACAATGATTGACAACCAATCCTTGATTAAGTCATGATTTCTCTCCCATATTTTTATTTTTTTATAGAAAAATATTTTTTTCTTTACTTTATTAACAATTCTAACTTATTTAAGTGATGTTTGTCGTCAGTTTATCATTGTTTCTTCTTCCCCAGTCCCTTCTACTTTTCAAGGTATTTCTTTCAACCCCCATTGATCTGGTACTGAGTAGCTTTAGCTTCTTTTTGCTATTACCCACTTAAACGCATGCTTCTTCTTCATCGATACTTAGCTTTAAAATTCCAGTTGTTGTAGTTTCAGTTTCGAGATTCATCAAAAGAGCCGAGGGTCTTAATTTGTTCAAGCAAGCAACCTCGCCGCCGCCGTCTCACTCGTCAGATCTCTCAACTGTGTCACGGTATTTATATATCACTCTTTGTATTTTTTGCATAAAAATATATACTAGTAATTTTCTAATTTAATAGCCAAGAACTCACATTAAGATATATCAACCCATTATCTCCCACATTTTACTACATTGAGATCAAAAGCGTGAAAATCAAACTACGTGCTTGGCGTTGAAGCAGGTTGGCAAAGGAATAGGTTTTTCGGTGATAGGGAATCTGATGCAACAAGGGTCTTGGTTGAGAAATTATATCATAGGCCCGGCCAACCACGTCAGTCGTGGTCTCATTCAATAATAACCACCCACTTCACCACTAATCGCCAACTTATTTTTTTCCAACCAATGAATCTTCGCTCATAATTTACATGTCATTTTAAAAATATAATTTCTGAAAATTATATTGATTACATGGTTGAATGTCTCACTTTTACATACAAAGTTATAACGAGTTGAGTAGCATCTTCGTTTATCCTTCTGTAACCGACCATCAACATCTAAATCACTGTTGATGCGTGATCGTTATTGTCATCACCGGTGAAACCGTCTCTCTTATTCCTTACTTTCACTCGCAGTAAACGACGTTTTTTATCGTGGAGTTTCGATCCAAACCTTGTCATAAACCTTCCATCAATCCGTTGTTTGGCCGCCAATTGGAGCTCACCGGAGTTGCGCATAGTTTAGACCATTCCATTTCGTTTTATAAATGTGATAAATTATAACATAAACGGATAAATTCGAATTTTGATTTTTTAAACAACTTTGTTCAGCCTTATCTCTTCTGTTGTTTAGATAAGTTTGATTTACAATTTATGCATGAACAACTTTGATTATAAGCACATACTAATGCTAAATATTTTATATGCAGCATCATGATACGACAGATTATTGCAATGTTTTTGGTACAAGCTATCAGCTCTTTCATTTCTTTATTGTACTAAAAATGTCATCGATCCGTATCAATATGTCGATACTTGTAGCGTATCAATGTATGCTATTTTTTATCGTCATTTCTTTAGTAGCATTTTATTATAACAGATATGTTTTAGAATTTAAAATACATTTTATTTTGTGTCCTTAAAAATATATAATTAATTTTCTTATATTCGAAAAAAATTAATTTTGTAGGGGTCAAAGACCCCAAATGACATGGGAAATTGCTCTACTAGGCGTATTGGTTGGAGTTTTTGCCTTTGAGTATGTATTTAAATTTTAATTTTAATTAATTTTAATTAAAATATATTTAATATATTTAAACTTTTATCTTATGAAATGTAGGGGAGTTGCAGTATTATTGGGGTACGTAAAAAATTATAATGTATATATATTTATTACACCTTGATTGAATTAAATATTGAATCTCTTTGTTATACTTTGTTTATTTCCCAAAGTTTAGTTATCAGATATTCATTCTGCATACATTGTTAAATGAAATTATTCTTATTATTACGTGTAGAATTGTTTTTAGATTTTAGTGATCCAAGATTAAACCTTAAAGTTAGACCCATATTAATAAATTTTAAGAGTATATTCCTAATAATAAATATTAAACAAATTATACCCCTAATAACAAGTATTATATTAGAAAAAAAATTAAACTCCACATAATAAATCTCTAATAACAAATATTGAGGAAAATATTAGGCCCCTGATTACAAGTGTTAGAAAATTTACTCTTTAATAACATGTATTAAAAAAAATTGGACTCCTAATAACAAATATTAGAAAAATGAATTTTAAGTATATGTTTTTATAAAAAATATTGAGAAAAAATCAAAATTTTAATAACAAATGTTACAAAACTTTGGGTCCTAATAACAAGTATTGAAAATAGTTTGACCCTTAATAAAAATATTAAAAAGAATAAATTTTAAGAATAAATTCTTTAAAATAAATATTAAAAAATAAGACCATTATATCAAATATTAAAACAATTGAACTCTAGAGAGGCATCCCGCATACCCTTCCCAGGACAACATTGATTAGATGTCATCTTTCGATATCTAATCTTGTAAGGCAGTAGGAATTTAATCATTACATATCATCCCTTAACATAAATAGGGGTGATAAACGAGTCATTCACTTTGGATTCAATTCGATTCATTTCGGTTTTGACTACAATCAATTTAAATTCGGTTAAATCAATTCGGGTCTGTTCTGGTTCAAATTTTTAATTTTAGTCGAGTCAAGTCAGTTGATTTTTAATTCGATTAATATCGATTCAGTTATTTTGGGTAACGATAATTTTTAATTTTTATCTTATTTTTATTGAGATTTGTATTTTTATAGGATGACTACTTTCACCATTAATACGTGGCCCGGAAGGGCAAAGATAATTGGTACTATTGTGAAAATTGGCGGTGCCATGATGATAGCTTATTATAGTGGACCGAGCTTTCCTATATCTATGGGCATAAATTTATTGCCCAAACCCTCCACGCTGGTTTCCTCTCAGCATGATAACCCTGTCAAAGGAATTATATTGACTCTATCAATTATGACATATTTTTGTTTGTTTCCTCTCGTACAAGTATGAGATAACTTATTTAATATTAATAAATTTATATATAATACAATAAAATATCAACGATACTAATTAGTTATAATTTACTTGTAAATAGTCTAAAGTGATAGGTTCAAATACCTATCATGTTCTTTCTGCTTGATGATTAATGTGCGACATTAGCTCTGTGCTTTGTGTTGGAGTTGTCACGGTGAGAGAGAGACTGGTCTGAATGGAAACTATACGCAGATATGAGTTTTTTGACAATATTATTTATGGTAAGTGAAATATAATAATTATTTTATTTGTAAATATAATAAACTTAAATCTTAAATTAAATTTTATTATTAAAATTTTATTTTTATTTTATAAAAATATATAGGGTACTTTAGGACTCAGGGCTGTAGCTTTTATCGCAACATGGTGTTCAAGCACATATGGTTCGACATTTGTCTCCTTGTTTACTCCATTTTCACTTATTTTTTCGAAGCTACTTGAATTCCTTTTCTTAGGTGAGGAGATGCATGTTGAGAGGTAACTTTTAATTTGTTTTATTCAAATTGTTTTGAATTATTATTTAATTAGACATATACAAACGTTTAGTTTTTTTATAACTCGTGTTTTTATATATATTTACAGTATTATAGGTGGATTAATAGTCATGATAGGGATATCAATCACATTATGGGGAAAGAACGCTGAAGCCCCACCCCCCGCCCCCACTAATGCACGAGTCGCCTAGATGCAGCAGGAGAGGTGACTATTCTTGATATAGTCGACTCTCTAGAGGTATTGGAGCCTCAACCTATTGAGCTAGAAGAGGGAAGTCTCGATGTCCCAGAGCTTTCGTCAACAGTTGAGGTAGTACCATAGATGTCTAAATGCAGAATAATCAAATTTTTTAAATTTTTTTTTGCTTTTGTTTTTATTTTTTAAAATTTTTAGATTCAAGTCGTGAATGAATTTGAGTTTGATGGTGCTGAAGATGGAGGCGATGAAGAAGAAGGAAGAGGTGATGAAGAAGAAGAGCAAGAAGAAGAGTGTCCATTGAACTTACATGTTTATTTATACTTATTATTTTATGTAGTTATTTATGTTATTCGTTTTCTCTTTTTAAAAATTGAGGTTTGTAAAGTTTTCGGTGTTTAGAATCATGAACAAGGTTTATAAAGTTTTCTTTTAATGAATCTGTGCACAGTTGGATGAGCTGAGACAAATATACGATGAATTGCAAGAATTTTTGGAACATGTGCTTGGTAGAAGAGTACAAAGTATTTATATTTAGAATTTAAAGTACCATTTGTGGTTCTACATATTTACATAAATTAGCAACCTCACAGGTTTCATCATTAGAGCTCGAGCAAGTTCCTCATTTATGTAAAGAGAAGTTTGCCCCTCACAGGTTGGTCTGTGTCTCTTCAGCATATCCTTGTGTCAAAGTATTTCCTATGATATTAGACATATTTTTCTCTACTGGATGTACATCTTAATTAGCATTGGGCCTAGAAGTTTAGTGAAACGGTTTAGCCGGTTTAGCCTAGTTCGGGATTAAATACTTAAAAATTAATTTTTAATCAAAATAAATTATGGGAAAATATCCTAAAATCATTATTTACTATATATTTGACTTAGGTCAAATCAATTTTTAAAATTAACCATTGAATCCCTATGATTTTGAAATTAGTGACTATTTTATAAAAATTGAAAACTTGAGGATAATTTCATAAATTAATCCAAAAATTTGAATCTTTAAGGGGCTTTGATCGAATCCTAATCCTAGCTGATCTAAGCCTTCCAAAGTTCTATTTTAATAACCCATAACACATAATTTTAATTAATAGCCCAAATAACTTAATATTAATCCAAAAAACCTATTTTTATGTCATAAACCTAAAGTTATTTTTAAAATTCAGAATTTTCATCTTCTTGGCAGCCATTCCATCATAGTTTCAAAGGTAAACATCAATCTTTTCAATAAAAATTAGTTTGGTTAATTATTTATAATTTTCTTCTTCGATTTTACTTGAAAAACTCTATTTTTCCATCAAGCTTTAAACCCTTCTCCAAGATTTCAATTTTTTCCTTCCCAAAACATATTATTCATCATATTTTTAAGGTAAATATCCATTCTTTTTAATAAAATTTCGTTGGTTTATTTTCTTATATTTTTCTTCTTCAAAATCTCTTCGTTTTTCTATGGTTTTACTTGTTGTAATGAGTCAATGAAGAAGGAAAAAAAGTCAACTGCCAGCTTGGTTTTCTTTAATTAAAATAATGTTTGTGTTAACCGTTATGAGAAACGCTGCATTTAGGGATATGTTGGTGCTAGGATATATGTTCTGAAAAAAAAATTATTTTACATCTTATCGAATATATGAAATTTCTTCTGAGTTTTCTTCCTCAATTTCTTTTTCTAAGTCTTCCTCTGCTCTTCTAATCTCCCTATCCCCTTTTAATTCTTGTTCTTCAGATTCGTACTGTTACAAAGGCATCAAAGCTCAGGTTGATCTTTACTAATGGCGGTGAATCAGTTGCACTCAGAGTTCAATCGTCTGGAAATTTCCATCGATCGGATATTCAACGAGTTTCAAGTAAGATTTTTGATAGATGCAAGGATGCTTTTGGAGAAGGATTTTAGAAAATCAATCGATTTTCCTATTGTTGATCCGCAAAGTGGTGATCGATCGATCGATTTTCCTGTGGGTATGACGCAAAGTGATGAGGAATCGGATAACTCATCTTTTGTTCCTGATTCTATCGAACCAAAGGTTCAAGAGTTGATTGATTTTGTTGAACCGACAAAGGTATTGGATTCATCTATTGAAGCTACAAAGGTTATTTTCGTTACTGAATTTTCAGCACCATCATCGGCCTTATCGAGTGTGGTGGAAACATTAAGTCCCGTTTGTTCAAATGATCCAGTGAAGTTTAATCCAGTAGTGAAGGTTGCAGTGATGATTGGGGATGAATCATCGGACAATGTTAAAGGTTCATATAGAGCTGAGACAGAACAAAAACTGTTATCGGTAAGTTCTAACGAATTCAAATTGTTTGATAATTTGTCTATGACAATAAACATGGAGCTGAAGGGTTTTGATAACCCATTGAGTAGGTTGCTGGATGTATCACAAGTTTTGGGGGCTGACATTTTAAATAGGAGTTTTATTAAGCTTCTACATAAGACATCCCTGATTTACAAGGAATGTGGGGAGTTAACTAGATGTCTCATGGAATTGTCACCGAATCAAGATTTTTGCTTGGATTATTTAGTATGGATTAGAGAGGTGTTCAATGAAAGTTTTGGGAGAAAATATAAAGATATAGTTGCAGCCAAATTTATATTTAAATTAATAGAGAGTGTTAATCCATAAGGGTTTAGATTATTACTAATGGCGAAATGCAAAAACATAAAAGATGCAATTTATATATTATCAGTGCTTAAGAGATTAATTGAGGGTGATAGCTTTATTTTTGTTATTTTTGACCTGGGAGTGTATGAGGTTATTATTTCTTTGTCCACCTCGGTGGTTATTTGGGGTGAGTATTCCAAGGCTAACAAAGAGCTTCGAAAACTTAGAGACTCAATGGACCTTATCAATGAGTCGAGAACCAAACAAAAGGAGATTGATGGTTTGAGGTTATTGATGGTTGAATGCCTCGATGACAAAGATATGCTTGACATGGCAACCGAAGATTTGGGTAAAGCTTTGAAAGAAGAGAAAAGACTAAAGAACTTGCTACTCAAGTTGTTACTTCCTAGGGATGATGTTGACGAGAGGGACTACAATTTGGAGGTTAGAACAGGAACTGGAGGGGAGGAGATTTCTTTGTTTACAATGGATGCATTCAAAATATATGATAGATACTCACAAAAGAAGGGTTGGAGGTTCAAAATGGTTGATATAGCAGAGTTTAATCTGAAAGGATATAAGGAAGCTAATGCAGCAATATCAGGATCTGGTGTTTATGCCCTTGGTGTTGTGGTTGCAAAGCATTCCAGTGATACGAGTTTACAAGATCGCTACTTGACAAAGTTCAAAGAGATTAGATTACCTAGTGACTTGCCAAATGAATTATTATACGGGAGAACCGAGTATTTGTGGGCCTGTTCATTCTTGAAAAACATAGCTGCATTTTTACTTATTCATAAAGAATCATTGGTGAGCAGCTGTAGATACTCGTTTGAAAAATGTGGAAGCACTAATATTAAATGGGTTGATTCAACTAAGGCATGCTATGGAGGAATATTCGACCTTGCTAGTGAATATCCGGTTGTTGATGGAAAACTCTCTCTAATGGATGTCACTTCTGTTAATGACATTGCTAAGGGAATGTTGGGTCCCTTTTCAAGTTGGACGGTTGGTGAAAGCTACCAAAGCAGGATCTTGAGAAGGCATCTCAACAAGTTTCGAAGCCCCTTTATGATGCCAAGGTGCAACCAACCACCTTGATACCCAAGCAAGTTAACAACATGTACACTGCCTCTTTATATGCTGTGTTTGCATCCCTCCTTCATAACAAAATTAATGAATTGGCAGGAAAAGGGGTACTATTATTCGCATACAGAAGTGGTTTGACTGCCACATTATTTTCACTGCGATTCCATGAAGGTCCACATCCATTTAGACTATCAAACATTGCAACAGTGATGGATGTCACAGGGAAATTGAAGTCAAGGCATGAGTTTTTCCTTGAAAAGTTTATTGACTTGAAGAAGCTATTGCTGGTTCATACTTTATTTTCAATCAAGGCTAGAAGAGCATGTGGACACATATGGTCTAATCATCGGAAGAAAATGAAGATATCGTTTTAATCCTTGAGGACAAGGATTATTTGAAGAAGAGGGCATTGTAACGAGTCAATGAAGAAGAAGGAAAAAAAGTCAACTGCTAATCTGGTTTTCTTTAATTAAAATAATGTTTGTGTTAACCGTTATGAGAAACGCTGCGTTTAGGGATATGTTGGTGCTAGGATATATATTCTGAAAAAAACATTATTTTACATCTTATCGAATGTATAAAATTTCTTCTGAGTTTTCTTCCTCAATTTCTTTTTCTAAGTCTTCCTCTGCTCTTCTAATCTCCCTATCCCCTTTTAATTCTAGTTCTTCAGATTCGTACTGTTACATTTGTTTTTAAACCTTGGAAGGAGGTTGGATCAATTTGGAGGTGAGAATCATTCAAAAATCTGAATCCTAAAATTCTTTAATGACATTCCTAAGTTCTTGGCTAAGTGAAACAATCTTTAAAATCTTGAAACAATAAAATCGATTTTCTTGATAAAAAAATCCATTATTTTCTTGATTTTCGTTCAAGGGTTTTCCATGGCTGTTTTTGATGCCTAAATACATGAATATTGAAGTTTTTAGATGTAATTAAGATGGCTTTTAAGTATCTAATCCTGTACATAAGGTTTAGAGGGTGTTTGGAGAGGTTTTCGGTGAGTTTCGATTAGGTTTTATGGTGTTTTAAGGGGCTGCCATGAATTGCTCTGACTTAAGGAATGTTTGGGTGTTTTATAATGCACTAAACCCTCTGGTTTTGATGCTTGAATTAGGTCAGGAGGTAGAGGAACAAGTTTAAGGAAGATCGGAATACCGAATCGCGTTTTCGAGTGATTTATCGAGCAAGTTTTCGTAAATCGGTGAGTGGATTATGAGAGATGCCAATTTGGCATGGTTTTAAATGTTTTCTCAAAGGTTTGGGGGGTGTAGGGAAGTGTGAAAAACCTCCTTATACTCGAAAGTAAGTTTTAAGTATTGCTTTCTTAAAGGTTTCCATATTATGCCTTGTTTTTACAACGTTATTTGTCATACTCTTATTGTGTTGTGCAATGTGATTATGCATGTGATTTAATGCTCATGATACTTTTTTTATAAATGTTTTATATGCATATGATGCTCCCATGGTTTTGTTTTGAAAACATGAGAAAAATGTTTTTTACCGGTTTATGCACTTGATGCATGAGATAGTGGGATGCATGTAGTTAATATATTTTTTTAACTTGAAACTTGAGCATTGGTTTTTGATAATATATTGGCTAGTTAAGTGATGCATCTATTGGGATAAGTTGATCGATCAATAGGGTCTAGAGTGCACTATAAATATTCAAAAGTCGTACATGTTTAAATTCCTTGTGTGTTGCATTTTGACTTTTAGTCTAATGTTGTGTGATGAGAGTGGTACTATCACATCCGGACTGATAGGAGTGGTATTGTCACCGTACACCAAGGTGAGATAATTCATGTTGAGAGTGGTATCAACATGCGCATGCTCTGGGAGTGGTACTAACATGCGGTTGCCCGTTTATCCTAATGATTTGGGGTGGTACAAATCGGATCACTAGCACCAATATATGTTTTTACCTTTTAAAGGTAAGTGTCATGGTTTTTACTTGATTGCAGATAGTATTATGCATGCGAGGTTTTATGCATTGGTATGCATGTGATTTAAGCATTACTATGTTGTTAGCGTGTAAGACTTGCGCTTTGTGCATTGAGATGCATGTGTAAGTATTGTTATGTGAGTAGCATGTAAGACTTGTGTTTTAGCTTTTAAAGCATGTGATTTTAAAAAGGGTTTTACTAAATTTTAATGATGGCATTGTTAGCCATGGTTTGATGACACTTACTGAGTTTTAAAAAGTGACGTTATTAGCCTTGTTTATTTTGTTTTATAAAGAGCATGACATGTTTTTTAAATTGATGAAATTGGTTTAATGTGGGCTGCATTGCAAGGTATTTTTATACTTATTTTTATTCACTCACTAAGTTTATGCTTACCCTCTCATTAGCTTGAAATGTACAGTAAATAATGTTGAGGCAGCAAAGGGAAGAAAGGATCCAGGTAACTGCCAAGTGAAAGCTCGAGTATGTCTTTATAACATTAGTAGTAGTGAGGGATGGGTTACCATGTTAAGAATATTGTTATATTGATGAGACTTGTAGTAGTCGTATACTTATACAAGTTTGATGTTTATCTATTTTTATATTAGCTTTACGACTTTGACTTGAATTGTCTATTAATATTCCATTAGTTATAATAAAAGTTATATTGAAGTTTGTTTCTTGATATCCCTATGTGTGAATTTGATTGTTGATGATAATGAAGCATGACTATTTATGAGTCGAATCTATGATGTTGTTATTTAGGTTGGAATGCATCTAGAAATCATGTTGAGATATTGAGGTGGTTCTTCCGTGTGTTTATAAGATTGTTGATGTTGAAGCATACTCTTAGGAGTTGAATATAGTGTTGCAAACTAGGTTAAATTGCATCTAGCTAATATGTCTTGATTTGTGCTTAAAATGTTTTTAGGTAAAATTGCAAATAGAGAATGTCATGAAACATTTGGAGGCTAGAAATAGTCCCTAAACTTTGAGCATGCAATTAAATGACTTATAGATATTATTTTAAGTTGAAATTTGAGATACAAGCACGTAATGAACTTAATTAAATGTTGATAACTTTAATTTCATAATTGGTTCATAAATTTAAAGAAAATTACAATTAGGTCCTTATAACTTGTTGGGTTAAATTAGGAATCGTTTCTTATCGATTTACGTTGCAATTTAACTCAGTCCTTGCATGGACATGTAGGATCTAATTAAAGCATCTAGATAAGAATGAAATAAAAAATTTAGGGTTGTCTATCGTGGCGAGTCTCTGGATTAGCCTCGGTATTCCCCGTGTAACTCGTTCGAGTCGTGTGGTGTCTAGACCGGGTCGAAGGGGCTACAGGTTGGTCTGTGTCTCTTCAGCATATCCTTGTGTCAAAGTATTGCCTATGATATTAGACATAATTTTTCTCTACTGGATGTACATCTTAATTAGCATTTAGCATAACAATCCTTGTCTTGTCATAGGATACTTGATGTTTTTTTTTTCAAGAGCAACCTGATAAAATCACACAAGTGAGAATTGAAGCTCTTGAATTTGCAGTAAGTTGATGCATGCATCGTATGGCTTGCTAAATTAGTAATTGTCTAATTTTAGATTTTCTATTAGACAATAGAGGTTTAATCCAAGAAAATAAATAATAATAATATCAAAGATAATGAATAGAACAAAACCCAAAAAATATGAAATAAAATAAATAAAATATTTTAGATCAAACCAATTTTGGAAACGATAAGTCAAAATTGAGTTGAGGCCTGCACGATCGCAGTTTCCTTGAGACAGATTTTCTACCACTTTGATGGTGCTGAATTATTATGGTAATATGTCTCCCAAGATACAACAACTAGAGGACCTCCAACAATAGCACGGTTGCTGAGTTCCCGAGCTGTCTTTGCCTTTGCCAATCACCGGAAGAAAACAAGACAGAAAACGTTTTGAATGTTGATTGTATTTAGAAACTGAAAGTTTCATTCTTATTTATAGGGAAAAATTAGGTCAAAATCAGTGAGAGTTCTAATCCAAATTAAATTTGAGTTTACTAAGAATAGTCAATTTTATCTTACCTAATATTCTTAAGTTGTATTCAAGTAAAATACAAACTCTTCTCGAATATTAAAACAAAGATAAATAATTTAAGAAAAAATATATTCACAACGGGTAAAATATTCGCAAGCCCACAAAGGACTTGACCAGTCCGAACATTTATATCGCCCACGTCGTGCACCCCAACCCTAGAGTCAATTCATTCAATGACAACTATGTGGGTAAGTGTATATAAACACTTCCCACTTCATTTATCCCATCCATGTGGGATAATGGGGTTTCATTCCTTACTCTATTCACGACCTTCTTACTTTGAGTATTAATTTCTCATTCATCACTCAACAATTTTGAGCATATGAGATATCGTTGTAAAGATCTCGTGGAGTAGAATATGAATTAATAAATTCCTTATTCGAATCCTCATCTTTAAACTTTCAAAATATGTCTCAAAGATGGTCATTTCTCACTATTTTACCAATAATCCCCCACATGAATGAAATTGATGATTTTATCAAAACATTTTGGCACATTGTGGTAATGGCTCTACGATTAATAGATGCATAGGATAGGTAGCTTTCCTCCTTTGAACCTTCCCTTGTGAAAGTATATTTACTTTACTAGCTAATCAGTAGACGCGATGTCCTTGAACTGTCATTCGTTGGTGTAAACGATGACATACTTCACACACCTATGTCTCTGACAAGAGTTTCAGCTCTCATGGTTATGCCCTTATGGCCGTGGACATCTCTTGGTTTTGTAAGAGTATGAAATAACTATGCCCAATAGTCTCCTTGAAGCGGCCCCACTTCACTCTTACATAGGTAACTTATGTTGCTCGGCTCACCGAAGCACACAATGATCATTAAAAGCTTTTGCTTAACCTTTTCCAAATTCTTATCATTGTTCACATCATAGGAATGGACTTGGGTAAGGAACCCCCATAGTGACCGCACAGGTCTATGCAATTAGGTTGTCCCTTTGAACCTAGATCTTGGGATCTCCAGTTAACTAGGTAGGGTTTTTTCTTTACATTTATTTTCCATGGGCTTTAGTCTCATTCCTTTAGATGTTTTCTCAACTTAATCTCAATTTAACCCTTAGGTTAGTGGATCCACAATGTTATCCTTTGATTTTATCAAATCAGTAAAGCGATAACTCTATTTGAGATCAGTTGTCTAACGGTTTTAAATTGATGACCCCTATGTCTCAAATTACCGTTGCTCATAAAATAATGTTCTCTACCAATAAATTTGGCACATGCTCAAGCCATTCATGAGTATCCTCCAAGAAATTTTAAAGTCATTTGACTTTTTCCAAAATTCTCTGGATCTCAAACTCAAATTCTATTTTGAATATGGTTGTAAACGTTTGTCTTGAGAAACACATGATATAACTTATTCATTTGATATGAACATATTCACTTATATCGAAAAATATTTATGGAATAATGATTTACAATCTTGAGTATCTCTAAGATATCTCAAAATTTTCACAATTATTATACAAGTTTTGACCTTGGATTATTTTGTGAGTTTGCTTAAACTGCTCATAGTAAAAGCATTACTTTGTCTAATACAATTCACTTAGATTGTATTTTACATTTGCATATTCCATTTCAACAAGTGTTGGCTCGTATTTGGAGTTCTGGCTATGCCGGAAATATCCTAACCAAAACTTCTTTTTCCATATAGTGTGATTGTGTCAAAATGAGACCTTTAAGTGATTGTTTGATTTGGATATCAAATCTTATCAATCTTCAATTGATAGGTCTTTGGTATATTTACCATTTCATTGTATGTCATCAACATAGGATCATATATCATAGTCTGTTTGACATACCATCATTTGTCACACTTGTCATCATGACAATATCTTTATTTCAACCATTTGTTGAACATGTGGACTATTTTTCATATTCATAGTTTGTTTTACGAAACTTGGATCAACTTCTCTAGGAAGTGCATTTAAAGAATGAGTCATTCTTTTCATTATCATATTTTTCTATAAAAATGATATTTATTGCTATGTTTCACATAGCCAATGAAATACAGTCCACTTATTTTCATTTTCTTTGGTAATGGAGTATTACCTTGGCGTGACACCCCACATTTTTATGTAGTTATAGGAAGGTTTTATTTTCTTCCATAACTCATATGGCGCGACAATGCGTGTCTGTCGCGGCAATCTCTTGCTCTTGGGTAGACCTCACTAAGATTCGACAAAGTGTCTTTGGATGGCTCCGTTTATCCCTAAGTCGAAACACTTTTGATAATTAGTCCTTGATGATACCTTCCGGCGTGAATCAATTCTAACTATCAACCAATCTCACACTTCTTTTAGCCGTTGAAACTCCAACCTATTCCTAGGCCGAGTTAGTATTTTTCAAATACCGTACTTACTCCTTTCGTGAATCTAACTCTCCCGAGTCTAGATAAATGGATTACTCACAAACTTCCCTCCCGGGCTTGGATGCAAGAACAAAGAATGGCAAAGAGTAAGCAAATCTTAATGTTTTATTGCATTGAAACGAGAAAAAAAGTACAATCTCCTCTCACAAGTACTCGACAACCTTCACCTAACCCTAAGAAAGCTTAGAACATAAAGAAAGAACACAATAATTCTTAGGGTTGAACTCTCTCTAAAATCCGCCTCCCTATACATTGGACGGCTATGGTATATATAGTCTAGGTGTAGGGCAAACCTTTCCTAAGTAGGAATACTACTTGGAGTAGGATTACAATTATCCCCATAAATCAAATATTTACAAGTTTATTTCAACTAGGCGGCTTTTCCCTCGTGGACTTTGACTTGGGCTTTCCTCGTGCTAGCCATCTTTGATCCATGTGTTGCATGTCCAGGAACGTCCACTGTATTTTTCTCTTCCAATCGCTTACAATATTGATGCTGGAGCTTCAGTTGCTGCCGCGGCCCAGCTTCTGCCTGGGCCTCAACCCTGCCTCGGCAGTAGTTGTTCTTGCATGTACAGATGATATCGTAAATTCTATATTTTTCTATAAATATTAGCTTTGTAAGTTATAATAGCAGAATATCTGAATATTGCATATTAAGCGCATGCATCAGTCCAAGTAAGTGTGAGATAAGTGCTTATTGCCCATGAAAGGTGTATAAAATAATGATCTTTTGAGAACTTATCATACCCGCAAACTCAAACTATTGCTTGTCCTCAAGCAATGCAAGCCATCAATTTGCCAAACCTTATTCTCTCTAGGTCTTACATTTGCATCTATTCTCCCCACCATAACTATGCCTATTCTTTAGTCTTAGCCTTTCGTTTACTCAAGGACTTTACCCGGAAACAAGCTATAAGATTTTGTGAGTGTGTGCGTTTTTGTGGACAAGGTTGATTAAAGGCTTTCTTAGACAAACTCTAAGTTCAAGACAAATAGATTTGGATCTAGTGTTCTCTTCTTAAAACATCTATAGCTTGAGCCAATTTCGGGCACCTCAAGGTATGTGTTTTCTATTTCCTTCTTTTCTTTCTTTAGCATACTAGAGCCAATTTCGAGCACCTCTAGCATGAAGAAGAGCGTTTCCTAGAGCCGATGATAGGAACCTCTAGTCACTTTCCCAAGAATCTAAGTCTTTATCACCTAAGTTCATTAAAAGAACTCCTAAATCAAACAAGTCCCAAAAGTGTTTATAACCTTAACCTTATAGCAAGCTTCTAGGTTTTCTACCTTAAGTATTCTAAGGTTAATCCTTTAAAATAGAACCTATCCATGGTAAGGAGAAAGATTTCTATGGTCTTAAAAGAATAAACTAAGGCAATACTAATGAAAGACAGTGCAAAAGTAAAGGCAGTAAATCAATTAAGAAGCAGATAGATGCACTAAAAAAAATTTCAAACAAGGCAAAAATTTTACTCCCTTTCATGTTAAAGCCACGGTAGTGGGCTGCCTCGACAGTGCACCTACACCCCCGAACTCAAATTGAGCATTGTCCTCAATGCTCTAATCACACAGCAGGTCAATATTCCAACAAAAATTAAAGTAGTGAAGAATTAAAGGCAGGAAAAGCTTAGTATTTAAATAGACTCCGAAGAGCTGGTGGTAACAATTTGTTTTCTAGGCCTCCCTGTTGATTCTTTCATCCTTGATCCTTGTGCTGGTGATCATTGTAGTTTTGCTTGCCGAGGCGGTTGAACTCGTGTGGGTGGTGTCCTTTGTAAAGGAGCATCCACCTCTTCTCCTTCTTTTTCGTCGGCAATTTCTTCCTTATGCATTATGTCCGTCCCTCCTTCCTCTTCAACGTTTGTTGCCTCAACATAATGAATGTTTGGCTCGGCATTGGATGAGCTTTGATGTACATACTCATCTATTTCTCTAGAGAGACTGCCCATGGGGATGGGTGATCGTGGTGGAGTACTTAAGACAACTCTCCTCTTTGATGGTCTTCTGCTGGTTGAAGATACCGCAGCAGAGCCTGCTGCCCTAGATGGGCCAGCCACGTTGAACTGTTGTTGAGTTTGAGAAGGGAAAAATGGCCTCGACCCTGGGGCTGGAGTGGTCTCTGTGTAGGGTGCTGCTGTGACGAATATGTTTGTTGGAAATTCTGGAAAGTGCATCCTTGACTTGGAAAATTTTGCATCATCATCTGTTCAAGTATGATGTTGAAGTCACGTTGATATTCCATGTATCTCTGTTGATGAAGGTCCATGGCAGCCATCCTTTGTAGAATCTCCTAGTAAGGGTCTGCTGCGGTAGTGGTGTGGGCAGTGTCAGGCATATCTGCTGTGTACTGGGCTCCGACAGTGAAGTCGGCAGTGAACTGCTGAGGAGTTGCCTAGAATGGTTTTGCCTGCATGATCTACATTATTTTGTGGCAGAAGTCTCTCGTCCATCCTGGCCTATTTGGAGTGTATTCATCCGTATCTTCCACTGGTACACCTACAGCAATGCACAAACCAAAGATTAACAAGGGAAATATAACGACCCTCTTTCCTTCTTATCGCACTCGTAAATTTCTCGTAATATGATCTCTCCAACGTTGATGCTCCTTTTATTGATGATGGATTGGATGAGCACCAATCTCCTATGGTCTACCGTGCTGTTGTGGAAGGTGGGTATGAGGCGTCTCTTGACAAAGGTGTTCCAAAGCTTGGCCTCGGGTTTGAGACTCTACCTTGCTACAGATCTTCTATAGGCACTGATTTCCCAAGGGGTGTTGTTGTAGCAAAGGTCATCTTTGATCAGCTCGTAGTCTTCGTTTGTGACTTCTTCAAAAAATTCAGCATGGATATCGCGGGTAGGTATGAGGCCATAGTATTGGTTGATTGACTCGGCATCAAGCTTGATCGGCCTACCCAGGAAGTGGGCGTAGAGAGAATCCTTGCTCGGCCCATGTGCATAAAATTCCCGCACTATGGTGGCATTTGCCTGGGCAGGCTGTAGGCAAAGAATCTCCCAATCTTGATACTTGATTCTATCGAACAAATAGTGCTCGATGTCGTAGTTTTCCTCATCCGAGTGTTGGAACCCTTGTTCTTCCCATAACTGCCGAGCAACGAAAGATCTGTTGAATCGGTCTTCAACAGCGGCAGGAGCAAAGCGAGTGTATGATGTCATGGATGAGTTTTGAGGATTTTGAAGAGTTTCTTGGAAAGATTCTGAAAATTTCAAGAAGGCTAGGTAGAGAGTATGATGAGAGCAATATTAGCAAATTTTCAAAAGAAAACAAGAATGCAATAGTGAATAGTTCAAGAGAAGGAAGGTGCTTATATAGGCCTCGGCCTTGTATCCGTTTGGAAACCACTATCCGTTTTGTAACCGATTTTTAGGTTATACTTTTCTGCCTGTTGGGACTACTGCGGCTCTGACACTGTTTTTTGTCTCGACAGAATTTCTGCTGTGAACTATTTTTCCTCCATCCTTGCTTTATTAACCTAAAAATAATTGAACAAAAACAAGAAAAAATAATGAAAGCATAAAATAAATATGGAAAGTAAATATAAACTAGACTAATAATATAAAAAGAAAAGGGAAGAGATCAAGTCACTGGAGGAGTGCATGCAAATGCATCTCCTAAGGTATTTATCTCTTGTTGGCCAGAATTATAATTCAGATGTTGTCTACTCCTTTTTGCTTTATGTCCATCTTGATGTGTTGCTTCTACTTCGAGCTTGATCTTTTTGCCAAATAGCCTGCCGAGCATGCTGTCAAGGCAGGATATTTTGGTGTCTGTTGTGTGGATGGCTTTGCACTCTTCTGGACCATCATATTTTTTTAAATTGTGGAATACATTGAGTTTGACTTGTTGGTCATTAACCCTCATTGTCAACTCTCCATTTTCCACATCAATTAAGGTACGTCCAGTTGCTAATAAAGGCCTCCCCAATATGATTGGCGCATTATCATCTGCTTCACAATCAACGATGGAAGTCAGCGGGAAAAATAAATTTGTCTACTCTTACCAATATGTCATCAATTTTTCCTTCAGGGTGCACAAATGATCTATCCGCTAGTTGAAGTACCACAGTTGTGGGTTTTGCTCTTCCTATTCCAAGCTTTTGGAAGACTGATTTCGACATTAAGTTGATGCTTGCTCCCAAGTCACATAGGGCCTTTCCTTCATACTGGTTACCTATCGCACAAGGTATGGTAAAGCATCTAGGATCCTTTAATTTTAGAGGCATGCGATTGTGCAGCATTGCCATGCATCCTTTAGTTGCTGCCACTGTTTCAAACTCACCAAAGCCTTTTTCTTTTAGATATCATATCTTTCAAGAACTTAGCGTAATTAGGCATCTGTTCAATTGCCTCAACGAATGGCAAGTTGATGTGGACTTGTTTTAGGATGTCTAGAAATTTTTTAAACTAGAGATCATGTTTTTGCTTTTTCAACCTTTGTGGGAAAGGTGGTGCCGGTCTCATCTCCTCCAGGGTTTCATGAGTTTTGAATTTAATATCTGGCACCACTGGGTCTTTTACTGTCTCGGCAGCTGGTTGAGGTGCTGCCGGTTTGTCTGCCTCGACAGAGTTTTCTGCTGGGATTTCTGAGGCCTGACTTTCTGGTTCAGCATCCTGGTCCTCCCTATCTGAGTCCTCTTGTATTGCTTGTGGGACTTTGTTTGCTGAACTGCTTAGTTTTTCTTTTAAATGTAGGCCACTTCTGGTTGTGATCACTTTACATTGCTCATGGCTCATTCCCTTAGCAACTTTAGTATTGCTAGGCAATCCTCCTTGTGGTCTAGTGTTTTTTCTTTGAGCGAAATGACCCACTTGAGTTTCTAGAGTTTTAATAGCCGCTTCTTGATTTTGCAGCCTCATTTCAGTCATGTTCATGAAAGCATTCGTCCTTTTAATGAAATTATTGTTCTCTGCCATGTATGATTCTGTTTTCATCATAAAGGCTTTGAGAGTGTTCTCCAACGAACTTTCGGACTGCTGCTACGGCATCTGCTGTTGCGGCATCTACTATATATTTTGCTGCGGCATCGGCTGCTGATAACTTGAGGTCTGATTAGTGGGATTCAAGGCATTATTAGGATTGCTCCATGAAAAATTTGGATGCCTTTTCGATGCCGGATTATATGTGTTAGACATGATATTATTATTCCGGTTGTAGTTTCCCACATAAAAACCAGTTTCCTCATCTTGCACATACTCAGAAGAATTGATCGTTTTAACCTCATGAGTATTTTTTTTGTAATTGCATGTTCTGAACCATCTTGGTTAGAGATGCCAATTATGCTCCCACTGAATTGGATGTTTCGAGTTCATTCACTGTGGCTTGGCGTCTCATTCCTCCTCTCCTAGATGTAGGGAACTGAAAATCATTCTTTGCGAGCTTGTTCAGAATCTCTATAGCTTCCTCAGGAGCTTTTTCAAGGAGTGTCCCATTGGTTGAGGCATCTAGCATCATCCTTGTGGGGGCATTAGTGGCATTGTAGAACATTGTCACTTGTGTCCACAAGGGAAATCCATGTAATGGGTATCTGTGCAATAACTCTCTATAGCGCTCTCATGCCTCGTACATTGGTTCATCATCTGCCTGTCGAAAAGAAGTAATTTCATTACGGATACGATCATATAAGTTAGTAGGGTTAAAGTGCGTAACGAAATCTCGGCAGAGTTCACTCCAAGATCCTATTGATCCTGTTAGAATGCTATTTAACCAGGTCTTAGCCCTATCCCTCAATGAATAGGGAAACAATTTTAATCTCAAAACATCTTCATGGACTCCTTGAATTTTAAATGAGTTACAAGCTTCCATGAAAGATTTGAGATGCTGCCTAGCATCTTCACTTGCAGACCCACTAAATTGTCCAATAGTATTCAGCATATTGAATATGACAGGTTTGAGTTCAAAATGGGTTGCTTCTATTTTCGGTGCAACGACTCCAAGGTTTAATCCATTCAGATCTTCCACCAGGAAATCTCTAACAGTGAGCTGCCGCGGTAGTATGGGTTGCGGCAGTGGTTGCTGCGGCATGGGTGGCTGCTGAAGTCCTCCGTGGCCAACAGGTATGTTTTGATCTACTTGATTTCCTGCCATTGCATGTTGGATTTGTCTCCTCAACCGATTCCGTGTACGTTCAATTTCAGGGTCAATCTCGTACAACGGATGGATGGGTTGGCCCTGGTCATACACCAAAAAGAAACCAAAGTAAAAAAAATAAAATAAAATAACTAAAGCAAGAAAATAAAGAAAACAAAATTTAGTTGCCAATCCCCGGCAACGGCGCCAAAAACTTGTTGCATGTAGAAATAGCGCAAATTGTGCAATGTACACGTCAAGTAATAAAGTGATAAGTATTTATCGTGTATCGTCTCCATAGGGATTGGTGTACTTAATATGTCTTCTTTAATATTTTGTTTCTGTAAAAGTAAAGTAAAAACACAAGTAGGAAGGATGTTTGAGTAAACTAATTAAATAAAAACTAAATAAAGGTAACGAGAACGAATGAGGAGACTGGGCAGGATCCAATTGCATTGTACTGTGGAATCGATCGACTTATTTCTGTCCAATGCTATCGCATGACTCTGCCTCGGCAGTACTGCAGATTACTGCTGTCGCGTGTCAAAAGTGCGCGTTTAGTGCAAGTAGACACATCGCATGTAATAAGTGATAAGTATTTATCGGATTATCGTCTCCACAAGAATTGGTATACTCAATATGTCTTCTTCGTCTTCTTGTTCTGTAGAAAGAAATAAAATAAAACACAAGTAATTTTGGGTTGGATAAACTGAAATAAAACAACTAAATAAAATAAAGAGATTTGATAAATAAAGAGAGAGGTCAGGATCTAGTTGCGTTGTATTGTGGATTTGATTGACTTGTCTCTGCCCAATGCAATCGTATATCACTGCCTCTACAGCACTGCAGATTACTGCCTTGGCAGCGACGATACTATCCGCCGCGGAAATCCCTTGCTCGTGGGTGGACTTTACAAAAGTTCGGTAAAGTGTCCTTGAATGGCTCCGCTTATCCCTAAGTCAAAGTACTGTTGATGACTAGTCCTTGATGATACCTCCCGGCGTGAATCAATTATAATCACCAACCAATCTCACACTTCTTTTAGCCGCTGAAACTCTTAACCTATCCCTAGGCCGAGTTAGTATTTCGCGATTGAAACAACGTACTTACCCCTTTCGTGAATCTAACTCTCCCGAGCCTAGATAAATGGATTACTCACAAACTTCTCTCCCGAGCTTGAATGCAAGAACAAAGAATAACAAAGGATAAGCAAACCTTGATAGTTTTATTGCATTGAAACAAAGACAAAGTACAATCTCCTCTGACAAATACTAAACAACCTTCACCTAAACCCTAAGAAAGCTTAGAACATAGTTTGAGAGAAAGAAAACAAAGAATTTATGAATCGGCTCTCTCTAGGTATCTCTAATACATTGGACGGCTAGGTCTTTATATAGGCTTGACCTAGGGCAAACCTTTCCTAAGTAGAATACAACTTGGAGTAGGGAACAAGTCATGTAGATAAATAAAATATTTCCAAGTTTAATTCAACTAAGAGGCTTTCCCGCGTGGCCTTGTCTTGGGCTTTTCCTCATGCTAACCAGCTCCGATCTATGTGCTTTATGTCCAGACACGTCCCTTGGATTTTTCTCTTCCAATCGCCTACAATCTTGCTTCCTGGCTCTCAGTTGCTACCTCGGCATCAGGTCCTACCTCAGCCATGTTGCTGCCGCGGCACTGGTTCTCCTGCACAGATATAAAAATGCAATAAAACTTGTCTTTCCTGTAAATACTATCTCTATGAGCATAACTTCTAAATATATCACATTAAGTACATGCATTGGTCCGAGTGGGTGTAAATTCAGTGATTAATACCCATAAAAGGTGTAAAAGTGATAGTGAGTTGAGCACTTATCACACCCCCAAACTCGAACTATTGCTTGTCCTCAAGCAATGCAAACCATCAATTTGCCGAACTCTACTCTCTCTTGGTCTTATGTTTCCATCTATTCTCCCCACCATAACTATGTCTATTCTTTAGACTTAACCTTTCGGCTACCTAAGGCTTTACCTAGAAACAAACTATAAGAATTGGCGAGTGTGTGCGTTTTTGTGGACAAGTTTTATTAAAGGCTTTCTTAGATAAAATCTGAGTTCAAGACAAGTAGAATTGGGTTAAGTGTTCTCTTCTTTTCTAAACAACCAATTCTTGAGCCAATTTCGGGCACCTCAAGGATTGTGTTTTTCTCTTCACTAATTCCTTCTTTCTTTTTGATATTCCTTATAACACACTAGAGCCAATTTCGGGCACCTCTAGCATGAAGAAGAGTACTTCCTAGAGCCGGTGATAGGCACCTCTAGTTACTTTCCCAAGAATCTAAGTCTTTATCATCTAAGTTCATTAAAAGAATTCCTATCCAACAAGTCCCAAAAGTGTTTAAGAATTGATCTTATAGTAAGCTTCTAAGTTTTCATCCTTAAGTATCCTAAGGTTAAACCTTCTTAGCAGGACCTAATCATGGTAAGGAGAAAGATTTCTATAGCCTTAAAGAATAAACTAAGGCAATACTGATGATAAAAAGTGCAAAAGTATAGGCATTTAATTCAAGTAAGGCGGGGAGCATAAAAAAATTTAAAAATTTCACTTAAGTACTCCCTTTTCTTGGCATGGCCTCGGCAGTAGATTGCTGCCTCGGCAGTGAATCTGCACCCCCAAACTCAAACCAAGCATTGTCCTCAATGCTTTATATTAGAAGAGAATAGCAGACAACAAAAATTATGAAAGAGATAAGCAGTATATAAAGAAACCAGCAGCAAATAATATCGAATATATGAAAAATTTAAAGAGACTCCGAAGAGCTGCTTGTAACAATTTTTCTCCTTGGTCTTGCTGCTGATTGCTTCGTTCTTGGTGAGGGCGATGGTTGAGCTTTTGCTTGTCGGGGCGGTTGAACTCTTGTGGGTGGTGTTCGTTGCATCGGAGCCTCCACTTCTTCTCCTTCTTCCACGTCGGCCATCTCCTCGGTGATCATGATGTCCGTTCCATCTTCCATTGTTGTGGCTCCCCCGGTATGGTGTGTACTCGGTCCGGCGGCGGTTGAGCTTTGGTGCACATAGGCATCTATCTCAGCTGATAGAATGCCCATGATGATTGGGGATCGGGGTGGAGTGCTGAAGACTGCCCTCCGCTTTGATGGTCTTCTGCTGGCAGATGATGCCGCAGCTGAGTCTTTTATCAAAGTGTTTAACTTCATCACTTATTATTGCTCTAGGGATTTCAAATCTTGTAAAAATATTTTTCTTGAGAAATTTTTGAACTGTCTTGGAATCATTGTGAGGTGTGGCGATTGCTTCGACCCACTTTGATACGTAATCCACTACTACTAAGATGTAAAGATTGCCTTGGGATGATGGGAATGGTCCAATGAAATCTATGCCCCAAACATCAAATAGTTCCACTTCCAATATGGGTTATAATGGCATCAAATATTGCCTGTGCGTTGGCATCGGTCATAGTTCTTGTAATAATCGTGGACATCTTTGTAGGGTGTGGTCCAGTAGAGGCCAGATTGCAGTACCTTTGCTGTTGTTCTGTTTCCTAAAAAATGCCCACCGCAAGGTGAATCATGACAGTGCTAGAGTACTGCTTTCTGTTCTTCTTCTGGTACACATCTTCTTATAACCTGATCTGCACAATGTTTAAACAGAAGAGGGTCGTCCCAGAAATAATGCTTTGCATTATGCTGAAACCTCTTCTTTTCGTTATGGTTAAGGTTATAAGGGATAATACCACTAAATAAATAATTAACAAGATCGACATACCAGGGCGTGGATGTTACTGCAGCAAGGTCTACTGTTAATGTTGCGGCGATGTATTCAAATAATGCTGCGGCAGCGCGGTTGTATATTGTTGTAGTCTCTGTCTTGGCAGTATCTCTTGCAGTTGTAACAATTTGTAATATTTGTTCATCTGGGAATGCCTCTTGTATTTCTTCAATTGAGTGGGTATTTTCTTTGTTCTCCAGTCTAGAGAGATGATCGACCACCTGGTTTTCTGTACCTTTTTGATCTTTGATTTCAACATCAAATTCTTGTAGAAGAAGGATCCATCTAATCAGTCTAGGCTTGGCATTCTTCTTTGAGAAGAGGTATTTAATTGCCGAATGATCAGTGTGGATAATAACCTTTGTTCCGATATGATACGATCGGAATTTTTCAACAACAAATACTACTGCTAGTAATTCTTTTTCTGTTGTGGTGTAATTGATTTGGGCATCATTAAGCGTTTTACTAGCATAGTAGATCACATGGAACAGGTTGTTCTTTCTCTGCCCAAGTGCTGCCCCGACAGCATGATCGTTAGCGTCACACATCAATTCAAATGGCAAGGACCAATCTGGTGGGATCACTATCGGTGCAGTGATTAGCTTCTCCTTGAGAGTTTCAAATGCTTCAGTGCATTCCTCGTTGAATTCAAATTTCCTATCTTTTTCAAGCAAGTTGCAAAGAGGTTTAGAAATTTTGGAAAAATTAGAAATAAACCTTCTATAAAAACCTGCATGGCCCAAAAAGCTTCGAACTCCTTTCACAGAAATTGGTGGAGGTAAATTCTTTATCACATCAATCTTGGCTTTATCCCCTTCGATTCCTTGTGATGATATTTTATGACCCAATACGATACCTTCATTTACCATAAAGTGGCATTTTTCCCAGTTTAGGACTAGATTGGATTCCTCACATCTTTGCAGCACTTTTTCTAGATTGTCGAGGCAGTGACCAAAGCTATCTCCAAAGACTGAAAATCATCCATGAATATCTCTAGGAAGTCCTCTATCATGATAGAAAAAATCGCCATCATGCATCTCTGGAAGGTTGTCGGGGCATTGCAAAGGCCGAACGACATCCTTCTAAATGCATAAGTTCCATATGGGCAAGTGAAAGTGGTTTTTGCCTGGTCTTCTGGATCAATGGCAATTTGATTGTATCCTGAATAACCATCAAGAAAACAGTAATAAGGTTTACCAGCAAGTCTATCAAGCATTTCATCAATAAAGGGTAAAGGGAAGTGATCCTTCTTCATTGCCTTATTCAACTTGCGATAATCCATACAAACCCTCCAACCGGTCATAGTCCTGGTTGGGATTAGTTCGTTGTTCTTGTTGGTTATGACAGTCATACCACCTTTCTTAGGTACACATTGTACCGGGCTTACCCATGCACTGTCAGAGATGGGATAGATAATTCCTGCATCAAGCCACTTGATTATTTCCTTACGTACTACCTCCTTCATAGCGTGGTTAAGTCTCCTCTGAGCTTCAACAGTGGGATTATGGTCTTCTTCTAAAAGAATTTTATGCATGCATACCGCTGGGCTTATTCCCTTTAAATCGTCAATTGACCACCCAATTGCCTTTTTGTGCTGCCGCAGCATCGTTATTAGGGTTTGTTCCTGTTCTGGCAGCAACTTAGAAGAAATAATTACAGGCATCGTGTGGTTGTCTCTCAAATAAGCATATTTTAGTTTTTCCGGTAAGGGTTTTAATTCCGTGACCAGTGGTTATTTACTTACAGATTGTTCATTCTTACCTGTATAATTTAATGGTTCGAAGTACTTACCTGGAAGGTGTGTTGTCCAGTTAGCTTCCTCATTCTCTGCTGTTTCAACACTGTTCAAAGTACTGCCGTAGTAGTCATCCGTATCACTGCCGAGGCATACATGTGATGTTTCATGAATATCACTGCCGAGGCAGTGGTTGTTGAGACAAGGTATTATACGATCTTCAGATGTATCATGCAACATCTGACATTCTTCTTCCGGCTCATCATGCCTTTTCATCATTTGAAACACATTTAGTTTGACTTGTTGATCATTAATTCTCATTGTCAACTTTCCTTTTTCCACATCGATTAAGGTGCGTCCAGTTGCAAGGAAAGGTCTCCCCAAGATGATCGGTGCATTATCATCTGTTTCACAATCAAGGACAAGAAAATCAGTAAGAAAAATGAATTTATCGACTCTTACCAGTATGTCCTCGATTTTTCCTTCGGGTTGCACATATGATCGATCCGCTAGTTGAAGCATAACTGTTGTAGGTTTTGCCCTTCCTATTCAAAGCTTTTGGAAGACAGATTTGGGCATTAGATTGATGCTTGCTCCAAGGTCGCATAGGGCCTTACCTTCATAGTTCTTACCTATCGCACAAGGTATGATAAAGCATCCAGGATCCTTCAATTTTGGTGGCATGCGATTGTGTAGCATTGCCATGCATCCCTCGGTAGCAGCCACTGTTTCGAACTCACCTATTCGTTTTCTCTTAGACACCATGTCTTTCAAGAACTTGGCATAATTAGGCATTTGTTCAATTGCCTCTACGAATGGTATGTTAATGTGGACTTGCTTTAAAATATCAAGGAATTTCTTGAATTGTTGGTCCTGTTTTTGCTTTTTCAACCTTTGTGGGAAAGGTGGTGGTGGTCTCATCTCATCCAGGGTTTCTTTAGTTTGGAATTTAATACCTGGCACCACTAGGGTTGTTGCTGTCTCGGCAGTCTATTCAGGAGCTACTGTGCTTTCTGTCGGGGCAGTGTTATCAGGATCAGTTTGCTCAACCTCCTCTTTTGCTGGATCTGCTGATGGATTTTGCCTTGCTGGAATTTTTTCCTTCAACTGTAGACCACTCCTGGTAGTGATTGCTTTACACTGTTCATGGCCCATTACCTTAGCAACTTCAGTATTGCTAGGTAGTCTTCCTTGTGGTCTAGTGTTTATGTTTTGAGCAAACAACCCAACCTGGGTTTCTAGCGTTTTAATAGCTGCTTCTTGATTCTGCAACCTCATCTCAATTCTATTCATGAAAGCATCTGTCCTGTTGATGAAATTACTGTTCTCTTCCATGTATGATTCAGTTTTCATCATAAAGGCTTTAAGAGTGTTCTCCAACGAACTTACCGATTGCTGCTGCATCTGCTGCTGCGGTAGAGGTTGCATTGGTTGTTGGAATCCTGAGGGTTGGGTGGTTGGGTTTAAGGCATTGTTAGGATTGCTCCATGACAGGTTCGGATGCCTCTTCCATGAGGGATTGTATGTGTTGGACATCATATTGGTTCGGTTGTAATTTCCAACATACATACCGGTTTCTTGATTCATACAATCAGAGGAACTGTGGTTACCTCCACATAAATCACAAAAAGAATCAATTACCTTAACCTCACGGGTATTTTGCTGTAATTGCAAATTTTGTACCATCTTTGTAAGAGAGGCCAATTGTGCTGCCACTGAATTTGATGTGTCTAACTCATTCACCGTGGCTTGGCGTCTTACTCCTCCTCGCCTAGATGTAGGGAATTGAAAATCGTTCTTTGCGAGTTTGTTCAGTATCTCAATAGCTTCCTCAGGTGCTTTATCAAGGAGTGTTCCGTTCGCCGAGGCATCTAACATCATCCTTGTCGGGACATTCGTAGCATTATAGAACATGATCACTTGTGTCCATAGGGGAAATCCATACAAAGGACACTTGTGCAGTAACTCCCTGTATCGCTCCCACGCCTCGTACATTGGTTCGTCATATGCCTATCGAAAAGAAGTGATTTCGTTACGAATTCTATCATATGTGAGATTAAAACGGGTAATAAAATCACGACAGAGTTCACTCCAAGATCCAATAGATCCTGCTGGAATGCTATTTAACCAAGCTTTCGCCTTATCCCTCGGTGAATAGGGGAATAGCTTTAATCTCAAGACATCTTCATGGACTCCTTGAATTTTAAAGGAATTGCATATCTCCATGAAGGACTTGAGGTGCTGCCTTGCATCTTCAGTTACAAACCCACCAAACTGTCCAATAGTGTTAAGCATATTAAACATGACAGGTTTGAGTTCAAAGTGGGCTGCTTCTATCTCCAGTGTAACGACTCCTGGGTTTAATCCATTTAAATCTTCTTCCAGGAAGTCTCTGACAGTGAGCTGTCGCGGCCCTGGTGGCGACGGAAGACCTCCATTACCGGCAGGTAAGTTTTATCCTGCTGGGTGATCTGCCATAGCTTCTTGGATTTGTCTCCTCAACCTTTGCCTTGTTCGTTCGATCTCTGGATCTAACTCGTACAAAGGGTTGGTTGGGTTAGCCCTTGTCATACACCAAGAAAAACAAAGGTAAAAATAAAAATAAAAAGAAAAGAAACAAGAAAATAAAGAAAACAAAATTTAGTTGTCAATCCCCGGCCCTGGCACCAAAAACTTGTCACGTGTCAAAAGTGCGCGTTTAGTGCAAGTGGACACATCGCAAGTAATAAGTGATAAGTATTTATCGGATTATCGTCTCCACAGGGATTGGTATACTCAATATGTCTTCTTCGTCTTCTTGTTCTGTAGAAAGAAATAAAATAAAACACAAGTAATTTTGGGTTGGATAAACTGAAATAAAACAACTAAATAAAATAAAGAGATTTGATAAATAGAGAGAGGTCAGGATCCAGTTGCGTTGTATTGTGGATTTGATTGACTTGTCTCTGCCCAATGCAATCGTATATTAGTGCCTCGACAGCACTGCAGATTACTGCCTTGACAGCGACGATACTGTCCACCGCGGCAATCCCTTGCTCGTAGGTGGACATTACCAAAGTTCGGCAAAGTGTCCTTGAATGACTCCGCTTATCCCTAAGTCGAAGTACTGTTGATGACTAGTCCATGATGATACCTCCCGGTGTGAATCAATTATAGTCACCAACCAATCTCACACTTCTTTTAGCCGTTGAAACCCTTAACCTATCCCTAGGCCGAGTTAGTATTTCACGATTAAAACACCGTACTTACCCCTTTCTTGAATCTAACTCTCCTGAGTCTTAAATAAATGGATTACTCACAAACTTCTCTCCTGAGTTGGAATGCAAGAACAAAGAATAACAAAGGATAAGCAAACCTTGATAGTTTTATTGCATTGAAACAAAGACAAAGTACAATCTCCTCTGACAAATACTAAACAACCTTCACCTAAACCCTAAGAAAGCTTAGAACATAGTTTGAGAGAAAGAAAACAAAGAATTTATGAATCGGCTCTCTCTAGGTATCTCTAATACATTGGACGGCTAGGTCTTTATATAGGCTTGACCTAGGCAAACCTTTCCTAAGTAGAATACAACTTGGGGTAGGGAACAAGTCATGTACATAAATAAAATATTTCCAAGTTTAATTCAACTAAGAGGCTTTCCCGCGTGGCCTTGTCTTGGGCTTTTCCTCATGCTAACCAGCTCCGATCCATGTGCTTTATGTCCAGACACGTCCCTTGGATTTTTCTCTTCCAATCGCCTACAATCTTGCTTCCTGGCTCTCAGCTGCTGCCTCGGCATCAGGTCCTGCCTCAGCCATGTTGCTGCCGCGGCACTGGTTCTCCTGCACAGATATAAAAATGTAGTAAAACTTGCCTTTTTTGTAAATATTATCTCTATGAGCATAACTTCTAAATATATCACATTAAGTACATGCATTGGTCCGAGTGGGTGTAAATTCAGTGATTAATGCCCATAAAAGGTGTAAAAAGTGATAGTGAGTTGAGCACTTATCAACTGCCTTGGCAGCGACAATGCGTGTCTGTCGCGGCAATCTCTTGCTCTTGGGTAGACCTCACTAAGATTCGGCAAAGTGCCTTGGATGGCTCCGTTTATCCCTAAGTCGAAACACTTTTGATAATTAGTCCTTGATGATACCTTCCGGCGTGAACCAATTCTAACTATCAACCAATCTCACACTTCTTTTAGCCGTTGAAACTCCAACCTATTCCTAGGCCGAGTTAGTATTTTTCAAATATCGTACTTACTCCTTTCGTGAATCTAACTCTCCCGAGTCTAGATAAATGGATTACTCACAAACTTCCCTCCCGGGCTTGGATGCAAGAACAAAGAATGGCAAAGAGTAAGCAAATCTTAATGTTTTATTGCATTGAAACGAGAAAAAAAGTACAATCTCCTCTCACAAGTACTCGACAACCTTCACCTAACCGTAAGAAAGCTTAGAACATAAAGAAAGAACACAATAATTCTTAGGGTTGAACTCTCTCTAAAATCCGCCTGCCTATACATTGGACGGCTATGATATATATAGTCTAGATCTAGGGCAAACCTTTCCTAAGTAGGAATACTACTTGGAGTAGGATTACAATTATTCCCATAAATCAAATATTTCCAAGTTTATTTCAACTAGGCGGCTTTTCCCTCGTGGACTTTGACTTGGGCTTTCCTCATGCTAGCCAGCTTCGATCCATGTGCTGCATGTCCAGGAACGTCCAGCGTATTTTTCTCTTCCAATCGCCTACAGTATTGATGTTGGAGCTTCAGTTGCTGCCGCGACCCAGCTTCTGCCTCGGCCTCAACCCTGCCTCGGCAGTAGTTGTTCCTGCATGTATAGAAGATATCGTAAATTCTGTATTTTTCTGTAAATATTAGCTTTGTAAGTTATAATAGCGGAATATCTGAATATTGCATATTAAGCGCATGCATCAGTCCAAGTAAGTGTGAATAAGTGCTTATTGCCCATGAAAGGTGTATAAAATAATGATCTTTTGAGCACTTATCACCTCTCTAGCATTAAGAGGATCTTGTTTTGACCAAGTTCATCATGATCAAATATACAACATCTTTGCTGTCACATTTTGAAATTCTTCCTTATGAATTTCACTGATTGTGTAACATAGTCACAATCAAAATATTATAAATTTGTTAATCAGAAATTTAGTCAAAGACAAAAAATCAGAAACAAAATTATAATTTCCAACTTTTGTTAGACGGTAGGGTTTTAATAAACTAGAACCTTAAAACAAAAGTTTACACGGTTTTAATAGAAAGAATAATAATAAACAGTGTACCAGGTAGGTAACTTATGATAAGAGAGGTGGTGCACTAGACACACTTAAGAACCAAATCTTTTCAAAGAACCAATCCTAGACATGCACTTTTAATATTTCTTTCAATCACTTGTTTATGAAAGTTCTTGAAATCATTCAAGTTTGAGTGATCAATTAAGTCACTACCTTTGATTAACTATAATTTAGAATCAATCACTAAGAATTTCTTAGCACCAACATCTTCCATTTACGGTCCAATAACCTTCATATTCTTAAGTCAATTTAAACACTGTGTATTTCATAACATACATCAGAATAGACTTTAAGAATTTTGACATAGAGAACAACTTTCTTCTATGCTTTGATTCAAGACTTTGGTCGAATCAACGTTGTAGAATTAGTAACAAATGTTACTACTACTAACAAATTCTGTTAAAACAAAATTGTTCACTTTGTTCGAAAATGAGATCAAGTAAATCCGTTATAACAACAGGAATTAAATTCCTGAAACAAATTTATTTACTATATCTCAATTTCCAACCTTCACATGAAATAAATTCATTTGATTTATTTTTCAAGTTAGAATCATGAAAGATTCTCAAATAAATCTAATAATAAGATTCTCCGAAAATAAATTTGTGATTTATTTTCCTTTCAAAAATAGAATCAACACAAGATTCTATCAAATAAATAAATTCATTAATTTATTTCTCTTATATCTTCATTTAAAAATATTGGGATTAATTGCACTAAAACCCAAACGAAGATATCAAAGCAACTTAATTCTTCAAAAAGAATTAGTCTTTTGTTTTAAATTTCCTTGATTGTTGTTTGGAAGATCAAGTAAATCTGTTAAAACAGTAGAAAATAATTCCCAAAACGAATTATTTACGAGATCTTTGTTTTCAAAACAATCAAAAAATTCTTTGTGTTTACACTTTCTCAAGAAAAATTATTAATTAAAAATAATAATCCAAAGTGTTTCGGAACACAAATAATAATTATCTCAATAATTATTATTTCACTTAAAAGGATATTCCTTTTTATGTCATATCCATATTCATCATTAAGGTCAATATTATTTTGAAATAAATAAAATTGCCTTAAACATAATAATATCAAAATATTATTATCAAATTAATATCATAGGTTATGATATTAAAATTACCATAATACATGCACACATGTATTATATTATTAAGAAATATTAACTTAATGAAATATTCGTATATATGGTATTATCATAAAGATACCATAAAACTTTATTTAATGAATCCAAGATTACCTTAAATTTGTATATATGGTTTTAATATTACCATATTTCATATCAAACAAGCAATTTAATCATATATTGAATAAATGTTTTATTTGATCAATAGATAATATTGTCTAAAGCCAAACCTTTATTCTCATGGATAAGGTTTTATCAGTACATGTAATTATGTATTTACATAAGGCAAAAATTAAATTTGTCATATCCATTGTTTCTCTTTTAATAAAGGAAACAAACTCGGAATTAATTATAATTCCAATAAATCGAAAATTAAATTTTCGTTTATTTAATTTTGATATTTTACAAAATTCCTAACCTCAGTTACATAACAATTTCTGTAAAACAAATTTGTCCCAATTTGAGATCTTTAGCAAACCCGTTTAAAAACAGCAGAATAATTCCTAAAACAAATTTTCTGTATTCTCATTTTATTCCGAAGAATAAATTAACCAGATTAGTTTAATCGTGTGAATATCCTTATGAAGGTAATATTCCATAATTAAACGTGGGTGGCCGAGATTCATGGCAGTATGCCAATACACCACTGTTGAAATTTCCAAAATTTGAATCTCCTTCACGTGGCAGTTAAACACTTCCAATACATCCAACGAATTCCATAATTAATCGCCACCCGCCACCAGCGACGGCAAAATTGCACTACCCATCATCATCCCTAATCACAACATGCCATTCTATGAACCTAGACTATGGAGCTATCATAATCATTCTAATCTATTATTCTAGGATATTCAGTTTTTGTGATTTTAAAAGAGAGTCATATTTAATAATTTGGGAAACCTTAAATTATAATTTTAATCTTTTAAGTTGAAAAATATTACAAAATTTAAAAGAGAATCATTTGTGACCCATCATTGTGACAGTAAAAAAATAAATAATGATACTATTTTTATATTATGAGATTATTTAATAATATTTACTATTATTAAGAAATTTAAATATTATTATTTATTATATGATTAATGATTTTCATGTTGATGCCTCAAGTTGTATATGTTTTAAGATATTTTCATGGTAAAATATTTATTTCATCTCTTAAATTTGATTATGTAGACTGAAAAAAAAATAAATTTTATATACGTGGTTATAGTATTTTTTAGTTGAAATGAGTATTTAAAGTTTTATTTTTGGGTGAAAAGATTTAAAGTTACATTTTTGGAATCAGGAATGTCTTCCTTTGAGTTTTCAACGCAATTTGGTGCTCCGAGTGGTAGACCTCCCGAAGATGTTGGAATTTGGATATTCCTGCAATCCAGGATCAGTCGGGACCTATGATTCTAGATGGATTATTACAGAATATGAAAGGGGGAAGTAATCAGGATTCTCCTAATGTTTTAAAGGGATCCTCAGATCCAATTGTGTTGACTGAAATGAATGTTTCTATGAGAGATGTTCTTGCTGATGGGTCAATTGTAAACGCTCAAGATGGTGGCTTAGAACGACAAGAGTCAGTAGATGCGAAATATGGTAATCCTAAACCTCGACTTTCCTTTCGTGATATGGTCGTTGGTTCTGGAAAAATGAGTACCCCTACTCGAAGCTTAGATGATCTAGATGTGGAATTGACGGAAGAGGATGTATGTTTTAGCAGTGATGGTATTTTACCTGAAATTAAGTTTTCCGATCGAGTTCATGATGCAATTGATGCAAAACTTGCACACTCTCTTATTATCCGGTTATTGGGAAAACAAATTGGTTATAGAGCTCTTTTAAATCGTATACAAATTCTCTGGAATCCGACTAATGAAATGAGTTTGATAGATCTTGATAATCAATATTTCTTGGTACGTTTCGCTAATGAAGAGGATTATGCAAAGGTTCTCACTGGGGGTCCCTGGATTGTTTATGGTTCGTATCTTACTGTACAACCATGGAGTAGGAATTTCTCAACATCAGATGCATACCCATCAAGGATCATGGTATGGGTACGTCTCCCAAAACTTCCATATCGTTACTACACAAAAAGTATATTTAAGTATATTGCAAGTGCCATTGGACAAGTGGTTCGTATAGACTTTAACACAACAGAAGGAAAGAGGGGTTGTTTCGCTCGGCTAGCAATTATTGTAGATTTGTCTAAACCTTTGAAGCCTGGTATTATGATCGATGGGTTTCGCCAAGATATTGAATATGAGGGTCTTCCAACAATTTGCTATGGTTGTGGTAAGTTTGGACATGATAAAGAAGCATGTGGATATGAAATTCACCAAAGAAATTCATCGGATATGGATAATCATAAGAGTAGGAGTTCAGATGATCTTTTCGGGCCTTGGATGAAAGCTGTAACTAAGAGTAGACGATTAATAGCTTCAAGGAAAGGAGGTTCTTCTATTTCTAATATTCCAAGCACTAGCCGAGCAACAGGATCGAGATTTGAAGCCTTAGGTGCTATTCCTGAAGATTCAGAGGCTAATGAGCAAACAACTATATTTGCACCAATTGAAAATTATCAACGGGATATTGTGAAAGGGAAAAATATAGCAGTTGAGGGGAAGTTAAGTAATCCTCCTAGTGTTGAAGCTGCTATAAACAAGAGTAATAGCACTGTTAATAGTAGATCTTATGTGGATATGAGTCTTGGGAATACAGTTGATCTGAGGCAGGGTAAGAATGTTGAATCTGGGAAAGAAAGAAATAGTGTGCATGGGCTATCTAAGTTGAGAATAAATGATTCAGTTGCTTCAACTGAAACAGTGGTACAAGTTCCTTCGTCATTAAATAAGGATAAACATGTCGCAATCCAAGTTGGGAGATCAGAGGAAAAAAGTATTCTTCGGGAGAAAAAAGCACGAGTTCTTCCTAAGTCAGTTCGAAGAGCAACAAGTAAAGGAATACCTAAAGTAGTACCAGGATTAAGAGGCCCTCAAAAACTAAGTCTCAAATCTAAGAAAAGGGATGATAGGGGCTCAACGACAACTGCTTTAGCTGATTGTATTTCCTCCATAGTTTTTGAACTTGACCAGGTAAATACTGATGGGGATAGAGCTGTAAAGGAAGCTCAGAATCAAAACAAAGACATTGCTAATCATGTTCAATGGTCCGCGAATGTGGTGTTTAATCAATATTCTAATGATAATATGCAGGATTGATTCGGTGATGTTCTTCATTTGTTATTTGAATATAATGGTTAATCTCCTTTTTTGGAATATATAGGGAGCTCTAAATCCCACTTTTAATAGATACTTTAAGCTTTTGATAAAGTCTCACAGGCTTGATATGGTTGCTCTTTTTGAACCAAGAGTAAGTGGTAGAGATGCTGATATTTTCATTCAGAAATCTGGGTTTGATTTCTCTTATAGAGTGGAAGCGTCAGGTTTCTCAGGTGGTATATGGGTTCTTTGGCGGGATATTGTACATTTTGATGTTCTTGCAGTATCGCGACAATTTGTTCATGGTGTTTGTTCTCCGATATCTGGTGAAAGTAAATTCTTTATTACGTTTACTTATGCTAGTCCAAATGCTACTCAAAGGAAAATTCTATGGGATACCCTTAAAAATTTAGAACCTGATCCTATTTGGCCGTGGGTTGTGGCTGGTGATCTTAATGTCATTTGTAGCTATGTTAAAAGACAAGGTGGTTCCCATAAGCGAGTAGGTGTTTGTCAACATTTTTGTGATTTTTTATTTGAATCTGGGTTAATCGACATGGGTTTCTCTGGTCCTTAATTCACTTGGAAACGGGGTTCTTTATCTCAACGATTGGATCATTGTCTGTGTAATTCGAGGTGGTATGATGTTTTTGCTTTTTCTGAGGTTCTTCATTTACAACGTTTGGGTTCTGACCATCGTCCTTTGCTTTTGAATTTTGGGTATGGTCCTACAAATCATAAGTCTCATCACTTCCATTATATGATGGTATGGAATGATCACCCGGATTTCCCGAATCTTTTAAATGAGGCTTGGCAGGATGATCGTCCTATTCTTGCTAACATTATTGATTTTCAAAGTAAAAGCTCTGCTTGGAATCGTGATGTGTTTGGGCATATTGGTCGTCGTAAAGCTCAGCTTCTTGCACGTATCAGGGGTATTGAGAAAGCCCTTGAAAGATCGTATTCTTTTCGTCTTGCTCAGTTAGAATCAGAATTAAAAGTTGAATTGGATTTAGTTCTTGCTCAAGAAGAGAGTTTATGGAGTCAGAAATCACGTAGTAACTGGATTCAAAATGGGGACCGAAACACTGCTTATTTTCACACTGCAACAATGGTTAGGCGAAAGAGAAATTTGATTCGAAGACTAAAGTCACCAGATGGCTCATGGATTACTGATAATAATGCTCTCAAATGTCATGCAATAAATTATTTTCAGTCCTTGTTTACTAGTGATCAACAAAGCTCTCAGATTATGGATATAGCTTGCAACTTTCAAAAATATTGTGAAGCTGAACTTAGACCTCTTCTGGCACCAATGACTATGGAAGAAATTCGAGACATTGTTTTTGAGATGTCTCCTTTAAAATCTTCGGGCGTAGATGGGCTTCATGTGGCTTTTTATCAGAAAAATTGGGAAAAAGTTGGAACTTCAGTCTTTAATTTTGTTAAAGCTTTTTTTGAGACAGGTATCTTGGAAGATTGGTCTAATAAGACTCTCATTGTTTTAATCCCGAAAGTGAAAAATCCAGATTCTATTAGTCAATTGCGACCTATCAGTTTATGTTCGGTTCTTTATAAAATTGTTTCCAACTTGTTGGTGCGACGGATGAAACCATTTCTTGGAAAATGGGTGGATAATACGCAAGCGAGCTTTGTTCCAGGGCGGCAAATTACAGATAATATAATCTTAGCTCAGGAGGTCATGCATTCAATGGCAAAAAAGATAGGGAAAAAAGGCTTGGTTGGCGATAAAGGTGGATTTAGAAAAGGCTTATGATCGTTTAGAATGGGATTTTATTGAAGATACTTTGATTGGTGTTGGTCTTCTTGTCCATTTTATCTCTTTGATCATGACTTGTGTTCGATCTGTGTCTACTCAAATTCTTTGGAATGGAGAATTTTCTGATTGTTTTAAGACTTCTCATGGCATTCGACAAGGCGATCCTTTATCCCCATATTTATTTGTCTTATGTATGAATAGGTTGTCTCAAGCTATTAAGGAGAAGGTTCAGCTTGGTGAGTGGAAAGAAATTAAGCTTGCTCGGAATGCTCCTGGTTTAACTCATCTTTTCTTTGCTGATGACTTGATTCTATTTGCTGAAGCTAAGATCTCTCAATTATCTCTTATAAGGGAGGTTATGGAACGTTTCTGTCGATGTTCTGGACATAAGGTTAACGTTTCTAAAACTCAAATTCTTTTTTCAAACAATTGTCCAAGGGAAGTTCGTGTTTCTTTAGCTGATACTCTAGGTTTTGAGTTTGTTTCTGATCTTGGTAAATACTTAGGTGTACCTCTTCTACACAAACGGGTAACCAAGGCAACCTTTTCTTTTTTACTAGAGAAAATGTCTTCCAGACTTTCGGGGTGGGCGGCAAAAAGTTTATCTCTCGCTGGGAGAATCACCCTGGCCAAAGCTGTTCTTTAGGCTATCCCTGTTTATATAGTGCAATCTACTTGGATACCGAAAGGGGTGTGTGATGCGATGGGAAAACTAATCCGAAAGTTTGTTTGGGGTTCCAATTTAGGCAACTCAGGCATGGCTTTGGTTAGATGGGATATTGCGCGTAAACCTTTAAGAGATGGAGGGTTGGATTTCAAGTCATTACATCAACAAAATAAAACGTTTTTATTGAAAATTGGTTTCCAACTTGTGAAGAATGAAGACAAACTTTGGGTGAAGGTTTTAAAGGGTAAGTATGGATGGAATGCTAGTTTACCAATTGTCTTGCGTAAGAATAATGTTTCAAGGCTTTGGAGAGGTTTAAGTGACGTTTGGGATATTCTAAAGGAGAGCATTTGTTGGCACGTTAGAGATGGCAAAAGCACTGACTTTTGGTATGATAACTGGTTAGATACGGATGATCGTTTGGTTTCCTATAACGTTTCTCATGATTCTCCTACTCCTTCTATGGTGTGCGAAATGGTTGATGCTACAGGTAATTGGGATTGGGATCGTCTTTCTAGTTTGCTCCCTCGACATATTCTCTTGAAAATTGCTAATGTTATTCCTCCAAATATAAGGTTTGGACATGATCTCCCAGGTTGGCGTTGGGAAAAAGACCGACGTTACTCGGCCAAATCAGTGTATATGATGTTCTCTTGTAATATTGAGGGCAATGTTAGTTTCCCTTGGAAGAATATTTGGGCTTTGAAACTTCCCCAACGTATAAAGGTTTTTCTTTGGTTAGCAGGCCATAATCGATTATTAACTAATGTTGAAAGAGTTAGAAGACATATTGCAAGTTCGGATATTTGCACCTTGTGTCATCGTGGACCGGAAGATATGAATCATGTTTTGCGGGGGTGTTCTATGAGTTTTGATATTTGGTGTAAGGTAATTAAAATTGATAAGCTTGCAGAATTTTTATGTCTACCATATGAAGACTGGTTTGCTATCGATTAATTGGAAGGAACGTTTTTCTATTTTCTGTTGGATGTTATGGAAACATAGGTGTAGTAGATTGTTAGATGATTTTTATGTTCAACGGGGTGATTTCTTTAATACATGTGAAAGATTAACGGCTGAGTTTGTAGCTAATCTTTCGTCTATACAGGTTGAAAGGAAAGTTGCCACTATAAACTTAGTTTGGCAAAAGCCACCGCATGGTTGGATAAAAATTAATTCGGATGGTGCTGTTGGATATAAGGATAATATAGCTGCGGTTGGGGGAGTTATCCGAGGTGATCAAGGTGAATGGATATTTGGTTTTGCTCGTAATTTGGGTAGTTGCTCTGTGCTTATTTCGGATTTTTGGGCAGTTCATGATTCTCTTATTTATACTTGGAATCTCGGATTTAGAAAGGTTATTATGGAAACGGATAATATCGAAGTTGTACAAGTGTTGAAATGAAGATCAGATGCGTTTTGTGGATGTGCACTAGTGGATATTCTTCATGAACTTTTATCTCGATCCTGGTTGATTCAGATTAATCATATTGGTCGAGAGCGAAACATGGTGGCAAACAACCTTGCTGTTAAGGGTTGACATGCTATGATGGGTGTTGTTGAATTCCATTCTACACCTCAGGATCTTTTAGAATTGGTTAGGAAAGAGGCTGAATATGGCTAATTGTAGTTCTTGTTGAGACTCTTTTTATTTTATTTTTTTATGTTTCGTCTCGTTTGAGTCGTTTTCTCTAGCTTCTCTTTGTATGATAACACTCTAGGTACTCTTTTCCTCCATTTAAGTTAGGGAGGTTTTTAACGATGCCTATAGTGTTATCCACGTATCAATCAAAAAAAAATGAAATTTTTTTTATTATAAAATTCCTGTAGTGACATTCAATACTGATACTTTAATTTTAGTACATGATAATGACATTATAAGAGAGGTGATTATGATATTAAAAAATAAAACAATGTTGATTTATATATGACATTTATGGAGAAAATAAATAATGTTAATGATGATATTCCTTCCGTCCCATAAAAGTTGTCCATTATTGATTTTTTTGATCAATTTTTCAATTTTGACTCACAATTATTTAAAAAATATTATTAATAAAAATATAAAAAAATATATATTTTAAAAACTTTTCATCAAGAAGTTTTTAAATATATATCTTATAAAAAATAATTATTTAAAATATTTAATATAAATAAAGTCAAACTTTTAAAAAGTCAATAATAAACATCTAAGATGAGACGGAGATAGTATTACATAGATTAAGAGTATTGATGGTAGATTAAGTAATGATGGTGAGGACCTTGATATTTGGCCAAAGCTTGTTGATATTATACTAGATGTCGTTGTTAATGAGATAATAATGATAATAAGACAGAAGCTGGTATTGATGAATCAAAGAATGATGTAATTATTAGTAACGCTTTTAACGAAGAATATGCATTTTTATTTAACATAGATATTTAGAGTGATATTGATAAAGAGGTAAAGAAAATGAAAAACGTATATTAACCCTTTAGTCTAAGTGGTTAAAGGAATGGTTGATCTTTCTAGAGGTCACGGGTTCGAACACCAGCGATGCCATCAGAGTGATCAAGCGATTAATGTTAAATGGTGGAAATTATATTTTAGAGTAGATACTACTTGTAATTACTGTTAGTTTATTCAAAAAAATAAAAAAATTATTTAAATAGGTGCACTACACCAAAGTTTGGTTTTTAGTGACGTTTCTTATGTTGTTTTTAGAGAAAACAGTCGTTAAATTTAAACTTATTGTGGCTGAGCCCCTCCTTTACCCGATCCCAAATCTAGTAAAATCCCTAAATCTTCATTTCTCACTAGTTCTCTCTCTCCAGTGGTTACCATCACCGTCATCGTCTTAAACAAATCCGATCATCTTTATCTTTGTGCTTTTCTCTTGAGCTAATGTAGCCCTGCTCTCACCAGCAAACAAAGAAGTTCACGAAGAAGAATATTAAATCTGTTTTGAAAAGAAAACCACAAAGAAGATTTCGAAGAGTAAGTTTTGTTTTCTTTTTGATAAAATCAAATACGGTTCTAAACGTAAATCTTGAAATTTGAGCGTTTCTGAATATAATTGTTTTGATAATTTTTATTTGAAATTTGAAATATGATTCTAAACATCAGTTTTGTATTCTTTCATTTGCTTTTTAGTTTCTGTTTTAGTTAGTGCTTCAACTAAACTAATTAGTGATAGTTTGTGTTTCCTTAAAACATTTAAAATGTGTTTTCAGAGACTTCAAATTCGAAAATATATACGATGTTAAGCTTGATGCGATATTTTGTGATGATATGCATGTGATTGAAGATGATTACTGCAGTGATGGGTATGGGTATTTATCTGAAGTTTTTAAATATAAATCTCTTTAAAATCTTTTGTTGGCTTTTGTTTTGAGGGCATGAAGAGTTTCTCATATTTATATTTTAATTTATTAGTTAGGACTCGAATTGTTCGTATTTGGATGAAAATAGAATCAAGCATCGAGAGGTCACTATAAACGGTTATTCATATGTGTTTATGTCTTACTATTATAGCTATTTAGTTTGTTATTTTTCACAAATTATTTCTACTGTATTTATTTCATTAAGTATTTCTAGCATGTTAATTTCAGGATCCTAAAATTTTAAAGTTTCTGAAAAGCTATGAGAATGATCTTGGAAAATTAAGGGACCATAAATATGTAAGTTATTTAATGCTCTTTTTTAATTATATAATGGTAAGTGATATTCTCACATCTTCCTACTTTTAGATTTATGAACTTATGATGTATATTTGTCTAATTATGATTTATATAGTATTTTTTTGTTTATATTTGTCTAACTTATGATGTATATTCTCACATAAATGAATCATCTAGCATTTTTAATGCTTCTCTGTGTGTGACTAACATTAGCCCCTACCTGGAATTGAATTAGTGATTAGTGTAAAAAGAGGGAAAATGAGTAAATTATGAATGAGTTTGTTTAAAATATTTGTTCTCTAGGTGGTATTGCAAAGAATCACTTCAGTGCTTCACAAGGATCTTGCTTTGTACTTGTTCAACCAATAGCAACAATGCTTTACAAACTCAAGGAAAAGTTAAGCATTTTAGTAAAAAAAGACTTGTTCAGAAGAGACAGTCCCTTATTATTTTCATGTGCAGGGTTTAAATCTTAATATTTCATTAGATGCAAATACATTATTATAGAAAGCTTTGAACATGACCGGAATACTACTCCTAATTTAGTTAATATAATGTGAATTTTTTACATTATTAACATGACCAAGCCATTATCATAGACAATCTTAATATTTCGATAGTTGCATTTTTTCTACTCCTGGTTAAATCTTAAGATTCATCGAAGAATCTCCGACATCCAAAGATAGGTACATTATTTTCGTTACTATTTAGTTTACTATTTAAATTTTGTTTAAATTTTGCAGCTAATATTCTCTTTAGATATTCACCATAAGAAAGTCCTCCAAAGACAAATCTTTTGCGGCGTTTGGAAACAATAACATCACTGAAGAACATGTCTTCTGCAGTGTTTGTCTTCTAAAATTCCACTATAGATCTCGACCAATTGTGGCATTTTCTGTCCAAAAACGCCATAATTTGTTACGGCGGTGGTTTCTGAGCACTTCTTGCGGCGTTTTTTTAAGCACCGGAATAGTTTTTAGCGACGCTAAAAAACGCCGCTAAAGATTAGTTTTGGTAGAGTGGTGGCAACACGTGTCACCACCTTATTGGTAGGGGTGCATTCGGTTCGTTTTTGGTTTAATTCAATAAGCTATTTTAGTAACCACCGGTTTTCAGTTTTTCCATAATAACATTATTTTTCTAAAAAAATGTATTTTTTCTTTACAAAAAATGTTTATTTTATGACTTTTAAACATTAAAAGGTAAAAATTTTGACATATTTTTCATAAATATTTATTAAAAACTTATTTTTAAGTAAAAAAATAAAAATACATCTATAGTATTTTAAGTATAAAATATATATTTTTACCTTGTAAGAATAATTAAAAATTAAATTCGGTTTAATTCGGTTAACCATAGTTCGTAAATTTATGAACCATAATGCCTCGATTCGGTTCAGTTTTACGGTTAACCATGCTTATAGAAAGCTTTGAACATGACCGGAATATTACTCCTAATTTAGTTAATATAATGTGAATTTTTTACATTATTAACATGACCAAGCCATTATCATAGACAATCTTAATATTTCGATAGTTGCATTTTTGCTACTCCTGGTTAAATCTTAAGATTCATCGAAGAATCTCCGACATCCAAAGATAGGTACATTATTTTCGTTACTATTTAGTTTACTATTTAAATTTTGTTTAAATTTTGCAGCTAATATTCTCTTTAAATATTCACCATAAGAAAGTCCTCCAAAGACAAATCTTTTGCGGCGTTTGGAAACGATAACGTCACTGAAGAACATGTCTTCTGCAGTGTTTGTATTCTAAAATTCCACTATAGATCTCGACCAATTGTGGCATTTTCTGTCCAAAAATGCCGTAATTTGTTACGGCGGTGGTTTCTGAGCACTTCTTGCGGCGTTTTTTTAAGCACCGGAATAGTTTTTAGCGACGCTAAAAAACGCCGCTAAAGATTAGTTTTGGTAGAGTGGTGGCAACACGTGTCACCACCTTATTGATAGGGGTGCATTCGGTTCGTTTTTGGTTTAATTCAATAAGCTATTTTAGTAACCACCGGTTTTCAGTTTTTCCATAATAACATTATTTTTTTAAAAAAATGTATTTTTTCTTTACAGAAAATGTTTATTTTATTTATGACTTTTAAACATTAAAAGGTAAAAATTTTGACATATTTTTCATAAATATTTATTAAAAACTTATTTTTAAGTAAAAAATAAAAATACATCTATAGTATTTTAAGTATAAAATATATATTTTTACCTTGTAAGAATAATTAAAAATTAAATTCGGTTTAATTTGGTTAACCATAGTTCGTAAATTTATGAATCATAATGTGCCTCGATTTGGTTCAGTTTTACGGTTAACCATGCTCAGTGCTTACTTATTGGAGAACATTTTTATATATATATTTAATTAATTTTCCTCCTCCAGATGGTGATACGTGTCACCATCAAAGAAGAAAAACAAACTCCACACACCTGCATGCAAGAATGATCGAACATGGGTTCAAAGCATGAATCTCAAGTGGGTTAACCACTAAACCAAATGCATTCTTTAAATACAAAACACTATTATTTAAATATATTTATTATTTCTCATATTTTTTCCTTTATATTTAATTATTTTTAATTTAATTAAAAATAATAATTAATTTATTATATAATAAATTAAAAGTTTGAAATTAATAAAATTTTATTTATAAACCTAAACCCTAACCCTAAACTTTAAATTCATTAAAATGAATTTTTTAAATCCTAAACCCTAAATCGTAAATCCTAAAACCTAACCCTAAAACTTAAATTTTTAAATGAATTTAGGTTTTAAAATTATAAACCCTAAACCCTATATATTAAACCATATACCCTAAATCTTAAATTTTTAAATGAATTTAGGTTTTAATAATATAAACCCCAAAACCCTAAATATTAAACCCTAAACTCTAAATGTTAAACCCTAAATTCATTTAAAATTTTAAGATTTAGGGTTTATGTTCTAGGGTTTAACATTTAATGTTGGTTTAGGGTTTAAAAATTCATTTTAATAAATTTAGGGTTTAACATTTACGGTTTAGGGTATGTTTTTAGAGTTTATAAATAAAATTTTATTAATTTCAAACTCTTAATTTATTATATAATAATTTAATTAAAAATAATTAAATATAAAGGAACATGAGAAACAATAAATATATTCAAATGATAGTGTTTTATATCTAAAGAAAGTGCTTGGCCTAGTGTTTTAAGCCTCTTGATTTCCATGCTATAAACCTAGATCGATCGCCCATACATGTAGAGGTGCGTGGTGTTTTTTTTTTCTCCTTTAATTTAATTGGAGGAGCAAAATAAATTTAATAAACTAATATGTCACCACTTAATGAATAATTTTATTATTTCATCATATTAAAATTAAGATTCAATTAAAAAAATGTATGAATGATAGAGTAAATGTATAATTATTTTAATTTATTTTTAACTGTCACATCACTAGTCTGTTAATTTTTAACATTCGGTGGCTATTTTGAAATTATTTTAATAGTTGACCGGTTTATTTGAGACTTTTTAAAATATCGTAGTAATTTCGATATCAATTTCATAATATTGTGGCTATTTATGTAATTTACCTTAAGAAATTATAGTTAAAATATCTACAAAATCAAAAGGTGCCCAACGTATTAAAATATTCATATTACCTATATCATATTAACTTATGTTAGTCAATAAACTTTAGTTAAAGTCTAGTATATAAATATCTCCTTTTCGAATCGGAAAAGTGACACATGTCACCTCTTGATTAGAAAAAAAATATATTTATTTAATTAAATAAATGTTGAAATTCATCAAATAAGATGACACCATATGTTACTATCTAGTTAAATTGTTAAGGGTAAATTACACGGATAACCATAATACTATTGGGTTGGTATCGAAATGGCCACAATACTTTAAAACGCGTCAAATACACCGGTGAACTATTAAAATGATATCGAAATAGCCACCGACCGTTAAAAACTAACGGACTTGATGACGTGGCAATTAAAAATAAAATGGAATAATTACACATTTACTCCCTGTCATTCATACATTTTTTTAATTTAATCCTAATTTTAATATAATAATAATTACACGTATCACCACCTAATTAAATAATTTTATTATTATATTATATTAAAATTAGGATTAAATTAAAAAAATGTATGAAAGACATGGAGTAAATGTGTAATTATTCCAATTTATTTTTAACTGCCACGTCATCAAGTCTATTAGTTTTTAACGGTCGGTGGCTATCTCGATACCATTTTAATAGTTAACCGGTGTATTTGACGCGTTTTAAAGTATTGTGACCATTTCGATACTAACCTCATAGTATTGTGGCTATCCGTGTAATTTACCCAATTGTTAATTTATTTATTAAATTAAATTAGGATCAAATTGATAGATTATATAAGCATGAAGATCAAATGTTTGAGTATTAGTTTTATTTAACAGTCACATCACTCCTTCCGTTAGTATTTAAAGACAAATGATTATATTAAAACCACTTAAATAGTTAATATGATATATTTATCAAAATTAAAAATATAATGGTTATATCGACACTAATCCTACTAAAAAATCAAAATATTCATTATCCGTGAGAATGAAATTTGATTAAATGTTAAACTTTAATGGTAATTTTGACCCAGTTGTAATACAGCGAATGAAATTTGATTTGATATAAATTATATAATTCTAATTACATAAATTCAATTATATTTGAAAAAGTTTTAAATAAAATTAAAGTTATAAAAAATTTGAATAACTCGAATAACTTAAAACTTTTAGTAATTAGTAGATTATTTTTTTCAAACCAAGTTCCTTAATTTTTTTGATATATATTTAATGAAGAAATATATACTACTAATGAAAAATATAATAAAAAATATATACATATTTTATATGATTAAAAATAATTTAAATTAAAATCAAATTATATTATAATATAATAAATAATTAAAATTAAATTTATATAGGAACTTGAAAACTTGACTCGAATTTCATAAATTCAACTTGAATCGAAATAATTATAAATAAAGTTTGTATAGTAAAATATAACGCTTTAATTCAATAATTTAAAATATTTTGACTAGACTCAATCGAAAACTCACCCGAACATGAACAACGATTCCTACGACAACCACTCCACATTTCGTATTTTTTTCCCATTTCGTAGTGCATGCATGACAAAATAAAATAGAATTATTCTACTCAACTGACGAAATAACTAACTCTTGTTTTTGACTATACTTGTAATTAAAAAACTCAACATTACTCGAATTTTTTTAAAATAAAGTTTGAATTATAAAATAAAAATTTAAATAATTTGAATAATTTAAAATTTTTAATAATTAGTTGTTTTTTTTCATATTTGACTTGAGTCTGTCAATTCTGCATGATATATTATGTGTATGTCTTGTGAAAATAGAAATAAAAGATATATGTATATTGTATATATAGAGAGAGTCATTAAAATTGGAAGTAGTACTTGTTATAATATTATAAATAATAATAATTAAATTTATATAAAAAACTTAAAAACTCGACTCAATTCGACTTGATTAGAATTTTATAAACTCAACTTGATTCAAAAAAAATATCAAATAAAGTTTGAATCGTAAAATAAGGCTTCCAATAAACTCGAATAAATCAAAAAATTTCATTCGACTCGATTCGACTTGACTTAATATACAGTGTTAAGGTATAAATAGAAACACAAAAAAAGGATGATTTTTGTTAACCGCAAAATCTCGTTAAGAAGCAGAAAGAGGAAAGTTTTCTTTGAAGATAAGGGAGCATGTAACACCCTCAACCCGTTGCCACATTGGGCCAGAGGCCCAAAACCCGTATTTCAAACTTTCATTTCAAAAACCCAACAAGAATAAGTCCAAATTCATTTCATCATAAGTTCATAAAATCCAATCCAAATTAAAACATAAAATCCAAGTAAATTAAAGTAGTTAGAGCTCCAAAATATTACAACTTTTAAAAGAATTTGACTTGAATAAAAGAAACAAGAGTTACAATTACACATATAGGGTCACTAAGTCTAGCAAAGGTACTCTCACAACAATGTCGATGCTGAAACCAACCACGATGATGCTCCTCCGATCCACAACCTTCCTTAACTTATACACGAAAACATATTTCGAAACGCTAAGCTACAGAAGCTTATTAGGTACTCAACCAACCGGTGCACATCAGACATAACATAGATAAGCATGTCAGGCATGAATAATGACATGACATGCATACGATGGCGCTACTGTAACCACCTAAACACAAGATATCATGCATATACAGATATTGGCCAATGGCATATGTATGTCAAGAGAAGTCCACACAGATCATACACTACGAGCAGGGCCCGCGTCCACTAAGCATCGGGATCCCATACTCTAGGATAAGGTCTGTGTCCACTAAGCATCAAGATCCTACATCTATGCCTGGAATGGTTCATCAAGCATCTTTGAACTGGTCCGTGTCCATTAAGCATCGGGATCCTACGTTCGGAAAGTCTTTAAGTGTTGCAACACTTTGATCATATATATAAAGGGTTTTCGGACCCACCATAAAATAATATATAACTCTAGGCGACCCATCAACACTAAGCAAGGTCCCTAGCTTATCATATCATATATTTTTATCATCAATATCCATTAGATTTCCACCACATATCAAGTTCATACCGGTTTCCATGCTTTTAGACAATTATCAATTAAATGAGGCTAAAAGATTAGTTCCTCGATTTTAGTATTCAATTATGGATTGAACTAACCTATAGGGCGGTATCGAAACAACCAATATCGAAACGCTTCCCTTGTGTTTCGATACGCTATGGCGATGACTTAAGACCAAGGGAACATACCTGTATCGATACTCCTATGTGGAGTATCGAAACATGTAACTCCCCAAAAATGGGTCTAGAAGTTAGTGATCCGGTTTTGCCAGTATAGTCTAGTTCGGGATTAAATACTTAAAAATAGTTTTAAATGAAAATAAATCTTGTAAAAATATCATAAAATCCTTGTTTGACATATGTTTGACTTAGTTCAAACCAATTTTTAAAATTAACCCTTGAATCCTTGAGATTTTGAAATTAGTGATTATTTTGTCAAAATTGAAAACTTGAGGATAATTTTATAAACTAAGCCAAAACTTTAAATCTGTAAGTGAATTTGATCCAATCCTAATCATAGTTGATCTAAGCCTTCTAAGAGCCTATATAAACAACCTTTAACCACTTATTTTAACCTAAGTAATTAAAATTCCCTAATTTTGATCCAAAACCCAAAAATTCACTTTTTAAAAATAAACCATCTTTAAATTTCAGTTTCTTCTTCTCCAAGACAACCTCTTCACCATATTTTCAAGGTAAATATCCATTCTTTTTAATAAATATTCGTTGTTTTAATATCCCTCTTCAAATTCTCTTCGTTTTTCTTCGGTTTTACTTGAAAAACTCTATTTTTGCATCAAGCTTTAAAACCTTCTCCAAGATTTAGGTTTCTTCCTTCCTAAGACATATTCTTCATCATCTTTTCAAGGTAAATATAACTTCTTTTCAAATAAATTTCTTTAGGTTAATTATTTATATTTTTCTTCTTCAAAATCTCTTCGTGTTTCTTTGGTTTTACTCATTTTTAAACCTTGGAAGGAGGTTGGATCAATTTTGGAGGTGAGAATCATTTAAACCTATGAAAACTAAAGTTCTTTAATGAAATTCCTAAGTTCTTGGCTAATTGAAACAATCTTTAAAGTCTTGAATCAATAAAATCGGTTTTCTTGATAAAATTCCATTGTTTTCTTGAATTTTGTTCTAGGGTTTCACATGGCTGTTTTTTATGCCTAAATACAGGAATCATGAAGTTTCTATATGTAATTAATATGGCTTTTAAGTATCTAATCCCGGACCTAAGGTTTAGGTGGTGTTTGGAGAAGGTTTCGGTGAGTTTCGGTTAAGTTTTATGGTGTTTTTAGGTTCTGCCATGTATTGGTCCAACTTAGGGATGTTTGGTGTGTTATAATTCACTAAACCCTCTGGTTTTGATTCTTTAATTAGTTCAAGAGGTAGAGGAACAAGTTTGAAGGAGATTGGAAAGCCGAATCGCGTTTTCGGGTGACTTGTCGAGCTAGTTTCGGTAAATCAGTGAGTGAATTATGAGGGTTGTCAATTTGGCATAAATGTGTTTTCAAAGGTTTTGGGTGTATGGAAGGTGTGAAAAAACTCTCTATACTTGAAAGTAAGTTTTAAGTATTGCTTTCTTAAAGGTTCCCATATTATGCCTTGTTTTTACTATGTGTTTTAGTCATGCTCGTGTTATAATTGTGCATATGTGAATATGCATGTGTTTCAATGCTCATGAGACGTTTTTACAAAGTTTTCATATTCATATGATGCTCTCATGGTTTTATTTCGAAAACATGAGAAAAGTGGTTTTACCGATTTATGCATTTGATGAATGTGTTAGTGGGATGCATATGTTTTTACATACCGTTTTAACTTGAAAACTTGAGCATTGGTTTTGTTTTGTATTGGATATTAAGATTATGAGCATGGGATAAGTTGATAGATCAATAGGATGTGAGTGCACTATAATTACAAAATACGTACGTGTTTTAAATTCCTTGAGTGATGCATTAGAGGTTAGCCTAATGCTGTATGATATAACAATCACCTTATTACATTTGGGTATTGCGAACTATCCCGAACACCAAGGTGGGATCTATAGATTGTGATAGTTAATATGCGTGAATTGGTGTACGATATCATTCGGATGTTTCTATTTATCCCAACGATTGGAGGTAAATCCATTCGTGTCACTTAACCAACATGTGAAAAACGCAAGTGTAAATTATTTACCATTTTTGTGCAATTTGAGAATTGCATGTGTTTTGTTAACAAGCTCCAATGTTTTTCAAGCCTTTCTATGAGTAGCATGTAAGACTTGTTATGCTTACAAAGCATGTGATTTCAAAAAGGTATTTGAAAAGGTTTTGTGGCTTGTGAGCCATGGTACACTTGTTGATTTTCAAAAGGTGACATTGTTTGCCACGATTGACTATTTTTATAAAGAGCATGACTTGATTTTTAAACATGATTTTGGTATATTATGGGTTGCATTGCAAGGTATTTTTAAAATGTTTTTATTCACTCACTAAGCTTATGTTTATCCTATCATTTACCTTACAATTCAGAGTATTTAATGTGGAGACATCAAAAAGGGAAGCAAGGATCTAGGTAACAGCCAAGTGAAAGCTCAAGTATGTCTTTATAACATTAGTAGTAGTGAGAGAGCAATGAGGATGGGTTTATCATATTAGGAATGTTGTCTATGCTTTTGAGACTTGAAATGATTAAAGACTTACACATATTTGATGAATATAAAAGTTGATGTTAATTTTGTGACTTAGATTTGAATTACCTATTAGTATATATGTGGTTATTTAGGTTGGAATGCATCTAAAAATCATGTTGAATATGTTGAAATTGTTTTTATATGTGTTTATGAGATTGTTGAAGTTGAAGCATGCTCTTAGGAGTTTGAGTATATTGTTGCTAACTAGGTTGCAATGCATCTAGTAAGTTGTACATGATATGTAGATGATGTTTACTTATGTGTATATGCATCTGGAAAATATTTTTGAAACTTGTGCATGAAATTAAATGAGTTGCAGATACTAATTTAGGACTGAAATTTGAGATGAAAACATGTAATGAACCTAATTAAAGATTGGTAACACTAATTAAATAATTAGTCCTTTATTTTTTTGGAAAATTACATTTTGGTCCCTGAAACATGTTTGTATGTTTTAGGATTCGTTCCTTATTTGTTTCCGCTATAATTGAATATAATCTATGCATGGACATGTAAGATCAAAATAAAGCATCTAGATAAGATAAAATAAAAAAATAGTCGTTTAATTTTTAGGGTTGTTTATCGGGGTGAGTCTCTGAATTAGACTCGCTATTCCCCGTGTAGCTCATTTGAGTCAGGTGGTGTCTATAACGGGTCAAGGGGATTAAAAAACATATACAATATCGATCACCTTCCTCGCGTATCGATATGCCAAGCTAGACAGCTCATCAAAACACAAGGGAAATCTCACTTGTATCGATACGCCTCTATGAGGTATCTATACGTACCTTGTTTTGAAACACCCCTAAAAGGTATCGAAACGATTTGCTACTAGAGTTTTGGGTATCAGAACACCTAACAAGAAGTATCAGAACGATTTGATATTGCAAGTTTTTGTATAGAAACACGAGCTCCGAAACGTCTGCTTTTCTCGCCCTCGTTTACTCTCTAGGGTATCGATACGCCTACCAAGGGTATCGATACCCCTGTACGAAAATGCAAGTATGGACTTTCAAAATGCTTAAAACTCTAACTAAACCTTTGTTATTTATCCTCAAACTATTCCTACACACTAAGGGGACGACTCTAAGCATGTTTACATCTTAAAAATGAAGGTTCATCATCAGTTCATGAATCTACCATTAGAGGGGGTTCTTAAGCATTCAAACACTTACACATTCATCACACATGAAACACATAGAAAAGTCATGAAATGGAAGATGCTAGAGAGTTGGAGAAGTACCAAACTTAAGCAAAACACAACAAACCCGAATACTTCCTCATCTTCAAGATTTTTCCTTTCCCAAGCTTCTTGAGGACTCACCAACCTCTTTCTCTACAAGAGAAAAACAAACAATGAATTAGAAATACCTTGGTATGATTTTCAGAGCTTAAAGAATTAAAAAATTGAGATTTAAGCTCTCAAACACCCATTCTCAAACTACACTTTTACCCCTTCAAAAACCCTTCTTCACCAAACTTTGCAACTTTCAACTATTTTTATAGATCTCCTTGAGCTCTAAAACTTTATCTTTAACACAAAACGTGATTCTCAACAATAGCAATAAAGATCAAACCTTTAATCACTTTCTTTTTCTTGCTTCAAAGATGAGGAAGAAAAAATGCAATAAGAAAAAAATAAGAAAAAAAATGACAAATGCAAATAAACATAAAATGCATATAAATATTCATAAAAAAAATGCAACTATGATATGCACATACAAAAGTAAACGTAAACAAAATACATCACGAATATATGAACAAAATAACAAACAAATATACATGTTATGAAAATAGAAGCATTTTAAAAAAAAACTAACCTATATACATGATTTACAAAGGTATATGCAAATGAATAAAGCAAAATAAAATAAAAGAACAAAAGACATTCAATATCACGCAAACATAAAAACAAGACTAAAGTAATATATATATATATATATATATATATTTTAAAGCATAAACCATATTGTCAATAAAAAAAGGTAACAAACCTTAATATTAAAAACCATATTCATACCACAATCAAATACTACAAGGCAAGTAAATTATTACTTTTCTCGTTAATTAAGTGCAACAAGGAAACATATACAAAAATAACACATCTTCTCCATCAAGAAATAAAAATAGATTCTTAACGAGCAAATTTGATAAGGAATTTACTTCAAATATGCATGTAAAGACCGAACAAGAATGAGAACAAATGATTCTTAATTGTATTATCCACTAACGTATCTATATGTGGTAGAGGGAAGTTATCTTTAGGACTATCACGATTGAGGTCGTGATAGTCAACGCACATTCGCACTTTTCAATTTTTCTTGGGTATTGGAACAACATTTTTCACCCATTCCGGATACTTGGCCACTTGGAAAACCCCGACATCGTACTGCTTTTTTACTTCTTCTCGTATCTGAAGTAACATTTCTGGCCTCATTGTTCTAAGTTTCTGTTGCACAGGCTTACATTCTAGCTTTAGCGGAAGTTCATGCATTACAATGTCTGTGTTCAGTCTAAACATATCTTGGTAACTCCAAGCAAATACATCCTTAAACTCTTGAAGTAGAGAGATAAGATTGTCTTTTTTCTTCGGAGATATGAAAGTACCAATTTGTAGTTCTCTTTTATCATCTTTGTTCCCAGATTCACTGTATCTATCGATTCTTGGTGAGGGAGAATTTTCATATTCTCATTTTCTATTAGCCTGAGTAGGTCGGGAGATAATTCACATTCTTCATAGTTTTCATCAGACTCATGTTCTCCAAAGCATACAATTTTCTCAAAATCTATTTTTAAGCTTGAAGCAATGTCATTCATGTAATTGATATCTAAAGGCCTGCAAATAAATAAGAAGAAATATATATACAAGGCTCGATAAAGAAATTATATAAGAAAAGAAAATAAGACCAAATTGGAAAGAAAAGTGTGCTCATTTATTGAATTGATAAATTGATGCCTAAATAGGGGCCCTTACAATAAATTCTCACTACTTTAGGGCTCAAGTAATGATTTAAGTTTCGAGAATTACTTTGATAAAGATTTAAAAACAATAGGGAGTTCAATAGCGGTCCAATTATTCAAGACATAGCCTGGAGGACATGGGCCGAGCTCTGATCGATTCTTTTCAATTTCACCTTTCTTCTTATGTTGCATTATGCTCAGCTCTTTAAATTTCTCTAGTGTTGATAGTAAGATCTCGCTTTTCTTCCCATAATGAATGTGTCCCCTAGACACGAAGGTTTCGGAAATACGAGGAAATTCCGTCACTTTCCTCTCATTACTTATGTCGGTCAGTCCATTTCTTTTTTGTGTTCGCTTTCTCAATACGTGTTTTATCTTCCTTTGTTGGTTAGGCTTGAATCCCACACCACCTCAATCATATTTCAAGAATGGTTGTATCACTGTGTGCATTCCTTGCAAGAACTCTCCAAGTCCTTTTCCTGATTTAGCTCCTTTCTCAACAATGAGCCTTATTCCCATCATAGTATTTTTCGAAAGTTTAGGTCTTGGAATCTTTTTTTCCTTCAACAACAAAAGTTGCATTCACAAGTTCAAGTGATCGAAATGTACACTAAATTGCATTTTCATCCATGTCTATGTATGGAGCATCAGTTGATGCAGATGCAACAATATCATCTTCAGATATATCCAAATATTTATTTTTAAAATCAATCTCAAATCAATATTTTTGTGTTTGAAATGTATATTTCATGAAATTTTATGTGTTTTCTATATTTTTTTTTAAAAATAAATTTAAAAAATATATAAAAAAGTAAATCGGGTACCTGATACTTGATTTTGCGGGTACCCGAATTTTACGGGCATTTGATAGGACTAGAAGGGATTTCATAAGGAAAATTTATGTCCAACTTTTGATTGGTCCAGTTACGTATAATGTAGAATTTATTGTTATGGACATTACACCGACATATAATTGTTTACTGGGACGTCCCTAGATTCATGCTGTGGGAGCAGTATCATCAACACTTCATCAAAAGGTTAAATTTGTGATATATGGATGCCTTAAATTTATCAATAAAAGAATGTATTCTTCTCGATCATGATTTTCTTTTAAATCTCATATTGAAAAATTAATATAAATATTTATAAAAGAAAATCAAAACTTAAAAGTATATAATACAAGTATAAAAAGAAGTTAAGGATTTAAAATTAATTTGAGAGAAAAATAATAAAAAATATAAATTATAAATATAATTTAAAATTTAAAATATATAATTATTTAAATAACCGGGTAGAGTCGGGTACCCGTTTCTAAAAAATTTCCAGCCCTGACACAGCCCAATTACCCGGAAAAAATACGGGTCGGGTACCCGACCCAAAAAATTCGGGGATTTCAGTATAAATACCCGATAATTTTTAGTCGGCTAGGCAGTTCAATGGTCGGGTAATTCGGGTCGGGTATTTTTGAACACTCCTACTGAGCATCATTTTGTTTTAAACCATTTATTCAATTAATGCATTGAATATAAAAAATTATTTTAAACCCCCTTGAGTGAAGCAAAAAATTCATCAAATAAATGCACAAATGTTCAAATGATAAAGAAACACAAGGTATCGAGATTATTGAAAATTTCTTATTGAATAAAAATGGCATAGGCCTTGAGAAGTGACAATTGAATGTTTGAGAAAATGATAATTAACGAACTTGTAAATGAAGAGGAACACAAATCAACTGAAAAAGGTCAACTTCATGTAATACGTTAGGGCATATCAAAAAAATCAAACACAAATGCATTGTATTAGGGTCGCTAATTTTGGGTATAAGAACAATGATAGTACGGTTGACCTCTTTCATATTAACATATCCACGTAAGAGATCGAGGCAGAGATTTATACATTCGTGACCCAGGATATCCCAATGCTTCATAAAGAAGCCATTTGGGAATCCATCAACTCTCGAGGCTTTCCTCGGGTCTATATCTCGAAAAGCGACGATAACTTCATCTAGAGTGAAATCCTTAAGAAGGTCGTTATTCATTGCTTCAATAACGATAGAGGGGATTTTATCCAAAATGGAAGATGCAATAGAAGAAGAAGAGGACGAAAAAAGGTTTCGAAAGTAGTCAATAACAGTAGTCATGATATCTTCTGTGCGCATTTGCCATGTGTTCTGATTGTTGAAAAGCCTCGGAATATGGTTTTTTCGCCGTCGGGTATTTGTTCTGTCATGAAAAAGGAAGTATTTTTATCACCGTGTTCTAACTAGTGTGTCCGGGCTCATTGGGCCCAATAGATTTTTTTCATGTTTAGAAAGCTATCAAGCTCACTTTTAGCAGAAATAAAGTTGTGGATGTCTGCATCAGAAAGATGTTGGATGAGGCACATATTAATGAAACCATTAAGCTGAGTGATACGTACATTGGATTTAATACGTTTTTTTATTTGCCAAGAGGCTAGAAATTGACCAATAAGCTTAATTTTATCAAGGTTAGAGTGAGAATGATTAGACCGAATTTCTCTAATTCGAGATAAGACTTTTGGGTCATCGCCCCAACAATTCTCATAGCGAAAGAGATTAAGTGAGCGCTTAGAATTGAGAGCTCGAGATAGGTTGGTATCTAGTAAGATAGGGCAATGTTCTGACCGTGCCTGAAAAAAAGATATGACCTGGGAGTTGGGAAAGAGGTTAAACCAAGCAGAATCACCAAGGAATCTATCGATTCTTTCCATAATTGTTTTCGTATTATGCCCAGATCTAGTCCAAGTGAACCATCCTGATGTTTTCTTACAATCAAAAAGATCGTTTTAATTAAAAAACTTCAAAAGTTATTAATTTGTGAGCGCGCATGATGGTAACCGCCACGTTTTTCATTATCATGTAGGATTTCATTAAAGTAACCGCCCAAAAGCTAAGGCAATGAAGATGTTGGCTGTAAAGTAATTATTAATTGCTAAGTTTTGTATTTGTTCGTAGTTTCAGCAAATCCATGTAATCCAGAATAATATAATTGAGTTTGTCCTAAAGAGATAATAATATCAATATGAAGATCAAAGTAAGAAAGCAAATCAGTAGTAATTTTATTATTCCAAATAATAGCAAGCCCTATATAAGTAGGGCTGGATTCAACAACTATGCAATCGTGCATTCCTAACTTAATCCTAATATGGTCCATAATATGTATGTTTAACCTAGTTTCACAAAGAAAAAGAAAATTGGCATCATGCTCGGAGACAACATGTTGTAGAGCGTGAACTGCTTGGATGTTGCCGAGACCCTGACAGTTTCAACATAAAATTTTCATTTTGCTCGGTCGGGTTGATCAACATCAACCTTCTCCAGAGAGTCTTTTGCACTACTCATCCCAGCTTTTTCAGCAAATACCTTGTTTGTTGGTCTGCGATGTTTAAGCCTGTTACCCTCATCAGAATGTGGAGTTCTTTTGGTACCTCTTCTTGAAGTAGGACGAGCACTTCCTTTAGGAGTCGGTACAATTTCTAGCCATTTAGCTGCCTCCTGGAAGTCATGGTCATTGGCAAGTTCCGTCTCCAACTCTTGGAGTTCTGGTTCCAGCAAACTCACCTCCCCGGTGTCGTCATAAGCCTTTTTCCGTACTTTAAGGTTAAAATCTTGTTAAGTGAAAACCATTTGAAATGGTTGAGGGGGACATCGACGGGAAGGTAGTCTACTCACGATGATTGAGAGAATTCGAGGGCCCTTCGAAATAGTCTATGGAGATTCGTTACTTGGAGCATACTCATGTACATTAACTGGAGGAGTTGGTATAGGAGCCTTAACCTTGTCATTGGTGTTAGATTGGTGGTTTGCGAAAGTTTAGAAGGAATTTGACGTAGGCTGAGTGTTGGAATGAGTATTGGTTATATAACGAATCCGCCCTTTTTGTGTAGGTTGTGCATCCTTCTTCTTAGGAACATAGTGAAGCCAGTCACCATATTGGATTTGTTCGGGTTGAGCCTCGAACGGGATGGGACAAATATCTGTTGAATGACCAACTATGCCGCAACAATGACAAAGTGTAGGAAGACGTTCATATTGAAGTAGGCATAACCTGGTAGAGTTCCCCACCTCCAATAGCCACACAACGCCGGATCGGTTTGGTAGCATCTAGTATTAATCCGACTCGGAGGTAGTCAATCATGTTGAAATCAATTTTTCAACTGTTGATTTTTTTTATTGTTCCAATTATGGTCCTGAGTGATTCTCCAGTGTTATGGGCAGATTCCTCCAAAGCAAGAAGGATGAGTGGAATGTTATAGATATGCACCCAAATATTCATCGTTGTAAAAGAGTGTTCGTCAAGACTGATGTTAGGATTGTATTGCGCGAGTGCTAACTACTCATCCTTGTAAGTCCAAGCCCCCCTGGCCATTATATCCTCCTTAATCTTCTCATCTTTAAAACTGATGAGAAACAGATGTGGCTTCAAGATTCGCATAGAGACTAGCTTGGTCGGAGTCCAGATTTCGGTAAAAGCTTTGATGATCACATGGTCATCGATATCCTTGGAAGATCTAACGTTCCCTAGTAGGGTGGATTGTGCTTCTTCTTTAGAGGAATCCCAAGATATACTTGGTTGAAAGATAGCAGCCTATTCATCATTGGTGAACTGAAAATTTCCAAGTTGTTGAAGAAAGGTTTTGGAATCCATTGGTATTTGGTTGTTGAAAGTAAAGGGATAGTTAAGAGAAAAGAAGAGAGATGGGCGTGTGACTGGTATTGTAGATGGGGAATTATTAGAGGAATGGATGGTTATATATATGAGTGAATAGATAGGTGGAAGTATACAAGAATTATAATAACAATTTACTTTGGAAAAGGTTGTAGGAATTTGATAACAAGTGAAATAGTTTTTAAAAGGGAAATAATAATTAAGCAGACCAATACGAAAAGAGGTAAGAGTCCTTAACTCCTTATTAAAAGTGGAATGGCATATAGAAAAGAATAAAGAGATTGAAATCTATGAGGATTATAAAGTTGAGGGTGAGTAGTATTCCTTATTCTAAATGGAGTAAAAGACTTATTGAGGTGAATATTATAAAAAATATCTATAATATAGATAGTTTGTTGTGCAAGTGATGTAATCGGCCACCATGTAAAAGATAATAGAAGTAGTAATAGACCATGACAAGTGATGATACTAGATAGAATTGGTGTATCTTGTTGCACAAGGTATACTAGCAAGACTTTGGGTGGTGGTTGCATCCATCGAACCTTATAAAAAGGGGTGTAGGAAGTACAAGTAGACTTGTTCGAGAAAAGTGCACCAAGAGAGGTGTTGGATAAATACCTTTGTAAGGATGGTGTATACATTTTAGTAAAAAAAGTAAAAGAGTTAAGGTACAAAGCCCTACCGAAAAAACCCGAGAGCAATACGTACCTTGTACAAAACGTACTAATCAGATAATATGCATCTCGTAGATTCCTTGCAACTTTCATGACACGATAACGTAAGAAAACTTCATGACCTCGATGGCCTTGTTGTCATAGATCGCCAAGGTCCGAGACCAAGGAAATTTGCATACCGAGATGGGAATTGGAAAAAAGTCGTGAATACAATAAAATAATAAGGTTATTAATGAATGACCATGGCAAACATGGATAGTAATCGTTAGAAAAAAAACAAAGTAAAAACAGAGGTAATGAACAAACCTGAAAATAACAAAATGGAGATAGAAATCAACACAACATCCTGTGTGGCATGAAACCTGTTAACAGTCGAAAGAGGATTGTCCAAGCAGGTCTATCGAAAACTGCTGGAGAGTTTGATGTTGAGTTACTATTCCTTAGGAGAGCATGAAAGAAAGTTAGGGAGATTAGGATTATTATGGAAGGCAAATAAATTGTTGATGCAATGTTAGACTAGGAGTCCAAAACCCTCCAGACTTGTTGTTCAAAAGGAAAGGCCAAAAATAGAAGAAGCTTGTTTCCTTCGAAGGTAGAGGCGGACACGTTTCTTATAGGTGAGATAAGAAGGCCAAAGTTTTGATACTCTACGTGGGTCGACACCAAGCCCTAATGGTCGTGAATGTCCAAGAAAAGTCGAACTTGTGAACCAGGAAACTTGTAAGGAACTAGTAAGATGAACATATGGACATGTGTACTAAAATAACCAGATCAACTAGCAGCAAGCAACATTCGTTGTCATGATAAAACTGAAAATAATTTGTGTCTTCAAGACTTTGTCATCAAGTGTGTAATTATGTGAGAATGAAATATGGCAAAAGAAATATAAAAACATAAGACTTCTTGAGAAGTCCAAGTTAATAGGGGATCAGATTGTGTGTGACAAAATTCGACCAAAAAGAGTATGATCAAAACCTGAATCTTGGATCCTACTAAAACAGTGAGATAGGGAAATATTAAAGTCATATAAGTGTGCATATTGTCACATCCTGCCACCACATGACCAAGGAGGCCGTACACCAAGGGGTCGAATTGCACACACTAGTTGCTACCCAACTCTATGGGGCGAAATACAACACCCGACGTGCACACCAAGAAGCCGAGCACAGCACCCGCACCACTCATCCGCACATGCGGGTCGACACCAACATCACTCATGTGCAACCGAGGGGCGAGACCAGCGCCTACACCATCCGAACGAGGGGTGATCCTAGCGCCCGCATCATCCAGGAGCGTCCGGGGTCCGAGGCCAATGCCATCCGGACGCACCCGAGGACCGAGCCTAAGACCTTGCGATCTGCCCAAGTAATTCTGTCCGAACTCTTGGGCCTTTATCAAGCCCATCTGGCGAATACCTTGGAGAATGCCAAGTTGACCAGACCCTTCAAGGAAAGGATTGAGCCACCAACCCAATCCCCCGATTCATGGAAGATGTCTCCCAACACATATGGAATCCGTCCATATGAATCAACCCATTGAAGGAAAGTTCTTCCTATATGATTTTCCTTCCTTTGTTAATTCTCTTAGGCCAATCCTAGCCCTCCATTAGCATCAATTGTAACCGTTAGATCGTAGCTAGCCATCCTATAAATAATGGCTTAACTTTCATTTGTATTCATTCACATTTTTCTTGAGTAATACAAGACATAGCAACTTTTCTCTCAACTTTCTTCCTTTCTTGTTTATTTCGCTGCTCATCCAAGTTCTTTGCTTGGATTTCAAGCTGACTTAGCCGTATTTTCAAATAGTTTCGCGACTAAGGCCGCACGGTTCCGCTAGTCGAATCCTAGCCCCGTGACAAGTGGTATCAGAGCCAAGTTTTTTCCAGCAAGGAATCATTCAAAAGATGATGAAACCAAGTGAAGTTGCAGCAAAAAGTGTCGAGACTCGTTCCGACAAGGCCAAGAGGGCCAGTTCGAGGGATGCAATCTCTTCTTTGCAAGACAAGGTTACCCGCTTGGAGAATTCCACAAGGGAGTCAATGGAGCGACTCGATGTGGTAGACAACCGACTAAATGAGTTTGAGAACAAGGGGGACAGTCTCAAAGAAGATTTCCAAAGCCTCATCGATGATATGATGGAAAACTTGGAGTTATAGAATGCATCACTCAAATACGAGTTGAATGATCTCAAGAAGATCGTGGACGTGATGAAGTCTGACTTGTTCATGTACATGAGCGCCATGTCAAGTGGTGTGATGGCTAGCCCAACCTAGGTGTTAGCCGATGTCCTTAAACCGAAGGAGTTCAAGGGATCGAGAGATGCTCAAGATGTGGAGAATTTCATCTGGAGCATGGATCAATATTTTTGTCGCATGAACATTGTGGAAGAGTCCACAAAGGTAGATACTGCATCCGCTTATTTTACTGACATCGCTCTTTTATGGTGGCGACGCAGGTGTACCGAAGAGTAGAGCAAAAAGGCTCCAATCGAGACGTGGCAGAACTCCAAGCTGAAGTCAAGGAGGCCTTCTATCCCAAAAACGCTCAAAGAGAGTTGCGAACAAAGCTCCGACAACTCAAGCATGATGGGACCATCCAAGAGTACGTGAAGAAGTTTACTGAGGTTAAACTTCAAATCCCGAACTTGGGAGAAGATTAAGGCTTTTCAATCTTCATGGACGGACTTCAACGATGGGCCAACTTAGAGTTGGAAAGACAAGGTGTCACCGATATTTCCAAGGCTTTGGACGAGGCCGAAGCCATAGCAAAATTCGAGAAGAAAGGCGAGTCATCCAAGCCAAAACCCAAGTATAAAGGTAATGGTTGGGGAGATAGGGACAAACATTCCAATAGTGGGTCAGACAAGCCATCGAATGACAACCGGAAGCATTCAATCAACAAGTCAAAATGGTTTGTTCGATCATGGGAAAAGAAGGACAGGGGTCCTGTCAAGTGCTTCGATTGCGATGGTCCTCATTACATCAAGGATTGCCCAAAGAAGGCCAATCTTTCGTCCATTAAAACGGATGAGGAATCATCCGAGGTAAGGGTCCAATTTAGTTCAATCATAAGTTCCCTACAAACTAAGTTTACTCGCAGGAACAAGGGCCTCATGTACGTTGAGGTCAAATTTGTGGGAAAGCAATTGAGCGCACTAGTGGACACCGGAGCATCCGAGTTGAGCTTCAACTTGGGAGATGGACAGGTAAAGAATCCATCAAGGTAATCCCTCTAGACGATTAAGACTTAGTAATTGGTTTATCTTTTTGGATCGGATTAATGCACTTCTTCTGCCTTTTGCTGATTGTTTAGGTATCCTAGAACGCCAACATCAATGTGTTGTTCCGGTGAGTCGAGAGGTAGGTGTGCGAGACAAGGTGCTATACGCGATCCAATTCAACAAGGGCATACGCAAAGATGAGACATCCTACCTTGTCGTGTTCAAAGAGGATGAACCCATGAAGACCATGGAGGTGTTAGACGCCATGGGACAAGTCCTTGAAGAGTTCAAGGACACAATGCCTTCCGAGTTACCAAAGGTGTTGCCACCAAAGCGAGAAGTCGATCACAAGATCGAGTTATATCTGAATATCGCGCCACCAGCAATGGCCCCATATCGGATGGTGATAGAGGCTCGAAACTCCTTTGTTTTTCACCTTTGTCAGATTGTAATACTTTAGGTTGTCGAACCTACAGGGACTGTTAACGAGTGCCTAAAAGTCCTATTCTTTATACTTATTTCCCACTCGATTATTGCTAATAAAGGACAGATTTAATGACAATATTGGATAATTCTGCTTATTTCCATATTTCAGCATCCCAATACTCAATTCATGAATTTATCTATTATTTGGCATAAAAAAGATGCATTTGATGGTTTTCTGTCTTAGACAGGAAACTGCATCATAGGAATTGCTAAACAAGAAGATGGATGCTGGAAGCCGAAACTAGAATGTAGATTAGTACCCGTCTCGGCAGCACTTGAAGGCCGCGGCAGCACTTGAAGAGCAAATATCGATATGATATGCGATCTGAAGAGAAAAATAAGGTGGACGTTTTAAGACAAGCGGCCTAGAAATCGGAGCTGTGAAACACACGAAAAGTCAAGGTCAAAGACCACGTGGGAAAAGAATCCTTATAGGAATAAACTAGGAAATAAAATAAATATCTTTTATTTATGTACTTAACTTGTGTTTTACTCCAAGTTGTATTCCTACTTTGGAAAGGTTTACCCTAGGCCAAGCCTATATAAACCATAGCCTATGTAGAGAGGAGATATCTCAAAATGAAGTGTTCATAAAAATCCCTAAACTCCTCCATCGTCCCCTTGGGGTTTAGGTTAGTTTGTGGAGTAGTTGTGGAAGAAAATTGTACTTTGCCTTCTTGTTTCATGCAATAAAATATCGAGGTTTGCTTATTCTTTGCCATTCATTGTTCTTGCATTCAAGCTCGGGAGAGAAGTTTGTGAGAGATTTATTTATCTAATATCGGGAGAGTTAGATTCACGAAAGGGATAAGTACAATATTTTTCTAGCTGGAAAATACTAACTCGGCCTAGGGATAGGTTAGAGTTTCAGCGGCTAAAAGAAGTGTGAGATTGGTTGGTGGTTATACTTGATTCACACCGGGAGGTATCATCAAAGACTAATCGTCAACAGTATTTCGACTTAGGGATAAGCGGAGTCATCAGAGGACACTTTGTCGAACCTTGAAGAAGTCCATCCAAGAGCAAGGGATTGTCGTGGCGGACGTAATCCTTCACTGCCGAGGCAGTAAAACTACAGTTCTGCCAAAGTAGTGTTGTATAATTGCATGAGACAGAAACAAGTTAATTGAACCCACACTACGAAGCACTCTAACCTACCCCACTTTTCCATCCTTGATTTCTTGATCACTTATCTTTATTGCTTTAATTAGTTTTCTTAGTTATAATCCAACTCAATTATCTGTGTCTTTACTTTTCCATTGTTCAGGAATAATAAATTGCGTAAGTAAAGCCAATCCCTGTGGGTTCGACATCTTAATTACAACAATCTGGTAAAAGGTGGAAGGACGAATGCTTCATCATAAAAGCAGGACTTTTTAGCCTCCATCAGATTCGGCGTCGTTGCCGGGGATTGGCGATTCCAACTTTCCTTTTTATTTTTCTTGCACTACTATCTTAGGAAATTAGTTTAATTATTTTTGAGGTATTTTTTAGGAAATAAGTTTAATTATGTTTGAGTTATTTTTTTTAGGATGAAATTTCAAGAAGGAGAAGCCATGAAGCATATAAAACGACCCTGAAATCGAGCTTGTCGTCCCGCCCAAGAAGGTTGCCTCGGCATAATATCACATCGGAAGGTTGCCTCGGCAGCATAATGCCACAGCGGAGGTTGCCTCGGCGGCAAGTTGCCACAGAGAAAGGTTGCCTCGGTAGAAAAATGTGAAGGAGGGTTGGCCAACAAAGAACATATGATGACGGGTTTGCGTCCCTAAAACTTAATCTCCCCCGCTTTATTTCATACTTCTTCATTATTGTTTTTTAGTGCAGTTTTTAGTTTCTTTCTCAACAAACTCCACACAAATTGATGACCCTCAGGATACAGAAGAGGCCAAGACGTGACATATAAATATTGGTTTATCTTTTCCTTGTCTCTTAATTTTTATCTTGTCTTTTATTGTTGCCTTATGCTCAGATACATGCATTGAGGACAATGCATCCCTCGAGTTTGGGGGAGTATTGATCCTATTTTTTGCCTTATAAAAATATATGCCATGTATGGAAATTATTCGGATTATCCTACTACTGCCTTAAATTTTGTCTTTACAACAATTACAGTTTTATGCAATTTTTTTTAAGTATGTTGAATTTTATTGAGAATGCCTCGGCAACAATATATTCTCCAACCGCCGCAGCAGTATGCACCATTCACTAGACTTGAAATCAGAAAGGTCTCTTAGGATTAGTACTTAGGATTAGACTATGAGCCTGAAAAATCTATAAACACTGCTAATTTTAGTTGATTTTTAAAAGTTCTTTTCTTTGAAAAGCAATAAGGACTTAGGCTTAGATTTTAACTAGAAGTGCCTATCATCGGCTCTAGTTTAGTCCATAGAGGTGTCTATCACTGGCTCTAGGACTTAGTCTTTTTACCACGTACTAGAGGTGCCCGAAATTGGCTCTAGTAAGAGTAGTTAACACTTGAGGTGACCGAAAACTGGCTCAAGCAATATAAGTATATAGCAATATATATTTATATACCAAACAGGGAAAAGGAAAGAAAAATAATTGAAGAAAAATCTTAGTCGGAAGTCTTGAGCTAGAAAAAGGATTAGAACTTAGATAATCAACTTTGACACAGCTACGCACACACTCACCAAGACTCATAGTCCAGTTCTGAGGAATTCCTAGAACCTAGAAGAGGCCGAGTCAAGAAAGGAATTCTGCCGCGGCAGGCAGGACGATATATTACTTTAAAATTCCTTACTTAAAATTCTATCTTGTGCATTGCTTGAGGACAAGCAAAAGTTCGAGTTTAGGGGTGTGACGAGCGCCTAAAAGTCTTATTCTTTATACCAGTTTCCCACTCGATTATTGCTAATAAAGGACAGATTTAATGGCAATATTGGATAATTCTGCTTATTTCCATATTTCAGCATCCCAATACTCAATTCATGAATTTATCTATTATTTGGCATAAAACAGATGCATTTGATAGTTTTCTTTATTAGATAGGAAACTGCATCATAGGAATTGCCAAACAAGAAGATGGATGCTGGAAGCTGAAACTTGAATGTAGATTAGTACCCGCCTCGGCAACACTTGAAGGCTGCGGCAGCACTTGAAGAGCAAATGTCGATATGATAGGCGATCTGAAGACAAAAATAAGGTGGACGTTTTAAGACAAGCGTCATAGAAATCGGAGCTGTGAAACACACGAAAAGTCAAGGTCAAAGACCACGTGGGAAAAGAATCCTTATAGGAATAAACTAGGAAATAAAATAAATATCTTTTATTTATGTACTTAACTTGTGTTTTACTCCAAGTTGTATTCCTACTTTGGAAAGGTTTACCCTAGGCCAAGCCTATATAAACCATAGCCTATGTAGAGAGGAGATATCTCAAAATCAAGTGTTCATAAAAATCCCTAAACTCCTCCATCGTCCCCTTGGGGTTTAGGTTAGTTTGTGGAGTAGTTGTGGAAGAAAATTGTACTTTGCCTTCTTGTTTCATGCAATAAAATATCGAGGTTTGCTTATTCTTTGCCATTCATTGTTCTTGCATTCAAGCTCGGGAGAGAAGTTTGTGAGAGATTTATTTATCTAATATCGGGAGAGTTAGATTCACGAAAGGGATAAGTACAATATTTTTCTAGCTGGAAAATACTAACTCGGCCTAGGGATAGGTTAGAGTTTCAGCGGCTAAAAGAAGTGTGAGATTGGTTGGTGGTTATACTTGATTCACACCGGGAGGTATCATCAAAGACTAATCGTCAACAGTATTTCGACTTAGGGATAAGCGGAGTCATCAGAGGACACTTTGTCGAACGTTGAAGAAGTCCATCCAAGAGCAAGGGATTGTCGTGGCGGACGTAATCCTTCACTGCCGAGGCAGTAAAACTACAGTTCTGCCGGAGTAGTGTTGTATAATTGCATGAGACAGAAACAAGTTAATTGAACCCACACTACGAAGCACTCTAACCTACCCCACTTTTCCATCCTTGATTTCTTGATCACTTATCTTTATTGCTTTAATTAGTTTTCTTAGTTATAATCCAACTCAATTATCTGTGTCTTTACTTTTCCATTGTTCAGGAATAATAAATTGCGTAAGTAAAGCCAATCCCTGTGGGTTCGACATCTTAATTACAACAATCTGGTAAAAGGTGGAAGGACGAATGCTTCATCATAAAAGCAGGACTTTTTAGCCTCCATCAGATTCGGCGTCGTTGCCGGGGATTGGCGATTCCAACTTTCCTTTTTATTTTTCTTGCACTACTATCTTAGGAAATTAGTTTAATTATTTTTGAGGTATTTTTTAGGAAATAAGTTTAATTATGTTTGAGTTATTTTTTTTAGGATGGAATTTCAAGAAGGAGAAGCCATGAAGCATATAAAACGACCCTGAAATCGAGCTTGTCGTCCCGCCCAAGAAGGTTGCCTCGGCATAATATCACATCGGAAGGTTGCCTCGGCAGCATAATGCCACAGCGGAGGTTGCCTCGGCGGCAAGTTGCCACGGAGAAAGGTTGCCTCGGCAGAAAAATGTGAAGGAGGGTTGGCCAACAAAGAACATATGATGACGGGTTTGCGTCCCTAAAACTTAATCTCCCCCGCTTTATTTCATACTTCTTCATTATTGTTTTTTAGTGCAGTTTTTAGTTTCTTTCTCAACAAACTCCACACAAACTGATGACCCTCAGGATACAGAAGAGGCCAAGACGTGACATATAAATATTGGTTTATCTTTTCCTTGTCTCTTAATTTTTATCTTGTCTTTTATTGTTGCCTTATGCTCAGATACATGCATTGAGGACAATGCATCCCTCGAGTTTGGGGGAGTATTGATCCTATTTTTTGCCTTATAAAAATATATGCCATGTATGGAAATTATTCGGATTATCCTACTACTGCCTTAAATTTTGTCTTTACAACAATTACAGTTTTATGCAATTTTTTTTAAGTATGTTGAATTTTATTGAGAATGCCTCGGCAACAATATATTCTCCAACCTCCGCAGCAGTATGCACCATTCACTAGACTTGAAATCAGAAAGGTCTCTTAGGATTAGTACTTAGGATTAGACTATGAGCCTGAAAAATCTATAAACACTGCTAATTTTAGTTGATTTTTAAAAGTTCTTTTCTTTGAAAAGCAATAAGGACTTAGGCTTAGATTTTAACTAGAAGTGCCTATCATCGGCTCTAGTTTAGTCCATAGAGGTGCCTATCACTGGCTCTAGGACTTAGTCTTTTTACCACGTACTAGAGGTGCCCGAAATTGGCTCTAGTAAGAGTAGTTAACACTTGAGGTGACCGAAAACTGGCTCAAGCAATATAAGTATATAGCAATATATATTTATATACCAAACAGGGAAAAGGAAAGAAAAATAATTGAAGAAAAATCTTAGTCGGAAGTCTTGAGCTAGAAAAAGGATTAGAACTTAGATAATCAACTTTGACACAGCTACGCACACACTCACCAAGACTCATAGTCCAGTTCTGAGGAATTCCTAGAACCTAGAAGAGGCCGAGTCAAGAAAGGAATTCTGCCGCGGCAGGCAGGACGATATATTACTTTAAAATTCCTTACTTAAAATTCTATCTTGTGCATTGCTTGAGGACAAGCAAAAGTTCGAGTTTAGGGGTGTGACGAGCGCCTAAAAGTCTTATTTTTTATACCAGTTTCCCACTCGATTATTGCTAATAAAGGACAGATTTAATGGCAATATTGGATAATTCTTCTTATTTCCATATTTCAGCATCCCAATACTCAATTCATGAATTTATCTATTATTTGGCATAAAACAGATGCATTTGATAGTTTTCTTTATTAGATAGGAAACTGCATCATAGGAATTGCCAAACAAGAAGATGGATGCTGGAAGCTGAAACTTGAATGTAGATTCGTACCCGCCTCGGCAACACTTGAAGGCTGCGGCAGCACTTGAAGAGCAAATGTCGATATGATAGGCGATCTGAAGACAAAAATAAGGTGGACGTTTTAAGGCAAGCGTCATAGAAATCGGAGCTGTGAAACACACGAAAAGTCAAGGTCAAAGACCACGTGGGAAAAGAATCCTTATAGGAATAAACTAGGAAATAAAATAAATATCTTTTATTTATGTACTTAACTTGTGTTTTACTCCAAGTTGTATTCCTACTTTGGAAAGGTTTACCCTAGGCCAAGCCTATATAAACCATAGCCTATGTAGAGAGGAGATATCTCAAAATCAAGTGTTCATAAAAATCCCTAAACTCCTCCATCGTCCCCTTGGGGTTTAGGTTAGTTTGTGGAGTAGTTGTGGAAGAAAATTGTACTTTGCCTTCTTGTTTCATGCAATAAAATATCGAGGTTTGCTTATTCTTTGCCATTCATTGTTCTTGCATTCAAGCTCGGGAGAGAAGTTTGTGAGAGATTTATTTATCTAATATCGGGAGAGTTAGATTCACGAAAGGGATAAGTACAATATTTTTCTAGCTGGAAAATACTAACTCGGCCTAGGGATAGGTTAGAGTTTCAGCGGCTAAAAGAAGTGTGAGATTGGTTGGTGGTTATACTTGATTCACACCGGGAGGTATCATCAAAGACTAATCGTCAACAGTATTTCGACTTAGGGATAAGCGGAGTCATCAGAGGACACTTTGTCGAACCTTGAAGAAGTCCATCTAAGAGCAAGGGATTGTCGTGGCGGACGTAATCCTTCACTGCCGAGGCAGTAAAACTACAGTTCTGCCGGAGTAGTGTTGTATAATTGCATGAGACAGAAACAAGTTAATTGAACCCACACTACGAAGCACTCTAACCTATCCCACTTTTCCATCCTTGATTTCTTGATCACTTATCTTTATTGCTTTAATTAGTTTTCTTAGTTATAATCCAACTCAATTATCTGTGTCTTTACTTTTCCATTGTTCAGGAATAATAAATTGCGTAAGTAAAGCCAATCCCTGTGGGTTCGACATCTTAATTACAACAATCTGGTAAAAGGTGGAAGGACGAATGCTTCATCATAAAAGCAGGACTTTTTAGCCTCCATCAGATTCGGCGTCGTTACCGGGGATTGGTGATTCCAACTTTCCTTTTTATTTTTCTTGCACTACTATCTTAGGAAATTAGTTTAATTATTTTTGAGGTATTTTTTAGGAAATAAGTTTAATTATGTTTGAGTTATTTTTTTTAGGATGGAATTTCAAGAAGGAGAAGCCATGAAGCATATAAAACGACCCTGAAATCGAGCTTGTCGTCCCGCCCAAGAAGGTTGCCTCGGCATAATATCACATCGGAAGGTTGCCTCGGCAGCATAATGCCACAGCGGAGGTTGCCTCGGCGGCAAGTTGCCACGGAGAAAGGTTGCCTCGGCAGAAAAATGTGAAGGAGGGTTGGCCAACAAAGAACATATGATGACGGGTTTGCGTCCCTAAAACTTAATCTCCCCCGCTTTATTTCATACTTCTTCATTATTATTTTTTAGTGCAGTTTTTAGTTTCTTTCTCAACAAACTCCACACAAACTGATGACCCTCAGGATACAGAAGAGGCCAAGACGTGACATATAAATATTGGTTTATCTTTTCCTTGTCTCTTAATTTTTATCTTGTCTTTTATTGTTGCCTTATGCTCAGATACATGCATTGAGGACAATGCATCCCTCGAGTTTGGGGGAGTATTGATCCTATTTTTTGCCTTATAAAAATATATGCCATGTATGGAAATTATTCGGATTATCCTACTACTGCCTTAAATTTTGTCTTTACAACAATTACAGTTTTATGCAATTTTTTTTAAGTATGTTGAATTTTATTGAGAATGCCTCGGCAACAATATATTCTCCAGCCGCCGCAGCAGTATGCACCATTCACTAGACTTGAAATCAGAAAGGTCTCTTAGGATTAGTACTTAGGATTAGACTATGAGCCTAAAAAATCTATAAACACTGCTAATTTTAGTTGATTTTTAAAAGTTCTTTTCTTTGAAAAGCAATAAGGACTTAGGCTTAGATTTTAACTAGAAGTGCCTATCATCGGCTCTAGTTTAGTCCATAGAGGTGCCTATCACTGGCTCTAGGACTTAGTCTTTTTACCACGTACTAGAGGTGCCCGAAATTGGCTCTAGTAAGAGTAGTTAACACTTGAGGTGACCGAAAACTGGCTCAAGCAATATAAGTATATAGCAATATATATTTATATACCAAACAAGGAAAAGGAAAGAAAAATAATTGAAGAAAAATCTTAGTCGGAAGTCTTGAGCTAGAAAAAGGATTAGAACTTAGATAATCAACTTTGACACAGCTACGCACACACTCACCAAGACTCATAGTCCAGTTCTGAGGAATTCCTAGAACCTAGAAGAGGCCGAGTCAAGAAAGGAATTCTGCCGCGGCAGGCAGGACGATATATTACTTTAAAATTCCTTACTTAAAATTCTATCTTGTGCATTGCTTGAGGACAAGCAAAAGTTCGAGTTTAGGGGTGTGACGAGCGCCTAAAAGTCTTATTTTTTATACCAGTTTCCCACTCGATTATTGCTAATAAAGGACAGATTTAATGGCAATATTGGATAATTCTTCTTATTTCCATATTTCAGCATCCCAATACTCAATTCATGAATTTATCTATTATTTGGCATAAAACAGATGCATTTGATAGTTTTCTTTATTAGATAGGAAACTGCATCATAGGAATTGCCAAACAAGAAGATGGATGCTGGAAGCCGAAACTTGAATGTAGATTAGTACCCGCCTCGGCAACACTTGAAGGCTGCGACAGCACTTGAAGAGCAAATGTCGATATGATAGGCGATCTGAAGACAAAAATAAGGTGGACGTTTTAAGACAAGCGTCATAGAAATCGGAGCTGTGAAACACACGAAAAGTCAAGGTCAAAGGCCACGTGGGAAAAGAATCCTTATACGAATAAACAAGGAAATAAAATAAATATCTTTTATTTATGTACTTAACTTGTGTTTTACTCCAAGTTGTATTCCTATTTTGGAAAGGTTTGCCCTAGGCCAAGCCTATATAAACCATAGCCTATGTTGAGAGGAGATATCTCGAAATCAAGTGTTCATAGAAAACCCTAAACTCCTCCATCGTCCCCTTGGGGTTTAGGTTAGTTTGTGGAGTAGTTGTGGAAGAAAATTGTACTTTGCCTTCTTGTTTCATGCAATAAAATATCGAGGTTTGCTTATTCTTTGTCATTCATTGTTCTTGCATTCAAGCTCGGGAGAGAAGTTTGTGAGAGATTTATTTATCTAATATCGGGAGAGTTAGATTCACGGAAGGGATAAGTATGGTACTTTTCTAGCTGGAAAATACTAACTCGGCCTAGGGATAGGTTAGAGTTTCAACGGCTAAAAGAAGTGTGAGATGGTTATAATTGATTCACGTCGGGAGGTATCATCAAAGAGTACTCGTCAACAATACTTCGATTTAGGGATAAGCGGAGTCATCAGAGGACACTTTGTCGAACCTTGAAGAAGTCCACCCAGGAGCAAGGGATTGCCGCGGCGGACGTAATCCTTCACTGCCGAGGCAGTAAAACTACAGTTCTGCCGGAGTAGTGTTGTATAATTGCATGAGACAGAAACAAGTTAATTGAACCCACACTACGAAGCACTCTAACCTACCCCACTTTTCCATCTTTGATTTCTTGATCACTTATCTTTATTGCTTTAATTAGTTTTCTTAGTTATAATCCAACTCAATTATCTGTGTCTTTACTTTTCCATTGTTCAGGAATAATAAATTGCGTAAGTAAAGCCAATCCCTATGGGTTCGACATCGTAAATACAATAATCTGGTAAAAGGTGGAAGGACGAATGCTTCATCATAAAAGCAGGACTTTCTAGCCTCCATCAACTGTGTCGATTCCACTACTTCTTACGACTGCACTATAGAAAGTAAAAACACAAGTAATTGTTGAGTTGAGATTACTAAATTAACTACTAAAATTAAACTAAATATCGAAGAAATAAAGATTAATAAAGTGAGGCTAAGTTGAGTGCTTCGTAAAGGAGAATCCAATTGTATTAAGTATCCACTTATTAATGCAAAGGGTTGAACTGCCACCTCGGCGGGTCGCACAAAGGGTCGCCGCAGCTGCCTAGGCGGGGTTATGCCTTGTCGAAAATTCAACATTCCATAGTTTGACAGAGCATCCTTGTATGTCTTCTTCCTTATCCCTAAGAGAAGAGAAATGTTGAAACCCATGTCTTGATGATACCTCCCTGCGTGAATCAAGGGCGGATAACAACAAAACACATGCGTCTTGTTAGTCGCTGAAATCTTGGGCGGTTAATCTCTTAACTGGATTAGTCAATGCCCATGAGCAAAGATCGTATTATCTCGTTTTGTGAGCCTAACTCTCCCGATATTAGACAAATAGATTTTTTCTTCACATACTATCATCTCGAGCTCATATGCAAAGAAGAGTAAATGCCAAGAGAGAATAAACTATGAAATAAGTTTTACATTAATAAATATCTAACATAACACAACCATTTTCTCCAACTACTCCACAAACAACCTAAACCTCCGAAGAAGTTTAGAACATAATGTAGTCGGCGGCTAAAAGTATTTTATAGGGTAATATCTGACTTTCTAGACTAAGCCTAATGTGTGCCTTATACAGGCGAAGAAGCCCTAGGTTAAAGCTTTCCATGCAAGGAAAGAGTTCTAAAGGGAGAAGAAGTATAATTCCAAATTAAATTATAACACTTAATTCTTATTTCCTAAAATATCTCTTCTTTCCCGCACGTGACTTTGACCAAGGCTTGAGTTCTTAATTTGGCTTCGTCTTTCTCTCGCTCTTTGTCCGTTAAGATCAACATCTTTTTCTCTTTCTGTTGAGCACTGGTTTTCAGCTTTACTAAGCTGCCGTGACCTCAAAAAGTGTTACCGTGGTGGGTGCTTCATCTACATTCCAGCATCTATCTTCTCAATTGACCATCTTTTTATTTAGTTTCCTATCTAAGAAAGAAAACTATCAAATGCATCTGTTTTATGCCAAATATTAGATGAATTCATGAATTATGTGTTTGGATGCTGAAGTATGGAAAATATACAAAAATATCCATTAATGCCCTTAATTTTATCCTTTATTGGTAATAATCGGGTGGGAAAATGATATTAAAAATAGGACTTTTATGCACTCATCATATAGCACCACCGGAATTAGAGGAGCTACGAAGGCAACTTAAGGATCTCTTGGATGCGGACTACATCAGGCCATCCAATACACCCTTTGGTGCACCAGTACTATTCCAAAGGAAGCACGATGGTAGTCTACGCATGTGCATCGACTATCGGACTTTAAATAAGCTCACCATCAAAAACAAGTATCTGATACCTTTGATAACGGACTTGTTCGACCAGCTTGGGAGCGCGAGATGGTTCACCAAGCTAGATCTCCATTCGAGATATTACCAAGTACAGATTGTCGAAGGAGACAAGCCCAAAACAGCTTGTGTAATAAGATATGGGTCATTCGAATTCCTTGTCATTCCCTTCGGCCTCACCAACGCTCCCGCCATATTTTACACCTTAATGAACAAGGTATTGCACCCTTTTCTCAATCGATTTGTTTTTTTATCTTGATGACATAGTCATCTATAACAATACTTTTGAGGAGCATATAAGGTACTTGAGAAAGGTTTTGCAGGTTCTCTGCGACAACGAGTTGTACATCAAGAAGGAGAAATGCGCCTTTGTCCAATAAGAAGTTCCATTCTTGGGTCATATAATCGGAGGGGGCAGGATCCGAATGGACAAGAGTAAGATCCGCACCATCGACGAGTAGGAGCCTCCAACCAAGGTTACTGAGCTCCGCTCTTTCCTTGGCCTAGCCAACTACTACCGTAAGTTTGTCAAGGGATACTCCAATATCGCCACTCCATTAACCGAGTTTCTCAAAAAGAACAACGAGTGGTATTGTAGTCCAAGTTGCCAAAAGGAATTCGAGGGGCTGAAACAAGCCATGGTAAGTGAGCCGGTGTTGGCTCTTCCCGACCACACCAAGGCATTTGAGATTCACACCGATGCATCAGATTTTTCTATCGGAGGGGTGCTCATGCAAGAGGGGCATTCAGTGGCTTTCGAGAGTAAAAAGCTAAACGAGACCGAAAGGCGTTACACCGTCCAAGAGAAGGAGATGACCGTCTTGGTTTATTGCTTGCGCACTTGGAGACACTATGTTTTGGGTTCGAGGTTTGTTGTCTTTACCGATAATAGTGCTATAAGTTATTTTCTAACCGAAAAAAGTTGTCTCCTAAGCAAGCTAGGTGGCAAGATTTTCTAGCCGAGTTCGACTTTACCATGGAGCATAAGCCGGGTAAAGCAAACAGCGTGGTCGACGCACTAAGCCGAAGGTCAACTTTTTCCACCATTAGCCAACCCGAGGGAGCCTTACTCGAAAGCATCAAAGAGGGGCTATCCCATGACCCTACTGCAAAAGGGTTAATTGAGTATGCAAAGGAGGGCAAATTCCGACGATTTTGGATCGAAGAGGACTTGTTTTATACACGAGGACACCACCTATACATCCCACATTTCAATAATCTACGCAAGCAACTCTTGAAAGAGTGCCATGATTCGAGATGGGCGGGTCATCCGGGCATGCATCGCACGTTAGCCTTGCTAGCCGAAAGGTGGACGCAAAGAAGCCAATGGGCTTACTTCAACCGCTTCTAGTTCCGGAGAAGCCATGAGAGAGTATTTCTCTTGACTTTATTATTGGTTTACCTAACGTTGACAATATTTCGAGTATTATGGTTGTGGTTGATAGGTTCTCAAAGTATGCGACCTTCATACCAGCAACCAAAGTCTGTCCAGCCGAGGAGGTGACCCGCTTAATCCTCAAATACGTGGTAAAGTATTAGGGAATCCCGAAGACTATCGTGAGTGATAGGGACACTCGCTTCACTGGCCGATTTTGGACCGAGTACACCAAGGAGTCGAGCACAGCGCTCGCACCACTCATCCGCACATGCGGGCCGACACCAGCATCACTCAAGCGCAACTGAGGGGCGAGAACAGCGCCCACACCATCCGACCGAAGGGTGATCCCAGCGCCTACACCATCCAGCAACACCTGGGGTCCGAGGCAAATGCCATCTAGACGCACCCAAGGACCGTGCCCGACACCTTGCGATCTGCCCAAGTAATTATGTCCAAACTCTTGGGCCTTTCTCAAGCCCATCCAGCCAACACCTTAGAGAATGCCAAGTTGACCGGATCATTCAAGGAAAGGATTGAGCCACCAACCCATTTCCCCGATTCATGGAAGATGTCTCCCAACACATATGAAATCCGTCTATATGAATCCACCCATTGAAGGAAAGTTCTTCCTATATGATTTTCCTTCCTTTGTTAATTCTCTTAGGCTAATCCTAGCCCTCCATTAGCATCAATTGTAACCGTTAGATCGTAGCTAGCCATCCTATAAATAGTGGCTTAACTTTCATTTATATTCATTCACATTTTTCTTGAGTAATACAAGACATAACAACTTTTCTTTCAAATTTCTTCCTTGCTTGTTTATTTCGCTGCTCATCCAAGTTCTTTGCTTGGATTTCAGGCTGACTTAGTCGCATTTTCAAAGAGTTCCGCGACTAAGGCCGCACGGTTCTGCTAGTCGAATCCTAGCCCCGTGAAAATATGCTTGAGGTAAAGAGTATTGTCTTGGGAAGCAAGAAAGCTTAGCAGAGCAATGGTTAGAAGCACCCTTATGTACATAGTTGCAAAGTTTGCCGAAAGAAACCTTCATTGGGCAGGCAAGTGTAATCGAGGGAAGAGACCTGTCAATTGATTTATTATATTTTCGACCAAGGATAGAGCCAGGTTTAGGGTAGAGAAAAAACATAGATATTTAAAAATAGGGGGCAAATTTATAGAAAACTAAATTTTAAAAAAATTTAAATAGGAGAATGAAAGTATAAAATAATCTTTGGGGTGGGGTACCCCACATGGTTTCGTTATTGTTTCCGACGTTAAAACCATAAATCAGACTCAAAAAATAAAAGAATATTTAAAGATGGATAACAATAGGACCTGACTGACTTGTTATCTCAAGTCTACATAGACTAGATCTCTCAAATTGAAATAAACGTTTTAGTCTAAGGGGAAAATGATAGTTTTTTAGGGGATTGGGGACATAATTGAATTATAAAGTAATAGATATTCAAAATATAATTTTATCTATCTAAAGGGTCAAACGAAATATATCCTTGCATCGTTATCTTGTAAATATTGAATTACAGTTTTATCTATCTTTATAGTGGTACTTGTAAAATCATATCAATATATCTAGTTTTTATTACTGTTACGAGAGATTGTATATCGATACAGATTAACACATATTAATCACCTTAATCAATTATACACTACAAGATAATTATTACATATATATTATGTGACAAATAAGTTATGTCACAATAATAAAAAATTTTGATTAGATGTTTGACACAATAATTATTTAAAATTGTGATAAACAAATAGTCACAATTACTTTTTTAAATATGATTAATTATTTAACACTAAAAAAATAATTTTATAATAAAATTATCATAATAACTAATCAATTAATAATCAGTATTATCTTGTCACTAAAAATAAATAATTCAACAAAAATATAAATACTATTAAAATATAAAAAATTCAAACTAACATAAAAATATTTTTTTATAAAAAATAAATTCAATATTTAACTATTAATATATTAAATTATATTCCATGTCATGTCCTCCACAATAAAGCTAATATTTAGACGTTTTCCTACAAAATAAACAATAAAAAATAATGAATTAATTACTATAAAATAATTAATTTATAATGAAAAAGTAATGGTTAAAAATAAATTATAATAAAAAAAAAACTTACATCGTTAGTTGCAGAATTTGACTGAGAAGTATTGAGAAATAGATTTAAAATTAATTGTTCACCTGCCAACCGTGAAAACAACTCTCTTACTTGTTGTATTTCCATAGTTTGTTTCTCAATAGTCTTTCTTTGAGCTATAATTTCTTCACGGTGAGTTTTTATATCATGTTGGAGTTGAATGTTGGTTTCTTCTTTTTTTTTTCGTAATTTCAGTAAGTTTTGCAACTTCATATACTGTGCATCTTTTTGTAGCTTCCGTTTCTATTAAAATACGACTTTTTACTTGAGAACCGGATGTTATTCCTCCAAAACCTATACCACGTGAGTAATTTGATATTGTCCCAAAACAAGTGCAAATAGGTGCAGATGGAATATTCTCTTGACTTTTTTCCCTCTTCTCGAAGCTTATTTTATATTTTTAAATAAAAATAATTAATTGTTTGAAAAAATAAATTTAATAAAAATTAAACTAACTATTATTTTTTTCTCCATTTGGTATAGATCAAGTGTCGTTAGATTTCATATGTGTGGCCGGCCATTCATCAAAATCTTTATTTATCTAAAATAACAAAATTCAAATATAAATAAATACGATGGATACAAATAAATTTAATATTTAATTTACCATCTCATATATTTTTTGAACAATTGATTTTGTGCCAACAATGGATCCAATTTGTTGGTATCCTCTGTTCACTTTATTTCGATCATTGTGATACTACAATATGATTAAAAGTTAGTTTTATATAATATAAATAAAAAATAAAAAAATATTAAATAAACATAACTTAAATTTATCTGCCATTTATTGGCAATCAACCATTCCCAATAATTTTTTTTAAAAAAAAAAAAAAAACTATTCCCAATCATTTATGCTCACATCACTTGGACATTCAGTGCTCTTCAAATAACGAAGATATAAATGATGTTGACGATTTTTATACTGAGCTTGCACTTGTTTCATCACATTAGGATATACTTCATCTGAAAAATTAAATTTATCCTCAAATTAAATAAAAATATATAAAAAATAATATAATAATTTTAAAACAAATGTGTACCACAAATGTTGTAAGGATAATACATAAAAATATTGTTTTTAGCAATTTTTTTCCAGTTAACGACATGAAACAGTGTCCAACAGTTACTTCAGCCTTAAAAATATTGACATGATTTTTTCTTGCAAGTTTTGTATATGTAGTTGGCCCCTTCCTCATTTTTTTTAGAATATTCATTTTTTTTGCAAAGCTTAATGGTATAAAGTACACAAAATTAAATTAAAGCGAAAAAATATGAAAAAAAAAACACAAATAATTTCAAAAGAAGTAATTATATAAATAAGGATATAAAAGTATTTCGTATAGAGAATTATAAAAAAATCATTAAACAAAATCAATACGACAACAAAAATTTACAAAAATAAAAAAATGTTAAATAAATTGATGAACAAAAGAATACAATTTAAAACTCTAATGATAAATAAATTAAAATTAAAATCAATTAAATAAATGAATCGCTCAATTAAAAATTATTATAAACACACAATCAATATGTTTAAAACACATATCAAGTTGTACATAATATGAAAAATTATTGAAGAAATCAAAAATATAATTCTAATGACCCGGTTCTTTTAGGTCAGCATCAGGCGTTGACTCGAGTCATGGATAGTCAAGTCGGGTCTCGTGTTGAGCTCGTGGGGTCGTGTTAGATCGTTGTGGGATTCGGTTTTGTCTTGATGGGCCTTTTGAGTTTGTTGTGGACTTGGCTTTTGGGGTTATGTTGGATGAAAAGATGTTAGTAAAGGGTGAGTGAGTAATTTCCCCACCCGTTCACTTACTTCTTTACAGCTTTAGGAAAAAGGAAGAAGGTTAAGCTTTCTCAATCTTCTTTTTTTTTTTTTCTTCTTCTTCTTCTTTCTTTCGAAACACAAAAGAAAAAAAAGAAACTTTTTGTTGTTGAGGAAAAATCTTGTTTTGGCCATCAAGGGAGAGTTGTTCAACATAAAGAGATCTATCAATAAAGGTGCATATCTTCAGCTTTGGTGGGGAAAGGTTGAGAAGTTCAAAATCAAAGCTTGGAGGTGTGAAAGGCTATGAAGAAGCTTTCTCAATCTTGATTGATTGTTGGCTGTTGAATGCTTGAGATGGGTGGTTGGGGTAGTTTAAAACCCTAAAATGGTAGATTTCATCTTAAGAGTTGTCTTGTTGTAAAACTGAATCAAGGGGAAGAATATTTTCCTTATTTCTAGGAGTTTACCTTATGTAAATAGTCAATAATCTAATTCCATGATCTTAGGAATCATTTCCTAACTTAGATTAATTCTTACTTATAAATTGTAAGCTACTGTTAGAGCAAAAAACAATAAGAAATAAAGTTTTTCTCATATTTGTTCATGGCATCATAGCTATAAGACTCGTTCGTTCCTAATTTGCTCTCCGTCTCTAGAAATCATTCTTGTGTTATTGTCTTTCTATGGCAGAAACTCTTTCCGAATCTGAAACCTCAGAAGTTAGACAAACCATAAATCAACCAATCCTTCTTGGTGACATGAGTTCCTCCCTTATAATCACCAACCATCATTTAGATGGAGAAATTTCCTATAGTGCTCTTAACCTGTACTAATGGTTTTTCGAGGTCATGGGAAATTAGGGTATATCAGTGAAGAAATTTCTAAGCCGACCATCACAGACCCTACTTATGCTACATGGGAACTCGACAACTCAATCGTGATGGCTAGGTTAATTAATTCAATGGAAAGCCATATAAGTCGTACTTATCTCCTATTCATGACTGCAAAAGAAATATGAGATGCAGTGAAAGAAAACTATTATGATCTGAAAAATGTTTCTCAAATATTTGAGATCAAACTAAAATTGAAGGACAGTACACAAGGTACACTTGAGGTAACTCATTACTATAACAACTTGAAGAACTTGTGGCAGGAACTCGATATGTACTATGAAGAAGACTGGGGTGAAGGTTTGGAACACTCCAAATTTATAACTCACCTCAACAACGAAAGGCTCTATGATTTCCTTTCATGATTGAATCGAGATTTGAATAAAGTTCGTGGACAAATTTTAGGCAGAACTCCTCTTCTTGTCATTGGTGAAGCTTTGCAGAAGTTCGAAGAGAGAAAAATCGTCATCGAGTTATGTTAGGAGATAATAAGGACCCAAAACCTTTGGCCACCACTGGACATCGTCCAATTCAAACCTTGAACCTTGTATATAGGGTTCTTCAGTTCCACAAGAGAAGTGACTTTATTCAAAGTTGAATGGGAGAACGTCCTTGGTGTAGCCGCTACAACTGTGCTGGTCACACTAGAGAGAAGTGCTTCAAACTCCATGGGTACCCTAGAAATACAAAAAATAAGAGAGATACCAAGGCCTTTTTGTCATCCAACACTTCATTTATAGAAAATACCTTGGATGTTCGTTTAACCAAATCTCAACTCGAAGCCTTACATAAGATACTTGGAACATCCACTGTTCATTGATCCTAGGCTATTTAAGGTACAACCTTTAATATCACTTATGATTCCAATAATGAATCCTCTTGGATCCTAGATTCAGGTGCCTCTGACCACATCACAGGTAACTCATCCTTGTTCCACAACTACATCCCATTTCACAACCAATCTCGTATCCGAATAGCTGATGGTTCATATTCACCTATTGCTGGAACTGGGACAGTTCAACTCACTGAAAATTTCTCTTTAAAGAAAGTCTTACATGTCCGAAATTTAACCTGCAATTTACTTTCAGTTAGTAAACTAATTGAGGATAATGCTGCTCTTTTTGAATTTTCTTCTCTTGGTTGTGTTGTACAAGAACAGAAATCGAGAAAGATGATTGGCACTGTTAAGATTGATTATGGACTCTACATATGGAATAAAGACAATAAAAACAGTTTCCAAGAAAGTTTGGCTCTATCCATTTCACACGAGGACACAATTATGTTGTGGCACCGTAGGCTGGGACATCCAAACTTCTTATACATGAAGCATTTGCTTCAACTATTATTCTGATATAAAAATCGAAATTCTCTAAAGTGTGAAATCTGCCAACTTTCAAAGCATACTTGTGTTCCTTATACATTAAAACCTTACAACCAATCCCAACCTTTCTCTTTGATACTTAGTGATTTTTGGGGGCTAGTCGAGTGAAAAATATTACGAAATCTAAATAGTTTATAACTTTTATGGATGACCTACTAGAGTTTGTTGGGCTTATCTCCTCAAAGAAAAGTTCAAAAACCATAAAAAATTCTAAAACTTTCATTCCATGATTAGAACTCAATTCAATTCCACCATACATACATTCCACACCGATAATAGTAGAGAATACTTCAACTCATTTTTAAGTTCTTACCTTGCAGAACAAGGTATCATACACCAAAGCTCCTGCCAAGACACACCACAACAAAATGGAATTTCTGAAAGAAAAAACCGACACCTATTAGATGTTGCTCGAGTCCTAATGTTTACCACAAATATCCTAAAATAGCTATGGGGAGAGATTGTCCTTACCACAAGCTTCCTAATTAATCGAATGCCATCTAAAGTCCTTCAATTTCAAACACCTTTAAATACTCTTCAAAAGGCTTTCCCTCTTTTTCATGTTCCAACCTTACCGACAAAAATATTTAGGTACAAAGCCTTTGTCCATAGTCACCAACCTAACGTATCAAAACTTGACCCTCGTGTTCGTACTTGTGTTTTTATTGGTTACTTTCCTACACAAAAAGGGTACAAATGTTACTCACCTACTTTATGTCGTGTATTTGTTCCTCAAGATGTAACCTTCTTTGAAACTTAACCATATTTTTCTGTATCTTCAGGGGGAGATTTTCAATAAAGATAAGACCATTAATATCCTTCTCATTACTCCACCAACCGAATCTAATCTACCATAAAATTTGCATAAAAATAATATATTCATAATTCCTGAACAACGAATCCCCCTACAACAGCATAATGATAATCCTAGTCATGAAAGTTCAGATTTTCCCACTAAAAAAAAACATCATCCTAGTTCTAAAAGTTCATATTTCCCCACTAAAAAAACAAGAGGAAAAACAACAACTTGCTCTTGAAACTCAGCAACATTGTGCTCCTGAACTACTTGTTTATTCACGGCGTCTTTACTCTCTTGAAATTGATATAGCAGTGCAAAATTCATCCACAAATGAGTATTGTTCTACAATAGAGGTAACCTTTGATTCTCCATCTATTGATCTATCAATTGCTATTCGAAAAGGTGTAAGGACTTGCACTCAATACCCTATCTCTCGGTTTGTTTCTTATGGAATTTTATCCAAGTCATACAAAGACTTTGTGAAAAATATCAACCATGTAAAAACTCCAAGGGATGTAAAGGAAGCTCTTGAAAAACATGCTATAATGGAAGAAATGAGTGCTCTAAAAAACAATGGAACATGAGAAATCTCGGATCTACCTAAAGGAAAAAAGCATTAGGCTGCAAATGGATTTTCACCACCAAATTCAAAGCTGATGGAAGTATTGATCGGTATAAGGCTCGAATTGTAGAAAGGGGTTCACTCAAACATATGGGCTTGATTATTATGAGAAATTTGCTCCCATTGCCAAACTTAATACTATTCGGGTTTTTTTGTCACTCGCTCTAAATCATGATTGACCCTTAATTGGATTTTAAAAATGTCTTCCTAAATGGTGAATTAACTGAGGAAGTGTATATGGACTATCCACGAGGTTTCAAAGAAGAAAAAGGTCGGGTATGCAAGTTAAAGAAAGCGTTATATGGGTTGAAACAGTCCCAAGAGTGTGATTTAGGAAGGCACATATCAGGTTAAGTTAGGTCGTTTTTTTGGCCTACTCAAAAAATAAATATTTTAAACCTAACACGACCACATTCTTTTAAAAACGCCTCAAAATTTATATACATAAACCCAATCCTAACTCGACTTATTAAAAAATAATTCTAAGAACCTGATTATAAAAAATATTTTTATGGATCAAATTAAAAAAATTTAAGACAACTTATAAATAAATAATTTAATTTAAGGAACCTATTTATAAAAAATATATATATAAAAGGATATTATTATAAATATTATTAAAAATATAAGAAAAATTTTACTACTAGTTTTGAGTAAGATATTTTTATTCTAAAAAGACCTGGACCAAATTTGAATTTAAAAAAATTAATTCGATCATATCAAAATCTGATTAAATCAGGTAAAATGTTTATCTTTAAATACATGCCAACAACTTTGTCTTACCCTTTTTTCCAATGAATTTGATTTTTGCAGTAATGACATTAATTTCCAAATTATTTAGTTCTGACTAGTTAAAATAACTTGAAATAAATTATTAAATCTTGTTATAATAATTGTATTAATTTAATCCTTTATTATTAAATGGATTGATTTTATTATTTTATCAGAATGATTGGTTTAATTTAAATATTTCACTAGATAAATGAGCATAAATATTAATGGAGAATTTCTACTCCCAAACACATTTTTTAAGGATAATTATATATTTTATACTTTATTTATTTATTTATTTATTTGATGAATACATGTCAAGATTTTATAAAAAGAGTTGAAATAGTAGCAGTTGGGATATTCCTCACTCGACTAGTTCTCATGTGCCCTCTAATCATCCTCCATGTTAATAATGTTTATTTCAATAATTAATATATAATTAATTTAATTAAAATTTTATTTAAATAATTTATAATTATATATTAAATTTTTAAATTTTTAATATTTATTAATAATTTAATAATATTTTAATTATATTTAACGTTAATAATATTTAAGATATTTAATGCATGTTGTAGAATTTTGTTATACGAAACACAATATAAACGTACTAGGTTTCATAGGTGAGGATGAAAACTTTATTTATTTTATTTGTTTTTATATATTATTATGCTTGTTTTTTAAAATTAAATCTAATGAAAAAAGTCTACCAATCTGTATCAATATTATTGTTAAAAAATCGGATGTTAGTTTAACTGAATTTTATTATTTTTTAAAATAGTAATTAATATTATTACGTTGGGTTTTTTATCCTTTTATATATTTTATTATTATATTAATTAATTCTCAAAATATCATAATTTTCTAAAAGTATTTCTCCCACATAGTATTTATTTATATTTTGAACATACAACGGTATTTACATTTGCAATTTCCTTTTTCCTTTTAAAGATAAATATGTAATAATGGATAAGAATAGCATGCCAATCGAACCTCAAAAAGTATGATTTGTAAATCTATTATGTTCGGTGTTGCAAAGTTTCATAAAATGTTTATTTTAAACATAATGTTAGAAAATTAAAAAAAATAGACACCTAATTTTTTGTATCAATTTTGAAAAAAAAAATTGATTTTGAATAGTAAATAAAAAAAAATTAAAATCAATAATTTTTTTTATCGATTTTGAACAATAATTTAACAAATTTCAAAATATTTTCTGCAAATCACCGTTTAAAATCAGTACCTAATTTTTTATTCAGTTTAATATAATTCACTATTCAAAATCGAATCTTTTTATTATTATCTTTAAAATTATTATTTAAAATAAATTATTTAAAAAAATAAAATGACTGAAGTCATCTTTTAAAATTAAGAAAAGGCATAAAGATAATTTTAACCCTTAACGTTTATAATTTTTATCATTTTGGCTCTTATTCTTTTTTTGGGATAAATTTTGCCCTTAACTTATATCTTTTTGACAAATAGCTTATTTTTTAACTACCATGATAACTAGACCGTTAAAAATTTAACGATGATGACATGTCATATGCATACGATAATATATTTTAAATGACATGAATCTAACCTATCAAATACATACATATATATATATGAAATATAATTTTATTCCAATATAAAATATAAAATAATTAAAATTCAAATAAAATATTAAAAAATTAATTATTTCTAAAATGAAATACTACTAAACATTCCCAACCTTAACTAACATAGAATAAAAATCTTATATTAAAAAATATGATTAATAGATTTTTTAATATTTTATTTGAATTTTAATTGTTTTAAGATATGATTTTGATTCTATCGTAGTTAGGGTTTGGAATGTTTAGTAGCATTTTATTTTTAGAATTAATTAATTTTTTAATGTTTTATTTTATTTGAATTTTAGTTATTTTATATTTTATAGTAGAATAAAATTATATTTCATATATATATATATATATATATATATATGTATTTGATAGGTTAGATGCTATGTCATTTAAAATATATTATCGTATGTGTAACGCCCCAAGTTTGGGCTTAGGAGTTAGTGGGTCGGTTTAGCCGGTTTAGCATGGTTCGGGATAAAACACTTAAAAATTAGTTTTTAATCAAAATAAATTGAGGAAAAATATTCTAAAATCCTTAAATAACATATATTTGACTTTGATCAAATCAATTTTTGAAATCGACTCTTGAAACCTTAAAATTTTGAAATTAGTGGTCGTTTTGTAAAAACTGAAACTTTGAGGACAATTTTATAAAACAAGCCAAAACTTTGAATCTTTAAGGGGCTTAGATCCAATTATAATCCTAACTGGTCTAGGATTTCCAAATATCAATTAATTAAGCCCAAAATCTATTTTAAATTAAATAATTTAATTAAACCCAATTTAAAACTCTTAAAACCCTTTTTAATTAACCTAAACATCACATATTTTTCTAGTTTTCGTTTTCCCTCTTTGGAGGAAGCCGTTCATCAAGTTTTCAAGGTAAAAACTCTTTCTTTTTCAATTAAAATCGTTTACAATAATAATCTTAACTTTTCTCCTTCAAATTTTCTTGTTTTCTCATCGTTTTCTCGTTTTAATACCCGGAAAACAATTGAATCAGTTTTGGAGGTGAGATTTCATCAATCCTTTAGAACAATAAAGTTCTTTACTGAAATTCTCAAGTTCTTGGCTTGGAGAAATCATTTTAATCCTTTAATTTCATAAAAATTGGTTTTTCGGTTAAAAATCCCAATTTTTGTTCAAAGTTTTTTACCCACTGTTTTTGGATCCTAAATGGATTATTTTTAATTTGTTAGGATGTTTATAAAGTGTTTTATTTAATCTCTAATCCCAGACTATAGGTTTAAGTGAAGTTTGGTGTGTTCCGATAAGTTTTCGGTTTAAGTTTTGATAGGTTTTAAGGGTTGTTGTGTAGGAATCCGACTTGAAGGTTTCTTTTGTGTGTTTTGTAGCATTAAACCCCTTGTTTTGGTGCTTGAAACAGGGCAAGAGTTAGGCGATCGCGTTTGAAGGTGTTTTGGTTCGTTTTGGTGGCTTGGCGAGCAAGTAACGGTTATCGGTGAGTGGTTTATGAGAGTGACTGCTTCGGCAGTGTTTTAAACTTAATTTACAGAGGTTTGATAGTGTAGGGGAAGGTGTGAAAACCTCCCTATACTCGGAAGTAAGTAAAGTTTAAGTTTTTCGCGAAATGGTTCTCATATTACTCCATGTTTATACTATGAACTTTGTCATGCTTAATGTTGATTTTGCATAGATGTTTATTTCATGATGATTTAATGCTCATGTTGCTGTTTTATAATGGTTTTGTTACATAATTGATGCTCCCATGGTTTTACTTTGAAAATTGAGTTAAAGGTGATTTTATCAGTTTATGTTTCGAAACTTGAAATATTGGGAAGCATGTGTTTAATTCAATTTTGAATTTACGTTTGAGCATTGGTTTTTGATATACATATCAGCTAGTAAGTGATGAACCTTATGGGATAAGTTGATCGATCAATAGGGTCTAGAGTGCACTATAAATATTCAAAAGTGATACGTTTTTAAATTCCTTGTGTGTTGCATTTTGGCTTTTAGTCTAATGCTATGTGATGGGAGTAGTATTGTCACATCCGGGTTGATGGGAGTAGTACAGTCACCGGACACCAAGGTGAGATAATTCATGTTGAGAGTAGTATCAACATGTGCATGCTCTGGGAGTAGTACTAACATGCAGTTGCCCGTTTATCCTAACGATTTGGGGTAGTACAAATCGGATCACTAGCCTCAATATAATTTATGTTTTCTATTTGAAATTGAAAGTGCTATGTCGAATTAGGTTTTGCTAGGTGAATAACATGGTGGCCTTGTTTTTCTTTGAAAGCATGAGATATCTTTTAAAAGGGATTTTACTGGTACTTTATGTTGGCTTGTGAGCCATGATTTTGTTAACACTTGTTGGATTTGCTATTGACATTGATAATATGATTATGTTGTTTTAAAGAAAGCATGACATGTTTTACCTTTGTTGTAATTGAGTAATTATGGGTTGCATTGCAAGTGTTGTTTTAAATGTTTTATTGCCCTCACTAAGCTTTAAGCTTAATCACTCTCTTTTCCCCTTGCAATGTAGATAAGTAAGTGTTGGAAGCAATCGGAAAGCAAAGGAGCCAATCGTGCCTATTTTAGTATTTTCTTTAGCTCAAGTATGCATTTTCTTAAGTTTTGAACCTAAGTAGTTGAGAGCAATGGATTAGAGAATTATTGAGTTTGGAATTCTGTTTTGGAACCCTTATTATTGAACTTATTTTTTTTAAGACTTTATGAAGTATGTGTTGCCATGTTTATTGATGTTGGATTATGCTTATGATATAAATGCTTTGCCTTTGGTATTAGGTAACTTTGCATCTAGGAATGTTGTTTGAAGTGTGGATTATGCTTATAGGGTCTTGTATGCATCTAGAGAACCTTAGTATTTTAGTTTAGACTTGATTCTTATATGATCTGCACTTTTCTGGGTAGAGGTTTTGATACATGTTCATAGGGTATCGATACCTAGGCAGAAATATATTGGTCTTCTAGAAAATTATAATTAGGTCCCTAAAACTTGTTCGGTTAAACTAGGACTTGTCTTACATGAATTTCCGCTGCACTTTGAACTTAGTCCATGCACGAACATGTAGGATCTAATTAAAGCATCTAGATAAGATAAAAAGAATATATATGTATAAATATAGGGTCGCTTATCAGGGCGAATCCCCGGATTAGCCTCGATATTCCCCGTGTAACTCATTCGAGTCAGGTGACGTCTAGACCGAGTCGAGGGAGTTACATTTGTTGGTATCTAAGCCAGGTTTATGAATCTTTGGGGTACGATGTTTATTAGATATGATATATTGTGTTGCACGGTGTTTGCTTAACATGTTGATGTGTGATATTGCACGGTGATTGCTTAAAATGTTGATATATGTATTTATGCACGCTGATTGTTATTTATTGCTGGATAAAGCATGTTAAACATAGGTATCCATTGCTCCGCTACTCTTAGGCTGGTTTTAAAAAAACTTGAGCTGTTAGGCACTTTGCTTTCGGTTGACTTACCTGGATTTTAAATGTCATTGTGTTTTCATAGATTAAGTAATATGGGACCCCGTAGAGAGCCTAGAAGGAACGCTCGTTCCATCACTGATGGAAGAGAAGTGCGTGAGGAGGAAGGGTTGCCACTCCCACCGCCACCACCTGTTGAACCGCAAGTGGTTCCACCTGCTATGCCGGTTGTCGGTGATATGTCTCAGTTGGTTCAGGCCATAGCATGAGCTTTTCAGGATGCAGTTGCTGGAATGCAGGCCACAGTTGCTCCACCGGTAGTTAATTCTGGTTTACCTTTGGAGAGACTCCGTAGTTTAGGAGCGGTTGAGTTTAAGGGTTTAACCCCAGAAGACTCAGAGGCTTGGTTTGAGAGTACTAATCGTATCTTGGTTCAAATGGGTTATTCGGATGAGAGGAATTGGGTTGATCAGTTGCTTTGCTCCAGGGAGATGCTTATAAATGGTAGACTACCACTACTTATGGTATGGAAGCTGATGAGATCACCTGGGAGTTCTTTGCAGGGGCTTTCAGCGTAAATATCTTGGTGTTCGTTATCTGGATGAGAAAAAGAGGGAGTTCATGGTTTTGGTTCAGGGTAACATGTCTGTGTCTGAGTATCAGGTGCATTTTGTTAGGCTTAGTCAGTATTCTCCTGAGTTGTTGCCTAACGAGAGAGCTCGTTGTGAGCGGTTCCGTTTTGGTCTGGTTAGAGAGGTTAAGACTTATATGTTAGCCACAAACTCTACGGACTTTAATGTGTTGGTGGATCGGTCTAAGGATATTGACCAGAGTTTGGGTTTTAAATCTGGTTCTGGTAAGAGGCCCGTTGAGAATGGAAATAATAGGGATAGGTTTAAGAAGCAGAGAGATGGGCGTTATGATCGAAACAATCAGTATAGAGGAGGAGGAGCTAATCGTAGTTACCAAGGAGGACAGGCTCGACCTGCTAAGTGTAATAGATGTGGGAGGCGTCACGAGGGTCAGTGCTGGGGACCTGTCGGAGTTTGTTGGCAGTGTGGTGCTGCTGGGCACACTAGGAGAGAGTGTCCTCAGTTGGCAGGTGGCCATCAGGGCCAAGGTCGCGGAGGCGATCAGAACAAAAGTAGAGGCAGAGGAAGAGGTAATTTCCAGCGCCGAGAGGAGAATCAGGGACAACAGCGACTTGACGAGGGTCAAGCGAGAGTTTATTCCCACAAGGAGGTCCAGAACGACACGGATGTGGTTGCAGGTACCTTTTCCTTGCAGTCTTTATCTTTGTTTGCTTTGTTGGATTCTGGATCTACGCACTCTTATATCCTTAGTGAGCATGCTAGAGCTTTAGATATACCTGTAGAGAACATGAACATAGGTATGAGTGTTACTAGTTCTTTTGGTGAGACTGTTTTGATAAAAAAGTTTGTAGAAGATGTCCCTTAGCTGTTCAAGGGCATGTTTTTGCTGCGACCTTATGGAATTACCGTTCCAAGGATTTGACCTTATTTTGGGTATGGACTAGTTAGTTGAGAATAGAGTTGTTGTGGACTTTAGGACTAGGAGGGTGTCCTTAAGGCTAGAGGATAACTCTGAGGTTGTTATGGTTGGTGAAAGTGTAAAGTTTTTATCCAATGTTGTGTCGGCTTTGGAAGCTTAAAGGTTGTTGATCAAAGGTTGTGATGCGTATCTAGCTTATGTGATGAACCCTGATATGAAAGAGGTTAGGCCTAGCGATATTAAAACTGTTTGTGACTTTCTTGGAGTTTTTCCTGAAGAGCTACCTGGTTTACCACCTAGCCGTGAGGTTGATTTCGGTATTGAGTTATATAAGGGATCTTTACCTGTTTCCATTACCCCTTATCGAATAGCACCTAAAGAGTTAAAGGAGTTGAAAGTCCAATTGCATGAGTTGTTGGATCATGGGTTTATCCGGCCGAGTACGTCACCATGGGGTGCGCCGATCTTGTTTGTGAAAAAGAAGGATGGTACCATGCGTATGTGCATAGACTACAGGCAGTTGAATAAGTTGATGGTGAAGAACAAGTATCCCTTGCCTAGGATAGATGACCTGTTTGATCAGTTTAGAGGAGCTTCGGTGTTTTCTAAGATTGATCTACGATCTGGGTACTATCAGTTGAGATTTAAGGATTAGGATGTTCCTAAGACTGCTTTTAGGACACGGTATGGCCATTATGAATTTTTGGTTATGCCCTTTGGTTTGACGAATGCACCTGCTACTTTTATGGATATGATGAACTGAGTTTTCCATGAGTTTCTGGATCAGTTTGTGGTAGTGTTTATTGATGCTATTCTCGTGTATTCACATACCTAAGAGGATCATGATAAGCATTTAAGGATGGTTTCGCGTACCTTGTTGGATAACCAGTTATATGCTAAGTTGAGCAAGTGCGAGTTTTGGATTAAGGAAGTTGTTTTTCTTGGGCATGTGGTTTCTGTTGAGGGTATTAGAGTTGATCCGAAAAAGGTTGAGGCTATTTTGAGTTTGAAGCCACCTAGGTCTGTGTCGGAGGTTCGTAGTTTCCTGGGTTTGGCAGGATACTATAGACGGTTTGTGGAGGGTTTTTCTAGGATTGCAGCACCTCTAACCAAGCTGTTGCAAAAAGATGTTAAGTTTGAGTGGACTGATAAGAGACAGGAAGCTTTTGAGAAGTTAAAGAAGGCTTTGACTCAGGCTCCGATCCTAGTTCAACCGGAACCAGGAAAAGAGTTTACGGTTTATATTGATGCTTCTTATGTTGGGCTTGGTTGCGTTTTGATGCAAGAGGTAAGGGTGATAGCTTATGCATCTCGTCAGTTGAAGGTGCATGAGAAGAACTACCCTACACATGATATAAAGTTAGTCGCGGTTGTGTTTGCTCTCAAGATATGGAGGCATTATCTTTATGGTGAGCGTTGTGTGGTATACACGGATCACAAGAGTTTGAGGTACTTGATGTCCCAGAAGGATCTTAACCTTAAGCAACGTCGATGGCTTGAGTTGCTTAAAGATTATGATCTTACGATCGAGTATCACCCAGGGAAGGCTAATGTCGTGGCTGATGCTTTGAGTAGGAAAGTGGCCGTTGAGTTGCGTGCTATGTTTGCTAGGTTGAGTTTGTTTGAGGATGGTGGTTTGATAGCTGAGTTACGGGTGAAACCCTCTCCGATTGAGACGATCAAGGAGAAGCAGTTGTTGGATGATGCGCTAGTATCTCATGTTCAAGATATTTCTAAGGGTGTGCCGTTTGAGTATAGTTTTCGGGGAGATGGTATTTTGTGCTTTAGAGATCGTGTGGTTGTGCCGAACGATACTGAGTTGAGACATACTATCCTTGCAAAGGCGCATAGTATTCCTTTTGCTATGCACCCAGGTAGTACTAAGATGTATCGTGATCTTAAAGGAGAGTTTTTCTGGGTTGGTTTGAAAAAGGATGTGGCTGAGTTTGTGAGTAAGTGTTTGGTGTGTCTGCGGGTTAAGGCTGAACATCAGGTTCCGTCAGGTTTGTTGCAACCTTTGAAGATTCCGAAGTGAAAGTGGGAAAGATCACTATGGACTTTGTGACGGGTTTGCCTTTGACACCGTCAAAAAGGATTCAGTATGGGTTATCGTGGATCGGTTTACGAAGTGTGCACATTTTATCCCTGTGCATACTAAGTATTCCTTAGATAAGTTAGCGGAGCTTTATGTTACTAGTGTTGTGAGGCTGTATGGAGTGCCGAAATCCATAGTATCTAACAGAGATCCGAGGTTCACATCGAGATTTTGGAAATCTTTGCAGAAAGCCCTTGGTACTAAGTTGAGTTTTAGTACTTCTTATCATCCGCAGACGGATGGTCAGTTTGAGAGAGTTATCCAGGTTTTGGAGGATATGTTGAGGTGTTGTGTGATAGATTTCCAAGGTTCTTGGGAGAAGTACTTGTCGTTGGTTGAATTCTCTTATAATAATAGTTACCAGGCGAGTATCCAGATGGCTCCATTTGAGGCTTTGTATGACAGGAGATGTCATACTCTGTTGTGTTGGGCCGAGGCAGGTGAGAGGTTTGTAACCTTACCTAGTGTTCTTGAGGATACTAATAAGAAGGTTAAGCTCATTAGTGATAGGCTTAAGGCTGCATCGAACCGTCAAAAGTCTTATGTTGACCTTAAGAGAAAGGAAACATAGTTTGTTGTTGGTGAAAAAGTTTTTCTTAAGGTTTCTCGTTGGAAAAAAGTGATGCGTTTCGGTAAAAAAGGGAAGTTGAGTCCGAGGTTTGTTGGACCGTTTGAGGTTTAGGAGAGAGTTGGACCAGTGACATATCATCTAAGGTTACCGTCCGAACTTGAGAGGATTCATGATGTGTTTCATGTATCGATGCTTCGGAGGTACAGATCGGATCCATCGCGTGTTTTGCCGGTGGGTGAAGTAGAGCTGCATCGGACGAAGAGCCTGTGGAGATCTTAGCATCAAGTTCTAAAGTTCTACGTGGTAAGACCATCGAGTTAGTCAAAGTGCTTTGGTGACATCGAGGTGTCGAGGAAGCCACGTGGGAGCGAAAGTCGAATATGGAAGAGCAGTTCTCTTATCTTTTTCCACCAGGTAATTTTGAGGAGGAAATTCCTTAAATGGGGGAGAGTTGTAACGCCCCAAGTTTGGGCTTAGGAGTTAGTGGGTCGGTTTAGCCAAGTTAGCATGGTTCGGGATAAAACACTTAAAAATTAGTTTTTAATCAAAATAAATTGAGGAAAAATATTCTAAAATCCTTAAATAACATATATTTGACTTTGATCAAACCAATTTTGGAAATCGACTCTTGAAACCCTAAAATTTTGAAATTAGTGGTCGTTTTGTAAAAATTGAAACTTTGAGGACAATTTTATAAAACAAGCCAAAACTTTGAATCTTTAAGGGGTTTTGATCCAATTATAATCCTAGCTGGTCTAGGCTTTCAAAATATCAATTAATTAAGCCCAAAATCTATTTTAAATTAAATAATCTAATTAAACCCAATTTAAAACTCTTAAAACCCTTTTTAATTAACCTAAACATCACATATTTTTCTAATTTTTGTTTTCCCTCTTTGGAGGCAGCCGTTCATCAAGTTTTCAAGGTAAAAACTCTTTCTTTTACAATTTAAATCGTGATCAATAATTATCTTAAGTTTTATCCTTCAAATTTTCTTGTTTTCTCATCGTTTTCTCGTTTTAAAACCTGGAAAGCAATTGGATCAGTTTTGGAGGTGAGATTTCATCAATCGTCTAGAAAAATAAAGTTCTTTATTGAAATTCTCAAGTTCTTGGCTTGGAGAAATCATTTTAATCCTTTAATTTCATAAAAATTGGTTTTTCGGTTAAAAATCCCAATTTTTGTTCAAAGGTTTTTACCCACTGTTTTTGGATCCTAAATGGATTATTTTTAATGTGTTAGGATGTTTATAAAGTGTTTTGTTAAAATCTCTAATCCCGGACTATAGGTTTAAGTGAAGTTTGGTGTGTTCCGATAAGTTTTCAGTTTAAGTTTTGATAGGTTTTAAGGGTTGTTATGTAGGAATCCGACTTGAGGGTTTCTTTTGTGTGTTTTGTAGAATTAAACCCCTTGTTTTGATGCTTGAAACAGGGCAAGAGTTAGGCGATCGCGTTTGAAGGTGTTTTGGTTTGTTTTGGTGGCTTGGTGAGCAAGTAACGGTTATCGGTGAGTGGTTTATGAGAGTGACTGCTTCGGCAGTGTTTTAAACTTAATTTACAGAGGTTTGATAGTGTAGGGAAGGTGTGAAAACCTCCCTATACTCAGAAGTAAGTAAAGTTTAAGTTTTCGCGAAAGGATTCCCATATTACTCTATGTTTATGCTATGAACTTTGTCATGCTTAATGTTGATTTTGCATGGATGTTTATTGCATGATGATTTAATGCTCATGTTGTTGTTTTATAATGGTTTTGTTACATAATTGATGCTCCCATGGTTTTACTTTGAAAATTGAGTTAAAGGTGATTTTATCAGTTTATGTTTCGAAACTTGAAATATTGGGAAGCATGTGTTTAATTTAGTTTTGAATTTACGTTTGAGCATTGGTTTTTGATATACATATCGGCTAGTAAGTGATGAACCTTATGGGATAAGTTGATCGATCAATAGGGTTTAGAGTGCACTATAAATATTCAAAAGTCGTACGTGTTTAAATTCCTTGTGTGTTGCATTTTGGCTTTTAGTCTAATGCTATGTGATGGGAGTAGTATTGTCACATCCGGGTTGATGGGAGTAGTACTGTCACCGGACACCAAGGTGAGATAATTCATGTTGAGAGTAGTATCAACATGCGCATACTCTAGGAGTAGTACTAACATGTGGTTGCCCGTTTATCCTAACGATTTGGAGTAGTAGAAACCGGATCACTAGCCTCAATATAATTTATGTTTTCTTTTTGAAATTACAAGTGTTATGTCGAATTAGGTTTTGCTAGGTGAATAGCATGATGACCTTGTTTTGCTTTGAAAGCATGAGATATCTTTTAAAAGGGATTTTACCGGTACTTTATGTTGGCTTGTGAGCCATGATTTTGTTAACACTTGCTAGATTTGCTTTTGACATTGATAACATGATTATGTTATTTTAAAGAAAGCATGACATGTTTTACCTTTGTTGTAATTGAGTAATTATGGGCTCCATTGCAGGTGTTGTTTTAAATGTTTTATTGTCGTTACTAAGCTTTAAGCTTAATCACTCTCTTTTCCCCTTGCAATGCAGATAAGTAAGTGTTGGAAGCAATCGGAAAGCAAAGGAGCCAATCGTGCCTATTTTAGTATTTTCTTTAGCTCAAGTATGCATTTTTTTAAGTTTTGAACCTAAGTAGTTGAGAGCAATGGATTAGAGAATTATTTAGTTTGAAAATCTATTTTGGAACCCTTATTATTGAACTTATTATGATTTTAAGTTATATGAGAATTGTTAAGACTTTATGAAGTATGTGTTGCCATGTTTATTGATGTTGGATTATACTTATGATATAAATGCTTTGCCTTTGGTATTAGGTAACTTTGCATCTAGGAATGTTGTTTGAAGTGTGGATTATGCTTATAGGGTCTTGTATGCATCTAGAAAACCTTAGTATTTTAGTTTAGACTTGATTCTTGTATGATATGCACTTTTCTGGGCAGAGGTTTCGATACTTGTTCATAGGGTATCGATACCTAGGCAGAAATATATTGGTCTTCTAGAAAATTATAATTAGGTCCCTAAAACTTGTTCGGTTAAACTAGGACTTGTCTTACATGAATTTCCGCTGCACTTTGAACTTAGTCCATGCACGAACATGTAGGATCTAATTAAAGCATCTAGACAAGATAAAAAGAATATATATATATATAGGGTTATTTATCGGGGCAAATCCCCGGATTAGCCTCGATATTCCCCGTGTAATTCATTCGAGTCAGGTGACGTCTAGACCGGGTCGAGGGAGTTACAGTATGCATTTGACATGTCATCATCGTTAGATTTTTAACGGTCCAGTTAGCATGGTAGTTAAAAAATAAGCTATTTGTCAAAAAGATATAGGTTAAAGGCTAAATTTATCCCAAAAAAAGAATAAGGGCCAAAATGATAAAAATTATAAACGCTAAGGGTTACAATTATTTTTATGCCTTAAAAAAATCATATTTATGGGATTTCCCGTAATTAAAATGACTGAAAATTATTTGATTAACTTTTTTCTTTTTTCGATTAGATTCATACTTAAGTCCAACTCAAACCAAATTAATCCAAAAATTTAAAGATTAACCCGATATGATATGGACCCGACTTGAAAATATCTGATTCGATATTGACTCGACCCCAAAACAACCAATCTAATATTGACCTGAATCACCGATCCGATATCCGAATTGACCCGAATTATCATATAACTGAATTAAAATCCGAAACAGACTCAAACCGACCCAAACCAAATGCAAACAAAACTGAAATGAACCAAACCAAAACAATCTAAACCGAAGCCAAACCAAACGACCCGTTTGGCTCTCTAGATATTTTGTTTTCAACCAATAAGCAAATATGTACCTGAAAAGAAAATCCATTTCCATCCAATCTACTACTTTATTCTTATGAACTATCTCATTTTTAATCAACCAAATTGTCCAAATAACAACAAAAGGATGAAAGAACCCCATGCTTTATTTACCAACTCACCCCATGCCTTAAAAGAACTCATCGGAACACATGGAAGAATCAAAACAACACCCAACCGATTGCAAAATTTTCTCCAAATACACCATACCCCATGGCAAGAAAAAATAAATAAATGTGAAACAGTTTCAGGAAATAACACGACCCAAATTAAACCTAACTTAAAATGAATTGGTCTAAAACTGACTAACACTCAACCCAAATTGAGTTAAAACATTAAATTGAGCTGAAATGATTTATATATAATTTGACCCAAACTAATAGAACACGACCTAAAATCAGTTCGATTATCTATTTTTACACCCTTAAGGGAAATAGACAAGCACGTGTAGGATTGTTCATTAGAGGGTACTTGATTTTCGAATAATTAAAAAACTGGGTATATGGTCCTTCGAAATTAACATTAACCTTAAGCGTTAACCTGTATAATCGTTATATTTTATAGGTTAATTAACCGAACTATTAAAATTAAATGATTTTTGCTAATCGAACTGTTAAAAATAATAGTTAATGATTACGATTACGGTTACAAATTTTAACTAATCGTTAGCCTATAAGTTAATCGTTATTATATTATTTTTTATGTATATATAAATTTTATGTAACACCCTCGACCAAGTGTCACATTTGGCCTCCGGACCAAAACCCGTATTTAAAAATATCCTTTCAAAAGCCCAACAAGAATAAGTTCAAAACCAAATACATCATAAGTTTATAAAATTCAATCCAACATAAACCATAAAATCTGAGTAACTTAAAGTAGATAGAGCTCCAAAATATTAGAATCCTTTTAAAAGCATTTGACTCAATAAAATAAAATAGAGTTACAATTACACATATAGGATCCTACAAGTACATAGACCATATATCTAGTAACTGTACTCTGACAACAACGTCGATGCTAAAACCCACCACGATGATGCCCCTCCGAACAAAGCTTTCTTTAACCTACGCACAAAAACACATTTCGAAATGTTGAGCTACAGAAGCTCAGTGGGTACTCTACCAACCGGTTCACATCATACATAACATAAATAAACATAATTAACAAGAATGATGGCATGTCATGAGTACAATGGTGTTACCATATCCACCTAAACACATGATATCATGCTTGCATATTATCGGCACATAGCATATGCATGTCAAGAGAAGTCCACACAGCATCTCAAATCCTTATATCTCATATATACATACCTTATATATATATGGTGTCCATATCACCTCATAGTAGTATAATAGTAGGGGTACCCATCAGTACTAAGCAAGGTCCTAGTTGGTCGTCCATATAATATATTACCGGTAACCCATCAACACTAAGCAAGGTTACTAGCTTACTATTTCATATAATATTTACTCTAGTAACCCATCAGCACTAAGCAAGTTTACTAGGTTGTCATATCTCTTAATAATAATATAGTCTAAGCAACCCATCAACACTAAGCAAGGTCCCTAGTAAGCCACATAACTCACATGTATCACACCGAACCCTTAATGGTTTCAAATACTGGTTTATACCACTAGGTTTCCAATTATTATCTGATTATCTCGTAAGCGGGGTTAGGAGTCTACTTATCGGTTTTAATATTCATTTTATAGTTTAATCAACCTATATGAACCCCTAGAATAAAATATGGAACCCCTAAACTCAACCCTTAAAAAGTTGGGCAGATTGCTCAAGCGTATCGAAATGCCTATAAAAAGGGGTATCAGAATGCCCCTAGTATCGATACGCTTCCATGTTTATCGACACGCCCTAACATTGACTTAAGACCAAAGAACCCACTCGTACCGATAGACCTATATAGTGTATCGATACACTACCCTGTTTCGATACGCCCCTAAGTCAGTATCGAAACGATTTGCCACTAGAATTTTTGGTATCAAAACATGGTCTAGACGTTCCGAAATGCATGTCTTTCATGCCTTAATTTTCTCTCTAGGGTATCGATACCCTTACACGAAAATGAAGGTTAGAAGCTTCTAATTGGTTATAAATCTATACAAAAACCACTCATTCAATCCCGAAACGTTCTTACACTCTAAGAGGATAATCCTAAGCATGTTTACATCATAAAATCAAAGGTCCATCAACAAAACAATAATCCACCATTAGAGGTCATTTAAGCTACCATCCATACCATTCAATCAACAAACATGCTACTAAGCTTAAAAACATGAAATGCATGATTTTTAAGAGTTGGAGGAATACCAACCTTAAGCAAAGCGACAATAAACCCAAACACTCCCTCCTCTTCAAGCTTTTCCTTTCCCTAAGATTGTAGATGGCTCTTCAACTTATTTCTCTACAAGAGAAGGATAAACAATGACTTAGAAACACTTGGGAAGATTTTTCGAAGCTTAAAACACTAAAATAACATAGATTTAAGCTCTCAGAAACTCAATCCATTACAACCCTTAAACCCCTCTAAAACACCCATTCCACCAAACTAAACAAAGAACACCTTGTTTTGTAGATCTCCCCAAACTCTACCTCTTCCTTTTCAACAATGGTTAGTCACCTGATCATTGGATACTTGTGGTATCTAACTATTGATAGTACTTTGTGTACTCGTACTTTGTTTACTATTGATAGTACTTGTGTACTCGTACTTTGTGTACTACTGGTAGTACTTTGTGTACTCGTACTTTATGTATATCTTGTGGTGTTTTGACACCTTCATGGATACTTTGTGTATCACCTTGCCCGGTACTTAGTGAAATACATGTTACTTGGGAAGCTAACTATTGGACATGATAATAAAGTAAAATACAAGTTACTTGATACTGCTAAGAAAATGAAAACTAACTACTTGAAAGTTATATACTTGAAATACATGCTATAATAAAATACATGCTTTAATTAAATGTATGTCACTTGAAAATTTTGTTAAATGAAATACGTGACAATTGAGGTGTTAAGCAATTTTAAATGATGTGTCATTTGGAATGTTAGCTACTTGAATGCATGCTAATTGATTTTTCATGCTACTTTATTTATCTTGATATATGAAATGTCATGATAAATGACCTTGAATACATGATAAATGAAACGTTAAGTTGTAGTGCTATCAGAACAAAGTATGAATATGACTTGTAAATCATACTATTGATTTATATTCATGTTGTTTACTTGATATATGTTCGTAAATGGCTAGATATTGTTACTTGTTTATAAGATCGAAAACGTGATATGTATATGATTTCCATGAAAACATAATTGGTTATTTAATAATTGAAATGTAAAATGATAGTACAAGGTTAAATAGAAATAAATAAAAATATGTATAGTAAATTGTTACTGGAATTATGATCTTACCCTGGTTAATAATGTTTGAAAAGGATTTAGAAGCATATAAAGTAAATGGCTATTAGATAAAGAACCTTAACAGGATGAGTAGGGTTTACGGTTAAAATGAATTTTGAAACCTGTTTAATTTCAATATTGATTTGATAATATGTGATTTAAATGGTTTGCTTTAAGTGCTACCTCACTAAGTACAAATTGTACTTATCACTTTTGTGTTTTCTTCTTCCCAAACAATAGGTTATCGTTCGAAGCAGTGGAGTTGAGATTAACAGAGCAAGCACAGACACTAAAGATTATATGGTAGATGATAATTGTTTACTCCTAGTAGTTGGTGGCATAATTACATAAATATAGGATAGTATTCATTCATCTGATTTTAAGAATTGAAAATGTATAAATCCCATGAAAGGGCATAATATGTTTGATTGATGTGTCTGATTTTTTATTTTAATGGCTTGTTGTTTTGAATGGTAATGGAATAGATAATAAGAGTCAAATATAAAAACATTAATCTATATAGGAAATAAGTATAAAAATTTGAATGGATCAATAGTTTAACATATATATAAGTTTTAATAGAATGGCATGATTCGAATAGTATGCTAGTGTTGCATGGGTATATGATAAGAATAAGACCTAAATGGTAAAATATGGTATAAGTTTTGTATGGTTGCATGTTATGCTAGTTGTGTGCTAGTAAAGAATGAAACGCATTATAACATAAATAAGATCAAATGATGTATGGTTTTTATAGGTAATTTGTCTCATTGTTTCAAACAGGTTGGAATTAGTATAGTGATCTCTAGATTCGAATGGTTAATGCATGAATACATGAATGGTGCATGATAAGTCTAGAAAAAATTTAAATTGACCTAAATTTTTTTTCCTGTAACGCTCTTGAATCGATTTTATTTTTAAATCGGGTAGGGGTGTTACAGTTTTTATATCTTGAACTTTGATTATTATATGTTAGTTAAACATTTATCTTTAAAAATTTTGATGATGGTTTTACTGTGATGGTGTATTGCTACAATTTGTACTATAAATATTTTTAACTTTAAAATATTATGAAGTTTATGTGTTTTATCTTGTGTTGAAACTTTATAGTATTTATGAATTTTTTTTATTATAGCATAAGTGAGTAAATTATTTTTATTTTTGTATTTTCTATGAATATTTTAATATATTATTTATCATAGAGATAATTATATTATTATCTAAAAAATAATAAACATGTGGGAAAAACTGTAATAGGTTAGAGGTTAACCTCTAACCAAACCTTTGATTAACTGTATCTTAACGGTTAATCGTTTCTTAATGGTTAAGTTACAGTTAATAAAATTTAATAATTGTTATAAAAATTAAGGGACCGTTTAGGTTAAACAGTACAATTAACCACCATGAAGACTGTAACAATCCTTTTTAAAAATAATAAGGTTTAATGAAAAATTGTGGTGTTAATAGAAATTGGATCATTAAAAAATTAGGATTTAATTTTAATAGAAATTGAAAAATTGGGGAGAAATGATTTAAAAAGTAGGATTTCGAAAAATACTTAAAATAGGGTTTGGAAAAAAATTAGAACTTTTGGAAAAGGTTTGGAATTATTAAAAATGGATTTAATTATAAAAATTATAAAATTATTTTTAATTTTTGTTAAAAGGATTTGGAATTTAAAAGGATTAGGGTTATTTTTAAAATAAAATTGAAATTATTTTTAGAAAGGACTTAAGTCGTCACCAGGCACTTTGGTAGGTTAGACACCGTTAAAACAGAGATTCTAAAAAAATCTGGAGTCATTTACGAATAGTATGTAATTAATACCCCACACCGTCCAAAAATTGGTAGCTAATCAAATATATTTTGTCCGAATTTAAAATTTGCATGTTCAAATTTGTATTAATTTATCATCCGATTAAGAATAAGAAGAAATTTTAAAGGCCATATTATTCGATAATAAACCGAAAAACCACAACTACTTCGATTGGTACTGAACATATTTAATATCGAATAAAAGGGCATCACATTTTTTAAAATTAGTGTGTCACGTAGAGAATAAAGCAAGCATGCACAAATATGTAAAAATAATAAATAAATATAAGAATTTAAAATTCAAAATTAAATTATAAGTAAACAAATGTACGAAATTTAAGTTGCGAAAAATTAAATATGAAAAATTAAAATTTTACACTAAACGAGCTATAAACAATATGAATCACTCTCATTTGCAGGTCTGTAACGACCCGGTTTTTCAGGTCAACATCGGGCGTTGACTCAAACCATGGATCGTTAAGTCGGGTCTCATGCGAAGCTTATGATATTGCGTTGGATCATGACGAGCCTCGGTTTTGTCTTGTTGGGTTTCTCGGGTTTGTTTTGGCCTTGCTTGTTGTGCTTAGTTTTAAGTTGTGTTGGATGAAGAAGGGTAAAAGGGGTAATTTCTCTGAAAAGGAAGGGAAGGGTTTTAAGGGGATTAACATCTCTCCTTCATCATCTTCTTCCTTCTTCCCCCAATCTAAAGAAAAGATGGAAGCTTGTTGTTTTTGAGGAGAAATCTCGTTTTGGTCCTCAAGGGAGGGTTGTTCAGCAGCTCAGATCTTCGTTCCAAGGTGTTCATCTTTTGGTTTGGAAGAGAAAGGTCTTGAAGCTCAAAATCAAGTTTAGAGGTGAGGAAAGCTAGGGAGAAGCTCAAATACGGGTTTGTTGTTTGAGGTCAGTACATTTCTGATCCTTTCATTTCATGTGCTTCATAAATTCGTGCTTAGCTTGATTGTTGGTTATTGAATGCTTGAAGTGAGGGTTGGGAAGCTTAAAAAACCCTAAAAATGGTAGAATCCGTATTAGGGGTTAAATGGATGTAAAAATGGTAGGAAATTATCTTGTATACTTCATTAAACTTGTAAAATCAATTTGGGAATCAACTATGAAGATTAGGAAAGGTTTCTTAGGGATTTACAGGCTTAGACATGTAAATTCGTGCAGGCGTATCGATACACAGGAAAGGTGTATCGATACTCTGTAGGCAAAACTTAGGCGAGAAAGGCAGGCGTATCGATACGCCCTGCTTGTGTTTCGATACTGAGTTGCCAGTGTCATCCCCGGTTTGATACACGTATCGAAGCGGGTAGGTCCTCCTTAGTTGACTTTAAAGTTGGTCAAAGCATATCGATACCCGTATCGATACAAGGTGTTTCGATACCCCCTTAGAGAGGGTATAGATATAGGGTGTTTCAATACCCCAGGTGGGAGTATCGATACCCCTAAGTAAATTGCACAAGTTCTTAAGGGAAAAGTTGAAAAGTCTCATAATGTTACCCTAGGGGTCTTATGGATCATTTAAACAATAAAGTGAACTATGTAACTAATGGAACGAGTGTAATGTTCCGACATGAGAGATTATAGCGAATAACTTAATGAAAGATAGATGACTTAATTATTATCATGTTTCCCTAAGGATCCCGGGTAGATCGGAAAATGACGCGTGATGGTTAGGGTCCTTGTTGTGTGTTGGTAGGATTCCAATATAATTTAGAGGATTGTGGTTAATGAAATAATCTAAAGAGGATCGTGTGAATAACCTAGTAGTTTGGTTATCTAATCTTAATTATAAGAGATGGATTGAAATATTAGAAGCATGCCTTGAACTTTGTAGACGGTTTGGCTTGTACCCGTTACATGTGTATTTGTGTGTGGATGCTCAGAGAATATGTTTTATTTATGTCTTGTTATTGAAATCCGGATATCCAATTAGTGTTGCAAAACAAAGAAGGTCATACGATGTAACATGTCGGGTGATGTATTGAAGACTTATTCCGAGTGTTGGGCGGCCTCACTCGAAGATGTTCGATGTAATATTCCTAACATGGGATTAGGAGGGAGGCCTCTATTGATGAGTGCATAAAAGTCCTATTTTTAATACCATTTTCTCACTCGATTATTACTAATAAAGGACAGAATTAAGGGCATTAATGGATATTTCTATATATTTTCCATATTTCAGCATCCAAACACATAATTCATGAATTCATCTAATATTTGGCATAAAACAGATGCATTTGATAGTTTTCTTTCTTAGGCAAGAAGCTAAATACAAAGATGGAAAATTGAGAATATAGATGCTAGAATGCAGATGAAACACCCGCTACGGCAACACTTTTGAGGCCGCGGCAGCAGAGTAAAGATGACAACTAGTGCTCGATAGAAAGAGAAAAAAATGTTGATCTTAACGGACAAAGAGCGAGAGAAAGACGGAGCCAAATTAAGGAGTCAAGCCTTGGTCAAAGTCAAGTGCGGGAAAAAAGAGATATTTTAGGAAATAAGAATTAAGTGTTATAATTTAATTAGGAATTATACTTCTTCCCCCATTAGAACTCTTTCCTTGCATGGAAAGCTTTAACCTAGGGCTTGGCCTATATAAGCCACACATTAGGCTTAGTTTAGGAAGTCGGATTTTACCCTAGAAAAATACTTTTAGTCGCCGACTACACCATGTTCTAAACTTCTTCGGAGGTTTAGGTTGTTTGTGGAGTAGTTGGAGAAGATGGTTGTGTTATGTTGATATTTATTAATGCAAAACTTATTTCATAGTTTATTCTCTCTTGGTAATTACTCTTCTCTCATATAAGCTCGAAAGATAGTATGTGAAGAAAAATCTATTTGCCTAGCATCGGGAGATGTAGGTTTACGAAACGAGAGAATACGGTCTTTGCTCATGGGTATTGACTAATCCGGTTGAGAAATTAACCGCCCAGGATTTCAGCGACTAATAAGACGCATGTGTTTGGTTGTTGTCCGCCCTTGATTCACGCTAGAGGTATCATCAAGACGTGGGTTTCAACAGTTCTCTTCGCTTAGGGATAAGGAAGAAGACATACAAAGATGCTCTGTCGAACTATGGAATGTTGAATTGTCGACAAGGCATAACCCCGCCTAGGCAGCTGCGACGACCCTTTGTGTGACCCGCCGAGGAGGCAGTTCAACCCATTGCATTGATAAGTGGATAGTTAATACAACTGGATTCTCCTCTACAGAGCACTCAACTTAGCCTCGCTTTTATCATTTTATTTCTCCGATATTTAGTAATCTCAGCTCAACAATTATTTGTGTTTTTACTTTCTATAGTGCAGCCATAAGAAGTAGTGAAGTCAACACAATCCCTGTGGGTTCGACAACCTAAAATATTACAATCTCACAAAGGTGGAAAATAAAGGACTTCCGAGCCTCCATCAGATTTGGCTCCGTTGCCGGGGACTAGCGCTCAATTTTACTGCCAATTATTTCTGTACCTTTTTCTTTTTTTCCTTTTTAATTTTACTTTTACTTTTCTTAATTAACTAGGGTTGTTTTGTGTATGACCAGGTCTAATCCATCTATAGAACGATATCCGTACGATCCTGAAATCGAAAGAACCGCAAGGCTTTTACGATAAGGGATACGTGAAAGGATGAACATAGCACCTGGCCAACAGAACAACACTGGCATGAATACCGCCGCGGCAGACAACCAAGGTGCATTCGCAGTTGTTGATCCTGCCAATCCACCTCAACAGGAGCGTGTACGAACATTTCGTGATTATTTAGAGGAAGATTTGGATGGATTAACTCCTGTCGTTGTGATGCCTAATATAGAGGTAGAACATTTTGAATTAAAGTCGGTCATGTTCAACATGACCAACACTCTAGGCCAATTTGGAGGATCGGCCAACGAAGACGCTCGACAGCATCTTAAGTCATTTTTGGAAAATTGCAATTCGTTAAGCTACCGGGGGGTTTTGCCGACATATTGAAGTTAAAATTGTTCCCCTATTCACTAGGGATAGAGAAAAATCTTGGTTAAACAACCTTCAACCTAGATCGTTGAACTCAGGGACTGAACTTTGCCGAAGCTTCCTTTTCCGATTCAGTTATACCAATATGACTGATAAGCTGAGAAAAGATATCACATCCTTTAGGCAAGATGAAGACGAATCAATGTATGAGGCTTGGGAAAGATACAGAGAATTATACAAAAAATGCCCCATGCATGGTTTTCCCGAGTGGACTCAAGTGTCAATCTTCTACAATGCAGTAAACACCCCTACGAGGATGATGCTTGATGCCTCCGCAAACGGTACCCTCTTAGACCGCCCACCCCATGAGAGCTTAGAAATTCTGGATAGGTTAGCAAAGAATGATTATCAACACCCGACCACTAGAAAAGGAATAACTAGGCGAGGTATGATAAGCTCTGACTCTTCAGATTCTATCCTAGCCCAACTGTCAGCTTTGACAAATATGGTTAATGATCTGCAAAAGCCGAGTCACGTTCGAGAAGTTAAGGCAATCAATGTTCTTTCTGAAATATGTGGCGTTAATCATGACATGACCGCATACACGCAAGATCCAGAATCTTCCTTTAATGTTGGAAATTTCAATAAAAACAATATGTCCAATAATTATAACCCAACATGGAGGAAACATCCAAAATTCTCATGGAGTAATCCCAACAATGCACTTAACCCGCAACATCAATCAGTGCAATCTACTAGATTTTAGCAAAGCAACATATTTGCTTAGCAGCAAATGCCGCAGCAGGCATTGCCGCCGCCGCCGCAAACAGCAGATGTCCAAACCCTAGAGAACACACTGCAGACATTCATGGCTCATACTGGTGCTTATATAGCAAACACCAATAAGTTCATTTAGAGAGCCGATACTTTCATGGACAGAACAAAGATGAGGATGCAAAACAATGAAGCTGCTCTCAAGACGCTGGAAACTGCAGTAGGAAAGATGGCACAACAGATGAAAAGCCGACCCATAGGAAGTCTGCCTAGCGATACTGAAGTCGCTAGAACTGGTCCTCATGAACAATGCAAAGCAATATCCACCAAGAGTGGATTACAACTAAAGGACCCTGAAATACCTGCTCAGACCGTAAGTAAGAATACTGAGATAGTAGCACCTCAAGAAGCTACTGATGAAATACCTAAGGTAAAGGAACCAACAAACACTGTCGACGATGTTGCCACAGCAGATAATGCCGTTGTCGCACCGCAGATAAGATTTCAATGCAATGAAAGAATTGAAGATTTGCGGCTAACCACCACCTTTCCCACAAAGGTTGAAACAGCAAAAGCAAGAATATCAGTTTAAGAAATTTCTAGACATTCTTAAACAGGTACACATAAATATACCTTTGGTGGAGGCAATTAAACAAATGCCCAACTACGCCAAGTTCCTTAAGGTATTATATCAAACAGGAAAAAAATAGGGGAATTTAAAACGGTTGTCGCGACAGAAGGGTGTGTGGCAATGCTACACAACAAGGCCACAACCAAAAGAAAAGATCCTAGTAGCTTCACCATACCATTTTCTATTGGTGATCAATACGTAGGTAAGGCACTTTGTGACTTAGGCGCTAGCATAAATCTCATGCTTAAGTATTTCAAAAGGTAGGCATCGGGCAGGCAAAACCAACAACGGTGATGCTGCAACTAGCAGACCGCTCTTTTGTGCAACCGGAAGGAAAAATTGAAGATATTCTGGTAAGAGTAGATAAATTTATATTTCCTGTTGACTTCTTAATTCTTGATTGTGAAGTAGATGAACATGCTCCAATCAACTTGGGAAGGTCGTTCCTAGCCACGGGCAGAATATTGATCGATTGCAAAAAAGGCGAATTGGTCATAAAGGTCAAAGATCAACAAGTGAAGATCAATGTGTTTAAAACTTTTTTAAGGCATCCGGATGAACCAGATGAATGTCAGAGAATTGAGGTTAAAACTGAATTTAACTTCAATGCAGAGACGGACTGCCTGAACAAGACCTACCGAGGCAACCGTTGCCAAGGTAGCACACTAATTGATCAGAAGCACACATGAAAAAAAAACACCTAATAAGGAGGCTCTGGTTGGATCATCACATCATCCTCCATTAAAAAAGGGGAAGATGGTTCCTGCTGTAGATGCATTCCATTGCACTTCACCAGTGACCTAATTTCTATCTTACTATCTTTAATTTATTTTTATTTTTTAGAATTAGATTTTAAATTTCAGTTTTAGGAATTAGATTTCAATTTTTTGCAATTTAGTTTCCAAAATTTTTATATTTTTCACAGAACTTATTAATTTGATTTTTTGCTTTTTAGGAATAATAATGAAGAATTAAAGAGGATGATCAGCCCAATGCGGCCCAACCCAATAAAAAATTATCTCGGCGGGAATCTTGCCGCTCAAGTTTAAACCCGCCTTGTTTCTGCCGTCCAGTGGAAACCAGCTAGAAGGGCGTATCGTGCATGCCAAGAACAATAACGTCACTACAGCCACACCAACGGTCGTCCGCCTTCACCTATAAATAGACAGGCATAGTTCATCTCTTCCATACCTCTTTTCTACTACCATTACTATGCTAAAATTCTTCTCCACAACAAGACAAACCCAAGACAAACCTCTACAGGAGAAGAAAAATTCAAACGATTCTCTACACCGGTGGTTGAGCATGAATACGAGAGATTTCAAGAACCGCTAGATTTGGGAGGAGCAAGGTTTTCATTACACCAATGATGACGATCTAGGCTTGGAAGCATTCATACTGTCAAAAATTACTTTTCAAAGATGGCAGAAATTTGCAAGGCAACCGGATCCGGCGAATATCAAATGGGTTCGAGAGTTCTATGCCCACCGCCCAGTACCAAACAATCCATACACCTACCTGCGAGGATGGGTGATTCTAGTGGCCGACATCACTATCAACGCCTACGTCAGCCTCCTCATCAAAAACAATGAACATGTAGAGTTCGTCGCCGCCCTAACGACCGAAGACTATGAGCAGATGAAGGCAGAGTTATACCTGCTGGGGGAAGAATAGAATACTGATAAACATAGAGGTTCGGTCAGTCGCCGCGATCTCAACCCAGAAGCAAAAATCTGGAACGCCTTCATCAAAAGAAGTTTGCTGCCCACATCCCATAATCAGATGGTGGATAGACCACGCCTGGCGCTAATCCACTTGATCATACACAATAGACGCATCGATGTCGGTAGCATAATAAGTGAACAAATATTCGAGTGTGCAACCAAAGAAAAAGGTATCCTCATTTTCCCTTGTTTAATTACTGCCTTGGGAAATTTGGAAAGAGTTCCAAATATGCCTTTGTTTACCTACATACCGCGACGAGTGGGCTGGACACGAGAAATATATATGAAAAGGATGCAAGTGGAAGAAGCAGTTCCACAAGCTTTCATTCCTCCCACCGCTGAAGCAACATCTGTCGGGGCTTCTCAACAGGCAAATCAAATTGAACATGCAATATCGAAACTCCTGGAGACCCTGCAAAGAATGGAGAGAAGGCAACTGGCCTTCATGACATATGTTAGGGAGTTTAACAACGCCATCATCACAACAATCCGAGAAGAACTCCATACATGTACGACTGTGTTCCCAGACTTCACAGTCGATCCCTCCATGCCTCAGCCACCTACTGTTGTACCTACCAAATCAACGACTGCCTCAACAATAGTTCCAGTTTCTCCTACCACCACCACTGCTGTAGCAGCAACAGAACCCATCCCGTTAGACTCCTTAGCTGAGTTCCTTCGTATGGACTCCACCAACCGAGGAGCCACTCCATCTCAGTCCGGTACATTCACTTGGAGCGATTCTGCCGAGGATTTAACAAGCCAAATTAAAGCTACCGAAGAACTGTTAGTTGCAGCCCAAGGAGAAAAGAAGAGAAAGGCAACCTCCTCCTCTCCAATCCATCTTGATTCAGAGGACGAGCCAAGGCAAGACCCAACTCCCATCCGAGTCCAACCATCCTGATCTGCCAAAAAGAAAACCGCCATTCCACTGCCGGAAGCAAACCAACAACCACCCAAAAGCCGCCGCAAGCTCCTCATCGACAACGATTCCGAGGACTCCTTTGCCTCCTCGGCATTTTTAAAAAGGGTGGTAGTCTTTCTTTTGTCTTTTGTCTTTTTATTTTCAGCTTTCTTTTTACTTTTCATGCATAGAGGACAATGCATCCCTCGAGTGTGGGGGAGTATTGATTCCTTTTTGTAATATGTAAATATCTGCCATGTATGGAAAGTATTTAGATTATCATATTATTGCCTTAATTTCTGTCCTTACAATCTTATATTTACTACAAAAAAATTAAGTCTGTTGAATTTTATTGAAACTGCCTAGGCAGCAATATATTTCCATCCACCGCCGTAGTCTGCACCATTCACCAGACTTGAACTCAGAAAGGTATACTAGGTTTAGTACTTAGGATTAGACTATGAGCCTGAAAAATATTTAACATTGCTAGTCTTAGTTGATTTTATAAGTCCTTTTCTTTGAAAAGCAATAAGGATTTAGGCTTAGATTTTAACTAGAGGTGACTACCATCGGATCTAGTTTAGTCCATAGAGGTGCCAACCACTGGCTCTAGGACTTAGTCTTTTTCCCACTTACTAGAGGTGCCCGAAACCGGCTCTAGTAAGAATTAGCTAAACATTTTTTGGAATTGGAACCCTAATTAAAATTTTCATTTAAAAAATCAAGAATCAACTTCTTTAATCGAGATTTTAACCATAAAAAATAATATTAAATGTTAATAGAATGTGGTATTTAAAAGAAAGAATGAAAGAAATAAAAAGGTATTTTTTTTATTTTGTTTGAAACTGAAAGTATTTAAAAATAAAGAAAATATAATAATTTAAAGGATTAAATTTTGAGGTTAGGGTATATATTTTAAGTTGAATATTTAAGGTTATAAGTTTAGTTTAGAGATTAAGAGTTATGCTAGAATTAGTACAAGGTAGTTAAGCTACCAAGATAGCGGAAATTGTTTTGGAAAGATAATATTTTAGTGCACTTATTGGAATGAGTAAGTGTTGAATTAATTCTAATACTCTTTATATGTTTTTGTATATGTAAACGAGGATCAAAGGGGACAACAATGGAAAGAGGAAAGAAGGGTTGAGCTGGTCAATAAACAAATAAAAGGACTTGGAAGTAAAGGTGAGTGTAGCTATCTTAGGGTTAGGAATATAGGTCCTAACCAATTCTTGGTTTAATTGAATTGCTATGAAAATAAACTCATTATAAACTTGGTAATAATATGGGAAGAAAAAAATATTTGCTTGAGAACTTGTTTGAATACTATGAAAATGTAAATATGTGATAAAATGTTACATACTTACCTATGCTTGATAACATGCTCTGAAATGAATGAATGCATGATCATGTTTATATTGTTGAAAATGCCAAGGTATGTACATGGAAAGCTGCTGCTAGGATACAAGGTATGTAAAGCATGTATAAATCTTGTATTGATGATATAATGTTTGTTTGATTTCTAAGTAAACCTTGAAATTGAGTGTAAAAGCTTGAAATTGTAATGACAAACGTGTAACCAAAGTTAAAGGACTTCAATACATGAATTTATAATTGAATGCGATAAATTGAAAACTTGAAAATACTTGAAAATAAAAATATACAAACCTCGGTTTCTAGCTAAGTATAAAGTACTCATGGTTATGTACTTTATGTACTATTGTACTTCGATACTCATGTTTATGTACTTTGTGTACTATAGGGGTGGTAAATCACCTTCCTTTTCGGGTGGTTAGTCACTTGATTGTTGGATACTTTGGGTATCTAACTACTGATAGTACTTTGTGTACTACTGATAGTACTTGTGTACTCGTACTTTGTGTACTCGTACTTTGTATATATCTTGTGGTGTTTTGATACCTTCATGGATACTTTGTGTATCACCTTTTTCGGTACTTAGTGAAATACATGTTACTTGATATTGTTAAGTTAAAGGAAACTAGCTACTGGACATGGTAATAAAGTGAAATACATGTTACTTGATACTGATAAGAAAATGAAAATTAACTACTTGAAAGTGATATACTTGAAATACATGCTTTAATGAAATGTATGTCACTTGAAAAATATGCTCAATGAAATACATGACAATTGAGTTGTTAAGCAACTTTAAATGATGTGCCATTTGGAATGTTAGCTACTTAAATGCATGCTAATTGATTTAAATGGTTAGATTTAAGTGCTATCTCAATAAGTACAAATTGTACTTATCACTCTTGTGTTTTCTTATTCCCAAACAACAGGTTATCGTTTAAAAACAAGTAGTGGAGTTGAGATTAGAAGAACAAGCACAGGCACTAAAGATTATATGGTAAATGATGATTGTTTACTCCTAGTAGTTGGTGGCATAGTTACATAAATATAGGTTAGTATTCATGCATCTGATTTTAAGAATTGAAAATGTATAAAGCCCATGAAAGGGCATAATATGTTTGACTGATGTGTTTGATTTGTTAGTTTAATGGCTTGATGTTTTGAATGGTAATGAAATAGATAATACGAGTCAAATATAAAAACATTAATCTATATAGAAAATAAGTATAAAAATTTGAATGGATCAATAGTTTAACATATATATAAGTTTCAATAAAAAGGCATGAATAGTTTAACATATATATAAGTTTCAATAAAAAGGCATGATTCGAATAGTATGCTAGTGTTGTAGGGATATACGATAAGAATAAGACCTAAATGGTTGGACATAAGTTTTTTATGGTTGCATGTTATGCTAGCTGTGTGCTAGTAAAGAATGAAACACATTATGACATAAATAAGATCAAATGATGTATGGTTTGTATAGGTAATTTGTCTCATTGTTTCAAAAAGGTTGGAATTAGTATATCGATCTCTAGATTCGAATGGTTTGTATAGGTAATTTGTCTCATTGTTTCATAATTAAAATATGTTATATAATTATTTATTTTATAATTTGCACTAAAGTTCATAAAACCTTATTTACATGATAACGTTACTAATTTGCACTTTAATTATCAGAACATAAAAAATCATACATTTTTTAGAATTGAAACCCTAATTATAATTTTCATTTAAAAAATTAAGAATCAACTTCATTAATTGATATCTTAACCATAAAAAATAATACTAAATGTTAATAAAATGTGGTATTTAAAAAAAAAGAATGAATGAAAGAAAAATGTAATTTTTTATTTCGTTTGAAACTAAAAGTATTTAAAAATAAAGAAAATATAAAAATTTAAAGGATTAAATTTTGAGGTTAGGGTATATATTTTAAGTTGAATATTTAGGGTTATAAGTTTAGTTTAGAGATTTGAGACTTAAAATATCAGGCTTATACTTTTAATTAGTAGTGATTGTGGATTTATTGATTGAGATTTAAAGTAGGAATATATATTTTAAGTTGAAATTGGCCCATATATTTATATTTTTGGTATTTTATTCATATAATCTTTTTATTTATTCTAATCTATATAATTTAATTTTTAGTTAAAATATCCCCTTATTTATTTATATTTTTAGTTAATGATATTTAGTATTATTTTTTAAAAGAAAAATATTTTTATTTATATGGTAAAATTTTGTATTATTTAATTTAAAATTGTATTATATTTTTTTTAAAATTTTAGATTTTAAAAAATGACCTTTGATTTTAAAAATAATGAAAATTGTGTAATACAATATATATGAATATAATATTTATAATTAATTATTAATATATTTGATTTAATAGCGAATGTGATAATTATTATATAAATTCTTGAATTTATTTTTAAATATAAAATTATAATAGATCATTAATATTAGAATATATAATATTATACTATAACAATAAAAACTAATAAATATTCAATTATTTGTGTAAGAATTTTATAAAAAATTATATAAATTAAAAATAACAAAAAATATATATTTCAAAATTTTTATACAAATATTTTTATTTTAATATTATATAAGTTTAATTAGTTAAAAAGAAAATATATTCCCTAACTTTTTTTTGGTTCGAGAAATATATTCTCCCATGCTTGATAATGACATTCTTCTTTCCCCTGCGATTCATTTAGACACTAATTAATTTTTTAATTAATAATATTTCATTTTTATCGAATTTTAATATCACAAATTATTCAAATATAAATCTTTAAAATTTTTGAAGATGATTGATATCTACCGCATTTTTTTTCAGATTGAGGAAGGTAAGTCGTTTTTCCAAGACATGAAATTCAAATAAAAATTAAAAACAACAAAAAACCTCATCTATCACGTGCATTAATGATACGATAAAATAGGTCGCAGAAAAATATATTTAAAAAAAAAAAAAACCCAATCCTATGTAAGAAGGAGTCCTTGTGTCTAGGGGTGTGAAAAAAAAAAGCAAACTAAAATTGATTTCGAAACCCCAAAAATATCAAACTGAAAAATAGTTAACCGAATCGAAAAATTTGATTCAGGATCGAGTTTTTATTCTTTTTGTAAAAACCGGTTCGGTTATAGTTTTAGGAAAAACCGGTTAACCGAACGGACCGGTTATATAATATATATTATTATATTATATATTATTTTAATATTTTATATTAAAAATATATTTTAATTATTTTCTAATTTTATAAAAGTAAAATTATAATTTTATAAAATTTAGGTGTTTAACTTGTTAATATTGAAAAAATAAACTAATATCATGTGTTATTTTTTAAAATTATTTATTTTTTCTACCATATTACTAAAATTTATATCGTTAATAAATAAAATAAAAAAAATTGTTACCCAAACTGATCCGATCCAAAGTTTTCGGTTAACCGGTTTAATGATTACACTTTAGGATCGAAAATTGGGTAAATCGAAATTATCGATTAACCCTAAACCCTAATAATAACATCTAAAAGAATTAATAAAAACAAAATATTGATAAAAATTAAAGTAAAAAATAATTCTTTTTATTATATATTATTCATAAGTAAAGAAAAAATTAAAGTATCGGGTGATTATTCATAATTAATAATATATATAATAATTTAAATATAAAAATTAAAATATCTAAAAAAAATATAATTTAAAATTAATATATATATATATATATATTAAAACTTACTATTTTATCAATCAACTTTCGACTTTCATTTGAATATAAAAATATTGATTGTTTCGGTACACCGAAGAACACAATGACAAAAACATAATACTAACATGGCATTAAACTAGATTTTTTTTCTTACATTTAAAGTTCCTACTTTTCTAAAAAATAATAATATTTAAATTTTATCAATCATCCTGAAAGAGAATATAATATAATATAATATAATAAGTCTATTAAAAGTCTTTTATAATGATATAAAGAAAAATAAATAGTTTCATCGAAATTAACATATCAAAATCTATAAACATCTTGAATCTCTTTATTTTTATCAATATATTTTATAAGTGAAAAAAAGTTATTAACGAGTTTAATTATGAGACAAATTGTTCCGTTACCTAAATTTAATTACTTCGTTAATCAATCATCCATAAGTAGAAATCTATCTATCTAAGATTACTATTTTAAGAATTTATGGGTGAAATTAAGTATTTATGGGCGTTAAATTTCATGTAAAACTTTAATTCTCTAAATTTTTGTTCATGTAATAATTAGACATGATTGAAGTTGAGGTTGATTGAATATTTTGATTATTAAATTTAATTTATAATATAATAGATAGTTTTTGGTATCGATTTCGAATAATAATTTGATAATTTTTAAAGTATTTTTTTAAATCATTGTTTAAAATCGGTACCTAATTTTTTATTCAATAGAATCTATTTCACTATTCAAAATCGAATCTTTTGATTTTCATCTTTAAAATTCCTATTTAAAATATAAAATTTTAAAAAATAAAATGATTGATATCATATTTTAAGATTTAAAAAAAATCATATTTACGAGATTTACCATAATTAAAATGATTTAAAACTATTTGATTAACTTTTTTTTCTTTTTACAAATTCAACATTTTACAATAATTTAGTTCACCGTAATGCTTCACTGAAACTGAATAAAAAAATTATCCAATTTAGACTTATCTGTTTTGACCCAACCTGAAATAAATTCAACCTAAATTAAACCTATTTTTTTTATTGAAATAACCTAAATTAAACCTAACTTAAAATGAATAGGTCTAAAACTGCCTTACACCCGACACGAATTGAGTTAAAACATTATATTGACATGAAATGACTTATATCTTATTTGATCCGACCTGACAGAACCCAGCATGAAATCAGTTTGATTATTTGTTTTTACATCTTTAAAGGTAAAGGATAAGCTCGTGTAGGGGTGCTCATTATCGGGTATTCAATTTTCGAATACTTAAAAAAAAGGATATCCGGTCCCTTCAGATATTAAATTCTTGACCTAAGTCCCGACCTATTTAAATCGGGTACCCAAATAATAATTTTTTTACTTTTATTTTAAATTAAAAAATTACATATTAAATACATAAATATTGAAAAATTACAACACATGATCAGATATAAAAATTAGTGATTTAACATTAATTTTAGAATATTTTGGTATAGATATACATATATATTCAAATTTATCACTAAAACTATATTAAAAATAATAATCTCGTTTTTTCTTACATTATTAACAAAACTATTTTAAATTTTAAAAAAATGATTTTGATTTTAAAAATAATACAAATTGTATAATATATATAATATTTATAATTAATTATTAGTATATTTGATTTAATAGTGAATGTGATGATTATTATTAGGGTTGTAAATGAACTGAACGTTTGGTGAACCGTTCGTGAACCATTCGGCGGGAAGTTCATTTATGTTCGTTTATTTATTAAACGAAAGAACATGAACAAAGGGCTCATTTGTTCATTTATATTCATGAACGTTCGACAATCTGTTCGTTCATTTATGTTCGTTCGTTTATGTTCATTTATATATGTTCCTTTATGTTCGTTTAAATTTATTCACATATATCTAAGGGTGAGCATTAGATAAAGTAAGTCGAGTAAAAAAATTGAGTTACTTGAGTTGAGAAGTCTTATTTTATGATTCGTGAAAAACTTCCTTGTTATAGGCTAGGGGTGCTCATTGTTCTCTTAAACCGAGTTAACGGATCGAACAAAAACAAAATTGGTTAATCAATTCAATTTTAGGTTTCATCTAATAATTAAGATTTTTTTATTTTAATTATCGAATAATTCAATTTAAAATTAGTTAATTAGCTGAATTAATCGAATTAATTCAAAATATTAAATATTTAACATATTATATATGTTATTTATGTTCGTTTGTTTATGTTCGTTTATTTATGTTCGTTTACATTCATTTATGTTCGTTAGTTTACGTTCGCTTATCATTTAAACGAACGAACATGAACAAGCTATAATCCTTAACCAACGAACCCGAACAAGAAAATTTGTGTTCATTTATGTTCGTGTTCGTTCTTTTATTCGGTTAAAGTTAAACGAAAAGGAACTCACCCTCGTTCATGTTCGTTCGGTTCATTTATAGCCCTAATTATTATACAAATTCATGATTTGTAAAATTAGTTAATTATCGATTTGTAAAATTAGTTAATCAATTCAATTTTAGGTTTCGTCTAATAATTAAGAGTTTTTTTTTATTTTAATTATCGATTAATTAAATTTAAAATTAGTCAATTAGCTGAATTAATTGAATTAATCCAAAATATTAAATATTTCACATATTATATATGTTATTTATGTTCGTTTGTTTATGTTCGTTTATTTATGTTCGTTTACATTTATTTATGTTCGTTCGTTTACGATCGTTTATCATTTAAACGAACGAACATAAACGAACATGAACAAGCTACAATCCTTAACAAACGAACACGAAAAAGAAAATTTGTGTTCGTTTATGTTCGTGTTCGTTCATTTATTCGGTTAAAGTTAAACGAACTAGAATACACTCTCGTTCGTGTTCGTTCGGTTCATTTATAGCCCTAATCATTATACAAATTCAAGATTTTATTTTATCAAATAAAATAATTAAATATTTATAGTAATGATTTTTTATGAAAATCATTATAATTGGATATTTATATCAATTACTTTTTTATATGATCAAACAAAAAAATTATAATTTCATATGAATTTAAAAATAATCGTAATTAAAATTTATTACATAATTATTTGTTTATAATTTGCACTAAAATTTATAAAACCATTTTTATATGATAATGTTACTATTTTATCTTTTTACGTTCATAATTTCGATTATTCATTATTTTATGGATTTTTCAGTATTATTTTTATTCAAAAATGAGTATTCAAATAAATATTTAAAAAATCGAGTTAAACAGAGAGATATTATTAATTTTATAAAGTAAAAATAAAATTTTAGAGGATTAACAAACTTTTTAAATATATTGATATATAATGGTAACTTTTTAAAAAATATAAAAAAAATTTATTTAAAAATATTTAAAATGTAATCATAATTTTTAAAAAATTAAAAATATTATTTTTATAATTTATGGTTCAATTTCCACTAAATTCTATAATGACAACATTAAAATATCGCAATCAGAAAGAATTTGAGACCTTAATTAAAAGGAGTTAGCGTGTACATATTATACAGTGATTGTGTTAATTCAGGCAATTATAACATTCTTGGAAAAATCGAGATTCAAGGAGATTAGTGCGCGTACATAATAATATTAACTATTTTCTAGATAGAGAAAAGCTACAGATATATAATTATCTTTTTAAAAACAATATCATATTTAGTAACTCAAAATATAATATACTTTATAGAAAATATTATATTTTAATAGTCTTGTGCATCTAATATAATTCATAATTTAATTATTTTTTAACCATTTTAAAAAATATATATGTTGTGAATAAATTAAATAACAAGAAAAAAATAAGAGAAAAAAAGATGAGAGACAAAAAAGAGAGATTTTATTATATTCTCAAAGTAGGGTTGTGTACGATGCTTTATCCAAAAGTCTATATTTATAGGCATAAGATGGAAACCCTAATTCCAATGGGAATTAAACCCTAATAATAAAGCCCATTAAACTTTAACTTAATATATGAATATCAACCATGAATAAATATATTTATAACACTCTCCCTTGGATAACCATGAAGATAATGTGCCTCGTTAAAACCTTACTAAGATAAAAACCATATGGGAAAAAAATTCTTAGTGAAGGAAAAAGAGTACACACATCTTTGATACGCATAGCATGTTACCTCATTAAAAACCTTACCAGGAAAACCCATTGGGACAAAACCTCGGTTAAGGGAAAAAGAGTGCAACGCATATTTACTCCCCCTCATGAAAATATCACATAAGATCTTTGAATCTTCATAATTCAATATTGAATACAATCTTCAAATATTGAAGTAGATCATGCACTAGTGGATAAATCTTCCAAATCATTGCTTGAAATGATTCATTGAATACTATTTATCTGAAAATCACGAGGGACGAAACTGTAAGCATTAAACGAGCATAAACGCAGCCGAAAAAATATCGAAATAAATACCTCCAGCCATTGTCAAAACCTTATGCCAAATGGGATGTGGTTGCACCACCGTCGAGCTCGTCGGACCACCGTGGTAACACCTCGAACCACCGTAAAATATAAAAACTCGGCTACAAAATAACTGAAAACGCAAAGATCTTCTAAGCACTCAAAAGCTCACTAGATGGAATATGTGATTCTTATGTTTTTTATGCTTAGGGAACTTAGGCTAGATTGATATTTATAGGGGTTCATCCATCAAGAATCACCAACCAAATGGACAAAATTGCCCCTTAACTACACGGCATTAAAGCCTTAACCGAACCATGATCTCATGAACGGCAATCCATGCCTTTGAACGTGGGAAATAACTTACACCCATGTTCATGCACTTTAAGATTGCATACAAATGTGAACATGGAAAACGGTTCACACGAACCATAATTGATACGTGGGAAAACCAACATTCTCCCACTTGGTTCGTGTTATCCGTGAAAACATAAAGTTAAAACATAATGTATGAATCATGGCGACATTTCCTCTTATGATTGAGTTATATCTTCCATGTATCACAATACATTAAGTCTTAACGCTTTAGCCCATATACTTAATGAATAAACTCAATGTTTATTCTAGGTCCAAACTTTAGTGATATTTCTCGAAACATTTAACTTAATGTGTACACAACATAAATGAGAAATATCAAACTTTACTAGAGTTTCAATAGAATTTTTCATACAATGAAAAATTACAAAGTAGGAACAAGTCCCATAGTGACAACATGATCCTTAAATTTATGTGGTGGCATGCCCTTAGTCAAAGGATCAACTAACATCTGCTCAGTGTTAATGTGCTCAATGACCACTTTCTTTTCTTTAACACGTTCCCTTATGGCTAGATACTTAATGTCGATGTGTTTACTTTGACTTCCACTTCTGTTGTTCTTAGCCATAAAGACAGCAGCTAAATTGTCACAATATATCCTTAATAGCCTAGAGATTGAGTCCACAAGTCTAATCCCAGAAATGAAACTCTTTAACCATATTCCATGTGAGGTAGACTCAAAACATGAAACGAACTCGACCTCCATAGTGGAAGTAGCAGTCAAAGTCTACTTAATGCTCCTCTAAGATATAGCTCCGCCAGCAAACATAAATATGTAACCTGATGTTGATTTACGTGAATCAACACAACCAGCAAAGTCTGAATCAAAGTAGCCAATCACCTCCAAATGGTCGGATCGTCTATATGTAAGCATGTATTCTTTTGTCCCTTTGAGATATCTCAAAACTTTCTTTGCAGCTTTCCAGTGGTCTATACCTGGATTACTCTGATATCTTCCCAACATCCCAACGGCAAATGCAATGTTAGGTCTTGTACATACTTGAGCATACATCAGGCTTCCAACAACAAAAGCATATGTAATGTTTTTCATTTACTCCTTCTCAAATTCGTTCTTTGGGGATTGATTCAAATTGAACTTATCACCCTTCACGATAGGAGCAACACTAGGTGAACAATCTTTCATCCGAAACCTTTCTAAAACTTTGTTGATGTAGGTTTCTTGAGATAGACCTAAGATACCTTTATGTCTATCACGATGAATCTTAATGCCAATGACATAAGAAGCATCACCCATATCTTTCATATCAAAGTTTTTTGAAAGAAATTGTTTCACCTCATGTAGCATACCTCTGTCATTCGTTGCAAGTAAAATATCATCCACATATAGGATAAGGAAACAAATTTAATCCCACTGACTTTCTGGTATATACATTGATCCATGATATTCTCAACAAAACCAAATGAAGAGATAACTTCATGGAACTTTAAATACCATTGGCGGGAGGCTTATTTCAATCCATATATAGATTTCTTTAACTTGCAAACTAAGTGATCACCATCACTAGAGGAAAATCCTTCAGGTTGTTTCACGTATACCTCTTCCTCTAGATCACCATTAAGAAAGACAGTTTTCACATCTATTTATTGTAACTCAAGGTCAAATTGAGCTACTAATGCTAACACAATGCGTAAGGAATCTTTCTTAGATACTGGACTAAAAGTCTCAGTGTAATCGATTCCTTCTCGTTGAGTGAATCCTTTAGCAACGAGTCTTTCTTTATATCTCTCTATGTTGTCTTTGGAATCTCCTTTTGTTTTGAAGACCCATTTACATCCGATGGCTTTTACACCATCACGCAACGGTACAAGATCCCAAAATTCGTTGCTCTTCATAGAATTCATCTCATCCTTCATAGCATCATACCATAAATGTGACTCAATGCAGCTCATGGCACTTGAAAATGACTCAGGGTCATTTTCAGCTCCAACATTATAGTCAGATTCCTGTAAATACACAAAATAATCACTAGAAATTGCTGATTTTCTTTCTCTAATAGATTTTCTTAATGTTGAACCAACATTCTCTTGTGGATCATGTTGTTAAACTGGTTGTTCAATAATTTCTGGATTTTCTTGAACAACTTGATCTATTTGAGTGTTTTCAGCAGCTTGTGGAACTTTATTGATTGGTTGTTCAACACCTGATTGAGCTTGAGGGGTGTTATATATGATAACCAATCTCTCACTTGAAATGGATGGTCGATCTACGGGAATTGAATCCCGAGACAGATCACTCCCATTGATTGAGTCATTCTCAAGAAATTTTGCATTTCTTGATTCCACAATTCTAGTGCTATTAGATGGACAATAGAATCTGTAACCTTTGGACTTTTCGGCATATCCAATGAAATACCCACTAATAGTCCTTGGGTCCAGTTTCTTTTCTTGTGGGTTATAAATTCTCACTTCAGACGGGCATCCCCATACGCGTATATGTCGCAAACTCGGTTTCCAACCTTTGAATAACTCAAAAGGTGTCTTTGAGACAGCCTTGGTTGGGACCTGGTTTAATATATACACAGCCGTCTTGAGAGCTTCAACCCATAAAGACTTAGGTAGCTTAGAGCTACTAAGCATACTTCACACCATGTCCATTAAAGTTCGGTTTCTTCTTTTCGCAACACCATTCTGATCAGGCAAGCCTAGCATGGTGTATTGGCCAACTATACCGTTGTCTTGAAGAAACTTCGCAAATGGACCATGTGCTTGTCCATCTTCTGTGTATCTACCATAATACTCACCACCTCTATTCGTTCTCACAATCTTTATTTGCTTACCGCATTGTTTCTCTACTTCAGCCTTGAAAACCTTAAAGGCTTCTAATGCTTCACTTTTATGATGAAGCATGTATAGATACATGTATCGTATGCAATCGTCTATGAAAGTGATGAAGTATTTCTGAACTTGCACATCCATATCTGGGCAACAGATATCAGAATGGATGATTTCCAATATGGTCGAACTCCTCTTGGCACCTTTCTTTGACTTGTTAGTCTGCTTACCTTAATGCAGTCTACACAAGTATCAAAATCAGTAAAATCTATGGTATTATAAAGTAGATATGTCCTAATCTCCGATGCCATAAAGTAGAGGAATCTTCATTTATAACACAACGCTTAGTACCAGTTTGAATGTGCATAACATTATGAGTGACATTATTTTGTAAATCAATAGAGTAAAGACCATCACATAAAATTCCATTTCCAGCAATTTCTGATTTTATAAAATAAATTAAAACCAACATTCGAAAAATTAAAACAATACCCCAAGGGTACAAGTCTTGAAACATAAATTAAATTTCTTGAAAAACTAGGAATATAGAAAATCTTTTCTAAAATTAAAACAAAGTCACTACTAAGCACTAATTCACAGGTCCCAATAGCTTCCACATGCGATTGCATCTTGTTTCCTGAATAGATGTATCGCTCAGCTCCCACTGGTTCCCTCAGGTTTTTTAATCCCCGTAAGGAATTTGAGACATGGATTGTAGAACCATAATCAATCCACCATGTGTTATAATTAACATCAACCATATTTGACTCAAAGAAAACAAGTGAGATTGATTTACCTTTCTTTTCAAGCCAGCCCTTATACTTGACACAGTCCTTCTTCATGTGTCTCTTCTTTTTACAGAAGAAACACGTGGACTCTTTCTTGATGTCAGCTTGGGGTTGCATTTTAGCTTTCCCCTTTTGCTTGGCTTGGACTGAATTCTTTCCTCGAGTAACCGTCAGTGCACTCTCTCCCATCTCTAGTATGAGCCTACCCTCTTCTTGATCACACATGGTCAAAAGATCATCAATAGATCATTTATCTTTATGTGTGTTATAAGAGATCTTAAATGGCCCGTATTGAGGAGGAAGAGTGTTCAATATATAGTGCACCAGGAAAGATTCAGACATTTCAACCTCAAGTGCCTTAAGTCGAGCTGCCAAATCTCGCATCTTATTGATGTGATCACGCACACCTCTCACCGTAGTGAGCCTTAGAGATGTGAACTTCATAATTAAGGTGTTGGCTAATGACTTTTGAGAAGTCTGAAATTGTTTCTATATAGCCTTTAGTAGCTTTTGGACATTCTCATAATGCTCAATTGAGCCACGAACATCAGCAGGAACCTTACTCTTAATGAACTTAATGCTTAAGCGATTGGATCACTCCCACTTTTCATATAGAGCAAGATCAGCCTGATTGTTGGTTTCACTGATATGTGGCTCAGGTTTCCTTATAGCATAGTCAATATCCGTACACCCTAATTGAAGAAGAATACCTTCCTTCCAGAACTTAAAGTTCTCACTAGTTAATTCAGGGATATCTACTCTATTATCAGAGATATTCACAGGTAATAATGCTGTAAAATAAATTGACATACATGCTTAATATAAATTTGAGGCATAACATAAGCTATAATTTACCAATGCAAATTATAGAAATAATGAATCTAGTGACATAAAATTGCCTATGGGCTAAATTTTTAATTCAATTAGATTCATTTGATAGAATATTTTCTATAATTTTTACCTTGATGTTAAGAAATTTAATATCTAAGCTTTTTGTATGTGATTTTTAACCTTAGTAATTTTATTTAACTAAAGATATTGTGGCTAGTCTTTAACTAAATAAAATTAATGAAAATCACTTAGCTAGATATTAACCTTAAACTTTATTTAAAGTGTTGCTTTTCATTATGCAACGTTTTATGTCTAGTCCTTATTAGATCCTTATAATAATTTTATTTAATTAAAGTTGTTGTGGCTAATTCTCTAATTAAATAAAATATTTAGATCTCTAGACATATTCTATAGTTTTATTGCTAAAGCTTTATGCAATAAGTCTTAAGGTTTATGTACCAAATTTATATATATAACTAACTACCGTATAAGTTATAACATATCCTAATTTAGGTACATACTATATATTAATTTTTAAAATTTATTTAAGTAAAAATAAATTAATAAGTTTTAGAAATTAATCTTGTGGTTTTAAACAAAGGTTCTGCAACACAATTTTTCTCAAAATTTATAATTTCAAAGATCAAAATGACATTAATTTTGAGAAAAATTGACATGACAAGGCAGAGATTTAACCTTTCTCGCATACCAAATGTAAGCATTAAACGAGCATAAACACAGCGGAAAAAGGATCGAAATAAATACCTCCAGCCATTGTCAAAACCTTATGCCAAATAGGATGTGGTTGCACCACCGTCGAGCTCGTCGGACCACCGTGATAACACCTCGAACCACCGTGATAACACCTCGAACCACCGTAAAATATAAAAACTCGGCTACAAAATAACTGAAAACGCAAAGATCTTCTAAGCACTCAAAAGCTCACTAGATGGAATATGTGATTCTTATGTTTTTGATGCTTAGGGACGTTAGGCTAGGTTGATATTTATAGAGGTTTATCCATCAAGAATCACCAACCAAATGGACAAAATTGCCCCTTAACTACACGGCATTAAAGCCTTAACCGAACCATGATCTCATGAACGGAAATCCATGCCTTTGAACGTGGGAAATAACTTACACCCATGTTCATGCACTTTAAGATTGCATGCAAATGTGAACATGGAAAACGGTTCACACGAACCATAATTGATACGTGGGAAAACCAACAGAAACTTGAAGAAATATGTTTCGTTTTATCATATTTGATATATCCACCTTGAGATATAAATTTTGTATTATCTTTGTACAAGATAGCTTGCATCTTATCTTGTGAAAAACATTCACATATCTTCAGGATATGTTTAGCCAAACACATATTTCGACTTTGCCTCAAGCATAACAATTATTTAAAGGTAATGATCTCGTAGCACTTAAATAATATTTCTGGACCAGCTAAGATACGATGCTTCCGGATCAAATAATGTGTATATTGTGCTTTAGACCAAGAATATCATTACCCTTTTCCTGAGGCAAAAAAATCTTTGTTTACAGTAAGAGGCTTAGCAACAACCATAAGGGTGATCAATAAATATGTGTTATGCATGTAAAGTCTCTTTCAATATTTCTCTATATGTCGATAGATGCACAAGGATTTGAGGATGTCTCTTCACGAATCTTAACGATATTTAAATCATCGACATACACAACAATAAAAATTCAGAGCTAAACCTCTTAATAAAAATGCTCGAGGAAATAATTCATATAGCATTATGCTAATAAGTATTCAATGAGACGATCATACCAAATACGCCTAAATTGTTTCAAGCCATAAAAAGATATATTCAATATGATTGAATAATGTTCTCGAGAACTTGAATGAACTGCTTATGGCAATCTAAATCTTTCCGAAAGTTTCATGTAAATATTACTATCAAGAGGACCATTCAAATATGATGTAAAAACATTCATTAGGCAAAAACCGAGTAATTTTATTTATTGCTAGACTGATCAAAATCTAAAAGTAGTTGCATCCACCACTGAGGAACATATTTTCCTCATAATCAATTTCATGTCTTTGTGAGAATCCTTGTGCAATAAAATGAGCTTATATCTCATGATTTTCCCTTTTGATTTCTCTTTCTCACAAAGGCTCGTTTATATCCACGAGCTTTACACATTTCAATGTGTGGGCTATAGGCCCAAATACTTCTCTTTTCAAAAGAGATTTTAGTTTCGCCTCAATTGCCTCTTTCATGTTGGCCAATCATTTCTTTGTTTAGATTTCCCAATTGACAATGATTCATGATCCAAATCATCAAATAAAATCTCTAATGCTATATTGCATGCCAATATATTAACGACGTCGATTTAATTTCAGTTCCACTTATTACCAAACATGACATAATCTATTGCGATCTCTTTATTATCAGGTACTTGAGTCATGTCAATGCCTCTGTTGGAGATCATTTAATCTCTTTTAGAGATTTTCATTATCATTGATTCCTCGATCAGACCATCATAAAATATAGCTCCTTTTCTTTTTTGAGGATCTCTTATCTTTGGAACTTACTTGTCTACTACGCTTAAAGCGTAAGTTAGACTCATTAGCAACTAGAATTTGTCCTTCCATAACATCAAATTTAATTGTAGCATTCATAGCTGGCTTACGTGACTTAGTCACTCTTTTAGGGTCAGCGAAATCATCTGGCAATTGATTTGCTAAATGAATTATCCATTGAACTTATAGTTCACATTGTGTAGTACGTGGATCAAAAAGAGAAAATGATAATTCATTCCAACTTATTTCTTTCCCCAGCTATTTATTTTCTCCCCCTAATATTGGGTAAACTAACTCATTAAAATGATAGTCAATAAATCGGGTTGTAAATAAATTCCCTATCAGAGGCTCAAGATATTTAAATCTGATACATATTCCCAACAAAACTTATATTTGTGTGTTGTGGTAGAGCAATTAGAACATGTATCGCACAAAAAAAAAATTATGATAAGAAATATTTGGTTCCTGACCAAAAACCATTTGTAATGGGGAGAACTTATGATCATTTGTTGGCTTGATGCGAATTTGTGATACTACATGTAAAATTACATGTCATCAACATTATTAAGACTGATTGTCTTTAGAAAATAATCTGGAAAATGTGCTCGTAATTTTATCAACTGAGCAAGTAGCCTCGCAAACACCAAGTTACGGGTTAATAACAAGGATACACATAATCATCTAGTCGATGCATCGATAGAAATCGTAAAATATCTAGATGGTCTTTTAGAAAGGTGTATGGGCCCATACATATCACCTTGTATCCGTTCCAGAAAATTAATAGCACTCTATCTTAGATGTTGATGATTGAATAATCAAATTGCTTTCATAGCAAGTATCACGTGAAATATTACCATGAAGAAAATCTTAGTTTTTCAATGAATGACCACATGAAAGTGTCAGAAAATTTTCGCATCATAATTGAATCGGGATGGTCTAACCGGTCATGCCAAATAAAATTATTAATAAACATCTAGTTTACAATAACATGAGCTTCAATTTGTACTAATTCTTATGTAGTACAATATGGATGACAGTGCATGTAATTTTGCCAAGATTTCATTATTGCATTGAATTATACTCGTAATATTGAGATAGTCAACACCCCCTTGACTAATATTCTCAATATATTTCTGCAAATATCTTTAAAATTCAATAAGTCTCTTTGCGACTTTGACGAGCATAATGCACTGTAAATATGAGATAAAGTCTCATTTGACAATAACATATTTGCTCAACGAGCATAATGCACTGTAAATATGAGATAAAGTCTCATTTGGCAATAACATATTTGCTCAGTCGAAGCTTTCTGTGATATTAATACTTCTGGATATAGTACTCATATTATTCTCTTGCATTTAAAATGGGAAAATATGCATAATTATGCACCTTTTAATATGTGTTTTATTTCATTCACTTCGGGAAATGAAAAATATGTGCTCTGTACCATTCACTTCGGGGAATGGAAAAATATTAAAAAAATAGCACATCATATCAAATCGGATCAAAGATAAGCTCTCAAGAGCTCTTCCGAAACACTGATATTTTAGTACTTTGAGATATAGTAATCATATTTCCCTTGTATTTAAATGGGAAAATATTTCTTATGCTTAAGTATTGTATGAGTACTTGCATTGTCCGCTAAGCATAAATCGCCATAAATTATTGTATATTTTATTCTGGAAGTAATCATATTCTTTTAAAGAAAAAATTAACATAAAAGATAAATAAATAATATATAAATTAAGTTAACATAAATAAATAATAAATAAAAGTAAATTAACATAAATAAATAAATTAACATTAAACAAAATAAATTAAAGATCAATTATTCCTTTTAGAATTTATAAAGGAAATAAATGGCAAATTATTCCCTTCAAGGGTTATGAGAAAAATTATCAATATCCAATTAAGTTGGATCAATAACGCCATTATTTTCGCCACAAAGAAAATTTGTATATATTTTCTTTAATTTACCATTCATGATTATAGATAAAGTCCATAATACTTCGGCGTTTGACAAGTACGAGATCAATGGTTTGTACCATCGCATTGATAACATAAATATTTTGATATGATCTCTATCATTCTTGTCATCTTTATAATTCGACTTCTTGTGGATATAAGCATTCTCAAAATAATCATCTTATCCATGTCTATTTTATGATCTCAATCATGACCACAATCACTAATGTGATATTCATTTTTTCCGCTATAAAATATCACATTCACTTCAGGGAATGGAGCGAAGACTGATAGGTATTTAAAACCTTTGTATGATATTGTGTATGTAAGACAACATTAATGTGTGAAAAGTGAAGTATGTTTTTCTAACATATCCTCATCAATGATACTCTGGCACATAATTGAGTTTTATTCACTAACCATATAGTGAATTATCACGTTTGCATTCACTTCAAGGAATGAAACAAATTCAATAATCGCATGGAATAAACATCATGCTTGCATTCACTTCAGGGAATCAAATAATCGCACGGAATAATCATCATGCTTGCATTCACTTCAAGGAATGTCATAAATCCAATAATCACATGGAATAATCATCATGCTTGCATTCACTTTAAGGAATGTCATAAATCCGATAATTGCATGGAATAAGCATCATGCATGCATTCACTTCAGGGAATGCCTCCCATAAAAATTCTTTGATCAAGACGATTTTCGTAACTTGAACTTGGGAGAAGTCTATAGTCGAGTTTTTCGACACAAAAAAAATTGCTTCCAAGCAAATATAGACTTTATAATATCCATACTGTTAAATAGTAATTGATCAATCGATATATATTCAATATATCCAAGGAACAAAAATTTAATCCTTATACGCGGCGTTGTTAAACCAGTTCGCAAGGTCCTTTAAAAAGAACCTCCTTTGAGACCAGTAGCCTCGCAGAACGGGATGTCCAGCCAATATACTCGGATTAAACCAACATAAGAAAAAACATATTAATTAATTAAAGGTTTAATATTTGTTCTAATATCATGTAATACTTAAAACATAATTAAAACATAAACTTTTATCATAATAATAAAATAAACAAATATTGATTATAAATAAAGATAAAAGAATTTCAAATTAAATAAATAAAACATACCGAACTTTCTACTAATTTGAATATAAGATAGATTTAGTTACCAATATCTTGTTAAAATCTTTTTCGAGAATTGTCGACAAGAACCGCGGTATTTGAGCCACTTTATCGCTATACAAATACCAAACAACCAAAGATTTTAATAAATTAAAAATCAAATCAAAGATCAAGAGAGAAAAATAATCAATAATTAAAATATAATTAAGGGAGAAAAACTTATCTTTGATTTATGCTAGTAACAAATTCTTTTCAATAACTCCTTCAAGATTTGAACGACAAACACCTTTGTTGGTTAGAGTCTCGTGCTGATAACGTGTTGTGAATAAATTAAATAACAAGAAAAAAATAGGAGAAAAAAAGATGAGAGACAAAAGAGAGAGATTTTATTATATTCTCAAAGTAGGGTTGTATACGATGCTTTGTCCAAAAGTCTATATTTATAGGCATAAGATGGAAACCCTAATTTCAATGGGTATTAAACCCTAATAATAAAGCCCATTAAATTTTAACTTAATATATGGATATCCACCATGAATAAATATATTTAAAACAATATATTTGAACTAGTTAAATTTTGAATATTTCTCAACTTCACTGAAAATGATATAATCCTGGTTTTGAAATTTTGAATCATATATGTGTTGTCTGATCGTGGTTTGATTAAGAGCTTTGAGTAGCGTTTTTCATGGGAAGTTAGTTGCCTTGACAATTAGGATTGTAAAAACAATATGAACGCGGAAGATAGTAGTGGTGACTTGGGTTTTGTATATTTAACAAAGATGATGGATTGTGACCCGTTAGCTCTATAGAGCTAAGAACCAACAATATAAAATGATGGAATTGAAGTGATAGAGAATGGAACGTGACCCACTAGCTATAGAGAGCTAGGAACCAATGCTATAAACAAATGAAATGGATAGAATGCCACAAGAATCTACTTGAAGCCGATAAAGTTCTTGTAGAACAAGAAAAAGAGAACACTCTTAAAGTTTAATATATGATCAAAGTTATCCCCTTTACAATGGAATAGAAAGCCTATTTATAGTAACCATAGGCTAGATATGAAGAGTCTTACAAAGGAGATAATTTCTTAATCTCAATGCTAATAAAAACTCATGAATGCATTGTTTCACATCTTTCCTCATAATGGCTAAAAATATCAAGAGTTTTATATGATTTAACATTATCTAGAATGAATCTAGACTCATATACATCTAATGGAGAAGACTCTTGCACTTCCATGGCTTTCTCACTCATGTAGAATGGATGAAGACAACATATGATGTATGTGGACATCATGTATGTCCAAAGGAAAATGTCTCTTGCAATTCAAAGCTCATCTCCATGTAATTATCCTACTTGAATTACCTTGATGAAGAGAATAAAGTAGACTTTCATTGCATGTCTCCTTGTAGAATATGAAAAGCCTCTCTAAATGATGATAGTGATGGACATTATTTGTTTGTCTCCCTTGCATCATTTTCCCGTAATAAAATTACAGTTTGCACTGTCTTCAGTAAATCGACCATATCTTAAGCTCTTTAAATACACCTCTATAAATATGATCTTTGTTTAAACATCCCATATTAAGATAGAATAACTTCTTGAAGCTTCTCGAATGTAAACAACTTGCCTCGATCAAACGATCTCATTAAGGTTGTAGAAAATAATATAAAGAACGTAGTCGTGCTCACATCAGAAAACTTTATGAGTTTTTAATCCTAATCTAAATAACAATATAGTTAAATACAAATTGATTTAGTTTAATATTTAATATAATAATATTTTTGTTAATTATAATTCATAAAATTTTATTTTTAATATAAATTAATTTATATTTTTTATAATTTAATCTAATATTTTTATTTATTATAATTTATAAATTTTATAATTTTTAATTTTAATATAATACTACTTTTTTATTATAATTGGACGTAAGATATAAGGTATACTAATGACATATGTGTGATTGAGATTGGAACGTGTATTTTCCTTTTTATCGGTCAGATGTGTCATCTTTGAATTGATCTACAACATTGCAGTTAGGGGTGATAATGAGCCTATTCAGCTCACGAGCTATTCAGGCTCGGCTTGGTCAAAGCTCGGATCGAGTGAGTTCAACTTGAGCTTGGGTTCGGCTTGGGATCTAAACGACCCAAACTCTGTTCGAAAAACTCGTGAAAAGGTTCGGAATAATTCGGAATAATTATATAGAAACATATATATATTATATATTAAAAATAATTTGTTTAGTAAAGAAAAATAATAAAATAATTGAGAGTAAATCCACTAAAATTAAATTAAATAAATTGAATATTATCAACTAAAACAAATTTACAAAATTACAAATAAAAAATAAAAAATAAAATATAAATAAATAAATAATAAAACACAATTGTCCATTTCGAGCTAAACCGAGCTGAGCCTGACGAGTTTTGAGCCCGAGCCCAATAATATTATTTTCGAGCCGAGCTTGAGCCTAAAATTCCGAGCTCGGCGAGCCTCAAGCCGAGCCCAATGCATGTTTCCGAGTCGAGCCTGGCCTGACTCGGGTCATTATAACCCCTAATTGCAGTTGCGTTTTTTGGCCATTAAAATAAGAAAAAATTCTATAATGGGGTCGAATACCGCTGAATAATATTAAATTAATTAATAAAGAATGAAATCATAAGTATTTAATATATAATTAATAAAAGAGTAATAGACACAATATATAATTATTAATTGTATGTTGAGTGTTTAAAATTTTAAACTTTATTAATTAATTTAATAATATTCAATAATATTCAACATTACTAATGTTGAATGGGTTTCGATGTACAACGTATACTCTTCCTTAAAATAATCCAAATTTCTAATGTCATTAATTATTTTCTAAAGAGAGGAATTCCTATGATGCAAGAAAATTTCAAAATCAGGTGGAAACAGTGATTAAAGAAACAAAGAACCACTTTTAAAGTCTCAAAGGAACCAGTTGTTGCCGTACCGGAGGGTGAGTGACGAGCTTTTATTTCCTTTCAATTTTTCATTGGTAATCGATAAGAGAGAGGATGAGTGTATCAAACGCATCAAATGCTATTAACTTTAAATATCATTGAGCATCATTAAATTAATTAATAAAATTAAAAATTTTAAGAGTTAAATATATAATTAATAATTTATAAAATAAAATTTTAATTAAATTATTTATATATATTTTTTAATATTTATTTTCAAATAATTAAATCAGATATCAATGCTAAATTAAAAACCTAAATCTCATTTCTTTTTCTATTCTAGGTATTGCGTCTGCTAGCGATAGTTCACCGGTAAGATTGTCGCCGCCTTACCTCCATCCCTATTGCAGTCTAACCACCATTCGAGCTTGGTCGCCATTCCCACAACAAATTCGATAAGGGTTTAAAAATTAACGATTTAATATAAGAATTATGGGTTCAATTTGAGAATTAGGGTTCTAACAATATTTGTTGCGTAAATATTTATTTTGTTGTGTTTTAAGCCATCTTTGAGGTCCAACTCCTCGCCTACATCAGAGAAACCCTTCAAAAAATTTATGTGTCAAAATATGAATCATGTACAGTTAATTCTTAAATTAAATCCTTAATTTCCAAACTCTTATTGATTTTTTTCATGAACGGCGGTTAGATCCAAACGACGATCAGGATGTAGTACTCTTAGTAGTATTTAACGATGTTCGACACCCGTTATAGAATTTTCCTAAGAGGGAATAGTTTATAAGCAAAAGATATTTGTTAGGATAAAAGTACATCACATATAATTTTTAGTTTAATAATAATTTGATTGTTTATTATTTTTTTAACAATTTTAATATTTAATTAAAAATCTTTCGTTAAATAAACTATTTTTAAATAATGATTTAATAATAAATAAAATTTTATTTATAAAATATAATTAAATAAAATATTGTTTGGATAAGGATGTAGTAGGAACGGAGGCGCGGAGGCGACAATCTCTCCGAAGGACGATGGCTAACAAAAAGGACAACCCGAATAAAAAAGAAAAATATTTTTAGGGTTTTTTAATATATGGGTTAATATTTAATCTTCGAAAATAAAAATTAAAAATAAAATATACAAAAAATAATTTAATTAAAATTTTTATTTTAAATAATTATTAATTATATATTTAGTTTTTAATTTTTTTAATCTTTATTAATCAATTTAATAGTGTTCAACGATGTTTAACGTTAGTAGTATTTAACGATGTTCGACACCCGTTATAGAATTTTCATAAGAGGGAATAGTTTATAAGCAAAAGATATTTGTTAGGATAAAAGTACATCACATATAATTTTTAGTTTAATAATAATTTGATTGTTTATTATTTTTTTTAACAATTTTAATATTTAATTAAAATCTTTTGTTAAATAAACTATTTTTAAATAATGATTTAATAATAAATAAAATTTTATTTATAAAATATAATTAAATAAAATATTTAAGTGATTTAGCCTAATTTTAGGCATGTATACTTTTTTAAAACACAGAATTTTTTTTATTTTTTTATAGAGTTGTTCATTTAAAGATGTCCAACGAAAAAAATGAAAAATAGGAAAAATTTTATTTTTCGCTTGCTTGACATGTGCTTCCATTAAATTATCACTTTATTAAATAAATATAAAAATTTAAATATCATGATTATAACAAGACTTAAATAAATATTTATACTTAGTGATTTTTTCAGTTTTTTTTATTTATAAAATGTATTCGTTTTATTTTTGAAATAAATTGTTATTATTATTACTAATGCAAATATATCATCAATTTTACATCGAGATGAACTAATGGAATTAACAAAAAATCAAGATTGAATGCATTTCGGGTCCTCCCATTAAAAGCCTTCATCTTCTTCCTCCGTCTCTGTGAGAACTCTCATTCTTTCTCAATAATTCCCATTCCCCTCCCTATCATTACAAAAATGCTCTTCTTCAGTATTCCCCTCCCCCTTCCGTTATTCTCAATAATTCCCATCTTTCTCTTCATTCTCAGTAATTTCTCTTCCCTTCAAGTTTCATTTTTCTCTCTGTTTCTCCTCTCAAATCCCCTCTCATTATAAGGTTTTTTTCTAGGTTTTCATAATCTGAATATATATAAAATATTATATAATTATTTATTTTTCAGTTTTGCAGGGCGGTGAAGGTGACAGGAAAAAGCTTGTATTTTTATTGGGTTCAAAGCCCAGGTAAAATGGGTTACGACAAACTTTGGATCTGATCTGTTAAAAATCATGATATAGAATACATGTCTTACTTGGTAAAAGCATTGACCAAGCATGTAAATAGTCTTCGGGATCATCGAGTTAACACTAGTTGTTTAGATTGATTATGTTCTTCAAAATTTTATCATTCTAATTCGGTTAAATCTGAATGTGGGTATGTCTTGAATTAATTGTTATGTTTAGTGATACTAGTACAAAATTTATACTTTGTAGGTTTTGCTTCGATTGGATCAAGACGTACGACTCATCCTCCTTAATATTAGAGTTTTTATCGTCAAAGGTATATCTCTTCCTAGACTATATGTTTATATGTTTCTTTGTGTGTTTTGAAGAATATTAAATACATGATTGAACAATTGAGACATCGGAACCTTGAAAAAAACCTACTTTAAGTTAAACAGTACGAGAATTGACAACCAATCCTTGATTAAGTCGTGATTTCTCTTTCATATTTTTATTTTTTATTTTATAAAAAATTATTTTTTCCTTTACTTTATTAACAATTCTAACTTATTTAAGTGATGATTGTCATCAGTTTATCATTGATTTTAATATATCTATTTTTGTATTTTAAAAATTGTTTCTCCTTTGTTACAGCCGAGCCGATTGATTCAGGAGCTACAATAATCATGATTACAGGTAAAGTTTTAGTCGATTTGTTTTGATTTCCTTTCCTTTGCATTTATTATTTTTGTTATATTGGTATTGTCATTCGTTCTGATACATGTATTATTGTCTATTGATATATTAGAATTTAGATTCATAATAAATTTAAATATATATGTATTTTTTAACAATATGGTAAATAATAAAATAATATATGTTTTAGGGATTTAAGTCTAAAAAATAAAATTATCCTAATTTATAAAAAATAAAGAAAAGTGAGAGGGAAAAAAGTAAATTATTATTATTTAATTTTAATCCAAGTGAGAGAGAAATAAGAATCGAAAAGGGAGATCAATCATCAAAAACTCAAAATCAATGATGGTTGGCCACTGTAAAGATGAAAGATGGATTAAAATTTAAAATAGAAATGACAAAAAGTTTTTCAATATGCTCATCATATATGCAATTATGGTTTAAGGTTTAACTTTATGTCCATAAAATTGTATCTCTTTTTTACGTGTATTTTAAAAATATAAAAAAAAAATTTATCGTATTAAAACCATCATCGAATATGAAATTAAAAATATAGTTATAAAATCGGCTTGTAATTCGTTAAATTCAGGTTAAATGATTAATATCAATAATGGTTGATTTCGAAATATTGAACTATAGGAATTATACTTAAATGATAATATTATTAAATAAAAAGACATGTTCGATTATAATTTTTACAAATAAAATATATATATATATATTACTAGAAAACAAATAAAAAGATATATTTTTACAAGAATATATGATTAATTTTATATATAATATACACGATTAAATTCATGCTCAAATCCAACTCAAACCAAATTAACTTGAAAATTCAAAAATTGACTCGATCTGAACCGATCCGAACGATCCGATATGGACTCGACTCAAAAATATCTGATCCGGTATTGACCCGACCCAAAAACAATTGATATGATATTTACCCGAATCATCAATCCGATATTCGGATCGATCCGAATTATCATATAATTGAATTAAAACCCGAATTGACCTGAATCGAATCTAAACCAAATACAAACAAACCCGAAATGAACCAAACACAAACAATCCGAACCGAACAACTCGTTTGTCCCCTCTAGTGTGTATATATTATAAAAAATTAAAAATATATATAAACATATATTATCTTATAATCACCTTAAACTAAAAAAAATATCATCTAATAATTATATAATTTACATGTGATATTAATTTTTAAAAGAAACAATATAATACCGAAAAGGCAATTTATGTAGCATTTATGATTTGTAGATAAATTCATCTTATTTGCAGCAAGCGAATAAGAATACCGGAGAAAATAGTAAAAATTCAAAAAAAAAATATAAGAGAATGAGAGATAATAGATAAAGATGACTGAAAGGGTTTATAAGATAATCTAAACTTATTTTTAATTCATGAGCAAGACCAATATAAATTTAAATATAAAATATATGAATTTTAATATAAAATTATATTTAAAATCCAAATATAAAACTTCATAAAAGTTAAACTTGAAGTTGATCCACAACTATGGACTGATATTTGTAAAGTGATCCTCCTCGAAACTAAAATTTTTGAAAGCAATGAATGTCAGAAACCATTTTCCAATAAACCCCTTGAGGCAACAATCGTAGCTTCACCTAAAACAATTCTCTCATGCTAAACCCTAAAATAAATAATTAACTGGGTGTATTTTATAATTATAATGCAAATAAACACATTTTACTAATTATGAGATATAATGAAACATCAGACAGATCAAATAAATCTTAATTTTAGATTTTATATAATTAAGTTAGAATATAAATTAAAATTTAGAATTTAAATTAAAAATTAAAAATTAAATATCTCGTGAAAACTAAATACGAAATTATGAACTCTTCAAAATATTTCGTCCTTTTACTTTATATACTATATAATATTTATATCAAATAATTGTATCTTTACAATTTAAATTAATTTTGTTTGTTTAAAAATCATATTAACTAAAATAAAAACAACCCTATTCTAAACCCTATTCATTGTAATAAAAAAAAACTAGATGAAAATAGTGATAAGGGTAGGAAGAAGACTTGAATGTGAACTAAAAGAGGAAATGTAAAAAGACAGATAACCATGAACTCTCCTTTTAAAGTTTTCCTTTCCTTTCCTTCTTCTTCCCCAGTCCCTTCTACTTTTCAAGGTATTTCTTTCAACCCCCATTGATCTGGTACTGAGTAGCTTTTGCTTCTTTTTGCTATTACCCACTTAAACACATGCTTCTTCTTCATCGATACTTAGCTTTAAAATTCCAGTTGTTGTAGTTTCAGTTTCAAGATTCATCAAAAGAGCCGAGGGTCTTGATTTGTTCAAGCAAGCAACCTCGCCGCCGCCGTCTCACTCCTCAGATCTCTCAACTGTGTCACGGTATTTATATATCACTCTCTGTATTTTTTGCATAAAAATATATACTAGTAATTTTCTAATTTAATAGCCAAGAACTCACATTAAGATATATCAACCCATTATCTCCCACATTTTACTACATTGAGATCAAAAGCGTGAAAATCAAACTACGTGCTTGGCGTTGAAGCAGGTTGGCGAAGGAATGGGTTTTTCGGTGATAGGGAATCTGATGCAACAAGGGGGTTTGTTTGAGTTTGAGGGGGATAGGTCACGTGGAAAGCTTATTGGGAAGGAAAAGTCTACGTGTAATTAAAATTCTACGTCACTCTAACGTTTAAGTTTAAATAGCGGGTATAAAAGTATTAATAAAATAATATGTTAGTTATATTTTTGTTAAAAAATAGGTAAAATATCATGAAAATAATTTAGGTATTATATACGTAATTATCCCTAATTTTTATTGCATTTAATAAGTTCTTTCTTTCCTATTTTTTAAATGAATACTATTGATTAAGTATCATATAAAGACGTAGGTTATGGGTTTTGAATGTCTCATTTTTACATACAAGATTATAACGAGTTGAGTAGCATCTTTGTTTATCCTTCTGTAACCGGCCATCAACATCTAAGATCACTATTGATGCGTGATCGTCACTGTCATTATGAGTCCAATTTTTTTTCCAATATTTATTATAAAAACATATACTTAAAATTTATTTTTTTAATATTTGTTATTAAGAGTCCAATTTTTTCTTAATACATGTTATTAAAGAGTTAATTTTCTAACACTTGTAATTAGAGGCCTAATATTTTCCTCAATATTTGTTATTAGAGATTTGCTATTTGAAGTTTAAGTTTTCCCTAATATAATACTTGTTATTAAGGGTATAATTTGTTTAATATTTGTTATTAAGAATATACTCTTAAAATTTATTTTTTTAATTCTTATTAGAGATCTATTTTTTCTAGTACTTGTTATTAAAGACATATTTTTTTTTAAAAAAATCGATATTTATTAATATGGGTTTAACTTTTAAGTTTACTTTTGGATCACTAAAATCTCAAAAATAGTTCTACACGTAATAATAAGAATAATTTCACTTAACAATGCATGCAGTATCTGATAACTAAACTTTGGGAAATAAACAAAGTATAACAAAGAGATTCAATATTTTTTTTTTGATTGAAAATGGATTATTACCGCAAGCCTCATTAAAAACCTCCCTAAACCTAAATGGAGGAAAAGAGTACTCGTGGTAATAGTTACATCACTTAATAGACATAAACCATGACAAAACAGACATCAAAACAGAGCTTGATCAGTCATAACTAGAGGTAGAACCTACACCGGAATATGATCATAAAAGAATTCTCCCACTCTCATGCCTCGAACTAACCGAGCCAAATCATCCGCAACTAAATTCGCATCCCTACATACATGGATAATCCACACCCTCCAATCCTTACGAAAAAGTTCCTTTATCTTAAGCACAAGAGCATTATCCGACAAAGCCTTCGGCGTACCTTCGAGGACTTGCGCCATTACAAAATTGTCCATTTCAAGTTCCACATGAAGATAACCTAACCTCCATGCTTGAGCTAATCCATCATGAGAAGCCCAAAGTTCAGCAATCAATACCGGACACGAGCCTAAACTTCTCGCAAACCCATACCGCCAATTACCTTCATGATCACGGATGACAACACCACTAGTAGCCATATTGTCGACACCTCCCACAGCCCCATCAACATTTACTTTCACCCAATCCTTCATCGGACGTTGTCACCGTATTCTCGGTTTGAAAACCCGTGATTTACTCCTAAAATTGGCCTCGCACACCTCGACCCACAAGTTCCTACAATAACCAATCACGTTTCGAATCAACTCCCTACCTTCATTAAAGATGAAATGGCACCGATTTTTTCCAAAGAGTCCAGCAGGTTATGGCAAAAAGAATAGGCTAATGCTCTCTCAACACCTGCGCATGTCCATTCCCACATATATTCATTTCGAACCAATGGTCAAATGTATTTAAAATTCTAAAACATACCTGTCATAATAAAATGCCACCGCAGAAATGACGATAAAAAATAACATATATTGATACGTTATAAGTATCGACATATTGATACGGATCGAATGACATTTCTTGTACAATGAGAAATGAAAGAGCTGATAGCTTGTACCAAAAACATCGCAATAATTTGTCGAAACTATATTTTATATGCAGCATCATGATATGACAAATTATTGAGATGTTTTTGGTACAAGCTATCAGCTCTTTCATTTATCTATTGTACCAGAAATGCCATTTGATCCGTATCAATACGTCGATACTTATAACGTATCAATATATGTTACTTTTTATCGTCATTTCTGTGGTGACATTTTATTATGATAGGTATGTTTTAGAATTTAAAATACATTTTATTTTGTGTCCTTAGAAATATATAATTGATTTTCTTATATTCGAAAAAAAAAATAATTTTGTAGGAGTCAAAGACCCCAAATGACATTGAAAATTGCTCTATTAGGCGTATTGGCCGGAGTTTTTGCCTTTGAGTATGTATTTAAAGTTTAATTTTAATTAATTTTAATTAAAATATATTTAATTTATTTAAACTTTTATCTTATGAAATGTAGGAGAGTTGTGGGGCAGAACTTATATGTGGCCAACTTTGATTTTGAGTCCACGAGCCATATTTATTCTATTACTAATCTGGCATCTGCCCTGACTTTTATGATTGCAGTATTTATTGGGGTACGTAAAAACTTATAATGTATATCTTGGTTGAATTAAATATTGAATCTCTTTGTCATACTTTGTTTATTTCCCAAAGTTTAGTTATCAGATATTTATTCTGCATACATTGTTAAATGATATTATTCTTATTATTACGTGTAGAACTGTTTTTGAGATTTTAATGATTCAAGAGTAAACCTAAAAATTAGACCCATATTAATAAATATCGATTTTTTTTTAAAATATGTCTTTAATAACAAGTATTAGAAAAAATAGATCTTTAATAAAAATTAAAAAAATAAGTTTTAAGAGTATATCCTAATAACAAATATTAAACAAATTATACCCCTGATAACAAGTATTATATTAGGGGGAAAAATTAAACTCCAAATAGTAAATCTCTAATAACAAATATTGAGGAAAATATTAGGCCCCTAATTATAAGTGTTAGAAAATTGACTCATTAATAACATGTATTAAGAAAAAATTAGACTCCTAATAACAAATATTAGGAAAAATGAATTTTAAGTATATTTTTATAACAAAGAGAAAAATCAAAATTGTAATAACAAATGTTACAAAACTTTGGGTCCTAATAAAATAGTTTGACCCTTAATAAAAATATTAAAAAATTAAATTTTAAGAATAAATTCTTTAAAATAAATATTAAAAAAAATAAGACTATTATATCAAATATTAAAACAATTGGACCCTAGAGAGACATCCCTCATACCCTTCCCAGGACGACACTGATTAGATGTCATCTTTTGATATCTAATCTTGTAAGGTAGTCGGAATTTAATCATTACATGTCATTCTTAACATAAGTAGGGGTGATAAACGAGTCATTCGCTTTGGATTCAATTCGATTCATTTTATTTTTTACTACAATCAATTTAAATTCGGTTCGAATCGATTCGGGTTTGATCTGGTTCAAATTTTTAATTTTAGTCGAGTCAAGTCAATTGATTTTTAATTCGGTTAATATCGATTCAATTTTTTAGGTAACGATAAATTTTTACTTTTTATCTTCTTTTATCTTATTTTTATTGAGATTTGTATTTTTATAGGATGTATATTTTCACCATTAATATGTGGCCCAAAAGGGCAAAGGTAATTGGTACTATGGTGAAGATTGGCGGTGCCATGATGATAGCTTATTATAGTGGACTGGGTTTCCTATATCTACGAGCATAAATTTATTGCCCAAATCCTCCACGCTAGTTTCCTCTCGGCATGAAAACCCTGTCAAAGGAATTATATTGACTTTATCAAGTATGACATACTTTTGTTTGTTTCCTCTCGTACAGGTACGAGATAACTTATTTAATATTAACAAATTTATATATAATACAATAAAATATCAACGATACTAATTAGTTATAATTTACTTGTAAATAGTCTAAATTGATAGGTTCAAATATCTATCTTGTTCTTTCTGCTTCATGGTTAATGTGCAACATTAACTCTGTGCTCTGTGTTGGAGTTGCCATGGTGAGAGGGAGAGACTAGTCTGAATGGAAACTATACGTAGATATGAGTCTTTTGACAATATTATTTATGGTAAGTGAAATATAATAATTATTTTATTTGTAAATATAATAAACTTAAATCATAAATTAAATTTTATTATTAAAATTTTATTTTTATTTTATAAAAATATATAGGGTACTTTAGGACTCGGGGCTATAGTTGTTATCGCAACATGGTGTTCAAGCACATATGGGTCAACATTTCTCTATTCGTTTACTCCCTTTTCACTTATTTTTTGAAGCTACTTGAATCCCTTTTCTTAGGCGAGGAGATGCATGCTGGGAGGTAACTTTTAATTTGTTTTATTCAAATAGTTTTTGAATTATTATTTAATTACACATATACAAACGTTTAGTTTTCTATAACTCGTGTTTTTATATATATTTACAGTATTATAGGTGGATTAATAGTGGTGATAGGGATATCTATCACATTATGGGTAAAGAACGCTGAAGCCCCGCCCCCCAAGCCCGGATGCAGCAGGAGAGGTGATTATTCTTGATATAGTCGACTCTCCAGAGGTATTGGAGCCTCAACCCATTGAGCCAGAGCTTCCGAAAACAGTTGAGGTAGTATCATAGATGTCTAAATACAAAATAATCAAGTATTTTTTAAATTTTGTTTGCTTTTGTTTTTATATTTTTCAAATTTTTAGATTTAGGTCCTGAATGAATCTGAGTTTGATGGTGCTGAAGATGGAGGCGATGGAGAAGAAGGAAGAGGTGATGAAGAAGAAGATCAAGAAGAAGAGTGTCCATTGAACTTACGTGTTTATTTATATTTATTGATTTATGTAGTTATTTATGTTATTTGTTTTCTTTTTTTATAAAACGAGGTTTGTAAAGTTTTTGGTGTTTGGAATCATGAACAAGGTTTGTAAAGTTTTCTTTTAATGAATCTGTGCACAGTTGGATGAGCTGAGATAAATGAATTGCCATAATTTCTGGAACATGTGTTTGGTAGAAGAGTACAAAGTATTTATATTTCTAATTCAAAGTATCATTTGTGGTTCCTACATATTTACATAAATTAGCATCCTCACATATTTCATCATCAGAGCTCGAGCAATTATGAAAAGAGAAGTATGCCCCTCATAGGTTGGTCTGTGTCTCTTCAGCATATCCTTCTGTCAAAGTATTGCCTGTGATATTGGACATAATTTTTCTCTACTGGAAGTACATCTTAATTAGCATTTAGCATGACAATCCTTGTTCTGTCATATGATACTTGATGTTTTTTTTTCAAGAGCAACCTGATAAAATCACACAAGCGAGAATTGAAGCTCTTGAATTTGCAGTAAGTTGATGTATGCATCATGTGGCTTCTAAATTAGTAATTGTCTAATTTAGATTTTCAAGGTAAAGTAAGTTGGTATTTGCATCATATTTAAATGGTTGTGAATGTTATTCTCATGTATGTTGCATCTAATCTGAGAATATGCTATGGAAACTCAGTTCTCTGATGCTGATGGAGAAACAAAGAGATTCTCTTATCGTACACCAAAGACACGAGAATTGGATAGCCTTCATGGAGACATTTATCATAAAGTTCTAGGTATGTTTTATAATTTACTTATAAGTAGTTAAGGTCTGTTCTGTTATATATTTACAAGTTTTTATTAGAATTAAAATATATTCAATACGAATATAAACCCAAGATCTATATATGTCAAATCATCAAGAACGATAAAATAAATAAACTGAATGCGAAAGCGTACCTGAATTAATCTTGATAGAGTTTTTCCAAAGGGTTTAATCTTCCAAGAAGTTAGGCTACCTCTTGCCACACAACTCTCAGACGGGGAAAAGAGATATGCAAGTTAACCTAATTCTTGGGGACCATAACCCTTTATATAGTTGATTTAATAACCAACTATTAAGTATTTATAATTTTGCCCCTCATCAAATTATAAATACACCTTATGGTATCTACACTTTTAATTCCACGACAATTTAATACCTATAACACGTGTAACATGATTGGTCACTTAATTACGTGTTAAACTTTATAATAGGAATATACATTATACATATGTGCCCACTATTATTGAATTTTAATCCAACAATCTCCCACTTGGGCAACATATATTTCCTGACAAATGTATAACCTTATGAGCTCAAAATTTGCTATCATATAATAGGTATTCTATAACAATCTCGTCCATCAATTATATCCATATATGATCAAAGCAGTCTTCATCATATCAATCATGACTGGACCCATTAATGGTCACGTATACAAACATAATCAAATGACATAGATCAATCATGGATGCGTAACATGGAAATTACATGTAAATGTGAACCGAACATGTCTATTTCCAATCGGTCCTCCTAAACTTTAGTGAGATAAAACTTTATTGAATTCAGAGTGTGCATAAGCTAAAATAACTTTATTTCTGCAGAAATTAACTTTAAACTGAAGTAACCGAAATTGTGTCTAAAATGAATGAGCATTTATCAAAATAATAAACTTCCACTAAAACTGAATATACTTAAATAGTATTACATCCACATGAACAGTGTGCTCATGAAAGACCTAAGGTGATAGTTTCTCAATAAGCACGCAATTATGGAGTTTGTACCAACATGCTCTATAGACACACAAACACTCTGAATTTTCTTTAACAACTAGGAACTAAATTTTAAAGTGTTCCTATTGTTTATAGAATAAATGATGCATATTTATTGTCACAAAAATAACTGAAGTGATCTTTTTATTCAATCTATAATTAGAAGCTCATGTGACAGAGACTTTTACATCAATATTCTAGTAGAATCGAAGCCTGTAAACTTGATGATCTCTAACTTACCAGAACTTCGATATGTGAGCATGTAATTTTTGTTCTCTAAAGACATTTCATAACTCTATTGGCTGCTATCCAACGGTTCATATTAGATTTACTTAAATATTTGTCTAACATTCTAATAATGTACGCAATATCCAAATGCATACATACTTAAGCATAAATTAGATTCTCAATAGCTTATGTATATAGAATCTTTTGTATTTTATAAATTTCAAGGTTACTTTTAGGGCACTGAAAAAAATTCTTTAGTAATATGAGTGTCACTTGGTTTACTCCCACTGAACTTGTAATACATACAACTTTCAACCAAATTTATCTCAAAACCGAATGAGATAATCAATATAAAATTTATAATTTTATTAATGAGCGTTAAACTTAAGTTCATAGATGTATTTCTTTAATTTACATACCATTAATTTTGTATCATTAGACACAAATCAATGATTGTACCATATAATTAATTTATTCAATGTTGTCATTGAAAAACACAAGCTTAACATCCATCTTATGTAGCTCAAGATTAAAAGCAACAAGTGTCAAGATTATTTTGAGAGAGCCTTTCAGTAAAACTTGAGAGAAAATCTCCACAAAATCAATGTCTTATTTTAGAGTATATCCTTTAGATACAAGACATGTCTTATACTTGTCCACATTATCATTTACATTCCTCTTGGTTTTAAATATTAATTTACAACCAATTGGTTTGTACCTTAAGGTAATGAGACAAGTTTTTAAACTTTATTGCCTTGTATAAAATTATACTGTTTTTTTTAATGACATCTATACATTTTTTAGAGTTAAAACTTTTATGGTTTGATAAAAATAACTAATCAGGTTATTTTCTATTATTCCTTTATTATACTTATTTTCTTGATAAAATACTAAGTAATAATCCTTAATAGTATTTCTTTTTCCTCTCATGGATATCTTTAAAGACACTTTTTGGGGTTGTTGAGTTTGTTCTTCTGAAAAATAATTACCTTATCTTGAATAAGAGTTGTTAAACATTGCTTTGCTGATGTACTTGATTCACTTTTTGATTAATGATAGGTGTGAAAACCTAAACATCGTCAAAACTGATAGTAGGAATTAAATTAATATCCAATTCCTCCTTAACAACAATGTATCTAACCTTATTCTCCCTCCAAACTCAATATACTAAAAAATAATTATAAACCTCTCATTAAAATAATCTTAATTGTTGGATCATAAACTTTACAGCCCATTGATCACTCAATATAACCTAGGTAGTTGCTTACTTTTGAAGTTTAATTTCTTTAAATGTATCCTAGCTTATACAAAAGAATCAACACTTTGTAACTTATTGTTATTCCTTTTGAGTATGACCTTAGCAACTTCATTCTAACATATATTTTTTTATTGCCCTTATTCTTAGAGACACTAACTAAATGAGCACAAACTGAATGAGTATTTTTACAATTAAAATGCTTTAACTTTTCTTCCTCTTTAACACAATGAGAAAAATCTCATTTGAAGTTTATTTCTCCTTTAATAATTGTAACTAATCTTGAATTAGTTAAACTGTATAGGAAGCTATACTAAAATTATAAGAACAAACAATCGTTATGAAGTTTGATCTTATTTACCTTAAGTTTTAAAGCAATATAATATACTCCATCATATTTCCTTGATCCTTATACCTTATAGACATCAAGTAAACCAAAAGTGATGTCATATTAATCTTAAAAAATAATATATTTTTTCAATTTTATCAAGAAAACCCTTAGTATGAATAATTTCTTTAGATTTATGCTCCTAAAAGTTTCTAAAATATTATACTTTATGATCATTAGACTTATACAACTTGAACAAACTCACCTCTCAAAATCCTATTTATGAATGCTTACCGCTATGAGAGGTGCAAGTTGTTATTCACTTAGTGCAAGTTCTATGTTCATAACACCAAATACTATATATAAGTGTCTTTTCTATTCCTTAAAATTAATTTCACTAAACATGAGTGTATAATGTATTCAACAGATATTATAATAAAGATAAATTGTCTAAATATAGAAAAAAATAAGTAAATAAACAAGCTCACATAAATATCCATAAGTAAACAATAAATTCAAAATAATGGCTAATTCCCCTCAAGATACCAAGCAGAATATTAATATCAAGTCTTCGGACAATAATATTAATTGTAAGCGGTACTCTTGTTGTAACAATCAAACATTGACAATAAACTATGTCAAACAATAGATTAATCTTTGGACTAACATATTGTTCACATAAAATACCATATAATTGTCACACATTTATCGCCACAATTGTCGTTGTAATTTTACCAAATATTAATTTTCCTTTGGGCCAATTAATAAACGCATGAATTACAAAGACGCATAATTATCTTAATATTTTAAATAAACTATTCTACACAAAAGCATTCACTTTGGTGACATTATGTTTCAATTAATTTATTAAAATATTAGATATCTAAAGCCAAAATATGAATTTAATTGTTTCAAAAAATATATATATATTAATTTTATCTTTCACTCAAAGTAAAAGATAACCAAAATAATAATAAATTTGAATAAAGGTAACCTCATCACAAGATATCAGACACTCCATTAATATTTTATCTAAAAAATATTAACTTGTAAGTGATATCTTGATGTAGTAATTAAACATTGATAATAAGAATATGTTAAACAGAAATCTTCCTTTGGACCGGTTTATTGTTCACATATAAAACTGAATAATTATCACATGTTTATTACCACAAATGCACATGTAACATTATTAATTATTAACCTTCCTTTGTGCCGATTAATATTAGCATAAACTAAATTACATGCACAAAACCTTCTATATTTTAAAATAAAATAATTTCCACAATAAAGATCACTTTGGTGACTTAATGCTTCAATTAATTTATTTTAAAATATATAACATAAATATATCAATATTCAAACTTAATATTTATAACAATCAAAGCTGAAATTTTTGATAACACTTGAGTTTTCAAAGTAAACTAAATTAAGGTTGTCTTAATGGGGCTATCAGAATCCAAAGAGCCAAAATCTTTGATTGTTCTTCAAAAATTCCTTAAATATGTTTTCATGAAAACTAAATTCAATCAAAACATTTAATCTTTAACTAAAAGCCAAATACAAAAATATCATACAAATGAGTAATTCGTATAATAATTACTTGAAACTTTAATATAATCATAATAATATAATAATCAAAAGAAATTTTTGATCAAATCGAATCGAATATATCAATACCAAATATATATTCTATAACACATAATAACATATGATCAAAACTAAATACTGAATATATTAATTAATTAACTACGTAAGTAGTATACTTTAGAAGTAACATGCTAAATTTAAGAAACCTAAATCAAATATAAAGCTTCAAGAGCTAACCAAATTATAAAGTTTTTTTTTTGAATCATGATAAATTTATCACGACAAAGCCGAAATTAATTATATTTTTCTTTATTACTAATGATCAAAACTAAAAGTTTGATCTAACCGAATTTAATATATATTTATTCTAAAAGTTTAACTTAATTCCTAACGATCAAAACTAAAATTTTGATCTAACCAAATTGAATATATATTTTAAATAAAATATATATTTTTTAACCGTAAATTGACTGTACAATTACTAAAGTAAAAAGCATGTAAAATTAAGGAGAAATCTATATTCAATAAATAATACTCCCTCCGTCCCATATAAGAAGTCCAATATTGACTTTTTAAAGTCAAATTTTTTAAACTTTGACCATAGTTATTTTAAATATTTTAATTTATTAAATTTTATAAAATATATATTCTTAAACTACTCGATTAGAGGTTTCTAAAAGATATATTTTTTATATTTTTATTAATAATAGATTTAAAGTTATAATAAGTCAAAGTTGAAAAAATTTGACCAAGAAAAGTCAATACTGGACAAATAAAATGGTACGGAGGTAGTAATTACCAAAATCCAAAATCAATGGAATTAAATAAAAACATGATAGAAGCGTGAATTGCGTATTGTGGCCAAATCAATTGCAAATTAAAAAGGGAAAACTAATTGCAAATTAAAGCCAAATCAATTGCAAATTCAAAGACGCAAAATTAAACCGGATTCATTGAAATTGGAAATCAATAAACGGAAAACTGATTATTAGATCTCAATGATTCGACATAATTATGGCACTGATGCTACTTGTTAGAATTAAAATATATTCAATACGAATATAAACCTAAGATCTATACATGTCAAATCATCAAGAACGATAAAATAAATAAACTGAATGCAGAAGCGAGTTTTTCCAAAGGCTTTGATCTTCCAAGAAGTTAGGTTACCTCTTGCCCCACAACTCTCAGACGGGAAAAGAGATATGCAAGTTAACCTAATTCTTGGGGACCATAACCCTTTATATAGTTGATTTAATAATCAACTATTAAGTATTTATAACTTTGCCCCTCATCAAATTATAAATACACCTTATGGTATCTACACTTTTAATTCCACGACAATTTAATACCTATAACATATGTAACATGATTGGTCACTTAATTACGTATTAAATTTTATAATAGCAATATACATTAATATACATATGTGCCCACCCACTATTATTGAATTTTAATCCAACAGTTTCACTAGTATAACCCATCTCAACAAGCTATGTACCATCCCATGCTGCTGCTAGTAAGTGAAAGATTGCTTATTTACATAATCCATGTTAGTTAACAGGGTAACGTAATTTTTAGTGAATTTCTTTGTAACATTACTTCTTAAATTCATTAATGAAGATATGGAGAGAGCAGTTATCAGAGACTTGGTCTCACATGTCTTAACATTCTTGACACATCTACACAAGGCTGTGAACTTTGTATTTGAACTTGATTGGTAAGAATCATAAAAAGTTCTATTTATCTCAATTTCAATAAGAAATAACTTCATACTGGTCTGCAGGCATGTTTTGCTGGAAATGACAGTAGATACTTTATCCCTAATGACACAAGGATTCTTGATGAAAGTAAGTTGAGTTAAAAGTTCAATTGTCGAATGTAGAAATTTCAAGATAGTGTGCCTTATCTCAAAATCCTGTTTAAAATATATCACTGTGAACTTTCCCCCCTCCAGATTACAATGTGCTTTTATTTTCAGGAAGGATTCATATCATCACTGTTCCTAATTATTCAGGGAAAAGTATCTACATAAAGCAGGTCAGTCTGGTGTTCTTTTCTAGTGGAAGCATATTGGTAGATGGTGTGTGCTTCAGTGCGCACATTTTCTAAGTTTTGATGGATTTATGTAAATATATATGTTACATCATACTTTGGAGATATAACTACTTTAATAGCCTACATAATCACCCATTTATGGCTGATGCTGCCACACAATTGTATTGACTGATAGGTATTATGTGCATGTTACTAATTTGGTTCTTAAAATTGCATCTCTGTTAGTATTTTATCTGGTTTGTCATAGTCAACCATGTTTCCCATTTTCACAGGATATTCTGTGCAATGGGAGGCAAGCTTATGACTGCAGAACAGTCTACATTCATGATAGATCTGCATCAAGTGGAAATGATGCTAAGGTATAATGGATTAGAATGATTATGATAGCTCCATAGTCTAGGTTCATAGAATGGCATGTTGTGATTAGGGATGATGATGGGTAGTGCAATTTTGCATATTTGGTGGATATCCATTCTTTTTCTTGCGAATTTGGATATTTTAGTTACTATCCAATATCCACAGTTGATGCAGGTATTAACATCTGATATCCGCTATCCGAATCAGTTTTACTTTTGTAACTGATTTGGATTAAGATATCTGATAATTTAGTTAATTCTTCTTCGGATTGAAAGCAGATAATAAGTGAATTTGGATTTTAAGGTAGATTTGTGAACTTGAATTCAATTATTACAGAAGTTACAGCTGTTGCCATCTAATTATAAACAAAATTTTGGATCGATAAGGAAATTTCCACTTTTTAGTGTCTTATGATGATAATTTCCCAGGCAGCAACTTCACGGTCTTCATGTTTGCTGTATGAATTTGGTTAAGGAACCCTGACATAAGGTTAGTGTCTTCCGTTTAACCTTATCACACATTTAAAATGTCTGGTTTTGCAGTACCACAAATATATTCGCCGGGTCATTTTAAATTTAGATAGCATCGGTCTTCTTGGTTGGACCATAAAGCACTGTGTCAATTCGCATAAAATGATACAATGAAGTTTCAGTGACAGAATCAATTGTGATTGAAGCAGTCCCACACTTATCTACTATTCTTTCATTCCCTAATATAGCAAGAAGGCCCCCACTTACACGAACTTGGATATTACTTCCCATGTCCATCATAGAACTTAGCTGCAACAGTTGAAAAGGCAAAAGAATGTTCTTACAGTAATGAGAACACATCTCAAAAGAGAAGGATAATGATCAATTAAAAGTTAGAACTGATATTATGCTCAGCAGAACCCCCAAAAGAGATGGATCAAACATGGCACTAGTGTTTATATAGAGTTTCTTAATTTCAGATTTCAGGATGCTATTAAGAACACATCACATTTCTCCAAAGACTGAAACAAAGAAGCTAAAAACAGCAGAATATTGCCTTTTTTCTCATAACGTTTAGATCGAAACTTCATAAAGTTTCACAGCAACCTTGAAACTTCAACATTATCATAATAACATAAAACTCTTTACTTAACTATGAAATTATTTAATCTTAGTGCAAATGAAATTATATTAGACATGGCAGCTAATGGAATATCCTAGTTAGGAATGTAACCACTAATTTTATTCAGGGTATAAACTCGATGTTATTTTTTTTTCTTTTTAATTTTGGACTATTCGTTTAGAAAAAATGTATATAAGACAAAAATATTACTCTATTATATTAATATAATAGGTTTTGAGAAAAGAGAAAAATAAAAAATATTACTATATTATTATATTAATAAATGAAATTATTTATTTGTTTATGTATTTTTTATACGTTTATTTAATTTGGCTTTGTTATGTTTATTTATTTTGTTGAGTATTCATATTGTCATGTTTTGTTTTATATGTATGTGTTGATACATGTTTTATTTGTTTTTAAGCTACATTCAACGCTAATTAAATCCCAATGCGATGTCTATTTATTCGATCGTAACGGGCCCCATACCAGGCGTTATGATAACGGTGTATGCATTTACCTTCGAATAAAAAGATGATTAAAATATATTCGAATTTATAATTATATATTAATTGCCACTTTAAATCAAAAAATTTAAAATTAATTAAACGATAATTTTGTAAAGGTTTCAATTTTGGGCGATTTTAAACTCTAACAACGTTTTAGTCATAATTGACTCTCGAACTCAATCATTTTCAGATCTCTTATTTTACAGTATCCTGTCTACCAAAGTGACTGGTGACGACTCCAACTTTTTAAAATCCTTTTCCCAATTTTTTCACTTGTTTTCTAATTCCCTAAATTTTCAATTTAAAACCCTATTTTATTTTTTTAATATCAATTCCCTTTTTTAAACTTTAAATCCATAATTTTCTATTTTCGAGATAAATTCTCATTTTTAAACCCTAAAATTCCATTTTTTTAAATCCCTAGATTTCTTAATTCTTTTTTTTAGAAAAACTAAAAACCCTTTTCAAATCAATTCACCATTTCATAAATCTTAAATTTTCGTTTTCAAAAATAGCTACCTTTTTATGAGAAATCGTGAATTTTTAGAGGGTCGCTACAAGGAGATCACACTATCAAGGACTAGAAGCATAAATAATCACACGCGAAAGAAAAATGTATCATATCTTTATGACTTACACATGATCATGTTACAAAAATATTTTACAAATTAAATAAAACTCTATAAACCATGACTTAACGCTGAAATGGTGTACTCTTAGTGCAAATGAAATTATATCAGACATGGCCGCCAATGGAGTATCACAGTTGGGAGATTACATAGCAAATTCTCTCCTTGATGTTTAAACCATCATCCATTCCTGTTACTCGAAGGTATATCAACCTATAAAAAGCCAAATAAGAAACCAGAAAAGAAAAGGTTGAGGGAAAATATCAATGACTAAAGCTGGAATTGAAGAACACCTTTTTAGGTATAAATGGTAAGAAAGATATTTCATTCAGGACAGCAAAATAAGATGAGTAAACTGCCATACAAAATACCTAAGTAGAGTCTACACTTAGTCCTATGCACACAAATTCACAATAAGAACTAATGAAGGGAGTGAAAAACAAATTCTTCCGGTCAATCCATACCAGCAGCAGGTTATATTACCATATTAGTTAGTCAACTTCTTCCAAACATTGGGAACTAACCATTTACCATCTCTACCTAAGTTTGATACTATGGTTCAGATGAAAGAATGTAGGAGCTTTTCAGTCAAGCCTCCAATGAATCTGTAGGTTAAATATCTGTAAGGTGTCGCGACTAGGGGTGCTTAACGAGTTGAGCAGCTCGTGAGCAACTCGTACTCGACTCGGTCAAAACTCGATAAATACTCGACTCGGATTAGCTCGACTCGAACTCGACTCGATACCTTAACGAGTTGAATCGAGCAAAGTCTAACTCGACTCAATAAGTTTGTGAGCAACTCGTTATTTTTTAAAAATATTTTTTATTAATTACTTTAAAATAATTTCATTCAAAAAATAAATCTAAATAATAATTATTCATTTATGAATTGTTATTTTAATTTTTATACACTAGTTTGTTGTATTTATGAATTGTTACTTTTTAAATTAGACTTTAAAAATGTTTTATACACTCTTTTAATATTTTTGGTTAAATTTATTAATTTATGTTAATATTAAGCCTCATACGGTATTGTTAAATTTTACTCTTAATTAAAAATAAGGTAAGTTTTTTAATGAGCTTAACGAGCAATGAGTCGAGTTGAGCAATAAGTCGAGCATAACGAGCACGAGTCGAGCACAATTTTAAAGAGCTCAACGAGCAACGAGTCGAGTTGAGCAACAAAATTTTTTAACGAGCACGAGTCGAGCAATGCCCAACTCGCGACCGACTCGCTCGATAAGCACCTCTAGTCGCGACCATTTTAAAACTAAGTGCGTAAAATAGCATGGTGATTACGTTTTCAAAAATTGAGTTTTTAAACGTTTCTAATTGTTAATTATGAAACTTATATTTTTATCAAAAACGTATATTATTTAAATTTTGAAAAATGACTTAAAGTTGTCACCGGCCACTTTGGTAGGCCGGGCACCATAAAACAAATCAGAGACTCTTTTTAAAACGTTTGGGTTCGGGAGTTGATTACGCATAAGGACGACCCTTACGAGCGCCCGAGATCGGTACCTTATAATTACACGTGGCATTTTTACATTTCGAATAATAATATAATTTAATTTGTCATTCTCAAATGAATGTTCAAATGAGAATATCCTTTTGGATAAGAAAGTATATTTCTTTTAAATAGCTTGAATAAGATGTCCTATAATAGGAAACCTTGATTCGTATTTAAAGAAACATAAGCTCTGCTCTAGAAGGTTTTAAATGCATGACCAATTATTATCTTGTTCATTTTAATTTCTAACCTATTAGGCTCCATTAATTAAATATTTAAAACCCTATTAAATTATTAATTTACCAAATGTATTATGATAACATCCGAACGATCGGACACTACCATCTATACACTTAATAAAATTAATAATACTATTGGTGTTTCTAATCATTTACCTAATTAATTTTATTTAATTCTAATCCCTAAATTATTTTTCGTTTTCCATGTTTTGATGACACGTCGAATAATCATATACTATAATTATCTCCCTATTTAATATTAATTATTTAATTAAAATAACTAACCCTAAAAAGACTCTAATTTAATTATCTAAGTGAATTAAATATCCTCTTAAACAAATATGCTATATGAATTTAAAAGAATACAAACAAATAAATTAAATTTCATTTCAAGGCAAATTAAATTTCATCTCAAAGAAAAAAAGCCCATGCTCGACAACCATACGAATCAACCGAAATATATGCATTTTCAAAGATCAACCAGCCAATTTTCCTAGAAATAATTCAATGGTAAAAGGATATTTAATTTAATATTTCATTTTATCAAACAGTGCCTAACTTGATCAAAAGTTAGGAATTGAAAATTAGCCCATATTTGTTTAGAATTTGGAAAGCTTAAGTATGAACGACATACCTGCAATGTGGTGGAAAACACATCTTCCTTGAATCCAACCGTCCACAGCATCACAAACAAAGCTTTGCAGCAAAAGCTTCACCGAATATAATTTTTTTCAAAGCCTGTGAACTGATTCCTTGCTTAAAGATTTCGTTTTTGTTTAATCACACTTGGTAATCTTTAAAGTTTCTGGCGGATGTAAGAGTAGTGGCCACGCAAGCGAGCATAATCTTCAGGTGTAGAACCGGTGCTGTTTCGAGCACTATTCCACGCATCGAAGCCTACCTTCGGTTTTGGTGACTTTAGTGGTACAAGCCTTGCTTCTTCAATTGAGTCTCTCTTGAGCAATCAAGAACCAATCCCCGAACCAAGCTTTCCCCTTATCATTCCTTAATTATTGCTTCTCCATGACCCCCTATCATTGCACCATCATCTTTTAATCATTACCTCAATAATGACAGCCATCATAGCCACCATCATACTCCCTCATAACCGAATCAATTTCCATTTTTTTAATTGCTTCTCACCCCCTTCAATCTGTAAAAGCCTAGTAGTTATATTTTTTTTTCTTCAACCGATAACTCTTATCCTTTTAACTCCCCTTCATTTATGGTAACAAAAAATCTCTCTTTTTATTATTTTTTGAATTTTATTTTTTATTATTATTTATAATAATATATTTTTGAATTTTACCTATTTAATTTACATAATATTACTTATTTATTTATTTATTTCTATTTAATATTTACTTGTGGCCTTATTTATTCAGGAATACCCGGACGAAATTCGAGTATTACAGCTGCCCCTCTTTGCTAAATTCTGCGGAATATGTGACGAGCAAAGACTGAAAAGACATGGATTTCATCTAGACTTCTTGGTCACTTTCTACGCTACCGAAGCTTGAAGTTGTTCTTACCGTTATGAATTTCTTCAAGCAAATTACATGTCATGAAACCCTCCTATATGATACCTTCATTTTCGGGTCTTTCGAGACTCACGTCTAGTGAGACTGCCAATCTTTAATCTTTCGGGACACACGCCGGAAAATACTGCCAAAATCTATTTGAATAGGGACTCACACCAAGAATGTTGCCTATTTTTGTTTGAATCGGGAATCATACCGAGAAGGCTGCCAATTTCTATTTGAATACGAACTCACGCCGAGAAGGCTGTCAATTTCTATTTGAATAGAGACTCACGCCGAGAAGTCTGTCAATTTCTGTTTGAATAGGGACTCACGCCGAGAAGGCTGCCAATTTCTTTTTGAATAGGGACTCACGCCGATAAGGTTGCCAATTTCTGTTTGAATAGGGACTCACGCTGAGAAGGTTGTCAATTTTTGTTTGAATAGGGACTCACGCCGAGAAAGCTACCAATTTGTAGTTGTTCTTCTCATTGGAAATTCTCTAGGGTCTGAAGTTGTTCTTCTTATTACGAAATTCTCCAGACAAATCGCTATTCATGGTATCTGAGTCTGTTCTTATTATGAAATTCCTCGTATTCCATGAAAGCTTGAATTGTTGTTTGATTGGTTGTTTGTATTCTTTTTGAACCTTGAATCTTTCTCTGCAAAAACATTGATAATCAAATTCTCCTCATTATGAGCTCCTCTTTGCAGGATGAACTCAGGAATTCAAATTTATCTATGAAATATTTCAAAGATATCTGCCCAAAGGACTTAGCATCATGCCCGGAGGACTTAATAATGACCCGAAGGATTTAGGATCGAATTACCTCCTTGATTGTGAAAATGATATCATCACTCCCGAAAGTGACAGCCCAAAAGACTTAGCATCATGCCCGGAGGACTTATTGATGACCCAAAGAATTTAGGATCAATTGCCTCCTTGATTATGCAAACGATATCATCACTCTCGAAGGTGACGACCCGGAGAACTTAGCATCATGCCCGGAGGATTTAGGATCGAATTGCCTCCTTGATTGTGCAAACGATATCATCACTCCCAAAGGTGACGGCTCGGAGGACTTAGCATCATGCCCGAAGGACTTAATGATGACCCGAAGGATTTAGGATCGAATTGCCTCCTTGATTGTGCAAACGATATCATCACTCCCGAAGGTGACAGCCCGGAGGACTTAACATCAATCCCGGAGAACTTAATGATGACCCGGAGGATTTAGGATCGAATTGCCTCCTTGATTATGCAAACGATATCATCACTCCCGAAGGTGACGGCCTGGAGGACTTAACATCATGCCCGAAGGACTTATTGATGACTTGAAGGATTTAACATCATTCCCGAAGGACCTACTAAAGACCCAGAGGATTTAACAATGAAATTTGGAGCTGTTCTTCTCATTGGAAATTCTTCACTCCCATTAAAGAGTCTGAAATTGTTTTTCTCATTTGAAATTACTCAATCCAACCTTGCTAACTTACTACTCAATATTTATCTTTTGCTTCCTATGTTCTACCATCCTGCCAAGATCTAGACTTATACCAAAATTAGCAAATTAACTCTTAAAGAAAATGCATGATTCACACTAACAGAAAAAGTATCTCCTAACTTCTTAAAGAAAATGCATGATTTTCTTGATTAAAATGCACATATTTATACTCAAAGGCAAGCAAAAAATTATTAATAGAGAGAGAGATAAAATATTTTTGAGGTGTTAAAAATATTTCATCATCTTATTTATTACTTTAGAATTAACGGTTAATTGTAACGGTCAATGTTACGAAAAAAATTAAATTGATGAAAATTTAAAGGGCTCAACTGATTAAAAAGATTTCAAAAAGAAATATTTTTTTAAAATTTTTTTCATTAAGGAATAATTTAACATCTAAGTATATTTTTAAAACACTAACGGTTATAAATTTAATTACACTTCATTTTTCTTTTGTATTTGTAAAAATATAATTTTTTTTCATTTTTGTCGTTAATATAAAAATATATACAATTACAAATATATCATGTAAATAATAATAATAATAATAATAATAATAATAATAATAATAATAATAATAAAATTTAAAAGTCAAATAAACCCTCAACAAAAAACAAGCAAACAAACTAAACCTTTATAAAAAATTCACACAATTAAAATTTCATAAATCAAATTACTCTCTATTTGTTCCCTCCGTTAGGTTGCATGCGTTGATGATGATGATCCTTTAATATTTACAAACACAAGGATGTTATCATCATGTTCAGCCTACTATGCATGTAGTGACGTTAATAAAATACTGACATAGTCCGAATAATGATAATAATAATAATAATAATAATAATAATAATAATAATAATAATAATAATAATAAATATGTTATTTAGAAAAACTCACCATAAATTACAAAAATTCATTTAGATTTGTCAAAAAAATTTATGAAGTTCTTTGAAAGTTGTTGATCATAATTTAGAGTTCATGTAATAAAGGATTTGTTTAAATTAAAACTCTTTTTAAATCGAAGAAAACCTTTTAGAAATTTCGAGTTTATTTTGAAAAAGATTTTAAAATCTTTAAAGAAAAGTTTAACGTTATTTTTTTCAGAAAATCAAAAACTTTTGTCTTTTTTTAAATCAAAAACTTTTTTTTAGAAAATCAGTACAACTTTGTTATGAAAACGAAACTAATTTTTATTTGAAAATCAAAACCTTCATTATTCTAGGATATTCAGTTTTTGTGATTTTAAAAGAGAGTCATATTTAATAATTTGGGAAACCTTAAATTATAATTTTAATCCTTTTAAATTGAAAAATATTACAAAAGTTAAAAGAGAGTCATTTGTGACCCATCATTGTGACAGTAAAAAAATAAATAATGATACTATTTTTATATTATGAGATTATTAAATAATATTTACTATTATTAAGAATTTTAAATATTATTATTTATTAGATGATTAATGATTTTCATGTTGATGCCTCAAGTTGTATATGTTTTAAGATATTTTCATGGTAAAATATTTATTTCATCTCTTAAATTTGATTATGTAGACTGAAAAAAAGATAAATTTTAAATTGATCCTCATAGATTATACTATTGGCATATCATGAAAAATGTAAATGAATTTAGGTATGTTAAAAAAATGAAAAAAAATTTATTATAAAATTCCTGTAGTGGCATTCAATACTAATACTTTAATTTTAGTACATGATAATGTCATTATAAGAGAGGTTATTATGATATTAAAAAATAAAACAATGTTGATTTATATATGATATTTATGGAGAAAATAAATAATGTTAATGATGATATTCCTTTCGTCCCACAAAAATTGTCCATTATTGACTTTTTTGATCAATTTTTAAATTTTGACTCACAATTATTTAAAAAATATTATTAATAAAAATATAAAAAAATATATATTTTAAAAACTTTTTATCAAGAAGTTTTTAAATATATATCTTATAAAAAATAATTATTTAAAATATTTAATATAAATAAAGTCAAACTTTAAAAAATTGAACTTTTAAAAAGTCAATAATGAACATTTAAGATGAAACGGAGATAGTATTACATAGATTAAGAGTATTTATGGTAGATTAAGTAATGATGGTGAGGACCTTGATGTTTGGCCAAAGCTGGTTGATATTATACTAGATCTCGTTGTTAATGAGATAATAATGATAATAAGACAGAAGCTGGTATTGATGAATCAAAGAATGATGTAAATATTAGTAACGCTTTTAACGAAGAATATGCATTTTTATTTAATATAGATATTTAGAGTGATATTGATGAAGAGGTAAAGAAAATGAAAAACGTGCATTAACCCTTTAGCCTAAGTGGTTAAAGGAGTGATTGATCTTTTTAGAGATTACGGGTTCGAACACCAGCGATGCCAGTAGAGTGATTGAGCGATTAATGTCAAATGGTGGAAATTATATTTTAGAACAGATACTACTTGTAATTACTGTTAGCTTATTCAAAAAAATGAAAATGAAAAATGTAAAAAATTATAAATTAAGAGTACATTGTTAAGGATCATGAGGGTCAATCAACGCAACCAAATAATATCTCGATAAAGATGATAAATTTTTTGACAAAATTGAAAAATTAAAAATATTTCGAGTGATTATATTTCATCTTTGATCCTAAAGAATATGAAGAAAGAGATAAATCAGATGGTATTGTACCTAGAGTGAGATAATATTGGTTTCTAAGGTATGATCACAACTTTGTTTTTTATGTTTGAGAATTAGGTTTAAGGTTTGATGATAATAAATATTTCAAAGAAGTAATAAAAAAGTAAGTATTTTTAAAAGATGTATAGTTAAAAATTATAAAGAATGAATCAAATAGAATTAAATTTCATTTTATGAAAGTATATTCCTAGACTTTATTTATTAGCGCTGATAAGAAATTAGATATTATACTATAAAAGTCTACAACCCAATGCAAAAGTGTTATAGGACTAACAAGAATAAATTAATTTATGCTAATTATATTCTAAAATAGTTTAAGGATAGAATATTAGTTTATTTAAAGATGAAAATGAAGACATTAAAAGTATGTGTGAAAGAGAGTTAAAAATTTATGTCACCTTTAATGCGCGTATTAGAGAACTAAAATATATTTTTTAATGAGTTTCGAAAATCATACGTAATATGTTATTGAGTTGATCAAAAGTAATCCTGAGAGTACTATAAGTATACGATTCATAAGAATGATGTTAGACGGATTGTTTTCTTCATAATTTATGTGTGTTTTCAAGCCTTTAAGCAAGGCTAGAAAGATGGTTTTGGACCATTTATTGGAGTGGATGGATGTTGGCTGAAGACCACACAAGAAGGTGAGTTACTGGTTTTTGATAGGAATGCCAACAACTAAATATTTTTGATAGCTTGAGCTGTAACTGAAGTAGAATGTATAAATTTATAGAGATAGTTTTTTTTTTATTTATCTAGACCACTCAACTAGTAAAGGCATTACACTTATGTTAGATCAATAAAAGGTATATTTGAATATATATATATATATATATTTGAATCAATTATAGTGATTTTAAGTAGTATTTGTTTTAAAATATATTATTAACTATTCAACATTGACTCTTTAATCGTTATGTTGAAATATTAGTATTCGAATCTATATCTTCCAAAAATTACAATTGTTTTTTTAACTATGAAACAAGATGATTCATTCAATAAAAAATATTTAAATATGAATAGCAACAGGACCTTACCAACTTGTTATCTCTAGTCTACGTAGAGTAGAACTCTCAAATTGAAATCAACTCTTTAGTCCAGGGGCAAAACATAATTTTGGGTGATTGGAGATATAATTGAATTACAATTTTTTAGGTAAATTACACGGATAGCTACAATACTCTAAAAAAAAGGTAAATTACGCGGATAACCACAATACTTTAAAAAAAATAAATTACACGGATAGCCACAATACTATAAGGTTGGTATCGAAATTGCCACAATACTTTAAAAAGCGTAAAATACATCGATAAACTATTAAAATGGTATCAAAATAACCACCGATCGTTAAAAATTAATGGATTGATGACGTGACAGTTAAAAATAAAAAATATTTAATTAGGTGCACTACACCAAATTTGTTTTTTAGTGGCGTTTTTTATAGCGTTTTTAGAGAAAACGTCGTTAAATTTAAACTTATTGTGGTTGAGTCCCTCCTTTACCCGATCCCAAATCTAGTAAAATCCCTAAATCTTCATCTCTCACTAGTGCTCTCTCTCTCCAGTGGTTACCATCACCGTCATCGTCTTAGACAAATCCGATCATCTTTATCTTCGTGCTTTTCTCTTGAACTGATGCAACCCTGCTCTCACTAGCAAACAAGGAAGTTCATGAAGAAGAATCTTAAATCTGTTTTGAAAAGAAAACCACGAAAAAGATTTCGAAGAGTAAGTTTTGTTTTCTTTTTGATAAAATCAAATACGGTTCTAAACGTAAATCTTGAAATTTGAGCTTTTTTGAATATAATTTTTTTGATAATTTTTATTTGAAATTTAAAATATGATTATAAACATCAATTTTATATTCTTTCATTTGCTTTTTAGTTTTTGTTTTAGTTAGTGCTTCAACTAAACTAATTAAACTAAACTAATTAGTGATAGTTTGTGTTTCCTTAAAACATTTAAAATGTGTTTTCAGAGACTTCAAATTCGAAAATATATAGGATGTTAAGCTTGATGCGGTATTTTGTGATGATATGCATGTGATTGAAGATGATTACTGCAGTGATGGGTAGGGGTATTTATCTGAAGTTTTTAAATATAAATCTCATTTTTATATTTTAATTTATTAGTTAGGACTCGAATTGTTCGTATTTGAATGAAAATGGAATCGAGCATCGAGAGGTCACTATAAACAGTTATTCATATGTGTTTATATCTTACTATTATTGCTATTTAGTTTGTTATTTTTCACAAATTGTTTCTACTATATTTATTTCATAAGTATTTCTACCATGTTAATTTCAGGATCTTAAAATTTTAAAGTTTCTTAAAAGCTATGAGAATGGTCTTGGAAAATTAAGGGACCATGAATATGTAAGTTATTTAATGCTCTTTTTTAATTATATAATGGTAAGTGACATTCTCACATCTTCCTACTTTAGATTTATGAACTTATGATGTATATTTGTCTAACTTATGATGTATATTCTCACATAAATGAATCATCTAGCATTTTTAATGCTTCTCTGTGTGTGACTAACATTAGCCGGCCCTACTTGGAATTGGATTAGTGATTACTGTAAAAAGAGGGAAAATGGGTAAATTATGAATGAATTTGTTTAAAATATTTGTTCTCTAGGTGGTGTTGCAAAGAATCACTTCGGTGCTTCACAAAGATCTTGCTTTGTACTTGTTCAGCCAATAGCAACAATGCTTTACAAACTCAAGAAAAAGCTAAGCATTTTAGTAAAAATGACTTGTTCAGAAGAGACAGTCCCTTATTATTTCCATGTGCAGGGTTTAAATCTTAATATTTCATTAGATGCAAATACATTATTATAGAAAGCTTTGAACATGATCGGAATGCTACTCCTAATTTAGTTAATATAATGTGAATTCTTTATATTATTAACATGACAAAGCCATTATCATAGACAATCATAATATTTCAATAGTTGCATTTTCGCTACTTCTGGATAAATCTTAAGATTCATCGAAGAATCTCTGGCATCCGAAGATAGGTACATTATTTCCGTTACTATTTAGTTTACTCTTTAAATTTTGTAGCTAATATTCTCTTTAGATATTCATCATAAGAAAGTCCTCCAAAGACAAGTCTTTTGCGGCGTTTGGAAATAATAACGCCACTGAAGAATATGTCTTCTGCAGTGTTTGTGTTATAAAATTCCACTATAGATCTCGATCAATTGTGGTATTTTTTGTCTAAAAACGTCACAATTTGTTGCGGCGGTGGTTTCTGCGTACTTCTTGCGGCGTTTTTTTAAGCGCCGGAATAGTTTTTAGCGCCGCTAAATATTAGTTTTGGTATAGTGGTGGTGACACGTGTCACCACCTTATTGGTAGGGGTGCATTCAGTTCGGGTTCGGTTTAATTCAATAAGCTATTTTAGTAACCATCGGTTTTCGATTCTCTTAACCTCGATTTTCGGTTTTTCCGTAATAACATTATTTTTTAAAATTTGTATTTTGTCTTGACAAAATAGATTTATTTTATGACTTTTAAACATTAAAAGGTAAAAGTTTTGACATATTTTTCATAAATATTTATTAAAAACTTATTTTTACGTAAAAAAATAAAAAAAAATACATCTATAGTATTTTAAGTTTAAAATATATATTTTTATCTTATAAGAATAATTAAAAATCAAATTCGGTTTAATTCGATTAACCGTGATTTATAAATTTATGAACTATAATGCCTCGGTTCGATTTTCGGTTTTACAATTAACCATGCTCAGTGTTACTTATTGAAAAACATTTATATATATATTTAATTTATTTTCCTCCTCCAATCAGATGATGACACATGTCACACCCAAATTAAAGAAGAAAAACAAACTCCACCCAACTACCTGCAAGAATGATCAAACATGCGTTAAAAGCATGAAACTCAAGTGGCTTAATCATTAGGCCAAATACGTTCTTTAAATATAAAACACTATTATTTAAATATATTTATTATTTCTCATATTTGTTCTTTTATATTTAATTATTTTTAATTTAATTAAAAATAATAATTAAGTTATTATATAATAAATTAAAAGTTTCAAATTAATAAAATTTTATTTATAAACCTAAACCCTAAATTCATTAAAATGAATTTTTTACACCCATAAACCCTAAACCCTAATTGTTAAACCCTAAATCATAAACCCTAAACCCTAACCCTAAAACTTAAATTTTTATATGAATTTAGGTTTTAAAAGTATAAACCCTAAACCTTATATATTAAACCATAAACCCTAAATCTTAAATTTTTAAATGAATTTAGGTTTTAATGATATAAACCCTAAACCCTAAATATTAAACCATAAACCCTAAATTTTAAACCCTAAAATCTAAATGTCAAACCCTAAATTCACTTAAAATTTTAAGATTTAGGGGTTGGATTTTAGAGTTTATGATTTAGGGTTTAAAATTTTATTAAAATGAATTTAGGGTTTAACATTTAAGGTTTAGGGTTAGTATTTAGAGTTTATAAATAAAATTTTTTTAATTTCAAATTTTTAATTTATTATATAATAATTTAATTATTATTTTTAATTTAATTAAAATAATTAAATATAAAGGAACAAATATGAGAAACAATAAATATATTCAAATGATAATGTTTTATACTTAAAGAAAGTGTTTGGCCTGGTGGTTAAGCCTCTTGATTTCCATGCTATAAACCTAGGTTCGGTCACCCATACATGTAGGTGCGTGATGTTTGTTTTTCTCCTTTAATTTGGTGGTGACATGTGTGACCACCTGATTAGAGGAGGAAAATAAATTTAATAAACTAATGTCACCACTTAATAAATTAAATATATATATATATATATATAATCTTCTCCTATAAGATCACACACGTGTCATTACCTAATTTTATTATTATTTTATTATATTAAAATTAGGACTAAATTAAAAAAATGTATGAATGACAAAGAGTAAATGTATAATTATTTTAATTTATTTTTAACTGTCACGTCACCAATCTTTTAATTTTTAACAGTCAGTGGCTATTTCGATACTATTTTAATAGTAGACCGGTGTATTTGATGCTTTTTAAAATATTATGTCAATTTCGATACCAACTCCATAATATTATGATTATTCGTGTAATTTACACTAAAAAAATTATCGTTAAAATATCTACAAAATCAAAAGGTGCCCAACATATTAAAATATTTATGTTACCTGTATCATATTAACTTATGTTAGTCGATAAACTTTAGTTAAAGTCTTGTATATAAATATATCCCACACTTGTTGAGCTAACGATTCAAAATAATAAATAAATAAAATATTTAATTAGATAATTATACGTGTGTAATTTTATTGGATGTATTTAAATATCTTTATTTAATTAAATAAATTTATATCCTTCTTCCAATCAAATGGTGACTCATGTCACCTTCCAATTTATTTTCCTCAATACCATTTTCTCTTGGCTTTCATTTTCCTTTACGAATTGAAAGGTGACACATGTCACCACATGATTAGAGGAAAAATATATATTTATTTAATTAAAAACTGTTTAAATTAATCAAATAAGATGGCACCATATGTTACTATCTAGTTAAATTGTTAAGGGTAAATTATACGGATAGCCACAATACTATTGGGTTGGTATCGAAATGGACACAATACTTTAAAACGTGTCAAATACACTGGTAAACTATTAAAATGGTATCGAAATAGCCACCGACCGTTAAAAACTAATAGATTTGATGACGTGGCAATTAAAAATAAAATAAAATAATTACACATTTACTCCCTATCATTCATACATTTTTTAATTTAATCTTAATTTTAATATAATAATAATTACACGTGTCACCACCTAAATAAATAATTTTATTATTATATTATATTAAAATTAGAATTAAATTTAAAAAAATTATGAAAGACAAGGAGTAAATGTGTAATTATTCCATTTCAATATTTGAAGATGAACCTTCAGTATTATTTTCAATGAAAGTTGGTTTTTGTATATCATCTAACATTTCAAACATATCACTATGTTTTTGTTGAACTTCATCACTAATGTAATCACTATCGGTTAAATCACATAGATGACCATTATTTGCTTGAAAAGACTCACCGTGATGTATCCATCGAGTATAATCGTCTGCAAATCCATGTTGAAACAAATCGAACTTGACATCTGCTAATTTTTTATATAAGCAGTTGTTACAATCTTTGCATGGACAACGAATCCTACCAATAGAGTCTGTGTTTTGTTTTGCAAGATTTAAGAAATCACGAACTCCTTGATATTCAGTACTAAATCTATTTTTATGTGATATCCAACTTCTATCCATTGTACCAACCAACCTGGACATCAGGAATAGAAAATCAATTACTTTTTTAACTAATTACATGCAACAAAATCAAGATTTAATCAATCAAACAAGATTTAATCTTGACTTTCACACCATACTTATGTTATTTGGGGCGGACAATAGGTGGTAAACTCTACAAAAGCTACTGCAGTAGTCAAGGTGTTTGCAATCATGAGTTTGGTGAATGTAGATGCTTTCATGGATTTAGTGGTCAGTACTTACCTTCTTTCATTGGCTCGTTTCTATTAAAAGTTCTGTAAGAAATGGGCATATGACACCATCTAATACTTTGGACATGTTGAACTGCATACTTTATTTTTGGGGGTAAATATTATATTTTATTATCCAAGAAATAGCAAAAGCTATTACAAAGAACCTAAGCAAGCACTTAGCATCCATCCCAATGAGAATTTCAAGTTGCACATGGTGATCTATTTACACTTTTAATTTTTATATTTTTATTCTGTAATCTAATACTGACAACATCTTTAATACAATTCAAAATAAAGGTTTCACTTTTATAAACTTTATGATTGCGTTCCTCCCGAATGAAGTAAATAAATGCTCCCCAAGACAACTTTAAAATGAAGACCAACAAGGATTTGCCTTTTAAACATGTCACAGGCCATTCAAGCTCCTCTGCCTAACTCATTGGTTATATATCAAATTTCATGTCTTTATTTGATCATCCTAGAGATGGACAAAGCATGTTGTTGACAGAACTGCTGTCAAATAAAGACACAGAATTTGGTATATAACCAATTTAACTCTTAATATCAAATTAAGATTGATTATGTAGTGCTAAAGAATGTAACTATTCTTAAAAGTGAATGCATTTTACTCTAAGTCTTAGCTTGAAAGAGAAATCCTAAAACAATGTTACATTGCAATCATGAGTCTGGCTAAATAACATCTCTAATGAAACAGGAGAAGACTGCTTTGAAAAGCTAAATTTTAGTTGCAATTACACTAAAACACCAGAGCTACCATATGGGCGATGGGTAGTCTCAATATGTGCTGCTCATTGCGACACTACCCGAGTTATGTGCTTTTGTGGAGAATGCACAAAATATCCAAAACAAATCAAGCTCTGAACTTACGTTATGTTTATTCTTCTTTGAAATAATTTAAAACAAAAAATATAAATCAAAGTAACAAATACGTACAACCTAATCAACAACTTACAAAACTTTATAAGAAATCATGCTCCTAAATCTATGGGGTTTCGCAGTTCAAATTAAAAAAATCTCAGTAAACCCAATTAGCAAGATAAATTCGTTACTCATAACATAAATAAATCTGTCAGGTTTCACGAGAAAAGCAAAACTATAAAAAAACTAAATATTACTGAGCTAAAAAAAACAACTTACAGATATTCTAGCAGAACAGAAGGGGCAATATCTTCAGAGTTGAAACTATCAATTGATTCCGAATTGAATCCGACCCGACGTGATAATGCGAGTGAAGTTAATTAAATAACAGACGGATGAGTATTCTGAGACGAAAAACAAAATCAGGTCGGGGAGAAGGGAAAGCGGCGGAGTGCAAGGACGTCGTAATAGAGTTATAATCAGGGGATTATGATGGTCTTGTGGAGGGTTGGAAGAAATTGAGAAAATTAAACAAAAAATAAAAACCCAATGATTTTAGAGAATTGAAAAGGGATAGACGTCGAAGAAAATAAAGAACAAATATAAATTTTTAATTTAGGGCGAAATCCAGAAGAACCAAAGGGACATTGTCGGTTCTGTTAATGTTTTCTTTTGTACTTTAAATTAGGCCCCATATTTTATAAATTTTAATCATAGGCCTATAATTTCCATTATTAATATTCAATGTATCCTTAAATTATACTCATTTCAAAAATTATATTAATTAATTTTTATAAATAAGTTTAATTAAAGATATGTTTGTTGATTTATATTTACGTACAAATTCGTTTATAAGTTTTTTTCAAGGATTTCAAAAACGATCCGTTACTATTATAACTATCGTTAATATTTAACATTAACGTCACTATCTGAAACTGTTATTTATAAAAATAACGGTCATATTTAAATTTATATCAATAATAGTCTTTATTTAACGGATAAATATCGATAACAATAATAACAACCTATTATTTGAAAATTAAGTTTTAACATGAAATCCAAAAATAAACCAAACATAAGATAAACACATATACTGTAATCATAAAACCTACGTGAACTTAAACATAAAAAAAATTACAAAAAGAAACTAAAAATCTTAAAGAATATATATATAAATAGGAAATACTAGTAATTTCATTCAAGTAATATAAATTACTTAATTTTCACTCAATTTGGATTAAATAAATCTATCCGACTTGTATTAGGAAGTCCATTAAAAGAAACCACTTAAAATAAATACTTTAATATGGACAAACTGGAAGGAGCAGACCAAGGAATATGAACCACAACCATATGGTTCACGAACTCAAAAGTCAAAACCAACGTATATTTACGCCAACTTTATTTAAGTTTTTTTTTATTATTTTTTTATTAATTATATTAACTATTGAAATAAAATTTTATTTAAAATAAATAAATAAAGGGTTTTTTTTTTAAAGCGGGAACTGATTTTACATTAATAAAGTTTTTCTCTCAATATTAATTGAAAAGTATTAGATTTGAGAGGCAAATTTATAAAGGAAACTTTATTTTTTTTCATATAAACATGGGGTTTTGTCAAACCCTAATTATAATTTTGTTTAGCCGTTTAAGTCATTATCTCAGCATCGTCTGGAAGAGAAAAAGCAAAACCGTAAGTTTTTTTTTATATTTTATTTTATCTAGTATATTATAATCTATAATTCGTGGTTTATAACCTAATTTTTTATTTTTTCATTTTTTATTTTTTCTAGGCAATCATGTATAAAAACAAAAGAGTGAGAATTTCTTCGTCAACTTTGGTTGATTCTAATCGACAAAAACAATCAAAATCCAATAAACATAATGAGTCGATAAACAATCAAGGTAATATTTTAATTAGTTTGAGCGTATATTTTTAATTAATTAGAGCCGGTAATTACTTATATTTGGTTGAGGTTTATTCCTTGTTTTAGATGTTTCTTTTCTTGTTTAATACTTTGTATTAGTTTCAATTTAATAATAAATTTTGCTTTGTTAAAATATAGAGATATAAACACTCAAATACATATATAATCAACATTTGCTAGAATTATTTTTCATTTATTAATTTATAGTGTTTTATAATATTTATTTATAATTTTTTTTATTTTTCAGAGAATGTTACGTTCAACGATCAAAATATTGACATATTGTTCTCTCAAAGTTCAATACAATCCAACTTACAAAATATGTCAAGTGAGACAATGCCAACTGAATCGTTAAATAGTCAAAGTAAGTTATTTTTAACCAAATAGATTTATATATAATTTCTTGTATTTTCTCCTATATATTAGTTTTATAATAATCATATATTCACATTTATATGTTGCATATTTATAGTTACAACAAAAAGAGGTTGTGAAGTGGCTAAAGGTTTCGAGGTAAAAAAGAGATTGAAACAAAATGGTAAAATTAAAGGTGTAAAGATAGAAAAGGGATTGCATTTACCAGTTGGTGATGATGAACGTCTACTTAAAATGGAGGTAGGAATTATCACTCGAAATTTTATACCAACTAATTTATTTTATTGGAAGGATGTGAAGAAGGAAGATAAAGTACCTATGTTCCAAAAAATTCAGGTTAGATATATTAATAAGTATTATTTTTAATTTTTTATTAATATAATTATATTTATATTTTACTAATGTTTATATTCTTTTAATAGTAAAATTTGTATTAAATATTTTGTAGGATGAATTTGACATATCTTTAGATGATCCACATACAAAAGAAGTAATAAATAAAATGATGGCAAGGCGTTTTATGACTTTTAAACACAAATGTCATACCCATTTCAAGAAATTTACTTCTTCAAGAAGAAGCACAAGCTAATCCTCCTAGCGATGTCAAGATAGATGATTGGAAGAACATGTGTAAGCATTTTGAAAGTGAAAAATTTCAGATAAAATATTTTTTTCCTTTGATTAATAGTGTATTGTTTATAAATAAAATAAATATATAAATATTTTATGTACAGTGTCAAAGCAAAGCAAACAAGAATAATAGAGAAAAAATGAGCATCCTGTATACTTCAGGTTCAAAATCATTTGTCCAACGAATTTATGAATTGGTATGTTTTGAATTTGTTTTATTTTTTGTATTTTATTTAGAATAAGGTCAATTAATAAGTTATTTTTTATATTCATTTTTATATTTGTGTTTTATTTGTTTGAATTTTTTTAAATTTAGGAGACTATCCAAAAAAATATTGAAAATCGTTCAGAGGAATCAAATGTCGAGCCTACTGAGTTTGTTGGACCTGTTGAACCTACTGAAATGAGGTTGTACTTTGATGCACATCATAAAAAAGATGGGACATGGGTTAACCGACAAGCAGAAGAGAATTATATAAGATTTTTTTTTGAGTTTAAAATATAATCTTTGTTTATTAATTGTTTTAATTTTTTTTATTTTACTTATACAGGAAAAAATGAGTACAATCTTAAATGAAGAAACTGAAAAGGGCATTGCGGTGAATGGGCGTCAGATTTTAGAGAAAGTTTTAAATTCAAAATATGGTTATACTCATGGACTTGGATACGGAGTAAAGTCAAAAAATTCCAAAGAATTGGAATTGGAATCTACACTACATGCCGAAAGAGTTGGGAATGAAAAACGAACCCAAGAATTACTAGTTCAACTACAAAACCAAAATCAAAAAATTCTTGACCAGAATACAACCATCAATGAGTTGAAGGAAAACCAAAATGTTCTCCAAAATCAGATTCAACAATTACTTGACAGATTTGGATGAAACACTTCTACTTGAACATTCAAGGTAATATTATATTTTAATTTTTAATAATAACATTTATTTTATATGTTGTTTTATAAATTTATTAATAAATTAATATAATTTAATTTTTAAATGCAGGTGCGAAGAACTTATGGATCATCATGGTGGATTTGAATTCGTTTTTATTTTTAGAGAATCACTTTATGTTTTTACAATTTTTCTTTCTAAACATTTTATACTTATTTTAATGTTATTTAATACGGTTTTTGATAATATAAGTTTTTAAATATATTTATAACCGTTATAATTAATTATTTTATTTATCTTAACGAATGCTATTTTGTATTATAAAATTATGATAATTATTTTATTTTATAATAATAAAACATGAGAAATTATAATAAAGTTATAATAAATTATAAAAAAATTTATTATTCATAATAGTTTTTCATGAAAAATTTATTTAATCCAGATAAAAATTTATAATAAATATTTATTTATTATTAAAAATAATTATGACAATTAATATCTTTCACAATAACAAATTATAATAAAATTATTTAGTCACAAAAAATATGAAATATTATTTTTAGTCACAAAAATAAATTTATCACTAAATTATTTATGACAAATATTATTTTGGTCTCAATAACAACTTACGACAAATATTAGTTTGGTCACAAAAACAACTTATGACAAATATTATTTTGGTCACAAAAACAATTTATGACATATTTATTTAGTCACAATAACAATTTATGATAAATATTTTTTCTTACAGAAAACTTTTAGTTATAAAATAAAATTAGTAAGAAAATAAAATTTTTTATAATATGTATTTTTATCACGAAAACTATTTTTATCTAGGGTTATAATTTAAGTTAATTATGACAAAACTTAATTTTTTTGGTAAAAAAATATTTTATTCTAACAAATATTTTGTCACATTAAATTATATTTACTAACGGAATAATATAAGTGAAGAATTAATTTTTGTCATAATATATATTTTTTGTCATAAAACTATTATATATTATATATTACATACAAATTAATTGTGACAAAATGTATTTCTCGTGAGAAAATAAATATTTTTTTGTGATAAATATTTTGTGAGGATAAGATAATAGTAATAACAAAATTTTATTGTTATAATAAATTATATAAAATAATAACAAACACATTTTTGTCACAATATACTTTACATGACGGGGTTATTCTAACAAACATAGTGACAAACAAAAATTGTTAAAATAAACATATTGTAACAAATTTAATATTTTTAGTGATAAATAATTTTGTTACAATATTACTAATTTCTTCTAGTGCCACCTAATTAAATAATTTTATTATTATTTCATGATATTAAAATTAGGACTAAATTAAAAAATTGTATGAATGACAAAGAGTAAATGTATAATTATTTTAATTTATTTTTAACTGTCACGTCACCAATCTTTTAATTTTTAACAGTCAGTGGCTATTTCTATACTATTTTAATAGTTGACTGGTGTATTTGATGCTTTTTAAAATATCATGTCAATTTCGATACCAACTCCATAATATTATGATTATCCGTGTAATTTACACTAAAAAAATTATCATTAAAATATCTACAAAATCAAAAGGTGCCCAACATATTAAAATATTCATATTACCTGTATCATATTAACTTATGTTAGTCGATAAACTTTAGTTAAAGTCTTATATATAAATATATCCCACACTTGTTGACCTATCGATTCAAAATAATAAATAAATAAAATATTTAATTAGATAATTATACGTGTGTAATTTTATTGGATGTATTTAAATATTTTTATTTAATTAAATAAATTTATATCCTTCTTCCAATCAAATGGTGACTCATGTCACCTTCCAATTTATTTTCCTCAATACCATTTTCTCTTGACTTTCATTTTCCTTTACGAATTGAAAGGTGACACATGTCACCACATGATTAGAGGAAAAATATATATTTATTTAATTAAAAAATGTTTAAATTAATCAAATAAGATGGCACCATATGTTACTATCTAGTTAAATTGTTAAGGGTAAATTATACGGATAGTCACAATACTATTGGGTTGGTATCGAAATGGACACAATACTTTAAAACGTGTCAAATACACTGGTGAACTATTAAAATGGTATCGAAATAGCCACCGACCGTTAAAAACTAATAGATTTGATGACGTGGCAATTAAAAATAAAATAGAATAATTACACATTTACTCCCTGTCATTCATACATTTTTTAATTTAATCCTAATTTTAATATAATAATAATTACACGTGTGACCACCTAATTAAATAATTTTATTATTATATTATATTAAAATTAGAATTAAATTTAAAAAAATTATGAAAGACAGGGAGTAAATGTGTAATTATTCCATTTTATTTTTAACTGCCACATCATCAAGTTCGTAAGTGTTTAACGGTCGGTGGCTATTTCGATAACATTTTAATAGTTCACCGGTTTATTTGACGCGTTTTAAAGTATTGTGGTCATTTCGTTACTAACCTCATCATATTATGCCTATCCGTGTAATTTACCCAATTATTAATTTATTTATTAAATTAAATTAGGATCAAATTAATAGATTATATAAGTAATGAAGATCAAATGTGTGAGTATTAGTTTTATTTAACAGTCATATCACTCCTTCCGTTAGTATTTAAAGACAAGTGATTATATCAAAACCACTTAAATAATTAATATGATATATTTACCAAAATTAAAAGTATAATGGTTATATCTACCCTAACCCTACCAAAAAAATCAAAATATTCATTATCCATGGAAATAAAATTTGATTAAATCTTAAACGTTAATGGTAATTTTGACCCTGTTGTAGTACAGCGAATGAAATTTGATTTGATATAAATTATATAATTCTAGTTACATAAATTCAATTATATTCAGAAAAACTTTAAATAAAATTAAAGTTATAAAAAATTTAAATAACTCAAATAACTTAAAACTTTTAGTAATTAGTATATTATTTTTTAAGTTCAAATCGAGTTCCTTAATTTTTCTTGATATATTTAATGATGAAATATATACTACTAATAAAAATATAATAAAATATATATACACATATTTTATATGATTAAAAAAAATTTAAATTAAAATCAAATTATATTATAATCTAACAAATAATTAAAATTAAATTTATGTAGGAACTCGAGAATTCGACTCGAATTTCATAAACTCAACTTAAATCGAAATAATTATAAATAAAGTTTGTATAATAAAATATGACGCTTTAATTCAATAATTTAAAATATTTTGACTAGACTCAATAAAAACTAACCCGAACATGAACAGCGATTCCTCTCCACATGTAAATACAAGCAACTACAAGACAGCATTAGGATTTCCAGGTGCAAACAAACATAAATCAGGAATTCAAGAATCAATAGAACGAAAACTTATGGTATTTTTTCCCATTTCATAGTGCATGCATCACAAAATAAAATAGAATTATTCTAGTCAACTGACGAAAAAACTAACTCTTGTTTTGACTATACTTAGTAATTAAAAAACTCAACATTACTCGAATTTTTTAAATAAAGTTTGAATTATAAAATAAAAATTTAAATAATTCGAATAATTTAAAATTTTTAATAATTAGTTGTTTTGTTTTCATATTTGACTCGAGTTTGTCAATTCTGCATGATATATTATGCGTATGTCTTGTGAAAATATAAAAAAAAGATATATGTATATTGTATATGCATATATACAGTCATTAAAATTGGAAGTAGTACTTGTTATAATATTATAAATAATAATAATAATTAAATTTATATAAAAAACTTAAAAACTCGACTCAATTCGACTTGATTAGAATTTTATAAACTCAACTTGATTCAAAAAAATATCAAATAAAGTTTGAATCGTAAAATAAGGCTTCCAATAAACTCGAATAAATCAAATTTTTTATTCAACTCGATTCGATTCAACTTGACTTAATATATAGTGTTAGGGTATAAAAAGAAACACAGAAAAAGGACGATTTTTGTTAACTGCAAAATCTCGTTAAGGAGCAGAAAGAGGAAAGTTTTCTTTGAAGATAAGGGAGCATGTAACCTCTCAACCCGTTGCCATATTGGGCTGGAGGCCCAAAACTCGTATTTCAAACTTTCATTTCAAAAACTCAACAAGAATAAGTCCAAATTCATTTTCATCATAAGTTCATAAAATTCAATCCAAATTAAAACATAAAATCCAAGTAAATTAAAGTAGTTGGAGCTCTAAAATATTACAACTTTTAAAAGCATTCAACTTGAATAAAAGAAACAAGAGTTACAATTACACATATAGGGTCATACAAGTACATAGCCCATGATGAGTGTCCAAAAGTACTATTTTTATTACCCTTTTTTACTTTTATTATTGTTAGAATTAAGCATAATATTAGTTGCATTATTAATCATACATACATATTTACATAATTTCCTTAGTTTGTGCATTTAATTTGTATTTTGGTTAATTTTTTGAAAAAGATATTGTGGTTGTGTGCTTCCTTATTTGTAGGGATTTGATTCATTGGATGTCAATTTAAAAGGAATCACAAGGAGATAAAGTTGATTTCAAAAGACATGGAAAGATTCTAGGAGATTGGATTTGATATGGGAAATAAATATTTAAATTTGAAATTTCTAAAAGGATAATTATCTCTTTAATATTGATTTCCTAATCAAATTCTTATCACATAATTTGACCAAGCAAGATCCTAAAAAAAGGCAAAGTTTGGCGTTAACAAAGGGAGTCGATCGAGTGAGAGGGAATGACGCAAGAAGGGGTTGCCAATTTCCTTTGTATTTTCCTTTGTTATTTTCGAGTGATGAAAGGATTTACTCTTTGGATATTTTGCCCAACCATGAATTAATTCTAAGTTGGCTTGGGTTATTCTATTGTTATGGATTGATTTAGTTTAATTTCTATCTAAGTTTATGGTGTGTTCTTAATTAAGGTTTACCTATTCTTGGTACCTATTTTTTTGTGAGAAAATTAGGAAAAGACCTCGATAAACGACTTATTTATCCAGATTCGGTAGAATTGGATTCACGAAACGAATAGGCATGGTTCGATCCAAGTGCGAAAGAACTAATCCGGCTTAGGGATAAGTGCAGGATTTCAACGGCTAACAGAAGCTATGCTTTGCCGAACCTTAAGGATAGTCGCCCAAATTGTCCGAGCAATTCCCTCATTGCAATTTTCTAAGCATTCGAAGAACTGACAATTCAAAGAACTGACTAGGTAATCCGACTGAGCCCAATTACCGAAACGAGTTGAGCGGTGCGAGCACCCACTACGAAGAAGAATTTATTCGACAGTCTTCCATAATTTAGGATTACCCAGCCAAATTTCTCTTATTGATTGCTCCAATTTATTTTACTTGTTTATTTTATTATTTTCATTTAAATATCAATTCTGTAAACTATTTGTGTCTTTATTTTCAGTGCAAGAAATTAAATTCTGGAAGAAGCATCAATCCTTGTGGAGACGATATCTTTCTATACTATAACTTGAAACGTGTACACTTGCACGTATTTGCGAAGCACTTAAAACACGCAACAAGTTTTTGGCGCTGTTGCCGGGGATTGACAATAACAACTTTGTTTTTAGTTTCTTGTATTTTTTATTATTATTTTTACTAACCTATTTCCTTTTTCTTTTTCTTTTAAAAAAATCAAAAAAAAAATATAGGTGTGTTTCAAGTTGAAAGATTTTTAAGATGCATGGAGAAAGAAAGAAATCTGTTCGGGAGTTGATGTTGGAAGATATAAATCGATCCAATCAAGAATTTCTTGATGATTACCTATGCCAACCAAGAAACTTCGAGATGCAGAACAATAGAAAGAAATCTTTTCGGGAGTTGATGTTGGAAGACATGAATCGAACAAATCAAGAATTTCTTGGATTCAATGATGATTATCTATGCCAAACAAGAGTAGCCCAACAAGATAGAAAGAAGTCTGTTCGAGAGTTGATGTTGGAAGATAGGAATAGAGCAAACCAAGAAGTTTTTACATTAAATGATGATTACCTATACCAGCAAAGAGCAGCCCAACAAGTTCATGCCAGGGCAATTTTTTGTTCTTATTGTGGAGAAAATCATTTGGTTAGCAATTTCCTGTACAGTATAGGAACATATGGCCACATGGAGGACCATAGATGGAACGAACAACAAAATTCTGCATGGTATGATCAAAACGCTCAAATTTTTTTTTACCAAGACAATTTTGTTAATGCTACATATATGCCATGGCATTATAGTCTTTTCAAGATAATCCAAATTCTTCAGAAGAAAGATTTCAAGCACGATTGGCTAGAATGGACAGATTAATAGAGAAGATGAAAGATCAAATAAAGTCCTTGGAAGCGAGGAAAATTGAGTTGGATGCACCTTTGGGGGATTCAGAAGATCAATTGAGGAGATCCATATATGTCATGGATAACATGCCCCAACAATCAGTTCTGAGGGATACTGAAATCCCAACACTAGAGGACAAAGTGGAAATTTCGGAACCTTCGAGTCCATAACATGTTGATAAGAAAGACTGTCACACATTTGATGAATCTAAAGAAATAATTGCCACGAGAACTAAGGAGCCTGAACACAACGAGATTGCGACACCAATTAGAACCGCTGAGGAGAGTACTTCTACAGAAAATTTTGAGGAGTTTGATTCCCAGGACATTACATCAACACTGATGCTTTAGAAGGAATCTGAGGATTACTCTCACTCACAGTTGCTTGGGCAATTACATGACGACATGCTCGATCAACAAGATGGCGATACTTTGTTAATGGAATATGAGAAGGTAATTGATGAACCTTTTGAATTCTTTCAAAATTCATCTCTTCCATTGCAGGTATTTTTTGAGGAGTCAACGTTACAAGATTTAAAGCCATCACAAATAGGGTACGATTGTTTGGGAGATAATCTATCTTTGGTAATTCCATCCCATATTAATGTCATACTAGAATCTCCACTGATGGAGATATTTGAGAAGCATAAAGAACAGGGTGGGTTGATTCTTGAAGATTTCAATAAAGATAGTTCTTCACTTGACGTACACAGAATTTTGGCAGATGATTGCCACGAAAATTGACTAGCACAACAATTGTCTCGACAACGAAGGCTATATCCAACTATGCTGGAAGTCAATGAGAATGAGGTAATTAAATGGTTGGATGTTGATATAATTTTTTCCAATAATTTATTTTTACCTTCAGGAACAATATCAAGGTGGAGGATATGAATGGATTACAAACGAACATGAAAGAAAAACACCTCCACCATGATAGCACAAATGGGAACATCCGTACTCATATTGGCCCAACCCTTTTGGGGCAGAATTGTCACTCGATGGAGGGTGCAGATGGATTATAAGAAATATTGAAAACGACCCTCCATAAGTTTTATTTTATTTTATATTTTTATATTTTATTTTATTTTGATATTTACTTTATTTTGGTATTTTCATGAATTTTCTTAATTTTTGTTTTTAGGAATAATTATATTCTCATTACTTGAATAATTCTTGCTTTATTGACGTTTATCTTTTTAGGAAAGGAAATCAAGATCAAGGGAGATTTGCTTGTAGATTTGGATAGACTTTAATATGGGTCAAACTTTGAAGAGATTAATTGCATAATTAACTCTAGAAGTTACCCTAATTTTTGTCTATTTATTTCCCTTTATTTCCAGTCGAAATTCTTTCCTTCCAATAATGATCTTTGTCACCTACCTCCCCCAATATTATTTTCGTTTTTCTTGATAGGCAAGTGGAGTTGTGATTATATTGGAAATTTTGGATCAAGTCATTGTAATGTTATGCTCGCAACTTCACATTCCCAGGAAATTGTTGTTGCTCAGGCAATTGTTACTGAAGATAAAGGAAAAGCCCCGATGGAGGACATAATCCACCAGCACAACCACCACGACGAGGACTGAAAGTTAAATACATGACAAGCAGGAAATTATTAACTCAAGGTGACGACCTTTCTAACTCATTTTTATTTTTATTTTTGCATGCATTAGGGACAATGCTCATCTCGAGTTTGGGGGTGTTTACCTTTAATTGATTCATGATAGTTGCATTCATAATTACTTGTTTCATATAGATTGCATAAATTATTTGCCAAGAATTTCAATTTGATCTAATTGCTTTAAATTTGATGGACAACTAATGATGAAACTTTTTCCATTGCACCTAATTGAAATAGCCTTTGATTTTAGGATTGAATGGGAATAACCTAGAGTTTTACTATGATGTTGATTTTTTAACACGGTTGTGACTTGTTAATTGATAGAGACTTAGTGGACTTAGGTTGCTTTAAAATTGGGTGAATTAAAAAAATTAAAAGACAATGTCTTGCTAGAGGTGCCCAAAACTGGCCATAGTCTTTTTGCATTGAAGAATCGCTAGAGGTGCCCGAAACTAACTCTAGTCGATAAAATTAAAGGACAAAAAAGTTGCTTAATTGCTAGAGGTGCCCGAAACTGGCTCTAGTAAAATTGAAATTTATGCTCAGGCAATTATTATGTTAAACCAATTGTTCACATAAAATCTTGAAAATTGACGCACACATTTGGTCACGAGTATTATAGTTTGATTCTGGGTAATTGCTTTGTTCTCCGAAGAATTAAAAGGTGATCATACTTTGTGCCTTGGTTCTGAGGTTGGAAGTTAAATTTTAAAACATGTCTGTGAAGATTGGATGCCTTGGCAATTAATTGTTAGGTTTGCATTGCTTAAGGACAAGCAATAGTTCGAGTTTGGGGGTGTGATGAGTGTCCAAAAATACTATTTTATTACCTTTTTACTCTTATTATTGTTAGAATTAAGCATAATATTAGTTGCATTATTAATCATACATATTTACATAATTTCTTTAGTTTATGTACTTAAATTGTATTTTAGTTAATTTTGTAAAAAAGATATTGTGGTTGTGTGTTTCCTTATTTGTAGGGATTTGTTCATTGGATGCCAATTTAAAAGGAATAAGAAGGAGATAAAGTTGACTTCAAAAGACATAGAAAGATTCTAGGAGATTGGATTTGATAAGGGAAATAAATATTTAAATTTGAAATCTCTAAAGGGATAATTATCTCTTTAAAATTTATTTCCTAATCAAATTCTTATTACATAATTTGACCAAGCAAGATCCTATAAAAGGCAAAGTCTGGCGTTAACAAAGGGAGCCGATCGAGTGAGAGGGATTGGCGCAAGAAGGGGCTGCCCATTTCCTTTGTATTTTCCCTTGTTATTTTCGAGTGATGAGAGGATTTACTCTTTCGATATTTTGCCGAACCATGAATTAATTCTAAGTTGGCTTGGGTTATTCTATTGTTATGGATTGATTTAGTTTAATTTCTATCTAAGTTTGTGGTGTGTTCTTAATTAAGGTTTGCCTATTCTTGGTACTCATTTAGTTTGCAAGAGAATTGAGAAATGACCTCAATAAACAACTTATTTTTCCAGATTCGGGAGAATTGGATTCACGAAACGAATAGGCATGGTTCGATCCAAGTGCGAAAGAACTAATCCGGCTTAGGATAAGTGCAAGATTTCAACGGCTAACAGAAGCTACGCTTTTCCGAACCTTAAGGATAGTCGCCCAAATTGCCCGAACAATTCCCTCATCGCAATTTTCCAAGCATTCGAAGAACTTACTAGGCAATCCCACTGAGCTCAATTGCCGAAACGAATTGAGCGGTGTGAGCACCAACTAAGAAAAAGTTTCATTCGACAGTCTTCCATAATTTAGGATAACCAAGCCAAATCTCTCTTATCGATTGCTCCAATTTATTTTACTTGTTTATTTTATTATTTTCATTTAAATATCAATTAATTTAGAAAAGGTACTCTCTCTTATCGATTGCACCCACTAAGAACGTGTACAATTGCACGTATTTGCGAAGCACTTAAAACATGCAACAACCCACTAAGTCTAGAAAAGGTATTCTCACAACAATGTCGATGCTGAAACCAACCACGATGATGCTCCTCCGATCCAAAGCCTTCCTAACCTACGCACGAAAACATATTTCGAAACACTAAACTACAGAAGCTAAGTGGGTGTAACGACATTCCCGCCGATAAAAATTAAATCTTTTTGTAAAAATTAGAACTATTTGAAAATTTGGGGAGAGGTTTAAAGAATTCGGTATTTATGTTAAAATTAGGGAATTTTGAAATAGGTTTAAAAATTAGGTTTTAAAATTGATGAATTAGGGACTTGTTTGAAAAATTGGGGTTTTAATTTAAAAAAAAATAGAGATTCAATTTGAAATTGAAAAATTGGGAATTTTAAGAAAAAAAGGGATTTAAAAATAATTGGAAGACTTTATTTAAAATGGGGTTTGAAAATAAAATAATTTAGGTTTAAAAGAGGATACAAAGGGAATTTATTTTAAAAAGACTAGAGTCGCCACCGGTCACTTTAGTAGACCGGTCACCGTTAAAATCAGAGATTCTAAAAAAATGGGTTCGGGAGTCGGTTACGGATGAGATTTAAAAATATCCCACACTGCCAAAAATTGATACCTAATCAAATATAATTGCCCGAATTTGAAATTTGCAAGTTCATATTTTTATTAATTTATTATCCGTTTAAGAATGCGAATATATTTTAAAGACCTCGATATTCGAAGGTAAACGCATACACCGCCACTACTACGCTTGGTGTCGGGCCCGTTACGACCGAATATTGAGATATCACATTTTTATTAATTAGATAAGATTAAATGTTAAATGTCACATGTTGAACAAATATATACAAATTTACAAGTAAAAGTAAATGCGGGAAAATAAAGCACATAAATTAAATTACAACAAGTATATATGTGAGAAATTAAAAGCGGTAAATTAAATGTTAGATGTTAGATACGAGAAAATAAATTGCAAGAAATTAAAATGCGAAAAATTAAATACGAGAAATTAAATGTTATAGGTTAGTTATTTACACTAAACGGGCTATAAATAATACGGATCATTCCCCGTTGCGGGTCACTGTAAAGCCGATCAAATAAGTAAATAAAATAAACAAAAGAATAAATAAATGAACAATAGTAAGATGTAAGTATGATAATATATTCATATAATAATATAATCTAGATATTAATATACATATATATACATAATACGTATGTTAATATAAAGACAATATTATAAAGTATATAAAATACAATAAATATGTGTATACGTTAACAAAAAAATATAATATAAATAATAATGTCAAAAACTATGTTAATGTTAATCATAATTATACACTTAAACGTAATAAGTAATATATATATATATATATATATATATATATATATATAACATGAATATAAATACGTAACTATATAAAACATTGATAGAAACTATAACTATTATGTAATACTAAATAAAGTGAACTGTAATAAGGTAATAATATAAAAAGAATAAGGTTTTATAATATAAAAAATATATAATATAAACAAATGTAAATATAATATAAAAATATAATAAACATAATATATTATAATCGGTAATTGAATAATAAGGAAAGTGAAAAAGACAAAAAATGGCATCAAAGAAATAAAGAGATTTAGGGCATAAATAAAGATTTTAATATTGAATAAAGAAATATAGAAATATGTGGAAACCAAATATAAAATAAAGGAAACAAACAAGATACGTGGGAACTCAAATTATAACGAAATTAAATGGAAATAATCTTGAAAAATAGAAAGATAACCTTTAATAATCCATAATCAATGCAATTAAATAAAAAAAAAATTTAAAGGCAATTTTAATAGAAATGGGCTGTCATTAAATAAAATCAGGGGCTAAAGTGTTAAAAATAAGAATAAAAGAATCGATTTAAAATTAAAACAAAATGAAAGATGATAAAATTAAAATACAAAGACAAATTCAAGGGACTGAAAACAACATTTTCCCATGACGGAAAACCAAACGTCCCATTATTCTGGGGACTAGGCCTGTAGTTAGCCCATTCACCTATTTTGCGGGGATCCTCTCCCAGATACGGGTCAACACGCGGGTCTAAGGCTACCAAAACGATGTAGTTTTACTTGTCATATATATATGGAAGGATTAAGCTATGAAAGCTTGAAGCCCTCATTTGTTTCAAAACCCATAAGCAAGAGAGTTAAACTCTCTGTAATAACCAAAAGCTCCGACCCCTATTTCTAGAAAGCGGTGACCGGACAGTCACCTCAGCTACCGCAGGCGGTGACCGGCGACGGTGAAAAAGCTTAAACCTTACCTTTTTTTTTTGGAAAAACAGATCGAACCCCTAAATCAACAAAAGAAACCTTTTTCTTCATTCAAAATCCAAAAAAACGCAACGAACAATCCTTCTTTCGGTTCAGAAAACCAGAAAACTTTTAGTTTTGAAAACCTTCTCGAAAACTCGAGTTTCAAGATGAGAGGGAAAAGAGGAGAAGGGAACGTCGGCGATGGGAACCGACTGCAACAAAAGGTAAAGCCCTAACCCTAATTTCTATTCGAAGTAAATAAAATGCTCTGAAATTCTTTGTTTTCATTTCTTTGGAGAAATCCCGTCTAGGGTTTACATTTGATGGATTCGACTCTTTATAGTCAAATTTTACATAATTTTAAAAAATAAAAACATAAAATGGTTGATTCGTACGAGTGAGGGGACCATCTCGTGTCCTTTTTTTGGCCGGATCTACAGGGGAGAAGGTACCATTTGACGTGGCTGTGAAGTGGCTCTGACGTGGTGCTGATTGGCGTCGTCATGTCTGCATCCGTGGAGGACTGCTTGGAATTGAAAGGTCTCAATTCCAGAGGCTTCTGGAATTCGAACGGTTGGGGGAAGTCAAAAGGTCTTCGGGTCAATATCCGGGTCAAACGAGTTAAACCAGGTTCTATGTTTGGGTTAAGAATTAACCGGTTATGGTTCTGGGCTGGGGATTATTTGTTTGGTTTAGCTGTTGGGTAAGGGTGATTGTAATGGGCTAAGGGTGTACACGGTCTTTGGTTCTGTGGGTCAACTAGTTAGACTAAGGGATTGGGTAATGGTTTAAATTGTAATGGGTTTAGCAGATTTGGGTTTTGTATATGGGTTAATGGACTTTGGATATGGTGTAAATGGACTGTTGGATTATTATTTATTTTTTTGGAATTTTTGTTTATGATTTATTTATTATATTATATATTTAATATTAAAATTTAGGGGTATGGTTTAGGGTTTATGTTTGGGGAATTTTAGTTTAGGGATTTGGTTTAAGAGGTTCCATTCCCGGACAAAAATAGTTATTACAGCTGCCCCTCTTTGTTTGTCGTTGTAAAACAACGACTGAACAAAGACATAAGATGATCATTTTTGTTCAACGTTAAGTCATTGTCATCTGATCAATTTGTTCACTCCTCCTTTTCACATGATAACACCAACAACTCAATTACTTCAAATTCGACCTAGCTCATCTTTCAAAATGCTTGAGAAATAAACTCATCTATTTAACCCGCTACACCCCCGATGGAGAGTCAAGGTTCGGTTGATTTGTTCATCTCTTCGTTTTATTGAAAGACAAAACCTAGACTAATAAAAAGAAAAATGTTTCAGAATAAAAATTATGCATATATTTATTTAAAGCTATAAAAACTTAAAAGATAAGCGTAAAGGGAAAAGTTTGGAGATGCTCTGATTTCTGATCATTGTAGCATCTGACGGTCCCTCGCTTTGAGCGTATACTGTAATGGGCGACCCCTCTCTTCGAGCGTATGTCGCGTTGTATGACCCCCTCTTCGGGCATATGTCATAGTGAACGGCCCCTCTCTTCGAGCGTATACCATGGTGGGCGACCTCTCTCTTCGAGCGTATGTCGCGTTGTATAATCCCCCTCTTCGGGCATATGTCATAGTGAACTATCTTGGTGAAAAGTGATGTCTTGCCTAGAGGCTATCCACAAAAACATTGGTTCTTTGAGGTTGATGAACCCCAATATGATATCCTGGTTTCTGATCAAAAGTTATCTCGCTTTGAGACTACTAATTGCCTTAACTTCTAGTTGTCTTGGCATGAAGAAAATCCTTGTCGGTGTTTGCACATTCTAGATTAGTCAACCTCGACCGTCTCCTTACTTTCTTTTTTTTTTCCTTTTCCCCCTCTTTTTTCTTTTTCTTTTTCTTCTTTGTTTTTTTCTTCTTTCTTTTCTCAAATACCCTGAATATTATGAAAGGTATCGATTTCTGATAGCCTTTTCTCACATTTTTTTCTTTTTATCTTTTTCTTTCATTTTTTATTTTTCTCTCTTTTTTTCTCATTTCTTTCTTTTTCTATTTCTTTTTCAAATATCCTTAAGGAAGGATTGAATTAAGAAATTTTAGTTTTAAGAAAAACATCCTTAAGAAGGATAAAATTGAGAAATTTGTTTTAAAAAAACATCCTTGAGAAAGGATCAAATTAAGAAATTTTGGGTTTTAAGAAAAACATCCTTAAGAAAGGATCAAATTGAGAAATTTGAGTTTTAACATCCTTAAGGAAGGATCAAATTAAGAAACATGAGTTTTAAGAAAAACATCATTAAGAAAGGATTTAATTAAAAAATTTGAGTTTTAAGAAAAACGTCCTTAAGAAAGGATCAAATTGAGAAATTTGTTTTGAGAAAAACATCCTTAAGAAAGGATTAAATTAAGAAATTTGGATTTTAAGAAAAACATCCTTAAGAAAGGATCAAATTTGAAGTTCAAATATAAAATGGTATCTTGCTTAAAGAATACCTGAATATCTCCTAAAAAGCGGTATCTCGCTTAGAGAATACCTAAATATCTCATAAAAATGTGGTATCTCACTTTAGAGAATACCTAATATCTAATTTGGATGTATCAATATTCGATCACCTCGACACAAAAAAAAGCTTGTTGCCCCCAAATAACAAAGGGTTGGATGACCTTCAGAAACCATGATCATGTAAGTCAAATTGATGAGTGCCCAAAAGTCCTTATTTTTGTATCATTTTCCCACTCGTTTATTGCTAATAAAGACAAACTTAAATGCGATAATGGATATTTTTGGTTATTTTCCACTTTTCAGCATCTCAACACTTAAATTATGAATTTATCTATTATTTGGCATAAAACATGTACGGTTAATGGTTTCTTCTCTTAGACATGAAACTATCACATAGGTAATGCCAGATAGCATGATGGATGCTGGAAACCAAAGCTGAAATGCAGATTAGTACCCGCCTCGGCAGCACTTGGAGGCTGCGGCAACATCGGAGGCCGCACAGCACCTGGAACATAAATGTTGATATGATAGGCAATCTGAAGAGAAAAATAAGATTGACGTTTTAAGACAAGCAACATAGAAATCGGAGCTAAAGAACACACGGAAAGTCAAGGTCAAAGGCCACGCAGGAAAAGAATCCTTATAGGAATAAACTAGGAAATAAAATAAATATCTTTTATTTATGTACTTAACTTGTGTTTTACTCCAAGTTGTATTCCTACTTTGGAAAGGTTTGCCCTAGGCCAAGCCTATATAAACCATAGCCTATGTAGAGAGGAGGATATCTCGAAATCAAGTTTCATAGAAAAACCCTAAACTCCTCCATCGTCCCCTTGGGGTTTAGGTTAGATTGTGGAGTAGTTGTGGAAGAAAATTGTAATGTGCTTTCTTGTTTCATGCAATAAAATATTGAGGTTTGCTTATTCTTTGCCATTCATTGTTCTTGCATTCAAGCTCCGGAGAGAAGTTTGTGAGAGATTTATTTATCTAGCATCGGGAGATGTAGATTCACGAAAGGAATAAGTACGGTATTTCAATCGCGAAATACTAACTCAACCTAGGGATAGGTTAGAGTTTCAACGGCTAAAAGAAGTGTGAGATTGGTTGGTGGTTATAGTTGATTCACGGCGGGAGGTATCATCAAGGACTAGTCATCAACAGTACTTCGACTTAGGGATAAGCGGGGTCATCCAAGGACACTTTGCCGAACCTTGATTAAGTCCACCCAAGAGCAAGGGATTGCCGCGGCGGAAGTAATCCTTCACTGCCGAGGCAGTAAAACTGCAGTTCTGTCGGGGCAGTGTTTTATAATTGCATGAGACAGAAACAAGTCAATTAAACCCACACTACGAAGCACTCTAACCTGCCCCACATTTCCATCCTTGATTTCTTGATCATTTATCTTTATTGTTTTAATTAGTTTCCTTAGTTATAATCCAACTCAATTATCTGTGTCTTTACTTTTCCATTGTGCAGGAAGAATAAATTGCGTAAGTAAAGCCAATCCTCGTGGGTTTGACATCTTAAATACTACAATCTGACAAAGGTGGAAGGACGAATGCTTCATCATAAAAGCAGGACTTTCAAGCCTCCATCACAAATGAATTTTAATTCTTTGTTGAGATTCATATCTCTTCTCGTGGAAGTGTAGATAAAATCTTTGATTGATCTTCAAAATTCCTGTTTAAAAATGAGCAAAATGCAATGATGACATGAATTAGAATGCTCGTGATGCATGGATATCTAACCTAAATGATGCATGAATGTTATTTTTTCTTCCTTTTCTTTTTGGAGGATAAACCCTCGCTTTCTATTTTCAATAAACATTAAATTTATCGGGCTTTCATCCTCGCTGGATCCTCATTCTTTGCCTCGTCTGGAAAGGAGATTATCTTGTGCCAATCAGAACAAAATCTCTCGTCTTTTATAATTCAATAGGTTTTGCTTGGTCGACTATGACACACATGAACCGTTTGTATTTGAATTTAGTTATACTCAGTTTATGGTAGTAGCTCTCAATCTCGCATTCAGGCTTGGATCATGTAAGGGTTGTCTTCAACATGTTCATTGTAGGCTATTCTTCTTGAATTCTGCTTAATTTCTATCTCTGGACATCTGGTTGGCCATCTTTATACCCCCAATATAACTTTTGCCCCCTAAAAGGTTTGTTGCTTACTCGAATAATCCTTGACTATTCATGTTGATCTTAACCCTCAAAAGGTACTATTAGACAAAATGGTTCCTTCACAAGATGTCTCACATCGTATATTACCTCTTCTTCTCGGGTCATATGAAAGATGATCATTTGCATCAACGACCTTACTTTTTGTAAATCATTTTGCAAAAAATCTTTTATTTCAAACAAATAGTTTTTTAATTGTAAGTAGAACAATATCTATATATATTTTGAAAAACCCAAAAATTAGAAAAGAAAGAAATATGGGTTCTTTGTACATCAAATGCGAGAGTGCATTAGATTCATCCTCTAACATTTGGTTCTCACCCTTTGGAAGCTGTGGCGATATTTGAAGTTTTGGAATTCCATTCAGATTGCTCGGTTCATCCTCATGATTATCGTATTTTCTTGATCTATTAGAAAACTACTCCTTCTAGTTTTCAATATCTTTCTCCTCTTATATACTCAAACTTTCCATACTTGCCCCGCTAGAAGAGTACAAGAGTATCTTCTCAAGAATTCTAAGGGTGCTTCAGATTGCATCTAGCTATAGGAGCATTTTCTTTTTCTTTCTATCTACTCTTTTTTCCTTTTTCCTTTTTTCCCCTTTTTTTCTCTTTTCTTTTTCTCTCACATCTGTTATTGTTCTTTTTCTTCATTTTTTTCTTTTAAATTTCGGGGAAATCAACTTATCACGGTCCTTTGTCTCGAAGGTAATGGTGGAGCATACAATAAAACTCTGAAATACTCGGCATAGTCATAGATTTGAAAATATTACCATCACTCATGAAGCGAAGACTTTAGGTGGTGCATTGCTATTTTAGTAGGTCTATTGCTTCAGCGGAGTGCCCTGAATAATTCTACACTCTTATTCGAATAAGCCTATTACCAAGTTTCTAACATTGGAGTGTTTTTTTGTTTAATCTTTATTCTCTCCTTTCTTTTTCTCTTCTTATTTTTCTCTTTTTATTCTTATTTTTCTTTTCTTTTTTTCTCTTTTTTCTTTTTGATTCTTCTTAGATGAAATCCCGACACTCCTAAATGAATTTTCAAGCTTAAATAACTTTATTGGGTTTTTCTAGGAGGTTTTCTTATCATTGAACATCATCGAAGGAGTAGTAGTCTCATTTTTCTTGCTTTACTAACCAGAGTTGTTAAGCAAGGAATCATACTCCATCGTAATCACAACATTCCACTAACTTTATATTTAAATCAAAGTCAAACAAACATGTGACATCCAAGGAACTTTAGAAAGTAGAAAAGAATGTATAATTTTACAAAATTTATTTCTTCTTTGAAAATAAAAGCACGTGCCCTTTTATAAATAGTTAATGCTACTTTTGGGGAAACAATAGCAAGATGAATTCAAACATAATAGAAAAATACAAGACTATTTATGCAAGCTATCATCTAAGAAATGAAAACCAAACTGAGATGCAACCTAACATTCCCCTGACTCGAGCAATGATCTTGGACCACCTTAATCATTCCACCAAAAATTGGACGAAGAGTCGGCTATCACACCTGATGATCCAAGTTGTAGAATTGGATGTTTGAAAGGAGTAACAAGAGTAGATCGCACCAAACTTACCTCGTAAAAATGTGAGTACATCTCCCTATAAGAAAATGGAAGAGGGTAAATGTTTTATTGGCTTCCTCTTTCTTGGGGACCTGAGCTTCGACTCTGTTCGAGCTTTTAGGCTTTGTGGTGGGAAACTCCTGAGGTTCTCAGGAGTTGGGTGGGCACTTTCATAGTTCATCTGATGTTCTTGCCCTTTTAGAAATCCTTTGAGACATCCATCCGTCGAAGAAGACAATTTTTAGAAAAGCGCCTTCGATTTTATCCAACGCTAACTCAGTGGGACAAATAGAGGCTGTTGAGTGTAAAAAGTACTTCGCGATTTCGTGCAAGTGTACATGTTCAAGTTATAGTATAAAAAGTATCGTATCCACATGGATTGGTGCGCCTTTTAGAATCTAATCTCTTACACTGAAATGAAAAACACAAATTGTTTAGATGATTGATTTAAAATAAAATTAAATAATAAATAAACAAGTAAAATAATTGAAATAATCGATAAGAGAAATGAGACTGGGTTATTCTGAATTATGGAATGACTGTCGAATGATTTCTTCTTCGTAAGTGGGTGCTCGCACCACCCTACTTGCTCCGGCAATTGGGCTCAATCGATTGCTTATGACATTTCTCCGAGTTGTCAGTTCGTAGATTGGTTGGGCAATTGCGATGAGGGAATTGCTCGGGCAATTTGGGCAACTATCCTTGAGGTTCGGCAAAGCGTAGCTTTTATTAGCCGTTAAAATCCTGCAATTATCGCTAAGCCGGATTAGTTCTTTCGCACTTGGATCGAACCATACTTATTCGTTTCGTGAATCCAATCCTCCCGAATCTGGATAAATGAATCGTTTATCGAAGTCCTCTCCTGATTCTCTCGCAAACAAATTAAATGCCAAGAATAGGTAAACCTCAATTAAGAACACACCACGAACTTAAATAAAAATCAAACTAAATCATCCATAACAATACAATAACCCAAGCCAACTTAAAGTTAATTCATGGATGGGCAAAAGTTTCCAACAAACATTCCTCTCATCACTTAAAATAATCAAAGAGACAAAGATAAAAAACAACTATCACTTGCTTCACTCCCCAAGTTTCTCGATCCAGCCTCCTCTCTAGATGTGGACGGCAAGTTCCTTATATGGAGTAGATTTGGTCAACTTGGAAGATGGAATAATTTAGAGATGGAAATAATCATGATAGAATATATCCATTTCTAATTTTATTCTCATCATGTGTTTCCTTTGCTTTGATCCTTCAATCTTTCCATACCTTCCATCTTGACTTTCTCTCATGATTCCTTTCCATAGATAGCTCCTTCATCAAGGATTAAAATCTGCAAAACAAAGGAAACAAACCACAACAACATCTTTTTCCACCAAAAATTAAACAAAAACAAACAAGTAAAGATATAAGGTGACAACTAATGATAATGCATGAAAATATTAAAATACTACAAATTAAATGTTTAAGTATAGCAATAAACAAGAGTAAATAGGGGAATAAAACAGTACATTATGACACCTAACCCCCCCAAACTCGAGTTGTTGCTTGTCCTCAAGCAATGCAAACCTACAATTAATTGTCAAGGCATTCAATCTTCAAATACATGCTTCAAAGTTTAACTTCTAACCTCAGAACCGGGGCACAAAGTATGATTACCATAAAATTTTTCGAAAGACAAAGAAATTTTCCAGAATCAAAATATAATGCTCTTGATGAAGTGTGTGTGTGGTTGTGATCAAGTTGATTTTCACGATTCTATGTGACAAAAAGGTTTTAACAATAATTGCCTGGGCATTAATCTTACTAAAGCCAGTTTCGGGCACCTCTAACACTCAAGCAATTCTTTTAATTTTATCAACTAGAGCTAGTTTCGGGCACCTCTAGTGATTCTTTTTAATGCACACAAACTAGAGCCTGTTTTGAGTACCTCTAGAAAGATATTGCTTTCTCTTTTTTTTAGATATATGCCTAAAATTCTAAGAACCTAAAATCACAAAGTTTCTATCAAACAACAAGTCACAACCGTGTAAAATATTTTAGCATCATAGTAAAATTCTAAATCCTTTCAATGTAATTCTAAAACCTAAGGCAATTTCAATTAAGTGCAATGTCATGAATCTCATCATTGGTTATCTATCAAACTTAAAGCAAGTAGATCAAACTGAATTTCTTGGAAACTAATATATGCAATCTATATGAAACACTAATGATGAATGCAACTACTATGAATGATGAAAGGTAAATACCCCCCAAACTCGAGATGGGCATTGTCCCCAATGCATGCAAAAATAAACATAAAAATGCAAATGAGTTAGTTAGAGATGTTGTCATCTTTATTAAGCAGTTTCCTTGTTGCAATCAATTTGGCTTTCTTTCCCCTTCTCGGTGGTTGAGTTCTTATAGTTGACGGTGCTGGTGGAACCTTCTCCCTTCGGTCATCATCGCTAGAAGCACTATCCTCATTAGTCTCTGCAATTATATGGGCTTTGCGCTTTGATCTCTTTGGTTCCGTTGATGGAGACAGTATTGGTTCAGAGATCGTATCACCCAAATCCCTTAAACTTTGCAATGAATCGGTGCGGCTAGGTTCCTCCATTGGTTTCTTTCCTTTGTCAAGAACATCAGTTGCTTGAGCAGTAGCAGTTGCCTTGGTAGGAGTGGTTGCCCAGGCAGTATCAGTTGCCTTGGCAGGAGTAGTTGTCGGGGCAACCAAATTCGCTGGGAATATTGGGAATGGCACAGAACAGTCTGGAAATTTCTCTAAGATTACCCGATGCATGGCATTCGTGTGCTCCTTCATGAATTTCATAAAATTGAGTTGTTAATCCTCAATTTGAGCCAATTGTGTCGTGATAGGGCGTAAGAGTTCAGCAACTTGCTCCTTAACACCAGATAGGAGTGCCTGTCCAATTGTAGGGGCATCAGGACCTGCCGAGGCAATTTTCATTGCCTGGGCAATCGTAGATGGCGTTCCTTTCTTCGAGATTTTTCCTTCCTCAGCAGCCTCATCCTCTCTCATTATCTTCAAGCAACGTTTTTTGTTCCACACTTGACGAGAAGACAATACCTCATCCGCCGGCTCCTGTGTTACATTTTCCTGCACAAATAGTTGAGTTATTAAACTTGGAAAGAATAATGCACCAACATCCTTTTGCCGACAAGCGTAAATCTCGTCACAAATGATTTGTCCCACGTTTATGGAACCCCTGTTCAGAATAGAATGAATTAGCAACAAATGAGAATACGAAACAATGGTATTGTGTGTTGTGGGAATTAAACATGTTTGAATAAACTTGTTCCACAACTTTGCCTCTGGCTTTAGCAAAATCCTATTGACTGTTCCTTTGAGAGCTCCTTGATTCCAGTCGCTTCCTTCAATTGTAAGGTCACGCAATACTTCTTCAGCTTTGTCACCCTTCATATTATCAATAAATAGCTGGTGTTCATCCACTTCGACATGCATGCCAAAGAAGTTGTTAATTACTGCGGCATCCAAGAAAATTGCCCTACCACGAACGAAAACATGGGGGTTATCTTTATCTGAAACATGAGCATAAAATTCCCTTACCCACGTGACGTTTGGTGGTTCTTGTTGTTGGCAAAAGATTTGCCACTTGTGGTCTTCGATGATCTTATGGACGCCGAAACCGAGCCCATAGTCTTTGCATGACATATCATATTCGAAACCTTGTTCTTCCCATACCTTCCGATTAGCAAATTTCTTGTTAAATCGTTCCTCAATACTCTTTGTTACAAACCGACGGTAGGGGGTTCGGTTGAAGAACTTGGGTGAGGAATCTTCTTGAGCTTCATTTCCATGGAGAAGGGTCTTGAAAGTTTTAGGAAAATAGATCTCGGAAGTATGAAGGAAAAAGAAAAGATGAAGATGAAGAGTTATTGTGGTGATGGGTATAAGGGAAAGAAAAGATGTGTGATAGATTGTGTATGAAATCAATAAAGGAAAATAATGATGGCAAGGGTGTTTAATTGGGTGTAGGTGATGGCAAGGGGTAAGGAGGGAAAGAGAGAAAATTTTGTTTTAGGTTTTGAAAAAGGAAAGAGGAAAATTTTCGGTGTGGGGTTTTTGGAAAGTTTTGGGGAAGACTTTTGTAGTCAACTATGGAAACTCTCCAAGTTTGACTCTCCTTAAAATCCTTCCAAATCTCAATCAAATCTTTCTTGATCACATATTCTCTTTCTAAAATTCAAAATAAAACAAGAATTATTCAAATAATGAGAGGATAATTATTAATAAAAAATATAAAAACCGAAATTATTAAAAATCACCAAAACTAAAACTAAAAATAAAATGCAATTAAATTAAAAATTACTAAAGAAGAGTATAATTATGCTTCTTCTAAAGTAATCCCTTGTTTTTGTTCTTCCACAGTTGTGTTGATGTAGTGCTTCAATCTTTGTCCATTGACTTTAAACTCTCTTACATCAATTTTGGACTTGATTATCACTACACCATGTGAAAACGGTTTAATTACTTCAAACGGTCCAGACTATCTTGACTTAAGCTTTCCGGGAAAGAGCTTCAATCGAGAATTGAAAAGAACTAATTGCCCAGGCATAAAATGCCGCGGCATCAATTTCTTATCATGCCAACGCTTAGTCTTCTTCTTGTAAATCCTTGCATTATCATAAGCCATTGCACGAAATTCTTCAATTTCATTTAGGCCCAGCAAACGTTTTTGCCCAGCACTCTCCCAATCCATGTTCATGGTTCTAATAGCCCAATATGCCTTATGCTCGATTTCTACCGGAAGATGGCATGATTTTCCATAGACAAGCTGATAAGGTGACATGCCTAAAGGAGTTTTGAATGTAGTGTGATATGCCCAAAGTGCATCATCAATTCGAAGGGACCAATCCTTCCTAAAAGGATTTACCACTTTCTCAAGAATGCTCTTCAATTCTCGGTTAGAAATCTCTGCTTGCCCGTTGGGTTGGGGGTGATATGCCGTGGCAATTCGGTGTGTAACTCCAAGGTGCTACAACATTTTGGCAATCAATTATTATCAAAATGCTTACCGCCATCATTGATTATTGCTCTTGGCATTCCAAACTGTGTGAAAATGTTCTTATGGAGAAATTTCTGAATAGTTTTGGCGTCGTCTTTTTGGCAAGTTGCAGCTTCAACCCATTTAGAAACATAATTAACAGCAAGTAAAATATACATATTACCAAAAAAAGATGGGAAAGATCCCATAAAATCTATACCCCACACATCGAATAATTCGACTTCTAGGATATTTTGAAGTGGAATCTCATGTCTTTTGGAAATATTTCCCGTCCTTTGGCAGCGATCACATTTTGTGTAAAAGTCATTGGCATCTTTATAAAGATTGGGCCAATATAAACCGGATTGTAACACTTTAGCAGCTGTTCGTGTTCCACCAAAATGTCCTCCGTATGGCGAAGAATGACATTGCCGAAGCATATTTTGTTGTTCTTCCTCTGGGACACATCTTCGAATAACCTGATCTGCATATTACTTAAACAAAAGAGGCTCGTCCCAATAATAATTCTTAACATTATGTAGTAACCATTTCTTTCCATGATAATTAAGATCATAAGGTATAACACCGCTAACTAAAAAGTTCACAAAATCGGTATACCATGGTGTTGCCGAGGCAAACATTAATTGTTCATCCGGAAATGCATCATCAGTCTCCCATGGATTATCTTTGTTGTTTTCTTCTTCCAACCTTGACAAATGATCGGTCACTTGATTTTTCGTTCCTTTCCCGTCCTTAATTTCAATGTCAAATTCTTGTAAAAGCAAAATCTAACGAATTAGACGAGGTTTGGCATCTTTCTTAGCAATCAAATATTTAATTGCCGAGTGGTCTGTATGGACAATTACCTTAGTTCCAATTAAATAGGAATGAAATTTATCAAATGCAAATACTATTGCCAGTAATTCCTTTTCCGTGGTTATGTAATTTAATTGAGCGTCATTGAGGGTTTTACTAGCATAGTAAATCACATGAAAGATATTATCTTTCCTTTGGCCTAGTACTGCTCCTACGGCAAAGTCAATTGCATCACACATTATTTCAAATGGTAAAGACCAATCAGGTGGGACAACAATGGGTGCCGAGGCAAGTTGCTTCTTCAAATTTTCAAACGCCGTGTTGCATGATTCGTCAAAGTTAAAAGTTTTATCCTGCTCAAGCAAATTACACAAAGGTTTAGAAATTTTAGAAAAATTATAAATAAACCTTCGGTAAAAACCTGCATGACCAAGGAAACTTCGAATTCCTTTAATCGAGGTTGGTGGTGGCAATTTCTCTATGACGTCCACTTTTGCTCGATCAACTTCAACTCCCTTGGATGAAATCTTATGACCAAGGACAATTCCTTCATCTACCATAAAATGGCATTTCTCCCAATTAAGAACTAAATCCGATTCTTCACATCTTGTCAAAACCTTTTCTAAATTGCCGAGACAATTTTCAAAGTTGTCTCCAAAGACAGAAAAATCATCCATGAAAATTTCCAAAAAATCCTCCACCATATCCGAGAAAATAGCCATCATACACCTTTGAAAGGTTGTCGAAGCATTGCATAAGCCAAACGGCATTCTCCAGAACGCATATGTTTCATATGGGCAAGTGAATGTTGTTTTCTCTTGATCACTTGGTGCTATGACAATCTGGTTGTAACCTGAATATCCGTCAAGAAAACAATAAAATGGTTTTATTTTACTTACGGTAATCAATGCAAACTCTCCAACCTGTAACAGTTCTAGTTGGAATCAATTCATTATTCTCATTTCTTACCACAGTCATACCTCCCTTTTTCGGTACACAATGTACCGGACTTACCCACGTAATATCGGAGATAGGGTATATAACACCTGCATCAAGCCATTTAATGATCTCCTTCATAACAACCTCCTTCATAGCTGGGTTAAGCCTCCTTTTCTCCTCAATTGACAGCTTATGATCGTCCTCTAAAAGGATTTTATGCATGCATACTGCCGACTAATTCCTTTTAAGTCAACAATCGTCCATCATAAGGCTCTCTTATGCCTTTTCAACATGTCAATCAATTGCTCTTCTTTCTTTGGCTGTAACTTAGAAGAAATTATAGCAGGCAATGAATCATTATCTCCCAAATAGGCATATTTCAATTACCTTGACAATGGTTTCAATTCAAGAATTTGAGATTGCTCAATAGATGGTTTTGAAATCTTACCTCCCTTACCTGAATAATCAACTGGTTTGAACAACTTACCTGGATGACTAACTTTCCAATTGGCTTCATGTTGTTCTTTGTCGCTTGGTTCTTCAAGTTTGATACGTTCTTCAGGTTCGGCAATACAATTGCCGAGGCAATTTTTAAGGACATCTTCCTCAACTCCAAAGTTGAATTCAATAGTTGCTTGAATGATTTTGCATTCCTCTAGGTCATCTGTATGCTTAAGAGTGTGAAAAGCGTTAAGCTTGACTTGCTGATCATTGACTCGCATCGTAAGTTCTCCTTTCTCGACATCAATTAAAGTCCTTCCCATCGCTAAAAATGGTCTCCCAAGAATGATGGGTGCAGATTCGTCTGCTTCACAATCCAAAACAATAAAATCAGCAGGAAAAATAAATTTGTCGACACTTACCAATATGTCCTCGATTTTCCCTTTTGGATGCACATAAGATCTATCAGCAAGCTGCAACATCATAGTGGTTGGTCTAGCTTTTCCGATTCCCAATCGTTGGAAAACCGATTTTGGCATAAGATTTATACTTGCTCCAAGATCACATACTGCCTTCCTACATAGTGATTTCCAATTGAACATGGAATTGTAAAACTTCCTGGATCTTTTAACTTCAGAGGCATCTTGTTGTGCAACATGGCCATACATCCTTTTGTCATGGCAATAGTCTCAAACTCACCTAACCTAGTTCTCTTAGAAACAATTTCCTTGAGAAACTTAGCGTAATTCGACATCTGCTCTATTGCCTCAACCAACAGAAAATTAATATGAACTTGCTTCAAAATATCTAAGAATTTCTTGAATTGATATTCTTGCTTTTGCTGTCGAGGCCTTTATGGAAAAGGTAGTGGCAATCGGATGTCCTCGATCTTCTCACTCGTTTGGAACTTGAATGAGGGTAATGTCAAGGCATCAGGACTTGCCTCGGCATTCTTCGATTCCTCCTTCTTTTCATCATCTTTTTGTCTCGGTGTTGGCTTCACTGGATGTTCTTTTTTCTACACAGATTCATTGTTAATCCGTAATCCACTTCGATTAGTGATTACCTTACATTGCTCATGGCCAATTCTTTTGGTGATCTCAGTGTTGCTAGGTAAACCGCCTTATGGTCTTGTATTCACATTTTTTGCAAATTGACCAAATTTTGTTTCCAGCGTTTTGAGTGTTGCCTCTTGATTTTGCAACCGCATCTCAGTCCTATTCATAAAAGCTTCAGTCCTGTTCATTAAAACATCAATTTTGTTTATGAAAGCATCAGTTTTTTCCATGAAAGCATTAGTTCTTTTATCATTACTAGGAAACATAGGTTCAGTTCTTGTCATAAAAGTTTTTAAAGTATCTTCTAAAGAACCAGACTGCATCGTTTGTTGCGGCATCTGTTGCCGAGGCATATTCTGTTGGAATCCTGATACTTGTGTGCTCGAACTTCCTTGATTAAGAGCATTATTCGGATTGCTCCAAAAGAAATTGGGATACTTTTTCCAAGCCGGATTGTAAGTGTTTGACATTGCATTGTTCCGACTATAATTTCCCACGTAAAAACTCGACTCTGGATTCTGCAAACACTCAGAAGAATTATGGTCACCATTACATATTTCACAAAAAGAATTCAATACCTTGATTTCCTTTTTGTTACTCGGACGTTGCATATTCATAACCAAGTTGGTTAAGGTAGCTAATTGTGAAGCAATCGAATCCAATGCATCATTTTCAGTGGTGTTACGCCTAACTCCTCCTCGTCTAGTGTTTGGGAATTGATAATCGTTCTTTTCCAAGCGATTAAAAATTTCCATAGCTTCTTCCGTGGGCTTATCTAGGAGTATGCCATTTGCCGAGGCATCTAGCATCATCCTAGTTGGTGTGTTCACAACATTGTAGAACACCGTCACTTGTGTCCATAATGGGAATCCATGCATAGGGCATTTGTTCAGAAGTTCCCGATATCGCTCCCAAGCTTCATACATTGCTTCGTCATCAGCCTACCGAAAAGAAGTAATTTCATTACGTAATCTATCAGTCAGATTAGTAGAACTAAATCGAGCAATAAAATCACGACATAATTCCGCCCAAGATCCTATAGATCCGGATGAAATACTATTGAACCATGTTTTAGCTCTATCTCGTAATGAATAAGGGAACAATTTGAGTTTAAGGACATGCTCATGAATTCCCTGAATTTTAAATGAGTTGTAAATCTCCAAGAACGATTTGAGATGTTGCCTAGCATCTTCAGTTACCGATCCGCCAAATTGACCAATCGTATTGAACATCACTGGCTTTAATTCAAAATACGTTGCTTCGATTTCTGGTGCAACTACTCCTGGATTTAATCCATTAAGATCTTCCTCTAAGTAATCTCGAATAGCCCTGCGTCTAATTTGAATTGGTGGTTGGTCCTCTATGTCATCTCCTATTGCCACGGCATTTTGATTGTCGATACGAGGAAAAAGATCTGCCATAGTTGCTCGTTGTTCACGTCTCCTTCTACAAAAAACTTGTTCGATTTTGGGTTCAAATAATGTTCTTCTGATGGTGGTCTTGTCCTGGTCATACACAGCAACAAAACCAAATTTGACAAATTCTTTGAATCCGAATTAAAACTTAAAAGAAATAAAATAAAATGAAATACAAGAAACTAAAAGCAAAGTCGCTATTGTCAATCCCCGGCAACGGCGCCAAAAACTTGTTGCGCGTAAAAAGTACTTTGCGATTGAGTGTACACGTTCAAGTTATAGTATAAAAAGTATCGTATCCACAGGGATTGGTGCGCCTTTCAGAATCTAATCTCTTGCACTGAAATGAAAAACATAAATTGTTTAGATGATTGATTTAAAATAAAATTAAATAATAAATAAACAAGTAAAATAATTGAAATAATCGATAAGATAAATGAGGTTGGGTTATTCCGAATTATGGAATGAATGTCGAATGATTTCTTCTTCGTAAGTGGGTGCTCGCACCACCCTACTTGCTCCGACAATTGGGCTCAATCGATTGCTTATGACATTTCTCTGAGTTGTCAGTTTGTAGTTTGGTTGGGCAATTGCGATGAGAGAATTGCTCAGGCAATTTGGGCGACTATTCTTGAGGTTCGGTAAAGCGTAGCTTCTATTAGCCGTTGAAATCCTACACTTATCCCTAAGCCGGATTAGTTCTTTCGCACTTGGATCGAACCATACCTATTCGTTTCGTGAACCCAATCCTCCCGAGTCTGGATAAATGAATCGTTTATCGAGGTCCTCTCCCGATTCTCTCGCAAACAAATTAAATGCCAAGAATAGGTAAACCTCAATTAAGAACACACCACGAACTTAAATAAAAATCAAACTAAATCATCCATAACAATAGAATAACTCAAGCCAACTTAAAGTTAGTTCATGTCTGGGCAAAAGTTTCCAACAAACATTCCTCTCATCACTTAAAATAATCAAAGAGACAAAGATAAAAAACAACTGTCACTTGCTTCACTCCTCAAGTTTCGTGATCCAGCCTCCTCTCTAGATGTGGACTACAAGTTCCTTATATGGAGTAGATTTGGTCAACATGGAAGATAGAATAATTTAGAGATGGAAATAATCATGATAGAATATATTCATTTCTAATTTTATTCTCATCATGTGTTTCCTTCTTTGCTTTGATCCTTCAATCTTTCCATACCTTCCATCTTGACTTTCTCTCATGATTCCTTTCCATAGATAGCTCCTTCATCAAGGATTAAAATCTGCAAAACAAAGGAAACAAACCACAACAACATCTTTTTCCACCAAAAATTAAACAAAAACAAACAAGTAAAGATATAAGGTGACAACTAATGATAATGCATGAAAATATTAAAATACTACAAATTAAATGTTTAAGTATAGCAATAAACAAGAGTAAATAGGGGAATAAAACAGTACATTATGACACCTAACAGAGGCATTACAAGCTACCTCGTATTGGCGAATGATAGCTTGGTCTTTTCAGATAGAGTCATTTCTTTGCAGTCTTGACTCTTACTTGTTTTTCGGACTCTTTTTCAAAAATGAACCTTTCATCGGGCCCTTATCTTTGATCATGAAGACCATTATGCCCCTTAACTCACTGAATTGCTCCTTGATTTCATCTTAAAAGCACTCTATGCATGAAAATATCTCATTTTGATTATTGACTATAAGCTTATGAAGTTCCTCAAGCGTGCTCACTCTAACCACAAGGTTATCCAGGTTTCTAAAGTTGTATCATTCCAAGATTATCCCCTTTTCCTTTCTAGATTCAAATGGGAACGTTCCTTTCGAGATAACTCCACGCCTAGCAAAGTTTTCACTCATTCTGGCTTTTGATGCTGAACCTCTAATAGGTGCCATGATATTCCTCCAATTTATTGTCTAACCACTTAATGCATGATATATGCTTGAAAATGCATGAAAATGAATGAATGCAAGCAAAGGTGCAAATTCTATTAGTGGTCACCCTTTGAGTATCTTTTACTGGAAAGGTTCTTGGTTCTAAGCAACGATCTCCCACTGACAAACTTTGAGTCAAACTTTTAATCGTTCGATAGCTGAGGGAATCTTCTATCTCGGGGCAATGAGTAGATGGTATACTTCGAATTTTATAAGTAGAATATTCATAGGTTAGTCTTTATACTTGAACCATCATCGGTGTGTTGTATTACCATCACCTTTGAATAAACCATGGTGACAATTAAGTAGCCTAGCAACTTCATGTTGACTGTCTTCCTTGGAGGAAAGCTACAACACTAAAAAGCCCTCATAGTTGCAGACTTGACTGGGTACTCATAGGGTTACCTAATCTTTGATTGACTCTAACACTACGTTGAGCTCTTAAGATAACCTCCTTGTTAAAAAATTTTCTATAGTGGGAGCTTCTAGTTTGAGCAAACCAACCTAATTAACACCTTCATGTAATGTTCATGCAACAATTAACATAATGTATGCTATGAGATGTATACCATGAAATGTATGCATGAATGCAATTAAGGATGTTGATCACGTTAGTGATCGCCCTTTGAGCAACTTTACCGATTAAAGGATCCTAATGTCCTTTTATTATTTTTCTTTCCCTTTTATTTCATTTTCTCATTTTAAACCTTTTCTTTTCTTTTTTTTTCTTTTTCTCTCTTCTCTTGATTTTCTCAATTTTCTTTTTTCCATTATTCTTCCTTTTTCTTCTAATCTCTTTTTCTTATATTTTTATTTCTATTTTTTTTTGTCTTTTTTTTTAGTTCTATTTTTTCTCATTGTTTTCTTTTTCTTTCTATTATTCTTATTTTATCTTCTCTCTCTCTCTTTTTTTCTTTTCTTCTTTTTTTAATCTCTTAATTTCTATTTTTTATTATTTTTTCTTATTTCTTTTTTTTTCTATTTTCAACTCTTCTCTCTTTTTCTTCTTTTCTTCATCTCTCAAATTTCTATTGTTTCTTTTTCTTTCTAATTTTCCTATTTTTCCTTCTTTCTCTTCTTTTTCTATTTTTTACTCTAATTAGAATGAGAGCATCTAATTGGACAAACCACTTAGATCAACACCTCTAGATATGAAGTGTTTAAATAAATAAAACACACACGAAAAGGTTAGTGCGAAATGAAAACAATAAATGAGCTAATGAAACAAAGCAAAGCAACCTTATTTATCTCGTCTAAAAGAACCTAGGTTAACCGCATGACTCTAATTGGGTAGGTTGACTAAATTCTCTAAATGTAGTTTGGTTCTACGAGGTACCCAAATTGTCCTCGTTGTTCTCTTCTAAGAGTAGCAAGGACCCCGATCAGCACCCATTATAGGCTCATTTCAATCGAGTTCAATTCGAGGGGACCCTTTCACTATGTCCATACGGGGAAACAATATTCCCACGAAAACATAGGGTAGTCGAGCCCCGAAGGTACTTACTAGGCCCATATGGAGGAACAATATCCTCACAAAAGCGCTAGCATTTTCTCCCACTTAGACGGACGAGTTTATATGTCAAATGCACTAAAATAAATTTGTATTCCTAAAAAGATATTAAATTAATTCCAAAATGAACTTGCAATTTCCAATTAGGGAAAAAAATTTCGTCTTAAGGTCTGACTCTCTTTTTTGTAAAAACAAAATTTGTCCCGAGTAGAGTCGCCAACAGTAACGACCATCCCGTCGTTAAAAATTAAATATTTTTGTAAAAATTAGAACTATTTGAAAAATTGAGGCTAGGTTTAAAGAATTGGGTATTTATGTTAAAATTGGGGAATTTTGAAATAGGTTTAAATATTAGGTTTCAAAAATGATGAAATTAGGGACTTGTTTGAAAATTTGGGGTTTTAATTTAAAAAATAGAGATTTAATTTGAAACTAAAAAATTGGGAATTTTAAGAAAAAAAAGGATTTAAAAATAATTGGGAGACTTTATTTAAAATGGGGTTTGAAAATAAATTAATTTAGGTTTAAAAGAGGATAAAAAGGGAATTTATTTTAAAAAGACTAGAGTCGCCACCGGTCACTTTAGTAGACCGGACACCGTTAAAACCAGAGATTCTAAAAAAATGGAATCGGGAGTCGGTTACAGATGAGATATAAAAATACCCCACACCGCCCAAAAATTGATACCTAATCCAATATAATTGCCCGAATTTGAAATTTACAAGTTCATATTTTTATTAATTTATTATCCGTTTAAGAATACGAATATATTTTAAAGACCTCGATATTCGAAGGTAAACGCATACACCGCCACCACTACGACCGAATATTTAGATATCGCATTTTTCTTAATTAGATTAGATTAAACGTTAAATGTCACATGTTTAACAAATATATACAAATTTACAAGTAAAAGTAAATGCGGGAAAGTAAAGCACATAAATTAAATTACAACAAGTATATATGCGAAAAATTAAAGCGGTAAATTAAATGTTAGATGTTAGATACGAGAAAATAAATTGCAATAAATTAAAATGCGGAAAATTAAATACGAGAAATTAAATGTTATATGTTAGTTATTTACACTAAACGGGCTATAAATAATACGGATCATTCTCCGTTGCGGGTCACCGTAAAACTGATCAAATAAGTAAATAAAATAAAAAAAAGAATAAATAAATGAATAATAGTAAGATGTAAGTATGATAACATATTCATATAATAATATAATCTAGAAATTAATATATATATATATATACATAATACGTATGCTAATATAAAGACAATATTATAAAGTATATAAAATACAATAACTGTGTATACGTTAACAAAAGAACAATATAATATAAATAATAATGTCAAAAACTATGTTAATGTTAATCATAATTATACACTTAAACGTAATAAGTAATATATATATAACATGAATATAAATACGTAACTATATAAAACATTGATAAAAACTATAACTATTATGTAATACTAAATAAAGTGAACTGTAATAAGGTAATAATATAAAAAGAATAAGGTATTATAATAAAAAAATATATAATATAAACAAATGTAAATAATATAAATATAATAAACATAATATATTAAAACCGGTAATTGAATAATAAGGAAAGTGAAAAGACAAAAAATGGCATCAAAGAAATAAAGAGATTTAAGGCATACATAAAGATTTTAATATTGAATAAAGAAATATAGGAATATGTGGAAACCAAATATAAAATAAAGAAAACAAACAAGATACGTGAGAACTCAAATTATAATGAAATTAAATGGAAATAATCTTGAAAAAATAGAAAGATAACCTTTAATAATCCATAATCAATGCAATTAAATAAAAGAAAGTTTTAAAGGCAATTTTAATAGAAATGGGCTATCATTAAATAAAATCAGGGGCTAAAGTGTTAAAAATAAAAATAAAAGAACGGTTTAAAATAAAAACAAAATGAAAGATGATAAAATTGAAATGAAAAGACAAATTCAAGGGACTGAAAACAACATTTTCCCGTGACGGAAAACCAAACGTCCCATTATTCTAGGGACTAGGCTTGTAATTAACCCATTCACCTATTTTGCGCGAATCCTCTCCCGGATACGGGTCACCACGCGGATCTAAGGCTACCAAAACGACGTAGTTTTACTTGTCATATATATATATGGAAGGCTTAAGCTATGAAAGCTTGAAGCCCTCATTTGTTTTAAAACCCATAAACAAGAGAGTTAAATTCTCTGTAATAACCAAAAGCTCCGACCCCTATTTCCAGAAAGCGGTGATCGGACAGTCGCCTCAGCCACCGCAGGCGGTGACCGGCGACGGTGAAAAAGCTTAAACCTCACCTTTTTTTGGAAAAATAGATCGAACCCCCAAATCAACAAAAGAAACCTTTTTCTTCGTTCGAAATCCAAAAAAAACGCAATGAACAACCCTTCTTTCGGTTCAAAAAACCAGGAAACTTTTAGATTTGAAAACCTTCTCGAAAACTCGAGTTTAAAGATGAGAGGGAAAAGAGGAGAAGGGAACGCCGGCGACGGGAACCAACTGCAACAAAAGGTAAAGCCCTAACCCTAATTTCTATTCGAAGTAAATAAAATGCTCTGAAATTCTTTGTTTTCATTTCTTTGGAGAAATCCCGCCTAGGATTTACATTTGATGGATTCGACTCTTTATAGTCGATTTTTACATAATGTTGAAAAATAAAAACATAAAACGGTTGTTGATTGCTCCTCTATTTTGTTTGCTTGTTGGTAATGTTGTTGGTTGATTCGTACGAGTAAGGGGACCATCTCATGTCCTTGCTTTGGCCGGATCTGCTGGGGAGAAGGGACCAGTTGACGTCGTTGTGGCTGCATCCGTGGAGGGCTGCTTGGAATTGAAAGGTCTCAATTCCAGAGGCTTCTGGAATTCGAACGATTGGGGGAAGTCGAAAGGTTTTCGGGTCGATATCCGGGTCAAACGGGTTAAAGTGGGTTCTGGTTTAGGTGTATCATGGATCTAAATAGGGTAAGTCCCGACGGTTTATTACATGAGGTTATGGCTCTAGAAAGGGTAACCGAATTGTCCTTACTGTTGCCTAAAGCTACTAAGGCCTTTAGACCTCCCCTAATATAGGATTACAAAACCAAGTTCAACTCGAGGGGATGCACTTCCTTATGACTATACGAAGGTTAACATTACGAAGTCATAAATCACATGTAACCGGGAGGCGACTACTATCCCATACAAAGGTTAACCTCACGAAGGAGTAGCGTTTTGCCCCCACTTAAATAGGATTGAGCTCGGGTAGAAAGCTCATGGAATGATGCAACACAATATGTACCCTTTTTGTGGCTATACTCTCTTGAATGGTCCCCAACGGAGTCGCCAAATTGTCGACATCGTTTTCGGTCTAGGTCAAAATTTGTTTGACCCTCAAAATCTTGTCAAAAGTTGGAGTCGTCATCAATCGTTTTGAATAAGTACGACTGAAAACCCATAAAACTGATCTGCGTTTAAATCAGAGTTGTAATCGGGTTCGGGAGTCGGTTACGTGTTATGAAGGTTATAGCACCCCACAACACCCAAAATTGGTACCTAAAAGGGGTTTTATTGTCTATCAAGCTTCAAAGGTGGGTTAATAGCACTATTATATAAAAATTAACTATAAAAAAATAATATAATGTAGAACACATACCAAAAATAATTGAAACATATAATTAAACTAAAACAATTCAAAAAAATCAAACTACATAAATTTAAAAAAAATAATTTTCTAATATAATTAAAATTCAAGTCACAAATTAATTAAATTAATAAAACCAACTAATTCTCAAATTAAATCTAGAACGAGTTTATTGGTTTAAATGAATAAGGATCTAACTAAAATAAATCTAAAAAGAAGACTAGAATTTAATTAAACTAAAAAATGTACTAAAAAGAAAGAATATGAAACTTAAGAGTCTAAACCTAAATATCTCAACTTAAAAAGGACCTACAAAGCAAATTTCCCTAATTTTTATAGTTGCCTGCGGCTTCTGTAATTTCAAATTTGAAATTGAACTCCCGTTAGCATTTGCTCACTAAAACACGCGGTCTTCTCCTTTAATATTGCATATTCAACGTTTAAATTTTTTTTTATATCACTCATCAAAATTAATTAAAGGCAGGATAATTAAATACGTTTTAGTTCTCAAAACCTTTTTCATTCTCACTTCTCAGTTTATTTTACATACAAAAACTAAATAAAGGAATAGAGATAAAAAAAATAAAGTAATATTCGACTCTTTTTTATCTCTTTCAAAGTTATCATCACCGCAAGGTAATCACTTGATTTTCTTCTTGTTTTCTCTTGCTCAAGCTTCCTCACTAGAACTCCTCTTTTTTAGTATGATTTTCGTCTATATTTTTTTGTGTATTTTACTAGAGGGTTTGGGATATTTATAGTATGAAAATAAGGTTTGTGAGGAGTTTGAACTCCAAAAATTTAGGGATTGGTTGGAGTGTCTGCTTGGTGAGGAAGAATTTGAGATGAGTTCAAACTTCTCTATTGATTTTTTTAAATATTTTTTCAGATTTTTTCGATTTAGATCATTCTAGATTTATTTTTTTGATATTTGATTTTTTTAAATATTTTCATATTTTTTTTAAAAAAATTAAATTTATTTATATTTTATATTTTTGAATTTTTAATTAATTTTTATTTATTAATAAAATTTATTAAATTAGGTTTGATACCAAAATTTGTTGCATAAAGATCTGATTTTAATTTTTTTACACATTTAAAAAAAAGTTATCTACATTTAATAGCTTTTGTCTTATCAAAATCTTTTCCCCGATCTTTTCACCTCATGAAACTCTATCCATTTTTCATATAATTTTATATTATTTTATAATTTTTTCATATTTTATATTAAATCAGTTTCTTAAATGAATAAATGTCGTTATAGCTCCCTTAAACCTTACCTCTAATTTTAATTTAGTCCCTCTAGACTTAATTCCTTTTTATGCTTGTTTATTTCCATTTGTTGTCACCAACATTTTTAATTGCTTAATTTTATCTTAAATAAGTAGTTTAATCTTGCATTTGATCCCTAGTTTTTTGGGTTTATTTATATTTTACCCATTTTTGTATACATATTTTTTCTTTTATAACTTTAAATTTATTATGGTCCTTGTTTATGCTTATATGTTTTTATATTCGATGTGGCTTTTTTGTTTGTGTTTGGTAGAAAGCTTTTAGGATTAGTTTTAGAGTCTTGAAATTTAATTTAATTAGTTTAAAATATGTTATTGACTTAAGACAAACGTTTAAGTAAGCCTTCTCACTACTTCCGAAAGATCAAACTTCCCAAGCACAGACAAACGAAAAACGTTCTAAGCGGAAACAGATCAAACGAGATGAACGATAAAGAACTTTGAAATAACGTTCAAGAACAAAGAATTTAGAGTAAATGCCTTTATTCCTTGGAAACTTGAAATACTCTAATACATCAAATGAGGTGGGGAAGACCTCTATTTATACTTGAATTTCTCTAATCCGACGGTTCCTACTGATTTACATCAACGGTTAAGATACAACCCTATCCATTTACAAAGCATAATTTTAAAATATTCCCAACTAACTATGAAAAGTATCTTTTATGTTCACACAATGTGTTCACATAGCTTGGATAGATAAGGCTTTTAGAACCCAATGCGTTCACACAGTCTCATCCTTGGAATTATTTGGGTAGACAAATATGCATCCTGTGGTGTCAATGTCTCGGACCTTAACCTACAGTCCGTGACATAATCTATAAAATATTAGTTTTTTTTAGATTTTTAGGGTATTAATTAATTTAGGGAATATTAGAATGACTTGGTATATAATTTGATAATTAGACTTATTTGATATCGTTTTAATCTACGATTTAATGTATAGTCACCGTTATTTATTAAATATTTAGTTAATTCAAACCCATTAAATTGCTAAAGCTTATTTAATTAAAATTTATATTTAAATAAGAATATTTGATTAAATTTCATTTAAATTTCAACAATTTTCATAGATTAAAAGCAACGTATATTTGATACTGATTTTCGGACATGATGAGAGTGTTAACCCTTACCCACATGTAATCAACTCCTAAACTCAAACGAATCTTTGATTTTATTTTCATAATGGTCGATCTATCAAAATAGTTGATTGTGACTAAATTTTATTATTTTTAAAAAATACAATAAAATTCTCTCATTTTTAAATATTATTGAAAAATAGATATAACTCTTTTTTCGAACTTTTTAAATTTTTAAACTAAATTTATCATAAAAAATAATAATTTGTTTTTGATCATAGAATAAAAGTAGTGACGTGAACTAAAAGCAAAAAAAAGAGTATCGGCACCTAAACAAGTTTATTCTTTATTCCATAGAGACGAGATAAAATAATTTATATTCGATGCACTGATGATGTACAATTCAATACATTATCAATGAACAAAGTAACGATACATCATTAAAAATTTTAAAAACAAAATTCATCCACCATTATTTTTAATGATGTATCATCACAATATTAATTGATAATGTATCGAGTTATATACGATCATTGCATCAGATACTAATATAATAAAAGTTTAAGTAATGAGGAAGGGCAGAACGTTGAGCAAGAACTCTCCATACGCAAATGTTGCACTACCGGTGTGCATGTTGTCCTGCTTCTTGAAATTTTCAGTTAAACCCTAGACACAAAACACAAAAACAAACATCACTCTAAAACTACAAACCATTACTTAACCAAAAAACAAAAGAAACATAAATCTTCTATTTTAACCTAACATTTAGGGTTTAAGATTTGGATTTAGAGTTAATTAAAGTATAGTTTTTAAGATTTAAGGTTTAAGATTTAGAATTAAGATTTAAGACTTAATGTTAGGACATAAATATAAACATAAAAAAGGATAGACAACTTTTGTTTAATACAAAGCCTCGTTAAGAAACAAGAGGAAAGCTTACTTTGACAATAAGAGAGCACCTGCAAGGAGAAAAAAAAAACAATTTAAAAATAAAATTAGGAGAGTTAATCAATGAAAGATTATGTTAAAAAATAAGGCTTAAATCACATAATCACTTCTGAGTTTAATAAATTTGATCAAATTACATAAAAATTTTATAAGAAATTATCAAGTTCAAAACTCAATCATTTAAGTAAACGTTAAATATTTTAGGATCATTTTAATGAAAACGTAATTTGAAAAAGTTAGTTTAAGAAATTTATCGAGTTCAAAAGTCATTTTGTGATTTAATCGAAGAACAAGAAGCACTAATAAAAAAGATAATGAATCGTACAAGATGAAGTTTTCATATTCAACGGACAAGATTGGATCCAAAGTTTTATCAAACTTGATTATAAGCAACTCCAAGACAGGGGGAGAAATATCGATTCCTTGACTCAATAGTGCCTCGTTGAACTCATTCATCTCAATTTTACCAATCTTGTCCCTGTCGAATCTCTCAAAAATATCCTACAAAAACATAAACATGCCATTATTGTAAGTCATTGATGTAATAATAAGATAAAAATAAAATAAAATCTTCTTATCGTATGGAAATTACCCTCAAAGTATGAAGACTATTGAACAACGAAGTGAACTCCTTGGGACCTATTTTAAGAAACAAACATTGTTACAAAGTTTCTTTTTAACGAGAACCTCTTTCCCTTAATAATATTTATCGACTCGATTTAATTAATCAATTTATTTTTTGGATAAATGAACTGTATTCATCCAAGTAACCATAAAGTGATCCAAATCTGTACAAACAATCAGTAGAAACAAACCCTAATATTATTGTCTATACAAATAACTTGTATTCTATAAAATGCCCCATCTTTCAGCTATACAAGTATCCTGAGCATTAACTTTATTGTAACCCAAAAATTTTCATTGTATATTGTGCTTAATAATAGTAAAGAAATCCTCCTCAGCTTTCGGTTCTAAGTCATGTATCCTCCAATTTCACTCAATCCATATAAAGTAGTTGTAGCTATTCTAGGCTAATCTCACGATCGCCGCTCGCATCGTCTTCCCTTTGCCAGAATTTTATGTATCTTATGTATCTTTTAACTCAAGTCCAACACAATCTAATCATTTTTTTCTAATTATTCGAAAGATCATTTTAGGAAACAATCGAGATTAAATATCAAAAGGGGTTAAATTATTTAACTTTAAAAATACAAAAGCTTATTGAGTATTTAAATTATAATAATAGTAAAAAGAAGAATACTAACCGATCTTTCTTTTGTAGCTGTTAGTGAAGAAATAGATGAGCATATGAACAGTTCTCACACTGAAACTTCCATGGTAGGATGAAAGAGCTCTCTGCAATCCCTTATCATCAATAAATCCATTTTCATCTTCATTGCCCAATCGAAAGCATGCAACGATGTTAGGATCCGTATCCGGCGAAAACGTCGACGGGAATAGAGCCGAGAACACGCTTTTGTAACACCCTGCTGGAGGAGGAACATAGCCGGAGGAGTGTTGAGGCTTTTCATCAGACATGTTGCTAAATATGAAATTTGTATTCGTTTTTTCTTCTACTTTTTCCTGGATTTCTTGATGTAGTATTTATAAACAAAGAGTTTGTTAAATCAGGCTTACTTTTGAACATTATTTGCAAAACTACCATTTTTATTATTTTTCTTTAAGAAATTAAAATATATATTGTAGGTAGTAGCGATTAATTTCGTATTTCGTATCTACTTTCATTAAGAGGATTAATTTTTACTTTTTAACATTATTTCACTGGGGAGGCATTGAATTAGGGTTCGTTTCGGAGCTTAGGTTTTATTTCAATTTTTTCAAATGTTTAAACTCTTTTATGATATTTTTTTTTTAACAAGCTAACAGTAATTACAAGTAGTATCTGTTTTAGAATATAATCTTCACCATTTGACATTGATCGCTCAATCACTCTGTTGGCATCGCTGGTGCTCGAACCCGTGACCTCTAGGAACATCAATCGTTCTTTTAACCACTTGGGCTAGAGGGTTCGTGCACTCTTTTATGATCTTTATGTATATAGTTGATTTTTTCTTTTATCAATAAAGTTAAATGATTAAAATCGAACCACGTTAAATATTTTTTATATATATAATTTATTTTAAGTTGATTAATTCTATTTGAATTAAGGACATGTCTACATCTATTATGTTCTAAGTTTAAGTGTATTTTAATTTTTTTTAATCCACATTATTTTTAAAATAAAACAATAAAAAATTTGATATTTATTTGTGCATGTACATTTTGCGAGCTGAAATTGGGTTTAATATTGTTCGGTGAGCAATTATTGTGGGACCATTGCCCCAATGAAAAAAATGGAGAAATATTTATTGTTTTATAACGAAGTTAGCCGTGTGGTCCCTTTCAATTAGTGATTTTCAGGTAGAATTTATTCGCATTCCTTAAGAATTAAGTATAACTATTTTTCTAATACTTGAAAAATTATTAATTTTATAAGTTGAATTTAATAGTGATTGGAAAATAATTTAAAATGTAGTATGACAATCTTAAATAATGTGGTGTATTGAATGTAACGTGGCTCAGTAAAAAATTAATCGTAATTTTTTATATAATTTTTTAATTAATTAAAATATAACACGTAATAAGTTATAAAAATTCTGAAATACTTAAAAAATCTAATTTTATAACATAAATCACTAAATTTTAATATTTTCGTATCTATGATCTCAAAACTCATTATTACCGTCAATCATTATTGGTCTTTCCCACATCACTAGACTATCAGTGTTGTCTCCCTAGATCCTTAAACTTAAACCTTCATATATTCAAATTAACAAAATTAAATATTTTATCTTATTTTTCAATCGTCGTAAACTACCACTACTCACCATTTTATATAATTTAGATTTATTATATTTTCGATCAGAGACTGAGCAAGATTTAGGATACGGGCAAAACATAAATATTTAGAAATAGGGGGATAAATTTATAGAAAAACTAAATTTTAAAAAATTTAAATAGAAGGATGAAAGTATAAAAAATTCTTTGGGAGTGAGACAACCCACGTAGTTTTGTCACTATTTCCGACATTAAAACCATAAATCAGAGTCAAAAGATAAAAAAAAATATTTAAAGATGGATAACAATAGAACCTGACCGACTTGTTATCTCAAGTCTACATAGACTAGATCTCTCGCATTGAAACAAACCCTTTAATCTAAGGGAAAAACAATAGTTTTTTTGGGGATTGGGGACATAATTGAATTATAATTTATTAGATATTCAAAATATAATTTTATCTATCTAAAGGGTCAAACGAAATATATCCTTGCATCGTTATCTTGTAAGTACTGAATTACAATTTTACCTATCTTTATAGCGGTACTCGTAAAATCATATCAATATATATAATTTTTATTACCGTTATGAGAGGTTGTATATCGATACAGATTAACACATATTAATCACCTTATTAATTATACACTACAAGATAATTATTACATATATATTATTTGACAAATAAGTTATGTCACAATAATAAAAAATTTTGATTAAATGTTTGACACAATAATTATTTAAAATTGTGATAAACAAATAGCCACAATTACTTTTTTAAATATGACTAATTATTTAACACTAAAAAAATAATTTTATAATAAAATTATCATAATAATTAATCAATTAATAATCAGTATTATCTTGTCACTAAAAATAAATAATTCAACAAAAATATAAATACTATTAAAATATAAAAAAATTCAAACTAACATAAAAATATTTTTTATAAAAATTAAATTCAATATTTAACTATTAATATATTAAATTATATTCCATGTCATGTCCTCCACACCAAAGCTAATATTTAGACGTTTTCCTACAAAATAAACAATAAAAATAATGAATTAATTACTATAAAATAATTAATTTATAATGAAAAAGTAATGGTTAAAAATAAATTATAAAAATAAACTTACATCGTTAATTGCAGAATTTGACTGAGAAGTATTGAGAAATAGATTTAAAATTAATTGTTCACCTGCAAACCGTGCAAATAACTCTCTTACTTGTAGTTTCATAGTTTGTATCTCAATAGTCTTTCTTTGAGCTATAAGTTCTTCACGTTGAGTTTCTATATTAACGTTGGAGTTAAATGTTGGTTTCTTCTTGTTTTTTTCGTAATTTTAGTAAGTTTTACAACTTTATATTTTGCGTATCTTTTTGTAGCGACCGTTTTTGTTAAAATATGACTTTTTACTTGAGAACTGTATGTTATTCCTCCAACACTTATACCACGTGAGTAATTTGATATTGTTCCCAAAATCAAGTGCAAAATATTCCATTAAGGGTATAGGTGCAAATGAAATATTTTCTTGATTTTTTTATCTCTCTTCTCGAAGCTTATTCTATATTTTTAAATAAAAATAATTAATTGTTTGAAAAAAATAAATTTAATAAAAAATAAACTAACCATTATTTCTTCTCCATTTGGTATAGATCAAGTGTCGTTAGATTTTACATGTGTGGCCTTCCAAAGTGTTACAGCATCCGGCCATTCATCGAAATCTTTATCTATCTGAAATAACAAAATTCAAACTTAAATAAATACGATGGATGCGCATAAATTGAATATTTAATTTACCATCTCATATGTTTTTTTAACAATTGATTTTGTGCCAAAAATGGATTCAATTTGTTGGTGTCCTCTGTTCACTTGTTTAAAAATGGATCCAATATGATTAAAAGTTAGTTTTATATAATATGAATAAAAAATAAAATATATTAAATAAACATACCTTAAATTTATTTGTAGTCTATTTATTGGCAATCAACCATTCTCAATTATTTATGCTCACATCACATGGACATTCAGTGCTCTTCAAATAAAAAAGATATAAATGATGTTGACGATTTTTATACTGAACTTACACTTGTTTTATCACATAAGGATATACATCATCGGAAAAATTAAATTTATCCTAAAATTAAATAAAAATATATATAATAATTTTAAAATAAATATGTACCACAAATATCGTAAGGATAATACTTATGTTCATGCATATTTATTAAATATATATATATATATATATATATAAATCATACCTTCAATATGAGCCATAATGTCTTGACGTTGTTTTTAGGAATTTTTTCTAGCTAGCGACATGAAACGGTGTATGTTGTCGAACACAATTTGTTACTTCAGCCTTAAAAATATTGACATGCTTTTTTTTTCTTGCAAGTTTTGTATTTGTAGTTGCCCCCTTCCTTTTTTTTAGAATATTCATTTTCTTGCAAACTTATAATCATATATTATTTTTTTGATAACTATAATTTTAGTGTCAAAAAATTTTAGTAACATGTAGAATTGATAATTGGTGCTTCTTGTCTATTGGTAGCATTTGAATTCTCAAGTCCATCAATTGGTCGATTAAGATATTTGTTTGTTGAATATCATTTTCAGCATGACCATCCTTTTTTTACCATTATAATTGGTTAAATATAGTCGTAAAATATTCACCATTTTATACCTACAAAATTAAAAGATACTTATAAAAAAAATAGGTCAAAGAAAAAGATAATAAATTTTATACTAGATTTAAATTTTTGGTTCTCATACGTACATACAATCTGCCTAGATTCAAATAGAAATAATCTATACAATAAGCAAATCTAAAAAAACAAAGAAATTAAACGTTAACGGTATAAAGTACACAAAATTAAATTAAAGCGAAAAAATGTGAAAGACATAAACACAAACAATTTCAAAACAAGTAATTATATAAATAAGTATATAAAAGTATTTCGTATAGAGAATTATAACCAAATCATTAAAAAAATCAATACGACAATAAAGATTTAAAAAAATAAAAAATGTTAAACAAATTGACAACAAAAGAATACAATTAAAAACTCTAACGATAAATAAATTAAAATTAAAATCAATTAAATAAATGAATCGTTGAAATAAAATTATTATAAACACACAATCAATATATTCAAAACACATATCATGTCGTACATAATATGAAAAATTATTGAAGAAATCAAAAATATAATTCTAATGACCTGGTTTTTCCAGGTAAACATCGGGCGTTGATTCGAGTCTATCAATCAACGTAAGGATATACATCATCGGGTCTCGTGTTGAGCTCGTGGGATCGTATTAGATCGTGGTGGGATTCGATTTTGTCTTGATGAGCCTTTTGGGTTTGTTGTGGGCTTGGCTTTTGGGGTTATGTTGGATGAAAAGATGTTAGTGAAGGGTGAGTGAGTAATTTTTCCACCCATTCACTTATTTCTCTGTAGCTTTAGGAAAAAAGAGGAAGAGTAAGCTTTCTCAATCTCCCTATCCTCATCTTTTTCTTCTTTCTTTCCAAACACAAAAGAAAAAAAATGAAAACTTGTTATTGTTGAGGAAAAATCATGTTTTGGCCATCAAGGGAGAGTTGTTCAGCATAAAGAGATCTATCAATCAAGGTGAATATCTTCAGCTTTGGTGGGAAAAGGTTGAGAAGTTTAAAATCTAATCTTGGAAGTGAAAAAGGCTAGGAAGAAGCTTTAATCCGGGTTGTTGCTCAAAGGTCAGTACATTTTTTACTCTTACACTTCATGTATCTCATGAAATATTGTCCTACTTGATTGTTGGTTGTTAAATTCTTGAGATGGGTGATTGGGGTAGTTTAAAACCCTAAAATGCTAAATTTCATCTTGAGAGTTGTCTTGTTGTAAAATTGTTAGCAAATCACCTCTTAAGCTCTATTAAATTTTTAGAATCGATTTGGGAATCAACTATATATGTTGGGTGAGAGTTCTTTATGATTTTTTAGTCTTATATCTGCAAAATTCATGTAGGCGTATTGATACACGGGGTGGTGTATCGATACCCTGAAGGGAAAACTTAGGCGTAGATAGCAGACATATCGAAACGATTATCGTGTGTTTCGATACGCCAAATTTCAGTAAGGTTTGGTATCGATACCCCTTGAGAGGTATATCGATACCATGTAGTGTATCAATACCATGAGTAGGAGTATTGATACGGGTAGTTAACTCGTGAGCTAGACAAGACTATTTAGCTTGGTGTATCGATACTCGAGGGGAAGCGTGTCGATACGGGGCCGTATCGATACACATTAAGGTTGCATCGATACAAGGACATTTTGATACCCCATATAGGCGTATCGATACGCTTGGGCAATCTGCCCAAGTTTTAAGGGTTGAGTTCGGAGGTCTTATAATTCAGGATGTAAGCTCTAGTGGGTCTCTATAGGTGTAAAATGAATTATAAAACTAATGTTTTGAATTTAATATCCCGATATGAATTTATGACTAATGGCTCAGTAGTCGATAGGTGGCTTGGTAGTAATATTTTGTCTCTAAGGATCCATGGTGGATCGGACAATAGAGTGTGGTAGTTAGAGCCCTTGTTGTGTGCTAATAGGACATTAATATATTTAAGGGGCTTTGGATAATGAAATAATCTTAAGAGGATCTTGTAAATGCCCTAGTGGTCTTATGTATCTAATCTTAATTATGAGAGATGACTTGGATTTATGAAACGTGATATTTTGAGACTTTGGAACACGTGTTTTAAAAAAACTTTAATGGTTCGGATTTTGGGTGACCCGAATATGACACTTCGAATCCAGATTCAGATCGAGGTATTATAATAATCCCTTTGTTCTCTAAAAACCGTACCTGACAAAGAAATGTTCTTGAAACTTTAAAAAATCAAAAAAGATAATATAATTTTACTAAAATTCTCCTGCAAGTAGAGAAAACAATTTTAATAAAATAAAACCAAACAAAAAAAAATTGTGTTGGAGCCTAAACTCTAACATAACATTAAAAGTTACTTTTAGAAAATATATTTTAAAATATGACGGTAAAATATAACCATATGGACAACCCATAAACGTAATTGTGCTAAGGCATGAATTAATTAATCTAAAAATAGATTAAAATTATATAATATAAAATTAAATAAATTATTTTAAGTGGGAGATATTTGAGCGTCTTTGTTTAGGTTTTTAATTTAAGTTTATTATAAATTAAAAAGTTTAATATTATAATTTGGTTTTGAATTTGAAAAAAGTTTGAGTATGATAAGGATGGTGATGATCAAGATAAAATACATGACATGATGTTTGACTTTGGACGTGCTATTAAGAATTTTACTCGACAATTTAATGCTCAAATTAGTGATGATACCATCGATTTTCTAATATTAGTGGAGAAGTTAATGAAACTATCAATTATAAGTATTGATGATCCAAATAGTGAAGCTGTTAAATTCTACAGATTACTACAGGAAGTAAAACAAAATCTATATCCTGGTTGTGAAATTTTTTCCAAATCATCTTTCATTGTCCAAATATTAAATTTTAAGTGTCTCTATAATGTTAGTGCAAAAGAGATTGATGTTTTACTAAAAATATTGATCAAAGCATTTCCTAAAGGTAATAAATTTTCCTCATCATTTGCCGAGAGTAAAAAAAAATGCACAAGATTTAGGAGTTACATATGTGAAGATAGATGCTTGTATAAATGAATGCATCCTTTATAGGAAGAAATACGAGAATGCTAAATCTTGTCCAATTTGTGGGGAACCAAGATTGAAAATGTGAAAATACAACTAATCAACAAGGTCGTAAAAAAATATTGCCCACAAAATTTTACGATATTTTTCATTAATTTTACGCTTGCAAAGGTTATATTTATCATCAAAGATTGCTAAAGAGATGATATGACACAAACAAAATTCTTCTAGTGATGGGTTTATGAGACATCCTGCAGATTCTACAGTTTAGAAAAACTTTGATACATTGTATCCTTCTTTCGTAGCAGATGCACGTAATATTCGACTTGATTTAACTAGTGATGGTTTTAACCCATTCAATAATATGAGTTCCTCGTATAGTGTATGACCGGTGATGTTAATTCCTTGTAACTTACCACCATGGATGTGCATGAAAGATCTTTATTTTATGATATCACTCATCATTCTAAGTCTGAAAGCTCCTAAAAGATATTAATGTGTTTCTAGAACCTTTAATTGAGAGTTAAAAAAATTATGGGAGAAAGGAGTAGAAACATATGATGTATTCTCAAAGAGTAACTTTCAGTTACATGCAACTCTCTTATGGACCATAAATGATTTTTCAGCATATGCTAATTTATTAGGATGGAGTACTAAAGGAAAATTAGCATGTTCTATTTGTAATATAGAGACAACAACTTATAGGTTTCGACATGGACTTAAAATATGTTATTTAGTTCATCCTCGTTTTTTTGCCACTTAATCATTCATGGAGAAACAATGCTAAATCCTTTGATGGAACAAAAGAAAGACGGTGTGTATCTAAGCAATTATATGGGATGATGTGATTGAGCAATATAAACAATATTCACAGGTAAAATTATATTTATTATTTTTTATTTAAATTTATTTATTTTAATAATTTTTTATTTGTGTTTTAATGTATCATTATTGACGATTTTAATAATATGCATGTGATATTTGATAAAAATTCAAGAAAAAGAAAACGAGATAAAGTTTCAGTATTCGGTAAATGGAAGAAAAAAAAAGTTTTTTTTTTGAATTGCCTTACTGGAAAACATTAAAATTGCGACATAATTTGGATGTTATGCACATTGAAAAAAGGGTAAACTACTGTGATAGTCACTTTCGTTTATCCCAGTACATTTTTACTCACTGATTTTGAAAAACGACCTGTAAGGTCACTGGAGCGTAAAGTTTTGGTCACTTCACCGTTAAGTGTCGTTAAATACTGACGAAAAGATGACCTGTAACAATAAAAAATGATAAATTAATTAAATAATCCTTAAACTATTATTATACTTTTGTTTCATCTTTAATTTTATTCTCAAAATTTTAAAATTTTATATTTTTATCATCTTCTAGAAAAACTAACCCCAACCCTTCAAATTTTCAGGGGAACAGGACCTGAGTTGATTTTGATATGGCGTTAGCACCTCCAAATTGATAAGATTTGCAATCCCATCTCGGATTCTTCCAAATAGTTTATTCCCATCGATGGATAAAACCAAAAGTGTGCTAGAAAAATTTAAGTCTTGCCCACTGAAACGACTGTTGTTCAGGGGATTCTACCTTGGGTACGTTTCTGAAATCCAAATCAGTGGGTGTATCTGTAGCTGTAGGTTGATTGAGTTTGGGGATCGATTCCTCTACTTAATAGCTTCCTCTTGATGTGTGTTCTAGTAGTTTTTTATCTCGTTATCTATTCTTCCAAGTAACATCGCTGCTATTAAAGACCATCTACCATTACAGACAGATTCAATCTCTGTCAGAAATGAAAAAAAAAAGAATGGGAACAGTTCATTTAAAAGAAGAATAAGAAAGAATTGACTTGTTTCCAAGTAAACTGTGGAGTTTGATGATAATTTCATCCTCTTTTTCAGTGAAATTCTCCCACTTGAGAGCAGGCCTTATTAGTTTATCCAACTTAATTTGCAACTTTTTCCACACCTTAGCAGTCCTGCATACACACAGATATATAATCCAATCAACCAAATCACTTAAAATAACAAGATTAAAGAAAGTAAGTTTTCTGTTTGAATATTATTTGGGTAAGAATTTTTGGGTTTGAATAAGGGTTAGAATTACAAAAAAAATCAATGTGATTCTTGATGATAATAACTACTTGTTATGGCATTAACAAGCTTTTTTGATAATCAAAACACATAGGTTACAAAAATTTATTGATAACAATGTTACTCCTCCTCAATACTTAAAAGTTAACAATCTGGTTAGTATTAATCCAAAATATGAAGCTTTTGAGGAGCAAGATGGAGCTCTTGCCCATTGATTATTATCTACTGTCAGTCAACTTGTCCTCCTCATATTATAGGATTAAATATTGCTTCTGAAATTTGGCACACCTTGCATAGGATTTACAATGGTAAGACTACATCTAGGTTGATGCATTTTAGGCGTTTGCTTCATTCACAGAAGAAAGAGGAGTTGACTATGAGAGACTTTCTAATGCAAGTAAAATCTATCTATGACAATCTAACAAGTTGTGGAGAGATTATTTCTGAACATGAACACATTATTGTAATTTTGAATGACTTATCACCTGAGTATGAGACTGTTATAACTGTTCTTACTGCCAACTCTACTCTTTCTAGTCTTAACTCAGTCAGAACCATATTGCTTGATACTGATGCTCGACAGATGAACATTAATAATCAGATTATTACCTCTGCACATATGGTATCTCCACCTACTCATATAGTTTCTCAACATACACATGGTAGCTCCTCACATGGTCTCTCAACCTGCTTATTCTGCTTTTAGTATGCCTCCAGCTCAGTCTGGTTCCCCTCACTTAAGTACACCTATTAGTACTGGACCTATTGTTAATCAATTCACTCAAATTGACAATTTAAGGTATAGTTACAACAACAATAAAAGGGGCAGAGGAAGATCGTTTAGACCTCAGTGTCAACTATGTGGTATGCTGGGTCATCTTGTAGAAAGATGCTATTTTCGTTTTGACATGAACTTTAAAAATGAGGTCTCTCATAATGCTGGTAACAATATCAATAGTGGAGGAAACAGGGGGGTTTCTACTCAAGCTAATACTGGCTCGTATAGCCTTAATGGTCCAACCCTTGGTTCTTATTTCATGACACAACATGTATATGTTACACCACAGTGTCTTCCTACAACAGTGACCTTTAACACTGGATCCCCAGGCAGATTTCCTCAAAATCTCTCTACTACTGCCTCCATTCCTGTGCTATCCAACATTGACTCTCAAGTTTTCGTTGCTACACCTGAAGTCATTGATGATAATGTTTGGTATCCAAACTCAGGTGCCACCCATCACCTCACCAATGATTTCAGCAACCTACAAGTTGAGGCCACTAATCCAGCTACTGGCAGTGTGCAAATGGACAATGGTAACTTTCTATCTATTAAGTCTGCATCTAATTTTAGACTACTAGGTTATTCAAAAAACCTCAAATTACATAATTTACTTTATGTTCCTGGTATAATTAAGAATTTGATTTCTGTCTTCAAGCTTATACAGAATAACCAGCTTTCGTTTGATTTCTTTCCTACTCATTGTCAAGCTAGGGATTTGGCTACTGGAAATGTGGTTTTACAAGGACTTGAAAAGAATGCCCTTTATACGCTTACCTTACCTGATCATAAACATGGTGTTCCCAATAATGATGTTCTATCCTCAAGTAGCATTGGTCACTGTTTTTCTTCTAGTTTTAATCAAGGTTCTGTTGCCTTATGGCACTAGAGGTTAGGGCATCCCTCTTTGGATGTTTTGAAAAGTGTTTTGAAAACTTATAATGATTCCCTTTCTGTTAATAATAAAAATGGTTTATGCAAAGCATGTCAATTTGGTAAATCACATAAACATCCATTTCTTGATTTCAAATCTATTTATACCTTTCCTTTGCAACTTGTTGTAGCTGATGTATGGGGTCCAGCTCCTATGTGTTCTAATGGTTTTAGATTTTATGTTGCTTTTACTGATGCATGTACAAGGTACACCTGGTTTATTTTTTGAAACAGAAATCAGAAGTTAAACATGTTTTTGAGCAGTTTCATACACAAGCTGAAAGGCAATTGTATGTTAAACTCAAAGCTTTACAAACTGATGGAGGAGGCGAGTTTGTTGCTCTTCAACCTTATCTTAAATTACATGGTATTGTACATCGAATATCCTGCCCCTATACATTTGAACAAAATAGAATTGTAGAAAGGAAACATAGACAAATTGTTGAAACTGGACTTACCTTGTTAGCTAATGCTTCTTTGCCTTTGTCTTTTTGGAATGATGCCTTTGTTGTAGATGTGTTCTTGATTAACAGGCTTCCATCTAAAGCTCTTGCTAGTCAATCCCCACATGAAAAATTATTTTTGTGCAAACATGATTATGCTAGTTTTAAGGTTTTTGGCTGCTTATGTTATCCTCTATTAAGACCTTTTAATTCCCATAAACTTTAGCTTAGGTCAACAGCTTGTGTTTTTCTGGGATATTCTCCTCATTATAAGGGGTATAGGTGTCTCGATAAATCAGGTCGGATATATATCTCTAGGCATGTTAAATTTGATGAGACAGTGTTTCCTTATGTCACTTTGTTTAACCTGTCCAATAATGCTAGTGCTTCTAATTCTGTTTCACCTTCTAAAAAATTTAAGTCTTCTAGTTTTCCTACGATGTCTGTTTCACCTCAGGTTCACTCTCAGGGTCATACTCAGTCTACTAGTCTGCACTCTAATTTTGTTTCCCCACATATAGTGTCTCCTTCTCCTGGTAGGTCAGCATTTCAGCCTCACCCCCACTTCACCTGTTATTTTCTCACCTAGTCATGTTAATCCTTCATCTGTTGCTTCCCCATAACACACTCACTGTACAACTGACACATCACCAACACAAGGTCATATTTCCTCTTTGAGAAGTTCACCATCTCGATCCATTTCACAAAATCCTGCATTGTCACATTCACATTCTCTTGATACACAACAACATAGCATACCTCCTTCTGGTTATCAAAATCATGCATTATCACAGCAACAATTCATATCCCCTTCTAGTTCGCAAAATCATGTATCATCACAGTCCCCTCGAAATTACACATCACATTCTACCTCACAAAATCATGCATTGTCTCCTTCTCTTGATACACATCAGCATAGCATAATTCCTTCTGGTTCACAAAATCATGCATCATCACATACATACATCCCACAACAAGATTATACATCATCTGCATCTTCAAGCACTATTTTAGTTCCTACTTTGAATATACATCCAATGGTTACTAGGGCCAAAGCTGGGATCTTTAAACCCAAGGTGTTGTATTCTCAAGCTCATGTCCAAGAACTAGTTGATGTTTTTGATGCATTACAACAGCCAGAATAGAGGAGTGTTGTACATACTGAGTATACTGCTCTTATGAACAATCACACCTGAGAGTTGCAACCTTTGCCTCCAAACCGAAAGCCAGTGGGTTGTAAGTGGTTGTTTAAGGTGAAAAAGAAGTCAGATGATTCTGTTGATAGATTTAAAGCTCAGCTGGTAGCAAAGGAGTTTTCTCAAATAGTTGGGACTGATTTCAATGAGACATTTAGTTCTGTTGTTCGAGCAGCAACAATTCAAATTATTCTTGCCATGGTTATCTTGCAACATTGGAGTATAAGGCAGATTGATATCAATAATGCTTTCCTCAATGGCCAGCTAAATGAAGAAATATACATGTGTCAGCCACTTGGGTTTGAAAAACATGGCTACAGTGGTGAAAAGTTGGTGTGTAAGCTTAAAAAAGCTTTATATGGTCTAAGACAAGCCCCACGAGCTTGGTTTGACACTTTGCGATTGTTTCTTACCGAGAAACTTGGTTTTGTAGCTGCCAAAACAGACACTTCATTATTTAACAAAGACACAAGTACTTGTAAAGTATTGTTAATGGTGTATGTAGATGACATCATTATCACTGGAAGTCACCTAACAGAGGTAGATCAAATTGTCCAATAGATTAATAAGGAATTCTCCCTTAAGGACTTAGGTGAATCAGATTTTTTTTCTTGGCATGGAGGTTTAACAATGTTCTTCAGGCCTCATGCTAAGTCAGAAAAAAATTTGTCTCTGAATTATTAGCTCGAACTGATATGCTTAAATCTACTCCTACTTTAACTCCAATGGTGGTGAGTACAACATTAGTTGCTGATGACAGTCCCATATTTGCTGACATTCATTTCTATCAAAGTGTGGTAGGGGCACTTCAATATACTTGTCTAACAAGGCCTGACATTGCCTATTCTGTGAATAAGGTGAGCCAATATATGAACAACCCTTTGGAGACACACTGAAAAGTAGTTAAACGAATTTTGAGGTATCTTCATGGCACCTTGCACTATGGGCTGCTATTTCAGCCTCATTTACAACACACATTGGTTTGCTACACCGATGTAGATTGGGCATCCTCTATCGAGGATAGACGATTCACTTCTGGGTACTGTATCTTTCTTGGATCAAATCCAGTCTCTTAGAGCTCAAAGAAGTAAGTTGTAGTCTCTAGATCCACTACAGAGGCAGAATATAGGAGCCTTGCAAACTCAGTCTCAGAATTGGTGTGGGTTGAGCATTTGCTCCAAGAAGTAGGGTTAACAACCACTCGCTTACCTGTAGTCTGGTGTGATAACACCTCTACTGTTTTAATGGTTGCTAATCTTACTCATCATGCTCGTGTAAAACATGTTGATATTGACTTACATTTTGTTCGAGAACGTGTGCTGGCTGGTCAATTGCTTGTTAATTATGTACCTGACTCTGAGAAATTTGCAGACATTCTCACGAAACCAATTCCACTAGCTTCGTTTGGTTTGCTACGTAGAAGACTTGGTGTTGTTGACTTACAAGAGGTTCAGGAAAATGAGAGAACCAGGAAAATATTAGAGTCATGAGGCCTAATCCAATACTTGTTAAGAAGTTAGTTATAACTAACTACGTCTTCCCTCTCTTTTCCAGAATACTATATAAAGAGGTTGTATCTGTATGATTGAATCAAGCAATATCAATGAAATACATTTCAGTTTAGTTTTTTGTTTATGAGTTAGAGCATTCCTCTCACAGGAAGATAGTAAAAATATAAAGTTTTAAAATTTTGAGAGTCAAATTTAAGATGAAATAAAAGTATAATAATAGTTTAAGGACTATTTAAGTAATTCATCATTTTTTTTATTTTTTCAGATCATTTTTTGTCAATATTTAACGCTACTTAACGTTTAAGTGACTAAAACTTTACACCCCGAAAACGATAGTGACCTTACTGGTCGTTTTTTAAAATCGGTGACTAAAAGTGTACCGAGAATAAATGAAAGTGACTAACGCAGTAGTTTACCCATTTTTAAGTTTTAGTCTTAGTTTTTCACTTTTATATCTTGTGATAATATTTTTATTTGTTAAAATTTACAATTTGATGTTTTTAAATATTTTTATTAAAATATATTTAATTTTTTTACATTATGCTAATAATAATAATATTTTTTTTTGAATTTGAAGTAATTTTATTAATTAACAATAAAATTTTATATAATTTTTATATTACAATAATTTTTTTGATAGATAAGAATTTTATTATAATATATGATAATTTAATATTTTTCAATAAAAAATATCAAGATTGACTATACATTTTTGACACACATTAAGAATGTCACAATTAAAATTAAATTTAATAGTAACAAAATTATAGTCACAATTACGGATAACAATAGTGACATCTTCAAATATTATCACTATTACTTCTTTAAAAGTTGGCACCAATATAAGAATGTTATTAGTGACGAATTAATAATGACAACTTAACTTGATCACAAAAATATATCAATAGTGATAATTTATTTGCGATGTAATTAATAATTGTCACATATAATATTAAAATAGTAACAAAATAATAATATGTTAAAATTATTAATTTTATTAATGTCATAAATAATTTATGTCACAAATAACTAATTTTTTTAAAGAAAATCCTCGTCATCACAATCATGTGGTCACCAAAAATCACACTTGTTATAGTGATAAATCTCAATGTTAAAATACCATATTAGAACAAAGATATTAAAAATATATATTTAATAAAAAATTATCAATACATGGATATTTGAGCTTAAATTTGAGTGGGTTCCATTAGTCAAATTAATTGGGACTAAGTGTATTATTACTCTACAATAAGAGTAGATTAAATTTGTATATTTACATGCTCAAAATGTTCAATGGGTGAATGAGAAATTGTTGCTCAATGTAACACCCATGATGTTGGAAAAATAAAATGAAAAGTAGAATATCCTACATTTATTGGGAACATAGATTTGGAAAGCTTTATATATAAAAGCTCTTGTCATTATTGGAAATAAGTCAAAGGCTTGTACTAGACACCATAGTTGTGCCTAGCTTATGGCTAGGCACTTTAGGCTAGCATTAGTTGACTTTCATAAAAGTCAAAAGATGGGCCTTGAGGGCCTTTGGACTACAAAAATGACAGGTTTTTTTTCTACTTTTCTGACTTATTTTTTTTTTCAACAGATACTATAAAGTTAAATCACCTTTTATGGAGTTGCAGACCTTTCAACTGGTTGTAACCTCCAATTTATTTGGATTAATTCTCTGATAAATACCATTTTAAATTCTGAGAGTTGTAACTCTTCAGGAATTGTTAATTATAGATTAATTCTGTAATTAAACATGTCCCCTCCTTAAACACTATAAAAGGAGACCCTTTGTTCATATTTCAATACACTGAAAAAAAAACATCCTTTAGCCAAATTCTTGATAGTGTTCTGCTTCTGTGAAGTTCGTCGTTGCAGTCAAAGTTGTGTTGTTGTCTTTGCTGCATTCCGCCGTTGTATCCTGGGATACAGACGTTCCATAGAAACTCCAGCTCTGGGAGGGGACGAATCTGTTTTAAGGAAACTGTGATAGCACAGGCCTCGGTCAAAGTTTTTCAGAGTCGTTTACTGGTTTCTTTTAATTTCTGTGATCTTTGTATTTTCATTTTATATGTTTTATTTCATTTGCAGAAATTGTTTTTAACAATTTAATAATTTTCTTTGTTTATTTTGATAACAATGTCAACTTAAGTTAATCAATAAGTATTTAGTAAAGTTTTGTATCTAAATATACCCTACGTTAACCTATTTTGAGTATCAGTTTATTATTTTTATTCATTTTACGATTAACCTGTTTTGAGTATTAGTTTCTCATTTATCACTCACATGTTTTGTATTTAAGAAATATTCTTGTAAAGGTCTCATAATTTAAAATATAAAACTACAATTTTATTATCCGAATATTCACCTTTACCTATAAAAGAATATACTTTAAAATTTATATTTTATTGTACGTTTTCCAACAATTTCTTCTATTTTTTATTCCTCGATGTAGTATTTATAAACCAAGAATTTATTAAATTAGGTTTACTTTTTAACATTATTTGCAAAACTGTCATTTTTATAGTTTTTTAAAAAATAATCATTGTCGGTGGGAGTGAAATTTGATTAAATATTAAACTTTAATAGTAATTTTGATCGAGTTGTAATATGACGAACGGAATTTGATTTGATATATATTATATAATTAAAAATTTTATTTTGGATAACTATAATTATTATATATATAATTAAAAGTTTAGATATCGAGTCTTTTGTTTAATGGTAAAAGTTAAGGCCATAGAAAAAAAATTGTCTTATAATTATATTCGAGTCGCGGTTTATGTAAATGACGAGTAGATTTTCTCTGAATTTTATATTATTTAACTGTCGTTGAGTATGTCTAGATTTTTTATGTTTTAAGTCCAAGTATATTTTAATTTATTAATTCAATTATATATTATAATAATTATTTCGTGTTGAGTATGTCATTAGAAATTATTGTAGAAGCTGGTAATTTGGATTTTCGAAGAGTAAGGAGATAAATTTATAAATAATTTATTTTTTAAAATTATATAAAAAATAAATAATCGATAAGTGTAGTGAGATGAGGTATTAGATCTTTTAAGTAAAGTTAGAAATTTGAGTTCTAATGTTACGAATGAAGAAAATTGGGTTAAGAAGATCACCCTATAATGGACCTTTGTAGTATACGATTTTGATTTATTAATCAATAAGTTGGATACCGATAGTTAGTAAGATCTCCTTCCATGATATTCACAACTTTGTTATTGATGTGAATGTAGGGGTGAACATATGATCGAGGCAAAATAATTTTTTTTGAGTTAATCGAGTTGTTCGAATTTCTGTTTAAATTTAATTGTAAACATTTATAATATTATGATGCTAATTAATTTTAATTTAAACAATTTCATGTAACCATATAATATATATACCTAATAGAATTGAGCGACTCAATTTAGACTTATAAACGAGTCTATTAATTATTAAAAAGAAATTAAATTATCTAAATTTTATTTTATAATTTAAATTTTATTTAAAATTTTTAAATTAAATTTATAAAGTTACGAATAAAATTAAGATGAGACAAATATTTTCTCATAAAATTTTATTCGCCCCTAGTAAATATTTAATTGTGTAGCTTCATTGAATCGTGGGCAACAAATTTGTTTTGGACCACACTTGTGATCATTGTAAGAAAATAGAATAAATAATAAATAATTTTGAGATTTATTTGTATATGTGCAATTTGCGAGCTGTAATTGAATTTAATATTTTTCGGCTAGCAGTTATCGTGGGACCATTGACCCATTGAGAAAGTAGAGAAATATTTATTGTAATATAATTAGGTGTGAAAAAAAATCGATTACTAGGTTTCGGTTTTTAATTCGATTAGATTTGATAGATTTTTATCTGGTTTTAATTTTAGTAGGTCCGAGAATGAATTCAAAATTTAGGTTCCGATTATAATTGGGACTAGGATTAGATCTTGGTTTTCTGGACCTGGTATTTAGTGGGTACCCAATAAAACCGGGACCAATACTAAGTACCTAGTACTAGTTTTTTTGCTTATAATAGATAATGTTCGTTTATTTATTTTTCTTATCAATTTTTTTCTTTATGTATGAATATTATGAGTATGATTCATTTTAAAACTTTAATTTTCAAATCTACAATATTTTAATTTTATTATTTAATATTATTACTGGTGGTTGAAAAATATTATCCTATTCAGATTTTCTTAATAATAATCCAATTGATCGGGTACCCGATATTAATACTTGTTCCCACTAGTAACGGGACTGAATCCTAGAATTTAGGACCCGGTATGATCAAAACTAATTTTAATTTTCAAAATCGATGATTACCAAAATCGAAATCAATTTTAATCAAATTGACCGGATATTCGATCTTGCCCACACTAAATACAATGAAGTTGCCGTGAGGTCCTGACAACTAATTATTTACAGGTATAACTAATCACATTCCTTAAGAATTAAGTAGAATGGTTTTTCTATATGGTGAATTTATAAAGCTATGCGAAAATAATTTAAAATACTTAAATACAGTGGTATTTTTTTAATTATATCAAGATTACATGATTTTTTATTTCTCTCTTTAATTTTTTATTTTGACTAGTCGATAAAGATACGAATTTTAATATCAATTACTAATTATTGATATTTTCTTTTAATTTTTTTTATATTTAGTATTTATTTATTTTATATTTTTTTAATTTATTTATCTTTATGATACGTTTTTTTGTCTTTTGGTACATTTTTATCTTATGATATATTTTTATCGTATGTCATATTTTCCTATTTTGTAGTAGATTTATGTTCATCGCTTGTTTTACGATGCAATTGTGTTTTGCGGTGGAACCAATAAGATTATTGATTTCACTCATTACTTTTACTTTAATCTTTAAGCGTGTAGGTGGATACAAGTAAAAAGTTATGTCTCTTGCTTTAATTTTCTAGTGTTTTATTTCATTCATATAGTTGCAACTCATTTGACGTGATATATTGGTACGATATTTATATTTTTTTTTTTTTGAATTTCTCTTTATTTTATTGTTTTTCTGTTGTATTTTTATTTTATTTGAAATATCTCTATTTTATTTCTTTATTAACCTGCATGTAATTTAAAAACTATAGCAAGGTTACATTCTTAATAAATTTATGTATAAAAATTAAACTTTTCATTCCTATCGAGTTGTTTTTATTATTATTTTATTCAAATACAAGATAATATGTTAAACTTGAATTAGTTTATGTATGTATAAACTAAAGTGTTCAAACCTGATCATTTAAATAGAATACTTTATCACCGGATGACTCATTGATTTATATTCCTAAGAAATAACAACTCTAGATCATATAAGTGCTCTAATCAGTTCTTAATAGGATGAGCAAATAAATCAAAATTGATTAAGATTAACTAAGACTCCTAATCAATTAAATTTGGGCTTAAGGGACGGTGACCTAAAAACTCTAGAAAGCATGAAAATGATATTTGATTTGGTACTCGAGTTTAATGTTGGGTGTTATCGATTTTTATATCATTGTAATCTCTGATATATATAATCTAATCATTCGTTTCTATATAATTTTTAGATTTGACTAATAAAATATATTTTTTTTTGATTTATAAAATTATATTTTTTACATTATAAATTTATAACTTTTAAATCTAAAGTAGTCTGATAAAAACTAAAATTGAATTAGCCTCGTACTAAATATGAACAAAAATAATAAAATATAAAAAGATTTGAATCAAAACTGATTTGAATAACTCATTTACTATCTTTAATAATGAAACAAATTGATTACTTCGTTATTATCGTCATCCAAAGTCATTATCACTCCATGTTTTCTTCTTTTTTGCTCCTTTTATTTTCCACAAGAGGTTATCGAGTTGTGATCGAGCTTCTTGCATTCGGTAGACTCTACGATGGAATGCTGGCAAAAGGTGTAATCACCGGAATTCGTTCGGGGAGTCGCCACCAATCGTTTTTAACGGTGCGATTGGAACACCAAAAATACGTCTACGAACCAGAGCTGGATCCGGGAGTCTGTTACGCGTAAGGAAGGGTGAGCACCCCTACAACGCTCGAAATCGGCACCTATCGGTTACAAAATATTTTATACGATCGAAAATATAAATTCAATATCGAATCTGCAAAAAACGGTTAAGAACATTTTTTATTCAAAATAATGATAAAAATATATGATAATATTGATAATAACATGAAAATAATAATTTGTTTGAAATTGCAGGGACTAAATCTGAAAAAAACAGAACATGTGAGGGTTAAAAAATAATAACAAGGGATTAAATTGAAAAAAAATTAAGGAAATAAGGCTTAATTGTAAAACCAGTGACCAAAATTGAAGACGTGACAAACTGGGAGGCTCATGTAAAAATGCGCTGGGAATGCAGGGACTAATAGCGTGATTTCCCCACTAATCCGGGTTACGCGCGGGTCCAGGCTGGTCATGGGTCTGGTTGGCGGGTCGGTTGCCTCAAAACGACGTAGTTTTGGTCTGTATGACCATGGACCAAAACGACGTCGTTTTGGTAGGTCTTTATAAACCAAAATCATAACAAAAAAAATCATTTTTGCACCATCTCTTAAAAAAAATATAAGCTCTCTCTCTCTGTTCTCTCAATGGCCGGGTGAAGCATGGCTGTCGGCCGCCGTCGCCGCCGGTCACCGGCGATGGTCGCCGCCGTCCCGGTGACCGGAACCGAAAAAGAACACATTTTTTCGATCCTTGCTTTTCAGATCTGATAACCCTTATCTCTTATTTTGCAGGTTTGGGGCGGTGGAGATAAGACCGGAGCGGTGGCCGTCCGTGAAGGCCAATAAGAGAGTGACGCGTGGCTGCCACGCGGCAAGCCAAACGCCGCGCGTGGCGGCCACGCGCCGGAGGCTGCTGATCACAAGAAGGAAGACGGCTAGGGTTTGGTTAGGGATAATTTAATTTGATAATTAGGTTTTGTTTTTGTTAATGGATCTGGGTTTAAGGGTTATTGGGTTTGGTTGGTGGACTTTGTTGGGTCAGTGGGTATTTGTAACATGGGTTTGAATGGAATGGGTTATTACAGCTGCCCCTCTTTGCTCATTGTTGTGTAACAGCAATAGAGCAAAGATAAAGAATAACCCATTTCATCTGGCATGGTTTAAAGGTTCTTCTTTGCTAAAATAATGGTTCTTTTTGGTAAGGTCGAGGTTATTTTTGGTAGGTTATGGTTCTTTTTGGTAAGGTTGGGGTTCTTTTGGTAAGATTGGGGTTCTTTTTGGCCATGACTTCTTCTTGTGGAGCTTTGACTTGATCAACTCCATCGCCTTTGTCAATAAAATCTTAAAAACTAACGATCCGTTGGAGGAGACGATCTGAGCTTGACTTGTTGTAAGATACAAAATAGGCTTGTTTTGCATTGACACTAATGATGTTGTCATCTTCGGAGAAAACTTGAACTTAGTTGCAATGTTGATGGAGCTGCAAGGTCTATAAATCTTGATCCATCTGTAGCACTAACGACGAGATGGATTATAACATTTGATACGGCTATAACACCGTCGAGAAGATGGTTTCTGACATCTAATCTAGCTATAGTGTCGATTCTGTTCCAACTGCAGGACTGATGGGGAGGTAGCGTCTTTCTCTGAGGGTTCTGATATTAGATTTGACTGCAACATCAACGAAAGGTTGAGTTTTGACATTTGATTCCATTGTAGCGTTGAAGAAGCAGTAATCTTGGTTTAACTGCGTTTTTCGCAAATGCACAGGGATTAACGGATTTGGTTTGCCTTTACCAGTAGCCGTTTGCTCTAGGCTAGTTGTACCATTATCCTGGGTACAATCAGTTGGTACCAATTATGACATTGGATTTTTTAAGGTTTTAATTCCCTTGACCACTCGCGAGAATGGATTTCGATGGACGTTTGAATGGTCCTTATCAATACATTTTTCCCAAATGTACAGGGATTAACGGATTTGATTCGCCTTTACCGGTAGTTGTTTGCTCTAGGCTAGTTGTACCATTACTCTGGGTACAATCAGTTGGTACCAAGGATTTAATTCCTTGACCATTCATGAAAATGGATTTCAACGGGCGTTTGAATTGCCCCCTTGTTTCATTTTTCCTCCCTTTTATCTGTTCATACAAAAACATGTTAGGCATGATAGCTCCTTCCATCTTGCTATCTTCAGCATTTGTATCATTCAATCGGCATCATCTTCAGCTTTACCTGCATCTTCTTATTAGTCAGCTCTCTATTTTTATCGAATTACTTACTAGGATATTTTACAAGGAACACTTAAAACGTAAAGCTAATAACGTAACATAATTTAACGGAATAACATGATATAGTATCACCGATAAAGACTTGATTTGCACTACATCTGAGGAAGTGGTAAGATCTTCATGAAAAACTGATCGGTACTACATTTGAAGACATGATAAGATCTTTGTGAAATATTGATCCGCACGATATTTGAGGAAGTGACTAGATCTTCGTGAATAACTGATCTACACAACATCTGAGGAAGTGGCTTGATCTTCGTGAAAAACTGATCTACATAACATCTGAGGAAGTGGTTTGATCTTCGTAAAAATTGATCTACACGACATCTGAGGAAGTGGTGGATCTTCGCGAAAATTTGATCTACACAACATCTGAGGGAGTAGTGGATCTTCATGGAAAGTGATCTACACGACATCTGAGGACGTGGTGGATCTTTGTGGAAAGTGATCTATATGACATCTGAGGACGTGGTGGATCTTCGTGGAAAGTGATCTACACAACACCTGAGGAAGTGGTGGATCTTCGTGAAAAGTGATCTACACGACATCTGAGGACGTGGATCCTCGTGGAAAGTGATCTACACGACATCTGAGGAAGTGGTGGATCTTCGTGGAAATTTGATCTACACGACATCTGAGGAAGTGGTGGATCTTCGTGATAATTTATCTACACAGCATCTGAGGAAGTGGTAGATCTTCGTGAAAATTGATCTACACGACATTTGAGGAAGTGGTGGATCTTCGTGAAAATTGATCTACACGACATCTGAGGAAGTGGTTGATCATGATGACGAAGTTTTTGTGTTCGTCTATTCCCTCGTTTATTAAAAGAGGAGTGAATTATGTATCACTATTGTAAACAGATTCAGAAATGTTATGGTTAGCATGCGCTGCATGATTCTAATCCTAACATGTCTGATGTGTGCATGCATGCATGATCCTAGCATGAAAAGCAAAGTGCATATGTTAATGATTTTGTTTAAAGATTAGTTCGATTCATTGGTCCGCTTGTCTGTCGGAACTCTGTTTCGATGGTCGTGCCTTTCTTCTTCAGGCTAAATATCTGATCATATTCTATTTGTAGAGCGACTATTCTCCTTTTGAGGTGAGTTCTTGGCGAAAATCCTTTTCTGGATGGAGATTGCCCTCAGTCCCTGTACTTTTAGGAATGTTTCTGGAGCAATATAGATAAAATCGTCAACTGATTATCAAAAACTAAGCAAATGCAACTGACCCCAATCTGTTTGGGGAGTAGCTATTTTCCTTTTTGGTATTTTCTTGGCGAAATTCTTCTTCTGAATTGAGGTTGCTCTCAGTTCCTGTACTTTTAGGAATGTTTCTGGAGCAATATAGACAGAATTGTCAACTGATTGACAAAGCCCAAGTAGCAAACATTGATAGGTACTCAGATAAATTGGCAAGATATGGTGCCCCACACTCTTGTATTTTGGAGGCTTTTAAGTGCAAGTTCTCCTTGTATCATGGAGCTTTTGCTTTATCTTGAAAAACCCATAAAGAGTAGGTTTTTGACTTGTATGGGTAATATAACGTTTATCCCCTATATTAAGGAAAAAGAGGTTGCCCCAGTAGAAGTTCAAATTGATATGAAGCGAAGGATGACTTCTTATGCCCCTTCCTGTGATTAGGAGAATAAAATTTAACTTCAACGAGTAATATAGCGTTTATCCCCTATATTAGGGAAAAAGAGGCTGCCTAGAAAAAGTTATAGCCGATGTTCTGTAGGTTTGTACGACAAACGGTAGCTTCTTGTGCCAATTTCTGTAGGTCTCTACCGTTTTTCCATTGTTCTTCTTAGTAGCCTTATTAAGCGGCTTTCGCTGCCTTGTTCATCTGTGGACAGTATATGTTGGATTTGTGATGTCATATGTTGAATTGTTTATGCACTTCTGATGTAGTTCTATTGTTCAAGTTCAATGCATTATCAGCTAAGACGCTTTTTGATGCTCCACATCGACATATAATCACCTTCCTTAGGAATTTGCTCATGACTGTTTGATGCTCCACATCGACATATAATCACCTTCCTTAGGAATTTGCTCACCACAACGAGGAATTTTTAGCAAGGAAGGTCCAATGATGTTTATGCCCCACATAGAGCATGGTCAAGAAGAAGTTATCATATGTAGAGATGACCGAAGAACATGAATTTTATCAGTAATCATGTAGCATTTGTGGCATTTTTAACGTGATCTATGCTATCTCTTTTCATTGTAGGCTTGTAATACCCCCAAATCTCGTGATCTGCCTACTAATGTGAATATATTGGTATGAGTTCAGCATTCAACAAACACTTTCATAGATTTTTTGGAATCATTTTTGCTTCAGCGGCATTTACGCATCGTGGCGGTGCTTGATCTTTCTTCCTTGCGTATCACATCCTTATCCAAGAAGTGATCACTTGAGTTTCTGTAACATTTCCAGTGACCCTCATAGCTTGAATTCCTGTAATGCAGGCTTTATACCCTGTCATATTATCGATGCGTTCAGAGTTGAACTTACTGATGAAATGGTTGCAATCATCTTCGGGGGATATTAGCATTGCCCCAATACTTTGTGCCTGTGGACTTGAAGTCATCGTCAGAGTTCAAATCTCGTGTTTCATCATTTATGGCCTCTTTTTGCTGCCGGTGAGACTCAAAAACTTTTCGGATGCGACTTCGAATGTACATCTAACAGGATTCGGCTTCAGTTGAAACTTTCTTAGATTCAATCATGTCGAGGAATAAAGTAATCATGGCTCGCTGATATGTTGCCCCCAACATTTTAGTAAAAAGGGCACTAACTTATAGCGAAAGGTTCCTTCATACATCAAACCTTATTTTCTATAATTTTCATTGAATGGTTTGCAGTCCTCCTTTTTGGGGAGCGTGTGTACCATGATATTTGTGCTTAGTCCAGGCATGTACTCTTCGCCTGTTTTTCTTTTATCAGCCTTAGCAGATCAAAAGAACGATCGTAGTTTGGTTTATTTTCAAAATTCAGAAAGGTCTCCTGGACACAATCATTTCTCGAATATGGATTCTGAACCAAACTCGACATCTGAGGTCTTGAAACATTTGTTTGGCTATGAGGATGCATAACTTGTTCGACATTCTTGTATTGAAAGGAGAAGTTTTCCATATATAACACAAAAAGTTTCATTTCATATAAACTTAGGCCCTTTTACAAAAAGATTCTTGTTACTCTCGGGCAAGAGTGACAAGTACGTTATGTACATAGCTTTAAGATACTCCGAAAGTCATAGGGAACTTTTTATCAATCCGATTATAGTAGTTGCAGGGTAGGTGCGCCCTTCGAACAAAAAAGTTTCAAAAAGGGAAATCTAAGGGTTCCCGATTGCGCTGGGTCCAACAGGGTCCAACGCAGTCCTCAATGGAATGCCCCACAATTCCAGCATGGTATTCACATCGAACATTAGGGTTATACCATTTTGGGTAAGGAGGTTCCAATGGTTTTGAGTAAAATGGGGAAACTATATGTGCATTATACAGAAGCTTATATAACTCGCCGTATGAGATAGGGATAGGGGTAAACTTCTTCTCTTCTGCATTCGTCTTTTGATTTGATCTTGCTTTTTCTTTCGCCTTGACTGCCAGATCTTGGTTATGGTGCCCCTGTGAGGGTTTTTCCAGCTCAATAATTCCCTCCCTCAAATTGATATTCTCGAACCGGCTACAGGTTAACTCTTCTTGCATGAGGGCTTGTTGCATTTGTGCATCTTTAAATTTCCTTTCCCAGTAACCAGCTTTCTTCTGGACTTCAAATTTTCGATCAGCAGAAAACTTCCCGATACTCGCATATTTTGCTGACTGTCGAAATTTTTCATGACCGCCTTGTAGATCGCCTCGACCTTCTTCGACTTTGTTTTTTCCTTTGATTAGCCTTTCCATTTCTTGTTCCTGAAACTGTATCCCAAACTTCACCTGGTTCCTTTCATTTTCTATTGCTGACATCCGCCTTTCCAGATCGGCACATCTTACTTCAAAACCCATAGCATCTGGGTCTTCCTTTTGTTTCCCGAGATCCCTTTCGGTTAACATCTTTGCAACTTTTCTCATCAGGTCATCTTGTGAAAGAAAAATATGTGCTTGAGTATCTAATTGTATTTCTTTTAACTTGTTCGCGATATCCTGTTTGACGTCTTCGTATGCTTTCTCAAGTTTAACCAGTCTTTGTTCCATGTCTTCGGCTTTGCTCTTAGCAGAGTAAGGATGTTGCATCTTAACAGTGTCCGAATGACTGCAACGTGCATGCCTCGTCGATGTTAGAATCATGGTAATAATGATGCAAAATGATATGCTTGATGCAACTAGAATGATGTCATGCACATGCAAAATGCTACAAAATATTTTATATAAAAGGATGTTGATTCAGTACAACTTTGAAAAGGAAGCTCAAATTAGAACGAAGCTTTCTCTACTTAAAGTGGGTCTTGTTTGGCCTTTATCTTCGAAATTCTGATTTTCTGGGAAAGCACTACCGGCTTCTTGCCCCAAATAGAAAAATCAGTTCGAACATCTAGAATCCGTAGATATTCACCCATTTTGGACCTGTATTAAGGCTTTGATCATGGTGCGATCTAATCCTGCATCTGATCGAGGTGAGCCTTCCACTATTTCTGGAACGAATTATCTCGAACTATGATGTTTTGATACTATCTGTGGAGTCCATCCGGTTGCCCCCCACTTTATCTAGAAAGCGGTTCTGCGTGGCTAAATCTTTTAACGGTTGTACTTGCATCAACACTTTTTTTTAAGAAGTGTGAATGCAAAAACGAGAAACAATGCAACATAAGGATGCAAAAATATTAGTATCGAACTAGGAAAAAAATGAATGTGCATGCTTTATGATGCATGACTATGCATATGACAAATATATTATGAAAATAAAGAACGAACAATAAATAACAGAAATTAAAGGCGTAAATAAACATAAACCCCCCGCTCGCTCTTTTTCTAAAAGAAAAACCCTACAGGGTGACCCTCTAATCGGGCAGAGGTTCGGCATGATGGCTCTAAGGGTAGGATTCTAGGGCTCACTATATGAGGTACGGTTCTAGAAGGTACCCGAACAATATTTATTATCCTGCTAAGGATAACAAACACGATTCAGGGGGATACGTTTCTCTAAGTCTATGCGGAGACGTAGGTCTCACGAAGACAAAGAGAAAAATATCCCGAAAGCCATTTACCATCCTACACGGAGGCGTAACCTCACGAAGGAATAGTTTCGTGCTCCCACTTAATCGGACGGAACCCGGGCTGAGGGTTCATGAAATGGAAGGTCCTGAAAAAACATTTGAAAAATATTAGCAACATATTTTAAATAAATAAATAAAAATATTATAAAATTAAACCGAATTTATATTTTCGATCGTTAAATAAAAAGTAATCGATTTTGCGGCTCGACTCGCAAAAATAGGTCCCCAGCAGAGTCGCCAGCTGTAATCACCGGAATTGAAAAAAAATTAAGGAAATAAGGCTTAATTGTAAAACCAGTGACCAAAATTGAAGACGTGACAAACTGGGAGGCTCATGTGAAAATACGCTGGGAATGCAGGGACTAATAGCGTGATTTCCCCACTAATCCGGGTTACGCGCGGGTCCGGGCCGGTCATGGGTTTGGTTGGCGGGTCGGTTGCCTCAAAACGATGTCGTTTTGGTCTGTATGACCATGGACCAAAACGACGTCGTTTTGGTAGGTCTTTATAAACCAAAATCATAACAAAAAAATCATTTTTGCACCATCTCTTAAAAAAAATATAAGCTCTCTCTCTCTGTTCTCTCAATGGCCGGGTGAAGCATGGCTGCCGTCGCCGCCGGTCACCGGCGGTGGTCGTCGCCGTCCCGGTGTCCGTAACCGAAAAAGAACACACTTTTCCGAAGCTCTTCGATGTGAGGAATACGAATCCGAGGTCGGTTTTTCGATAATACAACCGTGTGAGGCTAGATCTAATGAAAGATAAGTGAATCTCACCCTTTTTTTCTTTCTTTTTTGCTCTCGGTTTGGCTTCCGATTAACACTATTTTCTCAGTTTTGTTTCGAATGCATGATAATGTTTTTGAATCTGTTTATTTGCTTCGAATTTTTTTCCTTTTTTTTTATTCCTCCGTAACCGTTTACATGAGTTTTAATCCGGGTTTTTATATCCGGATTTTTTACATATTATAATACAAAAGATCCTTGCTTTTCAGATCTGATAAGCCTTATCTCTTATTTTGTAGGTTTGGGGCGGTGGAGACAAGACCGGAGCAGTGGCCGTCCGTGAAGGCCAATAAGAGAGTGACGCGTGGCTGCCACGCGGCAAGCCAAACGCCGTGCGTGGCGACCACGCGTCGGAGGCTGCTGATCACAAGAAGGAAGGCGGCTAGGGTTTGGTTAGGGATAATTTAGTTTGATAATTAGGTTTTGTTTTTGTTAATGGATCTGGGTTTAAGGGTTATTAGGTTTGGTTGGTGGACTTTGTTGGGTCAGTGGGTATTTGTAACATGAGTTTGAATGGAATGGGTTATTACAAAAGGGACAGAAAATTATAATATCCGGAATTCAGATATTATATTTGGGTCACAAACTCAAACCGTTCTTATAAAAAATTCAAATCCAATAAAAATAATGTCACAAACCACGTCATAATATTTAAAAAAGATTATCAAAATATGATAGTAGTTAAAACATTGAAAGTAGTTAAAGAGCTTTTAATATAAAAAATAAAATATTTGACAAAATATAATTTAAGTAAATAGAGTTACAAATACAAGAGTGTAGCGATCTAAAAGTTCATTTTCGTTGTTAGAAAACATTTTCATGTCGTTTTTAAAAATAATGTCTTCCACGTAGGGTTTTCAGTTTAAAAATGATTTTTAAAAATTTTGGAGTCGCCATCGGTCGTTCTGGTAGACCGGACACCATAAAATCAAAGATTTGAAAAATTGGGGTTCAGGAGTTAGTTACGGATGAGAAAGGATTGACACCCTCACACCGCCCAAAATTGGTATTTTATTTAATTACCGCTTCATTAATATTAAATTTTCTAAGCTAATTTGACAATCGAATTAATTTTTAATTAAATGTGCGCATATCTTTTAAAGCATCTAAAATCAAAGATAAGCGTCCGAACCACCACCAGTATTTTAAAATTCGTCTCGTTTACGACTAAACTTAAGGGCCCTCATACAATAAATTAAATGTCACTATGCAATCTAAATACAAAATAAAATCGGATATTCATAATTTAATTAACACAAATAGAAAACAAAGAACATAAAACACAATTATGTCATTAACCAAATTATGGAAATGAAAATAACTATCTATCATGTTAAATGCACATGCCTAAAGTAAAAGATGAACAAAATGTAGGTTTCTTCGTCATTACATCTTTATTAATAGAAATGCATATTGATTAATGGGGAAGCAAATTAATTAAAAACCCAAACCATGAATACGAATGCCAGACAATTTTCAGACCTTTTTACTAAATTTGCAGACTAAAATATTTGGTAAATTATTGCGTTAATCACTTTCGTTTATTCTCAGTACATTTTTAGTCACCGATTTTGGAAAACGACCAGTAAAGTCACTTTCGTTTTCGGGGGTAAAATTTTGGTCACTCCAATGTTAAGTGCCGTTAAATATTGACGAAAAGATAATCTGTCACAATATAAAAATGATAAATTACTTAAATAGACTTTAAACTATTATTATACTTTTGTTTCATCTTTAATTTGACTTTCAAAATTTTAAAATTTTATATTTTTACCATCTTCCCCAAAAACCTAACCCTTATCCAAACCCCAAAATTTCCACCCATCATCAATGTATCCTGGAGGATCAGCGGTAAATATAAACTCTAATGTAAGTTCAAGATTTTAGGCTTTGACTTCAATTGGCTCCATTAAAGGTGATCATACTCAAAGTTTAGATTTTAAAGCGGTCGTAAGAAGGACAATGTTATCTGATACATTAAATAATGGAGAAGCTACTTTCAGCTCCACCCACGTTCCAATCTTGAGGGACTCCCCCGATGGAACGTTGGATGTATTCTCTCACAAAGCAGCCATGAGAAGCAGGGGATGAGATCCCACATGTTTCTTAACAGGGACAAACCCAGAAGCAGCATAAAACGAACCAAAAAGAAAATCCCAAAACTCTAAACCTATTTGAAACTCTTTATTTTCGACAGCTTCAACTCTCCACTGTGCCAGCTTCAACTCTCCACTATCCCATCTGTTCTCTACCTGACTTTCCCCAACATCAGACATGTTCACTTTCTTCCCCGCAACGCACACATTTATATTCTTACTTCTCCTTCTCAGACTCCCTTCTGTTTTATGAGGTTAATTTATTAGTAATTAATTATATTTTTTAAAATAGTGAAGGTAAATAATATATGGTAAAAAAAAATTAACGTCCCATCCATGGGACCTTAATTGAGTGATCAGAATAAGTCTGAATTATGTCTGAAACAATGCAATAAAACTGGCAAAGACTGTGCTTTCTTTGCCATGGTGCCATAGTAAGAACCACTCCTCACTTGTTCTCTCCTCATTTACCAAAAACGAAAAAGAGAATCAAGCATACGAGGTGAAGTCATGAGAAACTAAGATTATACATAACAAAGAGATTGAAGAGAGATTAGTAATGTAAGATGTGTAATTAGTACATAATTAGTGTAGTTCATGAAATGAAAATTACAATAACCAAAACTTCACAAAATTGCTCCACTGTAGCTTCATTGCGCTTTTGAATCCTCCACTCGAGTGTTTCAGCGAAACTGAGCATCTTATCCTCTTGTTCCGGTGTAAATTGGTGAATCTGCAAATAATCCTCACGCCATGCTTTTGGAGGCCATTCACTCGGCTGGTTATTCTGGGACATTGACAAATTCCTTTTTAGCCCCGAGTCTACAGTAAATGTAGAAAATGTTAATAGTATGCTTTCAACTCTCAGTGCTATTTGTATCATTGTAGTTGTAATTGTAGCCGATCTTTGTGTGATCTTCTCACTAATAAATAGGTTAGCAGGGAAATATTCATACAGAGAATGTTAATTTGCACAAATATATAAGGGTAGGAGAATAATGGAGTTTTTGTTTCAATGTTATTTGGGTGGGGATTTTGGGTTGGAATAAGGTTTAAAGTTTTTTTGGGAAGATGGTGAAAATATAAAGTTTTAAAATTTTGAGAGTCAGATAAAACAAAAATATAATAATAGTTTAAGGATTATTTAAGTAATTTATCATTTTTTATTGTGTCAGATCATTTTTTCGTCAATATTTAACGGCACTTAACGTTGGAGTGACCAAAATTTTACACTCCAAAAACGATAGTGACCTTACTGGTTGTTTTTTAAAATCGATGACTAAAAATAAACTGAGGATAAACAAAAGTGACTATCGCAGTAATTTTTTTACACTTTATTAATGGAAATGGATACTGATTAATGGAAAAGCAAATTAATTCAAAACCCAAACCATGAATATTAATGACAGACAATTTCCAGACTTTTTACCAAATTTGCATACTAAAATATTTTACACAAGTGATGCTGCCAAACAGGTTAATATGGAAGGGACAACATAACCGAAATGATTGCAGAGACTAAAGTAAAGGACCAACAAATAAAATGAATGGAATCAAGATGAATTAAAAGGTAACAAAAATAAGAAAAAGGAAACTAAAAATGTAGAAATTAAAACCGCATGAAATTGATTCTCAAATTGGAACGAGATCAAAGGGGGCTCAAAATTGAAATGAAGGTTCGAAGTCAGGGGACAGATGCAGTGATAAAATAAAGGGGAGGTCCTTATTCGCGAAGATGAGATGGTGGAAGGGTGTTTAGATTATTAAACCGAAATGAAGTTAAAATTGGTCTATATAAAGACCCAATCATTTGAAATCTCCTCTTTTGCCATTTGAAAAATTTTAATCAGAGAAAGAAACTCTGAACTTTTTCAAGAAAACATTCCCCATTTGGCCCCAGAACATGAACAAACCTCGGATACCTTCAAAACCCAGAAAACAAACCATTAGTTCAGCCACCATTCTCGTCACCACAAGCTTCTGATCTCGGTGGGGTCTCGGCATTAGTCACCTGTAAACAACCAAAACAAACTGAAGAAGAAATAGGAGAGAAAAAAGACAGATTAGGGAAGAAGAGAAGAGAAAGAAGAAGACTTAGAAAATTTCTTTCATTCAATCGATAATCTTTCCAAGAGTCTGATAATGTTTTTAACTTAGAAAGACAAAACAACAGTGTATTCTCTCTCCATAAACCACCTTTGAAACGCACCGTTTCCTTTAAGCAGCCTAACAAATTTAAACATCATTATCGGCTAATCAAAAATAGAAAATGTTTTCTCCAACGGTCCAATTCTCAGTAAGGTCGTGACAATACTCCATCCTTCAAAGTATCCTTGTCCTCAAAGATTAAAAGATAAGATATTCAACCAATTCTTTGAAGTGACAATCCTTGGATAATATCGAATCGTTTTGAATTTTTGTTTAAGTGGTTTGATTAAATGTTGCCCATTGCTTTTTTAACCCCAATAAAACAATGCACAAACTGATAAAAATTAAAGCCTTTTCATGGAGATCGACCTTCATATCAACACTTTTCAACCTTTCCGAAATATATGCAGATTTTGTACAACCTGCGAGTAGGACATTTTGCTTGGGTACGTCATCGCACTTGAACATATTAATCCAAGTTTTCATTCTTTGTGTTGCACAAATCATATCAGATTGCCCATTGTTAATAACCTTGCCTTCTTCAAGATCAACTCCATTTGTTGGCATTTTGTTAGGAAGTAGTGCTTGTTTTCACTTCCATTGGCTATCTTCTTCATCAAAGTCCCATGAAGGGCTTTTCTTTCTCTCAAATATGTCAACTGCCTCCTTTAACTTAAGAATAGCTGGTAGGGGCCTCGGTTTAACCCCTTCTTTTCACTTGTCCAAGGGGCTGGCTCATTGTCACATCTGACAAACAAATATTTGCAAATTTTAAACCTAGGGGTGTTCAAACGGTCGGCTAAACCGAATTAACCGACCAAACCAAATTAATTTGGTTAAAACGGTCGGCCACCGAACTTTGTTCGGTCGGTGAGTGGTTAAAGTTTTTTTTAAAAGTTCGGTGAACGGTTAATTCAGGTCGAAACGGGTTAATTAACCGAATTAACCGAATTAGCCAAAATATAATAAATATTAAATATACAATATATATTATTATTATTATTAAGCATATATCCAACTTGTTTTGTTTTATCATAATGTTTAATCTAAAATTCTAATATTTTTATACATGTTTAGATATTATTTAAATTAAATGCCAATTTATCTTCGTAAACTAAAAAGTATTTTTAATGATTTTTATTGTGTAATAACTTTGAATAAGAAAATTAATAAATTTTGGTTAATTCAAAAACCGATCGAATTAACCGAAATTTGTTCGGTTCGGTTAATATATTTCAAAAAAAGTTTGGTTCGGTTAACGGTTAAAGATTTTAAAAGTTCGATTAATTCAATTTTTGGTAATTCGGTTCGGTCACCGACCGAATTAACCTTTTGAACACCCCTATTTAAACCTATGTATTTCAACATTTCGCCAACATTTTTCAATTCTATAGGTCACATTATATCTTACTCCTTTCTCCGGAGTATATGAAGATCTTTTTACTTTGTGCGACCTTACAACTCGAACAAGATAACCTTTTTTTGCAATTTATTTGCAAAGTTTCATTTATTTTCTCAAACTTTTGATCAAAAAATTGTTTCTTGTTTGTTCTCTTGTTTACACTAAGATTTCTACCACCATTTCCTGTGTAAAGAAACCATTCTCCATGGTCATCCTCCTCCTCATAACCTCTTGAGAGTGCCGCTGATTGAGTACCATAGTTAGACTGATCAACAATGCCTGCAACATGGGGAAGGTGAGCACCCCATTGTCGGCCTTCTAATCTGTCTTTTCCACATTCACCAACAAGCACACTTTGATTCTTAGATTAGTTATTTTCAGTTGTAATTGGTCCAAAATAATCAGGTGATATAATCACAAATATCTTCTCATTAGCCGCTTTTGCTTTCCAAGCTTTTTTTGCTTGCTCTGTAGTGAAGGCCTTGTCAGGTCGATCTCGGTTGTGCATATAGTGGTAAACTTTCAAAGGACAAACAACAATATTTGATCTAGATATCTTTTTCATTCTGAAAACTAAAACAAGTGTAAGGTTAATATGTGGTTGACTCGAAACTGTGACCCGATATTTTGCACAAATATGCTTCCCTTGACTTGTCCACTTCTGAAAGCATTTAAGGCAGAAATTGTGGCCACATGGTGTCCTAACAGGCCTTTCAGGTATCAACATGCAAAACAAACAGTTTAATCTCCCATCAAGAACATCCAAAATAGAGCTCTTCTCCTCGTTAAATTTTCCACTATCTTCTTGAAAGGAAGAGAAGAATTCAACTGGTTCTGGTGGCTTATTCTGGAAAACCAAGATACAAGTTCTCATTCTTTGTACTGTGTAAATGTCATGAGTGAATCTATGTTGAAAAACTATCCAGCAAAAAAAAAATTACAAACTGTCATGATTGAATTAAAACTCTCAAGAAGTCTGCAACCCAACTTACTAATCCATACAAATTTAGCATTCTCTAATATAGTTACCACTTCAGAATTTCAATATTTTAAAGCATCTGTCAAAATCTTTGAATCCAACATTGGTTTCAATTTTACCATATGAATATCAGCTCCCTCATTCACATTATCATTTCCTCTATGGCAAAACAAACTGTTGTTGCCTTCACCATTGAAAGTAGAGTCACTTGCAAACTGACATTAGTTTTCATTGAATCATCATTCATTGATGTTGACAGATCCTCAATCAGATTTTCTATACTTGAAGAAGTATCCATGGCCAACGAAAATCCAAAACGATTCCCGATTGGTCATCTCCTCTATGGCTAATTCTTTTCAAAGTTTATCGTCGACTAGAGATTCACTCCGAATCAGGGAGTATCCGAAAACCTCACTATATTTTTCTTAACCTTTGTTAATATGCATGTATACGATGGTAATGAAAATGGAATAATGAGGTTTACCAAAGAACAACTCTCTGTTTTTTCTTTTTTCAATTCATGAGAAGATTTGTTACAATGGTGGTTACCGATGATGGTTTACAAAGAAAAGAAGATGATTCTTTAAAAATGCCTCCCCGAATCCTCTCCTATCTCTTTTTTCTAATGGTTGTGTTTTCTTTTACATATGTTTGTCTTGGTTTAAATCCTCTGTGAATACCGATTCTTCTGGGATTTTTATGTATCTTTCTTTGATTTCTGGCTTTTAGACATTTGTTCGGTCTTTTCACTTGCCAGGAATGGCTCTCCCCTTCTGATGTCCAAAATTTGCAGGTTTAATGTTTCTTTATTTGGTTGTCTTTGCAGGTTTGTTAGTCAAACGAGGTGGTGGTGTGTAGGCGGAAAGGCGTCAAAATCCGGCGCGTTGCAGTCGAAGAGTCAGACTCCGTTAATTGAAGGTCGCGCGTTTGTCTCACGTCAGATCTGAAAAGTTGCACGTACAACGCACACGCGAGTGGTAATCCCTGTGAACCGCTCGAATGAATTGGACCGTTGATGGTCATCTTGACCCAATGGTTGAGAATCGTGGGCGGCTGCAAATTCAAAATGCACTAGGGTTAGTTCTTGTTTAAGGTTTAGATTTGGGCTCAAATATTTAGCCCTAAATGAGCCTTGTAATATTAAAGCAGATGGACCGTTAATGGACTTTTAATTATTATTTAATATTTTTTGGGGGGTTTTGGGTCATTAGATTTAGTTATAATAATAATAATAATAATAATAATAATAATAATAATAATAATAATAATAATCACATAGTACACATAACAAGCACACATAGAATAATACAATACATTAACTTACTAAAAACGTCATACATGCATAGTAAACATGATGACATACTTGAACAAAAAACAAAACACATATACTAGACCCACATAAATAACCTATACGTGACAAACATAAAATAATGCAAAATTAAAGGTCCTTATTTGAATTGCGATAATTTAAAGATTTTAATTTTTTTCGATTAAAAATGGGTGATTACAAAGAGCCTTACAAATACATAACCCACTACATCTAAATACTTTTACTCTATCAAACGTCAATGTTGAAGATCCCCATTAATGGTGCTCCGCAACACACGATCCACCTATTTACCTATAAACGGAAACATACTTCTAAACGCTGAGCTAACAAAGATCAATGAATACACAACCTATCGATCGAACCTCAAGTGAATTATAATTATGCACATGCTAGAGGAAATATGATAATATGGTATGAAGCAATGATGCTTCCATGGCCGCCTAAGCTCATGATATAAGTAACAACAATCAAAACAAGAATAATAAATAAACCAAGAGTGAGGGTTAATATCAACCGACGCTGGCAGGTCCACTCATGCTCGAAATGTCACATCAAATTTTCACTCAGAATCTTGCATCAAGCAAAAATCGTTACCCAAAATCTCATGTCCTTCATACATCGCCTGGAATCTCATATTAAAGAGTATTTAGAGGTGTTTCTAACAGATTTTAGCTACAAACCATGCCAATTTACAAAATCACCATCGAAGAAAATTCAAGTTCTATTCCAACCAAACCATCATAAATCTAATTAAACATTGTAACGACCCTTTAAAAAATGAAAATAAGTAAAAATGATATTGGTAATTGTGGATGAAAATTGAAATTGGATTGTTAAAAATTAGTGAAAACAAGTAAAAATTGATAAATCAAAAATATTTTTTAGTTTAGTGAATTAATTTATAAGATAGTTACTCTCCAAATTTGATTGTTCTTGTTATGAAATGACAAAATTATCCTTGAAGTGTATGACTAAAATACCGTTGATAATGAAAAATAATCTAGAATTTACTTTTGACATGATATAACAAATTATTCATCCGAAATTCATGTTCAACTTGGAAAAATTATGGTAACAAGATTGTAACTTTCGAGAATATAAATATTTGGATTTTCCTGAATCCTAAACAAATCTTTAAAGATAAATTTACTAGAAGATTTTAATATATCTAAATTAATCAAATGATAAAAAAGATTGAAATGATTAAAATGACTGAATTACCCTCAAGTATTTAAATGTCTGAAACATTGTTTAGACTTAGTAAACTCGTGAAATATCGATAAAACATCAATGAATATAACGACCTTAAGAGTTGTGAAACCCGACCCAGGTTTGTTGTTCGGTCCTGAAACTAATGTATTATTGGATGAATGCTATAAGAACACATGTTTGATTATTCAAAAGAAGTTGAATGATGATTGTGAAGGTGACTTATTCTACTATAAGATATAATCAGTACTAAGAATTGAATAAACGTAAGATATACCTATTTAAATACTCGATAAGTACTATGATGATGAGAATTGTTAAGTTGAATAGACTTGGATTCTTAGGAGAAATCTTTATCGCACCAAACTACGAATTTACCTCGATTGGGTTAAATTATCGAATTGCCCCTAGAAGTTAAAATGAACAAAATTCCCTAATGAACATAATTTTTTTGAACTCTCCTAACATATCTCAAACATTGAATGAATCAATATTTCTGATATCTTGAATGATCTTAAGATATTAATCTTCAAAATTTCTGATAGAACTTCTGTTAACGAATCCCTCCATATGAATTTCAAATTTCGAAATCAGTTTGATGCTAACAAATATAAATATTCCTTTTTCAATAATGATTAAATATGTCTGTGTAATATTATTGAACCATATGAATAATCTCTTATTTGAAATCAAGAGTGTCTCTTTAACTTAGATTATGAATTTTATTTAACTGAAGATATACATCTTTATCCGATCTAAATTATGAATTCTATCTATATTGAGAAATACCTCTCTGTGTGATCTAAAAAATAGGTTCTCTGATTTTTAATAAACTAAAAATATATGTTTGGTTCTTATTCTTCTTCATTTCGTCTAATTACATTAAACTATTTAATCTAGGATGTGATTGAAGCTCTATAAACCGAGCCTTGATCAAGATTGTAGAACCGTGTATTAAGCTACTACGCTCGATGAGGCTAGAGTAAGTCCTATTATAGGATCTTATGTTCAATGGACTTGGGTGAAGTCTTTTGGATGTAATTTTGAAGAAATTAAATATCGATATTTGGTTGGAAGGTAGTTAGGTGATATTAATTTTTTCTTTTTTTACCCCTATAAAAATTCTACATTTATCTAAAATATCTTGTTTATCTTTCTTAATTTATCAATGATAGAACACGTTAAATCCTCTGATTTAATTATAATTTAACTCTCTTTTGATTAAATAGGTTATAGATTTTTATATATATCTTAGTGATCAAATTAAGAACGACTCTGTTATCTTTTAGTATAACGATAATATAGAATTTTATATTATATCTTAAACCTATTGATACCAAACTCATTAGGATAGTTTTAAGTGTAGCCTTTGCTTGTTACCTATAGCGTATTTTGGTAGTTTTGTGTTACTGAACTTTCCTTAGTTCGAAATATTAGATATATTAAAATCATCTTAAGAAATTTACTTAGGTTCTTACAATTGATAATTTTTGTGACATCTTAGATCGAATTGAACTACTTATATTGATATAGAAGTGTTATATTTAATAGTATTAGAACTTAGAATGGAATCATCTTGTATAGATCGGTAGATAGTCTGTCATAGGATGACTGATAAATACATACTCCTAGATTATAATCGTACACCTCCAAGTTAGAACTCTAATGTTGAATCCTTATTATGTAATAAGTACATCTAAACAGTTCGTCCCTTTTGGAAAGAATGTCCCTAATGTTCGTCTGCGATTTAAATTTGCCTGATGAATTTGAATCCAGATAAAGTATCTAAAGTGATGCATCTACAAAATCTTCGGCTATGTAGTATTGGCTTTAACAAAGACATTTCTGATTCAATGGTGGTATGGTGTTTTAACAAACTCTGGATATACCCTCTAAGATTGGAAATGATTAGAACTAACACAGCATTTCTCAATTGTTGAGAATCGTCAAGGTACTGATTACCAATCAGAAATCAACATTCCTTGTAAGAAAGAACAAAGGACCCTTTTAAACCCAATTCCTTGCAAGAACAAAGGACCCTTTATCAGAAATCAAAGGCAACAAGTACCAATCTTTTAAAATGTTTAACTCATCTTTCCAGCTTTTATGGATTCATCAACACTATTTTGTTTTAACAGTGGCGGGTACTTCATCTGTAGGTTGCTTCTATTCCATTTACAACACATTATGAGGTTAACATAACATTAGCTGCAATAACACAATATCTACTTGAATCAATAATTTAATCCTTGTCCCTGATCCAAAAATGTATGCCGCGCATCTCAATCCACCTTCTCTTACGAGATCTGGCCGAACTACAGCCACAAAACCAAAGGGGTCATGGTGGAATACCCATGCTCACAAAATCTTAGGTGTTTATGCCCCATTGATTCTATTATGATGATGATAACCTTGATTCTATTATTTTGTTCAAAAAATGAAACGTTGAGATCCAAGGTGCTTAAAAGAATAATAGAGATCAAAATGACTATTCGATTAAAGGTTAAGGATAGATTTTGACATTATGTCAAATCGTAATACCCAAGTCCAAGTATTAACAAAGGGGCTTAACAACAAATATTGGCCGAGAACCAGACTTAGATTGCCTGTTGCCAACAGCGAATAACAAATATTATTGAACATATAAAGGAGGACTAATGTTAAAACATACAAAGGCGTGATATATAATATTTTCACCCTATTTTACAATCCCTAAAACCAGAACCCAACTCTCCCTGCTTCCATGAAGGGTGACTGCTTGTTGGGTTCCAACCTTGAACTGGCTTTCGGATTAATCATTAAAGTTGGATGAATTCTTAAAATGAAACTTACCATTTAGCAGTGGACGAGACATTGGACGGCAAGAAGCTCAACGACGATCAATGACTATTGGAACATTCTAAGGAAATTGTTTGCGTATGCCATCGGTTTGATGTCAGGGTGAGGCTGCAAATCACAAAGTAATTATTATGTCAAATTTGTTTCACATTTTCTAGGAGGGAAATGGTTTATTTGACAATACAAGGAAACACAAACTACTAACCACTGCTGCGAATGTAACAATATTTGGCTTCGAACCGAATAAATGCACCCTTGTTACCCATCTGAAACCATCAAATTCTCAACCAATATATTATGTTAAAAAGGAGGAAAACATGATTCACACAGTCTGATGATGACTTGCGTTAGAATACAAAAAAAAAATGAATCTTTAACTCCTGAAACACTCTCCAACCAAATCATTCGGATTCAACTTCAAACATAATGACAATTAAAAAGAGATCCAAAGATAAGATGTCTTGGGACTAATCGAGGACTGCAGAATGCTTCATTTGCAAGATAACATAAATAGTTGTTTGTGTATATGAAATCTACAAACAGCTGTAAGGATAAACTTTCCATAGAATTTAAGATTCAATTACCTGATCACAATAATTTGGTGCAGAGAAAACGGTAATAAGTTTACCATCATGCTCAATCTCATAACCTTCATCTTTTACTTCATGAGATCGCACAATTAGATCTGATGATTAAGCAAATAAGATCACCAATTCCTTTTTTCACTAAAAATAGGCACACAAACTAACAGATAAAATACCTAGATTGTTATCCTGCAAAAAGTTTTTCGTCACATCTGCACCGAAACAAAGACCTACTCCCCTCTTGCTAGGACCTCGTCCAGGGAAAGGTTGTGGATCACTCCAAAGCAATTCACACATCAACCCTGATGAAATCAGTAGAGAACCATGACATACACAGTCAATCGCTAATGAATAATTTATGAAATTACATCAACCATTGCAGAAACTGAAGGAAAAGCAAAGGAAAAAGAGTGGTGCATTTTACCTTCCTCAGGAGGCTCACAAAACCGATCTATTGCTTTGATGTCAGAGAGTTTCACCTCATCAACACTAAAAAGGCCTCCATGGACGACAAAAACCTTTTTGTTTATTACATGAGCCAAAGGCAAATAACAGAATACTTCTGCAAAGAGTTCCCCGAATTCCTCACTCAACTTGGACTTGACCTCGCCCTCAAAACCATATATCTTGTTCATGCTCTTACTCTCATGATTCCCTCTAGCAAGATAAATAACTGAAAATTACAAAGTTAGATGCACGAAAGTGAAACTAAGCTTTTGCATGTATCATACTAATAGGGAAAACCAAATCCTGAAGATAAGTTCAGAGAGCTTCAAAACTATCACGTTAAGATTGTCCAGTCAATAAGATAATATAAGAGTGGTCAATCACAAAAATCGGTTTAGATTAGAGATGACCCAAAAAAGTTCTCAGATAAAGCTCCTTAATATTCCAGTGACAACTTGGTGAAAGCAAATAAGATTGAGAAAAGAATTAAGGAAATTGGAAAGATTAATAAAAATTATCTAAAATTAACAAGATTGAAAATGTTAATCTAAGGGGAAACGGATGGAAAAGCAGGAAAAAAAAAGACTGTAATAATAATAAATGTACATGGCTACAAGACAAGGAGGAGATGTGCAGCAGAGAAAATAGGAAATAGGGTTCACCTGATGGACACATGCACTTAAGTGCAAACAATGTGAGGATGACCTCCACGGAGAAAGATCCTCTATCCACAAAGTCACCATTAAAGAGATACGGATTCTCTTCAGATGGGAGACCATTAAGCTCAAAAATGTTTAACAAATCGTAGAACTACAACAAACAAGTTAAAATTAAAACATCAATTAACAAACACCACAAATAGAAAGAGAAAATATAAGCAACAAAATCAGGCCAGCCAATTACTTATCCCTATTAGCCATATTAACATAGTTGTAGCAGATAGATAGCTCAGAAAAGCAACAAGCCATTTGCATTCAACATTACTGGATAGTGACGTTATGTATCACCTTGACATTCAAGTGCATGCATTTATTTTTTATCAACAGGTTAATAAATATACCAGTACATCCTCTGTCAAATGATCTTATCTAGTAAGATCTTGTAGATTAAACATAAGGATTATCAAGTTGGGAAATTACCTGACCATGTACATCACCACAGATGGTGAAATGACTGCCATCAGGAACATTAATATCAACAAGTGAGGGCTGAACTTGCAGTATTTCTCTCATTTGTAAGACAATCTGGAATGCATATCTATACCAAAACATTATTCAACAAAAATGATAAGCAACATAACAATAACAAAATCCATAAGTGTTCTTGCTAAACATACCTTTTATGCAAACACTTTTGATTCTTGAATTCATCCATCATTTTCTTAACAAAATCCAAAGTGACAACATCTCCCTCTATTTTTGCACCTGAATATTGTGGCTCCACCTCTACAATGAAAAAAAATATCAATTTAATTAATACACCGAGACGATTTATTGTTAAGAAAATTCCATGAATTCAAAAAAACGGCTACAACATTCAATACTTCCAATATATATAAATGCTTTCCTTATTTGTATTTTATCAGCAGATATACGAATGCAAATCAGTGTAAGTTAAAGGCTTATAAGCAGCTTACATATTATAGCAATCAAATGATAGTTATTGCCTCTTTCTAGTGAAAGAATGAATTGCTACAATCAATTCCAATCCTTTCAGCATAAACCCATGCAGTGCATGGTCTGTAAACAGAACAAGAAAGTGTCCTCTCTCTCACGTACTGCTCCTAGTTAAACATACTAAAATACTACAATTAGTTATGGATACTGATCGATATAAGTTACATGTTGAAAATATGCAACTTACATATTAGAAAGAAAATGTCAAACAAGCATTAGCCTCATTCTAATGCCAGAGTGAATTGCAACATTGAAGTCCACAAAATCCTTTCTCAACATAACCATACAAAGTGTAGTCTATAAAAGGTAAATAGAAAAAGCTCTCTCTCATGCACTGCTCCTAGTTATATATTCCTCAAGTACTAAAATTAATTTGTCGATAACTCCACGTGTTTGAAAGTTTTTCAAGTGTTAAATGCTATATTCGATTTACAATTACTTTCAAGGTCAATAATTATTACCTCACAAACCCATGGTAAACATAGGAAAAAAGAAATCAGCAGAAATTTTATTCTGTAAATAAATATTATAAATGCAATCAAAGCAAATATCAACTCCCATTTAGCCATACTGTCAGCATTAAGTACCCTAACACAGAAGAGTGCTCCAAATTTTCCCCAATGTTTCTATTGCACCAAGGAGTTAATAAGTAGCCAATAGCCATGCAACAGTTCAACTTTTCTCCCTTATGTCTTGTGAAAATAAATGATATTTGATAGCATTTTTTAAAACAATTCTTATGAAATGAAAAATAATTATTTTTAAAACAAATAAATGGGCATAAAGTGATATTTTCTACTAAGTTGTCGAGTTAAAATGCATCAATGATTTTAGTGAATTAGCCAAGATAATATTTAAGTGCAGTTAAACTACTCCTGAAGAAAAGATTCCCTGACTAGTTAACGAAACATGTGAGATTGACTTGCAGTACTGTCAAACCTAAGTCAAACATTTAACTCTCAGTAAAGACACCACTACCAGCAGATCCACCCGACCACCATGTCCCTAGAACCACGACCACTACTGCTGTCACCTTTGTGGTTGCTGCTGCCCCCAGTATCATCGCTAGTGCTGCCACAAATGCTACTGCAACTGCCGCTATGCCCACTTGGGTGGGTATGAATGATGACCTGGGGCTCGTCCCTATTATGATACAATATGTTAAAATAATATAAATGTTGATCAACCTTAAATTTTATACTAGTTGATAAAAGCTACCCATTTTAAATTTAATCTTAGAATTAAAAGCAGATGAACCTGATGGGAAAACATCTCAAAGCCCTGCATCTAACCTTAAAACTATCAAAAGCCTTCAGACCATCTTACAGATATGACTGGAAGGTTAAGCATTACTAATTAGTAAGACCGAACAGATAACCTGGTTACATATAGATTACGTTGTGGTGTTTTAAAAAGATAGTACAAACCTTCCTTGCAAAAGTAGAAGTGTGAAGTACAGGATCTCAAACCAGAAGAATGAAAAAAAGCAACATTAACAATTCTTTCAATTTACTTCTTTTTCGTAATATTATGAATATTATTAAAGCTTTTAACATTGATGAAAGCAATCAAATTCAATAGCACGCAGATTCACCTCACTATTTTATTCATGATCAGTGTTGTTAAAGAGGCACTACATCACACCATAAACCACTTCTTGATGTGGTTTAGAAGGAAAACAACATCAAATCAAAGAAATAAGGCTAAAAATGAGTTTGAAAGAAACTGGAACTCCAGGAAAAAAATAGGGTTTAAAAGACACTAGTTTTTTCTTCATTAATTCAAAAATAATAAGAATAGTTATCTTGGCCGTAAAGCCTACATCTTATTTATATAGACTTCTTTTCTTGCAAGTAACTAATACATTTAAATATTAGCTGTCCATAATATATCTAATATTTAATAAATCAATCTGAGATAATAAAACATTATAGTACCAATAAATGCTCCTGCACAATTGAGCACTACTTCTAGTGAGCATATTTGATCAATCGCATTCATACCCACTTTTTCATTAGGTACTAAGTGTGAAAAAAGCCTACATATTTCTTTTAAAAAAAATAAAATTTTCAATCATTGTACCTTTAATAGTAACAAAAGTAGACAATATCAAACTCTCTAGTCTCTATTTCTAAATGTTTCGGTATTGGACAACAAACACAGGACCTTAACTTCAGAATATTATCCAAGTTAAACGCTTGGAGATTGTTGATAGGAAATATGAAGAGGATAAAAAGGTAAAATCTTAACTTCAGAATGCACTGAAACCTAGCAGGAAAATCCAGAGTAGATGAATGATGATAAAAGCTTCACTGCACATTATCTAACAAATTCAACAAGATGAAACATGTATTCCTAAATGATATTTGAGTATTCGTTTCAATCATTCCACGTACAATTGTTATACTGAATGTGAATCATACTGAATAGCTAAAGCACAATTTTATAAATAAGCTATAGATATCTGGTCTTTTATTTTAAAATTTTCTATTACCTAATGCTGAAAAAAAAAACAGTCTCAAGGAATCATATCAATTTGGAAGACCATTTCCAGAAGGTATCTTAGAATACATAAATTAGGGAATAAGTGGTAGAAATAAAGGGAAAAAAGAAGATACCTACGCTATGATAGTCAATAGTGTCAGCTACAGAATGCCTCTCAGACTCAAGTACAGAAATTGCTTCTTCAAATTTTAATTTCATTACTGCTTTCTCGCATTCCTTTAGTTTCTTAGTAGCATCAGGATCATTGGGACAAATCTTTTTGACCTTCAGTCCAAATTGGAGAAAACATTTCTCAGACATCAGAAACCACATCTCACAAATTATATGTACAACAATTATACATCTTTCATCCAAGAGAAGAGAAAAATCAAAAGGAGAAAGAATTGACATCTTATGCAAAATAAGAATGTGCAATAAAGAAAGTTACTTCTAAATTAAAACTTTGGAACTAAGCATTTCAGATTCAAGAAACTGCTTTAGGTCCTTAAGCTATTGACTTTTAAATTAGATCAGAGAGTAAGCCATATGTGAGACATAGATTTTACTAGAACAATATTATAGATAATATGAGGTAGGAAAATTGAATATCTGCTATTAGCGTATCGCAATGATCTCAGACAAAACAGCTACAACAAAGTCATAGACGTTTTGTCACCAAAATGAAAATGAATGTATGTATGAGCAGATATGTGAAGCTAATAAATTAGATAATATCATATTGACTTTGATGAAGCTCAAATCTAGTTTGCAAGCACAACTCATCACCCCATGGACCACACAATATCCAATACCAGAAAGGGAAGCAACTGATAAGCTCTGTCATTAACGGAGCAAACATTCCATATAATCCAGGATTCAAAAGGCTAAGTTAATACATAATAAAACAAAAATTACTAACTACAAGGGGAAAATTTTTTTACACAACTAAACAGAGATTTTTGAAACAAGCATTTTGCAATATTTTAACCCTAAAAGATAATACCTGTTGAAAATCTTTTAGTGCTTCCTTAAACTTCCCCATTGCAAGATAAGCAGCACCGCGTCTGTAATAACCCTGTAAGCAAGAACCATTAGAACAAGAGCAACAGTAGATTCTGCACAAGTAGTTGATTGTTTCACTAGATAAAGCATGCCTTTGAATATCTATGGTCAACTTCAATTGCCTTCGTAGCATCTTGTACGGCACTACCATACTCTTCCAATTTAGTGTGAGCAAATGCACGATTTGCCCAGTATACTGAATTCTGACTATTTAGTTCTATTGCTTGTGTGTACAAGTCAATAGCCTGACCATACTTGTGGGCTGGAGAAAGGCAAATCAACAACTTTAGCACAACCAAACACAATGAAATTGCAAAATTCACCACTCAAAAAATAAACTATGAACATATTCTTTACGCAGAATCCACTTGAACTCATCAATATTAATTAAACCATTAAAAAGCCGCAATATGAAACATTATATGCTCATCAAGTCAGTACCTTTGAATGCTTCATTTGCTTGAATTTTGATTTCTTCAGCCCGGGAGACATTTTCATTTTCCATAATTGGCATAACCTGTATGTCTTGGCTAACTCCCGTGAAATGATTGTGAAATCTTCTTTTTACAAACCTCCACATCATGCATAACAACATCAAACAAACAACAGATTAGCAAACCACCACGCTTTCATCTCTGGAAACAAGAACATCCGATTCAAAACTAACATGCATGAGAAAACTAAACACGGACACACACAAAAAAAAATCCATGAAAAGAAGTATAGGAAAAAACTTGTAAATGAAAATGCCTAAAATACACTAAACAGATAAAAAATCTAGATCCACAATACAATTCTTTTTTTTTTACTTTAAAAAAGTTAATACAAATACAAATTGATTCAAAAATCCATATTTTCAACAAAATTATTAGAATCTTCTTATCTAGGTAAAAAAAATTAAGATTTTCCCTAAAAATAAGCGAGTTAAATCTAAGAAAAACAAAAGGCATAACTAAACAGAAGATTAATCTTAACAGTTATAGTGAAGGATAAATTAGTGAAGAAGAAAGTAAATTACCTGGGAAAAGAAATTAGAGGTCGTAATGGAGCTTGACTCGAGAGAGAAGAGAAAAGTAGTTAATTAACTTAAATGACCACGAAACCCTAATTAAAGCAACAGAAACTCGTATTTATTTTTCTAGGTTTTTTCCCTCAAATTATTTATTTGTCTGATTTCATAGTTACTATTAGGTCTAAATATAATAATGATCCCTGTATTAGTTAACAATTAACATTTTAGCTATTATACTTTATTTTTTCTGAAATTTAGTCACTTTTGTATTTTTATGGGTTAATTACTGTAAAAATCACTTTTGTTTGCTCCCAATACAAATTTGGTCACCGATTTTGAAAATCAACCAATAAGGTCACTTACGTTTTTGGGCTGTAAACTTTTGGTCACATCGACATTAAATATTGTTAATGATTGACGGAAAGATGATTTGGCACAATAAAAAATAATAAATTACTTAAAGTCCTTAAATAATTATTTTATTTTTATTTCATTTTTAATTTAACACTCAAAATTTTAAAATTATATATTTTCACCATCTTTTTCAAAATACTAAACTCCATATTCAAACTAAGCTTGATTTTCCAGAATTAACCCATCAAAACAACAATCATCATCCATATAGCTCCAAACTAAACCATGGGCTAAAGAACTCTTCAGCTTTGATGGAGAAAAAATTATAAAAACAACCACTGAATTCTCTTTTTTCTTCATCCTTTCAACAACCAATCACCACCATGTTAAGGAGGAGAGCTCGACCTTTGATTGGAAACCTGTCAAAGCTACTCATTTCCGACCAGAAATCTGGGTTTTAGGATTCATCAAGAAGACCCAGAGGTCCATTTGATCTTAAAACCGTATCACCGAGTGGTTCAAAAAGGTTTAACGTCGGCAACGTCGATCTCGGAATTATTGCTTCGATGGAGAAATCTATTCCCAGTTCGACGGCGATCGTCGTGAACCACGACGGCAACAGTCACAACGTACTCAGAGGCGGATTCGTGGGTTTGAAGATGGATAGATTGGAGGATTACACCGTCGTGATAAACCATCACGAACCTGAGAAAACATCTACCAAGGTATATTTTAATGGCGAAAAACAAAAAAACGAAAGAAATATTAATAATAATTCAAGTCGTGACAGAAACATGTTGTTCGGAGCAGTTAAGAAAACATTATCGTTAACGGTGACGGATCTCGTTGAAGATGGTGAATACCCAACCTTTGATTTTCTCAATTCTTTTCATCTTTGCAAGAAGAAGTTGCATGGACATATATATAAAATGAAATAAAAGTAAATTTCCTTCCGAGATTGCACAGAAGAAGAAAACAGGAAAAAGAAATATGTAATGATTTGATCATCTATTCTCATATTAAAATATTGTTACTCAGTGAGAATAGATGACATGAGTTAAATTTAAACAAAGAACGTTTGATTTTGAAACTCTATGGTCTGCACAGGAGAAGGAAACAAAGATTTATTTGGGGAAGATGGTGAAAATATGTAATTTTAAATTTTCAGGGTTAAATTTAAAATAAAATAAAAGTAAAATAATTATTTAGGGACTACTTAAGTAATTTATTCACTTTTTATTGTACCAAATCATCTTTCCATCAACCATTAACGATATTTAACGTCGAAGTGACCAAAAGTTTACAGCCCGAAAACGTAAGTGATCTTATGGGTTGATTTTCAAAATCGGTGACCAAATTTGTACTGGGAGCAAACAAATGTGACTTTTACAGTAACTAACCCTTTTTCATTTGAGAATCTCGGTTATTCCAATAAACAAATGTAAATATCCTATTTAGTAAGTGAATATTCGATAGAGTCGAATTGAGTAAAAAAAATGTTTGAATAGTTGATTGATGCGTTCTATTTTTTAATTCAAATTTTATTTATTTTTTGAGTCAAATTGAATTTATAAATTCAAATTGAATCGAGTTGTTTGAGTTCTTATGTAAATTTAATTATAAGTATGTATACCATTATGATACGAATTGATTTAATTTAAACGATTTTCTATAATCATATACGATTTATACATACATACATATATATATATACTCGATATTTTTTTCATATGTAATAAGGCGAAGTTGAAAAACCTGACTAAAACTTAAAAGTGAGTCCTATAATTACTAAAAAATTGAGTTATTAAAGTTTTATTTTATAACTTAAATTTTTAAGGAATTTCAAATCTAATTATTTTGTCTAAAAATAAGTCAAAAAAATTTAACTTTTTCAAATCGATTTTTATTCGCTCTAAACCTATTCTCGATCATATTTCTTTTTCCACGTCTACTAATCTTTTATTTCAAATTCTTGATGAATAAGAAATGAATCCAAGTATTATGTGTGTTTTGTTGGAGACTTTGTTTTAAAAATCGCGTCTAGGTGCGCTTCAGGTGCTAGGCGGTAAAAGGTGACGGAGAAATCGCCTAGATCAATTTAGGCAAAGTGGTCGATGATAAATGACCGAAAACACTGAAAGGCGCTCGCCTTTAGTTGGGCACTGATCGTGGTGCCTTTAGCGCTTAAGTGATAAAGTATATAAAGCACGTAATAAATAAAACTTACCTGATATCTCCAATCTTTTAAAATCTCGATCGTTCTTCTCCCTTACCCCGAGACATCGTTCTCTTTCAAGCCAACTATCGTCCCTTTTTCAAACCTACGATCGTCCCCTTTCAAGCCATCGATCGTCCTCTTCAGGTTTGTCTCTAATTTTTTATATATTATTATTTCTTTGATTCTCTCTTCTCTTTCTTATTTTTTTCTTTCTTTTTTCGATGTGTTATCAGATTTACTTTACCGGCGACGTGTTCCTCTTCAGCCTCATATATGTAAGACTCAAATCTTTGATTTTTTTTTTTAATTTTTTTCTACAATCGTCCTTTTTTTTTAATGTACATGCAGTACATTATTTTTCCTTTTAATTTTTATATTAAGTTCAATTAAATATACAACATTTTTTTAGTTCTATTTTTTTCAATATACAGTATATAAAATATATTTTTAGTTTAATATACAGTATATTTTTAATTCAATATACTAGGATTTTGTTCTGTTTTTTTTCTGTACGTGTAATATATTGAGTTATAATGTTCAATTTGCTAAGTTTATGATTGAATTTGGTTAATTTTGTTTTATTTTTTGTTCTATAATGTCAATGAGAATTTGATTGAATTTATTGATCAGTTTAATTCAATATACTAAGTCTATGTTTGACTGAATTTGTAAAATCATGTCTCTTTGATTGTTTGTTTTCATTTAAGTGAAGTTGTAAAACTTGGTTCTTTTTGTCTGAAATTATCAAAATTCATAAATTGAGGGTGTTCATAGAATACCTTATATTTTTATTGGAGGCTAGTTCATATCACATAGGATCTTATATTAAAGTTTATTTGTTGCTTGTTGGATTTCACTGAAATTTTTATATGTTTCTTTTGATTTTGAGTGTTCTATATTACAAACTAATTACTTAATAAATATTGAACAGAAACCTAAAAACAAATCATAGGAACTAATTGAGTACCGAATAGATTAAATAGACTAACTGTGTGTGACTGGATAATCCCATATAAGCTGTCTGATTCATTTATTTGAATTATAATTGAGGTAAAAATTTTAATATGTTGCAATAACTACAAGGAAAAACAATAAAATGGGAGTTCATCAATAGATATTTTCTTTGTTATATATATTTTTATATCCTGTATTTAATCTATTTTACTTTTAAAAATATATATTCTTTAAGTACAATGATATACAATATTTTAGTACAATTTTATTATTATCATAATATTTCAAATACAAAATATAATATAAAATTAATTTATAGTATCTTGCGTACAAAAAGCCTTCGTCTAACGCCTCTGTTTTAGAGACTTCTTAAAAAGAAGGTTGAGAGCAACATATCACATTCTTTCTTTTAAAAACAAGCTAATAGTGATTACAATAGTTTTTATTCTAAAATATAATTTTCACCATTTAACTTTGATCGCTCAATCACTCTAATAGCATTGCTGGTACTCAAACTCATGACCTGTAGGAATAACAACTATTCCTTTAACCATTTGGGCTAAAGGGCTTGTGCTATATATCACAATTATTAGAAAATTTAAGTTTCATATAATTTATGTTTTTTTTAATTTAAAAATAAATACTTAAATTATATATTTTTAAATAGATTTTTAATATTTTTTTAGTGAAATAGATACCTAAAATTTTATTACGTTAGTGTTTTAAGGTAATATCATTAAAACAAATTGTTTAACTTATAATAGGTGTTCAAACTATATTTTTTTTCTAAGATAAGTGTCTAATATTTTTTTTGCTGAAATAAGTACTTAAAGTTTTATTTCGTCAGTGTTTTAAGGTAACAATGTTAAAAAATTATAAATCAATAATATATTGATATGTGGATTTTATTTTTTATTTTAAAAATAAATAAAAAATAAAATAGATTAATTTAAATAATATTCTAAATTTTTTAAAAATTATAAAATAGTCTCAAAATATTTAAACTATCCAAATTTTAAAACCAAAATTAGTGTCACCATCGTCGTTGATAACTTGTAAGACCCCATCGTCGTCATCTTCTTAGGCCACCATCGGTTTTTTTAACCACTCATCATCAATAATTGACATGAGAGATTTTAATCAGACGTCAAAAAACGAACACGAAAAACTTTAGTCGTTCTACGTCCGATTGTAATTCCTCTCGCCGGTTATTGACGATGGGTGGTTGAAAAAAAACGAGCGATGGCCTCAAAAAATGGCGAGAGGAATAAATGACCATGTGCTAACATATTTTAAGTTTATTTATAAATAAACATATTAATTTTATTTATAAATAAACTTTTATTTATCAATGATTGTAGTTGTGTCAATTTTGAGATTTTGAGGCTTGGAGTTTCAGGGATTTTAGACCTTTTTAGAAAATTTAAGATTTTTTAGATTTAAAAAAAGTTTATTTATAAATAAAATTAAAATAAATACATATTAATTTCGATTAGTCATTTTTAACGGTGATATCTTAAAATACTAATGAAATAAAATTAGGCATTTATTTGACTAAAAAAATTTAGGCACATGTCTTAGAAAAAATGTATACTTTAGACATCTATTTACGAATTAAACAAATTTTTAACAGTATTATCTTAAAATATTAACGTAATAAAATTTTAGACACTTATTTAAGAAAAATATTAAACACCTATTTCAAAAGAATTATATTTTAAACATCTATTTCTGATTTAAATTTTTTCTACTAAATTTGCTAAAAGCATGCCATGTGCTAACATATGCACCCGAATTTAATATTATTTAGATTGAAGGCTGTACTTTTGAGCACCTTTTATGATTAAAAGAAACATTTTGTTGTATAAATGGGAAAGAAAGGTGGTGTCGAGCCTATTCAAGTATTGAATCGAGTCGAATTTTATAACATAACCCTTATAATTTGATTTATACTGTTCCTATCACCAATTTTGTTTAGAACCAATTGTGTTCCTAATAATTTCATGAATCCATATGTTTGGCATCTCATAGATCTATGTATTTATCTACATAAATCTTGCTTATATATTGTAAACACGGATAAAAATAGAATTTTATGTTAAAAAATAAATTTATAAAATTTTAGAGTATGAACTTATAAATTTTTAAGGAAGAAAAAATAGATTTCTAACAAAATATATAAATTTTTAAAATCAGATTTTAAATTTTTAAAAACAATTATTTCTCGTCACCTCAGTCCATCCCTAATTGCAAAGGATAAAGATGAATTCTTCCATTTTTATTTCTTGACAACATAGATGCCAACTCATTGGAGAATAAACAAAGCATTGTTCATTTGTGTGCGAATAAACTAATTCCTTTCATTTCTAGAATAGTGTTTTTGGGAGATTTTACTTTAATATTATTATCCATTTTTTTCAATAATATTCCCCACTTTATTTCTAATAATATGGTATTTTATTGTTAAATTAAAAGTCAGGTATATTATAGTTTGACTTCAAACAGTTTTTACCCAAGAATTAACAAAAAATCAGTACTGTTTAAAGTCGGATTATAATTCATTCGTTTTCAAACAGTAAAAACTATTTTAAATTTAATTTATACTAAATATTAGTGAATATTCATTTAGTAAAAATAAGTTAAAAAATTAATAAAATATATATATTTAATTAGTTGATCTCATAAATGATATGACAAAAATCACCCATAATATAAATTTTCCATCAATTAAGTATACAAGGACTGCCACGTCAACATCAATAAAATTTTAGCACTCTAGTCATTTTTTTCTCCAAAAAGAAATAATTAAAATTTAAGGTCAAGTCAAAAATTTTGAATTAGATTCAAAGGTTAAACTCATATTTGATTATATTTAAAAAAATGTTAATTTTTCATTCTACGATTAATTCAGAAATATATTTAAGTATAAATAAAATATTAAAATCTAAATTTTAAATATTTTAAAATTTTAAAGATTAATTTATAAAAATTAAAAAACAAAAGATAAATATGCAAATTTTAAAAAGTTTAAGACGAGTACAAATCCATTCTACCTTCAATTAACATCTGCCATTGCTATATTCGATGGTTTGAAAAATTAGATTCTTATGTGAACAACTCCTAAAGATTACAACTTTATTTCAACATTTATTCATCCATAAAACAAAAAAATAATCAATTCTACATTGGGTTTGAACCAATATGAATTAATTTAAAGGAATAAGATATCTGTTAAGCAAAATCATAGAATCGAATCATAACATTGCGAATAGAAAAAAACTAGATTAAAAGAAAGCTTTTGAAAATAATTTTTATAGTATTCGACCTAATTTAATCTGTTATAAGTCAAATATTGATGATTATAAATCAAATACAATATCAATAAATTAAACAATTACCTTTGACAATCTTATTATAATGTTATTATAAACATGCAAATAAGAGGATACAGCTTCCGAATCCCATGAAAAAAGAATTCAAATACAGGGTGTTGGACCAGCAGGAGAGTAACTCAGACGGAATTTTGGGTAAGAGATTGAGGATCAACATGAAATTTTTAAAAATTCCGAGGCTTAAACTAACATTTTAAAAGTTTTGAGAGTTTAAACTACGTGTCAAAAGTTTATCTACAGAGATACTCTTAAGTCTTACGCATATGATTGGAAAGCTATACAAGTGTAAATCAATATTTTTTTTAAAAAAAATGCAAATAGCTTTTGAGTTTTAATAGTATTTTTATTAAAAAATCATACTAAACCTTAAAGTTTTAAATATTTTTAATTAAAATTTTTCATAATTTTTAATGTTTTTTTACTAAATTATTCAAAATTATTAAAACTTTTGCTAAACCTATAGGCTTAGTAGAAATTTTGTCCTTAATTGTGTCTCCTTTCATATCTCTTATTAAAAAATCAAAAAAAAAATAAATTTTAAATTTTAATCTTAATTTTTTATATCTTAAACCCTCCACCATACCCCAAATCCCTTAACTTTAACCATAACCTTTAACCTTAAACATCAATCCTAAATTTTAAACCTAATAATTTAAAGTGAAATACTAATGAAACCACAATTAAAGGCGGATGATTTATACCTCACTTGAGGTATTTGTACTTATATTAAATTTTAAATTTTTAAATGTTTTTAAAATTTTATATTAAACTTTCCAGCAACTGATCCGACCAAAGCAAATGCCAAAACCTACCGACTCGAGGTATTTGTATTTCTAAGCTTCTGGTATCGGATGAAGTTCCTGATATATGAGGAATTACATAGGAGAAGTATGAACTCATGCAAGAACACTAAACAAAAATAGAAAGAAAAACAAGTTATGAACTAAGAAATTGTCATGATTGAAGGAAAAGGGGGGAAATCAAAACAAAAGAAAGAGGAACAGAAAAGAGAAATTCAAAGAGAAAATGATGATGTTTTGATTAATGAGAGTAAAGGATAAAACGATGTGTTTCAATCTGAAGCTGGAAAGGGACAAAGAAGCATTACCAAAAAGATGACTCAGTAGATGAATTTATATGGCTGAGCTGGAAGAACCGTTAGAGAATGAAGGAAAATTGACACCTGTCACTAAATAACAAACGTGTCCTTAAAATATATGTTAGTTTGTAATTCTGAATTTGTCATGCTTAAATTGATGTAAAGAAACCTCTTTTCTCTGAAATCTAATCCTTCCTTCTTCTGTAATCTCATTTCTTCTTGCTTTTGCTTGCACAACCATCACAATTGGATCCAAAGCCTTTAAGATCCCACTGTAAATTTGGGAAAACCAAAACGAAATCAAACCATGACAGAACCTACTGATCTGTCTGAGCTAAAAACAACTATTGAAGCTATTCAAAATAAATTACTCATTTTAGAGGAGGATGAAAAGGAGCCGAAATGGTCAGCTAGGCATCGAGACTCAAAAAACCGAAGAATCACCAACCTGGAAACTCGAATGAATGTTACACAGGGATATTTAGAAAAGATCTTGGAGGTTATCCAGAAACAGGGAAGCCTTGCAAGTCCACCACCATCAGAAAGACCTTTAGTAGGTGTTCTTATAACACAGAGGGACATGACCAATAAGTTTTCTCCTACAGTCACTACTTTGAATGATAATGAGAGGTTTTCCTACAAACCTGATGAGCGGGTCTATTATCTTCCAAACCTGTTTCCCTTGACAACCAACAACAACAGAAACTAAAGATGAAAATGGATGAATATGTCTCAGTGGGCAACCCCTCTTTAGAGCTTCAAGAACAACCTTTTTCCTTAGGCATTCCTAAGATGAACCAATTCAGACCAAAGATTGAACTCCAAGTGCTTGAAGGAACTAATCCGAGAGGTTGACTAAAAAATGTCAAAAATATTTCACCATATTAGAGATTACAGAGGACCAAAAAATGGATTTGATTGCTATGTACCTTGAGGGAAGAGCAGAAGCTTGGTTTGGTGCATACATCATGCAGAAACACAGGATTTTTTGGAGGGAATTTGCTGCTAATTTGTGCCATAGGTTCTGTGATCGAACTTATACAGACACTATTGAAGATTTTAATAAGTTCGTCCAAAAATCTTCAGTGGAGGAATACCAAGAGAAATTTGAAGAATTGCAGCCATATGTGATTCAACAGAATCCTTCATTGGATGAAATTTATTTTATCTCTAGTTTCTTGAGTGGTCTGAAAGAGGAACTAAGGCATCGGGTCAAGATGCACCAGCCCAACACTTTGAATGAAGCTGCCAAGTTAGCTAAACTACATGAATTATCCTTGGAAGTGGAATCAAAAAAATGGAAACCAAAGACTTACCCCTACAACCAACAATCAGCTCCTGCAAAGACATGGCCCCCACCTGTTCAACCTCAACCAAAGGCCACCGCTGTGAACACAAACAGACAAACATTACTAGACTACAGAAGAACTCACAACCTTTGTTTTAAGTGTGGTGAAAAGTTCACACCTGGACACATTTGCAAGGTTAAACAGTTGAACTTAATGGAGGAAGAAATTTTGGAGGAGGAAAATATGGAAGAGGGGAAGGAAGAGCAAGATCAACTTTTAAAGAAACCAACAGAAGAAACACTGGAAATCTCTATCAATTCTTTGACAGGTAGTGAAGGCCATAGTACCTTGAGAATTCAAGGCACTATCAAAGGGAAAAATTTAAGCATATTGGTTGACAGTGGGGGTACCCACAGTTTTGTTAATCCTGACTGGGCAAAAGAGGGAAAGAAATCATTCAAACTAACCCTTTGGTGATCACTGTAGCAAATGGAGATAAACTTTACAGTACAACCAAATCCAAACAACTACAATGAAAAATGCAGGGCCATTCTTTTCAACATGATTTCAGAGTCCTTAGCATGAGGTGGGGAGTGATATGATTTTGGGTGCTGATTGGATGAAAAGGTACAACCCCATTAGCTTAGACTTTAAACTAATGACCCTGAGTTTCTTCAAAGATGAGCAATTAGTTACTTTGAAGGGAGGGAAGAAACAGGCTACTCTTCAACTTATTTCTGGTGACAAATTCCTGAAATTAATAGTTAAGGATGAAGATTTGGTAGGGGAAATATTTGTGTTGAACTCTGACAGTAATGAGATTAAAATACACCTTGATATTAAGGAGGTTCTGAATAGATTTGAAGATGTTTTCCAAGAACCACATACCATGCCCCTTTCAAGAGTACAAGACCATGCCATTACACCCAAGGAAGGAGCTCATCCTGTCAATTTAAGACCATTTGTCATCAAAACTGATCATGAGGCTCTCAAGCATCTCTTAGAGCAAAAACTCACTACTACCATTCAGAAGAAAGGGTTAACAAAATTATTGGGCCTGAATTATACAATTCAGTACAGACATGGGAGGCATAATGTAGTTGCTGATGCCCTTTCTAGACAACAACCTGAACTACAACAGTTAACAGCTACTGTCATTATTCCTTCTTGGGTGAAAGAAGTACAAGCTACTTATGTGGGTGATGAATTTGCTCAAGACAAAATTACTATGCTGCCTTCCAACAAGATTCCAATTCTAATTGGACCTATTCTAAAGGCATCTTACGATATGAGAAGAAAGTTTATATTAGCAACATATCAAAGACTCAAATTGTGTTTCTACTGGCCTGGAATGAAATGACAAGTGAAGGACTATGTGCTTCAATGTGATGTTTTCCAAAGGGTGAAAGATGAACATATTCCCTACCCTGGTCTCTTACAGCCATTGTCTATTCCTACTCAGGCTTGGGAAATTATCTCTATGGACTTTATTGAGGGTCTTCCTACTTCAAAAAAGTCTAATGTCATACTTGTGGTGATCGATAAATACACCAACTATGGACAGTTTCTGCACTTAGCACATCCCTTCACTACTGTTGATGTTGCATACATCTATTTGGATCATGTTTACAAGCTACATGGTAGTCCTAAGATCACCATATCAGATAGGGATAAAATTTTTACAAGCTTATTTTGGATTGAGCTACACAAGAAATTGGGAATTTCTTATTACTTTAGCTCAACATACCACCCTTAGTCTGATGGATAGACTGAGCGTTTGAATCAATGCTTGGAGTTATATCTCAGATCCCTATGTTTTCTACGACCTCACACTTGGGTGACTTGGCTATCACAGGCAGAATGATGGTAAATACAAACTTTCACACTACCCTGGGAATCACCCCTTTTGAAGCTTTGTATGGGGTCCAACCTAACCTACTCAACTGGTCTGAACCATCTATTGTCCATAATGTCAATGATATCTTAGCTAGCAAGGAGCATACTAGAAAACTACTCAATGATAACTTACAAAAAGCTCAACATCGAATGAAATACTATGCAGATAAACATCGATCAGAAAGGGAGTTTCAAGTGGGAGATTCTGTTTACCTTAAGCTTCAGCCATACAAATAATCCTCCATGGCTTTGAGGAAAAATTTAAAATTAGCTGCTCGCTTTTATGGTCCATACACAATTATAAAGAAAATTGGGTCAGTGGCTTACCAATTACAACTTCTTGCAATATCAAAATTACATCCTGTATTTCATGTTAGCTTGTTGAAGAAGAAGATTGGACCTAATGTGCCTACCTCTATTGATCCTCCTAATGTGAATGTGGATGGCCAGATCAAGATTTACCCATTACAAGCTCTGGATAAGAGGATGATTAAACGAAACAATCACCTTGTCACCCAATTATTGATACAGTGAGCAAATATGGGTCCTGAAAATGCAACCTAGGAGGACTTCACTGTTCTTCAATCCCAGTTTTCAGACTTTGATCCTTGGGGACAAGGATCGCCTGATGAGAGAGGAATTGTCATGATCGAAGAAAAAGGGAAAAAATCAAAACAAAAGAAAGAGGAACGGGAAAGAGAAATTCAAAGAGAAAACGATGACGTTTTGATTAATGAGCGTAAAGGACAAAACGCTGCGTTTTAAGCTGAAGCTGAAAAGGGACAAAGAAGCATTACCAGAAAGATGACTCAGCAAACGAATTTGGATGGCTGAGTTGGAATAACCATTAGAGAATGAAGGAAGATTGACACCTGTCACTAAATAACAAACGTGCCCTTAGGATATATGCTAGTTTGTAATTCTGAATTTGTCATGCTTGAATTGATGTAAAAAAATCTCTTTTCTCTGAAATCTAATCCTTCCTTCTTTTTCAATCTCATTTCTTCTTACTTTTGCTTGCACAACCATCACATAAATTTACATAAATTACCTCTGAAAACCGCAAACGACCGTAATGCACATTAGAAGATCCAAGTATCCAACAATGATCTATCACTTGATATCACTGGAAAGGACTTTGTTGGCCAAAGATTTAGTATGGTTACATGTACTAAGAGAAGATCATCGGGATGAATTTCTCGACCAAACACCGGGTAAGGCTTGTGTAACAATCTAAAAAATCACAAAGCGTCGCTAGAAATATTTTTTTTCGGTTTAAAAAATATCTTTCGTGTTGTTTTTGAAATAATAGCTTCCATGTAAGATTTTGTATTTAAAAATGATTTTTAAAAAAATTAGAGTCTCCATCAACTATTTTGGTAGACCGGAAACCATAAAACCAGAGATTCGATAAAATTAGGGTTCAAGAATTGGTTATAGATAAGGAAGGATTAGCATCCCACACCGCCCAAAATTGATACTTTACTTAATTACCACTTTATTAATATTAAATTTCTTGGTCTAATTTGACGATCGGATTAATTTTTAATTAAATATGCACATTTATTTTAAAGCATCTAAACCCGAAGATAAGCTTCCAAACCACCACCACTATACTGGAGTTGGCCTCGCTTACGACCGAATTTAGGAGCCCACATTAACAAATTAATATTTCATTTATGCAACTTAAACATAGCAAGTAAATTAAGTACATCAAATAAAAAATTAAATACATAAAAACATAAATAATAATCTAACAAATAAAATACTAATCTAAAAAAAAATTTAAACACATATAAATATTAATCTAAAACATAAATTAAAACATACATAAATAAATACTAATCTAAAACATAAATTAAAAACTAAATACTAACTAAATTAATAAAAAAACTACTTTTATTAAAAAAAAATCAAAATACAACATAAATATAAAGAAAAGAAAATATATCTAATAGTTCGAATGACTAGCCCTAAATGATCTTTACTGAAATCTACTACGACCCCTCTAAAATTTTTAACTAGATTGAGTCCAAAAATAAAACTTGATCGAACCGGATAAGACTAAGGGTTCTCCCCCGTACCTTGTCCACCACTCGAGAGCTTAAACTCTCTTATTGGGTGGTCACCGGTTCCTTCATTTTTTTTTTTTTTGTATCTCAAGAGCAGACCCCCTCCCTTTTTATAAACGTTTGGGTGGGGGAGGGGAGGCCACGTGGGTGGCCATTGCCCATTCAGTTTCATTTCATTTCATTTTTTTCTTTTTTCTTTTTATTTTTTATACTTATTTTATATTAATCATAATATTATTAAAATAATATTAAAAGAATAAAATCCGATTAAAAATGAGTGATTAAAGTTGTTCCTCTTTGTTTGTTCTTGTGAAATGAGAATAGAAAAGATAAAAAAAAAAAAACACTCATTTTTGTCTTATTCTTCAATTTTGGCTTCAGAAATCATAGATTCTTCTGAAACTCTCTACTCTTCTTCGGTCAATTCTTCGAGCTTGTAAGTCATTCATGTATTGAACTTGCTCGCCTTCTGGTCTTGGATCTACAGGTCACTTCGATATGTGACCTTTCGCCTTCACACTATAGGTTCCTCTTATATAAAATCTTCTGCGTCCTGAATGGATCTTACAAAATAAAAGCTCTTCCCGTATAGAACTTTCATCTCTAGATCTCGAGTTCTGGTTTCTCTTGTATAAAACCATCACCCTAAAGCCTCGAGTTACGTGCCCCTCCTATATGGAGCTTTCAATCTCAGAGACGTTGACGAAGATAGGGGTCTCTCCTGTATGAGACTCCATATCTTCTACGCTGTCGTTTTCTCCTATATATAAAACCTTCTGCGTTACGACGAATCTTGCAAAATAAAGTCCCTCATATAGAACTTCTTATTTCTGGATCCGGAGTTAAGGTTCTTCCTATTGAAACCTTCCACTCTAAAGTCTCGAGATGTGTGCCTCTCCTATATGAAGATTCAATCTTAGAGAAGAAAATGGGTCCTTCCTATATAGAACTCCTCCCATTTGATGATGTCGGTTTCTCCTATGTAAAACCGTTGCATCACGGATGAACTTTGTGAGACTTCGAATCATGTTGGTACTTGTAATCACCATTTTTGTTCGGGTCTAACTTATTACTTTTATGTTTAAAATAAAGGGCTTTAATTAGTACATAATGGGCATATATAACATGTGAAAAAAAAGAGAAAAGAAAAAAGAAAAAAAAGTATATGATGACATGTGTAGGTATATATGATAATATTATTATTGCATGCCTTCTTTGTGTGAATTAATTTCACCATTTAAGTACATGTTAGTGAATGTGTGCCTATGTTAACATATAAATTTATTGTGATGTTCATAATTATATATATATATATATATATATTTTGCATGTTTGTTAATGTATGTACATGTTTGTTAATTTTGTTGTTAATGTTGCATAAGGCGTGAATATTGACACATATTGTTAGTATTGCATGTCATTGTTTGTGTGTATTAGTAATATATGTATATGTTAGTGAACTAATCATGGTGTATATATTATATATTAAATAATATGTATAAATATATGTATTATTTGCATGAATTAATAATTTGTATGTATACTTAAATACACGATGTATAGGTAATTAATATGTATGAGTGTATAATATTATATTGCATGTGTTATGTTAACATATTTTGCATGTGTCATGTATTTTTAATTTAGAATATGTATTTTGTTTCAATATTTGTTGTGTCACATAAGTATATTATTATTATTATTATTAGAATAAAATAAATAAATAAATAAATATAAAAATACATATTAAATGTCCAGTCCTTATACAACTCAAAGCCCAGAATAATTAAATTATAATCCTAAATAAAATTAGGAGGCCCAATCAAACCTGTCCCGTTAACAAAAAAACCTAGCACCAATATTATGTCAACCCTAATATCCCTCTGATTTTTATTGCAGTCGCCTAGAATAATCACCATCTGATCAAATTTAATCTGACAATCGAGATAGAAGGTAGATGACCCTTTGCATATGGGGCGTGGGGCCACGCGTGACTCTTCATCCTTCCGTTCGTTTCCCGGTTGACATGGTGTAACACCTTTAAAAATGCAAATAAAAAAAATAAAAGGATGAGAAGTGTGGTTGCGAGGTTTTGAACCCACAGCTACCAACTTGTTTAATCGATTACCTAACCATTTAGCTAAAGAGCTCTTGATCTTTAATATCCCCAAAATAATCTTAAGGTGTATCGAACTAATGCTAGAAATAAAATAATAATATATTCGAATATTAACCATATTCCATATTAGAAACCTCATACCAGACATTTTTTGAAACCCAAAAGTATTTTGGAACCTTCCCATATTCAAAACGTTTCAAATCCCTAACCCCAACCACCACCCGATCTCCCTCACCGTCGGTCCGTAGCCTTCACCGCCATAACCACCATGGTCGTCTCCTTCCCCCGATCAAAACCCTTCAAGCCACTCGTCGGTTGGCCATCCGTACTGCCGAGAATCAGATCAGAAAGATTCGACGAACCTAAGGTTTAAACCCTTTCCAGATCCGTTCAATTCGGCCTCTGATCAATGTCGGTTTGGCGCGTCGATGGCCCTTTCGTGTCCGCCATGACCAGCCGAACAAAACACCTCCAACCTCGCACCCATCCAACGTCGGTAAGGCCCTCATTGGAGAATTATTCCGATTTGTTAAAAGGGTAACTTTTGAACCCTCGTAAATCTGTTTTCTAGTGTTATGGGTCGAAATTAATGTGTTTTTGGTTGTGCTTATGAGAAATCCGGTCAGTAGAAGTGTTTTCCGACCGATTTGGGCTGCGCGTGGCCTTCAAGCGCCGCCAGAGGCAATTTACGGCCGCCCTGGGAGGTGGCCTAGAGCCAATCGGTCCAAACCGACCTAAATCTGGTCCAAACTAGTCTTAAACTGGTCCAGCCCGAGCCGAACCAAACAGGGTCAACCCGAGTCAACCAATCTGTTGACCCGACCCGACCTGTTGACCCAACCCGTTGACCGACTTGTTGATCGTTGACCGTTGACTAGTGACGTCAGTATTGACTGCTGATGTGACTGTTGACGTCAGCGTTGACTTTGACCAAAAAGTCAAAATTTTCAAAAACCTATATTTTATGTTTTTTGACTTCTTGAGTCCATACGTGAATTCCGTTTCTCAAAATTCGAACCCGAAAGCCTCCAAATTGGACTTTAAAGTTTCGAGTCAAGCTTTTCTTCTAAATTAAGTCTAGTGTTTGAAATTAAGGTCTAATATCGACACCTGTTTATTTGTAGGATCTCATAGTCCACCCGATCGTGTATCGGCCCAACCCAGCTCCTCCCGTTTTGACCGATCTCGAGATCCGATCGTGACTCGTATGTATTTCAAATCCAGTGAATAAATCCATTATTTAAATTCCCGTACTAAAATAAATTTTATCTTGTATCTTTAGGGTCTAGTACTGCAGCAGAGCGAGGCTGGAACGCCCAGTAGACCACATGTCTGATTCTGCCCATTTTGAGGTGTGTTCCTTGTGTGCTATATGACTGTGTATTACTGTTTTCGGATTTAAATGAACCTAGCATGTGCACATGACTGATTTTCCTGAATTTAGATATGTATAATATTTTGGACCATGAGCATGATTTTGTAGTGTTTTTGATATATGCCTGACATTTCCTGTATGAATTTCCTGATTTGGTACATAGATGTTGAACTGATCATTAACTAAAATTCCTGACATTATACCTGTTATTACTGCATAACTGTTATTATTTTAGGATTGGGATGATGTGAAGTTCTGAGGTTCAGCCTTGATCCGGTTAGTAATTTCGCATGTTTACGGTTCCTAGCTTTGGCTAGGGTAATCTCGCCTGTTTTCGATTCCCGTGCTACAATCGGAGTAATTCTGCATGTTCTCTAAGGTAATCCCTTAGGCCGGTACTTTCACCCTATCGGGCTTAGGTTAATGCCTGTATCGGGGAACTGTATCGGGGAACTGTATCAAGGAGTTCGATTGGAGGGTAGCATATCATACATATACATGATCTTTTTTTCTGATATTAATGTTTATTTGATTTTACCTGTGATTGTATGCACTATTGGAACACACTAGGCTATATAGCTCATACCCATTTTCTCTCCCTTTTCAGATATCCGTAGATAGACATCCCGTATTTAGTACTTGGAGGATCTACACATTACCTGGTTATATTTTGATGTAATGTCTAAATCTTTCGAATTGCTTTCAGGGTGACATGTGCCTATATTTTGTTACTGATATGTAAATTATTTTGTGAACAATGTTTTAAACGTGCTCTATTTTAAGGTTAACAGTTTTATAATGTATTTTGTTTTAGATGATGTTCAGATTGAACATTTTCCGATACAGGTCATGTTGATTATGTTTGAAACTATAATTATGATGGAACCATTGTTAGTACAAGTTTCTTGATTTTATTTTGAATTTGATTTATGTTTGAAGATTGAACTATTATTTTACAAGTCATTTTGATTTTACTTGGAACTTGTATTATATTTCTTTGAAGAAAAAAATATGATCACTCTAGGTCGGGCTTTTCGCATAGGCCGGTCTAGAGGGGTCACACATGGCACCATCACCTAATTTTCGGCCACCATGCGCCAGACACCAAATCCACAGAAATCTGAATGTGCAGAATCAGATATGATATCCCATAAAATAAGGAATGCCAACGAAAATTATGAGATTTTTTTGTACGAAATAGAGCGTTAGGTTTTATATAAGAGTAGAGGGATAGAGATCGAAAAAGAGGGGCTTTTTATTGTAAAAAATGGTTCTGGAATTTCCAGAAAGCATGAGAGAGGGAGATTCATCTTTGTAATCTAAAAAATAGAGAGCCCCAAGAAACAGAGAGAAAAAAAGAGAAACCCACTTGTAAACTTCTTTTCCAGAAATGAAAGTTTCAAGAGAAGAAAATTCTCTTTTCAAGAGGTGAAAAACTCGATCTTGCTCATTGTTTTTTTTCTTTTCGAATATAAAAAATGTTTTTTTTCTTATAACTTTAAATCCAGTAAACAAAGAATCGTTGGTTTTGGTTTTTAAAATAGGAAATGATATTTTATTCGTCCTCTTTGACTATAAATCGTTTTCATTTGATTTTGAAAAAAAAAATGAAAGACGACAATTTACCTTCTTTCCCTTTGCGACGCTGAAATCTCTTCATCCTTGTCTGCAAGTCGTTTCCGGGAGACCGTCATGGTCGATGACCGACTCGAAATCGGAGAGTGATAGAGGCTGCCTTACTCGGGGTCGCAAAGGAGATAAAAAGAAGTTTGGAAATGCAGAAAGCTAGATGTTTAGGATTTGCTCCTGTTTTTTATTTTTATTTTATTAAAATTAAAGTGAGTTTAATATATTTAATTTTTCCAAGCAGAATGGTATGGTTTCAATGTCCATGGTCCACCATTTCCCTTTTTACTTAACTTTTTTTTATTTGCATTAATTTATTTACTTTCCATTACTTTTTTTTAGTCATTTTTTTTAAATATTATATATATGATTTTGTAATTTAGTTTATTATTTATTATTGTCATAATATATGTATTATGTTTATATACGTCAAGTTTCCTTAATATATATGTGTACATAATTTATTTTAGTTATATATCATATATAACTCACTTGATTGAAAATATATCTTTTATTGCGTGTTTTAATTTATTTACCATGTATATGTTATGATGTCTTTACTTTCCTTTTCATTTACGTTCAATGGTAATCTCTGTTTCTTGTCTACTTTCATTTAGATATTTACTTGCATTTTGTATCATGCACTCATATTGTGTCGTTCATACGATGCATCCTCATTCATACAATATATCTTCGTTATTTCCTAAATAAAAAGTGAGGTATTTATTAGTTTTTATATTCGTGTCATAATGGTCCGAATAATCGGACGTTAAGCGAATATTCAAATTAAATTTTACCGTCTTAAGGTAAATAAATTTAAAATTAGCAAGACCATAGCATCATCCCTTTATATGTTTGCATCATTCATAAAGGTGACGTACGAGATCCGAACCCTAAACTAACGCGACAGTCAGTATTATTTGATGTTGATTTAGTCTTTGGTCCGGTGTATTGTCAACCTTATTAATTAAATGTGTTATTAATTCAAATTCACCAATTAAATTAAGCTCGTTTAATTAAGATCAATTTTGAATTCAAAATCCAATTTAAGATTAAGTTAAAGTTCAAAATGAAAATATTTTTGGTATCGGTTTTCGGGAGTGTTGGGGGTGCTAATCCTTCCCCACGCGTAACCAACTCCCGACTCCTTTTTCAAAATGAATCTCTAGTTTTCCTTTTAAGGTGTCCGGTCTACCTAAGTGACCGGTGGCGACTCCAATTTTACCGTTTTTAAAAGAATTAATGTTTTTAGTGACCTTTTTAAAGGAGTTTAAATCGTAGCATTCAAGACCTTTTACCCCACGCTTTCAAAATCAATTTATGTTTTCCATCTTCGGACTTAAAAAGGTCTCTACAGCATGGCGACTCTGTCGGGGAGATTTTTGTTTTTTAAAACAAAAGAGAGTTAGGCCAAATAAAAATGTTTTCAACTTGCTTTTTGAACTTTAATTAATTTTAAGGATGTTTCTTTATTAAAATGTGATCAAGATTTTAATAATTGGTGATTCAAATTAATTTTTCATTTAATTTTTAAAGAATCACCGACATGTGTTGCATCATTTCATTAAGCTCTATACCCGAACTCTAACCCTTAAGTGGGAGTGAAACACCCATATCCAAGTGAGTAACCCTCCACTGGTTGGCAACGCACTTCCGGAATCCATGCCTTTGACAAGTGAGTAGCCCTCCAGGTCATTAGGTCGTGCTTTCCCTCAAACCGAATTCAATTCGCAAGCCTGTAATGGGCCAAAATTTTGGCTCTTATTTGCCTTAGAAGGCAATAAGATAGGTTCGGGTACCCCAATTAGAACCGAACCACATGTGTGAGAACATAGGAAACCCACCCTGATAGAGCCATGCGATTAACCCTAGAAAGCTAGATTAGGGTTTTCTTTGTGAACATGCTTTGTGTTTACTTTTCTTGTATTTATTTTATTGCCTTTAAATATATTTTTACAACGTGACTAACATTTTATTTATTTATTTTATTAATTTTAAAAGCATTATAAAAAAGAGTACATCGAAGTTGAAAATACTTTTAAATTAAAAATTTTATTAAAGGGGAATTTTGTTCGAAACAACAACAAGAAGGATCCCGATATGATTAATTATTGGGCAATCATACGAACAAGATCATACCTATTCCAGATTTGACCAACAAGTGCATAGGTGACTCGGAGAATCAAACTTTAAGGGTCCACTTTGACAAGCTAAGTACTGAAGCTCAAAATTCAAAGATTTAGGGGGCAACCGTGAGGGGGCAATTCCAATACGCCTAATGCTGACATTAGAGACACATCACTTCGTAGCCTACATCATTCAGGGGCAAGAGCAAGAATTAGCACGATTCACCACTTAGACACAAGAGGATGCATGAGAGAATTAATGAGCTTCAGGGTACCATAGGTGAAGATTCAAAGAATATGAGAAGGTTGTAAGAAGAAACCATCAGACTAAGCGGGAAGCATAAGAGAGGCAATTTTGGTATGCTCAATACATACTTTGGGGCAACCTCATACATTTTGGAGACGAGAGCGTGAATTGACAATGGACCGCTCAAATACAAGAAATTTCGTCTTCAACATAGAATGCAAACGAGCTTCACGATGTTCCGGGTGAAGATTTAAAGAATAGAGGAAGGTAGTGCGGACTTTAAGAGGGGCCATCAACCAGTATGTTACCCTTAAGCCATTTTTGTAGTTAATAAATTTTATTCGTTGTATTGATATTTCCTCTTTAATGAAAGTTGTTTAACGATAATATTTGTTAACTAGATTATGCTCTTCGCATTTCATATTGCATTTGTCTACACTAAAATTATTCTTTTCTTTCATTCATTTTTGCATAAAGACATCATTTATTGATTTTCGATATCATTTTTTATTTTGCATTCATTGCACATCATCATGTCATTAATTAGAGAAATATTATTCGAGAAAGAAAAAAGAACCAGAATATGATCCCTCACTAAGGTAGTACAAAAGCTAAGAATGACTTGGCGGCTAGAGTAGATGAGCTCGAGTGTTTCCAGGAACAGTTAATTGGCTTTCAGAAGAAAATGTGATCATACATAAGGGGATTTCAATGGGAGGCAAACAAGAAAATGAATGAGTTGATTAGTTTGGTAGCCACTGTAGTCAAAGATGAATGTTTAAGAAAAGACCTTAGAGTGCAAGTAGAGGTTTGAAGCGCCAACAAGAGTTTAAAGACCGTCTCCAAAGTTTAAGAAAGACAAAAGGTACCCAACAAAGAGTAAGTTCCCACCAATCAGTTTGAAGTAGTTGGTGTTGCCTCGAAGTGTTCCACCGAGTTGGTTGTAAATAATATTCACGATTCTAGTTTGCAATTGTCCATATCGCTGAGTAATGGCCTAGATGAGATCGAAGAAAATATAAGAGTTAGTCAGGGTTTTTGGATCACTGATATTGGTAAATTGTTGTTTTCAAAAATTCATGGCAACCTTCGATGTTGACGAGTCCCATTTACAGACATTAAAAGAAGTTGAAAATCCTTCATTTCAACCCAATTCCTCTCACTTATCAAGAGATATTTTTAAGGTTGCTAGAAGCTCGACTAAAGACACCTTTCTTTGTCAAAATGCACAAACCTCCCTATCTGAAGTAGTTCAAAGAAGAAGACCATTGTGGCTTTCATGCCGGAGTTCAGGATCATTCCATGGACAAATTTGGTACGTTGAAGTTAATAGAAGATCATGTCACCACATTAGAGACGATAGATGAATTAAAAGGGCATGTGTCAGCGAAAGCTGAAAAGGCGGGTAAAGACTGATGAAAAGGTTGATTCAAAATCTGATCAAATTCGATAGTCTAAGGGTTGAAGACTTATGCGAGAGTAGGTTTCTAGGGGAGGTTCTGACTTCTCAATTAAGCACCAGACCGGGAGTTGCATACATTTTTAAAAAATATATATAAAAAGTTTAATTTACTACTTTAATCCCGAAAAGTAATAAGGAAATTTTATAAAAGGAACTTGTTTTAAAATGATGTTTCTTTCGCCCTCCAAATGATTTTGCATTCATTAATTCTTTAAAATTTACATTCATTTTTAAGGGATAGATCTTGCTCTCCCATGTGTATATAACAAATGTTTTAAACATACACATATACATATCATTACACATCAGGTCCTGAATTTTAGATGCGATAGCATCTTTGCTTCAAACTCAAAAAAATCGAACCTAAGTTTTATATATTCATAGGAAATTGAATATTATGGGGATATTACAAATGAGAGTCTCTACTAGTGTACATAGGTCAATAAAGGAACAAAATGAGCGTTTAGACAATGGGCCACTCCCATATCAGGAAAAGTCTTTCTCAGGCACTTGTTGTTCAAGATTCTTGAATGGAGAGTCGACCTTAAATCTATATCCCCTGAAAACCTTCTCAGGACTTCCTCGAATGGGATAACGAATGACATTTTCTTATTTCATTAGAACAGGGCAAGATTAGACAAATTAGATACTGAAACAAGAAGGATATCAGAAGGAAGTAGTTAGAAACTAGGACTTGCAAAAAAAAAGAATAAGAAAAAGAGCGACGGAAAGAGTGATAGGAAGAAGGTCGAAGTGAGCCCAAATCAAGTCAAAAGAGGATTTTTTGCCAATTGCAACATTTTAAAATTGTAGAAAGATGATCGAATCCAAACAATACAAGAAGATTGCGGAAAGATGATCAAATCCAAGTAATATCAGAAAGCTGTAGAAAGACGATCAAGTTCAAGCAGTAAAAAAACCAAAAAGTACTTTAATTTGGTGATACATCTGCGAAAAAAGAGAAAAAAAGAGAAAAGAAGAAATAGTGTTGTATAAACTTCATATTTAGGTCATAAAATCCAATGTCAGAAACGCAGCCAGAAGAAAAGAGACAAGGATAAGGAAAGAATTTTCATTCTAAATGCCTCATGATCTCACAATTTTTGTACATAAACGAATATTTAAGCTCAACCGATACGAGATGGCCTGACGATTGCCAATTTTAGAAAAGAGAATGAACTCTAGGGTGAAAACCTAAAGCGGGCAGTCAAGAGCGACTCAAGAAGAAAAACAAGAAAAAAGCGAAGGAGAAGAATAGAGGAGGATTTTTTAGAATTCTAGATTACAAATACAGAGAAATATTTATGCCAATCATAGACCCAAGTCTTACAAGTCTCAAAAGACAATTCTGATCATTCAGGGACGTCTAAATTAAATGAGATGGTCTTCAGATCACACTCCGCCCAAAAGTTAACCTTGCTTCAAGGAACGTCGAACTTCGAAGTGCCTTATCGACACCCAAATGAGGGAAGTGTGGGGCAGGAAGAGAAAGTGAGATAATGAGAGCCACATAAAAATGGGTAGTTTTTAGGAAATGTATTGTTATTTTTGAAAGCTTGATGGTCTAGAAGAGACTGTGCATTTGCATATATCTTCGCAATAGTCGTGGATCCTCTAAATATGCTCTTCATTAGAGTTTAACTTTTCCCAAATTGGGGTAAATATGCCATTGCATTTGATATTAGGAGTGTAAAGTTTTTTTAATTTGTTTTGCCACACTTTCATACATTTTTCGAAATTTTTCTTGCATTTAAAATACATGCAAATAAAATCAGCTTTTAAGAATTAAAGAAAATTGAGAGTCAACCTCCATTGAGGTACCTCGACGAGCATAAAAATGAAATTAGGACACAAAAATGTTCGATCAGCCATCACACCGATCTAAATGAGAAAAAAAAAGATGAGCAAAGCATCATTGTCTGCGAAGCGACAAAATCAGAGCCTAAATCAGAATTAACTAGGGATTTCAATAGGATCGAAAGTGTTTGTTTAAAGAAGCTTACCTGGTCAACAATAAGAAGGTCGGAGCACCAAATTTTGGAAACAGAGTTAACAAAACATCATACATCATTGCAAAGAAGCTTTAAAGAATAAGAAAAACCCATGCTCATCTTCTCCCTTTTGTTTAAAGAAGCTTACCTGGTCAACAATAAGAAAAACCCATGCTCATCTTCTCCCTTTTGTTTTCTCCATTGTAAAGAAGCTCTAAAGAAAGTTTGAGAGAGAAAATTCATCTCCTCCTTTATTTCATTTCCATAACCAAAACCTAAGAGGAGGAAAAAGTTTTCATCCTTGTCTCCCCCATTGCCGAAAATAGAGAGAGAGACGGAAAGCTTGTTGGTTTAAAGAATTTGAAGGAATTGCATGCTCAAATAATTGAAGGTAAAATGATTATCTTCTTTAGAAAGTATATGTTTCCATGCTCAAGTATATTCATAGTGAAATCGTGTTAGTAAGAACATGAGAAGTGTAAATGTGTTAATGGCAAATTAGTGATTAAACATGCAAATGGTTTCTGTAAAATGGATTAAAGGATGTTAATTTTATGTTAGAATGGTGGAAAAATTATAAGAACAATCTTGGTTTAAGATTTGAACCTATGGATTGTAAGATAGTCAAAATTTTCTAGAACGTACAACTCTGGGTAGCCATTTTGGAAAAATTCCCTAGGACAAAACTGAGGGTGTTAGAGGCTGAAATTTTGTATTCGAATATCCCTATGAATTTATTTTAATTGAAAATTTACTTCACCTCGTTTGGAGTTGTGTGGAGAAAGTTATAATCCATTTAGTAAAGGTGGTTCGGGTTGTCTCAGAAATGAACAGATTTGAGTTTTGCAATTGTTACATATACTAACACTTGAAGTAAGTGATTTTAATATGTTCTAATGAATGGTTATATGTATATGGTTTGTTAGAAAATCAAAGAGAACGAGATAACGAAGAGGAGGAAAGACAAAAGCTAGCAAAGAGGAAGGGTAAGGGGATCACCCTATACAACCCTTAATTTGCTTGAAATATTAATGTGTGGACTAAATGTATATTTGGTAAAAAGGGGAGGAGGCTAATTGTTGAATAACTTGTGTGATACTATGATTGAATGCTAAATTGTTAAGATTAGCTTAGTACATTTGCATAGCTCGGAAATGCCGAGGTAAGTTGTGACACGCGGCTTCGGGATCCCAGGTATGTGAACCATGCATGAAGCATGTATATGATGATGTGAACATTTGTTTGGTAACATGATATGCAAGTTTTTCTTGTTAACATGATATAAATGTTTTGTTGGTAGCATGATAAGAATGCTCGTGTTGATAGCATGTTATGGACACTTGCTTTTGTGATAAGAAACCTAGTTAATACGAATTGAAGAATGATCAAATGAATAATGAAACTCTTATTGAGCCTTGTTCGATTGTTGGTCATAGGTAGTACGGCATGCCTAGAGTCTGAGCTCGTTTGTTAGTACTTCGGTACTTCTGTTTAGTACTTTGGTACTTATGTTCAGTACTTCGTGTACATTTATTTTTGGTGGTTAGTCACCATTTGTTTCATACCTTGGTATCTTTTGTTAGTGCCTTCGTGGTACTTCTGTTAGGTACTTAGTGTACTTTTTGTTGACTCACTTACCTGGTCTAACTAACACCAAGACATCATATGAAACTAGTTTGAAATTTTAAAGCTTAAGATGTGAACAACATGTGTATATATATTTGCTTGTGAAGCATTTGAACTTGATTATGAATTTGCTAATAGAGCATTTGAATAAAATTGTTGCTACAAGTAGCATTTGGATATGCATTTGCTAATGAGCATTTGGATGAATAAGTGGCTATAAGTAGCCTTTGAACATGATTTTGATTATGAAATCTTTGAAATATAGAAATTGACTAATGAGTCATATGCATCTAATATATGCTAGCTAGTACATGATCATATAGTTTGTGAACTTGGAATGCATGCTAGAGGCATAATAAGCATGACAAGTATGTTGAGCATGATATTTAGTGTTTGATAGTCTTTGCATAAGTGATTTGATTCGTTTACTATGAATTTGGTTTATTGCTTAATTAGAGCATGATATCTTTGCTATATGAATAATGTCTAAAAATGGTTAGACTTAGGGCTACCTCACTAAGTACTTAGAAAGTACTTACCACTCGTTTGTTTTCCTCCTCAAAACAACAAGTTATCAAGCCAAGGACCTAGATTGAGATCAATTGCAAGCAAGCACAACAAGCAAGACAAGTATGGTATTTTCTAGCTTTTGTAACTCCTAGAACTTGGTGGCATTAGTGATCATATTTATGCTAGAATTTTGCATTTGGGACTTGATCCATGGTTTGTATATATATTTTCATTTGAGCATATGGTATGTAAGCCTTAAGGCCAAGTTATGTTTAGGCTAGTTGCCATAGTGAACTTGTTATGTTAGCATTATGCATCTTGGGATTTTGCCCATGAAATTGTATATAATGCCTTCTGCATAATTGGCATGCAATCTAGTGAATCAAACATGTTGGCTTGTGATTTTAGGTTGGTATTAGTTTGTCATGGTAAAATTGATGGCATGGATGTTAGTGAATGATGTTTTGGATAAAGGTCATAAAATTGGCAAGTTGCTATTGTTGTCTAAACATGCTAGGATATTTCCCTAGAGAGTAGAATTTGGTTTGAAACTAGATAGGAGCCTTTGAATAGGGTATAAGTGAATTAGAGGCTTAGAACCTGCAAAATGGTGCAGGGGTATCGATACCATTTGCATGCGTAACAATACCATATCGAAAAATCCTTAACATGAAAGGCAGGCATTTCGGAACGCTTAGCCTCTGTTTTGGTACCCAAAGCTCCAGTAATGAAATTGTTTCGGTACCTCTTTGGGGGTGTATCAAAATAGGCTATCCTAGCCTTAAGACATCGAGATAGCGTATCGAAACACTAAGGGAGTGTTTCGATACCAGCAGTTTCGATACTGCTCTATAGGCGTATCGATACTTCTGGCCTTTTTATCCAATCTTTTAAGGTTCAAGTCTAGAGGTACCACATCTTGTTTTAGTGGTTCCTAAGATTAGTATAAAGTTCAGATGGGCCCGAAGATTCAGATTAAGTTTAATAATGAATAATAAGTAAATTGTAATTCAAAAATTAATATAAGCTTAAGGATTGGAAAAAGTTTTAAATTGACCCAAAATTTGATTATGTATCACACATATTTGACTTGAAATATCTTATAAATAAACAAATTGATTGATCTGGTATAAGTTACATGCTTAGAAATAAATAAAAAGATCGGTTTAGTACAAGAAATGTTTGGTTTAGTACGAGTTTGTAAGTTCGGGGTGACGCTCCCGTCTCCTACCTCGGGGTGAGGGTGTCACATGGGGCACATAGGTATTCCTTTCGGTGTAAGTCTCTAGGTTTGAAGAGTGAGAATTGGTGTCCGTGTAGGCGTAAAGCCCAAGTTTAAGCAAAATTGGCAGTGTAGCGACCCTTCCGCTAATTAAAAATTAAAATAATAAGCGTGGTAATAAAATGAAGGTCACTAGTGGAAACATCGTAAAAATAGGAAGTTAGAAAATTAGGGTTTAATTGAAAAATTGGGAATTGAAATTGAGGATAAAAAATAGGGATTTTGAAATGTCAACCCTAAATTAGAAATTTAGGGTTTCTAAAATATGAATTTGGGGAAAATTGAAATTAGGTTTTGAAATAAAATGAAATTTGGGAATTTGAAAAATTATGGTTGAAATTAGGTATTTGAAAAAAGAAATTTTGAAATTAGGGTTTTAAAAAACGTTGGAGTCGCCACTGGTCACTTTTGGTAGACCGGACACCGTAAAAATCAGAGATTCGAAAGAAAACGGGTTCGAGAGTCGGTTACGATTAAAAACGGGATTAGCGTTTAAAACCGCCCAAAATTGGCACCTTTACAAAATATCGCTTAATTAATTTTAGAATTTTCGGATTAAAGTGGCATTTAAATTGCGATTTGTTTAAAAATTCGAATTTTATTTTATTTTTACCGTGTCTTTACTCGAAGGTAAACGCATATACCGCCACTACTACGTTTGGTGTTGGGCCTGTTATGACCGAATAAAGACATTTAATTAGGCTCATTAATTAGATAGGTGTCACTTAAGCAAAAATAATATTAAGCAATATGAACAAAATACATTACATTGAAATAAAATACATAAATAAAAGTGTATGGCATAAATAAACACTAACATGACATGATATAATACAAATAACAAAATAAATAACCATACTCTAATATATATGAACAATAAAATAATGCCAAAATAAAAATAAAAAAGACATAATAAAATAAAAGCATGATAAAATAAATATGGAAAATAAAATAAAGGGAATAACATCTAATATATGAAAAGGCTACCGGAAAAGGGCCAAAACAAAATAAAATAAAATTTAGAGGGTCAAAATTGAAAGGAGAACACATTTCGTTTCAAACAGTGATTAAATCGAAATAATTTAAAAACTTCCAAACCCTCAAGATGTTATTTCAAACTGAGGAAGGGCTTAAAAATAAAAGACCAAACCACGGAGGGACCTAAAAATAAATATACCATTTTCTAAAAAACGATTATTATTCAAACGGTGACAAAATTGTAAAACAAAAGAAAACTTGAGGGACTACAGAACGAAATAAATCGACATGGGAGGATTTAAAAAGAAATTAAACCAATTTTAAAATAACGGGGGTATAAAACACAAACAGAAAATTAAAACAATGCTCCCCCTTCATTATTTATCCAAACTGAAAACTTCAAAACTCCAAAACCTCTCGGTTGTTCTTGCTATGAACCCAGAAAAGCAAGAACATTATGAATGTACAAATAAACCCGAATTGAAAACCTTTTTCCCCTATCAAAAAGATTGAAAAACTCTTTGTTCTTCGAAAAAGAAGCGAAACCCTCACACACACAAAAAAAACTCTTATTGTTCGATCCGAGTGGAAAACCTTTTTCCTTTCTCGATTCTTGGTTCACCGATGGCTCAGAGGCCGTAGATTATCACTGGAGAAAGAGGGTTCAGGAATATCGAACGACGAAGGTAACAAAGTTTAAATCTCTCCTTTTTTTTATATGCGAAAATGGAAGATCGAGAGAGGTTATACCTCTAAAAATGCTCTGTATTGATTTCGAAAATGGGGAGAGAGTCCCATACATGATATTTTGATTCGACTTTTATGTCGGATTACAAACAAAGGGGAAAAAGCCCTAAAATTTCTATGTGCTTTGCTGGAATTTTGGATGCATATGCCTCTGATTTCTGATGGTTGTTGTGTTTTGGCCTCTGGAAATGTTTGCTTGTCTCTGATTATGCTCTGAATCCTGTTGCATTGTCTCCTGAATTTCGTTTTTATGGTTTAAATCTTTGATATTTCTGCATTTTTTTGGGTGTGAATTGTACGATTTTACTGTCTCTTTGTTTGTCTGTGCATGTCATGTGGACCACCGGCGACGACGATCGGACGGCGAGGGCAGTCGAATAGCCATCTAGAAGCTGAGGGGTCAGGAGCGTGCGTTACACGCGCGCGTGGGGTAGACGATCGGTTGGCGCGTGGGCGCGAGTCAATCCGGAAGATTCTCCTTCTTCAATCTCGATCGTTGGATCGAGCCTCAGATCCAACGGCTCACATGGGCTGCGCATAGACAATAAGGGATCAGTGTTAGGGTTTCTGATATTTAGGGCTCAAAGTTTGGGCCAATGCAATTAAATTTGTACCAGGCTTGTAATTATTTATAATGGGCTCGTGATTATTGGATTTATTGTAGTGGACTGTTATATTAATAAATTCAAATTGGGCTTTTATTTTTATTTAATTCAGGCTTTTATATATTCACAAGTATGGGTTACCTATTTAATTAATGGGTTTATATAATAATAATAATAATATATTTAATAGATAATAACAATAATAAGATGTACAAAAAGGAAATAAATTAGTAACATATATATATTTAGTTTATAAAGAAAATAACAACATAATTAATAATAAAATGAAATTAAAATAAAAGAAATAAAACATATGCAAAAAGTAAACGAAAATTAGTACAGTAATATTTTTTTGGTTTTTATGCAAAACAAAATAAAACATATACTAAAAGAATAACAATTTTTTTGGATTTTTAATTTGATAATAAATGATAAAAACAAACACATTAAGAAAGCAATATATTTACGTATTAACATAATATTTCTTGGATTTTTATGATAATGAATAGTAAAGAAGCTTATTATTTGAATTGAACGAAAAATAAAACTTGGGTTTAGCACCCCGGATAAAATTAGTGATTACAAGCAGCCTCTCCGGTATGAGTCCCAAAGATTTTGAATGACATCAACAGTTATTGGTAGCTGTTGAACATAAATCCGAACTTTTAATCGAATAAGTGGCCGTGTAGGAATAAACCCCAAGTTTGAACAAGATCAACATTCTTTTCGACGTAAGTTCTGAGATTTTGAATGGCAACGATAGCCAATTAGCATAGATCTCAACTTTCAACAGATTGGTGGTCGTGATGGAGTAAATCCCCAGTTTTGACAAGATTGATAGCTCCTTTGGTGTGAGTCCCGAAAGATTTCAAGACAATGATTCTATACAGGAAGAACTCATAAATCAAAAGAAAAATTGAAAATGACATTCATGAATCATATGTAGTTAGGCATACCTAAGATTATAGGAGCATGCTAACACATTTTTCATAGTATTTCATCCGTTTTCACAAGTATTAGAAAGCATGAAAAGGAGCAACCATCGAAATGGAAGCTCGAAAAAAATTTCTGAAAGAAGAATTTCAAACTTATCAAGAAAAAGAATTGAGACGGCATTAGTCTATGCATTCTGAAAGCCGAGTGTTTACTACCGCTTCGGAGAATACATCCATTCTAGAAACTAATTCATCATATCAAAAGATATCCAATCTCATCGCCATTTCAGAAAGGCATGATATCTTCATTCAAGACGCTTTCGACCGCTTCAAGAAAACATAATTGTTTTAGCTCAATCGTTGCTACTTCAGAACGATGAATCATTCTAAGTTGTTACATATAAGATATTCGAGTGTTCGTTAGCTCTTCGGGGAACACAATTAAGAAAGATTTAAACCCATCTTCTTTTTAGAGGGTCATGGTATCTTCAGTCAAGTCACTTTCAACCACTCCGGAAAAGCGAAGCTTTTTCAATTCCTTCATCATTTGAAGATCAATTGGTGGTCCTCGTCCATTCTAAAGGATTTACTAACAACATTCGATCTACACTTGTACCACTTCGGGAGATTAGGATTATTCTATTTGCTTTAAGACATTTAAGGTAAGCAACAAATGCCTTAAGATCATACAAAGAGGCACAAACAGGTTTTGAGACCATTCAGGGAAGCCAAATTCGCTTGTAATCATTCATGAAAGCAAACACATGCTCTAAGACCATTTAGGGGAGCAACATGCCTTTAAACCATGAAGGGAAGGCAAAATCGGCTTTATGACCACGAAGGGAAGCCAAGTTCGCTTTAAACAATTCAGGAAAGCAAACACCTGCTCTAAGACCATTCAGGGGGAAAAATTTGCTTTAAACCACGAAGGGAAGTAAAATATGCCTTTAGACCATGAAGGGAAGGTAAGATTGGCTTTAATACCACGAAGGAAGCCAAGTTCGCCGATGAACGTGAAGAAAAAGCGAACACCTACTCTAAGACCACTTAAGGGAGTAAAATCTGCTTTACGACCACGAAGGGAAGCAAAATATGCCTTTAGACTATTAAGGGAAGGCAAAATCGACTTTATGACCACAAAGGGAAGCCAAGTAAACATCTACTTTAGGACCACGAAGGGAAGCAAATACGCCTTTAGACCACGATGGAAAGGCAATATCAACTTCAAGACCATGAAGGGGGAGTCAAGATCTTGTGCTAATATTTGTACGTGTCGTTTGTCTTGGAAATGATCTTTTTTATATTTTTGTTGGCTGCCTCTACTGCCTCATTCATCTTGGGTCGGTAGGCAATAGAATTGTGATATGATATGCTAAATTGATTACACACTTTAGTCACCAGTTTATTGTTCAAATTGGTATCATTGTCAGTAATGATCCTTTCAAGCATCCCATATCGACAAATGATCTCCTTCTTCAGGAACTTACATACAGTAGACCTAGTAATACTAGCATAGGAGGTTTCTTCCACCCACTTTGTGAAATAATCGATGACAATAAGGATGAAGCGATGTCCGTTGAAAGCTTTTGGGTATATCTGCCCGATGACATCTATGCTCCAAGCTACGAACGGCCAAGAAGCGTTCATGGTATGCAACGATGATGGAGGAGCATGTATCTTATCGGTATAGATCTGGCATTTATGGCACCTCTTGGCATAATCAATACAGTCTTCTTCCATGGTTGACCAAAAGTAACCGTATCTCATGATCTTTCGGGCGATTGATAGACCACTAGTATATGTCCCGCATATCCCATCGTGCACCTCTACTAGGATTTCGTTAGCTTCTCTAGCTTTTACACATCTCAACAGGATATGGTCATACCCTTTTTTATATAGGATCTCACCATCGAGGATATATCCAATAGCCATTTTTTGTAGTCTTTTTATCATTTTCATTAGCACCTTCTGGATACTGTTGGGACTTAATAAATTGCAAGATGTCGTAATACCATGGATTACCATCTGCCTCCTCTTCCATGACACAACAATGGGCTGGTTTCTCGAATGCTTGCATCTCAATGAGCTTCATTTATGCCCTAGTATTTGCTTTAAACATTGAAGCCAAAGTTACCAAAGCTTCAACCATTTGATTATTTTCTCGTAGGAGATAGGTAAAGCTGATTTTCTCGAATTCTTTGATCAACTCTTGAATCAACTCATAGTACCAGATTAATTTTGTATCCCGAACTTCCCATTGTCATTTAGTTGATAGATCACCAAGGAGGAGTCTCCAAAGACTCGTAGTTCCCTGTCCTTCTTTCAGTGGTGGCGTTTAGTCCCATGACGCATGCTTCGTACTCTGCAATATTATTCCTATAGAAGAATTCCAGCCTCCTAGTGAAAAGATAGTATACTTCTTATGGGAGATCAATATTGTACCTATCCTGTGTCCCAAAGTATTCGAGGCGCCATTAAAATAAAGCTTCCATGAAGTGTCTTCAGGGACATCTCCATCATTCATTATACACATGAGATATTCATTTGGAAAATTAGATTTCAAGGATTCATATTTGTCCGAAGCGCAGTTAGCTAAAAAATCTACTATGGTACTTCCTTTTATTGTCTTCTGATTAACATATAAAATGTCGAATTCAGATAATAACATCTGCCATCAAGCCATTCTTCTGGTTAGAGCAGGGGCTTCCATTAAGAACTTTAGAGGATCCAACTTATATATTAACCAGATGGCATGTAGAGCATGTACTGTCTTAGTCTTTTAGTAGTCTAGACAAGGGCGCAACACAATTTCTAAATCGTTGGATACCTCGTTTGACATTCAGTGAATTTTTTACTTAACTAGTATATAGGCCTTTCTTCGTTTCCTGAATCGTCGTGTTTCCCTAATACACAGTCCATAGAGTTCTCGTGAACCGTCAACTACAGTATTAAAGGTATATCAGGCACTAGTGCTGTTAAGATCGGGGCCTCAGTAAGGTATTTCTTTATCTTTTCTAGGGCATTTTGACATTCTTCATCCCTGACCCCAGGATTATTCTTTCTTAGCAACCGGAACACATGGTCACATCTGTCAATTAGTGGGGGCTATAAACCGTGCAATGTAATTCAACCTCCCTAAGAATCCTCGGACTTACTTCTATGTTTGGGGCGTGGGCGATTCCCCTTCTACTTACCAAGAATCTTAGAAGTTTTCCAGAGGTAATTGCGAAGGTGCATTTGGATGGATTAAGGTTTAGTTGGAACTTTCTTAACCTCAGGAAAAACTTCCTCAGATTTCGGAGGTGCTCCTCTTCTTTCCGGGATTTAGCGATCATTTCGTCCACATACACTTCTATCTCCTTGTGCATAATGTCGTGGAAGAGGATTACCATTGCTCTTTGATAAGTTACCCCGATGTTCTTGAGTCCAAATGGCATCACTTTATAGCACAAGGTTACCTAAAGAGTCACAAACGTGGTTTTCTCTATATCTATCGGATCCATCTTTATCTGATTATATTTAGAGAATCCATCCATGAAATAGAACCAAGAGTGATCGGCTGTGTTATCGACTAGAGTGTCAATGTGGGGCAAAGGAAAATTTTCTTTGGGACTTTTCCGATTCAGATCACGATAATCTATGCACATACGGACTTTTTCATCCTTCTTGGGTATTGGTACGATGTTAGCAACCCATTTGGGGTATTTAGCGACTTCTAGGAGGCCTACATCTAACTGTTTTTTAACCTCCTCCCGAATCTTCAACAATATATCTTTTTATTCTCCTCAATTTTTGTTGAATCGGTTTATAGTCAGATTTAGTCGACAATTTATGCACTACTATATCGGTACTCAGTCCTGGCATATACTAGTATGACCAAGTGAAAACATATTTGTATTCCTGAAGTAAAACTATCAATTTATTTTTGGTTTCTAACGATAATGTAGTCCCGATTTTGACTTCTTTCTTATCTTCGTTAGCACCCAGATTCACAATTTCGGTTTCCTCTTGATGAAGTAGGATTTGTCTCTCTTCGCTGGCTACCATCCTTAACAACTCCTCTGGTATTTCAAATTCTATTTCTTCTTTATCCTCTTCGACATCTGCCAAGATTTCCAGATATTCGGAATTCACTACGGGATCGAATGAAGTATCATTCATACAGTCGACCATTAGAGGACTGCAAAGGATAAGAACAAAAGTATTAGGAATAAAATGAATTTTGCGAAAGGTTGTAAGTGATGAATGAATGAATGATATAAATAGTTAGATGAAAGGTTGTAAGATATAAATAGTTAGATGAAAGGTTGTAAGTGATGAATGAATGAATGAATGATATGAATAGTTAGATGATAATGGAAGGAATAGAATTTGCCATTGAGGAAATTGGAAGACATTTTCATTAAGTGCTTAAGACAATCGGCAATATGTCAACCATGTACAAAAAGTTTTCTTAACTCTTAGGTGTTCTGAAAAAAGATTAGTTCTAGAGAATTACTCTAATTTGGACCTAAAAATTACAGGAAGATCAATAGATTCCCAGTTGGTGAGGGTTTCTCCTGGTAAACAGGGACAGATTCCAATCAACACATGGCTAGCAGTAGAATCTTCAGCGATCATGTTGACATGCATCCCTTCCAACAATTCTGAAAATTCCTCCTCTTGGTTTATTTGGTTGCTGAAGTCGAGAGCTTCTTGTATATATTTTCCTGGGCGTTCAAAACCTCCAAAGATGAAAGAGTTCTTAACATCCGGGAATGACATGGGAGACCAAGGAATGTCATCTCCTCTTAATCTAGCTTTCCTTTGTTCCGCTTTCCTTTTGTACTCTTTTCTTCTTTGGTGCATGTTAGGCTTGTATCTGAGCCCGAAACGATCCTTCTTGAAGATAATGCTCTTAGGGCATAGACTGCCTTGTAGTTTCTTCCCTAGTCCTTTCCCAGTTTTGGCACCACGGCCTAACGTTTGGCGTACTGGTATCTTAGTGGTATTGGATAACCAGGGATAAGGGATGCGGCTGCCTTCAACTATAAATGTAGCATTTACGAATTCAAGTGCTGTGAAGTAACTTTCCCTCAAATGATGAATTTTAATTTCTGATTTAATGATGATTGTACTACCCCGATAGAGTGAATCCAGGGTCTCCCTAAAAGGAAGCTATATGAAGTCTTAATATCTATTACGACAAATTACACTGTATATTCTGTTGGTCCGATAACCAGAGGTACCTCATTCCTTCCCAATGTTCCTCTTTGGATCCTGTCGAACGCCCTTACCGAATTGTCGCCAGGTTTGAGGTGTGAATCATCTATGGCTAGTTTCTGTAGCACCTGTTGAGCGTGTCGAATGCATTAAAATATGATTGATTCTCGTGCAAGTATAAACATCAAACAAGTAATAAAGTATGTGAGTGAGATCGTTCCCACGAGGATTTGGTAGGAAATTTCAAAAATAGTTAACATACACAAAAGATAAGAAAATCCTATGTATAAATATATGCTAAAGCAATTCTGCAATTGTAACCAAAATGTTACAGCAAAATAAAATTTTCACAAAAATGTGGTAGCAAAATAAAACTGAGAACGGAGTAATAGATGAAGTTGCACAAACACAACACTGAGGAGTATTCAAGCTTAAGACATGCTAAGCTTGCTATGGAAAGGACTTTAATGTTTTCCTGAAAGCTTATTATTCTACTGGTTTAACAAGTGTTCGACAGAGTTTACTAAAAATGCCTCCACTATCCTTAGTCAGAAGGCCTAACACTCGAAAATGCTAAGGCATTACCTCCCGGTCTCAACCCTAACACTTCTAATGTTGATAAAGTTCTACCCTTTTTAGTCGTTGAAACTCTACCTTATCCCTAAGGTGAGTTAGGATTCTTCTCCCTTAATAACCCCATTGTTCATGTTGGTCTAGCTATGTCTATCCCTAGATCTAAGCTACCCAAACCCCTTAGCTACGACAATATCTCGAGAGCTTACAAACCAAGGTTTAAGAAGAAAAAAGTGTTAGATTTCATGAATAAAACACTTAAATAAAACCAGAAAAACAATGAAAACATTCATTTAAACAAGATAAAATCATACATAACAAGCCTAAGCCATAGTTCATGGATAGGTTTAGCAAACTATTCAACATTCGTTCTTCGAAATACATTTTCAACAATAAGAAAAGAGGTAAAGCAAAGTGAAGAGGAAGGAAGTCCCAAACGCTTGGCCATGAGGCTTTCCTAGCTTGTCGCTTCTCCCAAAGTCTTGCAAATACCTTGCTTGAAGCTCTCTAATAATGGTGGCTTGGCTCGAGGTGGAAGAGAAAGGAAAGTGGCCTTTTTTCTTCTTTCTTCTTTCTCGTTGCTCTCCTTAAAGTTCTCTTTTTTTTCTTTCTTTCTTTCTCCAAACTCTTCTATTTCACCGCACACGTTAAAGGAGGCTTAGCTTTGTATTTATAGGAGAATGCTTCTAGGGTTTTGTGCCCTAAAGTTGTAAGGAATATTCCTGAAAATTCTACGGAGAATTGCAGCAGAGTGCAGGAGATGTGCGGCTGGCCAAAATTTACGCGTAAGGACACTGAGCTGCAGGTTTTGTCTTTTCTACAATTATGTTTGGTCTGCCCACAATGATATATTATCTTTGAGGTTCGATCCAGCACTGAATATGCCATAGTATCTCTTCCATGCTTCAACTTTTGCCCCAACAATCTGCACAATAACACCAGAGAAATACCCTTCAAAGCAGCATGTTTTAAAATAAAAGAGAAAATAAAATAAAAACCTAATCTAATGCAAATGCAAATGAAATGCAACTAAATGCATTACATATGCAAATGCAAATGAAATGCAACTAAATGCAATGCAAATGAACTTAAAATCAAACAAAATCTTAAGTAAAAGGGTATAAAATATACGATTTTTAGAGCGTTAACAGCACCGTCGTGGGCATAACATTTAGCGCGGATCCATTATCAAGGAGTATACCTGGCAACACAGACCCCTTACACTGGACGATGATGTTCAAAGCTTTGGTAGACCCCATACCTCCTTTTGGGATCTCATCATCACTAAACGTGATATAATTATCTGGTGTAATGTGGCGCACAATTCGATCTAATTTGGATACAGAAATATCACCTGGTACAAAGGTTTTATTCAACACCTTAAGTAACTTTTCCCGATGTTTTTCTGAACTTAGCAAAAACTCTAGTAATATAATTCTAACGGGTTATTTTCATAACTGCTTCACCACGCTATACTCGCTATGTCTCAAAAATCTCAAAAACTCTTGGGCTTGTGCCTTTGTTACTGGCTCATTGATTTTTGGTGGAGGTTCCTCATTGAATATTTTAGAAGGAATAATGGGTACAATTTCCTCTTTACCTATTTCAGCTTTTGGGATTCCAGGCGGTGCGGTAGAATAACAACTACCACTCTTGGTGAAATAGCCCACCTCATTCACAAGCTCGTCTTCTTTGTCTTCAAACTCTCTTCTCTCTTCTACTAGTCCTTCTTTCGGCGTTCCATCATGCTCTTATTTATCATTGGTCATTTTCTTTTTTCCCTCGCCTGATAGGGCTCCCTCGGGGAGGGTTACAGTTGCAGCATAACTTCAAGGGACTCGCTTCGTATCCTTGAATGAAAACGATTTTGTGCGCTGATGATGATCATGGGAGATACCTTTGAAACCTCACCTTGAGATGTACCAGCTTTTTGAGGTTTAGGTGTGATTATGAGGAGTCGTCCTACACCATATTTGGTGTTGGAATCATCAGATGCATATACCTCCTATTCGTTTCCTTCTTCAAAAAACTCAATATGTTTCTGGTCCATTAGATATTTGACTAGATGCCAAAACTGAACACAATTTTGAATATCATGACTCTCATCTTGATGAAATTCATAATATTTTCTCGCACCCTTATTTACAATTACCATTCCAGTATCAATTATACGGGTCATGCACAACTGTTGAAAGACCCACCATAATGGTGACTTGACCTCCAATATGTTTTCCTTAGCCTTTCTAGTGGGTTCTTCTTTGATTATGTTCATGCCTCGATTTTCGTGGTTCAGCAACGGGTTGGAAATTACATTAGGCTCATCAAACTTGAGTACCCTTGTATTGATCAGGTTTTGCACCAACTTTTTGAACGATAAACAATTCTCAATGGAGTGTCTTGGAGCACCACCGTGGTATTCGCAGTTAGCGTTAGCCTCGTACCATGCCTAGATTGTTGATCATGTTGAACATGACCGGTTTTAGTTCAAAGTGTTCTGCCTCTATATCAGGCATAACTACGGCAGGAGTTAATCCATCTAAATCTTCCTCCATTTAATCACGGACAGTGCGTGGTCGCTCCTGTCGAGGCAGATTGGCAAGATCAACAACTGTGAATGCGCCTTGGTTGTCTGTCGCGGCGGCATTCATACCAACGTTCCCCTACTGGCCAGATGCCGCGTTCATCCCTTCACGGAGCCTTTGTCGTAGACGCCTTGCGGTTCTCTCGATTTCAGGATCCAAAGGATAATTGTCTGCAGAAGGATTTGACCTGGTCATACAACAGGAAAACCCTTTAAGAAAATTAAAAGAAACAAACTAAAAGTAAAAATGAAAAAAAAGGGTGCAGAAATAATTGATAGTAAAGTTGAGCGCCAATCCCAGGCAACGACGCCAAATTTGGTGACAGCTGAGAAGTCCTATATGATTTCACCTTTCGCCTAATTGTAGTATTTAAGATGTCGAACCCACGGGGATTGGGTTGACTTCACTATTTCTTACTCCTACACTTATAAAAATAAAAACACAAGTAATTTGATGGGGTTGAGTAACTAAATTAACTACTTGAAAACTAAATAAAAGAAGAAAATAAGAATGATAGAATTGAGGCCAAGTTGAATGCTTTGTAGAGGGGAATCCAATTGTACTAATAATCCACTTATTAATGCAATGGGTTGACTTCCTGCTTCGGCGGGTCGCACTAAGGGTCGTCGCAGCTGCCTAAGCGGGGTTATGCCTTATCGACAATTCAACTTTCCATAGTTCGACAGAGCATCCTTGTATGTCTTCTTCCTTATCCCTAAGCGAAGAGAACTGTTGGAACTCACGTCTTGATGATACCTCCCGATGTGAACCAAGGGTGAATAACAACCAAATACATGTGTCTTATTAGTCGCTGAAATCCTTAGATGGTTTATCTCTAAACCGAATTAGTCAATTCCCTTGAGTAAATGTCGTATTCTCTAGTTTCATGATCCTAACTCTCTCGATATTAGACAAATAAATTTTTCTTCACATACTATCATCTCGAGTTCATATGCAAAGAAGAGTGATTGCCAAGAGAGAATAAACTATGAAAATAGACTTGCATTAATAAATATCAAATATAATACAACTTTCTTCTCCAACTAATCCACAAACAACCTAAACCTCGAGAGGGATTTAGAACATATTGGTGTAGTCGGCGGCTAAGGGTTATGCTATGGGACTCCGACTCTCCTCCCTTCTATCGATGTCTATGTCTAGCCCTAATGAGTGGCTTATATAGGCCAAGCCCTAGGTTAAAGTTTTTCATGCAAGGAAAGAGTTCTAAGAGGGAAACAACACAATCTCTTAATTAAACTATGATACTTTATTCTATTTCCTAAAATAACTCTTCTTTCACGCGTTTGAATTTGACCAGGGCTTGATTTCTTAAATTGACTCTGTCTTTCTCTCGCTCTTTGTCCGTTAGAATCGACATCTTTTTCTCTATTTATCGAGCACCAGTTGTCATCTTCAATTTGCTGCCGTGGCATCCAAAGTGCTACCGTGGCGGGTGCTTTATCTGTATTTCAGCTTCTTTTCCAGCATCCATCTTCTTGTTTGGTCATTCATACGATGTGGTTTCCTGCCTAGGAAAGAAAACCATCAAATGCATTTGGTTTATGCCAAATTATAGATAAATTCATGTTTTAAGTATTCGGATGCTGAAATATGAAAAATAAGCAGAATTATCCAATATTGCCCTTAAATCTGTCCTTTATTAGCAATAATCGAGTGGAAAAATGGTATAAAAATTAGGACTTTTAGAAACTCATCAAATACCCCCAAACTCGAACTATTGCTTATCGTCAAGCAATGCAAAAGATAAATTTAAGTAAGGAATTTTAAAGTAATATATCGTCTTGCCTGCCGCGGCAGAATTCCTTTCTTGACTCGGCCTCTTCTAGGTTCTAGGAATTCCTCGGAACTAGACTATGAGTCTTAGTGGGTGTGTGCGTAGCTATGTCGAAGTTGATTTTCTAAGTTCTAATCCGTTTTCTAGCTCAAGACTTTCGACTAAGATTTTTCTTTAATTCTTTTTCTTTATTTCTCCCTAATTTGGTATATAAATATATATTGTTATATAATTATACTGCTTGAGCCGGTTTCGGGCACCTCAAGTGTTTAGCTATTTCTCACTAGAGCCAATTTCGGGCACCTCTAGTAAGTGGGAAAAAAGACTAAGTCCTAGAGCCAGTGATGGGAACCTCTATGGACTAAACTAGAGTCGGTGATAGGCACCTCTAGTAAAAATCTAAGCCTAAGTCCTTATTGTTTTTCAAAGAAAAGAACTTTTAAAATCAACTAAGATTAGCAGTGTTTAATTATTTTCAAGTTCATACTCTAATCCTAAGTACTAATCCTAAGAGACCTGTCTAATTTCAAGTTTGGTGAATGGTGCATACTGCTGCGGCGGCTGGATAATATACTGCTACCGAGGCAGTTCCATTAAAATTCAACAGACTTAAAAAAATTTTTGCAATAAATATAATATTGTTAAGACAGAAATTAAGGCAGCAATAGGATAATCTAAATACTTTCCATATATGGCAGATATTTACATATTACAAAAGGGATCAATACTCCCCCAAACTTGAAGGGTGCATTGTCCTCAATACATAAAAAGTAAATAGAGAAATCAAACAAAAACCAAAAATAAGAAGACAAAAGAGCGAAAATGAAAGACTACTGCCCTTTTTTAAAATATCGAGGAGGCAAAGGAGTCCTCGGAGTCGCTATCGATGAGGAGCTTGTGATGGCTCTTCGGTCGCTACTGTGTTGTCGCTTGCAATGGACTGACAGATTTCTTCTTGGCATACTGGGGTGGTTGGACTCTGATGGGAGTTGGGTTGTTGCTGACCTCCTCCTTGGTTTCGATGTTGATTGGGGAGGTTGTTGTGGCAGACCTGGATGCCTTCCTCTTTTTATTGGTAGGTATGGAAGCAATATAATCTTTGACTACCTAGATGTCATCAGAGGAGCTGCTCCACTCTAAGGGACTGAAGTATTCTGTAGTGGCTCTGTGAGTGGAATCTGCCCTTCTGGCTGCTGCTGCTGAGTCAGCAGAAAATGGTTCGGTTTCCGTCGCTGCAGTTGTGGTAGCAAGAGATAAGGGTACCGTGGTGGAGGCAGTAGCTATCGGAGCAGGAATTCTTCATACTGAAAACACAGTCGAACATGCTGGGAATTCTTCATGTATAGTGTCAATGACTGCGCTGTTGAAGTCCCGAATGTAAGTCATGAAGGCTAGCTGCCTTTTCTCTATCCAGTGCAGGATGTCCAGAACTTCTGTGCAGGTGCAGCTTCTACTGCTGCCGGTTGATCTGCTTTGACGGATGGTGCCTCAGCAACGGGAGGGATGTAGGCTTGTGGAACAGCTTCTTCCATTTGCATCCGCTTCATGTAGACCTCTCGAGTCCAGCCCTTCCTCTCCGGTGTGAATTTATCAGTCGGCAGCATTGGTACTTTCTCCAAATAACCTAGAGAAGTAATTAAGCAGGGAACGTAGAGAATACCTCTATCCTTGGCAGTGCATTCAAAGATCTGTTCACTGATTGTTTTTCCTACGTCGATGCGGCGATTATGAATTATAGAATGGATGAGTGCTAGTCGTGGTCGATCAACAGTTTAGTTATGAGATATCGACAATATATTTCTTTTTATGAAGGTATTCCATAGTTTGGCCTCTGGTTGGAGGTCTCGGCGGTTGATAGACCTGCGGTGTGTTCCCGTGTTCCATTCTACGCCAGGCACGCAGAGCTTCGTTTTCATAAATTCATAATCATCGACTGTTAGTGCAGCAGGAAATTCGGTATGCTCATCTCTCTCGATGTGTAATCCGAAGTAGGCGTTGATGGTTATATCCGCCACTAGTATAGCTCTTTCTCGAAGATGGATGTAGGGGTTGTTCGGTATCGACCGATGAGCGTAAAATTCTCGGACCCAAGTAACGTTTGCCGGTATTGGTTGTTTGGCAAATTTCTTCCACCTCTAGAAGGTAATCTTGGAGAGAATAAACATCTCAATGCCAAGATCATCGGCGTCTGTGTAATGGAATCCTTGCTCCTCCCACAACTGGCAATTTTGGAACTTGTATTGATATTCTTTTTCGACTTCCTTGGTCGCGAATCGTCGATAATTTGTAATCGTGCCGGTAGGATTTTGTTGTTGATTGGCCATTGGAAGTTTGTGGATAAGAGGAGAAGAAAATTGGGCAGAGTAATAGTAATGAAAAAGAAGCGTGAAGGAGGAGAACTTTGCCCGTGTATTTATAGGCGATGAACGGCGTGGCGTTTGAGGGAGCGGGGGAAGTGATTATTGCCCTTGGTGTGTAAGAGACGCAACCCCAGTTAGCAACCATTGGCAGCGAAAACGACGCTATTTTTCAAATCCAGGAGGCATAATTCCCGCCCGGAATTTTCAGCCGCTTGGATTGGGCCGCTAATTAGTGGACTAATTATCCTTTTTAATTCTTCTTTATTATCCCTAAATGACAGAAAATCAAATTAATAGATGTTGTGATAAATATAAAAACTCTGGAAACTAAATTGTGAAAAATTGAAATCTAATTCTTAAAACTGAAAACTAAAAACCTAGTTCCTAAAACATAAAAGTAAATTAAAAATAGTAAGATATAAATTAGGTTACTGGTGGAGCGCAATGGAATGCATCTCCAGCAGCAACCATCTTCCCTTTTTTTTAATAGAGGATGTTGTGATGATCCAGTCAGAGCCTCCTCATCAGGTGGTTTATTCCTTGTATGCTTTTGGTCAAGGGGTACGCTGCCTTGGCAGTGGTTGCCTTGGCGGGTCTTGTCTAGGCAGTCCATTTTTGCATCGAAGTTAAATTTAGATTTTACCTAGATTTATTGGCATTCATCTGGTTCATCTCGATGCCTTAGAGCTTTGAAGACATTAATCTTTACCTGTTGGTCATTTACCCGTATGACTAATTCTCCTTTTTCACAATCGATCAATGTTCTGTCTGTGGCTAGGAATGGCCTTCCCAAGATGATTGAGGCATTTTCATCTGCTTCACAATCTAAAATTAAGAAGTCAACAGGAAATATGAATTTATCTACTCTTACCAGAATATCTTCTATTTTTCCTTTTGGTTGTACATAAGAGCAGTCTGCCAGTTGCAGCATCACTGTTGTAGGTTTTGCCTGCCCAATGCCTAGCTTTTGGAATACTGACTTAGGGATGAGATTGATACTGACGCCTAAGTCACATAGTGTTTTGCCCGCGTATTGATCTCCAATAGAACACGGTATGGTGAAACTACCAGGATCTTTTCTCTTGGTCGTGGCCTTATTATGCAACATTGCCACACACCCTTCTGTTGTGGCAACAGTTTCTAATTCCCCAATTTGTGTCCTCTTGGAGATGATGCCCTTAAGGAACTTGGTATAGTTGGGCATTTGTTTAATTGTCTCTACCAAAGGTATATTAATATGTACCTATTTAAGAATGTCTAAGAATTTCTTAAACTGGTATTCTTTTTTTTGTTGTTTCAACCTTTGAGGGAATGGTGGTGGTAATCGTAGATCCCCGATCCTTTCAGAGCACTGAAATTTTATCTGTGGTGCGGCTGCGGCATCTTCTGTTGCGGCATCAACGTCGGTAGCGTCTGCTAGTTCTTGTGCCTCAGGTTTTTCTTCAGTAACTTCTTTTAGGGCTACTGTCTTAGGTTGCTTACCTACTGTCTGAGCAGGTATTTCAGGGTCCTTTAGTTGTAATTCAATTCTGGTAGATATGGCCTTACATTGTTCATGAGGACCGGATCTAGCGACTTCAGTATCGCTAGGTAGACCTCCTATGGGTCGGATTTTTATCTGCTGTGCCATCTGTCCTACTACTATTTCCAGTGTTTTAAGAGCAGACTCATTATTTTGCATTTTCATCTCTGCTCTATCCATGAATGTATCGACTCTCTGGATGAACTTATTGGTGTTTGCAATATACGCACCAGTTTGAGCCATGAATGTTTGCAGCGTGTTTTCCAATGTCTGGACATCTGTCCGCTACGACGGCAGCGCCTACTGCGGCATCTGATGCTGAACTTTTCTATTCTGATGAAATCTAGTGAGTTGTACAGTTTGATGTTGCGGGTTTAGTGCGTTATTAAGGTTGCTCCATGAGAGGTTTGGGTGCTTTCTCCATGCTGGGTTGTAATTATTGGACATATTATTCATGTTAAAGTTCCCAACATAGAAGGTTGATTCTGGATTCTGCGGGTATGCGTTCGAGTCATGATTGTCACCGTATTTCTCACAAAAAACAGCGATTGCTTTTACTTCTCGAACATAGATCGTCTTTTGCAGATCCTTTACCATATTTGTTAAGGCTGAAAGTTGAGATATGATCGAATCTGAGGAGTCAGAAGCTGTCATACCTCGCCTTGTTATGCCTCGCCTGGTGGTTGGGTGTTGATAGTCATCCTTTTCTAACCTATCCAGAATTTCTAAACTCTCATGTAGTGGGCGGTCTAGTAATGTGTCGTTGGCGGAAGCATCAAGCATCATTCTCGTTGAGGTGTTAACTGCAGTTTAGAAGATTGATACTTGTGTCCACTCGGGTAAACCATGCATAGGGCATTTCCGGTATAATTCTCTGTATCTTTCCCAAGCCTCATACATCGATTCATCTTCATCTTGCCTGAAGGATGTGATATCGTTTCTTAGCTTATCAGTCATGTTGGTGTAACTGAAGCGGGCAAGGAAGCTTCGGCATAGTTCTGTCCATGAGTTCAACAATCCAGGCTGGATATTGTTTAACCAAGATTTTGCCTTATCCCTCAGTGAATAGGGAAATAATTTTAATTTTAGGATGTCGGCGGAAACTTCCGACAACTTGAATGAGTTGCAGATTTCTAAGAAAGACTTAAGATACTGTCGAGCATCTTCGTTTGTCGATCCTCCAAATTGGCCTAGAGTGTTGATCATGTTGAACATGACCGGTTTTAGTTCAAAGTGTTCTGTCTCTATATCAAGCATAACTACGGCAGGAGTTAATCCATCTAAATCTTCCTCCAGATAATCATGGATAGTGCATGGTCACTCTTGTCGAGGCAGATTGGCAGGATCAACAACTGCGAATGCGCCTTGGTTGTCTGTCGCGGCGGCATTCATACCAACGTTCCCCTGCTGGCCAGATGCCGTGTTCATCCCTTCACGGAGCCTTTGTCGTAGACGTCTTGCGGTTCTCTCAATTTTAGGATCAAAAGGATAATTGTCTGCAGAAGGATTTGACCTGTCATACAACAAGAAAACCCTTTAAGAAAATTAAAAGAAACAAACTAAAAGTAAAAATGAAAGAAAAAGGGTGCAAAAATAATTGATAGTAAAGTTGAGCGTCAATCCCAGGCAACGGCGCCAAATTTGGTGACAGCTGAGAAGTCTTATATGATTTCACCTTTCGCCTAATTGTAGTATTTAAGATGTCGAACCCACGGGGATTGGGTTGACTTCACTATTTCTTACTCCTGCACTTATAAAAATAAAAACACAAGTAATTTGATGGGGTTGAGTAACTAAATTAACTACTTGAAAACTAAATAAAAGAAGAAAATAAGAATGATAGAATTGAGGCCAAGTTGAATGCTTTGTAGAGGGGAATCCAATTGTACTAATAATCCACTTATTAATGCAATGGGTTGACTTCCTGCCTCGGCGGGTCGCACTAAGGGTTGCCGCAGCTGCCTATGCGGGGTTATGCCTTATCGACAATTCAACTTTCCATAGTTCGACAAAGCATCCTTGTATGTCTTCTTCCTTATCCCTAAGCGAAGAGAACTGTTGGAACCCACGTCTTGATGATACCTACCGGCGTGAACCAAGGGTGAATAACAACCAAAAACATGCATCTTATTAGTCGCTGAAATCCTTAGATGGTTTATCTCTAAACCGAATTAGTCAATTCCCTTGAGCAAAGGTCATATTCTCTCGTTTCGTGATCTTAATTCTCCTGATATTAGACAAATAGATTTTTCTTCGCATACTATCATCTCGAGCTCATATGCAAAGAAGAGTGATTGCCAAGAGAGAATAAACTATGAAAATAGACTTGCATTAAGTAATATCAAATATAATACAACTTTCTTCTCCAACTACTCCATAAACAACCTAAACCTTGAGAGGGATTTAGAACATAATGGTGTAGTCGGCGGCTAAGGGTTATGCTATGGGACTCCGACTCTCCTCCCTTGTATCGATGTCTATGTCTAGCCCTAATGAGTGGCTTATATAGGCCAAGCCCTAGGTTAAAGTTTTCCATGCAAGGAAAGAGTTCTAAGAGGGAAACAACATAATCTCCTAATTAAACTATGATACTTTATTCTATTTCCTAAAATAACTCTTCTTTCTCGCGTTTGACTTTGACTAGGGCTTAACTTCTTAAATTGGCTCCGTCTTTCTCCCGCTCTTTGTCCGTTAGAATCGGCATCTTTTTCTCTATTTATCGAGCACCAATTATCATCTTCAATCTGCTGTCGTGGCATCCAAAGTGTTATCGTGGCGGGTGCTTTATCTGTATTTCATCTTCTTTTGTAGCATCCATCTTCTTGTTTGGCCATTCATACGATGTAGTTTCCTGCCTAGGAAAGAAAACCATCAAATGCATCTGTTTTATGTCAAATTATAGATAAATTCATGTTTTAAGTATTCGAATGCTGAAATATAGAAAATAAGCAAAATTATCCAATATTACCCTTAAATCTGTCCTTTATTAGCAATAATCGAGTGGAAAATGGTATAAAAATTAGGACTTTTAGACACTCATCATTCTTCTTGTTGTATTTGCGGGGATTATCACCAGTATGATTCACCCACTCTTAATGGCCATTTCCAAATATTCACCAGCCCTGATGAGATCATCAAAATTCTGGGTGGTATGATTAATCAATCTGTCATACAAAGCTCATTTCAAGGTTTAATGAACATGAGAGTAATTTCATGTTCTAGAGTAGCTGGCTGAATTTGGGCGGCCATGTCTTGCCATCTTTGGGCATACTGGCGAAGACTCTTATTCGACTTTTGTCACATTCCCTCAAGCATAATGTGACTTGGGACCATGTACGTGACATGCATATATTGCTCAATAAAAGCCTTGTATAAATCTCTCCATGATTTGATGTTTGCCCGACTCAATTGAGTATACCATTTGATGGCAGATCCGGTTAAACTATCCTAAAAATAGTGAATTAGCAACATCTAGTCCTTGATAAAGGCTGCCATTTTGTGACAGTATATTGTGATGTGAGCGGATGGACAAGACGTTCCATCATACGTATCAAAATCAGGGGTCTTAAATTTTGGGGGCAGAACTAAATCAAACACTAAACTCAATTCACTAGCGTCTTCTAATTCTTCTGAATTATGTGCGAATTTGAATTTTTCCTCCAAAAGGCAGAATCTTTCTTCCCAATTCTTTTCCACCTCGCTTCTAATTATTTCCACCAGATTCAAATCAGGGACTTCTTCTTCATAAAGACGTTCAACATCAATCGGTTAATTCTCCGGTGTTGTGACTAGCAGACTAGGTGAAACCCCAGTGGGGTCAATATATACTCTTCTTGTAGCATCTGGGGTACCAGATTGCACTTTGTATTGGGATTTGGTATTATCTTGCTCGGTTGCTTTATCATTATCATCCTTTTTCTTTTCCTGATTCTTTCCCAACAAAATTGTTAACTAAGATATGATGGACGCTTGAGACTGAGCGGTTTGGGTGTTGATGCTTTGTTCAATATCTTCCATTCAATTTTCTAAGTCTTTTTGTCCATGTTCCACATTGGTCATGCGTTCATCCATCTGTTTCTTTCGATAACATTTGAAGTGTGGGTGCGGTATGATGGCGGTTTTAAATTTTCTATCATAATGCACATATTGTTAAAATGGTGCTTGGCAAAAATCGAATGCATGTATGATATGAATAAGAATGATGCAATATGAATGCAGATAAAGGCGTTGATTCCTAATGGTAATCACCCAATTGGATTGTTTTTTACGGGAAACAAAAAGGGTTCATTACAATATTTCAAAGGGACTAGCCCTATATAAAAACTAGCCCTAGCTCCTAACTTGTCTATAGCCCTGAGTAATTTGTGAAATCTAGGAGCTTTTGGCATGTTTGGAGCTATAAACTGACGCAACGCTTCAGCTTCGGTACCTAACTCGAGCTTAATCTGAGCTATTTTCTAGAATTCAGTCATTAATGTTGTGTGACGGAAATCCCAACTGGTAGTCATCTGAGCAGCATTTTGGAGTCGGAGTTGCCAGCAACGATCTCCTCTGGTAGAGAATTCCTCGAAGACCAAGAGTCGTTCTCGATAGTCTTGTATTATGGCTTCCAAGGTCGAGATACGAGCCCGTAAATCATGGACCTCTAGTTCTCTTTCTCACAATTCAACGAAACGACTCCTCTGTTGGTAGTTCTGAAGCGCTTGTTCCAATTCCATCAATTTCCTTCCTAGTTTAGCGTTTTGTGACTGACTTTGATCCAATTCTGAATAGTGTCATTGTAAAGGTTCTGCATTTCTAAAAGTCGATTCTTACTCCCCACTGATCTCCTTTTCCATGCACTAGTGTTTTCTCACTTGCATACAACAGCTTGTTTACCCTCTTCAATCTCGTGCCTGACTTTTTCTTTCTCACGTCGAAAGGCATCCCTAGATGCATGCCTCTCATTTTCCAAGGCGAGATGGTAATTTTTCCTTTCCTGTCCAAGTGCTTGTTAGCTTCTCTTCCCTTCTTGTTTTATTATCTGTTCGTATTTTATCCTTTCTTTTTTAACGGAAAGAAATTTGCGTCGACTGGCATTATTCACATTGTTTTGTAACTTGACAATGTTTTATTGGTAAAGAGCATTCTTCTCACTTAACTCGGTGCTCACTTTTTGTAGGTGTTTGATGGTCCCATCACGTTCATCAACGTCCAAACTAACCTTAAAAAGCTCTCTGCATGCTGAGTGTTTAAGACTTCAATTTTCTGTTTAACTTCCTCGAGCTCACCTCGTAAAATCTCAGTTTTATATAGCATTATCTTCATTGTGGTAATTCATTATTGATTCTCAAACAAACCCAAAGGTTATAATCTGGGGTAGTTATACATGTAGAGGATCCTTCTGTTTGGATTCGAAAACAATGGTCTCATGTTTTCATGATAGTTTGAACCTTTGTCCGATATTCACCTTTGAAAAAGAATTTTGTTTGGCTCAGGCCGGCAGTGACATGAATGAACTGGCATGAATCAAACTGCCTTGAAACCAAAAACGAAGCACAACCAATCCCTCTATATAATCTTAATAACATCAACCAGACATAATCTTCGCAACTGAATAAGAAGTTGCTTGATCTTCCCATCCAAGGAACTCTCCAAACTATGTCTTCGGTCTGAATGTTTCTAAGAATATGTGCTCACTTTTTACAATTGATATCTTCTTGCCATTCTAGTGTCAGATATTCTTGCAGTGGGGAAAAATGTTAGAAAGAAAAACCCTGAAGTATTCCTCTCGGAGTCTTCCATAAATGACTTTGAATCCAAACTTGTAGTAACTAAGCACATCCTCGAAAGCGGCTTTCCTCGTGTCGTCTACTTGCATTCAGGGACATGCAGGTTTCTTCCAAAATTGCTGACACTGAATTAGCTTTCTATTTTAAACAATCAACCAGGTCTAATAAGGCGATATCGATATTACCGAGAACCCTTGAAAAGATTATCAACCCATATATTGCCAATGCGAACAAATTCATCTTTAATACTTCATCAGGGTACGTAGGGATAACGTCTCGAATATTATCCCATGCAAAAGCCAAACTATCCCCTCTAACCTGTATTAAACCTTTCACCCATTCATCACCCATCCCTGCAAAGGTCTTCAATCTTAGCTCATAGTTGTGTTTATTAGGGTTTTTTTTAAATAGATCCAATCTTTGTGTACAGTTTTCTGGTTAAGTATATACTTCTCTGTTGTGGGAATCAGGTTTTGCCCATTAAAGGTGAAGCAACAAAAATCCGGGTTCCAAAATCGAAAGATAGCTATGAGCAAAGGCTGGTTAATCCAGACATAGATGAGTTGAACATTGTCTCCATATCGTCCGGTAAACAGATTTTGTAGTTGTGCATCCCACTGTTCCCAAATTTGTTAGAGTTCCTATAGGTCGTTCTATTGTAGACTTACATAAGTATATCCATTAACTATTCTTTCACTTGGCAAACAATCACCTTGAACTCGTTGATTGACTTCGAATCAATGTCTGACGGCCGAATTAAGACTTTTTTTCTGTAGATACCTTATGTCCATGGTGAGAGTATCCTTTGCTAAATGAACCACTCGAACAAACACTTTGAATACAAATGTAAAAAATTATTGATGAATGCAAAAAAAAGTTAGTAATGATGAAAGAATAAATTGTATGAAAGTAAATTGATGGAAAAATATGAAAAGATAAATAGAGAAGAGAAACCCTAGCTATCTTGTCTAGTTGATTTAGGATATCCGCATAGCTCTAATGGGGTGGGTAATCTAGTTCTCTATATGCAGTGTCGGTGCTAAAGGGGACCCGAACTGTTTGAGTTGTCCTCTACTAAGAGTAACAAGGCCCCCGATCGTCACCCATTATAGGCTCATTTTGATCGGGTTCAATTTAGGGGACCCATTCGCTTATGCCTATACGAAGAAATGATACCCTCACGAAAACATAAGGTAGTGGAGCCCCGAAGGTACTTCGGCTAGGGCCCATACGGAAGAACAATATCTCCACGAAAGCATTAGCTTTTTCCCCCACTTAAAAAGGACGATTTAGATGTCATTTTCAAACACAGAAAAATAAAAACGAAAATTCAATTAAACATTAATTTAATCATCACTTTATCCCGGAAGTAGTAATCATTTTAAAAGTTCGACTCTCTTTTTGTTTTGAGAAAACAAAATTTGTCCCCAGTGGAGTCGCCATCTATAGCAATCTAAAAATCACAAAGCGTCGCTAGAAATATTCTTTTTCGGTTTGGAAACATCTTTCATGACGTTTTTGAAATAATGTCTTCCATGTGAATTTTTTATTTAAAAATGATTTTTAGAAAATTGGAATCGCCATCGGCCGTTTTGGTAAACTGGATACCATAAAACTAAAGATTCGATAAAATTGGGGTTCGGGAGTCGGTTACGGATGGAGAAAGATTAACACCCCACACCGCCCAAAATTGGTACTTTATTTAATTACCGCTTTATTAATATTATATTTTCTAGGCTAATTTAACAATCGAATTAATTTTTAGTTAAACATGCACATTTATTTTAAAGCACCTAAATCCGAAGGTAAGCGTCCGAACCACCACCACTACACTGGAGTTGACATCGCTTACCACCAAATTTAAGGGCCCGTATTAACAAATTAATATTTCATTTATGCTACTTAAGCATAACAAATAAATTAAGTACATCACATAAAAATACATAAATAAATACATAAAAACATAAATATTAATCTAACAAATAAAATATTAATCTAAAACATAAATTTAAAACACATATAAATATTAATCTAAAACAAAAATTAAAACATACATAAATAAAATATTAATCTAAAACATAAATTAAAAACTAAATACTAACTAAATTAATAAACAATTATTTTTATTAAAAAAATTAAAATACAATATAAATATAAAGAAAAGAAACTTAAGTGTTCGAACGGTTAACCCCGAATGATCCTCACTGAGATCTATCACAACCCTTTAAAATTTTTAACTAAATCGGATTCAAAAATAAAACCCCAATCAAACCGAATAAAACCGTAATTTCTTCCTCCGATTCTTGGCCACCACCCGAGAGCTTAATCTCTCTTATGGGTGGCCACCGGCTCCTTCAATTTTTTTTCTCAAGAGCAGCCCCTCCCCTTTTATAGGCGTTTGGGTGGGGGAGGGGAGGCCACGTGAGTGGCCATTGCCGACTCAATTTCATTTCTTTTATACTTATTTTATATTGATAATAATATTATTAAAATAATATTAAAATACTAAAACTTCGTTAAAAATTAGTGATTACATTTTTGTTTTAACCAAGATTCTGATGGGGCTTTTGGTGAAGGTAGGCAAGAGGAAGTTTTATGTTGTTGCCACTAGAACTTCCACTGTTGAGTTGTGGGCAGCTTTCCGAATCAACCTTTCTAACTTCAGTTTCACTGCAAAGTCTCAAATATGAGGATTTGGCCTCTCACCTACGAACTGAGCATGCAGGATTCACTGGTTTTTGAGCCTGCGTTTTCATCCCTGGTAACGAGTTCAAAAGGCAGAAGGAATTTTTAAGCAAGAACTGAGAAAATAAGCAACATACATTTGCTGAATTGTTTTGAGATTGGCTATAGCAATCATCTTCCAACCAGTCATCTTGTGCGTGATGTGGGAACTTGCTTGGACTGGACGCACGATGTGCTTGCTGCTCATCTGTAATCAATAGATTCCAGATGGTTTGATCTCTGAACCATTAACTCACTCAGGCCACTAACACTACAGTTTCATTTCTCCATTAGTGCACTCATATTTAGTTTCATTGAGAGCCAATGACCAAACATTTTGAGAACCGGAAGGGACAATTTCTGTTTGGCATGATGCAAAAGTTTTAGCACAAAACCCTTTTATCTAAAGCTGCTGCTTATCATTCAAAGACCTCCCAGGTGGAAGCTTTGGGGCAATGGGAGGCTTGTCAAGAACATGAGCTTGTATATTTTTTTCTTCCTTTAGTCTACCTGGGGATTCCTCCCATACAAAAGGAACCGTTCCAGGGTTTCTAGTTGGACCTGATTTCAGTTTTGAATTCTGATTTGTAAAAATGGTCGGACGGGGTATTTTGTTGAGTGAATTATCAATCTTCATGTTGGCCTCCGATTCAGAATCTGTGAGATGGAGTGTGAAGAGCGCCTCACGGAGAGAAGTATAATCCTTATACTCTACATAAGTTTCGATTTGATTTCCATGGCTTGAGTTACTGATTTTTATAAATTTGTTGGATCATTAATTCTTGGTCTGGGTTTTTAAGGTAACTCTTGAAGATGAGAAAAACATTGGTAATTAAAAGTAATGGGAAGACGAAACGAGAGAAAGTTTGAGAGGAAGAGTGCAGTTATATCAGATTACAGAGGAAAGAAACCCAGAAGATGAGGAGGAAGATTCGGTTATCTGACAATTTTAGAATGGTAGGAAGGGGTGGAGTTTCCGGTCGATGAAGGCGAGGAGTTAGTAATAATATAATTACTTTTTTATTTAGTAATAATAAACAACGTTATGTTATACTAAAATATTATTCTTTGTCAATTTTTTAATTTTAATTCATGATTATTTAAATTTTATTATTATTAAAAATATATCTTAAAATTTTCTAATCTTAAATATATATTTTATAAAATATAATTATTTAAAATATTTAATATAATTAAAATTAAAATTTTAAAAATTAAATTTAAAAAATCAATAAAAAATGATATTTATAAGACAAAAAAAGTAATAAAATAATTTAAAATGATTAAAATAAAAAATAATTTAAATTTTTTATTACTAAATTAAATATTTTTAAAATTGAATGAGTAAGATAAAAGTGAAAATAATTCAATAATAATAACTAATTTATTTTTTTATTTGAATTTAATCTTTATATTTTTTTTAATAAAATTCAGTTATAGAATAAAAATATTTGATATCAAAGTAAAGAAAAATACTGTAAAAAAGCAAAACAATCCGTCAGTATGTCGGCTCTAGATTTGTCTTAGATTTTCTTTAAAAAAAATACTTTCACACGTTTACGGTTCCCGATAGGCCATGGGAAATGGTTTTCAATTCATCACGTGATCTCCATCTAAACGTGTCTTAAACAATTCGTAATAATCTATTTTAAAAAGAAAGAAAAGAGAGAGGATAAAACTCACCTCTAATTATTTGTTATTAATTTAATAATGTTCAACAATATTTAATATTGACGATGATTAGCGGTGTTCGACAACTCGTTATAAAATTTTCTCATATGTTGATTTGATTTTAATACAAAAAAATGTACTTCTCAACATTTAATATTTAGTTATGGATTAAATGGACCAATTTAAAAATTAGGTGTTGTAATCACTAATTTTATCCGGAGTAAACCCATTTTTATTTTTTTTTTCATTTTATTTTTGTCTTAATAATGTGCTTTAGTTAATTTTGGCATTTATGACAAAGAAATCAAAAAATATATAATGAGTTTGTTTTTCAATATTTATCTAGTTCTCTTTATTTATGACAAAGAAATCAAAAAATATATAATGGGTTTGTTTTTCAATATTTATCTAGTTCTCTTTATTTATTAAAATATATTTAAAAACCAAAAAATTAAGTATATATACATTAACTAAAAATTTCCAAAAAAAATATTATAAAGTATTACTTATTTAATTTACCTTGATCTAATTTTGTTTATTACGTGTCCTATTTTAATATTATTTTACTTATATTTACTAGTATTATGATTGTTTTATATTATTATGGTTACTATTTTTAGTCTTAATTAGCTTTTGTGTTTTTAATTTAGTTACCATTTATTAATTACTTATATTAAATGCAAAAACATTATATCAATAAATGTATTAGTTTGTATTTACCTTCTTTTTCCTTTTGACTTTCTAAATATATATATATATATATATATATATATATATTACCATATATGTTATTTAAAAAATCCAAAATATTAAATATATTATTTTTGTTTCTTTTACGTATTCAATGGTATTATTTTTTGTTCTTTTTGTTTTTCTTTATTTATTTATTAAATTAGTTCATATTGTTATTATTATTATTATTATAAAATATGATTAAATAAAATAAATTCAAACAATGTAAATAAAGAAGCCCAATTTTATTTACAAATATATTAGACCCAAAATATTAATTAACATCAGCCCAATTCTAAAATTAATTACAAGCCTACTTATTCAATAATAGCAGCCCAACTAAGCCCTCACTGGATACCCATCAAAACCCTAACTAATGACCCTTTTGCTTCATCCTGCGCAGTCACATCTCAACCGTTGGATCAGATCTGTGATCCAACGGCTAGGATTAAAACGAGAAGAACCTTCGAGACCCTCCAACGCGCCTGTTCGAATGCCTTGTGGTCCCTTCGCCTTCTCCGACTGCCACGTCATCACCGTCAGTGGTCCCTCTCCTCCCCGACAGCCACATCCGAATGCAAACAAAGAAAAAGGACGACGTCAGAGATTCATACAACCAAAAAATGCAGAAATCAGAATCAAAAACAAACAAAATCACAGAGACGAGGACAAGTCGACAGCAACCAATAACAATTTCCATTTATTTTTTTCCTACAAATCATGTAAATCAGGCTATATAACAAGAGCCAAAAAACGTTGTAATCCTATTCGGAACCACACAAAGCAATAGAAAACAGAGAATTTCAGTGGTAATTTTCAGATTCATATTTTTTTTCGCATGCATCGAATCAACGAAAGAGATTATTTTTTTACCTTTTTTAGAGTCGACGGTCTCCCTTTTTCTAATTTCTCCGCCGGAAATAAACGCAAGGTCTTCGGATCAACCGCAGTGAGCCGAGTTGCAGAGATCCTTCTATGAAGCGAAAGAGGGAGGCCGATGTGTTCTTATTTTGCTTTCGGCTTTTTGAACAAAAGGGGTCGTTTTTCATTTCGATTTTGAAAGTAAAGAGACTTTTCAGATCTATCTTTGAAGAAAAGAAACAATTTCGAATCTGTTTTTACTAAATAAAGGTTAAAACAAGGCTCGGGTTTCGAAAAGGAAGGGTTTTCAAGTGGTTTTTGGGTAACCATTTTCTTTCTTTTCTAGTCTAGTAATTCTATTTTGATTAATTAAATCCATGTATATTTTTCTTTCCTAATCATATTCACACGTTTGTTTTATTAGTCGTTTATCATATTAATATATGTTGCTCACCTTCTTTATGCATGCTGTTTTTTATTATTATTATTATTATTATTATTATTATTATTATTATTATTATTATTATTTCATTCGATCCATATTTGCATGATGGACTTGTGCATGGCCCTATGTAGATAAACGTGTCATATAAGGCATCTTGTAATATAATTTTTGTACACATATGTATGTTCGCTTATACGTTATATTTCCATGCATATGACTTGATTTATATTTTAGTATGTGATATATCTTTTTGCTTGTGTCATTTTTATTTATTTCCTTAGTCTATGCGATGTAAGCTTTCCCATGCTTTATCGGTACATTTATTGGTAGATTTATTGGTAGATTATGTTTTAATATTCGATAATTATGCATGTTTAGTTTATGTTTATTTCAATTGATATAAGTTTCTAATTTTATCATGAATGTATTATTTATTTATCTTTATCTTTTTAATATTGTTTATATCTTGTATTTAGTTATGTGATATTCATTCATGCTATCTTTTACTTGTATGTTTTTAATGTTTATTTTTTCTTGCGGTATGTATATTTCGTCTTTGTTATATTTATTTTTATTATCGATCAAACTTGCAGTCAACTTTCATAATTAATGAATTAATTAATATTTTACTCGGTCGTAACGGGCCCAACACCAAACGTAGTGGTGGCGGTATATGCGTTTATCTTCGAGTAAAGAGGCGTTAAAATAAACTCGAATCCATAATTAAAATACTAACTTAATTGCCACTTTAATTAGAAATTTTAATATTAAATAAGCGATAGATATTTTTAAGGTACCAATTTTGGACGGTTTGAAAATGCTAACCCTGTTTTTTAACCGTAACCGACTCCCAAACCCTTTCAATTTCGAATCTCTGGTTTTACGGTGCCCGGTCTACCAAAGTGGCCTGTGGCGACTCCCTTTGTTTTTAAATAGTTTTTCAATTAATTTTTAAATTGTTTTCCAATATTTCTAATTTGTTTTTTAGCCATGTTAAATCTATTTTTAAATCTTTTCAATTATTTTTCTAATTATCCTCGAATCCCCGATATTCCCAATTTTTAATCCTTTCTAAACCCTAATTCTTGGTAATTTCCTTTCCTCAAATTTTAAATCCCTAATCTTTTAGAACCCTAATTTTCCAATTTCTTCTTTTCAAATCAAAATTTCCTTTTTCAATCAATATTTCAATTTAATCCCTATTTTTTAATTTTGACCTAATTTTTCCACTAGTGACTTTTATTTCCAGACTCGATTTTAAAAAAGGGTCGTTATAGGTGTCATTTTCGTAACTTATGTGACTAGAGTGAACAATTTGTATTTTTTTTAAATTGAGTGGCCCAATTAAAAAATAACAAATAATTGATGATCATATGAGAAATTTACCCAGTTTATTTTATTCCCACTTCTCCGGATCTTCTCCCGTAGTGTACAATTACTTTTCCAAAGTGCTAAAACAAAAAGGGAAAGAAGGCTATACCTACCTACCCCTTTGTTTTATAATACGGTTAATTGCATATCTGATACTCGAAACTATACACACAAGTCACAAAACAGTGATGTTGGTACCTGGAGTTTAATTGTTTGCAATTAGGTTCTGAACTTCAATGCAATATCAAATGTGTAACCAAGGATTAAAAATATATATGTGACCGCTATAACGGTTGTTATTTAATGGTAACACCATCGATCGAAACTATTAATAGTATAAATAACGATAAAACTCCAAATCACACCAATAATGATCGATAATGACCATAATTTAACGGTTAACGGTCAATAATGATAATAACAGTCTATTATTCTCGTTATTGTTATGTTATATCAAAAACTCCCAGAATAATAAGAAACATTAATCAAATTTCATTTCTAGAGATTAATTTTAAAAAAAAAATCATAAATAAATTTATTATATTCATATCTATTATGATTTACAATAAGTTGTGAGAGTTTAAAAAGTTTACGATCGTGACTCCCGCAATGACCGTAATAACAATCATTATGTTCGCAATCAGGATAAATGTAATGCAATAAAAAAATACAACTGTGTAGCTAATGCAACATATGATTGCACCTTAAGAATGGGGTGGCATGACTTGAGATTCAAAAAATAATTCGTTACTGCTATAACGTCCGTTATTTAACGGTTACGCCGTTGACCAAAATCGATACCTAAAAAAAACGGTTGTGACACAAAATTATATCGGTCGCAGTGGATCACGACCACAATAGCGGTGGTAATAGTCAATAGCGGTGATGATGGCCCATTGTTTATGTTATTCACCAAAAACTAAAAAAAAAAGAGTTTAAGAGAAAGACCTTCGAATTTTTTTGATTCCTGAAACTCAACAGTTGGTTGTACAATCTCAATAGTGGAAAGACAAATGAGGAGGAAAGGAAACACATACTCTAATATTGTCTCGATCCAACAGTGAAGAAGTGAGATTGATAAGGGAGAATTCGAGAAGTTCAAGATCAATTTTGAGGCTTTAGAGATATTTTTTTGAAATATCTATTTCGCTAGAATCAAAGGGGACGTTAAAGAGATTCAATTGATACTTGAATTAATAATGAAAAGTAGTTGGAGCGACGGTGACTACGACGGATTAAAGGCGAGACGGTAGAATTTATATTAAACAAAATTTCAGAATTTTAACTAAACAAAATTCTAATATAATTTCAGAATATTTTAAATAGGACTTCTCCTTCACTTTAAATTTATGTTAATAAAATCTTATAAATGTTGAAAAATATTTTAAAAATCATTAAAAAATATGTTGAATGTTTAAATTATAATTATTATATTTTACAATAAGATGTGTAAATTTTTTTTTTAAAAATCACCACCGCGATATCCTCAATGACAGTAATAATTTTTGTTATTTCCACAAGCGTGATAACAGTGAACGATATTTGAATCTCTGGGCATGCCGGTGAAAGTGAATTCCCCCTTCCCCTACACGAACCTCGACTTGTTCGAGTACCAGTTCATTCGAATTAGGGAGATGAGTTGCTAGTTTGGGACAATTCTTATTGAGACCTCTATCTCACCTTGTATATCGACAGTGAGAACTAACAATAGTCCAACATAGAAACAAGATGAACTGGAGATGTGCTTATAAGTCTGTTTATGGTGCATGCATTTGTTTATGTGATCTGCTTTCCTCATTCGATATCCGATTAGCGAGTCAAGTCTAGAAAAAGACATCCTAGATAAAGGAATCTGCCATTAGCTTGGTAATACAGTAGAATACCCTTGTCTTCTACTTCGTTTTCATTTTCGTTTCAACGGTCTCGTCGGAACAATGTAGTGTACATATTTGTTACAAGGCATTCTCGGATGGATATGTCAACAATCCAACATTATATAAAGTTGAAAGAATGATCACTCAAGCTTTTGGTTCCGCTTTTGAACAGTATGAAAGAGATTGTCTGTGCTACTCCGACTCTTCATTTTTCTTTCGGAAAAACAAAGTACTACTTGAATATGACATCCGTGTCAGAATGACCTTCCGAAGTTCCTTCGAATATGTGGAGAAATTCGGATCGGACACTTCGTTTAATCGACACACACTAAAATCCGAGTGAGATACTAGTTAGTCACTCTCCATGAGATCAGCAACTGTAATTTTCCCACAGTTGCTACTGTCTAGTGCATCAAATTGGTTGCAGATCTGCAAAATGTCTTTCTCTGAAACTCTGCCCATCTCCTTGAGCTTGTAGATTATAAATTCAGATTTACTGCAACAGATAGACAACTAAAATGATTTTATTACAATACCATAAATTTGCATAATGTATATAATTATATATAGGACCTGACAATGCTAATGCATCTACAACACGGGAAAGACATGTCCTAATGGTCTGATGATTAATGCTATCTCATCTTTGATGGTTTAGAAACTTCAAACATCATAGCTATCAGAAATAGTACAATATTCAGACATAGCTAAGGGAAAATTTGAACCTGCTTGCATCTGGAGTTTAAATCCGAATTCGAATAACATGTTCATGTGTATTATGTGGAGTTTAAACCCGAAAAAATCCGAATAACAAGATGAGAGGGATATGTCCTAATTATCTGTGTGTAATGCATGTGATCTGTTATTGTAATGAGACACGAGTAACATGGTACCTTATGGATCCATCATTGTCGAGGTCCGCAGCAACCAAATCTCCTAGAGTCATCTTCTTTTGAAGAACCCATTTTGCAATCTTCCTATTTCGCTTCTCGATCCTCAGCTCCGTCAAGTAAAGAAACGCCCGCGCGACAGCTAATGTACTAACCAGCAACCATAGAACTGCGAAACACCTCCCCGTTAACGTTGTGAAAGAGAAATCACCGTAACCGACGGTCGTCACCGATGTAACAGCGAGATAAAAGCTATTGACCCAATCCAAGTTCTCTAGAAAATGAGCGGCTACCGTTCCGATGGCGATGCACCCGATGACAACTCCCAGTGCTAGACTCACTTTCATTCGTATCCTCATTCTTCCTTTGGCTTTATCTATCATGTACGTTTGAACCATCGTGTTGAATCGATTCTCATCTACTGTGCTCAAAAGGACCGATTCTTGTCGATCACAAATATAAGTCACCAATCCGTTGAGCAAAATATCGATGAATCCGAAGCCGATTAGTATAAAGAAACAAGTGAAAAGCTTGGTGAATGTCGTATCAGGGACGATGTCACCGTATCCGATGGTACATAGAGTGACCACAATGAAGTACAAGGCATCTAGGGGCTTGAAAGTTTCGGTGTCTTTGAAACCTCCACTGACTAAAAACATTACAATGCCGATTAATACATATATGATGAGCCAAATGAAGGCCTGGCGGACGATGAAAGGAGTCGACGACTTCAAGGCCAATTGTCGGTCCGCAGGGGAGCCTCTGAATGCTTCCTTGACGTCAGTGAAAACGGATGGAGCCGAATTTGACCGACGGGGGAGCCTTGTTTCCTTGTTTTTCAAATTGACAATGAGATTTATGTAGGAAGATGAGCTCGGTGGTGGGATGATGGGGATGATGTTGTCATTGGAGATGAGATGTGTAGTGGATTGGCATACCTTGGGGAGTAATGGTTGATCCATGTTGTGTTGACATTAAGAATTCAGTTAGAGTTTTGGTAAGAAATGGGGTTTGTTTGAAACAAGAGTTGGGGTTTACTTGGTGGTTCATCTAATGGTCAACTGGGGGGAGAAAGTAATGAATGTGTGAAACCAACCATTCAAGAGATAGGGTTTCAGATGAAAGTTTTCCTTAATTTACCTGCTTGCTCCCACGGGTGATTCATGTATGCTTTCGCCATTAAGACATCTACAAGGAAATAATTAAAATATGAAATGATAGAAAATTATACATATACAATCTAAATGTATAAAATACATTAAAAATATATAACTATAAAATAGAAATTATTTGATCCACACACGTTCAAGAACGGATTTACTTCAACGTAAGGACATTTAACAAGTTCATCACCTCGTAAACTGTTCGAATTTGATTCAGTCAAAATTCGGTAAACATTCAATTTGAGTTGACTTAACTTGGTCTTGAACTCAACTAAAAACTTTAACGAGTTTAATCAAGTAAAGTCTAACTCAATTTGATAGGCTTGTGAGCAGCTCGTTAATTGTTTAAAATATTTTTTAATAATTACTTTAAAATTATTTCATTCAAAAATAAATCTAAACAATAATTATAAATTTATGGATTATTACTTTAATTTTAACATGCTAGTTTTGTGTATTCGTGGATTATTAATTTAAAATTTAAACTTTGAAAGTGTTCTATATATTCTTTTGATATTTTTTTGGTTAAATTTATTAATTTATGCTAATATTAAATCTTATATAGTATTATTAAATTTTACTTTTACTTAAAAATAAGGTAATTTTTTAGTGACCTTAACGAGTAACGAGCTAAGCTTAATGAGACAAGCAACGGGTAGAGCAGTTTTTTTTTTAAAATGAGCACGAGTCGAACATTGTCCAATTCGCGATCGACTCGTTCGATAAACACCCCTACTCTAGCATTGGGAGGGACTTGTGTCTTGGACAAAAATCTTTTATTCCTTTTCATTGCCTCTTTCTATTTCTAACACTAAAAACTCAAACTCTAAACTTTAACCCAAATCCTAAACTTTAAACTATAAATCTTAAAAATATACCTCGAATTCTTTAAACTCTTACTACAAAGTTTAACCCTAAATTTAAATTTCTAAAGCGGGAAAGAACCAGAAATTCTGAAAAGAATTTTTATTCTACTTGTCCGGTTAATAAAAAAAAATTATTTTAAATTTATATATTAAAATTTAAATTATTTATAAATTTTTATTCTAACTGTCACTGGTAGCGGTCATTCAATGCTTCCATGTTGACTTCATCATGTTCTTATTATAGATAGATTGGTCGGTGAATTAATGTCTAAACCCAACTTGAATATAATAGGGGTATCAAGTATCATCTGCCTTGGCGGCTTATTGTTATTATTATTATTATTATTATTTATGGATTTATTGTTATTTTCTTTGAAAAATGACATCATTATTATTAGGAATTTTGTATTGACGGTCTAATAAAATTTTTTATAATTTTTTATAAATAATGTTTATTTTGTTTCTTTAATGAAATTTAATATAATGTAAATAATTATATTTTAAAAAATTATATTTAATTAATTAAGGTTGTTTAATATAATTAATATTATCTTAAAATAATTTAGGATTTAGGATTTTGAAGTTTATAATTTAAGATTTAGATTTAGATTTAGGGTTTAATGTTTATGGTTTAGGATTTAGGGATTAATGTTTATAGATTAAGATTTTAGAATGTAATTAATAAAATATAATTTTTTAAAAATGTGATTATATTAATAATAAAAATCAAATAAACATTAATAATAAGAATCTTTAAAATCCTTAAATCTGTCAATAGTATAACCCATATTATTATTATTATTATTATTGTTGTTGTTGTTGTTGTTGTTGTTGTTGTTTACGTATATTCATGGTTAATGTAAATACTTAATCGTTATGATTTTCACTAATACGTAAAATTTAAAATTTTTAGTATAGTAAATATTGGCTAACATATATGCATGTTTGTTAATTTCAAAACTGGTATGTTAATGGTATAAAAAGTATACTACTTGTTTGCTAGAGGTTGAAATATAAATAAATTTCAAAACTAAACATTGATTTTCATTATATGTAAAATGTTATATATGATCTTTAATTTAGTTTAATTATATACATAAAAATTTTATTTCAATTCAATTATAACGTAATTTTGTTATTTTAGTTCTATTACACACTTTAAAAATAAATACACCAATAAACATAAGTATTTGCGTATATAATACTCCTAAGAGTACGTAAATATAAAATGATGATAAAATTGTTGCTCTATTAATTTGTAAAATTAAATCTAATCAAATTTTATATACAAATTACACAGAATTAAAGTTATATAGTATAATATTGCACATTTGAACAAAATATGTGTAATTTTAATATTTACCCCTAAGAAAATTCTAAGTTAAGCAATGAAAATTATAAACGTTAAAAACTTAAAAGAGTTAATCTTAAGGAAAATTAATTATTTAGTAATTTATTTAAAATTACGTTATTATTTAATATTTTTTTATAAAATAGTATCTAACGATATGTTCCTAAATTGGTATTTTCATGTTAAAACATTAATAGTGATTAAAAAGAAAAATTATATATAAAAAATTATCATGTAATTTTCTTTTTTCTAATTAACATATCACATCAAAAAAATTATTATATAAAACACATATGATATATTGAATAAAAGAAAGGCATAAAGATAATTTTAACGTTTGTAATTTTTATCGTTTTAGCCCTTATTCTTTTTTGGGGATAAATTTAGCCCTTAACCTATATCTTTTTGACAAATAACTTATTTTTTAACTACCATTATAATTGGACCGTTAAAAATCTAACAATGATGACATGTTATATTCATATGATAATATTATTTAAAATAACATGACATCTAATCTATCAAATATATATATATGAAATATAATTTTATTCTAATATAAAATATAAAACAATTAAAATTCAAATAAAATATTAAAAAAATAATTAATTCTAAAATAAAATGCTATTAAACATTCTCAACCCTAATTAACTACGATAGAATCAAAATCCTATCTTAAAAAATTAATTAGGATTGAGAATGTTTAATAGAATTTTATTTTAGAATTAATTATTTTTTTAATATTTTATTTGAATTTGAATTGTTTTATATTTTATATTAAAATAAAATTATATTTCATATATATATATATGTATTTGATAGGTTAGATGTCATGTGATTTAAAATATATTATTATATGCATATGACATACATCATTCTTAGATTTTTAACGGTCCAGTTATCATGGTAGTTAAAAAATAAGTTATTTGTCAAAAAGATATAGTTTAAGGGCTAAATTTATCCCCCAAAAAATAAGGGCCAAAACGATAAAAATTACAAACGTTAAGGGTTAAAATTATCTTTATGCCTAAAAAAAATAAAATGATGCGTTATTTTGTCATATATAATTTTTTTATCTTCTATAATATTTTAACGATGGATATTAAAATTAAAACAAAACATAACGTTAACTGTTATTTTATTAAAAAATAAGTGAGATATTAAGATAGAAACACAAGCATAGACCTGTACTAAATAATTTTTTAATCACTTTGTATTGGGACTGAGCAACGAGAACTCTAGATTGGGCTTTATCCAACCTGAATTAAAATTTTCAATAATTGCCAGGCTCACGAACCTCTCTACTCAAGACCCAGAAGATGTAAAACATGGCTACTTAATTGGATCAGTGTAGGTAATAACAGCAGTTTGTCCAAAATTACAGCTGCTCGGAATTGGGTTCTTCTGAAAATAGCTGTTGAATGCATAAGATGCATGAGCACGAGCCGTGTTGGGATTGTAACACATTCCACCAGGCTGAATTGCTCCACAGTCAGCTCCCCCATGCCCACAGGTAGGGATGAAAAAAATTTTATTCGACCTAAAAACCCGACTGAAACCTGTTCAAGTTAAAATTTAGTTTGATCCGAGGATGTAATGACTCAAACTTGATTTGTATCTGATTGCTTTTGATCTAAACCTGATTTGGACATGTTACTGTTATAACCGACCCCGACCTATATCTAACCAAGAATAACCCGAATTCAATTTGAACCTGTTACTATGGACTCGAAATCGGACCTGCATCTGACTGAAATGAACCTGAACCCGAGTCTAACCCGACAGATAACCGATATTACTCAAATGAATCGATCCGAGATCTGATTTTACCCGACCAGTTTTGAACTCGACCTGTTATTGATATAAACTAATATTTACAAGACTTGATATTTACGTGATATGTAATTAAGGATATCTATAATTTGATGAACTTAAAATATTGATAAATATAATTAGGCTTAAAAAATTAAAATTAGGTATGAGCTTAAAAGAATTAATTTAGGGATTAATATTTAAATTTAATATTACATATTTAATTTAATTTAATTTATTTACTATTTAATTTAATTTTAATGTATTTAATTTTAATTATAATTTTAAATTAATATTTTATTAAAAATTATAATTTTTAAAATTAAATTAATATTTAATTTAATATTTAAATTATTATAATTATAATAAAAATAATATTTAATTATAATATATTTCATTAAAATATTAATATCATAATAAGTACTATTACATGGTCACATTCATATCAAATTTTTTTATATAATTATATTTTATCAAATTTTATATTCAAATTGAATTAACTTATTAAACTTAGGATTTAGTTAAGTTAAATTAACATCTAAAAAACATAAATTGTAAACATAATTAAAAGAATTCTAAAATTAAATGTAGATTTTTATTAAATTAATCTAAATTATGACTTATTTAAATTAAACCAACACAATTAATAAAAAAAGACAATTAATAAAGAAAAAGAAAAAAATTTTTGAAGGAAAATAAGTCACTCATTTTTTAAATTTTGGATTAAGTTATTTTTAGTGTAATTTTTTGAAGGAATTAAAAATAAACTTTGATTATTATATAAAAAATTTTTTTTATAGAGAATTATAATATATAATAATTTTGGAGAATTATTATTATTATTTAAGTATATATTAAAGTATACATTAAATAATATATTATTACTCTATACATATACATTAAAGTATATATTATATACTATATACATATACATTAAAATATTATATATATATATATATTAAAATATATACATTAAAATATACATATTAAAGTATATACTTTAAAATATACATATTAAAGTATATACATTAAAATATACTTTAATATATACATATTTAAGTATAAATTAAAGTTTATATATTAAAATATACATTCATATGTATACATTAAAAAATATATATATATATATACATATATATTAAAGTATGCATATATATGTACAAATATATTAATATATATTATATTTAAGTACATATATACGTACGTACCTACCTACGTACGTATGTACGTACGCATTAAAGTATATTATATATATACTAAAACTTATCTATATTTTTATTCATATTAGTCTCTAAAGTTTAGATTTTCAACGAAATTTATCACTATTAATTTATAATTTTTGTAATTTAGTTCAATATTTTAGATATGACACATTTGATGGTCTTTTTGTTCTTTCTAATCATTAAAACTTTATTTTTATTCTAAATTGAGTAATTGACCATTATTTATTTTTGTAATTTAATCTAATGTTTTTAATAAGATGATATTTTATTTTTATTCATATATATATATATTTAATTTTAAACTTAAATTTACTTATTATTAATTTCTAATTTTGTAATTTACTCTAATGTTTATTCTTTCTAGTCCCTAAAACTTTTTTTAGTTAAAATTGAACTCATTCTTTTTTTTTTATAATTTAGTTCAATGTTTATTATTTTAAATTTATATTTTTGTTAATTGTAGTCTCTAAAACTCTATTCTTATTTCAAATTGACCCCTATTCATTTTTTATAACTTAGTTTAATGTTTTTAATGTCATGATATTTTTATTTATCACTGAAGACTGAAATTCGCCTTTATTAATTTCTAATTTTTGTGATTTAGTCTAATTTTTAAGATATGAATCATTTGATGATATTTTTGTTTAGTCTAGTGCATAATATTTATTTTTAATGTTATTCATGATAGTAAAGACGTTAGACGTTAAATAATTAATTCGAAATGAACGATCAATCTAGAGTCTATCAATTATTTGTACCAAACTCAAACTTAATAATTAATATGAATTCAAAATACAAATTAACCCGACCTAAAACAAAACCGACTTGAAATGAACCTGGTCTAAAATGAACCCGACCTGAAATAAAATCGACCTAAAATGAACCTGGCCTAAAATAAAACCGACCTAAAAAGAACCTGACCTGAAATTTACCCGACCTAAAATGAACTTATCAATTATCTGATTTTGACCCGAATCGTTTAAACCTGACCTGAAATAGACCCGACATGAAATAAATCCGAACTGAAATGGACCCGACCTGAAACTGACCCACGTCCAACCTGAATCAAGTTAAAACATCAAATCAACCTGAAATGAAATGTATCCCATCTTACCTGACCTGACAATACCCGATTTAAAATCCATCCGATTAACTATTTTTACATCCTTACCCACAAGCATAGTCCAGAGCAACCTATAATGCAGACTTGTGATGCACAATGGTTAGCCACTCTCCAGCTGCCGCATGAAGATACCAGACTCGTTGGAACCGTCATCGTTGTTGTAGCGACCTTTTTTTTTTGAAAATCTATAAAAAGTTTAAAAGTTCGATAGAATTTGAAAATTCAGTATCCCGAAAAGATGTCACCTGAAGAACAGGATGTCATTCCCATTGAAATACTGTTTAAAATTTAAAAATTAGTTAATCGATTGGAGTCGCCATTGACCATTCAAAAGGGTAGATCGAACACCGAGAAAACAAAACCAGAGAAAATTGGGTTCGGGAGTTGGTTACGTTTGGGGAAGGATTAGCACCCCATAACGCCCAAAATTAGTACCTAAAGGTTCGCATCGTAATTTTTAAGAAAATATAAGTTTCAAATTAAATTAATTTTTTATTTTAAATGCATATCCTAATATCCACGACAATTCGAAGAAGATAACACACGGAGACCGAGATGTTACTCCTAATAGAATATATCGAAATAATAACTTCTAATAAGAGATAAAACCATCAGATAATATACAATAATAATAATAATAAGGCTAATGATCGCAACATTAATAACTACATCAACTAACTGACATGGCACCGGTGATTTAACCAAAATACATCACAAAATAATATAATGACATAATATATTGGAAATAATTATTATTATAATAATTACATATACATATTAACGATTATAAAGCAATATCATAAAGCTTTATAATAACGTGAGAACAAAGAAAGAATAATAATATAGTAATCATAATATAAAAAAGATACAACAAAACAACATTATAAAATCAAATATTACGATTTGTAAACAATATAACAAAACTATATACCTGTGCTGCTATTTTCCTTTTTATTTAACCTGCATGACTAAAATATAAAGAAATAAAATACTAGTACTAAAATAATACAAAATGGGGGTGAGATTAAACTAAGAACTAAAGTAAAGATTCGGTGGTCCTCATATTATTATTTACCATTTTTAATTTAAGCTACTTGGATAGAATTGAATAAACAGAGAAATTTGATGACTGAATTATGAAGAAACCGGGACTTAATCGCGAAATAACAAAAACTTATAAGGACCAAGGGCAAAACTATACCATACGGCGAACTTGAAACATGAAGCACCAAGGGATGAGGAACTAAGCATGTAATTTTAACCAAAATGTTTGACATAATATATGTCAAAATAAAACTTAAAAACCAGATTATGCTCCATTCAAAATCAAATGAAAAAGCTTCTATTCTCTGTTCTGAGAACGCCGAAGTCTCCACCGTCGCTTGCTGCCGTCATCGTCGCCGGCCGCCGCGCTGGTGGCCAAAATCGAAAAAGGAAGCACCTTTCAGACTTGTCTCAACGTGGGGAGTACGATTCCAGGATCTGTTTTTCGAGAAGGACAACACACGGGAGTAGATCTAAGGAGATAAGTCGAAACACTATTTTTTCTTTTCCTTTTTCTTTCGAATATACTTCACTATTTGGATATTGTTTGGTTCTATGGTAATAGTAGTGTTTTGTTGTTGGATTTTCTTTGCTCTAAGTTTCACTTTTTTTATTCGAAAATCCAGAGGGATTACAACTTTCATTTTCCGGTTTTATACCCGATTAGAATACATAAGAAATAATAAAATTTCTACTTCTTGGATAATCCTTTGGATATCTCTTGGCCCTTTAATTACGATTTAAAACACGAGCGTAACTATTATTTAAATTTTGAAATTAGGTTTTAAAAAAGCAAGTTACCTGGAAATAATGAGGCAGTGCAACTGTGCAAGAGGAATATCTTAGTGAAAACTCCCATATTCTTCAATGTGTTTTCTACTGCTGTTGTTGGGACATAAAAATCAAAGGCAAGCTGTGATAAACTCATAGAGCCATCAATGATTCTAAGAAAAGAGATATATATGGTAGCTAAAACAGTGGACACATAACACAAAAGAACCGAATGGTTCTTTCCTCCAAATTCGTGGATGGTGGCTACCAAAGAATAACCACACTGTCGGGGTTTCTCGTGAGATGTCGCTGCTCACGCTGGTGAGACCAACACCTAGAACGGTAACGATCAGAAGCTTGCCGGAGACTAACAAGGAAATGGTAGGGTTAAGAGAGTGAGACGAGAGAAAGGGGAAGGGGAAACTATGAAAACGAGAGGGAGAGAAATGAGGCGTACGACTGCCTTCAGATTTTATTTCCCCCAGCAGACTGATTTCACGTCTTAAAAAGGGTTTTAATTCACCCAAAGAAAAACTGGTTAAATTACAAAGTTGGTCACTAGAATATTAAAGGTTTTCACAAAGACCCTAAAACTTAACCATCTTATCAAAAATGCCACCAAAGATATGAATTAGATCAATTAGGTCACTAAAATTCTAAATTAAAATTTCTTAAATTATTAGGGTTTCAAAAAAAAAATTGAATTGGAAAAAATTGGGGTGTTACAAAAATAATTTCAACTTTAAAAATATTTTTAAAAGTAATATTTTTAAAAGTAATATAAAATAAGGTAAATTATAATTTTAATCACTTAACTTTCTTCTTAATCCTATTTTAATTATTTAAGTATATAATTTTTTAATTTGAACTTTTAATTTGATCTTATTTCAATTACTCTATCGTTCAATACTTAACGGTATTATAACTGAATATTTACCTTTTTAAAATTACAAAATGACCCCAATTTCACCTAAATTACGATCCTAAACCCTAGATTATAAAAAACCATATCCTCAAATTACAATCTCACCTTCTCCTCCCCTATCGATCCCTATCCTCAAATCAACCCACTCCCCTATTTTTGTCACTAAACTCGCCTCTCTTACCTTCAAAATTGTCTATCTTGAACCGTAGTTTTTGAACGCTTTACAATTCTGTAGATTTGTGATTGATGAGGGGAGTTTCTGCAGATTGTTGCATCCATTGAAAACCCTAAACTGAAGGTTCCGAAGCTCGTAGATTAAATGCTGAAGTTCCTTCAGGGAAGGTACTCCTCTTAGGTTCAGATACAATAGGTGTTGAAGACATGATCCAATTAGGTTCAGGGAAGCACCATCATTTTCTAGACCTCAAATGAAGGAATAGGATCCGGACTCCTCAAATTCAGTGACAATCAAACCTTTGGGTCTAGATTGGAGATTATCCATGCCTGACCCTCCTATGTTTACTAGAATAATTAAGTAAAAGTACAAGTGAAGAGATGCCATGCAATCTAAGAAGAAAACATGTTTATCCAGATTTAATGTAAGAGATGAACTTTTATAAGTGACTGACATGAAACACTGGATAAATTTTGGAATGAACAAGTAACTTAAATTTATAAGCCACTAACCTTATTCGTTTCTCAATCTTGTAAGGTCCATAATTCCGAGTAGCAGGCTTTAAATTCTTACGGATGGCTAAGAATGATTGGCAACATGGCTGGCTACAGCTAGAGGTATACTATATCTCCTTCTGCAAATTCTCTATCAATTCACTTTTTATTTGCAAACTGCTCCATTCGATTGGTTGCCATTTGTCAGTTGGTCCTTGAGTAACTTAGCTAGGTTTTGTCTATTTTCCATTAACTCTAGCATATCATTGTTGAATGTGTCCTAATTCCATTTAAATTGAGGAGGCTTATAATTATGCATAGCCTTCAAAGGAGGAATCCCCAAGGGGATGTGGTAGGTAGTGTTATACCACTATTCTACCTGGGGAAAACCATTTAGCTAAATTATTTGGCTTAAAAAAACATATACTCCTTAAATAATATCTCAAAGGGTAAAATACATTATTCATCGCTTAATAATCTTCTCATTTTTTATTTTAATCACTTAAAAAAACTTGTTAATAATTAAAATTTATACCTTAAACGATTTTTTTTAACTCATGAATATTTTAAAATTATTTTTTGAATTTCTAATATTATTAAATATAAAAATAATTTAAAAGAAAAAAAATCAAATCGTTCGTTGGTCATCATTCATCGCCATCGTCGATGACCTATATGGTGGCCGTTTGGTTTCATATTTCACCGGTCACTTCGTCTCACTCTATTGAGTCTAAATCTAATATCTATGTTGCCGGAAAGTACTCTGAAATTTACGAAAATGAGATCGAAAGTGAGGAAACCAAAATAGTTATATCTTGATTCATGAGTTTTAGGATATTTTCCGGATTTGAATTCAGTGTATCAAAACGATTTGTCCGGTGCAATTTGGGTTTAAATGGCCATAGATTTTGAAGATCAACAACGGTGATCGATGTTGACCGACGATGATAACATCTGTCGACAATTATTTTAAATATTTTAAAATTTAATAATAACAAAATATTGTTTTATTATTTATTTTAAATTGTTTTTATATTTAATAATATTTAGAATTTTGAAAAAAAATAGTAACAAATTTATGAGTGACCAAAAATGTTTGTTCAGTTATTATATAAAAATTTTAAAAAATTGAATGATCAAAACAAGAATTAGAAAATTATTGACTTATGAACGATATATTTTACCTTATTTTAAATATTGATTCAACCTCTCAATCTAATCACTCGTTTCAAAATGATAGGTAGTGTTAAAGAGTGTTGAAGTTCTCAATTGAGTCATAAACTCCTTCCAAAATTAATCAGTGAAGTTTTAATCTCTGTCACAAATTGTAACCTTGGTTCACCATGCAATTTTAAACCTAGTCTAAATATAGCAAGAAATATTGTTCATATTTTTTACACTTATCAATAATTATTAGTATATAATTAGTTTTTACTGATTAAGGTATTCCTTCAATAAAATTTACAGTGATAATAATACATGTATGGGAGGACTAAAATAATGCACTTTAGCCAAAAACTCAAAGTTGTTTTATTAGTCTAGAATTTCAGTCGATTTGCACTCAATTTTTGAATATGATACAAGTAGTTCTGGATCTACATGTCTTCTTTAAAAATATATGTCTGTCTCTTAGCTTTCCATCACATCTTAAAACGCATAAATCCGACGTCGGAAGCTCAAGTTGTGTCCGTTTTAGTGAAGACTGTACAAATAAAAAACTCTATGAAGGTTTAATACGAGAATTATTATTTATTACGAATTTTGAGATAATTCTTGGATCTTAGATCTTGTATCAATTGATATGGGAGCCTTGGTTTAGGTGTTTAAAACAATTATCTTTTATTGTTTCTTTAGTAGTTGAAAAAAAATCTAATTCTCTATATAAATCCTAGTTTTTAATTTATTATTCTCGAAGACATAGGCACTTGAAGATTGTGATCAACAAATCTTAATATTTGGAACGAATATTTTTTAACAGAGAGAATGATATATGCATGAGAGAACTAAAATAATGCACTTTAGCCAGAAACCCAAAGTTGTTTTATTAGTCTGGTATTTAGAGAGATTTGTGTCGTTTACAGGTATTTGCCTATTTAATTGCGATTTGGAGGGTGGGTGCCAAGGAAAAATCTATCCAACATCATACCATCATTACCATCCCATTTTCTACATCAAGATCATGTTTTCTTGTTGATATTAGATTTAGAATTTAAGGTTTTCTCTAATCATATTAGTTAGTTTGCTAGATTAACTATGATCTAGAGGGTTCCTAAATTTTGAGATAATTCTTTGATCTTAGATTACATACCAATTGATATGAGAGCCTTGGTTTAGGTGTTTAAAACAATTATCTTTTATTGTTTTTAGTAGTTGAAAAAAAAATCTAATTCTCTGTATAGATCCTAGTTTTAATTTATTATTCTCGAAGCATAAGCACTTGAAGATTGTGATAAACAACTCTTAATATTCGGAATAAATCTTTTTTCAACAAAGAGAATGATACATGCATGGCAGGGCTAAAACAATGCACTTTAGCCAAAAACCCAAAGTTGTTTTATTAGTCTGGAATTTCAGTCGATTTGTACTCAATTTTTGAATGTTGTAAAAGTAGTTATGGATCTACATGTCTTCTTCAAAAATATATGTCTCTCTTATCTTTGTAACGCATCTTGAAACGCATCAATCTGACATCGGGAGCTCAAGTTATGCTCGTTTTAGTGAAGACTATACGACTAGAAAACTCTATGTAGATTTAAACGAGAATTATTATTTATTACGAATTTTCAATAATTTTATTGATTATTTGTAATTCAATTCAATCTAGGATTTTTATAAATATATATATGATTTAGGAATTTATTTATTTATTTATTAGTTTTTAGGTTAGATAAAATATATATATTTATTTTATTATTGTACCCCCTCGATCTGATCTAGACACCACCCGACTCGAACGAGCTACATGGGGAATACTAAGGTTAATCTGGAGACTCACCCCGATAAACAATCCTAAAAATTAAACAGATATGTTTTTCTTTTTTATTTTATCTAGATGCTTTATTTTGATCCTACATGTCTATGCATCAATTATATTCTATTGCAGTGGAAACAAATAAGAAATGAGTCCTAAAACGTAAAAACATGCTTTAGGGACCAAAATGTAATTTTTTTTAAAAAAAAACTAAAAGACTAATTAAGAAATTAGTTTTTATCAATCTTTAATTAGGTTCATTACATTCTTGCATCTCAAATTTCAATCCTCCAAAGGTTTCAAGACATTCTCTATATACAAATTCACTTAAAAACACTTTAAGCACATGTCATGGCATATTAGCTAGATGCAATTCAACCTAGTTAGCAACAATATATCCAATTCCTAAGAGCATGTTTCAACATCAACAATCACATAAACACATATAAGAACAACATAAATATACTCAACATGATATTTAGATGCATTTCAACCTAAATAACCACATCATAGATTCAACTCATAAATAGTAATGCTTCATTATCAACAATACTCAAATTCACACATAGGGATATCAAGAATCAAACTTCAATATAACTTTTATTATAACTAAAGGAATACCAATAGGCAATTCAAATTCAAGTTACAAGCTAACATCAACATGGATAATCAATCTACCCATTGAAAGTATAATTAACATAAATATCATTCTCAAAATGATATCCCATCCCCATTGATCTCTCACTACTAATAATGTTATAAAGACATACATGAGCTTTCACTTGACAATTACATGGATCCTTGCTTCCCCTTGCTGTCTCAATATTATTTATTCTGCATTGTAAGGTAAATGAGAGGGTAAGCATAAGCTTCGTGAGTATATAAAAACATATTTAAAAACACCTTGCAATGCAGCCCATAATATACCAAAATCAATTTTAGAACAAGTTATGCTCTAAGTAAAAACAATGTTCATGGCCATCAATGCCACTATTTGAAAAATAGCAAGTGTACCATGGCTCAAGAGCCACAAAACCTTTTTAATTAACTTTTGAAAACACATGCTTTACAGCAAAGCTTCATTGAAACACTTTTCAATTATGAAATACACATGCAATACTCGTTGCAAGGTATCGTCCACTTGCTTATAAAAATATATTGGTATTAATGAACCATTTAGATTACCACTAAACATTAGGATAAACGGAAACTCGCATGTGGCCTATACCGCCAAGCATGCCCGTGATTAACTAACACAATAAAAAAATCTCACCTTAGTGTCTGGGATAGTTCGCCATACCCGAATGTGATAAGGTCATTGTTATACCACATAGCACTAGGCATCACCTCTAATGCATCACTAAGGAATTTTTACACATACGCATTTTATAATTATAGTGCACTCATATTTTATTGATCGATCAACTTAACCCATTCCCATCATCTTAATAACCAACACAAGACAAAACCAAATACTCAAGTTTTACATTAAAGCAATATGTAAAACACATGCATCCCACTAACAAATGCATCAAATGCATAAACTGGTAAAAAACACTTTTCTCATGTTTTCAAAACAAAATCGTGGAAGCATCATATGAATATGGAAACTTTGTAAAAACATATCATGAGAATTGAAACACATGCATATTCACATATGCACAAGTATAACACGAGCATGACTAAAGCACATAGTAAAAACAAGGCATAATATGAGAACCTTTAAGAAAACAATACTTTAAACTTAATTATGAGTATAGGAAGGTTTTTCACACCTTCCCTACACCCCAAACCTTTAAAAACACATTTAAAACATTTTCAAATCGACAACCCTAATAATTCACTCATCGATTTACCGAAACTTGCTCGATAAGCCACCCGAAAACGCGATTCGGCTTTCCAATCTCCTTTAAACTTGTTCCTCTACCTATTAACCTAATTCAAGAATCAAAACCAGAGGTTTTAGTGCATTATAACACACCCAAACATCCCTCAAGTCGGAGCAATACATGGCAGCCCCTAAAACACCATAAAACTTAACCGAAACTCACTGAAAACCTCTCCAAACAGCACCTAAACCTTAGGTAAGGGATTAAATACTTTAAAGCCATCTTAATTACGTATAAACACTTCAAGATTCATGTATTTATGCATAAAAAACATCCATATAAAACACTTGAACGAAATTCAAGAAAACAATGGAATTTTTATCAAGAAAACCGATTTTATTGATTCAAGACTTTAAAGATTATTTCAATCAGCCAAGAACTTAGGAATTTCATTAAAGAACTTTAATTTTCATAGGTTAGAATGATTCTCACCTTCAAAATTGATCCAACCTCATTCTAAGGTTTAAAAACAAGTAAAACCGAAGAAAAACGAAAAGATTTTAAAGAAGAAAAATATAGATAATTAACCAAACAAATTATAAAGAATTAAGCAAATAAATTTTTATTGAAAAGATTAATGTTTACCGTTGAAAATATGACAGAATGTCTGCCAAGAAGATGAAAAGTTGGAATTTTAAAAATAGGTTTAGGTTTATGACATAAAAATAGGTTTTAGGATTAATATTAAGTTATTTGGGCTATTAATTAAAATTATAGGTTATGGGTTATTAAAAGAGGCACTTGGAAGGCTTAGATCAGCTAGAATTATGATTGGGTCAAAGCCCCTTAAAGATTCAAAGTTTTATCTTAATTTATGAAATTGTCTTCAAGTTTTCAATTTTTACAAAATAGTCACTAATTTCAAAATCGTAGGGATTCAAGGGTCAATTTTAAAAATTGATTTGACCTAAGAAAAATATATACTAAGTAATGATTTTAGGATATTTTTCCATAATTTATTTTTCTTAAAAATTAATTTTTAAGTATTTAATTCGAACTAGGTTAAATTGACGAAACTTGTTCACTAAACTTCTATGCCCAATTTTGAGGCGTTACAGACAAGCTGACTCCCCTCTTACTAGTGTTAAAAAAAAGAGAAAAAAAAGGAGATATTATATATTAGGGGAATATTGAAGTTGTGCTTAAATAAGTAAACATGTTTTGTAAGATAGTGAACTTTCTTTAGAATTTTTCTAAGTTAACTAAACATAGATTGGATACACTCACGCACACACACACACACTTGCAAGTGAACTTGTCCTAGAGTAGCATTCTTGAAATTTTCACAAGTCTTATATGTTTATGTCATGACATTTCTGAGGACTGAAACTCTAACCATTTGCTTGCCTTGATCTTGAACATTGTCATGACATTTTTCTCTTCTAGCTACTATCCATTGCTTGGGTACAAGCAATAGCTTAAGTTTGGGGGGTTGATAGCTCCGCAAAAAGGCTATATTTACAGCCTTTTTTATTAAGTTATTGATTGCCTTTAAGCACATATAGGATCATTTAGATGAATTTAGGGTCATAACATTGTATTTGGTGGTTTTTTATGTTTTGACATTTATGGTGCGATAATAGATGCTATTTTACGGGGAAGGTTGTGCTTTGGATGATGATGTGCAAGTAAAGCAAAGCTGGGAGCAAGGGAGATTTGTCATGACATTTGCAGAAGGAAAGCAAAGGAAAAATGTCATGTCAAATATGAAGACATCCAAAGCTGCAAAAAAAGACAAGAAGATATTTTGCAAAAGAGTGTCAGCTAGTGCTGTACGTGAGGCTGGATGTAACCACCTTGGAGGGGACCACTGTCACCATGTCAGAAATGTCATCACGTGAATGGGGGTGAAAAAGGGAATTTTCGTAAACCTTAGGGTTTTCACCCCCATTTTATAAGGGATGGTGACCTAAGAAAGGAACAACTTTTAATTTTTAGAGAGGACCTTTGGGAGCTATTTTCGAAGCAAAAGGAGAGCACGCTAAAGCGCCACCTTTATTCCCTAACCAACGTTCGAAGGGTTCCTCCGTTGATCAAGCTTGAAGGGAGTGACGTGCTAGGCACCCGAGAAGGGTTAGCAGACTGAAGCGCCTCCATGGTGGTCGAAGAGCCGACGATAGTACGCACCAAGGGTGTCTTCTAACCATTCCCTTTGCTTTATTTCATATATTTGAGAGGTTTATGTGGATGTTTGTGGATGATATGTCTTTAAACTTTCACACCACCTTGTTTAGCTTTATTTGGTGGATGTTTTTTAGTGGATGATATAACTTTTATCCTTTTATGAATTTATTAGCATGCTATGTATTTGTTTATTCGCTTTTCTCATTGTGTTTAATCATCTAAGCTTGTAAGAGGTATGAGAGTGTCCCTTGTTTAGGTGCATGCTAGGTGTTCGAGAGAAACCTAGGTATAGATCCTTAGTGTTCGATAGAAACTAAGGGAGGATCTACGTGAACAATGGGTTCTAGACTGAAAATAGACCCTAATCTGACCTTAGGTGCTCGAGAGAGACTTAAGTGAGGGTTTCAGAGACTAAAAGGAGTGAGCTTTTTTGATAGGTTAGATGTCACTACTAAGACCGAGAGGAGATATCATGGTATTTTAGACTGTTAGGTAACCTTGACTCGAGAGAGCGGGAGCATTTTACGAAACTCTGTCGAGTAAATAGACCACATAGTATCTAGTGTTTGTAGGAGTGAGGTTAAGTAGTCCCTAAGGAATCCACCAATCATTCCTAGTAGAGCTCATCAATCGAGGGTTATCACATCATATTGCTTACTCGTGTTCTCTCATTTATCTTTTGCGTTTGTATTTACAAAGTGTTTCCTCTGTTTACTTGCTCACTTGCAATCTCATTTCCATACTCTTAACATACTGTTTTCATACATCTATCGTGCCATCACTATGCACTCCATTTTGCCCTGATAATTTTAGTTCCTTGCATTTTGAAATTGTCATAGCATTTTCATCATCACACCTTCACCACACTTCACCGTACATACACTTTCCCATTTGTATATACTAGTTTACTTATTTTCCTTTTAATAAGTGACCCTTTATGCCTTGACAAATTTGACGTGCACTTTCTCCTAATCCTCGTGGGAACAATACTCACTCACCCTTTATTACTTGCATGATTGTGTATACTTGCACATATGATCGCATAAATTATAGCACTACACGAACCACGATCAGTATAATCACTTTATGTAATCAGGCTATGTACTTGTAGAACCTACATATGTTATAACTTTTATTTAATTTGGTCTTGAGTCAAATGCTTTAACGGTTTGTATAAATGGAGCTCTGGTTACTATTTTGAATTACATTGGGTTTTACGTTATTTCAAATGTTTGGAGTCATTTTCTAAATCTTTGGATTTTTGAAAGATGGGGTTTTAAGCATAATTTTATAAAAGGGGTTTTGGGCCAAAGGCTCAACGTGTCATCCGTGTTGATGGTGTTACAAATTAAATATGAGAATTAAAAAAATAAATAAATAACATAATATAAGAATTATGTTAAATAAAATAAAAATAAATCTATAAAGTGACCATATTATTAAGAAAAGGAAAATAAAAAGGTAAGAATAAAAAAAAAGAAAATGGGACTGAAAATAAAATTATAGAGGTTAAATATGTACTTAGTCCTATAATTATTAAAAATTTTGAGTTATTCGAGTTATTCAATTTCTATGTTATAACATAAACTTTATTTGAAATTTGTTCAAGCCGAGTCGAGTTTATGAAATTTCAAGTCAAATTAAAACGAGTCTATTTTTTCGCCTTAAATCTAGTAAAAAGATTTAATTTTTCGAATCGAGTCGAGTTTTATTCACCCTGTGCGTAGAAACAGAGATATCATCATTAAACCTATTCTTTTACTCTAAACTTTTTCTGAAATTCCTATTTGAACTTTCCTTTTATATTAATTAAATTTTTATCGATTTTTGAACTATCTTTTTTTATATTACTTATTTCTTATCGATAAAAATGTAAAAAAAAAATTAGTTTATTATTAATATAATTACTTTTAATAAAATTTTAAAAAATAAATTTAAATGATATTTTGAATATATGTTAATTTGGAAAAATTTTAATTATTAAGAGTAAAAAAAATCTTTATATTTTTTATGTCAAAATCTTTAAACCCAAAAATTTTACGGTCATATTTGACAATTAACGAATATTTGATAGTTGATAGTTGGTTGTATTCGCGGGTTGCATTGATTGATTGTATAAAAGTACTTGATAAAATTAATTGATAGTTGAAAATTGTTTGATTATTTAAATAAGAGAAATGATATAGAAGGAGATGATTATATTTGATATTGATTTGAATAGTTTAATAGTTATCAATATTATATATATTATATATATATATTAATATTAGTTAAATTATAAAAATATTTTAATATAATATTACTTAATATATTTGAATGATCCATCTCTTAATTTATTATTTATATGATTATTTTAAATATAATTTAATTAAGGTATAATGCTAAAAAATATCCCTAACATTTGATTAAATAATCACTTTGGCTCTTATTCCTTTTTAAACAATTTAACTCTAATTATTTTTTTATTAAAATTGTCCTTCTACAGATGAAAACTGTTAGTAAACCAATGATAAATGACTTCAAATGATATGACAAACATACATGACAGTACATGTCGCAATAACAATGTCATATAAAAAAATATATTGTAACACCGTCGACCCAATGTCACATTGGGCCTCCGACCCAAACTCATACTTTAAAATTTTTAGCTTCAAGCCTAATTAAAAACGAACCAAATTCAATAAAGAATCCAATTCAAAACAAGTCCAATAAAATTTAAATTCAAATCTGAACATAAATCCTAGTAATTCAAAAATAGTTGAAGCTCCATTTAATACAAACCATTTAAAAGCATTCGACCCAAAATAAATAAGAGTTACAAATACATAGGGTTTGACAAGAACTAGCCCACTACATCAAATATTTGTACTCTGACACTAAGTCGATGCTGAAATCTCAACCTTGATGGTGCTTTTCCTATCCAACTTCACCTAACCTACGCACGAAAACATATTTTGAAACGATGTGCTATAAAAGCTCAGTGGGTACACTGTCACTCGGCCAACGTCATGCATATCATAAATAAAGTAAAGCAAGACATGTAACATCATGCATGATATGATGGATCTATCATACTCGCCTAACACATGGAATAATGAGATGTATACTAACGCACACAACATATACATGTCAACCAAAAACAACTACAAGGTAGATAGGCCCGTGTCCATATAGTATCAAGATCCTACACTACGAGCAGGGTCCGCGTCCACACATCATCGAGATCCCATCTCAAGGACGAGCCTCGCGTCCACACAAAATCGAGATCATACATCCGAGATTGAGGCTCGCGTCCACAAAGCATCGAGATTCTTCAAATCCCATAATCGGAATGATACATCGAGTATCTTTAAACGAGGCCGACCTCCATTCGGAAATAGTCTTCAATACATCACCCGTGATATTACATCGGATGACCTTCTTTGTGTTACAACACTATTTTTGGGTATCTAGATCCCACCAAACAGAGACTCAACCAACAAGATGATCCACCTAGGATCTCATATCATGCTATACCAAAATCTAACCACAGACCAAGCATATAGTAAGTCATCATATTAAAGTCCACATCACAATTTCCAAGTTTTAATAATCCTTTTATAGCTTAATGTCGCGTGTCAAAAGTGCGCGTTTAGTGCAAGTGGACACATCGCAAGTAATAAGTGATAAGTATTTATCGAGTTATCGTCTCCTCAGGAACCAGTATACTTAATATGCTTTCTTTATCTTCTTGCTCTGTAGAAAAATAAAAACACAAGTGAATGGGTGTGATTTATTAAACTAAGGTAATTGAATAAAAATAAAAGAGTCGAAATATTAGAGAGAGAGACAGGCCAGGATCCAGTTGTATTGTATTGTGGACTTGATTGACTTGTCTTTATCCAATGCAATCGCATATCTCTGCCTCGGCAGCACTGCAGTTTACTGCCTGGGCAGCGATAACGCTGTCTGCCGCGACAATCCCTTGCTCGTGGGCAGACTTTATCAAAGTTCAGCAAAGTGTCCTTGAATGACTCCGCTTATCCCTAAGTCAGAGTGCTGTTGATGACTAGTCCTTGATGATACCTCCCGGCGTGAACCAATTATACTCACCAACCAATCTCACACTTCTTTTAGCCGCTGAAACTCTTAATCTATCCCTAGGCCGAGTTAGTATTTCGCGATTGAAACACCGTACTTACCCCTTTCGTGAATCTAACTCTCCCGAGCTTAGATAAATGGATTACTCACAAACTTCCCTCCCGGGCTTGAATGCAAGAACAAGGAATAACAAAGGATAAGCAAACCTTGATAATCTTTATTGCATTGAATAAAAGACAAATTACAATCTCCTCTCACAAATACTCCACAACCTTCACCTAAACCCTATGAAGGTTTTAGAACATGATGGAGAGGAAAGAAACAAGAGTAGAAGTCGGCTCTCCCTAGGTATTCCGCTCTTTGATACATTGGGTGGCTAGGTCTTTATATAGGCTTGACCTAGGGCAAACCTTTTCCTAAGTAGAATACAACTTGGAGTAGGGAACAAGTCAAATACATAATAATAATATATTTCCAATTTTGAATTCGGCTAAGGGGGCTTTCCCGCGTGGTCTTCCTTTGGGCTTTTCCTTGTGCTAGCCAGCTCCGAATCATGGGCTTCAAGTCTAGACACGTTCCTTGGATTTTTGTCTTTCCATCGCCTATCACTTTGCTTCCTGTCTTCCTACTGCTGCCTCGGCATCAGGTCCTGCCTCGGCCTTGTCTCTGCCGCGACAATGGTTTTCCTGCACAGATGTGAAAACGCAGTAAAACGTGCCTTTTTCTATAAATATTATCTATTTAAGTATAACTTCTAAATATATCACATTAAGCACTTGCATTGGTTCAAGTGGGTGAATATTTGGTGATAAATGCCGACAAAAGGAGTAGAAAGTGATAGTGTGTTGAGCACTTATCACACCCCCAAACTCGAACTATTGTTTGTCCTCAAGCAATGCAAACCATCAATTTGCTGAACTCTATTCTCTCTTGGTCTTACATGTCCATCTATTCTCCCTACCATAGCTAGGCCTATCTTTAAGTCTTAACCATTCGGCTACCTAAGAATTTACCTAGATACAAACTATAGGATTTGTGAGTGTGTGCGTTTTTGTGGACAAGTTGATTAAAGGCTTTCTTAGATAAACTTTAAGTTCAAGACAAATAGACATCGGTTAAGTCTTCTCTTCTTTTCCAAACCCCAAATCTTGAGCCGGTTTCAGGCACCTCAAAGACTTGTGTTTTTCTTTTCACTAAAAACCTTTTTGTCTTTTTAATATTCCTTAATACATACTAGAGCCAATTTCGGGCACCTCTAGCATGAAGAAGAGATTTTCTAGAGCTGGTGGTAGGCACCTCTAGTTACTTTTACAAAAGTCTAAGTCTTTATCACCTAAGTTCATTAAAAGAATTCCTATAATCCACAAGTCCCAAAAGTGTTTAAAGTTCTTCCTATAGTAGGCTTCTAAGTTTTCATCCTTAAGCATCCTAAGGTTAAGCCCTCTTAACAGAACCTAAACATGGTAAGGAGAAAGATTTCTATAGCCTTAAAGAATAAACTAAGGCAATACTGATGATGAGCAGTGCAAGAGTGTAGGCAGTTAATTCAAGTAAGGCGGGGAGCATAAAAATTAAAAAAATATCACTGGAATACTCCCTTTTTGGCAAGGCCGCGGCAGTAGATTGCTGCCTTGGCAGTGAATCTGCACCCCCAAACTCAAACCAAGCATTGTCCTCAATGCTTTTATATTTGGAAGGAATAAACGGCAAAACAGAATATGAATTATATGTAGCAAGGAAAGATAGTAAAAGCAATTGAATATTGAAATAAAGGACAAAGAATTTTAGAGCGACTCCGAAGAGCTGCTCGTAACAATTTTTCTCCGTTGCCTAGATGCCATGTGCTTTGTCCTTGGGGAGGGCGATGGTTGCACCTTTGCTTGCCTCGGCGGCTGGACTCGAGTGGGTGGGGTCCTATGCATCGGGGCTTCTACTTCTTCTCCTTCTTCAACATCCGCCATCTCTTCGGTTATCATCACGTCCGTTCCTCCTCCCATCGCAGTTGCTCCTCCGGTGTGGTGTGTGCTTGGGCCGGCGGCAGTAGAGCCTTGGTGTACATAAACATCTATCTCGACGGATAGACTGCCCATGATAATTGGCGATCTTGGTGGAGTGCTGAAAACGACTCTCCGTTTGGATGGCCTTCGGCTGACAGATGAGGCTGCGGCAGAATCTGCTGGCCTAGATGGTCCAGCAGCCTGGTATTGGGGCTGAGGGTCCGGATGGAAGAACGGTCGCGGTCCTCCTAGGGCTGGTGTAGTCTCGGTGTAGGGTGCGACAGTAACGAACATATTGCTTGAGAACTCCGGGAATTGTACGCCTTGGTCCGGGAAGGCGTGTATCATCATTTGGGCGAGCGTTCCATTGAAGTCCCGTTGGTACTCCATGTACCGTTGTTGTCGAAGATCCATCGCGGCCATGTGCTGCAAGATTTCTTGATACGGGTCTGCTGCGGCAGAGGTATGGGCAGTACCAGGCATGTCTGCCGTGTACTGGGCCCCGGCAGCAGTATCGGCAGTGAACTGCTGTGGTGTTGCCTGGACAGGTTCTGCTTGTGTGATCTGCATGACTTTGTGGCAGAATTCCCTGGTCCATCCTCTTCTTGGGGGTGTGTATTCATCGGTTTCTTCAATAGGTACACCTGCAGAAACACATAAACCCGTAATCAAGCAAGGGAAATACAATGGTCCTCGATCTTTCTTACCGCACTCGTGAATCTCCCGTAGGATAATTTCTCCAACGTTGATGGTCCTTTTGTTGATGATGGATTGGATAAGCACCAATCTCTTGCGATCCACCGTGCTATTATGTGATGTTGGGATGAGGCGTCGTTTGACGAAGGTGTTCCACATCTTGGCCTCCGGCTTCAAACTTTGTCTTGTTATGGAACCCGGATGGGTACCGGTTTCCCATGGAGTGTTCGCGTAACAAAGATCGTCTTTGAGAAGTTCATAGTCCTCGGCAGTGATATCATCCAAGAAGTCAGCATGGAGATCACTGTCCGGGGTGAGGCCGTAAAAGTTGTTGATAGTATCGACATCAAGTTGTACAGGCCTGCCGCGGCAGTGGACAAAGAGGGAGTCTTTGCTGGGCCCATGAGCGTAGAATTCCTGTACGATTGTGGCGTTTGCCTGGGCAGGTTGCAAACAGAATATTTCCCAATTCTGGTACTTTATTCTGTCGAACAAGTAGTGTTCAATGCCGTAATTCTCTTCATCCGCCTGGTGGAACCCTTGTTCTTCCCATAGTTGCCTTGTGATGAAAGATCGATTGAATCGTTCTTCAATGTTGGCTGGGGCAAATCTTTTGTAAGTTGCTATCAAGAAAGAGAAAATTGAGTTCTTGGAGGTTTTCTTGAAGAGAAACTGGAAATTTAACAAGGATTAGTAGGTAGAGAGTAATTGAGAGAGTGATTGTTAAGAATACTAAAGAAAGCAAGAAAGTAAGAGTGAATAGTTCAAGAGGAAGGAGTTTCTTATATAGGCCTCGGCCTTGTGACCGTTGAGATCACTAGCCGTTGTAACCGTTTCCTTCTTCTGCTGTTTCCTTTTCTGCCGCGGCAGGTATCTCGGCAGACTAGCCGTTACACTTTTCTGCCCGTTGGGACTGCTGCGGCTCTGACACTGTTATACTGCCTCGGCAGAGTTCCTGCTGTGAACTATTTTTCCCTTATCTTTGCTTTTTATTCCTAAATAAAAATTTAAACACACAAAAGAAAAATACTGAAAACGAAAATAATTAGAAAAATAAAAATAAACTACTAACCCTAATATAATAAAGAAAAGAAAAAGGGAGAGGTTAGTTTACTGGTGGAGAGCATACGAATGCATCTCCCAAAATTATTTTCTCCCTTAGGCCCAAATTGTGTATCGGTTGTGGGCCGCTCCTTAGTGTTGTTTGTCCATTCATCTTGGGCTTGATTTTCTTGCCGAATATCCTGCCGAGCAGACTGCCCAGGCAGGATATCTTATTGTCTATTATGTGGATGACCTTACATTCCTCTGGATCGTTATACCTTTTTAGGTTGTGGAATGCATTGAGTTTGACTTGTTGGTCATTGACTCGCATAGTCAACTCTCCTTTTTCCACGTCAATCAATGTACGTCCAGTTGCTAGGAAGGGTCTCCCAAGGATGACCGGTGCGTTGTCATCTGCTTCACAATCAAGGACAAGGAAGTCAGCAGGAAAAATAAACTTGTCAACTCTTACCAGTATGTCCTCGATTTTGCCTTTAGGTTGCACATAAGATCTATCCGCGAGTTGGAGCATTACTGTTGTAGGCTTCGGCCTTCCAATTCCAAGCTTTTGGAAGACTGATTTAGGCATGAGGTTTATACTTGCTCCAAGGTCGCATAGGGCCTTTCCTTCATAATTCTTTCCTATCGCACAAGGTATAGTGAAGCAACCAGGATCTTGTAACTTTGGTGGCATGCGGTTATGCAGCATTGCCATGCATCCTTCGGTGGCAGCCACTGTCTCAAACTCACCTATTCGTTTTCTCTTTGATACCATATCCTTTAAGAACTTGGCATAGTTGGGCATTTGTTCAATGGCCTCAACGAATGGTATGTTGATGTGGACTTGCTTCAAGATATCGAGGAATTTCTTGAACTGTTGATCCTGTTTTTGTTTTCTCAACCTTTGCGGGAAAGGTGGTGGTGGTCTCATCTCTTCCAGGGTTTCTTTAGTTTGGAATCGTATACCTGGTACCACTGGAATTTTTGTTGCCTCGGCAGACTGTTCAGGCGCTGCAGTGCTTACTGCCGGGGCAGTGTTGTCAGTCTCGGTTTGCTCAGCCTCTTTTCTTGATTGATCCGCCGGTTGGGTTCGGTTCTCTGGGATCTTCTCTTTCAACTGTAGACCACTCCTGGTAGTGATTGCCTTACACTGTTCATGGCTTAGTACCTTAGCAACCTCAGTATTGCTAGGTAGGCCTCCTTGTGGTCTAGTGTTTATACATTGAGCAAACTGTCCAACTTGAGTTTCTAGAGTTTTTATGGCCGCTTCTTGATTTTGTAGCCTCATCTCAGTCCTATTCATGAAGGCGTTGGTCCTTTTGATGAAATTACTGTTTTCTGCCATGTGTGACTCAGTTTTCATCATGAAGGCCTTTAGCGTGTTTTCCAATGAATTGACCGGTTGCTGTTGCATCTGCTGCTGCGGCATCGGTTGTTGGACTTGCTGCTGCGGCATTGGCTGCTGAAATCCCGATGGTTGGGTGATTGGGTTTAAGGCATTATTTGGGTTGCTCCATGATAAGTTTGGATGCCTCTTCCATGAGGGGTTGTATGTGTTGGACATCACATTGTTACGGTTGTAGTTCCCAACATACATACCGGTTTCTTGATTCATGCAATCAACAAAATTGTGGTTACCTCCACATAAATCACAACATAAATCAATTACCTTGACCTCACGGGTATTGTTTTGTAATTGTAGGTTTTGCACCATCTTGGTAAGAGAGGCCAATTGTGCTGCCACTGAACTTGATGAATCTAATTCGTTTACCGTGGCTTGGCGTCTTACTCCTCCTCGCCTAGATGTGGGAAACTGGAAGTCATTCCTTGCGAGTTTATTCAAAATTTCAATAGCTTCCTCGGGTGCCTTGTCCAGGAGTGTGCCGTTTGCCGAGGCATCTAACATCATCCTTGTCGGGGCATTTGTGGCGTTGTAAAACATTGTCACTTGTGTCCATAAGGGAAATCCATGCAGCGGCCACTTGTGCAATAGCTCTCTATAGCGTTCCCATGCCTCGTACATTGGTTTGTCTTCAGCCTGTCGGAAAGAAGTAATTTCATTACGAATTCTATCATATAGATTAGTAGGATTAAAGCGAGTAATGAAATCACGGCAAAGTTCACTCCAGGATCCAATAGATCCCGCTGGAATGCTATTTAACCAAGCTTTCGCCCTATCCCTCAGTGAATAGGGGAATAACTTTAATCGCAAGACATCTTCATGGACTCCTTGGATTTTGAAAGAGTTGCAAATCTCCATGAAGGATTTGAGATGCTGCCTTGCGTCTTCAGTTGCAGACCCACCAAATTGTCCAATTGTATTTAACATGTTGAAAATAACAGGTTTGAGTTCAAAATGGGCTGCTTCAATCTCGGGTGTAACGACTCCTGGGTTTAGTCCATTTAAGTCCTCCTCCAAGAAATCTCTATCAGTCAACTGCCGCGGCCCAGGTGGCGGCGGAAGACCTTCATTGCCGGCATGTATGTTTTGTCCTGCCTGAACCTCTGCCATGACTCCTTGGATTTGTCTCCTCAACCTTAACCCTGTTCTTTCAATCTCAGGATCTAACTCGTATAAGGGGTTGGTTGGATTGTCCCTGGTCATACACCAAGAAAAACAAAAGTAAAATAAAAATAAAATAAAAAGAAACAAGAAAACAAGGAAAACAAAATTTAGTTGTCAGTCTCCGGCAACGGTGCCAAAAACTTGTCGCATGTCAAAAGTGCGCGTTTAGTGCAAGTGGACACATCGCAAGTAATAAGTGATAAGTATTTATCGAGTTATCGTCTCCTCAGGGACCGGTATACCTAATATGCTTTCTTTATCTTCTTGCTCTGTAGAAAAATAAAAACACAAGTGAATGGGTGTGATTTATTAAACTAAGGTAATTGAATAAAAATAAAAGAGTCGAAATATTAGAGAGAGAGATGGGCCAGGATCCAGTTGTATTGTATTGTGGACTTGATTGACTTGTCTTTATCTAATGCAATCGCATATTTCTGCCTCGGCACCACTGCAGTTTACTGCCTGGGCAGCGATAACGCTGTCTGCCGCGACAATCCCTTGCTCGTGGGCAGACTTTACCGAAGTTCGGCAAAGTGTCCTTGAATGACTCCGCTTATCCCTAAGTCAGAGTGCTGTTGATGACTAGTCCTTGATGATACCTCCCGGCGTGAACCAATTATACTCACCAACCAATATCACACTTCTTTTAGCCGCTGAAACTCTTAACCTATCCCTAGGACGAGTTAGTATTTCGCGATTGAAATACCGTACTTACCCCTTTCGTGAATCTAACTCTCCCGAGCTTAGATAAATGGATTACTCACAAACTTCCCTCCCGGGCTTGAATGCAAGAATAAGGAATAACAAAGGATAAGCAAACCTTGATAATCTTTATTGCATTGAATAAAAGACAAATTACAATCTCCTCTCACAAATACTCCACAACCTTCACCTAAACCCTATGAAGGTTTTAGAACATGATGGAGAGGAAAGAAACAAGAGTAGAAGTCGGCTCTCCCTAGGTATTCCGCTCTTTGATACATTGGGTGGCTAGGTCTTTATATAGGCTAGATCTAGGGCAAACCTTTTCCTAAGTAGAATACAACTTGGAGTAGGGAACAAGTCAAGTACATAATAGTAATATATTTCCAATTTTGAATTCGGCTAAGGGGGCTTTCCCGCGTGGTCTTCCTTTGGGCTTTTCCTTGTGCTAGCCAGCTCCGAATCATGGGCTTCAAGTCCAGACACGTTCCTTGGATTTTTGTCTTTCCATCGCCTATCACTTTGTTTCCTGTCTTCCTGCTGCTGCCTCGGCATCAGGTCCTGCCTCGGCCTTGTCTCTGCCGCGGCAATGGTTTTCCTGCACAGATGTGAAAACGCAGTAAAACGTGCCTTTTTCTATAAATATTATCTATTTAAGTATAACTTCTAAATATATCACATTAAGCACTTGCATTGGTTCAAGTGGGTGAATATTTGGTGATAAATGCCGATAAAAGGAGTAGAAAGTGATAGTGTGTTGAGCACTGATCACTTAAATAACTCATAGGAACCCATATCATGAATTAAAAAAACTCACAAACTCAACCCTTAAAACTTGGGTAGATTGCCCAAGCGTATCGATACACTCCCCTCGAGTATCGATACACTAAGACGATAGCTTAAGACTAAGGGAGACCAACCCGTATCCATACACCTATGTGAGGTATCGATACGACCTCCTGTTTTGATACACCCCATAGTAGGTATCAAAACGATTTTCTACTGTAAAATTTGGTTTCGATACTCGGGCAAGGCATTCCAAAACACCTACCTCTTTAGACTATTTTTCCTCTTATCAGTATCGATATGCGGCCTTTCGGTATCGATACGTCTGCACGAAAATATAGGTTTGCACTCAAAATTTACTTAGAACCTTACCCAAGCTTAAATCATTCGATCCCAATTCATTCCTAAACATTATTGGAAGTATTTAGAGTGTGTTTCTATTAATTTTAACCCATCAATCATCTTATTAAAAAAATCACCATTAGAGGTCTCTAAAGCTACCAAAACACAAACATGCATACATACCACATGCAATGCATCATACTCATGATATGTTAGATACAAGGAGGATTTGGAGGGTACCAACCTCAAGCAAAAGCACAACAACCACAAATTCCTCTTCCTTTAAACTTTTTCCTTGCCTAGCTTCCTTGAGGGTTCTCCGAATTCCTTCTCTACAAAGAAGAGCAAAATCAACCATTAGACACTTCCATGGATGATTTTGGGAGTCAAAACATCAATAAAGAACAGGAAAAACCCAACTACAACACTCTCTTCCGAACTTGCTTCTTCAACCTCAACAACAACCTTCCACCACCAAAACTAGCCCTCTTTATCTTGATAGATAGATCACACACAGCTCAACAACTTCTTCTCTAGCTCCAGATCGAGATTCAAAAGCAAACACAACAAGATTGCTACTTTAACTTAGGTTTCTCTATTGAGAGGAAGAAGGATGATGGAGGGTAAGAGGATGACTTCACCTCCTTTCTTTTCTGCAGAAAACAGTAACTCCCCTTTCTCTTTGTCCATAACTATCAATTTACCAAAAAACCTCACATAAAACCACTTTGGCCCAAAACAATCCCTAGTCCAACTCTCAAACCAGCCCAACTCTCCAACTCAAGGCCCAAACAAGACCTAAACATTAAAGCCCAACGTTTCAGGTTAACTCGACACTCGAATTCTAAAGTCTAGGTCGTTACAACTCTCCCCTCCTTAAAGAAAATTTCTTCCTCGAAATTTACTTGACAGGAAGAGATGTAGATAAAATGGCATTGATGTCCTCTTCGACTTCCCAAGTCGCTTCTTCGACTTAGTGGTTCCTCCACAAAACCTTCACCAAAGGTATACTCTTATTCCGAAGCTCTTTCACTCTCGTATCAAAGATTCCGATATGTCATTCCTCGTAGTCAAATCCGTATTGGCTTCGATTTCCTCAAGCTGAACAACATGCGAAGGATTAGAACAGTAGCATCTCAACATAGACACATGGAAAACATCGTGTATATGTGCTAACTTCGGAGGTAGAGCTAGCCGATAAGCTAGCAGTCCAACCCTCTGAAGAACTTCATAAGGTCTGATGTACCTTGGACTTAACTTTCCTTTGCGACCAAACTAGGTGATCCCCTTCCACAGAGAGACCTTAAGAAACACCTTTTCACCAAGCTCATACTCGATGTGCTTACGCTTCCTATCCGCATAAGCTTTCTGGTAGGTCAAAGGTTGCTTGTAACCTTTCCTTGATAATTTGAATCGTCTCTTCGGTTTGCTTGACAAGCTCCGTACCCACTATCTTTCTTTCATTAAGCTCTGTTCAACAGAAAGGTGTCCTACACTTATGTCCGTATAAGGCCTCAAAAGGAGCCATCTTGATGCTTGACTGATAATTGTTGTTGTAAGCAAACTCTACCAATGGTAACTTCTCCTCCCAACTTCGAGTGAAGTGTTAGAGTATGCCCAAAGACCAATCATATGGTGATTGTAAGGATACTTTTATTTACCAATTTTATTGAATAAAGGCATTGCCATTGTTATTTTTAGATATATGTGTAAATGTATAACATAAACTGGGAAACAATAAGGTCCATATAATAATATAAGTATTATTATTAAAAGATCCTTAGTCAAGTATTATTATGGGTATGGACAATAATAATACGCTTAAGACTAATATGTTATTAATTGATGACAATAAGTTGTCATTGACATAGAGATGTCAGAATTAATACATGAATATATTAATGGAGAATAATATATTGGATTGACCCGCTGTGAGCATGTCTTGGATTATTATGTGATGGTCACGATATTGCTCATAGTGACAACTATATGTATGATCCTTAGACTTGAGATTATTACTATCTCAACATATGTTGTTTTACGTTTTGATGCAGTTAAACATACATCATAATTAGTTACACTATAAAAATTGACATTGGACATATTACAATATATGTAGTGGGATGTGAATGATCGAGATAGGATATGTCCTTCCTACATAATAGGAAAATATATCAAAGGCCACTTGATTGAGTGAGACTAAAAATGCATGGCCATGCTTGAATAGGTTGATATGAGATATCACAAATTATTCATTAACAATAGTCCACTCTAGATATCAAGAAACATTAAAATAGGCTATACAAGTGTGACTATTCCAAGACTTGTGCCTATTATAGATATAAAAGGACAAAAGGATACAATGCATTAAGAGAGTTAGTCACAAACATGATACATCAAATCATGATCTCTTGTAACTTAGATGGCAATGATATAATGCTAGATGTAACTCATTGTTTGTAATATTAGAATTGTTCTAATATTATTACTAACATTACAATGAGCCTACAGGGTCACACCCAATGGTTGAAAAGGAGCAACAAATATATATGTATAAATAGTTTATATTTAATCCAGAATTTAATCAAAGGATATAATTAAAGTAATTATAATCCTTTTCAAATTCGGATTAAATATAAATCCCGAAGTTTAAGGAAATAATAAAATTAATTATTTCCTATAATAAATTCAGAATAAAACTCTAATACCTAGGGTTACACATATATAAGAGATTTTTTGTCTAGCAGCTATATGAGAGAATCCCGAATTCCCAAAACCTAAAATCATAAAAAATAGTTTTTCGAAATTTGCTCTCAATTGGGTGAACTGAGTAGAGGTTGAGACGATATTCGTGGAGGCTAAAGATTCGGATTGTTGAACGACATGATTGTAGCAGATCTAGTTGCTGTTTTTGCTGCTTATCAAGGAACCCAATATAAGTCGTCGTATCTCTTCCTTCCGATTTCAGATTAAACGTTCATGGATCATTGGAAAGACCGTCGTAATTTTGTTCCGCTGCACCATGGGGTATGCCGACGGTCCCTACATGAAGTCCACAACAGAACACCAGAGCATGTTCTCTAAGATCTGGTAATTTCTCCTTCTAACTTTTCCAAACTGAAGTCCATGCACATGGGTAAAAAGTGCGCCGACTTGGTCTATTTGTCAACTATAACCCATATAGAATCATGCTTCCTAAACTTCATTAGTAACCTGGTGAAGAATTCCATGGTCACTCGATCCCACTTCCACTTTGGAATCTAGATAGACTGAAGCAAACTTGAAGGAACTTGATGTTACGCTTTTACTTGCAAATAAGCCAAACATCTTGCCGCAAACTCAAAAACATCCCTTTTCATACATAGCCACCAAAATAAAGGACGAAGATCCTGATACAAATAGTTAATACCCGGGTGGACAGAAAACGGACTACGGTGAGCTTCCCTCAAGATGCAATCCCCTAGATCCTCTAAAACTAGAATACATAAATGACCTTAGAAGTACAAGAATCCACCATCCCGTACCTCAAAGTCTGACGCTGCACCTCTCTGAACAACCTCTAACTGAGCTACTAACTCCTCGTCTAGCACATGTGCTCTCTTTACCTCCTGAACAAGCGTAGGCTCCACATGCAACTCTTCCAAAAGACCTCCATCCTCTATCATCCTCAACCAAGCAAACAAAGCTCTCAAGTCCGAAATGGAATTCAGACCCAGGGCATCAAAGACCATATTCGCCTTGCCAAGGTGAAACTCTATGAAACAGTCATAGTCCTTTAATAACTCTATGTAACACCCTCGACCCAGTGCCACATTGGGTATCCGACCCAAAACCCGTATTTCAAAATTTTATTTCAAAAGCCCAAAAAGATGAGTCCAAATCTATTTCCATCATAAGATAACAAAATCCAATCTATTTTTTAAAACATAAATCAGAGTAAGATAAAGTAGCGGAGCTCCAAAATATTACAACCCATTTAAAAGCATTTGACAAATAAATAAAATAGAGTTACAAATTATACATATATAATCCTACAAGTACAAATGCCCAATATGCCTAATAACAGTACTTTGACAATAGATGTCGAAGCTAAACCCACCACGATGATGCTCCTCCGAACAACTTTCCTTAACCTACGCACGAAAACAAATTTTGAATACTGAGCTACTAAAGCTCAGTGGGTATTCGACTAACCGGTCCACAACAAGCATAGCATAAAATAATCATAAGCAACATGAATGATGACGAGGCATGAGTATGATGGCGCTACCATAACTGCCTAAACACATGATATTATGATGGCATAGCGGCACATAGCATATGCATTACAAGAGAAGACCACACAGCATCTCAAGTTCTTAACTCGCATTTATATCTCATATATATATATATATATATATCGGTGTCCATATCACCTTATAGTAGTGTAGAAGTAGGGGACCCATCAGCACTAAGCAAGGTCCTAGCTGGTCTTCCGCATAATATATTACCGATAACCCATCAGTACTAAGCAAGGTTATCAATTTTACCTTTCATATAATATTTGCTCTAATAACCCATCAGTACCAAGCAAGGTTACCAGTTTATCTCCTAATCATATAATATATACTCTAGGCGACCTGTCAGCACTAAGCAAGGTTCCTAGTAAGCCATATGACTTGAATATGTCACACCGAACCCTTAATGATTCCACATATCAGTTTATACCACTAGACTCTAATTATTATTAAATTATCTCTTTAATAGGGCTAGGAGCCTATCTTTCGTTTTAGTATTCAATTTAAAGTTTAAACAACTCTTAGGAACCCCTAGGATAGTATTATGAGACTTTCCAACTTATCCTCAAGAACTTGGGCTAATTTGCCTTGGGGTGTCGATACCCCTAATTGGAGTATCGAAACACCAGATATCAATATCCTCACCAAAAGGGGTATCAAAACGACTTGTATCGAAACACTTTGACCAAACCTTAAAGTCAACAAGAGAGGACCTACCCGCTTCGATACCGGTATCGAATCAGGAAGGTCACTGGACAACTCGATACCAAAACACGGGCAAGGCATATCGATACCCTTGCACGAAAAGTGCAGTTTTGCATTTTCAAACACTTAGAACTCTATCCAAATTTTATCCATTTTATATCAATTTGATCCTAGACTTTAAGGGAGAGATCCTAAGCATGTCTAAACCATTTTTAAGTAGGTTCATCAAATCTAGACAAATCCACCATTAAAGGTCACCTAAAGCTACCAACATACCAAACCAATCAATAAACATGCCAATAAGCTTAAAACATGATATACATGATGATTAAGAGTTGGCTCCCAACACAACCTCAAGATTTCTCCTTCCCAAAGCTTGAAGAAGGCTCTCTCACTTGTTTCTTTACTAAGGGGAAGATAAGTAGTGAATTAGACACCAAGGAGATGATTCTTTGAGTCTAAAGCATTGGAAAAACTAGGATTAACACCCCCAAAAACCTTCTTCCGTACTCAAGCTTAAACCCCTCTTAAACCTTCATCTTTCTCTAAACCAACACTTCTTTACCTCTTTTGATAGATCCTTTATAGCTCTACAACATCTTCTCTAACATAAAAACGAGATTCCAACCAAAACTCTTAAAGATCAAACCTTTTACCTTACACTTTACTTGCTTCTAAGGTGGGGGAAGATGAAGAGTGAAGAGAGAAAAGGAATGAGGTTATTCCTCTACAGAAATTAAAAAACCCAAACCTTTCTCTTCTCATCTCCATTTAGTAATTACCAAAATACCCTTAGCCCTACAACAAAATAAGCCCAACAACAAAACAAGCCCAAAAGCCTAAGGCCCAACAATCAAACCTAGGGCCCAAAACCAAAGCTCAACTCCTTGGGTTAACCCGATACTCAGATCCGAATCTTGTTCGTGATAACTCTATCCACCGATGTTGTCTTAGATTCAATCCTTTTTGGGTAAGCAAGTACTTCAAACTCTTATGGTCGGTGTAGATGTAATATTTCTCTCGGTAGAGATAATGCCTCAATATCTTCAAAGCGAAGATAACCACCGCAAACTCTAGATCATGGGTGTGATAGTTCATTTCATGGGGTTTCAATTGTCTGGAGGCATAAACAACCACCTTACCCTCTTGCATAAGCACGAAACCCAACCCATTCAAGGAAGCATCACTAAACACCACAATCTTTTTTTTGGTTCCGGTTGCGTCAAGACCGGTGCCTCTATAAAAAAGGCTTTCAAATGCTTAAAACATTATTGTATTCTCTCATTCAACACAAACGGAACTCCTTTCTGAAGAAACTTGGTCAACGGTACTACTATGATTGAAAAAACCCTTGACAAACCTTCTAGTATCTAACAAGTTCAAGAAAGCTACGGACTTCCGATACATTCCTTAATGGTTTCTATTCCACCACAACTTGGATTTTCTAAGGATCAACTCGGATTCCATCCGCTTCAACATGTGGCCAAGAAACTCCACTTCTGAAAATCAGAACTCACATTTACTGAACTTGGCATATAGACGCCTATCTCTCAAAACCTGAAGAACTATCTTGTTTTCATTTGGCTACCAAGGTATGTGGCTACCCAATTACCTTCTTCTATGGTATTTTTATGAAAGTAAGATTACTGGTTTTCGATACATTCTTCTCCTAGATAGCAACGGTCGCAGCATTTGAGGTCACTACCAAGGCAGACTATAATTGTCCTGTCTTTTTGACTTGATTCGTTTTCATAATCACCTTTAGTTTGAGTTTCAATTTGTTGACATTCATCTGGCTCTTCTGGGTGTTTGAGTACTTTGAACATATTGATCTTTACTTGTTGGTCGTTGACTCGAATGACCAATTCACATTTTTCACAGTCGATCAATATTCTCTCTATTACTAAGAATGGTCTTCCCAATATGATCGAAGTATTTTCATCTGCTTCATAATCTAAAATAAGGAAGTTAGCAGGAAATATGAATTTATCGACTCTTACCAAAATGCCTTCAATTTTTCATTCAGGTTGTACGTAAGAGCGATCTACCAGTTGCAACATTACTGTAGTTGGTTTTGCCTGCCCAATGCCTAGCTTTTGAAAAACTGATTTAGGCAGCAAGTTTATAATGACACCTAAATCACATAATGTCTTACCAACATATTGATCTTTTATAGAACATAGTATTGTAAAGCTTTCATGGTCTTTTCTTTTTGTTGTGACTCGGTTATGGAACATTGTCATACACCCTTCTATTGCGGCGGTAGTTTCAAATTCCCTAATTTTTGTTCTTTTTTATATGATATCCTTAAGGAACTTTATGTAGTTGGGCATCTGTTTGATTGCCTCCACTAAAGGTATATTAACGTATACCTGTTTTAAGATGTCTAAAAACTACTTGAATTGGTATTCTTGCTTTTTTTGCTTTTAACCTTTGTGGGAATGGTCGTGGTAACCTAAAATCTTCAATTTTCTCAGAACATTGAAATCAGATTTGTGTTGTTTCCTCGGCATCGTCTGCTGTGACATCGCATTTGGCATCTATTTCCGTTGGTGTTTTCTTATCAAATTTCTTTTCAGTTGCATCCTTAGAGATTACTGCTCAGGTTTTTGACCCACTACTTTGACAGGTGTCTCAGGATCTTTCAGTTGTAATCCACCTATGGTTGTGATTGCTTTGCATTGCTCGTGTGGCCCTGTTCTAGAGATTTCAGTATCGCTTGGGAGACCTCTCATGGGTCGGTTACTCACTTGTTGTGCAATCTGTCCTACAGTGATTTCCAGAGATTTTAGAGCAGCTTCATTATTCTACATACGCATCTCAGTTCTGTCCATGAAGGTGTCAACTCATTGAATGAATTTATCCGTGTTGGATATATAAGGTCCTATTTGGGCCATGAACAGATTCAACATATTTTCTAGGGTTCGAATGTCATTCGATTATTGATGCGACAACTGTTGTTGAGCTGGTCTATTATTTTTCTAAAATCTTGAGGTTTTTACATTTTGTTGCTATGGATTTAGTGCATTATTGGGGTTACTCCATGAAAAGTTTGGGTATTTGCTCCATGATGGGCTGTAATTATTGGACCTGTTATTACGGTTAAAATTTCCAGCATAAAAACTGAATTCTAGATTCTGTGGACAGTCCATTGAGTCATGGTTCTCGCCATATGGTTCACAAAAAAGGGTGATTGCCTTAACTTCTCTAACATTGTCAGGCTTTTGTAGATCCTTGACTATATTTGTTAGTGCAAACAACTAGGTCAATATAGAATCTGAAGAGTCCATATTTGCCACTCCTCGCTTTGTAGCTCATTTTCTTGTAGTGGGATGCTGGTAATCATTCTTGGCAAGTTGATCCAAGATCTCCAAACTTTCATGGGGTGGACGGTCTAGAAGTATACCGTTGGCCGAGGCATCAAGCATCATCCTCATTGGTGTATTCACTGCGTTGTAAAAGATGGATACTTGAGTCTATTCGGGGAATCCATGCATTGAGCATTTACGATAGAGTTCTCTATATCTCTCTCATGCCTCATATATAGATTCATCGTCTTCTTGCTTGAACAATGTAATTTCGTTCCTCAATTTATCTGTCATATTTGTATAACTAAAAGGAGCAAGAAAACTTTGACATAATTCCATCCATGAACTGAGTGATCCTAGTTGTAGGTTATTCAACCAAGATTTTTCCCTATCCCTCAGTGAATAGGGGAATAATTTGAGCTTAAGGACATCGGCAGATCCTCCCGGCAGCTTGAAAGAATTGCAGATTTCCAGGAATGATTTAAGATGCTGCCAAGCATCTTCATTTGCGGACCCTCCGAATTACCCTAGTGTATTGATCATATTGAACATGACTGATTTAACCTCAAAATGTTCTACATTTATATTTGGCATGACAACGGTAGGGGTCAACCCATCTAGATCTTTTTTAAAGTAATTACGAATTGTTCTTACGCGCTCAGGTGTCGTTGGAAGATTGTCTGGATCGGCTACTGCGTCTGAGGACGCATTACCTACGGCGACGGCATTCATGTCAACGTTGTTCCCTTGTTGGAAAGGTGTTGGATTCATCCTTGCTCGTAACCTTTATCGAAGACATCGTATAGTTGGCTCAATTTTAAGGTCAAAGGGAATCGTTAGCAAATGGATTTGACTTGGTCATACAACGAGACAACCCAAATTATAAGGAAAAATAAACAAACAAAAATAAAAGAAAATAAAGTGTAAGAGTAAAATACTGGAAGGTTGGAATGCCAGTCCCCGACAACGGCGACAACTTGGTGAGGCTTTGGAAGTCTTGTATAATTATAATAAAAGCCTCCATCTATTGCCAAGTTATAATATTTAAGATATCGATCCCACATAGACTGGATACCTACGCAACAACTTATTCCTACACTAAAAATAAATGAAACACAATTAATTTGGTTTAGAGAATGTTTAACTTAAAAGAAAGCAAATAAACTAAGTAAATTAATGAAATAAGTATGATATGGATAAGGTCAGGTAGACTGCTTTGTAGTATAAAGTCCATTTGCAATATATTATCCTCTTATTAATGCATGTGGTTGAAGTCTCGGCGGGTCGCTGAAGAGTCGCCTTAGCTGCCTCGGTGAGTTATTCCTTGTCGACAATTCAACAACTCATAGTTCTATAAAGCATCCATAATTGCCTCCTCCTTATCCCTAATTCGGAGTACTATTACTGACCACCTCTTGATAATACCTTCCAACGTGAATCAAGGACGATCAACAACCAATGATATGTTTCATTTTAGTCGCTGGAATCCTTAACAGATTAGTCAATGTCCATCAAACAAAGAACTTATTCTCTCGTTTTGTGAACCTAACTATCCCTAGTCTAGGCAAATAAGTTTTTCCTCACAAACTTATCTTTTGAGCTCCTATGCAAAGAAGAGTGAGAACCAAGAGAGAATAAACTATGAAAATTGAATTACATTAATAAGAATCAAATAATATTACAACCTTCTTCCATGATTACTCCACAATCAACCTATGCCTTATGAAAGAATTAGAACATAGTGTTTTGTCGGCGGCTAAGGGTTTATTTTAAGAGAACCGACTTACTTTCCTAGACCTAAGGGCTTGCTTTATATAGGCCAAGCTTAGGTCAAAGTCTCCCATAAGTATTAGGAGTTCTAAAAGGAATAGAATACATATTTATATTAAATTAACTCTTTATTTTATTTTCTAATTTTGCTTCTTTTGGGATCTTGAACTTTCGTTGACTTTGACCATGGCTTAACTTTCTTTCCTCGCTTATGTTTCTTCCCTAATTTTGCTCACTAGATTCGGTACTTTATTCTCTATCTATCGTGCATCAGTTGTTATCGTCATCCTACTACTGTGGCAACCATTTTGCTGCCTTCGCGGGTGCTTGTCTGCATCTGATCTTATGTCTGTAATTCCTACTTTCAGCATTCATAGATTGTATAATTGGTATCACCTATAGGTTTATTTCCTATCTAAGAAAGAAAACTATAATCGTACATGTTTTATACCAAATAACATCTAAAAATAAAATTTAAGTGCTTGAATGCTAAGATGTAAAAAACAATCAAAATTATCCAATATTGTCATTAAATATGCTCATTACTTGCAATAATTGAGTGAAGAAATGATATAATAAATAGGACTTTTATGCACTTATCAGCTTTGACCATGTCTTGCCATGCTTTCCTTTTCTCTATTTTCTTCTCTCGTTTGTCTCAACTGCTTCAACTCTTTATTCCCTTTCTATTGCACTCCATGTGTCTTCGTTATAGTTCTGTCGTGACGACCAAGTTGCTGCTCTGCATCTAGTCCGATTTGTATCTTCGTTCATTCAATATCTCTCAGTAATACTTGGTGTCTTTAAGTGGTCTATTGCCTGTTTAAAAAAGAAAATCATAATAGTACTTATTTTCTACAAAATATTATATAAAAACAATTATTAAGTGTTTGGATGTTCAAATGTAGAAAATATGTAGATTTATCTATTATTACAAGCAATAAGTGAATATTTTAAAGTTATATTTATTTTACTTAAATATTTTTGTTCAAAGCCCTGTAAATTCATATCAATTTTGAAATTAAGCAAATTCATTTCTTAAAAATAAATAATTTATTCGATGAATATTTTAAAAATAAATAAATAAGATTAATTTATTATGACCTTGATATTTTTTATCGATGTGTTCAATTTTGATAGAATATTTTCAAAATAAAACAATCATTTTTATAATTTTATATTATTTTTATATTGTTCATTTTTTTAAAACTTTAATAAAATTTTAATTTTTATATTTTTTAATTTAACCCTTACTCTTACTACAAATCCATAACTTTTAAGAAAATTTAATGAACAAATTTTCAATTAAATTTTAACTTATAATTTTAATATTATTGAAAGTTGAGAAAAAAGAGTTTGAATTTATTATAAAAATTAATTTTGCATTTCATAAGTGTCTATAGAGTGTTTAAACTAAAATATTTAAGTCATTCAAAAATAATTTTAGCATTTAAATTGAGAAGGATTTATAGAGGGTTTAAACGTACAACGACCAAAATGATAGATTTTATAATAAATGGACAAGAATAAATTTTTAATTATAGTACATTAAGTAAACTATTTCGTTTTATAATTGAAAGACTAAATTAAACTTTTAGGTATCCTACAACGACTTCAACTATTTAAATGTCTAGTTTAGAAATTATTTAGTGTACTAATATAATAAGAAAAAATTAATCATTATATAAGCATTATAATAATTTATCATAACAGATAAATTATTAGTATAAATTAATATGATTATGTATGTGGAAATAGAGATATCATCATTAAATTTTTATCAATTTTTAAACTTTTCTCTTTATATTACTTAATTTTTTATTAATAAAAATATAAAAAGAAATAGTTTATTGTTAATAAATTAATTTCAATAAAACTTAATAAATAAAATTTAAATGATATTTGAAATATATATTAATTTGGAAATTTTTTAATTGTTAAGAGTAAAAGAGTCTTTATACCTCTAATGTCAATTAAACCCAAAAAACTTATGGTCATATTTGATAATTTGTGAATATTTGGTGTTGATAGTTGGTTTTATTAGTGGATTGCATTAGTTGATTGTATAAAAAAAATATGATAAAAATAAGTTAATAATTGATATTTGTTTGATTATTTAAATAAGTGAAATAATATATAAGGAGATGATTATATTTGATATTAATTTAAAAAGTTTAATAGTTATTAATATTTTGTATATTAGTATTAGATTATAAAAATATTTTTTAATATACTATTATTAATTCTATTTGAAGGATCTATCTATTAATTTTTATTTATATGATTATTTTAAGTATAATTTAATTAAGGTATAATGCTAAAAGATATCCTTAATATTTGACTAAAGTATCATTTTGGCTCTTATTCCTTTTTAAAATAATTTAACCCTCATTGTTTTATTTTTTTATTAAAATAGCCCTTTTACGAATGAAAATTGTTAGTAAACCAATGATAAATGACTTGAAATGGTATGACAAACATACATAACAATGCACATCGCAATAACAATGTCATTAAACAAATATACTAACTTCACAAAATAACATATAAATCAAAAATAATTTTATATTTTTTTATAAAATATAAAAAATTCTTCTGACACGTCATTTTGCCAAGTAAATGACAAATTAATCAAATATTATGGATATTTTTAACATTATGCCTTTCATTAATTATTAAATTTCTATTAAAATTTTAATTATTAAATTTAAATACAAATATAAATATGAGAGAATTTAAAGAAAGAAAATGAAAAAGTATCCCTTTATTTTTTTTAATCAACTACATTATTAGTGTAGTATATGTTTTAGAGTATACTCTCAACCATTAGAGGTATTAGAATCCGTGACCTCTAAGAACAACAATCATTCCCTTAACCACTAAGGTTAGATGGTTCGTGCAAAAAGTATCCCTTTATTTTTATTTTTTTTTGAAAGAAAAAAAAAGTATCCCTTTACAAATGTGATAAATAGTATTGTTGAATAGTTAAAATAAAAAGAAGTTAAATTTAATTTATTTGAGATTTTTTATAATTATTAAAAGTAAAAGAGTCTTTATAGCTTTTATGTTAAAACCTGTCATTTCAAAAAACTTCTATTAATAGCTTTTTAAAATTAAAGGTTTAACTATAATCCATTATTCACACGATATTTAAATTAATTGATTTGACTGATAAAACCTCTATTTTGACTTAAATTGTTATTTATTAAATATGATCATTTTTTTTTGATAAATACAAGTATTTCACATGGGTGGGATTTTAACCCACACGTAAATGAGTAGAATGGATAACGAGATTCAAACCAAGGTATGTTGATATTAGAAGTTTGTTTAAATTCAGAGCTTTCACCCCAATCTGCTCTATAAGTTACAATCCTCTGCTCACCTAACGTCTTAATTAGTGAATTTAATTGGCCAAACCTCTAAAATGATTTAAATTTTTAATTTTAACTTAAAAAAAATATTTATTAAATAGTCTGTATTTTAAAAACGACCACTCAAGTATTTTTTACATATACATATATATTATAAATTTTATTTATTTTAAAATATTTAAAATAATTATGATTAGAATAAACATATTTGATCGGTTGAATAAATTGTTCATCTGTATCTGATCGTATTCTCTTAAATCATAAATTTTAAACTCACTAATAACACACTCATTCTTCCTCTTAAGTCTCCTCTTTCCTTCCTCGATGACCAACCAATCTATTATTGGCAATAACTAAAATATTTTTATTTTGTCTAAGCCAAATAGATTTTATTTATTGAATAAAATAAACCCATAAAAGGTTACAATATTAGAGAACATACCACCAAATTTCCTCGAGTAATACTAAAAATTGTGTACTATTCTAACCATCGACTGAAACAATATAATTTTGTAACAATAAATAGACAACACTATTTTAAATCGTTGTGAAAAATAACGATAAAAGATTCAAATAATGTTCTTTTATAATGGTAATAGCGTTATTTAAAATTGTTATGAAAAATAATAATTCACGATAATTATAAAATTTTTATTATTATCTCAGATTGTAATAAAATATCACGACGAAAGTAAAACTACAACTGTATTTTTTTTATCAAAACAAAAGCATTTTCTTTCAATGGGATTGAAAACATACTTGTCACAAAGGATCAGCATGATGCACCAGTAATACGGGACAATATGTATCCACTTGCCATAGAGGACCAATATTACCTACAAGACAATTAACTTAGGCAAACAACGTCGAGCAGAAACAAAATCAAGATTTAATGGTTTAGGACAAAATATAAATTTTAAAACGTGGTGAAGTTAAATTCACAATTATATCATTTTTAAATATATATATAAGTGGAGAGGTAACGATTAGGGTTGTAAAAATAGTTATTCCGATGGGTTTTAGGTCAGGTGAAATCAGATACAGGTCATTTTAGGTTGATTTAATGTTTTGACTCGATTCGGATCGGGTACGGATCCATTTCAGGTAGGATCTATTCCAGGTCGGGTTTAAACGGTTCGGTTCCAAATCAGATAATTAAAAAAATCATTTTAGGTCAGGTAGATTTCAGGTCGGGTGCATTTTAGGTCGGGTTCATTTCAAGTCGGTTTTATTTCAGGTCAAATTAATTCGAGTTTTAAATTCATATTAATTAAAATTATTAAGTTTGAGTTTGATAAAAATAAGTAATTAAGTAAATAACTGATAGACTTTGGGTTGAATGATTGATCATTCATTTTAAATTAATTATTTAATATCTAACGTCTATAACTAGCATGAATCCCATTAAAAATAAATATTACGTACTAGATTAAACAAAAATATCATCAAATGATTTATATCTTAAAAATTGGGCTAAATTACAAAAATTAAAAATTAATAAGGAATAAACATTGTGTCGCGACCATTTTAAAACCGAGCGTGTGAAAAATAGCCTGACGATTGATTTTAGAAAATCGAGTTTTATTCACTTTTAATTATTGAAAATCGGGATCGTGTTAAAAACATATATTCTTTTAATTTTAAAAATGATTTAGAGTCGTCACCGGCCACTTAGGTAGGCCAGACACCATAAAACGAACCAGAAATTCTTTTTAAAACATTTGGGTTCTGGAGTCGGTTACGCGTAAGGACGACCCTTACGAGCACCCGAGATCGTTTCCTTGTTAATTACGCGTGGCATTTTAGCATTTCGAATAATAATATTAATTTAGTTCGTCATTATCAGATAAATATCGTTCAAATGAGGATATCCTTTTGGATAAGAAAATACATTTCTTTTAAATATGAGCTTGAATAAGACGTCCTATAATAGGAAACCTTAACTCGTATTTTGAAGAAATATAAATTCTACTCCAAAAGGTTTGAATGCATGACATGTTATTATCTTGTCGATTTTAAGTTCTCCATTAATTAAATATTTAAAACCCTATTAAATTATTAATTTACCAAGTGTATTATGATAATATCCAAACGATTGGACACTACCATCTTGACACCGAATAAAATTAATAATACTATTGGTGATTTTAGTTATTTACCTAAATAATTTTAGTTATTTACCTAAATAATACTATTGGTGATTTTAGTTATTTGTCATTTTCTATGTTTCGATGACATATCAAATGCGATATCAAAGTACTCTCTTGGTCAACATATTGTTACGTCAAAACACTGAGGTGACATCCTAAACAAATATTGTATATGAATTTTAAAATTATGCAACCATACAAATAAATTAAACAATTAATATTAAACAAAAATTAAGGGAATAAAGACTAACTTAAATTCATTAGAGATACATGAGCTCAAATTACAACATAATGGTAGTTAAAATATTCAAATTGAAACATGAAAACCTAATTTAAACAAAAGACCTAATTATATGTCTCTAATTAGGCTTCAAATAATGATTAAATATACGTTTTAGAGCATTCAAAAGTAACAAAGTTTATGCTGTGAATTGCTAGACCATGAAATTAAAGACTTTAAATGACATTTCAATTTGATCGGGGACTGAAGTACTGAAAATGTTAAGACCACAGCTGGAACCTAACGCCAATATCACTGGAATAGCATCTCATCTTAGTATTAACTAGTGACAAGGAAAACCGACTTTGAACAAAAACCGGACTATAGTGAACAGGATTTGATTGAAGTTACATATGTTAAAGAAAACAATTTAAGAAAGGCACCCAACATTTTACCTCGGAAATATTGTCATCTTCATTTATTCCCGAAATTATGGTCGGTCCCATGGCTCAACTTGATTGTAAATTTCCAGTGACACACGTCCGTATCTCCATGACCACCGCACAGTGAAAATCCTTGACAGTGATTGGGAATTGAGGAAGGAATCGAACCAATTGAATGGAAGACCATGAAGCCATAACCCCCCACCACTAAGAGATTTCAATGGTAGATTGCATGCAGGAGTGATCTACACCAAACAAAGCACCACGTTACCCATTCTACTATGCTTCTCTTCTGGATAATTTGCTAGTCAATTTCTCAACTTGAACTTTAGCCTCTGTTAACGCATCATTGGAGTCATCCTCTACCCATTTTTGTTGTAGAGAGTAGCCAAAAAGAATTGTTGCCGAATGCCCCACTGCCACCCCAATTCCTTTTTAAATTGAAAACCGCCTCCTATTTAATTGATTCAAATAAAAAAAAACAAAAAAAAAACATGATTGCCGATTCCTCACCTAGTAACGATAAATTATATTATGGGTAAGTTCTACTACGTGTCTATGGGACCAACCACTAAAAATTACACATCTCATCAATTTTTTCATGTCATATATTTTTTTAAAAGTGAATCTTCACTTGAAAAAACTGTTTTTAAAATGAATTAACAGTAAATATGAGTGGAGATTCACTTAGAAAAATATGACATGGAAAAAAATATAAGATGAATGATTTTTAGTGGTTGGTCCCATGGATGACGTGGTGAGACTTACCCATGATATAATTTCTCTCTCGTAACCGTCCATAACTTCCCCTTTTTATTATATTATTTTTTTATATTATTTTTATTTTTTGAATTTTACTTATTTATAAATATTATATTTACTTGTGACCTTATTGGTTTGAATACCCGGATGAAATTTGGGTATTACAGTGACCCCTCTTTGCTCAATGTTGTGGAACCGGAGACGAGCAAAGACTCAAAAGACACGAATTTCGTCTAGATTTTTTTGCCACTTTTACGCTACCGAAGCTTGAAGTTGTTCTTCTCATTATGAATTTCTTCAAGCAAATTACATGTCATAGAACCCAAGGCTATTCTTCTCATTATGAAATTCCTCGTATCCCTTGAAACCTGGAGTTGTTCTTCTCATTATGAAATTCTCCAGGGTCTGAAGTTGTTCTTCTCATTATGAATTTCTTTAAATGAAAAGTGATGGAACTCGAGGTTGTTCTTCTTATTATAAAATTCCTCGTTTCCCATGGAATTTGGAGCTGTTCTTCTCATTATGAATTTCTCCAAAGTTTGAAGTTGTTCTTCTCATTATGAATTTTTTTCAAACTTATCAAGTGACGGAACTCGAGGTTGTTCTTCTCATAATGAAATTCCTCATCTCCGGAAATCTGGAGTTGTTCTTCTTATTATGAAATTCTTCAGGGTCTGAAGTTGTTCTTCTCATTATGAATTTCTTCAGACAAAAAGTGATGGAACCCGAGGTTGTTTTTCTCATTATGAAATCCTCGTATTCCACGAAATCTTTCGGGACTCACGCCGAGGAGGCTGTCAATTTCTGTTTGAATCGGGACTCACGCCGAGAGGCTTCTAATCTATAGCTGTTATTCTCATCTTCAGACAAATCATGTCATGGAATCTGAGGTTGTTCTTCTCATTATGAAATTCCTCACATCCCATGAAAACTTGAATTGTTGTTGTTGTTGATTGTTTGAATTCTTTTTTATTGATTCTTGAATCCTTTCTCTACTAAAAGAGAAGTCATCAATTAATACAAATTCAACATAGATTAAATTGAAAGACTTTATCTTTGCATTTGTCATCGTTATCGTTTTTCTGCTCAAGCTTGAATATTTTCTTCGAAACTCATTGTTGGTTTAATTTAATTGATCAAAATTTTATTTTCTTGCATAAAACACAAATCTTTAATTTTTTTTATTACTTTTTCTTCTTCTTTTCTTTTCTTTTCCACATTTTCTCTTCTTTTTCTTTTTCTTTTCATTCTTTTCTTTTTGTTCTTTTTATTTTCAACGCATCACCATTTTATTTTGATAATGTTTGAAAAGTTCTCATTATTTTCAAAGATATCTATCCGAGGACTTAATATCTAGCTCGAAGGACTTAATGATGACCCGAAGGATTTAACAATGGAATTTGGAGTTATCTTTCATCAAGTAATTCAATTGGTTGACTCTTCTCCTTTAGAGTCTTTCATCTTCCTCTCGAACTCTTCTTGCTGTGAATCTTGGATCTTGTTAACAAAAATTATCATGCTTTGTTAATATTATCCTAATGCAGATATTTCCATCATGATGCATGTGTCACGGGGTCAGAGTTTTGACGTAGGGACAACCACCCCGTGCGGCACCTCAGGCCTCTCGCACACCCGAGGTTCAGCCTTAACCATCTCGATGCTTACTGGTTTCGCCCTCCCATGGGCTCATCAGGGAAGCGGGGACAGCTCCCGACCAGTGTGGTGCGCGATCAGCACGCCCATCCGAAGATCGGACGGCTGCTCGGCACGTACTACACCCTTAATGTTATCCCGCTCCCAAGAGTTAAGCACAACCAGAAAGCATCTCGCCCGGTCCCGTGTTGCTACGATACACGGACCGTGACAATCTCCCCCACCTGATTCATGCACGCCCTCGTGCATGGGGAGGAAATTCTTTCCCTTCTGGAAAGTAGCCAGGAACTAGTGTGCAATTCTCCCAAACTCGCCCACTAACTGGGGCCGCCCTCCACTGTTGGGCAAAGGTCTGCTCGCAACCACCTCATGGCCACTCGCCACTTCAACAAGGTGTCCCATTGCAGCACGACCATCTGGAGAACTTTCGCTGCGGCTTCCTGCCTACCCGTCCTCGTCTCAATCTCTTTCTAGAGGACCCACTTGCGAACACCCTCTTTTCATTAGGGTGCGAGTGTCACGGTCCGCGAGTTCAACAAGCCCAACGGTGGGGTTGCTACAATACAATCCGCCCAAGCCTATCTCACAAAGGTTTTGGGTCTGTCAAGCCCACTAGAATAACCCACTTAAGTAATGTGAACATAGGAGATTCTTTCCTTGTATAGTCGGGAATATTCTTAGAATGATGCCTTTGTGGTTGGTGGGAATTAATCCTAGCCATCGATGTAATTTAATTGTAACCGTTGGATGTGATGGGGGCCAAGTATAAATATAGGCTCACCCCTCCTCATTTTGTCACTTCATCATTGAGAAATACAAAGCATTCCACTCAAAAGCTCTCTCTCTTATTTGCCTTTCTTCGCTTGTTTGCTTTCCGCGAGTTACAAAGCTTTGAGGGCTTTGTGTAGAGGCTGACTTAGGCGAGTTGAGTCCTAAGGCCGCACGGTTTTACTAGAAAGGTTCTAGACCCGTGACACAAGCTTCACTTGCTCGTCCACACGACTCGCTCCGCAGCACATGGGGCGCTTGGCAAACTCGACAGCTAGCACACGGCCACGCTCTGATACCATTTGTCACGGGGTCAGAGTTTTGACGTAGGGACAACCACCCCGTGCGGCACCTCAGGCCTCTCGCACACCCGAGGTTCAGCCTTAACCATCTCGATGCTTACTGGTTTCGCCCTCCCATGGGCTCATCAGGGAAGCGGGGACAGCTCCCGACCAGTGTGGTGCGCGATCAGCACGCCCATCCGAAGATCGGACGGCTGCTCGGCACGTACTACACCCTTAATGCCATCCCGCTCCCAAGAGTTAAGCACAACCAGAAAGCATCTCGCCCGGGCCCGCGTTGCTACGATACACGGACCGTGACACATGACTATTAATTGAAGACCACTTGGGTAAACTTTCAACTCTAAGGAGTGCTCATAATTTTTTGTTTTATCTTCCGGCATGTCTCCTTTGACTGATATAGTAATTCATCTCAAATTCAGGTTCAATCTTCAAGATATTTACTTTTTCTCTAAAGCGACTTTTCAGATTTTCACTTTAAATTTTTTTCTTTTTTTTTATTTTACAACAAATGAAGTCTACCACGATCTTAATGACACTTGTTCTTTTGTTCAATGATGGAGGCTCAAAAGTCCTTTGTTTTTCCATCTTTGTCAGATTGTAATACTTTAGATTTTCGATCCCACAAGGACTGTGTCGACTTCACTACCTCTTACGGTTGCACTATAAAAAGTAAAAACACAAGTAATGGTTGAGTTGAGAATTCTGAATTAACTACTAAAACTAAACTAAATATTGAAGAAATAAAGATGAATTAAGTGAGGCTAAGTTGAGTGCTTCGTAGAGGAGAATCCAGTTATGCTAAGTATCCACTTATTAATGCAATGGGTTGAACTGCCGCCTCGGCGGGTCGCACAAAGGGTCGTCGCAGCTACCTAGACGGGGTTATGCCTTGTCGACAATTCAACATTCCATAGTTCGACAGAGCATCCTTGTATGTCTTCTTCCTTATCCCTAAGCGAAGAGAACTGTTGAAACCCACGGCTTGATGATACCTCCCGGCGTTAATCGAGGGCGGATAACAACCAAACACATGCGTCTTGTTAGTCGCTAAAATCCTGGGCGGTTAATCTCTTAACCGGATTAGTCAATGCCCATGAGCAAAGACCGTATTCTCTCGTTTCGTGAGCTTAACTCTCCCGATATTAGACAAATGGATTTTTCTTCACATACTTATCATCTCGAGCTCATATGCAAAGAAGAGTAAACGCCAAGAGAAAATAAACTATGAAATAGGTTTTGCATTAATAAATATCTAGCATAACATAACTATCTTCTCCAACTACTCCACAAACAACCTAAACCTCTGAAGAAGTTTAGAACATGGTGTAGTTGGAGGCGAAAGGTATTTTCTAGGGTAAACTCCTTGCTAAGACTAAACCTAATGTGTGTCTTATATAGGCCAAGCCCTAGGTTAAAGCTTTTCATGCAAGGAAAGATTTCTAAAGAAGAGAGAAATATAATTCCTAATTAAACTAAACAATTAATTCTTATTTCCTAAAATATCTCTTCTTTCCCGCACGTGACTTTGACTAAGGCTTGACTCCGTAATTTGGCTCCGTCTTTCTTTCGCTCATTGTCCATTAAGATCAACATCTTTTTCTCTTTCTATCGAGCACTGGTTGTCATCTTCACTCTGTTGTCGCGACCTCAAAATTGCTGCCTTGGCGGGTTGCTCCATCTACACTTCAACATCTGTCTTCCCAATTGGCTATCTTTATATGTAGTTTCCTATCTAAGAAAGAAAACTATCAAATGCATCTGTTTTATGCCAATTATTAGATGAATTCATGAATTATATGTTTGGATGCTGAAGTATAGAAAATATGCAGAAATATCTATTAATGCCCTTGAATCCTGTCCTTTATTAGTAAATATCGAGTGAGAAAATGGTAATAAAAATAGGACTTTTATGAACTCATCATTCAACATATGATCTCTTCTCTTATATTGTCAACCTTTGAACACCAGGAAGATCTATTCTAGGGAGAGATTTATTTTCTGCTTTAAAGGAATTCATCATTTCAATTGCTCTAGCATGAAAGTTTCATTCATCAGCATATTCTTCTGATACATTCTTTTTGTAGCATTACTTAATTCTAGATTAAATACATCTGTCGTATTTACTCATTCTGACATTCACCCCATGAAACTTATTTGTCTTGTGGTGTCTCAACAATAACAATTTTCTCACTTGATGAATTGATCCTGCTATATTTTGCCCCAAATAATGGTCAATATTCTCTCTTTGCCACAAGTTTGATTGTGTCATCTTTGTTGTTCGAATATTTTGACATTCAGATCTTTATGTGTTCCTCATCACACTTTTCATCGTTAGTCAAGTATCGAGGTCACCTTTAGTTTTGCTTGTACTTAAAGGATTAGTACATCATAATAATGCTCATGAAATCCTTTGCTTTTCTTGTATATAATCAATTTATCTGTAAGATTCTTGTTAAAACGATAAGCGAAAGGTTAAAGATATTATTTTAATAATTTTGAGAACATTGAATAATTTGATAGTCATGACAAACAAGAAAATATAAAATTAAGCCTTTGAACACCAAGTGCAACAAAGCCTTTGAACCAATTTGTGAATTAGATGTATTAATGTATTATATATACTTATATATATGCATATAATATACATTAATATATACTATGTATATAATATAGTTTAATACATATATAATATACTTTAATATATATAATATTCTTATCTATATTATACTTATAATATATAATATATTTTAATATAATATATATATATATATACTTAAATATATATTAATATATGCATTCAATTTGTTTATGAATTAATGTATATATATGTATTTAATTAATTTAGGTATATTATTATTTCTTTAAGCCTAATTCTAATCTCTTAAGCCCTAATCACTAAATTAGTTCTCTAAGACCAATTCTCCAATCACTAAACTAATTCCCTATGATCAAATTTAAACAATTTTAAAATATATAATCTGATTTTAATTAAATGAGGACCAAATTGAATAAAAAATAAAATATAAAACTTTATTTTCGAGTGATCATAACCAAATTAAAATAATTGTAAAATAAGGTGTAGAGCGGCGCGAGATTCAAATTTTTTAGGCGTGACCTATATAAAAATATGCATAATTTTTTATCAGACCTACAATAGTGTCAAATGAATATCTCAATCGAATCTCCTTTTTTATATTTTCAATTGATTATATTTAGTCAAAGTTTATTATTTGATTATATGTTGTAATAATAATTTTCCAAAATTTACTATATATATTAATTCACTCCAAAATTATTTTTCCTCTTTTTTATATAATAATCAAAACTTATTTCTAATTCTCTCCAAAATTTTGGGTAACTTATGTCCTCCAAAACTTTTACACTAAAAATAAATTAATCTCAAACTTAAAAACGAGTGGTTTATTTTCCTCCAAAATCTTGTTTTTTCACTCTTTTTTATCATTTATTATTTTATCAATTGTTTTGGTTTAATTTAATTGAGTCATAATTTAGATTAATTTAATAAAAATCTAGATTTGATTTTAGAATCCTTTTAATTATGTTTGTAATTTATGTTTTTATATTTTAATTTAGCTTAATTAATCTTAAATTCAATAGATTAATTTAAATTAATTAAATATTAAATTTAAAATTAAATAAATTAAAACTAAATATTAATTTAAAATTATAATTAAATATGTAATTATATTTACCAATATTTTAAATTCATAAAATAGTAAATAAATTATTTAAATCTAATTATATTTTAAAACTAAATAAAAAATAAATAAATTAATTTAATTAAATACGTAAAACTAAATTTAAATATTAATCTTTAAATTGATTCTCATATCTAATTCTATTTTTTAAATCTAATTATATTTACCAATATTTTAAATTCATGAAATTATATATATATTTAATTATATGTCATGTAAATATTAAGTCTTGTTAATATTAATTCATGTCAATAACAGGTCGAGTTCAAAACAAGTCGGGTCATTTATCAGGTTGGATTCAAAATAGGTCGGGTTCAAAACAGGTCGGGTAAAATCAGGTCTCGGGTCGATTCAGTCGAGTAATATCGGTTATCTGCCAGATCAGACTCGGATTCAGGTTCGTTTCAGTTGGATGCAGGTCGGGTTTCTGGTCTATGAAATTAGATTCAGGTCATTCTCAGTCGGATACAGTTTGGGCTCGGTTACTAAAGTAACATATCTAACTCGGGTTTGGGTAAAAACAATCGGATACAGATTAGATTCGGGTCATTACATCCCAAGTTAAACCAGATTCTAATTCGAATAAATTTTAGTCGAGTTTTGAGATAAGTAAACTTTATACATCCCTAGTAACGGTCCCTCCCTCCCGCAAATCACACGTTATACCTTATCGCCCACTCCTAACCATTGTTGCTGCTTTGCACTCCCCAGACAATAAATGTCCATTAACCAATATAGTAAGCTTCACCATGCTACGTACTCACAAACAACTATTCGCGTGACCAAAAGTGTCTCTACCAGTAAAATTTTTAACCAAAATTCAACTAAAAGAATTCCAAACTTTTTTCCCGATGCTAATGCTTTTCTCGCTACTAGAGCTAGGATTTGTTTTTAAATACTAATTTCAGAATTAGGGGTGAGCAAAACTCGACTCGATTAAAAAAAAGTGAATGATTTGACTCGACTCGATGCAAAAATACTCGATTCGTTTTGACTCGACTCGAAATTTCATTGACTCGAATCGACTCAAAAAAATTTCAAATAAAGTATGAGTTGGAAAATGGAAATTTGAATAACTCGAATAACTCAAAATTTTTAGTAATTAAAGGATTAATTTTTAAGTTTGAGACAAATCTCTCAATTTTTTATGATATATATACATTAATATATAAAATATAAAGAAATATTGCTATATATGAATATATATATATATGCGTATCTTATATAATTAGATAAAGTCGTTTAAATTAGAATCAAATCATACTATAACATGATAAATAATTAAAATTAAATATTTATAAGAACTTGAAAACTCGACTCGATTCGACTCGAACCGAAAAATTTTAAATAAAATTTGAGTCGTAAAATATGACTCGTCAACTGAAATAACTCAAAATCTTTTGACTCGACTCGATCGAATATTCACCCCTAATCAGAATCGGCCGGAGATGTCTCGGAAATCTTTACCTTATCAGTTTCATTACTATTTTGATTACTTTTTTCAGCGCAATCCTTTTATATATATTATATCCGAAAACACCTTATCTTGAATGTCACGCTATGGACCCTCGATTCATTATAATATTTTGTACGGAAGTAAAAAAAAAATCATTAAATTATTCTAAAAATATAAAATGTGAACAAAATTTTTAAAACTTACGTAATAAATATTAAATTTTAATTTTTATTATTAAATGATTATTGAACCATTAATTATTATGAATTAGATGTGTGATACTTATAAAAATTTATATAATAATATATTTAATTTTTCATATTTACACATTAAATCAATTTAAGCATCAATAATCGGATCCTATTTCATATATATTGAGAGAGAGAAGTAATTATTTGATACACTAACGGTGAAAACTAAAAGTTTCTACTAGTACCTTAGTTTTAGGGTTTAGGGACTTAATTTTGAGTGTATGGATTTTGATATTAAGGACAATGGTTGAAATTTATAGTTTAAGGTTATAATTAGGTTACATATTAAAGCCTAAATCTCGCCATATTATCCTAAAATCTGAACTCTAACATCTAAACCTTAAATTTTAACAATTATCCCTAAATTCTAACCCCTACACCCTAAACTAACTCTCTAAATTCTAAAACTAAAGTGCTTGTAGAGACTTTTGGTTTTCACCGTTAGTGTAATTAATAATCAATATATATATATATAACTTTTATGTTTTATATGTTTTGAGTTCGTTAGATGACTGAAATGGATGATTCAGATTAATTTCTTACTTTTTTCTAAATGATAATCTTCATATAGAGCCAACATTTAATCTGAATCATCCATTTCAATCATACAACGATAAAAAATTTTAAAACTTAGAGAGTTTTACACTATATAACTTGATCCTATACCTGATATATATCTAAAAATACTTTGATTCACAAGCTTGTATAAACTTTAGTTTACAATAAGCCTTTAATTTTAGGGTTTAAGAATCTAGGTTGAAATTTAAGAGTTTAATATAAAGGGTGTAAAATTAAAGGCTTATAGTTAACTTTTAAAATTTAGGTTTTAGGACCCTAGGTTACTAATTTAAAGAGAAAAATATAGGGGTACAAATATATGTAAATAAATCCACAAGATCCAAATTACTCGATCATCATTAATATATGTATCATCGTAAACACACGTGGTTTTCTCCCTTTGCAATCTGATATGCATGGATGAACAAACAGAACTCTCCAATTATCCAATGTTTCCGCAACCATTCATCGTCTCCAGACACCTTAGAAATAATACATGTCTGAATCATAAAATATAAAGAAGCAAACATTTAGGCCCGTTTAGTTTCTTTCGTAGGTATGAAAGAAAACAAGGAAGTTGTCGGAGAAGAAAAAGAAAAATTTGTGACATTTTTATCATCTTGAATTGGAACATTTGTACGAGTTTTTGAATGAGATACAGAAGCAGAGGGTGACAACTTAATACCTATTACCTAACAAACAAAGTTAATACTTATTTGCCATCACAATAATCAACCCTACCTCATAAATAATTGACCCATGCAGCTGAAAGGAGCGTACTCAAGCGCAGTAAATAAGCGCGTGTAGGTGCTTCTGTTCTTACAGCAAATCTATGTTCTTTCTGCGTAGCGTAACGAGTACGTGTAACATATATAAAAGTGAAAGTTTTTTCATTAATATATTAGGTAAACAACAGTACAACACCATTGTCACTAAACAAAAATTTAAAACAAAAATTTAAGGTTATTGATATTTTCAAGGACGAACTTAATATTTAAATTTGAACATAAAATGTAAATAATTAAAAATAAAAGATAAATTTATAAATAAATTAAATTTTAAAAAAATAAATAAAAGATAAAAGTAAGTTTTTTTTGAAGTAGGAACGATTGTTCCACTCGATCCTCACATGACTTTATCCTTAATTATTTTATTAAAAATAATAATTTAATAATTAAAATAGAAAAATAAAAATAATTTAGTCAACAATAATATTGTTTACCCATGTTATCGGTCAAGAACGAATATCCTCTCATGATTAATTTTATGTAAAATTTGATACACAGATTTATATAAACTTTATTTTATAATATTCTTTTAGTTCTACATTAAGATTTAGAGATTTAGTGCATAAGACGTAAAATTTAAGTTTTTTATCGTTAGAATTTAAAATTTAGAGTTTAGAGTTTAGTGTGTTAGGGTTTAAGATTTAGATTTTAAATTTTATATAAGGATTGTGTATTTTTTTTTAAATAAATATATATCAAAGTATAACCCTTGTTTTATTATGAATTCTTTTTTTTAATAATCCAACTGTTAATTATATATTATGCATTAATGCGTGAAGATTGAACTCTAACTTTACGATTAAAGGATTTGAAGTAAAGCATACAAGTATTCATGATCGGTTTATTGTATTTTTGTGAATTTTAATTTAAACAGTTGGTTAATTATAATAAAAATTATTAAATTATATTAAGTGTAACAAAATTATTAAATAACCGAGAAAGAGATTGGAGGAGATATTTATCCTCCGAAATTTAAAATTCGTATATAATTTAAAATATTTTAAAAAAAATTATATATTTTTTGTTAAAAATCTATATTCGTCCCCTAAACTTTTATAGGTTTACACTGCATAACACAAAATGCTACGTCCATCTCTACTTATAACATATTACAAATTTATTTCTCATACTAACTATTTTTTTAGAATAATAAAACTAATCCAATAAATATTTTATTATTTTTAAAAATCTTAAATAAAAAATTAAATACATACTCTAGAATTAATTAATAAAGTATCTACAAATTAATTATTTACTATTATTTTTAATAATCTAATTAATTAAAATTGGCGTTTTTATATTAAAATTATTTAAGATTATTTTATTTAAAAAAAAATATGATACCCTTAAAATTATTTCTAATAGTATTATGATTTACTGTGTAAATTAAAAAAAGGAAAAATAACCCGTCTTTGAACAATATTTTATCTGATATTATTAAAATATTGAATATTGTCCAAAGACAGGTTACTTTCATCCGGTCTTCAAACATTGCTTTATTATATATATATATATATATATAATACATGAGAAAATGTTTAAAGACGGATTGATTTATCATATATCTATATATATATATATTAATATAGCATTGTTTAGAGACGGATTGAATAATTAATGCCTAATATTTAATAATATAAGATAAAATATTATTTAAAGGTATATTGTGTCAATTTTTTTATTTACACAATAAATCATAATATTATTAAAATTAATTTTAAATTATTATATTTAAAAAATATATCAAGAATAATATTATTATAAAATCGCAGTTAAATTATTTTCTTACGATGTTTAAATTAAATAACTTGTGATTTATTCTGCAGACACCGTAATGGTTGTAATGAGCAACAATACATACGAGTGTTCTATCTAATGGTAAACCAAAGGAGAGAGAGGGAGAGAGAAAGAAAGTGAATAATGGAAGGTAAAATTGGTTATTCTCTGCAACTCTTTGGCGTTCGCTTGTGGTCTCATACGTCGCTGTCAGTCATAAATTAGGGAAAAGGAGAGAGCTATCAAGGTGCAAAGCAAAGATGGAAATGGAAAACTCTTTCTTTTTGGTTCTCTCTCTCATCGAGCGGGAAAAATATAGAGCCTTTATCTTTCTGTAACCTCATCTAGTTTCACCCTTCAGCTCACAACAAGCCTTTACATCTCTTTCTTTCTTTGTTTTCCTCTCCTTTTTACTCTAATTTTACATACCCAAAATTTACTTTGCTTTTGTTTTCTTCTTCTTCTGGTCAAGAAGCTGATTTCTCTCTCTGGGTACGTACTTCTTTCGAGAATTAGCATGGCTGTTGTGTTTGAAGGATTTTCCATCCGGTGAGTTTTTCCTTATTTTATGGTTTTTAAGAAAGGTTTTCCTTCTTGTTTGACTTCGTTGATCTGTTGGCTTCTGCGTAGAGAGTATGCTTCCAAAATGAGAAGCATCGACGTGGTCAAATGCTGGCCCTTCAGCCGAGCTTCTTCTTCTTCAGATGGTGGTGGTGGTGATGATGATGGTAACAGTAAGACAAGCAAACAAACATTGGAGTTTCTTCTCCCGCCGATCACAGTCACCAAATTCCGCTGGTGGTCCGAAGAGCTCGATCTTCTCAAATCAATTGAATTACGAAGCAGCGGCGGCGGCTGTGGCATGGAAAAGAGTAAGCTTCTAGAAAAGAAACCCAGACCCAGAGACCACATTGATTCTTTGCAAGTAAATCTTCATTTTGAGGAGAAATCCGATGAAGGGTCAGACATGTTGGAATGTCCGGTTTGTGGGGCATTTGCTGCTTCCACAGTGAATGCGTTGAATGCTCATGTTGATAGTTGTCTTGCTCAAGCATCTAGACAAGAAAAGCGACAAATGAGGATCTCAACCAAGCCTACAAAATCAAGAACCCCCAAGAAACGATCCATCACTGAGATTTTTGCTGCCACTCCTCAGATCCACAAGCTTGATGAGGCTCCTGATGAACATGAACATGGAAGACTGAAAAAGTTGGTGAACAAATGGAGGAAATTGAAAAGGAAGAATAACAAGAAAAATGGGCTAATTGCTAACAAGGTATGTGATTTACTTCATAAAATATTGCTAATTATGTGCTTTGTTAAAAGATGTGTCGTTTGGTTTCATTATCTATGCATTTTTAGTATGTTGCAACAATATTTTCGTTGTTGTTCATACATGATGAATTGCAATTTGAGCTACTCCTGTACTGTGTAGCATAAATCTATGTTCTTTATTTGCTGATAAAGTTGTTTAAGGACTGAGATCACTGAGCAGCAGCTACCTTGCAATTGTACTTGTTGTGTGCAATAAGGTTCATCAGCACTCATCAGCATAAAGACAAAGGAAAAAAGTAAAAAGAAAGAGATGGAGTTTTCATGTTTGGGAAGGTTTGAGGTGGTTATTATGGGAGCTTAGGTGAGGTGTGGTGCTCCAGCTGTACAGTACGGGTGAGGCAGACACGTCTTCCATTGGCTAAAGGTTTCTTGTCCTAGATTTAGCTTATCTATCCTAGATTGCTCGTCGTTGTTCGCTTTTAACTACTGTTGCAATATGTTTTTTTTTCCTTCTTTTAATCATTAAGCTATTGGGACCAGTCTTGGTTTTGATCTAATGGCTAGTGTTTCAAGTTTTAACCTAGTGTTGGAGTTGCCCATTATTGAGATATATAGATTATGGTCGCTATGGAAGTGCTTCAATAATAATTTCAGGTGAAATGTTTAAGCTGTAGTGTAGGATTGATGATAATGTGGACCTGGAAATTGTTATCAAGGATATGGAGAATTGTAAATTGTTGTCATGATTACAGTGCTTATGCTGTGAATGACATGCATTTGGTGTCATCTCATGGGCTGTCTTACGAGTGAAACATGTAATAGCTATGGATGTTGCGAAATGTGGATCTAGTTGAAAGTTGTTCATTTGAGCAGATCGAATTCGTAAATTCCGATACTTGATTTACTGTTTGTAGATCAAGGTTTCTTCAGATGCTTAGCCAGTTGCATAATGAAATAGCAAGTGTTCGTATTTTAGGAGACCCTTGTTTTTTGGAACCCTTCTTTGAGTTAATGGCAGAAACGTTGGATTATCTGTTGTGGTTTTATTGACAATCTATGTATGAAGTCATCCTTATTTCCTCATGTACGGACTTCCACATATTGCTCGGTCCGAGTAGGTGGGATTTGTAACTATCAGGAAAGTTCTTTTGATGTACTGGTATGACCATAAGTCTTTTCCATTTTGCTTGATGAATGGAATGTATAGGAACATGGCTATAGAAGATACCTTTGAGATGAAAATACTGACCGAATGTTCGTTATAGATGATGATGATGATAGCTAAAAATATGAGGACTCTTGGTTTATGAGTTACACTGGTTATTGAAAGGTCATTTGAAAACTCATGAAAGATCATCTGTTGGAAAAGGAGAAAAATGATATCAAAATGCTGATGCAGATAACTCTTGCATTTTGCCTGTGTATGATGAGGTACAGTCTTATATCTGTAAGGTTTGTGTCTTTGTGAAACATACTGTTGAAATGTAATTAGTATGGCAAATAAGAATGTTCTTTCAAGTATAAAACGATCCGCAGCTTATGATTCCTTGCTACTTCGCGTACTATGTTTGAGAAGTTTCCATCATAGAGGCCCAAAAGTTCTGACTTACAGTCTGGAAATGGATTAACAACTTCCTTTTCCTTTTTCTCAATATGTATTTGCTCATTAGGCTGGTTTAATATGTATGGCATTTCTTGAGATATGCTGTTTGAGAAATGAGACATCGGTTCTTAACAAGGATAATGTCTGAATGGAATATGTTTCAGTTAGCACCAGTAATCAATAATCTCGATTTTGTTGTTCTGTTTCGAGGTTTATTCAACAAGTCATTGCATTTTCTAGTAGCTTGTAGTAGACTCAGCTATGAATATGAATGAAGAAATGAATGCCAGGCTCTTTCTTTCACTGCTAACGCCAAGAAGTTTCTGAATGCTGATACTTCTGTTTTGTCGAGCCCCGAGCTTGAGCACCATTCTGTAATAGTTGCAAGGGAGGAAAAGAATGCTGGTGTTAACTAATTACTCGGTTCTGAAATGTTTTCGTTCTTTTAACACTTTAGACAAATTTTGCACTAGGATTGTTCACCTTCGTTTTAGTATTTCACTAGTCAGAAAAGAAGTAAATTACTAGGAACACACAACTGTACCTTCAAATTTATATCATTCTAATGAAGATGAAATATCAGAAGTACTGCAGGTAGAAATATTGTAGAATTTAGTTCGAATTCAAGTCTAAACGTTGTTGGTATAGGATTGGATAACCTTCTCCTTTGCCCTTTTGCTAGTTGACTGCTGCTTTAAGTTCAGTTTGACACTTTTGACATGCATGTAAGTACAAAATTTCTTATCTGGTTAAATAGAAAAGGATAAATTCCTCACAGGATTTAAATTCTTGAGATGACTTGAATTCTCAAGAAACATGGCATGATAATGCTTCTGTTTTCGTGTCTCAGGAAAATGGTAGCAAGCTGAAGCTGCAAACTCCTGTCAAGTTCAATGGAAAAGCAAATAATACATCAGGCAATAGGTTCTCGAATGCCATTTCTATCCTTGGAGAAAAACCAAGTCTGAAATGCATGCCTGCAAAGAAGAAAAGCAAGGTTGTTCAAGCATCCCATCTAATTGTAGATCATGAAAAGCCAAGTTCGACTGTTCGTGGTGTTCTTAAGCCAGGCAAACGTACTTCTGAACAAAATGCAGTAATATGCAACTTGAGGGCCACTAATCAAGCAAGCACCTGTAGCATTCAACATTCAGTCAGGCATGTCACTTTCTCTGGTAAGGATGACATACTTGGTCCATATAAGAAACATGTTGCTTCATTTGAGGAAAATATTTGCCATGTTGAGTTGGATTCATTTGAGCTGTTGGAAGAAGGCCACCAGAATGATGGTGATGAACTTCTGACTAGAGAAATAAACACAACTGACAGCAAGGATGCTTCTTTTAGCACAGAAAATGGGATTACGATGCAAGATGTGAAGGAGAAGCAACCGATGCCTGATGTTCATTACAATGTTGATATACCAAAGTTTCTCGGACCACGTATATTGGTGCAAGAAAAAACAAATAATTTTTCAGATCGTTCTTTACCTCCAGATAAAATTGATTTGCATTGGTCAAATCAAGGTAATCAACCTGCATTTCATAGACCTCCATATGCTGTGGCTCCTAGACACCTCTCTGCAGTGAAAGAGATCCAGAATCCTTTTGTCAACCATCAAGTATGTGAAAGTGTTTCAGCAACTTTGAATTGCAGTGCCCAATTTATTGATTATTTTGGAGATCGCACCCAGGGCATTTCTATAAATTCTAAGGCAAATGAAACTGCCCCGTTTACATCACAATTTGCATCACAAAAAGTTTTTCGCCATGCTTTGTCTCATCAGCCGATATATTGTCCGACTTCTAGTGAACATAGAGGGAGGTTGTATCCCTTTCTTGACCGTGAACAGAAGGAAGTTGCCTTAAGAGAAAAGTGCCAGGATGTGGAATTTTTTGGTTTGCCTCTTAATTCACTTGGTGAACTAGTGCAGAACAATTCAAATGGAAAAGGAGGATCCAACCAGATAAAGAAACCAAGTCCAACTCCAGGTTCTTCCAATAGCATTAACAATCTCCTCTTGCCAAGGAGCACGAATGATCTTTCGATGATGAAAGAGAAGCATTTTATTGAAAGTGAACTTCCAAATTATCAGTTGAGTTTATTACCTGCACAGAAGTACATGAAAGAAAATGTCACCGTATATTCGTCAGATAGATTAGGGGCTAATGAATTGCAAGGCCATAGAAAAGATGGTTTCTTTACAAATTCTGAAAGGAGATGCAGCCGCTTTGATGATTTGATGGATTCAGACATAAATCTGACCAACATCTCTTTTAGCGGATGCAGACAATATGACCAGTTTTTGAACCTAAAGGAAAAGGACATGAGCCATGCCACAGAAAGTTCAGAGAATATGTTCCAGAGTAGAGCTCCGACAATGAGATTGATGGGAAAAGATGTTACAATTTGTCAAAGTAGCGATGAGAGACAAGGATTTTCAGATGCTCCTAAAAGTACTGCCCTTCAGAATTATTCCCATGTTGATAAACATTTAGAGCAAGAATGGCTTCTGGATCCAGCATCAGGAAAGTGTAAAGAAGCATCCGTTCGACAATTCGAAATAGCAAGGAATCAGGTCTTTCCTAGAAATGTACTCATGAAGCCAAGCCTTAACTGGCAAGCAAATCTGGAATTCCAAAATAACAGCAGCATTACGAATGTTCAATGTCCTAATCCAAACTCACACCATTTTGCTCACCCACACACTTCCCATGCTACTTTTGACAATGGAGCTGACTTCCACGAGTGTTTTGTATCAAGAAGAGAAGCTTTAAGACTTAGCTCTCGACAACCTGCAGCTTCTGCTTCACACAGAAACTATCAGAATATAAATGGGAGTTCTGTTGAATTTGAAAACAACCAGAATCTTCCCTATGCTGGAAAATCATCTTTCAACTTTCCCTTTTTGCACCCGGATCATGTTGAACATGACCAACCATCTTGGAGTCGAGAATCCTCAAAGAGCCTGATCCCACGGTTGTTACAAGCAACACACCAAGTGCAGGCACCTAATGCACCTCAACTGTTTCCTGAAGTGGGCGGTAGACGTTGTCCGCATACAGCTCTAACTAGCGTTCGTAATAACAATTTGATTCCTCGTTTCCCAATGCTTTCTTATGATCATAGTTCAATGATCTCTTGCTCGTGCATGGAAAGTTCAGCTGCCCCGTTCATCCCATCCCTCCCGGTAATTAAACCAACTTCTGTTAACCTGAGTCAGAGGAATGGAATGATGTTCAAAGACGGAATGAAGTCGAAAATTATCAGCACTCAAGATCTTGATATTAGCCACAAGGCAAGGAAGAGACCTGCAGTTAAAGAAGATTATCTAATGAAGCCCACAAAGGTCACGAATCTAGGAATTCAAGATGAATCACGAGCTGCAACTTGCTTGACAAGAGAAAACTCCACTGGTATCATTCAACATAACATGGGATCACTAGAAATCGAACCTGAAAGTGATGAAGCAAGCGTTGTAGGATGGATTCCAAACAAGTCCCAATGTAATGGATTTGGACTTTCAGCTGGAATTGAATCTTCTAAAGATGATTCATATGGTGTGACAAGACTGAGCCCTATTAAACTGAGTCCTGGAGTGAAGCACATCCTGAAACCCAACCAAAATGCTGATCAGGATAACTCAAGGTCGATCCATTCAACCATCCATTTTGCATCCCTGAACGAGTGTGGGACAAAATCTAAAAAGATTTACAGGTTTAAGTAAATCTTATCCTCTCGTTTTCGGTTTCTGTCTACCGGTTTTACAAATGCATGTGATTATACTGGACTGTCTACTAGCCTAGGAGGATACAAGACTATTTCACTACTCTTTGCTTTCAAGTTCCATGAAATCGTTTAAAGAACGAAGCTCGGTTTTCATGACTTCTTCCATCATCATCAAGTAAGATTATAAATATATTGACGAACATAAAGAGCAAAAACCGAAAGAAAATCATGGTATTTGTAATCCAATCTTTTTATTTAGTTTTTTTTTCTTTTTAATATTTGTATTTTGAAAATATTGAAAACTCTTTTACTTACCTTGGATAAAGGAGCATTACCATAAAAATATCGAACCCGAACTATATCCGACCGAGAATGACTCGAACCCAATTTCAACTTATAATTGTGGACTCGAAATCCGACCCACATCTGATTAAAATAAACCCGAACCCGAGTCTAACCTTGCAAATAACCGATATTACCCGACTAAATTTACCCGAGACCTGATTTTACCCGACCTGTTTTGAACCCAACCTGATAAATGACCCGACTTGTTTTGAACGAGACTTATTATTGACCTAACTAATATTAACAAAATTCAATATTTACATGACATATAATTCAGTATATCTATAATTTGATGAATTTAAAATATTAGTAAATATAATTAACTTAAAAAAATAAAATTAGACATGATAATTAATTTAGGGATTAATATTTAAATTTAGTATTACATATTTAATTAAATTAATTTATTTACTATTTTATTTAATTTTAATGTATTTAATTTTAAATTAATATTTTATTAAAAATTATAATTTTAAATTAATATTTAATTAATTTAAATTAACTTATTAAACTTAGGATTAATTAAGCTAAATTAAAATATAAAAACATAAATTCTAAACACAATTAAAAGAATTCTAAACTAAATTGTAGATTTTTATTAAAGGTAAACTACTGCGCTAGTAATTTTTGTTTACTTCCAGTATATTTTTAGTTACCGATTTTGAAAAATGACCAATAAGATCACTATCGTTTTTGAGGTGTAAAATTTTGGTCACTCCAACATTAAGTGTCGTTAAATATTGACGAAAAGATGATCTGACACACTAAAAATAATAAATTACTTAAATAGTCCTTAAACTATTATTATACTTTTGTTTTATTTTTAATTTGACTCTCAAAATTTTAAAATTTTATATTTTTACCATCTTCCAAAAAAACCTAACGCTTGAAATTTTCTCTTTGTAATCAGGCTCTTAAACAAAATGAGAAACTTCTTTGAAACCGACTAAAATATGATTTCAAAATGTATCTATTGATCTAGTTTGTGAAGCAACTGCTAAATTGAAAATGGAAATCACTTTGAAACCGACTGCCCTTGATGAGATCAATCGTTCGGTACTGAAGCATGGAGAGGTTCTCTTGATCTATGTTGCACTGATACGGATACGGGGACGGATACGGGAACGGGAACGAAAAACGACAATTCTTAAAATTACAGGGTACGGGTACGACAAAGGTACGACAAATGTAAAATAATATTATATACAATAATAAACAAAATACTAATAAAAACTAAAATAAAAATAATATTACTTTTAATAATATGATTTTTTTCATGAAAAATAAAATAATACAAAACATATATATAGATTCTATTATAAAAATATATTTACATTTCAATCATAAAATATTTAAAGTAACCAATAAAAATAAAATACTACAAGTAAAATAGCAAATAAAGAATATACAAAAAATACTTATAAAACTGAAATTAAGTTTAAGATTAATTCTTTAGTTTCTTTGAATTAAAATTAATATTTTAAAATATATTTTACGATCATCAATTATTATCTACTATATATTTTATCTAAAATATCAATTACTATAAAATAATAATTATAATTAAATCTTACTCTTTATATTTATTTACATTAAAATTAATACTAAAAGTAACTTTTAGTTTATATTAAGTATTTCAATCATAATATTAATGATATAATTATTTTAATAAAAATAAAAAAAAAACTAATAATATAATATGATGAATAACTAATAATAATAAAATTTAAATAACAAATAATTATATTTTTTAATAAAATAAAGTGATCTGTGGACCCCACAAAAAATTAAAAAATTTCACACGTTTTTTTACCGTTTATCTTCTTCAACAGTTCAACTCGTCTCTCCAGTTTAATAACCTCTGCAACTTGGTCTCTCCTTGCTTCCTTTCTTTTTTCTTTTCAGTTCTTTGTGTTGCGAAACTGTTAAAAATATTACCAGCGAGAAAAAGAGTGAAAGTTTATTGGGAAAATAGAGAATAATCTCTGAGACGTCCCTGGATACGTCCCCGGTGAGCCGTTGACCATCCCCGACGAATATTGACCGTTTCTGGTAAGCGTTGACTGTCCCCGGGACGTCCCCCAGCCGTCCCCGCACCGTCCCCGTCTCGTAAACGTATCAGAGACGCGGGACACCCTCAAATAGCCGTCCCCGTGCTTCCTTGCTCTCAATAATAACACAGTCAAAGCATCAAGAGTTGCCACTCTTAAAGGAGAAGCAATCCAAGCTGACTGAATACTGGAAACACGAGACTGTGATGACAAACATTCAGTCGATTAAGGAGAAAGTTTTCTCTAAATATCTCTTTGAATGTTTTGTTTTGCTGTCACTATATATTTTGCTCATGAGGTTGAAAACCACTCTTTGAGCATTTTCGGATTTTTTTAATAGTTGAAGATAAATCGTGGTAATCAACTAACTTATTTACTTATACAGATTGATAGGGTTAACATAGAGATCCAGTAGGCTGAGCGGGAGTATGATCACAATCGACAATCGTGCTGCTGAGCTGAAGTACGAGAGTTTGAACACTTTGTAGCGTCAAATTGCTGATGCTGAAAAAGATTAGATGAGTATACGGAGAGGCCAAAACATGAAGAACTTTAAGAAGAAATTGAATTGTTGTCATTTGGGTGGAAATGGGAAGGAAAACGCGAAAGAGATGAAGGGTGAGAAATAGGCAGCGTGAACACAAGTTATTCGGCAAAGAAGAAGATAAAACGTCCATCATGTGTTGGACAAAATTTTGTTTAAGAGCCTGATTACAAGAAGAAAATTTGAAGGGTTAGGTTTTTTTTTAAGTGGTAAAAATATAAAATTTTAAAATTTTGAGAGTCAAATTAAAAATGAAACAAAAGTATAATAATAGTTTAGGGATTATTTAAGTAATTTATCATTTTAATAGTGTGTCAGATCATCTTTTCGTCAATATTTAACGGCACTTAACGTTAGAGTGACCAAAACTTTACACTCCGAAAACGATAGTGACCTTACTAGTTGTTTTTCAAAATCGGTGACTAAAAGTGTCTTGGGGTTAAACAAAAGTGACTAGCAATAGTTTACCCTTTTATTAAATTAAACCAAAACAATTGATAAAAAAAATAAAAAGACAATTGTAAAAAAAAGAGTGAAAAGACCAAATATTGGAGGGAAATAAGTCACTCATTTTTAAGTTTGAGATTAATTTACTTTTAGTGTAAAAATTTTGGAGGGATATAAGTTACTCAAAATTTTGAAGAAAATTAGAAATAAATTTTTATTATTATATAAAAAAGAGGGGAAAAATAAAATTTTTGAGGGAATTAATGTATATAATAAATTTTTGAGGATTATTATTGTTATTATTACAACATATAATCAAATAATAAACTTTGATTAAATATAATCAATTAAAAATATAAAGAAAGAAGATTAGATTTAGATATTCATTTGACACTACTCTAGGTCGGATAAAAAATTATGCATATTTTATATAGGTCGCGCCTAAAAAATTGAATCTCGCGCCGCTCTACAACTTATTTTACAATTATTTCAATTTGGTTATGATCACTCGAAAATTAAGTTTTAAATTTTATTTTTTATTCGATTTGATACTCATTTAATTAAAATTAGATTATATATTTTAAAATTATTTCAATTTGATCATAGAGAATTAATTTAGTGATTGAAAAATTAGTCTTAGAAAACTAGTTTAGTGATTTGGGCTTAGGGGATTAGTGTTAGGCTTAAAGAATCAATAATATACATACATTAATTCATAAACAAATTAAATACATTGTATACATTTAAGTATATATATAATATATATATAATATTATATATATTAAAATATATTATAAATATTATAAGTATATTATATATTACATATAATACATTAAAAGTATAATATATATAACTATATTATATATATATATTAAACTATATTATATAAATAGTATATATTAGTGTTTTTTATATACATATATTAATATATACATCTAATATATATACATGTATATAAGTATACATATATTAATGTATACATATAAATACATACTTATATATAAGTATACATACAATATATATTATATATACTTATATATTATATATATTAATGTATACCATATAGTATATAGTATCATACCATATATAGTATAAATTCTATATATAGAATAAATTTTATATATAGAATACATTCTATATTTAGTATAAATTTCATATATAGAATGCATTCTATATATAGTATAAATTTCATATTTCCATTTTTGAAATGTATTAAACTATATTGTATAGGTATAAATTATAATTTATAAAAGAACATTAAAATTAAAGTTTTTCCTGAATTTAACTATTATTAATTTATAATTTTTTCAATTTAATCCTTACAACTTTATTTTTATTTTAAATTGACTATTATTTATTTTTCTAATTTAGTTTAGTATTTTTAATAAGATGATACTTTATTTTTATTAATGTTCACTACGCCAAAGTTGACATATAGCGACGATACTAGCGATGTTTGTAGAGCAAACTTAATAATTTAAAACTTTACTCATTCTATTCTAATGTTTATTCTTTATTAATTTTTATTTTTTGTATTTTAGCCTAATTTTTAAGATATGAATCATTTGATTATATTTTTGTTTAGTCTAGTACGTAATATTTATTTTTAATGGGATTCATGCTAGTTAAAGACGTTAGATATTAAATAATTAATTCGAAATGAATGATCAATCATTCAACTCAAAGTCTATATGTTATTTACTTAATTACTTATTTGCACCAAACTCAAACTTAATAATTTTAATTAATATGAATTTAAAACCCAAATTAATTCGACCTGAAATAAAACTGACTTGAAATAAACCCGGACTAAAATGCAACCGACCTGAAATGAACCCGACCTGAAATCTACCCGACTTGAAATGAACCTGTCAATTATCTAATTTGGACCCGAAACGTTTGAACCCGACCTGAAATGAACCCAACCTGAAATAGACCTGACCTGAAATGGACCCAACTTGAAAAGGACCCGACCTGAAATGGACTTGTACCCGACCCAAATCGAGTCAAAACATCAAATCAACATGAAATGACCTTGTAATCACTCATTTTTAATCGGATTTTAGTATTTGTAGTATTATTGTAATAATCATATTATTAATAAAAAGAGAAGAAAAATGAGAGAAAAATGGAAAAAGAAAGAAAAAGAAGAAGAAGGAAATGAAAGAAAAAGTTGATGTGGGATTGGAATCCCACATTGATGAGAAACCCCACTTCCCTCCCTCCAAATGCTTATAAAAGGAGGTGAAGGGGAGTCTTTGAAAGGGAGAATCAATTGGGTGAGGGTAGTACCCCAAGATCCTAATTTGAGAGCTTAGCTCTCCCAAATTTTGGGTGGTTTGATCGGATTCTATTTTAGATCCGATTTAGTTTAATATTTTGGAGGGGTCTTGGTAGATCTTGGTGTGGAATACTCAGGGTTAGCCGTTCGAACTTTCAAGTATATTTTCTTTTTCTTTATGTTGTATTTTGAATATTTTTAATGGAATGTATTTGTTATTTTATTTGGTATTTAGATTTTATTTATGTTTTATATTAATAGTTATTATTTAGTTTAATATTTTATGTTGTATTTATTTATGTTTTAGATTAATATTTTAATTGTTAGATTAGTATTTATGTTTTTATGTATTTATTCATGCTTTTATTTTATGTGATGTATTTAATTTTTTTTATGTTTAGGTTGCATGAGTGGAATATTTTTGTTTAATGTGAGCCCCTAAATTCGGTCGTAAGTGAGGCCAGTACCAATACGGTGGTAGTGGTTCGAACGCTTACCTTCGGGTTTAGGTGCTTTAAAATAAATACACACATTTAATTAAAAATTAATTCGATCGTTAAATTAGCCCAAAAAATTTAATATTAGTAACACGATAATTAAACAAAGTGCCAATTTTTGGACGGTGTAGGGGTGCTAATCCTTTCCCATCCGTAATCGACTCCTGAACCCTAAATTTTTAAATCTCTAGTTTTATGGTGTCTGGTCTACCAAAACGGACGGTGGCGACTCCAATTTTACAAAAATAGTTTTTAAAAGAAAACCCCACGTGGAAGACATTATTTCAAAGCGACACTCGAAATGTTTTCCAACACCGAAAAATAAATATTTTAGCGATGACACCTATAAGGATTTTTAGCGACACTTTCTACACTTGTGATTTTTTAGATCGCTATAGATGACGACTCCGCTGGGGAGTAATTTTGTTTTTTTGAAAAAACAAAAAGAAAGTCAAGCTTTTAAAACAATTACCTCTTCACTTATATTAAAGATTTCGGGCTAAAATGACTATCAAATTAATTTTCAATTGAATTTGAACTTTTATTTTTCCGCATTTAAAATTGAAATCTAAACCCTTTCCTTTTAAATGGGGGAAAAGGCTAGCACTTTCGTAGAGATATCATTCTCTCGTATGGCCCTAACCGAAGTACCTTCGGGGCTCCACTACCTTATGCTTTCGTGAGGATATCGTTCATTCGTAGGGGCATAAGCTAACGGGTCCCCCTGAATTGAACCCGGTCAAAATGAGCCTATAATGGGTGATGATTGGGGGCCTTGCTACTCTTAGTAGAGGACAACTCGGATAATTCGAGTCCCCCTTTTAGCACTAAGACTGCATGTTGAGAACTAGATTACCCACCCGATTAGAGCCATGTGGATACCCTAGGCGAACTAGACGGGATATCTAGGACTGCTCTTTTTTGTTTAGTTTTACACAATTTAATTTTCTGAAATTTATTTTGTATTTATTTTTTTACCCGGTACTAACCTGTTTTCTTCATTTTTTCCTTTTTGCATGCATCATCACATCTTGCATTGAATCGAGGGTATTGATTCGAGTGGTTTATCCTACAAAGGAAACATTCACCATGGAAGAGAGGTATCTGAAAACTTCAACCTTAGTGTTAGAAATCGATCAGACATACCAATTAAGGGATAAGATTCAGTCAAACATTTATTAGACCCCTTTAATCAAGCACCATTCAGAGGACGACTGAAGAGCCTGAAGCAAGAGTTCGCCGAACAAGCAGGTAACGACTATGCATTTTATCTGATTCAACATCAGAATGACCGTTGGGAATTCCAAACCGATTCAAAGGACATAAAAAAAAACATCTAAGAGCCTAATAACACAAAAGTTTACCAAGTCGATACTACTTTACCATCTAGAGGACTAGTAAGAGTTAGATACAAAACGTCGATCAGAAAAGGTAATTGACCAAATTTTCAAGCGTGTCAATGAAGAAATAATTTTTATCGGTCTACAAGAGGAAGAACGAAAGGTAATATTTGACCAAGACCATTGCCGGAAAATCTCGATGATTAAGGTTCAAAGGGTAGTCAGAAAGGTAACTGTGTCAATCGATGATACCGAAGCCCATGACGTAATAGAGATTCCTAGATCAAGCAAGCAATTTAGGGACATAGGCAATAGGAATTAGGGCTAGTACTTGTGTATAGGACTAGTTTCCCCTAATGTTGCAATGGACCCTCTATTTCCCATGAAAGTAATCTAGTAGGGTGATTACCAGCAGAGATCAATACCTTCATCTGCATGCATTTTTGCTTCATGGCATTCACATTATACATGCATTTACCCATTCAAACATTATTTTGATAATTTGCATATCATGACCGTTTGGTAAGTCACCATACTGTCAACTTCTCAGACATGATTGAAGAAAACATTGAGGATGTAATTAAAAGAGGGAAGATTAAAGATCCCTAAAACGCAGCCCCTCAAAACGAAGAAGTGACTCAAAAACGGACACTCACTCGTTTAATTACCCCATGGTCATTCTCATGACCACCTTTAATGGTACATTCAGCCTATAAAGAAACAATTTCCACATCCAACAGGCTACTATATGTGACTACCATTTAGGATGTATGGGCCGTATGATAGAGAAATACAGAGCCCTAAAGGACAAGGTCCAAAGTTTGATCAAAGTTGGAAGTCCAAGTTTTGGAGACTAATGACAAAGATGGGTCTTAGGAGGTTTTGGCTTCTTAATTGAACGTCAAATCGAAAGTTTAATGCATATTTGTTTCAATTTTTTATATTCTTTAATTATTTGAATATCTTAGTCATTTTAAAGGAGTGACTTTTGTTCTCCTGTGTGCATACAACAAACATTTTTGAACATACACATGTACATGTTATTACACATCAACTCTTGAATTTTAGATGTGATAACATCTTTTCTTTAAACTCAAAGATCAACTCTAAAGATTTGTATATTTAGAGGAGACTGAATGTTGCAAGGATACCATAAATGAGAATCTCTGCTAGTCTACTTAGGCTAACAAAAGAGCAAAATGAGCGAATAGACAATGAGCAGTTTCCATTCTTAGGAAAGTTCCTTCTCAGGCACTTTTGTTTAAGAACCTTGAATCGGGAGTCGTCCTTGAATTCCCTACCCTCTGAAGACCTTCTTAGGACCTTCCCGAATGAGATGACGAATGACATTCCCTAAAAGAAATAAGGTCAAACAGATTAAGTGTAAAGATCAAGAAATCATTAAAAGAGACAGCTAGAAACAATGACATGGTAAAAAAATGAGGAGACAGAGAGTGAAATGAAATGAAGTGAAATGAAATTAAATGAGACGAGGAAATTTGAATTGAAAAAGCACTCTTATGTTCAAATCCTGGTAATAGGCATATCTGAATAAGTGTGTGGCAATCCTGGGGCACTCTGCTAAAGCCTTAGCTTTATGAGTGATGGTAATATTTTCAAGCCATGACTATGCCGAGTAATTCGGGGTATTGTTGTTTGCTCCATCAGTATCCTCGAGACAAAGGACCGTGATGAGTTGATTTCCCTAAAGAAAGGTAATGATAATGGAAGCATTTTTACATCGATCATAGATATAGAATTGGTAAGACCATTTTGATCATTCAAGGATATCCAAACTAAATGAGATTGTCTTCAGATCATACTACGCCCAAAGGTTAACCTTGCTTCAAGGAACGATGAACTTTGAAGTGCCCGATCGAAACCCAAATGAGGGAAGGATGGTGCATGATGAGAAAGTGAGATGATGAATGCCACATGAAAAGGGGTAGCCTCTAGGTAAGGGTTGTTCCTTTCGAAAGCCCGATGGTCTAGAAGAGACTAGACATTTGTGTATATCCCCGCAATAGTAGAGGATCCTTTAAATATAATCTTCATTAGAGTTAAGCTTTGCCAGATTCGGGCAAATATGTCATTGCATTTGACATTTAAGAGGACATATTTTTTCTTAAATTGTTTTGCAACACACACTAAAATCCCATACATTTTTCAAAATTTTTCTTACATAAAAAATAAATGCAATTAAAATCATTTTTTAGAATTAAAGAAAACTGAAAGTCAGCCTCAACTCAGGTACCTTGATGAGCACGAAAACGAAATCAGGACACAAAGACGTCTGATCAATCGTTATACCGATCCAAATAAAAATACAAAGAATATGAACGGGGCATCATTGTCCATAAAATGACAGAATCATAGCTCAAATCAGAATCAGCCAAAGATGTCATCAAGACCGACAAATTTTGGTTAATGAAGCTTATCTGGTTAGCTGAAGAAGGACCAAAGCACCAAATTTTTAAAACATAGTTAACAGGAACTTCATGCATCATTGTATACCTACAGATAAGTTGCACCTGTACATACATCATGAATACATGGATAATTTAAAATGCTCATGCATCACCTCCTTTTTACTAACATTCTTACATGAGAAGACAGATATTGGTCAAGAAAGATCAACCTTACAAAGACTTCGTGCATCTCTGCTCCTTTTTCACAAAACACTCATTCGAGTACCACCTTCCAAACAAAAAGAAGGAAAAGAAGAAAGATTTGACCAAGGAGGTCGATTTCCCAGATTTGCAAATCGTCATCCTTGATGAGACTCTTTTGATGGCCAGACGGACAGAAGTGAGCCATTACAAAAAAAAAAGAAGAAGAAAAAGAAAAGAGATTAGGCTAGAGAGGTCAACATTTCAAATTTACAGACTATCACCTTTGATGGATCTTTTTGATTACCATACCGACAGTACTGAAGCATCACACACAAAAAAAGAATAAAGAAAAAAAAAAGAGGAAAAGAAAAAAAATATCTCGAGACAAAACTTGACAGAACAATGAGTGTCGTAAAACAAAAGAGAAATTAAGTACAAACGATCAAAGCGATCGAGACACTAGGGCAATCTAGACACCCAAATGTTTTCAAAGAAAATTGGCAGTCACTTAGTGTGAGTCCCGAAGAAAAAGAAGATTGGCAGCCTTTGTAGGCATGAGTCCCGATTTTTGAAAAAAGATTAACAGCCACTTGGCATGAGTCCCGATTCAGAAAGAAGATTGGCAGCCTTTGTAGGCATTAGTCCCGAAAGATTGAAGATTGGCAACCACTTGACATAAGTCTCGAAAGACTCGGAGATGAAAGTTCCATACAGAAGGTACCAACATGTTTGAAGTCCCACAGAAAGAGAATTTGCAGTAGTTCTATACAGATAGAGCTCACACGCATCGAACACCAACCCGTAGTTTTACACAGAAAGAGCTATGAACAGAAAAGTTCACCCATAACGCGATGGTTTCATATAGGAGAAACCGACAGCGTAGAAGACATGTAGTCTCATATAGGAGAGACTTCTATCTTCATCATCGTCTCTAAGCGAAAGTTCTATATATAAGGGACATGTAACTCAAGACTATAGGGTGATGGTTCTATATAGGAGGAACTTTTATTTTGCAAGATCCATTCAAGACGCAGAAGGTTTATAGGAGGAACCTATAGTGTGAAGGCGAAATGTCATATACTGAAGTGAGCTATAGCTCCAGGACCAGAAGGTGAAGATGTTTGGACTTACGAGCCTGAAGATTCAGCCGAGAAAAAGCGGAGAGTTCCAGAAGAACACGTGATTCCAAAGCATCAAATAAGGAAGCGATGAGATCATTGATACCTGCGTCATCCGAGAGCATAATGTCAATGTCAAAAGCAAAGAGTTCTATATAGGAAGAACTTGCAGCCCAAAGACTTTACCGAAGAGAAACTGCTTTTTAAGAAGTCAATCAAAAGAAGAGAAAATAGTTCTATATAGGAAGAACTCGCGGCCTCGAATTTCTGATTTGAAGATTTTATCTTTCTCAACGGATCTTTTATTTTGAAGACCGAAGTTTGATGAATTGGCCAAGGAAGAACACAGAATTTCAAAAGAATCTGTGATTTCTAAAGCTAAAGACGAAGAAGAAATAAGACAAAAATGAGTGTTTTTTTTTATCTTTTCTTTATTCTCGTTTCACAAGAACAAGCAAAGAGGGACAACTGTAATCACTCATTTTTAATCGGGTTTTAGTATTTGTAGTATTATTATAGTAATCATATTATTAATAAAAAGATAAGAAAAATGAGAGAAAAATGAAAAAAGAAAGAAAAAGAAGAAGCAGAAGGAAATGAAAGAAAAAGTTGATGCGGGATTGGAATCCCACATTGATGAGAAACCCCACTTTTCTCTCTCCAAATGCCTATAAAAAGAGGTGAGGGGAAGTCTTTGAAAGGGAGAATCAATTGGGTGAGGGTTGTACCCCATGATCCTAATTTGACAGCTTAGCTCTCTCCAAATTTTGGGTGGTTTGATCGGATTTTATTTTAGATTCGATTTAGTTTAATATTTTGGAGGGGTCGTGATAGATCTTGGTGTGGAATACTCGAGGTTAGCCGTTCGAACTTTTAGGTATATTTTCTTTTTCTTTATGTTGTATTTTGAATATTTTAATGGAATGTATTTGTTTTTTATTTGGTATTTCGATTTTATTTATGTTTTATATTAATAGTTATTATTTAGTTTAATATTTTATGTTGTATTTATTTATGTTTTAGATTAATATTTTAATTGTTAGATTAGTATTTATGTTTTTAAGTATTTATTCATGCTTTTATTTTATGTGATATATTTAATTTATTTTTATGTTTAAGTTGCATGAGTGGAATATTTTGTTTAATGCGGGCCCCTAAATTCGGTCGTAAGCGAGGCCAGTACCAATACTGTGGTAGTGGATCGAACGCTTACCTTCGAGTTTAGGTGCTTTAAAATAAATGCGCACATTTAATTAAAAATTAATTCGATCGTTAAATTAGCCCGAAAAATTTAGTATTAATAACACGGTAATTAAACAAAGTACCAAATTTTGGGCGGTGTTGGGGTGCTAATCTTTCCCCATCCGTAATCGACTCCCGAACCCTAAATTTTTAAATCTTTGGTTTTATGGTGTCCAGTCTACCAAAACGGTCGATGGCGACTCCAATTTTACAAAAATGATTTTTAAAAGAAAACCCCACGTGAAAGACATTATTTCAAAACGACACTCGAAATGTTTTTCAACATCGAACAATAAATATTTTAGCGATGACACCTATAAGGATTTTTAGTGACACTTTCTACACTTGTTATTTTTTAGATTGCTACAGACCTGTATTTATTTTTACCCGATCTGACAGTATCCAACCTGAAACCCATCCGATTAACTATTTTTATATCCTAATTAGTACCCGACAATGACATCTAGATGTTTAGCGATTACTGTAAGAACACCCATATGAGATTTATGAAGAATAAAATCCCTTTATTTTGCTGTTTGACAAAATTACCCTTAAATTTCTTCTATACTCTATTTCGGACAAGCTTTACTTTTGAGCGAAAAGTTTGTTTTTAGAAGAGTTTTGTTATCTAAACAAGAGAGTTTGTTGAACTAATTTTTTATATAATAAATTAAAAATTGTTTTTGAATTTAATTGAATATATTAAAATTTTCAAAATAATTTAAAGGGCAAATAAAGTTAAACAAGTCGTTTTAAATATTTTTGTTAATTTAACCGGACATTTTCAAAATTATTATGATCTATTTTTATGCTTTAAAAATGTTATTTTTCGACCTCAAGGCAAAACGGATCAATCCCTTAAGAGAAGGGATTGATCTTTCAAAGATAATGTGTTTAACTTTTTTTCTTCTTCAAAACTTCAAGTACAAAAGAATTGATCTCCCTGTATAAGAGATTGATCCCTTGCTTGTAACATTCGTATTTTTATGAAAAATGATCGATCTCGTGTTATTAATGTTCTATTTATGATAGCTGACTATTTTATTTCATCCTACTCTAAACAATTAATATTCATAGAAAGGATATAAAAATCAAGATCAAAGTATCTTAGCAACAAGAAAAAACATATTGGAAAGAGAATATAAATATTAAAAGATCTTAGAGAGTTAAATTGTTCAATTTTTTATTGTAAAATACTTGTGAGCTATAATGATATTGTTACTTTTGATAAAATGATCATTGGGTGAGAGTAATTTTATAAATAATTGTCCTGTATGTTTTTTGTTTGTTAAATTTGTAAATATATTTTTAGAGTGTGTAGTTAAGATTTTGTCTTTTTCACCGCCCACGACGAATGTACTTTTTTATCTTTGTCTATGCTTCACAAACCGTAAAATTTGTAATCATCCCTTTCTAATTGAACACAAAGGGTGAATTTCCACAAAACCCACCCAAACCAAACTTACCCATTTAAATGACCCGACCCAAATCTTAAAAAACCTAAATAACGTTAAAATAAACCCCCTATAATCTTATCCCATCAACCTTAGCCATCGTATATTATATGTCAATTCATCTACTACACGTGGCAGCCGCCGTACATCATATGCACATTCATCTAATATGCATGGCAATCATGCACGACTTTTTGAATTTCGCATGAAAGCCACGCACACCATCATCCATTGCCATCGTCTAGCCTTTGATGTCACTGTCTGAAAAAGCATAAATGAGATTATTATTATCTAACTCAAGCCAAATCAAGCATAAATGAGAAGTTATATATATATATATATATATATATATATATATATATTTAATGCGTGTAAATACTCAAGCATGTAATCTGTAATGGGGGAGATCTTTAGAAGGAAAAAAGGAAATTTTAAAATAAAATAGTTGATATTTGAAGTCTTTTATCTATATCCTCTCAACCAAAAATCAAATAAAAATATAAAAAAAAAATCAATTTAATGAAATTCACTATAAAGCCCATTTATATATGCACACTTTAAACCTAATAAAACTGTAACACTCCATTCTCAGTCTAGTAATAAACCGATTCGGGATCATTACCAGAACAAACATGGCATGTAAACATCAGGATAATTTAAAACTTTTCTTAACTCATACATTACGTTCAAAAAGTATTACAAACTTAAACATGAATCATATATTATTTATTCATGTTAAACAATCTTTCTATACAAGTAACATGTAACATCGAGAGACATGTGAGCATATCATTTAAACAATCATGTAAACAAGAAGAATAACTATTAGTTAAGCCGAACCATCATGTTATTTTACTTATTGATTCATTAGTTATTTTTAAGATATGTTTTTATTAAAGAACAAGAAATCGAGTAGGTCTACCTTATTAAATAAGTAACCTAAACATGTATAACCTTAGCCTATTTCCTTATCATAATATGTATGAATTCATAGAGACATGGTTTAATCAAACAATGTAACATAGATCAATTTATTTATCTTGATATGCAGTGATTTCTAAACATTGAGCCTATAATTTGAACATCACGTAAATGATCAGATTTTTTTTTTCTTATGTCAAACCATCACTAAAATCTTTCTCATTAATCCATTAACAATAAATCAAACAAGTCTTTCTTAGTTGACAAGCAATCAATATAGTATTACTAAAGAATCAACTAAGTTAAGATCTCATGACATTCTCACTTATATTCCTAGTTTAATTTTATTATCATAAGCATGAGCATCAAGTTATCCTTTCACTGTCTAATTCAGTCATTTATGATCAAGCATACATATTATGTATTACATTATAGGTTACTACCTTTAGCCTTTACTATCAAGAAAGTTATCGTTGTTTATTTAGTATACATTTCATTTGAATAAGTACCTAAAATATTTTATGATTACTACCACTAATCATAGTCAAGTATACTTAAACAAAACATAGATTGTTACGCTGCAAGACTTAAGTTACATTTATTCATGAATCAATTCAATCACACATGACTCAATAATCAAGCATAATCAAGATAATCATAAGATTCATGCCAACAACATATACATGATTCAAGAGAATCATCCAAGAGACTATCAAGGCATTCAAGTAGTTTCAAAAATTCAATCATCAAGCATTACACATTAAACCATGGCAAGCATATCTAACCATCAATCAGAGTAGACATATAAATCTTATAATTACAAACCAAAGCAACCAAAGCAAACATGTAACCTTTATATTTACATACCGCTAGCCTTAAATCAATAATTATACATAAAAATCAAATCAAATGCATGAACTAGCCTAACAAGATGTAATCTATGTACCACCATCTAGGAGTATTACAAGAGTTACCCGAGCATGCTTTAGTCTTGCTTGTGTCTTGCTTCTAGTTCAAGAAACACTGGTATCAAACATTTCGACTTGTGGGTTAGGAAAAAGGAAAGAGGAGAGTGGTAAGTACATAATGTACTTAATGAGGCAATACCTAGAGCTAAGCATTTTATCAATTTATGTGTCCCTTAACACAAGTGAGAGTATAACAACCAATCAAATATAGTTTAACATGCATTAGTCCATTTTATCTAACAATTCCAAAATCAATTTCTTATAATATCGATTTTAGTGTCACTCAATTCTATGCCATTTATTGGATTTATATATTAAGCAATGAATTATATCTATCATTTCTAGTTCATGTAATGTATCAAGCAAGATAATTTATATTTCAACTCAAGTTCATTTACTAATTAATTTTAACATCAAACCATATGCAACATGTCATTTGAACATAATGCCAAGAAATACAATTTCAAAATCAATTAAGCATGACCATACAAGTTTCACAAGATCTCAAATGTCTCAATTTAAGTGAGCTTATTTTTATATGCATATAACTTATAAAGAAATTATCAATGACTACATATAATTAACATACCAAGTGGAGTTTAAAAATGAAGCAATAGGCATTCAGGTAAACAAGATTACCTTATTAAACATATAATTCCATGTAACAAGTGTAAAAACTACTAAGATCAAGATTTTAGACTAATTGTTCAAGTGGTTGCCCTTTTTCAAGTTTATCTTTTACAAGAATATCAAACAATCAAGTTCATCATCTTAAAGCATGTAATTTCAAGTAACCAATGTAATCATGTACTTGCCATTCAACTCTCCCATAAGTTAACCACATAAGTTTCAGAAGGCAATGAAAACAAGTCTCAAGTAGACACGTTTCAGGCATATAAGACTTTCAACCAACCATAGTAATCTAAAGAACCACTTCAACATCAAGACACCAAGCATAAATATTCATGTAACAAGATCAATCTTTATGAAGGTTCATAACAAGACAAGCATCAGGTATTAAACATCATGTAGTATGGCAAGTTTGTGTCTTAATAGTTCATAATAATTTAGTTCATTTTTCATGTAACTTACTAGTCAAGTAATGAGGTGTTCATGTAAACGAAGAGTTCGATTAATATCAGACATCTCTTATAACTTAACATGCAAGTAACATGAGGCCCAAGTAAGCAAAGCATCATGTGATCTTATAATTCATTTGGCATTCAATTTTTTATAAGCTCGATTAACAAAAAAAGCAAGAGTTTTCAAGTATCCGGATTCATAAGTCAATTTTATTATCTAAGAGTAGCTTATGATTGTAAATACACTTAGACCATGTCATAGGTTTATTCAAGATCATTTAATTTACTTGATTTTCATTGTAATTATTATTATTATTATCATTAACTTGAACTTTGATATTTAGTTAGAACTAGGTAATCGAGTCACAAAATGGTACACAAAGTATCTAACAATAAGGTTCCCAAGACAACACAAAAGTACCCAAAGTACTATCAAGATGATACCCAAGGTATCTAACAAGAAGGTGCGTTAAACACCAAACAAGATAGTACACAAAGTACCTAATAAGAGAGCTCAAGACTCTAAGGCATGCCGTTCTACCTAAGACCAACTAGAAATCAAAGCTTTTATATCTTATTTATCGATTATTATCAAGTATTCAAGTATTATGATCAAGCATTCAAGCTTTCAAAATTAAGCATATAAGCTTTCAAGTGTGAAACCTTCAAGTTTCAGTATTTAAGTTGTCATGTTAAAACATTTAAGCTTCAAGTTTTCAAGTAGTCAAATATAGTCAAGAGTTCAAGATCAAGTATCAAAGTTCATGTATTTAAGCTTATTACGAGCTGTTAAGCCTCAAGTTCAAGTACAAGCTGACATGTTTTTAGATCACATGTTTTCAAGTATAATCTTGAAGTTCAAGTGTTAAGTCTACTTTTATACATAGCAAGATTCATGTTTAATTTAACACATTTCAAACTTATTTATCAAATCTCAAGTTGCCATTGTTACTGCCTATAAGTTCAAGCATTTAAATATTCAAATACAAGCATTTAAGATATTAATCATTCAAGCTTACAAGTTAAGTATCCAAGAGTTCAAGCTATCAAGTTCAAGCATATAATTTTTCATGATTAAGACTTAAGTTTTGAGTAGCAATATCAAATTCCAAAAGTTCAAGTGTCCATCAAATTCCAAAAGTTCAAGTTTTGAGTAACTTCAATACATGTTTTATCATGGATATCAAACAGCATGTAAGTCCAAGCTATAAGGTTTAAATCATACATGCCACACATCATGGGATATCATGTAACAAACATTCTAACAACACATGGTGTAATTCATTTATCAACAATAGTTATCAAGCATTTCATTTAAAAATCTCAAGCAATCAAGTAAATCATATATCTACTCTCAAATTTCTAAGAATTAAAGCAACAAGAATGTACATTCATAAGCACAAACACCATGAATGCAATGCGTACCTTGCATCCAAAACATTTCTTTCTTACCTAGCAGTCCAAGCAATACAAGTATGAGCATGAAATTTACAATAAATTATAACAATTCACTGCATAGAGTTCATTACAAGACAAGCACTCAATAAAATCAAGGCAAGGCAAGCAATGTTGTCATTCAATTAGTCCCTTCTTCCCTTATTTATTACCAATTATGCATTAGTCAAGTTACATGAAATTTCATCAAGTTATAAGTTGGTTAGGACCTAGGTCCTACCCTAAGGAAAGCCACACTCACAATACGACAAGTTTGCTAGTATTGGATGACTACTCCATTGTTCTTTATACCTTGTTGCTCTAGGTTCCTTCATCCCCAAGAATTTACTTCACTTCTCCAGAAATATTACTCTATTGTTCTTTATTCCTTGCTGCTCTAGGTCATCTTAAGCAATTAGCTATCATGAGTTCATTCTATCTTAATGCTCAAATTTCCAGCAATATTACTTCACTTCTCCAGAAATATAACATCTTATATTCAAGAATCCTTAACATGCATCCTTAGCAGCTTAATATTCAAACATTATAATGCAAATTCTAGTATGAAATTCATGCATGCATCATGTTATCACAAATTTCCAACAGTCTATGAAGCATCAAAAACTCATTATATCATCTAGATTAAGGAGATAGGATAGTGAAGAGCTTACATGAATCCTAAGCTAAAATAACAAATTCCCTTCCTAAAATTGAAAGAATTTGGCCTCCATTTAGCTTGTTTCCATGGTTGGCTAATGGAGATGAAAGAATTGAATATTTTTGTGTAATTACAAGGCCACAATCCAACCACATGTCCATAATTTTAGTTTAATTACCCTATAAAGCCAAATCATACTTTGACATTACATGCAAGCTTCTTTCTTTGCTATTTGTTTCAATTTAATCCTTAATTTGGCTAATCAATTTTTTCTTGTTTCAATTTTTCCCTAATGTTTTGTAATTCATTTAATTAAGTCTCTAATTTCACCTATTAATTTTATTATTTGAATCTAATTCGAACAATTAATTCTAGTTACTTTTGTTTCAACTAACTAGGCTTAGATTCGAGATATTATAAAAACGACCGCAAAATGAGACTCAATCAAATTTCATGATTTCAAATTGTTAATTTTGGGCTTTTGAACCAAATTATAAAATTTAATCTCAATTTTAGAGTATTTTACACGGTTAAAATTCAAACGAGTTCACTATAAAGTCCATTTAGACATGCACACTTTAAACAAAACAAAATGGCAGCAAAATAAGATTAAATCAAATTTTATTAGTGTAAATATTTAATATGGTTTTAAACATGATTAAAATGATATATATAGATTTTGGAGCATTTTACTCGGTTAAAATTACAATGGGTTCACTCTATAAATCCATGATGTGAGCACATCTATGCAAGCAAAGGAAACCGATCTGGAGGTCTAACCTTTAGGACCTATTACTCGTTCTAAGGCAAAGAAATTCAGGGAAGTTCTTTTCCTCATCTGTGTTACAATTCCAGATTCATTCGATCATGTTTATGCCTTAGAACATAGGCTTTATAATGTGTTGCATGTTGATATGTGACATATTTAGGTTATACAACTTATTAGGTATGTTTAAGTATGACATATTTGTATTGTTTCTAACTTGTTTGTGAGTTAATGACTTTTAATGAATAAGATTGCAATTTGGATAAGACTGAGTCGTTTTTACATCAAATTTCAAAAATTAAACATATGTTTAATGTGTTTATTATGCCAAAATACTTGGCTGATAAAGATGGACGCCCAAGGGTAGTTTTAGGAGGTTTTAATATGGTTTTCTTACTTATTTTCATCCACAAATTCAAATTTGACAGACCCCTCCCTTATGCCTATATAATTGTACTTAAACAAAGTAATCGGGTTACATATTTTGAAGAAATTAAGTCACTTAGAGAATTTTCTCTTATTTGGTTCTTTTTTGAACTTTTCTGACTTTCAAACTTGTTTTGATTGTCAATTTGATTCTTCGGGTTCTTAGATTTCTATCTAGAGGGTCCACTTCCTTTTGACGTTAAACAGATACGATTCGGTTTTGCTCAGTAGATTGTACAAGTTCTTTCGAGTTTAGCGTTTTCATTTTCATTCCAGAAACATCATTTACCATTGTTGATTATTCAAGTTGCTGCCATGGACGTTTCTTTGAAGTATTCCTCTTTTTCATTGTATTTTCTTCTTAAAATGCCCTATTTTCTTTCTTTTCTTCTAATTCTCGTTTTCATTTTCATCCTTATTTCTACATGAATTTTCTTTAATTCCTTGTTGTTTTTGTGTTGTTCTTGTTGCATGAATGTGCTTACAACAATCCTAGATCCGTAACATATGAAGAAAGCCTATTTCCACAGGCTAACTCCGTATCATCTAGTAATTAGAGCATATGTTTGGATTTATTGTAGTTTTTCTGCAATTTAGTAAAGAAGAGAACAAAAAGAAGAAAAAATTTCGAAAAATTAAGAAAAAAAGTCAAAATCAAAGTCAAAGTTTGACTAAAAAGAAATAAAAAAAGAAGGAATTAGTGTTTCTATTGTAAAATCTTGAAGATTGTACAAGTTCGTGTGTATTTGATTACAAAGTGGTCGAAAATCAATCGAAATGAATTGTTCTTGTTTGTTTGGTGATAGGAGCGCTATAAAGTCCTTCGCAGTAAGATTTTCTATTTCCTTCCTTTCATTTTTCTTTTCTATCTTTTAGCCTTTTCTTTCAATTTCTAGCCCTTTTATCTTGTTTCTTTTTTTTTCTTCACTTTATATTTGTTTTTCCTTGTTTGTCTTTCTATTAGTCAACATTATTTTAACAGGTTTTTGAGACGTTGGATTAATCCTCTTGTTTCTTCTTTCTTCACTTTATACTCGTTATGCTTCTTTGTGTTTTTATTTTGTTTAAATATGACATGATCGGAAGATCGTAGTCATAGGGGAGATCAACCACCATATTTGCAAATGCAGACTCTTACTCTTACTTTGCAACGTCTATTAGACAATAAATTAGAGCCTCTACAGTCTCGTTTGAACAAGATCGATGGGTGGGGTTCCCAATCTGTATATAATGAGAACCTTGATGAAAACAACGTCGAACAATCACCAAGGATAAATCAATGACCAGGACGTGCAATTAACGATAATGTTTCTAACATAAAAGTTGTTATACCTTCTTTTCAAGGACGTTTAGATCTTGATACTTATCTGACTTGGGAAAGCAAGGTTGAACACGTTTTCGAGTGTTATAATTACTCGGAACAAAGGAAAGTTTGACTAGCAACTATGGAGTTTGTTGACTATGCACTGTTATGGTAGGACCAATTACTACTTAGTCGTCGAAGTACAAATGAAGGACCAGTGAGAACATGGGACGAAATGAACTGTATCATGCATATCATGGGACCAATTACTACTTAGTTGAGGACTATTTCAAGGAGATGGAGATGTCCATGATGCATGCGAACATAGTTGAATATCGTGAGGCGACTTATGGCTCGGTTTATGGAAGGATTAAATTCTGAAATAACAAATGTTGTTGAGTTGCAATATTAGGTTGAGTTGGATGACATGATGCATATGGAGATCAAAATTGAGTGACAACAATGTAGAAAAGTTTCCACTCGAGGTAAGACTCCACATTTAAATCTTTTAGTATACCCCAAACTATGCCAGGAAACAAGAACCACAAACGCCACTTCGAACTCAAAAGCAAGGCGAACCCAACAAGCCAAAGCCTCTCGTTACTGATAATGGGTGTGGCAAACAGAAAGTGGTTGAACAAGAATGATAAAGAGATATTCGATGCTTTAAGTGCCTTGGTCAAGGACATGTTGCTAGCCAGTGTCCTAATTGGAGGGTTATGTTGATGCAAGAAGATGGAGAGATCGAGTAAAATTCTGAAGAAGATGCACATGAGTTCCCTAATGAAAATGATGAGGAGAATGACCTAGAAGTTGCCAAGACTAGTCAGACAATGGAAATTATGGTTGTCAAACGTAGTTTGAGTGTGTAACAGGTTCAAGATGAGCAACAACACGAAAATATCTTTCATACACAATGCAAAGTTCAAGATAAGGTATGTGTTATTATTAATAGCGGTAGTTGTACTAATGTTGCTAGTTCAGTGATGGTTGACAGGTTAAGTCTAAGGATGACAAAACATCTGAATCTATACAAATTGTAGTGGTTGAATGACGGTGAAGAAATTAAAGTGACGAGACAAGTTGTTGTACCATTTTAGATTTGAAGCTACTAGGACGAGGTCCTTTGTGATGTTGTGTCGATGGATGCTACTCACCTTCTTTTTGGACGCCCTTGGCAGCATGACAAGGGGGCAATGCATGATGGTTTTACAAACCGATACTCTTTTGTGCATGCAGGTAAGGATATCACTTTGGCTCCTTTGACACCGAGTCAAGTGATTGAAGATCAAGCAAGCTTGAAAAGGAGTAAGGAAGTTGCAAAGGAGAAGAAAAAGATGAGTGTTTATGCAAGTAGTCGAGAAATCAGGAAATATCTTTCTTCTCATCAATCTTTGTTTACTTTAATGTTTAAAGATCATTTTTTATTGGTTGAGTTTCCTACTGATTTGCCTACATCGATTGTGTCCCTTTTGTGCTGCTATTTGAGGATGTGTTTCCAGAGGAAACACCGAAAGGATTACCACCACTTTGTGGCATTGAAAACCAGATTGACTTCATTCTAGGTGCTACCATTCTAAAACGACCAACTTATCGAACTTACCCCGAAGAGACGAAAGAGATTCAAAGGCAGGTGATAGAATTGATGGACAAGGGTTATATTCAATAAAGTTTAAGACCATGTCTTGTTCTAGTGCTATTAGTACTCAAGAAAAATGGGTCTTGAAGGATGTGCATAGATTGTAGAGTTGTGAATTAGATCATAATTAAGTATCATCATCCTATTCCTAGACTTGATAAAATGTTGGACGAGGTTTGTGGAGCCGTCATGTTCTCCAAAATTGACTTGAAGAGTGGATATCATCATATTCGCATGCGAGAAGGCGACGAATGGAAGACAACCTTCAAAACGAAGCTAGGTTTGTACGAATGGTTAGTGATGCCTTTTGATTTAACTAGTGCACCTAGTACCTTTATGCGTTTGATGAATCATGTTTTGCAATATTTTATTGGAAAGTTTCGTGCTGTGTATTTTGATGATATTTTGATTTATAGCAAGACTTTGTAGGATCATGTAGAACATTTGAGAGTTGTTTTGCAAACTTTGCGAGAAGAAAGATTGTTCGGTAACATGGAGAAATGTGTGTTTTGTACTGACAAACTTACATTTCTTGGTTACATTGTTAGTGTACAGGGTGTTGAAGTCGATCCTTTCATGGTTTAGCTAGTTTTTATCGATGATTTGTTCGTAACTTTAGTTCTATTACTGCACCCTTAACCGGGATTATTAAGAAGAATGCTAGCTTCTTTTGGGGTAAAGAACAGGAAGATGCCTTTTTGAAAATTAAGGATTGTTTGACAAAGGCATCAGTGTTAGCCTTACCTAACTTTGATAAAACTTTTGAAATTGAATGTGATGCTTCTAGAGTTGGTATATGCATAGTTTTAATGCAGGAAAAGAGGCTCATTGCGTATTTCAGTGAGAAGATTAGTGGAGCAACATTGAACTATCCTATATACGATAAGGAGATGTATGAAATTATTCGGGCATTGGAGACTTGGCAACATTACTTGTTGCCTAAGGAGTTCGTGATTCAAACTGATCATGAGGCTTTACGGATATAGCATAGGTCAACATAAATTGAATAAACACATGCAAAATGGGTTGAATTTTAGATCTTTTCCTTATGTCATTCGTTAAAGAAAGGGTAAAGATAATGTCATTGTTGAGGCTTTATCACGTAGATATGTGCTTTTAAATTATCTTGATTCACATTTTATTGGATTTTCATATATTCCTGAGTTATACTCTGATGATTCTGATTTTCGAGATAAGTTTAATGTTTGTAAAAAAGTTGCATATGGCAAATTTTACAGGCATGATGGTTATCTTTTCAAAGAAAATAGGATATGCATTCCATAGGGTTGAATGTGTGATATTCTGATCTGTGAAGCACATGAGGGTGGAAAGATGGGTCACTTTGGAGTCTCCAAGACATTATAGACAATGAAGAAGCATCTATTTTGGCCTAAGATGCGATGAGATGTTGAAAGGTACTGTGAACATTGTGTGACATGTAAGAAAGCGAAATCGAATGTTTTACCACATGGTATGTACTTACCTTTACCTATTCCTGATTCCCCTTGGACTGATATTTCGATAGATTTTGTTTTGGGATTTCCTAGAACTAGGATATGTTGAGATGTATATTTGTTGTTGTTGATAGGTTCTCGAAAATGGCACATTTTATTACTTGCCATTGGACTGATGCTGCTGTGAATGTGGCTAACTTGTTCTTTAGAGATGTTGTTCGATTGCATGGTATTCCTAGCTCAATTGTTTCTAACAGGGATGTGTAGTTTTTGAGTCACTTCTGGAGGACTCTTTGGAGCAAATTAGGTACAAAACTTATGTTTTCTACTACTTGTCATCCCCAAACTAATGGACAAACTGAGGTTGTTAACCGGGTTTTATCTACTTTAGTTTGTTCCATCATGAAAAAGAATATTAAGACTTGAGAAGATTGTTTGTCACATGTTGAATTTGTTTATAATCATATTGTACATTCTGCTTCTAAAATGTCACCATCTGAGGTTGTTTATGGTTTTAATCTTATTACTCCTCTAGATATGTTGCCTTTGCCAGAAGAACAGGTGATGAACAGGTGACGGTAAAGCAAAAGCAGAATATGTAAAGAAATTGCATCAACATGTTAAGGAGAACTTAGAACGAAGGATTTAGCAATATGAAAAGCAAACAAACAAAGGAAGAAAGTGAGTCACGTTCGATGTTGGTGATTTGATTTGGGTTCATTTCCGAAAGGAACAGTTTCTAGCCCAACAACGATCAAAGTTGTTATCACGAGGAGACAGTCCTTTTCAGGTGTTTGAGAAAGTGAATGACAACGCCTACAAGATAAACTTGCCAGGACCTATGCAAGAAAAATCTTTTATGACGATTACAATGTGAGTGCCATATTTAATGTTTCTAATTTAACTTATTATGACGATTCTGTAGATTTGAAGACAAATCCTTTTCAAGAAGGGGGGAGATGTGGGCACATCTATGCAAGCAAAGTAAACCAATTCGAAGGTCTTACCTTTAGGACCTATTACTCGTTCTAAGGCAAAGAAATTCAGGGAAGTTCTTTTCTTACTTGTGTTACAATTCTAGATTCATTCGATCATGTTTATACCTTAGAACATAGGCTTTATAATGTGTTGCATGCTGATATGTGACATATTTAGGTTATACTACTTATTAGGTATGTTTAAGTATGTATATATTATGCTAAGTATGTTTTAGGAATTGAATTGATGGTATTTGTATTATTTCTAACTTGTTTGTGAGTTAATGTGTGTTAACGAATAATATTGCAAGTGTTTACAACTTGTATTTGTATTTCTATTAATTTTACAATACTTTGATAGAAGCTTGTTATGTTTTGACATAGGTATGTATAAGAACACCAGCTCAAGAGAGTGTATGTAGGAGAATACTAGCTCAAGTGAGTGTATGCAGCTCAACACCAGCTCAAGTGAGTTATATTCATCTTGGAAGAAGCTTAAATGAGTGCACACACAGCTCACCTTAGCTCGAGGAAGCTCAGAGGCTTAGCTCCCAACTCAATTCAGCTCCTAACACTATCAACTAGCTCGTTTCAGCTCAACTCAATTCCAACTAGCTCAATTTCAACTCTACTAGCTCAACTCAATTCCAACTAGCTCAATTTCAACTCTACTAGCTCAACTCAATTCCAACTAGCTCAATTTCAACTCTACTAGCTCAACTCAAGCTGAAGTGACCTGTGATAGATGAAACCTATGCATGTGAGAAACATATGGCAGCCTTGTGAACATGTGTGGGCATTCAATGGAGTGCAAGCCAAACGCAAACCTTGTTTTTAAGCACTAGAAGGCAATTTGGATAAGACTGATTGGTTTTTGCTTCAAATTTCAAACATTAAACACATGTTTAATGTGTTTATTGTGCCAAAACACTTGGGTGATAAAGATGGACGCCCAAGGGTAGTTTTTGGATGTTTTAATATGATTTTATTACTTATTTTAATCCACAAATTCAAATTTGAAAGCCCCTCCCTTATGTTATATAATTATACTTAAACAATGTAATCGAGTTTCATATTTTGAAGAAATAAAATCACTTAGAGAGTTTTCTCATATTTAGTTCTTTTTAGAAAATTTATGACTTTCAAACTTGTTTTGATTGTCAATTTGATACTTCGGGTTCCTAGATTGTTATCTAGAGGGTCCACTTCCTTTTGACGTTAAACAGATTCGATTCGGTTTTGCTCAATAGATTGTGCATGTTCTTTCTAGTTTAGCATTATCATTTTCGTTCCAGCAACATTATTTACCATTATTGAACATTCAAGTTGTTGACATGGACGTTTCTTGAAGTATTCATCTTCTTCATTGAATTTTCTTCTTAAAACGCCCTATTTTCTTTCTTTTCTTCTAAATTTTGTTTTCCTTTTTCATCCTTATTTCTTCATGAATTTTTCTTTAATTTCATGTTGTTAGGTTGTTCTTGTTTTAGGAACGTGCTTACAACAATCCTAGATCCGTAAGATACGAAGAAAGCCCGTTTCAACAAGCTACCTCATATCAATCCCATTAAGAAAAACAAATCTTTAAACCCAACAAAACGGGTACAAAATGAGATTCAATCAAATTAATGAGTTCATGCAGTTAATTATGTGCATTTGAATCTAATTATACAACTTAATCTCAATTTTAGAGCATTCTGCTCGTTTAAAATCCAACAGGTTTAGAACGAGAGTGCTTGTTTTCTCTCCTCTCCCTTTCTCTCTCGCCCTCTCCTTTCTTCATGCCTTTCCTTTTCATCCTCCTTCCCTTCTCCTTCTTCCTTTTGGAGATCAACACTGTTTTCTTCACCATGACGCCATCCATCTCCAATCGGGGGGAGAAAGATTCAAGCATCCACTCGTACCGACCACTCTTGATAGACTAGTATGTATCACTATTTCCCTACTTTTTTTATCATCCTTTTTCTTCTTGCTTACAACTTTTACAATCTTTTTACTTATCAAGATTTCGTTTTATGGAAATCTTCGAATTTACGTTTGACTGATTCTAGGATTTGCTTCATCTTTGACAAGGATGTTTTGTTCTTGATCTGCCATTTCAATACTCATCTTTTCTAAATCAAATACATCATTTTCATTTGTAACCATCACTCTTTCCAACCCTTATTACGGTGCTTCACCAACGCATATAGTTGTGTCCATTACCAACACCTACCTTCGATTGCTATGCTTTGGATCGACAAAATATATTCTTTGGCAGGCCATGATCGCAACATGTTGCTCACGAGTCTAGATATTGGGGGTACTCAGTTTCAGGATCCATCGTGGAAGGATCAAGAATTCTACTTAAACTTTACTGCCTTGATCAATTTGATTTGGGTCTCTTCGATGCCTCACGTTTTTATAGTTGCACCATTGTGGGAGCCGATTGTGTATCTCCCAACATAAGTCTAGACGATCACTCCTTCCAAACAATGAATATTTGGGTACGTATCTATAACATTCCCCTATCCTTCTTGCTTTTGAGGAATCTACCCATAACACTAGAGAGTCCCTTGGGGCCTTGATTAGAATAGTAACAAAAATCGACACCAGGAAAATCGATTTTAATATGATTGAATACCTCCGAGTCGGATTAGTACTAGATGCATCCAAGGCGATTAGGCGCTGTGTTGCTATTGGTGGGGGGCATCTAATAGGTTTTGCCTACTCCAATATGAATGTCTTCCTACAATATGCCATTGTTGCGGTTAAGTTAGTCATTCGACGGATTTCTGCTCTATCCCAATCGAGGCTCGTCCTGAACAACTACAATATGGCGATTGGCTCCGCTATGTTCCTAAGAAGAAGGATGCACAACCTACACAAAAAGGACGGATTCATTATATAAACACTGCCCCTTTAAATGCTCGGTCTACGCCAACTTCTTCTCAAACCTCTACAATCCACCAGAGTGAACTCAGTAAGAATGGCAAATCTCCTAGGCAATCACCTCAAATCAATGACCAAGAGTCTGTTCCAGGTAAAGAATCTTCCTTGAATATTTCAAAAGGCCCTCGATCTCTCCCAACTATTGCTAGTAGGCTGTAAGCCCGTAGGTGTCCCCCCCAACCATTACAAATGGTCTTCCTCAAACATAGCTCTAACATTACCACAAGATCAAAGACCCATGACGACACGGGTGAGGTCAGTTTGATGGAACCGGAGCTCCACGATTTAGATACTGAACTAGTTAACGACCATGATTTCCAAGAGGCAGCTGACTGGCTAAACTTTGCACCGACTCCTAAACGAGTTGCTCGTCCTACCTCAAGTAGAGGCACAAAAAGAACGCCACCTTCTGATGAGGGAAATAAGCCTAAACGACCTCGATCTACAAACAAAGGTTCTACTGAAAAAGCTGGGATGAGCAGCGCAAAAAACTCTCCGGCGGAGGTTGATGATGATCAACCCCGCCGAGTTACATGAAATTATTATGTTGGAACTGTCAGGGTCTTGGCAAAACCCAAGCAGTTCATGCGTTACAACATGCTATCTCAAAGCATGATGCCAATTTTATTTTTCCTTGTGAAACTAGGTTAAACAAACATAATATGGATCGTATTAGGATAAAGTTAGGAATGCATGGTTGCATAGCCATTTAATCTAGCCCTTCTTGTACAGAGCTTGCTATTATTTGGAATAATAAGACTACTATCGATTTACTTTCTTACTCGGATGGCCATATTGATGTCGTCATTTCTTTTGAGCAAATCAATTCCACTTTTCAGGATTACATGGCTTCGCTGAAACGGCAAACAAATACAAAACATGGCAACTAATAGACTCTTTACAATCAGTTTCATTCCTTTCCTGGCTTTTGGGGGGAGACTTTAATGAAATCCTTTATGATAATGAAAAACAAGGCGATATTCGTCGTGCGAGATCACAAATTAACAACTTCAGAGATTGCCTTAATAAGAATGACCTTTTTGACTGCAAACCCACATCTGGATGGTTCACTTGGACCAAATCTGGACGCAATACTGAAACGATTATGGAAAGAATTGATAGATTCCTGGGTAATTCTTCCTGGTTTAACTCCTTTCCCAACTACCAAGCCATTTCTTTCTTTCAAGCTCGTTCTGACCATTGCCCTATATTAATGGATACCAACTCATCTCGAGCTCTAAGATCTAGACATTCTAAAAGTCTTTTTTGCTATGAGAAATGCTGGGCAAATGACCCAGAAGTATCATCCCAAATTAGAGCTATCTGGTCTAATTAATCTCGTTCGACACTTGAAAAATACAGGATATTAGCCAGTTTGTAGCATCTTGGCAAACAAACAAACGTATCAAATCCTATGATCGTATCAATCAACTGAATGATTTTATTAATGTGTCTCAATCGACAACTTTCTGACACAGAAAGTCACAACTTTATATCGGCTAAAAGTGAGCTTCATAGTTTGCTTAATGCGAAAGAAATTTATTGGGCTCAGCGAGCCCAGACACATTGGTTACAACACGGTGACAAGAATACTTCCTTCTTCCATACAAGGGCAAATAACCGAAGATGAAAGAACCATATTGAGGGGCTCCTCAATGACCAGAATATATGGCAAACGCACACAGAAAATATTATGGCTATTTCTATTAATTACTTTCAAAACCTATTTTCATCATCTTCCCCTACCATTGCCTCCTCCATCTTGGACAACATTCCCACTATTGTTACACTTGCGATGAACAATGACCTTAACAAGGGTTTCACCATAGATGAAGTTACCATTGCTTTTCGAGATATTGACCTGCGGAAAGCTCTGAGAGTAGATGGCTTCCCAAGTGGTTTCTTCAGGAAGCATTGGGATATTCTTGGTCAGGATTTTTTAAACCTCTGCCTCGGTTTCCTCCGAGGTGAGGTTAATATGAAAGAAGTCAACCGTACTATCATCGTTCTTATACCCAAAATTAGCAATCCCACAACTATGAGGCATCTCAGACCTATTAGTCTATGTACGGTTATCTATAAGACAGTTGCCAAAGTGCTGGTCAACAATTTAAAATCTATCATACCCTTATGCATCAGTGGCAATCAAGCGGCCTTTGTTCAAGGAAGGAATATCACTGATAATATACTTATTGCCCAAGAGCTTCTCCATAATTTAAATTCTAATGAGACTTCTCTTGCCAGAGGTGCTAGTCTAAAGTTCGACATGGAAAAAGCCTTTGACCGTGTTGAATGACATTTTCTTAAACAAGTTATGCTCAAATTAGGTTTTTATCACCATTTAGGTCTCCCTCGTTATGAAATGTATTTCCTCGATCTCCTTTCAAGTTCGTGTTAATGACTCTCTTGCGACCTTTCATGCCCCATAAGGTACTTCGGAAAGGAGACCCTTTATCCCCTTTCCTTTTTCTTTTCTGTACTCAAGGGCTTTCAACCTTGCTCAACGCTGAAAAAGCAAATGGTAACCTCCCTGGCCTTTGTGCTAGTAGGAATGGGCCCCGTATAAATCATCTTCTTTTTGCTGATGATTGTGTCATGTTCATTAAAAACACAACCACAAAAGCTCAATACCTAAAGGATGTTTTACATACCTATTCCACTTCGTCTGGTCAGGCAGTAAATTTAAAAAAATCTACTATATATTTTCATGCAAAACCTCTACATCTCTCAGATCAGACATTAACAACATCCTAAATGTATGAGAGGTTGATGACCCTAACATTTATCTGGGGGTCCCATTACTAATTGGGAAGAATAAGACAACAACCTTAGGCTTTACTAGAAACAAAATGAATGCCTGTCTTAGCAATTGGGATAAACATTTGCTCTTCTTTAGTGGTAGAGAAATTTTTATCAAATTTGTCATACAAGCAATGCCATAATATGTCATGTCTTGTTACCTACTTCCCCAAAACATTATTGATGATATGAATACTTCGATACGCCGTTACTGGTGGTTCAGGAAAGCCGATAAACGAGGATGGCATATGCTTCCGTGGGAGACTGTCTTCTTACCAAAAGCAGGAGGCATAGGGTTCCGCGATCTACATCATTTCAATATTGCTTTATTAGGTGTTTAAAACAAATTTGGCATCTGATTTGTGAACCGGATAATCTTCTTAGTCAAGTCTACAAGTGCAAATATTATCCATCGGGTTGTGTGCTCGATTCTAATTGCACTCGACGATCTTCTTTTGCTTGAAAGGTCTTAGTATAGCCATCTCTAAACTTGGTAACGGTTTCTTTAAACGACCTGGTATATCGAGTCAGATTCAGATCCACTTCGACAATTGGGGAGGATCTAAGCCTTTACTCCTTTTTGGCGATTATGAAATCAATGAGGAAGTCCCCCTTCGCGCAGGTTTTTTCATGCTGAATAATATGCCCCGATGGGATGAATCCAAGGTGAGAGGTTATTTCTCTCATGAAGATGCTAATACTATCCTTAATGTACCAAATATTAATGATACGAAAGATACTATCCTTTGGGGTCATCACGACTTTGGTATGTATATGGTGCGTTCTGGTTATCAATTTCTTCAAAAATAACTGGGTCTTGTTAATATGCCTTCTAGGCTATGGAAAATCCTTTCTAAGTTGCCTACGCTACCTAAAGTTCGCTCCTTTGGTTGGTGATTAAGCCATGATGCACTCTTAACTGGACATAAAATCCTCCAAGCAAATCTCGGTGCTGGGATTTTTCCAATTTGTAATTCGGATATTAAACCTACCATCCACGCCTTAAGGGATTGTCCCAGTGCTATGGAGGCCCTACGTTTGGCAGGGTTCCCAGGATGAATCTTATCCAGCACTTTTACATCCCCCAACCGATGGCTCTCTGATATTGTTGGGTTTCTCTCGTTGCACCAATTCTCCTTCCTAGTAATGATCCTCTGGAATCTATGGAATCGATGTAATGATTTTGTTCATAAACACTGTCTGCAACCTCCTTGGTTGATAGTATCCAACGCACAACATCTTTTAGACGACTATACATCAGGCAATGATGCCATCCATTCCAACTCCCGGCTAGCTAAGCCCACTTTTGCTCAAGTTAGATGGAAGAAACCACACTGTGGTTTTGTTAAGGTTAACACGGATGGCGCCTTTGTCCCAATTTTAAAGGGTGGTGTTGTAGGTGTCATCACTCGGGATTCTTTAGGCTCAATCCTTGGTGGGAGATCTATGCCCCTCGCCTTCTGCCCGGATTCTGCTTCCACCGAAGCTCTGGCTATTCTGGAAGGAATTTCTCTTATTCTTGATAATGGTTGGAATAATGTAATCATTGAGACCGATTCTGCATCCGTTGCAAACAAAGTTAACAACTCTCTTCTTCAGGATCTTTCCACAATGCAACCTTTAGTGTCTTGAATCCGCTCTACTCTTAGTACTTTGCCTGACTATAAGATTTGTTATGTACCTAGAGAAGCAAATGTTTTATCCCATGTATTAGTTACTAGGGCTTTGCGTTCATTTCTCCTTTGTTTTTTTACTATAACTTTCCTGATTTTATTCGGGCTTCTGTAAATGCAGAGAGGTTCTCCTCTTCTTCTCAATAAAACCATGGGTACTCTTTTCCACATAGGGGCCTACCCACCTCTCGAGGTGGTGGCTATAGGGGATTTTTAACGAGGCCCTTTCCTTCAAAAAAATTTATAATAGGTTCACTAAAAATTTCCAATTAAACATGCACGCTTTAAATTGAACAAACCCACCACAAAATGAGATTCAATCAAACTACATGCATTCAAATTGTTAATTATGGGCTTTTGAATATGATTAAACCACTTAATCTTAAATTGAGATCACTTTACTCAGTTTAAATTACAATGTGTTCACTATAAAGCTCATTTGGATATAAACACTTTAAACCTAACAAAACGGTCACAAAATAAGAATTAATAAAATTTCATGAGTTCAAATAGTTAATTATGGGCTTTTGAACAAAATTATACAACTTAATCTCAATTTTAAGAGCATTTTACTCGGTTAAAATTCTAACAAATTCACTAGAAAACCCAATTAGACATGTACACTATAAATCAAACAAACCGACCACAAAATGAGATTCAATGAAACTACATGAGTTCAAATAGTTAATTAAAGGCTTTTGAATATTATTAAACCACTTAATCTGAAATTCAGAGCACTTTATTAGGTTTTAATTCTAATGTGTTTACTATAAAGCTCACTAGATATACACACTTTAAACTTAAAAAACGGTCGCAAAATAAATATAAATTCAAATTTCATGAGTTCAAATAGTTAATTATGGGCTTTGAACCTAATTATACAACTTAATATCAATTTTCGAGTATTTTACTCGTTTAAATTGTTAATTATGGGCTTTTGAATATGATTAAACCACTTAATCTCAAAATTAGAGCACTTTACTTGGTTTAAATTCCAATGTGTTCACTATAAAGCTCATTTACATATGCATACTTTAAACATAACAAAACGGTCACAAAATAAGTATAAATCAAATTTCATGAGTTCAAATAGTTAATTATGGGCTTTTGGAACAAAGTATCTCAATCTTACTGCATTTTAATCGGTTAAATTTCTAACGGGTTCAGTAAAAAGCCCAATTAGACTTGCACACTTTAAATCGAACAAAACCGACCACAAAATGAGATTCAATCAATCTACATACGTTCTAATTGTTAATTATGAACTTTTGAGTATGATTAAACTACTTAATCTCAAATTGAGATAACTTTATTCGGTTTAAATTACAATGTATTCACTATAAAGCACATTTAGATATACACACTTTAAACCTAACAAAATAGTCGCACAATAAGAATTAATCAAATTTCATAAGTTCAAATTGTTAATTATGGGCTTTTGAACAAAATTATATAAATTAATCTCAATTTTAAGAGCATTTTACTCGGTTAAATTTCTAACGAGTTCACTAAAAAACCGAATTAGACATGCACGCTTGAAATCGAACAAACCGACCACAAAATGAGTTTCAATGAAATTACATGAGTTCAAATAGTTAATTATAGGCTTTTGAATATGATTAAACCATTTCATCTCAAATTCAGAGCACTTGGTTTAAATTCCAATGTGTTTACTATAAAACTCATTAGATATACACACTTTAAACCTGACAAAATGGTCGCAAAATAAGTATAAATCAAATTTCATGAGTACAAATAGTTAATTATGGGCTTTTGAAACAAAGTATACAACTTGATCTCAATTTTAGAGAATTTTACTCAGTTAAATTTCTAACGGGTTTACTAAAAAGCCCAATTAGACAGGCACGCTTTATATCGAATAAATCGACCACAAAATGAGATTCAATCAAACTAGATGCGTTCAAATTGTTAATTATGAGCTTTTGAATATGATTAAACCACTTAATCTCAAATTGAGATAACTTTACTCGGTTTAAATTATAATTTGTTCACTATAAATCTCATTTAGATATGCACACTTTAAACCTAACAAAACGGTCGCAAAATAAGAATTAATCAAATTTCATGAGTTCAAATAGTTAATTATGGGCTTTTGAACAAAATTATACAACTTAATCTTAATTTTAAGAGCATTTTACTCAATGAAATTTCTAATGAGTTCACTAGAAAACCCAAGTAGACATGCACGCTTTAAATCGATCAAACCGACTACAAAATGAGATTCAATCAAACCACATACGTTCGAATTGTTAATCATGGGCTTTTGAATATGATTAAACAACTTAATCTCAAACTGAGAGCACTTTACTCGGTTTAAATTCCAATGTGTGTACTTTAAAACTCATTAGATATACACACTTTAAACCTAACAAAATGGTCGCAAAATAATTATAAATCAAATTTCATGAGTTCAAATAGTTAATTATGGGCTTTTTAAACAAATATACAACTTGATCTCAATTTTAGAGCATTTTACTTGGTTAAATTTCTGACGGGTGGCGCCTTTGACCCTGTTTTAAGGGGTGCTGATGTAGGCGTCATCGCTAAGGATTCTTCTGGCTCCGTCCTGGGTGGTTGTTCTTTGCTGCTCGCTATCTTCCAGGATCCAGCTTCTGCCGAGGCTTTTGCCGTTTTGGAAGGGCTAAAGTTAGTTGTTGCTTATGGTTGGACAAATGTGATCATTAAAACTGATTTCGCCTCCATTGCCAACAAGGTTAACAACGCTCATCATCAGGATCTCTCCACGGTGCAACATTTGGTCTCTCGCATCCGTTCCACTATTGGTACTTTGCCTGATTGTAAGATCTGCTATGTACCTAGAGATGCAAATGTTGTAGCCCATGTCTTAGCTACTAGGGCTTTGTGTTCTTTTCTTGTTTTTTAATTATAACTTTCTCGATTATTTTCGGGCTTCTGTAAATTCAGAGAGATTCTCCTCTCCTTATGAATAAAATCATGGGTACTCTTTTCCCCATAGGGGCCTACTCACCTCTTGAGGTGTCTGGCTATAAGGTTTTTATAATGAGACCCTTTCCTTCAAAAAAATTCTAACGTGTTCACTAAAAAGCCCAATTAGACATGCACACTTTAAATCGAACAAACCGACCACAAAATGAGATTCAATCAAACTACATACGTTCATATTGTTAATCATGGGATTTTAAATATGATTAAACAACTTAATCTCAAATTAAGAACACTTTACCCAGTTTAAATTCCAATGTGTTTACTTTAAAACTCATTAGATATACACACTTTAAACCTAACAAAACGGTCGCAAAATAATTATAAATATAATTTCATGAGTTCAAATAGTTAATTATGGGCTTTAGAAATAAAGTATACAACTTGAACTCAATTTTAGAGCATTTTACTCGGTTTAATTTCTAACGGGTTCACTAAAAAGCCCAATTAGACATGCACGCTTAAATCGAGCAAACTAACCACAAATGAGATTTACTAAAACTAGATGAGTTCAATTAGTTAAATATAGGCTTTTGAAAATTATTAAACCACTTAATATCAAATTAGAGCACTTATTAGGTTTAAATTCCAATATGTTTACTATAAAACTCATTAGATATACACATTTTAAACCTAACAAAATGGTCGCAAAATAAGTATAAATCAAATTTCATGAGTTCAAATAGTTAAATATGGGCTTTGAAAACAAAGTATATAACTTGATCTCAATTTTAGAGCATTTTACTCAATTAAATTTCTAACGGTTTCACTAAAAAGCCCAATTAGACATGCACGCTTTACATCGAACAAACAGACCACAAAATGAGATTCAATGAAACTACATGCATTCAAATTGTTAACTATGGGCTTTTGAATATGATTAAACCATTAAATCTCAAATTGAGATCACTTTATTCGGTTTAAATTACAATGTGTTCACTATAAAGCTCATTTAGATATGCACACTTTAAAACAAACAAAACGGTCGCAAAATAAGAATTAATCAAATTTCATGAGTTCAAATAGTTAATTATGGTCTTTTAAACAAAATTATACAATTTAATCTCATTTTAAGAGCATTTTAGTCAGTTAAATTTCTAACACGTTCACTAGAAAACCCAATTAGACATGCACGCTTTATATCGAACAAACCCACCACAAAATGTTATTCAATGAAACTACATGAGTTCAAACAGTTAATTTAAGGCTTCTGAATATGATTAAACCACTTAATCTCAAATTTAGAGCACTTTACTCATTTTAAATTTCAATGTGTTTACTATAAAACTCATTAGATATACCCACTTTAAACCAAACAAAATGGTCACAAAATAAGAATTAATCAAATTTCATGAGTTCAAATAGTTAATTATGGGCTTTTGAACAAAATTATACAACTTAATCTCAATTTTAAGAGCATTTTACACGGTTAAATTTCTAACAAGTTCACTAGAAAACTAAATTAGACATGCACGTTTTAAATCAAACAAACCGACCACAAAATGAGATTGAATCAAACTAGATGAGTTCAAATAGTTAATTATAGGCTTTTGAATATGATTAAATCACTTAATCTCAAATTCGGAGCACTTTACTCGGTTTAAATTTCAATGTGTTTACTATAAAACTCATTAGATATTCACATTTTAAACCTAACAAAATGGTCGCAAAATAAGTATAAATCAAATTTCATGAGTTCAAATAGTTAATTATTGGCTTTTGAAACAATGTATACAACTTGATCTCAATTTTAGAGCATTTTACTCAGTTAAATTTCTAACGGGTTCACTAAAAAGCCCGATTAGACATGCACGATTTAAATCAAACAAACCGACCACAAAAGGAGATTTAATCAAACTACTTACGCTAAAATTGTTATTTATGGGCTTTTAAAAATGATTAAACCACTTAATCTCAAATTGGTATAACTTTACTCGGTTTAAATTATAGTGTTTTCACTATAAAGCTCATTTAGATTTGCAGACTCTAAACCTAAAAAAACGGTCGCAAAATAAGAATTAAACAAATTTCCTGAGTTCAAATAGTTAATTTTGGGATTTTGAACAAAATTATAAAACTTAATCTAAATTTTAAGAGCATTTTACTCGGTTAAATTTCTAACGCGTTCACTAAAAAACCCAATTAGACATGCATGCTTAAATCGAACAAACCGACTACAAAATGAGATTCAATGAAACTACATGAGTTCAAATAGTTAATTATAGGCTTTTGAATATGACTTAATCACTTAATATCAAATTCAGAGTACTTTATTAGGTTTAAATTCCAATGTGTTTACTATGAAACTCATTAGATATTGACACTTTAAACCTAACAAAATGGTCGCAAAATGAATATAAATCAAATTTCTTGAGTTCAAATAGTTAATTATGGGCTTTTGAAACAAAGTATGTAACTTGATGTCAATTTTAGAGCATTTTACTCAGTTTAATTTCTAACGTGTTCACTAAAAAGCCCAATTAGACATGCACGCTTTATATCGAACAAACTGACTATAAAATGAGATTCAATCAAACTACATGCGTTCAAATTGTTTTTTAATGAATGGGCCTCATTAAAAAAACTATAGCCAGTCACCTCGAGACGTGAGTAGGCCCATATGGGGAAAAGAGTACCCATAGATTTTTTGAGAAGTAGAGGAGAACCTCTCCGAGTTTACAGAAGCCCGAATATAATCGGGAAAGTTACAACCAAAAGTGCAAGAAATAAATGAATGCAATGCCCTAGTAGCTAAGACATGGGCTACAACGCTTGTGTCTCTAGGTACATAACAAATCTTACAATCAGGCAAAGTACCAAGAGTGAATCGAATGCGAGACACCAAATGTTGCACTGTGGAAAGATCTTGGTGATGAGCGTTGTTAACCTTGTTGGTAATAGAAGCGTAATCAGTTTCAATTATCACATTAGTCCAGCCATTAGCAACAACAAATTTTAAACCTTCCAGAATTGCAAGTGCCTCGGCAGAAGCTGGATCCGGGCAGACAAAAGGTAGAAAGAAACCACCAAGGACAGAACCAGAAGAATCCCGAGAGATGATGCCTGCAGCTGCACTCCCTAACAAGGGGTCAAAGGAGCCATCTATATTCATCTTGACGAAACCATTATTCGGTTTCGTCCATCTAGCTTGAGCAAAAATGGGCTCAACTAGCCGGGTACGTAGGCAGATGGCATCAATGATTGATGTATAGTCATTGAAAAGTTTTTCCGTATTGGAAACAGCTAACCAAACTGGTTGAAGATGGTTGTTATGGGCGAAGTTTTAACGGAGGTTCCATAAATTCCAAAGGATCGTAAGAATGAACGAGAATTGATGTAAGGAAAGAAAACCAGCAACTTCAGAAAGCCACTGGTGGGGGAAATATTGGTGTTGAATAAAATTCGATTCGGGAGTCCTACCAACTGGAGCGCCTCCCTAGCACTAGAACAATCTCTCATAGCATGGATAGTGGTTTCAATAACCATGTTGCAAATTGGGCAAATCCCCGTACCGAGATTGGCCTGTAGGATTTTATGGCCAGATGAGAGCGCATCATGACATAACCGCCACCCAACGGGACGAACCTTGGGTAGGGTAGGAAGTTAAGATAGAATTTTCCAAATCTTAGAAGGTCTATTAACTGGCCCTAGTTGCAACTTTAAAAATTGGTATCCAGACTGAACCGTAAACATGCCAAAATCATGATGACCTCAAAGGGTGGTGTCTTTTATGTCATTAATGATTGGTTCATTAAGGATGGTATTAGCATCCTCATGGGAGAAGTAACCCCTTACTTTTGATTCATCCCATCGGGGTAGGAGAGGCAACATGAAGGTTCCTGCACGAAGAGGAACTTCGCCATTTATCTCATAATCACCAATAAAGATATACAGGCTAAGAGCCTCCCCATTTGTCAAAGTGGATCTGTATTTAACTGGATATGCGTGGCCTTTTGAAGAAACCATTGCGAAGTTTAGAGATAGCTATGCTAATACCTTTCCAGGCAAAAGAAGATCTCCGAGAGTGTTCGGATTCAAGGATTGAAACCGATGGGAACTACTTGCATTTATAGAATTGACTAAGGAGATTATCAGGTTCGCAAATTAGACGCCAGATTTGTTTGCCTAGTAAAGCAACATTAAAGTGGTGTGGATCCCAAAATCATATACCTCCTGCTGCTTTCGGTAGACATATAGTGTCCCAAGGGAGCATATGCCAACCTCGTTTGTCAGCTTTGCCAGACCACCAATATCGGCGTATCGAAGTGGTCATGTCATCAATAATGTTTTTGGGTAAAAGGTAGCAAGACATAACATATTGAGGCATAGATTGTATGACTGATTTGATGAAAATTTCTCTACCACTAATGGAGAGGAGATGTTTATCCCATTTACTCAAGCGAGCATTCATTTTTTCCCTAGTAAACCCCAAGGCCGTTGTCTTGTTCTTCCCTATTAAGATAGGGACTCCCAGATAAATACATGGATCATAAACTTCTCTTACATGAAGGATATCATTAATTTCCGATTGAAGCGACATGGAAGTTTTCCAAAAAAAGAAAATAGTAGACTTTTCAAAGTTCACCGCCTGCCCAGACGAAGTAGCATAAGTATGTAGAGCATCTTTAAGTCATTGAGTTTTAGTAGTTGTATTCTTAATGAAAACAACGTAGTTATCCGCGAAAAGGAGGTGGTTAATGTGTGGCTCATTCCTACTAGCACAAAGCCAGGTAGATTACCATTTGCTTGCTCAGCATTGAGCAGTGCTGAAAGGCCTTGGGTACAGAAAAGAAAAAGGAAAGGAGATAGAAAGTCCCCTTGCCTTAAACCTCCATGGGGTTTGAAGGGTAGTGAAAAGGAATCATTAACATGTACTTGAAAAGAAACAGAGGATATGCACCTCAAAATAAGGGAAACTCAGTGGGTGTTAAAACCTAGCTTAAGCATAATTTGTTCAAGGAAAGGCCATTCAGCACGATCAAATGCCTTTTCGATGTCTAGCTTTAGGCTAGTGTCACAGCCCACGAGCCCAACGATGGGGTTGCTGCAGTCCAATCCGCCCAAAGATATCTCACCAATGTTTTGGGTTTGCCAAGCCCACTAGAATTGTCCACTTATCCTATGTGAACACACCATGTGAACATAGGAGATTCTTTCCGTAACTAGTCAGGAATATTCATAGAATGACACCATCGTGGTTGGTGGGAATTAATCCCACTGATGTAAACTAATAGTGATCATTGGATTTAATTGGGGCCAATTATAAATAGAGGCTCACCCCTCCTTATTTCTTCACTTCATCATTAAGTAAAGAAATCATTCACTCAAACGTTCTCTCTCTCTTGTTTTGTCTTTCTTCGCTTGTTTTGTTTCTGCGAATTATAAAGCTTTGAGGGCTTTGTTTAGAGACTGACTTAGGCGAGTCGAGACCTAAGGCCGCGCGGTTTTGCTAGAAAGATTTTAGACCCGTGATAAGTGGTATCAGAGCAAGGCTCGTGGAACACAGTTCGAGATGACAAGTTCATGAACCAGATGTTCGAGGAAGACACTATTGGAGATGGCAAGATGAAGAGAGTTTGTTACGATGCAAATGTTAGAGTCCTTTAAGAATGACATCTTATGTTGAATCAACAAGACATTCAACATAAAGATTTGATGGAGGGCATAAAGAAGATCCATGAGTCTCGTCTTGATAAACTTGAATCCATGGTGGATAAGATCAAGGATGAGACACAACATGCCATCAATGAGTTGAAGAGTGATGCTCGAGATAGTTTCCATACCTTGTTCGAGAAGATGAAAGTCCGAGACAACTCCATCCAACCCACAATGGAGGCCATGAAAAAAACTCAAGGTGTCTTGGAGTCCCGTCTTAACCAGTTAGAGTCCATGGAGGACAGGTGTAAAGACGAGACCCAATGTGTTCTCAAAGAGTTGAAACCGTTCGAGGGAGTAATGCTTGTGAAGCGAAGGTGAAGGCTTTGTGGATTGAGGTGGATGGGCTCAAGAATGAAATACTTAGTTCCAAGACAACATTGAGTGAAAGGGGTGTGCTCAACACCTTCTTGATGAGACTTAGATCAAGGGTAGAACTTGCATCGGAGCAAGGAGATGCCCATGTTTCTTCAAAGGCCAATGATGAGGCCCAATTTCTTATCGAGCTTGCGGGAGACAAGCCAACTAGTACCAAGACGTCCAAGCCCATAAAGAAAGACAATGGGAGTGGTAAGACTAAGTCCGTGCGAGAAAAGAAGGTGAGCAGAAGATTGAAGTGCTAATTCTGTGATGGCACACATTTGATAAGGAGCTATCCCGAGAAGAATTGCCTTGCTGCCATCGTCAAGGAACCAGACGAGCCACTAGAAGAAGTAGTGCAACTTGGCACAATTGCGTTTTCCAGCAAGCCAAGTAAGAACACCAAGTAAGAACCAAGGTACGACTATGAGTGCCGAAGTAGCCAAACCAAGGTGAAAACCCAATGAGATAGCAAATGACAAAGCTATCAAGCCGAGGGTAAAGAGGAATCAACTGAAGTTCCACCAATACAAGGGGCCACATAAGTTGTGAAATTTCCCATTAAAATATGCTACAACCTACATTAATTGAAGGCTGAAAGAGTTAGCCATGTCCAAGAAGGCTACTAAGGATCTTACCGAGAGTGTTCGTGGGAAGAACACTTCTTTAGAGACAATGATCAAGAAAGGTTCGAAGGGAGCCAAGCCGAAGAGGGACATAGTGACTGTAAAGACACCACCCATGGGCAAGGTGGAGAAGAAGCGAAGGACTTAAAGTAAGAAGCACCAACGCAAAAGGAAACACCGAACTTCAAGGAAGAAGAGTCGATGCAAAAAGAGAGCTCCAAACATTAAGTCAGATGGGCGGATGCGACCAAGGGTAACAGACTTCGTAGAAGGGCCGATACAATAGACTGCAAAGAACTTTGAGGCATAAAGTTCAATGCAAAGGGGGTCAGGCTTCATGGAGACAGAAGGGTTGACCCATTTTAGAGTAAATTCGATAACCAAGAGGAAGGTACATCTCAAACACAACACTTATGTTTTTGAGTTTGATTTACCATCATTGTGGAGTATAGGTCGAGTTAGACCTATCTCATATTGCGGAGAAGACAAAGCTTGGAAGGGACCTTTCAGAGTTCTAAGGAGCCAAACAGATGTGCTGACGAGTCTGAAAGTTCATCTAGTATTTAATGTGGTGACACCCAAGACTTTGCCGCGGGCCAAGAGTGTCCGAGTCAAGGTAAATCAAGATATGAAAGAGATGTATCCGAAGGCGTCTTAGCATGCGACTGACATCACTTAGCGGGAAAAGTCAAAGCGAGCAATCCTTATAGGGGGACATGAGCAAGTCGAGACGTCGAAAGGACACCAAGATGATGTGAGGAATGGTGCAGAGGATCGAACAAGGCAGGAGCCGACATAAGTAGTTCTTATGGGGGAACCGCATCAAGTTGAGGCATCGAGTAGCAGCATCCAAGATGGACCAACCCAGGATTGTTTTAGTAGAGCGACGAGGGTGTCACTAAGTTCAGTGGGGGAGAATGTCACGTCCTGCGCATTGGGGTCTGTGACAGTCGCGCACAAGTCTGACAACAAGGTTCCATCGGGCTTGCCAAGACCACCAGACTTGGCCCAACACTTGGAGAATGCTAGAAAGCCCATTTTAGATATGGAAAGAGACAACTTATCAGATAAGGATTTGGGGAAAACTTTCCATATCAGGAGAGATCATTTATCCAGGGAAACATTTCTATGAATTGATGTAATTAGATATGATTTGATAGAGTTTCTTTCGATAGGTGATTTTGTATTTAATTCGGGCTAATCCTAGCCATTCGTGTAAATTGATCTTGACCATTGATTGAGTGAGAGCTCAACTATAAATAGAGAGCTCTCACCAACATTGGTAATCACCCAACAATCCCATTTATCCTCCTTTGAGTGAGAGTAATAAAGCTCTGAGGCATTTAATCTAGTTCTCCTTGTTCTTTCTTTGCTTTGTTCTATTTGTTCTTGTTGCCTCTCGAGTGGCTAAGAGTAGCCACCATAGTGCTATTAAGCTTCTGCATCCATTGAAGCTTTGAGGGCTTGTCTAGGACTTTGTCGAGCTAGAGTTCTCGCAAGGCTAAATGAAGGCTAACTTAGTCACTAAGATCGGACCAAGTAGCGTCACAAAGCGTCTAAGGATGCACGTTCTGGACAAGTAGAGGAGTTCTACGGACGTGAAACTCTACGGACGTGACAAATATTCACCGATAAAGTTGCCAACAGTTATTTTCTAACACAAAAGAAATTGTCTCCCAAACAGGCACGGTGTCAAATGTTCTTAGCGGAATTCAACTTTGTCATGGAGTACAAGCCGGGAAAGGACAACTGTGTGGCCGATGCACTAAGCCGAAGGTACAACATAGAGTTCATCAGTAGACCCGAAGGACCGTTATTATCACGCATCAAGGAGGGCTTAGCTCATGATCCGATAGCCCATTCCTTGATCAATCATACCAAGGAGGGTAAGTCTAGACGGTTCTGGCTCGAGAACGACCTCTTGTACACCAAGGGATGACGCCTCTATGTCCCATAATACATGAAGTTGCGGAAAGAGCTATGCGGGAATGTCATGATTCCATGTGGCCTGGCCATCCAGGAGTGTACTATACATTGGCGTTGTTAGCGGATCAGTATTATTGGCCACACATGGACAATGATGTGGAGGTCTATGTGAAGACTTGTCTTATTTGCCAGCAAGACAAGATCGAAGCCAAGAAACTAACAGGATTGTTACAACCATTGCCGATTCCAGAGCGTCCATTAGAGAGTATTTTTATGGACTTTATAGTCGGTTTGCCGAGTACTGACGGGTTTGCCAGTATTATCGTGGTTGTTGACAGGTTTTCGAAGTATGCCACCTTCATTCCTGCCAGCAAGGAGTGCCCAACTGAGGAAGCAACCCAATTTTTCCTCAAGAATGTGGGAAAGTATTGGGGGGTGCCAAGGACGATCGTGAGTGACTAAGACCCTCGCTTCACGAGCAAGTTCTGGACCGAGTTTTCAAGCTAATGGGGACATACTTGAACATGTCCACAAGTGTTCATCCACAGACTGATGGGCAAACCAAACGAGTGAATGCGTTATTGGAGATTTATCTCTGACACTATGCAAGTGCGACTAAGCGTGACTGACCAAAGTTGCTAGATGTGGCCCAATTTTCCTACAACTTGTAGCGGATAGAGGCCACAGACCAAAGTCCTTTTGAGATTGTGAACGAACAACAGCCACTCACTCCCAAGGCATGGCAAGAGCATCTTGACTTAGCCCGAGCTTGTTTGCACAAGGTGGGTAAGTTTACCAAAAAGTGGGCTGATCGAAGGCGTAGTGATACAAATCCGGTTGCGGAATATCCGAATGTATTTTTGATTTTCCGATCATGATTCTAGTAAATAACTGAAATTAAAAATATGAATTTTGTAATGAAACTTACAAGGTGATATAGAGTTGATAGATAATATGGTGAATTGGAATGATGATAATATGGTTTGTTGTGTTTAGGATGAAGTATGGAAATATGGATGTATGGATGATGAAAGTGAAAAAAATTGTAATTGATGGTGCGGTATAAACAAAGGAGAAACCAACACTAAAAAGTGAAGACCCATTCCTTAAGAGTTTTTAAACCGTGACTTGGGTGAAAGGTTATGGATTGTGACCCTCTAGTTATAAGAACTAGGAACTAGCAATATAAAAAAATGAAAAGGGATGAATGCCACAAGAACAATCTTGCAAGCTGATAAAGTTCAAAAAGAACTATGAAAGAGAAACACTCTCAAGTTGTAATATATGCCAAAAGTTCTTTTTCATACAATGGAATAAGTTCCTGTTTATAGGTGTAAGACAACAACAAATTGATTAAACTAGACAAAGATTAAAGACTCATTATTCTAATGTTAAAGGCTTATTAATTTGTAGGTTATCCTATCTCCAATTGACAGCAAAAAAGTTTGATCTAGAAGGATGAATGTGGACATTCGTAGGATGAATGTAGACGTACATATCATCCACATGGAGAAACCCTTGGTCTAATGAACTTGATTAAGTTGTCATTCATCCTCCTTTAATGGGTTATTGATAAAGCATTGAATTCAACAATTGAATGGCCTCTTGAATTTTTGGAAGAAGCATCTTGTGACTATTCCCGTATTGAATTTCCAGCATGCACTGTCTTCAATAAATTAATCATATCTTAAGCTCCTGATATCGGATTGAGGTGATTCAAAGTGCGTTAGAAAGCTAAGAAATAGGAGAATAAGTTTGAAGAAGATCTAAAGAGTCAAATATGCCCATATCTGATCCAAAAATTGCAAACAAGTTGAATGATATTCCTTGAATTCCCTCCTTAAGTGTTGTTTTAACTCCTGCCTTTACTCTCCCTTAAGTGATGATAATGAAGGCTTTCATAGCATGTATTCTCTGATAAAAAAAAACTGATCAACTTTAGGGGCGTTAAAGTAGCATTTAGGTAGTGTTTATGTAGCTCTTTAAGTGGTGTATTTAGGAGCTCTTCAATGCCTTGTAGCGTAGTTGAAACTGACAGCCTTTAAGTGGTGTAAATATCCCTTGAGTGTGTTGAAACTGATCAACCATTATGGTGTCTTCAAGTGTATTCAATTGGTGGTAAATGACTTGTCATTCTTGTAGAAAATGATCAACCATTTGATCCCAAATGAGTACCCTAGCTGAAAATATATGAGCAACCATTAGATAACATCTTTTTAAATAAAATAAATGTTTGAAAGAAACTTAATGAAATAACAAACATCAATAAGCTCTTAAACTTTAAATGAACTAACATGCATAAACTGACATGCATTAATTAAACTAACAAGCTTAAAAGAACTAACATGCTTAAATGTTTGAAACAAACATAAGTGGAACAATATGTTTAAATGAACAATAAGACTTATTTATTCATGAGAAAAATACTAAAATTAAATATACAAAATATAATAAACTCATGCAAGCTAAATGCTCATGCAATTTCATGCAACACTCCTATGCTAGCACTCAAATGCATATATTAAAATGCAAAAGTAACATGTTGCATTTGTTCAAAAGATGGCCAAGGCTCCAAGTCCTTGCCAAGCTACACATGGTATTGAGGAAACCATGAGTGCACAAGGGGCTTGTGCGATGGTACGAGGGACCATTCAAGATCGTAAAGCGAGTAGGTGATGTGGCCTACAAACTAGAGTTACCGTCAAAGCTCAAGGTTCACCCCGTTTTCCATGTGAGTATGCTCAAACCATTTCATGCGGATGCTGAAGATCTGGATCATGGCAAGTCACATAGAGCACCGATAGGAGTAAACGTCTCCTATGAGAAGGAGGTTCGAGAAATCCTACCTGACAGGATTATCCGACGGAAGAATCATCGATCAAGGCAAGAGTACTTTATCCAATGGAAGGGACTTCCTGACAACGAAGAGAGTTGGGAACCAACCGAAGACCTTTGGCAATTCCAAGACAAGATTGTCGAGTTCCACTCTCAAGACGCAACGAGGGTGTTGCTAAATTCAGTGGGGGAGAATGTCGCAACCCGCGAGCCCAACGATAGGGTTGTTGTAGTCCAATCCGCCTAAGCCTATCTCACCAAGGTTTTGTATTTGCCAAGCCCACTAGAATTGTCCACTTATCCTATGTGAACACACCATATGAACATAGGAGATTCTTTCCATAATTAGTCGGGAATACTCTTAGAATGATGCCATTGTGGTTGGTGGGAATTAATACTAACCATTGATGTAAATTAATAGTGACCGTCAAATGTAATGGGGGCCAAGTATAAATAGAGGCCCACCCCTCCTCATTTCTTCACTTCATCGTTGAGTAAAGAAATCATTCACTCAAACATTCTCTCTCTCTTGTTTTGCCTTTCTTCTCTTGTTTTGTTTCCGCGAATTATAAAGCTTTGAGGGCTTTGTTTAGAGGCTGACTTAGGCGAGTCGAGACCTAAGGCCGCACGGTTTTGCTAGAAAGATTCTAGACCCGTGACACTAGCACCTTTGGCAAGCGAGGTCTCATCGGTATTTAGGGTGTGGATAAGCTCATGTGCAATGAGAATATTGTCAGTGATGTTTTGCCCTTGAACAAAAGCAACTTGATTGCCACTTATGAATAAAGATATAATAGATTTTAGGCAATTAACAAGAACTTTTGCAACTGTCTTGTAAAGAACTGTGCAGAGGCTAATAAGTCTAAGATGGCGCATTGTTGAGGGTTCGCTGATCTTTGGTATAAGAACAAGGATAGTACGATTGACCTCTTCCATATTAATCGACCCTCGTAAGAGTCTAAGGCAGAGGTTTCCATGTTGGGAATCCATCTACTCCTAGAGCTTTCCGCGGGTTAATATCACGAAAAGTAATAGTAACTTCATCTACTGTGAATTCCTTAATAAGGTCATTATTCATCGTTGCAGTTACAATAATAGGAATGTTTTCCAAAATGGAAGAAGCAATTGTAGGGGAGGACGACGTAAAAAGGTTTCGAAAGTAGTCAATAGCAGTAGTCATAATGTATGTTGTATGTATTTGCCATATATTCTGGTTGTTGAGAAGCCCAGCAATATGATTCTTCTGCCGTCGACTATTTGCTCTAGCATGAAAGAAAGCAGTATTTTTGTCACCGTGTGCTAACCATTGTGTATGAGCTTGTTGAGACTAGTATATTTCTTTCGCATTAGCAAGCTGTCAAGCTCACTCTTAGAGGAAATTAAGTTTTAGATGTCCACATCAGAGAGATGTCGTTTGAGGCACATATTAATGAAATCATTAAGTTGAGTGATACGTTCATTGGATTTAATACGCTTATTTATTTGCCAAGAGGCTAGAAAACATCCAATGTCCCTAAATTTATCAAGGGTTGAGCGAGAATGGTAGACCAAATCTCTCTAATTTAGGAGGATACTTCCGAACTATCAACCCAGCAAGTCTCATAGCGAAAAAGGCTTTTAGAGTGTTTGGATATGAGAGCCCGAGATGGGATAGAGTCCATTAAGATAGGGCAATGGTCAGAACGTGCTTGAAAGAAGGGTGTAGCTTGGAAGTTAGGAAAAGAGTTGAACCATACAAAATTACCAAGAAATTGATCAATTCTTTCCATAATTATTTTCATATTACGTCCAAATCTAGTCCAAGTGAACCATCCTGACGTTGGCTTACAATCAAAATGATCATTCTTTGTAGGACAATCTCTGAAATTATTAATATGCGATTGCGCACGACGAATACCGCCTCGTTTTTCATTATCATATAGGATTTCATTAAACTCCCCTCCTAAAAGCCATGGAAGGGAAGAGGTAGATTGTAAAGTATCTATTAGTTGCCATGTTTTGTATTTGTTCGAAGTTTCAGTGAAACCATGTAAACCAGAGAAATGGAATTGTGTTTGTCCAAAAGAAATAATAACATCAATATGACGATTCGAGTAAGAAAGCAAATCAATAGAGGTTTTATTATTCTAAATAATAGCAAGCCTTGTACAAGAAGGGTTGGATTCAATGGCAATGCAACCATGCATTCCTATCTTGATCCTAATACAGTCCATATTACGTTTGTTTAACCAAGTTTCACAAAGAAATAAAAAATCGGCATCATGCTTTGAGACAGCATGTTGTAAATCATGAACTGCCTGGGTGTTGCCAAGACCCTGAGAATTCCAACATAATAATTTCATGTGGCTTGGCAGGGTTGATCATCATCAACCGCTGCCAGAGAGTTTTTTGCGTTGCTTATCCCAGCTTTTTCATTTGAGCCTTTGTTTGAAGATCGAGGCCGTTTAGGCTTGTGGCCCTCATCCGAAGGTGGCGTTCTTTTTGTGCCTCTATTTTAAGTAGGACGAGTAAGTCGTTTAGGAGTTGGCGCATTGTCTAGCCATTCAGTACCTCCTGGAAGTCAGGATCATTAGCTAAATCCGTCTCCAACAAATTGTTAATTATGGGATTTGGAATACGATTAAACCACTTAATCTCAAATTCAGATCACATTACTCGTTTTAAATCACAATGTGTTCATTATAAAGCTCATTTATATATGCACACTTTAAACCTAACAAAACGGTCACAAAATAAGAATTAATCAAATTTTATGAGTTCAAATAGTTAATTATGGGCTTTTGAACAAAATTATACAACTTAATCTCATTTTAAGAGCATTTTACTCGGTTAAATTTCTAACGAGTTCACTAGAAAACCCAATTAGACAATGCACGCTTTAAATCAAACAAACCGACCACAAAATGAGATTGAATCAAACTACATGAGTTCAAATAGTTAATTATAGGCTTTTGAATATGATTAAACCTCTTAATCTTAAATTTAGAGCACTTTACTGAGGTTAAATTTCAATGTGTTTACTATAAAACTCATTATATATACACAATTTAAACCTAACAAAAAGGTTGCAAAATAAGTATAAATCAAATTTCATGAGTTCAAATAGTTAAATATGGTCTTTTGAGACAAAGTATACAACTTGATCTCAATTTTAGAGCATTTTACTCGGTTAAATTTCTAACGGGTTCACTAAAAAGCCTAATTAGACATACGTGCTTTAAATCGAACAAACCGACCACAAAATGAGATTCAATCAAACTACAAACGTTGAAATTTTTAATTATGGGCTTTTGAATATGATTAAACCACTTAATCTCAAATTGAGATCACTTTACTTGATTTAAATTACAATGTGTTCACTATAAAGCTCATTTAGATTTGCACACTTTAAACCCAACAAAACGGTCGCAAAATAAAAATTAATCAAATTTCATGAGTTCAAATAGTTAATTATGGGCTTTTGAAACTGATGTAGGCCAAACTTGTTGATGATGCTGAATGGCACACTTTGATTGTAGGACCTAGGAAGGAAGCAAGTATCTCGCAAGAAGTGGCTTCAAAAATGACGAATTAAGGATAATGGATGAAAGGAATAGGTGAAATTAATGAAGGGTATAGTTTAGGGATAGATTTGGAAGTGGAAGGATGTGTGGTGTTGATAAGAGTGAATGGATGTTTGGGACGTTTTGTGATGATGATAAAAGATGAGAATGATGAATGGAATGAGATGATATGTAAGGATGGTGATATGGTGAAATGGAAATAGTATCTTATAGATACTCAAGGAAGAACTAAGTTATAGAAAACCTAATCCCGAATCTTATATTGATCATTAAGGAGTGGTGATAAATCGATTTTGACTCTTTTAGTATATTAAACTAAAAGAACCAAAAGTAACAAGATGGATAGAAAGGGGTTGATGCCACAAGTACAAAAGTACTTGATAAGTCAATAAAGTTCTAAGAATAACTAAACGAGATAAAATTCTCACAAGTAATTTTATATAATCTTAATGGTGCGTTTTACAAATGAAAATTCAAGTCCTATTAATTGAAAATAAAAGGGTGTGGCCAAGGGACATTTCCCTTTGAAAAGCTGGTTGAATAGTGGCCTTGGTGTCTGTTCAATTGGTGGTGTCTCCTTCCTTAACCGTTCGGTTGAATGGTGTCTCCTTCCAATAGTTGTTGGAACTTTTCGGTTTAAAATTCCAGCCAGCAAGTCATCAGTAATTTGGAAATATCTCGAGTTTGCGATATTGGATTGATGCGATTCAACATGTGTTGGAAATATAAAAGATAGAGCAACAACATTCATGAAGACACTGAAACCCAGTTCTACTTGGATCCTGCTCGAAAATGTCAAACAAGTGGACCATCATGAATCTGCCCAATGAAGATTGTAGTTTAGCTAAAATGAATGTATATGCTGAAACAAATTGAAATAAGCTAAAATGAGCAAGAAACATTGTAGTTTAGCTAATATTAAGAATAAGATGACTTAGAATAATCATAAAGATGTGGTTATGCAATCGTGAATCATCACTAAATAGCGAAAGCATGCTTGTCAAATTATAAAATGCATAAATTCGATAATAGAAGATAAAGTAAGGTATAACTCCCTTAAAATCTGTCTTGAAGATATTCAATGATGTGATCAAACCATAGAGAAAATTGGTGTTGATTAAGATTGTATCATCCTTCCCTTCTTTTTGGCGATTTGTCCTCAAATCGAGATTGTTCTTTAATGGACACCTCCTTGTTGTTAGGGTGGACGAATTCTCATTCCTTCCAAGTGATGTATTCAATCTTCTCGGGTCATCCTTATCTAAATAGGCGTTAATTCTTTGGAATCCTCTTTTTGCAACGTCATGCCTTCTAAGAGCAAAAGTTCTTCTTTGAATCATTCCTCGGCTCGAAACATCATGTTCTTTGAAAAAGATATGTAATTTTTCATCTCCACTCTTCGAATCATCATAATGGTTGTTGAAGAGTCTTAACTGTAGTGCTCTCTTGGAATGGAAAATTTTGATGCACCCATCAACCCTAGAATGACAAAAGAACCTACCATCGTTGTTTGGTAGGATAACACCAAGTATGTGAATCAATTTGCTGCAAAAGAAATCATAGTTAGAGAATGAGTAACTATTAACAAAATGAACGAAAATAGCAAACCAAGGTGGATGTTTAATGGGTGTTGGTTGTTGAGTTTCCATTAAGATTGACAATGCAATTGGAACATCTCTTGGGGTATTCCTTTTATTATCCTATAAAAATGAAAATTCAAAAATAGGAAGAAAAGAATTTTTAGATAAAATCTGCTTTTCTTCTTCACATTCATTCTTTTCTTTATCTGCCTTTTGAATCTCTCTTTCATTCTCACACTCTTCCTTTTCAGTTCGCGCATTTTCAACTCCAACATACTCTTCATTCACAATCTCATTTTTATTTTCAACTTCGGTTGTTTCTTTTTTCTTTAAAATGCTCTTATTCCGTTGCACCTTTTTTGACTTTCTCTTTCCCCTTTTTGTTTTCACTCCATGTTGCAATTCGCTTAGACAATTGTTCCTGGTTACGGTGTACTTGACTTGGGCTCAAAGGTGTTAGGATGATCTTTCTTCCTTCAAACATAAATGAGAACTAATTGGGGTAACCGTCATGAACTACTCTCTTGTCGTATTGCCACGGTCTCCCAAGAAGAATATGACTTGCACTCATAGGTAGTATGTCACACGAGACTTCATCTATGTATCTTCCAATGAAAAATGGAATTTTCACTTGCTTGTTGACTTTTAATTCTCCTCCATCATGCAACCATTGTAGTTTATACGGATTTGGAGGTTTGGTGGTTTTGAGACCAAGTTGTTCTACCATCATAGTGCTTTCTATGTTGGTAAAACTTCCTCCATCAATTATTAAAGAGTAAATCTTGTTGTTCACATGGCATCTAGTGTAGAAAATGTTCTCCCTTTGTTGGTCTTCTTCATTCATCGCTTCTAATCTTAATGTTCTTTTCACAATGAGAACTTGTCCTGATGTGGAAGAAAATCACAAGATTCTGGTGACATGGTTAGAATAACGAAAATAAAATCCTTACCCAATATGTTTCCCAGCAAAGCCTCACTAATTCACTCCAAGGGAAATTTCTCTCTTATGCTCTCTTCGTGTTTGCACTCTAGGACTTAATTGCTTTTACTTTCCTCTTTTGATCTCACAACTCTCTTGTCTTTTTACACTCTTTTCTCTCGTGTATAGTTCTTAGAAGAAGTTACTCAAGACATAGGCAAGTAAAATGTGCTTGTGCGTCACTGAAATTGTTATTTTAAAAGAAAAGAAAGGAAGTAGGATGAAAAGAAAGATTTAGAATGAAAAAAAATAAAAACGGGGTTACTTACTTTACAAGAAAACTTACAACCTTCCTTCATCAACAATCAAAGTCTTGAAGATGAAATGGCTTCTCGACTTGATGTTGAAGATGATGTGGTTATGCTTTCTCACCCTTGATCTTGTACTTTTGAATCTGTTTTTTCTTTTCTCTTTTTTTTTCGAAACTGACTTTTCTCGTTCTTTTTTTTGTTCGAATTGACTTTTTGATACGATCCTAATCAGCACCTATTTTCTCTATGGTTTGATCACATCATTGAAAATCTTGAATACTAATTCTAAGGGAGTTCTACCTTACTTTATCTTCTATTATCTAATTTATGCATTCTATAATTTGACAAGCACGCTTTTTCTATTTAAGTGATGCTTCGTGATTGCATAACTACATCTTTATAATTATTCTAAGTCAGCGTATTCTTAATATTAACTAAACTATATTATTTTTAGCTCATTTTAGCTTATTTCAATTCGTTTCAGCTTATACATTGTATACTTATTGTTTCAGCTATTTTAAGTAAAGATAATAGTTTGAGGAAGCTTAAAGGCATCAAAGGTAGCTGAACTCTACTTGGAAAGGATTATGGTAGCTCGTAGTAGCTCAAGAATGACTAAGACGCAAAGGAATGCAAAGGAGCTCAAATGGAGGACTATTTCAGCTCCTGAAATTAAAGGAACTATGTAGAGAAGCTCACGAACTAAAAGGCCGAGCTAAACCAGCTAAAGTCAGGTGGTTCGTGAACAAACCGACCACAAAATGAGATTGAATCAAACTACATGAGTTCAAATAGTTAATTATGGGCTTTTGAAACATAGTATACAACTAGATCTCAATTTTAAAGCATTTTACGGGGTTAAATTTCAAACGGGTTCACTAAAAAGCCCAATTAGACAAGCACGCTTTAAATCGAACAAACCGTCCAAAAAATGAGATTGAATCAACGTACATCAGTTCAAATAGTTAATTATAGGCTTTTGAATACAATTAAACCACTTAATCTCAAACTCAGAGCACTTTACTTGATTTAAATTCTAATGTGTTTACTATAAAATTCATTAGATATACACACTTTAAAACTAACAAAACCGTTGCAAAATAAGTATAAATCTAATTTCATGAGTTCAAATAGTTAATTATGGGCTTTTGAAACAAAGTATATAACTTGATCTCAATTTAAGAGTATTTTATTCGGTTAAATTTCTAACGAATTCACTAAAATTCCCAATTAGACATGCACACTTTAAATCGAAGAAACCACAAAATGAGATTCAGTTAAACTACATGCACTGAAATTGTTAGTTATGGTCTTTTGAATATGATTAAACTACGTAATCTCAAATTGAGATCACTTTACTCGGTTTAAATTACAATATGTTCACTATAAAGCTCATATAGATATGCACACTTTAAACCTAACAAAATGGTCGCAAAATAAGAATTAATCAAATTGCATGAGTTCAAATAGTTAATTAAGGACTTTTGAACAAAATTATACAACATAATCTCAATTTTAAGAGCGTTTTACTCGCTTAATTTTCTAACGAGTTCACTAGAAAACCCAATTAGATATGCACGCTTTAAATCGAACAAACCATCCAAAATATGAGATTGAATCAACCTACAAGAGTTCAAATAGTTAATTATAGGCTTTTGAATATAATTAAACCACTTAATATCAAATTCAGAGCACTTTAGTCGGTTTAAATTTCAATGTGTTTACTATAAAACTCATTAGATATACACACTTTAAACCTAACAAACCGGTCGCAACATAAGTATAAATCAAATTTCATGAGCTCAAATAGTTAATTATAGGCTTTAGAAACATAGTATACAACTTGATCTCAATTTTAGAGCATTTTACTCAGTTTAATTTCTAACGGGTTAACTAAAAAGCCCAATTAGAGATGCATGCTTAAATCGGGCAAACCGACCACAAATGAGATTTAATGAAACTACATGAGTTCAATTTGTTAAATATAGGCTTTTGAATATGATTAAAACACTTAATATCAAATTCAGAGCACTTTATTAGGTTTAAATTCCAATATGTTTACAATAAAACACATTATATACACATTTTAAACCTAACAAAACGGTCGCAAAATAAGTATAAATCAAATTTCATGAGCTCAAATAGTTAATTATGGGCTTTGGAAACAAAGTATATAACTTCATCTCAGTTTTAGAGCATTTTACTCAGTTAAATTTCTAACGGGTTCACTAAAAAGCCCAATTAGACATGCACGCTTTAAATCGAACAAACCGACCACAAAATAAGATTCAATGAAACTACATGCATTCAAATTGTTAAATATATGGGCTTTTGAATATGATTAAACCACTAAATCTCAAATTGAGATCACTTTACTCGGTTTAAATTACAATGTGTTCACTATAGAGCTCATTTAGATATGCAAACTTTAAAACAAACAAAACGGTCGCAAAATAAGAATTAATTATATTTCATGAGTTCAAATAGTTAATTACGGTCTTTTAAACAAAATTACACAATTTAATCTCATTTTAAGAGCATTTCAGTCGATTAAATTTCAAACATATTCACTAGAAAACCCAATTAGACATGCACGCCATAAATCGAACAAACTGACCACAAAATGATATTCAATGAAACTACTTGAGTTCAAATAGTTAATTTTAGGCTTCTAAATATGATTAAACCACTTAATCTCAAATTTAGAGCACTTTACTCGTTTTAAATTTCAATGTGTTTACTATAAAACTATTAGATATACACACTTTAAACCTAACAAAACGGTCGCAAAATAAATATAAATCAAATTTAATGAGTTCAAATAGTTAATTATGGGCTTTAAACCAAATTATACAATTTAATCTCAATTTCAGACCATTTTACTCGGTTAAATTTCAAACGGATTCACTAAAAAGCCCAATTAGACGTGCACGCTTTAAATCGAATAAACCGACCACAAAATGAGATTCAATGAAACTACATGAGTTCAAATAGTTAATTATAGGCTTTTTAATTTGATTAAACCACTTAATATCAAATTTAGATCACTTTACTAGGTTTAAATTACAATATGTTCACTATAAAGCTCATTTAGATATGCACACTTTAAATCCTAACAAAATAGTCGCAAAATAAGAATTAATCAAATTGCATGAGTTCAAATAGTTAATTATAGACTTTTGAAACAAAGTATATAACTTGATCTCAATTTTAGAGCATTTTACTCGGTTAAATTTCTAATGGGTTCCCTAAAAAGCCCAATTAGACATGCACGCTTTAAATCGCACAAATCGACCACAAAATGAGAAAGAATCAAGCTACATGAGTTGAAATTGTTAATTATAGGCTTTTGAATATGATTAAACTACTTAATCTAAAATTCAAAGCACTTTACTCGGTTTAAATTCCAAGGTATTTACTTTAAAATTCATTACATATACACACTTTAAATCTAAAAAACGGTCGCAAATTAAGTATAAATCAAATATCCTGAGTTCAAATAGTTAATTAAAGGTTTTTGAAACAAAGTATTTAACTTGATCTCAATTTTAGAGCATTTTACTCGGTTAAATTTCTAAAAGGTTCACTAAAAAGCCCAATTAGACATGCACGCTTTAAATCGAACAAACCGACCACAAAATGAGATTCAGTCAAACTTCATGTGTTCAAATTGTTAATAATGGGCTTTTGAAGATGATTAAACCACTTAATCTCAAATTGAGATCACTTTACTCGGTTTAAATTACAATATGTTCACTATAAAGCTCATTTAGATATGCAAACTTTAATCCTAACAAAATTGTTGCAAAATAAGAATTAATCAAATTACATGAGTTCAAATAGTTAATTATCGGCTTTTGAACAAAATTACACAATTTAATCTCATTTTAAGAGCATTTTAGTCGGTTAAATTTCTAACACGTTCACTAGAAAACCCAATTAGACATGCACGCTTTAAATCCTTCAAACCGAACACAAAATGATATTCAATGAAACTACATGAGTTGAAATTGTTAATTATAGGCTTTTGAATATGATTAAACCACTTAATCTAAAATTCAAAGCACTTTACTCGGTTTAAATTCCAATGTATTTAATTTAAAATTCATTAGATATACACACTTTAAACCTAACAAAATGGTCGCAAATTAAGTATAAATCAAATATCACGAGTTCAAATAGTTAATTAAAGGCTTTTGAAGCAAGGTATATAACTTGATCTCAATTTTAGAGTATTTTACTCGGTTAAATTTTTAACGGGTTCGCTAAAAAGCCCAATTAGATATGCACGCTCTAAATCGAAAAAACCAACCACAAAATGAGATTCAATCAAACTACATGCGTTCAAATTGTTATTATGGGATTTTGAAGATGATTAAACCACTTAATCTCAAATTGAGATCACTTTACTCTGTTTAAATTACAATATGTTTACTATAAAGCTAATTTAGATATGCACACCTTAATCCTAACAAAACTGTTGCAAAATAAGAATTAATCAAATTGCATGAGTTCAAATAGTTAATTATGGGCTTTTGAACAAAATTACACAAATTAATCTCATTTTAAGAGCATTTTAGTCGGTTAATTTTCTAACACGTTCACTACAAACCCAATTAGACATGCACGCTTTATATCGAACAAACCGTCCAAAAAAATGAGATTGAATCAAACTGCATGAGTTCAAAGAGTTAATTATAGGCTTTTGAATATAATTAAACCGCTTAATCTTAAATTCAGAGCACTTTTCTCAGTATGAATTCCAATGTATTTACTATTAAACTCATTAGATATACGCACTTTAAACTTAACAAAACGGTCGCAACATAAGTATAAATCAAAATTCATGAGTTCAAATAGTTAATTATTTGCTTTTCAAACAAAGTACATAACTTGATCTAAATCATAGAGCATTTTAATCTGTTAAATTTCTAACAGGTTCACTAAAATGCCCAATTAGACATGCACACTTTAAATCGAACAAACCGACCACAAAATGATATTCAATCAAACTACATGTGTTTAAATTGTTAATTATGGACTTTTGAATATGATTAAACCACTTAATATCAAATTGAGATCACTTTACTCGGTTTAAATTACAATTTGTTCACTATAAAGCTCATTTAGATATACACATTTTAAACCTAACAAAACGGTCGTAAGATAAGAATTAATTAAATTATAAGTTCAAATAGTTAATAATGGTCTTTTGAAACAAAGTATATAACTTGATCTCAATTTTAGATTATTTTACTCGGTTAAATTTCTAACGGGTTCACTAAAAAGCCCAATTAGACATGCACGCTTTAAATCGAACAAACTGACCACAAAATGAGATTCAATCAAACTACATGCTTTGAAATTGTTAATTATGGCCTTTTAAATATGATTAAAACAGTTAATCTCAAATTAAGATCACTTTACTCGGTTTAAATTACAATATGTTTACTATAAAACACATTTAGATATGCACACTTTAAATCTAACAAAACGGTCACAAAATAAGAATTAATCAAATTTCATGAGTTTAAATTGTTAATTATGGGCTTTTTAACAAAATTATACAACATGATCTCAATTTTAAGAGCATTTCACTTGGTTAAATTTTTAACGAGTTCACTAGAAAACCCAATTAGATATGACGCTTATAATTGAGCAAACCATCCAAAAAATGAGATTGAACCAATGTACATCAGTTCAAATTGTTAATTATAGGCTTTTGAATATTATTAAACTACTTAATCTCAAATTCAGATCACTTTACTCGGTTTAAATTTAAATGTGATTACTATAAAACTCATTAGATATACACACTTTAAACCTAACAAAACCGTCGCATAATACGTATAAATCATATTTCATGAGTTCAAATAGTTAATTATGGGCTTTTGAAATAAAGTATGTAACTTGATCTCAATTTCAGAGCATTTTACTCGGTTAAATTTCTAACGGGTTTACTAAAATTCTCAATTAGACATGCACGCTTTAAATCGAACAAACCGACCACAAAATGAGATTCAATCAAACTACATGTGTTGAAATAATTAATTATGTTCTTTTGAATATGATTAAACCACTTAATCTCAAATTGAGATCACTTTACTCGGTTTAAATTACAATATGTTCACTATAAAACTCATTTAGATATGCACACTTTAAACCTAACAAAACTGTCGCAAAATAAGAATTAATCAAATTGCATGAGTTCAAATAGTTAATAATGGTCTTTTGAAACAAAGTATATAATTGGATCTCAACTTTAGAGCATTTTACTCATTTAAATTTCTAATGGGTTCACTAAAAAGCCCAATTTGACATGCACGCTTTAAATCGCACAAACCGACCAAAAAATGAGAATGAATCAAGCTACATGAGTTGAAATTGTTAATTATAGGCTTTTTTGAGTATGATTAAACCACTTAATCTAAAATTCTAAGCACTTTAATCGGTTTAAATTCCAATGTATTTACTTTAAAATTCATTAGATATATGCACTTTAAACCTAACAAAATGGTCACAAACTAAGTAAAAATCAAATTTCATGAGTTCAAATAGTTAATTATGGGGTTTTGTAACAGAGTATATAACTTGATCGCAATTTTAGAGTATTTTACTCGGTTAAACTTCCAACGGGTTCACTAAAAAGCCCAATTAGACATGCACACTTTATATCGAACACACCGACCACAAAATGAGATTCAATCTAACTACATGCACTCAAATTGTTTATTATGGACTTTTGAAGATGATTAAACCACTTAATCTCAAATTGATATCACTTTACTCGGTTTAAATTACTATATTTTCACTATAAAGCTCATTTAGATATGCACACTTTAAACTTAACAAAACGGTCACAAAATAAGAATTAATCAAATTTCATGAGTTCAAATTGTTAATTATGGGCTTTTGAACAAAATTATACAACAATGATACAAGGTAGCATGACGAAACAGACTTTCTTCGTATGTTACGGATCTAGGAATGTTGTAAGCATGTTCCTGCAACAAGAATAACATAAAATAACATAAAATAACAAGGAAACAAAGTTATATTCATGATGGAATTAGGGAATAAAGGGGGAAAACGAAAATTAATAAAAACAAATAAATAACGATGGTATTTGAAGAAAACCCAAAATAAGGAAGATGAATGCTTCAAGAAACATCCATAGCAGTGATTCGAGCGTACAACAATGGTGAATTACGATGCTAGAATCAAATGAAAACACTAAACTCGAAAGAACCTGCACAATATACTGAGCAAACCCGAATCGAATTTGTTTTACGTCAAAGGACTTGGACCCTCTAGATAAAAATCTAGGAACCCGAAGTATCAAGAGTTTGACAATAAAAAAAAGTTTGAATGTCAAAAATGTTCTAAAAAGAACCAAATAAGAGAAAAACTCTCAAATATAATTTTATTTCAAAATGTGTAACCTTTGTTTACAAAATTAAGGAAATATATAGGCATGAGAGAGGAGTTGGGCGTTTTGAATACGTGGCTATAATTAAAAATACATTTTGAATTTAAAAAATGGGTAATAACCTCCCTTCTAGGCACCATGCATCTCAGCCACATGTTTTGGCACTTAAAACACATTAAACAAGTACCTAATGTTTGAATTTGAATAAGAAACCACTCATTCTTATCCCTTGGACGTTTTGGCCTTCAAAAGCAAGGGCCTTGTTTGGCTTTCATGCATTTACACTCCCACACATGTGCACAAGGCTGCCATGGGTGTCCCACATGCATGGCACAAGATTAGGACACCTTTCCTTCGTGTAAGATAGGTTTCAACTGTAATAAGTCACTTCAGCTTGAGTTAAGCTAGCTGGAAATTGAGTTAAGCTGAAACGAGCTAGCTGAGAGTGTTAGGAGCTGACTTGAGCTTAGAATTAAGCCTCTGGGTACCTCGAGCTAAAGTGAGCTGCATGCACGTCGTGAAGCTTCTTCTGAGCTGAATAGAACTCACTTGAGCTAGTGTTCAGCTGCATCCACCCGCTTGAGCTGGAGTTGAGCTACATACACTCTCTTGAGCTGGTGTTATCCTATGTTCCTACATGTAAACATCACAAGAATCCATCAAAGTATTGTAAACTTAATGCAAACATAAATATAAGGTGTAAACACTAACAAACTTATTCAATAACATACAAGAACTTATAAATAAGTTAGAAACATAATAAACACTATCAAACCAATCCTTAAAACATACTTAATAACATATATACATACTTAAACATATATATAAATAGTATAGTCTAATATGTGACATATCAACATGCAACGCATTATAAAGCCTATGTTCTAAGGCATAAATATTATTAAATGAATCTGGAATTGAAGCACAAGTAAGGAAAAGGACTTCCCTGAATTTCTTTGCCTTAGAACGAGTAATAGGTCCTAATGGTAAGACCTCCGTATCAGCTTTCTTGTCGTGACATGATGTGCTCACATCATCCCCCCTTCTTGAAAAGTATTTGTCCTCAAATCTGTAGAATCAACATAAGGGGTTAAATCAGAAACATTAAATGTGACACTCACATTATATTCTCCCGGTAAGTCAATCTTGTAGGCGTTGCCATTCACTTTTTCCAACACCTGAAAAGGACCATCTCCTCTTGGTAACAACTTTGACCATCGTTGGGCTGGAAAGCATTCCTTACTTAAATGAATCTAAACTCAATCACCAACATCGAAGTGACTCGTTTCCTTCCTTTGTTTGATTGCTTTTCATATTGTTGACTCCTTTGTTCTAAGTTCTCCTTTACCTGTTGATGCAATTTCTTCACATATTCTGCTTTTGCTTTACCATCCCTGTTCATCACTTGTTTCTGTGGCAAAGGCAATGTATCTAGAGGAGTAATAGGATTAAAATCATAAACAACCTCAAATGGCGACATTTTAGTAGCAGAATGTATAGCATGATTATAAGCAAATTCAACATGTGGCAAACAATCTTTCCAAGTCTTAATATTCTTTTTAATGATGGAACAAAGTAAAGTAGATAAAACTCTATTAACAACCTCAGTTTGTCCATCAGTCTGGGGATGTCAAGTAATAGAAAACATAAGTTTTGTACCTAATTTGCTCCAAAGAGTCCTCCAGAAGTGACTCAAGAATTTTACACCATGTAAACGTACAACATCTCTAAAGAACAAGTTAGTCACATTAACAACATCATTAGTCTTATGGCATGCAATAAAATGTGTCATCTTAGAGAATCTATCAATCACAACAAAAATATTATCTCTACCTGTCCTAGTTCTAGGCAATCCCAAAACAAAATCCATAGAAATATCAGTTCAAGGAGAATCAGAAATAGGTAAAGGTAAGTACATACCATCTGGTGAAACTTTCGATTATGCTTTCTTACAAGTCACACAATGTTCATAGTACCTTTCAACGTCTCTACGCATCTTAGGCCAAAATAGATGTTCCTTCAATGTTTGTAACATCTTGGTGACTCCAAAGTGACCCATTAACCCACCTTCATGTGCTTCACGGATCAGAATATCATGCATTAAACCCTGTGGAATGCATATCCTACTTTCTTTGAAAAGATAACCATCATGCCTGTAAAATTTCCCATCTGCACCTTTCTCACAAGCATTACACTTATCTCTAAAATCAGAATTATCAACTTACAACTCACAAATATATGCTAATCTAATCAAATGTGAATTAAGATAATTCAAAAGCACATTATCTACGTGATAAAGCATCAGTAACGACATTATCTTTACTCTTTTTGTAACAAATGACATAAGGAAAATATTCTAAAAATTCAACCCATTTAGCATGTCATTTATTCAATTTATGCTGACCTGTGATATATCGTAAAGCCTCATGATCAGTGTGAATCACAAACTCCTTAGGCAACAAGTAATGCTGCCAAGTCTTCAATGCCCGAATCAGTGCATACATCTCCTTGTCGTAGACTGGATAATTAAATGTCTCTCCACTAAGTTTCTCACTGAAGTATGCAATGGGCCTCTTTTCCTGCATTAACACAATGTCTATTCCAACTCTAGAAGCATCACATTCAATTTCAAAAGTTTTATCAAAGTTAGGTAAGGCTAACAAGGTGACGTTGTCAAACAATCTTTAATTTTCGAAAAGGCATCTTCCTGTTCTTTACCCCATAAGAAGCTAGAATTCTTCTTAATAATCCAAGTTAAGGGTGCTGTAATAGAACTGAAGTTAGGAACAAACCGATGATAGAAACTAGCTAAACCATGAAAAGATTTAACCTGAGTAATCGATGTTGGTCGTGGCCACTCTTGAATTGCCTTTATCTTCTCAAGATCGACTTCAATACCTTGTGCACTAACAATGTAACCAAGAAATGTAAGTTTGTCAGTACAAAACACACATTTCTCTATGTTGCCAAACAATCTTTCTTCTCGCAAAGTCTGTAAAACAACTCTCAAATGTTCTACATGATCCTGCAAAGTCTTGGTATAAATCAAAATATACAACACAAAATTTTCCAATAAAAGATCACAGAACATGATTTGTCAATCGCATAAAAGTACTAGGTGCATTAGTTAAACCAAAAGGCATTACTAACCATTCATACAAACCTAGCTTTGTTTTGAAGGTTGTCTTCCATTCATCGCCTTCTCGCATGCGAATCTGATGATATCCACTCTTCAAGTTAATTTTGGAGAAGATTACGACTCCACAAAGATTGTCCAACATATCATCAAGTCTAGGAATAGGATGACGATACTTAATTGTAATCTGATTCACAGCTCTACAATCTACGTACATCCTCCAAGACCCATCTTTCTTCAGCAATAACACCACTAGAACAACACACAAACTCAAACTCTCTCGAATATAACCCTTGTCCATCAATTATGTCACTCTTTGAAGTTCTTACGTCTCTTTAGGTAATGTGAGCGCGACTATGTTCCTTACATTATTTTCTACAACCTTATAGAGACCGTTTGATCGAGGCAAGTTGTTTACAATCGAGAAGCTTCAAGAAGCTTATTCTTTCTTAATATGGGATGTTCAAACAAAGATCATATTTATGGAGGTGTATTTCAACCCGAAGGAGGAACCTCCACCATCATGAAGACCTTCAAGGATATTTCTAAGGGAGTTATTCCTTATTCCATCTTTTACTTAAGCATGAATTTGCATGAGAAATTAAAGTTTGCATAAAATTACATTGCATTCAATAAACATGTTCTTCATTAAAGTGCATGAAGGGAGATGAACAATCACATCAAATTGGAATATGAGACATCTTGATCATTATTTTCGAATAGGATAAGGGATGATTTGAGTCTTGAAGTCTTCTTGAAATTTATTCCTCTAATTCTGAGCTTTCTAACGTATTTTGAATCACCTCAATCCGATATCGAGAGATTAAGATATGGTCGATTTACTGGAGACAGTACATGTTGTAATTTTACTACGGGAAAATGATGCATGAGAGACAAACAAATAATGTCCATCATTATCATAATTTGGAGATGCTTTTCATATTTTACAAGGAGACATGCAATGAAGGTCTACTTTATTCTCTTCATCAAGGCAATTTAAGTAGGATAATTACATGGAGATGAGCTTAGAATTGCAAGAGACATTTTCCTTTGGACATATAGGATGTCCACATACATCCTATGTTGTCTTCATCCATTCTACACGAGTGAGGAAGCCATAAAAGTGCAAGAGTCTTCTCCATTAGAATTATATGAGTCTAGATTCATTCTAGATAATGTTAAATCATACAAGACTCTTGGTATTTTTAGCCATTATGAGGAAAGATGTGAAACAATGCATTCATGAGTTTTTATTAGCATTGAGATTGAGAAATTATCTCCTTTGTAAGACTCTTCATATCTAGCCTATGGTTACTATAAATAGGCTGTCTATTCCATTGTAAAGGGGATAACTTTGATCATATATTAAACTTTGAGAGTGTTCTCTTTTTTTTGTTCTACAAGAACTTTATCGACTTCAAGTAGATTCTTGTGGCATTCCATCCATTTCATTTGTTTATAGCGTTGGTTCCTAGCTCTCTATAGCTAGTGGGTCACGTTCCATTCTCTATCACTTCAATTCCATCATTTTATATTGTTAGTTCTTAGCTCTATAGAGCTAACGGGTCACAATCCATCATCCTTGTTAAATCTACAAAACCCACGTCACCACTACTATCTTCCGTGTTCATATTTTCTTTACAATCATAATTGTCAAGGCAACTAACTTCTCACGAAAAACGCTACTCAAAGCTCTTACTCGAATCACGATCGGGCAACACATATATGATTCTAAATTTCACAACCGGGATCATATCATCAGGGTTAGTTCGATAAGCTGGTCGATTAGGAATAGTAGCACCTGGAATAAAGTCAATTTGGTGCTCAATGCCACGAAGAGGAGGATCCCTTCGGTGTTTCCTCCGGAAACACATCCTCAAATTCCTGCAAAAGAAATAAAATAGATGCAGGTAAATCAGTAGGAATCTCATTCAATAAACAATGATTTTTAAACATTAAAATAAGCAAAAAGTGTTGAGAGGAAAGACATTTCTTGATTTCTCTACTGCTCGCATAAACATTTATCTTCTTCTTCCCTTTTGCAGCTTCGATACTCTTTTTCAAGCTTGCTTGATCATCATTCACTTGGCTCAGTGTCAATGGTGCCAAAGTGATCTTTCCTTCATGCACAAAAGAGTACCTATTCGTATAACCATCATGAATTGCCCGTTTATCGAACTGCCATGGACGTCCCAGTAGGAGATGACTAGCATCCATAGAAACAACGTCACAAAGAACCTCGTCCTTGTATTTTCAATGGAGAATGGCACTACAACCTGCTTAGTGACTTTTAGCTCCCCACCATCATTCAACCACTGTAACTTGTACGGGTTGGGATGCTTTATCGTCTTTAATCCTAATTTATCAACCATAACAGAACTAGCAACATTAGTGCAACTACCACTATCAATAATCACAACACATACCTTATCGTTCACGTGGCATCGTGTATGGAAAATGTTTTCTCGTTGTTGTGCATCTTGAGATGGTTGTACATTCAAACTTTGTTTAACAACCAGAATTTCACCGATTGCTGGTAATTCCATATCCTCTTCAATGTCTTCAATAGGGGGCTCTTGTTCATCTTCTTTAGAGTCAGACTCTATTTCTCTGTTCTCACGCATCAACATGGTTCTTCTATTAGGACATTGACTCGCAACATGTCCTCTACCAAGACACTTGAAACACTGGATGTCCCTTGACCTTTCTTGTTGTACCACTTGCTTGCCACGCCCATTATCAGTAACGGGAGGCTTTGGTTTACTCGATTCTGCCTTTTCCTTAATCTGAAGTGGTACTTGCTTCTTGGAATTATTAGGAGTGTATAACGGATTAGAATAAGACTTAAATGGAGTATTACCTCGATTTGTTGATTTTCAACGCTACTGGCGTTCAACTTTAATGGCCATGTGCACCATATCGTCTAACTCCACATAATGCTGTAATTCAACAACATCGACTATTTCCTTATTCAACCCTGCAAGAAAATGTGCCATAGTTGCTTCTCCATCTTCCTCAATGTTAGCACGCATCATGGATATTTCCATCTCCTTGAAATAATCTTCGACGTTCCGATTACCCTGTTTCAAGTTTTGTAATTTTTGAAATAAATCATGATGGTAATTAGATGGAACAAACCGTTTTTCGCATAACTCGCTTCATTTCTTCCCACGTTCTCACGGGACCTTCACCTGTACGTCTCCGGCTAAGTAATAACTGATCCCACCATATCAAGGCATAGTCTACAAACTCCATTGTTGCTAAACAAACCTTCTTTTGTTCCGAGTAATTGTAACACTCAAAAACATGTTCAACTTTGCTTTCCCATGCCAAGTAGGCATCCGGATCTATTCGTCCCTAAAAATAAGGATTTGCAACCTTAATGTTAGATAAGTTATCGTCAACCATACGTCCTTGTCTCAGATTCAATCTAGGAGATTGATCCACATCGTTTTCATCATGAATCTCGTCATGAACAGATAGGGAACCACCCCCATCAATTCTATCCATTCGAGACTGTAAAGGCTCCAATTCAGCCCTAAACAACCTTTGAATCTCACGAGTAATGGCTTGCTTTTGTAAATTCGGTTGTTGTTGGCCTTCTTGATTACTACCACTAGAACCTGTCATAAGTAAACAAAGAAAAACACAAAAAGCACAAATACGAGTTAAGTAAAACGAAAATAAAAAGTCCTCACTGCACACTCACAATAACCTCTCGGTGTTTCACTCGGGAGAATGCTTGAATGGCTCTTTTTGTCTCCCCTTTATTCTCACAACACTCAGTGCCTTTTTCCCTCATAATTTCTCTATTTTCAGTACTTTAAAGGACTAAACCAATGTTTTCAAACCTGTTACAAATGTGTTACTAACAAGAAACACAATTAAGGAAAAATAAAGATTTGAACGAAGAAAATGAAAACAAAAGAAGAAAAGGCTGGAAATTGAAGAATGCGACAATGAAACAATGGAAATGTAATTCTTACTGCAAAGAAGTGCTTTACAACGCTCCTATCACTGAACAAACAAGAACAATTCATTTCGGTTGATTTTCAAGCACTTCGAATCACATAATACAAGAACTTGTACGTTAATCATGATTTCAACAACAGAATACACATTTTTTTCAATTTCTTTCCAAAAATTCGAATCTGATTTTTTTTTAATTTTTAATTTCTCTTTTTTTGACTTTGACTTTAACCTTTTTTTCGAATTTTTCTTTTAATTTTTTTTGTTTACTATATTGCAGAAAATTACAACAAATCCGAACTAAAGCTCTGATTACCATATGATACAAGGTAGCCTATCAAAACGGACTTTCTTCGTATGTTACGGATCTAGGAATGTTGTAAGCATGTTCCTGCAACAAGAATAACATAAAAAACAAGGAAACAGTTATATTCATGATATAATTAGGGAATAAAGGGGAAAACAAAAATTAATAAAAAAAACTAAAGATGGTATTTGAAGAAAACTCCAAATAAGGAAGATGAATGCTTCAAGAAACATCCATGGCAGTGATTCGAGCGTTCAACAATGGTGAATTATGATGCTGAATCGATTGAAAACGCTAAACTCGAAAGAACCTGCACAATATACTGAGAAAACCCGAATCGAATATGTTTTACGTCAAAGGACTTGGACCCTCTAGATAGAAATCTAGGAACCCGAAGTATCAAGTGTTTGACAATCAAAAACAAGTTTGAATGTCAAAAAAGTTATAAAAAGAACCAAATAAGAGAAAAACTCTCAAATAAAATTTTATTTCAAAATGTGTAACCTTGTGTTTACAAAATTAAGGAAATATATTAGCATGAGAGAGGAGTTGGGCGTTTTGAATACATGGCTATAATTAAAAGTACATTTTGAATTTAAAAAATGAGTAATAACCTCCCTTCTAGGCACCATGCATCTCAGCCATATGTTTTGGCACTTAAAACACATTAAACATGTGTTTAATGTTTAAATTTGAATAAGAAACCACTCATTCTTTATCCCTTAGACGCTTTGGACTTCAAAAGCAAGGGCCTTGTTTGGCTTTCAGGCATTTACACGCCCACACATGTGCACAAGGTTGCCATGAGTGTCCCACATGCATGGCACATGCTTAGGACACCTTTCCTTCGTGTAGGATAGGTTTCAGCTGTAATAGGTCACTTCAGCTTGAGCTGAGCTAGCTGGAAATTGAGTTGAGCTGAAACGAGCTAGCTGAGAGTGTTAGGAGCTGACTTGAGCTTAGAATTAGGCCTTTGGGCTACCTCAAGCTAAAGTGAGCTGCATGCATGTCGTGGAGCTTATTTTGAGCTGAATAGAACTCACTTGAGCTAGTGTTCAGCTGCTTACACCCGCTTGAGATGGAGTTTAGCTGCATCCACTCTTTTAAGCTGAAGTGGAGCTAAATACATTCTCTAGAGTTGGTGTTATCCTATGTTCCTACATGTAAACATCACAAGAATCCATCAAAGTATTGTAAACTTAATGCAAACATAAATATAAGGTTTAAACACTAACAAACTTATTCAATAACATACAAGAACTTATAAATAAGTTAGAAACATAATAAACACTACCAAACCAATCCTTAAAACATACTTAATAACATATATACATACTTAAACATATATATAAATAGTATAGTCTAATATGTCACATATCAACATGTAACACATTATAAAGCCTATGTTCTAGGGCATAAACATTATCAAATGAATCTGGAATTGAAGGACAAGTAAGGAAAAGGACTTCCCTGAATTTCTTTGCCTTAGAACGAGTAATAGGTCCTAATGATAAGACCTCCGTATCAGCATTCTTGTCGTGACATGATGTGCTCACATCAAGCATAATCTCAATTTTAAGTGCATTTTACTCGATTAAATTTCTAATAAGTTCACTAGAAAACCCAATTAGATATGACGCTTTAAATCGAACAAACCGTCCAAAAAATGAGATTGAATCAAACTACATCAGTTCAAATAGTTAATTATAGGCTTTTGAATATAATTAAATCACTTAATCTAAAATTTAGAGTACTTTACTCGATTTAAATTCCAATGTGTTTACTATAAAACTCAATATATATACACACTTTAAACCTAACAAAACCGTCGCAAAATACGTATAAATCATATTTCATGAGTTCAAATAGTTAATTATGGGCTTTTGAAACAAATAATATAACTTGATTTCAATTTTAGAGCATTTTACTCGGTTAAATTTCTAACGGGTTCACTAAAATTCTCAATTAGACATCCATGCTTTAAATCGAACAAACCGACCACAAAATAAGATTCAATCAAACTACATGCGTTGAAATTGTTAATTATGGTCTTTTGAATATGATTAAACCACTTAATCTCAAATTGAGATCACTTTACTCGGTTTAAATTACAATATGTTCACTACAAAGCTCATTTAGAAGTGCACACTTTAAGCCTAAAAAAACGGTCATAAAATAAGAATTAATCAAATTGCATGAGTTCAAATACTTAATTATGGGCTTTTGAACAAAATTATACAACATAATCTCAATTTTAAGAGCATTTTACTCGGTTAATTTTCTAATGATTTCACTAGAAAACCCAATTAGATATGCACACTTTAAATAGAACAAACCGTCCAAAAATGAAATTGAATCAAAGAACATGAGTTCAAATAGTTAATTATAGGCTTTTGAATATAAATATACAACTTAATCTCAAATTTAGAGCACTTTACTCTGTTTGAATTTTAATGTGTTTACTATAAAACTCATTAGATATACACACTTTAAACCTAACAAAACCGTCGCAAAATACGTAAAAATCATATTTCATGAGTTCAAATAGTTAATTATGGGCTTTTGAAACAAAGTATATTACTTTATCTCAATTTTAGAGCATTTTAATCGGTTAAATTTCTAACAGGTTCACTAAAATTCTAAATTAGACATGCATGCTTTAAATTGAACAAACCGACCACAAAATGAGATTCAATCAAACTACATGCATTCAAATTGTTAATTATGGGCTTTTGAAGATGATTAAACAACTTAATCTCAAATTGAGATCACTTTACTCGGTTTAAATTACAATATCTTCACTATAAAGCTCATTTACATATGCATATTTTAAACCTAACAAAAATATCACAAAATAAGAATTAATCAAAATGCATGAGTTCAAATAGTTAATTATGGACTTTTGAACAAAATTATACAACATAATCTAATTGGGTTTCTTCGGTTAATTTTCTAACGAGTTCACTAGAAAATCCAATTAGATATGCACGCTTTAAATAGAACAAATTGTCCAAAAAATGAGATTGAATCAAACTACATAAGTTCAAATAGTTAATTATAGGCTTTTGAATATAATTAAACCACTTAATCTCAAATTCAGAGCACTTTACTCGGTTTAAAGTCTAATGTGTTTACTATAAAACTCATTAGATATACACACTTTAAACCTAACAAAACCATCGCAAAATACGTAAAAATCATATTTCATGAGTTCAAATAGTTAATTATGGGCTTTTGAAACAAAGTATATTACTTTATCTCAATTTTAGAGTATTTTACTCGATTAAATTTCTAACGTGTTCACTAAAATTCTCAATAGACATGCACGCTTTAAATCGAACAAACCGACCGCAAAATGAGATTCAATCAAATTACATGCGTTAAAATTGTAAATTATGGTCTTTTGAATATGATTAAACCACTAAATCTAAAATCGAGATCACTTTACACGGTTTAAATTACAATATGTTAACTATAAAGCTCTTTTGGATTTGCACACTTTAAACCTAACAAAACGGTCGCAAAATAAGAATTAATCAAATTTCATGAGTTCAAAGAGTTAATTATGAGCTTTTGAACTAAATTATACAACATAATCTCAATTTGAAGAGCATTTTACTCGGTTAAATTTCTAACGGGTTCACTAAAATTCCCAATTTGACATGCACGATTAAAATCAAACAAACCGACCACAAAATGAGATTCAGTCAAACTACACGCATTCAAATTTTTTATTATGGGCTTTTGAAGATGATTAAACCACTTAATCTCGAATTGAGATCACTTTACTCGGTTTAAATTACAATATGTTCACTGTAAAGCTCATTTAGATATACACACTTTAAACCTAACAAAACGGTCGCAACATAAGAGTTAATCTAATTAATGAGTTCAAATTGTTAATTATGGTCTTTTGAACTAAATTATACAACATAATCTCAATTTGAAGAGCATTTTACTCGGTTAATTTTCTAACGAGTTCACTAGAAAACCCAATTAGATATGTACGCTTTAATTCGAAAAAACCGTCCAAAAAATGAGGTTGAATCAAACTACATGAGTTCAAATAGTTAATTATAGGCCGATGACTATAATTAAACGACTTAATCTCAAATCCAAAGCACGTTACTCGGTTTAAATTCCAATGTGCTTACTATAAAACTCATTAGATATACACACTTTAAACCTAACAAAACCGTTGCAAAATACGTATAAATCATATTTCATGGGTTCAAATAGTTAATTATGGGCTTTTAAAACAAAGTATATAACTTGATTTTAATTCTAGGGCATTTTACTCGGTTAAATTTCTAATGGGTTCACTAAAAAGCCCAATTAGACATGCACCCTTCAAATTGACCAAACCGACCACAAAATGAGATTCAGTAAAGCTACATGCGTTCAAATTGTTAATTATGTGCTTTTGAAGATAATTAAACCACTTAATCACAAATTGAGATCACTTTACTCAGTTTAAAATACAATATGTTCACTATAAAGCTCATTCTGATATGCACGCTTTAAACCTAACAAAACGTTCGCAAAATAGGAATTAATCAAATTGCATGAGTTCAAATTGTTAATTATGGACTTTTGAACAAAATTATACAACATAATCTCAATTTTAGAAGCATTTTACTCGATTAATTTTCAAACGAGTTCACTAGAAAACTCAATTAGACATGCACATTTTAAATCGAAAACACTGTCCAAGAAATGAGATTGAATCAAACTACTTGAGTTCAAATAGTTAATTATAGGCTTTTGAATATAATTAAACCACTTAATCTCAAACTCAGAGCACTTTACTCGGTTTAAATTCTAATGTGTTTACTATAAAACTCATTCGATATACACACTTTAAACCTAACAAAACCGTCGCAAAGTAAGTATAAATCATATTTCATGAGTTCTAATAGTTAATTATGGGCTTTTGAAACAAAGTATATAACATGATCTCAATTTTAGAGCATTTTACTCGGTTAAATTTCTAACGGGTTCACTAAAATTCCCAATTTGACATGCACGATTAAAATCAAACAAACCGACCACAAAATGAGATTCAGTCAAACTACATGCGTTCAAATTTTTTATTATGGGATTTTGAAGATGATTAAACCACTTAATCTCGAATTGAGATCACTTTACTCGGTTTAAATTACAATATGTTCACTGTAAAGCTCATTTAGATATACACACTTTAAACCTAACAAAACGGTCGCAACATAAGAGTTAATCTAATTAATGAGTTCAAATTGTTAATTATGGTCTTTTGAACAAAATTAGACAACATATTCTCGATTTTAAGAGCATTTTACTCGGTTAAATTTCTAACGAGTTCACTAGAAAACCCAATTAGAAATGCACGCTTTAAATCGAACAAACCGTCCAAAAAATGAGGTTGAATCAAACTACATGAGTTCAAATAGTTAATTATAGGCTTTTGAATATAATTAAACCACTTAATCTCAAACTCAGAGCACTTTACTCGGTTTAAATTCTAATTTTTTTACTGTAAAACTCATTCGATATACACACTTTAAACCTAACAAAACCGTCGCAAAGTAAGTATAAATCATATTTCATGAGTTCTAATAGTTAATTATGGGCTTTTGAAACAAAGTATATAACATGATCTCAATTTTAGAGCATTTTACTCGGTTAAATTTCTAACGGGTTCACTAAAATTCCCAATTTGACATGCACGATTAAAATCAAACAAACCGACCACAAAATGAGATTCAGTCAAACTACACGCATTCAAATTTTTTATTATGGGCTTTTGAAGATGATTAAACCACTTAATCTCGAATTGAGATCACTTTACTCGGTTTAAATTACAATATGTTCATTGTAAAGCTCATTTAGATATACACACTTTAAACCTAACAAAACGGTCGCAACATAAGAGTTAATCTAATTAATGAGTTCAAATTGTTAATTATGGTCTTTTGAACAAAATTAGACAACATAATCTCGATTTTAAGAGCATTTTACTCGGTTAAACTTCTAACGAGTTCACTAGAAAACCCAATTAGAAATGCACGCTTTAAATCGAACAAACCGTCCAAAAAATGAGGTTGAATCAAACTACATGAGTTCAAATAGTTAATTATAGGCTTTTGAATATAATTAAACCACTTAATCTCAAACTCAGAGCACTTTACTCGGTTTAAATTCTAATTTTTTTACAGTAAAACTCATTCGATATACACACTTTAAACCTAACAAAACCGTCGCAAAGTAAGTATAAATCATATTTCATGAGTTCTAATAGTTAATTATGGGCTTTTGAAACAAAGTATATAACATGATCTCAATTTTAGAGCATTTTACTCGGTTAAATTTCTAACGGGTTCACTAAAATTCCCAATTTGACATGCACGATTAAAATCAAACAAACCGACCACAAAATGAGATTCAGTCAAACTACACGCATTCAAATTTTTTATTATGGGCTTTTGAAGATGATTAAACCACTTAATCTCGAATTGAGATCACTTTACTCGGTTTAAATTACAATATGTTCACTGTAAAGCTCATTTAGATATACACACTTTAAACCTAACAAAACGGTCGCAACATAAGAGTTAATCTAATTAATGAGTTCAAATTGTTAATTATGGTCTTTTGAACAAAATTAGACAACATAATCTCGATTTTAAGAGCATTTTACTCGGTTAAATTTCTAACGAGTTCACTAGAAAACCCAATTAGAAATGCACGCTTTAAATCGAACAAACCGTCCAAAAAATGAGGTTGAATCAAACTACATGAGTTCAAATAGTTAATTATAGGCTTTTGAATATAATTAAACCACTTAATCTCAAACTCAGAGCACTTTACTCGGTTTAAATTCTAATTTTTTTACAGTAAAACTCATTCGATATACAGACTTTAAACCTAACAAAACCGTCGCAAAGTAAGTATAAATCATATTTCATGAGTTCTAATAGTTAATTATGGGCTTTTGAAACAAAGTATATAACATGATCTCAATTTTAGAGCATTTTACTCCGTTAAATTTCTAACGGGTTCACTAAAATTCCCAATTTGACATGCACGATTAAAATCAAACAAACCGACCACAAAATGAGATTCAGTCAAACTACACGCATTCAAATTTTTTATTATGGGCTTTTGAAGATGATTAAACCACTTAATCTCGAATTGAGATCACTTTACTCGGTTTAAATTACAATATGTTCATTGTAAAGCTCATTTAGATATACACACTTTAAACCTAACAAAACGGTCGCAACATAAGAGTTAATCTAATTAATGAGTTCAAATTGTTAATTATGGTCTTTTGAACAAAATTAGACAACATATTCTCGATTTTAAGAGCATTTTACTCGGTTAAATTTCAAACGAGTTCACTAGAAAACCCAATTAGAAATGCACGCTTTAAATCGAACAAACCGTCCAAAAAATGAGGTTGAATCAAATTACATGAGTTCAAATAGTTAATTATAGGCTTTTAAATATAATTAAACCATTTAAACTCAAACTCAGTGCACTTTACTCGGTTTAAATTCTAATTTGTTTACTGCAAAACTCATTAGATGTACGCACTTTAAACCTAACAAAACCGTCGCAAAGTAAGTATAAATCATATTTCATGAGTTGTAGTAGTTAATTATGGGCTTTTGAAACAAAGTATATAACATGATCTCAATTTTAGAGCATTTTACTCGGTTAAATTTCTAACGGGTTCACTAAAATTCCCAATTTGACATGCACGATTAAAATCAAACAAACCGACCACAAAATGAGATTCAATCAAACTACATGCGTTCAAATTTTTTATTATGGGCTTTTGAAGATGATTAAACCACTTAATCTCGAATTGAGATCACTTTACTCGGTTTAAATTACAATATGTTCATTGTAAAGCTCATTTAGATATACACACTTTAAACCTAACAAAACGGTCGCAACATAAGAGTTAATCTAATTAATGAGTTCAAATTGTTAATTATGGTCTTTTGAACAAAATTAGACAACATATTCTCGATTTTAAGAGCATTTTACTCGGTTAAATTTCTAACGAGTTCACTAGAAAACCCAATTAGAAATGCACGCTTTAAATCGAACAAACCGTCCAAAAAATGAGGTTGAATCAAACTACATGAGTTCAAATAGTTAATTATAGGCTTTTAAATATAATTAAACCACTTAATCTCAAACTCAGAGCACTTTACTCGGTTTAAATTCTAATTTTTTTACTGTAAAACTCATTCGATATACACACTTTAAACCTAACAAAACCGTCGCAAAGTAAGTATAAATCATATTTCATGAGTTCTAATAGTTAATTATGGGCTTTTGAAACAAAGTATATAACATGATCTCAATTTTAGAGCATTTTACTCGGTTAAATTTCTAACGGGTTCACTAAAATTCCCAATTTGACATGCACGATTAAAATCAAACAAACCGACCACAAAATGAGATTCAGTCAAACTACACGCATTCAAATTTTTTATTATGGGCTTTTGAAGATGATTAAACCACTTAATCTCGAATTGAGATCACTTTACTCGGTTTAAATTACAATATGTTCATTGTAAAGCTCATTTAGATATACACACTTTAAACCTAACAAAACGGTCGCAACATAAGAGTTAATCTAATTAATGAGTTCAAATTGTTAATTATGGTCTTTTGAACAAAATTAGACAACATAATCTCGATTTTAAGAGCATTTTACTCGGTTAAACTTCTAACGAGTTCACTAGAAAACCCAATTAGAAATGCACGCTTTAAATCGAACAAACCGTCCAAAAAATGAGGTTGAATCAAACTACATGAGTTCAAATAGTTAATTATAGGCTTTTGAATATAATTAAACCACTTAATCTCAAACTCAGAGCACTTTACTCGGTTTAAATTCTAATTTTTTTACAGTAAAACTCATTCGATATACACACTTTAAACCTAACAAAACCGTCGCAAAGTAAGTATAAATCATATTTCATGAGTTCTAATAGTTAATTATGGGCTTTTGAAACAAAGTATATAACATGATCTCAATTTTAGAGCATTTTACTCGGTTAAATTTCTAACGGGTTCACTAAAATTCCCAATTTGACATGCACGATTAAAATCAAACAAACCGACCACAAAATGAGATTCAGTCAAACTACACGCATTCAAATTTTTTATTATGGGCTTTTGAAGATGATTAAACCACTTAATCTCGAATTGAGATCACTTTACTCGGTTTAAATTACAATATGTTCACTGTAAAGCTCATTTAGATATACACACTTTAAACCTAACAAAACGGTCGCAACATAAGAGTTAATCTAATTAATGAGTTCAAATTGTTAATTATGGTCTTTTGAACAAAATTAGACAACATAATCTCGATTTTAAGAGCATTTTACTCGGTTAAATTTCTAACGAGTTCACTAGAAAACCCAATTAGAAATGCACGCTTTAAATCGAACAAACCGTCCAAAAAATGAGGTTGAATCAAACTACATGAGTTCAAATAGTTAATTATAGGCTTTTGAATATAATTAAACCACTTAATCTCAAACTCAGAGCACTTTACTCGGTTTAAATTCTAATTTTTTTACAGTAAAACTCATTCGATATACAGACTTTAAACCTAACAAAACCGTCGCAAAGTAAGTATAAATCATATTTCATGAGTTCTAATAGTTAATTATGGGCTTTTGAAACAAAGTATATAACATGATCTCAATTTTAGAGCATTTTACTCCGTTAAATTTCTAACGGGTTCACTAAAATTCCCAATTTGACATGCACGATTAAAATCAAACAAACCGACCACAAAATGAGATTCAGTCAAACTACACGCATTCAAATTTTTTATTATGGGCTTTTGAAGATGATTAAACCACTTAATCTCGAATTGAGATCACTTTACTCGGTTTAAATTACAATATGTTCATTGTAAAGCTCATTTAGATATACACACTTTAAACCTAACAAAACGGTCGCAACATAAGAGTTAATCTAATTAATGAGTTCAAATTGTTAATTATGGTCTTTTGAACAAAATTAGACAACATATTCTCGATTTTAAGAGCATTTTACTCGGTTAAATTTCAAACGAGTTCACTAGAAAACCCAATTAGAAATGCACGCTTTAAATCGAACAAACCGTCCAAAAAATGAGGTTGAATCAAATTACGTGAGTTCAAATAGTTAATTATAGGCTTTTAAATATAATTAAACCACTTAATCTCAAACTCAGAGCACTTTACTCGGTTTAAATTCTAATTTTTTTACAGTAAAACTCATTCGATATACAGACTTTAAACCTAACAAAACCGTCGCAAAGTAAGTATAAATCATATTTCATGAGTTCTAATAGTTAATTATGGGCTTTTGAAACAAAGTATATAACATGATCTCAATTTTAGAGCATTTTACTCCGTTAAATTTCTAACGGGTTCACTAAAATTCCCAATTTGACATGCACGATTAAAATCAAACAAACCGACCACAAAATGAGATTCAGTCAAACTACACGCATTCAAATTTTTTATTATGGGCTTTTGAAGATGATTAAACCACTTAATCTCGAATTGAGATCACTTTACTCGGTTTAAATTACAATATGTTCACTGTAAAGCTCATTTAGATATACACACTTTAAACCTAACAAAACGGTCGCAACATAAGAGTTAATCTAATTAATGAGTTCAAATTGTTAATTATGGTCTTTTGAACAAAATTAGACAACATATTCTCGATTTTAAGAGCATTTTACTCGGTTAAATTTCTAACGAGTTCACTAGAAAACCCAATTAGAAATGCACGCTTTAAATCGAACAAACCGTCCAAAAAATGAGGTTGAATCAAACTACATGAGTTCAAATAGTTAATTATAGGCTTTTGAATATAATTAAACCACTTAATCTCAAACTCAGAGCACTTTACTCGGTTTAAATTCTAATTTTTTTACTGTAAAACTCATTCGATATACACACTTTAAACCTAACAAAACCGTCGCAAAGTAAGTATAAATCATATTTCATGAGTTCTAATAGTTAATTATGGGCTTTTGAAACAAAGTATATAACATGATCTCAATTTTAGAGCATTTTACTCGGTTAAATTTCTAACGGGTTCACTAAAATTCCCAATTTGACATGCACGATTAAAATCAAACAAACCGACCACAAAATGAGATTCAATCAAACTACATGCGTTCAAATTTTTTATTATGGGCTTTTGAAGATGATTAAACCACTTAATCTCGAATTGAGATCACTTTACTCGGTTTAAATTACAATATGTTCATTGTAAAGCTCATTTAGATATACACACTTTAAACCTAACAAAACGGTCGCAACATAAGAGTTAATCTAATTAATGAGTTCAAATTGTTAATTATGGTCTTTTGAACAAAATTAGACAACATATTCTCGATTTTAAGAGCATTTTACTCGGTTAAATTTCAAACGAGTTCACTAGAAAACCCAATTAGAAATGCACGCTTTAAATCGAACAAACCGTCCAAAAAATGAGGTTGAATCAAATTACATGAGTTCAAATAGTTAATTATAGGCTTTTAAATATAATTAAACCATTTAAACTCAAACTCAGTGCACTTTACTCGGTTTAAATTCTAATTTGTTTACTGCAAAACTCATTAGATGTACGCACTTTAAACCTAACAAAACCGTCGCAAAGTAAGTATAAATCATATTTCATGAGTTCTAATAGTTAATTATGGGCTTTTGAAACAAAGTATATAACATGATCTCAATTTTAGAGCATTTTACTCGGTTAAATTTCTAACGGGTTCACTAAAATTCCCAATTTGACATGCACGATTAAAATCAAACAAACCGACCACAAAATGAGATTCAATCAAACTACATGCGTTCAAATTTTTTATTATGGGCTTTTGAAGATGATTAAACCACTTAATCTCGAATTGAGATCACTTTACTCGGTTTAAATTACAATATGTTCATTGTAAAGCTCATTTAGATATACACACTTTAAACCTAACAAAACGGTCGCAACATAAGAGTTAATCTAATTAATGAGTTCAAATTGTTAATTATGGTCTTTTGAACAAAATTAGACAACATATTCTCGATTTTAAGAGCATTTTACTCGGTTAAATTTCTAACGAGTTCACTAGAAAACCCAATTAGAAATGCACGCTTTAAATCGAACAAACCGTCCAAAAAATGAGGTTGAATCAAACTACATGAGTTCAAATAGTTAATTATAGGCTTTTAAATATAATTAAACCATTTAAACTCAAACTCAGTGCACTTTACTCGGTTTAAATTCTAATTTGTTTACTGCAAAACTCATTAGATGTACGCACTTTAAACCTAACAAAACCGTCGCAAAGTAAGTATAAATCATATTTCATGAGTTCTAATAGTTAATTATGGGCTTTTGAAACAAAGTATATAACATGATCTCAATTTTAGAGCATTTTACTCGGTTAAATTTCTAACGGGTTCACTAAAATTCCCAATTTGACATGCACGATTAAAATCAAACAAACCGACCACAAAATGAGATTCAATCAAACTACATGCGTTCAAATTTTTTATTATGGGCTTTTGAAGATGATTAAACCACTTAATCTCGAATTGAGATCACTTTACTCGGTTTAAATTACCATATGTTCATTGTAAAGCTCATTTAGATATACACACTTTAAACCTAACAAAACGGTCGCAACATAAGAATTAATCAAATTTAATGGGTTCAAATTGTTAATTATGGTCTTTTGAAAAAAATTAGACAACATATTCACAATTTTAAGAGCATTTTACTCGGTTAAATTTCTAACGAGTTCACTAGAAAACTCAATTAGAAATGCATGCTTTAAAGCGAACAAACCGTACAAATAATGAGATTTAATCAAACTACATAAGTTCAAAGAGTTAATTATAGGCTTTTAAATATAATTAAACCATTTAAACTCAAACTCAGTGCACTTTACTCGGTTTAAATTCTAATTTGTTTACTGCAAAACTCATTAGATGTACGCACTTTAAACCTAACAAAACCGTCGCAATATAACTATAAATCATATTTCATGTGTTCTAATAATTAATTATGAGCTTTTGAAACAAAGTATATAACATGATCTCAATATTAGAGCATTTTACTCGGTTAAATTTCTAACGGGTTCACTAAAATTCCCAATTTGACATGCACGATTTAAATCAAACAAACCGACCACAAAACGAGATTCAATAAAACTACATGCGTTCAAATTTTTAATTATGGGCTTTTGAAGATGCTTAAACCACTTAATCTCGAATTGACATCACTTTACTCGGTTTAAATTACAATATGATCATTTTAAAGCTCATTTAGATATACACACTTTAAACCTAACAAAACGGTCGCAACATAAGAGTTAATCTTATTAATGAGTTCAAATTGTTAATTATGGGCTTTTGAACAAAATTAGACAACATATTCTCAATTTTAAGAGCATTTTACTCGGTTAAATTTCTAACGAGTTCACTAGATAACCCAATTAGAAATGCACGCTTTAAATCGAACAAACTGTCCAAAAAATAAGATTGAATCAAACTACATGAGTTCAAATAGTTTTTTATAGGCTTTTGAATATAATTAAACCACTTAATCTCAAACTGAGAGCACTTTACTCGGTTTAAATTCTAATGTGTTTACTACAAAACTCATTAGATATACACACTTTAAACCTAACAAAACCGTCGCAAAGTAAGTATAAATCATATTTCATGAATTCTAATAGTTAATTATGGGCTTTTGAAACAAAGTATAAAACATGATCTCAATTTTAGAGCATTTTACTCGGTCAAATTTCTAACGGATTCACTAAAATTCCCAATTTGACATACACGATTAAAATCAAACAAACTGACCACAAAATGAGATTCAATCAAACTACATGCGTTCAAATTGTTAATTATGGGCTTTTGAAGGCGATTAAACCACTTAATCTCGAATTGACATCACTTTACTCGGTTTAAATTACAATATGTTCATCATATAGCTCATTTAGATATACACTCTTTAAACCTAACAAAACGGTCGCAAAATAAGAATTAATCAAATTTAATGAGTTCAAATTGTTAATTATGGGCTTTTGAAAAAAATTATACAACATATTCTCAATTTTAAGAGCATTTTTGATGTGAGCACATCATGTCATGACAAGAATGCAGATCCGGAGGTCTTACCATTAGGGCCAATCACTCGTTCTAAGGCAAAGAAATTCAGGGAAGCTCTTTTCCTTACTTGTGCTAGCATTCTTCATTCGTTTGAGAACATTCATGCCTTAGAGAATTGTGTTTATAATGTGTTACATGCTGATATGTGACATACATAGTGTTTACATGTTAGTATGTGATGTACATAGTGTTTACTTACTTATAGGTCTGTTTACTTATGTATATATTGTTTAGTGTGTTTGCATTATGTTTTAGGTGAGTTTGTGTGATTAAATAAGACTACAAGGCTTTTTATGTGTGTTTGCCTTGTTTTGATATAAGTACTTAGGAGAACGCTAGCTCAAGTGGGCATACTCAGCTCATCCCAGCTCAAGTGAGCCTATGCAGCTCATCTCCAGCTCAAGAGAGTGTAGCTAGCCCGATTCCAGCTCAAGAGAGTGTGACCACTTCCTCTTCTGCTCAAATCAGCTCAATTCACTCTAATTTAGTTCAACTTGTGACTAACAACTCCAAATTAGCTCAACAAGAAAGGTGTAGAAGTACAGCAGCTCAACTACATCTAAATGACTTAATTTCAGCTCAACTTATTTTCTACACTAGATGGCAGCAAGAGTGAGCTAATTTGATGCATTCCACACATATGCATGCACCATGCACGTCCATCCATTGCCATGCACCAGCGTGCACCTTCATCAGCCCTCATCCACATGTGCAGCATGCTTGAAGGAGTTAAAAACAAGGATTGGAGCCTTGTTTGAATTTCAAATGATCAGCCAACTTCCCATTGAAATAAGTGGACGAAATTCACTTGTTTGAATTCAAAATAACACATTTAACATGTGTTAAATGAGGCCTTTTCTTTCCAGCCATGTATTTGAAATAGGCTAACTTCCCTTTTTGAATTTGTGGCTGATTTTAAATCAGGCTTTGTAACTCCTTTTCCCTTCAATTCCAGCCACACAATGCTGGCCAAATTGGCTCCCTTGTACTCTATAAATATGGACGAAAATCACTTGTAAAAGGTTAGAATTTTTTTATGAAAAAAATCACTTGTGAGATTTTCTCTCAATTTCAGTTCTTCATTGAACTTTTCTTGACAAAATTCAGACTTTGTTTGAGCGTGTCAAATCCTTGATACTTTGGGTTCCTAGATCGCTATCTAGAGGGTCCAAGTACGTTGACGAAGAACGTATTCGATTCGGGTCCGCTCAGTATATTGTTCGGTTCTGTCGAGTTCAACGTCGTTGTTATTTTCCAGCAACTTAAACATCCAATTCTGCCATTTTGGACGTTTTAATGCTGCCATGAAATCCCTCGGAGCATTTCATATTCATTAACCTCCAGAAACTGCCAGAATTCCTTCATCCTTTTTTTCTTTGTTTTCAGTTTTTCTTTGTTTTCTTGTCGTTTTAACATCATTCTAACATCCATAATGTTGTGTTTTTTGCAGAGACTTGCTTGCTATTATCCTAGATCCATTTCAAACAAGGATCGTTGTTTTTGAAGCAACGAACTCCCCTTATATCATATGGTAATCAGAGCTTTGGTTGGATATTAGCACTTTATGCACTACATATATCAAAAACAACAAAAGAACAAAAAAAAATCGAAATTCTGGAAAAAAGAAAGTCAAAGTCAAAGTTTGACCAGAAAAGTCAAAGTCAACAAAAAAATAGTAAAAAAAATCAGATTTGAATATTTAGTGTATTTTCATGTTTATATGTGCTGTTTGACCACAAAAATGATGAACGATGCTTACGTTTACCATGGAATGCTTCTAAATCACTGAAAACGACGTGTTCTTGTTTGTTCGGTGATAGGATTGTGGTAAGCATTTCTAATGCAGTAAGTACTTCATTTCCAGCCTTGATTCACTTTGTTCTTCATTAATTTCAGCCTTATTATTGTGTTCCTTTTGTCTTTTCTTTCAGCCTTGTTTTTCTTTCTTTTTACTTTCTAGCATTGTTTTTCTTTCGGTTTACTATCCAACCTTGCTTTTTGTTTGTTTTCTTTATTTTCCAGCCTTTGTGTCATCTAAACAACCCCTAATTCACTTTTAACTTTTGTTTGTACCACCGTTACATATATCTTGGAGTTTGACACAGATAACAATTTTGAAGGATCATATTAGTTCCTTAAAGAGTTGTTTGCAAGAGAACGAGCGGAAAAAGGCATTGAGCGTGGTGAGAACAGAAGGGGAGACAAAAAGAGCCATTCAAGCATTCTCCCGAGTGAAACACGAGCGCTGAGTGTTATTTTTCTAAGTGCATTGTTCTTTTGGAGTGATCTGCGAGAATTTGTTGTGTGTGCAGTGAGGGACTTTAAAATTTTTGTTTATTTAACATAATAGTTTTTATTTTCTTGTTTTTCGTTGTTGCAATGACAGGTAATGACGATCATAGTCCCGGTGGAAGTAATCCACCAGATTTGCAAATGCAGGCTTTTACTCGAACCTTGCAGCGTGTTTTAGACCAAGCATTGGAGCCTATTCAGTCTCGTTTGGATAGAATAGATGGGGGTGGTTCCCAATCTATCCATAATGACAATCTTGATGAAAACGACGTCGAACAATCACCACGGACTAATCAACGACCAGGACGTGCAGTTGATGATAATATTTCTAACATAAAAGTTGCTATACCTTCTTTTCAGGGACGTTCAGATCCAGATGCTTATCTGACATGGGAAAGTAAGGTTGAACACGTTTTCGAGTGTTACAATTACTCGGAACAAAAGAAAGTACGACTAGCAACTTTGGAGTTTGTTAACTATGCACTGTTGTGGTGGGATCAATTATTGGTTAGTCGACGACGTGCGGGTGAAGGACTAGTGAGAACATGGGACAAAATGAAGCGTATCATGCGGAAACGGTTTGTTCCTTCTCACTATCATCGTGTTTTATTTCAGAAATTACAAACTTTGAAACAGGGCAATAAGAGCGTCGAGGACTATTTCAAGGAAATGGAGATGTTCATGATGCGTGCGAACATAGTTGAGGATCGTGAGGCGAATATGGCTCGGTTTATGGCAGGTTTGAATTCTGAAATTGCTAACGTTGTTGAATTGCAGCATTATATCGAATTGGACGACATGGTGCATATGGCGATGAAAATTGAGCGACAACAACGTAGAAAAGTTTCTACTCGAGGTAATACTACTCCATTTAAATCTTTTACGAATCCATTATATACCCCTAACCATGCTAGGAAACAAGCACCACAAGCGCCACCTCGGATTCAAGAACAAGGCTAGTCCAGCAAGCCAAAGCCTCCCGTTACTGATAATGGGCGTGGTTAAACAAAAAGTGGTTGTACAAGAGCGATCGAGGGATATTCAATGTTTTATGTGCCTTGGTCGAGGACATGTTGCTAGCCAGTATCCTAATCGTAGGGTTATGTTGATGCGAGATGATGGAGAGATCGAGTCAGATTCTGAAGAAGAACCACATGAGATCCCTGATGAGAATGATAAAGAGGATGTCCTAGAAGTTGCTGAGACTGGTAAGGTAATGGAAATTATGGTTGTTAAACGTAGTCTGAGTGTGCAACAGGTTCAGGATGAACAACAACGCGAGAATATCTTTCACACGCGATGCAAAATTCAAGATAAGATATGTGTTGTGATTATTGATAGCAGAAGTTGTACTAATGTTGCTAGTTCAGTGATGGTTGACAGGTTAGGTCTCAAGACGATAAAGCATCCGAATCCGTACAAATTGCAATGGTTGAATGACGGGGGAGAACTTAAAGTAACAAAACAAGTTGTTATACCGTTTTCGATCGGAAGTTACAAGGACGAGGTCCTTTGTGATGTTGTGTCGATGGATGCTACTCACCTTCTTTTGGGACGCCCTTGGCAATATGACAAGAAGGTAATGCATGATGGTTTTACAAATCGATACTCTTTTATGCATGCAGGTAAGAAGATTACTTTGGCTCCTTTGACACCGAGTCAAGTGATGGAAGATCAAGCAAGCTTGAAAAAGAGTAAGGAAGCTGCAAAGGAGAAGAAAAAGATGAATGTTTATGCAAGCAATCGAGAAATTAGGAAATGTCTTTCCTCTCACCAATCTTTGTTTATTTTAATGTTTAAAGATTATTGTTTATTGACGAACTTTCCTTCTGATTTGCCTGCATCAATTGTTTCCCTTTTGCAGGAATTTAAGGATGTGTTGCCGGAAGAAACACCGAGGGGATTGCCACCTCTTTGTGGCATTGAGCACCAGATTGACTTTATCCCAGGTGCTACTATTCCAAATCGACCAGCTTATCGAACTAACCCTGAAGAGACAAAAGAGCTTCAAAGACAAGTGACAGAATTGATGGACAAGGGTTATATTCGAGAGAGTCTGAGTCCGTGTGCTGTTCCGGTATTGTTAGTGCTGAAGAAAGATGGGTCTTGGAGGATGTGCGTAGATTGTAGAGCTGTGAATCAGATTACAATTAAGTATCGTCATCCTATTCCCAGACTTGATGATATGTTGGACGAGCTTTGTGGAGCCGTCATCTTCTCCAAAATTGACCTAAAGAGTGGATATCATCAGATTCGCATGCGAGAAGGCGATGAATGGAAGACAACCTTCAAAACGAAGCTAGGTTTGTACGAATGGTTAGTAATACCTTTTGGCTTAACTAATGCACCTAGTACTTTTATGCGATTGATGAATCATGTTCTATGATCTTTTATTGGAAAGTTTTGTGTTGTATATTTTGACGATATTTTAATTTATAGCAAGACTTTGCTGGATCATGTAGAACATTTGAGAGCTGTTTTGCAGACTTTGCGAGAAGAAAGATTGTTTGGTAACATAGAGAAATGTGTGTTTTGTACTGACAAACTTACATTTCTTGGTTACATTGTTAGTGCACAGGGTGTTGAAGTCGATCCTGAAAAGATAAAGGCAATTCAGGAATGGCCACGACCGACATCGATTACTCAGGTTAGATCTTTTCATGGTTTAGCTAGTTTCTATCGTCGGTTTGTTCCTAACTTCAGTTCTATTACTGCACCCTTAACCGGGATTATTAAGAAGAATTCTAGCTTCTTATGGGGTAAAGAACAAGAAGATGCCTTTTTGAAAATTAAGGATTGTTTGACGAAGTCACCTATGTTAGCCTTACCTAACTTTGATAAAACTTTTGAAATTGAATGTGATGCTTCTGGAGTTGGTATAGGCGCTGTGTTAATGCAGGAAAAAAGGCCCATTGCATACTTCAGTGAAAAGCTTAGTGGAGCAACATTGAATTATCCAGTCTACGACAAGGAGATGTATGCACTGATTCGGGCATTGGAGACATGGCAACATTACTTGTTGCCCAAGGAGTTTGTGATTCACACTAATCATGAGGCTTTACGATATATCACAGGTCAGCAAAAATTGAATAAACGACATGCTAAATGGGTTGAATTTTTAGAGTCTTTTCCTTATGTTATTCGTTACAAAAAGGGTAAAGATAATGTCGTTGCTGATGCTTTATCACGTAGATATGTGCTTTTGAATTACATTGATTCACATTTGATTGGATTTGCATATATCCGTGACTTGTATATTGATGATTATGATTTTAGAGATAAGTATAATGCTTGTGAGAAAGGTGCAGATGGAAAGTTTTACAGGCATGATGGTTATCTTTTCAAAGAAAATAGGATATGCATTCCACAGGGTTCAATGCGTGATATTCTGATCCGTGAAGCACATGAGGGTGGATTGATGGGACATTTTGGAGTCACCAAGACGTTACAGACATTGAAGGAGCATTTGTTTTGGCTAAGATGCGCAGGGACGTTGAGAGATATTGTGAACGTTGTGTGACTTGTAAGAAAGCAAAATCGAAGGTTTCACCACACGGTATGTACTTACCTTTACCTATTCCTGATTCCCCCTGGATTGATATATCTATGGATTTTGTTTTGGGATTGCCTCGAACTAGGACAGGTAGAGATAGTGTATTTGTTGTGGTTGATAGATTCTCTAAGATGGCACACTTCATTGCATGCCATAAGACTGATGATTGTCACGGACTTAATTCTCTCAAACTAATCCGTGCGACGCTAACACGTCCCGATCGATGTTAGCAAGCCTTGCTTACACGCAACCTGGCGGCTAAACAAGAAAGACAAGAGAAGGCAAAGGAATTTAAAGGAAAGCTTTTGTATTAAGCTTTAAGAGAATGTGTACAAGAGTGCTCAACTTCTCAGGTTGTTTACAAAATGAAGGGTGTTGCCCTATTTATAGGCTCTCACCTCTCGAATGGACGGTTATGATTCATTTGATCGGACGGTTTATACTTTGCCTCCTAAAATATCTACAATAACCTATACTATTCTAGAGACATCTACATGTATCTATACATGTCTACAATTATCTATAATGTTCTAGAGAACTCTAGAGACTTCCAGAGTAGTCCTGATCTTTCTAGGGTCTTCTAGAACATTCTTGATCCTTCTAGAATGTTCTAGATGCTTCTAGCATCTTCTTCGTCCTTCTAGAATGTTCTAGAACCTTCGAGAATTATCTAGAGTCTTCTAGAATATTCTCAAACCTTCTAGACGTGTCTAGATCTCGATGGAACCTCCTGGAACATTCTAGAACGTGATGGAATCCTTGAGATGGATATAGGTCGTTCTAGGTAATTCTGGAAGCTTCCTTGGTGCATGGATTCCTCAAGAATGCCCAAGGATGATTTATTAACCTCATTGTTGCTGGCGGGTCGTGACATGATGCTGTTAATGTGGCTAACTTGTTCTTTAGAGAGATTGTTCGATTACATTGTATTCCTAGCTCAATTATTTCTGACATGGATGTAAAGTTTTTGAGTCACTTCTGGAGGACTCTTTGGAGCAAAATAGGTATGAAACTCATGTTTTCTACTATTTGCCATCCCCAAACTGATGGACAAACTGAGGTTGTTAATCATGTTTTATCTACTTTGTTGCGTTCCATCATTAAAAAGAACATTAGGACTTGGGAAGATTGTTTGCCACATGTTGAGTTTGCGTATAATCATACTAAGATGTCACCATTTAAGGTTGTTTATGGTTTTAATCCCATTACGCCTCTAGATTTATTACCTTTTCCACAGGAACAAGTGACGAACAGGGACGGTCAAGCGAAAGCAAAATATGTGAAGAAGTTGCATCAACAGGTGAAAGAGAATCTTGAGCGAAGGACTCAGCAATACGAGAAGCAAGCAAACAAAGGAAGGAAGCGAGTCACCTTCGATGTTGGAGACTGGGTTTGGGTTCATTTCCGAATGGAAAGATTTCCAGCCCAAAGACGATCCAAGCTATTACCGCGTGGAGATGGTCCTTTTCAGGTGTTGGCGAAAGTGAACGACAATGCCTACAAGATTGACTTACCAAGCGAGTATAATGTAAGTGCTACATTCAATGTTTCTGACTTAACCCTTTTTGACGATTCTGTAGGTTTGAGGACAAATCCTTTTCAAGAAGGGGGGATGATGTGAGCACATCATGACAAGAATGCAGATCCGGAGGTCTTACCATTAGGGCCAATCACTCGTTCTAAGGCAAAGAAATTCAGGGAAGCTCTTTTCCTTACTTGTGCTAGCATTCCTGATTCGTTTGAGAACATTCATGCCTTAGAGAATTATGTTTATAATGTGTTACATGCTGATATGTGACATACATAGTGTTTACATGTTAGTATGTGATGTACATAGTGTTTACTTACTTATAGGTTTGTTTACTTGTGCTAGCATTCCTGATTCGTTTGAGAACATTCATGCGTTAGAAAATTGTGTTTATAATGTGTTACATGCTGATATGTGACATACATAGTGTTTACATGTTAGTATGTGATGTACATAGTGTTTACTTACTTATAGGTCTGTTTACTTATGTATATATATTGTCCAGTGTGTTTGCATTATGTTTTAAGTGAGTTTGTGTGATTAAATAAGACTACAAGGCTTTTTATGTGTGTTTGCCTTGTTTTGATATAGGTACTTAGGAGAACGCTAGCTCAAGTGGGCATACTCAGCTCATCTCCAGCTCAAGTGAGCCTATGCAGCTCATCTCCAGCTCCAGAGAGTGTAGCTAGCTCGATTCCAGCTCAGGAGAGTGTGACCACTTCCTCTTCAGCTCAAATCAGCTCAATTCACTTTAATTTAGTTCAACTTGTGACTAACAACTCCAAATCAGCTCAACAAGAAAGGTGTAGAAGTACAACAACTCAACTACATCTAAATGACTTAATTTCAGCTCAACTTATTTTCTACACTAGATGGCAGCAAGAGTGAGCTAATTTGATGCATTCCACACATATGCATGCACCATGCACGTCCATCCATTGCCATGCACCAGCGTGCACCTTCATCAGCCCTCATCCACATGTGCAGCATGCTTGAAGGAGTTAAAAACAAGGATTGGAGCCTTGTTTGAATTTCAAATGATCAGCCAACTTCCCATTGAAATAAGTGGACGAAATTCACTTGTTTGAATTCAAAGTAACACATTTAACATGTGTTAAATGAGGCCTTTTCTTTCCAGCCATGTATTTGAAATAGGCTAACTTCCCTTTTTGAATTTGTGGCTGATTTTAAATCAGGCTTTGTAACTCCTTTTCCCTTCAGTTCCAGCCACACAGTGCTGGCCAAATTGGCTCCCTTGTACTCTATAAATATGGACAAAAATCACTTGTAAAAGGTTAGACATTTTTTTATGAAAAAAATCACTTGTGAGATTTTCTCTCAATTTCAGTTCTTCATTGAACTTTTCTTGACAAAATTCAGACTTTGTTTGAGCGTGTCAAATCCTTGATACTTCGGGTTCCTAGATCGCTATCTAGAGGGTCCAAGTACGTTGACAAAGAACGTATTCGATTCGGGTCCGCTCAATATATTGTTCGGGTTCTGTCGAGTTCAACGTCGTTGTTATTTTCCAGCAACTTAAACATCCAATACTGCCATTTTGGACGTTTTAATGCTGCCATGAAAGCCCTCACAGCATTTCATATTCATTAACCTCCAGAAACTGCCAGAATTCCTTCATCCTTTTTTTTCTTTGTTTTCAGTTTTTCTTTGTTTTCTTGTCGTTTAAACATCATTCTAACATCCATAATGTTGTGTTTATTGCAGAGATTTGCTTGCTATTATCCTAGATCCGTTTTAAACAAGGGTCGTTGTTTTTGAAGCAACGAACACCCCTTATATCAATTTTACTCGGTTAAATTTCTAACGAGTTCACTAGAAAACCCAATTAGAAATGCATGCTTTAAAGCGAACAAACCGTACAAATAATGAGATTGAATCAAACTACATGAGTTCAAAAAGTTAATTATAGGCTTTTGAATATAATTAAACCACTTAAACTCAAACTCAGTGCACTTTACTCGGTTTAAATTCTAATGTGTTTACTACAAAACTCATTAGATATACACACTTTAAACCTAACAAAACCGTCGCAAAATAAGTATAAATCATATTTCATGAGTTCTAATAGTTAATTATGGGCTTTTGAAACAAAGTATATAACATGATCTCAATTTTAGAGCATTTTACTTGGTTAAATTTCTAACGGGTTCACTAAAATTCCCAATTTGACATGCACGATTAAAATCAAACAAACCGACCAAAAAATGAGATTCAATCAAATTACATGCGTTCAAATTGTTAATTATGGGCTTTTGACGATGATTAAACCACTTAATCTCAAATTGAGATCACTTTACTCGGTTTAAATTATAATATGTTCACTATAAATCTCATTTAGATATACACACTTTAAACCTAACAAAACGGTCGCAAAATAAGAATTAATCAAATTTAATGGGTTCAAATTGTTAATTATGGGCTTTTGAACAAAATTAGACAACATATTCTCAATTTTAAGAGCATTTTACTCGGTTAAATTTCTAACGAGTTCACTAGAAAACCCAATTAGAAAAACACGCATTAAATCGAACAAACCGTGCAAAAAATGAGGTTGAATCAAACTACACGAGTTGAAATAGTTAATTATAGACTTTTCAATATAATTAAACCACTTAATCTCAAACTCAGAGCATTTTACTGGGTTTAAATTCTAATGTGTTTACTACAAAACTCATTAGATATACACAATTTAAACATAACAAAACCGTCGCAAAATAAGTATAAATCATATTTCATGAGTTCTAATAGTTAATAATGGGCTTTTGAAACAAAATATATAACATGATCTGAATTTTAGAGCATTTTACTCGGTTAAATTTCTAACGGGTTCACTAAAATTCCTAATTTGACATGCACGATTAAAATCAAACAAACAGACCACAAAATGAGATTCAATCAAACAACATGCGTTCAAATTGTTAATTAAGAGCTTTTGAAGACGATTAAACCACTTAATCTCGAATTGACATCACTTTACTCGGTTTAAATTACAATATGTTCATTATAAAGCTCATTTAGATATACACACTTTAAACCTAACAAAACGGTCGCAAAATAAGAATTAAACAAATTTAATGAGTTCAAATTGTTAATTATGGGCTTTTGAAAAAAATTATACAACATATTCGCAATTTTAGGAGCATTTTACTCGGTTAAATTTCTAACGAGTTCACTAGAAAACTCAATTAGAAATGCATGCTTTAAAGCGAACAAACCGTACAAATAATGAGATTGAATCAAACTATATGAGTTCAAAAAGTTAATTATAGGCTTTTGAATATAATTAAACCACTTAAACTCAAACTCAATGCACTTTACTCGGTTTAAATTCTAATGTGTTTACTACAAAACTCATTAGATATACACACTTTAAATATAACAAAACCGTCGCAAAATAAGTATAAATCATATTTCATGAGTTCTAATAGTTAATTATGGGCTTTTGAAACAAAGTATATAACATGATCTCAATTTTAGAGCATTTTACTCGGTTAAATTTCTAACGGATTCACTAAAATTCCCAATTTGACATGCACGATTAAAACCAAACAAACCGACCACAAAATGAGATTCAATCAAACTACATGCGTTCAAATTGTTAATTATGGGCTTTTAAAGATGATTAAACCACTTAATCTCGAATTGAGATCACTTTACTCGGTTTAAATTACAATATGTTCACTATAAAGCTCATTTAGAAATACACACTTTAAAACTAACAAAACGGTCGCAAAATAAGAATTAATCAAATTTAATGAGTTGAAATTGTTAATTATGGGCTTTTGAAAAAAATTAGACGACATATTCTCAATTTTAAGAGAATTTTACTCGGCTACATTTCTAACGAGTTCACTAGAAAACCCAATTAGAAATGCACGCTTTAAATCGAACAAGTCGTCCAAAAAATGAGATTGAATCAAACTACATGAGTTCAAATAGGTAATTATAGGCTTTTGAATATAATTAGACCACTTAATCTCAAACTCAGAGCACTTTATTCGGTTTAAATTCTAATTTGTTTACTACAAAACTCATAGATATACACACTTTAAACATAACAAAACCACCGCAAAATAAGTATAAATCATATCTCATGAGTTCAAATAGTTAATTATGGACTTTTGAAACAAAGTATATAACATGGTCTCAATTTTAGAGCATTTTACTCAGTTAAATTTCAACGGGTTCACTAAAATTCCCAATTTGACATGCACGATTTAAATCAAACAAACCGACCACAAAATGAGATTTAATCAAACTACATGCGTTCAAAGTGTTGATTATGGGCTTTTGAAGATGATTAAACCACTCAATCTCGAATTGAGATCACTTTACTCGGTTTAAATTACAATATGTTCATTATAAAGCTCATTTAGGTATACACACTTTAAAACTAACAAAACGGTCGCATTGAGAATCTCATTTTGTGGTCGGTTTGTTTGATTTAAAGCGTGCATGTCAAATTGAGAATTTTAGAGAACCCTTTAGAAATTTAACCGAGTAAAATGCTCTAAAATTGAGATCATGTTATATAATTTGTTTCAAAATCCCATAATTAACTATTTGAACTCATGAAATATGATTTATACTTATTTTGCGACCGTGTTGTAGGTTTAAAGTGTGTATATCTAATGAGTTTTGCAGTAAACACATTGGAATTTAAACCGAGTAAAGTGCTCTGAGTTTGAGTTTAATTGGTTTAATTATATTCAAAAGCCTATAATTAACTCTTTGAACTCATGTAGTTTGATTCAATCTCATTATTTGGACAGTTTGTTCGATTTAAAGCGTGCATTTCAAATTGGGTTTTCTAGTAAACTCTTTGGAAATTTAACCGAGTAAAATGCTCTTAAAATTGAGAATATGTTGTATAATTTTGTTCAAAGGCCCATAATTAACAATTTAAACTCATTAAATTTGATTAATTCTTATTTTGCGACCGTTTTGTTAGGTTTAAGGTGTGTATATCTAAATGAGCTTTATAGTGAACATATTGTAATTTAAACTGAGAAAAGTGATCTCAATTCGAGATTAAGAGGTTCAATCATCTTCAAAATCGCAAAATTAACAATTTGAACGCATGTAGTTTGATTGAATCACATTTTGTGGTCGGTTTGTTTGATTTAAAGCGTGCATGTCAAATTGAGAATTTTAGTGAACCCGTTAGAAATTTAACCGAGTAAAATTCTCTAAAATTGAGATCATGTTATATACTTTGTTTCAAAATCTCATAATTAACTATTTGATCTCATGAAATATGTTTTATACTTATTTTGCGACCGTTTTGTTAGCATTAAAGTGTGTATATCTAATGAGTTTTGCAGTAAACACGTTGGAATTTATACTTATTTTGCGATCGTTTTGTTAGGATTAACTATTTGAACTCATGTAGTTTAATTCAATCTCATTTTTTGTTCGGTTTGTTCGATTTAAAGCATGCATTTCAAATTGGGTTTTCTAGTGAACTCGTTGGAAATTTAACCGAGTAAAATGCTCTTAAAATTGAGAATATGTTGTATAATTTTGTTCAAAGGCCCATAATTAACAATTTGAACTCATTAAATTTGATTAATTCTTATTTTGCGGCCGTTTTGTTAGGTTTAAGGTGTGTATATCTAAATGAGCTTTATAATGGACATATTGTAATTTAAACCGAGTAAAGTGATTCAATTCGAGATTAAGTGGTTGAATCATCTTCAAAATCGCAAAATTAACAATTTGAACGCATGTAGTTTGATTGAATCACATTTTGTGGTCGGTTTGTTTGATTTAAAGCGTGCATGTCAAATTGAGAATTTTAGTGAACCCGTTAGAAATTTAACCGAGTAAAATTCTCTAAAATTGAGATCATGTTATATACATTGTTTCAAAATCCCATAATTAACTATTTGATCTCATGAAATATGATTTATACTTATTTTGCGACCGTGTTGTAGGTTTAAAGTGTGTATATCTAATGAGTTTTGTAGTAAACACGTTGGAATTTATACTTATTTTGCGACCGTTTTGTTAGGATTAACTATTTGAACTCATGTAGTTTAATTCAATCTCATTTTTTGGACAGTTTGTTCGATTTAAAGCATGCATTTCTAATTGGGTTTTCTAGTGAACTCGTTGGAAATTTAACCGAGTAAAATGCTCTTAAAATAGAGAATATGTTGTATAATTTGGATCAAAAGCCCATAATTAACAATTTGAACTCATTAAATTTGATTAACTCTTATTTTGCGACCGTTTTGTTAGGTTTAAGGTGTGTATATCTAAATGAGCTTTATAGTGGACATATTGTAATTTAAACCGAGTAAAGTGATTTCAATTCGAGACTAAGTGGTTGAATCATCTTCAAAATCGCATAATTAACAATTTGAACGCATGTAGTTTGATTGAATCTCATTTTGTGGTCGGTTTGTTTGATTTAAAGCGTGCATGTCAAATTGAGAATTTTAGTGAACCCGTTAGATATTTAACCGAGTAAAATTCTCTAAAATTTAGAGCATTTTACTCGTTTAAATTTCTAACGGGTTCACTAAAATTCCCAATTTTACAAGCACCCTTTAAATCAAAAGAAACCGACCAAAAAATGAGATTCAATCAAACTACAAGCGTTCAAATTGTTAATTATGGGCTTTTGAAGATGATTAAACCACTTAATCTCGAATTGAGATCACTTTACTCGGTTTAACTTACAATATGTTCACTATAACGCTCATTTAAATGTACACACTTTAAAACTAACAAAACGGTCGCAAAATAAGAATTAATCAAATTTAATAAGTTCAAATTGTTAATTATGAGCTTTCGAACAAAATTACACAACATATTCTCAATTTTAAGAGAATTTTACTAGGTTAAATTTCTAACGACTTCACTAGAAAACCCAATTAGAAATGCACGCTTTAAATCGAATAAACCGTCCAAAAAATGAGATTGAATCAAACTAAATGAGTTCAAAGAGTTAATTATAGGCTATTGAATATAATTAAACCACTTAATCTTAAACTCAGAGCACTTTACTCGGTTTAAATTCCAATGTGTTTACTATAAAACTCGTTAGATACACACACTTTAAACCTAACAAAACCGACGCAAAATAACTATAAATCATATTTCATGAGTTTAAATAGTTAATTATTGGCTTTTGAAACAAAATATATGACATGATCTCAATTTTAGAGCATTTTACTCGGTTAAATTTCTAACGGGTTCACTAAAATTCCCAATTTTACAGGCACGCTTTAAATCAAAGCAAACAGACCAAAAAATGAGATTCAATCGAACTACAAACGTTCAAATTGTTAATTATAGGCTTTTGAAGATGATTAAACCACTTAATCTCGAATTGCGATCACTTTACTCGGTTTAACTTACAATATGTTCACTATAAAGCTCATTTAGGTGTACTGATATGATCCTAATCGTCACCTATTTTCTCTATGGTTTGATCACATCATTGAAAATCTTCGAGACTGATTCTAAGGGAGTTCTACCTTACTTTATCTTCTATTATCTAATTTATGCATTCTATAATTTGACAAGCATGCTTTTTCTAATTAAGTGATGCTTCGTGATTGCATAACTACATCTTTATAACTATTCTAAGTTAGCATATTCTTAATATTAGCTAAACTATATTATTTTAAGCTCATTTTAGCTTATTTTAATTCGTTTCAGTTTACACATTGTTTACTTATTGTTTCAGTTATTTTAAGTAAAGATAATAGTCTAAGGAAGCTTAAAGACATCAAGGGTAGCTCAACTTTGCTTGGAAAGGAATATGGTAGCTCGTAGCAGCTCAAGAATAACTAAAACGCAAAGGAATGTAAAGGAGCTCAAATGGAGGACGCTTTCAGCTCGTGAACTTGAAGGAACTATGTAGAGGAGCTCATGAACTTAAAGGCCTAGCTCAACCAGCTAAAGTCAGGTCCAGAAAGCTCAAATTGGAAGCAAAATTTGAGCTAGCTAAGTCAGCTAGCTAGCTCAACTCAAGTCAGCTCATCTCAACTCACCCTACAACCTTCAACTCAACCATGGGAAGACACCAGCCATGGAGGGAAACATGTTTGGGCGCCACTCCTTGGAGGGAAATATGAATTTCACGCCAAAACAAAGAGGCATCACTCTTCATTGGACAAATTCATGATGGTCCACTTGTTTACTAATTTCGAGCAGGATACAAGTCGAATTGGGTTTCGGTGTCTTCATTAAAGTTGTTCCTCTATCTCTTATCTTTCCAACGCCTGTTGAATCGTATCAATCCGATATCGGGAGCTCGAGATATGGCCCAATTATTGAAGACTTTGCAGACTGGACCGAAAAGTTACAACTCTTCGAATAGATTTGGAGGGAGACACCATTCAAATGAATGGTTATCCGAATAGTTAAAGGCCATTTCGGCCAAACCCCTTAGAAAACTATAAATAGGACTTGGATTTCATTTTGTAAACACACCATTGAGATTATATAAAATTACTTGTGAGATTTTTTTCTCGTTTAGTTTTTCTTAGAACTTTATCGACTTATCAAGTACTTTTGTACTTGTGGCGTCAACCCCTTTCTATCCATATTGATACTTCGGGTTCTTTTAGTTTAATATACTAAAAGGGTTAAATTCCGTTTATCACCATCCCTTGAAGATCAATATAAGATTCGGGATTAGGTTTTCTATAACCTAGTTTCTTCCTTGAGTATCTTTAAGATACTATTTCCCTTTTACCATATCACCATCCTTACATATCCTCTACTTCCATCATCATTCTTGCCCTTTTGTCATCATCACAAATCGTTCTAAACCTCCAATCACCCTTGTCAACACCACATATCATTTCGCTTCCAAATCAGTCCCTAAACTATTCCTTTCATTCTTTATCCTTAATTCTTTATTTTGCAGCCACTTCTTGCGAGAGACTTGCTTACTTCCTAGGTCCTACAATCAAAGTTTGTCGTTCAGCATCATCAACAAGATTGGCACATATCATATGATATCAGAGCTTTGGTGGAAGAAGCAAAGTGCAACAAAAAGCCCGTTCAAGCAATTGCAAGTGACTAAACTTTGTCATTTTCAATTTTTGAGCAAAAAAAAAAGGAAAGAAAAGAGAAAGTCAGTTTGAAAATAAAAGAAAGAAAGAAAGAAAGAGAAAAGTCAATTTCAAAAAAAAGAAAAGAAAAGAAAATCTGATTCAAAAGTACAAGATCAAGGGTGAGAAAGCACAACAACATCATCTTCAACATCAAGCCGAGAAGCCATTTCATCTTCAAGACTTTGATTGTTGGTGAAGGAAGGTTGTAAGTTTTCTTGTCAAGTAAGTAATCCCGTTTTCATTTATTTTTATTCTAAATCTTTGTTTTCATCCTATTTCCTTTCTTTTTCTTTTAAACTAACAATTTCAGTGACGCACAAGTACAATTTACTTGCCTAAGTCTTGAGTAAGTTCTTCTAAGAACTATACACGAGAGAAAAGAGTGGAAAATGGCAAGAGAGTTGTGAGATCAGAAGAGGACATTAAAAGCCATTAAGTCTTAGAGTGCAAACACGGAGAGAGCATAAGAGAGTAATTTTCCTTGGAGTGAATTAGTGAGGCTTTGTTGGGAAACATATTGGGTAAGAATTTTATTTTAATTATTCTAACCATGTCACCATAATCTTGTGAATTTTCTTTCACATCAGGACAAGTTCTCGTTGTGAAAAAAACATTAAGATTAGAAGCGATGAATGAAGAAGACCAACAAAGGGAGAACATTTTCTATACTAGATGCATGTGAACAACAAGATTTGCTCTTTAATAATTGATGGAGGAAGTTGTACAAACATAGCAAGCACTTTGATGGTAGAACAACTCGGTCTTGAAACCACCGAACATCCAAATCCATATAAACTACAATTGTTGCATGATGGAGGAGAATTAGAAGTCAACAAGCAAGTGAAAATTCCATTTTCCATTGGAAGATACGCAGATGAAGTCTTGTGTGAGATACTACCTATGAGTGCAAGTCATATTCTTCTAGGGAGTCCGTGGCAATACGACAAGAGAGCAGTTCATGACGGTTACACCAATAAGTTATCATTTATGTTTGAAGGAAGAAAGATCATCCTAACACCTTTGAGCCCAAGTCAAGTACATCGTGACGAGGAACAATTATCTAAGCGAATTGCAACATGGAATGAAAACAAAAAGGGAAAAGAGGAAGTCAAAGAAGGTCCGATGGAAGAAGAGCATTTTAAAGAAAAAGAAACCACCGGAGTTGAAAATAAAAATGAGGAAATGAAAATAGTTGGAGTTGAAAATGAAGAGACTAAAAATGAAATTGTGAATGAAGAGTATGTTGGAGTTGAAAATGCGCGAATTGAAAAGGAAGAGTGTGAAGAAGAAAAGCATATTTTATCTAACAATTATTTTCTTCCTACTTTTTGAATTTTCATTTTTACAGGATGATAAAAGGAATACCCCAAGAGATGCTCCAATTGCATTGTCGATCTTAAAGGAAACTCAACAACCAACACCAATTAAACATCCACCCTGGTTTGCTATTTTCATTCATTTGGTTAATAGTTACTCATTCTCTGACTGTGATTTTTTTTGTAGCAAATTGATTCACATACTTGGTGTTATCCTACCAACTACGATGGCAAGTTCTTTTGTTATTCTAGGGATGATTGGTGCATCAAAATATGTCATTCCGAGAGAGCTATACAGTTAAGACTCTTCAACAATCATTATGATGATTCGAAGAGTGGAGATGAAAAGTTACATATCTTTTCCAAAGAACATGATGTTTCGAGCCGAGGAATGATTCAAAGAACAAGTTTTGTTCTCAAAAGGCATGACATTGCAAAAGGAGGATTCCAAAGAATTAGTGCCTATTTAGCGAAGGATAACCCAAGAAGATTGAACACATCAATTGGAAGGAGTGAGAATTCGTCCACCCTAACAACAAGGAGGTGTCCATTAAATAACAATTTTGATTTGAGGACAAATCGCCAAAAAGAAGGGGAGGATGATATGATCGTAATCGGCACCTATTTTCTCTATGGTTTGATCACATCATTGAAAATCTTCGAGACTGATTCTAAGGGAGTTCTACCTTACTTTATCTTCTATTATCTAATTTATGCATTCTATAATTTGACAAACATGCCTTTTCTAATTAAGTGATGCTTCGTGATTGCATAACTACATCTTTATAATTATTCTAAGTTAGCTTATTCTTAATATTAGCTAAACTATATTATTTTAAGCTCATTTTAGCTTATTTCAATTTGTTTCAGCTTACACATTGTTTACTTATTGTTTTAGTTATTTTAAGTAAAGATAATAGTCTAAGGAAGCTTAAAGACATCAAGGGTAGCTCAACTTTGCTTGGAAAGGATTATGGTAGCTCGTAGCAGCTCAAGAATAACTAAAACGCAAAGGAATGCAAAGGAGCTCAAATGGAGGACGATTTCAGCTCGTGAACTTAAAGGAACTATGTAGAGGAGCTCATGAACTTAAAGGCCTAGCTCAACCAGCTAAAGTCAGGTCAATAAAGCTCAAATTGGAAGCAAAATTTGAGCTAGCTAAGTCAGCTAGCTAGCTCAACTCAAGTCAGCTCACTCTCAGCTCAATCAGCTCATCTCAGCTCACCCTACAACCTTCAACTCAATCATGGAAGGACATGTTCCCTCCCCAAGGGACACAACCGACCAGCCATGGAAGGAAACATGTTTGGGCACCACTCCTTGGAGGGAAATATGAAATTCATGCCAAAACGAAGAGGCATCACTCTTCATTGGACAAATTCATGATGGTCCACTTGTTTGCTAATTTCGAGCAGGATACAAGTCGAATTGGGTTTCGGTGTCTTCATGAAAGTTGTTCCTCTATCTCTTATATTTCCAACTCAAGTTGAATCTTATCAATCCGATATCAGGAGCTCGAGATATGGCCTAATTACTGAATACTGTGCAAGTTGGACCGAAAAGTTACAACTCTTCGAATAGATTTGGAGGGAGACACCATTCAAATGAATGGTATCCGAATAGTTAAAGTCCATTTCGGCCAAACCCCTTAGAAAACTATAAATAGGACTTGGATTTCATTTTGTAAACACACCATTGAGATTATATAAAATTACTTGTGAGATTTTTCTCTCGTTTAGTTCTTTTTAGAACTTTATCGACTTATCAAGTACTTTTGTACTTGTGGTGTCAACCCCTTTCTATCCATATTGATACTTCGGGTTCTTTTAGTTTAATATACTAAAAGGGTTAAAGTCCGTTTATCACCATCCCTTGAAGATCAATATAAGATTCGGGATTAGGTTTTCTACAACCTAGTTTCTTCCTTGAGTATCTTTAAGATACTATTTCCCTTTTACCATATCACCATCCTTACATATCCTCTCATTCCATCATCATTCCCGCCCCTTTGTCATCATCACAAATCGTTCTAAACCTCCATTCACCCTTGTCAACACCACAAATCCTTTCACTTCCAAATCAGTCCCTAAACTATTCCTTTCATCCATTATCCTTAATTCTTTATTTTGCAGCCACTTCTTGCAAGAGACTTGCTTACTTCCTAGGTCTTACAACCAAAGTTTGTCGTTCAGCATCATCAACAAGACCGGCACATATCACGTACAGACTTTAAACCTAACAAAACGGTCGCAAAATAAGAATTAATCAAATTTAATGAGTTCAAATTGTTAATTATGGGCTTTCGAACAAAATTATACAACATATTCTCAATTTTAAGAGCATTTTACTCGGTTAAATTTCTAACGAGTTCACTAGAAAACCCAATTAGAAATGCATGCTTTAAATCGAACAAACCGTCCCAAAAATGAGATTGAATCAAACTACATGAGTTCAAAGAGTTAATTTTAGGCTTTTGAATAGAATTAAACCACTTAATCTCAAACTCAGAGCACTTTACTCGGTTTAAATTCCAATGTGTTTACTATAAAACTCATTAGATAGACACACTTTAAACCTAACAAAACCGTCGTAAAATAAGTATAAATCATTTTTCATGAGTTCAAATAGTTAATTATGGGCTTTTGAAACAAAGTATATAACATGATCTCAATTTTAAAGCATTTTACTCGGTTAAATTTCTAACGGGTTCACTAAAATTCCCAATTTGACATGCACGCTTTAAATCAAAACAAACCGACCAAAAAATGAGATTCAATCGAACTACCTGCATCAAATTGTTAATTATGGGTTTTTGAAGATGAATAAACGACTTAATCTCGAATTGAGATCACTTTACTCGGTTTAAATTACAATATGTTCACTATAAAGCTCATTTAGATGTACATATTGTAAACCTAATAAAACGGTCGCAAAATAAGAATTAATCAAATTTAATGAGTTGAAATTGTTAATTATGGGCTTTTGAAAAAATTAGACAACATATTCTCAATTTTAAGAGAATTTTACTCGGCTACATTTCTAACGAGTTCACTAGAAAACCCAATTAGAAATGCACGCTTTAAATCGAACAAACCATCTCAAAAATAAGATTGAATCAAACTACATGAGTTCAAAGAGTTAATTATAGGCTTTTGAATATAATTAAACCACTTAATCTCAAACTCAGAACACTTTACTCGGTTTAAATTCCAATGTGTTTAGTATAAAACTCATTATATATACACACTTTAAATCTAACCAAACTGTCGTAAAATAAGTATAAATCATATTTCCTGAGTTCAAATAGTTAATTATGGGCTTTCGAAACAAAGAATATAACATGATCTCAATTTTAGAGCTGTAGATGGTCGAAGATATATTTCTGGTCACTATGTTTGTTTTGGAGACCATCTGTTGTCTTGGTGTTCCAAGAAGCAACACTCGGTGTCCCGATCCACTACTGAAGCAGAGTATCGGAGTCTAGCTAATGCAACTTGTGAGGTGGTTTGGATTCAAGCTTTGCTGAGTGACATGAATGTAAAGCTACCAGAATCTCCAATTGTTTGGTGTGACAACACAAGCACTATGGCTATGGCTGCCAATCCAGTACTTCATGCCAAAACCAAGCATGTCGAGCTGGATTTGCATTTTGTTAGAGAAAGGGTGATGAGGCAGCAACTTCAAGTAAATTATATTCCTGCAGTGAGTCAAGTGGCTGATACCTTTACCAAGCTTCTCTCAAATGCTAGTTTCAGTGATCTTCAACAAAAGTTGTGTGTTAGCAACTTGAGTTGTGTTTCAGAGGCATAAGGTTTTAAAAAAAAGAAGTTAGATGTTGATCATGGTGTTTCTTTTTATCTACGTTTTTTTAGTAAAGGAGGAAGAAAGTCAGGTGAATATTGGATATTTTGCCAGCTAGCTCAGGAAGTTGGGGTTTGTTTCAACCTATAACTGTTTACAAGTATCTTAGGTATCAGCCAGCCAGGTTGGTTGTAACCAACTTGACCTTTGGTAGCAAGTTGGCGAGCCAAAACCGTGGCTATATTAATCTCTCAAGGGAATTGGCCTAATATCTCTTTTGGCCAACATTTCTCCATATCTTCTTCTTCTTCTCTCTTTATGCTTCTTCTTTCGGTTATCTTTCAATATGGTATCATTCGCCATCTAAGATCCTGAGTCTCTCTTTTCATCTTATCCTTCTGCTTCTTCTTTCGGTTTTGGGGTTTATTTCTTGTGTTCGTCTTGGCCGTGCTTGCTCCTTGTCTTTCGTCCATGGCAGGTTCTGCAATAGGATCCAACGTGCAGTCTGATGATAATAGAATGACGCATGTGGATGCTCCAGCTGCTGATAATCCTTTATTTGTCAACAAGTAGGTTAGCATTCGTCTTGATGAATTCAATTTTCTCTTATGGAAACAACAAGTTCTCTTGATGATTCGAGGATATGAACTTGAACATTATTTGGATCTGGATACTCCAATTCCACCAAAGATAGTCATTGGATCAGATGGACAGATAACCTTAAATCCAGTATATCGACTCTTCAAGAAGGAGGACAATGCTCTTGCCTCCTGGCTTATCTCGACGATGAGTCCTAGTATTCTACCATAGCTCGTGGGAGCTGAAACATCTGCAACTATAGGGTCTTCTGTTTTAAAGCTTTATTCCGAGTTCTCTACAACCAAGAAGAAGAATCTCCACTATCAGTTGTGTGCTTTAAAGAAAGGCGCTATAACTATTCGAGAATATGAACCAAGAAGATCTGTGATGTTTTGGCTGCCAGTGGAAGTCTTGAAATTGAGCAGGTTGCAACTACTCTCAACGGCTTACCTACAGAATATGAACCATTTGTTACTGCCTTAACAAAGAGTCGTGAGCCAGCCACCATAACTTCAATCACATCATCCCTTTGCGATGCAGAAACAAGGTTACTCAATCAAATGCGTGTGTCCGCAGGTATTAATTTGACTCAGGTTAACAATAATAAACAACAATATATACCTAGAGGTGGTTATCAGCCCCAGTTCAGTGGTAATTGAGCAAGAGGGTCACTTGTGCATGGTGGTAGATTTCATGGTCGATCTCGACCATAGTGTCAACTATGTGGTAAGATAGGTCACCTTATTGATCATTGTTGGTATCGCTTTGATCAGAACTTCAAGCCGTTTGCTTCATCCTCAAACGAGGGACCAGAGGGTGCTCAAGCCAATGTGTGCCACTATGCATCTGAATAAGAAATTCAATGTTATGATCCGTTTGTTGTCTTTGAAGCTCCAGCTGCTGTTACTAAACTAACTCCTGATACAGTGCAGGTAAATTCTCTAGATGCAAAAGGAGTTATCACTACTAATGATAGGTGGTTTCCTGATTCAGGTGCCACTTATAATGTCACTCATTTGCTTTCTCATCATGGGACTCCATATTCAGGAACTGGTAAGGTTTATCTTGGTGATGGTTCCACTGTGCCTATTACACATATCACTCAAACCACACTTGCTACTATGACTGGCTCTCTTGTCGTTGATAACCTATTATGTGTTCCTCAAATTACTCAAAATTTGCTATCAGTCTCTAGGTTTACACGTGATAATAATGTGTATCTCGAATTTCATGCTACTGGTTGCTGTGTTAGGGATGAAGTAACTGGTAAAGTCTTGATACAAGGAGGACTGGAGGATGGCTTGTACTATTTTGACAATGTCATCAGCAATTCTCACTGCAATAATGTGTCAACACAACCTGCTTCTCCCAATTTGGATCCTCACTCGTTTTGGCTATGGCATTAGCGTTTTGGTCATGCTTCTCCCAATGTAGTTAGTATGGTTTTAAATAAAAGTGTTCCTTTGAATACAGAGGTTCTTTGTACTGCCTGTCAGCTAGGGAAGAGTACAAGGCTTCCTTTTCAGGAGTCTACTACTGAATATACTAAGTGTTTTGAGCTTGTTGAGGCAGATGTATGGGACCTGCTCCCATACAATCTGCTGGGTGGTAATACTTTGTTTCCTTTGTTGATATGTACTCAAGGAATTGTTGGATTTTTCTGTTAAAGTTCAAATAAGATGTGGTTGTTTTTGCTTTGACATGCACGCTTTTAAATAAAAACAAACCGACCAAAAAATGAGATTCAATTGAACTACATGTGTTCAAATTGTTAATTATGGGATTTTGAAGAAGATTAAACCACTTAATCTCGAATTGATATCACTTTACTCGGTTTAACTTACAATATGTTCACTATAAAGCTCATTTAGATGTACACAATTTCAACCTAACAAAACGGTCGCAAAATAAGAATTAATAAAATTTAATGAGTTCAAATTGTTAATTAGAGCTTTCGAACAAAATTATAAAACATATTCTCAATTTTAAGAGCATTTTACTCGGTTAAATTTCTAACGACTTCACTAGGAAACGTAATTACAAATGCACACTTTAAATCGAACAAACCGTCCAAAAAATGAGATTGAATCAAACTACATGAGTTCAAAGAGTTAATTATAGGCTTTTGAATATAATTAAACCACTTAATCTCAAACTCAGAGCACTTGACTCGGTTTAAATTCCAATGTTTTTACTATAAAACTCATTAGATAAACACACTTTAAACCTAACAAAACCGTCGCCAAATAAGTATAAATCATATTTCATGACTTCAAATAGTTAATTATGGGATTTTGAAACAAAGTATATAACATGATCTCAATTTTAGAGCATTGTACTCGGTTAAATTTCTAACGGTTTCACTAAAATTCCCAATTTGACATGCACTCTTTAAATCATAACAAACCGACCAAGAAATGAGATTCAATTGAACTACATGCGTTCAAATTGTTAATTATGGGCTTTTGAAAATGATTAAACCACTTAATCTCGAATTGAGATCACTTTACTCGGTTTAACTTACAATATGTTTACTATAAAGCTCATTTAGATGTACACACTTTAAACCTAACAAAAGGGTAAAAAAAATAAGAATTAATCAAATTTACTGAGTTAAAATTGTTAATTATGGGCTTTCAAACAAAATTATAAAACATACTCTCAATTTTAAGAGCAATTTACTCGGTTAAATTTCTAACGACATAACTAGGAAACCCAATTAGAAATGCACGATTTAAATCAAACAAACCGTCTAAAAAATGATATTGAATCAAACTACATGAGTTCAAAGAGTTAATTATAGGCTTTTGAATATAATTAAACCACTTAAACTCAAACTCAGAGCACTTGACTCGGTTTAAATTCCAATGTGTTTACTATAAAACACATTACAAATACACACTTTAAACCTAACAAAACCGTCGCAAAATAAGTATAAATCATATTTCATGAGTTCAAATAGTTAATTATGGGCTTTTGAAACAAAGTATATAACATGATCTCAATTTTAAAGCATTTTACTCGGTTAAATTTCTAACGGGTTCACTAAAATTCCCAATTTGACATGCACTCTTTAAATCAAAACAAACCGACCAAAAAATGAGATTCAATCGAACTACATGCGTTCAAATCGTTAATTATGGCCTTTTGAAGATGATTAAACCACTTAATCTCGAATTGAGATCACTATACTAGGTTTAAATTACAATTTGTTCACTATAAAGCTCATTTAGATGTACACACTTTAAACCTAACAAAAGGGTCGGAAAATAAGAATTAATCAAATTTAATGAGTTCAAATTGTTAATTATGGGCTTTCGAACAAAATTATACAACATATTCTCAATTTTAAGAGCATTTTACTCGGCTACATTTCTAACGAGTTCACTAGAAAACTCAATTAGAAATGCACGCTTTAAATCGAACAAGTCGTCCAAAAAATGAGATTGAATCAAACTACATGAGTTCAAATAGGTAATTATAGGCTTTTGAATATAATTAGACCACTTAATCTCAAACTCAGAGCACTTTATTCGGTTTAAATTCTAATTTGTTTACTACAAAACTCATTAGATATACACACTTTAAACATAACAAAACCATCGCAAAATAAGTATAAATCATATCTCATGAGTTCAAATAGTTAATTATGGACTTTTGAAACAAAGTATATAACATGATCTCAATTTTAGAGCATTTTACTCGGTTAAATTTCTAACGGGTTCACTAAAATTCCAAAATTGACATGCACGCTTTAAATCAAAACAAACCGACCAGAAAATGAGATTCAATCGAACTACATGCGTTCAAATTGTTAATTATGGGCTTTTGAAGATGATTAAACCACTTAATCTCAAACTCAGAGCAGTTTACTCTGTTTAAATTCCATTGTGTTTAATATAAAACTCATTAGATATACACACTTTAAACCTAACAAAACCGTCGCCAAATAAGTATAAATCATATTTCATGAGTTCAAATAGTTAATTATGTGCTTTTGAAACAAAGTATATAACATGATCTCAATTTTAGAGTATTTTACTCGGTTAAATTTCTAACGGGTTTACTAAAATTCCCAATTTGACATGCACGCTTTAAATCAAAACAAACCGACCAAAAAGTGAGATTCAATCGAACTACATGCATTTAAATTGTTTATTATGGGCTTTTGAAGATGATTAAACCACTTAATCTCGAATTGAGATCACTTTACTCGGTTTAACTTACAATATGTTCACTATAAAGCTCATTTAGATGTACACACTTTAAATCTAACAAAACGGTCTCAAAATAGGGATTAATCAAATTTAATGAGTTCAAATTGTTAATTATGGGCTTTCGAACAAAATTATACAACATATTCTCAATTTTAAGAGCAATTTACTCGGTTAAATTTCTAACGACATAACTAGGAAACCCGATTAGAAGTGCACGCTTTAAATCGAACAAAACGTCTAAAAAATGTGATTGAATCAAACTACACAAGTTCAAAGAGCTAATTGTAGGCTTTTCAATATAATTAAACCACTTAATCTCAAACTCAGAGCACTTGACTCGGTTTAAATTCCAATGTGTTTACTATAAAACTCTTTAGATATACACACTTTAAACCTAACAAAACCTTCATCAAATAAGTATAAATCATATTTCATGAGTTTAAATAGTTAATTATGGGCTTTTGAAACAAAGTATATAACATGATCTCAATTTTAGAGTATTTTACTCGGTTAAATTTCTAACGGGTTTACTAAAATTCCCAATTTGACATGCACTCTTTAAATCAAAACAAACCGCCCAAGAAATGAGATTCAATTGAACTACATGCGTTCAAATTGTTAATTATGGGCTTTTGAAGATGATTAAACCACTTAATCTCGAATTGAGATCACTTTACTCGGTCTAACTTACAATATGTTTACTATAAAGCTCATTTAGATGTACACACTTTAAACCTAACAAAACGATCGCAAAATAAGAGATAATCAAATTTAATGAGTTCAAATTGTTAATTATGGGCTTTCGAACAAAATTATAAAACATATTCTCAATTTTAAGAGCAATTTACTCGGTTAAATTTCTAACGACATCACTAGGAAACCCAATTAGAAATGCACGATTTAAATCAAACAAACCTTCCAAAAAATGAGATTGAATCAAATTACATGAGTTCAAAGAGTTAATTATAGGCTTTTGAATATAACTAAACCACTTAATCTCAAACTCAGAGCACTTGACTCGGTTTAAATTCCAATGTTTTTACTATAAAACTCATTAGATATACACACTTTAAACCTAAAAAAACCTTCGTCAAATAAGTATAAATCATATTTCATGAGTTTAAATAGTTAATTATGGGCTTTTGAAACAAAGTATATAACATGATCTCAATTTTAAAACATTTTACTCGGTTAAATTTCTAACGGGTTTACTAAAATTCCCAAATTGACATGCACGCTTTAAATTAAAACAAACCGACCAAAAAATGAGATTCAATCGAACTACAAGCGTTAAAATTGTTAATTATGGGCTTTTGAAGATGATTAAACCACTTAATCTCGAATTGAGATCACTTTACTCGGTTTAACTTACAATATGTTCAATATAAAGCTCATTTAGATGTACACACTTTAAACCTAACAAAACGATCGCAAAATAAGAAATAATCAAATTTAATGAGTTCAAATTTTTAATTATGGGCTTTCGAACAAAATTATAAAACATATTCTCAATTTTAAGAGCAATTTACTCGGTTAAATTTCTAACGACGTCACTAGGAAACCCAATTAGAAATGCACGATTTAAATCGAACAAACCGTCCAAAAAATGAGATTGAATCAAACTACATGAGTTCAAAGAGTTAATTATAGGCTTTTCAATATAATTAAATCACTTAATCTCAAACTCAGAGAACTTGACTCGGTTTAAATTCCAATGCGTTTACTATAAAACTCATTAGATATACACACTTTAAACCTAACAAAACCGTCACCAAATAAGTATAAATCATATTTCATGAGTTCAAATAGTTAATTATGGGCTTTTGAAACAAAGTATATAACGTGATCTCAATTTTAGAGCATTTTACTCGGTTAAATTTCTAACGGGTTCACTAAAATTCCAAAATTGACATGCACGCTTTAAATCAAAACAAACCGACCAAAAAATGAGATTCAATCGAACTACATGCGTTCAAATTGTTAATTATGGGCTTTTGAAGATGATTAAACCACTTAATCTCAAATTGAGATCACTTTACTCAGTTTAAGTTACAATATGTTCACCATGGAGCTCATTTAGATATACACACTTTAAACCTAACAAAACGGTTGTAAAATAAGAATTAATCAAATTTAATGAGTTCAAATTGTTAATTATGGGCTTTCGAACAAAATTATACAACATATTCTGAATTTTAAGAGCATTTTACTCGGTTAAATTTCTAACGAGTTCACTAGAAAACCCAATTAGAAGTGCCCACTTTAAATCGAACAAACCGTCCAAAAAATGAGATTGAATCAAACTAAATGAGTTCGAAGAGTTAATTATAGGCTTTTGAATATAATTAAACCACTTAATCTCAAACTCAAAGCACTTGACTCGGTTTAAATTCCAATGTGTTTACTATAAAACTCATTAGATATACACACTTAAAACCTAACAAAACCATCGCAAAAAAGTATAAAGCATATTTCATGAGTTCAAATAGTTAATTATGGGCTTTTGAAAGAAAGTATATAACATGATCTCAATTTTAGAGCATTTTACTCGGTTAAATTTCTAACGGGTTCACTAAAATTCCTAATCTGACGTGCACACTTTAAATCAAAACAAACCGACCAAAAAATGAGATTCAATCGAACTATATGCGTTCAAATTTTTAATTATTGGATTTTGAAGTTGATTAAACCACTTAATCTCGAATTGAGATCACTTTACTCGGTTTAAATTACAATATGTTCACCATAAAGCTCATTTAGATATACACACTTTAAACCTAACAAAACTGTCGTAAAATAAGAATTAATCAAATTTAATGAGTTCAAATTGTTAATTATGGGCTTTTGAACAAAATTATTCAACATATTCTCAATTTTAAGAGCATTTTACTCGGTTAAATTTCTAACAAGTTCACTAGAAAACTCAATTAGAAATGCACGCTTTAAATCGAACAAACCGTTCCAAAAATGAGATTGAATCAAACTACATACATGAGTTCAAAGAGTTAATTATAGGCTTTTGAATATAATTAAACCATTTAATCTCAAACTCAGAGCACTTTACTCGGTTTAAATTCCAATGTGTTTACTATAAAACTCATTAGATATACACACTTTAAACCTAACAAAACCACCGCAAAATAAGTATAAATCATATTTCATGAGTTCAAATAGTTAATTATGGGATTTTGAAACAATGTATATAACATGATCTCAGTTTTAGAGCATTTTACTCGATTAAATTTCTAACGAGTTAATCTCCTATGTTGGTTGCTTGTTTCTTTTCTCTCCTTCCCTGTTCTCTCTCACCCTCTGATGTGATCCTGGCTAGAACCAAAATCTTACAAACCAAGATCACATCATTGAATTCACAATGCTTAAGTTTTTGTTTCTTTGCCGAAGATCCAAATATGGAGCCTTGGCCATCTTTTGAGCAAAGCAGCATGTTACTAATGCATTTTAATAGATGCATTCGAGTGTTAGCTTAGGAATGTGTTGCATGTAGTTGCATGAGCCTTTAGCTTGCTTGAGTTTACATTATTTTGCATATTTAATTTCGGCATTTTTTATCATGAATAAATAAGGCTTATTGTTCATTTAAACATATTGTTTCATTTATGTTTGTTTAGAGCATTTAAGCATGTTAGTTCTTTTAAGCTTGTTAGCTTAATTAATGCATGTCAGTTTATGCATGTTAGTCCATTTAAAAGTGTAAGAGCTTGTTGATGTTTGTTAGTTCATTAAGTGAGTTAGTTCATTCAATTAAACTGGTTCATTTAATTTAACTAGCTCATTGAATAAAGATGTTATCTAATGGATGCTCATATATTTTCAGTTAGGGTATTCATTTTGGATCAAATGGCTGATCATTTTCTATAAGAATGACAAGTCATTTACCACCAATTTAAGACACTTGGAGACACCATGATGGCTGATCAATTTCAAGACATTCAAGGGAGATTTACACCACTTAAAGAACTTTTGGCATATATTACAACTTGACAATGTTTCTCTTTTATAGTTCTTTTTGAACTTTATCGGCTTGCAAGATTGTTCTTGGGGCATTCACCCCTATTCTTTTTTTTCTATTGTTGGTTCCTAGTTCCTATAACTAGAGGGTCACAATCCATAAACCTTTCACCTAAGTCACGGTTTAAAAACTCTTAAGGAACGGGTCTTCACTTTTTAGTGTTGGTTCCTCCTTTGTTTACACCGCACCATCAATTACATTCCTTCTCTTCACTTCCATCATCCATACATCAATATTTTCCATACGTCCTCCTAAACACAACAACCATATTATCATCATTCCATTTCACCGTACTATCTATCCATTTCATATCATCTTGTAAGTTTTCTTTCTTTTCATTTCAGTTACTTACTAGAATCACGATCAGGCAATCAGACATACAAATTCGGATATTTCGCAACTGTATTTGTATCACCCTCTCCACTCTACTTCCCTTTTCGTTTTCTTTTTCTCCATTGTTTTGGAATTGACTCTGGCCTCCCTACCACCATGACATTTGCCACAACATCCACCACCATGGGAGAGATGACTCAAGCAACCAACTGCCTCTGTCGACCAAGTTAATTTGGAAGTTGTAATCCTTCAATTTTTTTTGCCTTCTTTAATATACCTTATTACCACTCACCGTCAGATCACGATTGGTCTGTTTCAGGCCTCCCCTCTAATAAGATCATTCCTCATATTGTTTTATTATCACCCTTCAATAGGGTTTCTATCAACACCATTATTGGTGGACCATTAACAGATCGACATGGACCATTATTGGTCTGTTTCAGGCCTCCCCTCTAATAGGGTCCTCCTTGTTGCGGTCTGCAAGAGTTTCTACCGGCGATCTGTGAATGTTTCCAAGTTTCAACTACGGTAACAATTCCTACTTGTCCTCTTACCTTCATGCTACCCACTCCGGATCTTGGCAATGGCAAACCAACAAACCTGGGTTTCTTTGTCGTTATCACAAGAAACGTGAATATAAGAGACATTTCTTGGATGGACTTCATCTCAAACTCTTCTACTTTAGCTTTATTATATTTTTTACTTTCCCTTCTTTTTCTCCTTTTCTACGATTTCTTAAGGAACTATGTGCCCATCAGAAGTCTTCTGGTTAAGTCTTGGTTACCGGGATTATTAATACATCACAATGCCTTTCATGGTTACTCGCTTTATTTACTGTTTTCTCCCCCTATAAGGGTTTTATTTAATAGCAACTTTCGACTGCTTTCGGATTTTTTTGGATCTCGATTGCAGTTAAATATTGAAGATTCCTGGCATCCTTGCAAACGACACGATGTTGCTTTCAGTGTTGCCTCTAAAAGTCTTCTGGTTGAGAGCCTTCATGTTTTGTGTTCAGGCCAGACTGAGTTTTTTCCGCTCATGTGTTGTGAGCCTGCAGTTCTGATTCCTAACAGTTTAGCAATGGGTTTCCAGAGATCGCTTTTGGCTTTTTCTGGTCTCCGTTTGCTTCCGGCTCTTGGCGTCTCCTGGATCCAAAGCAACATACACCCCCTTATTTTATTATCGTCTCCTTTTCTTTGCATGGTTCTTTCCCATACCGGCTATACTGTCAAACCATGCACACGGCTGCACCACTGGTCGATCTTTGCTTTCATTCTTATCATCTTATTTTACCAAGTGATATGCTTGGATGATGCTCGGCATCGGATGTTGGGTGGTCGACAAAACATTCATGGGCTTCTTGGGCAACAAGTAAGTAAGTTTAATATTATCATAAGATTTAAACACTATATTAATGCTACTATGTTTAATCTTTCTCTATTTATATCTCAATCTTGTTTCTTTTATTATGTTTCTACTATTCGTTGTATTATCCATCTTCATAAACCACCCATTCCAAGGGGATCCTCCAACACCTTTTTTGGTGTATGTATACTTTTCTATTACTCTCTCTTTCCATCTCCTTCCCATTTAAATCTCTATCTTGCGATGCAAGTCTCGCTGCGTTGGCACAATTCGAAACACTCACGTTTTTCTACCGGACTTTCACCTAATTTGGCTTTGCTTCCTTCTTGGTCTATATATACTACTTATAAGACTTCTACTCCAACCATTATAAGGTTTCCCACCTTCTCTTCACAAGAGTTTGTTTGTCATAAAATTTCTCCTCCATACTATCTTCAAGGACTTTATTCTTTTAATCCTTATCCTCCTAAAAAATTATGAAGAAAAACGACCCTAAAAGTTGTTTAAATCAAATTTTATTTGTTCATATATTAGATTAAGAGCAACTCAAAATAATTATGAAGAAAAAAATCCATTCCCGAACTTTTTACTCAGTTAAATTTTCAACGGGTCCACTTTGAGACCCATTTAGAACTACGCGTCATATATCTCTTCAAAAACAACCCAAAAAGTTGTTTAAATCATATTTTATGTGTTCATATATTAGATTACGGTCAATTCAAAATAATTATCAATAAAAACATCAATTTCGAAATTTTTTACTCAGTTAAATTTTCAACGAGTCCACTTTGAGACCCATTTAGAACTACGCGACATAAATCTCTTCGAAAATGACCCAAAAAGTTGTTTAAATCAAAATTTATGTGTTCATATATTGGATTACAACCATGTCAAAATAATTATGAAGAAAAAAATATATTCCGCAACTTTTAACTCAGTTAAATTTTCAACGGGTCCACTTTGAGACCTATTTAGAATTACGCGTCATAAATCTCTTCAAAAACGACCCAAAAAGTATTTTAAATCAAATTTTATGTCTTCATATATTAGAATATGACGAATTCAAAAATAATTATGAAGAAAAACATCAATTCCGGAACTTTTAACTCAGTTAAATTTTCAACGGGTCCACTTTGAGACCCATTTAGAACTACGCATCATAAATCTATTCAAAAACGACCCAAAAAGTATTTTAAATCAAATTTTATGTCTTCATATATTAGAATATGACGAATTCAAAAATAATTATAAAGAAAAACATCAATTCCGGAACTTTTAACTCAGTTAAATTTTCAACGGGTCCACTTTGAGAACCATTTAGAACTATGCGTCATAAATCTCTTCAAAAACAACCCAAAAAGTTGTTTAAATCAAATTTTATGTGTTCATATATAAGATTAAGAGCAATTCAAAATAATTACGAAGAACAAATTCAATTCCGGAACTTTTTACTCAGTTAAATTTTCAACGGGTCCACTTTGAGACCCATTTAAAACTACGCGTCATAAATCTCTTCAAAAACGACCCAAAAAGTTGTTTAAATCAAATTTTATGTGTTCATATATTAGGTTACGATCAATTAAAAATAATTATGAACATAAACATCAATTCCGGAATTTTTTACTCAATTAAATTTTCAACGGGTCCACTTTGAGACCCATTTAGAACTACGCGTTACAAAACTCTTCAAAAACGACCCAAAAAGTTGTTTAAATCAAATTTTATGTGTTCATATATTAGATTACGAACAATTCAAAATAATTATGAAGAAAAACATCAATTCCGAAATTTTTTAATCAGTTAAATTTTCAACGGGTCCACTTTGAGACCCATTTAGAACTATGCATCATAAATCTCTTCAAAAACGACCCAAAATATTGTTTAAATCAAATTTTATGTGTTAATATATTAGATTACGGTCAATGCAAAATAATTATGAAGAAAAACATCAATTCCGTAACTTTTAACTGAGTTAAATTTTCAACGAGTCCACTTTGAGACCCATTTACAACCATGCGTCATAAATCTCTTCAAAAACGACCCAAAAAGTTGTTTGAAACAAATTTTATGTGTTCATATATAAGATTAAGAGCAATTCAAAATAATTATGAAGAAAAAAAATCAATTCCGGAACTTTTTACTCAGTTAAATTTTAAACGGGTCCACTTTGAGACCCATTTAAAACTACGCGTCATAAATCTCTTCAAAAACGACCCAAAAAGTTGTTTAAATCAAATTTTATGTGTTCATATATTAGGTTACGATCAATTAAAAATAATTCTGAATATAAACATCAATTCCGGAATTTTTTACTCAATTAAATTTTCAACGGGTCCACTTTGAGACCCATTTAGAACTATGCGTTACAAAACTCTTCAAAAACGACCCAAAAAGTTGTTTAAATCAAATTTTATGTGTTCATATATTAGATTACGAGCAATTCAAAATAATTATGAAGAAAAACATCAATTCCAAAACTTTTAACTCAGTTAAATTTTCAAGGGGTTCGCTTTGTGACCTATTTAGAAAAACGCGTCATAAATCTCATCAAAAATGACCCAAAAAGTTGTTTAAATCAAATTTTATGTGTTCATAGATTAGATTACGATCAATTCAAAATAATTATGAAGAAAAAAATCAATTTCCGAACTTTTTACTTAGTTAAATTTTCAACGGGACCACTTTGAGACCCATTTAGAACTACGCGTCATAAATCTCTTCAAAAACGACCCTAAAAGTTGTTTAAATCAAATTTTATGTGTTTATATATTACGGTCAATTCAAAATAATTATGAAGAAAAACATCAATTTCGGAATTTTTTACTCAGTTAAATTTTCAACGGGTCCACTTTGAGACCCATTTAGAACTACGCGTCATATATCTCTTCAAAAACAACCCAAAAAGTTGTTTAAATCTAATTTTATGTGTTCATATATTACATTACGGTCAATTCAAAATAATTATGAAGAACAACATCAATTTCGGAATTTTTTACTCAGTTAAATTTTCAACGGGTCCACTTTGAGACCCATTTAGAAATACGCGTCATAAATCTCTTCGAAAATGACCCAAAACGTTGTTTAAATCAAAATTTATGTGTTCATATATTGGATTACAACCAAGTCTAAAAAATTATGAAGAAAAACGACCCTAAAAGTTGTTTAAATCAAATTTTATTTGTTCATATATTAGATTAAGAGCAACTCAATATAATTATGAAGAAAAAAATCCATTCCCGAGCTTTTTACTCAGTTAAATTTTCAACGGGTCCACTTTGAGACTCATTTAGAACTACGCGACATAAATCTCTTCGAAAATGACCCAAAAAGTTGTTTAAATCATATTTTATGTGTTCATATATTAGATTACGGTCAATTCAAAATAATTATAAAGAAAAACATCAATTTCGAAATTTTTTACTCAGTTAAATTTTCAACGAGTCCACTTTGAGACCCGTTTAGAACTACGCGACATAAATCTCTTCGAAAATGACCCAAAAAGTTGTTTAAATCAAAATTTATGTGTTCATATATTAGATTACAACCATGTCAAAATAATTATGAAGAAAAAAATATATTCCGGAACTTTTAACTCAGTTAAATTTTCAACGGGTCCACTTTGAGACCTATTTAGAATTACGCGTCATAAATCTCTTCAAAAACGACCCAAAAAGTATTTTAAATCAAATTTTATGTCTTCATATATTAGAATATGACGAATTCAAAAATAATTATGAAGAAAAACATCAATTCCGGAACTTTTAACTCAGTTAAATTTTCAACGGGTCCACTTTGAGACCCATTTAGAACTACGCATCATAAATCTATTCAAAAACGACCCAAAAAGTATTTTAAATCAAATTTTATGTCTTCATATATTAGAATATGACGAATTCAAAAATAATTATAAAGAAAAACATCAATTCCGGAACTTTTAACTCAGTTAAATTTTCAACGGGTCCACTTTGAGAACCATTTAGAACTATGCGTCATAAATCTCTTCAAAAACAACCCAAAAAGTTGTTTAAATCAAATTTTATGTGTTCATATATAAGATTAAGAGCAATTCAAAATAATTACGAAGAACAAATTCAATTCCGGAACTTTTTACTCAGTTAAATTTTCAACGGGTCCACTTTGAGACCCATTTAAAACTACGCGTCATAAATCTCTTCAAAAACGACCCAAAAAGTTGTTTAAATCAAATTTTATGTGTTCATATATTAGGTTACGATCAATTAAAAATAATTATGAACATAAACATCAATTCCGGAATTTTTTACTCAATTAAATTTTCAACGGGTCCACTTTGAGACCCATTTAGAACTACGCGTTACAAAACTCTTCAAAAACGACCCAAAAAGTTGTTTAAATCAAATTTTATGTGTTCATATATTAGATTACGAACAATTCAAAATAATTATGAAGAAAAACATCAATTCCGAAATTTTTTAATCAGTTAAATTTTCAACGGGTCCACTTTGAGACCCATTTAGAACTATGCATCATAAATCTCTTCAAAAACGACCCAAAATATTGTTTAAATCAAATTTTATGTGTTAATATATTAGATTACGGTCAATGCAAAATAATTATGAAGAAAAACATCAATTCCGTAACTTTTAACTGAGTTAAATTTTCAACGAGTCCACTTTGAGACCCATTTACAACCATGCGTCATAAATCTCTTCAAAAACGACCCAAAAAGTTGTTTGAAACAAATTTTATGTGTTCATATATAAGATTAAGAGCAATTCAAAATAATTATGAAGAAAAAAAATCAATTCCGGAACTTTTTACTCAGTTAAATTTTAAACGGGTCCACTTTGAGACCCATTTAAAACTACGCGTCATAAATCTCTTCAAAAACGACCCCAAAAGTTGTTTAAATCAAATTTTATGTGTTCATATATTAGGTTACTATCAATTAAAAATGATTATGAATATAAACATCAATTCCGGAATTTTTTACTCAATTAAATTTTCAACGGGTCCACTTTGAGACCCATTTAGAACTATGCGTTACAAAACTCTTCAAAAACGACCCAAAAAGTTGTTTAAATCAAATTTTATGTGTTCATATATTAGATTACGAGCAATTCAAAATAATTATGAAGAAAAACATCAATTCCAAAACTTTTAACTCAGTTAAATTTTCAAGGGGTTCGCTTTGTGACCTATTTAGAAAAACGCGTCATAAATCTCATCAAAAATGACCCAAAAAGTTGTTTAAATCAAATTTTATGTGTTCATAGATTAGATTACGATCAATTCAAAATAATTATGAAGAAAAAAAATCAATTTCCGAACTTTTTACTTAGTTAAATTTTCAACGGGACCACTTTGAGACCCATTTAGAACTACGCGTCATAAATCTCTTCAAAAACGACCCTAAAAGTTGTTTAAATCAAATTTTATGTGTTTATATATTACGGTCAATTCAAAATAATTATGAAGAAAAACATCAATTTCGGAATTTTTTACTCAGTTAAATTTTCAACGGGTCCACTTTGAGACCCATTTAGAACTACGCGTCATATATCTCTTCAAAAACAACCCAAAAAGTTGTTTAAATCTAATTTTATGTGTTCATATATTACATTACGGTCAATTCAAAATAATTATGAAGAACAACATCAATTTCGGAATTTTTTACTCAGTTAAATTTTCAACGGGTCCACTTTGAGACCCATTTAGAAATACGCGTCATAAATCTCTTCGAAAATGACCCAAAACGTTGTTTAAATCAAAATTTATGTGTTCATATATTGGATTACAACCAAGTCTAAAAAATTATGAAGAAAAACGACCCTAAAAGTTGTTTAAATCAAATTTTATTTGTTCATATATTAGATTAAGAGCAACTCAATATAATTATGAAGAAAAAAATCCATTCCCGAGCTTTTTACTCAGTTAAATTTTCAACGGGTCCACTTTGAGACTCATTTAGAACTACGCGACATAAATCTCTTCGAAAATGACCCAAAAAGTTGTTTAAATCATATTTTATGTGTTCATATATTAGATTACGGTCAATTCAAAATAATTATAAAGAAAAACATCAATTTCGAAATTTTTTACTCAGTTAAATTTTCAACGAGTCCACTTTGAGACCCGTTTAGAACTACGCGACATAAATCTCTTCGAAAATGACCCAAAAAGTTGTTTAAATCAAAATTTATGTGTTCATATATTAGATTACAACCATGTCAAAATAATTATGAAGAAAAAAATATATTCCGGAACTTTTAACTCAGTTAAATTTTCAACGGGTCCACTTTGAGACCTATTTAGAATTACGCGTCATAAATCTCTTCAAAAACGACCCAAAAAGTATTTTAAATCAAATTTTATGTCTTCATATATTAGAATATGACGAATTCAAAAATAATTATGAAGAAAAACATCAATTCCGGAACTTTTAACTCAGTTAAATTTTCAACGGGTCCACTTTGAGACCCATTTAGAACAACGCATCATAAATCTATTCAAAAACGACCCAAAAAGTATTTTAAATCAAATTTTATGTCTTCATATATTAGAATATGACGAATTCAAAAATAATTATGAAGAAAAACATCAATTCCGGAACTTTTAACTCAATTAAATTTTCAACGGGTCCACTTTGAGACCCATTTAGAACTACGCATCATAAATCTATTCAAAAACGACCCAAAAAGTATTTTAAATCAAATTTTATGTCTTCATATATTAGAATATGACGAATTCAAAAATAATTATGAAGAAAAACATCAATTCCGGAACTTTTAACTCAGTTAAATTTTCAACGGGTCCACTTTGAGAACCATTTAGAACTATGCGTCATAAATCTCTTCAAAAACAACCCAAAAAGTTGTTTAAATCAAATTTTATGTGTTCATATATAAGATTAAGAGCAATTCAAAATAATTACGAAGAACAAATTCAATTCCCGAACTTTTTACTCAGTTAAATTTTCAACGGGTCCACTTTGAGACCCATTTAAAACTACGCGTCATAAATCTCTTCAAAAACGACCCAAAAAGTTGTTTAAATCAAATTTTATGTGTTCATATATTAGGTTACGATCAATTAAAAATAATTATGAACATAAACATCAATTCCGGAATTTTTTACTCAATTAAATTTTCAACGGGTCCACTTTGAGACCCATTTAGAACTACGCGTTACAAAACTCTTCAAAAACGACCCAAAAAGTTGTTTAAATCAAATTTTATGTGTTCATATATTAGATTACGATCAATTCAAAATAATTATGAAGAAAAACATCAATTCCGGAACTTTTTACTCATTTAAATTTTAAACGGGTCCACTTTGAGAACCATTTAGAACTATGCGTCATAAATCTATTCAAAAACGACCCAAAAAGTATTTTAAATCAAATTTTATGTCTTCATATATTAGAATATGACGAATTCAAAAATAATTTTGAAGAAAAACATCAATTCCGGAACTTTTAACTCAATTAAATTTTCAACGGGTCCACTTTGAGACCCATTTAGAACTACGCATCATAAATCTATTCAAAAACGACCCAAAAAGTATTTTAAATCAAATTTTATGTCTTCATATATTAGAATATGACGAATTCAAAAATAATTATGAAGAAAAACATCAATTCCGGAACTTTTTACTCAGTTAAATTTTCAACGGGTCCACTTTGAGACCCATTTAGAACTACGCATCATAAATCTATTCAAAAACGACCCAAAAAGTATTTTAAATCAAATTTTATGTCTTCATATATTAGAATATGACGAATTCAAAAATAATTATGAAGAAAAACATCAATTCCGGAACTTTTAACTCAGTTAAATTTTCAACGGGTCCACTTTGAGAACCATTTAGAACTATGCGTCATAAATCTCTTCAAAAACAACCCAAAAAGTTGTTTAAATCAAATTTTATGTGTTCATATATAAGATTAAGAGCAATTCAAAATAATTACGAAGAACAAATTCAATTCCGGAACTTTTTACTCAGTTAAATTTTCAACGGGTCCACTTTGAGACCCATTTAAAACTACGCGTCATAAATCTCTTCAAAAATGACCCAAAAAGTTGTTTAAATCAAATTTTATGTGTTCATATATTAGGTTACGATCAATTAAAAATAATTATGAACATAAACATCAATTCCAGAATTTTTTACTCAGTTAAATTTTCAACGGGTCCATTTTGAGACCCATTTAGAACTACGCGTCATAAATCTCTTCAAAAACGACCTAAAAAGTTGTTTAAATTAAATTTTATGTGTTCATATGTTAGATTACGGTCAATTCAAAATAATTATGAAGAAAAACATCAATTTCGGAATTTTTTACTCAGTTAAATTTTCAACGGGTCCACTTTGAGACCCATTTAGAACTACGCATCATAAATCTATTCAAAAACGACCCAAAAAGTATTTTAAATCAAATTTTATGTCTTCATATATTAGAATATGACGAATTCAAAAATAATTATGAAGAAAAACATCAATTCCGGAACTTTTAAATCAGTTAAATTTTCAACGGGTCCACTTTGAGACCCATTTAGAACTATGCGTCATAAATCTCTTCAAAAACAACCCAAAAAGTTGTTTAAATCAAATTTTATGTGTTCATATATAAGATTAAGAGCAATTAAAAATAATTACGAAGAACAAATAAAATTCCGGAACTTTTTACTTAGTTAAATTTTCAACGGGTCCACTTTGAGACCCATTTAAAACTACGCGTCATAAATCTCTTCAAAAACGACCCAAAAAGTTGTTTAAATCAAATTTTATGTGTTCATATATTAGGTTACGATCAATTAAAAATAATTATGAACATAAACATCAATTTCGGAATTTTTTACTCAATTAAATTTTCAACGGGTCCACTTTGAGACCCATTTAGAACTACGCGTTACAAAACTCTTCAAAAACGACCCAAAAAGTTGTTTAAATCAAATTTTATGTGTTCATATATTAGATTACGATCAATTCAAAATAATTATGAAGAAAAACATCAATTCCGGAATTTTTTAATCAGTTAAATTTTCAACGGGTCCACTTTGAGACCCATTTAAAACTACGCGTCACAAAACTCTTCAAAAATTACCCAAAAAGTTGTTTAAATCAAATTTTATGTGTTCATATATAAGATTAAGAGCAATTCAAAATAATTATGAAGAAAAAAATCAATTCCGGAACTTTTTACTCAGTTAAATTTTCAACGGGTCCACTTTGAGACCCATTTAGAACTATGCGTCAAAAATCTCTTCAAAAACGACCCAAAAAGTTATTTCAATCAAATTTTATGAGTTCATATATTAGATTAAGATCAATTAAAAATAATTATGAAGATAAACATCAATTTTGGAATTTTTTACTCGGTTAATTTTTAAACGGGTCCACGTTGAGACCCATTTAGAACTACGCATCATAAATCTCTTCGAAAACTGCCCAAAAAGTTGTTTAAATCAAATTTTATGTGTTCATATATTGGATTACGACCAATTCAAAATAATTATGAAGAAAAACATCAATTTCGAAACTTTTTACTCAATTAAATTTTTGACAGGTCCTTTTTGAGACCCATTTAGAACTATGCATCATAAATCTCTTCAAAAACAACCCAAATTAAACAAATTTTACGTGTTCGTATATTGGATTACAACCAATTCAAAATAATTATGAAGAAAAAAATAAATTTTGGAAGTTTTAACTCAATTAAACTTTCAACGGGTCCACTTTGAGACCCATTTAGAATTACGCGTCATAAATCTCTTCAAAAACGACCCAAAAAGTATTTTAAATCAAATTTTATGTCTTCATATATTAGAATATGACGAATTCAAAAATTCAATTCTGGAATTTTTTAGTAAGTTAAATTTTCAACGGGTCCACTTTGAGACCCATTTAGAACTACGCGTTATAAAACTCTTCAAAACCGACCCAAAAAGTTGTTTAAATCAAAATTTTTGTGTTCATAAATTGGATTACGACCAATTCAAAATAATTATGAAGAAAAAATCAATTCCAGAACATTTAACTCAGTTAAATTTTCAATCGGTCCACTTTGAGACCCATTTAAAACTACGCGTCTAAAATCTCTTCAAAAATGACCCAAAAGTTGTTTTCATCAAATTTTATGTGTTCGTATATTAGATTGCGAGCAATTCAAAATAATTATGAAGAAAAACATCAATTTCGACACTTTTAACTCTGTTAAATTTTCAAGGGGTTCACTTTGAGACCCGTTTAGAATTACGCGTCATAAATCTCTTCAAAAACGACCCATAAAGTTGTTTAAATCAAATTTTATGTGTTCATATATTAGATTAATAGCAACTCAAAATAATTATGAAGAAAAAAATCAATTCCCGAACTTTTACTCAGTTAAATTTTTAACGGGTCCACTTTGAGACCCATTTAGAACTACGCATCATAAATCTCTTCGAAAATGACCCAAAAAGTTGTTTATATCAAATTTTATGTGTTCATATATTAGATTACGATCAATTCAAAATAATTACGAAGAAAAAAATCAATTCTGGAACTTTTTACTCAGTTAAATTTTCAACGGGTCCACTTTGAGACCCATTTAGAACTACGCGTCATAAATCTCTTCAAAAACGACCCAAAATGTTGTTTAAATCAAATTTTATGTGTTCACATATTGGATTACGACCAATTCAAAATAATTATGAAGAAAAAAAATAAATTTTGGAACTTTAACTTAATTAAATTTTCAACGGGTCCACTTTGAGACCCAATTAGAACTACGCGTCATAAATCTCTTCAAAAACGACCCAAAAAGTTGTTTAAAGCAAATTTTATGTGTTCATATATTAGATAAAGATCAATTCAAAATAATTATGAAGATAAACATCAATTCCGGAATTTTTTACTCGGTTAATTTTTCAACGGGTCCACTTTGAGACCTAGTTAGAACTACGCATCATAAATCTCTTCGAAAACTGCCCAAAAAGTTGTTTAAATCAAATTTTATGTGTTCATATATTGGATTACGACCAATTCAAAATAATAATGAAAAAAAACATCAATTTCGAAACTTTTTACTCAGTTAAATTTTTGACGGGTCCATTTTGTGACCCATTTAGAACTACGCATCATAAATCTCTTCAAAAACGACCAAAAAAGTTGTTTAAATCAAATTTTACGTGTTCATATATTGGATTACGACCAATTGAAAATAATTATGAAGAAAAAAATAAATTTTCGAACTTTTAACTCAATTAAATTTTCAACGGGTCCACTTTGAGACCCATTTAGAACTACGCATCATAAATCTCTTCAAAAAGACCCAAAATGTTGTTTAAATCAAATTTTATGTGTTCATATATTAGATTACGGTCAATTAAAAATAATTAAGAAGAAAAAAATCAATTCCGGAATTTCTTACTCTGTTAAATTTTCAAAGGGTCCAATTTGAGACCCATTTAGAACTACGCGTCATAAATCTCTTCAAAAACGACCCAAAAAGTTGTTTAAATCAAATTTTATGTGTTCATATATTAGATTAAGATCATTTAAAAATAATTATGAAAATAAACATCAATTTCGAAACTTTTTGCTCAGTTAAATATTCGACGGGTCCAGTTTGAGACCCATTTAGAACTACGCGTCATAAATCTCTTCAAAAACGACCCAAAAAGTTGTTTAAATCAAATTTTACGTGTTCACATATTGGATTACGACCAATTCAAAATAATTATGAAGAAAAAAAATAAATTTTTGAACTTTAACTCAATTAAATTTTCAACGGGTCCACTTTGAGACCAAATTAGAACTACGCGTCATAAATCTCTTCAAAAACGACCCAAAAAGTTGTGTAAATCAAATTTTATGTGTTCATATATTAGATTAAGAGCAACTCAAAATAATTATTAAGAAAAAAATCAATTCCCGAACTTTTTACTCAGTTAAATTTTCAAGGGGTCCACATTGAGAACCATTTAAAATTACGCGTCATAAATCTCTTCAAAAACGATCCAAAAAGTTGTTTAAATCAAATTTTATGTGTTCATATATTAAAATATGACGAATTCAAAATAATTATGATGGAAAATATCAATTCCGAAATTTTTTACTAAGTTAAATTTTCAACGGGTCCACTTTGAGACCCATTTAGAACTACGTGTCATAAATCTCTTCAAAAACGACCCAAAAAGTTGTTTAAATCAAATTTTATGTGTTCATATATTAGATTAAGAGCAACTCAAAATAATTATTAAGAAAAAAATCAATTCCCGAACTTTTTACTCAGTTAAATTTTCAAGGGGTCCACATTGAGAACCATTTAAAATTACGCGTCATAAATCTCTTCAAAAACGATCCAAAAAGTTGTTTAAATCAAATTTTATGTGTTCATATATTAAAATATGACGAATTCAAAATAATTATGATGGAAAATATCAATTCCGAAATTTTTTACTAAGTTAAATTTTCAACGGGTCCACTTTGAGACCCATTTAGAACTACGTGTCATAAATCTCTTCAAAAACGACCCAAAAAGTTGTTTAAATCAAATTTTATGTGTTCATATATTAGATTAAGAGCAACTCAAAATAATTATTAAGAAAAAAATCAATTCACGAACTTTTTACTCAGTTAAATTTTCAAGGGGTCCACTTTGAGAACCATTTAAAATTACGCGTCATAAATCACTTCAAGAACGATCCAAAAAGTTGTTTAAATCAAATTTTATGTGTTCATATATTAGAATATGACGAATTCTTAATAATTATGAAGGAAAATATCAATTTCGGATTTTTTTACACAGTTAAATTTCCAACTGGTCCACTTTGAGACCCATTTAGAACTACGCGTCATAAATCTCTTCGAAAACTGCCCAAAAAGTTGTTTAATTCAAATTTTATGTGTTCATATATTGGATTACGACCAATTCAAAATAATTATGAAGAAAAACATCAATTTCGAAACATTTTACTCAGTTAAATTTTCAACGGGTCCACTTTGAGAACCATTTAAAACTACAGGTCATAAATCTCTTCAAAAACAACCAAAAAAGTTGTTTAAATCAAATTTTTTAGTTAGTTAAATTTTCAAGGGGTCCACTTTCAGACCCATTTAGAACTACATGTCATAAATTTCTTCAAAAATGACCCAAAAAGTTGTTTAAATCAAATTTTATGTGTTCATATATTAGATTACGATCAATTCAAAATAATTATGAAGAAAAACATCAATTTCAGAATTTTTAATTCAGTTAAATTTTCGACGGGTCCACTTTGAGTCCCTTTTAGAATTATGCGTAATAAATCACTTCAAAAACGATCCAAAAAGTTGTTTAAATCAAATTTTATGTATTCATGTATTATAATATGACGAATCCAAAATAATTATGAAAAAAAACATCAATTTCGGAATTTTTAAGTCAGTTAAATTTTCAACGGATCCACTTTGAGTTCCTTTTAGAATTACGCATCACAAATCTCTTCAAAAACGACCCAAAAAGTTGTTTAAATTAAATTTTATGTGTTCATATATTAGAATATGACGAATTCAAAATAATTATGATGGAAAATATCAATTCCGGAATTTTTTACTCAGTTAAATTTTCGACGGGTCCACTTTGAGTCCCTTTTAGAATTATGCGTCATAAATCTCTTCAAAAATGATCCAAAAAGATGTTTAAATCAAATTTTATGTCTTCTTATATTAGAATATGACGAATTCAAAATAATTATGAAGGAAAATATAAATTCCGGAATTTTTTACTCAGTTAAATTTTCAACGGGTCCACTTTGAGACCCATTTAGAACTACGCGTCATAAATCTCTTCAAAAACGACCCAAAAAGTTGTTTAAATCAAATTTTACGTGTTCATATATTGGATTACGACCAATTCAAAATAATTATGAAGAAAAAATAACTTTTGGAACTTTTAACTCAATTAAATTTTCAACGGGTCCACTTTGAGACCCATTTTGAACGACGCATCATAAAACTCTTCAAAAACGAACCAAAAAGTTGTTTAAATAAAATTTTATGTGTTCATATATTAGATTACGATCAATTTAAAATGATTATGAAGAAAAACATTAATTCTGGAATTTTTTAGTCAGTTAAATTTTCAACGGGTCCACTTTCAGACCCGTTTAGAACTACGCGTCATAAATCTCTTCGAAAATGACCCAAAAAGTTATTTAAATCAAATTTTATATGTTCATATATTAGCCTACGGTCAATTCAAAATAATTATGAAGAAAAAAATCAATTCTGAAACTTTTTACTCAGTTGAATTTTCAACGGATCCACTTTGAGACCCATTTAGAACTACGCGTCATAAAACTCTTTAAAAACGAACCAAAAAGTTGTTTAAATCAAATTTTATGTGTTCATATATTAGATTACAATCAATTCAAAATAATTATGATGAAAAACATCAATTCCATAATTTTTTAGTTAGTTAAATTTTCAAGGGGTCCACTTTCAGACCCATTCAGAACTACGCGTCATAAATCTCTTAAAAAACGACCCAAAAAGTTGTTTAAATCAAATTTTACGTGTTCATATATTGGATTAGGACCAATTCAAAATAATTATGAAGAAAAAGTAAATTTTGGAACTTTTAACTCAATTAAATTTTCAACGGGTCCACTTTGAGACCCATTTAGAACGACGCGTCATAAAACTCTTCAAAAACGAACCAAAAAGTTGTTTAAATAAAATTTTATGTGTTCATATATTAGATTACGATCAATTCAAAATAATTATGAAGAAAAACATTAATTCTGGAATTTTTTAGTCAGTTAAATTTTCAACGGGTCCACTATCAGACCATTTAGAACTACGCGTCATAAATCTCTTCGAAAATGACCCAAAAAGTTATTTAAATCAAATTTTATATGTTCATATATTAGATTACGATCAATTCAAAATAATTATGAAGGAAAAAATCAATTCTGGAACTTTTTACTCAGTTGAATTTTCAACGGATCCACTTTGAGACCCATTTAGAACTACGCGTCATAAAACTCTTTAAAAACGAACCAAAAAGTTATTTAAATCAAATTTTATGTGTTCATATATTAGATTACGATCAATTCAAAATAATTATGATGAAAAATATCAATTCCAGAATTTTTTAGTTAGTTAAATTTTCAAGGGGTCCACTTTGAGACCCATTCAGAACTACGCGTTATAAATCTCTTAAAAAACGTCCCAAAAAGTTGTTTAAATCAAATTTTACATGTTCATATTTTGGATTACGACCAATTCAAAATAATTATGAAGAAACAAATAAATTTTAACTCAATTAAATTTTCAACGGGTCCACTTTGAGACCCATTTAGAACTACGCGTCATAAATCTCTTCAAAAATGACTTAAAAAGTTGTTTAAATCATATTTTATGTGTTCAAATATTAGAATATGACGAATTCAAAATAATTATGAAGGAAAATATCAATTCCGGAATTTTTTACTCTGTTAAATTTTCAACGGCTCCACTTTGAGAGCCATTTAGAACTATGCGTCATAAATCTATTCCAAAACGACCCAAAAAGTTGTTTAAATCAAAATTTTATATGTTCATATATTAGATTACGACCAATTAAAAATAATTATGAAGAAAACATCAATTCCGGAACTTTTTACTTAGTTAAATTTTCAACGGGTCCACTTTGAGACCTATTTAGAACTACGCGTCATAAATCTCTTCTAAAACTGCCCAAAAAGTTGTTTAAATCAAATTTTATGTGTTCATATATTGGATTACGACCAATTCAAAATAATTATGAAGAAACACATCAATTTCGAAACTTTTTACTCAATTAAATTTTCGACGGGTCCATTTTGAGACCCATTTAGAACTACGCGTCATAAATCTCTTCAAAAACGAGCCAAAAAGTTGTTTAAATCAAATTTTACTTGTTTATATATTGGATTACGACCAATTCAAATTAATTAGGAAGAAAAAATCAATTCCGGAACTTTTAACTCAATTAAATTTTCAACCGGTCCACTATGAGACCCATTTAGAACTACGCGTCAAAAATCTCTTCAAAAATGACACAAAAGTTGTTTAAATCAAATTTTATGTGTTCATATATTAGATTATGTAATACCCGAATTTCGTCCGGGTTCGAATATAATATAAGGCCTACGTAAATATAATTAAATGAATAAATAAGTAGTTAATAACCAAAACTCAAAAAAGAATAAAAATAAATAAATAATAAATATATATAATAAATATAAAATAAATAAAGTGAAATTAAAAAAAATGATAAAATGAATAAAAAAGAATGGATAAGGATGGTTTCTATCGGTTACCATTGAAAAGGAGTTGAGACCGGTTATGGGAGGCCATGGGGGGTTGGATAAAAAAAAGGGCAAGAGGCAAGTGTCGGGAGGTCACTGCAATTCCACTCCTTCGTCTTGCAAGCCATGGAAAAACATGACCCATGACTAAGCCTAACGGCAAGTGGGGTGGGGCGATCTCTTGGCATGCATGGGTGAAGTTTTAGAAAGTTTTAGAAAACCAATCATGGTTCTCTGGGCATGGAGGCTCCTGGCATTCACGCAGATCAAGGCCTTTGGTGACATGGATTTGGGGAGAGATAAATTCGGCAACAATTCTTGTTTCTTGGCTTCTCTTTATGACAAAGAAAAGAGATATGGCAAATAAGGAAAAGGGAAGTTCATCTTTCGTCATTTTTTATTACACTTGTATAACATTAGAAACAATAAATTGCACTGCATTATTTGGATGTCTTTTGCAGGTGAAAAATGGTTTTCGGCAATGGCATCCGGGAAGAAAGAAAAATGTTTTTGGTCATTATGGGTGATGATTTGGAAGCAATGATTGAAAGGCGATGGGAGCAATGATTGACAATAATAAGACAATCGCGGAGTAATGATGGGAGATGGAACAATGATTCAATAATGATGGATGCTATGATGGGTTCTCATGATGACATAATGATAGTGGCCATGATGATTGTAATGATTGATGCAATGATGAGGTGATAATGGAAGCAATGATTAATTAAATGATGGTGCAATGATTGGGGGCATGAAAAATGGCAAAAAGGAACTTCTCCATGCATGGTTTCACGGCAGTACCAAAGCTTGGAAATTGTGGGTTTCAATGCATGGGCTGCAGAGGCGAAAGAAACCAGTCGATGGCTGCAGCAGTAGTGGAATTCAACTTCGACATCACATATTCGTTTCCATACACGAATGCTCCTTCAAATCCTCAATCTTTCGGCAGTAGCTTTATCTTCAGTGTTGCTACCGGTCCTACTCGTGTCTCATCGTTTGTAGTGATTCCTTTCGAGTAGAAGATTCGACAAAGAAGATTGCTAACAACATCCACAAATTTTATCAACCGCGATGTTTGGTAAGTTCTAACTTTTTTTTATATTGATATGTTCATGAATTTTTTTAGATTATATGTTGAGGCTCTCATCTTTGAAATAAAATTTAATCCGGACTATCTTTTAATCAGTATTATTTAATTTATTTTGTTTGCATATTTTTGAGCATATAGTATATTTTGTTTAGGGATCACTTTATATTAACACTTAGATAATAAATTAGAGCCTGCTAGGATTAGCCGCTTTAATTAATTAATTAAATAGGAAGATAATTTAGTAACGATGGTGTTCTAATCATATATCTCGGATACACTAAGTGGTCAGTGTTTTGACATAACATTATGTTGGCCAATAGTGTACTTTGGTATCGTATTCGGCGCGTCATCGAAACATAGAAAATGATATATAATTTAGGGTTAGAATTTAATAAAATTAATTAGGCAAAAACTAGAATCACCAATAGCATTATTAATTTTGTTCGGTGTCGAGATGGTAGTGTCCGATTATTCGGATGTTATCATAATACACCCGGTGAAATTAATAATTTAATAGGGTTTAAATATTTAATTAATGGAGCCTTTTTAGGTTAGAACTTAAAATTAACCAGATTAATAACCGGTCATGCATTACAAAAACCTTTTGGGGTAGAACTTGTATTCCTTTAAATACGAGTTAAGATGTCCTATTCTAGGACGTATTTTTCAAAGCTCGTATTTAAAAGAAATGTACCTTTTTACCCCAAAGGATATTCTTATTCGAGCGATATTTATTTGATAATGACGGATTAAATTAATATTATTATTCGAAATGCCAAAATGCCACGTGTAATTAATAAGGTACCGATCTCGGGCGCTCGTAAGGGTCGTCCTTACGCGTAACCGACTCCCGAACCCAAAATGTTTAAAAAAAAGAATCTCTGGTTTGTTTTATGGTGTCTGGCCTACCAAAGTGGCCGGTGGCGACTCCAAGTTTTTTCAAAATTCAAATAAAATACGTTTTTTTTAATACCCCGATTTTTCATAAATAATAATTAAAAGTGGTAAAAAACTCGATTTTCCAAAATTAACTCGCCAGGCTATTTTTCACACAGCTCCAGTTTTAAAATGGTCGCGATAGCTTGGCGACTCCGCTGGGGACATTTTTTTGAGAGTCAGGCCTAATAATTACTTACACGTGGCATTTCAGTATTTTGAATATAGATATTAATCTAATTCATTATTGTCAAATGAATATCGTTCGGATAAGGATAGTATTTTCATTTTGTGTGATATATCTGTCATTCATGCATCAGCTCTCGACCCGAGCTTTTACCCTTGAGTGGGAGTTAGATATTGTCCGACGTGATGCTATCCAGCTCCGAGTTTCGGATTTTTATCTGCTTTCGGTATACTAACCTTACGCGTCGTGAGGTCTTCACCTCCGTTGTAAGGGACCTATACTACCGAATCGATGTCTTATCGTCGTATTAGATGGTAACGACAGTTCGGGAACCCAGAATCTAGACCAAAATCCACATGTGTAGAGTAGAAACCTACCCCTATTAGAGCCAGACAGGGACAATAAGATAAGGCGGTATGCTGCTGAAATGCCGCCGAAATTAGGATTTCTCTGTTTAACTGCTCTCTGGTTATTTTGTACAACATAATATGCTCTCTGGTTATTTTCATGCGACATAAATTGTTTTCTGGTTATTTTTCGCAAGTTAATTTATTTTTGTTCAGATTATTATTTCACCATACTAACACTTTTTTGGTGGTGTGTGAGTGAGTTCATATAGCATGCATTAGAGGTATCGATTAGAGAGCTAGTTGTATAAACAATAGTCATAAATTAAAGGGTTTGATATACAAGTGGAAGACAATATGTCGGGGTGGATCATATTCGAGAAGACTCAGTACAAGATCAGAGTTAGTGTTTGGAGAGATCAAGTATCAGTAATATAAGGATATTTCAGAAGACTTCAAGAACAGTACATGTTTGCTAAAATCAAGGGTAATTTAAGAATTTTTAGATAGTAACACGAAGGGTCATTCTCAGTGAAGTGTCTTAGTTGCTGTTAGGAGAATGGTTACAACATCAACAATAAGAGGATATGAGGTTTTGCTACACCGTTCCAGTAGGTGAAAAGAATTAGATTTATATTGGGTTTAGCATTCGTTCGAGCCTTAAATTGGGTACTGGGGCAAGTGTAGATATAAGTGAGGCATGATGATTAGAAGGCAAAGATAGTCAGAAAATGGATATTTGGCGGATTAACTAGGGGCATCCCAAGGTTAGTGTTGACGAAAGAGAACTCGAAGATAAAAAGGGATTATGAGATCAGGATCAAGGTTCAACTGTCATGAACGACAGAAATTATCAAAGAGAAAGCCAGAAGAACTACACAACATGTAGAATATCAGTTTGCAAGTTTTGAACCAACGCTTAAAGTGAAGGACTACACGATATAGTTACCCAGATGATGCAAAGATAGAATTGAGGATCAACTTCGGAACCAAGTACGGGAAAAATCAGGTATACACGGATTTTGCCTGATAAAGTGGAAGACTCGTCAACAGATTTTCATTGACATACCAGTACAGTTGCCGAACCAGACTGAACGAGGTAATCAACCAAGAAGCTCGAGCCAGCTATCATCTATTAACAAATTGGCTTTCCCTTGTATTCGATCTTTTAGTTAGATGAGTGTTGTCTAATGACTAACTCTTGAAATCGATATCTCTTGCATTCATGCATTGTAGAGTAGATTTATATTTAAGTTGTTTTACACAATTTTGTTAACATATTTTGTTCATAATACAATTTCATTATTTTGACATGTTGACATCTTCATATTACTGCATTCATACATTTGTTTATTTCATGTTTTATATCATTACCATTTATCAGCATTGCATTTTGAGGGGCATGAATGTGTTAGAAATTTCAGAAAGTTATTGAAGACCATTTGGGTAACATGGAAAATATCAATCGGTCTCAAAATCAGACATCAGTTTTCACATTGCCTGGAGTCTAGGAGATTGAGAAAGAAAGACATCCAGATGAAATGCAGATACGAGAGATTGATATGGAAATTTATCTTATACAAGGGTTCAATTTGAAAGGTTTTCTTAAAAAACACAAAAGAAAAAGTAAAAGAAAAAAGAAAAAAGAAAAATGCAAAAAGAAGTCAAAAAGAGAAAGGACGATCAAGTTCAATTCAAAATAGTTGGGGCATCTACAGAAAGTTCAGAAGACTAGATTTTGTGCTATGGAAGCAACAATAAAATGTTCAACCATGATGTCGATAAATTGAGAAGACTTTTGGCATTTGTTCACCCTAAACAATGTAAGTGGGGCAAATTTTGTCAAGTCATGAAATTATTAGTGCCATTCTGAAGATGGAAGCCAAGAAGTTCATACCAAACAAAGAGCAGCCAAAAGAGAAGTTACATTGATGCTTCAAAACCTGAGAATTCAGCATTGAGACAGAAACAAAAAAAAAGAAAGTCGATGGTAAAAATGGGGTGGTTGAAATTCACTCCAGTTTCCTTTGATGAATGGTAAACAATTGAATCACAGGGGATTCGTCTGCATTTTTGGGATCATTACGGAGTAATACCCTGAATCATCCCAATTGCTTTTGCCCGCGAGCATTGGGGGTTCTTTGCAAGGGAAGTTATTTCAATTTATTTGCTCATGATGCTTGTTTCATATATATTTTTCTCAAGTGGCAAACATTCATATTCTTTGACTCTTTAATTCTTTGATTCTTTAATTCATTAATCATTTGATTATTTGTTATGGGTTATTTTTTTTATCACCCATACACATATGTATATATGTCATCATTGATTTCCTTCTTTCATTTTATGTTCTTTGATTCTTTGTTATGGGTTAATTTTTGATCGCCCATACATTTATATATATATGTATATCATCACTAACATCATTTTTTTAGGTATTGAATATCAATTGCAGAATTGCTCTAAAATCAAATTCAGAGATCAACTTTAGTAATGTGACTCGTTTCTACTTTATTTAGGCCAAAACGAGAACATTAATGAGTGTTCAGGAATCACAGGAAAATCCCAAAGAAATTTTGAGTGAATTTCCTCTCAAGCATTGTTAATTAAAGTCTTTGAATGAAGTGATAACCCAAAACATCGTCCAACTGAAGTCTGCTTTTCTTCAACAATATCCAAGTATGGGATGATATTTGGCATTCCTTGATCTCCCTTCTCAAAGAAAGAAAATAAGAAAAATATCCTTGTCCCATTTTAGCCTGATGTTATTTTTCTTTCGATACCACCCAAACCAAGGATCACCCCTACACTGGGGCCAAAAGAGCATGAAAATTTATTCGGAAATGAAATATATTTGGTTGTGATGCCTTGTGAATTAGGGGCAAAAATATGAGTGAAATGCGAAACCAAGAAAAATAAGATGAGTGAAGAGGAATATTTTGAATCAACACAGAAAAATGAAAAAGTAGAGAGTAAAAGTTCGTTTCTGAAGAGTCAAGTTCAAACTGTTGACATTAAAGTTGAAGCATTCGATAAAAGAAAAATGAATAGAAAGTTTTGTAAGATATTTTGAAGAGATGAACCACCGACAAAAGAAGTGGTGAAAAGGAAATGACCTCTAGGGTGAAAACCTAAAAAGGGCAGTCTAGAGCGATCCGTAAAGAGAAAAGAAAAGTATTTCATCAGAGCATATTCAGTTCAATGTAACAATGATCCTTGGTTTTATTACCCTTAAATAATTATTTGAGCCTACATATCCTTTCTTTAGTAGCCATGAACCATAAACTATATTACGAGCCACAAAAGACCATTTTGACCATATACGGGTATTGGAACAAGGAGAGTTAGTCATCAGAATATATCCCGCTTATCAGGGTTAACCTTCCTTCAAGGATTTTTAGTTTTCTAATGCTTGATCGAGATCAGAAAAGAGGGAAGAATTGGGTATGGTGAGCTAGTGAGAAAAAGTGTGTCACCTAAACATGAAAAAATTCAGAAAATGGAAATGTTTCTCCTAGAAGTTTAATAAATTGGAAAAGGATTACATTGGAGTTGATTTTTGCAAATTGGTTCAAAGGCTTTGTTGCACTTGGTATTTAAAGGCCTAATTTTATGTTTTCTTGTTTGCCATGTCTATCAAATTATTCAATGTTCTCAAATTTAGTAAAATACTATTTTGAGCTTTTCTGTTTATCGTTTAACAAGCATCTTGCAAATAAATTGATTATATACAAGAAAAGCAAAGGATTTCATGGGTATTACTATGATGTACTAACCCTTTAAGTGCAGGCGGAACAGAAGGTGGCCTCGGTACGTGATTAATGATGAAAAGTCAGATGAGAAACAGATAAAGCTCAGAGTGAAAAAGTATTCGAGCAACAAACATGACACAGGTAAAACTTGGGGCAAAGAGAGAGCATTGACCATTATTTAGTGCAAAATATAGTCGGATCAATTCATCAAAGTGTGGAAATTGTTACAATTTCGACATCACAAGACAAAATAGCTCTACGGGGTGAATATCAGAATGAGAAAACAAGACAATTATGCTCAAATTTGAGTGGGGCAAGAGTGTCAAAAGAACATACTATCATGAGAAATTCAAAAACCGAAGCAATGGAAATGGTGAATTCTTTCAGAGCAGAGAACAAATATCCTCAAAATAGATCTTCTTTGGTGTTTAATGGTTGACAATACAAGAGGACATATCATATTTTGAAGACAGGAACAAACGTCATCAAAATCGACTTCATTTGTTGCAACAAAAAAAAAGAAAAGAAAAAGAAAAAAAATCTAAAGTGAAAACCTGAAAAGGCGCTTTAGAGCAAAAAGCAAAGACTTTGAAAATTGAACCTGAGTGTGGAATGAATTCTCATATCAGTCAAAGAAGATATGTCGGGAGATAAAGCAGGAAATTATGAGCTTTCCCTGAAGCTGATAGTTTACCCCAAGTGGTCTTCAAGTAACATTCATGCATCATAATAAAAATATTTGCATTAGGAGCATACTAATAAGACATCATATTTCTGTTAAACAGGATTCAGAAGCCTATGAGAAATGATTCAAGAAAAAAACAATCAAACAACAATTCAAGTTTTCATGGAATATGAGGAATTTCATAATGAGAAGAACAACCTCAGGTTCCATCACTTTTGATCTGGAGAATTTCATAATGAGAAGAACAGCTCCAGATTTCCAGGAGACGAGGAATTTCATAATAAGAAGAACAGCCTCGGTTTCCACCACTTGATTAGTTTGAAGAAATTCATAATGAGAAGAACAGCTTCAAACTTTTTCAAACTTTGGAGAATTTCATAATAAGAAGAACAGCTCCAAAGTTCATGGGATACGAGGAATTTCATAATGAGAAGAACAGCCTCAAGTTCCATCACTTTTTGTCTGAAGAAATTCATAACGAGAAGAACAACTTCAGACACTGGAGAATTTCATAATAAGAAGAACAACTCCAGATTTTCAGGAGACGAGGAATTTCATAATAAGAAGAACAACCTCAATTTCCGTCACTTGATGAGTTTGGAGAATTTCATAATAAGAAGAACAGCTCCAAATTCGATGGGATACGAAGAATTTCATAATAAGAAGAACAGCTTCGGGTTCCATCACCTTTTGTCTGAAAAAATTCATAATAAGAAGAACAGCTTCAGACCCTAGAGAATTTCATAATAAGAAGAACAACTCCATATTTCCTAGAAGACGAGGAATTTCATAATAAGAAGAACAACCTCGATTTCTGTCACTTGATGAGTTTGGAGAATTTCATAATAAGAAGAACAGCTCCAAATTCGATGGGATACGAAGAATTTCATAATAAGAAGGACAGCTTCGGGTTCCATCACCTTTTGTCTGAAGAATTTCGTAATAAGAAGAACAGCTTCAGACTCTTCAGTGGAGATGGAGAAATTCGTAATAAGAAGAGCAACTCCATATTCCATTGTTAAATCCTTCGGGTCATCAATAAGTCCTTCGGGCATGATGCTAAATCCTTCGGGTCATTAATAAGTCCTTCGGGCATGATGTTAAGTCCTTCGGGCCATCACCTTCGGGAGTGATGATATCGTTTGCACAATCAAGGAGGCAATTCGATTTTAAATCCTTCGGGTCATCAATAAGTCCTTCGGGCATGATGTTAAATCTTTCGGATCATCTTTAAGTCCTCCGGGCATGATGTTAAGCTTGAAGAAATTCATAATAAGAAGAACAGCTTCAAGCTTTGTTAGCGTAACAGTGGCCAAGAAGCTTAGACGAAATTCGTGTCTTTTCAGTCTTTGCTCATCTCTTTTTCACAACATTGAACAAAGAGAGACAACTGTAATACCTGAATTTCGTCCGGGTATTCGAGAAAAATAAGGCTGCAAGTAAATATACAATAATAATAAAAAAAAGAAAAAGAAAAGAATGAAAAGAGAAAAAATATGAAAATAAATAGAAAAAAAAGAGAAAAAAGAAAAGAAAGAAGTAACGAAAAATTAAATATTTGTGTTTTATGCAGGAAAATAAAACCTTGAGCAGGATCAATCAAATTAAACCAGCAATGGGTTCAAATGAGAAAATACTCAAGCTTGAGCTGAGAAGCGATGACGACAAAAAATGAAAAGATAAAGTTTTTCAACTTAATCCATGTTGAATATGTATTAATTGATGGTTTCTCTTTTTGCAGAGAAGAATTCAAGGTTCAAAAAGAATTCAAACAACAAATCAAAACAACAATTCAAGCTTTCTAGGAATATGAGGAATTTCATAATAAGAAGAACAGCCTCAGGTTCCATCACTTTTGGTCTGGAGAATTTCGTAATGAGAAGAACAGCTCCAGGTTTCATGGGATACGAGGAATTTCGTAATGAGAAGAACAGTCTCGGATTCCATAACAGGTATTTTTCTTGAAGAATTTCATAATAAGAAGAACAGCTTCAAGCTTTGTTAGCGTAACAGAGGCCAAGAAGCTTAGACGAAATTCGTGTCTTTTCAGTCTTTGCTCGTCTCTTGCTCCACAGCATTGAGCAAAGAGGGGCAGCTGTAATACCCGAATTTCGTCCAGGTTCGAATATAAAATAAGGCCTACGTAAATATAATTAAATGAATAAATAAGTAGTTAATAACCAAAACTCAAAAAAGAATAAAAATAAATAAATAATAAATATATATAATAAATATAAAATAAATAAAGTGAAATTAAAAAAAAAAAAAGAAAAATGATAAAATGAATAAAAAAAGAATGGATAAGGATGGTTTCTATCGGTTACCATTGAAAAGGAGTTGAGACCGGTTATGGGAGGCCATGGGGGGTTGAATAAAAAAAAGGGCAAGAGGCAAGTATGGGGAGGTCACTGCAATTCCACTCCTTCGTCTTGCAAGCCATGGAAAAACATGACCCATGACTAAGCCTAACGGCAAGTGGGGTGGGGTGATCTTTTGGCATGCATGGGTGAAGTTTTAGAAAGTTTTAGAAAACCAATCATGGTTCTTTGGGCATGGAGGCTCCTAGCATTCACGCAGATCAAGGCCTTTGGTGACATGGATTTGGGGAGAGATAAATTCGGCAACAATTCTTGTTTCTTGGCTTCTCTTTATGACAAAGAAAAGAGATATGGCAAATAAGGAAAAGGGAAGTTCATCTTTCGTCATTTTTTATTACACTTGTATAACATTAGAAACAATAAATTGCACTGCATTATTTGGATGTCTTTTGCAGGTGAAAAACAAAAGGAATATGATGGGAGGCTACTGAAACCGAGAGACGAAGGGAAAAACATTTGAGGGAAAACTAAAAAATTGAAGAGCAGAGGGGAAAAATGGTTTTCGGCAATGGCATCCGGGAAGAAAGAAAAATGTTTTTGGTCATTATGGGTGATGATTAGGAAGCAATGATTGAAAGGCGATGGGAGCAATGATTGACAATAATAAGACAATCGCGGAGTAATGATGGGAGATGGAACAATGATTCAATAATGATGGATGCTATGATGGGTTCTCATGATGACATAATGATAGTGGCCATGATGATTGTAATGATTGATGCAATGATGAGGTGATAATGGAAGCAATGATTAATTAAATGATGGTGCAATGATTGGGGGCATGAAAAATGGCAAAAAGGAACTTCTCCATGCATGGTTTCACGGCAGTACCAAAGCTTGGAAATTGTGGGTTTCAATGCATGGGTTGCAGAGGCGAAAGAAACCAGTCGATGGCTGCAGTAGTAGTGGAATTCAACTTCGACATCACATATTCGTTTCCATACACGAATGCTCCTTCAAATCCTCAATCTTTCGGCAGTAGCTTTATCTTCAGTGTTGCTACCGGTCCTACTCGTGTCTCATCGTTTGTAGTGATTCCTTTCGAGTAGAAGATTCGACAAAGAAGATTACTAACAACATCCACAAATTTTATCAACCGCGATGTTTGGTAAGTTCTAACTTTTTTTTATATTGATATGTTCATGAATTTTTTTAGATTATATGTTGAGGCTCTCATCTTTGAAATAAAATTTAATCCGGACTATCTTTTAATCAGTATTATTTAATTTATTTTGTTTCCATATTTTTGAGCATATAGTATATTTTGTTTAGGGATCACTTTATATTAACACTTAGATAATAAATTAGAGCCTGCTAGGATTAGCCGCTTTAATTAATTAATTAAATATGAAGATAATTTAGTAACGATGGCGTTCTAATCATATATCTCGGATACACTAAGTGGTTAGTGTTTTGACATAACATTATGTTGGCCAATAGTGTACTTTTGTATCATATTCAGCGCGTCATCGAAACATAGAATATGATATATAATTTAGGGTTAGAATTTAATAAAATTAATTAGGCAAAAACTAGAATCACCAATAGCATTATTAATTTTGTTCGGTGTCGAGATGGTAGTGTCCGATTATTCGAATGTTATCATAATACACCCGATGAAATTAATAATTTAATAGGGTTTAAATATTTAATTAATGGAGCCTTTTTAGGTTAGAACTTAAAATTAACCAGATTAATAACCGGTCATGAATTACAAAAACCTTTTGGGGTAGAACTTGTATTCCTTTAAATACGAGTTAAGATGTCCTATTCTAGGACGTATTTTTCAAAGCTCGTATTTAAAAGAAATGTACCTTTTTACCCAAAAGGATATTCTTATTCGAGCGATATTTATTTGACAATGACGGATTAAATTAATATTATTATTCGAAATGCCAAAATGCCACGTGTAATTAATAAGGTACCGATCTCGGGCGCTCGTAAGGGTCGTCCTTACGCGTAACCGACTCCCGAACCCAAAATGTTTAAAAAAAAAGAATTTCTGGTTTGTTTTATGGTGTCTGGCCTACCAAAGTGGCCGGTGGCGACTCCAAGTTTTTTCAAAATTCAAATAAAATACTTTTTTTTAATACCCCGATTTTTCATAAATAATAATTAAAAGTGGTAAAAAACTCGATTTTCCAAAATTAACTCGCCAGGCTATTTTTCACACAGCTCCGGTTTTAAAATGGTCGCGACAGATTACGAGCAATTCAAAATAATTACGAAGAAAAACATCAATTCTGAAATTTTTAACTCAGTTAAATTTTCAAGGGGTTTACTTTGAGTCCCATTTAGAACTACGCGTCATAAATCTCTTCAAAAACGACCCAAAAAGTTGTTTAAATCAAATTTTATGTGTTCATATATTAGATTAAGAGCAACTCAAAAATAATTATGAAGGAAAATATCAATTCCGGAATTTTTCACTCAGTTAAATTTTCAACGGGTCCACTTTAAGACCCATTTAGAAAAATGCGTCATAAATCTCTTCAAAAACGACCCAAAAAGTTGTTTAAATCAAATTTTATGTGTTTATATATTAGATTAGGGTCAATTCAAAATAATTTCGAAGAAAAACATCAATTCCGGAATTTTTTACTCAGTTAAATTTTCAATGGGTCCACTGTAAGACCCATTTAGAACTATGTGTCATAAATCTCTTCAAAAACGATCCAAAAAATTGTTTAAATCAAATTTTATGTGTTCATATATTAGATTGCGATCAATTCGAAATAATTATGAAGAAAAAAATCAATTTCCGAACTTTCAAGAGGTCCACTTTCATACCCATTTACAATTACGCGTCATAAATCTCTACAAAAACGACCCAAAAAGTTGTTTAAATCAAAAATTTTGTGTTGATATATTGGATTACGACCAAGTCAAAATAATTATGAAGAAAAAATCAATTCCGGAACTTTTTACTCTGTTAAATTTTCAACGGGTCTAATTTGAGACCCATTTAGAACTACTCGTCATAAATCTCTTCAAAAACGAACCAACAAGTTGTTTAAATCAAAATTTATGTGTTCATATATTGGATTACGACCTATTCAAAAATAATTATGAAGAAAAAAAATCAATTCCCGAACTTTTTACTCATTTAAATTTTCAACGGGTCCACTTTAAGACCCGTTTAGAACTACGCGTCATGAATCACTTCGAAAACGACCCAAAAAGTTGTATAAATCAAATTTTATGCGTTCATATATTAGATTACGGTCAATTCAAAATAATTAGGAAGAAAAACATCAATTCTGGAATTTTTTACTCAGTTAAATTTTCAACGGGTCCACTTTGAGACCCATTTAGAACTACGTGTCATAAATCACTTCGAAAATAACCCAAAAAGTTGTTTAAATCAAATTTTATGTGTTCATATATTAGATTAAGAGCAATTCAAAATAATTATGAAGAAAAAATCAATTCCGGAACTTTTTACTCTGTTAAATTTTCAACGGATCCACTTTGAGACCCATTTAGAACTACGCGTCATAAATCTCTTCAAAAACGACAGAAAAAGTTGTTTAAATCAAAATTTATGTGTTCATAAATTGGATTAAGAGCAAATCAAAATAATTATGAAGAAAAAAATCAATTCCCGAACTTTTTACTCAGTTAAATTTTCAACGGGTCCACTTTAAGAGCCATTTAGAAAAATGCGTCATAAATCTCTTCAAAAACGACCCAAAAAGTTGCTTAAATCAAATTTTATGTGTCTATACATTAGATTACGGTCAATTCAAAATAATTACGAAGAAAAACATCAATTCCGGAATTTTTTACTCAGTTAAATTTTCAACGGGTCCACTGTAAGACCCATTTAGAACTACGTGTCATAAATCTCTTCAAAAACGATCCAAAAAATTGTTTAAATCAAATTTTATGTGTTCATATATTAGATTGCGATCAACTCGAAATAATTATGAAGAAAAAAATCAATTCCCGAACTTTCAAGAGGTCCACTTTCATACCCATTTACAACTACGCGTCATAAATCTCTACAAAAACGACCCAAAAAGTTGTTTAAATAAAAAATTTTGTGTTCATATATTGGATTACGGCCAAGTCAAAATAATTATGAAGAAAAAATCAATTCCGGAACTTTTTACTCTGTTAAATTTTCAACGGGTCCAATTTGAGACCCATTTAGAACTACTCGTCATAAATCTCTTCAAAAATGAACCAACGGGTCCAATTTGTGTTCATATATTGGATTACGACCTATTCAAAATAATTATGGAGAAAAAAATCAATTCCCGAACTTTTTACTCATTTAAATTTTCAACGGGTCCACTTTAAGACCCGTTTAGAACTACGCGTCATGAATCACTTTGAAAACGACCCAAAAAGTTGTTTAAATCAAATTTTATGCGTTCATATATTAGATTACGGTCAATTCAAAATAATTAGGAAGAAAAACATCAATTCCGGAATTTTTTACTCAGTTAAATTTTCAACGGGTCCACTTTGAGACCTATTTAGAACTACGCGTCATAAATTTCTTCAAAAACAACAGAAAAAGTTGTTTAAATCAAAATTTATGTGTTCATAAATTGGATTAAGAGCAAATCAAAATAATTATGAAGAAAAAAATCAATTCCCGAACTTTTTACTCAGTTAAATTTTCAACGGGTTCACTTTGAGACCCATTTAGAATTACGCGTCATAAATCTCTTCAAAAACGATCTAAAAAGTTGTTTAAATCAAATTTTATGTGTTCATATATTAGAATATGACGAATAAAAATAATTATGAGGGAAAATATCAATTCCGGAATTTTTTACTCAGTTAAATTTTCAACGGGTCCACTTTGAGAACCATTTAGAACTAAGTGTGATAAATCTCTTCAAAAGTGACGTAAAAAGTTGTTTAAATCATATTTTATGTGTTCATATATTAGAATATGACGAATTCCAATTAATTTTGAAGGAAAATATCAATTCCGGAATTTTTTACTCTGTTAAATTTTCAACGGGTCCACTTTGAGAGCCATTTAAAACTATGCGTCATAAATCTATTCCAAAACGACCCAAAAAGTTGTTTAAATCAAAATTTTATATGTTCATATATTGGATTACGACCAATTAAAAATAATTATGAAGAAAACATCAATTCCGGAACTTTTTACTTAGTTAAATTTTCAACGGGTCCACTTTGAGACCTATTTAGAACTGCACGTCATAAATCTCTTCGAAAATGACCCAAAAAGTTGTTCAAATCAAATTTTATGTTTTCATATATTAGATTACGAGCAATTCAAAATGATTATGAAGAAATACATCAATTCCTGATGTTTTAACTCAGTTAAATTTTCAACCGGTCCACTTTGAGACCCATTTAGAAATACGCGTCATAAATCTCTTCAAAAACGACCGAAAAAGTTGTTTAAATCAAAATTTATGTGTTCATAAATTGGATTACGACCAATTCAAAATAATTATGAAGAAAAAATCAATTCCGGAACTTTTAACTCAATTAAATTTTCAACCGGTCCACTATGAGACGCATTTAGAACTACGCGTCAAAAATCTCTTCAAAAATGACCCAAAAGTTGTTTAAATCAAATTTTATGTGTTCATATATTAGATTACGAGCAATTCAAAATAATTATGAAGAAAAATATCAATTCCGAAATTTTTAACTCAGTTAAATTTTCAAGGGGTTTACTTTGAGACCCATTTAGAGCTACGCGTCATAAATCTCTTCAAAAACGACCCAAAAAGTTGTTTAAATCAAATTTTATGTGTTCATATATTAGATTAAGAGCAACTCAAAAATAATTATGAAGGAAAATATCAATTCCGGAATTTTTTACTCAGTTAAATTTTCAACGGGTCCACTTTAAGACCCATTTAGAACAATGCGTCATAAATCTCTTCAAAAACAACCCAAAAAGTTGTTTACATCAAATTTTATGTGTTCATATATTAGATCGCGATCAATTCGAAATAATTATGAAGGAAAATTTCAAGTCCGGAATTTTTTACTCAGTTAAATTTTCAACGGGTCCACTTTGAGACCCATTTAGAACTACGCGTCATAAATCTCTTCAAAAACGACCAAAAAAGTTGTTCGAATCAAATTTTATTAGTTCATATATTAGATTACGATCAATTCAATATAATTATGAAAAAAAATAAATTCCGAAACTTTTAACTCAGTTAAATTTTTAACCTGTCAACTTTGAGACCCATTTAGAACTACGCGTCAAAAAACTCTTCAAAAATGACCCAAAAGTTGTTTAAATCAAATTTTATGTGTTCATATATTAGATTACGAGCAATTCAAAATAATTATGAACAAAAACGTCAGTTCCAAAACTTTTAACTCAGTTAAATTTTTAAGGGGTTCACTTTGAGACGCATTTAGAACTACGCGTCATAAATCTCTTCAAAAACGACCCAAAAAGTTATTTAAATCAAATTTTATGTGTTCATATATTCGATTAAGAGCAACTCAAAAATAATTATGAAGGAAAATATTAATTACGGAATTTTTTACTCAGTTAAATTTTCAACGGGTCCACTTTAAGACCCATTTAGAACAATGTGTCATAAATCTCTTCAAAAACGACCCAAAAAGTTGTTTAAATCAAATTTTATGTGTTTATATATTAGATTACGGTCAATTCAAAATAATTACGAAGAAAAACATCAATTCCGGAATTTTTTACTCAGTTAAATTTTCAACGGGTCCACTTTGAGACCCATTTAGAACTACGCGTCATAAAACTCTTCAAAAACAAACCAAAAAGTTGTTTAAATCAAATTTTATGTTTTCATATATTAGAATATGACGAATTCAAAATAACTAGGATGGAAAATATCAATTCCGGAATTTTTTACTCAGTTAAATTTTCAACGGGTCCACTTCGAGAACCATTTAGAACTATGCATCATAAATCTCTTCAAAAACGACCCAAAAAGTTGTTTTAATCAAATTTTATGTGGTCATATATTAGATTGCGATCAATTCGAAATAATTATGATGGAAATTATCAATTTCAGAATTTTTTACTCAATTAAATTTTCGGCGGGTCCACTTTGAGTCCCTTTTAGAATTATGCATCATAAATCTCTTCAAAAAATGACCCAAAAAGATGTTTAAATCAAATTTTATGTGTTCTTATATTAGAATATGACGAATTCAAAATAATTATGAAGGAAAATATCAATTCTGGAATTTTTTACTCAGTTAAATTTTCAACGGGTCCACTTTAAGACCCATTTAGAACGACGCGTCATAAATCTCTTCAAAAATGACCCAAAAAGTTGTTTAAATCAAATTTTATGTGTTCATATATTAGATTGCGATCAATTCGAAATAATTATGAAGGAAAATATCAATTCCGGAATTTTTTACTCAGTTAAATTTTCAACGGGTCCACTTTGAGACCCATTTAGAACTACGCATCATAAATCTCTTCAAAAACAACCCAAAAAGTTGTTCGAATCAAATTTTATTTATTCATATATTAGATTACGATCAATTCAATATAATTATGAAGAAAAAAATCAATTCCAGAAATTTTCAACTCAGATTTTCGACGGGTCCACTTTGAGACCCATTTAGAATTACGCGTCATAAATTTCTTCAAAAACGACCAAAAAAGTTGTTTAAATCAAATTTTATGTGTTTATATATTATATTACGGTCAATTCAAAATAATTACAAAGAAAAACATCAATTCCGGATTTTTTTACTCAGTTAAATTTTCAACGGGTCCACTTTGAGACCCATTTAGAACTACGCGTCATAAAACTCTTCAAAAACGAACCAAAAAGTTGTTTAAATCAAGTATTATGTGTTCATATATTAGATTACGATGAATTCAAAATAATTATAAAGAAAAATATCAATTCCAGAATTTTTTAGTCAGTTAAATTTTCAAGGGGTCCACTTTCAGAGCCATTTAGAATTACGCGTCATAAATCTCTTCAAAAATGACCCAAAAAGTTGTTTAAATCATTTTTTTTGTGTTCATATATTAGATTACGCTCAATTCAAAATAATTATGAAGAAAAAAAATCAATTCGATTTCATGCAAAACAAGAACAGAAGCAATTCGATCACAATTGAGCACTCAATTAATACATGAGCAACTTAAGGACTAAAACGTGAATATTTTAAATTCTTTTGACAAGGTAGAAATTCATTCCATCAAAGTTCAATTAAACATGCAATGAACTCTCATGATAAATTTCAAACCAAATGGAGCATTCTAACATCATCAATTACATGCTTCACTAACTAGGGACCAAATGTAAAACTTTTAATTTTAGGGACTACCTCCAATTTAAGTTAGCCAACTTGAAATTAAGTCAACTTTATGCATCAAGGTGAAATTTCAACTCAAAATAACATTCGTAGCTACCATAATTAAACATAGAAAGGTATCCGGGACTAATATGCAAATCCAACAACTATCAACTAATAACCAATTAAAGGTTTCGAAACCTTCATTAAAGGTTTCGAAACTTTATGGAAAAGGTTTCAAAACTTTTCCTTGAAAGTTTTGAAACTTTCATTCCAGTAAGGTTCTAATATCCAACTATCCCGCAAGGTTTCGAAACTATTTGATAAAGGTTTCGAAACTTTATGCCCAGAAACATAAAATCAGTCCCTTTTAAGTAGATTTAACTCATTCAAAACACCACTAATGATCACCATTAACTATAAGCATAATTCCTAGGCACCAAGAGCAACTTAAACATCCAATACATACTCAAGTTCAAATAATCAAAGCAACGTTTACAAATCAAAAGCCAATTCAACTATACCCCATTGCTCTCTTACTACTACTACTACATTTTAGAACACATACTTGAGCTATTCATCGACATACACTTGGAACCTTGCTTTCCTTAGCCGCCTCGATTAATGTCTCTGCATTGTAAGGTAAAAGAGAGGGTAAGCATAAGCTTAGTGAGGGGTAAAACATAAAGAAAAAACCTTTACAATGCAGCCCATAAGTCCATCAATAAACTCTTTAAATCATGCCATATCATGCTCACTAAAAGTATCTCAAACATGGTTTGCAAAATCGAAATAACTTGTTTATCAAGTAACATTCATTTCATGTATTACAATGCTAAAACTCTCAATGCTTTCATGCTTTTAAAATAACCATTAAACTTATGGCCCTTTTTAATACATATGCATCCCTATGCACCATCACAAGTCTTATATGCTATTCACCTAACAAAGCTTATATCAAGTACTCAATAATGTGCAAGGTACAAGTCTTACATGCTAAACATATAGCAACGCTTAAGCTATTCTCTCATGCTCATATCCTTGCACAAAGTTTAATCAAGAACACATGCTTGTGAAACTTATGGTTTTAAAACATTACATTCTAATAATTCTATATCAATGTGTGTCACAATCTCATGCATTTCAGTACACAAAAATATCAATCATAAGTCATGCATATTGGCTTTCTAGTGATCACTTGTTGTGAACCTTAAGCTCATCGAATACGCGGATCCATTGTTTTGTTTTGGAGACCCTTAGTCTCGTCATGACACAAAGTCACCCTTGACATGACACAAAGTCACCCTCATCAAGCTCTACCACGCACGGTTGGACACAAAGTCACCCTTGTTACGTGTAGGTGGCTCTACTACGAACGGTTGGATACAAAATCACCCTTGTTACATGTAGGCATTATCTTTATTTTCATAATCTTTATAGTGCACTCAATCCTAATGACATGTCATTTGTATTCGCATCTAAAGTTAGTGTCATTAAGCCATTATCATACTCATTATGCTTGGTAGCTTGCTGTTTTACAATGCACTCCATATATGTTCAACAAGATGAACCAAATCATGCTCAACGGCTTTGTTCGGGAAAAAGGAAATAACCATACTTTAATCCAAATCATTCTCATGCTTTAAAAGTCATGGAAACCATCATTAATCATGCATATACAACAGCTAACACATGCATGCGCCATTTCCAAATTCAATTCATGCATTGGAAACCATTCATTCATATGCATCTTTCATAAAAGCAATGCAACACTATCAATCATTGGATATGTTACCAAAAGCATAAATGTTAATAAAACTCATGAAATGATTAATTGCCAAGACATATCCAATACCAGTGGAAAAAAAAGTAAAAAACATCTTTTAACCAAAGCATTTATCAATTCTCATGCATAAATCATGAATGCAAAAACTACTTTAAGAGCATGTCTAAAATATGGCAATTATGGAACGATATGGGAACCATTAAGAGAGCGAAACCATTTAACTTACTTCCGAGTGTGGGGAGTCTTTTCACACCATCCCTACACTCTCAAACCTTTGATAAAACAAGTAAAACCTTGCCGATACGGCAACCCACTCACCACTTGTCCGAAACTAGCATGCCGAAGCCAACCGACATTCTCGCCATATCAAAACAGAGGTATTAATGCATATTAATGCATTCAATCAACCTCCCACACTTTCCAAACAAGCAGCCTCAAAAACTACACTTAAGAAAACCGAAAACACATCCGAAACTTATCCGAACGACCTCTAGCCCTTAGCCAACAAAAACCACAACTTATCAACATCAAAACACAACCAAGAACCATGATATAACTATCATAAACCAGCAACAAACATTCAGCCACCCAAACAAGCCATAAATCGAAGATCTAAGCCAATTAACACCACCAAAACTTAAGATACGGGTTTACCCATCCAAGAACCATTAATTCCATGTTAAAACACACCAAAATTCATTGATTTACCCATTGAAAACCATCATGTATCAACTTATTACGGGATTGCATCAATTCAATCAAAATTAACCGATAAAAACCGAAAATCATCAATTAAAACCATAAAACAAATCAAGAACTCAATGCAATGGATCAAACACTTGGGAATTTCAATAAAGAACTCAAAGTTCAGAGGTTTGAATGGTTTCTTACCTCCAAACAAGATCCAAACTTCTTCCAATTGAAAAACCCATGAGAACAAGTTATAAAATGTAAGGAAATTGAAGAGAAATAAGGAGAAAATAATATGAACGAAATCAAATCAAAAAGATGTGATTTACCTTGATAATTTCTTTACCTTGTCAAGAAAGAACCTCGTTTTTCAAGAAGAGGTACTAAACGAACCCCACTTTCTGATGAGGGTAAAAAGCCTATGCGCCCTCGACTTGTATCCAATGGTTCTTTAGAAAAAGCTGGAATGAGCAACGAAAAAAACTCTCTGGCGGAGGTTGACGATGATCAACCCCGCTGAGCAAAATGAAAATCTTATGCTGGAACTGTCAGGGTCTCGGCAACACCCAAGCAGTTCTCGCTCTACAACGTGCTACCTCTAAGCATGATGCCGACTATCTTTTTCTTTGTGAAACTAGATTGAAAAAACACAATATGGACCGTATTCGGTTTAAGTTAGGAATTCAAGGTTGCATAGCCATTGATTCCAGTCCTTCCTGTACGGGCTTGCTATTATTTGGAATAATAAAGCTACTATAGATTTGCTTTCTTACTCAGATCGTCATATTGATGTCATTATACATTTTGGTCAATTGCAATTCCATTTTTCTAGAGTACACGATTTTGCTGAAACAACAAACAAATATAAAACTTGGCAACTAATGGACACATTAAAATCAGCTTCTTCCCTCCCATTGATCTTAGGAAGAGACTTTTATGAAATACTACACGACAATGAAAAGCAAGGCGGTATCCATCGGGAAAGATCACAAATTAATAATTTCAGAGATTGTCTTTTATGAAATGATATCTTCGATTGTACACCAAAATCTGGATGGTTCACTTGGACTAGATCTGGACCTAATACTGAAACTATTATGGAAAGAATTGATAGATTCCTCGGTAACTCCTCTTGGTTTAATGTCTTTCCTAACTTCCAAGCTACGTCATTCTTTCAAGCCCGATCTGATCATTGCCCCATCTTACTAGACACTAGTCCTTCCAGTGCAATCAGGTCGAAAGCTTCCAGGAACCTCTTCCGCTATGAGAATTATGGGCTGATAACCCGGAAGTCTCTTACCGGATTAGAGAGATTTGGACTAACCCATCCAAAACGACCATTGCTAAACTTCATGAAATTAGGCATTTTCTTGGATTTTGGCAAACAAACCAACGTATCAAGTCGAATGAACGTATTAACCAATTAACTGACTTTATAAATATGTGCCTCAAGCGACAACTTTCAGATGCTGATATTAATAATTTTATTTCTGCAAAAAATGAGCTTGATAGCTTGCTTAATGCGAAAGAAATCTATTGGGCACAACGAGCCCGCACCACATGGCTAGAACATGGTGACAAAAATACTCGCTTTTTCCATGCAAGAGCAAACAATCGCCGGCGAAAAAACCATATTATTGGGCTTTTTAACAATGCGAACATCTGGCAAACGCTAACGGAAGACATCATGGCTACTGCCATTGATTACTTCCAAACTCTCTTTACATCCTCTTCTCCTATTATTGAATCTTCCATTTTGGAAAATATTCCAAATATTGTTTCTGAGACCAAGAACAATGACCTCAATAAGGATTTCATAGCAGACGAAATTATAGTTGCTTTTCGTGATATTGATCCTAGGAAAGCCTCGGGGGTTGACGGATTTCCGAGTGGTTTCTTTAGGAAACACTGGGATGTCCTTGGCCGGGACTTTATTAACCTTTTTCTTAGACTCCTAAGTGGATCTGTTAGCATGAAAGAGGTCAATCATACTATCATAGTTCTTATACCCAAAATTAGCGATCCTACAACTATGCGGCATCTCAGACCTATCAGCCTATGCACAGTTATCTATAAGACTATTGCCAAAGTGCTTGTTAATCGTTTGAAATCCATCATTCCCTTATGCATAAGCGGTAATCAAGCGGCCTTTGTTCAAGGTAGGAACATTACCGACAATATCCTCATAGCCCACGAGCTTATCCACACGTTGAATACTGACGAGACATCCCTTGCCAAAGGCGCTAGCTTAAAGCTGGACATGGAGAAAACTTTCGACCGTGTCGAATGGCCTTTTCTAGAACAAATTATGCTCCGTCTAGGCTTTAATGCCAACTGGGTTTTTCTTATTATGAATTGTGTCTCTTTCGTTTCTTTTCAAGTACGTGTCAATGATTCTCTTTCACGACCTTTTAAACCTCAGAGAGGCCTTCGACAAGGGGATCCCCTTTCACTTTTCTTATTTCTTTTTTGTACTCAAGGTCTTTCAGCATTGCTCAATGCTGAGAAAGCAATTGGAAACCTCCCTGGCCTTTTTGCTAGCAGGAATGACCCCCATATAAATCACTTCCTCTTTGCCGATGATTGTGTGGTGTTCATTAAGAACACGACAACTGAAACTCAACACCTAAAGCATGCTCTGCATACTTATGCAACTTCCTCTGGTCAGGCAATGAATTTTGAAAAATCTACAATTTATTTTTCACGTAAAACCTCTACATCTCTTCGATCAGAAATCCATAACATCCTAAATGTACGAGAGGTCGACGACCCTGATATTTATTTGGGGGTTCCACTCCTAATTGGGAAGAATAAGACAACTTTGGGTTTTACTAGAGACAAAATAAATGCTCATCTTAGCAAGTGGGATAAGCACTTACTCTCCTTTAGCGGTAGAGAAATTTTCATCAAATCTGTCATACAATCAATGCTAAAATATGTCATGTCTTGTTACTTGCTACCCCAAAACATTATCGATGATATGACTACTTCAATACGCCGTTACTGGTGGTCAGGGAAAGCCGATAAACTAGGATGGCATATGCTTCCATGGGACATTGTTTGTCTACCGAAAGCAGTCGGAGGTATAGGGTTTCGTGATCTACACCATTTCAACATTGCTTTACTTGATAAGCAAATTTGGAGACTAATTTGTGAGCCTGATAATCTTCTTAGTTAGGTCTACAAGTGCAAATATTATCCATTGGGTTTTCTGCTCGAATCCAATTCCACTCGAAGATCTTCCTTTGCTTGGAAAGGTCTTAGTATAGCTATATCTAAATATGGAAATGGTTTCTTAAAACGGCTAGGTATGTCAAGTCAGATACAAATCCACTTTGACAATTGGGGAGGATCTAAGCCATTAAACCTTTATGGCGATTACGAAGTGAATGAGGAATTCCCTCTTCAAGCGGGTTTTTTTATGCTATCTAATCTACCCCAATGGGATGAATCCAAGGTGAGAGATTATTTCTCTCACGAAGATGCTAATACAATCCTTAATGTACCAATTATTAATGATACGAAAGATACTACCCTTTAGGGTCATCACGACTCTGGCATCTATACGGTGCGTTCTGGTTATCAATTTCTTCAACTGCAATTAGGGCCTATTAATAGGCCCTCTAGGCTATGGAAAATTCTTTCCAAGTTGCCTACATTGCCTAAGGTTCGTTCATTTGGGTGACGGTTAAGCCATGATGCTCTCTCGTCTGGCCACAAAATCCTCTAAGCAAATCTCGGTACTGGGGTTTGCCCAATTTGTAATATGGATATTGAAACTACCCTCCATGCTTTAAGGGATTATCCTAGTGCTAGGGAGGCTCTCTGTTTGGCAGGTTTTCTAGGCCAAATTTTGTCTAATACTCCTATCTCCCCCCCACCAATGGCTTTCTGAAATTGCTGGTTTTCTCTCATTGCACCAATTCTCCTTCTTGGTAACAATTCTATGGAATTTATGGAACCGTCGTAATGACTTTGTCCATAACAATCATCTCCAACCACCATGGTTGACTATATCCAACGCACAAAAACTTTTGATGATTATACATTAGCCAATGATACTCTCCATCTAAGGTCCCGACTAGCTGAGCCCACCTTTGCTCATGCTAGATGGACGAAACTGGACCGCAATTTCGTTAAGGTTAACACGGATGGCGCCTTTGACCCAATTTTAAAGGGAGTTGTTGCAGGTGTCATTGCTCGGGATTCTTCAGGTTCCGTCCTTGGTGGACGCTCTATGCCCTCGCCTACTGCCCAGATCCGGCTTCTGCCGAAGCTCTTGTCATTCTAGAAGGACATAATCTTATTATCGATAATGGTTGGACTAATGTCATCCTTGAGACTGATTCTGCATCCATTGCCAACAAAGTTAAAAACACTCATCATCACGATCTTTCCACGGTGCAAACTTTAGTATCTAGAATTCGTTCTACTCTTGGTACTTTGCCTGATTGTAAGATTTGTTATGCACCTAGAGAAGCAAATGTTGTAACCCATGTCCTAACTACTAGGGCTTTGCGTTCTTTTCTTTCTTTCTCTTTTGATTGTAACTTTCCCAATTTTATACGGGCTTTTGTAAACTCGGAGAGGTTCTCCTCTTCTTCTCAATAAAACCATGGGTACTCTTTTCCCCATAGGGACCTACTCACCTCTCGAGGTGACTGGCTATAGGGATTTTTTTAACGAGGTCCTTTCCTTCAAAAAAACCTTCGCTTAACAACTAGAATTTCACTGGTTGTTGGTAATTCCATATCCTCTTCAATGTCTTCAATACGGGGCTCTTGTTCATCTTCTTTAGAGTTAGACTCTATTTCTCCGTTCTCACGCATCAACATGGTTCTTCTATTAGGACATTGACTCGCAACATGTCCTCTACCAAGACACTTGAAACACTTGATGTCCCTCGACCTTTCTTGTGGTACCACTTGCTTGCCACGCCCATTATCAGTAACGGGAGGCTTTGGTTTACTCGATTCTGGCTCTTCCTTAATTTGAAGTGGTACTTGCTTCCTAGAATTATTAGGAGTGTATAACTGATTAGAATAAGACTTAAATGGAGTATTACCTCGATTTGTTGATTTTCGCGCTGTTGGCGTTCAACTTTTAAGGCCATATGCACCATATCGTCTAACTCCACATAATGCTGCAATTCAACAACATCGGCTATTTCCTTCTTCAATCCTGCAAGAAAACGTGCCATAGTTGCTTCTCGATCTTCCTCAATGTTAGCACGCATCATGGATATTTCCATCTCCTTGAAATAATCTTCAATGCTCCGGTTACCCTATTTCAAGTTTTGTAACTTTTGAAATAAATCACGATGGTAATAAGATGGAACAAACCATTTTCACATAACTCGCTTCATTTCTTCCCACATTCTCACTGGGCCTTCACCTGTACGTCTTCAGCTAAGCAATAACTAATCCCACCATATCAAGGCATAGTTTACAAATTCCATTACCGCTAAACGAACCTTCTTTTGTTCTAAGTAATTGTAACACTAAAAAACATGTTCAACTTTGCTTTTCCATTCCAAATAGGCATCCAGATCTGTTCATCCCTGAAAACAAGGAATTGCAACCTTAATGTTAGATAAGTTATCATCAACCATACGTCCTTGTCTCAAATTCAATCTAGGAGATTGATCCACGTCGTTTTCATCATGAATCTCATCATGAACAGATTGGGAACCACCCCATCTATTCTATCCATTCGAGACTGTAAAGGCTCCAATTCAACCCTTAACAACCTTTGAATCTCATGAGTAATGGCTTGCATTTGTAAACTCGGTTGTTGTTGGCCTTCTTGATTACTTCCACTACAACTTGTCATAATTAAACAAAGAAAAAACAAAAAGCACAAATACGGGTTAAGTAAAACGAAAGTAAAAAGTCCTCACTATACACTCATAATAACCTCTCGATTTTCACTCCAAAGAAAAATTTGCACTCAAAATGTAACATTCAACGCTCATGTTTCACTCGGGAGAATGCTTGAATGGCTTTTTTTGTCTCTCATTCTGTTCTCACAACACTTCGTGCCTTTTTCCCTCACAATTTCTCTATTTTTAGTTCTTTAAAAGGCTAATCCAACGTTTTCAAACCTGTTACAAATGTGTTACTAACAAGAAACACAATTAAGGAAAAATAAAGATTTGAACAAAGAAAATGAAAAACAAAACAAGAAAAGGCTGGAAATTGAAGAATGTGACAATGAAACGACGGAAATGTAATTCTTACTACAAAGAAGTGCTTTACAATGCTCCTATCACCGAACAAACAAGAACAATTCGTTTTGGTTGATTTCCAAGCACTTCGAATCACATAGTACAAGAACTTGTTCATTCATCATGATTTCAACAACAGGAATACACTTTTATTTTCAATTTCTTTGAAAAAATCGAATCTGATTTTTTTTATTTCGATTTTTTTACTCTGACTTTTGGTCAAACTTTGACTTTTTTTTGATTTTTTGATTTTATTGATTACTATATTGTAGAAAAATTACAACAAATCCGAACCAAAGCTCTGATTACCATATGATACGAGGTAGTCTATCGAAATAGACTTTCTTCGTATGTTACGGATCTAGGACTGTTGTAAGCATGTTCTTGCAATAAGAATAACATAAAAACAACAAGGAAACAATGTTATATTCATGATGAAATTAGGAAATAAAACGGAAAACAAAAATTAATAAAAAAAAGAAAAGGATGGAGTTTAGAAGAAAACTCGAAACAAGGATGATGAATGCTTTAAGAAACATCCATGGCAACAATTCGAGCGTTCAACAATGGTGAATATGATGCTGGAATCAATTGAAAACGCTAAACTCGAAAGAAACTGCACAATATACTGAGCAAACCCGAATCGAATATGTTTAACGTCAAATGATTTGGACCCTCTAGATAGAGATCTAGGAACCCGAAGTATCAAAAGTTTGACAATTCAAAAATAAGTTTGAATGTCAGAAAATTCTAAAAAGAACCAAATAAGAGAAAAACTCTCCATATATAATTTTTATTCAAAGTGTGTAACCTTTGTCTTTACAATATTAAGGAAATATATAAGAATAATGGAGGCGGATGCCGTTTGAAACATATGGCTCAAAATTAAGGAAAATAATTTGAAACCTATTGCTTTAACTTATCCTAAACGGCAACCAAAAAATTTGAATGATGTGCGCCCATTTGAAAACAGCACATGTTAAATGTGCTTGCAGTTGAATTCTAAAGCATTCTGCACATGCTTAATTGTGCGTGTGTTTTGAATTTCAAAACAAATGCGCTTACCTTGGTTGATACACGCACATGTGAGAACAAGCACATGTTAAATGTGCTACTATTTGAATTTCAATTTGAAGCATAATCTGTTGAGCGTTGAAGAGCAATGTTGGAATTTCTAATTTGTTGGGATTGCTAATTCCTTTACCGGATTAATTGGCACCTATTCTCCTATGTTGCTTCAACTGAATGGTGGAATCAACCAATCTTATGTACCTATATATAACAAATAAGTTAGATATATCATTAAATATATATAATAACTATTATAGTCTAATATGTCACATATCAGCATGCAACACATTATAAATACTATGTTCAAAGGCCTAAACATTATTGAATGGATCTGGAATTGAAGCACAAGTAAGGAATAGAACATCTCTTAATAGGTCCTGTTGGCAAAACCTCCTGATCAGATTGTGCATGTATAGATATAGATGTGCTCACATCACAATTTTAGAGCATTTTACTAGGTTAAATCTCTAACTGGTTCATTAAAAAGCCCACATAGATATGCATGCTTTAAATCAAATAAACTGACCACAAAATAAAATTGAATCAAACTACATGAGTTGAAATTGTTAATTATAGGCTTATGAATATGATTAAACCACTTAATCTCAAATTCAGAGCACATGACTTGGTTTAAATTCTAATGTGTTTACTTTAAAACTCATTATATATACACACTTTAAACCTAACAAAACGGTCGCAAAATAAATTTAAATCAAATTTCATGAGTTCAAATAGTTTATTATGGGCTTTTGAAACAAAGTATACAACTTGATCTCAATTTTAGAACATTTTACTCGGTTAAATCTGTAAACGGTTCATTAAAAAGCCTAATTAGACATGTATGCTTTAAATCAAACAAACCGACCACAAAATGAGATTGAATCAAACTACATGAGTTGAAATTATTAATTATAGGCTTTTGAAACAAAGTATACAACTTGATCTCAATTTTAGAGCATTTTACTCGGTTAAATCTTTAACCGGTTCACTAAAAAGCCCAATCAGACATACACGCTTTAAATCGATCAAACCGACCACAAAATGAGAATGAATCAAACTACATGAGTTGAAATTGTTAATAATAAGCTTTTGAATATGATTAAACAACTTAATCTCAAATTCAAAGCACATTACTCGGTTTAAATTCCAAAGTGTTTACTTAAACTCATTAGATATACACACCTTAAACCTAACAAAACGGTCGCAAAATAAGTTTAAATCAAATTTCATGAGTTCAAATAGTTAATTACGGGCTTTTGAAACAATGTATATAAGTTGAACTCAATTTTAGAGCATTTTACTCGGTTAAATCTCTAACCAGGGGACCTTGGACTTACAAGGATGAATGGCTTGCTCTCACTCAGTACAATCCTACCATCAATCTTGATGAACATGCCTTTATAAAGATGAATATTTGGGTGCGTATCTACAACATTCCACACATTTTTCTTGCTTCGGAGGACTCAGCCAATAATATTGGTGAATCACTAGGGGCCAAAATTGGAACAATAACCAAAATCGACACTAGGAAAATTGATTTCAATATGGTTGACTACCTGCGGGTCGGATTGACGCTAGATGTTACACAACCAATTAGGCGCTGTGTTGCTATTGGTGGGGGCCCTCTCCAAGGTTCTGCCTACTTCAATATGAATGTCTTCCTACATTTTGTCACTGTTGTGGCAGAATTGGTCACTCTTTGGATCTTTGTCCTATCCCGGTCGAATCATGACCTAAACAACTCCTATTTGGCGACTGGCTACGATATATTCCCAAAAAGATGGATGTACAACCTACACAAAGGGGTCGTATTCGTTATATTGCCAATGCATCCAATGCCAACATCCTCCCAAACCTCCAATTCCAATAACAAATCCCCAATGTCGTCTCCTCCTTCCAACACCAATGGAAAAGGTAAAGCCCCTATGGAACCTCCTCCGGTTAATGAATGTGAGTCCATTACAAGTAATGACCCCTCGCATAATATCCCGAAGGGACCTAGACTCCCAACCGTTGCTAGTAAACTATCCGCTCATTGATGTCCTCCACAACCATTGCAAATGGTTTTTCCTGATCAAGGCTCCTATATTACTACCCGGCAAAAGACTAATGACAACACTGGGGAGGTGAGCTTACTGGAACCTGAACTCCAAGATTTGGAGGCTGATCTCGCCAATGACCTTGATTTCCAGGAGGTAGCCGATTGGCTTGATACTGCGCCGACTCCTAAGTGAATTGTCCGCCCTTCTTCAAGTAGAGGTACTAAGAGAACTCCACCTTCAGATGAGAATAACAAACTTAAACGGCCCAGAGCGTCTAGCAAAGCACCTACTGAGAAAGCTGTGATGAGCAGCGCAAAAAACTCTCAGGCGGAGGTTGTCCTTGATCAACCCCGCCGAGCAAAATGATAATATTCTGTTGGAACTGTCCGGGTCTTGGCACCGCCCAGACAATTCATATTTTGCAACGTGCCATCTCTAGGCATGATGTCGTTTTTCTTCCTTTTCTTTTTTTTCTAGGATTTTTAGTTTTTTGGTCTATCTTCGGATCAAGTTAGGAATGTGTGGCTGCATAGCCTTTGTTTTTAGGCCTCTTTATTCACGGCTTTCTTTTGTTTGGAATAATAATACCTTTATTGCTTTGTTTTGTTACTCTTTATGTTATATTGATGTTTTTATTTCTTTCTTCTTTATCCTTATGTTGTTGAATTTTTTTGATATCTTTGTGTTAATGGGTTCTTTACTCTTAAACAACCTTCCTTTAACATACTTTCTACCAAGCATACTCACTATACTCACTCTTGTTAACTATGCTTATTATTATATGTCGCCCTTCCAAGGGTTTTTTACTAACACTTTCTACCTTTACCTTCTTCAAAATATTATTTTCTTTTTTATTATACCACCCTTGATTGGGATCTTAACCAACACATCTTATTGTGTATTTTTCCATTTTTTAAATCTACCACAAATCTTGAATAGAGGTCCCAAACGAATACTACCTTCTATGGGCAACAAAACCAAGAGGCCTCGTCCTTCTACCAAGGTTTCTACTGGAAAAGCTGGGATGAGCAGCGGAAAAAACTCTTCGGCGGCGGTTGACGGTGTTCAACCCCGCCGAGCAAAATGAAAATCTTATGTTGGAACTGTCAGGGTCTCGGCAACTCCCAGGTAGTTCACGCTCTACAACGTGCTATCTCCAAGCATGATGTCGATTGTCTTTTTCTTTGTGAAACTAGGTTAAACAGACACAACTTGGACCGTATTTGGAATGCACAACTAGGTTAAACTAGGTTTCTAGGAATGCATGGTCGCATAGCTATTGAAACCAACCCTTCTTGTACAGGGTTTGCTCTTATTTGGAATAACAAAACTACTATTGATTTGTTTTCTTACTCGGATCGCCATATTGATGTCATTATCTCTTTTGCACAACTATGATTCCATTTTTCCGGTTTACATGGTTTCCCCAAAACTGCAAACAAATACAAAACTTGGCAATTAATAGATACTCTAAAATCAGCCTCTTCCCTTCCTTGGCTTTTAGGGGGGATTTTAATGAAATACTTTATGAAAATGAAAAACAAGGTGGTTCTCGTCGTGAGAAATAACAAACTAATAATTTTAGAGATTGTCTTCATCATAATGATCTTTTCGATTGTACACCAATGTTTGGATGGTTCACTTGGACTAGATCTGGTCGTAATACGGAAACCATTATGGAAAGACTCGATAGATTCCTTGGTAACTCTGCCTGGTTTAATACCTTTCCTAACTGCCAAGCTATATCGTTCTTTCAGGCACGCTCTGACCATTGCCCCATCTTAATGGACACTAACCCTTCACGAGTTCTCAGATCCAAACGCTCTAATAATCTTTTTCGCTATGAGAATTGATGGGCTGATGACCCGGAAGCTTTGTCTCGAATTAGAGAGATTTGGTTTAACCAATCTCGCTCGATACTTCATAAACTTCAGGATATTGGACGATTCCTAGCCACTTGGCAAACTAACAAACGCATTAAATCCAATGAGCATATGATTCAACTAAACGATTTTATTAATATGTGTCTCACACGCCATCTTTCTGATACGGAAATCCATAACTTTATTTTTGCTAAAAGTGAGCTTGATAGCTTGTTAGATGCGAAAGAAATATACTGGGCTCAACGAGCTCGGACACATTGGTTAGAATACGGTGATAAAAATACTTCCTTTTCTCATGCCAGAGCAAATAGCCGACGACAGAAGAATCATATTGTTGGACTTCTAGACAACCAGAATATATGGCAAACACATACAGACGACATCATGTCTACTGCTATTACTTACTTTCAAAACCTTTTTACGTCTTCCTCTCCTACTATTGCCTCTACCATCTTGGATAACATTCCCACTATTGTTACCGAAACAATGAACAATGATCTTAATAAGGATTTCACAACAGATGAAGTTACCATTGCTTTTCGTGATATTGACCCGAGGAAAGCCTTGGGTGTTGATGGATTCCCAAGTGGTTTCTTCAGGAAGCATTGGGATATCCTTGGCTAGGACTTTACAAACCTCTGCCTCGGACTCCTAAGAGGGTTGGTTAATATTGAAGAGGTCAATCGTACTATCATTGTTCTTATTCCCAAAATCAGCGACCCCACTACAATGCGCCATCTCAGTCCTATTAGCCTTTGCACAGTCCTTTACAAAACTGTATCGAAAGTACTTGTTAACCATCTAAAACTTATCATACCCTTATGTATCAGTGGCAATCAAGCTGCTTTTGTTCAAGGAAGGAACATTACTGACAACATCCTTATTGCCCATGAGCTCATCCATACTTTAAATACTGATGAAACATCTCTTGCAAAAGGTGAAAGCTTAAAACTCGACATGGAAAAGGCTTTCGACCGTGTTGAATGGCCTTTTCTTGAACAAATTATGATTCGCCTAGGATTCAACTCCAGATGGGTTTCCCTTATTATGAGGTGTGTATCCTCAGTATCCTTTCAAGTACGTATCAACGACTCCCTTTCACGACCTTTCAAACCCCATAGAGGGTTATGGCAAGGGGACCCTCTATCCTCTTGTTTCTTTTCTGTACTCAAGGCCTTTCAGCCTTGCTAAATGCTGAGCAAACAAATGGTAACCTCCCTGGACTTTATGCTAGAAGGAATGGGCCTCGCATCAACCACCTCCTTTTTGCTGATGACTGTGTCGTATTCATTAAGAATACAACTGCGGAAGCTCAACGCCTTAAGGATGCTCTGCATACTTACGCTACTTCGTCTGGGCAAGCGGTGAGTTTTGAAAAGTCAACTTCGTCTCGAAAAACTTCCACGTCGCTTCGGTCGGGAATCAATAATGTCCTTCATGTAAGAGAAGTGGATGATCTAGGTGTTTATCTGGGAGTCCCTCTCCTAATAGGAAAGAACAAGACAACGACCTTGGGGTTCACCAGGGAAAAAATGAATGCTCGCCTGAGTAAATGGGATAAACATCTCCTCTCCTTTAGTGGTAGAGAAATTTTTATTAAATTTGTCATCCAGTCTATCCCACAGTATGTTATGTCTTGCTACCTTTTACCTCAAAACATTATTGATGATATGACCACTTCGATACGCTGTTATTGGTGGTCTAGGAAAGCTGACAAACGAGGTTGGCATATGCTCCCTTGGGACACTGTCTGTCTGCCAAAAGAAGCAAGAGGTATAGGGTTTCGCAATCTTCACCACTTCAATGTTGCTTTACTCGGCAAACAGATCTGGCGTCTGGTTTGTGAACCTGATAATCTCCTTAGTCAGGTCTACAAATGCAAGTATTACCCATCAGGTTCTATCCTCGAATCTGATCACACTCGGAGATCTTCTTTCGCTTGGAAAGGCCTTAGCGTTGCTATCTCTAAGCTTCTCGATGGCTTTTTCAAACACCCAAGTATATCTAGCCAAGTTCAAATCCACTTTGACAAATGTGGTGGCTCCCAGCCTGTCAACCTTTATGGAGATTATGAGGTAAATGACGAAGTCCCTCTTCGAGCAGGTACCTTAATGTTGCCTAATTTACCCCGATGGGATGAATTAAAAGTCAGAAAATACTTCTCCCACGAAGACGCCAACACCATCCTTAATGTACCCATTATTAATGACTCCAAAGACACCACCCTTTGGGGTCACCATGACTCTGGCATGTACACGGTTCATTCTGGTTACCAATTTTTGCAGTTATAGCAGGCCCTCCAGGCTTTGGAAAATTATATCTAAACTACCTACTCAACCCAAGGTTTGTACCTTTGGATGGCGTTTATGTCATGATGCACTCCCATCTGGCCATAAAATCCTCCAGGCCAGTCTTGGTACGGGGGTATGCCCGATCTGTAACATGGCCATCGAAACCACCCTCCATGCTATGCAAGATTGTCCTAGTGCCAAGGAGGCACTCTAGTTGGCAGGGCTTCCTACACGAATTTTCTCTAATACCTTTGTCTTCCCCCACCAATGGCTTTCTGAAGTAGTTGGTTTTCTCTCCCTACATCAATTTTCACTTCTTATCACGATCCTTTGGAATTTATGGAATCGCCAAAATGACTTTGTCCATAATAGCCATCTCCAACCGGTTTGGTTAACTATTTCCAATGCTCAAAAACTTTTTAATGTCTACGCATTAATTAATGATGCCTCCCATCTTCGTTACCGGCTAGCTGAGCCCACCTTTGCTCAAGCTAGATGGACGAAACCGAACCCTGGTTTCGTTAAGATTAACACGGATGGCGCCTTTGACCCAGTGTTAAGAGGTACTGCTACTGGCATCATTGCACGGGATTCCTCCGGCGTCATCCTTGGGGGTTGTTCTATGCTGCTCATTTGCCCGAACCTCGCTTATGCTGAGGCTCTTGCCATTTTAGAAGGTCTAAAGTTTGCAGTTGCTAATGGCTGGACTCATGTGGTCTTTGAAACTAACTCAACTTCCATTGCCAACAAGGTTAGCAACATCCATCATCAAGATCTTTCCACTGTGCAACATTTGGTTTCTCGCATCCGCTCCACTCTTGGTACTTTTGCCTGATTGTAAGATTTGTTATGTACCTATAGACGCAAACGTTGTAGCCCATGTCTTAGCTACTAGGGCTTTGCGTTCTTTTTCTTCCTGTTCTTTTGATTGTAAGTTTCCCGATTTTATTCGGGCTTTTGTAAACTCGGAGAGGTTCCCCTCTTCTTCTCAATAAAACCTTGGGTACTCTTTTCCCCATAAGGGCCTACTCACCTCTCGAGGTGACTGGCTATAGGGTTTTTTAATGAGGCCCTTTCTTTCAAAAAATCTCTAACTGTTTCACTAAAAAGCCCAATTAGACATGCACGCTTTAAATCTAACAATCCGACCACAAAATGAGATTCAATCAAACTACATAAGTTGAAATTGTTAATTATAGGCTTTTGAATATGATTAAACCACTTAATTTCAAATTCAGAACACATTACTCGGTTTAAATTTCAATGTGTTTACTTTAAAACTCATTAGATATACACACTTTAAACCTAATAAAACGGTTGCAAAATAAGTTTAAATCAAATTTCACGAGCTCAAATAGTTTATTATGGGATTTTGAAACAAATTATACAACTTGATCTCAATTTTAGAGCATTTTACTCGGTTAAATCTCTAATCGGTTCATTAAAAAGCCAAATTAGACATGCACGCTTTAAATCACTCAAACCGACCACAAAATGAGATTCAATCAAACTACAAGAGTTGAAATTGTTAATTATAAGCTTTTAAATATGATTAAACCATTTGATCTCAAATTCAGAGCACATTACTTGGTTTAAATTCCAATGTATTTAATTTAAAACTCATTAGATATACACACTTTAAACCTAATAAAACGGTCGCAAAATAAGTTTAAATCCAATTTCATGAGTCCAAATAGTTTATTATGGGCTTTTGAAACAAAGTATACAACTTGATCTCAATTTTAGAGCATTTTACTCGGTTAAATCTCTAACCATTTCACTAAAAAGCCCAATTAGACATGCACGCTTTAAATCTAACAAACCGACCACAAAATGAGATTTAATCAAACTACATGAGTTGAAGTTGTTAGTTATAGGCTTTTGAATATGATTAAACCACTTAATCTCAAATTTATAACACATTACTCGGTTTAAATTCCAATGTGTTTACTTTAAAACTCATTTGATTACACACTTTAAACCTAACAAAACGGTCGCAAAATAAGTTTAAATCAAATTTATTAGAAGAGTTGTAACTTTTCGGTCCAGCCTGCACAATCTTCAGTAATTGGGCCATATCTCGAGCTACCGATATCGGATAAGTGGACCATCATGAATCTGTGAATCAATTTGCTACAAAAGAAATCATAGTCAGAGAATGAGTAACTATTAACCAAATGAATGAAAATAGCAAACCAGGGTGGATGTTTAATTAGTGTTGGTTGTTGAGTTTCCTTTAAGATCGACAATGCAATTGGAGCATCTCTTGGGGTCTTCCTTTTATAATCTTGTAAAAATGAAAATTCAAAAATAAGAAGAAAATAATTGTTAGATAAAATCTGCTTTTCTTCTTCACACTTTTCCTTTTCAATTCGCGCATTTTCAACTCCAACATACTCTTCATTCACAATTTCATTTTTAGTCTCTTCATTTTCAACTCCAACTATTTTCATTTCGTCATTTTTATTTTCAACTCCAACTATTTTCATTTCCTCATTTTCATTTTCAACTCCGGCGATTTCTTTTTTTTAAATGCTCTTCTTCCATCGAACCTTCTTTGACTTCCTCTTTTCCCTTTTTGTTTTCATTCCATGTTGCCATTCGCTTAGATAATTGTTCCTGGTCACAATGTACTTGACTTGGGCTCAAAGGTGTTAGGATGATCTTTCTTCCTTCAAACATAAATGAGAACTGATTGGTGTAACCGTCATGAACTACTCTCTTGTCATATTGCCACGGTCTCCCTAGAAGAATATGACTTGCACTCATAGGTAGTATGTCACACAAGACTTCATCTATGTATCTTCCAATGGAAAATGGAATTTTCACTTGCTTGTTGACTTCTAATTCTCATCCATCATGCAACCATTGTAGTTTATATGGATTTGGATGTTCGATGGTTTCAAGACTGAGTTGTTCTACCATCAAAGTGCTTGCTATGTTTGTACAACTTCCTCCATCAATTATTAAAGAGCAAATCTTGTTGTTCACATGGCATCTAGTGTAGAAAATGTTCTCCCTTTGTTGGTCTTCTTCACTCATCGCTTCTAATCTTAATGTTCTTTTCACAACGAGAACTTGTCCTGATGTGGAAGAAAAATCACAAGATTCTGGTGACATGGTGAGAATAATGAAAATAAAATCCTTACCCAATATGTTTCCCATCAAAGCCTCGCTAATTCACTCCAAGGAAAATAACTCTCTTATGCTCTCTCCGTGTTTGCACTCTTAGGACTTAATGGCTTTTACTGTCCTCTTATGATCTCACAACTCTCTTGCCTTTTTCCACTCTTTCTCTCGTGTATAGTTCTTAGAAGAACTTACTCAAGACTTAGGCAAGTAAATTGTACTTGTGCATCACTGAAATTGTTAGTTTAAAAGAAAAAGAAAGGAAATAGGATGAAAAGAAAGGTTTAGAATGAAAAAAATAAAAACGGGGTTACTTACTTGACAAGAAAACTTATAACCTTCCTTCACCAACAATCAAAGTCTTGAAGATGAAATGGCTTCTCGGCTTGATGTTGAAGATGATGTTGTTATGTTTTCTCACCCTTGATCTTGTACTTTTGAATCTGATTTTCTTTTCTCTTTTTTTTTTGAAACTGACTTTTCTCGTTCTTTCTTTCTTCTTTTTTTAAACTGACTTTCTCTTTTCTTTCTTTCTTCTTTTTTTAAACTGACTTTATCTTTACTTTCTTTCTTTTTTTTTTGCTCAAAAATTGAAAATGACAAAGTTTAGTCACTTACAATTGCTTGAACGGGCTTTTTGTTGCACTTTGCTTCTTCCAACAAAGCTCTGATTACCATATGATATGTGTCGATCTTGTTGATGATGCTGAACGGCAAACTTTGATTGTAGGACCTAGGAAGTAAGCAAGTCTCTCGCAAGAAGTGGCTGCAAAATAAAGAATTAAGGATAAAGGATGAAAGGAATAGTTTAGGGACTGATTTGGAAGCGGAAGGATATGTGGTGTTGACAAGGGTGAATGGATGTTCAGAACGATTTGTGATGATGACAAAGGGGCGGGAATGATGATGGAATGAGAGGATATGTAAGGATGGTGATATGGTAAAAGGGAAATAGTATCTTAAAGATACTCAAGGAAGAAACTAGGTTATAGAAAACCTAATCCCGAATCTTATATTGATCTTCAAGGGATGGTGATAAACGGACTTTGACCCTTTTAGTATATTAAACTAAAAGAACCCGAAGTATCAAGATGGATAGAAAGGGGTTGACGCCACAAGTACAAAAAGTACTTGATAAGTCGATAAAGTTCTAAGAAGAACTAAACGAGAGAAAATTCTCACAAGTAATTTTATATAATTTGAATGGTGTGTTTACAAAATGAAATTCAAGTCCTATTTATAGTTTTCTAAGGGGTTTGTCGGAAATGGCCTTTAACTATTCGGATAACCATTCATTTGAATGGTGTTTCCCTCCAAATCTATTTGAAGAGTTGTAAATTTTCGGTCCAGCCTGCACAGTCTTCAGTAATTAGGCAATATCTTGAGCTCCCGATATCTGATTGATACGATTCAACATGAGCTGGAAAGATAAGAGATATGAGAACAACTTTCATGAAGACACCGAAACCCAGTTCTACTTGGATCTTGCTCGAAAATGGAAAACAAGTGGACCATCATGAATATGCCCAATGAAGAGTGATGCCTCTTTGTTTAGGCGTGAAATTCATATTTCCCTCCAATGAGTGGCGCCCAAACATGTTTCCCTCCATGGCTGATCGGTTGTGTCCCTTGCGGAGGGAATATGTCCTTCCATGGTTGAGCTGAAGGTTGTAGGGTGAGTTGAGATGAGCTGATTGAGCTGAGAGTGAGCTGACTTGAGCTGAGCTAGCTAGCTGACTTAGCTAGCTCAAATCTTGCTTCCAATTGCAAAGCTTAATATATCCGCTTCAATGAGTGTAGTATTTCCAGAATACTTGAAAATTTGTGAAGAATGTTTTTCGAGTGAAGTTGTCTTTAGCAAGCAATTTTTTGTAACTAAGTATCCACCATCTCGAGAAATTGTCAGGTTTGATCTTTTTAATCCTCGAGATTTTATTTCTTTTCTTACTAATACAATTTTAATTGTAGAAGTTGAAAGGATATATAAGTTTGAGAAGGAGCTACACCAAAAGGAATTCAGAGAATTGTTTTCAAGAGGCATATCAAAAGAGTAGATCAAAAACGTCAAGCAACAACCATCAATTAGGATCATCCAGTATCCTCCATGGTTTGAAACTTCCTTTGAATTTGTAGAATTATTCCCTAGAACTATTTCATCTTTCAGGAAAGAAGATCAAATAGAGTTAGTACCGAGAACCAACATCTCAGAACAAGAGTTCCAATCCTTTTGCAACATTCGTATGATTAGCAAGTATGTGAAACATGAATTGTCTACTCAATCAAGAGCGATCATTTGGAAGAGCATGAAGAAGTGGGAGGATTATTTTCCTTGTTTTAAATTAGTGTGCAACCCTTTAACACCATCAACGTGTTATTACCCACAATTTAAAAATATTAGCACATTTGAGCTTCCTAACCATTCATTTTTGTTTTCTTTTCCAACTAATCTTATTGAGATTGTAGATGATCAAAGAAAGTTTCAATCAGTGAGAGCACTACATCTAAAAATGAGAGGAAATAAAGAAAAGAGAGACAAGCCTAACGAGAATAGATTTTCCAAGAAGTGGGAGCGAACTATCTTTGAATCAGGAGATTGGTTTTGGATTAGAAATCGAATTAAGAAGTTTCCAGCCTTACAAAAGTCAAAATTATTTCCATATATAGCAAGAGTCGATTTGGGGACAAATCGCTTTCAAGAAGGGGGAATGATGTGATCCAATCAAGCACCAAACTTCTTGGGGCCTTGCTCATATCAAAGAAGAAGTTACAAGATTTAAACACTTGTGGCAAAGTCGATGATCTTAACAATTCAAGTTCAAACATGCTTTTTCAAGCCTTTTATTTGAACTTGGAGCCTTGGCCATCTTTTGAACAAATGCAGCATGTTACTTTTGCATTTTAATACATGCATTTGAGTGTTAGCTTAGGAGTGTGTTGCTTGTAGTTGCATGAGCATTTAGCTTGCATGAGTTTACATTATTTTGCATATTTATTCTACATTTTTATCATAAATAAATAAGGCTTATTGTTCATTTATGTTTGTTTAGAACATTTAAGCATGTTAGTTCTTTTAAGCTTGTTAGTTTAATTAATGCATGTCATTTCATGCATGTTAGTCCATTTAAAGTCTAAGAGCTTATTGATGTTTGTTAGTTCATTAAGTAAGTTAGTTCATTCAATTAAACTGGTTCATTTAATTTAACTAGCTCATTAATTTTCTTCCAAACATTTACTTTATTGAATAAAGATGTTATCTAATGGTTGCTCATATATTTTCAGCTAGGGTACTCATTTGGGATTAAATGGTTGATCATTTTCTACAAGAATGACAAGTCATTTACCACCAATTGAAGACACTTGAAGACACCATGATGGCTGATCAGTTTCAAGACATTCAAGGGAGATTTACACTACTTTAACACCACATAAAGCTTATCAGTTTTTTATCAGAGAAGACATGCAATGAAAGCCTTTATTATCATCACTTAAGGGAGAGTAAAGGCAAGAATTAAAGCAACACTTAAGGAGGGAGTTCAAGGAATATCAGTCAACTTGTTCTCCATTTTTGGATTAGATATGGGCATATTTCAGTCTTGATATCTTCTTCAAACTTATTCCCATATTTCTTATCTTTCCAACGCACTTTAAATCACCTCAATCCGATACCAGGAGCTTAAGATATGATTAAATTAGTGAAGACAGTGCATGCTAGAAATTCAGTATGGGAATAGTCACATGATGCTTGTTGAACAAATTCAAGAGGCCATTCAATTGCTTAATTTCAATGCTTTATCAACAGCCCATTAAAGGAGGATGAATGACAACTTAATCAAGTTCATTAGCCCAAGGGTTTCTCCATGTTGATGATATGTATGCCTACATTCATCCTATGAATGTCCACATTCATCCTTTTTAGATCAAACCTTTTGGCTATCAATTAGAGATAGGATAACCTACAAATTAATACGCCTTTAATACTAGAATAATGAGTTTTTAATCTTTTTCTAGGTCAATCAATTTGTTGTTGTCTTACACCTATAAATAGACACTCATTTCATTGTAAAAATAGAACTTTTGGCATATATTACAACTTGAGAGTGTTTCTCTTTTATAGTTCTTTTTGAACATTATCGGCTTGCAAGATTGTTCTTGTAGCATTCATTACTTTTCATCTTTTTATATTGTTGGTTCCTAGTTCTTATAACTAGAGGGTCACAATCCATTAACCTTTCACCCAAGTTACGGCTTAAAAACTCTTAAGGAACGGGTCTTCACTTTTTAGTTTTAGTTCCTCCTTTGTTTACGCCGCACCATCAATTACATTCTTTCTCTTCACTTTCATCATCCATATATCCATATTTTCCATACGTCATCCTAAACACAATAACCATCTTATCATCATTCCATTTCACCATACTATCTATCCATTTCATATCATCTTGTAAATTCTATTTCAAAATTCTTATTTTTCATTTCATTTACTTACTAGAATCACGATCGGGAAATCATATATACAAATTTGGATATTCCGCAACCGGATTCGTATCAGACTTGTACGCTATAAACATAACAAACTGACCAAAAAATGAGATTAAATCATATTACATGAGTTCAAATAGTTAAAATAGAGCTTTTGAACATGATTAAACAACTTATTCTCAAATTTGAAGCACTTTACTCGGTTTAAATTCCAATGTGATCACTATAAAGCTCCTTTAGATATACACACTTTAAACCTAACAAAAGGGTCGCAAAATAAGAATAAATCAAACCTTCATGAGTTCAAATAGATAAGTATGGACTTTGGAACCAAATTATACAACTTAATCTTAATTTTAGAGCAATTTACTCGGTTAAAATTGCAATGGGTTCACTAAATAGCCCAATGAGACATTGACGCTTTAAGCCTAACAAACCGGCCAGAAAATACAATTTAATTAAATTACAGGAGTTCAAATAGTTAATTATGAGCTTTTGAATATGATTAAACCACTTAATGTCAATTTTAGAGCACTTTACTTTGTTTAAATTCTAATGTGATAACTATAAAGCTCATTTAGATATGCACATTATGAATCTAACAAAACGGACGCAAAATAAAAATAAATAAAAAATTCATGAGTTTAAATAGATAATTATGGACTTTGGGACCAAATTATACAACTTAATATTAATTTTAGAGCATTTTACTCGGTTAAAATTGCAACGGGTTCACTAAATAGCCCAATGAGACATGAACGCTTTAAAGCCAACAAACCAGCAAAAAAAATACGATTTAATTAAATTATAGGAGTTCAAATAGTTAATTATGAGCTTTTGAATATGATTAAGCCACTTAATGTCAATTTTAGAGTACTTTACTCTGTTTAAAATCTAATGTGATCACTATAAAGCTCGTTTAGATATGCACACTTTAGACCTAACAAAATGGACGCAAAATAAGAATAAATCAAATTTCATGAGTTCAAATAGATAAGTATGGACTTTGGAACCAAATTATACAAATTAATCTTAATTTTAGAGCAATTTACTTGGTTAAAATTACAACAGGTTGGTTGTTGTTTTCTCTCCTCTCCATTTCTCTCCTCTCCCTCTCTGACGCCCACTCCTTCACCATGCCTTCTCCTCCCCTTTCTTCCCTTTTCGCGTTCTCCTCTATGGAGATCGACACTGTTTCTACTTCCATGGAACCACTTCCCATGCTAGGAGGAAGAATCAAGCAGCCGCTCAAATCCTTCAACCTGTTTCGGACGGTATATTATGGTACCACTTCTTTATTCCCTTTTTTGGTTTTTTCTGTCTCTATTATTATCCGGTGGTTCATCGGCACAAAAGCTTTTTATTCTTACAAAAACTTGAATCTTGGGGAGACTAGTTCATGGATCTAGATGATCCATGAAACCGTTTCCGTTACTTCAGTGCTTTATCTTTGATCTATTTTATGCCGTTTTTGCTCCCTTTTCCATTTTAGCTATTATTTACAAGATATGGGTTTTCATCTCATGTCATTACGTTTTCATTCCAAACAAATTAACTTATGTTCTTCATCAATCGATTACTCGGATATCTATCACTCTCCATGCCGATCTCTCCACCCTAAATGGTTTTACCAACCATGGCGTGCTATGGATTCACAAGAACGACTTTTTTAGGTATCTCATAGCCACTGACATTCCTTACTCTTCTAAATACCGTGCTGCCCCTGGATTCCTTGATCTTTTGTTTTTTAGTTTGGTCAAAAAGTTTTCGAAGGAAGTGGAAATTTAAGATTAATTTTTATAATTAGGTTAAAAATCCCACAATTAAATATCTGAACTCATAAAATTTTATTTAATATCATTTTGCGAGGATTTTGTTCGTCTTAAAGCGTGCATGTTTAAAAGGGCTTTATTTTGAACCTATTCGAATTTTATACGGTAAAAATCTAAAATTTTAGGATTAAGTTGTGTAATTATTTTCAAAATCCTATAATAAACTATTTGAACTCATAAAAATTAATTTAATATCATTTTATGATCGTTTTGTTGGGTTTAAAAGAGAACCCGTTCGAATTTTAACCGAGTAAAAATCTAAAAATTTAAGATTAATTTTTATAATTAGGATAAAAATCACACAATTAAATATCTGAACTCATCAAAGTAGATTTAATATCATTTTACAATCGTTTTGTTGGGTTTAAAGCATGCGTGTCTAGTTGAGCTTCATAGAGAACCCGTTCGAATTTTAATCGAGTAAAAATATAAAAATTTAAGATTAATTTTTATAATTAGGATAAAAATCACACAATTAAATATCTGAACTCATTAAAATAGATTTAATATCATTTTACGATCGTTTTGTTGGGTTTAAAGCATGTGTGTCTAGTTGAGCTTCAGAGAGAACCCGTTCGAATTTTAACCGAGTAAAAATCTAAAAATTTTAAGATTGATTTAAATCACACAATTAAATATCTGAACTCATCAAAATAGATTTAATATCATTTTACGATCGTTTTGTTGGGTTTAAAGCATGCGTGTCTTGTTGAGGTTCATAGAGAACCCGTTCGAATTTTAAAAGAGAAAAAATCTAAAAATTTAAGATTATTTCTTATAATTAGGATAAAAATCACACAATTAAATATCTGAACTCATAAAATTTTATTTAGTATCATTTTGCGGTGATTTTGCTGGGTTTAAAGCGTGCATCTCTAAATGGGTTTTATTGTGAAACTTTTCGAATTTTAAACGAGTAAAAATCTAAAATTTTAGCATTAAGTTGTATAATTAGGTTCAAAATCCTATAATAAACTATTTGAACTCATAAAAATTGATTTACTATCATTTTACGATCGTTTTCTTGGGTTTAAACCATGCGTGTCTAGTTGGGCTTCATAGAGAAACGGTTCAAATTTTAACCGAGTAAAAATCTAAAAATTTAAGATTAAGTTTTATAATTTGGATGAAAATCACACAATTAAATATCTGAACTCATAAAATTTAATTTAATATCATTTTGCGGGAATTTTGTTCGGCTTAAAGCGTGCATTTCTAAATGGGCTTTATTTTGAACCTGTTCGAATTTTATACGGGTAAAAATCTAAAATTTTAGGATTAAGTTGTGTAATTATTTTCAAAATCCTATAATAAACTATATGAACTCATAAAAATTGATTTAGTATTATTTTATGATCGTTTTGTTGGGTTTAAAGCTTGCGTGTCTAGGTGGGGCTTCATAGAGAACCCGTTCGAATTTTAACCGAGTAAAAATCTAAAAATTTAAGATTAATTTTTATAATTAGGTTAAAAATCCCACAATTAACTATCTGAAGCCATAAAATTTTATTTAATTTCATTTTGCGGTGATTTTGCTGGGTTTAAATCGTGCATCTCTAAATGGGCTTTATTGTGAACTTGTTAGAATTTTAAACGAGTAAAAATCTAAAATTTTAGGATTAAGTTGTATAATTATTTTAAAAATCCTATAATAAACTATTTGAACGCATAAAAATTGATTTAATATCATTTTATGATCGTCTTCTTGGGTTTATAGCTTGCGTGTCTAGTTGGGCTTCATAGAGAACCCGTTCGAATTTTAACCGAGAAAAAATCTAAAAATTTAAGATTATTTTTTATAATTATGTTAAAAGTCCCACAATTAGCTATCTGAACTCATAAAATTTTATTTAATATCATTTTGCGGGGATTTTGTTGGGCTTAAAGCGTGCATGTCTAAATGGGCTTTATTTTGAACCTGTTCGAATTTTAAACGAGTGAAAATCTAAAATTTTAGGATTAAGTTGTATAATTAGGTTCAAAATCCTATAATAAACTATTTGAAGTCATAAAAAATGATTTACTATCATTTTACGATCGTTTTCTTGGGTTTAAAGCATGCGTGTCAAGTTGGCTTCATAGAGAAACCGTTCGAATTTTAACCGAGTAAAATCTAAAAATTTAAGATTAATTTTTATAATTAGGTTAAAAATCCCACAATTAACTATCTGAAATCATAAAATTTTATTTGGTATCATTTTGCGGTGATTTTGCTAGGTTTAAAGCGTGCATCTCTAAATGGGTTTTATTGTGAACCTTTTCGAATTTTAAACGAGTAAAAATCTAAAATTTTAGCATTAAGTTGTATAATTACGTTCAAAATCCTATAATAAACTATTTGAACTCATAAAAATTGATTTACTATCATTTTACGATCGTTTTCTTGGGCTTAAACCATGTGTGTCTAGTTGGGCTTCATAGAGAAACTGTTCGAATTTTAACCGAGTAAAAATCTAAAAATTTACGATTAATTTTTATAATTAGGATAAAAATCACACAATTAAATATCTGCACTCATAAAATTTTATTTAATATCATTTTGCGGGGATTTTGTTCGGCTTAAAGCGTGCATTTCTAAATGGGCTTTATTTTGAACCTGTTCGAATTTTATACGGGTAAAAATCTAAAATTTTAGGATTAAGTTGTGTAATTATTTTCAAAATCCTATAATAAACTATATGAACTCATAAAAATTGATTTAGTATTATTTTATGATCGTTTTCTTGGGTTTAAAGCATGCGTGTCTAGTTGGGCTTCATAGAGAACCCGTTAGAATTTTAACAGAGTAAAAATTAAAAAATTTAAGATTAATTTTTATAATTAGGTTAAAAATCCCACAATTAACTATCTGAAGCCATAAAATTTTATTTAATTTCATTTTGCGGTGATTTTGCTGGGTTTGATGCGTGCATCTCTAAATGGGCTTTATTGTGAACCTGTTAGAATTTTAAACGAGTAAAAATCTAAAATTTTAAGATTAAGTTGTATATTTATTTTAAAAATCCTATAATAAACTATTTGAACGCATAAAAATTGATTTAATATCATTTTACGATCGTTTTCTTGTGTTTAAAGCATGCGTGTCTAGTTGGGCTTCATAGAGAACCCGTTAGAATTTTTACAGAGTAAAAATTAAAAAAAAATAAGATTAATTTTTATAATTAGGTTAAAAATCCCACAATTAACTATCTGAACTCATAAAATTTTATTTAATATCATTTTGCGGGGATTGTGTTGGGTTTAAACCGTGCATCTCTAAATGGACTTTATTGTGAACCTGTTCGAATTTTAAACGAGTAAAAATCTAAAATTTTAGGATTAAGTTGTATAATTAGGTTCAAAATCCTATAATAAACTATATGAACTCATAAAAATTGATTTAATATCATTTTATTATCGTTTTGTTGGTTTTAAAGCTTGCGTGTCTAGTTGGACTTCATAGATAACCCGTTAGAATTTTAACCGAGTAAAAATCTAAAAATTTAAGATTAATTTTTATAATTAGGATAAAAATCACACAATTAAATATCTGAACTCATAAAATTTAATTTAATATCATTTTGCGGGGATTTTGTTTGGCTTAAAGCGTGCATTTCTAAATGGGCTTTATTTTGAACCTGTTCGAATTTTATACGGGTAAAAATCTAAAATTTTAGGATTAAGTTGTGTAATTATTTTCAAAATCCTATAATAAACTATATGAACTCATAAAAATCGGTTTAATATCATTTTATGATCGTTTTGTTGGTTTTAAAGCTTGCGTGTCTAGTTGGGCTTCATAGAGAACCCGTTCGAATTTTAACCGAGAAAAAATCTAAAAATTTAAGATTATTTTTTTATAATTAGGTTAAAAGTCCCACAATTAAGTATCTGAACTCATAAAATTTTATTTAATATCATTTTGCGGGGATTTTGTTGTGCTTAAAGCGTGCATGTCTAAATGGGCTTTATTTTGAACCTGTTCGAATTTTAAACGAGTAAAAATCTAAAATTTTAGGATTAAGTTGTATAATTAGGTTCAAAATCCTATAATAAACTATTTGAAGTCATAAAAATTGATTTACTATCATTTTATGACCGTTTCCTTGGTTTTAAAGCATGCGTGTCAAGTTGCCTTCATAGAGAAGCCGTTCGACTTTTAACCGAGTAAAATCTAAAAATTTAAGATTAATTTTTATAATTAGGTTAAAAATCCCATAATTAACTATCTGAACTCATAAAATTTTATTTAGTATCATTTTGCGGTGATTTTGCTGGGTTTAAAGCGTGCATCTCTAAATGGGTTTTATTGTGAAACTTTTCGAATTTTAAACGAGTAAAAATCTAAAATTTTAGCATTAAGTTGTATAATTAGGTTCAAAATCCTATAATAAACTATTTGAACTCATAAAAATTGATTTACTATCATTTTACGATCGTTTTCTTGGGTTTAAACCATGCGTGTCTAGTTGGGCTTCATAGAGAAACGGTTCAAATTTTAACCGAGTAAAAATCTAAAAATTTAAGATTAAGTTTTATAATTTGGATGAAAATCACACAATTAAATATCTGAACTCATAAAATTTAATTTAATATCATTTTGCGGGAATTTTGTTCGGCTTAAAGCGTGCATTTCTAAATGGGCTTTATTTTGAACCTGTTCGAATTTTATACGGGTAAAAATCTAAAATTTTAGGATTAAGTTGTGTAATTATTTTCAAAATCCTATAATAAACTATATGAACTCATAAAAATTGATTTAGTATTATTTTATGATCGTTTTGTTGGGTTTAAAGCTTGCGTGTCTAGGTGGGGCTTCATAGAGAACCCGTTCGAATTTTAACCGAGTAAAAATCTAAAAATTTAAGATTAATTTTTATAATTAGGTTAAAAATCCCACAATTAACTATCTGAAGCCATAAAATTTTATTTAATTTCATTTTGCGGTGATTTTGCTGGGTTTAAATCGTGCATCTCTAAATGGGCTTTATTGTGAACTTGTTAGAATTTTAAACGAGTAAAAATCTAAAATTTTAGGATTAAGTTGTATAATTATTTTAAAAATCCTATAATAAACTATTTGAACGCATAAAAATTGATTTAATATCATTTTATGATCGTCTTCTTGGGTTTATAGCTTGCGTGTCTAGTTGGGCTTCATAGAGAACCCGTTCGAATTTTAACCGAGAAAAATCTAAAAATTTAAGATTAATTTTTATAATTAGGTTAAAAGTCCAACAATTAACTATATGAACTCATAAAATTTTATTTAATATCATTTTGCGGGGATTTTGTTGGGCTTAAATCATGCATGTTTAAATGAGCTTTATTTTGAACCTGATCGAATTTTAAACGAGTAAAAATCTAAAATTTTAGCATTAAGTTGTATAATTAGGTTCAAAATCCTTTAATAAACTATTTGAACTCATAAAAATTGATTTACTATCATTTTACGATCGTTTTCTCGGGTTTAAAGCATGCGTGTCTAGTTGGGCTTCATAGAGAACCTGTTCGAATTTTAACCGAGTAAAAATCTAAAAATTTAAGATTAATTTTTCTAATTAGGTTAAAAATCCCACAATTAACTATCTGAACCCATAAAATTTCATCTAATATCATTTTACGGAGATTTTATTAGATTTAAAGCGTGCATGTCTAAATGGGTTTTATTGTGAACCTGTTTGAATTTTAAATGAGTCGAATTTTAACTGAGTAAAAATCTAAAAATTGAAGATTAATTTTTATAATTAGGTTAAATATCCCACCATTAAATATCTGAACTCATAAAATTTTATTTAATATCGTTTTGCGATGATTTTGTTGCGTTTAAAGCGTACATGTCTAAATGGGCTTTATTGTGAAGTTATTCAAATTTTAAACAAGTAAAAATCTAAAATTTTAGGATTAAGTTGTATAATTAGGTTCAAAATCCTATAATAAACTATTTGAACTCCTAAAAATTGATTTAATATCATTTTACGATCGTTTTGTTGGGTTTAAAGCATGCAAGTCTAGTTGGGCTTCATAGAGAACTCGTTCAAATTTTAACCGAGTAAAAATCTAAAAATTTATGATTAATTATAATTAGGTTAAAATTCCCACTATTAACTATATGAACCCATAAAATTTTATTTAATATCATTTTGCGGTGATTTTGTCGCGTTTAAAGCGCGCTTGTCTAAATGGGCTTTATTGCGAACTTGTTCGAATTTTTTTAGAACATACATGTTCGAATTTTAAACGAGTAAAAATCTAAAATTTTAGGATTAAGTTTTATAATTGGTTCAAAATCCTATAATAAACTATTTGAAATCATAAAAATTGATTTAATATCATTTTAAGATCGTTTTGTTGGTGTAATTACTAATTTTATCCGGGGTTTAAACCCGAGTTTAATTTTAACTTTAATGAATAGTGGGATTTAATTTTACTTATTGTTATAAAAATTTCAAATTCCAAAAATATTACATATATTTACTTTTATTTTTTACGGTTTTTATTATATTATTGTTATACTTTTAAATTTAGTTATTTTAATCATAAACTAAAAATCCAAAAAATATTACGTTAATATTTGTGTAAATATGTTGTGTGATTTAATTTATTATTAAAATTCCAAAAATAAGTTGTGAAAACCTTTATTTTCTATTAACATCATTCTAAAAATTTCAAAAACATTATACATATTACTATTTTCTTATATTTTCATCTACTATTTCCGTACGTATGTTTTATTTTTCTTTATTTTCGTTTTACTTTGCTATTATCATTTAAAGTTTTTTTACTTTTTTTATTGTTATCATTATTTATTATTTTTATTATTATGATATTTTATTATTATATTATTATATTAACATTATTATTATATGTTAAATAAATAAACCCAACAATTTTAAACCCAAGTATTAAATAAATAAAACCCATTTCAGATGAAAAATAAAGCCCAAACTTTATTATTAAATATCAGTCCAATATAATTACATTAAACCCAATAATAAAAAAATACAGGCCCGTTTACAATTTTAATCTAGCCTAAACCCGGATAATAACAAGAAACCCTAACATCCATGTTGTTTTCCTTACGCAGCTTAATCGTAACCGTCAGATCTGGATTAAATCTGACGGTTCACATTGAAGCGGGAAAGACCTTTCAGATCTCCACGCGCCTCATGCTTGACCGTTTAAGAGCCCTTACGCGCGCGTGGCGCACACTCGCGACCCTTCGGCTTTTGTTTGACTCTTCAGCTCGCCGTCGCCGATCACCGGTGGTACAACCTACACAAAAAGGATGTACAACCTACACAAAAAGGACTTATCCGTTATATTACCAAGGCTCCCGCCAATACCCAGCTAGCACCAACATCCTCCCAAACTTCTGCCAATACAAATGACAAAGGTAAAGCCCCTATGCCATCTCCTCTAGTTAATGCTCATGATTTAGCTCTAAGTAACGAACCTCCACAGACTATTCCGAAAAGCCCTCGACTTCTTCCAACCGTTGCAAGTAGACTACCCGCCCGTCGGTGTCCTCCTCAACCATTACAAATGGTTTTTCCTGAACAAGATTCTAATGTTATTACACGGTAAAAGGCTAATGACGACACCGAAGAAGTGAGCCTGCTGGACCCAGAACTCCTTGACTTGGAGACTAAACTCGCTAATGACCATGCCTTCCAGGAGGCAGCCAAATGGCTTGACACTGAGCCGAATCCAAAACGAGTTGTTCGTACTACTCCAAAAAGAGGTACTAAAAGAACTCCGCCTTCTAATGAGGGTAACAGGCCTAAACGGCCCAAGCCTACAAACAAGATATCTGCTGAAAAAGCTGGGATGAGCAATGCAAAAAACTCTCCAGCGGAGGTTGATGTTAATCAACCCCGCCGAGCTAAATGAAAATTTTATGTTGAAACTGTTCGGGTCTTGGCAACGCCCAGGCAGTTCTCTCTCTACAACGTGCTGTCTCTAAGCATGATGTCGATTTTATTTTCCTTTGAGAAACTAGGTTAAACAAACATAATTTGGACTGTATTAGGATCAAGTTAAGAATGCATGATTGCATAGCTATTGAACCCAACCCTACTTGTACAGGGCTTTCTATTATTTGGAATCATAAAACTTTTATTGATTTACTTTCTTACTCGGATCGCCATATTGATGTTATTATTTCATTCGAGCAAACACAATTCTATTTTTCTGATTTCCATGGATTTCCTGAAATAGCAAACAAATACAAAACTTGGCATTTAATAGACACTTTACAATCTGCTTCTTCCCTTCCATGGCTTTTAGGGCGGGACTTTAATGAAATCCTACATGATAATAAAAACGTGGCGGAACTCGTCGTGCGTGATCGCAAATTAATAATTTCATAGATTGCCTTACTACAAATGACCTTTATGATTGTAAACCAAAGTCAGGATGGTTCACTTCGTGATACATGTTCCATATGTCATATTCAAGGAAGAGATGAGCTTACCTTCCCACTTGGCTCAATCACTCGATTCAATTCCAAACAACTATGGGATAAGCTGAATATTGTTGTCCAAGGATTCTTGAGCAAGGGATTACAAACTAGTATGAAGACCAAAGAATTCCATGGAGAAAGATATTATTCATCATCTTTCAAAGACAATTGGGTCACACAAACCCAAATTGAGGGCCCAAATGAAGTACATGACCAGATTGTATTTAAACCTCCTTAATAGGTCATTTATAATTTGTGTTATTTTGGCCCAATACTACATTATGAAGTTTGGGTCAAATCTTTTAATTAAGGCCAATTAGAAATCAAATTTATTTAGGTAATAAGGCTTTTAGAATAAGATAATATCATCCTCAAACATACAATATCCACCACTCTCCATGCTGCCCCATCACTTCATTTAATCTCCACCGTTCGTGTGAACATCCAAGGGACCAGAACTAAAGCTATCTTTTTCTCCTTAAATCAAGACATCTCCAACATGGAAAGTCAAAGACCAAGGGAGCCATTTATGCATCAAAGAAGGAAATAACAAGATTCTCATGCCATTAATATTTCCAAATTTCTAGAATTTTAATTATTATTTCCAATTATGTTTAGTCATCCTTCACTTATAAAAGGATGTGCCTTCCATGCTTTGTAGTCACTCAATTTCCTCCTGATATATGAAATACTTGGTTAGTTCATTTTTGCAAGTGTTGATAGCTTGTATCTTCGAAGATTTCTTCAACATAGTTGATACGGGGATGGTTGTGAAGAAACAACATTCCTCGTTCATTCACGGACCTAGGATTGTAGCAAGTATTTCTCTGTAGCAAAAACAAACATGGTGTTGTGTTAGGATGTTAAAAAGACTTAAAATAAAAAGAAAAATCATAATTGAAGGAGAAAGAAGTTGCCGGAAATTTTTGGACTGATTTGAAGGTTGAAGATGAAGTTCTTCAAGCATTCATCAATGGCAGCAACGTTCTTGAAGTTTGAACAAACTCCAAGGAAGAACCCGAACAATCTACTGAACGGACCCGAACCTTATCTTGAATCTATTCGAAAACGGACTTGGACCCTTCAATTATCGAATAATTGAGAACCCGAAGTATCAAGTAACTTGACAACAATTTAGAATTGATAGTCAAGGAAAAGTTCTAAAAAGAACCAGGTTTGAGAGAAAATCTCACAAAGTAATTTATTCATCAAAAGTGTAACCTTGTCTTTATAAAATTATGGAAATATATAGGAATAAAGGAGAAGTTGGCCAAAATTGAATTTGTGGCCAATATTTGAATGAAAATAACTAAAATAAACCACTCAAGGCTTCATTTAATTTCAGCCAAGTGATTTGGCACATAAAACACATTTAACATATGTTAAATGTTTGAATTTGAACACAAAACCACCCATTCTTATCCCTTGGGCGTTTGGTCTTCAAGAACAAGGGCTTTGTTTGGCTGGAAATGCATTTACACACCCACACATGTGCACAAGGCTGCCATATGTGTCCTACATGCATGGCACATGCCTAGGAAACATTCCCTTCGTGTAGGATAGGATTCAGCTGTCGTAGATCACTTTAGCTTGAGTTGAGCTAGCTGGAAATTGAGTAGAGCTGAAACGAGCTAGCTGAGAGTGTAAGGAACTAAACGGAGCTGGGAGCTAAGCCTTTGAGCTGCCTCGAGCTAAGGTGAGTTGCATGCACTCCATCGAGCTTCTTCTGAGCTGAATAGACTCACTTGAGCTGGTGTTCAGCTGCATACACTCGCTTGAGCTGGAGATGAGCTGAGTATGCCCACTTGAGCTAAGGTTCTCCTAAGTACCTATATCAGAACAAGGCAAACACATCTAAAAAGCCTTGTAGTCTTATTTTAACCACACAAACACACTCAAAACCAAATGCAAACATACTTAACATAGTATATACATACATAAACACATATACTAATATATATACCTAAATATGTCACATATCAGCATGCAACACATTATAAACAACATATTCTAAGGCATGAACATTCTCAAATGAATTTGAAATGTTAGCACAAGGAAAAGAGCTTCCCTATATTTCTTTGCCTTAGAACGTGTGATAGGTCCTGATGGTAAGACCTCCGGATCAACCTGTTGAACTTGACATGATGTGCTCACATCAATAGTTCTTCAAGTTCTAGGAGAGAGAATCATCTTCACACTCTCGCTTGCTTAAACAAATACATTTAGGAGGGTGGGTTAGAGCCGCTTGAGGTTACTTGCCTAAGTAATTGCACTTAGGAGGGTGTCGAGGACACAACAACCATCAAATCATCTTCATCTTCAACCTTACGCCATCATTCCATCAACCAAACCAATGATACCATTAACATTCTTCTCTATTCCGCTGCATTCTACATCATTTGGCATCAGATTTAGGACGATTCTTGGAGATTCAAATATTGTTCTTGACATTTTTTCCAAATTGTGCTGCCAACACAAGATAAGGGGTTGTTCTTGATTTTTAGTGTGATTTCTTCCTAAACTTTTTATACTTTTCATATTTATTTAGTTTCTTTAAACAAAAAAAAACAAAAAAAAAGTGAAACAGAAAAAAGGAAAATATTATAAAAAAAATATAGAACCTATATCTTTGTCACCATTGTCCCCTATTGCAGCAACATCCACTACAAGCCGTCGTCAAGAAACGTCATCCTCCATCGCTGTTTATGACGTCCACATTGATGCTTGTTCTTTTGGTTTTATCTTAACTTTCAAAGTTGAATATGGATTGGGTAACAATTTCAAATTTAATTTTCTTTGAATCTTAGATTTAGGGTTCGTTTTTCAAGCTTTCATTGATTCATATACATCATCTAACATATTCTCTTTCTTGTGTTAATAGGATTACAAGTTGCATATCTCCTATCTCCTTGCAACTATATCTCAATTGGAGTCATTCTTTCTTTGGATTCCTAGTTCCTTAGGATTCTTTTGCTAGGATTCAAACTCCAATATAAATTTGTTGAATTGTGGCAGGAAATCCTTTAAAGTGTACAAGATCGACTTACTTGCCTAGCTAAGTATTTCTTTCTTGGAGTGATTCATGAGATTTCTTGTTTTATTTTCTATTTCTTTTAATTTTTTTAAGTGATTTACAGAATGACAAAAGACATTGGAAAAACACAAGAAGTGATAGTTCAGGCTAATGATATAGCGCAAATCACAACATCTCTCAACCATATCTTAACAAGGCTCACCCAAACTAAAGACGAGGTACGAGCCATGAGAGAAGATAGGACAGTTCCACCAGAGCAACACCATCCAGCCCAAGCGGTTGAATATGTGGAATCACAGAGACAAGACTGACTAAACATAGGAGGAAACAATCGTATGGCACCAAGGCGTAACCCACGCTTTGATGAGCCCTGACAAGCTGCCCAAGATCGTGATATCTTTTCAAAACCAAAGATCACAATTCCTCCATTCAAAGAAAAGTATGACACAGATGGTTATTGTGATTGGGAAAGCAAAGTCGATCTTATCTTCTCCTACTACCCATGTCCCGACGAAGAACAAGTCTAGATGATAGTCTTCGAGTTTTCTGACTATGCTCTATTTTGGTGGACTCAATTGACAAAGACTAGAAACAACAATGGGGAGGGTAGAGTACGTTCAGGGGAAGAGATCAAACACATCATGAGGAGGTGTTTCATTCCCCCACACTACCAACGAGAGCTCAAACAAAGGCTTCAAAGATTGAGACAAGGTAAAAAAACAGTCGAAGAATACTACAAAGAGATGGAAGCCTTAATCCAAAGAGCCAATATCCGAGAAGATAAAGATGACACATTGCTGATAAGTGCTCAACTCACTATCACTTTTTACACATTTTATGGGCATTAATCACCGAATTTACACCACTCGGACCAATGCATGTACTTAATGTGATATATTTAGAAGTTATGCATATAGAGATAATATTTACAGAAAAGGCACGTTTTAGTGCATTTTTATATTTGTGCAGGAGAACCAGTGCCGCGGCAGCGACAAAACTATTTGATCTCATAAAAATTGATTTAATATCATTTTATGATCGTTTTGTTGGGTTTAAAGCTTGCGTGTCTAGTTGGGATTCACAGAGTACCCGTTCAAATTTTAACCGAGTAAAAATCTAAAAATTTAATATTAATTTTTATAATTTGGTTAAAAATCCCACAATTAAATATCTGAAATCATAAAATTTTATTTAATATCATTTTGCGGTGATTTTTTTTGGGTTTAAAGCGTGCATCTCTAAATGTGCTTTATTGTGAACCTGTTTGAATTTTAAACGAGTAAAAATCTAAAATTTTAGGATTAAGTTGTATAATTAGGTTCTAAATCTTATAACAAACTATTTGAACTCATAAAAATTGATTTAATATCATTTTACAATCGTTTCGTTGGGTTTAAAGCTTTCGTGTCTAGTTGGGCTTCATAGAGAACCCATTTGAATTTTAACCGAGTAAAAATCTAAAAATATAAGATTAATTTTTATAATTAGGTTAAACATCCCACAATTAACTATCTGAACTCATAAAATTTTGTTTAATATCATTTTGCGGGGATTTTGTTGGGCTTAAAGCGTGCATGTCTAAATGGGCTTTATTGTGAACCTGTTCAAATTTTAAACGAGTAAAAATCTAAATTTTAGGATTAAGTTGTATTATTAGGATAAAAATCCTATAATAAACTATTTGAACTCATAAAAATTGATTTAATATCATTTTACGATCGTTTTGTGGGGTTTAAAGCACACGTGTCTAGTTGATCTTCATAGAGAACCAGTTCGAATTTCAACCGAGTAAAAATCTAAAAATTTAAGATTAATTTTTATAATTAGGTAAAAAATCCCATAATTAACTATCTGAACCCATAAAATTTTATTTAATATCATTTTGCGGTGATTTTGTTGGGTTTAAAGCGTGTATCTCTAAATGGGCTTTATTGTGAACCTGATCGAATTTTAAACGAGTAAAAATCTAAAATTTTAGGATTAAGTTGTACAATTAGGTTCAAAATCCTATAATAAACTATTTGAACTCAAAAAAATTGATTTAATATCATTTTACGATCGTTTTCTTGGGTTTAAAGCATGCGTGTCTAGTTGGGCTTCATAGAGAAACCGTTCGAATTTTAACCGAGTAAAAATCTAAAAATTTAAGATTAATTTTTATAATTTGGTTAAAAATCCCACAATTAACTATATTAACCCATAAAATTTTATATAATATCATTTTGCGGTGATTTTGTTGGGATTAAAGAGTGCACGTCTAAATGGGCTTTATTGTGAACCTGTTCGAATTTTAAACGAGTAAAAATCTAAAATTTTAGGATTAAGTTTTATAATTAGGTTCAAAATCCTGTAATAAACTATTTGAACTCATAAAAATTGATTTAATATCATTTTACGATTGTTTTGTTGGGTTTAAAGCATGCGTGTCTAGTTGAGCTTCATAGAGAACTCGTTAGAATTTTAACCGAGTAAAAATCTAAAAATTTAAGATTAATTTTTATAATTAGGATAAAAATCACACAATTAACTATCTGAAGTCATAAAATTTAATTTAATATCATTTTGCGGGGATTTTGTTCGGCTTAAAGCGTGCATTTCTAAATAGGCTTTATTTTGAACCTGTTCGAATTTTATACAGGTAAAAATCTAAAATTTTAGGATTAAGTTGTGTATTTATTTTCAAAATCCTATAATAAACTATATGAACTCATAAAAATTGATTTAATTGCATTTTATGATCGTTTGTTGGGTTTAAAGCTTGCGTGTCTAGTTGGGCTTCATGGAGAACCCGTTAGAATTTTAACCGAGTAAAAATCTAAAAATTTAAGATTAATTTTTATAATCAGGTTAAAAATCCCACAATTAACTATCTGAAGCCATAAAATTTTATTTAATATCATTTCAAGGTGATTTTGCTAGGTTTAAAGCGTGCATGTCTAAATGAGCTTTATTGTAAACTTGTTAGAATTTTAAACGAGTAAAAATCTAAAATTTTAGAATTAAGTTGTATATTTATTTTAAAAATCCTATAATAAACTATTTGAACTCATAAAAATTGATTTAATATCATTTTACGATCGTTTTGTTGGGTTTAAACCATGCGTGTCTAGTTGGGCTTCATAGAGAACCCGTTTGAATTTTAACCTAGTAAAAATCTAAAAATTTAAGATTAATTTTTATGATCAAGATAAAAATCACACAATTAACTATCTGAACTCATAAAATAGAATTTAATATCATTTTGCGGGGATTTTGTTCGGCTTAAAGCGTGCATCTCCAAATGGGCTTTATTGTGAACCTGTTCGAATTTTAAACGAGAAAAAATTTAAAATTTTAGGATTAAGTTGTATATTTAGGTTCAAAATCCTAAAATAAACTATTTGAACTCATAAAAATTGATTTAATATCATTTTATGATCGTTTTGTTGGGTTTGAAACATGCGTGTCTAGTTGGGCTTAATAGAGAACCCGTTCGAATTTTAACCGAGTAAAAATCTAAAAATTAAGATTATTTTTTATAATTAGGTTAAAAATACCATAATTAACTATCTGAACCCCTAAAATTTTATTTAATATCATTTTGCGGTGATTTTGTTGGGTTTAAAGCATGCATATCTAAATGGGCTTTATTGTGAACCTGTTCGAATTTTAAACTAGTAAAAATCTAAAATTTTAGGATTAAGTTGTATAATTATGATCAAAAATCCTATAATAAACTATTTGAACTCATAAAAATTGATTTAATATCATTTTATGATCGTTTTGTTGGGTTCAAAGCTTTCGTGACTAGTTGGGCTTCAAAGAGAACCCGTTCGAATTTTAACCGAGTAAAAATCTAAAAATTAAGATTATTTTTTATAATTAGGTTAAAAATACCATAATTAACTATCTGAACCCCTAAAATTTTATTTAATATCATTTTGCGGTGATTTTGTTGGGTTTAAAGCATGCATATCTAAATGGGCTTTATTGTGAACCTGTTCGAATTTTAAACTAGTAAAAATCTAAAATTTTAGGATTAAGTTGTATAATTATGATCAAAAATCCTATAATAAACTATTTGAACTCATAAAAATTGATTTAATATCATTTTACGATCGTTTTCTTGGGTTTAAAGCATGCGTGTCTAGTTGGCTTCATAGAGAACCCGTTCGAATTTTAACCGAGTAAAAATCTAAAGATTGAAGATTAATTTTTATAATTAGGTTAAAAATCCCACAATTAACTATCTGAACTCATAAAATTTTATTTAATATCATTTGGCGGTGATTTTGCTGTGTTTAAAGCGTGCATCTCTAAATGGGCTTTATTGTGAACCTTTTCGAATTTTAAACGAGTAAAAATCTAAAATTTTTGGATTAAGTTGTATAATTAGGTTCAAAATCCTGTAATAAACTATTTGAACTCATAAAAATTTATTTAATATCATTTTACGATTGTTTTGTTGGGTTTAAAGCATGCGTGTCTAGTTGAGCTTCATAGAGAACCCGTTCGAATTTTAACCGAGTAAAAATCTAAAAATTTAAGATTAATTTTTATAATTAGGATAAAAATCACACAATTAACTATCTGAACTCATAAAATTTAATTTAATATCATTTTGCGGGGGGTTTTTCGGTTTAAAGCGTGCATTTCTAAATAGGCTTTATTTTGAACCTGTTCGAATTTTATACAGGTAAAAATCTAAAATTTTAGGATTAAGTTGTGTATTTATTTTCAAAATCCTATAATAAACTATATGAACTCATAAAAATTAATTTAATTGCATTTTATGATCGTTTTGTTGGGTTTAAAGCTTGTGTGTCTAGTTGGGCTTCATGGAGAACCCGTTAGAATTTTAACCGAGTAAAAATCTAAAAATGTAAGATTAATTTTTATAATCAGGTTAAAAATCCCACAATTAACTATCTGAAGCCATAAAATTTTATTTAACATCATTTCAAGGTGATTTTGCTAGGTTTAAAGCGTGCATCTCTAAATGAGCTTTATTGTGAACCAGTTAGAATTTTAATCAAGTAAAAATATAAAATTTAGGATTAAGTTGTATATTTATTTTAAAAATCCTATAATAAACTATTTGAACGCATAAAATTGATTTAATATCATTTTACGATCGTTTTCTTGTGTTTAAAGCTTGTGTGTCTAGTTGGGCTTCATAGAGAACCCGTTCGAATTTTAACCGAGAAAAAATGTAAAAATTTAAGATTATTTTTTATAATTAGGTTAAAAGTCCCACAATTAACTATTTGAACTCATAAAATTTTATTTAATATCATTTTGCGGGGATTTTGTTGGGCTTAAAGCGTGCATGTCTAAATGGGCTTTATTTTGAACCTGTTCGAATTTTAAACGAGTAAAAATCTAAACTTTTAGGATTAAGTTGTATAATTAGGTTCAAAATCCTATAATAAACTATTTGAAGTCATAAAAATTGATTTGCTATCATTTTACGATCGTTTTCTTGGGTTTAAAGCATGCGTGTCTAGTTGGCTTCATAGAGAACCCGTTCGAATTTTAACCGAGTAAAAATCTAAAGATTGAAGATTAATTTTTATAATTAGGTTAAAAATCCCACAATTAACTATCTGAACTCATAAAATTTTATTTAATATCATTTTGCGGTGATTTTGCTGGGTTTAAAGCGTGCATCTCTAAATGGGCTTTATTGTGAACCTGTTCGAATTTTAAACGAGTAAAAATCTAAAATTTTTGGATTAAGTTGTGTATTTATTTTCAAAATCCTATAGTAAACTATATGAACTCATAAAAATTGATTTCATTTCACTTTAGGATCGTTTTGTTGGGTTTAAAGCTTTCGTGTCTAGTTGGGCTTCATGGAGAACCCATTAGAATTTTAACCGAGTAAAAATCTAAAAATTTAAGATTAATTTTTATAATCAGGTTAAAAATCCCACAATTAACTATCTGAAGCCATAAAATTTTATTTAATATCATTTCAAGGTGATTTTGCTAGGTTTAAAGCGTGCATCTCTAAATGAGCTTTATTGTGAACCTGTTAGAATTTTAAACGAGTAAAAATCTAAAATTTTTGGATTAAGTTGTATAATTATTTTCAAAATCCTATAATAAACTATTTGAACGCATAAAAATTGATTTAATATCATTTTACGATCGTTTTCTTAGGTTTAAAGCTTGCGAGTCTAGTTGGGCTTCATAGAGAACCCGTTAGAATTTTAACCGAGTAAAAATCTAAAAATTTAAGATTAATTTTTATAATTAGGTTAAAAATCCCACAATTAACTATCTGAAGCCATAAAATTTTATTTAATATCATTTTATGGTGATTTTATTGGGTTTAAAGCGTGTATGTCTAAATGGGCTTTATTGTGAAGCTGTTTGAATTTTGGATGAGTAAAAATCTAAATTTTTAGGATTAAAGTGTATAATTAGGTTCAAAATCCTATAATAAACTATATGAAATCATAAAAATTGATTTAATACCATTTTATGATCGTTCTCTTGGGTTTAAAGCATGCGTGTCTCGTTGGCTTCATAGAGAACCCGTTCGAAATTTAACCGAGTAAAAATCTAAAAATTTAAGATTAATTTTTATAATTAGGTTAAAAATCCCACAATTAACTATCTGAACCCATAAAATTTTATTTAATATCATTTTGCGGTGATTTTGTTGTGTTTAAAGCGTGCATGCCTAAAAGTGCTTTATTGTGAACCTGTTCGAATTTTTATAGGAGTAAAAATCTAAAATGTTAGGATTAAGTTGTATAATTAGGTTCAAAATCCTATAATAAACTATTTGAACTCATAAAAATTGATTTAATATCATTTTACGATCGTTTTCTTGGGTTTAGAGCATGCGTGTCTAGTTGGGTTTCATAGAGAACCCGTTCGAATTTCAACCGAGTAAAAATCTAAAAATTTGAGATTAATTTTAATAATTAGGTTAAAAATCCCAAAATTAACTATCTGAACCCATAAAAATTTTTTAATATTATTTTGCGATAATTTTGTTGGGTTTAAAGCGTGCATATCTAAATGGCCTTTATTGTGAAGCTGTTCTAATTTTAAACGAGTGAAAATCTAAATTTTTTGGATTAAGTTGTATAATTTGGATAAAAAATCCTATAATAAACTATTTGAACTCATAAAAATTGATTTAATATCATTTTATGATCGTTTTCTTGGGTTTAAAGCATGTGTGTCTAGTTGGGCTTCACAGAGAACTCATTCGATTTTTAACCGAGTAAAAATCTAAAAATTTAAGATTAATTTTTATAATTAGGTTAAAAATCCCATAATTAACTATCTGAACCCATAAAATTTTATTTAATATCATTTTGCGGTGATTTTGTTGGGTTTAAAGCGTGCATGTATAAATGGGCTTTATTGTGAACCTGTTCGAATTTTATACGAGTAAAAATCTAAAATGTTAGGATTAAGTTGTATAATTAGGTTCAAAATCCTATAATAAACTATTTGAACTCATAAAAATTGATTTAATATCATTTTACGATCACTTTGTTGGGTTTAAAGCTTGCGTGTCTAGTTGGGCTTCGTAGAGAACTCATTCGATTTTTAACCGAGTAAAAATCTAAAAATTTAAGATTAATTTTTATAATTAGGTTAAAAATCCCATAATTAACTATCTGAACCCATAAAATTTTATTTAATATCATTTTGCGGTGATTTTGTTGGGTTTAAAGCGTGCATGTATAAATGGGCTTTATTGTGAACCTGTTCGAATTTTAAACGAGTAAAAATCTAAAATTTTAGGATTAAATTGTATAATTATGATAAAAAATCCTATAATAAACTATTTGAACTCATAAAAATTGTTTTAATATCATTTTACGATCTTTTTGTTGGGTTTAAAGTATGCATGTATAGTTGGGCTTCATAGAGAACTCGTTCGAATTTTAACCGAATAAAAATATAAAAATTTAAGATCAATTTTTATAATTAGGTTAAAAATCCCACAATTAACTATCTGAACTCATAAAAATTTATTTAATATCATTTTACGGTGATTTTGTTTCGTTTAAAGCATGCATGTCTAAATGGGCTTTATTATGAAGCTGTTCAAATTTTTTTTGATGGAAAAGGGCCTCGTTAAAAAAACCCTAACACTTCCAACCCCTAAGGAGGGTTAGAAGCCACTATAGGGAAAAGAGTACCCCTAGAAATTTATTGAATAGGAGAGTTAAATCTCTCAGAGTTTACAAAAGCCCTTATAAAATCGGGCATGTCAGAATCAAAGAATAGAGTACATAAAGTGCGCATGGCCCTAGATGCAAGAGTATGGGCTACATTATTGGCCCCTCTAGGTACATAAGAGATCTGACAATTAACTAAACTCCCTATAGTGTTACGAATCGTGGACACCAAAGGTTGTAAAGTTGAGAGATACGGTCCACTCTGGTTGACTTTATTTGCAATGGAGGCTAAATCTGTCTCAAAAGTAATATTCGTCCAGCCTTTCTAAGATGCGAGTCGAAGTCCAGCTATGATTGCTTGTGCTTCAGCCGAAGTAGCATCAGGACATCCAACAAGAGGAAGAGAAATTCCTCCCAAAACAATACCATGCAAGTTGCGTGCGACAACACCAACTGCGGCACTTTCAGAAATGGGGTCAAAAGCCCCATCCGTGTTTATTTTAATAGAATCAGGACCAGGTTTTTGCCAAGTTTGGTTTTGAAGTATGGGTCTATGTGGATTGCTATTAGAGGAGGTAATATTTGCATTTTAATAGTCGTTAAATAAAGATTTTGCGTTTGCAAAAGTTAACCGTGGTGGCTGAAGATGGTTATTGTGAATCCAATCAATCATTCTGTTCCAAATATTCCAGAGGATCGTTAGAAAAAGAGCAAAGTCATATTTGTTAAGTTTAGCCGCGGCGGTCTCCAGCCAATGGAGTGTTGATGTAAAAGTCCTAGATTGGATTAGAGTAGGGAAACCTGCTAACCGAATAGTTTCACAAGCACCAATACAGTCACGCAAAGCGTGCATTGGGGTTTCAATCGTATTTGCACAAATTGGGCAAATGTCGTTACCTAGGTTAGCATTAAGTAGCTTGGATCTCGTAGGAAGGGCATCGTGACCTAGTCGCCATCCAAAGTCTCGTACCTTTGGTAAGGCTGGTACCTTAGATATGGTTTTCCAAATACTTGTAGGTCTATTTAGAGGTCCATGTGGTTTTTGTAGGAATAAATAGCCCGATCTGACTAAATAAAGTCCACAATCATTGTTTATCCATATGGTCGTATCTCTATGGTCATTAATTATAGGGATGTTTAAAATAGTATTGGCATCCTCTCTATAAAAAAAGGAACATATTTTAGGCTCGTCCCATTGTGACTGCCCAGGAATCATAAAATCCCAAGCTCGTTTTGGAAGTTCACTTGAAATGTCATATTCGCCAAAAAGCTGAACCGGAGAGGAACCTCCCCAAAGATCATGGAATATATTAATCTTGCTATTTATTCCTGATCTTGTAACAAACCCAGGAAATAGTTTTTTCAGGGTTGTACAGATTCCTTTCCAAGCAAAACAAGAATGTTTTGTGGAAGATGCATCGAGGATGTTGCTAGATGGATAGTATTTAGCCTGATATACCTGACCAAGGAGGTTAGATGGTTCACAGAGTAGTCTCCAAATTTGTTTTCCTAGTATAGAAATATTAAAGTTGTGGACATCGCGAAAGCCTATGCCCCCAACTGATTTTGGTTGGCAAACAACCTCCCAAGGAAGTATGTGCCATCCTTTTTTGTTACCTTTCCCTGACCACCAATTTCGGCGAATAGAAGTGTTCATATCATCGATAATGTTATGTGGGAGAAGGTAGCAAGATATTACATATTGTGGAAGAGATTGAATAACTGATTTTATGAATATTTCTCTACCACTAAAAGATAATAGATGTTTATCCCATTTAGAGAGACTCACGTTAACTTTATCTCTAGTAAAACCTAACGAAGCTGATTTATTTTTCCCAATCAAAAGAGGGACACCTAGGTAAATACCAGGGTCACTAACCTCTTGGACTTGGAGAATATTGTTAACAGCTCCTCTTTGAGATAGAGGAGTTTTTGGAGAAAAGTAGATTGTCGATTTTTCAAAATTAATCGCTTGACCAGAAAAGGTAGCATATTTTTGTAGTGCGTTTTTGAGGTGATTAGCTTCAGTGGTGTTGTTTTTTATGAAGACCAAACAATCATCGACGAAAAGAAGATGGTTTATTTTTGGGTCGTGCCGACTAGCACAAAGTCTTGGGAGGTTACCGTTGACATGTTCCTCATTTAGTATAGTTGTTAAGCCTTGGGTGCAGAATAGAAAGAGGAATGGAGAAAGTGGGTCTCCTTGTCGGAGACCACGTTGTGGTTTAAAAGTTTGAGATAAAGAGTCATTTACACGGACTTGGTAAGAGACTGTAGTGACACATGTCATAATAGTAGAAATCCATGAGTCGTTGAAACCCATACGCTGCATAATTTGATGTAAGAATGGCCATTCAACCCGATCGAAGACTTTTTCCATGTCTAGTTTTAGGCTTGCACCTTTAGATAGATGGGAGTCTCCCGTATTGAGAGAATGAATTATTTCATGTGCAATTAGGATATTATCCATGATGTTTCTACCTTTAATAAAAGCTTCTTGGTTGTTACTAATGCATAATGGTATGAATGTTTTGAGACAGTTGACTAAGACTTTAGATACAATTTTGTATATAACAGTGCAAAGGCTTATTGGACGAAGTTGCCTCATTGTCGTTGGGTTTTGTTTTTTCGGTATTAGGACAAGAATAGTTTGGTTAACAACCTCAGCCATGTTAGTAGTACCCGAGAGAAGGTCAAGGCATAGTCGTATTATGTCCTTACCTAGTGTGTCCCAGTGTTGGCGGTAAAAACCACTTGGAAAGCCATCGATCTCTAGAGCTTTCCTAGGATCAATATCCCGAAAAGCATTTATAACTTCGTCTTCTATGTAGGGTCGATTTAAATTTTCATTCATTTGTGGTATAATTGTGGTTGGAATGTTATCAAGGATATCAGCCGAAGGAGTTGGATTTGATGTAGAGAAAAGATTTTGGAAATAGTCTGTAGCAATTGATAGAATGTTGGAATCTTGTGTGCCAAGTGTTGGAATTATCAAAGAGGCCTTGGATAGTGTTTTTTTACGACGTCCATTGGCTCGTGCGTGGAAGAAAGAATTATTTTTGTCTCCATGTTGTAGCTAGTTAGTTCTAGAGCGTTGGGCCCAATATATTTCATTGTTATGTTGAAGTGCTTGTAGTTCTTTCTTTGCTTCAATGAGGCGGTGTTCCTCTAAAGGTGATATTGGATGTAGTAGACTATTATTAATGTATGTGGTTAAATATTGAAGACATTCATTTGTTTTTTTCCTTTGAGAATTCTGCCAAGAGTTTAGACGGTTGTCAATCTTTTGTATTTTGTTTAAGGTATTCCCATTCGTATTGGTCCAAATATCTTTGATTAAGTTTTTGCTTTCATCATTGTTGCCCCAACATTCCTCAAAACAGAAGGTTTTCTTAAAATTTCGTTTTCTAGCAAATGTAATGGGAGAGGTGTCAAGCATTATAGAACAGTGGTCAAATTTGTTTTGAAAATGCGAAGTTATAGTATAAGTGGGATACATATTTATCCAATTGGTTGATCCAATGAATCGGTCCAATCGTTCAAAGATAGGTTGTGAGTTGGGTCCATGTTTGAACCATGTGAACCATCATGAGTTAGGTTTACAATCGAAGAGTTCGTTTGTAGATAAACATTCTTGAAAATTAATGATTTGGGATCGTACGCGACGGCATCCTCCTTGTTTTTCATTGTCATGTAGTATTTCATTAAAGTCTCCACCTAAAAGCCAAGGGAGGTTGGAGGATGATTTTAAAGAATATATTAATTGCCATGTTTTAAATTTATGGTTTGTATTAGCTGTAACATCCCAAAAAATATTCTTAATTTTAAAACCCTAATTTTGAAATCCTTTATTAAAAACCCTAATTTTAGATTCCCTAATTTTTTTTGAAGTTTCTAAATTGATTTTCTAAATCCAAGGGAAAATTTTTGGGATAAAATTGTAACGTCTTGAAAGTTTTAAATATGAATTTAAAGTTTAAAAGTTAAAGTGATGTTTTGAAAATCCTAATGAGATTAATGGCTAAATATGTAATTTATATTTTTTTAAAAATGTTTTGTTTTTAACGTGTTTTTTATTTACTATTTAAATAAAATTGTTTTATTATTTATTATTATAGTATATGTTTTGAAATTTGATAACTTTTTGATAACCAATTTGTTTTTGAATTGAATTTTATTTTTACTGAGATAAATTATTTTTTAAGATTTTTTTCTACAATCAATCTTTTTATTAAAAATATTATATTATTCTAATTATTGTTTTACCAAAAGTCTTTTTTTATTATTATAATATATATTATATATATTGTATGAAATTATTGTCAAAGAAGGAAAATCCTTTTAAAATTCTATAATTTATTATTATTATTTTATTAAATTTTTATGGTTTAATAGAATTTTAATTCAAATTGGAATCAATCATTTTTTCTCTATATATACATATTATGATCTAAGAGAAAACCCTACATTATTTTCTTTCATCAAGATTCTCTAAAGCCTTTGTTCTCACTCTTTATTTCTGTTTGAGTTCAAAACCATGTTATTCAATAATTTGAGTCAATTTGGCTAAGGTGTGTTCTCTTACTGGTGCTACATTTGTTTTGTTTTGTTTTTCAAAAAAAATATTTTTTGTGAAAAGTTTAATATTTTATGTTTTGAAAAATAATCGTGTTTTATCGGCATGTTTAATTTTTGTGTTGTGTCTTTGATTGCATACTTGTGTTTCCGTGCTTACATATCATTGTGATTTGAGAAATATATAAAACTTTTTGGATTTTAAGATCTCATATTTTATTTGGTTATTTTATTATTAAATATAAAATTAACTTTTAGTTATTCAAAATATTATTATAATTATTTTGGAAAGTTTGATGCATTTGGGAATTAAGGTTATTTTCAGTATACATAGATATTTTATTTGAATCACCAGATTATAATATTATTTTTAATAAGTTTTTAAGATAATTTATTTTGGGAATTTTAACTCTTTTTAAGTTACCAATTTTTAATTATAATTTTAACTTTTGGTTTTGACGAATTATTAAGTATTTGAATATTTTACAATTATTATGAAATAATATAAAATAAATTGGTTTTGAGGGTAAAATTTTTAACGTTAACTTCAGATTTAATCTATTTCTTATTGTATTAAATGTGTATTTCTTTTTGTGCTATTGTTAAATGAATTTAAATGTGTATTTTGTTCTTGTGTTAAATGTGTTTTCTTTTCTTGCGTTAAATGTGTGTTTCTTTCTGTGCTATTGTAAATGAATTCAAATGTGTGTTTTCTTCTTGTGTTGAAGGTGTGCTTCTTCATGTGATATTGTTAAATGAATTTAAATGTGTGTTCTCTTCCAATGCTAGATTTGTATTTTGTGATTAATTGTTTATTGTGATATTGTGATCTTGAGATTCCTTGTGATACTGTGATCAAATTATCTGAACTGTGTGTTTCGCATTCTATACGATTATATACGCTGAGACATTTGAGATCATTAACATTGATTGCATTACATGTGCATGGGGTGGATTGTACAAAGGAAGGTGGTTTTACCACACTGTGTTTGGCGAAATAAGGGGCGAGGGGTTCTGGGAAACTACCTCCACTGTGATCGGTTGGCTTTGCCACCACTGTGTTTGACGTTCGGAGTATAGGACTGCATTCTCTGTGACCTTGCATTGAACAGATTATCGAGATTGTGTGTCTCGTATATTATACGAATATCTGTGATGAGACTTTTGTGATTTATGATATTGATTGTATAATCATGTGCATTGGGGGATTGTACGGAGGAAGGTGGTTTTACCACACTGTGTTTGGCGAAATAAGGGGTGAGGGGTTCTGGGGAACTACCTCCACTTTGATCGGTTGACTTTTCCACTACTGTGTTTGGCGTTCGGAGTATGGGATTGCATTCTTTGTGACATTGCATTCATCAATATTTGTGTTTATATTATCACGAAAAGTTAGATTATAATTGTGATTGTGAATTGAGTGGCATTGTGATGTTTGACTGCACTTTAGAGACACACTAGGCTTTATAGCTCATTCTTTTAATTTTTTTTCTTTCAGATATCTGGCCCTAGGAGTTGGTACTCGGAGATCTCTCTCGGATACGGTTTATTACTATTTTTAGTAAAATTATTTACAGATGTTTTTATTTTGGGATTATTAGGGATTGAGAGCATTTAAACCTAATGCATAAAACCAGTTATTCAAATTTATTAATTTTAAATAAGAATATTTAATTTTTTAACCGTGTTTTTATCTTTTGATTTACAAATTTGGTTTTTAAATCATTTTTTTTCAATTACTTGACATGAAAGTTTTAAAAGTAACAACTTTAACCTACCGTGCTCTTTAAGTTAAAATTAAGGGGTTACATTAGCATAACCATGTAAACCGGTAAAGTGAAATTTGGAGTCGTCATGGTTAATAATGCAATCGATATGTCGTTCAGAATAAGAGAGTAAATCAGTTTGAATTTTATTATTCCATAGTAAGGCAAGGTCAGTACAAGTTGTACTATTTCCTACCGATAAGCATCCTTGCATATCAAGTGATACACTAAGAGAATTACATCGAGTTTTATTTAGTTTAGTTTCATAAAGAAATAAAATATCAGGCTCATATTTGATAATTATTTTTTTGAGATTTAGAACTGCCTGGGCTTTACCAAGGCCTTGGCAATTCCAACACATGATTTTCATTTGGATCGGCGGGGTTGAGCCTTGTCAACCTTTGCCGCAGAGTTTTTTTCGCTGCTCATCCCAGCTTTTTTCCATTGGAATGTGTTTTGGTTTCTTTTGGTGTATGTAAAATATTTTAGATATATTTGAATGTATTTTGAAAGGTGGAGAATCCAATTTTATATAATTTGATAATATTATATGAGATATTGACATTTGGAGAGATGTTGGTAATTTGATATTATTATTGGTTAATATATGTAATTTTAGAGAGTTGAAAAGGTTGTGGTTCAGTGTTGGTTGAAAATTGGATTTTGGAAGAGAGAACGAGATTTGATTAGAGGATAATTTTATGATAAGGAGGCATAGTTTAGATATAGAAAATTGTGAGAAAAAATATGCGTATATAATTGTTGGTTGTTTATAGAATTGGAAAATATTAGTGGTATTCGTGTGTTCTAATGTTACGGTCTTTCTTATGGTTGGTTGTGTGAGATAAGAGGATGGAACCCAAGAGCGGGTTGGACTGAAGAAAATAAGATTGTATAAGATATCATTAGTTGGTTGGATCATTGAGAGTACCCAATAATGGGTTAGTATGAATAAGTTGTATGTAATGGAGAAATCATTAAAATAGAGAGTCATAGTATGGACCCAATAATGGTTTGGTATGAGAAAATTAGATGTATTCGAGAAAGTACAAGAAAATTGAATATTTATTATTGAACATTGAATATTTTTAGAGATTTTAAGTAATAAAGTAAAAGTAATATTGTAAGAAGAGATATGTGAGTTGAAAAGAGTAAGAATAGGTATGGAAAGGAAAAAAGGAGCGTAATGATAAAAATAGTTAAGAAAATTGTTGGTAGTTATGTAAAGAGATAAAATGTAATTAGGGTAAGTGGGAGAAAGAGAATGAAAGGAATAAATAAAGTATATGTGTAAATTAATTAGCATAAAAGATAAATGTATATGGTAAAAAAGATATGGTATTTAATTATGGTAGGGGGAGAGTATAAACAATAAAAAAGATTATGGTTTTTAAATATTGGTAAGTAATATAATTTAGGTGAATTTGAAAATGTTTTGAATATTTGAGAATCTATTTTCCTTGATTTTAGAATTTTTGTAAATAGGTAGATGTGAGGTATTGTGATTGGGAGTGATTTTGGTAGATTTATAATATTATTAATGGAAATTTTTAAATTTTGATAAGTAAAAAAGGTGTAGTTTTTTGTTAATCGTGAAATGAAAATTTTATATGATTTGATAAAATTATTTTTGAATACAAAGCCATACTGTTCAAATTTTAAACAAGTAAAAATCTAAAATTTTAGGATTAAGTTGTATAATTAGGTTTAAAATCCTATAATAAATTATTTGAACACATAAAATTGATTTAATATCATTTTATGATCGTTTTGTTGTGTTTACATAGAGAACCCGTTCTAATTTTAACAGAGTGAAAATCTAAAAATATAATATTAATTTTTATAACTAGGTTAAAAATCCCACAATTCCCTATTTGAACACATAAAATTTTATTTAATATCATTTTGTGGTGATTTAGGTTGGTTTAAAGCTTTCATGTCTAAATGGGCTTTATAGTGAACCTGTTAGAATTTTAAACAAGTAAAATTCTAAAATTTTAGGATTAAGTTGTATAATTGTGTTCGAAATCCTATAATAAACTATTTGAACTCATAAAAATTGATTTAATATCATTTTACGATCATTTTGTTGGTTTTAAAGTATGCATGTCTAGTTGGGCTTCATAGAGAATCCGTTCGAATTTTAACAGAGTAAAAATCTAAAAATTTAAGATTGATTTTCATAATTAGGTTAAAAATCCCACAATTAACTATCTGAACTAATAAAATTTTATTTAATATCATGTTGCGGTGATTTTGTTGGGATTAAAGTGTGCATGTCTAAATGGTCTTTATTGTGAACCTGTTCGAATTTTAAACGCGTAAAAATCTAAAATTTTAGGATTAAGTTGTATAATTAGGTTCAAAATCCTATAATAACTATTTGAACTCATAAAAATTGATTTAATATCATTTTACGATCGTTTTGTTGGGTTTGAAGCATGCGTGTCTAGTTAGGCTTCATAGAGAACCCGTTCGAATTTTAACCGAGTAAAAATCTAAAAAAATTAAGATTAATTTTTATAATTAGGTTAAAAATCCCACAATTAACTATCTGAACCCATAAAATTTTATTTTAATATCATTTTACGGTGATTTTGTTGGGTTTAAAGCGTGCATGTCTAAATGGGCTTTATTGTGAACCTGTTCGAATTTTAAACGCGTAAAAATCTAAAATTTTAGGATTAAGTTGTATAATTAAGTTCAAAATCCTATAAAAAACTATTTGAACTCATAAAAATTGATTTAATATCATTTTATGATCGTTTTGTTGGGTTTAAAGCTTGCGTGTCTAGTTGGGCTTTATAGAGAACCCGTTCGAATTTTAACCGAGTAAAAATCTAAAAATTTAAGATTAATTTTTATAACTAGGTTAAAAATCCCACAATTAACTATCTGAACTTATAAAATTTTATTTAATTTCATTTTGCGGTGATTTTGTTGGGTTTAAAGCGTGCATGTCTAAATGGGCTTTATTGTGAACCTATTCGAATTTTAAATAAGTAAAAATCTAAAATTTTTGGATTAAGTTGTATAATTAGGTTCAAAATCCTATAATAAACTATTTCAAATCATAAAAATTAATTTAATATCATTTTACGATCGTTTTGTTGGGTTTACATAGAGAACCCGTTCAAATTTTAACGGAGTGAAAATCTAAAAATTTAAGATTAATTTTTATAATTAGGTTAAAAATCCCACAATTCCCTATTTGAACTCATACAATTTTATTTAATATCATTTTGTGGTAATTTAGGTTGTTTTAAAGCTTTCATGTCTAAATGGGCTTAATTGTGAACCTGTTCGAATTTTAAACGAGTAAAAATCTAAAATTTTAGGATTAAATTGTATAATTAGATTTAAAATCCTATAATAAATTATTTGAACATATAAAAATTGATTTAATATTAATTTGTGATCGTTTTATTGTGTTTACATAGAGAACCCGTTCTAATTTTAACGGAGTGAAAATCTAAAAATTTAAGATTAATTTTTATAATTAGGTTAAAAATCCCACAATTCCCTATTTCAACTCATAAAGTTTTATTTAATATCATTTTGTGGTAATTTAGGTTGGTTTAAAGCTTTCATGTCTAAATGGGCTTTATTGTGAACCTGTTAGAATTTTAAACGAGTAAAAATCTAAAATTTAGGATCAAGTTGTATAATTATGTTCTAAATCCTATAATAAAATATTTGAACTCATAAAAATTGATTTAATATCATTTTATGATCGTTTTGTTGTGTTTAAAGCATGCGTGTCTAGTTGGGCTTCATAAAGAATCCGTTCGAACTTTAACAGAGTAAAAATCTAAAAATTTAAGATTGATATTCATAATTAGGTTAAAAATCGACAATTAACTATCTGAACTCATAAAATTTTATTTAATATCATGTTGCGGTGATTTTGTTGGGATTAAAGTGTGCATGTCTCAATGGTCTTTATTGTGAACCTGTTTGAATTTTAAATGCGTAAAAATCTAAAATTTTAGGATTAAGTTGTATAATTAGGTTCAAAATCCTATAATAACTATTTGAACTCATAAAAATTGATTTAATATCATTTTACGATCGTTTTGTTGGGTTTGAAGCATGTGTGTCTAGTTGGGCTTCATAGAGAACCTGTTTGAATTTTAACTGAGTAAGAATCTAAAAATTTAAGATTAATTTTTATAATTAGGTTAAAAATCCCACAATTAACTATCTGAACCCATAAAATTTTATTTTAATATCATTTTGCGGTGATTTGTTGGGTTTAAAGCGTGCATGTCTAAATGGGCTTTATTGTGAACTTGTTCGAATTTTAAACGCGTAAAAATCTAAAATTTTAGGATTAAGTTGTATAATTAAGTTCAAAATCCTATAATAAACTATTTGAACTCATAATAATTGATTTAATATCATTTTATGATTGTTTTGTTGGGTTTAAAGCTTGCGTGTCTAATTGGGCTTCATAGAGAACTCGTTCGAATTTTAACCGAGTGAAAATCTAAAAATTTAAGATTAATTTTTATAATTAGGTTAACAATCCCACAATTAACTATCTGAACCCGTAAAATTTTATTTTAATATCATTTTGCGGTGATTTTGTTGGGTTTAAAGTGTGCATGTCTAAATGGTCTTTATTGTGAACCTGTTCGAATTTTAAACGCGTAAAAATCTAAAATTTTAGGATTAAGTTGTATAATTAGTGATAACTCCGTAAAAAGGCTATATTTTAGGCCTTTTTACTTATGTTATTGAGTGCCTTTAGGCTCATATAGGTTCATTTAGTTGCATTTAGGTTTATAACATTGCATGTAGTTTTCTAGTTATGCCTTGGCATTTTTATGTGGTAATAGGTGCTATTTAATGGGAAAGGTAGTTCTTTTCTGTTGTATTGTGCAGGTAAAGCAAAAATGGAAGTTGAGGCGATTTGTCATGGCATTCGTAGAAGGATAGCGATGGAAAAATACCATGGCAAAGCTGGAGGATTCCTGTGCTGAACTCATAAAAATCTAATATAAAGCATTGAGGACAATGCTTGGTTCGAGTTTGGGGGTGTAGAGCCACTGCCGAGGCAGCAATCTATTGCCGAGGCCTTGCAAAGAAAAGGGAGTATTTAAGTGAATTTTTTTAAAAAAAATTTTCATGTTCCCCGCCTTACTTGAATCAATTGCTTATACTTTTGCACTGCTTATCATCAGTGTTGCTTATACTTTTGCACTACTTATCATCAGTATTGCACTTTTGGGACTTGTTGGATTATAGGAATTCTTTTAATGAACTTAGGTGATAAAGACTTAGATTTTTGGGAAAGTGACTAGAGGTGCCTATCACCGGCTCTAGGAATTACTCTTCTTCATGCTAGAGGTGCCCGAAATTGGCTCTAGTATGCTATAAGGAATATCAAAAAGAAAGAAGGAATTAGTGAAGAGAAAAACCCAATCCTTGAGGTGCCCGAAATTGGCTCAAGAATTGGTTGTTTAGAAAAGAAGAGAATAGTAGTGTAGTTAAGTTGTGCTTCATTTAAAGTACGGCTATCATAATAAACAACAAGAAAAATTTTACCTCGACGCTACCCCAAAACTACTCCCACGGCGTAATCGCTCGCGTCGCACATTAGTTCGAATGGCAAGGTCCAATCTGGGGGAACAACAATTGGTGCAGTGATCAGGCTTTGCTTCAGCTCTGTGAAAGCGCCATAACATTTTTGATTGAACACAAAAGGTTGGTTCTACTGCAACAACATGCACAAGGGCTTGGAGATCTTGGAGAAATCCTTGGTGAATCTCCGATAGAATCCCGCATGTCCAAGAAAACTTCTTATGCCCTTGACATTTGTTGGCGGCGATAGCTTCTCGATCACCTCGGTCTTAGCTTTGTCTACCTCAATACCTTTGTGTGAGATTTTATGGCCCAACACAATACCTTCTGTCACCATGAAGTGACATTTCTCCCAATTTAGCACAAGGTCAGCTTCTTCACATCGCTTCAGGACCTTTGCTAAATTGCCAAGACATTTCTGGAAACTGTCTCTAGAAACAGAGAAATCATCCATGAAAATCTCAAGAGAGTCTTCAACCATATCAGAGAAGATAGCTTGCATATAGCGCTGAAAGTTGTCGAGGCATTACACAATCCAAAGGACATCCTTCGAAAAGCATAAGTGCCATAAGGACAAGTGAAAGTTGTCTTCTCTTGGTCCTTCAGTGCTATAGCTATTTGGTTATACCCCGAATATGCATCCAAGAAACAATAATAAGCTTGGCCCGCCAAGCGATCCAACATTTGGTCGATGAAGGGTAGAGGAAAGTGGTCCTTCTTCGTAGCCTTGTTGAGCTTGCGATAATCCATACAAATCCTCCATCTGGTCACTACTCGCATCGGCAATAGCTCATTGTCCTCATTGCTCACCATGGTTGTGCCTCCTTTCTTGGGTACACACTGAACCGGGCTTAACCATGAACTTTCCGATATTGGGTAAATAACTCCAACATCAAGCCATTTGAGAATCTCCTTCATAACAACTTGCTTCATAATGGGGTTGAGTCGACGCTGTGGCTCTATGGATTTTGCATGGCATTCTTCCAGAAGTATCTTATGCATACAGATAGTAGGACTAATCCCCTATAAATCCGCCATGGTCCATCCTATCGCTCGTTTATGCTGTGACAAAACTTCAAGTAGACTTCTCTCTTGATCAGAATTTAGATTCGCAAAAATAATAATAGGAAGGGTCTCATTTTTCACCCAGATAAGCATATTTCAAATGTTGTGGCAAAATCTTCAGCTCCAGCTTTGGTGCATCGAGTAAAGAAGGCTTGGGAGGATTGAATTCCTCGAAATCAAGAGGTTCAAAGCTCGAATGATTTCTAGCTATCAACAAACTAGATTGGTGTTCTTCCAATGAAGATTCACTAGCTTCTTCCTCTTCTTCATTCGTGAGCTCTTCATACTCATCCAATTGCACAAAATTGTTGTGGCAAAAATGATCAGCTTCTGAGGATATCTCATAATCTTCTTCTAAAATGCTCCAGCATTCTTCAGAATCATCCATGTACTTGAGAGAACTGTTGATGTTCATGGTCAATCTCTGATTTGCTACACGCATTGTAAGCTCACCCTTCTCACAATCAATGAGAATGCGACTGGTTGCTAGGAAAGGCCTCCCTAAGATAATGGGTGTATTAGCATCAGCCTCACAATCAAGTATAAGGAAGTTGGCTGGAAATACGAACTTGTCCACCCTCACTATGACATCTTCAATCTTCCCCTCAGGCCTCACATGGAATGATCGGCTAGTTGCAATATGACGAATATGGGTCTCGCATCTCCCATGCCAAGCTTCACAAAAATAGACTTGGGCATCAGATTTACACTCGATCCAAGATCACATAGTGCTTTCCCAATGAACTTGTCTCTAATGGCACACGGGATAATGAAGTTGCCTGGATCCTTTTTCTTCAACGATATTGTACTCAAAGCAGAGCAATACTCTTTTGTCGTGGCAATTGTCTCAAACTTCTCCACTTTACGCTTCTTTGTAACTATCTCCTTAAGAAATTTAGCGTAGGTGGGCATCTGGTCAATTGCCTCCAAGAGTGGGACATTTATGTATAAATGATCCAATTTATCCACAAACTTTTTGAATTGAATTTCATCATTGTGCTTCTTGAGTCTCTGGGGAAAGGGTGGGGGGTCTAACTTCTTCCACTGGTGGTGTAGGAACTGTTTTTGCCGTGGCATTTCTACTTGCTCCATCGGCAAGCTCCTTCATCAAACCTTCCTCCTGGTCCTTCTCCTCGAGAATTTGCTCAGGCATTTCTTCTTGCACAAATTCGGGTAAGGAATACTCAGATTTCTTCCCCCAAAACTTATCTTGCTGATTAAGTTGAGTGTCACTCGTTAGTGTGATTGCGCTACATTGATCTTTACCATACGGCTTAGTGACTCCAATATCACTCGGCAGACGTCCAGGCTGACGCTCTTGTAATGCCGTGACAATTTGGCCAACTTGACTTTCCAGATTTCGCAACGAAGCACTATGGCTTTGCAGTAGAGTTCCTTGGTTCTTGATAGCTGTTGTATGCTCTTGAAGCATCGTCTTGGTACTTAGAATAAATTCTTGCATAGTTGCCTCCAAAGAACTGGTATTAGATGATGATGCAGCCTTTTTGTTCTGATTATGCTAGGGCATATTCGCTTGAAACTGCTGGGGCTCATTGTGATTCCGCACTGGGGGATTAGGATTGCTGGTTCCTTGATTTCCCCATGAAAAATTCGGTTGTTGTCGCCATCCTGGATTATAGGTGTTTGAGTAGGGATTGTTGTTGGTTCGGTTGTAATTGCTCACATAATTGGCTGACTCATGGTTTCCTGGGCACTCGCTCTCATGATGATTGTCATGGCATAACAGACATGCTGAACTGGCCATCTTCACTTCCTTCACCTCGTTGAAACGTTGGATGCTCTTCAACATGTTGGTGATAGCTGAGAGTTGGGCGGATAGTGAATCTTTAGCATCAAGCTCGAATGCCCTTTGTGCCTTCCTTCCGGTTCCAAGTCTTGTAGAAGGAAATTGATAGTCATTGTTGGCAATTCTATCAAGTATGTCAAATGCCTCCTCGGGTGATTTATCTAACAAAGTTACATTTGCCGAGGCATCTAGCATCAACCTTGTCAGTTCATTGACTCTGTTGTAGAACATCACAGCTTTAGTCCAATCTTGAAATCCATGATTTGTACACTTGCGAAGCAATCCCTTGTATCGATACCAACATTCACACATTGACTCGTCATCACCTTGTCGAAAAGAAGCTATGTCATTTCTAAGTTGAGTATTAAGATTCAGAGGATTATAGCGCAGCAAAAAACTCTTGCATAGATCAGCCCATGACTCCATCGATCCGGATGGTACTCCACTCAACCATCCCCTTGCTCGGCCACATAAAGAATAAGAGAATAACTTGAGCTTCAAGACATCCTCATGAACTCCTTGTTGACAGAATGAGTCACAAACTTCTAAAAATGCTCGAATATGTTACCTTGCATCTTCATGTGCCATCCCTCCAAATTGCCCAATCAAGTTAAGCATATTGAACGTGACAGAATTAAGTTCGAAATGTGTAGCTATAATTTCTGGTGCCATGATGCCAGGATTAAGATCATCCATGATAGGATTTAAATGATCCCTAATAGCTCTCGGTCGAGGTGCAGCAGCATGTTGATTTGCCCCGACATTTTGAACTATTGGGTCTTGCATTGCTGGTGGGTCCATAGCTCTACATTGATTACGTCGTCTTTGACGAAACAAACGCTCAATTTCAGGCACTATAGGATAGAGAGGTCTGTTAGTAGACCTTCTTGACATGCACTGAAAAGAAAAACAAATAAAACAAGTAAAACTGAACTAATAAAATAAACTAAGTAAAACAAAAATGCCAAAACAAAAATGACAAACTTTACTTTAAATAGATCCCCGGCAACAGCGTAAAAAACTTGGTGTGTTCTGTGTAGTGCTATAAATGATGTATGTGAACACACATATATGTGCAAGTATACACAATCATACAAGTAATAATAGGGTGAGTGAGTATCGTTCCCACGAGGATCTCTAGTAAAGTACAAGTTAATTTTGTCAAGGCGAAAAGGTGTCACTAACTAAAAGGAAAAACAAGGGAAAAGATATAAACAAGAGAAAATGGATATGTACGGTGAAGTGTTATGTAGAAATGCTATGAAAATTCTAGAATGCAAGCAACTAAAATATGTCACGACAAAATGGAATGGATGATGATGGCAAGGTGGATGTACGAAAGTGATATGTGGAGTGGAAAGCTATGTGATTGCAAGATAACAAGTAAAGTAAAGTAAAGAAAGCAGTTTGTAAATGTTGAGGCAAAAGTAGGATGCAAGAATACGTTAAACAATATGTTGTACACTTTCGTGCCTCTTACAATGCATAGATGATTATAAACAAGAGAAAATGGATAAATATGATGAAGTGTTATGGAGAAATGCTATGGCAATTCTAGAATGCAAACAACTAAAATATGTCACGGCAAAATGGAATGGATGATGATGGCAAGGTGGATGTACGAAAGTGATATGTGGAGTGGAAAACAGTGTGATTGCAAGATAACAAGTAAAGTAAAGAAAGCAGTTTGTAAATGCTAAGGCAAAAGTAGGATGCAAGAATACGTTAAACAATATGTTGTACTATCCCTCTATTGATGAACTCTCTCGGGAATGACTAGTGGAAACTCCTATGAACATAAAGTAACTATGGTGTATATCTACTCGATAGAGGTTTCTAAAGTTTTCCCGCTCTTCCGAGTCATAGGAACCTGATAGACTAAAATGCCATGGCATCTCGTGTCACTCGAGTAGCACTAGCCTATCGATAAAGCACACTCCTTTTAGTCGTTGAAACCCTCACCTACGCCTCTTCCATTTTCAGTCTAGAACCCATTGCTCACGTAGATCCTCCCTTAGCTCCTTCCGAATTATCTAAGGATCTATAGCTACGCCTCTTCCAATTTCTCTAGCATGCACCTAAACACGGGACACTTCCGAGTGCTCTAGCATGTTGTTGCAGTAGAACCAGCCTTTTGTGTTCAATTAAAAATGTCACGGCGCTTTCACAAAGCTAAAGCAAAGCCTGATAACTGCACCAATTGTTGTTCCCCCAGATTGGACCTTGCCGTTCGAACTGATGTACAATGCGAGCGATTACGTCGTGGGAGCAGTTTTAGGGCAGCATCGAGGTAAAAATTTTCATTTTGTCTATTATGCTAGCCGTACTTTAAATGAAGCATAACTTAATACAGTACCACAGAGAAAGAGCTACTTGTCGTGGTATTTGCATTTGACAAGTTTAGGTCATACTTGATAGGCACTAATGTCATTGTTCACACCGATCACTCAACAATTAAGTACTTAGTGACTAAAAAGGATGCTAAACCTAGGCTCATTAGATGGATACTGTTGTTGCAAGAATTTGACCTAGAGGTAGTAGATAGGAAGGGAACCGAGAACCAAGTTGCTGATCATCTTTCTAGGCTAGAAGTTAACCTGGAATGTAATTACAAAATTGAAATACATGATGAATTCCCTGATGAGAAAATTCTTTGTCACGACAATTCCGTGGTACGCTGACCTTGTTAATTTTCTTGTTAGTGATATTTTGCCTTTTAACATGACTAGCCAGGGAAGGAAGAAATTCAGACATGACGTGCGGTTCTATTTTTGGGATGAGCCGTATTTGTCCAAGCATTGTGCCGATCAAATTATCCGAAGATGTGCGCCGGAAGAGGAGCAAAGAGCTATTCTACATCACTGTCACTCAGGACCATGTGGTGGACATTTTAGAGGAATGAGGACAGCTGCTAAGGTCCTCCAATCAGGTTTTTACTGGCCTACCTTATTCAAAGATGCTCAAGCATTTTACCAAGCCTGCGATCGATGTCAAATAACTGGGAATATCTCCAAACATCATGAAATACCACGACAAAATATTTTAGAGATAGAGTTGTTTGACGTGTGGGGCTTAGACTTTATGGGACCATTCTCATCTTCATATGGAGATCTGTATATCCTTTTGGCAGCGGACTATGTATCCAAGTGGGTAGAAGCCATTGCGACGCCAAGGATTGATTCAAAGAACGTGCTTTTAAATTTCTTCATAAGCACATTTTCACAAGATTTGGCACGCCAAGGGCTATCATCAATGATGAAGGCACCCACTTCGACAACAAGTTGATTGCCAAGGCATTGCAAAGATACGGGGTGCGACACAAAATTGTCACGGCATATCATTCCCAAACTTATGGGCAAGTTGAGGTTTCCAACCGTGAAATCAAGCAAATTTTGAAAAAAGTGGTGAATCCAAGAAGGAAGGATTGGTCACCAAAGTTTGATGAAGCGTTGTGGGCATAACGAACAACTTTCAAACCACCCTAGGGATGTCTCCATTTAAGTTAGTCTATGGCAAGGCATGTCACCTCCCGGTCGAGCTAGAGCATAAGGCTTATTGGGTAATCAAGAAGCTCAATTTTGATGCCGATTTAGCTGGTGAAAGAAGACTTTTAGAGTTGAATGAGATGGAGGAATTCAAGACCCAAGCCTATGAGAATGCTAAACTCTACAAGGAGCGGACTAAAAGATGGCACGATCAAGCGATTTTGCCACGGCATTTTCAAGTGGGGCAACAAGTGCTCCTATTCAAATCAAGGCTGAAGCTCTTCCCTGGGAAGCTTAAATCGAGGTGGTCCAGGCCATTTAGAATACACCATGTGTATCCCCATGGAGCTGTGGACATCAAGGACATTGATAGTGGGAGAATTTTCAAAGTTAATGGCCAGTGCCTGAAGATCTTCAAGCATTCATCAATTGCAGCAACGTTATTGAAGTTTGAACATACTCCAAGGAAGAACCCGAACAATCTACTGAACGGACCCGAACCTTATCTTGATGTTCAAAAACGGACTTGGGCCCTTCAATTATCGAACAATTGACAACCCGAAGTATCAAGTAACTTGACAACAATTTAGAATTGATAGTCAAGGAAAAGTTCTAAAAAGAACCAGGTTTGAGAGAAAATCTCACAAAGTAATTTATTCATCAAAAGTCTAACCTTGTCTTTACAAAATTATGGAAATATATAGGAATAAAGGAGAAGTTGGCCAAAATTGAATTTGTGGCCAATATTTGAACGAAAATAACTAAAATAAACCACTCAAGGCTTCATTTAATTTCAGCCAAGTGATTTGGCACATAAAACACATTTAACATGTGTTAAATGTTTGAATTTGAACACAAAACCACCCATTCTTATCCCTTGGGGGTTTGGTCTTCAAGAACAAGGGCTTTGTTTGGCTGGAAATGCATTTACACACCCACACATGTGCACAAGGCTGCCATATGTGTCCCACATGCATGGCACATGCCTAGGAAACATTCCCTTCGTGTAGGATAGGATTCAGCTGTCGTAGATCACTTTAGCTTGAGTTGAGCTAGCTGGAAATTGAGTAGAGCTGAAACGAGCTAGCTGAGAGTGTAAGGAACTAAACGGAGCTAGGAGCTAAGCCTTTGAGCTGCCTCGAGCTAAGGTGAGTTGCATGCACTCCATCGAGCTTCTTCTGAGCTGAATAGACTCACTTGAGCTGGTGTTCAGCTGCATACACTCGCTTGAGCTGGAGATGAGCTGAGTATGCCTACTTGAGCTAAGGTTCTCCTAAGTACCTATATCAGAACAAGGCAAACACATCTAAAAAGCCTTGTAGTCTTATTTTAACCACACAAACACACTCAAAACCAAATGCAAACATACTTAACATAGTATATACATACATAAACACATATACTAATATATATACCTAAATATGTCACATATCAGCATGCAACACATTATAAACAACATATTCTAAGGCATGAACATTCTCAAATGAATTTGGATTGTTAGCACAAGGAAAAGAGTTTCCCTGTATTTCTTTGCCTTAGAACGTGTGATAGGTCCTGATGGTAAGACCTTCGGATCAACCTGTTGAACTTGACATGATGTGCTCACATCAATAGTTCTTCAAGTTCTAGGAGAGATAATCATCTTCACACTCTCGCTTGCTTAAACAAACACATTTAGGAGGGTGGGTTAGAGCCGCTTGAGGTTACTTGCCTAAATAATTGCACTTAGGAGGGTGCCGAGGACACAACAACCATCAAATCATCTTCATCTTCAACCTTACGTCATCATTCCATCAACAAAACCAATGATACCATTAACATATCTTCTCTATTCCTATGCATTCTACATCATTTGGCATCAGATTTAGGATGATTCTTGGAGATTCAAATATCGTTCTTGACATTTTTTCCAAATTGTGCTGCCAACACAAGATAAGGGGTTGTTCTTGATTTTTAGTGTGATTTCTTCCTAAGCTTTTTATACTTTTCATATTTATTTAGTTTCTTTAAACCAAAAAAAACAAAAAAAAGGAAAATATTATAAAAAAAGATAGAACCTATATCTTTGTCACCATTGTCCCCATTGCAGCAACATCCACTACAAGTCGTCGTCAAGAAACGTCATCCTCCATCGCTGTTTATGACGTCCACATTGATGCTAGTTCTTTTGGTTTTATCTTAACTTTCAAAGTTGATTATGGGTTGGGTAAAAATTTCAAATTTAATTTTCTTTGAATCTTAGATTCAGGATTCTTTTTTCAAGCTTTCATTGATTCATATACATCATCTAACATATTCTCTTTCTTATGTTAATAGGATTACAAGTTGCATATCTCCTATCTCCTTGCAACTATATCTCAATTGTAGTCATTCTTTCTTTGGATTCCTAGTTCCTTAGGATTCTTTTGTTAGGATTCAAACTCCAATATAAATTTGTTGAATTGTGGCAGGAAATCCTTTAAAGTGTACAAGATCGACTTACTTGCCTAGCTAAGTTTTCTTTCTTGGAGTGATTCATGAGATTTCTTGTTTTATTTTCTATTTCTTTTAATTTTTTGAGTGATTTACAGAATGAAAAAAGACACTAGAAAAGCACAGGGAGTGATAGTTCAGGCCAATGATATAGCTCAAATCACAACATCTCTCAATGATATCTTAACAAGGCTCACCCAAACTGAAGACGAGGTACGAGCCATGAGAGAAGATAGGACAGTTCCACCAGAGCAACACCATCCAGCCCAAGCGGTTGAATATGTGGAATCACAGAGACAAGACTGACTAAACATAGGAGGAAACAATCGTATGGCACCAAGGCGTAACCCACGCTTTGATGAGCCTCGACAAGATGCCCAAGATCGTGATATCTTTTCAAAACCAAAGATCACAATTCCTCCATTCAAAGGAAAGTATGACCCAGATGGTTATTGTGATTGGGAAAGCAAAGTAGATCTTATCTTCTCCTACTACCCATGTCCCGACAAAGAACAAGTCCAGATGATAGTCTTCAAGTTTTCTGACTGTGCTCTATTTTGGTGGACTCAATTGACAAGGACTAGAAACAACAATGGGGAGGGTAGAGTACGTTCAGGGGAAGAGCTGAAACACATCATGAGGAGGTGTTTCATTCCCCCACACTACCAACGAGAGCTCAAACAAAGGCTTCAAAGATTGAGACAAGGTAGCAAAACAATCAAAGAATACTACAAAGAGATGGAAGCCTTAATCCAAAGAGCCAATATGCAAGAAGATGAAGATGACACATTGGCAAGGTTTATTCTGGGACTTAATGACAACATCCATGATGTACTTGATCTTCAGAACTATGTCGACCTTCCGGAGGCACTTCAAATAGCCATTGCCAATGAGAACCAACAACGGCAAAAGTTTCGACAAAAGGGCATATTATCCGTATGATAGAGGTGTTTCTTCACCTTCGCCTTTATCAACTACTACTAAACCTTTGGTAGATTCTAGTAGATATAAGACCAAGGAGGTGCCAACATCCTCAAAGAGAACAGAATCATCGTGATGTGGTGCGGAATCGGCGTGGTTAATGAAATGGTGGTGTTTGGTTGAAGATGAAGAAGATTTGATGGTGTAGTGATGGTTGTTGTGTCCTAAGAACCCTCTTGATCACAATTGATCAAGCGATAGGCTCTAGCCCACCCTCCTAAACGCGATTGCTTAGGCAAGCGAGAGTGTGAAGATAGAATCATCAGCAATCTATAGAGAAGATTGTGTTGAAACACTTCTAAAATTCACAAGCAAATAATACTTGCAAAAATATACTCAATAACATTTATTCTCAAAAGAAATATTCAAGTTGTTCATCTTACAAGAGAATAGGCTACCTCCTTTTATAGCTTAAAGGAGCCAGCAAAATTCCTAAGAAATAGCTATTTAATCCCTAAAAATCATCACATTGATAGTTTAATAGAAATGAATCCCCTAAAATCATCATATGCTAATTAAAAGGAATCCTATGGAATAAATTAAAATACTAATAATTATAGTCAAATCTTTACAATCCAGCTTTGAATTATTTTATTTTAATATCTAATTCATGCAAAAGCTTTATATATTAGCTTTTGAGTTGAATTTTACAAAATCCCGTAATAATCCCGTATCCAGTTTTCTGCATGCGCAGTCTTCAGTAAAACGAACATATCTTGAGCTCTCGATGTCCGATTGATGCGTTTCAAGATGCGTTGAAAAGTTAACTGAATGACGGTCAATTTATTAGAAGAAAACTCTGCCCAGAAATGCCCGGATCCCATCCGAAAAGTCGTCACAAGTTGGCTGACTTTCCAGACATTTCAAAATGATTCAGTTTTCTGCCTGATGTGCATTGCTTTAGTCCTCTCATGCATGTATCATTCCCCCACTCCTCAAAAAGATTCATCCTCGAATCTAAACCGGTGATTGGAGTAAATTCATCAAGGTACCGTGGAAGAGAAGTCGTCTTAAAGAATCGTTGTGCTACGTTTCTTTTTCCAATGTGATTTACAAGTGACTTCTCATTTGCATCATCATCATAATTTTGGTCGAAAGACAAATCATTCTCATTTTTAGGCTATTTACCCTCTTCTAACTCAATTTCCATATCCCCCTCACAAAAAGTCTGAATTTCATCAAAGTACATTTGTTTGGGAGAACTAACATTTTTAGAGTCCACAACTAGGTCTAGCAAACAACTTTTTGTTTCAGCACATTTTGCAGGTTCTTCTTTGTTTGGTTGTTTACTATCACTTTGGACTAGGGATGATTGTTCTTCTTTCGAATTTGTTTTACGGGAGTCTAATATGATAATAACAAGGCTTTGAAAAGATGAAACTTGAGATGTACTTTTATCAAATGAAGAGTATTCCTTTCGATGAGCCTTAGACTTCTGCAATTGATGTCCAAGTCGGATTGCTTCTTCGACTACATCCATAAGAGTATCAACACTAAAAAGTGAAGACATGTTCCTTAAGAGTTTTTAAACCGTGACTTGGGTGAAAGGCTAATGGATTGTGACCCACTAGTTATAAGAACTAGGAACCAGCAATATAAAAAGATGAAAAGGGATGAATGCCGCAAGAACAATCTTGCAAGCCGATAAAGTTCAAAAAGAACTATAAAAGAGAAACATTCTCAAGTTATAATATATGCCAAAAGTTTTATATTTTACAATGGATTCAGTGCCTATTTATAGGTGTAAGGCAACAACAAATTGATTGGCCTAGACAAAGATTAAAGGCTCATTATTCTAGCGTTAAAGGCCTATTAATTTGTAGGTTATCCTATCTCTAATTGATAGCCAAAAGGTTTGATCTAAAAAGTATGAATGTAGACATACATATCATCCACATGGAGAAACCCTTGGGCTAAAGAACTTGATTAAGTTGTCATTCATCCTCCTTTAATGGGCTGTTGATAAAGCATTGAATTTCTGCAATTGAGTGACCTCTTGATAAAGCATTGAATTCTGCAATTGAATGGCCTCTTGAATGTTTGGAATAAACATCTTGTGACTATTCACGTATAGAATTTCCAACATGCACTATCTTCAATAATTTAATCATATCATAAGCTCCTGATATCGGATTGAGGTGATTCAAAGTGCGTTGGAAAGCTAAGAAATAGGGGAATAAGTTTGAAGAAGATTTGAAGACTCAAATATGCCCGTATCCAATCCAAAAATGGCGAACAAGTTGACTGATATTACTTGAACTCCCTCCTTAAGTTTTGTTTTAATTCTTGCCTTTACTCTCCCTTAAGTGGTGATAATGAAGGCTTTCATTGCATGTATTCTTTAATAAAAAACTGATAAACTTTATGGTGTGTTAAAGTAGCTCTTAAGTAGTGTTTAAGTAGCTCTTTAAGTGGTGCATTTAGGAGCTCATCAATGCCTTGTAACATTGTTGAAACTGACAGTCTTTCTGTGGTGTAAATCTCCCTTGAATGCCTTGAAAACTGATCAGCCATCATGGTGTCTTCAAGTGTCTTCAATTGGTGGTAAATGACTTGTCATTCTTGTAGAAAATGATCAGCCATTTGATCCCAAATGAGTACCCTAACTGAAAATATATAAGCAGCCATTAGATACTATCTTTATTCAATAAAGTAAATGCTTGGAAGAAACTTAATAAGCTAGTTAAATTAAATGAACCAGTTTAATTGAATGAACTAACTCACTTAATGAAATAACAAACATCAATAAGCTCTCAGACTTTAAATGAACTAACATGCATTAATTAAACTAACAAGCTTAAAAGAACTAACATGCGTAGATGTTTGAAACAAACATAAGTGAAACAATATGTTTAAATGAACAGTAAGACTTATTTATTCATGAGAAAAAGTGTTGAAATTAATTATGCAAAATAAAGTAAACTCATGCAAACTAAATGCTCATGCAACTACAGGCAACACACTCCTAAGCCAACACTCAATGCATGTATTAAAATGCATTAGTAACATGCTACTTTGTTCAAAAAGATGGCCAAGGTTCCAGATTCAGATCTTGGGCAAAGAAACAAAAGTTTAAGCATTGTGACTTCAATGATGTGATCTTGGTTTGTAAAATTTTGGTTCTAGCCAGGATGTGTCTTCTTCCTCAAAGATATTTGCCCGGTTCATAAGCTCTAGCATGGTGTTGTAGTATTTCTCCACAGATTCGGACCTTGTTTCAATTGTTGAAGTTTTCTCTTGTTGTCACTATAATATCCTGGTGGAATGTATTTATTCCTCATGATCCGCTTCAATTCCTTCCATGAATCAATTTGTCGTTTATATTGAAATCGTCTATCTTCCACTAATCTATTCCACCAACGTGCAACATGGTTAGTGAATGCACTGATAGCCAATAAACATTTTATTGTATCAGAATATTTATATAGTATGTCCTCAATCTTGTTCTCCCAATCACAATAAGTATTTGGATCAGAAGTTCCTTTGAATGAAAGAATGTTGGGCTTTGACATAATCAATGAGGGTTTATTTTGGTAATTAGATCCCAAAATCTCACGAGGCTTGACTCCGAAAGTATGAAACATCTTGGAAAATTCAACAAGAGAAAAAGAAAAAAACAAACAAACTCAATCCCAAGGAATCGAATTGAATCTGATACCAAATGATGTGGTGTGAAATCGGCGTGGTTAATGAAATGGTGGTGTTTGGTTGAAGATGAAGAAGATTTGATGGTGTAGTGATGGTTGTTGTGTCCTAGGAACCCTCTTGATCGCAATTGATCAAGCAAACTCCATGATAGGCTTTAACCCACCCTCCTAAACGCGATTGCTTAGGCAAGCGAGAGTGTGAAGATAGAATCATCAGCAATCTATAGAGAAGATTGTGTAGGAAACACTTCTAAAATTCACTAGCAAACATACTTGCAAAAATATACTCAATAACATTTATTCTCAAAAGAAATATTCAAGTTGTTCATCTTACAAGAGAATAGGCTACCTCCTTTTATAGCCTAAAGGAGCTAGCAAAATCCCTAAGAAATAGCTATTTAATCCCTAAAAATCATCACATTGATAGTTTAATATAAATGAATCCCCTAAAATCATCATATGCTAATTAAAAGGAATCCTATGAAATAAATTAAAGTACTAATAATTATAGTCAAATCTTTATAATCCAGCTTTGAATTATTTTATTTTAATATCTAATTCATCCAAAAGCTTTATATATTAGCTTTTGGGTTGAATTTTACAAAATCCCGTATCCAGTTTTCTGCATGCGTAGTCTTTAGTAAAACGAACATATCTTAAGCTCCCGATGTCCGATTGATGTGTTTCAAGATGCGTTGAAAAGTTAACTGAATGACGGTCAATTTATTAGAACACTCTGCCCAAAAATGTCCGGATCCCATTCAAAAAGTCGTTGCAAGTTGGCTGACTTTCCAGACTTTTCAAAATGATTCAGCTTTCTGCCTGATGTGCATTGCTTTAGTCCTCTCATGCATGTTTCACGTCGTCCAAATCCCCTCTTATTGTTGAATCTTCCCAAAAGCAAGACCGGACTAGAGATGTTGAATGTTTCAAATGCAAAGGGCACAGTCATTATCAACGTGATTGCCCAAACCAATGACTTTTCCTTATCCGAGATGATGGTGCCTATTAATCTGATTCAAAGAAGGAAGAGCAGAACATGTTCGAAGAGGATGTTGATCTCACCGAGTATGAAATTGAAGAACCTGATCCTAGATGTTTGGTGATCCGACAAGCTCTTAACATTCAAGTAGCCGATGATTCTGCTTTACAAAGAACCAACATCTTTCATTCTCGATGATCAATCAATGGCAAGATGTACTCTGTTATCATCGATAGTGGAAGTTGTGGAAATGTTGTGAGTAGTTATCTCGTGGATTCACTCAACCTACCTTGTGAGAGCCATCCCAAGCCATACTATCAACAATGGCTTCATGAAGGATCCGAATTGAAGGTAACCAAACATTCTTTAATCACTTTCAATATGGGAAATTACCATGATGATGTTTCGTGTGATGTTATTCCTATGCAAGCTGCTCACTTGTTGCTCGGAAGACAATGGCAATATTATGATAGAGATGTAACCCACCATGGTAAGTTGAACAAATATTCACTTGTGTATAAAGGAAAAAAGTTCAACTTAGCCCCTTTAGACCCCAAAAATGTGTACAAAGATCAAACGAAAATGAAGCAGTTTTGTGAGGGGGTGGGAAAAATAGAAAAAAAAGGATGATAAGAAGGCAAATGCAAAAGAGGCCATTAGTAACAAAAGACAAATCATTAAAGGCCCAGGGTTGGTGAGTGAACCTAGTTGTGAGAAGAAAAGAGTGATTCAAAATATATATTCGAGTGAAAAAGATGTGAGACAAGTTCTTTTCTCAAAACAACCTTGTATCCTTATTCGATTTAGGCAAAAAATTATTTAATCTCTAACCTTAACGAAAATTTGCCTAGTGTGTTTCTTTCTCTTTTACAGGAATTTCAGGATGTTTTAAGTGATCCACCTAACGGTTTGCCACCCGAAAGAGGTATTGAACACCAAATTGATCTAATTCTAGGTTCTTCTCTTCCAAACCGTCCAGCTTATCGGTGTAATCCTGAAGAAACCAAGGAATTAGAAAGACAAGTAGGTGAGTTGCTAGAGAAAGGCTACATTCGTGAGAGTCTTAGCCCTTGTGCCATTCCAGTACTCTTGGTGCCCAAGAAAGATGGTTCATATCGAATGTGTGTTGATTGTCATCCCATCAACCGAATCACCATAAAGTATAGGCATCATATCCCCCGCCTAGACGACATGCTTGGTGAACTTTATGGTGCATGTATCTTTAAAAAGATCGATTTGAAGAGCGGTTATCATCAAATCAGAATGAAGGAAGGAAATGAGTGGAAAACTGCTTTCAAGACAAAGTTTGGGTTATATGAGTGGACATTCATGCCTTTTGGCCTAACTAATGTGCCTAGCACATTCATGCGACTCATGAACCACGTTTTGAGGAACTTTATAGGTAAGTTTGTTGTTGTTTACTTTGATGATATTCTTATCTACTATTCCTCTTTTGATTCTCATCTTCTTCATGTTCGATCTGTTTTCACAGTTCTTCGAAGAGAACAATTATATGCTAACAAGGATAAATGTATGTTTTGTAGTAACAAGCTTATATTTTTAGGCTTTATCATAAGTTCACAGGGTATCCATGTCGATGACGAAAAGGTGAAGGCAATCCAAGAATGGTCTACACCAACTTTCATCACCGAGGTACGGTCATTTCATGGCTTGGCAAGTTTCTACAGTCGCTTTGTCAAGGACTTCTCCACCATTGCCGCACCATTGACTGAAATCATCAAGAAAACGCTAGGTTTTTCATGGGCTAAAGCACAAGAAAAGGCTTTCCAAACCTTGAAAGGAATAGGAATAGGCGCAGTCCTCCTATAGGAAAAGCAACGAGTCGCTTACTTTAGCGAGAAGTTAAAGGGAGCGCAACTCAACTATTCCACTTATGATAAAGAGCTCCTCGCCTTAGTTCGTGCCCTTGAAGTTTGGCAACACTACCTCTTACCCAAAGAGTTTGTCATTCATACTGACCACGAATCCTTGAAGTGGCTAAATGGTCAAGGTAATTTGAGCAAAAGACATGCTCGATGGGTTGAGTTCATTGAATCATTTCCTTATATAATCAAATATAAGAAAGGTAAAGATAACATAGTAGCTGATGCACTTTCCCGAAGATATACTCTAATTACTCAAATGCATGCTGCTATCCTTGGTTTTGAACACATTAAGGACTTGTATCCTAATGACCCAGATTTTTCAGATATTTATAGCCATTGTCTTAAGGGTGCATATTTAACAAGTTTTATCTTGTAGATGGTTTTCTTTTCCGAATGAATAGATTGTGCATACCAAAGGCTCTATTCGAGAATTTCTAGTTCATGAATCACATTCGGAAGGCTTAATGGGACATTTTGGCGTTACCAAGACACTTGACATGGTCATGGAACACTTTTTTTGGCCACATATGCGCAAAACGGTGGAAAAAGTTTGTTCTTCTTGCATCACATGTAAACAAGCTAAATCGCAGGTAATGGTTTGTATACACCTCTTCCTATGCCTTCTTCACCTTGGGTTGATTTATCTATGAACTTCATTCTTGGATTACCTCGTACCAAGAAAGGTCGAGATAGTATCTTTGTCGTTGTGGATAGGTTTTCCAAAATGACAAATTTTATTCCTTGTCACAAGACGGATGATGCAACACATATAGTTGATCTTTTTTTCGAGATGTGGTAAGTCTTCATGGTATTCCATGTACTACTATTTCTGATAGGGATGTTAAATTCATTAGCCACTTCTGAAAAGTATTGTGGGGAAAGATAGGTACAAAGCTCCTTTACTCTACTACTTGTCACCCATAAACTGATGGTCAAACCGAGGTAATCAATCGAATTTTAGGTGCTTTAATTAGAACAGTTGTAGGTAAGAATACTCGTCATTGGGAAGAATGCTTACCATTTGTAGAATTTGCTTACCATCGTTCCATTCACACCACTACCGACTACTCTCCATTTGAAGTAGTTTATGGTTTTAACCCCTTAACTGCTTTAGATCTTATTCCTTTGCCTTTGGATCATATATCAAGCATAAATGGTGAAAAGAAAGCTGATTTGGTGAAGTCTATTCACACCAAAGCCAAACAGAGGATGGAGAAAACATATGAGACAATTGCAAACAAAATCAACAAAGGACGTCGCCAAGTTGTCTTTCAATCTGGTGATTGGGTTTGGGTACACTTTAGAAAAAAGGATTTCCTAACCAACAAAAGTGCAAGTTGGATCCAAGAGGAGATGGACCATTCCAAGTCATCGAAAGGATCAATGACAATGCATATCGTATTGATTTACCCGGTGAGTATAATGTGAGTTCCTCTTTTAATGTGTCTGACCTTTCTCCCTTTGATGTTTCAGATTCGAGGGCGAATCCTTTTGAGGAGGGAGGAGATGATACATGTTCCACACGTCATATTAAAGGAAGAGATGAGCTTACCTTCCCACTTGGCCCAATCACTCAATTCAAGTCCAAACAACTCCGATGCAAGCTGAATATTGTTGTCCAAGGATTCTTGAGCAAGGGATTACAAACTAGCATGAAGACCAAAGAATTCCATGGAGAAAGCTATTATTCATCATCTTTCAAAGACAATTGGGTCACATAAACCCAAATTGAGGGCCCAAATGAAGTACATGACCAGATTGTATTTAAACCTCCTTAATAGGTGATTTATAATTTGTGTTATTTTGGCCCAATACTACATTATGAAGTTTGGGTCAAATCTTTTAATTAAGGCCAATTAGAAATCATATTTATTTAGGTAATAAGACCTTTATAATAAGATAATATCATCCTCAAACATATCATATCCACCACTCTCCATGCTGCCCCATCACTTCATTTAATCTCCACCGTTCATGTGAACATCAAAGGGACCAGAATTGAAGCTATCTTTTTCTCCTTAAATCAAGGCATCTCCAACATGGAAAGTCAAATACCAAGGGAGCCATTTATGCATCAAGGAAAGAAATAATAAGATTCTCATGCCATTAATATTTCCAAATTTCTAGAATTTTAATTATTATTTCCAATTATGTTCAGCCATCCTTTACCTATAAAAGGATGTGCCTTCCATGCTTTGTAGTCACTCAATTTCCTCTTGATATATGAAATACTTGGTTACTTCATTTTTGCAAGTGTTGATAGCTTGTATCTTCGAAAATTTCTTCAACATAGTTCTTCAAGTTCTAGGAGGGAGAATTATCTTCACACTCTCGCTTGCTTAAACAAACACGTTTAGGAGGGTGGGTTAGAGCCGCTTGAGGTTACTTGCCTAAGTAATTGCACTTAGGAGGGTGCCGAGGACACAACAACCATCAAACCATCTTCATCTTCAACCTTATGCCATCATTACATGAACAAAACCAGCGATACCATTAACATATCTTCTCTATTCCGCTACATTCTACATCACTTGGACTAGATCTGGGCGTAATACGGAAACAATTATGGAACGAATTGATCGTTTCCTTGGGAATTCAGATAGGTTTACTTCATTTCCTAACTATCAAGCTATCTCTTTTTTTCAAGCACGTTCTAATCATTGTCCTATCTTAATGGACACTAACCCGTCTGGGACTCTCAGACCCAAACACACAATTAATTTGTTCTGCTTTGAGAATTGTTGGGATGATAACCAGGAAGTGCTCTTCATACTCATCCAGTTGCACAAAATTGTAGTGAAAAAAATGATCAGCTTCTGAGGATAGCTCATAATCTGCTTCTAAAATACTTTGGCATTCTTCAGAATCATCCATGTACTTGAGAGAACTGTTGATGTTCACGGTTAATCTCTAATTTGCTACACGCATTGTAAGCTCACCCTTCTCACAATCAATGAGAATGCGACTGGTTGCTAGGAAAGGTCTCCCTAAGATAATGGGTGTATTAGCATCAGCCTCACAATCAAGTATAAGGAAGTCGGTTGGAAATACGAACTTGTCCACCCTCACTATGACATCTTCAATCTTCCCCTCAGGCCTCAAATGGGAATGATCGGTTAGTTGCAATATGACGGATGTGGGTCTCGCATCTCCCATGCCAAGCTTCACAAAAATAGACTTGGGCATCAAATTTATACTCGATCCAAGATCACATAGTGCTTTCCCAATGAACTTGTCTCTAATGGCACACGGGATAATGAAGTTGCCTGGATCCTTTTTCTTCAACGGTATTGTACTCAAAGCAGAGCAATACTCTTTTTCCGTGGCAATTGTCTCAAACTTCTCCACTTTACGCTTCTTTGTAACTATCTCCTTAAGAAATTTAGCGTAGGTGGGCATCTGGTCAATTGCCTCCAAGAATGGGACATTTATGTATAAATGATCCAATTTATCCACAAACTTTTTGAACTGAATTTCATCATTGTGCTTCTTGAGTCTTTGGGGAAAAGGTGGTGGGGGTCTAACTTCTTCCACTGGTGGTGTAGGAACTATTTTTGCCGTGGCATTTCTACTCGCTCCATCGGCAAGCTCCTTCATCAAACCTTCCTCCTGGTCCTTTTCCTCGAGAATTTGCTCAGGCATTTCTTCTTGCACAAATTCGGGTAAGGAATACTTAGATTTCTTCCCCCCAAACTTATCTTGCTGATTAAGTTGAGTGTCACTCGTTAGTGTGCTTGCGCTACATTGATCTTTACCATGCGGCTTAGTGACTCCAGTATCACTTGGCAGACGTCCAGGCTGACGCTCTTGTAATGCCGTGGCAATTTGGCCAACCTGACTTTCCAGATTTCGCAACGAAGCACTGTGGCTTTGCAGTAGAGTTCCTTGGTTCTTGATAGCTGTTGTATGCTCTTGAAGCATCGTCTTGGTACTTAGAATAAATTCTTGCATAGTTGCCTACAAAGAACTGATATTAGATGATGATGCAGCCCCCTTGTTCTGATTATGCCAGGGCATATTCGCTTGAAACTGCTGGGGCTCATTGTGATTCCGCACTGGTGGATTAGGATTGCTGGTTGCTTGATTTCCCCATAAAAAATTCGGTTGTTGTCGCCATCCTGGATTATAGGTGTTTGAGTAGGGATTGTTGTTTCTTCGGTTGTAATTGCTCACATAATTGGCTGACTCATGGTTTCCTGGGCACTCGCTCTCATGATGATTGCCATGGCATAACAAACATGCTGAACTGACCATCTTCACTTCCTTCACCTCGTTGGAACGTTGGATGCTCTTCAACATGTTGGTGATAGCTGAGAGTTGGGCGGATAGTGAATCTTTAGCATCAAGCTCGAATGTCCTTTGTGCCTTCCTTCCGGTTCCAAGTCTTGTAGAAGGAAATTGATAGTCATTGTTGGCAATTCTATCAAGTATGTCAAATGCCTCCTCGGGTGATTTATCTAACAAAGTTACATTTGCCGAGGCATCTAGCATCATCCTCGTCGGTTCATTGACTCTGTTGTAGAACATCACAGCTTTAGTCCAATCTTGAAATCCATGATTTGTACACTTGCGAAGCAATCCCTTGTATCGATACCAACATTCACACATTGACTCGTCGTCACCTTGTCGAAAAGAAGCTATGTCATTTCTAAGTTGAGTATTGAGATTTGGAGGATTATAGCACAGCAAAAAACTCTTGCATAAATCAGCCCATGAATCCATCGATCCGGATGGTACTCCACTCAACCATCCCCTTGCTCGGCCACATAAAGAATAATGGAATAACTTGAGCTTCAAGACATCCTCATGAATTCCTTATTGACAAAATGAGTCACAAACTTCTAAAAATGCTCGAATATGTTACCTTGCATCTTCATGCGCCATCCCTCCAAATTGCCCAATCAAGTTAAGTATATTGAACATGACAGACTTAAGTTCGAAATGTGTAGCTATAATTTCTAGTGCCATGATGCCAGGATTAAGATCATCCAAGATAGGATTTAAATGATCCCTAATAGCTGTCGGTCGAGGTGCAGCAGCATGTTGATTTGCCCTGACATTTTGAACTATTGGGTCTTGCATTGCTGGTGGGTCCATAGCTCTACATTGATTACGTCGTCTTTGACGAAACAAACGCTCAATTTCAGGCACTATAGGATAAAGAGGTCCGTCAGTAGACCTTCTTGACATGCACTGAAAAGAAAAACAAATAAAACAAGTAAAACTGAACTAATAAAATAAACTAAGTAAAACGAAAATGCCAAAACAAACCCTCTATTGACGAACTCTCTCGGGAATGACTGGTGGAAACTCCTATGAACATAAATTAACTATGGTGTATATCTACTCAATAGAGGTTTCTAAAGTTTTCCCGCTCTTCCGAGTCATAGGAACCTGATAGACTAAAATGCCATGGCATCTCGTGTCACTCGAGTAGCACTAGCCTATCGATAAAGCACACTCCTTTTAGTCGTTGAAACCCTCACCTACGCCTCTTCCATTTTCAGTCTAGAACCCATTGCTCACGTAGATCCTCCCTTAGCTCCTTCCGAATGATTTATGGATCTATAGCTACGCCTCTTCCAAGTGCTCTAGCATGCACCTAAACACGGGACACTTCCGAGTGCTCTAGCATGTTGTTGTAGTAGAACCAGCCTTTTGTTCAATCAAAAATGTCATGGCGCTTTCACAGACCTGAAGCAAAGCCTGATAACTGCACCAATTTGTTCCCCCAGATTGGACCTTGCCGTTCGAACTGATGTACAATGCGAGTGATTACGTCGTGGGAGCAGTTTTGGGGCAGCGTCGAGGTAAAAATTTTCATGTTGTCTATTATGCTAGCCGTACTTTAAATGAAGCACAACTTAACTACAGTACCACAGAGAAAGAGCTACTTGTCGTGGTATTTGCATTTGACAAGTTTAAGTCATACTTGATAGGCACTAATGTCATTGTTCACACCGATCACTCAACAATTAAGTACTTAGTGACTAAAAAGGATGCTAAACCTAGGCTCATTAGATGGATACTGTTGTTGCAAGAATTTGACCTAGAGGTTGTAGATAGGAAGGGAACCGAGAAACAAGTTGTTGATCATCTTTCTAGGCTAGAAGTTAACTTGGAATGTCTTTACAAAATTGAAATACATGATGAATTCCCTGATGAGAAAATTCTTTGTTACGACAATTCCGTGGTATGCTGACCTTGTTAATTTTCTTGTTAGTGGTATTTTGCCTTTTAACATGACTAGCCAGGGAAGGAAGAAATTCAGACATGACGTGCGATTCTATTTTTGGGATGAACCGTATTTGTTCAAGCGCTTTGCCGATCAAATTATCCGAAGATGTGCGCCGGAAGAGGAGCAAAGAGCTATTCTACATCACTGTCACTCAGGACCATGTGGTGGACACTTCGGAGGAATGAGGACAGCTGCTAAGGTCCTCCAATCAGGTTTTTACTGGCCTACCTTATTCAAAGATGCTCAAGCATTTTACCAAGCCTGCGATCGATGTCAAATAACTGGGAATATCTCTAGACGTCATGAAATACCACGACAAAATATTTTAGAGATAGAGTTGTTTAACGTGTGGGGCATAGACTTTATGGGACCATTCTCATCTTCATATGGAGATCTGTATATCCTTTTGGCAGCGGACTATGTATCCAAGTGGGTAGAAGCCATTGCAACGCCAAGGATTGATTCAAAGACCGTGCTTAAATTTCTTCATAAGCACATTTTCACAAGATTTGGCACACCAAGGGCTATCATCAGTGATAAAGGCACCCACTTCGACAACAAGTTGATTGCCAAGGCATTGCAAAGATACGGGGTGCGACACAAAATTGTCACGGCATATCATCCCCAAACTAATGGGCAAGCTGAGGTTTCCAACCGTGAAATCAAGCAAATTTTGAAAAAAGTGGTGAATCCAAGAAGGAAGGATTGGTCACCAAAGCTTGATGAAGCGTTGTGGGCATAACGAACAGCTTTCAAACCACCCTAGGGATGTCTCCATTTAAGTTAGTCTATGGCAAGGCATGTCACCTCCCGGTCGAGCTAGAGCATAAGGCTTCTTGGGCAATCAAGAAGCTCAATTTTGATGTCGATTTAGCTGGTGAAAGAAGACTTCTAGAGTTGAATGAGATGGAGGAATTCAAGACCCAAGCCTATGAGAATGCTAAACTCTACAAGAAGCGGACTAAAAGATGGCACGATCAAGCGATTTTGCCACGACATTTTCAAGTGGGGCAACAAGTGCTCCTATTCAAATCAAGGCTGAAGCTCTTCCCTGGGAAGCTTAAATCGAGGTGGTCCAGGCCATTTAGAATACACCATGTGTATCCCCATGGAGCTGTGGACATCAAGGACATTGATAGTGGGAGAATTTTCAAAGTTAATGGTCAGCGCCTGAAGATCTACAATGGAGCCCACGTGATGCGGGATAAACCTACCGCATATCTTATAGATGCCTGACATGCTGAAATGTCATGGCATTTTCAGTTTACTCCTGTTCATAAATAAATTATCTTTAAGTTTGTTTTATTTGCTTTATTATGCTTAATCTTTTTAATCCTTTCTTTTATTTTTTTAGGTTAATATACACCCTTGGAGGCTGGCAGCTGAAGAGAAAAGAAGGAGAAAAGTAGGAAACCCTACCTTGAAAATATTGGGCGGCAAAAAGACAAAAAGGGAGAGTTTTTATTCTTCTTCTTATTATTTTGAATTTCAAAAATCCAACCCTCTCTCTCCTCTCTTTAATTGCCTGACACCTTTATTCCCACACCCAATCAACCCCCTCCACATGTTTCTTTCTCACACCCCCACTAAAGAAAATAAAGGTCTCACCTCTATTTCTTTCCCCTCTCTCTTTCTTTCCATCTTCTTCTTCATCTATCCCAACCTCCATAGCCGAACCCCCCTCCATTAGACAAAAGCTTCAAGCTTTCATACTTTCCCTCCTCCCTTTCAACTTAAAGATGGTATGAACCAGACCCCCAGGATCCGCACAACAAATTCCTGCTATTTTTGTTGACGAATTGGCAGAAGAGAGGTTTAAAACTCTCAAAAATCGGAAAGTTTTCTTTGAACTTGGCTTCATCCTCTCCGATGAGTTGGGACCAGAGGTGAAGGATGTGGTGGCGTGCCACCATTGGGAGCAGTTTGCTTCTCATCCAGGATCCGTCAACGCAACATTAGCGCGTGATTTTTATGCCAATATTAACAGCCCTGACCAGAAATCCGTATATGTCCGGGGCAAAAACATCCACTTTACAAACACGGCTATCAACCGCTTCTTCAAAATCCCTCAAGATGTGGATAGGCACGCTAAGAAAGAAGAAGAGGTTGATTACGAAACATATCAAGGTGTGAAGGAGGATTTATGTTTGCCCGAGACCAAGTGGAATAGTCAGCAAACTTCGAGACGAACGGTAAACCGAGAGAGCTTGCTTCCCAACGCCCGGTTGTGGAACCAATTCATGAGATACAAGCTGATGCCCACTTCGCATCACACTACTATGAGTTTACCTCGACTCATGCTGTTGCATCCTATTCTCTTTGGCTGCCCAATAGACATAGGAAGAATTATTGTGCATGAGACGCATGCTTGTTGGAAACAACCCAAGTGCCCCCTCATATTTTCAAACCTAATCACCACACTATGTTAGAAGAAAAATTTTCCAGAATATGATTTTGATGAAATAGTGGAAGGAATGAAAGGATTGTCTACTGAAAAAGTGACTACACTTATGGGCAACATAGAAGAGCAGCCAGAGGCATCACATGCTACCTCGGCTAAGGGAAAAAGCTCTATGGAAAAAGATGATGCACTGGAGCTATCCAAAAATGCCATGACAAAAGTTAATGACTTGTCAAAAGATCTAAAGGAATTTTTCCTTTACACAAAGAAGAGAGACGAGGTCATCAAGCCTACTTGGCAGAATTGCTTCCTCCACTAGATCAAGAGTTCCCCGCATTCCTAGAGTTTATACTGCCCAATGCATTAGGAAATGCCTCGGCATTTACAGCTACCTCAACTCCGGCTAGACCAGCTACACCTGATCTAAATCAGGTACCATCCCCAGCTGAACCGTCCGAAGAAATTAGGCCCATGGAACCGGAAACTGAGGAGCAAGCTCAGGAAGCCCAGTCACCTACACGAGAACAAACTCCTGAAAATGTCGCGGCATTTTCAGAGGAGCAAGCCTAGTCACAAGATCAACCAGACCCTTCTGCTACCAAGGAACATGACGTCAATTTTATTTCTTCACTGTTTGAAGATCCGCCCGCCCAGCCAACACAACAAGAAGAACCCCAACAAGTATCCCCACAAGAGGAATCACAAATGCCCTCTCCCAAGAGAAAGAAATCTAAGCGCCGACTCAAGATGTCGGCTGAGAGACAATCAACACCATCTCCTGTTGCTGCTGAGAAATCCAAAAGATGGGGAGCAGATGACGAGTCTGATCCTGAAGACAGTCAGCCCCCATTGAAGCGCCGAACATCGTGCCGAATTGCCACCACACCACCAGCATAGCCAAGGTACATCACATTTCATTTTATTGCATGGCATGACATTTTACTTAGTTTTTTTTAGTTGCATTGAGGACAATGCTTGCCTCAAGTTTTGGGGAGGTATCGTTCTCTACTTCATTTGCATGTGCATGATAGCAGAAGTTGTAGAAAAATGCCATGACATTTGTGCAAGATTTAGGTTAAGTTTATAGGATTATAGTTTATGATGCCCGATGATGATGTACCTTATACGGCCACTGCTTGAATTGTATATGCATGACTTGAGATGTGGATAGAACCTTTCCTAGGACTTGGTGGTTGTGTTTATCTTATTGTTACACGAGTGTATGTCTTCCATGCTTAGGGAACTTAGGAAATTTTTATAGAATGAAAACTTGAACAGCCTTGCATGCTTTAATGAATTTACCTGTTAATAGAGAATCCCCATTAGTTAGTATTAAAAGTTTTGAATAAATGCCTGGACATTTCTGTAGAGAGATACTCTGCTATGCCATGGTATATCCATGAGCATATGAGTTACTAAAAGAGGCATAGAGTGACGCTACACTTTTAACTTGTCATGGCATTGCTTGGATACTGCCTTTAAATAAGTGGCAGCTATGGCATGAGTAGAAGGTAGTGTCACAGGCTAGCTCCTCTCGTTGCAGTATGTCGTGCATGTGTTTGTATAAAAAAATTATATATATGAGGAGTAGTAAATTGTGCTTAAAGATGAGAAAACATGCTTGCTAGGATAGTAAACATTCCTTAGAATTTTTCTAACTTAACTAAGCATAGATTAGATACACTCACTCATGCACACACACCCTCGCATTCGACCTTATCCTAGGGTAGCGTTCTTGAAATTTCCTCGAGTCTTATATGTTTATGCCATGACATTTTCTGAGGGTTGAAACTCTGACCATCAGCTTGCCTAGTTCTTGAACTTTGTCATGACATTGATTCTCTGCTACCTGCTATCCATTACTTGAGGACAAGCAATAGCTTAAGTTTGGGGGGTGTGATAACTCAACAAAAGGCTATATTTTAGGCCTTTTTACTTAAGTTATTGAGTGTCTTTAGGCTCATATAGGTTTATTTAGTTGCATTTAGGTTCATAACATTGCATGTAGTTTTCTAGTTATGCCTTGACATTTTTATGTGGTAATATGTGCTATTTAATAGGAAAGGTAGTTCTTTTCAGTTGTGTTGTGCAGGTAAAGCAAAAATGGAAGTTGAGGCAATTTTTCATGGCATTCACAAAAGTATAGCGATGGGAAAATGCCATGGCAATGCTGGAGGACTCTTGTGCTGAGCTAGACGACAAAGAGATATTTTGATAAGAGTGTCAACTGGTGCCATTACAGCCGGTCGGGACCACTATAGCCTGGCCACAGCCACCTGGGTAGGGGACCACAACCAATATTGCCTGATTGCGAGCCACCTCGGTAGGGGACCACTATCACCACTGTCAGTCCTACAGAAATGCCATCACGTGAAGCGGGCAGAAATGGGATTTTTACTATTTTCTAGGGTTTTTCACCCTTTTTAAAGACATGGTGACCTACAAGAAAAAGAGGCACCTTTTTGGAGCAAGAAAACACAGAAAAAGAGGACCTTTGGAGTGGTTTTTGCGGCGGTGGAAAGCTCCCACCTTTCTCCTCCAAACTCCAGCCGAAGGGACCTCCATTGATTGAGCTCGAAGGAAGTGGTGTGCTAAGCACCCAGAAGGGGCTAGCACACCAAGGCGTTTCGTGGTGGTTGAAGAAGCCGACGACTTGCACAACCGAGGGTGTCTTCTAGTCCTCCTTCCTTTGCTTTATTTTTCATATTTTATGAGGATGATTGTTAAAAATGTTTAAGGTTTTATGTGGATGATATTACTTTTATCATTTTGCACCACCATGTGAGCTTTGTTTAGGTGGTTGCTTTTGTGGATGATTATCTTTGCTTTTATTAATATATTGCCTTCTATGTGTTTGTATATTTGCTTTGCTCATTGTTGATAATCATCTATGCATTGTAAGAGGCACGGAAGTGTCCCGTGTTTAGGTGCATGCTAGAGCACTCGGAAGAGGCGTAGCTATAGATCCTTAGATCATCCGGAAGGAGCTAAGGGAGGATCTACGTGAACAATGGGTTCTAGACTGAAAATAGAGCCTAATCTAAGCCTAGAGCACTCGGAAGAGGCGTAGGTGATGGTTTCAACGACTAAAAGGAGTGTGCTTTATCGATAGGCTAGTGCTACTCGAGTGACGCGAGATGCCATGGCATTTTTAGTCTATCAGGTTCCTATGACTCGGAAGAGCGGGAAAACTTTAGAAACCTCTGTCGAGTAGATATACACCATAGTTGCTTTATGTTAGTAGGAGTGAGGGTAAGAAGTTCATAGGAGTCACCACCAGTCATTCCCGAGAGAGTTCGTCAATAGAGGGATAGAACAACATTTTGTTTAACGTGTTCTTGCATCCTGCTTTTGCCTCAGCATTTACAAACTGCTTTCTTTATTTTACTTGTTATCTTGCAATCACACTGCTCTCCACTCCACATATCACTTCTATACATCCACCTTGCCATCATCATCCATTCCATTTTGCCGTGGCATATTTTAGTTGCTTGCATTCTAGAATTGCCATAACATTTCTACATAACACCTCACCGTACATATCCATTTTCTCTTATTTATATCTTTTTCTTAGTTTTTCCTTTTTAGTTAGTGACACCTTTTTGCCTTGACAAAATTAACTTGCACTTTACCTGAGATCCTCGTGGGAACGATACTCACTCACCCTATTATTACTTGTATGACTGTGTATACTTGCACATATATGTGTGTTCACATACATCATTTATAGCAACACACAGAACACACCAATTAATCAAAAATCCTATAATAAACTATTTGAACTCATAAAAATTGATTTAATATCATTTTACGATCGTTTTGTTGGGTTTAAAACGTGCGTGTCTAATTGGGCTTCATAGAGAACCCGTTCGAATTTTAACAGAGTAAAAATCTAAAAATTTAAGATTAATTTTTATAATTAGGTTAAAAATCCCACAATTAACTATCTGAACCCATAAAATTTTATTTAATATCATTTTGCGGTGATTTTTTTGGGTTTAAAGCGTGCATGTCTAAATGGGTTTTATTGAGAACCTGTTCGAATTTTAAATAAGTAAAAATCTAAAATATTAGGATTAAAATGTATAATTAGGATCAAAAATCTTATAATAAATTATTTGAACTCATAAAAATTTATTTCATATCATTTTACGATCGTTTTGTTGGGTTTAAAGCATGCGTGTCTAGTTGGGCTTCATAGAAAACCCGTTCAAATTTTAACCGAGTAAAAATCTAAAAATTTAAGATTAATTTTTTAATTAGGTTAAAAATCACACAATTAAATATCTGAACCCATAAAATTTTATTTAATATCATTTTACGGGGATTTTATTGGGTTTAAAGCGTGCATTTCTAAATGGGTTTTATTGAGAACCTAATCGAATTTTAAACGAGTAAAAATCTAAAATATTAGGATTACGATGTATAATTAGGATCAAAAATCCTATAATAAACTATTTGAACTCATAAATTTGATTTAATATCATTTTACAATCGTTTTGTTGGGTTTAAAGCTTGCATGTCTAGTTGGGCTTCATAGAGAACCTGTTCGAATTTTAACCGAATAAAAATCTAAAAATTTAAGATTAATTTTTATAATTAGGTTAAAAATATCACAATTAACTATCTAAACCCATAAAATTTATTTAATATCATTTTGTGGTGATTTTGTTGTGTTTAAAGCGTGCATGTCTTAATGGGCTTTATTGAGAACCTGTTCTAATTTTAAACGAGTATAAATCTAAAATTTTAGGATTAAGTTGTATAATTAGGTTCAAAATCCTATAATAAAGTATTTAAACTCATAAAAATTGATATAATATTATTTTACGATCATTTTGTTATGTTTAAAGCATGTATGACTAGTTGGGCTTGATAGAGAACCGTTCGAATTTTTACCGAGCAAAAATCCAAAAATTTAAGATTAATTTTTATAATCAGGTTAGAAATCCCACAAATAAATATCTGAACTCATAAAATTTTATTTAATTTCATTTTACGGTGATTTTGTTAGGTTTAAAGCGTGCATGTCTAAATGGGCTTTATTGAGAACCTGTTCGAATTTTAAACGAGTAAAAAACTAAAATTTTACCTTCCCACTTGGCCCAATCACTCGATTCAAGTCCAAACAACTCTGGGATAAGCTGAATATTATTGTCTAAGGATTCTTGAGCAAGGGATTACAAACTTGTATGAAGACCAAAGAATTCCATGGAGAAAGCTATTATTCATCATCTTTCAAAGACAATTGGGTTACACAAACCCAAATTGAGGGCCCAAATGAAGTACATGACCAGATTGTATTTAAACCTCCTTAATAGGTCATTTATAATTTGTGTTATTTTGGCCCAATACTACATTATGAAGTTTGGGTAAAATCTTTTAATTAAGGCCAATTAGAAATCAAATTTATTTAGGTAATAAGGCCTATAGAATAAGATAATATCATCCTCAAACATACAATATCCACCATTCTCCATGCTGCCCCATCACTTCATTTAATCTCCACCGTTCGTGTGAACATCCAAGGGACCAGAATTGAAGCTATCTTTTTCTCCTTAAATCAAGGCATCTCCAACATGGAAAGTCAAAGACCAAGGGAGCCATTTATGCATCAAGGAAGGAAATAACAAGATTCTCATGCCATTAATATTTCCAAATTTCTATAATTTTAATTATTATTTCCAATTATGTTTAGTCATCCTTCACCTATAAAAGGATGTGCCTTCCATGCTTTGTAGTCACTCAATTTCCTCCTGATATATGAAATACTTGGTTAGTTTATTTTTGCAAGTGTTGATAGCTTGTATCTTCGAAGATTTCTTCAACATAGTTGATACGGGGTTGGTTGTGAAGAAACAACATTCCTCGTTCATTCACGGACCTAGGATTGTAGCAAGTATTCCTCTGTAGCAAAAACAAACATGGTGTTGTGTTAGGATATTAAAAAGACTTAAAACAAAAAGAAAAATCATAATTGAAGGAGAAAGAAGTTGCCGGAAATTTTTGGACAGATTTGAAGGTTGAAGATGAAGTTCTTCAAGCATTCATCAATGGCAGTAACGTTCTTGAAGTTTGAACAAACTCCAAGGAAGAACCCGAACAATCTACTGAACGGACCCGAACCTTATCTTGAATCTGTTCGAAAACGGATTTGGACCCTTCAATTATCGAACAATTGAGAACCCGAAGTATCAAGTAACTTGACAACAATTTAGAATTGATAGTCAAGGAAAAGTTCTAAAAAGAACCAGGTTTGAGAGAAAATCTCACAAAGTAACTTATTCATCAAAAGTCTAACCTTGCCTTTACATATATAGGAATAAAGGAGAAGTTGGCCAAAATTGAATTTGTGGCTAATATTTGAACGAAAATAACTAAAATAAACCACTCAAGGGTTCATTTAATTTCAGCCAAGTGATTTGGCACATAAAACACATTTAACATGTGTTAAATGTTTGAATTTGAACACAAAACCACCCATTCTTATCCCTTGGGCGTTTGGTCTTCAAGAACAAGGGCTTTGTTTGGCTGGAAATGCATTTACACACCCACACATGTGCATAAGGCTGCCATATGTGTCCCACATGCATGGCACATGCCTAGGACACATTCCCTTCGTGTAGGATAGGTTTCAGCTACCGTAGATCACTTTAGCTTGAGTTGAGCTAGCTGGAAATTGAGTAGAGCTAAAACGAGCTAGTTGAGAGTGTAAGGAACTAAACGGAGCTGGGAGCTAAGCCTTTGAGCTCCCTCGAGCTAAGGTGAGTTGCGTGCACTCCATTGAGCTTCTTCTGAGCTGAATAGACTTACTTGAGCTGGTGTTCAGCTACATACACTCGCTTGAGCTGGAGATGAGCTGAGTATGCCCACTTGAGCTAAGGTTCTCCTAAGTACCTATATCAGAACAAGGCAAACACATCTAAAAAGCCTTGTAGTCTTATTTTAACCACACAAACACACTCAAAACCAAATGCAAACATAATTAACATAGTATATACATACATAAACACATATACTAATATATATACCTAAATATGTCACATATCAGCATGCAACACATTATAAACAACATATTCAAGGCATGAACATTCTCAAATGAATTTGAATTGTTAGCACAAGGAAAAGAGCTTCCCTGTATTTCTTTGCCTTAGAACGTGTGATAGGTCCTAATGGTAAGACCTCCGGATCAACCTGTTGAACTTGACATGATGTGCTCACATCAATAGTTCTTCAAGTTCTATGAGAGATAATCATTATTATATCATTTTCGCACTCGTTTATTGTTAATAAAGATAGATTTAAAGGCGATAATGGATATTTCTGGTTATCTTCCACTTTTCAGCATCCCAATACTTAATTCATGAATTTATCTATTATTTGGTATAAAATAGGTGCAGTTAATGGTTTTCTCTCTTAGACAAGAAACTACCTCACAAGTAATGCCAGATAGCATGATGGATGCTGGAAACCAAAACTGGAATGCAGATTAGTACCCGCCTCGGCAGCACTTGGAGGCCGCGGCAGCACCTGACGAGCAAATATTGATATGATAGGCGATTTGAAGAGAAAAATAAGGTGGACGTTTTAAGATAAGTGGCATAGAAATCGGAGCTGGGAAACACACGAAAAGTCAAGGTCAAAGGCCACGTGGGAAAAGAATCCTTATAGGAATAAACTAGGAAATAAAATAAATATCTTTTATTTAAGTACTTAACTTGTGTTTTACTCCAAGTTGTATTCCTACTCTGGAAAGGTTTGCCCTAGGCCAAGCCTATATAAACCATAGCCTATGTAGAGAGGAGAACATCTCGAAATCAAGTGATCATAGAAAACCCTAAACTCCTCCATTGCCCCCTTGGGGTTTTTGTTAGTTTGTGGAGTAGTTGTGGAAGAAAATTGTACTTTGCTTTCTTGTTTCATGCAATAAAATATCAAGGTTTGCTTATTCTTTGCCATTCATTGTTCTTGCATTCAAACTCGGGAGAGAAGTTTGTGAGAGATCTATTTATCTAATATCGGGAGAGTTATATTCACAAAAGGGATAAGTACGGTATTTTTCTAGTTGGAAAATACTAACTCGGTCTAGGGATAGGTTAGAGTTTCAGCGGCTAAAAGAAGTGTGAGATTGGTTGGTGGTTATAATTGATTCCGCCGGGAGGTATCATCAAAGACTAATCGTCAACAGTACTTCGACTTAGGGATAAGCGGAGTCATCAGAGGACACTTTGCCAAACCTTGAAGAAGTCCACCCAAGAGCAAGGGATTGCCGCGGCGGACGTAATCCTTCACTGTTAAACTGTAGTTCTGCCGGGGCAGTGTTGTATAATTGCATGAGACATAAACAAGTCAATTGAACCCACACTACGAAGCACTCTAACCTACCCCACTTTTCCATCGTTGATTTCTTGATCATTTATCTTTATCACTTTAATTAGATTTCTTAGTTATAATCCAACTCAATTATTTGTGTCTTTATTTTCCATTGTGCAGGAATAATAAATTGCGTAAGTAAAGCTAATCCCTGTGGGTTCGACATCTTAAATACTACAATTTGACAAAGGTGGAAGGACGAATGCTTCATCGTAAAAGCAGGACTTTCTAGCCTCCATCAAATTTGGCACCATTGCTCGGATTGGCGATTCCAACTTTCCTTTTTATTTTTCCTGCACTACTATCTTAGGAAATTAGTTTAATTATTTTTGAGTTATTTGTTTTAGGAAATAAGTTTAATTATTTTTGAGTTATTTTTTTAGGATGAAATTTCAAGGAGAAGCCATGAAGCATATAAAACGACCCTGAAATCGAGCTCGTCGTCCTGCCCAAGAAGGTTGCCTCGGCATAATATCACATCGGAAGGTTGCCTCGATAGCATAATGCCACGGCGGAGGTTACCTCGGCGGCAATCTGCCAACGGCGGAAGGTTGCCTCGGCGGAAAAATGTGAAGGAGGGTTGGCCACCCAAGAACATATGATGACGGTTTTTAGTTTCTTTCTCAACAAAATCCACACAAACTGATGACCCTCAGGGTACAGAAGAGGCCGTGATGCGACGTATAAATATTGGTTTATCTTTTCCTTGTCTCTTAATTTTTATCTTGTCTTTTATTGTTCTCTTATGCTCAGATATATGCATTGAGGACAATGCATCCCTCAAGTTTGGGGGAGTATTGATCTTATTTTTTGCCTTATAAAAATATATGCCATGTATGGAAATTATTCAGATTATCTTACTACTGCCTTAAATTTTGTCCTTACAATAATTATAGTTTTATGCAAAAAAAAAAATTTAAGTCTGTTGAATTTTATTGAGACCGCCTCGGCAACAATATATTCTCCAGCCACTGCAACAGTATGCACCATTCACTAGACTTGAAATCAGAAAGGTCTCTTAGGATTAGTACTTAAGATTATACTATGAGCCTTAAAAATCCATAAACACTGCTAGTCTTATTTGATTTTAAAAGTTCTTTTATTTGAAAAACAATAAGGACTTAGGCTTAGATTTTAACTAGAGGTGTCTATCACCGGCTCTAGTTTAGTCCATAGAGGTGCCTATCACTAGCTCTAGGACTTAGTCTTTTTTCCCACTTACTAGAGGTTCCCGAAATTAGCTCTAGTAAGAGTAGTTAACACTTGCGGTGCCCGAAAAATGGCTCAAGCAGTATAAGTATATAGCAATATATATTTATATACCAAACAGGGAAAAGGAAAGAAAAATAATTGAAGAAAAATCTTAGTCGGAAGTCTTGAGCTAGAAAAAAGATTAGAACTTAGATAATCAACTTTGACACAGCTACGCACACACTCACCAAGACTCATAATCCAGTTTCAAGGAATTCTTAGAACCTAGAAGAGGCCGAGTCAAGAAAGGAATTCTGTCGCGGTAGGCAGGACGGTATATTACTTTAAAATTCCTTACTTAAAAATCTATCTTTTGCATTGCTTGAGGACAAGCAATAGTTCGAGCTTGGGGGTGTGATGAATGCCCAAAAGTCCTCATTTTTATATCATTTTCCCACTCGTTTATTGCTAATAAAGACAGATTTAAAGGCGATAATTGATATTTCTGGTTATCATCCACTTTTCAGCATCCCAATACTTAATTCATGAATTTATCTATTATTTGGCATAAAACAGGTGCAGTTAATGGTTTTCTCTCTTAGACAGAAAACTACCTCACAGGTAATGCCTGATAGCATGATGGATGCTGGAAACCAAAACTGGAATGCAGATTAGTACCCGCCTCGGCAGCACTTGGAGGCCGCGGTAGCACCTGACGAGCAAATATTGATATGATAGGCGATTTGAAGAGAAAAATACGGTGGACATTTTAAGACAAGCGGCATAGAAATCGGAGCTGGGAAACATACAAAAAGTCAAGGTCAAAGGCCACGTGGGAAAAGAATCCTTATAGGAATAAACTAGGAAATAAAATAAATATCTTTTATTTAAGTACTTAACTTGTGTTTTACTCCAAGTTGTATTCCTACTTTGGAAAGGTTTGCCCTAGGCCAAGCCTATATAAACCATAGCCTATGTAGAGAGGAGAACATCTCGAAATCAAGTGATCATAGAAAAACCTAAACTCCTCCATCGTCCCCTTGGGGTTTAGGTTAGTTTGTGGAGTAGTTGTGGAAGAAAATTGTACTTTGCTTTCTTGTTTCATGCAATAAAATATCAAGGTTTGCTTATTCTTTTCCATTCATTGTTCTTGCATTCAAGCTCGAGAGAGAAGTTTGTGAGAGATCTATTTATCTAATATCGGGAGAGTTAAATTCACGAAAGGGATAAGTACGGTATTTTTCTAGTTGGAAAATACTAACTCGGCCTAGGGATAGGTTAGAGTTTCAGCGGCTAAAAGAAGTGTGAGATTGGTTGGTGGTTATAATTGATTCACGCCGGGAGGTATCATCAAAGACTAATCGTCAACAGTACTTCGACTTAGGGATAAGCGGAGTCATCAGAGGACACTTTGCCAAACCTTGAAGAAGTCCACCCAAGAGCAAGGGTTTGCCGCGGCGGACATAATCCTTCACTACTGAGGCAGTAAAATTGTAGTTTTGCCGGGGTAGTTTTGTATAATTGCATGAGACAGAAACAAGTCAATTGAACCCACACTACGAAGCACTCTAACCTACCTCACTTTTCCATCCTTGATTTCTTAATCATTTATCTTTATCGCTTTAATTAGATTCCTTAGTTATAATCCAACTCAATTATTTGTGTATTTACTTTTCCATTGTGCAGGAATAATAAATTGCGTAAGTAAAGTCAATCCCTGTGGGTTCGACATCTTAAATACTACAATCTGACAAAGGTGGAAGGACGAATGCTTCATTGTAAAAGCAGGACTTTCTAGCCTCCATCAGAATGTATGGCAAACGAATACAACAGACATTATGTCTACTACTATTGACTACTTTCAAAATATGTTCTCATCCTCATCCCCTACTATTGCATCTTCCATTATGGAAAACATTCCTACTATTGTAACTGAGGCGATGAATAATGCCCTTATTAATGACTTCACAGCAGATGAAGTAACTATTGCTTTTCGCGATATTGACCCACGGAAAGCTCCGGGGGTTGATGGATTCCCAAGTGGTTGTTTTAGGAAGCACTAGGAGACCCTTGGCCGAGATTTTATACACCTTTGTCTTGGACTCTTACAAGGGTCGGTTAATATGGAAGAGGTCAATTGTACTATCATTGTTCTTATACCTGAGATCAACGAACCCACGACTATGCGCCACCTTAGACCTATTAGCCTTTGTATTGTCCTTTACAAGACTGTTGCGAAAGTTCTTGTTAATCGTCTGAAATCTATTATACCTTTTTGTATAAGTGGTAATCAAGCTGCTTTTGTTCAAGGACAAAATATTACTGACAACATTCTCATTGCTCATGAGCTTATTCACACCTTAAATATCGATGGGACCTCACTTGCCAAAGGTGCTAACTTAAAGTTAGACATGGAAAAGGCCTTCGACCGTGTTAAATGGCCTTTCCTCGAACAAATTATGCTTAAGCTAGGTTTTAATACTCAATGGGTTTCCCTTATCATGAGATGTATATCCTCTATTTCCTTCCAAGTACGTGTCAATGACTCTCTTTCCCAATCCTTTAAACCTCATAGAGGTTTGCGGCAAGGGGACCCTCTTTCTCCTTTCCTTTTTCTTTTTTGTAGCCAAGTCTTTCAGCATTGCTCAATGCTAAGAAAGCAAATGGAAATCTTCTTGGGCTTTGTGCTAGCAGAAATGGACCACGCATTAACCACCTCTTTTTCGCGGATGATTGTGTTGTTTTCATTAAGAATACAACTACAGAAGCTCAATGTCTTAAGGATGTTCTACATACATATGCTATTTCGTTCAGGTAGGCGCTTCAATCAGAAATTAATAATATCTTCCATGTAAGGGAAGTTGATGATCTAGGTATTTATCTGGGAGTCCCTCCCTTAATAGGAAAGAACAAGATAACGGCCTTAGGGTTTACCAGGGAGAAAATGAATTCCTGCCTTAGTAAATGGGATAAACACCTTCTATCCTTTAGTGGTAAAGAAATCTATATTAAATCAGTCCTTCAATCTATGTCTCAGTATGTTATGTCTTGCTACCTTTTACCATAAAACATCATTGATGACATGACCACATCGATATATCAATACTGATGGTTTGGCAAAACTAATAAACGATGTTGGCATATGCTTCCTTGGGACACTATTTGCCTGCCGAAAGTAGGAGGTGTAGGTTTTCGTGATCTACACTTCAATGTTGCTTACTAGGCAAACAAATTTGGCGTTTGATTTGTGAGTCTGATAATCTCCTTAGTCAAGTCTACAAATGTAAGTATTACCCATCGGGCTCTATTCTTGAATTTGATCACACTCGGAGTTCATCTTTTGCTTGGAAAGGTCTTAGTATAGCCCTATCTAAACTCCGCAATGGTTTCTTCAAACGGCTAGGTATATCTAGTCAAATTCAGATCCACTTTGACAACAAGGGCGACTCTCAACCTGTAAGAGACTACTTCTCCCATGAAGATGCTAACACCATCCTTAATATGCCAATCATTAATGAAACAAAAGACACCACCCTTTGGGGTCACCATGACTCTGGCATGTACACGGTTCGATTTGGATACCAATTTTTGTAGTTACAGCTGGGGCCAGTTAACAGGCCCTCCAAACTTTGGAAAGTTCTATCTAAACTGCCTACTCTACCCAAGGTTCGCACCTTTGGATGGCGTTTATATCATGATGCACTCCCATTTGGCCATAAACTCCTCTAGGCCAATCTTGGTACGGGGGTATGCCCGATCTGTAACATGACCATCTGATATGTTTCGATCTTGTTGATGATGCTAAATGGCAAAATTTGATTGTAGGACCTAGGAAGGAAGCAAGTTTCTCGCAAGAAGTGGCTGCAAAATGAAGAATTAAGGATAATGGATGAAAGGAATAGGTGAAAGGAATGAAAGGAATAGTTTAAGGACTGATTTGGAAGCGGAAGGATATGTGGTGTTGATACGGGTGAATGGATGTTTAGGACATTTTGTGGTGATGACAAAGGATTGAGATGATGAATGGAATGAGAGGATATGTAATGAATGGTGAAATGGAAATAGTATCTTAAAGATACTCAAGGAAGAAACTAGGTTATAGAAAACCTAATCCTGAACCTTATATTGATCTTTAAGGGGTGGTGATAAACGAACTTTGACCCTTTTAGTATATAAACTAAAAGAACCAGAAGTATCAAGATGGATTGAAAGTGTTTGACGCCACAAGTACAAAAGTCCTTGATAAGTTGATAAAGTTCTAAGAAGAACTAAACGAGAGAAAAATCTCACAAGTAATTTTATATAATCTCAATGGTGTGTTTATAAAATGAAATACAAGTCCCATTTATAGTTTTCTAAGGGGTTTGGCCTAAATAACCTCTAACTATTCAGACAACCATTCATTTGAATGGTGTCTCCCTCCAAATCTATTAGAAGAGTTGTAACTTTTCGGTCCAACCTGCACAGTCTTCAGTATTTGAGCCATATATCGAGCTCCAGATATCGGATTGATGCGATTCAACATATGTTCGAAAGATAAGAGATAGAGGAACAGAAACCCAATTCTTCTTGTATCCTGCTCGAAATTGGCAAACAAGTGGACCATCATGAATCTGTTCAATGAAAAGTGGTATCTCTTTGTTTTGGCGACCACTTGCTTTCCCTCCATGATCTTGGCGCCCAATGTGGATGATGGACGGGCATGATGATTGGTGAAGGGTAGGTGACCTTCGGGTGTTCAGTTGGGAGTGATAGCTGGAGCTAAGGTGAGCTAATCGAGCTGGGAGTGAGCTAGATTGAACTGAGCTATCTAGATGAAAGATTTAGCTAAAGTTTGAAGCTGAAATAAGCTAATCCAAGCTGCCTTTAGCAAAGTGAGCTAGTCCATTAGCTTCCTTATACTCTCTTCTAGTGCGAGGAGTGTTTTGGAGCTGATCCGAATCTCCTAAGGTCTCGTTTTGAATTATGCTTCCTTTGAGCTCGTATGGGATTTGTGAGCTGTCATGGAGCTATACTTTAGTCCTTTACGTATTGTAGGAGTATTCCATGCATTTCCAAGCTATTATGAAGTTGGCTCCTTGTGTTTCCAGCATTGCCTTCCGTTTAGCTTCTTCTAAGCTGACACCGAGCTAATACTTACTCCTTGAGCTGTAGGTAAGTCCTATGAAGAAAACATAATAATAGAAATAATGAGAATACTTAAAATAACTTAATATAAATTTAGATCTAAGCTAAAACTTAGTAATGTGGTTATAATGACTATTCATGTTTATAGCTTAATTAAATATCTCTTAAGTATCTTACTATAAAAGTAATAAATACTAATATCAGTAAGAAAACTCCCCTTTGATCCCATGCGTGAAATGAAGTATGAAAGCATGAGATAAATGAGAAGAAATGTGCATGCATCACCATTGAAACCACCCTCCATGCTTTGTGGGACTGTCCTAGTGCCAAGGAGGCGCTCCAGTTGTTAGGGCTCCCTTCATAAACCTTCTCCAATACCTTTGTCTCCCCCCACCAATGGCTTTTTGAAGTAGCTGGTTTTCTTTCCTTACATCAGTTTTCACTCCTTATCATGATCCTTTGGAACTTATGGAATCGCCAAAATGACTTTATCCATAATAGCCATCTCCAACCGGTTTGGTTATCTGTTTCCAATTCAAAAAGACTTTTTAATGATTATACATCAATTAATGATGCCTCCCATATACGTTCCCGGCTAGCTGAGCCCACTTTTGCTCAAGCTAGATGCACGAAACTGGATCCTGGCTTCGTCAAGATTAACATGGATGGCGCTTTTGACCCCCTGTTAAGGAGTGTTGCTGCTGGCATCATTGCTCGGGATTCCTTTAGCGTCGTCCTTGGTGGTTGTTCTATGCCGCTCATTTACCCGGACTCCGCTTCTGCAGAGGCTCTTGCAATTTTGGAAGGTTTAAAGTTTGTTGTTGTTAATGGTTGGACTCATGTGGTCTTTGAAACTGATTCAGCTTCCATTGCTAACAAGGTTAACAACTCACATCATCCAGATCTCTCCACAGTGATTCATTTAGTTTCTCGAATCTACTCCACTCTTGGTACTTTGCCTGATTGTAAGATTTGTTATGTACCTAGAGATGCAAACGTTGTAGCCCATGTCTTAGCTTCAAGGGCTCTTTGTTCTTTTCGTTCTTGTTATTTTGACTGTAACTTTCCCGATTTTATTCGGGCTTCTGTAAACTCAAAGAGGTTCTCCTCTTCTTCTCAATAAAACCATGGGTATTCTTTTCACCATAGGGGCCTACTCACCTCTCGAGGTGATGGGCTATAGTTTGGTTTTTAATGAGGCCCTTTCCTTCAAAAAAAATTGCAACGGGTTCAATAAATAGCCCAATGAGATATGGACGCTTTAAACCCAACAAACCGGCCACAAAATATGATTTAATTAAATTAAAGGAGTTCAAATAGTTAATTATGAGCTTTTAAATATGATTAAATCATTTAATGTCAATTTTAGAGCACTTTACTCTGTTTAAATTCTAATGTGATAACTATAAATCTCGTTTAGATATGCACACTGTGAATCTAACAAAACGAACACAAAATAAGAATAAACCAAATTTCATGAGTTCAAATAGTTTATTTATTGGCTTTGGAACCAAATTATACAACTTAATCTTAACTTTAGAACATTTTACTCGGTTAAAATTCCAATGGATTTACTAAATACCCCATTAAGACTTGCAAGCTTTAAACATCACAAACCGACCAAAAAATGAGATTCAATCAAATTACATGAGTTCAAATAGTTATAATAGAGCTTTTGAACATGATTAAACAGCTTATTCTCAAATTTAAAGCACTTTACTCAGTTTAAATTCCAATGTGATCACTATGAAGCTCCTTTAGATATGCACACTTTAAACCTAACAAAACGACCGCAAAATAAGAATAAATCAAAACTTCATGAGTTCAAATAGATAAGTATGGAATTTGAAACCAAATTATACAACTTAATCTAAATTTTAGAACAATTTACTCGGTTAAAATTGTAATGGGTTCACTAAATAGCCTTGTGAGACATGGACGCTTTAAGCCCAACAAACCGGCCACAAAATATGATTTAATTAAATTACAAGAGTTCAAATAGTTAATTATGAGCTTTTGAATATGATTAAACCACTTAATGTCAATTTTAGAGCACTTTACTCTGTTTAAATTCTAATGTGATCACTATAAAGCTTGTTTAGATATGTACACTATGAATCTGACAAAACGGACGCAAAATAAGAATAAATCAAATTTCATGAGTTTAAATAGTTTATTATGGGCTTTGGAACCAAATTATACAACTTACTCTTAACTTTAGAGTATTTTACTCAGAGAAAATTCCAATGGGTGTACTAAATAGCCCAATGAGACTTGCATGCTTTAAGCATAACAAACCAGCTACAAAATGAGATTCAATCAAATTACATGAGTTCAAATAGTTAATTATGAGCATTTGAACATGATTAAATAACTTAATCTCAAATTTAGAGCACTTTACTTGATTTAAATTCAATGTGACCACTATAAAGCTCATTTAGATATGCAGACTTTAAACCTAACAAAACGGCCGCAAAATAAGAATAAATCAAAACTTCATGAGTTCAAATATATAAAGTATGGACTTTGGAACCAAATTATACAACTTAATCTTAATTTTAGAGCAATTTACTCGGTTAAAATTGCAATGGGTTTCTAAGCGTTCCCTCTAACACCTTTCATGGTCTGCCATTATCGAACAAGTAACTTGTATTTCTGACATCTTCTTTTTTGAGGTACAATGGATGCAACTAGGCCCCGGAGCTTTTATAGCTCCTTTGTTGCTTTCTTTGTTTTACTCCATCATCTTTACTCATAAAGATGGATTCCCTCCTAGAATATATCTTTATCTTTTGATACAAGAATTGTTAAATTATTACAACACGAATATATATGGCACCACTCCCTCATCCTTTTGGTGGCCAGCGATGGCTTCGAGATTCTCTAGGTCTGCAACCGTAATCCATCTTGGGTCTATTATATTGGTTAGACATCAATATGTTTTTGTTGATGGCTTTCCTTCTTTCTTGTTATCCATCGTTTCCAACTCAAACTATTCAAGGAATTCGGTAAGATTGACCTTCTTATTATCCACTGGTACTATTCAGCTTTATCCATTATTACGTTGTGGCCATGACCAGATAGTGAATTATAGAGTGCTATTGTTTAGCTGCGACTATTTTTGTAAACAACGTATTCCATCTTGTTTTCATCATTTCCATGGCTCATGTTAGCACAAATAGCAACCAAGGTTTTTGGTCAGGCGAAAGGTTTTATCATATCGATGAATTGCTTCTCTAGAATCATGTCGACCTTGTGGAATAGATGGACCTGGTCCTTCACACTCGAGAAGTGTGTATGTATTATCGCCCTTTCCACCAATTACTCGTGTATTATAATTTTACAATGGTTTTTCGATATGAATTTCAATGCTAGTTTTCTATATGCTCTCTTTCTATCTTTATCATGGTTCTTATACCATGTATGTCTTACCTTCTTTTTTGTTACACTGCATAAACCACCCTTTCAAAGGGATTCCTCTAACACCTTCCATGGTGTACAATAATCAAACAAGACTACTTCTACCTTTTACCTTCTCTCCTTTGATGTTCAGTGGTTGCAACCAAGACCTGGAGTTTTGCTAACTCCATTGTTGTTTTCTTTCCCCCCTAATGATGGTTTTCCTTCTAATGTTTTTCTTTACCTTGTCAAGCAAGAACCCCATTTTTCAAATAGAGGTACTAAGCGGACCCCACCTTCTGATGAGGGTAACAAGCCTAAGTGCCCTCGACTGGTAACCAATGTTTTTTAGATTTAGAAAAAGCTGGGATGAGCAGCAGAAAAAACTCTCCGGCGGAGGTTGACGGTGATCAACCCCGCTGAGCAAAATGAAAATCTTATGCTGGAACTGCTAGGGTCTCGGCAACATCTAGGCATGTCTCACTCTACAACGTGCTACCTCTAAGCATGATGCCGACTTTCTTTTTCTTTGTAAAACTAGATTGAACAGACACAATATGGACCGTATTCGAATTAAGTTAGGAATGCAAGGTTGCATAGCCATTGATTCCAGCCCTTCCTGTACAGGGCTTGCTATTATTTGGAATAATAAAACTACTATTGATTTGCTTTCTTACTCGGATCGTCATATTGATGTCATTATACATTTTGGTCAATTGCAATTTCATTATTCTGGTGTACACGGTTTTGCTGAAACGACAAACAAATATAAAACTTGGCAACTAATGGACACATTACAATCAGCTTCTTCCCTTCCATGGCTCTTAGGGGGAGATTTTAATGAAATCCTGCACGACAACGAAAAGCAAGGTGGTATCCGTCGAGCAAGATCACAAATTAATAATTTTAGAGATTGTCTTTTGCGAAATGATTTCTTCGATTGTAAACCAAAATCTGGATAGTTCACTTGGACTAGATCTGGACCTAATACTAAAAACATTATGGAAAGAATCGATAGATTCCTTGGTAACTCCTCTTGGTTTAATATCTTTCCTAACTTCCAAGCTACGTCATTCTTTCAAGCCCGATCCGATCATTGTCCCATTTTACTGGACACTAGTCCTTCCCGTGCAATCGGATCGAAAGCTTCTAGGAACCTCTTCCGCTATGAGAATTGCTGGGCTGATAACCCAGAAGTCTCTTCCCGAGTTAGAGAGATTTGGTCTAACCCATCTAGCACGACCATTGTTAAACTTCATGAAATTAGGCATTTTCTCGAATCTTGGCAAACAAACCAACGTATCAAGTCGAATGAATGTATTAACCAGTTAACTGACTATATAAATACGTGCCTCAAGCGACAACTTTCAGATGTTGATATCAATAATTTTATTTCTGCAAAAAAATGAGCTTGATAGCTTGCTTAACGCAAAAGAAATCTATTGGGCACAACGAGCCCGCACCACCTGGCTAGAACATGGTCACAAAATACTTCCTTTTTCCATGCAAGAGCAAACACTCGCCGGCAAAAAAACCATATTACTGGGCTTTTCAACAATGCGAACATCTGGCAAACGCATACGGAAGATATCATGGCTACTGCCATTGATTACTTCCAGACTCTCTTCTCATCCTCTTCTCCTATTATTGCATCTTCCATTTTGGAAAACATTCCAAATATTGTTTCTGAGACCATGAACAATGACCTCAATAAGGAATTCACAACAGACGAAATTACAGTTGCTTTTCATGATATTGATCCGAGGAAAGCCCCGAGGGTTGATGGATTTCCGAGTGGTTTCTTTAGGAAGCATGGGATGTCCTTGGCCAAGACTTTATAAACCTCTGTCTTAGACTCCTAAATGGGTCTGTTAACATGAAAGAGGTCAATCGTACTATCATCGTTCTTATACCCAAAATTAGCGATCCCACAACTATGAGACATCTCAGACCTATTAGCCTTTGCACAGTTATTGATAAGTGCTCAACACACTATCACTTTTTACTCCTTTTATGGGCATTAATTACCGAATATACACCCACTTGGACCAATGCATGAACTCAATGTGATATATTTAGAAGTTAATCTCATAAAGATAATATTTACAGAAAAGGCACGTTTTACTGCATTTTTATATCTGTGCAGGAGAACTAGTGCCGCGGCAGCGACAAGGCCGAGGCAGGACCTGATGTCGAGGCAGCAGCAGAAAGACAGGAAGCAAGACTGTAGGCGATGGAAAGATAAAAATCCATGGGACGTGTTTGGACTTAAAGCCCATGAATCGGAGCTGGCTAACATGAGGAAAAACCCAAGAAAAGACCACGCGGGAAAGCCCCCTTAGCCGAATCAAACTTGGAAATATTTTAATTATGTACATGACTTGTTCCCTACTCCAAGTTGTATTCTACTTAGGAAAGGTTTGCCCTAGGTCTAGCCTATATAAAGACCTAGCCACCCAATGTAACACATACGGAATACCTAGGGAGAGAGAGCCGAATTCTATACTTGTCTTCTTTCTCTCCATTATGTTCTAAACCTTCTTAGGGATTAGGTGAAGGTTGCAATAAAATTATCAAGGTTTGCTTATCCTTTGTTATTCCTTGTTCTTGCATTCAAGCCCGGGAGGGAAGTTTGTGAGTAATCCATTTATCTAAGCTCGGGAGAGTTAGATTCACAAAAGGGGTAAGTACGGTGTTTTAATCACGAAATACTAACTCGGCCTAGGGATAGGTTAAGAGTTTCAGCGACTAAAAGAAGTGTGAGATTGGTTGGTGAGTATAATTGGTTCACGCCGGGAGGTATCATCAAGGACTAGTCATCAACAACACTCTGACTTAGGGATAAGCGGAGTCATTCAAGGACACTTTGCCGAACTTTGGTAAAGTTCAACCACGAGCAAGGCATTGCCGCGACGGACAAGTATCGTTGCTGCCAAGGCAGTAAACTGCAGTGCTGCCGAGGCAGTGATATACGATTGCATTGAGCAGAGACAAGTCAATCAAATCCACAATACGACGCAACTGGATCCTGACCCATCTTTCTCTATTATTAAATCTCTTTATTTTTGTTTAGTTATTTTAGTCTAGATAAACCAACTCAATTCACTTGTGTTTTTACTTTTCTACAGAACAAGAAAGTGAAGAAGACATATTAAGTCTACCAGTCCCTGTGGAGACGATAATCCGATAATTACTTATCACTTATTACTTTCGATGTGTCCACTTGCACTAAACGCGCACTTTTGACACGCGACAAGTTTTTGGCGCCGTTGCCGAGGACTGGCAACTAAATTTTGTTTTTTTTTTTATTTTCTTGTCTCTTTTTATTTTTATTTTACTCTTGTTTTTCTTGGTGTATGACCAGGGCCAATCCAACCAACCCCTTGTACGAGTTAGATCCAGAGATCGAAAGAACAAGGCAAAGGTTGAGGAGACAGATCCAAGGAGCCGTGGCAGATCACCCGGCAGGACAAAACTTACCTGCCGGCAATGGAGGACTTCCGCCGCCACCTGGGCCGCGGCAGCTCACTGTCAGAGACTTCCTGGAAGAGGAATTAAATGGATTAAACCCAAGAGTCATTACACCGGAGATAGAAGCAGCCCACTTTGAACTGAAACCTGCTATGTTCAATATGCTAAACACTATTGGACAATTTGGTGGGTCTGCAACCGAAGATGCAAGGCAGCACCTTAAGTCCTTCATGGAAATTTGCAACTCTTTCAAAATCCAAGGAGTCCATGAAGATGTCTTGCGATTGAAGCTATTCCCCTATTCATTGAGGGATAGGGCGAAAGCTTGGTTGAATAGCATTCCAGCAGGATCTATTGGATCTTGGAGTGAACTCTACCGTGATTTTATTACTCGTTTTAATCCAACTAATTTATATGATAGAATTCGTAATGAAATCACTTCTTTTCGACAGGCAGAAGACGAACCAATGTACGAGGCATGGGAGCGCTACAGAGATTTACTACACAAGTGTCCTTTGCATGGATTTCCCCTATGGACACAGGTGACAATGTTCTACAATGCCACGAATTCCCCGACAAGGATGATGTTAGATGCCTCGGCAAACGGAACACTCCTGGATAAAGCACCTGAGGAAGCTATTGAGATATTTAAATAAACTCGCGAAAAATGACTTCCAATTTCCGACATCTAGGCGAGGAGGAGTAAGATGCCAAGCCACGGTAAATGAATTAGACTCATCGAGTTCAGTGGCAGCACAATTGGCCTCTCTTACCAAGATGGTGCAAAACCTACAGTTACAACAAAATACCTGTGAGGTCAAGGTAATTGATTCATATTGTGACTTATGTGGAGGTAACCACAGTTCCTCTGATTGCATGAATCAAGAAACCGGTATGTATGTTGGGAACTACAACCACAACAATATGTTGTCCAACACATACAACCCCTCATGGAAGAGGCATCCAAGCTTATCATGGAGCAACCCTAACAATGCCTTAAACCCAATCACCCAACCTTCTGGATTTCAGCAACCGATGCAACAACTGCCGCAGCAGCAAGCCCAGCAGTCAATGTCGCAGCAGCAACTACAGCAGCAACCGGTAAGTTCACTAGAGAACACTCTCAAAGCCTTTATGATGAAAACTGAGTCATACATGGCAGAAAACAGTAATTTCATCAAAAGGACAGACGCTTTTATGAATAGAACTGAGATGAGGTTGCAAAATCAAGAGGCAGCCATTAAAACGCTGGAAACTCAGGTTGGGCAGTTTGCTCAAAGCATAAATACTAGACCACAAAGAGGACTACCTAGCAATACTGAAGTTGCTAAGGTAGTGGGCCATGAACAGTGTAAGGCAATTAATACTAGGAGTGGTCTACAGTTGAAGGAAAAGATCCCAGAGAGCCAAATTCAATCAGCGGATCAAGCAAAAGAAGAGGATGAGCAAACTGATAATACTGCCCCGGCAGAGAGCACAACAGCTCTTGAACAACCTACCGAGGCAGCAACAACTCCAGTGGTGCCAAGTATTAAATTCCAAACTAATGAAACCCTAGATAAGATGAGACCACCACCACCTTTCCCACAAAGGTTGAAAAGCAAAAACAGGACCAGCAATTTAAAAAGTTCCTCGACATCTTAAAGCAAGTCCACATCAACATACCGTTCGTAGAGGAAATTGAACAAATGCCTAACTATGCCAAGTTCTTAAAGGATATGGTATCAAAGAGGAAGGGAGTAGGTGAGTTTGAGACAGTGGCTGCTACCGAGGGATGCATGGCAATGCTGCACAACCGCATGCCACCGAAGTTAAAGGATCCTGGTTGCTTCACCATACCTTGTGCGAAAGGTAAGAATTATGAAGGTAAGGCTCTATGAGACCTTGGAGCAAGCATAAATCTCATGCCCAAATCAGTCTTTCAAAAGCTTGGAATTGGAAGGGCAAAACCTACAACCGTTATGCTCCAACTAGCGGATCGATCCTATGTGCAACCTGAAGGCAAAATCGAGGACATACTGGTAAGAGTAGATAAGTTTATTTTTCCTGCTGATTTTCTTGTCCTTGATTGTGAAGCAGATGAGAATGCACCGATCATCCTTGGGAGACCTTTCCTTGCAACTGGACGCACCCTAATTGACGTGGAAAAAGGAGAGTTGACGATGCGGGTCAATGACCAACAAGTCAAACTCAACGCATTCCACAACTTAAAAAATATGATGATCCAGAGGAGTGCAAGGCCATCCATACATAGACACTAAAGTATCCTGCCTTGGCAGTCTGCTCGGCAGGATATTCGGCAAAAAGATTAAGCCCAAGGTGGATGGACACACAGAAAAAAGGAGTGGCCCACAAACGATTCACAATACGGGCCAAAGAGAGAGAATCAACTCGGGAGATGCATTTGCATGCTCTCCACCAGTAACCTGATCTCTTCTCTTTTCTTTATTAATATATTAGGATTTGTTTGTTTATATTTTTTCATTTTTTTGCTTTAAGTATTTTTCTTTTGTGTGTTTAATTTTTATTTAGGAACAAGAAGCAAGAATAAAGGAGAAATAGTTCACAGCAGGAACTCTACCGAGGCAGAAAAATAGTCACAAGGCCGAGGCCTATATAAGAAACTCCTTCCTCTTGAACTATTCACTCTTGCTTTCTTGTTTTCTTTAGTATTCATAACAATCTCTCTCACATTACTCTCTGCCTACTCATAATCTTCGTAAAATTCTAGATTCTTTTCAAGATATACTTCAAGAAATCACATCTCTCAAATCTTGATGGCAACCTACAAGAGATTTGCCCCAGCCAATGTTGAAGATCATTTCAACCGATCTTTCATCGCTCGGCAACTGTGGAAAGAACAAGGTTTCCAGCATGCGGACGATGAAAACTACGGCATTGAGCACTACCTCTTCGACAGAATTAAGTACCAAAACTGGGAAATTTTCTGTCTCCAACCTGCCCAGGAGAATGCGACGATCGTGCGGGAGTTCTATGCGCACGGGCCCAGCAAAGACTCCCTCTTTGTTCACTGCCGCGGCAGGCCGGTTCAGTTAGATGCCGAGATCATCAACGACTTCTACGGCCTCACCCCGAACAGTGATGTTCATGCCGAATTCATGGAAGACATCACTACCGAGGACTACGAGCTCATCAAAGATGATCTTTGTTACGTAAATACTCCATGGGAAACCGGTACCCATAGAGGATCCGTAACAAGACAAAGCCTAAAGCCCGAGGCCAAGATGTGGAATACCTTTGTCAAGCGATGCCTCATCCCCACGTCCCACAATAGCACGGTGGACCACAAAAGATTGGTGCTTATCCAATCAATCATCAACAAGAGGACCATCAACGTTGGAGAGATCATCTTACGGGAAATTCACGAGTGCGGTAAGAAAGATAGGGGACCATTGTATTTCCCATGTTTGATCACGGGTTTATGTGTTGCTGCAGGTGTGCCCATTGAAGATACGGACGAATACACTCCCCCACGGCGAGGATGAACTAGAGACTTTTGCCACAAAGTCATGCAGATCACGCAGGCGAAGCCAGTCCAAGCAACGCCCCAGCAGTTCACTGCCGATACTGTTGTCGGGGCCCAGTACACGGTAGACATGCTAGACAGTGCCCACACCTCTGCCGCAGTAGACCCGTACCAGGAGATTTTGCAAAGGATGGCAGCAATGGACCTCAAGCAACAAAGGTACATGGAGTACCAAAGAGATTTCAACGGCACATTGGCCCAGATGCTGTTGCAAGCTTTTCCGGACCAAGGAGCGCATTTTCCAGAGTTTTCAAGCAACATGTTCGTCACTGCCGCTCCTTACACAGAGACTACAATAGTTCGAGTTTGGGGGTGTGATAAGTGCTCAACACACTATCACTTTTTACTCCTTTTATGGGCATTAATTACCGAATATACACCCACTTGGACCAATGCATGAACTCAATGTGATATATTTAGAAGTTAAGCTCATAAAGATAATATTTACAGAAAAGGCACATTTTACTGCATTTTTATATCTGTGCAGGAGAACTAGTGCCGCGGCAGCGACAAGGCCGAGGCAGGACCTGATGCCGAGGCAATAGTAGAAAGACAGGAAGCAAGACTGTAGGCGATGGAAAGATAAAAATCCAAGGGACGTGTCTGGACTTAAAGCCCATGAATCGGAGCTGGTTAACATGAGGAAAATCCCAAGAAAAGACCACGCGAGAAAGCCCCCTTAGCCGAATCAAACTTGGAAATATTTTAATTATGTACATGACTTGTTCCCTACTCCAAGTTGTATTCTACTTAGGAAAGGTTTGCCCTAGGTCTAGCCTATATAAAGACCTAGCCACCCAATGTAACACATACGGAATACCTAAGGAGAGAGAGCCCAATTCTATACTTGTATTCTTTCTCTCCATTATGTTCTAAACCTTCTTAGGGATTAGGTGAAGGTTCCCGAGTACATGTGAGAGGAGATTGTACCTTGTCTTTGTTTTCAATGCAATAAAATTATCAAGGTTTGCTTATCCCTTGTTCTTGCATTCAACCCGGGAGAGAAGTTTGTGAGTAATCCATTTATTTAAGCTCGGGAGAGTTAGATTCACGAAAGGGGTAAGTACGGTGTGCGAAATACTAACTCGGCCTAGGGATAGGTTAAGAGTTTTAGCGGCTAAAAGAAGTGTGAGATTGGTTGGGCTTCAAAGAGAACCCGTTCGAATTTTAACCGAGTAAAAATCTAAAAATTTAAGATTAATTTTTATAATTAGGTTAAAAATCCTACAATTAAATATCCGAACTCATAAAATTTTATTTAATATCATTTTGCGGGGATTTTGTTCGGCTTAAAGAGTGCATGTCTAAATGGGCTTTATTTTGAACCTGTTGGAATTTTATAGGGTAAAAATCTAAAATTTTAGGATTAAGTTGTATAATTATTTTCAACATCCTATAATAAACTATTTGAACTCATAAAAATTGATTTAATATCATTTTATGATCGTTTTGTTGGGTTTAAAGCTTGCGTGTCTAGTTGGGCTTCAAAGAGAACCCGTTCGAATTTTAACCGAGTAAAAAACTAAAAATTTAAGATTAATTTTTATAATTAGGATAAAAATCACACAATTAAATATCTAAACTCATCAAAGTAGATTTAATATCATTTTACGATCGTTTTGTTGGGTTTAAAGCATGTGTGTCTAGTTGGGCTTCAAAGAGAACCCGTTCGAATTTTAACCGAGTAAAAATCTAAAAATTTAAGATTAATTTTTATAATTAGGTTAAAAATCCTACAATTAAATATCTGAACTCATAAAATTTTATTTAATATCATTTTGCGGGGATTTTGTTCGGCTTAAAGCGTGCATGTCTAAATGGGATTTATTTTGAACCTGTTCGAATTTTATACGGATAAAAATCTAAAATTTTAGGATTAAGTTGTTTAATTATTTTCAAAATCCTATAATAAACTATTTGAACTCATAAAAATTGATTTAATATCATTTTTACGATCGTTTTGTTGGGTTTAAAGCTTGCGTGTCTAGTTGGGCTTCATAGAGAACCCATTCAAATTTTAATCGAGTAAAAATCTAAAAATTTAAGATTAATTTTTATAATTAGGTTAAAAATCCCACAATTAACTATCTGAAGCCATGCAATTTTATTTAATATCATTTTGCGATGATTTTGCTGGGTTTAAAGCGTGCATCTCTAAATGGGCTTTATTGTCAACCTGTTAGAATTTTAAACGAGTAAAAATCTAAAATTTTAGGATTAAGTTGTTTAATTATTTTCAAAATCCTATAATAAACGATTTGAACTCATAAAAATTGATTTAATATCATTTTACGATCGTTTTCTTGGGTTTAAAGCTTGTGTGTCTAGTTGGGCTTCATAGAGAATCCGTTCGAATTTTAACCGAGAAAAAATCTAAAAATTTAAGATTAATTTTTATAATTAGTTTAAAAGGCCCACAATTAACTATCTAAACTCATAAAATTTTATTTAATATCATTTTGCGGGGATTTTGTTGGGCTTAAAGCGTGTATGTCTAAATGGGCTTTATTGTGAACCTGTTCGAATTTTAAACGAGTAAAAATCTAAAATTTTAACATTAAGTTGTATAATTAGGTTCAAAATCCTATAAAAAAGTATTTGAACTCATAAAATTTGATTTACTATCATTTTACGATCGTTTTCTTGGGTTTAAAGCATGCGTGTCTAGTTGGGCTTCATAGAGAAACTGTTAGAATTTTAACCGAGTAAAAATCTAAAAATTTAAGATTAAGTTTTATATTTAGGATAAAAATCACAGAATTAAATATCTGAACTCATAAAATTTAATTTAATATCATTTTGCGGGGATTTTGTTCGGCTTAAACCGTGCGTTTCTAAATGGGCTTTATTTTAAACCTGTTCGAATTTTATACGGGTAAAAATCTAAAATTTTAGGATTAAGTTGTGTAATTATTTTCAAAATCCTATAATAAACTATATGAACTCATAAAAATTGATTTAATATCATTTTATGATCGTATTGTTGGTTTTAAAGCTTGCATGTCTAGTTGGGCTTCATAGAGAACCCGTTAGAATTTTAACCGAGTAAAAATCTAAAAATTTAAGATTAATTTTTATAATTAGTTTAAAAATCCCATAATTAACTATCTGAAGCCATAAAATTTTATTTAATTTCATTTTGCGGTGATTTTGTTGGGTTTAAAGCGTGCATCTCTAAATGGGCTTTATTGTGAACCTGTTCGAATTTTAAACGAGTAAAAATCTAAAATTTTAACATTAAGTTGTATAATTAGGTTCAAAATCCTATAAAAAAGTATCTGAACTCATAAAATTTGATTTACTATCATTTTATGATCATTTTCTTGGGTTTAAAGCATGTGTGTCTAGTTGGGCTTCATAGAGAAACTGTTCGAATTTTAACCAAGTAAAAATCTAAAAATTTAAGATTAATTTTTATAATTAGGATAAAAATCACACAATTAAATATCTGAACTCATGAAATTTAATTTAATATCATTTTGCGGGGATTTTGTTCGGCTTAAACCGTGCATTTCTAAATGGTCTTTATTTTGAACCTGTTCGAATTTTATACGGGTAAAAATCTAAAATTTTAGGATTAAGTTGTGTTATTATTTTCAAAATCCTATAATAAACTATATGAACTCATAAAAATTGATTTAATATCACTTTATGATCGTTTTGTTGGGTTTAAAGCTTGCGTGTCTAGTTGGGCTTCATAGAAAACTAGTTAGAATTTTAACCGAGTAAAAATCTAAAAATTTAAGATTAATTTTTTTAATTAGGTTAAAAGTCCTACAATTAACTATCTGAACTCATAAAATTTTATTTAATATCATCTTGCGGGGATTTTGTTGGGCTTAAAGCGTGCATGTCTAAATGGGCTTTATTTTGAACCTGTTCGAATTTTAAAGGAGTAAAAATCTAAAATTTTAGGATTATGTTGTATAATTATTTTAAAAATCCTATAATAAACTATTTGAACTCATAAAAATTGATTTAATATCATTTTTACGAACGTTTTGTTGGGTTTAAAGCTTGCGTGTCTAGTTGGGCTTCATAGAGAACCCATTCAAATTTTAACCGAGTAAAAATCTAAAAATTTAAGATTAATTTTTATAATTAGGTTAAAAATCCCACAATTAACTATCTAAAGCCATAAAATTTTATTTAATATCATTTTGCGGTGATTGTGCTGGGTTTAAAGCGTGCATCTCTAAACGGGCTTTTATTGTGAACCTGTTAGAATTTTAAACGAGTAAAAATCTAAAATTTTAGGATTAAGTTATATAATTAGGTTCAAAATCCTATAATAAACTATTTGAACGCATAAAATTTGATTTACTATAATTTTACGATCGTTTTCTTGGGTTTAAAACATGCGTGTCTAGTTGGGCTTCATAGAGAACCTGTTCGAATTTTATCCGAGAAAAAATCTAAAATTTAAGATTAATTTTTATAATTAGGTTAAAAGTCCCACAATTAACTATCTGAACTCATAAAATTTTATTTAATATCATCTTGCGGGGATTTTGTTGGGCTTAAAGCGTGCATGTCTAAATGGGCTTTATTTTGAACCTGTTAGAATTTTAAACGAGTAAAAATCTAAAATTTTAGCATTAAGTTGTATAATTAGGTTCAAAATCCTATAATAAACTATTTAAACTCATAAAAATTGATTTACTATCATTTTATGATCGTTTTCTTGGGTTTAAAGCATGCGTGTCTAGTTGGTCTTCATAGAGAAACTGTTCGAATTTTAACCGAGTAAAAATCTAAAAATTTAAGATTAATTTTTCTAATTACGTTAAAAATCCCACAATTAACTATTTGAACCCATAAAATTTTTTTTAATATCAATTTACGGTGATTTTATTAGGTTTAAAGCGTGCATGTCTAAATGGGCTTTATTGTGAACCTGTTCGAATTTTAAATGAGTAAAAATCTAAAATTTTAGGATTAAGGTGTAAAATTAGGTTCAAAATCCTATAATAAAATATATGAAATCATAAAAATTGATTTACTATCATTTTATGATCGTTTTGTTGGTTTTAATCCATGTGTGTCTGGTTGGGCTTCATTGAGAACCCGTTCGAATTTTAACCGAGTAAAATCTAAAAATTTAAAATTAATTTTTATAATTAGGTTAAAAATCTCACAATTAAATATCTGAACCTATAAAATTTTATTTAATATTATTTTTCGGTGATTTTGTTCGGCTTAAAGCATGCGTGCATGTCTAAATATGCTTTATTTTGAACCTGTTTGAATTTTATACGGGTAAAAATCTAAAATTTTAGGATTAAGTTGTTTAATTATTTTCAAAATCCTATAATAAACGATTTGAACTCATAAAAATTGATTTAATATCATTTTTACAATCGTTTTGTTGGGTTTAAAGCTTGCGTGTCTAGTTGGGCTTCATAGAGAACCCATTCAAATTTTAATCGAGTAAAAATCTAAAAATTTAAGATTAATTTTTATAATTAGGTTAAAAATCCCACAATTAACTATCTGAAGCCATGCAATTTTATTTAATATCATTTTGCGATGATTTTGCTGGGTTTAAAGCGTGCATCTCTAAATGGGCTTTATTGTCAACCTGTTAGAATTTTAAACGAGTAAAAATCTAAAATTTTAGGATTAAGTTGTTTAATTATTTTCAAAATCCTATAATAAACGATTTGAACTCATAAAAATTGATTTAATATCATTTTACGATCGTTTTCTTGGGTTTAAAGCTTGTGTGTCTAGTTGGGCTTCATAGAGAATCCGTTCGAATTTTAACCGAGAAAAAATCTAAAAATTTAAGATTAATTTTTATAATTAGTTTAAAAGGCCCACAATTAACTATCTAAACTCATAAAATTTTATTTAATATCATTTTGCGGGGATTTTGTTGGGCTTAAAGCGTGTATGTCTAAATGGGCTTTATTGTGAACCTGTTCGAATTTTAAACGAGTAAAAATCTAAAATTTTAACATTAAGTTGTATAATTAGGTTCAAAATCCTATAAAAAAGTATTTGAACTCATAAAATTTGATTTACTATCATTTTACGATCGTTTTCTTGGGTTTAAAGCATGCGTGTCTAGTTGGGCTTCATAGAGAAACTGTTAGAATTTTAACCGAGTAAAAATCTAAAAATTTAAGATTAAGTTTTATATTTAGGATAAAAATCACAGAATTAAATATCTGAACTCATAAAATTTAATTTAATATCATTTTGCGGGGATTTTGTTCGGCTTAAACCGTGCGTTTCTAAATGGGCTTTATTTTAAACCTGTTCGAATTTTATACGGGTAAAAATCTAAAATTTTAGGATTAAGTTGTGTAATTATTTTCAAAATCCTATAATAAACTATATGAACTCATAAAAATTGATTTAATATCATTTTATGATCGTATTGTTGGTTTTAAAGCTTGCGTGTCTAGTTGGGCTTCATAGAGAACCCGTTAGAATTTTAACCGAGTAAAAATCTAAAAATTTAAGATTAATTTTTATAATTAGTTTAAAAATCCCATAATTAACTATCTGAAGCCATAAAATTTTATTTAATTTCATTTTGCGGTGATTTTGTTGGGTTTAAAGCGTGCATCTCTAAATGGGCTTTATTGTGAACCTGTTCGAATTTTAAACGAGTAAAAATCTAAAATTTTAACATTAAGTTGTATAATTAGGTTCAAAATCCTATAAAAAAGTATCTGAACTCATAAAATTTGATTTACTATCATTTTATGATCATTTTCTTGGGTTTAAAGCATGTGTGTCTAGTTGGGCTTCATAGAGAAACTGTTCGAATTTTAACCAAGTAAAAATCTAAAAATTTAAGATTAATTTTTATAATTAGGATAAAAATCACACAATTAAATATCTGAACTCATGAAATTTAATTTAATATCATTTTGCGGGGATTTTGTTCGGCTTAAACCGTGCATTTCTAAATGGTCTTTATTTTGAACCTGTTCGAATTTTATACGGGTAAAAATCTAAAATTTTAGGATTAAGTTGTGTTATTATTTTCAAAATCCTATAATAAACTATATGAACTCATAAAAATTGATTTAATATCACTTTATGATCGTTTTGTTGGGTTTAAAGCTTGCGTGTCTAGTTGGGCTTCATAGAAAACTAGTTAGAATTTTAACCGAGTAAAAATCTAAAAATTTAAGATTAATTTTTTTAATTAGGTTAAAAGTCCTACAATTAACTATCTGAACTCATAAAATTTTATTTAATATCATCTTGCGGGGATTTTGTTGGGCTTAAAGCGTGCATGTCTAAATGGGCTTTATTTTGAACCTGTTCGAATTTTAAACGAGTAAAAATCTAAAATTTTAGGATTATGTTGTATAATTATTTTAAAAATCCTATAATAAACTATTTGAACTCATAAAAATTGATTTAATATCATTTTTACGAACGTTTTGTTGGGTTTAAAGCTTGCGTGTCTAGTTGGGCTTCATAGAGAACCCATTCAAATTTTAACCGAGTAAAAATCTAAAAATTTAAGATTAATTTTTATAATTAGGTTAAAAATCCCACAATTAACTATCTAAAGCCATAAAATTTTATTTAATATCATTTTGCGGTGATTGTGCTGGGTTTAAAGCGTGCATCTCTAAACGGGCTTTTATTGTGAACCTGTTAGAATTTTAAACGAGTAAAAATCTAAAATTTTAGGATTAAGTTATATAATTAGGTTCAAAATCCTATAATAAACTATTTGAACGCATAAAATTTGATTTACTATAATTTTACGATCGTTTTCTTGGGTTTAAAACATGCGTGTCTAGTTGGGCTTCATAGAGAACCTGTTCGAATTTTATCCGAGAAAAAATCTAAAATTTAAGATTAATTTTTATAATTAGGTTAAAAGTCCCACAATTAACTATCTGAACTCATAAAATTTTATTTAATATCATCTTGCGGGGATTTTGTTGGGCTTAAAGCGTGCATGTCTAAATGGGCTTTATTTTGAACCTGTTAGAATTTTAAACGAGTAAAAATCTAAAATTTTAGCATTAAGTTGTATAATTAGGTTCAAAATCCTATAATAAACTATTTAAACTCATAAAAATTGATTTACTATCATTTTATGATCGTTTTCTTGGGTTTAAAGCATGCGTGTCTAGTTGGTCTTCATAGAGAAACTGTTCGAATTTTAACCGAGTAAAAATCTAAAAATTTAAGATTAATTTTTCTAATTACGTTAAAAATCCCACAATTAACTATTTGAACCCATAAAATTTTTTTTAATATCAATTTACGGTGATTTTATTAGGTTTAAAGCGTGCATGTCTAAATGGGCTTTATTGTGAACCTGTTCGAATTTTAAATGAGTAAAAATCTAAAATTTTAGGATTAAGGTGTAAAATTAGGTTCAAAATCCTATAATAAAATATATGAAATCATAAAAATTGATTTACTATCATTTTATGATCGTTTTGTTGGTTTTAATCCATGTGTGTCTGGTTGGGCTTCATTGAGAACCCGTTCGAATTTTAACCGAGTAAAATCTAAAAATTTAAAATTAATTTTTATAATTAGGTTAAAAATCTCACAATTAAATATCTGAACCTATAAAATTTTATTTAATATTATTTTTCGGTGATTTTGTTCGGCTTAAAGCATGCGTGCATGTCTAAATATGCTTTATTTTGAACCTGTTTGAATTTTATACGGGTAAAAATCTAAAATTTTAGGATTAAGTTGTTTAATTATTTTCAAAATCCTATAATAAACGATTTGAACTCATAAAAATTGATTTAATATCATTTTTACAATCGTTTTGTTGGGTTTAAAGCTTGCGTGTCTAGTTGGGCTTCATAGAGAACCCATTCAAATTTTAACCGAGTAAAAATCTAAAAATTTAAGATTAATTTTTATAATTAGGTTAAAAATCCCATAATTAACTATCTGAAGCCGTAAAATTTTATTTAATATCATTTTGCGGTGATTTTGCTGGGTTTAAAGAGTGCATCTCTAAATGGGCTTTATTGTGAACCTGTTAGAATTTTAAACGAGTAAAAATCTAAAATTTTATATTAAGTTGTATAATTATTTTAAAAATCCTATAATAAACTATTTGAACGCATAAAAATTAATTTAATATCATTTTACGATCGTTTTCTTGGGTTTAAAGCTTCCGTGTCTAGTTGGGCATCATGGAGAACCCGTTTCAATTTTAATCGAGAAAAAATCTTAAAATTTAAGATTAATTTTTATAATTAGGTTAAAAGTCCCACAATTAACTATCTGAACTCATAAAATTTTATTTAATATCATTTTGCGGGGATTTTGTTGGGCTTAAAACGTGCATGTCTAAATGGGCTTTATTTTGAACCTATTCGAATTTTAAACGAGTAAAAATCTAAAATTTTAGGATTAAGTTGTATAATTATTTTAAAAATCCTATAATAAACTATTTGAACTCATAAAAATTGATATAATATCATTTTTACGAACGTTTTGTTGGGTTTAAAGCTTGCGTGTCTAGTTGGGCTTCATAGAGAACCCATTCAAATTTTAACCGAGTAAAAATCTAAAAATTTAAGATTAAATTTTATAATTAGGTTAAAAATCCCACAATTAACTATCTGAAGCCATGCAATTTTATTTAATATCATTTTGCGGTGATTTTGCTGGGTTTAAAGCGTGCATCTCTAAATGGGCTTTATTGTGAACCTGTTAGAATTTTAAAGGAGTAAAAATCTAAAATTTTAGGATTAAGTTGTATAATTAGGTTCAAAATCCTAGAATAAACTATTTGAACTCATAAAATTTGATTTACTATCATTTTACGATCGTTTTCTTGGGTTTAAAGCTTGCGTCTCTAGTTGGGCTTCATAGAGAAACTATTCGAATTTTAACTGAGTAAAAATCTAAAAATTTAAGATTAATTTTTATAATTAGGATAAAAATCACACAATTAAATATCTGAACTCATAAAATTTAATTTAATATCATTTTGCGGGGATTTTGTTCGGCTTAAACCGTGCATTTCTAAATGGGCTTTATTTTGAACCTGTTCGAATTTTATACGTGTAAAAATCTAAAATTTTAGGATTAAGTTGTTTAATTATTTTCAAAATCCTATAATAAACTATTTGAACTCATAAAAATTGATTTAATATCATTTTTACGATTGTTTTGTTGGGTTTAAAGCTTGCGTGTCTAGTTGGGCTTCATAGAGAACCCATTCAAATTTTAACCGAGTAAAAATCTAAAAATTTAAGATTAATTTTTATAATTAGGTTAAAAATCCCACAATTAACTATCTGAAGCCGTAAAATTTTATTTAATATCATTTTGCGGTGATTTTGTTGGGTTTAAAGAGTGCATCTCTAAACGGGCTTTATTGTGAACCTGTTAGAATTTTAAACGAGTAAAAATCTAAAATTTTAGGATTAAGTTGTATAATTAGGTTCAAAATCCTATAATAAACTATTTGAATGCATAAAAATTGATTTAATATCATTTTACGATCGTTTTCTTAGGTTTAAAGCTTGCATGTCTAGTTGGGATTCATAGAGAACTCGTTTGAATTTTAACCGAGAAAAAATATAAAATTTTAAGATTAATTTTTATAATTAGGTTAAAAGTCCCACAATTAACTATCTAAACTCATAAAATTTTATTTAATATCATTTTGCGGTGATTTTGTTGGGTTTAAAGCGTGTATCTCTAAATGGGCTTTATTTTGAACCTGTTTGAATTTTATACGGGTAAAAATCTAAAATTTTAGGATTAAGTTGTTTAATTATTTTCAAAATCCTATAATAAACGATTTGAACTCATAAAAATTGATTTAATATCATTTTTACAATCGTTTTGTTGGGTTTAAAGCTTGCGTGTCTAGTTGGGCTTCATAGAGAACCCATTCAAATTTTAACCGAGTAAAAATCTAAAAATTTAAGATTAATTTTTATAATTAGGTTAAAAATCCCACAATTAACTATCTGAAGCCGTAAAATTTTATTTAATACATTTTGCGGTGATTTTGCTAGGTTTAAAGAGTGCATCTCTAAATGGGCTTTATTGTGAACCTGTTAGAATTTTAAACGAGTAAAAATCTAAAATTTTAGGATTAAGTTGTATAATTAGGTTCAAAATCCTATAATAAACTATTTGAACGCATAAAATTTGATTTACTATAATTTTACGATCGTTTTCTTGGGTTTAAAACATGCGTGTCTAGTTGGGCTTCGTAGAGAACCCATTCAAATTTTAACCGGGTAAAAATCTAAAAATTTAAGCTTAATTTTTATAATTAGCTTAAAAATCCCACAATTAACTATCTGAAGCCATAAAATTTTATTTAATATCATTTTGCGGTGATTTTGCTGGGTTTAAAGCGTGCATCTCTAAACAGGCTTTATTGTGAACCTGTTAGAATTTTAAACGAGTAAAAATCTAAAATTTTAGGATTAAGTTGTATAATTAGGTTCAAAATCCTATAATAAACTATTTGAACTCATAAAATTTGATTTACTATCATTTTACGATCGTTTTCTTGGGTTTAAAGCATGTGTGTTTAGTTGGGCTTCACAGAGAAACTATTCGAATTTTAACCGAGTAAAAATCTAAAAATTTAAGATTAATTTTTATAATTAGGATAAAAATCACACAATTAAATATCTGAACTCATAAAATTTAATTTAATATCATTTTGCGGGGATTTTGTTCGGCTTAAACCGTGCATTTCTAAATGGGTTTTATTTTGAACCTGTACGAATTTTATACGGGTAAAAATCTAAAATTTTAGGATTAAGTTGTGTAATTATTTTGAAAATCCTATAATAAACTATATGAACTCATAAAAATTGATTTAGTATTATTTTATGATCATTTTGTTGGGTTTAATGCTTGCGTTTCTAGTTAGGCTTCATAGAAAACCCGTTAGAATTTCAACCGAGTAAAAATCTAAAATTTTAGGATTAGTTGTATAATTAGGTTCAAAATCCTATAATAAACTATTTGAATGCATAAAAATTCATTTAATATCATTTTACGATCGTTTTCTTAGGTTTAAAGCTTGCGTGTCTAGTTGGGATTCATAGAGAACTCGTTTGAATTTTAACCGAGAAAAAATCTAAAATTTTAAGATTAATTTTTATAATTAGGTTAAAAGTCCCACAATTAACTATCTGAACTCATAAAATTTTATTTAATATCATTTTGCGGGGATTTTGATTGGCTTAAAGCGTGCATGTCTAAATGGGCTTTTATTTTGAACCTGTTCAAATTTTAAAATAGTAAAAATCTAAAATTTTAGGATTAAGTTGTGTATTTATTTTCAAAATCCTATAATAAACTATATGAACTCATAAAAATTTATTTAATAGCATTTTATGATCGTTTTGTTGGGTTTAAAGCTTGCGTGTCTAGTTGGGCTTCATAGAGAACCCGTTCGAATTTTAACCGAGTAAAAATCAAAAAATTTATGATTAATTTTTATAATTAGTTTAAAAATCCCACAATTAACTATCTGAAGCCATAAAATTTTATTTAATTTCATTTTGCAGTTATTTTGCTGGGTTTAAAGCGTGCATCTCTAAATGGGCTTTATTGTGAACCTGTTCGAACTTTAAATGAGTAAAAATCTAAAATTTTGTGGTTAAGTTGTATAATTATTTTCAAAATCCTATAATAAACTATTTGAACGCATAAAAATTGATTTAATATCATTTTACGATCGTTTTCTTGGGTTTAAAGCTTCCGTGTCTAGTTGGGCATCATGGAGAACCCGTTTCAATTTTAATCGAGAAAAAATCTTAAAATTTAAGATTAATTTTTATAATTAGGTTAAAAGTCCCACAATTAACTATCTGAACTCATAAAATTTTATTTAATATCATCTTGCGGGGATTTTGATGGGCTTAAAGCGTGCATGTCTAAATGGGCTTTTATTTTGAACCTGTTCAAATTTTAAAATAGTAAAAATCTAAAATTTTAGGATTAAGTTGTGTATTTATTTTCAAAATCCTATAATAAACTATATGAACTCATAAAAATTTATTTAATAGCATTTTATGATCGTTTTGTTGGGTTTAAAGCTTGCGTGTCTAGTTGGGCTTCATAGAGAACCCGTTAGAATTTTAACCGAGTAAAAATCTAAAAATTTAAGATTAATTTTTATAATTAGTTTAAAAATCCCATAATTAACTATCTGAAGCCATAAAATTTTATTTAATTTCATTTTGCGGTTATTTTGCTGGGTTTAAAGCGTGCATCTCTAAATGGGCTTTATTGTGAACCTGTTCGAACTTTAAATGAGTAAAAATCTAAAATTTTATGATTAAGTTGTATAATTATTTTCAAAATCCTATAATAAACTATATGAACTCGTAAAAATTGATTTAATAGCATTTTATGATCGTTTTGTTGGGTTTAATGCTTGCGTGTCTAGTTGGGCTTCATAGAGAACCCGTTCAAATTTTAACCGAGTAAAAATCAAAAAATTTAAGATTAATTTTTATAATTAGGATAAAAATCACAAATTAAATATCTGAACTCATCAAAATAGATTTAATATCATTTTACGATCGTTTTGTGGTGTTTAAAGCTTGCTTGTCTAGTTGGGCTTCATAGAGAACCCGTTCGAATTTTAACCGAGTAAAAATCTGATAATTTAAGATTAATTTTTATAATTAGGTTAAAAATCCCACAATTAACTATTTGAACTCGTAAATTTTTATCTAATATCATTTTGCGGGGATTTTTTTCGGCTTAAAGCGTGCATGTCTAAATGGGCTTTATTTTGAACTTGTTCGAATTTTATACGGGTAAAAATCTAAAATTTTAGGATTAAGTTGTTTAATTATTTTCAAAATCCTATAATAAACGATTTGAACTCAAAAAAATTGGTTTAATATCATTTTTACGATCGTTTTGTTGGGTTTAAAGCTTGCGTGTCTAATTGGGCTTCATAGAGAACCCGTTCGAATTTTAACCTTGTAAAAATCTAAAAATTTAGGATTAATTTTTATAATTAGGATAAAAATCACACAATTAAATACCTGAACTCATCAAAATAGATTTAATATCATTTTACGATCGTTTTGTTAGGTTTAAAGCATGCGTGTCTAGTTGAGCTTCAAAGAGAACCCGTTCGAATTTTAACCAAGTAAAAATCTAAAAATTTAAGATTAATTTTTATAATTAGGTTAAAAATCCCACAATTAACTATCTGAAGCCATAAAATTTTATGTAATATCATTTTGCGGTAATTTTGCTGTTTTTAAAACGTGCATCTCTAAATGGGCTTTATTGTGAACCTGTTCGAATTTTAAACGAGTAAAAATCTAAAATTTTAGGATTAAGTTGTATAATTATTTTCAAAATCCTATAATAAACTATTTGAACGCATAAAAATTGATTTTATATCATTTTACGATCGTTTTCTTGGGTTTAAAGCTTGCTTGTCTAGTTGGGCTTCATAGAGAACCCGTTCGAATTTTAACTGAGTAAAAATCTAAAAATTTAAAATTAATTTTTATAATTAGGTTAAAAATCGCATAATTAACTATCTGAACTCATAAAATTTTATTTAATATTATTTTGCGGGGATTTTGTTGTGTTTAAAGCGTGCATGTCTAAATGGGCTTTATTGTAACCTGTTCGAATTTTAACCGAGTAAAAATCTAAAATTTTAGGATTAAGTTGTATAATTAGGTTCAAAATCTTATACTAAACTATTTGAACTCATAAAAATTGATTTAATATCATTTTACGATCGTTTTTTTGGGTTTAAATCTTGCGTGTCTAGTTTGGCTTCATAGAGAACCCATTCGAATTTTAATTGAGTAAAAATCTAAAAATTTAAGATTAGTTTTTATAATTAGGATAAAAATCACACAATTAAATATCTGAACTCATAAAAATAGATTTAATATCATTTTACGATCGTTTTGTTGGGTTTAATGCATGCGTGTCTAGTTGGGCTTCATAGAGAACCCGTTCGAATTTTAATCAAATAAAAATCTAAAAATTTATGATTTATTTTAATAATTAGGACAAAAATCACACAATTAAATATCTGAACTCATAAAATTTTATTTAATATCATTTTGTGGGGATTTTGTTCAGCTTAAAGTGTGCCTGTCTAAATGGGCTTTATTTTGAACCTATTCGAATTTTAAACGGGTAAAATTCTAAAATTTTAGAATTAAGTTGTATAATTATTTTCACAATCCTATAATAAACTATTTGAACACATAAAAATTGATTTAATATTATTTTATGATCGTTTTGTTATGTTTAAAGCTTGTGTGTCTAGTTGGGCTTCATAGAGAACCCGTTCGAATTTTAACCGAGTAAAAATCTAAAAATTTAAGATTAATTTTTATAATTAGGTTAAAATTCCCACAATTAACTATCTGAACTCATAAAATTTTATTTAATATCATTTTGCGTGGATTTTGTTGGGCTTTTAGCGTGCATGTCTAAATGGGCTTTATTGTGAACCTTTTTGAATTTTAAACGAGTAAAAATCTAAAATTTTAGGATTATGTTTTATAATTAGGTTCAAAATCCTATAATAAACTATTTGAACTCATAAAAATTGATTAATATCATTTTACGATCGTTTTGTTGGGTTTAAAGCATGCGTGTCTAGTTGGGCTTCATAGAGAACTCGTTCGAATTTTAACCGAGTAAAAATCTAAAAATTTAGGATTAATTTTTATAATTAGGATAAAAGCCACACAATTAACTATCTGAACTCATAAAATTTTATTTAATATCATTTTACGAGGATTTTGTTCGGCTTAAAGCGTGCATGTCTAAATGGGCTTTATTTTGAACCTGTTAGAATTTTATACGGGTAAAAATCTAAAATTTTAGAATTAAGTTATATAATTAGGTTCAAAATTCTATACTAAACTATTTGAACTTATAAAAATTGATTTAATATCATTTTACGATCATTTTGTTGGTTTTAAATCTTGCGTGTCTAATTGGGCTTCATAGAGAACCCGTTCGAATTTTAAATGAGTAAAAATCTAAAAATTTAAGATTAAATTTTATAAATAGGATAAAAGTAATACAATTAAATATTCAAAATCCTGTAATAAACTATTTGAACTCATAAAAAATGTTTCAATATCATTTTACGTTCGCTTTGTTGGGTTTAAAGCATGCATGTCTAGTTGGGATTCATAGAGAACCCGTTCGAATTTTAACCGAGTAAAAAACTAAAAATTTAAGATTAATTTTTATAATTAGGTTAAAAATCCTACAATTAACTATCTGAACTCGAAAATTTTATTTAATATCATTTTGCGGTGATTTTGTTGGGTTTAAAACGTGTATGAATAAATAGGATTTATTGAGAACCTGTTCGAATTTTAAACGAGTAAAAATCTAAAATTTTAGGATTAAGTTGTACAATCATTTTGAAAATACTATAATAAACTATTTGAATTCATAAAAATTTATTTATTATCATTTTAAGGTCGTTTTGTTGGGTTTAAAGCATGTGTGTCTAGTTGGGCTTCATAGAGAACCCGTTCCAATTTTTGCTGAGTAAAAATCTAAAAATTTAAGATTAATTTTTATGATTAGGTTAAAAATCCCACAATTAACTATCTGAACTCATAAAACTTTATTTAATATCATTTTGTGGTGATTTTGTTGTGTTTAAAGCGTGCATGTCTTAATGGGCTTTATTAAGAACATGTTCTAATTTTAAACGAGTATAAATCTAAAATTTTAGGATTAAGTTGTATAATTAGGTTCAAAATCCTATAATAAAGTATTTGAACTCATAAAAATTGATATAATATCATTTTACGATCGTTTTGTTGTGTTTAAACTTGTATGACTAGTTGGGCTTGATAGAGAACCGTTCGAATTTTTACCGCGCAAAAATCTCAAAATTTAAGATTAATTTTCATAATCAGGTTAGAAATCCCACAAATAAATATCTGAACTCATAAAATTTTATTTAATGTCATTTTGCGGTGATTTTGTTAGGTTTAAAGCGTGCATGTCTAAATGGGCTTTATTGAGAACTTGTTCGAATTTTAAACGAGTAAAAAACTAAAATTATACGATTAGGTTGTATAATTAGGATAAAAAATCCTAAAATAAACTATTTGAACTCATAAAAATTGATTTAATATCATTTTACGATCGTTTTGTTGGGTTTAAAGCTTGCGTGTCTAGTTAGGATTCATAGAGAACCCGTTCGAATTTTAACCGAGTAAAAATCTAAAAATTTAAGATTAATTTTTATAATCAGATTAAAAATCCCACAATTAACTATCTGAGCTCATAAAATTTTATTTAATATCATTTTGTGGTGATTTTGTTGGTTTAAAGCGTGCATGTCTTAATGGGCTTTATTGAGAACCTGTTCCAATTTTTTTTTTGAAGGAAAGGGCCTCATTAAAAAAACCCTATAGCCAGTCACCTCGAGAGGTGAGTTGGCCCCTATGGGGAAAAGAGTACCCAGGGTTTTATTGAGAAGAAGAGGAGAACCTCTCCGAGTTTACAAAGGCCCGGATAAAGTCGGGAAAGATATAACCAAAAGAACAGGACATAAAAGAACGCAAAGCCCTAGTAGCTAAGACATGGGCTACATCGTTTGCTTCGCTAGGTACATAACAAATCTTACAATCAGGCAAAGTACTAAGAGTGGAGCGGATGCGGAACACCAAATGTCGCACCGTGGAGAGATCTTGGTGATGTGCATTATTAACCTTGTTGGCTATGGAAGCTGAGTCAGTTTCAATGACCACTTTAGTCCAACCATTGGTAACCGCGAATTTTAAACCTGTTCCAATTTTAAACGAGTATAAATCTAAAATTTTAGGATTAAGTTATATAATTAGGTTCAAAATCCTGTAATAAACTATTTGAACTCATAAAAAATGTTTTAATATCATTTTACGTTCGCTTTGTTGGGTTTAAAGCATGCATGTCTAGTTGGGATTCATAGAGAACCCGTTCGAATTTTAACCGAGTAAAAAACTAAAAATTTAAGATTAATTTTTATAATTAGGTTAAAAAATCCTACAATTAACTATCTGAACTCATAAAAATTGATTTAATATCATTTTATGATCGTTTTGTTGGGTTTAAAGCTTGCGTGTCTATTTAGGATTCATAGAGAACCCGTTCGAATTTTAACCGAGTAAAAATCTAAAAATTTAAGATTAATTTTTATAATTAGGTTAAAAATCCCACAATTAACTATCTGAACTCATAAAATTTTATTTAATATCATTTTGTGGTGATTTTGTTGGGTTTAAAGCGTGCATGTCTTAATGGGTTTTACTGAGAACCTGTTCTAATTTTAAACTAGTATAAATCTAAAATTTTAGGATTAAGTTGTATAATTAGGTTCAAAATCCTATAATAAACTATTTGAACTCATAAAAAATGTTTTAATAACATTTTACTTTCGCTTTGTTGGTTTTAAAGCGTGCGTGTCTAGTTTGTCTTCATAGAGAACCCGTTTGAATTTTAACCGAGTAAAAATCTAAAAATTTTATATTATGTTTTATAATTTTGTTTAAAATCCCTTAATTAATTATTTAAAATCATAAAATTTTATTTAATATCATTTTGAGGTGATTTTGTTGGGTTTAAAGCGTGCATGTATAAATGAGCTTTATATTGAACCCGTTCGATTTTTTTTAAGGGAAAGGTCCTCATTAAAAGAAACCTATAGCCAGTCACCCCGTGGAGTGAGTAGGCCCCTATGGGGAAAAGAGTACCCATGGTTTTATTGAGAAAAAGAGGAGAACATCTCGAGGTTTACAGAAGCCCGAATAAAGTCTGGAAAGTTACAATCAAAAGAGCAAGAAATAAAAGAACGCAAAGCCCTAGTAGCTAAGACATGGGCTACAACGTTTGCGTCTCTTGGTACATAACAAATTTTACAATCAGGCAGAGTACCAAGAGTGGAACGGATGCAAGACACCAAATGTCGCACTGTGGAAAGATCTTGGTGATAAGTGTTGTTAACTTTGTTGGCAATGAAAGCAAAATATGTTTCAAGAATTACATTAGTCCAGCCAATGGCAACAAAAAGTTTTCAACCTTCCAGAATAGCAAGAGCCTCGGTAGAAGCTGGATCTGGACAGACAAGAGGCATAGAGCATCCACCGAGAATAGAACCAGAAGAGTCCCGAGCAATGATGCCTGCAGCAGCGCCCCTTAATACTGGGTCAAAGGCACCATCTGTGTCAATTTTGACGAAATCAGAAGCCAGTTTCGTCCATCTAGCTTGAGCAAAAGTGGGCTCAGCTAGCCGAGAACGTAGATGGGAAGCATCATTAACTGTTGTATAGTCCTGAAATTTTTTTTTCCGAATTGGAAACAGCTAACCAAGCCGGTTAGAGATGATTGTTATGGACAAAGTCGTTATGGCGGTTCCATAAATTCCAAAGGATCATAATAAGGAAAGAAAATTGATGTAAAGAAAGGAAACTAGCAACATCAGAGAGCCACTGGTTAGTGGAGGTAGTATGCGTGTAGGAGAAAATTCGAGTAGGAAGCCCTGCCAACAGGAGCGCCTCCTTGGCACTAGGACAGTCCCTCATCGCATGGAGGGTGGTTTCAATGGCCATGTTGCAAAGTGGACAAACTCCTGTACCAAGATTGGCCTGAAGGAATTTATGGCCAATTGGGATTGCATCATGACAAAGCCGCCATCCAAAGGAACAGACCTTAGGTAAGGTGGGTAGTTTAGATAGAATTTTCCAGATCTTAGAGGGTCTATTAACTGGCCCTAGTTGTAGTTGCAAAAATTGGTACCCCAATTGAACTGAATATATGCCAGAATTATGGTGACCCCAAAGAGTGGTGTCCTTAGTGTCATTAATAATGGGTACATTAAGAATGATGTTAGCATCTTCATAGGAGAAGTATTCTCTTACCTTTAGTTCATTCCACCAAGTCGTGTTAGGTATCATGAAGGTACCTGCACGAAGAGGTACTTCGTCATTCAACTCATAATCACCATAAAGGTGTATAGGCTGAGAGCCTCCCCAATTCTCAAGGTGGATTTGAATTTGACTAGATATACCTGGCCGTTTAAAGAAACTGTTGCGAAGTTTAGAGATAGCTATGCTAAGACCTTCCCAGGCAAAGGAAGACCTCCGAGTGTGTTCAGATTCAAGGATAGAACCCGACGGGTAATACTTACATTTATAGACTTGACTAAGGAGATTGTTTGGTTCACAAATCAAACACCAGATTTGTTTGCCCAGTAAAGCAACATTGAAGTGGTGTAGATCGCGAAAACCTATACCTCCTGCTGCTTTCGGCAGACAGACAGTGTCCCAAGGGAGCATATGCCAACCTCGTTTGTCAGCTTTCCCAAACCACCAATATCGGCGTACTGAAGCGGTCATGTCATCAATGATGTTTTGTGGTAGAAGGTAGCAAGACATAACATATTGAGGTATTGATTGTATGACTGATTTAATAAAAATTTCTTTACCACTAAAGGATAAGAGGTGTTTATCCCATTTACTCAAGTGAGCATTCATTTTTTCCCTGGTAAAGCCCAAGGTTGTTGTCTTGTTCTTCCCTATTAAGAGGGGGACTCCAAGATAAATACCTGGATCGTCAACTTCTCGTACGTGAAGGATATCATTAATTTATGCTCTAAGCGACATGGAAGTTTTTCGAGAAAAGAAAATAGTAGACTTTTCAAAATTCACTGCTTGACCAGAAGAGGTAGCATAAGTATGCAGAGCATTCTTAATGTGTTGAGCTTCTGTAGTTGTATTCTTAATGAATACAACACAGCCATCAGCAAAAAGAAGATGGTTCACTCGTGGCCCATTTCTACTAGCACAAAGACCAGGTAGGTTACCACTAGCTTGCTTAGCATTAAGCAATGCTGAAAGTCCTTGGGTACAGAAGAGAAAAAGGAAGGGAGATAGCGGGTCCCCTTGACGTAACCTCTATGGGGTTTGGATGACCGTGAAAGAGAATCGTTGACACGTACTTGGAACGTCACTGAGGATATACATCTCATAATGAGAGAAACCCAATGGTTGTTAAAACCTAGGCGAAGCATAATTTGTTCAAGAAAAGGCCATTCAACATGGTCGAAGGCCTTTTCCATGTCAAGTTTTAGGCTAGCGCCTTTTGCCAACGAGGTATCGTCGGTATTTAAAGTGTGGATAAGCTCATGAGCAATTAGAATATTGTCAGTAATATTCCGTCCTTAAAAAAAAGCAACTTGATTACCACTTATGCATAGATGTATGATAGATTTTAGACGATTAACAAGAACTTTCGCGATAGTCTTGTATAAGACTGTGCAGAGGCTAATAGGTCTGAGATGACGCATTATTGTAGGGTCGCTGATTTTGGGTATAAGAACAATAATTGTACGATTAACCTCTTCCATATTAATCGACCCGCACAAGAGTCCAAGGTAGAGGCTTATCAACTCCCGGAGCTTTTCGTGGGTCAATATCACGAAAAGCAATGGTAACTTCATCTATCGTGAAGTCCTTAAGAAGGTCATTATTCATCGGTTCAGTAACAATGGTAGGAATATTGTCCAAAATGGAAGATGCAATAGTGGGAGAACAGGATGAGAAGAGGTTTTGAAAATAGTCAATAGCAATATTCATAATGTCATTTGTATGCGTATGCCATACATTCTGGTTGTTAAAAAGCCTAGCAATATTATTCTTCCGCCGTCGACTATTTGCTCGGGCATGAAAGAAAGAAGTATTTTTGTCACCGTGTTTTAAACGAGTAAAAATACAAAATTTTAGGATTAAGTTGTATATTTAGGTTCAAAATCCTATAATAAACTATTTAAACTCATAAAAATTGATTTAATATCATTTTACGATACTTTTGTTGGGTTTAAAGCATGCATGTCTAGTTGGGCTTCCTAGATAAACCGTTCGAATTTTAACCGAGTAAAAATCTAAAAATTTAATATTAAGTTTTATAATTAGGTTAAAAATCCCAAAATTAAATATTTTAACTCATAAAATTTTATTTAATATCATTTTGCTGTGATTTTGTTGGGTTCAAAGCTTGCATGTCTAAATGAGGTTTATAATGAACCCGTTCGAATTTTAAACGAGTAAAAATCTAAAATTTTAGAATTAAGTTGTATAATTAGGTTCAAAATCCTATAATAAACTATTTCAACTCATAAAAATTTATTTAAGATATTTTGATAAGAGTTCCAGCTGGTGCCATTACAGCCAGCTAGGGCCATTACAACCTGGCCACAACCACCTCAGTAGGGGACTACAGCCAATATCGCAGGACCACTGTCACCACTGCTATCTCTACAGAAATGTCATCACGTGAAAGGGGGCAGGAATGGAATTTTCACTATCTTTTAAGGTTTTTCACCCCCTTTTAAGGCATGGTGACCTACAAGAAAAAGAGAGACCTTTTGGAGGAACAAAAACACAGAAAAAGAGGCACCTTTGGAGTGGTTTGCAGCCTTGGAAAGCTTCCACATTTATCCTCCAAACTCCGGCCGAAGTATCCTCCATTGATAGAGTTCGAAGGGAATGGTGTGCTAGGCACCCGAGAGGGGCTAGCACACCAAGGCGTCTCGTGGTGGTTGAAGAGCCGACGGCCTACGCAACCGAGGGTGTCTTCTAGTCCTCTTTCCTTTGCTTTATTTTTCATATTTTTATGAGGATGATTGTCGAATGTTTTAAGATGTATGTGGATGATATTTCTTTAACATTTCGCACCACCATGTTTTACTTTGTTTAGGTGGTTGCACTTATGGATAATTACCTTTTGTTTTTATTAACATATTGTCTTCTATGTGTTTGTATATTTGCTTTGCTCATTGTTGATAATCATCTAGGCATTGTAAGACGCACGAGAGTGTCCCGTGTTTAGGTGCATGCTAGAGCACTCGAGAGAGGTGTAGCTATAGATCCTAAGATCATCTAAGAGGAGCTAAGGGAGGATCTACGTGAGCAATGGGTTCTATACTGCAAATAGAGCCTAATCTAATCCTAGAGAGCACTCGAAAGAGGCATAGGTGAGGGTTTCAACGACTAAAAGGAGTGTGCTTCGTAGATAGACTAGTGCCATTCGCGTGACAGGCGAAATGTCATGGCATTTTAGTTTGTCAGGTTCCTATGACTCGAGAGAGCGGGAACACTTAAGAAACCTCTGTCGAGTAAATATGACAGAGGAAATATACACCATAGTGGCTAGATGTTAGTAGAAGTAAGGGTTAAGAAGTCCATAGGACCTTCCACCAATCATTCTCGAGAGAGCTCATCAATAGAGGGATGGTACAACATATTGTTCAAACGTGTTCGTGTATCCTGCATTTGTCTCCGCATTTACAAACTGCTTTCTTTGTTTACTTGTTCTGCCGCAATCACACTACTATATTTTCCTCACAACACTTCCATACATCTACCCTGCCATCACCATCCATATCATTTTGCCTTGGAATATTTTAGTTACTTACATTCTGAAATTGCCATAGCATTTTATCATTACATTTGCACTGTACATATCCATTTCCACCCGTCTTTATCTTTATTTTCCTTTTTAGTTAGCGACACCTTTTTGCCTTGACAATATTGACTTACTGGCTACCTCGATCCTCGTGGGAACGATACTCACTCACCCTTTTATTACTTGTACGACTGTGTATACTTGCACATACGTGTTCGCATAATTTATAGCACTACACAGGCGACACCAAGTTTTTGGCACCGTTGCCGGGGATCGGCAAGAGAATAGTTTGTCATTTTTATCTTGGCATTTTATTTTACTAAGTTTATTTTCTTAGTTCGTTTTACTTGTTTTATCTATTTTTCTTTTTAGGGTTATTTTTAGTCCATGTCCAGAAGGTCTACTGACAGATCTCTCTATCCTATAATACCTGAAATTGAGCGTTTGTTTCGTCAAAGAAGGAGTACTCAGCGTAGAGCTATGAACCCACCAGCAATGTAAGACCCAGTAGTTTCAAATGTCGGGGTAAATCTAAATGTTGCTGGACCTCGACCAAGGGCTATTAGGGACCATTTAAATCCTATCTTGGATGATCTTAATCCTGGCATCATGGATGAGCGCACGAAGATGCAAGGCAACATATTCGAGCTTTCCTAGATGTTTGTGATTCTTTCCGTCAACAAGGAGTGCATGAGGACGTGTTGAAGCTCAAATTATTCCCTTATTCCCTATGTGGCCGAGCAAGGGCATGGTTAAGTGGAGTGCCATCCGGATCGATGGAGTCATGGGCTGATCTGTGCAAGAGCTTTTTGCTGCGGTATAATCCTCCGAATCTACACACCCAGCTTAGAAATGACATAGCTTCTTTTCGACAATGTGATGATGAATCAATGTGTGAATGTTGGGATCGATACAAGGGATTACTTCGCAAGTGTACAAATCATGGATTTCAAGATTGGACTCAAGTTGTGATGTTCTACAATGGAGTCAATGCATCGACGAGGATGATGCTAGATGCCTCGGCAAATGGAACTTAACTAGACAAATCACCCGAGGAGGCATTTGACATTGTTGATAGAATTGCCAATAATGACTATCAATTTCCTTCTACAAGACTTGGAACTGGGAGGAAGGCACAAGGGACATTCGAGCTTGATGCTAAAGATTCACTATCCGCCCAACTCTTAACTATCACTAATATGTTGATAAGCATTCAACGTTCCATCGAGGTGAAGGAAGTGAAGATGGCCAATTCAGCATGTCTGTTAAGCCATGACAATCATCACGAGAGCGAGTGCCCAAGAAACCATGAGTCAGCCAATTATGTGAGCAACTTCAACAGAGGCAACAACAATCCCTACTAATATGTGCCGATCTTGTTGATGATGCTGAACGAAAAACTTTGATTGTAGGACCTAGGAAGTAAGCAAGTCTCTCGCAAAAGTGGATGCAAAATAAAGAATTAAGGATAAAGGATGAATGGAGTAGTTTAGGGACTGATTTGGAAGCGGAAGGATATGTGGTGTTGACAAGGGTGAATGGATGTTTAGAACAATTTGTGATGATGACGAAGGGGCAGGAATGATGATGGAATGAGAGGATATGTAAGGATGGTGATATGGTAAAAGGGAAATAGTATCTTAAAGATACTCAAGGAAGAAACTTGGTTATAGAAAACCTAATCCCGAATCTTATATTGATCTTCAAGGGATGGTGATAAACGAACTTTGACCCTTTTAGTATATTAAACTAAAAGAACCCGAAGTATCAAGATGGATAGAAAGGGGTTGACGCCACAAGTGCAAAAAGTACTTGATAAGTCGATAAAGTTCTAAGAAGAACTAAACGAGAGAAAATTCTCACAAGTAATTTTATATAATCTGAATGGTGTGTTTACAAAATGAAATCCAAGTCCTATTTATAGTTTTCTAAGGGGTTTGTCGGAAATGGCCTTTAACTATTCGGATAACCATTCATTTGAATGGTGTTTCCCTCCAAATCTATTCGAAGAGTTGTAAATTTTCGGTCCAACCTGCACAGTCTTCAGTAATTAGGCCATATCTCGAGCTCCCGATATCTGATTGATACGATTCAACATGATCTGGAAAGATAAGAGATATGAGAACAACTTTCATGTAGACACCGAAACCCAGTTCTACTTGGATCTTGCTCGAAAATTGAAAACAAGTGGACCATCATGAATATTCCCAATGAAGAGTGATGCCTCTTTGTTTTGGCGTGAAATTCATATTTCCCTCCAATGTGATACGAGGTAGCATGTCGAAACGGACTTTCTTCGTAAGTTGCGGATCTAGGAATGTTGTAAGCAAGTTCCTGCAAAAGAAAAACATAAACAGTCAAGTGTTTACACTGATTACCTATATAGGAAATAAGTATAATAACTTGGGCGTTTGAAGAGAATTTTTACATTGTTTACCTATATAGGAAAACAATGAAGTAAAATAAAACGAAAAATGAAAGAGATAAGAAAAGTTGACGCTGGAACGAGATTTTTCACTGTTTACCAATATAGGAAACAATGGAAAGAAAAATAAAAATGAGAAAAAATAAAGAACAGAAAAGTTTGAACGTTTGAATGATATTCAAACTAGAAGATGAATGCTTCAAGAAACATCCATGGCAGCAACTCGAACGTTCAACAATGGTGAAGAAAGTTGTTGGATCGAATTGGACACGCTAAACTCGAAAGAACCTGCACAATATACTGAGCAAACCCGAATCGAATCTGTTTAACGTCAAAAGGACTTGGACCCTCTAGATAGAGATCTAGGAACCCAAAGTATCAAGAATTTGACAATCAAAAACAAGTTTGAATGTCAGAAAAGTTCTAAAAAGAACCAAATAAGAGAAAACTCTCAAATATAATTTTTATTCAAAAATGTGTAACCTTGTCTTTACAAAAATTTCAGAATATATAGGAGAATGAAAGGAGTTGGCCGAATTTGAATACTTGGCTGAAATTAAATTCAAATGCTTAATAACTTGCATCTAGGCTCCATTCATATCAGCCACATGTTTGGGCTCATAAAACACATTAAACATGTGTTAATTGTTTGAATTTGAATGAGAAACCCCTCATCCTTATCCTTTGTTGCCGTCCATCATTCCAAAAGAGGGCTGTGTTTGGCCTGCTCTTACACTGGCACACCTCTGTTTACCTATATTGGAAAACAGTACAAGAATCCATTTCGTAACTCACTGGTACACCTCTGTTTACCTATACTGGAAAACAGTACAAGAACTCACTGGTACACCTCTGTTTACCTATACTGGAAAACAGCACAAGGATCCATTCGTAAAACACAAGGTTGAAACACTTGTAAACTTATTCAAAAACACACAAGAACGTATAAATAAGTTAGAAACATAATAAACACTATCAAACCAAACCTTAAAACATACTTAATAGCATATATACATACTTAAACATATATAATAAGTAGTATAGTCTAATATGTCACATATCAGCATGCAACACATTATAAAGCCTATGTTCTAAGGCATAAACATTATCGAATGAATCTGGAATTGAAGCACAAGTAAGGAAAAGTACTTCCCTGAATTTCTTTGCCTTAGAATGAGTAATAGGTCCTTGTGGCAAGACCTCTGGATCATATTGTGCTTGCATTGATGTGCTCACATCACAATGAGTGGCGCCCAAACATGTTTCCCTCCATGGCTGATCGGTTGTGTCCCTTATGGAGGGAATATGTCCTTCCATGGTTGAGCTGAAGGTTGTAGGGTGAGTTAAGATGAGCTGATTGAGCTGAGAGTGAGCTGACTTGAGCTGAGCTAGCTAGCTGACTTAGCTAGCTCAAATCTTGCTTCCAATTGCAAAGCTTAATATATCCGCTTCAATGAGTGTAGTATTTCCAAAATACTTGAAAATTTGTGAAGAATGTTTTTCGAGTGAAGTTGTCTTTAGCAAGCAATTTTTTTGTAACTAAGCATCTACCATCTCGAGAAATTGTTAGGTTTGATCTTTTTAATCCTCGAGATTTTATTTCTTTTCTTACTAATACAATTTTAATTGTAGAAGTTGAAAGGATATATAAGTTTGAGAAGGAGCTACACCAAAAGGAATTCAGATAATTGTTTTCAAGAGGCATATCAAAAGAGTAGATCAAAAACGTCAAGCAACAACCATCAATTAGGATCATCAAGTACCCTCCATGGTTTCAAACTTCCTTTGACTTTGTAGAATTATTCCCTAGAACTATTTCATCTTTCAGGAAAGAAGATCAAAGAGAGTTAGTACCGAGAACCAACATCTTAGAACAAGAATTCCAATCCTTTTGCAACATTCGTATGATTAGCAAGTATGTGAAACATGAATTGTCTACTCAATCAAGAGCGATCATTTGGAAGAGCATGAAGAAGTGGGGGGATTATTTTCCTTGTTTTAAATTAGTGTGCAACCCTTTAACACCATCAACGTGTTATTACCCACAATTTAAAAATATTAGCACATTTGAGCTTCCTAACCATTCATTTTTGTTTTCTTTTCCAACTAATCTTATTGAGATTGTAGATGATCAAAGAAAGTTTCAATCAGTGAGAGCACTACATTTAAAAATGAGAGGAAATAAAGAAAAGAGAGTCAAGCCTGACGAGAATAGATTTTCCAAGAAGTGGGAGCGAACTATCTTTGAACCAGGAGATTGGTTTTGGATTAGAAATCGAATTAAGAAGTTTCCAGCCTTACGAAAGTCAAAATTATTTCCATATATAGCAAGAGTCGATTTGGGGACAAATCGCTTTCAAGAAGGGGGAATGATGTGATCCAATCCAGCACCAAACTTCTTGGGGCCTTGCTCATATCAAAGAAGAAGTCACAAGATTTAAACACTTGTGGCAAAGTCGATGATCTAAACAATTCAAGTTCAAACATGCTTTTTCAAGCCTTTTATTTGAACTTAGAGCCTTGGCCATCTTTTGAACAAATGCAACATGTTACTTTTGCATTTTAATACATGCATTTGAGTGTTAGCTTAGGAGTGTGTTGCTTGTAGTTGCATGAGCATTTAGCTTGCATGAGTTTACATTATTTTGCATATTTATTCTACATTTTTATCATAAATAAATAAGGTTTATTGTTCATTTATGTTTGTTTAGAACATTTAAGCATGTTAGTTCTTTTAAGCTTGTTAGTTTAATTAATGCATGTCATTTCATGCATGTTAGTCCATTTAAAGTCTAAGAGCTTATTGATGTTTGTTAGTTCATTAAGTAAGTTAGTTCATTCAATTAAATTGGTTCATTTAATTTAACTAGCTCATTAATTTTCTTCCAAACATCTACTTTATTGAATAAAGATGTTATCTAATGGTTGCTCATATGTTTTCAGCTAGGGTACTCATTTGGGATTAAATGGTTGATCATTTTCTACAAGAATGACAAGTCATTTACCACCAATTGAAGACACTTGAAGACACCATGATGTCTGATCAGTTCCAAGACATTCAAGGGAGATTTACACTACTTTAACACCACATAAAGCTTATCAGTTTTTTATCAGAGAAGACATGCAATGAAAGCTTTTATTATCATCACTTAAGGGAGAGTAAAGGCAAGAATTAAAGCAACACTTAAGGAGGGAGTTCAAGGAATATCATTCAACTTGTTCTCCATTTTTGGATTAGATATGGGCATATTTTAGTCTTGATATCTTCTTCAAACTTATTCCCATATTTCTTAGCTTTCCAACGCACTTTAAATCACCTCAATCCGATATCATGAGCTTAAGATATGATTAAATTAGTGAAGACAGTGCATGCTAGAAATTTAGTATGGGAATAGTCACATGATGCTTGTTGAACAAATTCAAGAGGCCATTCAATTGCTTAATTTCAATGCTTTATCAACAGCCCATTAAAGGAGGATGAATGACAACTTAATCAAGTTCATTAGCCCAAGGGTTTCTCCATGTTGATGATATGTATGCCTACATTCATCCTATGAATGTCCACATTCATCCTATGAATGTCCACATTCATCCTTTTTAGATCAAACCTTTTGGCTATCAATTAGAGATCGGATAACCTACAAATTAATACGCCTTTAACACTAGAATAATGAGTCTTTAATCTTTGTCTAGGTCAATCAATTTGTTGTTGTCTTACACCTATAAATAGACACTCATTCCATTGTAAAAATAGAACTTTTGGCATATATTACAACTTGAGAGTGTTTCTCTTTTATAGTTCTTTTTGAACATTATCGGCTTGCAAGATTGTTCTTGTAGCATTCATCACTTTTCATCTTTTTATATTGCTGGTTCCTAGTTCTTATAACTAGAGGGTCACAATCCATTAACCTTTCACCCAAGTTACGGCTTAAAAACTCTTAAGGAACGGGTCTTCATTTTTAGTTTTGGTTCCTCCTTTGTTTATGCCGCACCATCAATTACATTCCTTCTCTTCATTTTCATCATCCATATATCCATATTTTCCATACGTCATCCTAAACACAATAACCATCTTATCATCATTCCATTTCACCATACTATCAATCCATTTCATATCATCTTGTAAGTTCTATTTCAAAATTCTTATTTTTCATTTCATTTACTTACTAGAATCACGATCGGGAAATCATATATACAAATTTGGATATTCCGCAACCGGATTCGTATCAAACTTGTACGCTATAAACATAACAAACTGACCAAAAAATGAGATTAAATCATATTACATGAGTTCAAATAGTTAAAATAGAGCTTTTGAACATGATTAAACAACTTATTCTCAAATTTGAAGCACTTTACTCGGTTTAAATTCTAATGTGATCACTATAAAGCTCCTTTAGATATACACACTTTAAACCTAACAAAAGGGCCGCAAAATAAGAATAAATCAAAACTCCATGAGTTCAAATAGATAAGTATGGACTTTGGAACCAAATTATACAACTTAATCTTAATTTTAGAGCAATTTACTCAGTTAAAATTGCAATGGGTTCACTAAATAGCCCAATGAGACATGGACGCTTTAAGCCTAACAAACCGGCCAGAAAATACAATTTAATTAAATTACAGGAGTTCAAATAGTTAATTATGAGCTTTTGACTATGATTAAACCACTTAATGTCAATTTTAGAGCATTTTACTTTGTTTAAATTCTAATGTGATAACTATAAAAGCTCATTTACATATGCACATTATGAATCTAACAAAACGGACGCAAAATAAAAATAAATAAAAAATTCATGAGTTTAAATAGATAATTATGGACTTTGGGACCAACTTATACAACTTAATATTAATTTTAGAGCATTTTACTCGGTTAAAATTGCAATGGGTTCACTAAATAGCCCAATGAGACATGAACGCTTTAAAGCCAACAAACCAGCCAAAAAAATACGATTTAATTAAATTATAGGAGTTCAAATAGTTAATTATGAGCTTTTGAATATGATTAAGCCACTTAATGTCAATTTTAGAGTACTTTACTCTGTTTAAAATCTAATGTGATCACTATAAAGCTCGTTTAGATATGCACACTTTAGACCTAACAAAATGGACGCAAAATAAGAATAAATCAAATTTCATGAGTTCAAATAGATAAGTATGGACTTTGGAACCAAATTATACAACTTAATCTTAATTTTAGAGCAATTTACTTGGTTAAAATTACAATAGGTTGGTTGTTGTTTTCTCTCCTCTCCATTTCTCTCCTATCCCTCTCGGACGCCCACCCCTTCACCATGCCTTCTCCTCCCCTTTCTTCCCTTTTCGCGTTCTCCTCTATGGAGATCGACACTGTTTCTACTTCCATGGAACCACTTCCCATGCTAGGAGGAAGAATCAAGCAGCCGCTCAAATCCTTCAACCTGTTTCGGCCGGTATATTATGGTACCACTTCTTTATTCCCTTTTTTGGTTTTTTGTCTCTATTATTATACGGTGGTTCATCAGCACAAAAGCTTTTTATTCTTACAAAAACTTGAATCTTGGGGAGACTAGTTCATGGATCTAGATGATCCATGAAACCGTTTCCATTACTTCAGATGCTTTATCTTTCTTGTGCAGTTTACGTACTGATCTATTTTATGCCGTTTTTGCTCCCTTTTCCATTTTAGCTATTATTTACAAGATATGGGTTTTCATCTCATGTCATTACGTTTTCATTCCAAACACATTAACTTGTGTTCTTCATCAATCGATTACTCGGATATCTATCACTCTCCATGCCGATCTCTCCACCCTAAATGGTTTTACCAACCATGGCATGCTATGGATTCACAAGAACGACTTTTTCAAGTATCTCATAGCCACTGACATTCCTTACTCTTCTAAATACCGTGCTGCCCTTGGATTCCTTGATCTTTTGTTTTTTAGTTTGGTCAAAAAGTTTTCGAAGGAAGTGGATTCCGAATTAAATTCTTTTACTTTCATCTATCTTTATTACTTACTCCCTATTCGACTATGTTTGTGGAACATACTTTGCTCCTTGCCGTGTATCCATGACCGCCATATGGTAATCTTGAATTCAGTCTTAAAATTTCTCGAGTATCCTTCTGGAGATCAACCTTTGACCAAGCTTTTTTCCTCCGGTTCTCACTTTTCTTTGATTTTGTTATCTTTAAGTCCACTAGGGTTTTTGATCAACAAGGTTTTTATTTATCTGGCAGGGTTGACCACTCACGTTTTATTCTTTCTGCCTTCTCGCTTTTTCTGGTAGTTTTTCTCTTTTGCTTGCTCTCTATCTGGAAGCGACACAAACAAGGGACGATTTGGAGTATTAGAAAGAAGTCAAACTTAATTGCTTTGTCTCCACGACTGCAATGCCATGCACAAGAGTGCATGCACGGCTTTTCGGTGCTATGCCATCCTGTCCTGGATTCCAATTCATATAGCTCAAACTTATTGTGCACTCAATCTTGTTTTCGGTGAACACATTTGATAACAAATGCTATATAGACTCAATGTCAGATATGATTTCTTGGTCCTCAAGGCAATCACATCTAACCAACTCCTTCTTTGGTACTTTTCGGTGGATGTTGACTTACTGTTTGGTCTCTTATACTGTACATGTTCTCGATATTGGTCTCTTTTTTCATCTTCCTATAGTATTTTCTACCAATCTCTCTATGTCCAGAATGGTTCGGATCAACGATGTCTCAACCCTAACAAGCCTTTCATTGGCGATTTTAGTAGCTTTAAGAAGCTGCATTGACGATTGTATTCTTCCTAGGGCTATACTCATTTCATCGGCTAAAATTGATATACACATACCACATATTGACTATTCCGACTGCCTTCCGGCTGTCTCCCGCACTCTACACATTGGTTTGTTTTTTCCATTGGTAAGTGTCCCATATACTCATTATTTGGTTTCGTTATATTTTATATCTGATTCATCAAATCTTCAAAAGTTTGGATCAAAGTGCACTTTAATTAGGTATTCTAAATTCATTTTTTCTTTATACTGGTCTCATCCCTCTATCTCAGTTATGGTTGTTCTTTTTTTCTGTATTCTAACCCTTTTACGGGATCTTACCAACACCTCTCATGGTGTATATCTTGTTAAAATCATAAATATACCACCTCTAAGAGGGATTACTCCAACACTATCTCCGATGGATACCTCCTTTTGGTTTTAATTGCTCCTATTTTATGCCTACTTCTTGGTCTTTATATACTCATTACAAGACTCATATTCAAACTAAAATTTCTTATCAAGAGTTTGTTACTTGTATTACTTCTCTTGCATACACTCTTCATGAACTCTATTATACTAAATCTACTGTGTTACAATCTCCTTATAGTCCTCATGACTTTTAATCTCCTTATTCTTTCCAAAATCTTGTCCTATTTTTAATATTATCTTCTCACTTTTTACTTATTTAAAAGTATTTCATTTGTTTTCAAATTTCTACAACTTTATCTATACTAAATTGTTATCACAATCCTGGTATACTTCAAACTCTCTTTTCACTCATATATATAACCGTCCATTCCTCCCATACTTTCTCACATACAATACAAACCACACGCCTATCCCTCTTCTTTTCTCTCAACTATTCCTTTACTTTCACAAACCAATTAACAATGGACTCCAAAACCTTTCTTCAACAACTTGGAAATTTTCAGTTCACCGATGATAAACAGGTTGCCATCTTTCAACCAAGTATCTCTTGGGATTCCTCTGAAGAGGAAACACAATCTACCCTACTTGGGAATCTCATATCCTCTAAGGATATCGATGACCAGGTGATTATCAAAGCTTTCACTGAAATCTGGAACCCGACCAAACTGGTGTCTATGCGAATTATGAAACCTCATGTGTTTCTCATCCGGTTTAAAGATGAGAAGATTAATGAGGATATCCTGGCCAGGGGACCTTGGACCTATAAGGATGAATGGTTAGCTCTAGCTCAATATAACCCCACTATCAGTCTTGATGAGCACTCCTTTACGACGATGAACATTTGGGTGCGTATCTATAACATTCCCCCAATCCTTCTTGCTTTGGAGAAATTGGCCCACAACACAAGCGAATCCCTTGGGACCATAATTGGAACAGTAACGAAAATCGATACAAGGAAAATTGATTTCAATATGATTGACTATCTCCACATCGGATTAATACTAGATGCTACCAAACCAATTAAGCTATGTGTTGCTATCGGTGGGGGGCCTTCTACAAGGTTTTGCCTACTTCAATACGAACGTATCCCTACCATATGTCACTGTTGTGGCAAGATTGGTCATTCCATGGATTTTTGTCCCACCCCAATCGAGGCTCGGCCCGAACAACTCCAATATGGTGACCGGCTTCTCTACATTCCTAAGAAGAAGGATGTACAACCTACACAAAAAGGACGTATCCGTTATATTACCAAGGCTCCCGCTAATACCCAACTAGCACCAACATCCTCCCAAACTTCCGCCAATACAAATGACAAAGGTAAAGCCCCTATGCCATCTCCTCTAGTTAATGCTCATGATTTAGCTCCAAGTAACGAACCTCCACAGACTATTCCGAAAGGCCCTCGACTTCTTCCAACCGTTGCAAGTAGACTACCCGCCCGTCGGTGTCCTTCTCAACCATTACAAATGGTTTTTCCTGAACAAGATTCTAATGTTATTACACGGTAAAAGGCTAATGACGACACCGGAGAGGTGAGCCTGCTGGACCTAGAACTCCTTGACTTGGAGACTAAACTCGCTAATGACCATGCCTTCCAGGAGGTAGCCGAATGGCTTGACACTGAGCCGAATCCAAAATGAGTTGTTCGTCCTACTCCAAAAAGAGGTACCAAAAGAACTCTGCCTTCTAATGAGGGTAACAGGCCTAAATGGCCCAAGCCTACAAACAAGATATCTACTAAAAAAGATGGGATGAGCAACGCAAAAAACTCTCCAGCGGAGGTTGATGTTGATCAACCCCGCCGAGCTAAATGAAAATTTTATGTTGGAACTGTTAGGGTCTTGGCAACACCCAGGCAGTTCTCTCTCTACAACGTGTTGTCTCTAAGCATGATGTCGATTTTATTTTCCTTGAGAAACTAGGTTAAACAGACATAATTTGGATTGTATTAGGATCAAGTTAGGAATGCATGATTGCATTGCTATTGAACCCAGCCCTACTTGTACAGGGCTTTTTATTATTTGGAATAATAAAACTTTTATTGATTTACTTTCTTACTCGAATCGCCATATTGATGTTATTATTTCATTCGAGCAAACACAATTCCATTTTTCTGATTTCCATGGATTTCCAGAAATAGCGAACAAATAAAAAACTTGGTATTTAATAGACACTTTACAATCTGCTTCTTCCCTTCCATGGCTTTTAGGGCGGGACTTTAATGAAATTCTACATGATAATGAAAAACGAGGCGGAACTCGTCGTGCGTGATCGCAAATTAATAATTTCATAGATTGTCTTACTACAAATGACCTTTATGATTGTAAACCAAAGTCAGGATGGTTCACTTCGTGATACATGTTCCATACGTCATATTCAAGGAAGAGATGAGCTTACCTTCCCACTTGGCCCAATCACTCGATTCAAGTCCAAGCAATTTTAGGATAAGCTGAATATTGTTGTCCAAGGATTCTTGAGCAAGGGATTACAAACTTGCATGAAGACCAAAGAATTCCATGGAGAAAGCTATTATTCATCATCTTTCAAAGACAATTGGGTTACACAAACCCAAATTGAGGGCCCAAATGAAGTACATGACCAGATTGTATTTAAACCTCCTTAATAGGTCATTTATAATTTGTGTTATTTTGGCCCAATACTACATTATGAAGTTTGGGTCAAATCTTTTAATTAAGGCCAATTAGAAATCAAATTTATTTAGGTAATAAGGCCTTTAGAATAAGATAATATCATCCTCAAACATACAATATCCACCACTCTCCATGTTGCCCCATCACTTCATTTAATCTCCACCGTTCGTGTGAACATCCAAGGGACCGGAATTGAAGCTATCTTTTTCTCCTTAAATCAAGGCATCTCCAACATGGAATGTCAAAGACCAAGGGAGCCATTTATGCATCAAGGAAGGAAATAACAAGATTCTCATGCCATTAATATTTCCAAATTTCTATAATTTTAATTATTATTTCCAATTATGTTTAGTCATCCTTCACCTATAAAAGGATGTGCCTTCCATGCTCTGTAGTCACTCAATTTCCTCCTGATATATGAAATACTTGGTTAGTTTATTTTTGCAAGTGTTGATAGCTTGTATCTTCGAAGATTTCTTCAACATAGTTGATATGGGGCTGGTTGTGAAGAAACAACATTCCTCGTTCATTCACGGACCTAGGATTGTAGCAAGTATTCCTCTGTAGCAAAAACAAACATGGTGTTGTGTTAGGATATTAAAAAAGACTTAAAATAAAAAGAAAAATCATAATTGAAGGAGAAAGAAGTTGCCGGAAATTTTTGGACAGATTTGAAGGTTGAAGATGAAGTTCTTCAAGCATTCATCAATGGCAGCAACGTTCTTGAAGTTTGAACAAACTCCAAGGAAGAACCCGAACAATCTACTGAACGGACCCGAACCTTATCTTGAATCTGTTCGAAAATGGACTTGGACCCTTCAATTATCGAACAATTGAGAACCCGAAGTATCAAGTAACTTGACAACAATTTAGAATTGATAGTCAAGGAAAAGTTCTAAAAAGAACCAGGTTTGAGAGAAAATCTCACAAAGTAATTTATTCATCAAAAGTCTAACCTTGTCTTTACAAAATTATGGAAATATATAGGAATAAAGGAGAAGTTGGCCAAAATTGAATTTGTGGCCAATATTTGAACGAAAATAACTAAAATAAACCACTCAAGGCTTCATTTAATTTCAACCAAGTGATTTGGCACATAAAACACATTTATACACTCTGCCCAGAAATGCTCGGATCCCATCCGAAAAGTCATCACAAGTTGGCTGACTTTCCAGACATTTCAAAATGATTCAGTTTTCTGCCTGATGTGCATTGCTTTAGTCCTCTCATGCATGTATCATTCCCCCACTCCTCAAAAAGATTCATCCTCGAATCTAAACCGATGATTGGAGTAAATTCATCAAGGTACCGTGGAAGAGAAGTCGTCTTAAAGAATCCTTGTGCTATGTTTCTTTTTCCAATGTGATTTACAAGTGACTTCTCATTTGCATCGTCATCATAATTTTGGTCGAAAGACAAATCATTCTCGCTTTTAGGCTATTTACCCTCTTCTAACTCAGTTTCCATATCCCCCTCACAAAAAGTCTGAATTTCATCAAAGTACATTTGTTTGGGAGAACTAACTTTTTTAGAGTCCACAACTAGGTCTAGCAAACAACTTTTTGTTTCAGCACATTTTGCAGGTTCTTCTTTGTTTGGTTGTTTACTATCACTTTGGACTAGGGATGATTGTACTTCTTTCGAATTTGTTTTACGAGAGTCTAATATGATAATAACAAGGCTTTGAAAAGATGAAACTTGAGATGTACCTTTATCAAATGAAGAGTATTCCTTTCGATGAGCCTTAGACTTCTGCAATTGATGTTCAAGTCGGATTGCTTCTTCGACTACATCCATAAGAGTATCATATGGCTGGAATTCATTGTTGGCAATCTCTATATTCAGCCTGTGGTACGAATCCGGTTGCGGAATATCCGAATTTGTATTTGTGATTGTCCGATCGTGATTCTAGTAAGTAACTAAAATGAAAAATAGGAACTTTGAAATGAAACTTACAAGATGATATGAAATGGAATGATGATAAGAGGGTTGTTGTGCTTAGGATGAAGTATGGAAAATATGGATGTATGGAAGATGGAAGTGAAGAGAAGAAATGTAATTGATGGTGCGGTGTAAACAAAGGAGGAACTAACACTAAAAAGTGAAGACCTGTTCCTTAAGAGTTTTTAAACCGTGACTTGGGTGAAAGGCTAATGGTTGTGACCCTCTAGTTATAAGAACTAGGAACCAGCAATATAAAAAGATGAAAAGGGATGAATGCCGCAAGAACAATCTTGCAAGCCGATAAAGTTCGAAAAGAACTATAAAAGAGAAACACTCTCAAGTTATAATATATGCCAAAAGTTCTATCTTTTACAATGGATTCAGTGCCTATTTATAGGTATAAGGCAACAATAAATTGATTGGCCTAGACAAAGATTAAAGGCTCATTATTCTAGTGTTAAAGGCCTATTAATTTGTAGGTTATCCTATCTCTAATTGATAGCCAAAAGGTTTGATCTAAAAAGTATGAATGTAGACATTCATATCATCCACATGGAGAAACCCTTGGGCTAAAGAACTTGATTCAGTTGTCATTCATCCTCCTTTAATGGGCTGTTGATAAAGCATTGAATTCTGCAATTGAATGGCCTCTTGATAAAGCATTGAATTCTGCAATTTAATGGCCTCTTGAATGTTTGGAATAAACATCTTGTGACTATTCCCGTATAGAATTTCCAACATGCACTATCTTCAATAATTTAATCATATCATAAGCTCCTGATATCGGATTGAGGTGATTCAAAGTGCGTTGGAAAGCTAAGAAATAGGGGAATAAGTTTGAAGAAGATTTGAAGACTCAAATATTCCCGTATCCATTCCAAAAATGGCGAACAAGTTGACTGATATTACTTGAATTCCCTCCTTAAGTTTTGCTTTAATTCTTGCCTTTACTCTCCCTTAAGTGGTGATAATGAAGGCTTTCATTGCATGTATTCTCTAATAAAAAACTGATAAACTTTATGGTGTGTTAAAGTAACTCTTAAGTAGTGTTTAAGTAGCTCTTTAAGTGGTGCATTTAGGAGCTCTTCAATGCCTTGTAACATTGTTCAAACTGACAGTCTTTATGTGGTGTAAATCTCCCTTGAATGCCTTGAAAACTGATCAGCCATCATGGTGTCTTCAAGTGTCTTCAATTGGTGGTAAATGACTTGTCATTCTTGTAGAAAATGATTAGCCATTTGATCCCAAATGAGTACCCTAACTGAGAATATATAAACAACCATTAGATACTATCTTTATTCAATAAAGTAAATGCTTGGAAGAAACTTAATGAGCTAGTTAAATTAAATGAACCAGTTTAATTGAATGAACTAACTCACTTAATGAAATAACAAACATCAATAAGCTCTCAAACTTTAAATGAACTAACATGCATAAACTGACATGCATTAATTAAACTAACAAGCTTAAAAGAACTAATATGCGTAAATGTTTGAAACAAACATAAGTGAAACAATATGTTTAAATGAACAGTAAGACTTATTTATTCATGAGAAAAAGTGTTGAAATTAATTATGCAAAATAAAGTAAACTCATGCAAACTAAATGCTCATGCAACTATAGGCAACACACTCCTAAGCCAACACTCAATGCATGTATTAAAATGCATTAGTAACATGCTACTTTGTTCAAAAAGATGGCCAAGGTTCCAGATTCGGATCTTGGGCAAAGAAACAAAAGTTTAAGCATTGTGACTTCAATGATGTGATCTTGGTTTGTAAAATTTTGGTTCTAGCCAGGATCACATCAGCCCAAAATAGAATCGTTCTATTGTGTCATCTTCTTCCTCAAAGATATTTGCCCGGTTCATAAGCTCTAGCATGGTGTTGTAGTATTTCTCCACAGGCATAGTACCTCGTTTCAATTGTTGAAGTTTTCTCTTGTTGTCAATATAATATCCTGGTGGAATGTATTTATTCCTCATGATCCGCTTCAATTCCTTCCATGAATCAATTTGTCGTTTATATTGAAATCGTCTATCTTCCACTAATCTATTCCACCAATGTGCAACATGGTTAGTGAATGCACTGATAGCCAATAAACATTTTATTGTATCAGAATATTTATATAGTATGTCCTCAATCTTGTTCTCCCAATCACAATAAGTATTTGGATCAGAAGTTCCTTTGAATGAAAGAATGTTGGGCTTTGACATAATCAATGAGGGTTTATTTTGGTAATTAGATCCCAAAATCTCACGAGGCTTGACTCCAAAAGTATGAAACATCTTGGAAAATTCAACAAGAGAAAAAGATAAAAACAAACAAACTCAATCCCAAGGAATTGAATTGAATCTGATACCAAATGATGTGGTGCGAAATCGGCGTGGTTAATGAAATGGTGGTGTTTGGTTGAAGATGAAGAAGATTTGATGGTGTAGTGATGGTTGTTGTGTCCTAGGAACCCTCTTGATCGCAATTGATCAAGCAAACTCCATGATAGGCTTTAACCCACCCTCCTAAATGCGATTGCTTAGGCAAGCGAGAGTGTGAAGATAGAATTATCAACAATCTATAGAGAAGATTGTGTTGAAACACTTCTAAAATTCACTAGCAAACATACTTGCAAAAATATACTCAATAACATTTATTCTCAAAAGAAATATTCAAATTGTTCATCTTACAAGAGAATAGGCTACCTCCTTTTATAGCCTAAAGGAGCTAGCAAAATCCCTAAGAAATAACTATTTAATCCCTAAAAATCATCACATTGATAGTTTATTATAAATAAATCCCCTAAAATCATCATATGCTAATTAAAAGGAATCCTATGGAATAAATTAAAATACTAATAATTATAGTCAAATCTTTATAATCTAGCTTTGAATTATTTTATTTTAATATCTAATTCATCCAAAAGCTTTATATATTAGCTTTTGGGTTGAATTTTACAAAATCCCGTAATAATCCCGTATTCAGTTTTCTGCATGCGTAGTCTTCAGTAAAACAAACATATCTTGAGCTCCCGATGTCCGATTGATGTGTTTCAAGATGCGTTGAAAAGTTAACTGAATGACGGTCAATTTATTAGAACACTCTGCCCAAAAATATCCGAATCCCATTCGAAAAGTCGTTGCAAGTTGGCTGACTTTCCAGACTTTTCAAAATGATTCAGCTTTCTGCCGGATGTGCATTGCTTTAGTCCTCTCATGCATGTTTCACATCGTCCAAATCCCCTCTTATTGTTGAATCTTCCCAAAAGCAAGATCGGAGTAGAGATGTTGAATGTTTCAAATGTAAAGGGCACGGTCATTATCAACGTGATTGCCCAAACCAATGACTTTTCCTTATCCGAGATGATGGTGCCTATTAATCTGATTCAAAGAAGGAAGAGCAGAACATGTCCGAAGAGGATGTTGATCTCACCGAGTATGAAATTGAAGAACCTGATCCTAGATGTTTGGTGATCCGACAAGCTCTTAACATTCAAGTAGCCAATGATTCTGCTTTACAAAGAACCAACATATTTCATTCTCGATGATCAATCAATGGCAAGATGTACTCTCTTATCATCGATAGTGGAAGTTGTGCAAATGTTGTGAGTAGTTATCTCGTGGATTCACTCAACCTACCTTGTGAGCGCCATCCCAAGCCATACTATCAACAATGGCTTCATGAAGGATCCGAATTGAAGGTAACCAAACGTTCTTTAATCACTTTCAGTATGGGAAATTACCATGATGATGTTTCGTGTGATGTTATTCCTATGCAAGCTGCTCACTTGTTGCTCGGAAGACCATGGCAATATTATGATAGAGATGTAACCCACCATGGTAAGTTGAACAAATATTCACTTGTGTATAAAGGAAAAAAGTTCAACTTAGCCCCTTTAGACCCCAAAAATGTGTACGAAGATCAAATGAAAATGAAGCAGTTTTGTGAGGGGGTGGGAAAAATAGAAAAAAAAAGGATGATAAAAAGGCAAATGCAAAAGAGGCCATTAGTAACAAAAGACAAATCATTAAAGGCCCAGGGTTGGTGAGTGAACCTAGTTGCGAGAAGAAAAGAGTAGTTCAAAATATATATTCGAGTGAAAAAGATGTGAGACAAGTTATTTTCTCAAAACAACCTTGTATCCTTATTCGATTTAGGCAAAAAATTATTTAATCTCTAACCTTAACGAAAATTTGCCTAGTGTGTTTCTTTCTCTTTTACAGGAATTTCAGGATGTTTTAAGTGATCCACCTAACGGTTTGCCACCCGAAAGAGGTATTGAACACCAAATTGATCTAATTCTAGGTTCTTCTCTTCCAAACCGTCCAGCTTATCAGTGTAATCCTGAAGAAACCAAGGAATTAGAAAGACAAGTAGGTGAGTTGTTAGAGAAAGGCTACATTCGTGAGAGTCTTAGCCTTTGTGCCATTCCAGTACTCTTGGTGCCCAAGAAAGATGGTTCATATCGAATGTGTGTTGATTGTCATCCCATCAACCGAATCACCATAAAGTATAGGCATCATATCCCCCGCTCAAATCAGAATGAAGGAAGGAAATGAGTGGAAAACTGCTTTCAAGACAAAGTTTGGGTTATATGAGTGGACATTCATGCCTTTTGGCCTAACTAATGTGCCTAGCACATTCATGCGACTCATGAACCACGTTTTGAGGAACTTTATAGGTAAGTTTGTTGTTGTTTACTTTGATGATATTCTTATCTACTATTCCTCTTTTGATTCTCATCTTCTTCATGTTCGATCTGTTTTCACAGTTCTTCGAAGAGAACAATTATATGCTAACAAGGATAAGTGTGTGTTTTGTAGTAACAAGCTTATATTTTTAGGCTTTATCATAAGTTCACAAGGTATCCATGTTGATGATGAAAAGGTGAAGGCAATCCAAGAATGGCCTACACCAACTTTCATCACCGAGGTACGGTCATTTCATGGCTTGGCAAGTTTCTACAGTCGCTTTGTCAAGGACTTCTCCACCATTGCCGCACCATTGACTGAAATCATCAAGAAAACGTTAGGTTTTTCATGGGGTAAAGCACAAGAAAAGGCTTTCCAAACCTTGAAAGGAATAGGAATAGGCACAGTCCTCCTACAGGAAAAGCAACGAATCGCTTACTGTAGCGAGAAGTTAAAGGGAGCGCAACTCAACTATTCCACTTATGATAAAGAGCTCCTCGCCTTAGTTCGTGCCCTTGAAGTTTGGCAACACTACCTCTTACCCAAAGAGTTTGTCATTCATACTGACCACGAATCCTTGAAGTCGCTAAATGGTCAAGGTAATTTGAGCAAAAGACATGCTCGATGGGTTGAGTTCATTGAATCATTTCCTTATATAATCAAATATAAGAAAGGTAAAGATAACATAGTAGCTGATGACTTTCCCGAAGATATACTCTAATTACTCAAATGCATGCTGCTATCCTTGGTTTTGAACACATTACGGACTTGTATCCTAATAACCCAGATTTTTCAGATATTTATAGCCATTGTCTTAAGGGTGCATATTTAACAAGTTTTATCTTGTAGATGGTTTTCTTTTCCGAATGAATAGATTGTGCATACCAAAGGCTCTATTCGAGAATTTCTAGTTCATGAATCACATTCGGGAGGCTTAATGGGACATTTTGGCGTTACCAAGACACTTGACATGGTCATGGAACACTTTTTTTGGCCACATATGCGCAAAACGGTGGAAAAAGTTTGTTCTTCTTGCATCACATGTAAACAAGCTAAATCGAAGGTAATGGTTTGTATACACCTCTTCCTATGCCTTCTTCACCTTGGGTTGATTTATCTATGAACTTCATTCTTGGATTACCTCGTACCAAGAAAGGTCGAGATAGTATCTTTGTCGTTGTGGATAGGTTTTCCAAAATGACAAATTTTATTCCTTGTCACAAGACGGATGATGCAACACATATAGTTGATCTTTTTTTCGAGATGTGGTAAGTCTTCATGGTATTCCATGTACTATTATTTTTGATAGGGATGTTAAATTCATTAGCCACTTCTGAAAAGTATTGTGGGAAAGATAGGTACAAAGCTCCTTTACTCTACTACTTGTCACCCATAAACTGATGGTCAAACCGAGGTAATCAATCGAATTTTGGGTGCTTTAATTAGAACAGTTGTAGGTAAGAATACTCGTCATTGGGAAGAATGTTTACCGTTTGTAGAATTTGCTTACAATCGTTCCATTCACACCACTACCGACTACTCTCCATTTGAAGTAGTTTATGGTTTTAACCCCTTAACTGCTTTAGATCTTATTCCTTTGCCTTTGGATCATATATCAAGCATAGATGGTGAAAAGAAGGCTGATTTGGTGAAGTCTATTCACACCAAAGCCAAACAGAGGATGGAGAAAACATATGAGACAATTGCAAACAAAATCAACAAAGGACATCGCCATGTTGTCTTTCAATCTGGTGATTGGGTTTGGGTACACTTTCGAAAAGAGCGATTTCCTAACCAACGAAAGTGCAAGTTGGATCCAAGAGGAGATGGACCATTCCAAGTCATCGAAAGGATCAATGACAATGCATATTATTCATCATCTTTCAAAGACAATTGGGTCACACAAACCCAAATTGAGGGCCCAAATGAAGTACATGACCAGATTGTATTTAAACCTCCTTAATAGGTGATTTATAATTTGTGTTATTTTGGCCCAATACTACATTATGAAGTTTGGGTCAAATCTTTTAATTAAGGCCAATTAGAAATCATATTTATTAGGTAATAAGACCTTTAGAATAAGATAATATCATCCTCAAACATATCATATTCACCACTCTCCATGCTGCCCCATCACTTCATTTAATCTCCACCGTTCATGTGAACATCAAAGGGACCAGAATTAAAGCTATCTTTTTCTCCTTAAATCAAGGCATCTCCAACATGGAAAGTCAAAGACCAAGGGAGCCATTTATGCATCAAGGAAAGAAATAATAAGATTCTCATGACATTAATATTTCCAAATTTCTAGAATTTTAATTATTATTTCCAATTATGTTTAGCCATCCTTTACCTATAAAAGGATGTGCCTTCCATGCTTTGTAGTTACTCAATTTCCTCTTGATATATGAAATACTTGGTTACTTCATTTTTGCAAGTGTTGATAGCTTGTATCTTCGAAGATTTCTTCAACATAGTTCTTCAAGTTCTAGGAGGGAGAATTATGTTCACACTCTCGCTTGCTTAAACAAACAGGTTTAGGAGGGTGGGTTAGAGCCGCTTGAGGTTACTTGCCTAAGTAATTGCACTTAGGAGGGTGCCGAGGACACAACAACCATCAAACCATCTTCATCTTCAACCTTATGCCATCATTACATGAACAAAACCAGCAATACCATTAACATATCTTCTCTATTCCGCTACATTCTACATCACTTGGACTAGATCTGGGCGTAATACGGAAACAATTATGGAACGAATTGATCGATTCCTTGGGAATTTAGATAGGTTTACTTCATTTCCTAACTATCAAGCTATCTCTTTTTTTCAAGCACGTTCTGATCATTGCCCTATCTTAATGGACACTAACCCGTCTTGGACTCTTAGACCCAAACACACAATTAATTTGTTCTGCTTTGAGAATTGTTGGGATGATAACCAGGAAGTGTCCACTCGAATAAGTGAGATCTAGTCTAACCACTCTCGCTCGACTCTTGATAAATTTAAGGACATTGGAAAATTTCTAGCCACCTAGCAAATTAATAGACGTATTAAATCCAATGAACGTATCACTCAACCTAATGACTTCATTAATATGTGCCTTAAACAACATCTCTCTAATGTGAACATCTAAAACTTTATTTCTGCTAAAAGTGAGCTTGATAGCTTACTAAATGCGAAAGAAATATACTGGGCTCAAAGAGCTCGGACGCAATGGTTAGAATTAGGTGACAAAAACAGTTCCTTCTTTCACGCTAGAGCAAACGGGCGGCGACGGAAAAATCATATTGTTGGGCTTCTAAACAACCAAAATGTGATGAGTGCCCAAAAGTCCTCATTTTTATATCATTTTCCCACTCGTTTATTGTTAATAAAGACAGATTTAAAGGCGATAATGGATATTTCTGGTTATCTTCCACTTTTCAGCATCCCAAAACTTAATTCATCAATTTATCTATTATTTTGTATAAAACAGGTGCAGTTGATGGTTTTCTCTCTTAGACAGGAAACTACCTCACAAATAATGCTAGATAGCATGATGGATGCTGGAAACCAAAACTGGAATGCAGATTAGTACTCGCCTCGGCAGCACTTGGAGGCCGCGACAGCACCTGACGAGCAAATATTGATATGATAGGCGATTTGAAGAGAAAAATAAGGTGGACGTTTTAAGACAAGCGGCATAGAAATCGGAGCTGGGAAACACACGAAAAGTCAAGGTCAAAGGCCACGTGGGAAAAGAATCCTTATAGGAATAAACTAGGAAATAAAATAAATATCTTTTATTTAAGTACTTAACTTGTGTTTTACTCCAAGTTGTATTCCTACTTTGGAAAGGTTTGCCCTAGGCCAAGCCTATATAAACCATAGCCTATGTAGAGAGGAGAACATCTCGAAATCAAGTGATCATAGAAAACCCTAAACTCCTCCATCGTCCCCTTGGGGTTTAGGTTAGTTTGTGGAGTAGTTGTGGATGAAAATTGTACTTTGCTTTCTTGTTTCATGCAATAAAATATCAAGGTTTGCTTATTCTTTGCCATTTACTGTTCTTGCATTCAAGCTCGGGAGAGAAGTTTGTGAGAGATCTATTTATCTAATATCGGGAGAGTTAGATTCACGAAAGGGATAAGTACGGTATTTTTCTAGTTGGAAAATACTAACTCGGCCTAGGGATAGGTTAGAGTTTCAGCGGCTAAAAGAAGTGTGAGATTGGTTGGTGGTTATAATTGATTCACGCCGGGAGGTATTATCAAAGACTAATCGTCAACAGTACTTCGACTTAGGGATAAGCGGAGTCATCAGAGGACACTTTGCCAAACCTTGAAGAAGTCCAGAAGTCCACCCAAGAGCAAGGGATTGCCGTGGCGTACGTAATCCTTCACTGTCAAGGTAGTAAAACTGCAGTTCTGCCGGGGCAGTGTTGCATAATTGCATGAGACATAAACAAGTCAATTGAACCCACACTACGAAGCACTCTAACCTACCCCACTTTTCCATCGTTGATTTCTTGATCATTTATCTTTATCACTTTAATTAGATTTCTTAGTTATAATCCAACTCAATTATTTGTGTCTTTACTTTCCATTGTGCAGGAATAATAAATTGCGTAAGTAAAGCCAATCCCTGTGGGTTCGACATCTTAAATACTACAATCTGACAAAGGTGGAAGGACGAATGCTTCATCGTAAAAGCAGGACTTTCTAGCCTCCATTAGATTTGGCACCGTTGCCAGTATTGGCGATTCCAACTTTCTTTTTTATTTTTCTTGCACTACTATCTTAGGAAATTAGTTTAATTATTTTTGAGTTATTTGTTTTAGGAAATAAGTTTAATTATTTTTGAGTTATTTTTTTAGGATGAAATTTCAAGAAGGAGAAGCCTCATAAGCATATAAAACGACCCTGAAATCGAGCTCGTCGTCCCGCCCAAGAAGGTTGCCTCGGCATAATATCACATCGAAAGGTTGCCTCGGCAGCATAATGCCACGGCGGAGGTTACCTCGGCGGCAATCTGCCAACGGCGGAAGGTTGCCTCGGCGGAAAAATGTGAAGGAGGGCTGGCCACCCAAGAACATATGATGACGGTTTTTAGTTTCTTTCTCAACAAAATCCACACAAACTGATGACCCTCAGGATACAGAAGAGGCCGAGACGCGACATATAAATATTGGTTTATCTTTTCCTTGTCTCTTAATTTTTATCTTGTCTTTTATTGTTGTCTTATGCTCAGATACATGCATTGAGGACAATGCATCCCTCGAGTTTGGGGGAGTATTGATCTTATTTTCTGCCTTATAAAAATATATGTCATGTATGGAAATTATTCGGATTATCTTACTACTGTCTTAAATTTTGTCTTTACAATAATTATAGTTTTACGCAAAAAAAATTTTTAAGGTCTGTTGAATTTTATTGAGACCGCCTCGGCAGCAATATATTCTCCAGCCGCCGCAGCACTATGCACCATTCACTAGACTTGAAATCAGAAAGGTCTCTTAGGATTAGTACTTAGGATTATACTATGAGCCTTAAAAATCTATAAACACTGCTAGTCTTATTTGATTTTAAAAGTTCTTTTCTTTGAAAAGCAATAAGGACTTAGGCTTAGATTTTAACTAGAGGTGCCTATCACCGGCTCTAGTTTAGTCCATAGAGGTGCCTATCACTGGCTCTAGGACTTAGTCTTTTTTCCCACTTACTAGAGGTTCCCGAAATTAGCTCTAGTAAGAGTAGTTAACACTTGAGGTGCCCGAAAACTGGCTCAAGCAGTATAAGTATATAGCAATATATATTTATATACCAAACAGGGAAAAGAAAAGAAAAATAATTTAAGAAAAATCTTAGTCGGAAGTCTTGAGCTAGAAAAAGGATTAGAACTTAGATAATCAACTTTGACACAGCTACGCACACACTCACCAAGACTCATAGTCCAGTTTCAAGGAATTCCTAGAACCTAGAAGAGGCCGAGTCAAGAAAGGAATTCTGTCGCGGTAGGCAGGACAGTATATTACTTTAAAATTCCTTACTTAAAAATCTATCTTTTGCATTGCTTGAGGACAAGCAATAGTTCGAGTTTGGGGGTGTGATGAATGCCCAAAAGTCCTCATTTTTATATCATTTTCCCACTCGTTTATTGCTAATAAAGACAGATTTAAAGGCGATAATTGATATTTCTGGTTATCTTCTACTTTTCAGCATCCCAATACTTAATTCATGAATTTATCTATTATTTGGCATAAAACAGGTGCAGTTAATGGTTTTCTCTCTTAGACAGAAAACTACCTCACAGGTAATGCCAGATAGCATGATGGATGCTGGAAACCAAAACTGGAATGCAGATTAGTACCCGCCTCGGCAGCACTTAGAGGCCGCGACAGCACCTGACGAGCAAATATTGATATGATAGGCGATTTGAAGAGAAAAATAAGGTGGACGTTGTAAGACAAGCGGCATAGAAATCGGAGCTGGGAAACACACGAAAAGTCAAGGTCAAAGGCCACGTGGGAAAAGAATCTTTATAGGAATAAACTAGGAAATAAAATAAATATCTTTTATTTAAGTACTTAACTTGTGTTTTACTCCAAGTTGTATTCCTACTTTGGAAAGGTTTGCCCTAGGCCAAGCCTATATAAACCATAGCCTATGTAGAGAGGAGAACATCTCGAAATCAAGTGATCATAGAAAACCCTAAACTCCTCCATCGTCCCCTTGGGGTTTAGGTTAGTTTGTGGAGTAGTTGTGGATGAAAATTGTACTTTGCTTTCTTGTTTCATGCAATAAAATATCAAGGTTTGCTTATTCTTTGCCATTTACTGTTCTTGCATTCAAGCTCGGGAGAGAAGTTTGTGAGAGATCTATTTATCTAATATCGGGAGAGTTAGATTCACGAAAGGGATAAGTACGGTATTTTTCTAGTTGGAAAATACTAACTCGGCCTAAGGATAAGTTAGAGTTTCAACGGCTAAAAGAAGTGTGAGATTGGTTGGTGGTTATAATTGATTCACGCTGGGAGGTATCATCAAAGACTAATCGTCAACAGTACTTCAACTTAGGGATAAGCGGAGTCATTAGAGGACACTTTGCCAAACCTTGAAGAAGTCCACCCAAGAGCAAGGGATTGCCGCGGTGGACGTAATCCTTCACTGCCGAGGCAGTAAAATTGTAGTTCTGCCGGGGTAGTGTTGTATAATTGCATGAGACAGAAACAAATCAATTGAACCCACACAACGAAGCACTCTAACCTACCTCCCTTTTCCATCCTTGATTTCTTGATCATTTATCTTTATCGCTTTAATTAGATTCCTTAGTTATAATCCAACTCAATTATTTGTGTCTTTACTTTTCCATTGTGCAGGAATAATAAATTGCGTAAGTAAAGCCAATCCCTGTGGGTTCGACATCTTAAATACTACAATCTAACAAAGGTGGAAGGACGAATGCTTCATCGTAAAAGCAGGACTTTCTAGCCTCCATCAGAATGTATGGCAAACGAATACAACAAACATTATGTCTACTGCTATTGACTACTTTCGAAATATGTTCTCATCCTCATCCCCTACTATTGCATCTTCCATTATGGAAAACATTCCTACTATTGTAACTGAAGCGATGAATAATGCCCTTATTAATGACTTCACAGCAAATGAGGTAACTATTGCTTTTCGCGATATTGACCCACGGAAAGCTCCGGGGGTTGATGGATTCCCAAGTGGTTGTTTTAGGAAGCACTAGGAGACCCTTGGCCGAGATTTTATACACCTCTATCTTGGACTCTTACGAGGGTCGGTTAATATGGAAGAGGTCAATCGTACTATCATTGTTCTTATACCTAAGATCAACGAACCCACGACTATGCGCCATCTTAGACCTATTAGCCTTTGTATTGTCCTTTACAAGACTGTTGCGAAAGTTCTTGTTAATCGTCTGAAATCTATTATACCTTTATGTATAAGTGGTAATCAAGCTGCTTTTGTTCAAGGACAAAATATTACTGACAACATTCTCATTGCTCATGAGCTTATTCACACCTTAAATATTGATGGGACCTCACTTGACAAAGGTGCTAGCTTAAAGTTAGACATGGAAAAGGCCTTCGACCGTGTTGAATGGCCTTTCCTCGAACAAATTATGCTTAAGCTAGGTTTTAATACTCAATGGGTTTCCCTTATCATGAGATTTATATCCTCTATTTCCTTCCAAGTACGTGTCAATGACTCTCTTTCCCAATCCTTTAAACCTCATAGAGGTTTGCGGCAAGGGGACCCTCTTTCTCCTTTCCTTTTTCTTTTCTGTACCCAGGTCTTTCAGCATTGCTCAATGCTAAGAAAGCAAATGGAAATCTTCTTGGGCTTTGTGCTAGCAGAAATGGACCACGCATTAACCACCTCTTTTTCGCGGATGATTGTGTTGTTTTCATTAAGAATACAACTACAGAAGCTCAATGTCTTAAGGATGTTCTACATACATATGCTATTTCGTTCGGGTAGGCGCTTCAATCAGAAATTAATAATATCTTCCATGTAAGGGAAGTTGATGATCCAGGTATTTATCTGGGAGTCCCACCCTTAATAGGAAAGAACAAGACAGCGGCCTTAGGATTTACCAGGGAGAAAATGAATTCCTGCCTTAGTAAATGCGATAAACACCTTCTATCCTTTAGTGGTAGAGAAATCTATATTAAATCAGTTCTTCAATCTATGTTTCAGTATGTTATGTCTTGCTACCTTTTACACAAAACATCATTGATGACATGACCACATCGATATATCGATACTGATGGTTTGGCAGAACTAATAAACGATGTTGGCATATGCTTCCTTGGGACACTATTTGCCTGCCGAAAGTAGCAGGTGTAGGTTTTCGTGATCTACACCACTTCAATGTTTCTTACTAGGCAAACAAGTTTGGCGTTTGATTTGTGAGTCTGATAATCTCCTTAGTCAAGTCTACAAATGTAATTATTACCCATCGGGCTCTATTCTTGAATTTGATCACACTCGGAGTTCATCTTTTGCTTGGAAAGGTCTTAGTATAGCCCTATCTAAACTCCGCAATGGTTTCTTCAAACGGCTAGGTATATCTAGTCAAATTCAGATCCACTTTGACAACAAGGGCGACTCTCAGCCTGTAAACCTTTATGGTGATTATGAGGTGAATGACGAAGTCCCTCTTCGAGCAGGTACCTTCATGTTGCCTAACCTACCCTGATGGGATGAATCAAAAGTAAGAGACTACTTCTCCCATGAAGATGCTAACACCATCCTTAATATGCCAATCATTAATGAAACAAAAGACACCACCCTTTGGGGTCACCATGACTCTGGCATGTACACGGTTCGGTCTAGATACCAATTTTTGCAGTTACAGCTTGGGCCAGTTAACAAGCCCTCCAAACTTTGGAAAATTCTATCTAAACTGCCTACTCTACCCAAGGTTCGCACCTTTGGATGGCGTTTATATCATGATGCACTCCCATTTGGCCATAAACTCCTCTAGGCCAATCTTGGTACGGGGGTATGCCCGATCTGTAACATGACCATCTGATATGTTTCGATCTTGTTGATGACACTGAATGGCAAAATTTGATTGTAGGACCTAGGAAGGAAGCAAGTTTCTCGCAAGAAGTGGCTGCAAAATAAAGAATTAAGGATAATGGATGAAAGAAATAGGTGAAAGGAATAGTTTAAGGACTGATTTGGAAGCGGAAGGATATGTGGTGTTGATACGGGTGAATGGATGTTTAGGACATTTTGTGGTGATGACAAAGGATTGGGAATGATGAATGGAATGAGATGATATGTAATGAATGGTGAAATGGAAATAGTATCATAAAGATACACAAGGAAGAAACTAGGTTATAGAAAACCTAATCCTGGACCTTATATTGATCTTTAAGGGGTGGTGATAAACGAACTTTGACCCTTTTAGTATATTAAACTAAAAGAACCAGAAGTACCAAGATGGATTGAAAGTGTTTGACGCCACAAGTACAAAAGTACTTGATAAGTCGATAAAGTTCTTAGAAGAACTAAACGAGAGAAAAATCTCACAAGTAATTTTATATAATCTCAATGGTGTGTTTATAAAATGAAATACAAGTCCTATTTATAATTTTCTAAGGGGTTTGGCCTAAATAGCCTCTAACTATTCAGACAACCGTTCATTTGAATGGTGTCTCCCTCCAAATCTATTAGAAGAGTTGTAACTTTTCGGTCCAACCTGCACAGTCTTCAGTATTTGAGCCATATATCGAGCTCCCGATATCGGATTGATGTGATTCAACATATGTTGGAAAGATAAGAGATAGAGGAACAAAAACCCAATTCTTCTTGTATCCTGCTCAAAATTGGCAAACAAGTGGACCATCATGAATCTGTTCAATGAAAAGTGGTATCTCTTTGTTTTGGCTCCCACTTGCTTTCCCTCCATGATCTTGGCGCCCAATGTGGATGATGGACGGACATGATGATTGGTGAAGGGTAGGTGACCTTCGGGTGTTCAGTTGGGAGTGATAGCTGGAGCTGAGGTGAGCTAATCGTGCTGGGAGTGAGCTAGATTGAACTAAGCTATCTAGCTGAAAGATTTAGCTAAAGTTTGAAGCTGAAATAAGCTAATCCGAGCTGCCTTTAGCAAAGTGAGCTGGTCCATTAGCTTCCTTATACTCTCTTCTAGTGTGAGGAGTGTTTTGGAGCTGATCCGAATCTCCTAAGGTTTTGTTTTGAATTATGCTTCATTTGAGCTCGTATGGGATTTGTGAGCTGTCATGGAGCTATACTTTAGTCCTTTAAGTATTGTAGGAGTATTCCATGCATTTCCAAGCTATTCTGAAGTTGGCTCCTTGTGTTTCCAGCATTGCCTTCCGTTTAGCTTCTTCTTCTAAGCTGACACCGAGCTAATACTTACTCCTTGAGCTGTAGGTAAGTCCTATGAAGAAAACATAATAATAGAAATAATGAGAATACTTAAAATAACTTAATATAAATTTAGATCTAAGCTAAAACTTAGTAATGTGGTTATAATGACTATTCATGTTTATAGCTTAATTAAATATAACTCTTAAGTATCTTACTATAAAAGTAATAAATACTAATATCAGTAAGAAAACTCCCCTTTGATCCCATGCGTGAAATGAAGTATGAAAGCATGAGATAAATGAGAAGAAATGTGCACGCATCACCATCGAAACCACCCTCCATGCTCTGTGGGATTGTCCTAGTGCCAAGGAGGGGCTCCAGTTGTTAGGGCTCCCTACAAAAATCTTCTCCAATACCTTTGGCTCCCCCCATCAATGGCTTTTTGAAGTAGCTAGTTTTCTTTCCTTACATCAGTTTTCACTCCTTATCACGATCCTTTGGAACTTATGGAATCGCCAAAATGAATTTATCCATAATAGCCATCTCCAACCGGTTTGGTTAACTGTTTCCAATGCGCAAAGACTTTTTAATGATTATACATCAATTAATGATGCCTCCCATATACGTTCCCGGCTAGCTGAGCCCACTTTTGCTCAAGCTAGATGGACGAAACTGGATCCTGGCTTCGTCAAGATTAACACGGATGGCGCTTTTGACCCCGTGTTAAGGAGTGCTGCTGCTGGCATCATTACTCGGGATTCCTTTAGCGTCGTCCTTGGTGGTTATTCTATGCCGCTCATTTGCCCGGACTCCGCTTCTGCAGAGGCTCTTGCAATTTTGGAAGGTTTAAAGTTTGCTGTTGTTAATGGCTGGACTCATGTGGTCTTTGAAACTGATTCAGCTTCCATTGCCAACAAAGTTAACAACACTCATCATCACGATCTTTCCATGCTGCAATCTTTAGTGTCTCGAATTTGTTCTACTCTTGGTACTTTGCCTGATTGTAAGATTTGTTATGTACCTAGAGATGCAAATGTTGTAGCCCATGTCTTAGCTTCAAGGGCTCTTCGTTCTTTTCGTTCTTGTTATTTTGACTGTAACTTTCCCAATTTTATTCAGGCTTCTGTAAACTCGGAGAGGTTCTCCTCTTCTTCTCAATAAAACCATGGGTATTCTTTTCACCATAGGGGCCTACTCACCTCTCGAGGTGATGGGCTATAGTTTGTTTTTTAATGAGGCCCTTTCCTTCAAAAAAATTGCAACGGGTTCAATAAATAGCCCAATGAGATATGGACGCTTTAAACCCAACAAACCGGCCACAAAATATGATTTAATTAAATTAAAGGAGTTCAAATAGTTAATTATGAGCTTTTAAATATGATTAAATCATTTAATGTCAATTATAGAGCACTTTACTCTGTTTAAATTCTAATGTGATAACTATAAATCTCGTTTAGATATGCACACTGTGAATCTGACAAAACGAACACAAAATAAGAATAAACCAAATTTCATGAGTTCAAATAGTTTATTTATTGGCTTTGGAACCAAATTATACAACTTAATCTTAACTTTAGAATATTTTACTCGGTTAAAATTCCAATGGATTTACTAAATACCCCATTAAGACTTGCATGCTTTAAACATCACAAACCGACCAAAAAATGAGATTCAATCAAATTACATGAGTTCAAATAGTTATAATAGAGCTTTTGAACATGATTAAACAACTTATTCTCAAATTTAAAGCACTTTACTCAGTTTAAATTCCAATGTGATCACTATGAAGCTCCTTTAGATATGCACACTTTAAACCTAACAAAACGACCGCAAAATAAGAATAAATCAAAACTTCATGAGTTCAAATAGATAAGTATGGAATTTGAAACCAAATTATACAACTTAATCTAAATTTTAGAATAATTTACTCGCTTAAAATTGCAATGGGTTCACTAAATGGCCTTGTGAGACATGGACGCTTTAAGCCCAACAAACCGGCCACAAAATATGATTTAATTAAATTACAAGAGTTCAAATAGTTAATTATGAGCTTTTGAATATGATTAAACCACTTAATGTCAATTTTAGAGCACTTTACTCTGTTTAAATTCTAATGTGATCACTATAAAGCTTGTTTAGATATGTACACTATGAATCTAACAAAACGGACGCAAAATAAGAATAAATCAAATTTCATGAGTTCAAATAGTTTATTATGGGATTTGGAACCAAATTATACAACTTAATCTTAACTTTAGAGTATTTTACTCAGAGAAAATTCCAATGGGTGTACTAAATAGCCCAATGAGACTTGCACGCTTTAAGCATAACAAACCAGCTACAAAATGAGATTCCATCAAATTACATGAGTTCAAATAGTTAATTATGAGCATTTGAACATGATTAAATAACTTAATCTCAAATTTAGAGCACTTTACTTGATTTAAATTCAATGTGACCACTATAAAGCTCATTTAGATATGCAGACTTTAAACCTAACAAAACGGCCGCAAAATAAGAATAAATCAAAACTTCATGAGTTCAAGTATATAAAGTATGGACTTTGGAACCAAATTATACAACTTAATCTTAATTTTAGAGCAATTTACTCGGTTAAAATTGCAATGGGTTTCTAAGGGTTCCCTCTAACACCTTTCATGGTCTGCCATTATCGAACAAGTTAACTTGTATTTCTGACATCCTCTTTTTTGAGGTACAATGTATGCAACTAGGCCCCAGAGCTTTTATAGCTCCTTTGTTGCTTTCTTTGTTTTACTCCATCATCTTTACTCATAAAGATGGATTCCCTCCTAGAATATATCTTTATCTTTTGATACAAGAATTGTTAAATTATTACAACACGAATATAATATGGCACCACTTCTTGTCCTTTTGGTGGCCAGCGATGGCTTCGGGATTCTCTAGGTCTGCAACCGTAATCCATCTTGGTCTATTATATTGGTTAGACATCAATATGTTTTTGTTGATGGCTTTTCTTCTTTCTTGTTATCCATCGTTTCCAACTCAAACTATTCAAGGAATTCGGTAAGATTGACCTTCTTATTATCCACTGGTACTATTCAGCTTTATCCATTATTACGTTGTGGCCATGACCAGATAGCGAATTACAGAGTGCTATTGTTTAGCTACGACTATTTTTGGAAACAACGTATTCCATCTTGTTTTCATCATTTCCATGGCTCATGTTCTCGGCAAACACAAATAGCAACCAAGGTTTTTGGCCAGGCAAAAGGTTTTATCATATCGATGAATTGCTTCTCTAGAATCATGTCGACCTTGTGAAATAGATGGACCTGGTCCTTCACACTCGAGAAGTGTGTATGTATTATCGCCCTTTCCACCAATTACTCGTGTATTATAATTTTACAATGGTTTTTCGATATGAATTTCAATGCTAGTTTTCTATATGCTCTTTTTCTATCTTTATCATGGTTCTTATACCATGTATGTCTTACCTTCTTTTTTGTTACACTGCATAAACCACCCTTTCAAAGGGATTCCTCTAACACCTTCCATGGTGTACAATTATCAAACAAGACTACTTCTACCTTTTACCTTCTCTCCTTTGATGTTCAGTGGTTACAACCAAGACCTGGAGTTTTGCTAACTCCATTGTTGTTTTCTTTCCTCCCCTAATGATGGTTTTCCTTCTAATATTTTTCTTTACCTTGTCAAGCAAGAACCCCATTTTTCAAATAGAGGTACTAAGGGGACCCCACCTTCTGATGAGGGTAACAAGCCTAAGCGCCCTTGACTAGTGCCAATGTTTTTTAGATTTAGAAAAAGCTGGGATGAGCAGCAGAAAAAACTCTCCGGCGGAGGTTGATGGTGATCAACCCCGCCGAGCAAAATGAAAATCTTATGCTAGAACTGCTAGGGTCTCGACAACACCCAGGCAGGTCTCACTCTACAACGTGCTACCTCTAAGCATGATGCCGACTTTCTTTTTCTTTGTAAAACTAGATTGAACAGACACAATATGGACCGTATTCGAATTAAGTTAGGAATGCAAGGTTGCATAGTCATTGATTCCAGCCCTTCCTGTACAGGGCTTGCTATTATTTGGAATAATAAAACTACTATTGATTTGCTTTCTTACTCGGATCGTCATATTGATGTCATTATACATTTTGGTCAATTGCAATTCCATTTTTCTGGTGTACACGATTTTGCTGAAACGATAAACAAATATAAAACTTGGCAACTAATGGACACATTACAATCAGCTTCTTCCCTTCCATGGCTCTTAGGGGGAGATTTTAAAGAAATCCTGCACGACAATGAAAAGCAAGGTGGTATCCATCGAGCAAGATCACAAATTAATAATTTTAGAGATTGTCTTTTGCGAAATGATATCTTCGATTGTAAACCAAAATCTGGATGGTTCACTTGGACTAGATCTGGACCTAATACTGAAACCATTATGGAAAGAATCGATAGATTCCTTGGTAACTCCTCTTGGTTTAATGTCTTTCCTAACTTCCAAGCTACGTCATTCTTTCAAGCCCGATCTGATCATTGTCCCATTTTACTGGACACTAGTTCTTCCCGTGCAATCGGATCGAAAGCTTCTAGGAACCTCTTCCGCTATGAGAATTGCTGGGCTGATAACCCAGAAGTCTCTTCTCGGGTTAGAGAGATTTGGTCTAACCCATCTAGCACGACCATTGTTAAACTTCATGAAATTAGGCGTTTTCTCGAATATTGGCAAACAAACCAACGTATCAAGTCGAATGAATGTATTAACCAGTTAACTGACTATATAAATACGTGCCTCAAGCGACAACTTTCAGATGATGATATCAATAATTTTATTTCTGCAAAAAAATAAGCTTGATAGCTTGCTTAACGCAAAAGAAATCTATTGGGCACAACGAGCCCGCACCACCTGGCTAGAACATGGTGACAAAATACTTCCTTTTTCCATGCAAGAGCAAACACTCGCTGGCAAAAAAACCATATTACTGGGCTTTTCAACAATGTGAACATCTGACAAACGCATACGGAAGATATCATGGCTACTGCCATTGATTACTTCCAGACTCTCTTCTCATCCTTTTCTCCTATTATTGCATCTTCCATTTTGGAAAACATTCCAAATATTGTTTCTGAGACCATGAACAATGACCTCAATAAGGAATTCACAACAGACGAAATTACAGTTGCTTTTCGTGATATTGATCCGAGGAAAGCCCCGGGGGTTGATGGATTTCCGAGTGGTTTCTTTAGGAAGCATGGGATGTCCTTGGCCAAGACTTTATAAACCTCTGTCTTAGACTCCTAAATGGGTCTGTTAACATGAAAGAGGTCAATCGTACTATCATCGTTCTTATACCCAAAATTAGCGATCCCACAACTATGAGACATCTCAGACCTATTAGCCTTTGCACAGTTATCTATAAGACTGTTGCCAAAGTGCTTGTTAATCGTTTAAAATCCATCATTCCCTTATGTATAAGCGGTAATCAAGCGGCCTTTGTTCAAGGTAGGAACATAACCGACAATATTCTCATAGCCCATGAGCTTATCCACACGTTGAATACTGACGAGACATCCCTTGCCAAAGGCGCTAGTTTAAAGCTGGACATGGAGAAGGCTTTCGACCGTGTCGAATGGCCTTTTCTAGAACAAATTATGCTCCGTCTAGGCTTTCATGTCAACTGGGTCTCTCTTATTATGAATTGTGTCTCTTCCGTGTCTTTTCAAGTACGTGTCAATGATTCTCTTTCACGACCTTTTAGACTCAGAGAGGGTTTCGACAAGGGGATCCCCTTTCTCCTTTCTTATTTCTTTTTTGTACTCAAGGTCTTTCAACATTGCTCAATGCTGAGAAAGCAATTGGCAACCTCCCTGGCTTTTGTGCTAGTAGGAATGGCCCCCGTATAAATCACCTCCTCTTTGCAGATGATTGTGTGGTGTTCATTAAGAACACGACAACAGAAGCTCAACACCTAAAGGACGCTCTGCATACTTATGCAACTTCGTCTAGTCAAGCGGTGAATTTTGAAAAATCTACAATTTATTTTTCACGTAAAACCTCCAGTTCCATTCGTTCAGAAATCAATAATATTGTCCATGTAAGAGAGGTCGATGACCCTGGTATTTATCTGGGAGTTCCACTTCTAATTGGGAAGAATAAGACAACTACTCTGGGTTTTACTAGAGATACAATGAACGTCCGTCTTAGCAAATGGGACAAGCACTTGCTCTCCTTTAGCGGTAGAGAAACTTTCATCAAATCTGTCATACAATTAATGCCACAATATGTCATGTCTTGTTACCTTCTACCCCGAAACATTATCGATGATATGACTACTTCGATACGCCGCTATTGGTGGTCAGGGAAAGTCGATAAACGAGGATGACATATACTTCCATGGGACACTGTCTGTCTGCCGAAAGCAGCCGGAGGTATAGGGTTTCGCGATCTACACTATTTCAACATTGCTTTACTTGGTAAGCAAATTTGGCGACTAATTTGTGAGCCTGATAATCTTCTTAGTCAGGTCTACAAGTGCAAATATTACCCATCGGGTTCTGTGCTCGAATCCGATTCCACTTGAAGATCTTCCTTTGCTTGGAAATGTCTTAATATAGCTATCTCTAAACTTGGAAATGGTTTCTTTAAACGGCCAAGTATGTCAAGTCAAATACAAATCCACTTCGACAATTGGGGAGGATCTAAGCCATTACACCTTTATGGAGATTATGAAGTGAATGAGGAAGTCCCTCTTCGAGCGGGTTTTTTTATGCTGTCTAATCTACCCCGATGGGATGAATCCAAGGTGAGAGATTATTTCTCTCACGAAGATGCTAATACAATCCTTAATGTACCAATTATTAATGATACGAAAGATACTATCCTTTGGGGTCATCACGACTCTGGTATCTATACGGTGCGTTCTGGTTATCAATTTCTTCAACTACAACTAGGGCCGGTTAACAAACCCTCTAGGCTATGGAAAATTCTTTCTAAGTTGCCTACGTTGCCTAAGGTTCGTTCCTTTGGGTGGTGATTAAGCCATGATGCTCTCCGGTCTGGCCACAAAATCCTCCAAGCAAATCTCGGTACTGGAGTTTGCCCAATTTGTAATACGGATATTGAAACTACCCTCCATTCTTTAAGGGATTGTCCTAGTGCTAGGGAGGCTCTCTGTTTGGCAGGTTTTCCAGGCCGAATTTTTTCTAATACTTCTATCTCCCCCCACCAGTGGCTTTCTGAAATTGCTGGTTTTCTTTCGTTGCACCAATTCTCCTTCTTGATAACAGTTCTATGGAATCTATGGAACCGTTGTAATGACTTTGTCCATAACAATCATCTCCAACCACCATGGTTGACTGTTTCCAATGCACAAAAACTCTTCGACGATTATACATCAGCCAATGATGCTCTCCATCTAAGGTCCCGACTAGCTGAGCCAACCTTTGCTTAGGCTAGATGGACGAAACCAAACCGCGGTTTCGTTAAGGTTAACACGGATGGCGCCTTTGACCCGATTTTAAAGGGAGTTGTTGCAGGTGTCATCGCTCGGGATTCTTCAGGTGCCGTCCTTGGTGGACGCTCTATGCCCCTCGCCTACTGCCCAGATCCGGCTTCTGCCGAAGCTCTTTCCATTCTAGAAGGACTTAATCTTGTTGTCGATAATGGTTGGACTAATGTCATCCTTGAGACCGATTCTGCATCCATTGCCAACAAAGTTAACAACACTCATCATCACGATCTTTCCATGCTGCAATCTTTAGTGTCTCGAATTCGTTCTACTCTTGGTACTTTGTCTGATTGTAAGATTTGTTATGTACCTAAAGATGCAAATGTTGTAGCCCATGTCTTAGCTTCAAGGGCTCTTCGTTCTTTTCGTTCTTGTTATTTTGACTGTAACTTTCCCAATTTTATTCGGGCTTCTATAAACTCGGAGAGGTTCTCCTCTTCTTCTCAATAAAACCATGGGTATTCTTTTCACCATAGGGGCCTACTCACCTCTCTAGGTGATGGGCTATAGTTTGTTTTTAATGAGGCCCTTTCCTTCAAAAAAATTGCAACGGGTTCAATAAATAGCCCAATGAGATATGGACGCTTTGAATCCAACAAATCCACCACAAAATATGATTTAATTAAATGACATGAGTTCAAATAGTTAATTATGAGGCTCTGAATACGATTAAACAACTTAATGCCAATTTTATAGCACTTTACTCTGTTTAAATTCTAATGTGATCACTATAAAGCTCGTTTGCATATGCACACTATTTAATCTAACAAAACGGAAAAAAATAAGAATAAATCAAATTTCATGAGTTCAAATAGTTAATTATGGGCTTTGGAACCAAATTATACAAATTAATCTTAACTTTAGAGAATTTTACTCGGTTAAAATTCCAATGATAGCCTAATGAGACTTGCATGCTTTATAAACATAACAAACCGAACACAAAATGAGATTCAATCAATTTACATAAGTTCAAATAGTTAATTATAAGCTTTTGAATTTGATTAAACAACTTAATCTCAAATTTGGAGCACTTTACTCTATTCCAACTCCAATGTGATCGCTATAAAGCTCCTTTAGATATGCACACTTAAAACCTAACAAAACGGCCGCAAAATAAGAATAAATCTAAACTTCATGAGTTCAAATATATAAGTATGGACTTTGGAACCAAATTATACAACTTAATCTTAATTTTAGAGCAATTTACTCGGTTAAAATTGCAATGGGTTCACTAAATAGACCAATGACACATGGATGCTTTGAATCCAACAAATCTGCCACAAAATATGATTTAATTAAAAAACATGAGTTCAAATAGTTAATTATGAGCTTTTGAATATGATTAAACCACTTAATGTCAATTTTATAGCACTTTACTCTGTTTAAATTCTAATGTGATCACTATAAAGCTCGTTTACATATGCACACTACTAATCTAATAAAATGGACAAAAAATAAGAATAAATCAAATTTCATGAGTTCAAATAGTTAATTATGGGATTTGGAACCAAATTATATAACTTAATCTTAACTTTTGAGAAATTTATTCGGTTAAAATTCCAATGGGTTTACTAAATAGCCTAATGAGACTTGTACGCTTTAAACTTAACAAACTGTCCGCAAAATGAGATTCAATCAAATTGCATGAGTTCAAATAGTTAATTATGAGCTTTTGAATATGATTAAACAACTTAATCTCAAATTTAGAGCACTTTACTCGGTTTAAATTCTAATGTGATCGCTCTAAAGCTCCTTTAGATATGGACACTTTAAACCTAACAAAACGGCCGCAAAATAAGAATAAATCAAAACTTCATGTATTCAAATAGATAAGTATGGACTTTGGAACCAAATTATACAACTTAATCTTAATTTTAGAGCAATTTAGCTTTTTTCTCTCCTCTCCCTCTCTTCCATGCTTTCCCCTTCCCCTCTCCTTTCTTTTTTCTTCTCCGTTTCCTTTTTGGATATCAACTTTGTTTTTGTCTCAACGATGTCGTCGTTCTCCTCAGAGGGAGAGGAAGAATCAAGCATCCGCTCGAATCCTCCGACCAAGTTAAGTTGGTTTATTCTATTTCAACCTGTTTCCATTCTTTTTTATTTGTTTTCTCATTACTCCAACGATCGCCATCCCCTCCACGCTGAAGGTTTTGGCCCTTACAAATACTCAATGCCTGGTAGGACGGAACTATGGATCTGGTTGATCCATGATGATAGTTTCATAACATTTGGTAGCAACAATGGATCCGACTTGGATGATTTACCTTTGAATGTTCTCCCATTTGGTTACATTCTCAACATTGAAGGTATGTTACAAACTGGGGTTTTAGTCTCTCTTAGTTACTTCACTTTGAATCAAGTTCTTTGGTTCGGTGCTATTACAAACACAAGCATTCGTGTTCTTTACCAACTGATCACTTAGGTTTCTATCCTTTTTTTTATCACTGACCGACATAGCTTTCCCTGTCATTCTCTCAACCCTAACGGGATCTTCGAACTACGACAAATCAGTGACTCTTTTATTTAAGAGATACCTGAATCACAATATCGACCTGATGATCTTTGTGAGTCCTTGCTGCTCCACATACAAAACAATGATTCTGGTTTTCTGTTTCACACCCACAAGAACCGTGTATGCCACTGCTTTCGTGGGAAACATGTTTTTGATGCGTTCGAGATTTCAGTTGCAAGAGAAACTTTGGAGGGTCTTTGACTCTAAGTTAAACCCTACTACTTTGGTAGAATTATTTTCTTTTTTATTGCTAATCTCCATTAGAGATCTTGTACTGTTGTTTTCAACTTGATCGTTGATGGTGATCGTAACAAATAACTTGTTACACACCCAAGACCGTGTCACAACTCCGACAACTTTGATATTAGTCCCCTCAAGCTTCACCAATGGGTCTAACACTTATAATCTTGTGGCGTGTGACCGATCATTTGACCACCATGGAGTCTGTTGTATTCCTGGTTGCGCATACAACTCTTTTATTAGCAACTTTATCGGCGTAAGGACTTTGGTTCTGGTTTATGATTGCATAAGTGATTTACCTTTTTACTACTATTTGAACCATGTTTTCTTTCATATCTTTGACAATTTTATGGTCTTAACACCCTTGCAAAAAGGTTTACCTAATACCTTTCATGCTGCACAACAAAGATTTGTTTTCTTTTTAATTCCATTGTTTTTCTGGGTTTACTCCAGCTTTCAATCTTTGATAGGGAATCCAGCCACTACATATTACCTGCTTCCTTGTTGAAACAAAGGAGAGACGACGGTAGCACCCTATATCGGCTAATCGACAAGAGTTGATAATGGCATCCCCTTCTAAGTTTGTTGATCACTACAAAGGAGAACTAATTCCGTGTAGACATGTTCATCTTAATGGGAATTCATACCTTAGCAGCTGTAATCATTCCTCCGAAGTGTCCACCACATGGTCCTGAGTGACAGTGATGTAGAATAGCTCTTTGCTCCTCTTCCGGCGCACATCTTCGGATAATTTGATCGGCACAACGCTTGAACAAATACGGCTCATCCCACAATAAGTCATCTATTCCAACCTCTACTTTTTCTCATCTTGAAACTCCTAATTATAGTCCTCGTGGATTTCAAACTCTCTATACCTTTCTATATAACTCGATCTATCTCCTTCATAACTCTCCATCCATCTCTCAACTCTCGTATACCTCTCTCCACTCTTTCTCCCTTGTCGCCAACTTTACCCAATGGACTCCAGAACTTTTCTTCAACAACTCGGCAATATCCAATTCACTGATGACGAAACAATTTGTTGTTTACCAACCAAGTCTACCTTGGGAATCCTCTAAATAGAAAACACAGACCACCCTACTGGGGTATCTTCAATCCTGTAAAGACATTGACGACCAGGTGATCATTAAAGCTTTTACAGGAATTTGGACTACGGCCCGGCTAGTCTCCATGAGAGTCCTGAAACCACATTTATTTCTCATCCGTTTTAAATATGAGAAGATTAAAGATGATATCCTGTCCAGTGGGCCTTGGACTTATAAGGATGAATGGCTAGCACTTTAGCAATACAATCCCAATATAAGTCTAGACGACCACTCCTTTCAAGCGATGAATATTTGGGTACGTATCTACAACATTCCCCTATCCTCCTTGCTTCTGAGGAATCAACCTACCACACAGGAGAATCCCTTGGAGCCTTCGTTGGTACAATAAAAAAATTGACACTAGGAAAATAGGCTTTAATATGATTGAATACCTCCGAGTTGGATTAACACTAGATGCATCCAAGCCGATTATGCGTTGTGTTGCTATTGGTGGGGGGTTATCCACCAGATTTTACCCACTTCAATATTAACGTCTTCCCACAATATGTCACTATTGTGGTAAAGTTGGTCATTCAACGGATTTCTGTTCTATCCTAAACGAGACTCGTCCTGAACAACTACAATATGGCGACTAGCTCCGCTATGTTCCTAAGAAAAAGGATGCACAAACCAAACAAAAAGGACGGATTCGCTATTTAAACATTGGCCCTTCTAACATTCATTGTACACCAAATTCTTCTCAAACTTCAACAAAACACCAAGGTGACATCAATAAAACTGGTAAATCTCCTAAGCAATCACCCAATATAAGGCCCTCGATCTCTCCCTACTATTGCTAGTAGGTTGCAATCTCGTAGGTGCCCCCCCAACCATTACAAATGGTCTTCCCTACGCATAGCTCTAGCATTACTACAAGACAAAAGAACCATGATGACACCGGAAAAATCAGCTTAATGGAGCCGGAACTCTAAGATTTGGAGGCAGAACTAGCTGATGGTCTTGACCAGGAGGCAGCTGACTAGCTGAACAATGCGCCAACTCCCAAACGGCTTTCTCGTCCAAATTCAAATAGATGCACAAAAAGAACGTCATCTTATGATGAGGGCCACAAGCCTAAACAACCTCGATCTTCAAACAGAAGCTCTAATGAAAAGGTTGGGATGAGCAGAACAAACAACTCTCCGGCGGCGGTTGATGATGATCAACCCCGTCGAGTCACATGAAACTATTATGTTGGAACTCTCAGGGTCTCGGCAACGCCCAGACAGTTCATGCTTTACAACGTGCTATCTCGATGCATGATGCCAACTTTCTATTTCTTTGTGAAACTAGGTTAAATAGACAAAATATGGATCGTATTAGGATTAAATTAGGAATGCATGGTTGCATAGCCATTGATTCCAGTCCTTCTTGTACAGGGCTTGCTATTATTTGGAATAATAAAACTTCTATTGATTTGCTTTCTTACTCGAATCATTATATTGATGTTATTATTTCTTTTGGGCAAACACAATTCCATTTTTCCGGTTTACATGGTTTCGCTGAAACTGCAAACAAATATAAAACTTGGCAACTAATAGATTCTTCACAATCAGCCTCTTCCCTTCCATGACTTTTAGGAGGGGACTTTAATAAAATCCTATATGATAATGAAAAACAAGGCGGTATCCATCATGCGCGATCACAAAATAATAACTTCAGAGATTGTCTTACTAAGAATGATCTTTTTGATTGTCATCCAACGTCAAGATGGTTCACTTGGACTAGATCTAGACGTAATACAGAAATAATTATGAAAAGAATCGATCGATTCCTTGGTAATTCTGCCTGGTTTAACTCCTTTCCAAACTTTCAAGCTATATCTTTCTTTTTGGCACGTTCTGACCATTGCCTTATCTTACTTGATACTAGTCCACCTCGGACTCTCCGATCCAAAAACTTTAAAAACCTTTTTCGCTATGAGAATTGCTGGGCTGATAGCCCGAAAGTCTCATCTCGAATTAGAGAGATTTGGACTAACCCTTCTCGCTTGACCCTTGATAAATTTAAGGACATTGGACGATTTCTAGCCTCTTGGCAAATAAACAAACGTATTAAATCTAATGAACGTATCACTCAGCTTAATGATTTCACTAATATGTGCCTCAAACGAAATCTCTCTAATGCGGACATCCAAAACCTTACTTCTGCTAAAAGTGAGCTTGATAGCTTGCTAAACGTGAAAGAAATATACTGGGCCCAACGAGCTCGAACACAATGGCAAGAACATGGTGAAAAAAAATACTTCTTTCTTTTATGCCAGAGCAAATAATCGATGGCAGAAGAATTATATTGTTGGGCTTTTCAATAACCAAAATATATGGCAAACACATATAGCAGATATCATGTTTACTGCTTGACTACTTTTGAAACCTCTTTTCGTCCTCCTCCCCCACTATTGCATCTTCTCTTATGGATAACATTCCCACTATTGTAACTGAACCGATGAATAATGACCTTATAAGGACTTCACAACAGACGAAGTCACTATTGTTTTCCGTGATATTGACCCCTGAAAAGCTTCAGGAGTCGATGGTTTCCCAAGTGGCTTCTTTAGGAAGCATTGGGGGATCCTTGGACAGGATTTTATAAACCTCTGCCTTCGACTCTTACGAGGGTCGGTTAATATGGAAGAGGTTAATCTGTAGTTGTATTCTTAATGAATACAACGCAGTCATCCGCAAAAAGTAGGTGGTTAATGCGAGGCTCATTCTTGCTAGCACAAAGTCCTAGAAGATTACCATTTTCTTGCTTAGCATTGATTATCATTTTGCGGTGATTTTGTTCGGCTTAAAGCGTGCATGTCTAAATGGGCTTTATTTTGAACCTGTTCGAATTTTATACGGGTAAAAATCTAATATTTTAGGATTAAGTTGTGTAATTATTTTCAAAATCCTATAATAAACTATTTCAACTCATAAAAATTGATTTAATATCATTTTATGATTGTTTTGTTGGGTTTAAGCTTGCGTGTCTAGTTGAGCTTCATAGAGAACCCGTTTGAATTTTAACCTAGTAAAAATCTAAAAATTTAAGATTAATTTTTATAATTAGGTTAAAAATCCCAGAATTAACTATCTGAACTCATAAAATTTTATTTAATATCATTTTGCGGTGATTTTGTTCGGCTTAAAGCGTGCATGTCAAAATGGGCTTTATTTTGAACCTGTTCGAATTTTATACTGGTAAAAATCTAAAATTTTAGGATTAAGTTGTTTAATTATTTTCAAAATCCTTTAATAAACTATATGAACTCATAAAAATTGTTTTAATATCATTTTATGATCGTTTTGTTGGGTTTAAAGCTTGCGTGTCTAGTTGGGCTTCATAGAGAACCCGTTAGAATTTTAACCGAGTAAAAATCTAAAAATTTAAGATTAATTTTTATAATTAGGTTAAAAATCCCACAATTAACTATCTGAAGCCATAAAATTTTATTTAATATCATTTTTCGTTGATTTTGTTGGGTTTAAAGTGTGCATCTCTAAATGGGCTTTATTGTGAACCTGTTCGAATTTTAAATGAGTAAAAATCTAAAATTTTAGGATTAAATTGTATAATTAGGTTCAAAATCCTATAAGAAACTATTTGAACTCATAAAAATTGATTTAATATCATTTTACGATTGTTTTCTTGGGTTTAAAGCATGCGTGCCTAGTTAGGCTTCATAGAGAACCAATTTGAATTTTAACCGAGTAAAAATCAAAAAATTTGAGATTAATTTTTATAATTAGGATAAAAATCACACAATTAAATATCTGAACTCATCAAAATAGATTTAATATCATTTTACGATCGTTTTGTAGAGTTTAAAGCATGCGTGTCTAGTTGAGCTTCATAGAGAACCTGTTCGAATTTTAACCGAGTAAAAATCTAAATATTTAAGATTAATTTTTATAATTAGGTTAAAAATCACAAAATTAACTATTTGAACACATAAAATATTATTTAAAACCATTTTGCGGGGATTTGGTTCGGCTTAAAGCGTGCATGTCTAAATGGGCTTTATTTTGAACCTATTCAAATTTTAAACTGGTAAAAATCTAAAGTTTTAGAATTAAGTTGTGTAATTATTTTAAAAATCCTATAATAAACTATTTGAACTCATAAAAATTGATTTAATATCATTATATGATCGTTTTGTTGGGTTTAAAGCTTGCGTGTCTAGTTGAGCTTCATAGAGAACCCGTTCGAATTTTAACCGAGTAAAAATCTAAAAATTTAAGATTAATTTTTATAATTAGGTTAAAAATCTTACAATTAACTATCTGAACTCATAAAATTTTATTTAATATCATTTTGCGGGGATTTTGTTCGGCTTAAAGCATGCATGTCTAAATGGGCATTATTTTGAAACTGTTCGAATTTTATACGGGTAAAAATCTAATATTTTAGGATTAAGTTGTGTAATTATTTTCAAAATCCTATAATAAACTATTTGAACTCATAAAAATTGATTTAATATCATTTTATGATCGTTTTGTTGGGTTTAAGCTTGCGCGTCTAGTTGAGCTTCATAGAGAACCCGTTCGAATTTTAATCGAGTAAAAATCTAAAAATTTAAGATTAATTTTTATAATTAGGTTAAAAATCCCACAATTAACTATCTGAACTCATAAAATTTTATTTAATATCATTTTGCGGTGATTTTGTTCGGCTTAAAGCGTGCATGTCAAAATGGGCTTTATTTTGAACCTGTTCGAATTTTATACTGGTAAAAATCTAAAATTTTAGGATTAAGTTGTTTAATTATTTTCAAAATCCTATAATAAACTATATGAACTCATAAAAATTGTTTTAATATCATTTTATGATCGTTTTGTTGGGTTTAAAGCTTGCGTGTCTAGTTGGGCTTCATAGAGAACCCGTTCGAATTTTAACCGAGTAAAAATCTAAAAATTTAAGATTAATTTTTATAATTAGGTTAAAAATCCCACAATTAATTATCTGAAGCCATAAAATTTTATTTAATATCATTTTGCGTTGATTTTATTGGGTTTAAAGCGTGCATCTCTAAATGGGCTTTATTGTGTACCTGTTCGAATTTTAAATGAGTAAAAATCTAAAATTTTAGGATTAAGTTGTATAATTAGGTTCAAAATCCTATATTAAAATATTTGAACTCATAAAAATTGATTTAATATCATTTTACGATCGTTTTCTTGAGTTTAAAGCATGCGTGTCTAGTTAGGCTTCATAGAGATCCAGTTCGAATTTTAACCGAGTAAAAATCAAAAAATTTAAGATTAATTTTTATAATTAGGATAAAAATCACACAATTAAATATCTGAACTCATCAAAATATATTTATCATTTTACGAGCGTTATGTAAAGTTTAAAGCATGCGTGTCTAGTTGAGCTTCATAGAGAACCCGTTCGAATTTTAACCGAGTAAAAATCTAAAAATTTAAGATTAATTTTTATAATTAGGATAAAAATCACACAATTAAATATCTGAACTCATCAAAATATATTTAATATCATTTTAATATCGTTTTGTAAAGTTTAAAGCATGCGTGTCTAGTTGAGCTTCATAGAGAACCCGTTCGAATTTTAACCGAGTAAAAATCTAAAAATTTAAGAATAATTTTTATAATTAGGTTAAAAATCTTACAATTAACTATCTGAACTCATAAAATTTTATTTAATATCATTTTGCGGGGATTTTGTTCGGCTTAAAGCATGCATGTCTAAATGGGCTTTATTTTGAACCTGTTCGAATTTTATACGGGTAAAAATCTAATATTTTAGGATTAAGTTGTGTAATTATTTTCAAAATCCTATAATAAACTATTTGAACTCATAAAAATTGATTTAATATCATTTTATGATCGTTTTGTTGGGTTTAAGCTTGCGTGTCTAGTTGAGCTTCATAGAGAACCCGTTCGAATTTTAACCGAGTAAAAATCTAAAAATTTAAGATTAATTTTTATAATTAGGTTAAAAATCCCACAATCAACTATCTGAACTCATAAAATTTTATTTAATATCATCTTGCGGTGATTTTGTTCGGCTTAAAGCGTGCATGTCAAAATGGGCTTTATTTTGAACCTGTTCGAATTTTATACTGGTAAAAATCTAAAATTTTAGGATTAAGTTGTTTAATTATTTTCAAAATCCTATAATAAACTATATGAACTCATAAAAATTGTTTTAATATCATTTTATGATCGTTTTGTTGGGTTTAAAGCTTGCGTGTCTAGTTGGGCTTCATAGAGAACCCGTTCGAATTTTAACCGAGTAAAAATCTAAAAATTTAAGATTAATTTTTATAATTAGGTTAAAAATCCCACAATTAATTATCTGAAGCCATAAAATTTTATTTAATATCATTTTGCGTTGATTTTATTGGGTTTAAAGCGTGCATCTCTAAATGGGCTTTATTGTGTACCTGTTCGAATTTTAAATGAGTAAAAATCTAAAATTTTAGGATTAAGTTGTATAATTAGGTTCAAAATCCTATATTAAAATATTTGAACTCATAAAAATTGATTTAATATCATTTTACGATCGTTTTCTTGAGTTTAAAGCATGCGTGTCTAGTTAGGCTTCATAGAGATCCAGTTCGAATTTTAACCGAGTAAAAATCAAAAAATTTGAGATTAATTTTTATAATTAGGATAAAAATCACACAATTAAATATCTGAACACATCAAAATATATTTAATATCATTTTACGATCCTTTTGTAGAGTTTAAAGCATGCGTGTCTTGTTGAGCTTCATAGAGAACCCGTTCGAATTTTAACCGAGTAAAAATCTAAAAATTTAAGATTAATTTTTATAATTAGGATAAAAATCACACAATTAAATATCTGAACTCATCAAAATATATTTAATATCATTTTAATATCGTTTTGTAAAGTTTAAAGCATGCGTGTCTAGTTGAGCTTCATAGAGAACCCGTTCGAATTTTAACCGAGTAAAAATCTAAAAATTTAAGAATAATTTTTATAATTAGGTTAAAAATCTTACAATTAACTATCTGAACTCATAAAATTTTATTTAATATCATTTTGCGGGGATTTTGTTCGGCTTAAAGCATGCATGTCTAAATGGGCTTTATTTTGAACCTGTTCGAATTTTATACGGGTAAAAATCTAATATTTTAGGATTAAGTTGTGTAATTATTTTCAAAATCCTATAATAAACTATTTGAACTCATAAAAATTGATTTAATATCATTTTATGATCGTTTTGTTGGGTTTAAGCTTGCGTGTCTAGTTGAGCTTCATAGAGAACCCGTTCGAATTTTAACCGAGTAAAAATCTAAAAATTTAAGATTAATTTTTATAATTAGGTTAAAAATCCCACAATCAACTATCTGAACTCATAAAATTTTATTTAATATCATCTTGCGGTGATTTTGTTCGGCTTAAAGCGTGCATGTCAAAATGGGCTTTATTTTGAACCTGTTCGAATTTTATACTGGTAAAAATCTAAAATTTTAGGATTAAGTTGTTTAATTATTTTCAAAATCCTATAATAAACTATATGAACTCATAAAAATTGTTTTAATATCATTTTATGATCGTTCTGTTAGGTTTAAAGCTTGCGTGTCTAGTTGGGCTTCGTAGAGAACCCGTTCGAATTTTAACCGATTAAAAATCTAAAAATTTAAGATTAATTTTTATAATTAGGTTAAAAATCCCACAATTAATTATCTGAAGCCATAAAATTTTATTTAATATCATTTTGCATTGATTTTGTTGGGTTTAAAGCGTGCATCTCTAAATGGGCTTTATTGTGAACCTGTTCGAATTTTAAATGAGTAAAAATCTAAAATTTTAGGATTAAGTTGTATAATTAGGTTCAAAATCCTATAATAAACTATTTGAACTCATAAAAATTGATTTAATTTCATTTTACGATCGTTTTGCTGGGTTTAAAGCATGCGTACCTAGTTAGCCTTCATAGAGAACCAATTCGAATTTTAACCGAGTAAAAATAAAAAAATTTGAGATTAATTTTTATAATTAGGATAAAAATCACACAATTAAATATCTGAACACATCAAAATATATTTAATATCATTTTACGATCCTTTTGTAGAGTTTAAAGCATGCGTGTCTAGTTGAGCTTCATAGAGAACCCGTTCTAATTTTAACCGAGTAAAAATCAAAAAATTTAAGATTAATATTTATAGTTAGGTTAAAAATCATACAATTAAATATCTGAACTCATCAAAATATACTTAATATCATTTTACGATCGTTATTTAAAGTTTAAAAGCATGCGTGTCTAGTTGAGCTTCATAGAGAACCCGTTCGAATTTTAACCGAGTAAAAATCTAAAAATTTAAGATTAATATTTATAATTAGGTTAAAAATCACAAAATTAAATATCTGAACTCATCAAAATATACTTAATATCATTTTACGATCGTTATGTAAAGTTCAAAGCATGCGTGTCTAGTTGAGCTTCATAGAGAACCCGTTCGAATTTTAACCAAGTAAAAATCTAAAAATTTAAGATTAATATTTATAATTAGGTTAAAAATCACAAAATTAACTATCTGAACTCATAAAATTTTATTTAATATCATTTTGCGGGAATTTTGTTCGGCTTAAAGCGTGCATGTCTAAATGGGCTTTATTTTGAACCTATTCAAATTTTAAACGGGTAAAAATCTAAAATTTTAGTATTAAGTTGTGTAATTATTTTCAAAATCATATAATAAACTATTTGAAGTTATAAAAATTGATTTAATATCATTTTACGATCGTTTTCTTGAGTTTAAAGCATGCGTGTCTAGTTAGGCTTCATAGAGAACCCGTTCGAATTTTAACCGAGTAAAAATCAAAAAATTTAAGATTACTTTTTATAATTAGGATAAAAATCACACAATTAAATATTTGAACTCAGCAAAATATATTTAATATCATTTTACGATCGTTTTGTAGAGTTTAAAGCATGCGTGTCTAGTTGAGCTTCATAGAGAACCCGTTCGAATTTTAACCGAGTAAAAATCAAAAACTTTAAGATTAATTTTTATAATTAGGATAAAAATCACACAATTAAATATCTGAACTCATCAAAATATATTTAATATCATTTTACTATCGTTTTGTAAAGTTTAAAGCATGCGTGTCTAGTTAGGCTTCATAGAGAACCTGTTCGAATTTTAACCGAGTAAAAATCTAAAAATTTAAGATTAATTTTTATAATTAGGTTAAAAATCACAAAATTAACTATTTGAACTCATAAAATTTTATTTAATATCATTTTGCGGGGATTTTGTTCGGCTTAAAGCGTGCATGTCTAAATGGGCTTTATTTTGAACCTATTCAAATTTTAAACGAGTAAAAATCTAAAATTTTAGTATTAAGTTGTGTAATTATTTTCAAAATCATATATTAAACTATTTGAAGTCATAAAAATTGATTTAATATCATTTTACGATCGTTTTCTTGAGTTTAAAGCATGCGTGTCTAGTTAGGCTTCATAGAGAACCCGTTCGAATTTTAACCGAGTAAAAATCAAAAAATTTAAGATTAATTTTTATAATTAGGATAAAAATCACACAATTAAATATTTGAACTCAGTAAAATATATTTAATATCATTTTACGATCGTTTTGTAGAGTTTAAAGCATGCGTGTCTAGTTGAGCTTCATAGAGAACCCGTTCGAATTTTAACCGAGTAAAAATCAAAAAATTTAAGATTAATATTTATAATTATCTTAAAAATCACACAATTAAATATCTGAACTCATCAAAATATACTTAATATCATTTTACGATCGTTTTGTAAAGTTCAAAGCATGCGTGTCTAGTTGAGCTTCATAGAGAACCCGTTCGAATTTTAACCGAGTAAAAATCTAAAAATTTAAGATTAATTTTTATAATTAGGATAAAAATCCCAGAATTAACAATCTGAACTCATAAAATTTTATTTAATATCATTTTGCGGGGATTTTGTTCAGCTTAAAGCGTGCATGTCTAAATGGGCTTTATTTTGAACCTGTTCGAATTTTATACGGGTAAAAATCTAATATTTTAGGATTAAGTTGTGTAATTATTTTCAAAATCCTATAATAAAATATTTGAACTCATAAAAATTGATTTAATATCATTTTACGATCGTTTTCTTGAGTTTAAAGCATGCGTGTCTAGTTAGGCTTCATAGAGATCCAGTTCGAATTTTAACCGAGTAAAAATCAAAAAATTTAAGATTAATTTTTATAATTAGGATAAAAATCTCACAATTAAATATCTGAACTCATCAAAATATATTTAATATCATTTTACGATCGTTTTGTAGAGTTTAAAGCATGCGTGTCTAGTTGAGCTTCATAGAGAACCCGTTCGAATTTTAACCGAGTAAAAATCTAAAAATTTAAGATTAATATTTATAATTAGGTTAAAAATCACACATTTAAATATCTGAACTCATCAAAATATACTTAATATCATTTTACGATCGTTATGTAAAGTTCAAAGCATGCGTGACTATTTGAGCTTCGTAGAGAACCCGTTCGAATTTTAACCGAGTAAAAATCAAAAAATTTAAGATTAATTTTTATAATTAGGATAAAAATCACACAATTAAATATTTGAACTCAGCAAAATATATTTAATATCATTTTACGATCGTTTTGTAGAGTTTAAAGCATGCGTGTCTAGTTGAGCTTCATAGAGAACCCGTTCGAATTTTAACCGAGTAAAAATCAAAAAATTTAAGATTAATATTTATAATTAGGTTAAAAATCACACAATTAAATATCTGAACTCATCAAAATATACTTAATATCATTTTACGATCGTTTTGTAAAGTTCAAAGCATGCGTGTCTAGTTGAGCTTCATAGAGAACCCGTTCGAATTTTAACCGAGTAAAAATCTAAAAATTTAAGATTAATTTTTATAATTAGGATAAAAATCCCAGAATTAACTATCTGAACTCATAAAATTTTATTTAATATCATTTTGCGGGGATTTTGTTCAGCTTAAAGCGTGCATGTCTAAATGGGCTTTATTTTGAACCTGTTCGAATTTTATACGGGTAAAAATCTAATATTTTAGGATTAAGTTGTGTAATTATTTTCAAAATCCTATAATAAAATATTTGAACTCATAAAAATTGATTTAATATCATTTTACGATCGTTTTCTTGAGTTTAAAGCATGCGTGTCTAGTTAGGCTTCATAGAGATCCAGTTCGAATTTTAACCGAGTAAAAATCAAAAAATTTAAGATTAATTTTTATAATTAGGATAAAAATCTCACAATTAAATATCTGAACTCATCAAAATATATTTAATATCATTTTACGATCGTTTTGTAGAGTTTAAAGCATGCGTGTCTAGTTGAGCTTCATAGAGAACCCGTTCGAATTTTAACCGAGTAAAAATCTAAAAATTTAAGATTAATATTTATAATTAGGTTAAAAATCACACATTTAAATATCTGAACTCATCAAAATATACTTAATATCATTTTACGATCGTTATGTAAAGTTCAAAGCATGCGTGTCTATTTGAGCTTCGTAGAGAACCCGTTCGAATTTTAACCGAGTAAAAATCAAAAAATTTAAGATTAATTTTTATAATTAGGATAAAAATCACACAATTAAATATTTGAACTCAGCAAAATATATTTAATATCATTTTACGATCGTTTTGTAGAGTTTAAAGCATGCGTGTCTAGTTGAGCTTCATAGAGAACCCGTTCGAATTTTAACCGAGTAAAAATCAAAAAATTTAAGATTAATATTTATAATTAGGTTAAAAATCACACAATTAAATATCTGAACTCATCAAAATATACTTAATATCATTTTACGATCGTTTTGTAAAGTTCAAAGCATGCGTGTCTAGTTGAGCTTCATAGAGAACCCGTTCGAATTTTAACCGAGTAAAAATCTAAAAATTTAAGATTAATTTTTATAATTAGGATAAAAATCCCAGAATTAACTATCTGAACTCATAAAATTTTATTTAATATCATTTTGTGGGGATTTTGTTCAGCTTAAAGCGTGCATGTCTAAATGGGCTTTATTTTGAACCTGTTCGAATTTTATACGGGTAAAAATCTAATATTTTAGGATTAAGTTGTGTAATTATTTTCAAAATCCTATAATAAAATATTTGAACTCATAAAAATTGATTTAATATCATTTTACGATCGTTTTCTTGAGTTTAAAGCATGCGTGTCTAGTTAGGCTTCATAGAGATCCAGTTCGAATTTTAACCGAGTAAAAATCAAAAAATTTAAGATTAATTTTTATAATTAGGATAAAAATCTCACAATTAAATATCTGAACTCATCAAAATATATTTAATATCATTTTACGATCGTTTTGTAGAGTTTAAAGCATGCGTGTCTAGTTGAGCTTCATAAAGAACCCGTTCGAATTTTAACCGAGTAAAAATCTAAAAATTTAAGATTAATATTTATAATTAGGTTAAAAATCACACAATTAAATATCTGAACTCATCAAAATATACTGAATATCATTTTACGATCGTTATGTAAAGTTTAAAGCATGCGTGTCTAGTTAGGCTTCATAGAGAACCCGTTCGAATTTTAACCGAGTAAAAATCAAAAAATTTAAGATTAATTTTTATAATTAGGATAAAAATCACACAATTAAATATCTGAACTCATCAAAATATATTTAATATCATTTTAATATCGTTTTGTAAAGTTTAAAGCATGCATGTCTAGTTGAGCTTCATAGAAAACCAGTTCGAATTTTAACCGAGTAAAAATCCAAAAAATTAAGATTAATTTTTATAATTAGGATAAAAATCACACAATTAAATATCTGAACTCATCAAAATATACTTAATATCATTTTACGATCGTTATGTAAAGTTCAAAGCATGCGTGTCTAGTTGAGCTTCATAGAGAACCCGTTCGAATTTTAACCGAGTAAAAATCTAAAAATTTAAGATTAATATTTATAATTAGGTTAAAAATCACAAAATTAACTATCTGAACTCATAAAATTTTATTTAATATCATTTTGCGGAGATTTTGTTCGGCTTAAAGCGTGCATGTCTAAATGGGCTTTATTTAGAACCTATTCAAATTTTAAAAGGGTAAAAATCTAAAATTTTAGTATTAAGTTGTGTAATTATTTTCAAAATTATATAATAAACTATTTGAACTCATAAAAATTGATTTAATATCATTTTACGATCGTTTTCTTGAGTTTAAAGCATGCGTGTCTAGTTAGGCTTCATAGAGAACCTGTTCGAATTTTAAACGAGTAAAAATCAAAAAATTTAAGATTAATTTTTATAATTAGGATAAAAATCACACAATTAAATATCTGAACTCATCAAAATATATTTAATATCATTTTACGATCGTTTTGTAGAGTTTAAAGCATGCGTGTCTAGTTGAGCTTCATAGAGAACCCGTTCGAATTTTAACCGAGTAAAAATCAAAAAATTTAAGATTAATTTTTATAATTAGGATAAAAATCACACAATTAAATATCTGAACTCATCAAAATATACTTAATATCATTTTACGATCGTTATGTAAAGTTCAAAGCATGCGTGTCTAGTTGAGCTTCATAGAGAACCCGTTCGAATTTTAACCGAGTAAAAATCTAAAAATTTAAGATTAATTTCTATAATCAGGATAAAAATCCCAGAATTAACTATCTGAACTCATAAAATTTTATTTAATATCATTTTGCGGGGATTTTGTTCAGCTTAAAGCGTGTATGTCTAAATGGGTTTTATTTTGAACCTGTTCGAATTTTATACGGGTAAAAATCTAAAATTTTAGTATTAAGTTGTGTAATTATTTTCAAAATCATATAATAATCTATTTGAACTCATAAAAATTGATTTAATATCATTTTACAATCGTTTTCTTGAGTTTAAAGCATGCGTGTCTAGTTAGGCTTCATAGAGAACCCGTTCGAATTTTAACCGAGTAAAAATCAAAAAATTTAAGAATAATTTTTATAATTAGGATAAAAATCACACAATTAAATATCTGAACTCATCAAAATATATTTAATATCATTTTACGATCGTTTTGTAGAGTTTAAAGCATGCGTGTCTAGTTGAGCTTCATAGAGAACCCGTTCGAATTTTAACCGAGTAAAAATAAAAAAATTTAAGATTAATTTTTATAATTAGGATAAAAATCACACAATTAAATATCTGAACTCATCAAAATATATTTAATATCATTTTACTATCGTTTTGTAAAGTTTAAAGCATGCGTGTCTGGTTGAGCTTCACAGAGAACCAGTTCGAATTTTAACCGAGTAAAAATCTAAAAATTTAAGTTTAATTTTTATAATTAGGATAAAAATCCCACAATTAACTATCTGAACTCATAAAATTTTATTTAATATCATTTTGCGGTAATTTTGTTCGGCTTAAAACGTGCATGTCAAAATGGGCTTTATTTTGAACCTGTTCGAATTTTATACGGGTAAAAATCTAAAATTTTAGGATTAAGTTGTGTAATTATTTTCAAAATCCTATAATAAACTATTTGAACTCATAAAAATTGATTTAATATCATTTTATGATCGTTTTGTTGGGTTTAAGCTTGCGTGTCTAGTTGAGCTTCATAGAGAACCCGTTCGAATTTTAACCGAGTAAAAATCTAAAAATTTAAGATTAATTTTTATAATTAGGTTAAAAATCCCACAATTAACTATCTGAACTCATAAAATTTTATTTAATATCATTTTGCGGTGATTTTGTTCGGCTTAAAGCGTGCATGTCAAAATGGGCTTTATTTTGAACCTGTTCGAATTTTATACTGGTAAAAATCTAAAATTTTAGGATTAAGTTGTTTAATTATTTTCAAAATCCTATAATAAACTATATGAACTCATAAAAATTGCGTGTCTAGTTAGGCTTCATAGAGAACCTGTTCGAATTTTAACCGAGTAAAAATCAAAAAATTTAAGATTAATTTTTATAATTAGGTTAAAAATCCCACAATTAACTATCTGAAGCCATAAAATTTTATTTAATATCATTTTGCGTTGATTTTATTGGGTTTAAAGCGTGCATCTTTAAATGGGCTTTATTGTGAACTTGTTCGAATTTTAAATGAGTAAAAATCTAAAATTTTAGGATTAAGTTGTATAATTAGGTTCAAAATCCTATAATAAACTATTGGAACTCATAAAAATTGATTTAATATCATTTTACGATCGTTTTCTTGGGTTTAAAGCATGCGTGCCTAGTTAGGCTTCATAGAGAACCAGTTCGAATTTTAACCGAGTAAAAATCAAAAAATTTAAGATTAGTTTTTATAATTAGGATAAAAATCACACAATTAAATATCTGAACGCATCAAAATATATTTAATATCATTTTATGATCGTTTTCTAAAGTTTAAAGCATGCGTGTCTGATGTGAACACATCAATGCAAGCACAACATGATCCGGAGGTCTTGCCACAAGGACCTATTACTCGTTTTAAGGCAATGAAATTCAGGGAAGTACTTTTCCTTACTTGTGCTTTAATTCCAGATTCATTCGATAATGTTTGTGCCTTAGAACATAGGCTTTATAATGTGTTGCATGCTGATATATGACATATTAGACTATACTACTTATTATATATGTTTAAGTATGTATATATGCTATTAAGTATGTTTTAAGGTTTGGTTTGATAGTGTTTATTATGTTTCTAACTTATTTATACGTTCTTGTGTGTTTTTGAATAAGTTTACAAGTGTTTCAACCTTGTGTATTACGAATGGATCCTTGTGCTGTTTTCCAATATAGGTAAACAAAGGTGTACCAGTGAGTTATGAAATGGATTCTTGTACTGTTTTCCAGTATAGGTAAACAGAGGTGTACCACTGAGTTACGAAATGGATTCTTGTACTATTTTCCAACATAGGTAAACAGAGGTGTGCCAGTGTAAGAGCAGGCCAAACACAACACTTCTTTTGGAATGATGAACGGCAACAAAGGATAAGGATGAGGGGTTTCTCATTCAAATTCAAATAATTAACACATGTTTAATGTGTTTTATGAGCCCAAACATGTGGCTGATATGAATGAAGCCTAGATGCAAGTTATTAAGCATTTGAATTTAATTTCAGCCAAGTATTCAAATTCGGCCAACTCCTTCATTCTCCTATATATTCTAAAATTTTTGTAAAGACAAGGATATACACACACTTTGAATAAAATTTATATTTGAGAGTTTTTCTCTTATTTGGTTCTTTTTAGAACTTTTCTGACATTCAAACTTGTTTTTGATTGTCAAATTCTTGATACTTCGGGTTCCTAGATTGCTATCTAGAGGGTCCAAGTCCTTTTGACGTTAAACAGATTCGATTCGGGTTTGCTCAGTATATTGTGCAGGTTCTTTCGAGTTTAGCATGTCCAATTTGATCCAGCAACTTTCTGTCCTTTTCTTATCTCTTTCATTTTTCGTTTTATTTTACTTCATTGTTTTCCTATATAGGTAAACAATGTAAAATTTCTCTTCAAATGCCCAAATTATTATACTTATTTCCTATATAGGTAATCAGTGTAAACACTTGATTGTTTATGTTTTTCTTTTGCAGGAACTTGCTTACAACATTCCTAGATCCGCAACTTACGAAGAAAGTCCGTTTCGGCAGGCTACCTCGTATCAGTGTCTAGTTGAGCTTCATAGAGAACCTGTTCGAATTTTAACCGAGTAAAAATCTAAAAATTTAAGATTAATATTTATAATTAGGTTAAAAATCACAAAATTAACTATCTGAACTCATAAAATTTTATTTAATATCATTTTGCGGGGATTTTGTTCGGCTTAAAGCGTGCATGTCTAAATGGGTATATTTTGAACCTATTCAAATTTTAAACGGGTAAAAATCTAAAATTTTAGGATTAAGTTGTGTAATTATTTTCAAAATCCTATAATAAACTATTTGAACTCATAAAATTTGATTTAATATCATTTTATGATCGTTTTGTTGGGTTTAAGCTTGCGTGTCTAGTTGAGCTTCATAGAGAACCCGTTCGAATTTTAACCGAGTAAAAATCTAAAAATTTAAGATTAATTTTTATAATTAGGTTAAAAATCCCACAATTAACTATCTGAACTCATAAAATTTTATTTAATATCATTTTGTGGTGATTTTGTTCGGCTTAAAGCGTGCATGTCAAAATGGGTTTTATTTTGAACCTGTTCGAATTTTATACGGGTAAAAATCTAAAATTTTAGGATTAAGTTGTTTAATTATTTTCAAAATCCTATAATAAACTATATGAACTCATAAAAATTGATTTAATATCATTTTATGATCGTTTTGTTGGGTTTAAAGCTTGCGTGTCTAGTTGGGTTTCATAGAGAACCCGTTAGAATTTTAACCGACTAAAAATCTAAAAATTTAAGATTAATTTTTATAATTAGGTTAAAAATCCAACAATTAATAATCTGAAGCCATAAAATTTTATTTAATATCATTTTGCGTTGATTTTATTGGGTTTAAAGCGTGCATCTCTAAGTGGGCTTTATTGTGAACTTGTTCGAATTTTAAATGAGTAAAAATCTAAAATTTTAGGATTAAGTTGTATAATTAGGTTCAAAATGCTATAATAAAATATTTGAACTCATAAAAATTGATTTAATATCATTTTACGATCGTTTTGTTGGGTTTAAGCTTGCGTGTCTAGTTGAGCTTCATAGAGAACCCGTTCGAATTTTAACCGAGTAAAAATCTAAAAATTTAAGATTAATTTTTATAATTAGGATAAAAATCACACAATTAAATATCTGAACTCATCAAAATATATTTAATATCATTTTACGATCATTTTGTAAAGTTTAAAGCATGCGTGTCTAGTTGAGCTTCATAGAGAACCCGTTCGAATTTTAACCGAGTAAAAATCTAAAAATTTAAGATTGATATTTATAATTAGGTTAAAAATCACAAAATTAACTATTTGAACTCATAAAATTTTATTTAATTTCATTTTGCGGGGATTTTGTTCGGCTTAAAGCGTGCATGTCTAAATGGGCTTTATTTTGAACCTATTCAAATTTTAAACCGGTAAAAATCTAAAATTTTAGTATTAAGTTGTGTAATTATTTTCAAAATCCTATAATAAACTATTTGAACTCATAAAAATTGATTTAATATCATTTTATGGTCGTTTTATTGGGTTTAAAGCTTGCGTGTCTAGTTGGGCTTCATAGAGAACCCGTTCAAATTTTAACCTTGTAAAAATCTAAAAATTTAAGATTAATTTTTATAATTAGGATAAAAATCACACAACTAAATATCTGAACTCATCAAAATAGATTTAATATCATTTTACGATCGTTTTGTTGGGTTTAAAGCATGCATGTCTAGTTGAGCTTCATAGAGAACACGTTCGAATTTTAACCGAGTAAAAATCTAAAAATTTAAAATTAATTTTTATAATTAGGATAAAAATCAAACAATTAACTATTTGAACTCATAAAATTTTATTTAATATCATTTTGCGGGGATTTTGTTCGGCTTAAAGCGTGCATGTCTAAATGGGCTTTATTTTGAACCTGTTCGAATTTTAAACGGGTAAAAATCTAAAATTTAAGATTAAGTTGTGTAATTATTTTCAAAATCCTATAATAAACTATTTGAACTCATAAAAATTGAGTTAATATCATTTTACGATCGTTTTGTTAGGTTTAAAGCATGTCTGTCTAGTTGAGCTTCATAGAGAACCCGTTCGAATTTTAACCGATTAAAAATCTAAAAATTTAAGATTAATTTTTATAATTAGGATAAAAATCACACAATTAAATATCTGAATTCATAAAATTTTATTTAATGTCATTTTGCGGGGATTTAATATCAAGGAAAAGTTCTAAAAAGAACCAGGTTTGAGAGAAAATCTCACAAAGTAATTTATTCATCAAAACTCTAACCTTGTCTTTACAAAATTATGGAAATATATAGGAATAAAGGAGAAGTTGGCCAAAATTGAATTTGTGGCCAATATTTGAACGAAAATAACTAAAATAAACCACTCAAGGCTTCATTTAATTTCAGCCAAGTAATTTGGCACATAAAACACATTTAACATGTGTTAAATGTTTGAATTTGAACACAAAACCACCCATTCTTATCCCTTGGGCTTTGGTCTTCAACAACAAGGGATTTGTTTGGCTGGAAATGCATTTACACACCCACACATGTGCATAAAAGGTTGCCATATGTGTCCCACATGCATGGCACATGCCTAGGACACATTCCCTTCGTGTAGGATAGATTTCAACTGCCGTAGATCACTTTAGCTTGAGTTGAGCTAGTTGGAAATTGAGTAGAGCTGAAACGAGCTAGCTGAGAGTGTAAGGAACTAAACGGAGCTGGGAGCAAAGCCTTTGAGCTCCTCGAGCTAAGGTGAGCTGCGTGCACTCCATTGAGCTTCTTCTGAGCTGAATAGACTCACTTGAGCTGGTGTTCAGCTGCATACACTCGCTTGAGCTGGAGGTGAGCTGAGTATGCCCACTTGAGCTAAGGTTCTCCTAAGTACCTATATCAGAACAAGGCAAACACATCTAAAAAGCCTTGTAGTCTTATTTTAACCACACAAACACACTCAAAACCAAATGCAAACATACTTAACATAGTATATACATACATAAACACATATACTAATATATATACCTAAATATGTCACATATCAGCATGCAACACATTATAAACAACATATTCTAAGGCATGAACATTCTCAAATGAATTTGAATTGTTAGCACAAGGAAAAGAGCTTCCCTGTATTTCTTTGCCTTAGAACGTGTGATAGATCCTGATGGTAAGACCTCCGGATCAACCTGTTGAACTTGACATGATGTGCTCACATCAATAGTTTTCAAGTTCTAGGAGAGATAATCATCTTCACACTCTCGCTTGCTTAAACAAACACATTTAGGAGGGTGGGTTAGAGCCGCTTGAGGTTACTTGCCTAAGTAATTGCACTTAGGAGGGTGTCGAGGACACAACAACCATCAAATCATCTTCATCTTCAACCTTACGTCATCATTCCATCAACCAAACCAATGATACCATTAACATATCTTCTCTATTCCGCTGCATTCTACATCATTTGGCATCAGATTTAGGACGATTCTTGGAGATTCAAATATTGTTCTTGACAATTTTTCCAAATTGTGCTGCCAACACAAGATAAGGGGTTGTTCTTGATTTTTAGTGTGATTTCTTCCTAAGATTTTTATACTTTTCATATTTATTTAGTTTCTTTAAACCAAAAAAAAACAAAAAAAGGAAAATATTATAAAAAAAAAAGATAGAACCTATATCTTTGTCCCCATTGTCCCCATTGTCCCCATTGCAGCAACATCCACTACAAGCCGTCGTCAAGAAACGTCATCCTCCATCGCTGTTTATGACGTCCACATTGATGCTAGTTCTTTTGGTTTTATCTTAACTTTCAAAGTTGATTATGGGTTGGGTAACAATTTCAAATTTAATTTTCTTTGAATCTTAGATTCAGGGTTCGTTTTTCAAGCTTTCATTGATTCATATACATCATCTAACATATTATCTTTCTTGTGTTAATAGGATTACAAGTTGCATATCTCCTATCTCCTTGCAACTATATCTCAATTGGAGTCATTCTTTCTTTGGATTCCTAGTTCCTTAGGATTCTTTTGTTAGGATTCAAACTCCAATATAAATTTGTTGAATTGTGGCAGGAAATCCTTTAAAGTGTACAAGATCGACTTACTTGCCTAGCTAAGTTTTCTTTCTTGGAGTGATTCATGAGATTTCTTGTTTTATTTTCTATTTCTTTTAATTTTTTGAGTGATTTACAGAATGACAAAAGACACTAGAAAAGCACAGGAAGTGATAGTTCAGGTCAATGATATAGCTCATATCACAACATCTCTCAATGATATCTTAACAAGGCTCACCCAAACTGAAGACGAGGTACGAGCCATGAGAGAAGATAGGACAGTTCCACCAGAGCAACACCATCCAGCCCAAGCGGTTGAATATGTGGAATCACAGAGACAAGACTGACTAAACATAGGAGGAAACAATCGTATGGCACCAAGGCGTAACCCACGCTTTGATGAGCCCCGACAAGATGCCCAAGATCGTGATATCTTTTCAAAACCAAAGATCACAATTCCTCCATTCAAAGGAAAGTATGACCCAGATGGTTATTGTGATTGGGAAAGCAAAGTCGATCTTATCTTCTCCTACTACCCATGTCCCGACGAAGAACAAGTCCAGATGACAGTCTTCGAGTTTTCTGACTATGCTCTATTTTGGTGGACTCAATTGACAAAGACTAGAAACAACAATGGGGAGGGTAGAGTACGTTCAGGGGAAGAGCTCAAACACATCATGAGGAGGTGTTTCATTCCCCCACACTACCAACGAGAGCTCAAACAAAGGCTTCAAAGATTGAGACAAGGTAGCAAAACAATCGAAGAATACTACAAAGAGATGGAAGCCTTAATCCAAAGAGCCAATATGCGAGAAGATGAAGATGACACATTGGCAAGGTTTATTCTGGGACTTAATGACAACATCCATGATGTACTTGATCTTCAGAACTATGCCGACCTTCCGAAGGCACTTCAAATAGCCATTGCCATTGAGAACCAACAACGGCAAAAGTTTCGACAAAAGGGCATATTATCCGTATGATAGAGGTGTTTCTTCACCTTCGCCTTTATCAACTACTACTAAACCTTTGGTAGATTCTAGTAGATTTAAGACCAAGGAGGAGGTGCCAACATCCTCAAGGAGAACAGAATCATCGTGATGTGGTGCGGAATCGGCGTGGTTAATGAAATGGTGGTGTTTGGTTGAAGATGAAGAAGATTTGATGGTGTAGTGATGGTTGTTGTGTCCTAAGAACCCTCTTGATCGCAATTGATCAAGCGATAGGCTCTAGCCCACCCTCCTAAACGCGATTGCTTAGGCAAGCGAGAGTGTGAAGATAGAATCATCAGCAATATATAGAGAAGATTGTGTTGAAACACTTCTAAAATTCACAAGCAAACAATACTTGCAAAAATATACTCAATAACATTTATTCTCAAAAGAATTATTCAAATTGTTCATCTTACAAGAGAATAGGCTACCTCCTTTTATAGCTTAAAGGAGCCAGCAAAATTCCTAAGAAATAGCTATTTAATCCCTAAAAATCATCACATTGATAGTTTAATAGAAATGAATCCCCTAAAATCATCATATGCTAATTAAAAGGAATCCTATGGAATAAATTAAAATACTAATAATTATAGTCAAATCTTTATAATCCAGCTTTGAATTATTTTATTTTAATATCTAATTCATGCAAAAGCTTTATATATTAGCTTTTGAGTTGAATTTTCAAAATCCCGTAATAATCCCGTATCTAGTTTTCTGCATGCGCAGTCTTCAGTAAAACGAACATATCTTGAGCTCCCGATGTCCGATTGATGTGTTTCAAGATGCGTTGAAAAGTTAACTGAATGGCGGTCAATTTATTAGCAGAACACTCTGCCCAGAAATGCCCAGATCCTATCCGAAAAGTCGTCACAAGTTGGCTGACTTTCCAGACATTTCAAAATGATTCAGTTTTCTGCCTGATGTGCATTGCTTTAGTCCTCTCATGCATGTATCATTCCCCCAGTCCTCAAAAAGATTCATCCTCGAATCTAAACCGGTGATTGGAGTAAATTCATCAAGGTACCATGGAAGAGAAGTCGTCTTAAAGAATCCTTGTGCTATGTTTCTTTTTCCAATGTGATTTACAAGTGACTTCTCATTTGCAGCATCATCATAATTTTGGTCGAAAGACAAATCATTCTCAGTTTTAGGCTATTTAGCCTCTTCTAACTCAGTTTCCATATCCCCCTCACAAAAAGTCTGAATTTCATCAAAGTACATTTGTTTGGGAGAACTAACTTTTTTAGAGTCCACAACTAGGTCTTGCAAACAACTTTTTGTTTCAGCACATTTTGCAGGTTCTTCTTTGTTTGGTCGTTTACTATCACTTTGGACTAGGTATGATTGTTCTTCTTTCGAATTTGTTTTATGAGAGTCTAATATGATAATAACAAGGCTTTGAAAAGATGAAACTTGAGATGTACCTTTATCAAATGAAGAGTATTCCTTTCGATGAGCCTTAGACTTCTGCAATTGATGTCCAAGTCGGATTGCTTCTTCGACTACATCCATAAGAGTATCATATGGATGGAATTCATTGTTGGCAATCTCTATATTCAGCCCGTGATACGAATCCGGTTGCGGAATATCCGAATTTGTATTTGTGATTGTCCGGTCGTGATTCTAGTAAGTAACTAAAATGAAAAATAGGAACTTTAAAATGAAACTTACAAGATGATATGAAATGGAATGATGATAAGAGGGTTGTTGTGCTTAGGATGAAGTATGAAAAATATGGATGTATGGAAGATGGAAGTGAAGAGAAGAAATGTAATTGATGGTGCGGTGTAAACAAAGGAGGAACCAACACTAAAAAGTGAAGACCTGTTCCTTAAGAGTTTTTAAACCGTGACTTGGGTGAAAGGCTAATGGATTGTGACCCACTAGTTATAAGAACTAGGAACCAACAATATAAAAAGATGAAAAGGGATGAATGCCGCAAGAACAATCTTGCAAGCCGATAAAGTTCAAAAAGAACTATAAAAGAGAAACACTCTCAAGTTATAATATATGCCAAAAGTTCTATCTTTTACAATGGATTCATTGCCTATTTATAGGTATAAGGCAACAACAAATTGATTGGCCTAGACAAAGATTAAAGGCTCATTATTCTAGTGTTAAAGGCCTATTAATTTGTAGGTTATCCTATCTCTAATTGATAGCCAAAAGGTTTGATCTAAAAAGTATGAATGTAGACATACATATCATCCACATGGAGAAACCCTTGGGCTAAAGAACTTGATTAAGTTGTCATTCATCCTCCTTTAATGGGCTGTTGATAAAGCATTGAATTCTGCAATTGAATGGCCTCTTGATAAAGCATTGAATTCTGCAATTGAATGGCCTCTTGAATGTTTGGAATAAACATCTTGTGACTATTCCCGTATAGAATTTCCAACATGCACTATCTTCAATAATTTAATCATATCATAAGCTCCTGATATCGGATTGAGGATTCAAAGTGCGTTGGAAAGCTAAGAAATAGGGGAATAAGTTTGAAGAAGATTTGAAGACTCAAATATGCCCGTATCCAATCCAAAAATGGCGAACAAGTTGACTGATATTACTTGAACTCCCTCCTTAAGTTTTGCTTTATTTCTTGCCTTTACTCTCCCTTAAGTGGTGATAATGAAGGCTTTCATTGCATGTATTCTCTAATAAAAAACTGATAAACTTTATGGTGTGTTAAAGTAGCTCTTAAGTAGTGTTTAAGTAGCTCTTTAAGTGGTGCATTTAGGAACTCTTCAATGCCTTGTAACATTGTTGAAACTGACAGTCTTTATGTGGTGTAAATCTCCCTTGAATGCCTTGAAAACTGATTAGCCATCATGGTGTCTTCAAGTGTCTTCAATTGGTGGTAAATGACTTGTCATTCTTGTAGAAAATGATCAGCCATTTGATCCCAAATGAGTACCCTAACTGAAAATATATAAGCAGCCATTAGATACTATATTTATTCAATAAAGTAAATGCTTGGAAGAACTAACATGCGTAAACTAACATGCATTAATTAAACTAACAAGCTTAAAAGAACTAACATGCGTAAATGTTTGAAACAAACATAAGTGAAACAATATGTTTAAATGAACAGTAAGACTTATTTATTCATGAGAAAAAGTGTTGAAATTAATTATGCAAAATAAAGTAAACTCATGCAAACTAAATGCTCATGCAACTACAGGCAACACACTCCTAAGTCAACACTCAATGCATGTATTAAAATGCATTAGTAACATGCTACTTTGTTCAAAAAGATGGCCAAGGTTCCAGATTCGGATCTTGGGCAAAGAAACAAAAGTTTAAGCATTGTGACTTCAATGATGTGATCTTGGTTTGTAAAATTTTGGTTCTAGCCAGGATCACATCAGCCCAAAATAGAATCGTTCTATTGTGTCATCTTCTTCCTCAAAGATATTTGCCCGGTTCATAAGCTCTAGCATGGTGTTGTAGTATTTCTCCACAGACATAGTACCTTGTTTCAATTGTTGAAGTTTTCTCTTGTTGTCACTATAATATCCTGGTGGAATGTATTTATTCCTCATGATCCGCTTCAATTCCTTCCATGAATCAATTTGTCGTTTATATTGAAATCGTCTATCTTCCACTAATCTATTCCACCAACGTGCAACATGGTATCAGAATATTTATATAGTATGTCCTCAATCTTGTTCTCCCAATCACAATAAGTATTTGGATCAGAAGTTCCTTTGAATGAAAGAATGTTGGGCTTTGATATAATCAATGAGGGTTTATTTTGGTAATTAGATCCCAAAATCTCACGAGGCTTGACTCCAAAAGTATGAAACATCTTGGAAAATTCAACAAGAGAAAAAGAAAAAAACAAACAAACTCAATCCCAAGGAATCGAATTGAATCTGATACCAAATGATGTGGTGCGAAATCGGCGTGGTTAATGAAATGGTGGTGTTTGGTTGAAGATGAAGAAGATTTGATGGTGTAGTGATGGTTGTTGTGTCCTAGGAACCCTCTTGATCGCAATTGATCAAGCAAACTCCATGATAGGCTTTAACCCACCCTCCTAAACGCGATTGCTTAGGCAAGCGAGAGTGTGAAGATAGAATCATCAGCAATCTATAGAGAAGATTGTGTTGAAACACTTCTAAAATTCACTAGCAAACATACTTGCAAAAATATACTCAATAACATTTATTCTCAAAAGAAATATTCAAGTTGTTCATCTTACAAGATAATAGGCTACCTCCTTTTATAGCCTAAAGGGGCAAGCAAAATCCCTAAGAAATAGCTATTTAATCCCTAAAAATCATCACATTGATAGTTTAATATAAATGAATCCCCTAAAATCATCATATGCTAATTAAAAGGAATCCTATGGAATAAATTAAAATACTAATAATTATAGTCAAATCTTTATAATCCAGCTTTGAATTATTTTATTTTAATATCTAATTCATCCAAAAGCTTTATATATTAGCTTTTGGGTTGAATTTTACAAAATCCTGTAATAATCCCGTATCCAGTTTTCTGCATGCGTAGTCTTCAGTAAAACGAACCTATCTTGAGCTCCCGATGTCCGATTGATGTGTTTCAAGATGCGTTGAAAAGTTAACTGAATGACGGTCAATTTATTAGAACACTCTGCCCAAAAATGTCCGGATCCCATTCGAAAAGTCGTTGCAAGTTGGCTAACTTTCTAGACTTTTCAAAATGATTCAACTTTCTGTCTGATGTGCATTGCATTAGTCCTCTCATGCATGTTTCACATCGTCCAAATCCCCTCTTATTGTTGAATCTTCCCAAAAGCAAGATCGGACTAGAGATGTTGAATATTTCAAATGCAAAGGGCACGATCATTATCAACGTGATTGCCCAAACCAATGACTTTTCCTTATCCGAGATGATGGTGCCTATTAATCTGATTCAAAGAAGGAAGAGCAGAACATGTCCGAAGAGGATGTTGATCTCACCGAGTATGAAATTGAAGAACCTGATCCTAGATGTTTGGTGATCCGACAAGCTCTTAACATTCAAGTAGTCGATGATTCTGCTTTACAAAGAACCAACATCTTTCATTCTCGATGATCAATCAATGGCAAGATGTACTCTGTTATCATCGATAGTGGAAGTTGTGCAAATGTTGTGAGTAGTTATTTCGTGGATTCACTCAACCTACCTTGTGAGAGCCATCCCAAGCCATACTATCAACAATGGCTTCATGAAGGATCCGAATTGAAGGTAACCAAACGTTCTTTAATCACTTTCAATATGGGAAATTACCATGATGATGTTTCGTGTGATGTTATTCCTATGCAAGCTGCTCACTTGTTGCTCGGAAGACCATGGCAATATTATGATAGAGATGTAACCCACCATGGTAAGTTGAACAAATATTCACTTGTGTATAAAGGAAAAAAGTTCAACTTAGCCCCTTTAGACCCCAAAAATGTGTACAAAGATCAAATGAAAATGAAGCAGTTTTGTGAAGGGGTGGGAAAAATAGAAAAAAAAAGGATGATAAGAAGGCAAATACAAAAGAGGCCATTAGTAACAAAAGACAAATCATTAAAGGCCCAGGGTTGGTGAGTGGACCTAGTTGTTAGAAGAAAAGAGTGATTCAAAATATATATTCGAGTGAAAACGATGTGAGACAAGTTCTTTTCTCAAAACAACCTTGTATCCTTATTCGATTTAGGCAAAAAATTATTTAATCTCTAACCTTAACGAAAATTTGACTAGTGTGTTTCTTTCTCTTTTACAGGAATTTCAGGATGTTTTAAGTGATCCACCTAACGGTTTGCCACCCGAAAGAGGTATTGAACACCAAATTGATCTAATTCTAGGTTCTTCTCTTCCAAACCGTCCATCTTATCGGTGTAATCCTGAAGAAACCAAGGAATTAGAAACACAAGTAGGTGAGTTGCTAGAGAAAGGCTACATTCGTGAGAGTCTTAGCCCTTGTGCCATTCCAGTACTCTTGGTGCCCAAGAAAGATGGTTCATATCGAATGTGTGTTGATTGTCATCCCATCAACCGAATCACCATAAAGTATAGGCATCATATCCCCCGCCTAGACGACAAGCTTGATGAACTTTATGGTGCATGTATCTTTAAAAAGATCGATTTGAAGAGCGGTTATCATCAAATCAGAATGAAGGAAGGAAATGAGTGGAAAACTGCTTTCAAGACAAAGTTTGGGTTATATGAGTGGACATTCATGCCTTTTGGCCTAACTAATGTGCCTAGCACATTCATGCGACTCATGAACCACGTTTTGAGGAACTTTATAGTTAAGTTTGTTGTTGTTTTCTATATGCTCTCTTTCTATCTTTATCATGGTTCTTATACCATGTATGTCTTACCTTCTTTTTTGTTACACTGCATAAACCACCCTTTCAAAGGGATTCCTCTAACACCTTCCATGGTGTACAATTATCAAACAAGACTACTTCTACCTTTTACCTTCTCTCCTTTGATGTTCAGTGGTTGCATCCAAGACCTGGAGTTTTGCTAACTCCATTGTTGTTTTCTTTCCCCCCCTAATGATGGTTTTCCTTCTAATATTTTTCTTTACCTTGTCAAGCAAGAACCCCATTTTTCAAATAGAGGTACTAAGGGGACCCCACCTTCTGATGAGGGTAACAAGCCTAAGCGCCCTTGACTAGTAACCAATGTTTTTTTAGATTTAGAAAAAGCTGGGATGAGCAGCAGAAAAAACTCTCCGGCGGAGGTTGATGGTGATCAACCCCGCCGAGCAAAATGAAAATCTTATGCTAGAACTGCTAGGGTCTCGGCAACACCCAAGCAGGTCTCACTCTACAACGTGCTACCTCTAAGCATGATGCCGACTTTCTTTTTCTTTGTAAAACTAGATTGAAAACAGACACAATATGGACCGTATTCGAATTAAGTTAGGAATGCAAGGTTGCATAGTCATTGATTCCAGCCCTTCCTGTACAGGGCTTGCTATTATTTGGAATAATAAAACTACTATTGATTTGCTTTCTTACTCGGATCGTCATATTGATGTCATTATACATTTCGGTCAATTGCAATTCCATTTTTCTGTTGTACACGGTTTTGCTGAAACGACATACAAATATAAAACTTGGCAACTAATGGACACATTACAATCAACTTCTTCCCTTCCATGGCTCTTAAGGGGAGATTTTAATGAAATCCTGCACGACAATGAAAAGCAAGGTGGTATCCATCGAGCAAGATCACAAATTAATAATTTTAGAGATTGTCTTTTGCGAAATGATATATTCGATTGTAAACCAAAATCTGGATGGTTCACTTGGACTAGATCTGGACCTAATATTGAAACCATTATGGAAAGAATCGATAGATTCCTTGGTAACTCCTCTTGGTTTAATGTCTTTCCTAACTTCCAAGTTACGTCATTCTTTCAAGCCCGATCTGATCATTGTCCCATTTTACTGGACACTAGTCCTTCCCGTGCAATCGGATCGAAAGCTTCTAGGAACCTCTTCCGCTATGAGAATTGCTGGGCTGATAACCCAGAAGTCTTTTCTCGGGTTAGAGAGATTTGGTCTAACCCATCTAGCACGACCATTGTTAAACTTCATGAAATTAGGCGTTTTCTCGAATATTGGCAAACAAACCAATGTATCAAGTCGAATGAATGTATTAACCAGTTAACTGACTATATAAATACGTGCCCCAAGCGACAACTTTCAGATGATGATATCAATAATTTTATTTCTGCAAAAAAATGAGCTTGATAGCTTGCTTAACGCAAAAGAAATCTATTGGGCACAACGAGCCCGCACCACCTGGCTAGAACATGGTGACAAAATACTTCCTTTTTCCATGCAAGAGTAAACACTCGCCGGCAAAAAAACCATATTACTGGGCTTTTCAACAATGCGAACATCTGACAAACGCATACGGAAGATATCATGGCTACTGCCATTGATTACTTCCAGACTCTCTTCTCATCCTCTTCTCCTATTATTGCATCTTCCATTTTGGAAAACATTCCAAATATTGTTTTTGAGACCATGAACAATGACCTCAATAAGGAATTCACAGCAGACGAAATTACAGTTGCTTTTCGTGATATTGATCCGAGGAAAGCCCCGGGGGTTGATGGATTTCCGAGTGGTTTCTTTAGGAAGCATGGGATGTCCTTGGCCAAGACTTTATAAACCTCTGTCTTAGACTCCTAAATGGGTCTGTTAACATGAAAGAGGTCAATCATGCTATCATCGTTCTTATACCCAAAATTAGCGATCCCACAACTATGAGACATCTCAGACCTATTAGCCTTTGCACAGTTATCTATAAGACTGTTGCCAAAGTGCTTGTTATTCGTTTAAAATCCATCATTCCCTTATGTATAAGCGGTAATCAAGCGGCCTTTGTTCAAGGTAGGAACATAACCGACAATATTCTCATAGCCCACGAGCTTATCCACACGTTGAATACTGACGAGACATCCCTTGCCAAAGGCGCTAGTTTAAAGCTGGACATGGAGAAGGCTTTCGACCGTGTCGAATGGCCTTTTCTAGAACAAATTATGCTCCGTCTAGGCTTTCATGTCAACTGGGTCTCTCTTATTATGAATTGTGTCTCTTCCGTGTCTTTTTAAGTACGTGTCAATGATTCTCTTTCACGACCTTTTAGACTCAGAGAGGGTTTCGACAAGGGGATCCCCTTTCTCCTTTCTTATTTCTTTTTTGTACTCAAGGTCTTTCAGCATTGCTCAATGCTGAGAAAGCAATTGGCAACCTCCCTGGCCTTTGTGCTAGTAGGAATGGCCCCCATATAAATCACCTCCTCTTTGCAGATGATTGTGTGGTGTTCATTAAGAACACGACAACAGAAGCTCAACACCTAAAGGACGCTCTGCATACTTATGCAACTTCGTCTAGTCAAGCGGTGAATTTTGAAAAATCTACAATTTATTTTTCACGTAAAACCTCCACTTCCATTCGTTCAGAAATCAATAATATTCTCCATGAAAGAGAGGTCGATGACCCTGGTATTTATCTGGGAGTTCCACTTCTAATTGGGAAGAATAAGACAGCTGCTCTGGGTTTTACTAGAGATACAATGAACGTCCGTCTTAGCAAATGGGACAAGCACTTGCTCTCCTTTAGCGGTAGAGAAACTTTCATCAAATCTGTCATACAATTAATGCCACAATATGTCATGTCTTGTTACCTTCTACCCCAAAACATTATCGATGATATGACTACTTCGATACGCCGCTACTGGTGGTCAGGGAAAGTCGATAAACGAGGATGACATATACTTCCATAGGACACTGTCTGTCTGCCGAAAGCAGCCGGAGGTATAGGGTTTCGCGATCTACACTATTTCAACATTGCTTTACTTGGTAAGCAAATTTGGAGACTAATTTGTGAGCCTGATAATCTTCTTAGTCAGGTCTACAAGTGCAAATATTATCCATCGGGTTCTGTGCTCGAATCCGATTCCACTCGAAGATCTTTCTTTGCTTGGAAATGTCTTAATATAGCTATCTCTAAACTTGGAAATGGTTTCTTTAAACGGCCAAGTATGTCAAGTCAAATACAAATCCACTTCGACAATTGGGGAGGATCTAAGCCATTACACCTTTATGGAGATTATGAAGTGAATGAGGAAGTCCCTCTTCGAGCGGGTTTTTTTATGCTGTCTAATCTACCCCGATGGGATGAATCCAAGGTGAGAGATTATTTCTCTCACGAAGATGCTAATACAATCCTTAATGTACCAATTATTAATGATACGAAAGATACTACCCTTTGGGGTCATCACGACTCTAGTATCTATACGGTGCGTTCTGGTTATCAATTTCTTCAACTACAACTAGGGCCGGTTAACAAACCCTCTAGGCTATGGAAAATTCTTTCTAAGTTGCCTACGTTGCCTAAGGTTCGTTCCTTTGGGTGGTGATTAAGCCATGATGCTCTCCGGTCTGGCCACAAAATCCTCCAAGCAAATCTCGGTACTGGAGTTTGCCCAATTTGTAATACGGATATTGAAACTACCCTCCATGCTTTAAGGGATTGTCCTAGTGCTAGGGAGGCTCTCTGTTTGGCAGGTTTTCCAGGCCGAATTTTTTCTAATCTTCTATCTCCCCCCACCAGTGGCTTTCTGAAATTGTTGGTTTTCTTTCGTTGCACCAATTCTCCTTCCTGATAACAGTTCTATGGAATCTATGGAACTGTTGTAATGACTTTGTCCATAACAATCATCTCCAACCACCATGGTTGACTGTTTCCAATGCACAAAAACTCTTCGACGATTATACATCAGCCAATGATGCTCTCCATCTAAGGTCCCGACTAGCTGAGCCCACCTTTGCTCAGGCTAGATGGACGAAACCAAACCGCGGTTTCGTTAAGGTTAACACGGATGGCGCCTTTGACCCGATTTTAAAGGGAGCTGTTGCAGGTGTCATCGCTCGGGATTCTTCAGGTGCCGTCCTTGGTGGACGCTCTATGCCCCTCGCCTACTGCCCAGATCCGGCTTCTGCCGAAGCTCTTTCCATTCTAGAAGGACTTAATCTTGTTGTCGATAATGGTTGGACTAATGTCATCCTTGAGACCGATTCTGCATCCATTGCCAACAAAGTTAACAACACTCATCATCACGATCTTTCCATGGTGCAATCTTTAGTGTCTCGAATTCGTTCTACTCTTGGTACTTTGCCTGATTGTAAGATTTGTTATGTACCTAGAGATGCAAATGTTGTAGCCCATGTCTTAGCTTCAAGGGCTCTTCGTTCTTTTCGTTCTTGTTATTTTGACTGTAACTTTCCCAATTTTATTCGGGCTTCTATAAACTCGGAGAGGTTCTCCTCTTCTTCTCAATAAAACCATGGGTATTCTTTTCACCATAGGGGCTTACTCACCTCTCGAGGTGATGGGCTATAGTTTGTTTTTTAATGAGGCCCTTTCCTTCAAAAAAATTGCAACGGGTTCAATAAATAGCCCAATGAGATATGGACGCTTTGAATCCAACAAATCCACCACAAAATATGACTTAATTAAATGACATGAGTTCAAATAGTTAATTATGAGGCTCTGAATACGATTAAACAACTTAATGCCAATTTTATAGCACTTTACTCTGTTTAAATTCTAATGTGATCACTATAAAGCTCGTTTGCATATGCACACTATTAATCTAATAAAACGGAAAAAAATAAGAATAAATCAAATTTCATGAGTTCAAATAGTTAATTATGGGCTTTGGAACCAAATTATACAAATTAATCTTAACTTTAGAGAATTTTACTCGGTTAAAATTCCAATGATAGCCTAATGAGACTTGCACGCTTTATAAACATAACAAACCGAACACAAAATGAGATTCAATCAATTTACATGAGTTCAAATAGTTAATTATAAGCTTTTGAATTTGATTAAACAACTTAATCTCAAATTTGGAGCACTTTACTCTATTCCAACTCCAATGTGATCGCTATAAAGCTCCTTTAGATATGCACACTTGAAACCTAACAAAACGGCCGCAAAATAAGAATAAATCTAAACTTCATGAGTTCAAATATATAAGTATGGACTTTGGAACCAAATTATACAACTTAATCTTAAATTTAGAGCAATTTACTCGGTTAAAATTGCAATGGGTTCACTAAATAGACCAATGAGACATGGATGCTTTGAATCCAACAAATCCGCCACAAAATATGATTTAATTAAAAAACATGAGTTCAAATAGTTAATTATGAGCTTTTGAATATGATTAAACCACTTAATGTCAATTTTATAGCACTTTACTCTGTTTAAATTCTAATGTGATCACTATAAAGCTCGTTTACATATGCACACTACTAATCTAATAAAATGGACAAAAAATAAGAATAAATCAAATTTCATGAGTTCAAATAGTTAATTATGGGATTTGGAACCAAATTATACAACTTAATCTTAACTTTTGAGAAATTTATTCGGTTAAAATTCCAATGGGTTTACTAAATAGCCTAATGAGACTTGTACGCTTTAAACTTAACAAACTGTCCGCAAAATGAGATTCAATCAAATTGCATGAGTTCAAATAGTTAATTATGAGCTTTTGAATATGATTAAACAACTTAATCTCAAATTTAGAGCACTTTACTCGGTTTAAATTCTAATGTGATCGCTCTAAAGCTCCTTTAGATATGGACACTTTAAACCTAACAAAACGACCGCAAAATAAGAATAAATCAAAACTTCATGTGTTCAAATAGATAAGTATGGACTTTGGAACCAAATTATACAACTTAATCTTAATTTTAGAGCAATTTAGCTTTTTTCTCTCCTCTCCCTCTCTTCCATGCTTTCCCCTTCCCCTCTCCTTTCTTTTTTCTTCTCCGTTTCCTTTTTGGATATCAACTTTGTTTTTGTCTCAACGATGCTGTCGTTCTCCTCAGAGGGAGAGGAAGAATCAAGCATCCGCTCGAATCCTCCGACCAAGTTAAGTTGGTTTATTCTATTTCAACCTGTTTCCATTCTTTTTTATTTGTTTTCTCATTACTCCAACGATCGCCATCCCCTCCACGCTGAAGGTTTTGGCCCTTACAAATACTCAATGCCTAGTAGGACGGAACTATGGATCTGGTTGATCCATGATGATAGTTTCATAACATTTGGCAGCAACAATGGATCCGACTTGGATGATTTACCTTTGAATGTTCTCCCATTTGGTTACATTCTCAACATTGAAGGTATGTTACAAACTGGGGTTTTAGTCTCTCTTAGTTACTTCACTTTGAATCAAGTTCTTTGGTTCGGTGCTATTACAAACACAAGCATTCGTGTTCTTTACCAACTGATCACTTAGGTTTCTATCCTTTTTTTTATCACTGACCGACATAGCTTTCCCTGTCATTCTCTCAACCCTAACGGGATCTTCGAACTACGACAAATCAGTGACTCTTTTATTTAAGAGATACCTGAATCACAATATCGACCTCATGATCTTTGTGAGTCCTTGCTGCTCCACATACAAAACAATGATTCTGGTTTTCTGTTTCACACCCACAAGAACCGTGTATGCCACTGCTTTCGTGGGAAACAGGTTTTTGATGCGTTCGAGATTTCAGTTGCAAGAGAAACTTTGGAGGGTCTTTGACTCTAAGTTAAACCCTACTACTTTGGTAGAATTATTTTCTTTTTTATTGCTAATCTCCATTAGAGATCTTGTACTGTTGTTTTCAACTTGATCGTTGATGGTGATCGTAACAAATAACTTGTTACACACCCAAGACCGTGTCACAACTCCGACAACTTTGATATTAGTCCCCTCAAGCTTCACCAATGGGTCTAACACTTATAATCTTGTGGCGTGTGACCGATCATTTGACCACCATGGAGTCTGTTGTATTCCTGGTTGCGCATACAACTCTTTTATTAGCAACTTTATCGGCGTAAGGACTTTGGTTCTGGTTTATGATTGCATAAGTGATTTACCTTTTTACTACTATTTGAACCATGTTTTCTTTCATATCTTTGACAATTTTATGGTCTTAACACCCTTGCAAAAAGGTTTACCTAATACCTTTCATGCTGCACAACAAAGATTTGTTTTCTTTTTAATTCCATTGTTTTTCTGGGTTTACTCTAGCTTTCAATCTTTGATAGGGAATCCAGCCACTACATATTACCTGCTTCCTTGTTGAAACAAAGGAGAGACGACGGTAGCACCCTATATCGGCTAACCGACAAGAGTTGATAATGGCATCCCCTTCTAAGTTTGTTGATCACTACAAAGGAGAACTAATTCCGTGTAGACATGTTCATCTTAATGAGAATTCATACCATTTGGAATTAGATTTCAGCCCAAACTGTTTTGACAATTTTATGGTCTTAACACCCTTGCAAAAAGGTTTACCTAATACCTTTCATGCTGCACAACAAAGATTTGTTTTCTTTTTAATTCCATTGTTTTTCTGGCTTTACTCCAGCTTTCAATCTTTGATAGGGAATCCAACCACTACATATTACCTGCTTCCTTGTTGAAACAAAGGAGAGACGACGGTAGCACTCTATATCGGCTAACCGACAAGAGTTGATAATGGCATCCCCTTCTAAGTTTGTTGATCACTACAAAGGAGAACTAATTCCGTGTAGACATGTTCATCTTAATGAGAATTCATACCATTTGGAATTAGATTTCAGCCCAAACTGTTTTGACAATTTTATGGTCTTAACACCCTTGCAAAAAGGTTTACCTAATACCTTTCATGCTGCACAACAAAGATTTGTTTTCTTTTTAATTCCATTGTTTTTCTGGCTTTACTCCAGCTTTCAATCTTTGATAGGGAATTCAGCCACTACATATTACCTGCTTCCTTGTTGAAACAAAGGAGAGACGACGGTAGCACCCTATATCGGCTAACCGACAAGAGTTGATAATGGCATCCCCTTCTAAGTTTGTTGATCACTACAAAGGAGAACTAATTCCGTGTAGACATGTTCATCTTAATGAGAATTCATACCATTTGGAATTAGATTTCAGCCCAAATTGTTTTGAAAGTTTGCTCCTATTATTGTTCCCATTATTGTTTCTTATTACTTTTAAATTCTTTTAATACTTCTTGATAATCTTTAATCTTTTCTCTCTTTGTTATTTTCATTTTATCCATGACTCTGTTGGACATAATCTACTACTTCACCTCTGTTTTCGACAAGGGCCATCGTTGGCCTTATCACCCGAGTCTACTGGTAATAGCCTCGCTTTGGTCCGCTTCTTTGGTTCGGCTACGACCTTCCGGCTTGAGTATATTATCGGGGCCTGCTTGGGAGGTTTTTTCTCGGCTTGCCTAGCCTTGGTTGGTAAGCCTTTCTCCATGTACTTGCAGCATGCTTTCTTTTTTGCTAACATAGCCAGCGATTGTTTTGTTATTATCTTTTCGGTTCACTGGCACTTTAGTGACCTAATAAAATATAAGCATACTAATGCTACTATACCACCCTTGTATAGGGATCGTTCCAACACCTCTTATGGTGTATTCTCATCAACCAATGTTACTCATTTCATTGAGTTTCAATATAATAATATCGGGATATACCGGAAGCAACACTTACAAAAATTTCCAATACACTATGGTGGCCTTTACTTTTACAACGGTAAAGTTTACTCGAGTTTATCCTTTACTACAAGTGAAGCACTCACGGTTCCCACCAACACATCCCATGGATCTCGATGAAAGCACCCTATATTTGGGACTCACCTTGTACCGCAAGGTTTGTCTCTACCCCGAGAATATATTCCACGTGAAGTATCTTATATCCTTTAAGCATAGAGACTTTAACTTACACTATAAAGCTTGTACTCCATATCGAATAAAAAATTCTACTTACTCTCAAGTTCCTATTTCTTCTCATATCAAAAGCAACAAGTCCTCTAAATCATATCTTTTAATGACTTCTACTTACTCTCAACTTCTTATCTCTTCTCATATCAAATACGGTAAGTCATGTATTCTTATTTCTTTTCATATTACATACAATAAGTCATATATTCCAACCTCTACTTTTTCTCATCTTGAAACTCCTAATTATAGTCCTCGTGGATTTCAAACTCTCTATACCTTTCTATATAACTCGATGTATCTTCTTCATAACTCTCCATCCATCTCTCAACTCTCGTATACCTCTCTCCACTCTTTCTCCCTTGTCGCCAACTTTACCCAATGGACTCCAGAACTTTTCTTCAACAACTCGGCAATATCCAATTAACTGATGACGAACAATTTTTTGTTTACCAACCAAGTCTACCTTGGGAATCCTCTAAATAGGAAACACAAACCACCCTATTGGGTATCTTCAATCCTCTAAAGACATTGACGACCAGGTGATCATTAAAGCGTTTACAGGAATTTGGACTACGGCCCGGCTAGTCTCCATGAGAGTCTTGAAACCACATTTATTTCTCATCCATTTTAAATATGAGAAGATTAAAGATGATATCCTGTCCAGTGGGCCTTGGACTTATAAGGATGAATGGCTAGCACTTTAGCAATACAATCCCAATATAAGTCTAGACGACCACTCCTTTCAAGCGATGAATATTTGGGTACGTATCTACAACATTCCCCCTATCCTCCTTGCTTCTGAGGAATCAACCTACCACACAGGAGAATCCCTTGAAGCCTTCGTTGGTACAATAAAAAAATTGACACCAGGAAAAAAGACTTTAATATGATTGAATACCTCCGAGTTGGATTAACACTAGATACATCCAAGCCGATTAGGCGTTGTGTTGCTATTGGTGGGGGGTTATCCACCAGATTTTGCCCACTTCAATATTAACGTCTTCCAACAATATGTCACTATTATGGTAAAGTTGGTCATTCAACGGATTTCTGTTCTATCCCAATCGAGACTCGTCCTGAACAACTACAATATGGCGACTAGCTCCGCTATGTTCCTAATAAAAAGGATGCACAAACCAAACAAAAAGGACGGATTCGCTATTTAAACACTGACCCTTCTAACATTCAGTGTACACCAAATTCTTCTCAAACTTCAGCAAAACACCAAGGTGACATCAATAAAACTGGTAAATCTCCTAAGCAATCACCTCAAATTAATGACCAAGTGTCTGCTCCAGGTACTGAATCCACTCAGAATACTTCAAAAGGCCCTCGATCTCTCCCTACTATTGCTAGTAGACTGCAATTCCGTAGGTGCCCCCCCAACCATTACAAATGGTCTTCCCTACGCATAGCTCTAGCATTACTACAAGACAAAAGAACCATGATGACACCGGAAAAATCAGCTTAATGGAGCCGGAACTCTAAGATTTGGAGGCAGAACTAGCTGATGGTCCTAACCAGGAGGCAACTGACTAGCTGAACAATGCGCCAACTCCCAAACGGCTTTCTCGTCCAAATTCAAATAGATGCACAAAAAGAACGCCATCTTCTTATGAGGGCCACAAGCCTAAACAACCTCGATCTTCAAACATAAGCTCAAATGAAAAGGCTGGGATGAGCAGAACAAACAACTCTCCGGCGGCGGTTGATGATGATCAACCCCGTCGAGTCACATGAAACTATTATGTTGGAACTCTCAGGGTCTCGGCAACGCCCAGGCAGTTCATGCTTTACAACGTGCCATCTCTATGCATCATGCCAACTTTCTATTTCTTTGTGAAACTAGGTTAAATAGACAAAATATGGATCGTATTAGGATTAAGTTAGGAATGCATGGTTGCATAGCCATTGATTCTAGTCCTTCTTGTACAGGGCTTGCTATTATTTGGAATAATAAAACTTCTATTGATTTGCTTTCTTACTCGAATCATCATATTGATGTTATTATTTCTTTTGGGCAAACACAATTCCATTTTTCCGGTTTACATGGTTTCGTTGAAACTGCAAACAAATATAAAACTTGGCAACTAATAGATTCTTCACAATCAGCCTCTTCTCTTCCATGACTTTTAGGAGGGGACTTTAATAAAATCCTATATGATAATGAAAAACAAGGCGGTATCCATCGGGCGTGATCACAAAATAATAACTTCAGAGATTGTCTTACTAAGAATGATCTTTTTGATTGTCAGCCAACGTCAAGATGGTTCACTTGGACTAGATCTAGACGTAATACATAAACAATTATGAAAAGAATCGATCGATTCCTTGATAATTCTGCCTGGTTTAACTCCTTTCCAAACTTTCAAGCTATCTTTCTTTTTGGCACGTTCTGACCATTACCCTATCTTACTTGATACTAATCCACCTCGGACTCTCCGATCCAAAAACTTTAAAAACCTTTTTCGCTATGAGAATTGTTGGGCTGATAGCCCGAAAGTCTCATCTCGAATTAGAGAGATTTGGACTAACCCTTCTCGCTTGACCCTTGATAAATTTAAGGACATTGGACGATTTCTAGCCTCTTGGCAAATAAACAAACGTATTAAATCTAATGAACGTATCACTCAGCTTAATGATTTCACTAATATGTGCCTCAAACGACATCTCTCTAATGCGGACATCCAAAACCTTACTTCTGCTAAAAGTGAGCTTGATAGCTTGCTAAACGTGAAAGAAATATACTGGGCCCAACGAGCTCGAACACAATGGCAAGAACATGGTGAAAAAAAAATACTTCTTTCTTTTATGCCAGAGCAAATAATCGATGGCAGAAGAATTATATTGCTAGGCTTTTCAATAACCAAAATATATGGCAAACACATATAGCAGATATCATGTTTAATGCTACTGACTACTTTTGAAACCTCTTTTCGTCCTCCTCCCCCACTATTGCATATTCTCTTATGGTTAACATTCCCACTATTGTAACTGAACCGATGAATAATGACCTTATTAAGGACTTCACAGCAGACGAAGTCACTATTGTTTTCCGTGATATTGACCCCCGAAAAGCTTCAGGAGTCGATGGTTTCCCAAGTGGCTTCTTTAGGAAGCATTGGGGGATCCTTGGACAGGATTTTATAAACCTCTGCCTTCGACTCTTACGAGGGTCGGTTAATATGGAAGAGGTTAATCGTGCTATCATTGTTCTTATACCTAAGATCAGCGAACCCACAACTATGTGTCATCTGAGGCCTATTAGCCTTTGCATAGTCCTTTACAAGATAGTTGCGAAAGTACTTGTTAATCGTCTGAAATCTATTATACCTTTATGCATAAGTGGTAATCAAGTTGCTTTTGTGCAAGGGCAGAAGAACATCACTGACATTATTCTCATTGCACATGAGCTTATCCAAACCTTACATACCGATGAGACCTCACTTGCCAAAGGTGCTAACTTAAAGCTAGACATGGAAAAGGCGTTCGACCGTGTCGAATGGCCTTTCCTTGAACCAATTGTGCTTAAGCTCAGTTTTAATACCCATTGGGTTTCCCTTATTATGAGACGTATATCCTCTATTTCCTTCCAAGTACGTGTCAACGATTCCCTTTTACGGCCCTTTAAACCTCACAGAGGTTTACGGCAAGGGGACCCTCTATCTCCTTTCCTTTTTGTCTTCTGTACCTAAGGCCTATCAGCACTGCTCAATGCTAAGCAAGAAAATGGTAATCTTCTAGGACTTTGTGCTAGCAAGAATGAGCCTCGCATTAACCACCTACTTTTTGCGGATAATTGCGTTGTATTCATTAAGAATACAACTACAGAAGCTCAACGCCTTAAAGATGCTTTACATATTTATGCTACTTTGTCTGGTCATGCGGTGAACTTTGAAAAGTCTACTATTTTCTTTTCCTGGAAAACCCCCACGCCGCTTCGAGTAGAAATTAATGATATCCTTCACGTAAGAGAAGTTGATGATCCAGGTATTTATCTGAGAGTCCCTCTCTAAATAGGGAAAAACAAAACTGCGGCCTTGGGTTTTACCAGGGATAAAATGAATTCCCGCCTGAGTAAGTGGGATAAACACCTTCTTTCCTTTAGTGGTAGAGGAATTTTCATCATATCCGTCATTCAATCTATGCCTCGGTATGTTATGTCTTGCTACCTTTTACCACAAAACATTATTGATGACATGACTACTTCGATATGCCGATATTGGTGGTCTAGAAAAGCTAAAAAACGAGGTTGACATATGCTTCCTTGAGACACTATCTGTATGTCGAGAGCAGCAAGAGGGATAGATTTTCGTGATCTTCACCACTTCAATGTCGCTTTACTAGGTAAACAAATCTGGCGTTTGGTCTGCGAACTTGATAACCTCCTTAGTCAGGTCTACAAATGCAAGTACTATCCCACGAGTTCTATCCTTGAATCTGATCATACTCAGAAATCTTCTTTTGCTTGGAAAGGAATTAGCATAGCCATCCATCTCTAAGCTTCGTAATGGTTTCTTCAAACGACCAGACATATCCAGTCAAGTTCAGATCCACTTTGATAAATGAGGTGGCTCTCAGCTTGTACACCTTTATGGTTTCTATGAGGTGAGTGACGAAGTCCCTCTTCGAGCAGGTACCTTCATGGTGCCTAACCTACCCCGTTGGGATGAATCAAAGGTAAGAGAATACTTCTCCCATGAAGATGCCAATACCATCCTTAATGTACCCATTATCAATGACATAAAAGACACCATGGGGTCACCATGACTCTAGCATCTATACAGTACGGTCTGGTTACCAATTTCTGCAATTGCAGTCAGGGCCAATTAATAGGCCCTTTAAACTTTGGAAAATTCTATCTAAATTGCCTACTCTACCAAAGGTTCGTTCCTTTGAATGGTGCTTATGTCATGATGCTTTACCATCTATCCATAAACTCCTCCAGGAAAATATTGGTATAGGGGTATTCCCGATTTGCAATATGACCATTGAAACCACCCTCCATACTATGAGGAACTGTCCCAGTGCCAAAGAGGCACTCTAATTGGTAGGACTCCCCGCTCGAATTTTCTCCACCTCCTTTTCTTCTCCACACCAATGACTTTCTAAAGTTGTTGGGTTTCTTTCCCTCCACCAATTCTCTTTCCTCATAACGCTCCTTTGGAATTTATAGAACCGCTGTAATGATTTTGTCCATAACAACCATCTCCAACCGGTTTGGTTAACTGTTTCCAATGCCCAAACTCTTTATAATGAGTATACATCAATTAATGATGCTTCCCATCAACGCTCCCAGCTAGCCGAGCCCACTTTTGCTCAAGCTAGATAGACGAAACCGAACCCTGGTTTTGTCAAGATTAACATAGATGGCACCTTTGACCCTGTGTTAAACGGTGTTGCTGCAAGCTTAATCGCTCGAGATTCTTCTGGCTCTGTCCTTGGTGGTTGTTCTATGCCACTCATTTTCTTCCCGGATCCAGCTTCTATCGAGGCTCTTGCCATTTTGGAAGGATTAAAATTTGCGGCTGCTAATGGTTGGATTAATGTGATCGTTGAAACTGATTCAGCTTCCATTGTCAACAAGGTTAATAATGCTCATCACCAAGATCTCTCCACGGTGCGACATTTGGTGTCCCGCATCTGCTCCACTCTTCTTGGTACTTTGCCTGATTGTAAGATTTGTTATATACTTAGAAACACAAACGTTGTAGCCCATGTCTTAGCTACTAGGGCTTTGCGATCTTTTATGTCTTGTTCTTTTGGTTTTATCTTTCCCGACTTTATTCGTGCCTCTGTAAACTCAGAGAGGTTATCCACTTCTTCTCAATAAAACCATGGGTACTTTTTTCCCCATAGGGGCCTACTCACCTCTGGAGGTGATTGGCTATAGTTTTTTTTAAAGAGGTTCTTTCCTTCAAAAAAATTGCAATGGGTTCACTAAATAGCCCAATGAGACATGGACACTTTAAACCCAACAAATCGACCACAAAATACGATTTAATTAAATTACAGGAGTTCAAATAGTTAATTATGAGATTTTAAATGATTAAACCACTTAATATCAATTTTAGAGCACTTTACTCTGTTTTAATTCTAATGTGATCACTATAAAGCTCGTTTCGATATGCACACTATGAATCTAACAAAACGGACGCAAAATAAGAATAAAATCAAATTTCATGAGTTCAAATAGTTAATTATGGGCTTATGAACCAAATTATACAACTTAATAATAACTTTAGAGCATCTCACTCGGTTAAAGTTCCAATGGGTTTACTAAATAGCCCAATGAGACTTGCAAACTTTAAACTTAACAAACCGTCCATAAAATGAGATTCAATCAAATTACATGAGTTCAAATAGTTAATTATAATCTTTTGAATATGATTAAACAACTTAATCTCAAATTTAGAGCACTTTATTCTGTTTAAACTCCAATGCGACCGCTATAAAGCTCCTTTAGATATGAACATTTTAAACCTAACAAAACGAATGAAAAATACGATTAAATCAAACTTGATGTGTTAAAATAGATAAGTATGGACTTTGGAAACAAATTATAAAACTTAATCTTAATTTTAGAGCAATTTACTCGATTAAAATTCCAACATGTTCACTAAATAGCCCAATGAGACATGGACGCTTTAAAGCTAATAAACCGGTCACAAAATATGATTTAATTAAATTAAAGGAGTTCAAATAGTTAATTATGAGCTTTTGAGTATGATTAAACCACTAAATGTCAATTTTAGAGCAATTTACTCTATTTAAATTCTAATGTGATCACTATAAAGCTCGTTTAGATATGCACACTATGAATATGACAAAACAGATGTAAAATAAGAATAAATCAAATTTCTTGAGTTCAAATAGTTTATTATGGGCTTTGGAACCAAATTATACAACTTAATCTTAACTTTAGAGCATTTTACTCGGTTAAAATTTCAATGCGTTTACTAAATAGCCCAATGACACTTTCACGCTTTAAACATAACAAACCGACCATAAAATGAGATTTAATCAAATTAAATGAGTTCAAATAGTTAAAATAGAGCTTTTGAACATGATTAAACAACTTAATCTCAAATTTAGAGCACTTTACTTGGTTTAAATTCCAATGTCATCACTATAAAGCTCCTTTAGATATGCACACTTTAAACCTAACAAAACGACCGCAAAATAACAATAAATCAAAACTTCGTGAGTTCAAAGAGATAAATATAGACTTTGGAACCAAATTATACAACTTAATCCTAATTTAGAGCAATTTATTCATTTAAAATTGCAATGGGTTCCCTAAATAGCCCAATGAGACATGGACGCTTTAAACCCATTAAACCGACCACAAAATACGATTTTATTAAATTACAGGAGTTTAAATCGTTAATTATGAGCTTTTGAATATGATCAAACCACTTAATGTCAATTTTAGAGCACTTTACTTTGTTTAAATTCTAATCTGATCACTATAAGGCTCGTTTAGATAAGCATACTATGAATCTAACAAAATGGACACAAAATAAGAATGAATCTAAATGGGCTTTATAGTGAACCCGTTCGAATTTTGAACGAGTAAATATATAAAATTTTAGGATTAAGTTGTATAATTAGGTTCAAAATCCTATAATAAACTTTTTAAACACATAAAAATTTATTTAATATCATTTTACAATAGTTTTGTTGGGTTTAAAGCATGCATATTTAGTTGGGCTTCATAGACAACCCGTTTGAATTATAACTGAGTAAAAATCCAAAAACTTAATATAAAGTTTTATAATTAGGTTAAAAATCCCACAATTAATTATTTGAACTCATAAATTTTTTTAATATCATTTTGCGGTGATTTTGTTGGGTTTAAAGCGTTCATGTCTAAATGGGCTTTACTGTGAACCTGTTCGAATTTTAAATGAGTAAAAATCTAAAATTTTCAGATTAAGTTGTATAATTAGGTTCAAAATCCTATAATAAACTATTTGAACTCATAAAAATTGATTTAATATCATTTTACGATCGTTTTGCTGCGTTTAAAGCATGTGTGTCTAGTTGGACTTCATAGAGAACCCGTTCAAATTTTAAACGAATAAAAATCAAAAAATTTAGGATTAAGTTGTATATTTAGGTTCAAAATCCTATAATAATCTATTTAAACTCATAAAAATTGATTTAATATCATTTTACTATCGTTTTGTTGGGTTTAAAGCATGCGTGTTTGGTTGGGCTTCATAGAGAACCCGTTCGAATTTTAACCGAGTAAAAATCTAAAAATTTAAGATTAATTTTTATAATTAGGATAAAAATCCCACAATTAAATATCTAAACTCATAAAATTTTATTTAATATCATTTTGCGGTGATTTTGTTATGTTTAAAGCGTGCATGTTTAAATGGGCTTTATAGTGAACCTATTCAAATTCTAAACGAGTAAAAATCTAAAATTTTAGGACTAAGTTGTATAATTAGGTTCAAAATCCTATAATAAACTATTTGAACTCATAAAAAGTGATTTAATGTCATTTTACGATCGTTTTGTTGTGTTTAAAGCATGCATGTCTAATTGGGTTTCATAGAGAACCCGTTCGAATTTTAACCGAGTAAAAATCTTAAAATTTAAGATTAAGTTTTATAATTAGGTTAAAATCCCACAATTAATTATTTGAACTCATAAAATTTTATTTAATATTATTTTGCGGAAATTTTGTTGGGTTTAAAGCGTGTATGTCTAAATGGGCTTTATGTGAACCCATTCAAATTCTAAACGAGTAAAAATCTAAAATTTTAGGACTAAGTTGTATAATTAGGATCGAAATCCTATAATAAACTATCTAAACTCATAAAAATTGATTTAATATAATTTTACGATCGTTTTGTTGGGTTTAAAGCAAGCGTGTCTAGTTGAGCTTCATAGAGAACCCATACGAATTTTAACCGAGTAAAAATCTAAAATTTTAATATTAAGTTTTATAATTAGGTTAAAAAATACCATAATTAATTATTTGATCTCATAATATTTTATTTAATATCATTTTGCGGGATGTTGTTGGGTTTAAACCGTGCATGTCTAAATGGGCTTTATTGTGAACCTGTTCTAATTCTAAACGAGTAAAATCTAAAATTTAAGGATTAAGTTGTATAATTAGGATAAAAATCACACAATTAAATATATGAACTCATCAAAATAGATTTAATATCATTTTACGATTGTTTTGTTGGGTTTAAAGCATGTGTGTCTAGTTGAGGTTCATAGAGAACCCGTTCGAATTTTAACCGAGTAAAAATCTAAAAATTTAAGATTAATTTTTATAATTAGGAAAAAAATCACAAAATTAAATATCTGAACTCAAAATTTTTTATTTAATATCATTTTGCGGGGATTTTGTTCGGCTTAAAGAATGCATTTCTCAATAGGCTTTATTTTGAACCTATTCGAATTTTATACCGGTAAAAATCTAAAATTTTAGGATTAAGTTGTGTAATTATTTTCAAAATCCTATAATAAACTATATGAACTCATAAAAATTGATTTAGTATTATTTTATGATCGTTTTGTTGGGTTTAAAGCTTGCGTGTCTAGTTGGCCTTCATAGAGAACCCGTTAGAATTTTAACCGAGTAAAAATCTAAAAATTTAAGATTAATTTTTATAATTAGGTTAAAAATCCCACAATTAACTATATGAACTCATAAAATTTTATTTAATATCATTTTGCGGTGATTTTGTTCGGCCTAAAGCGCGCATGTCAAAATGGGTTTTATTTTGAACCTGTTCGAATTTTATACGGGTAAAAATCTAAAATTTTAGGATTAAGTTGTTTAATTATTTTCAAAATCCTATAATAAACTATTTGAACGCATAAAAATTGATTTAATATCATTTTACGATCGTTTTCTTGGGTTTAAAGCTTGCGTGTCTAGTTGGGCTTCATAGAGAACCCGTTCGAATTTTAACCGAGAAAAAATCTAAAAAATTAAGATTATTTTTTATAATTAAGTTAAAAGTCCCACAATTAACTATCTGAACTCTTAAAATTTTATTAAATATCATTTTGCGGGGATTTTGTTGGGCTTAAAGCGTTCATGGCTAAATGGGCTTTATTTTGAACCTGTTCGAATTTGATACGTGTAAAAATCTAATATTTTAGGATTAAGTTGTGTAATTATTTTAAAAATCCAATAATAAACTATTTGAACGCATAAAAATTTATTTAATATCATTTTACGATTGTTTTCTTGGGTTTAAAGCTTGCGTATCTAGTAGGGCTTCATAGAGAACCCGTTCGAATTTTAACCGAGAAAAAATCTAAAAATTTAAGATTAATTTTTATAATTAGGTTAAAAGTACCACAATTAACAATCTGAACTCATAAAATTTTATTTAATATCATTTTGCGGGGATTTTGTTGGGCTTAAAGCGTGCATGTCTAAATGGGCTTTATTTTGAACCTATTCGAATTTTAAACGAGTAAAAATCTAAAATTTTAGGATTAAGTTGTATAATTATTTTAAAAATCCTATAATAAACTATTTGAACGCATAAAAATTGATTTAATATCATTTTACGATCGTTTTCTTGGGTTTAAAGCTTGCGTGTCTGGTTGGGCTTGATAAAGAACACGTTCGAATTTTAACCGAGTAAAAATTAAAAAATTTAAGATTAATTTTAATAATTAGGTTAAAAATCCCACAATTAACTATCTAAACTCATAAAATTTTATTTAATATCATTTTGCGGTGATTTTGCTGGGTTTAAAGCGTGCATCTCTGAATGGGCTTTATTGTGAACCTGTTAGAATTTTAAACGAGTAAAAATCTAAAATTTTAGGATTAAGTTGTATAATTATTTTTAAAATCCTATAATAAACTATTTGAACGCATAAAAATTGATTTAATATCATTTTACGATCGTTTTCTTGGGTTTAAAGCTTGCGTGTCTAGTTGGGCTTCATAGAGAACCCGTTCGAATTTTAACCGAGAAAAAATATAAAAATTTAAGATTAATTTTTTTAATTAGGTTAAAAGTCCCACAACTATTTGAACTCATAAAATTTTATTTAATATCATCTTGCGGGGATTTTGTTGGTCTTAAAGCGTGCATGTCTAAATGGGCTTTATTTTGAACCTGTTCGTATTAAAACGAGTAAAAATCTAAAATTTTAGCATTAAGTTGTATAATTAGGTTCAAAATCCTATAATAAACTATTTGAACTCATAAAAATTGATTTAATATCATTTTACGATCATTTTCTTGGGTTTAAAGCATGCGTGTCTAGTTGGGCTTCATAGAGAACCTGTTCGAATTTTAACCGAGTAAAAATCTAAAAATTTAAGATTAATTTTGCTAATTAGGTTAAAAATCCCACAATTAACTATCTGATCCCATAAAATTTTGTTTAATATCATTTTACGATGATTTTATTAGGTTTAAAGCGTGCATGTCTAAATGGGCTTTATTGTGAACCTGTTCGAATTTTAAATGAGTAAAAATCTAAAATTTTAGGATTAAGGTGTATAATTAAGTTTAAAATCCTATAATAAACTATATGAAATCATAAAAATTGATTTAATATCATTTTATTATCGTTTTGTTGGTTTTAATCCATGTGTGTGTGGTTGGGCTTCATTGAGAACCCGTTCGAATTTTAACCGAGTAAAATCTAAAAATTTAAGATTAATTTTTATAATTAGGTTAAAAATCCCACAATTAAATATCTGAACTTATAAAATTTTATTTAATATTATTTTTCAGTGATTTTGTTCGGCTTAAAGCGTGCGTGCATGTCTAAATATGCTTTATTTTGAACCTGTTCGAATTTTAAACGGGTAAAAATCTAAAATTTTAGGATTAAGTAGTATAATTGGGTTCAAAATCTTATAATAAACTATTTGAACTCATAAAAATTGATTTACTATCATTTTACGATCGTTTTCTTGGGTTTAAAGCATGCGTGTCTAGTTGGGCTTCATAGAGAACCTGTTCGAATTTTAACCGAGTTAAAATTAAAAAATTTGAGATTAATTTTAATAATAAGGTTAAAAATCCCACAATTAATTATCTGAACCCATAAGTTTTTGTTTAATATCATTTTACGGTGATTTTATTAGGTTTAAAGCGTGCATGTCTAAATGGGCTTTATTGTGAACCTGTTCGAATTTTAAATGAGTAAAAATCTAAAATTTTAGGATTAAGGTGTATAATTAGGTTTAAAATCCTATAATAAACTATATGAAATCATAAAAATTGATTTACTATCATTTTACGATCGTTTTCTTGGGTTTAAAGCATGCGTGTCTAGTTGGGCTTCATAGAGAACCCGTTCGAATTTTAACCGAGAAAAAATCTAAAAAATTAAGATTATTTTTTATAATTAAGTTAAAAGTCCCACAATTAACTATCTGAACTCTTAAAATTTTATTAAATATCATTTTGCGGGGATTTTGTTGGGCTTAAAGCGTTCATGTCTAAATGGGCTTTATTTTGAACCTGTTCGAATTTGATACGTGTAAAAATCTAATATTTTAGGATTAAGTTGTGTAATTATTTTAAAAATCCAATAATAAACTATTTGAACGCATAAAAATTTATTTAATATCATTTTACGATCGTTTTCTTGGGTTTAAAGCATGCGTGTCTAGTTGGGCTTCATAGAGAACCCGTTCGAATTTTAACCGAGTAAAAGTCTAAAAATTTAAGATTAATTTTTATAATTAGGTTAAAAATCCCACAATTATCTATCTGAACCTATAAAATTTTATTTAATATCATTTTGCGGTGATTTTGCTGGGTTTAAAGCGTGCATCTCTAAATATGCTTTATTTTGAACCTGTTCGAATTTTAAACGAGTAAAAATCTAAAATTTTAGGATTAAGTAATATAATTGGGTTCAAAGTCTTATAATAAACTATTTGAACTCATAAAAATTGATTTAATATCATTTTATGATCGTTTTTGGTTTAAAGCTTGGGTGTCTAGTTGGGCTTGATAAAGAACCCGTTCGAATTTTAACCGAGTAAAAATTAAAAAATTTAAGATTAATTATAATAATTAGATTAAAAATCTCGCAATTAACTATCTGAACTCATAAAATTTTATTTAATATCATTTTGCGGTGATTTTGTTGGGTTTAAAGCGTGCATCTCTAAATGGGCTTTATTTTGAACCTGTTCGAATTTTATACGGGTAAAAATCTAAAATTTTAGGATTAAGTTGTTTAATTATTTTCAAAAATCCTATAATAAACTATTTGAACTCATAAAAATTGATTTAATATCATTTTTACGATCGTTTTGTTGGGTTTAAAGCTTGCGTGTCTAGTTGGGCTTCATAGAGAACCCATTCAAATTTTAACCGAGTAAAAATCTAAAAATTTAAGATTAATTTTTATAATTAGGTTAAAAATCCCACAATTAACTATCTGAAGCCGTAAAATTTTATTTAATATCATTTTGCGGTGATTTTGCTTGGTTTAAAGCGTGCATCTCTAAATGGTCTTTATTGTGAACCTGTTAGAATTTTAAACGAGTAAAAATCTAAAATTTTAGGATTAAGTTGTATAATTATTTTAAAAATCCTATAATAAACTATTTGAACGCATAAAAATTGATTTAATATCATTTTACGATCGTTTACTTGGGTTTAAAGCTTGCGTGTCTAGTTGGGCTTCATAGAGAACCCGTTCGAATTTTAACCTAGAAAAAATCTAAAAATTTAAGATTAATTTTTATAATTAGGTTAAAAGTCCCACAATTAACTATCTGAACTCATAAAATGTGACACCCCCACCCCGGGCCGGTAGGAAAGGGGCGTCACCGATCCTTGAGCACTCCGAAAACCCGGCCCGAACAATGGTTTACCAACTTAACTTAACCCGAAAGTACCGATTTTAGGGGTAAATTAAAACTTTTTCCTATTACTAGGCCTTTAAACCACTTAGCAACTTATATTTATTACTAAACATTCCCGAAACCTATTGTTCATTCAATAGTTCGATAATTCATTTATCCATTCCGTATAACAGTATCACTAGTTCGTTCCATTCCATTCCATAACATGCAATCCATTACAAATATACATACATATTAAACGTATCAAATATGTCATCATTCTTAAGTTATACAAATCTAAGCCCGAAGCTACCAAAATGTGGTTCAGTATATACAAACCGTCTAAAGTAATCAAAATGCATGGTCTAATTAAACAAGACTAGCCACCACTAGGAAATACAAAAAGATCATACTTGGCTTGTGAAGCTTGCCGATCCGAACGACGGAAATCCGGGACCGAGCTATTAATCGATCAACCTGAAATGTTTGGGAAGAGCGAAGGGAGCGGGGGTAAGTACATAAGGTACTTAGTGAGGTAACGGAAAATCAAACCAATCCAAAACAGACCAAACATGTAATCCTTTCAATCTAAACATGAACCAATACAATCGAACATATATCAATTTAATCAGACATATAACAAATCAATCGAACATGAATCAGTCCAAAAGGCATATACCAAGTCAAGTACACATACCAATTCAATGTATAACAATCCAATTCAAGGTTCAACATGTGACAATCCGATTACATGTATCGATTTAATGTTCACTATATGACAATCCAAATGCATGTAACAATCCAATGTTCGATATATGACAATCCGATAAGTAATATGCCAATAACAAGTGCATTTTCATAACAAGTAATCATGCTTGCATTTAACTAACAATTATAGTGCAATTTAAATTCAAGTTAATTAAATCATTACAACCACCTTGGTATTTAGCTAGAAGATAATCGAATCTCCAACGAACTGTCGCCACATTATGCACCTATAGTGCTGGTCAAACCCTCCTACTGTCGCCAATGACCAAAAACGTACCCTCCGTTTGTCGCCAATAAGGGCCAATTGCCCCGGACCAAAGTCCTACCCGATACAATGAGCTCTAGATTCTAAGGCATGCCCTCCTATCTAACTAACTAGCTACCAAGGTTGTCGATTATCAATTTAAGCATATCAATCCAATATTCAATATCATTTCAATAACACGGTCCTCATAGACCAAGCCTCTTAGGCCATTGTGCCTAGGCTCATAAGAATTCATTTCATGTCATTTCATATACGTTACATTAAACATGCCAAGCACAAGCAAAATCAGAACTTTAATTGCATGGAACAAATGCATGTACACGTACCTTGCATCCCAAGCTTAAGCATGCCATTCATACCTCGGCATATGCAATGCATGGGTATGAACAAACCAAAACAAATACTTAACAAGCAATTCATATTCAATCAACATGCTAACAAATAACATGGCAACAAGCAAGTTCTCGTAGCATTTCACTCTTCCCTTAAAGATTAGCCAAGTTTATATTAAGTCATATTTCATACCGGTTTAATCATAAACAAAAAAAATCAGAATTGGGTTAGGACCTAGTCCCAACCCCAAAGAAAGTCACACTCACAAACAATCCAAGCAAAACTCCTAAGGATTATGGATGATTGGCCCCTTGCTCCTTCTTTTGGCAAGCTCTTGCCTCAGCTCCTCTTCACTATCAACCTCTTTAGAGACCTCTAATACACACAAAATCACATACACAATATTAAAATACATTCAATTCACACATTTCATAATTAACAATTCCAAAACAACCAAAACAGTGAGATTAGTTTCCAGGACAGTTTGTGCAATGCTCACTAAACTATTTTTATCTTTTGATCCACATGTCCAAAATTTGCCCACTTTACCTCGTTTTAAAGCTAACGAAACCATCTTTTAAACCATATAAATCTTGAATTTTTCCTATGAACCCATCAATACCAGTTTTCGATCAAAGACAAGGCAATGCTGTTTCGGGACAGTCTGGACTAATCTTTTTGTTTCTCTTATATCTCCTAATTTACAAGGGCAAGCGAGGTGAGGTTTTTTTCTAATTAAAGTAGACTCATACAAGTTCTAGACTGCTCATTTCCAGCCTTAAATTCCTTGTACATTAATCTAGGGAATTTTCCAAAGCTACTGTCCAGTACAGGCCTATTCTGGACAGATTTCACCTACAATAATTTTAGCTCAAAATTCATCAACCTTATCACCAATTCAACTCATCCAACACTTGTAAACTTTAGTAGGCTCAATTTTTAAGCACATTTTACCTATGCAACCATTTTTAATTATGCAATTCAACAAAGTTATCAGCTCATTTTATGAAGCCACCAAAATGTCACCTAATAGCTAGTCCAAAGCACTTTACCAATTCTAACACTTTCTTTCCTTCATCTTTTCAACCAAAACACCTACAATTTAATTTCCACACTCTTAAAACATTATCCTATGAATCCAACATTAAATTTCCAGATTCAACAATAACAATTAAGTCCATCAATTTCTCAATTCTAGCAAAATAGTCCAAACAATACATTTAGCACTTAATTCACTACCAAACTTTCTCATGCTTCATTTTACTTCAAATCAGTCCACATAAGACCATTTTAAGCATCCTAACATCAAAATCCTTCATAAATTTAACCACAAACACTCCCTGCAACTTTCAAATTCATGCAATTAAATCCTCAAGCTCAAAGTCTCAACCAATCACAACAATACCAATTTCCAGCAACCTCCATTTAAGTTCTAACTTAAAAATAAACTAACTAAAAGCAACATACTAAATTTTCAGCCACGGAAACTAAACTAACAACCTTCAATTTCATTTTTAACTAAGTTTTCATGAAGTAAAATACATTACCTTACTTATTGACCTTCTTAACTCAAGAATCTTGCTTTTAAACCTTCAAAATCTCACTTAAAACCTCACATGCAAGCAAGAGAAAATTTTCTCTCCTAGCACTCTTTCATGGCCGGCCAAAGAGAGGAAAATGGGTGAAGAAGATGAGTGAATAGTATTATTTTTCTCTCTCCCACTAACTTTTATTTCATCATTTTCCCCCCCATTTTTCTTATTTATTTAATTCAAACAAAAATCCACCTAATTATGGGACAAGGTGGCTGGTCAAAGGAGGTCTTGACATGTGTCCATGGCCTCCAATTCCTTGAAAATTTACATGCAATCTCTCTTTTCTTGAATTTTCACTTTTTGGTCCTTTTTCAATTTGGCCTCTAATTTTCAATTTCATTCAATTTAGTCCCTAATTATAGGATTTTATTAGGCCCAAATTAAATTAATTTAGTCCTTAACTCCTAGGCTATGTTTAGGGTATTACATAAAATTTTATTTAATATCATTTTGCGGGGATTTTGTTGGGCTTAAAGCGTGCATGTCTAAATGGGCTTTATTTTGAACCTGTTCGAATTTTAAACGAGTAAAAATCTAAAATTTTAGGATTAAGTTGTATAATTATTTTAAAAATTCTATAATAAACTATTTGAACTCATAAAAATTTATTTAATATCATTTTTACGATCGTTTTGTTGGGTTTAAAGCTTGCGTGTCTAGTTGGGCTTCATACAGAACCCATTCAAATTTTAACCGAGTAAAAATCTAAAAATTTAAGATTAATTTTTATAATTAGGTTAAAAATCCCACAATTAACTATCTGAAGCCATAAAATTTTATTTAATATCATTTTGTGGTGATTTTGCTGGGTTTAAAGCGTGCATCTCTAAATGGGCTTTATTGTCAACCTGTTAGAATTTTAAACGAGTAAAAATCTAAAATTTTAGGATTAAGTTGTATAATTATTTTAAAAATCCTATAATAAACTATTTGAACGCATAAAAATTGATTTAAAATCATTTTACGATCGTTTTCTTGGTTTAAAGCTTGCGTGTCTAGTTGAGCTTCATAGAGAACCCGTTCGAATTTTAACCGAGAAAAAATCTAAAAATTTAAGATTAATTTTTATAATTAGGTTAAAAGTCCCACAATTAACTATCTGAACTCATAAAATTTTATTTAATATCATTTTGCGGGGATTTTGTTGGGCTTAAAGCGTGTATGTCTAAATGGGCTTTATTTTGAACCTTTTCGAATTTTAAACGAGTAAATATCTAAAATTTTAGCATTAAGTTGTATAATTAGGTTCAAAATCCTATAATAAACTGTTTGAACTCATAAAAATTGATTTACAATCATTTTACGATCGTTTTCTTGGGTTTAAAGCATGCGTGTGTAGTTGGCTTCATAGAGAACCCGTTCGTATTTTAACCGAGTAAAAATCTAAAAATTTAAGATTAATTTTTATAATTAGGATAAAAATCACACAATTAACTATCTGAACTCATAAAATTTTATTTAATATCATTTTGCATTGATTTTGTTGGGTTTAAAGCGTGCATTTCTAAAAGAGCTTTATTGTAAACTTGTTCGAATTTTAAACGAGTAAAAATCTAAAATTTTAGGATTAAGTTGTATAATTATTTTAAAAATCCTATAATAAACTATATGAACTCATAAAAATTGATTTAGTATCATTTTACGATCGTTTTGTTGGGTTTAAAGCATGCGTGTCTAGTTGGGCTTCATAGAGAGACCGTTCGAATTTTAAACGGATAAAAATCTAAAAATTTAAGATTAATTTTTATAATTAGGTTAAAAATTCCACAATTAACTATCTGAACTCATAAAATTTTATTTAATATCATTTTGCGGGGATTTTGTTGGGTTTAAAGCGTGCATGTCTAAATGTGCTTTATTGTGAACCTATTCGAATTTTATACGGGTAAAAATCTAAAATTTTAGGTTTAAGTTGTGTAATTATTTTCAAAATCATGTAATAAACTATTTGAACTCATAAAAATTGATTTAATATCATTTTATGATCGTTTAGTTGGGTTTAAAGCATGCGTGTCTAGTTGGGCTTCATAGAGAACCCGTTCGAATTTTAACCAAGTAAATATCTAAAAATTTAAGATTAATTTTTATAATTAGGATAAAAATCACACAATAAAATATCTTAACTCATAAATTTTATTTAATATCATTTTGCGGTGATTTTGTCGGGTTTAAAGAGTGCATGTCTAAATGGGCTTTATTGTGAATCTGTTCGAATTTTAAACGAGTGAAAATCTAAAATTTTAAGATTAAGTTGTATAATTAGGTTCAAAATCCTATAATAAACTATTTGAACTCATAAAAATTGATTTAATATCGTTTTATGATCGTTTTGAAGGGTCTAGAGCTTGCGTGTCTAGTTGGGCTTCATAGAGAACCCGTTCGAATTTTAACCGAGTAAAAATATAAAAATTTAAGATTAATTTTTATAATTCGGTTAAAAATCCCAAAATTATCTATCTGAACTCATAAAATTTTATTCCCTGTATTTCTTTGCCTTAGAACGTGTGATAGGTCCTGATGGTAAGACCTCCGGATCAACCTGTTGAACTTGACATGATGTGCTCACATCAATAGTTCTTCAAGTTCTAGGAGAGAGAATCATCTTCACACTCTCGCTTGCTTAAACAAACACATTTAGGAGGGTGGGTTAGAGCCGCTTGAGGTTACTTGCCTAAGTAATTGCACTTAGGAGGGTGCCGAGGACACAACAACCATCAAATCATCTTCATCTTCAACCTTATGCCATCATTCCATCAACCAAACCAATGATACCATTAACATTCTTCTCTATTCCGCTGCATTCTACATCATTTGGCATCAGATTTAGGACGATTCTTGGAGATTCAAATATCGTTCTTGACATTTTTTCCAAATTGTGCTGCCAACACAAGATAAGGGGTTGTTCTTGATTTTTTAGTGTGATTTCTTCCTAAGCTTTTTATACTTTTCATATTTATTTAGTTTCTTTAAACCAAAAAAAAACAAAAAAAAGTGAAGCAAAAATAAGGAAAATATTATAAAAAAATATATATAGAACCTATATCTTTGTCACCATTGTCCCCTATTGCAGCAACATCCACTACAAGCCGTCGTCAAGAAACGTCATCCTCCATCGCTGTTTATGACGTCCACATTGATGCTTGTTCTTTTGGTTTTATCTTAACTTTTAAAGTTGAATATGGATTGGGTAACAATTTCAAATTTAATTTTCTTTCAATCTTAGATTCAGGGTTCGTTTTTCAAGCTTTCATTGATTCATATACATCATCTTACATATTCTCTTTCTTATGTTAATAGGATTACAAGTTGCATATCTCCTATCTCCTTGCAACTATATCTCAATTGGAGTCATTCTTTCTTTGGATTCCTAGTTCCTTAGGATTCTTTTGCTAGGATTCAAACTTCAATATAAATTTGTTGAATTGTGGCAGGAAATCCTTTAAAGTGTACAAGATCGACTTACTTGCCTAGCTAAGTATTTCTTTCTTGGAGTGATTCATGAGATTTCTTGTTTTATTTTCTATTTCTTTTAATTTTTTTGAGTGATTTATAGAATGACAAAAGACACTGGAAAAGCACAAGAAGTGATAGTTCAAGCCAATGATATAGCGCAAATCACAACATCTCTCAACGATATCTTAACAAGGCTCACCCAAACTGAAGACGAGGTACGAGCCATGAGAGAAGATAGGACAGTTCCACCAAAGCAACACCATCCAGCCCAAGCGGTTGAATATGTGGAATCACAGAGACAAGACTGACTAAACATAGGAGGAAACAATCGTATGGCACCAAGGCGTAACCCACGCTTTGATGAGCCCAACAAGCTGCCCAAGATCGTGATATCTTTTCAAAACCAAAGAAATTCCTCCATTCAAAGGAAAGCATGACCTAGATGGTTATTGTGATTGGGAAAGCAAAGTCGATCTTATCTTCTCCTACTACCCATGTCCCGACGAAGAACAAGTCTAGATGATAGTCTTCGAGTTTTCTGACTATGCTCTATTTTGGTGGACTCAATTGAAAAAGACTAGAAACAACAATGGGGAGGGTAGAGTACGTTCAGGGGAAGAGCTCAAACACATCATGAGGAGGTGTTTCATTCCCCCACACTACCAACGAGAGCTCAAACAAAGGTTTCAAAGATTGAGACAAGGTAGAAAAACAGTCGAAGAATACTACAAAGAGATGGAAGCCTTAATCCAAAGAGCCAATATCCGAGAAGATGAAGATGACGCATTGCTGATAAGTGCTCAACTCAGTATCACTTTTTACACATTTTATGGGCATTAATCACCGAATTTACACCCACTCGGACCAATGCATGTACTTAATGTGATATATTTAGAAGTTATGCTTATAGAGATAATATTTACAGAAAAGGCTTGTTTTACTGCATTTTTATATCTGTGCAGGAGAACCAGTGTCGCGGCAGCGACAAAACTATTTAAACTCATAAAAATTGATGTAATATCATTTTATGATCGTTTTGTTGGGTTTAAAGCTTGCGTGTCTAGTTGGGATTCATAGAGTACACGTTCAAATTTTAACCGAGTAAAAATCTAAAAATTTAATATTAATTTTAATAATTTGGTTAAAAATCCCACAATTAAATATCTGAACTCATAAAATTTTATTTAATATGATTTTGCGGTGATTTTTGTTGGGTTTAAAGCGTGCATCTCTAAATGTGCTTTATTGTGAACCTGTTTGAATTTTAAACGAGTAAAAATCTAAAATTTTAGGATTAAGTTGTATAATTAGGTTCTAAATCTTATAATAAATTATTTGAACTCATAAAAATTGATTTAATATCATTTTACAATCGTTTCGTTGGGTTTAAAGCTTTCGTGTCTAGTTGGGCTTCATAGAGAACCCGTTTGAATTTTAACCGAGTAAAAATCTAAAAATATATGATTAATTTTTATAATTAGGTTAAACATCCCACAATTAACTATCTGAACTCATAAAATTTTATTTAATATCATTTTGTGGGGATTTTGTTGGGCTTAAAGCGTGCATGTCTAAATGGGCTTTATTGTGAACCTGTTCGAATTTTAAACGAGTAAAAATCTAAATTTTAGGATTAAGTTGTATTATTAGGATAAAAAATCCTATAATAAACTATTTGAACTCATAAAAATTGACTTAATATCATTTTATGATCGTCTTGTGGGGTTTAAAGCATGTGTGTCTAGTTGGTCTTCATAGAGAACCCGTTCAAATTTCAACCGAGTAAAAATCTAAAAATTTAAGATTAATTTTTATAATTAGGTAAAATATCCAATAATTAACTATCTGAACCCATAAAATTTTATTTAATATCATTTTGCGGTGATTTTGTTGGGTTTAAAGCGTGTATCTCTAAATGGGCTATATTGTGAACCTGATTGAATTTTAAACGAGTAAAAATCTAAAATTTTAGGATTAAGTTGTACAATTAGGTTCAAAATCCTATAATAAACTATTTGAACTCAAAAAAATTGATTTAATATCATTTTACGATCGTTTTCTTGGGTTTAAAGCATGCGTGTCTAGTTGGGCTTCATAGAGAACCCGTTCGAATTTTAACCGAGTAAAAATCTAAAAATTTAAGATTAATTTTTATAATTTGGTTAAAAATCCCAAAATTAGCTATATGAACCCATAAAATTTTATATAATATCATTTTGCGGTGATTTTGTTGGGTTTAAAGCGTGCATGTCTAAATGGGCTTTGTTGTGAACCTTTTCGAATTTTAAACGAGTAAAAATCTAAAATTTTAGGATTAAATTGTATAATTAGGCTGAAAATCCTATAATAAACTAATTAAACACATAAAAATTGATTTAATATCATTTTACGATCGTTTTGTTGGGTTTAAAGCATGCGTGCCTAGTTAGGCTTCATAGAGAACCAGATCGAATTTTAACCGAGTAAAAATCAAAAAATTTAAGATTAATTTTTATAATTAGGATAAAAATCACTCAATTAAATATCTGAATTCATCAAAATATACTTAATATCATTTTACGATCATTATGTAAAGTTTAAAGCATGCGTGTCTAGTTGAGCTTCATAGAGAACCCGTTCGAATTTTAACCGAGTAAAAATCTAAAAATTTAAGATTAATATTTATAATTAGGTTAAAAATCACAAAATTAACTATCTGAACTCATAAAATTTTATTTAATATCATTTTGCGGAGATTTTGTTCTGCTTAAAGCGTGCATGTCTAAATGGGTTTTATTTTGAACCTATTCAAATTTTAAACGCGTAAAAATCTAAAATTTTAGGATTAAGTTGTGTAATTATTTTCAAAATCCTATAATAAACTATTTGAACTCATAAAAATTGATTTAATATCATTTTACGATCGTTTTCTTGAGTTTAAAGCATGCGTGTCTCGTTAGGCTTCATAAAGAACCCGTTCGAATTTTAACCGACTAAAAATCAAAAAATTTAAGATTAATTTTTATAATTAGGATAAAAATCACACAATTAAATATCTGAACTCATCAAAACATATTTAATATCATTTTACGATCGTTTTGTTGGGTTTAAAGCATGCGTGTCTAGTTGAGCTTCATAGAGAACCCGTTCGAATTTTAACCGAGTAAAAATCTAAAAATTTAAGATTAATTTTTATAATTAGGTTAAAAATCCCAAAATTAACTATCTGAACTCATAAAATTTTATTTAATATCATTTTGCGGTGATTTTGTTCGGCTTAAAGCGTTCATGTCAAAATGGGCTTTATTTTGAACATGTTCGAGTTTTATACCGGTAAAAATCTAAAATTTTAGGATTAAGTTGTTTAATTATTTTCAAAATCCTATAATAAAATATTTGAACTCATAAAAATTGATTTAATATCATTTTATGATCGTTTTGTTGGGTTTAAAGCTTGCGTGTCTAGTTGGGCTTCTTAGAGAACCCGTTCGAATTTTAACCTTGTAAAAATCTAAAAATTTAAGATTAATTTTTATAATTAGGATAAAAATCACACAATTAAATATCTGAACTCATAAAATTTTATTTAATATCATTTTGCGGGGATTTTGTTCGGCTTAAAGCGTGCATGTCAAAATGGGCTTTATTTTGAACCTGTTCGAATTTTATACGAGTAAAAATCTAATATTTTAGGATTAAGTTGTGTAATTATTTTCAAAATCCTATAATAAACTATTTGAACTCATAAAAATTGATTTAATATCTTTTTATGATCGTTTTGTTGGGTTTAAGCTTGCGTGTCTAGTTGAGCTTTATAGACAACCCATTCGAATTTTAACCGAGTAAAAATCTAAAAATTTAAGATTAATTTTTATAATTAGGTTAAAAATCCCACAACTATCTATCTGAACTCATAAAATTTTATTTAATATCATTTTGCGGTGATTTTGTTCGGCATAAAGCGCGCATGTCAAAATGGGCTTTATTTTGAACCTGTTCGAATTTTATACGGGTAAAAATCTAATATTTTAGGATTAAGTTGTTTAATTATTTTCAAAATCCTATAATAAACTATATGAACTCATAAAAATTAATTTATTATCATTTTATGATCGTTTTGTTGGGTTTAAAGCTTGCGTGTCTAGTTGGGCTTCATAGAGAACCCGTTAGAATTTTAACCGAGTAAAAATCTAAAAATTTAAGATTAATTTTTATAATTAGGTTAAAAATCTCACAATTAACTATCTGAAGCCATAAAATTTTATTTAATATCATTTTGCGTTGATTTTGTTGGGTTTAATGCGTGCATCTCTAAATGGGCTTTATTGTGAACCTGTTCGAATTTTAAACAAGTAAAAATCTAAAATTTTAGGATTAAGTTGTATAATTAGGTTCAAAATCCTATAATAAACTATTTGAACTCATAAAAATTGATTTAATATCATTTTACAATCGTTTTCTTGGGTTTAAAGCATGCGTGTCTAGTTAGGCTTCATAGAGAACCAATTCGAATTTTAAACGAGTAAAAATCAATAAATTTAAGATTAATTTTTATAATTAGGATAAAAATCACACAATTAAATATCTGAACTCATCAAAATATATTTAATATCATTTTACGATCGTTTTGTAAAGTCTAGTTGAGCTTCATAGAGAACCCGTTCGAATTTTAACCGAGTAAAAATCTAAAAATTTAAGATTAATATTTATAATTAGGTTAAAAATCACAAAATTAACTATCTGAACTCATAAAATTTTATTTAATATCATTTTGTGGGGATTTTTTTGGCTTAAATCGTGAATGTCTAAATGGGCTTTATTTTGAACCTATTCAAATTTTAAACGGGTAAAAATCTAAAATTTTAGGATTAAGTTGTGTAATTATTTTCAAAATCCTATAATAAAATATTTGAATTCATAAAAATTGATTTAATATCATTTTATGATCGTTTTGTTGGGTTTAAAGCTTGCGTGTCTAGTTGGGCTTCATAGAGAACCCGTTCGAATTTTAACCGAGTAAAAATCAAAAAATTTAAGATTAATTTTTATAATTAGGATAAAAATCGCACAATTAAATATCTGAACTCATCAAAATATATTTAATATCATTTTACGATCGTTTTGTTGGGTTTAATGCATGCGTGTCTAGTTAAGCTTCATAGAGAACCCGTTCGAATTTTAACCGAGTAAAAATCTAAAAATTTAAAATTAATTTTTATAATTAGGATAAAAATCACACAATTAACTATCTAAACTCATAAAATTTTATTTAAATATCATTTTGCGGGAATTTTGTTCGGCTTAAAGCGTGCATGTCTAAATGGGCTTTATTTTGAACCTATTCAAATTTTAAACGGGTAGAAATCTAAAATTTTAGGATTAAGTTGTGTAATTATTTTCAAAATCCTATAATAAACTATTTGAACTCATAAAAATTGATTTAATATCATTTTACGAACGTTTTCTTGAGTTTAAAGCATGCATGTCTAGTTAGGCTTCATAGAGAACCTGTTCGAATTTTAACCGAGTAAAAATCAAAAAATTTAAGATTAATTTTTATAATTAGGATAAAAATCACACAATTAAATATCTGAACTCATCAAAGTAGATTTAATATCATTTTACGATCGTTTTGTTGTGTTTAAAGCATGCGTGTCTAGTTGAGCTTCATAGAGAACCCGTTCGAATTTTAACCGAGTAAAAATCTAAAAATTTAAAATTAATTTTTATAATTAGGATAAAAATCACACAATTAACTATCTGAACTCATAAAATTTTATTTAATATCATTTTCTGGGGATTTTGTTCGGCTTAAAGCGTGCTAAATGGGCTTTATTTTGAACATGTTCGAATTTTAAATGTGTAAAAATCTAAAATTTAAGATTAAGTTGTGTAATTATTTTCAAAATCCTATAATAAACTATTTGAACTCATAAAAATTGATTTAATATCATTTTACGATCGTTTTCTTGGGTTTAAAGCATGCGTGTCTAGTTAGGCTTCATAGAGAACCCGTTCGAATTTTAACCGAGTAAAAATCAAAAAAATTTAAGATTAATTTTTATAATTAGGATAAAAATCACACAATTAAATATCTGAACTCATCAAAATATATTTAATATCATTTGACGATCATTTTGTAAAGTTTAAAGCATGCGTGTCTAGTTGAGCTTCATAGAGAACCCGTTCGAATTTTAACCGAGTAAAAATCTAAAAATTTAAGATTAATATTTATAATTAGGTTAAAAATCACAAAATTAACTATCTGAACTCATAAAATTTTATTTAATATCATTTAGCGGGGGTTTTGTTCGGCTTAAAGCGTGCATGTCTAAATGAGCTTTATTTTGAACCTATTCAAATTTTAAACTGGTAAAAATCTAAAATTTTAGGATTAAGTTGTTTAATTATTTTCAAAATCCTATAATAAACTATTTGAACTCATAAAATTTGATTTAATATCATTTTATGATCGTTTTGTTGGGTTTAAAACTTGTGTGTCTAGTTGAGCTTCATAGAGAACCCGTTCGAATTTTAACCGAGTAAAAATCTAAAAATTTAAGATTAATTTTTATAATTAGGTTAAAAATCCCACAATTAACTATCTGAACTTATAAAATTTTATTTAATATCATTTTGCAGTGATTTTGTTCGGCTTAAAGCGTGCATGTCTAAATGGACTTTATTTTGAACCTGTTCGAATTTTATACGGGTAAAAATCTAAAATTTTAGGATTAAGTTGTTTAATTATTTTCAAAATCCTATAATAAACTATATGAACTCATTAAAATTGATTTAATATCATTTTATGATCGTTTTGTTGGGTTTAAAGCTTGCGTGTCTAGTTGGGTTTCATAGAGAACCCGTTAGAATTTTAACCGAGTAAAAATAAAAAATTTAAGATTAATTTTTATAATTCGGATAGAAATCACACAATTAAATATTTGAACTCATCAAAATATATTTAATATCATTTTACGATCGTTTTGTAAAGTTTAAAGCATGCGTGTCTAGTTGAGCTTCATAGAGAACCCGTTCGAATTTTAACCGAGTAAAAATCTAAAAATTTAAGATTAATATTTATAATTAGGTTAAAAATCACAAAATTAACTATCTGAACTTATAAAATTTTATTTAATATCATTTTGCGGGGATTTTGTTCGGCTTAAAGCGTGCATGTCTAAATGGGCTTTATTTTGAACCTATTCAAATTTTAAACGGTTAAAAATCTAAAATTTTAGGATTAAGTTGTGTAATTATTTTCAAAATCCTATAATAAACTATTTGAACTCATAAAATTTGATTTAATATCATTTTATGATCGTTTTGTTGTGTTTAAAACTTGCGTGTCTAGTTGAGCTTCATAGAGAACCCGTTAGAATTTTAACCGAGTAAAAATCTAAAAATTTAAGATTAATTTTTATAATTAGGTTAAAAATCCCACAATTAACTATCTGAACTCATAAAGTTTTATTTAATATCATTTTGCGGTGATTTTGTTCGGCTTAAAGCGTGCATGTCTAATGGACTTTATTTTGAACCTGTTCGAATTTTATACGGGTAAAAATCTAATATTTTAGGATTAAGTTGTGTAATTATTTTCAAAATCCTATAATAAACTATTTGAACTCAAAAAAATTGATTTAATATCATTTTATGATCGTTTTGTTGGGTTTAAGCTTGCGTGTCTAGTTGAGCTTCATAGACAACCCGTTCGAATTTTAACCGAGTAAAAATAAAAAAAAATTAAGATTAATTTTTATAATTAGGATAAAAATCACACAATTAAATATCTAACTCATAAAAATAGATTTAATATCATTTTACGATCATTTTGTTGGGTTTAAAGCATGCGTGTCTAGTTGAGCTTCATACAGAACCCGTTCGAATTTTAACCGAGTAAAAATCTAAAAGTTTAAAATTAATTTTTATAATTAGGATAAAAATCACACAATTAACTATCTGAACTCATAAAATTTTATTTAATATCATTTTGCGGGGATTTTGTTCGGCTTAAAGCGTGCTAAATGGGCTTTATTTTGAACCTGTTCGAATTTTAAACGTGTAAAAATCTAAAATTTAAGATTAAGTTGTGTAATTATTTTCAAAATCCTATAATAAACTATTTGAACTCATAAAAATTGATTTAATATCATTTTACGATCGTTTTGTTAGGTTTAAAGCATGTCTGTCTAGTTGAGCTTCATAGAGAACCCGTTCGAATTTTAACCGATTAAAAATCTAAAAGTTTAAGATTAATTTTTATAATTAGGATAAAAATCACACAATTAAATATCTGAACTCATAAAATTTTATTTAATGTCATTTTGTGGGGATTTAATATCAAGGAAAAGTTCTAAAAAGAACCAGGTTTGAGAGAAAATCTCACAAAGTAATTTATTCATCAAAACTCTAACCTTGTCTTTACAAAATTATGGAAATATATAGGAATAAAGGAGAAGTTGGCCAAAATTGAATTTGTGGCCAATATTTGAGCGAAAATAACTAAAATAAACCACTCAAGGCTTCATTTAATTTCAGCCAAGTGATTTGGCACATAAAACACATCTAACATGTGTTAAATGTTTGAATTTGAACACAAAACCACCCATTCTTATCCCTTGGGCGTTTGGTCTTCAAGAACAAGGGCTTTGTTTGGCTGGAAATGCATTTACACACCCACACATGTGCATAAGGCTGCCATATGTGTCCCACATGCATGGCACATGCCTAGGACACATTCCCTTCGTGTAGGATAGGTTTCAGCTGCCGTAGATCACTTTAGCTTGAGTTGAGCTAGTTGGAAATTGAGTAGAGCTGAAACGAGCTAGCTGAGAGTGTAAGGAACTAAACGGAGCTGGGAGCTAAGCCTTTGAGCTCCTCGAGCTAAGGTGAGCTGCGTGCACTCCATTGAGCTTCTTCTGAGCTGAATAGACTCACTTGAGCTGGTGTTCCAGCTGCATACACTCGCTTGAGCTGGAGATTAGCTGAGTATGCCTACTTGAGCTAAGGTTCTCCTAAGTACCTATATCAGAACAAGGCAAACACATCTAAAAAGCCTTGTAGTCTTATTTTAACCACACAAACACACTCAAAACCAAATGCAAACATACTTAACATAGTATATACATACATAAACACATATACTAATATATATACCTAAATATGTCACATATCAACATGCAACACATTATAAACAACATATTCTAAGGCATGAACATTCTCAAATGAATTTGAATTGTTAGCACAAGGAAAAGAGCTTCCCTGTATTTCTTTGCCTTAGAACGTGTGATAGGTCCTGATGGTAAGACCTCCGGATCAACCTGTTGAACTTGACATGATGTGCTCACATCAATAGTTTTTCAAGTTCTAGGAGAGATAATCATCTTCACACTCTCGCTTGCTTAAACAAACACATTTAGGAGGGTGGGTTAGAGCCGCTTGAGGTTACTTGCCTAAGTAATTGCACTTAGGAGGGTGCCGAGGACACAACAACCATCAAATCATCTTCATCTTCAACCTTACGTCATCATTCCATCAACCAAACCAATGATACCATTAACATATCTTCTCTATTCCGCTGCATTCTACATCATTGGCATCAGATTTAGGACGATTCTTGGAGATTCAAATATCGTTCTTGACATTTTTTCCAAATTGTGCTGCCAACACAAGATAAGGGGTTGTTCTTTATTTTTAGTGTGATTTCTTCCTAAGCTTTTTATACTTTTCATATTTATTTAGTTTCTTTAAACAAAAAAAAACAAAAAAAGGAAAATATTATAAAAAAAGATAGAACCTATATCTTTGTCCCCATTGTCCCCATTGCAGCAACATCCACTACAAGCCGTCGTCAAGAAACGTCATCCTCCATCGCTGTTTATGACGTCCACATTGATGCTAGTTCTTTTGGTTTTATCTTAACTTTCAAAGTTGATTATGGGTTGGGTAACAATTTCAAATTTAATTTTCTTTGAATCTTAGATTCAGGGTTCGTTTTTCAAGCTTTCATTGATTCATATACATCATCTAACATATTCTCTTTCTTGTGTTAATAGGATTACAAGTTGCATATCTCCTATCTCCTTGCAACTATATCTCAATTGGAGTCATTCTTTCTTTGGATTCCTAGTTCCTTAGGATTCTTTTGTTAGGATTCAAACTCCAATATAAATTTGTTGAATTGTGGCAGGAAATCCTTTAAAGTGTACAAGATCGACTTACTTGCCTAGCTAACTTTTCTTTCTTGGAGTGATTCATGAGATTTCTTGTTTTATTTTCTATTTCTTTTAATTTTTTGAGTGATTTACAGAATGACAAAAGACACTAGAAAAGCACAGGAAGTGATAGTTCAGGCCAATGATATAGCTCAAATCACAACATCTCTCAATGATATCTTAACAAGGCTCACCCAAACTGAAGACGAGGTACGAGCCATGAGAGAAGATAGGACAGTTCCACCAGAGCAACACCATCCAGCCCAAGCGGTTGAATATGTGGAATCACAGAGACAAGACTGACTAAACATAGGAGGAAACAATCGTATGGCACCAAGGCGTAACCCATGCTTTGATGAGCCCCGACAAGATGCCCAAGATCGTGATATCTTTTCAAAACCAAAGATCACAATTCCTCCATTCAAAGGAAAGTATGACCCAGATGGTTATTGTGATTGGGAAAGCAAAGTCGATCTTATCTTCTCCTACTACCCATGTCCCGACGAAGAGCAAGTCCAGATGATAGTCTTCGAGTTTTCTGACTGTGCTCTATTTTGGTGGACTCAATTGACAAAGACTAGAAACAACAACGGGGAGGGTAGAGTACGTTCAGGGGAAGAGCTCAAACACATCATGAGGAGGTGTTTCATTCCCCTACACTACCAACGAGAGCTCAAACAAAGGCTTCAAAGATTGAGACAAGGTAGCAAAACAATCGAAGAATACTACAAAGAGATGGAAGCCTTAATCCAAAGAGCCAATATGCGAGAAGATGAAGATGACACATTGGCAAGGTTTATTCTGGGACTTAATGACAACATCCATGATGTACTTGATCTTCAGAACTATGTCGACCTTCCGAAGGCACTTCAAATAGCCATTGCCATTGAGAACCAACAACGGCAAAAGTTTCGACAAAAGGGCATATTATCCGTATGATTACCTTCGCCTTTATCAACTACTACTAAACCTTTGGTAGATTCTAGTAGATATAAGACCAAGGAGGAGGTGCCAACATCCTCAAGGAGAACAGAATCATCGTGATGTGGTGCAGAATCGGCGTGGTTAATGAAATGGTGGTGTTTGATTGAAGATGAAGAAGATTTGATGGTGTAGTGATGGTTGTTGTGTCCTAAGAACCCTCTTGATCGCAATTGATCAAGCGATAGGCTCTAGCCCACCCTCCTAAATGCGATTGCTTAGGCAAGCGAGAGTGTGAAGATAGAATCATCAGCAATATATAGAGAAGATTGTGTTGAAACACTTCGAAAATTCACAAGCAAACAATACTTGCAAAAATATACTCAATAACATTTATTCTCAAAAGAATTATTCAAGTTGTTCATTTTACAAGAGAATAGGCTACCTCCTTTTATAGCTTAAAGGAGCCAGCAAAATCCCTAAGAAATATCTATTTAATCCCTAAAAATCATCACATTAATAGTTTAATAGAAATGAATCCCCTAAAATCATCATATGCTAATTAAAAGGAATCCTATGGAATAAATTAAAATACTAATAATTATAGTGAAATCTTTATAATCCAGATTTGAATTATTTTATTTTAATATCTAATTCATGCAAAAGCTTTATATATTAGCTTTTGAGTTGAATTTTACAAAATCCCGTAATAATCCCGTATCCAGTTTTCTGCATGCGCAGTCTTCAGTAAAACGAACATATCTTGAGCTCCCAATGTCCGATTGATGCGTTTCAAGATGCGTTGAAAAGTTAACTGAATGACGGTCAATTTATTAGAAGAACACTCTGCCCAGAAATGCCCAGATCCCATCCGAAAAGTCGTCACAAGTTGGCTGACTTTCCAGACATTTCAAAATGATTCAGTTTTCTGCCTGATGTGCATTGCTTTAGTCCTCTCATGCATGTATCATTCCCCCACTCCTCAAAAAGATTCATCCTCGAATCTAAACCGGTGATTGGAGTAAATTCATCAAGGTACCGTGTAAGAGAAGTCGTCTTAAAGAATCATTGTGCTATGTTTCTTTTTCCAATGTGATTTACAAGTGACTTCTCATTTGCAGCAGCAGCATAATTTTGGTCGAAAGACAAATCATTCTCATTTTTAGGCTATTTACCCTCTTCTAACTTAGTTTCCATATCCCCCTCACAAAAAGTCTGAATTTCATCAAAGTACATTTGTTTGGGAGAACTAACTTTTTTAGAGTCCACAACTAGGTCTTGCAAACAACTTTTTGTTTCAGCACATTTTGCAGGTTCTTCTTTGTTTGGTCGTTTACTATCACTTTGAACTAGGGATGATTGTTCTTCTTTCGAATTTGTTTTACGAGAGTCTAATATGATAATAACAAGGCTTTGAAAAGATGAAACTTGAGATGTACCTTTATCAAATGAAGAGTATTCCTTTCGATGAGCCTTAGACTTCTGCAATTGATGTCCAAGTCGGATTGCTTCTTCGACTACATCCATAAGAGTATCATATGGATGGAATTCATTGTTGGCAATCTATATATTCAGCCCGTGATACGAATCCAGTTGCGGAATATCCGAATTTGTATTTGTGATTGTCCGATCGTGATTCTAGTAAGTAACTAAAATGAAAAATAGGAACTTTGAAATGAAACTTACAAGATGATATGAAATGGAATGATGATAAGAGGGTTGTTGTGCTTAGGATGAAGTATGGAAAATATGGATGTATGGAAGATGGAAGTGAAGAGAAGAAATGTAATTGATGGTGCGGTGTAAACAAAGGAGGAACCAACACTAAAAAGTGAAGACCTGTTCCTTAAGAGTTTTTAAACCGTGACTTGGGTGAAAGGCTAATGGATTGTGACCCACTAGTTATAAGAACTAGGAACCAACAATATAAAAAGATGAAAAGGGATGAATGCCGCAAGAACAATCTTGCAAGCCGATAAAGTTCAAAAAGAACTATAAAAGAGAAACACTCTCAAGTTATAATATATGCCAAAAGTTCTATCTTTTACAATGGATTCAGTGCCTATTTATAGGTATAAGGCAACAACAAATTGATTGGCCTAGACAAAGATTAAAGGCTCATTATTCTAGTGTTAAAGGACTATTAATTTGTAGGTTATCCTATCTCTAATTGATAGCCAAAAGGTTTGATCTAAAAAGTATGAATGTAGACATACATATCATCCACATGGAGAAACCCTTGGGCTAAAGAACTTGATTAAGTTGTCATTCATCCTCCTGTAATGGGCTGTTGATAAAGCATTGAATTCTGCAATTGAATGGCCTCTTGATAAAGCATTGAATTCTGCAATTGAATGGCCTCTTGAATGTTTGGAATAAACATCTTGTGACTATTCCCGTATAGAATTTCCAACATGCACTATCTTCAATAATTTAATCATATCATAAGCTCCTGATATCGGATTGAGGATTCAAAGTGCGTTGGAAAGCTAAGAAATAGGGGAATAAGTTTGAAGAAGATTTGAAGACTCAAATATGCCCGTATCCAATCCAAAAATGGTGAACAAGTTGACTGATATTACTTGAACTCCCTCCTTAAGTTTTGCTTTATTTCTTGCCTTTACTCTCCCTTAAGTGGTGATAATGAAGGCTTTCATTGCATGTATTCTCTAATAAAAAACTGATAAACTTTATTGTGTGTTAAAGTAGCTCTTAAGTAGTGTTTAAGTAGCTCTTTAAGTGGTGCATTTAGGAGATCTTCAATGCCTTGTAACATTGTTGAAACTGACAGTCTTTATGTGGTGTAAATCTCCCTTGAATGCCTTGAAAACTGATCAGCCATCATGGTGTCTTCAAGTGTCTTCAATTGGTGGTAAATGACTTGTCATTCTTGTAGAAAATGATCAGCCATTTGATCCCAAATGAGTACCCTAACTGAAAATATATAAGCAGCCATTAGATACTATATTTATTCAATAAAGTAAATGCTTGGAAGAACTAACATGCGTAAATGTTTGAAACAAACATAAGTGAAACAATATGTTTAAATGAACAGTAAGACTTATTTATTCATGAGAAAAAGTGTTGAAATTAATTATGCAAAAATAAAGTAAACTCATGCAAACTAAATGTTCATGCAACTACAGGCAACACACTCCTAAGTCAACACTCAATGCATGTATTAAAATGCATTAGTAACATGCTACTTTGTTCAAAAAGATGGCCAAGGTTCCAGATTCGGATCTTGGGCAAAGAAACAAAAATTTAAGCATTGTGACTTCAATGATGTGATCTTGGTTTGTAAAATTTTGGTTCTAGCCAGGATCACATCAGCCCAAAATAGAATCGTTCTATTGTGTCATCTTCTTCCTCAAAGATATTTGCCCGGTTCATAAGCTCTAGCATGGTGCTGTAGTATTTCTCCACAAACATAGTACCTTGTTTCAATTGTTGAAGTTTTCTCTTGTTGTCACTATAATATCCTGGTGGAATGTATTTGTTCCTCATGATCCGCTTCAATTCCTTCCATGAATCAATTTGTCGTTTATATTGAAATCGTCTATCTTCCACTAATCTATTCCACCAACGTGCAACATGGTTAGTGAATGCACTGATAGCCAATAAACATTTTATTGTATCAGAATATTTATATAGTATGTCCTCAATCTTGTTCTCCCAATCACAATAAGAATTTGGATCAGAAGTTCCTTTGAATGAAAGAATGTTGGGCTTTGACATAATCAATGAGGGTTTATTTTGGTAATTAGATCCCAAAATCTCACGAGGCTTGACTCCAAAAGTATGAAACATCTTGGAAAATTCAACAAGAGAAAAAGAAAAAAACAAACAAACTCAATCCCAAGGAATCGAATTGAATCTGATACCAAATGATGTGGTGCGAAATCGGCGTGGTTAATGAAATGGTGGTGTTTGGTTGAAGATGAAGAAGATTTGATGGTGTAGTGATAGTTGTTGTGTCCTATGAACCCTCTTGATCGCAATTGATCAAGCAAACTCCATGATAGGCTTTAAACCCACCCTCCTAAACGCGATTGCTTAGGCAAGCGAGAGTGTGAAGATAGAATCATCAGCAATCTATAGAGAAGATTGTGTTGAAACACGTCTAAAATTCACTAGCAAACATACTTGCAAAAATATACTCAATAACATTTATTCTCAAAAGAAATATTCAAGTTGTTCATCTTACAAGAGAATAGGCTACCTCCTTTTATAGCCTAAAGGAGCTAGCAAAATCCCTAAGAAATAGCTATTTAATCCCTAAAAATCATCACATTGATAGTTTAATAGAAATGAATCCCCTAAAATCATCATATGCTAATTAAAAGGAATCCTATGGAATAAATTAAAATACTAATAATTATAGTCAAATCTTTATAATCCAGCTTTGAATTATTTTATTTTAATATCTAATTCATCCAAAAGCTTTATATATTAGCTTTTGGGTTGAATTTTACAAAATCCCGTAATAATCCCGTATCCAGTTTTCTGCATGCGTAGTCTTCAGTAAAACGAACATATCTTGAGCTCCCGATGTCCGATTGATGTGTTTCAAGATGCGTTGAAAAGTTAACTGAATGACGGTCAATTTATTAGAACACTCTGCCCAAAAATGTCTGGATCCCATTCGAATAGTCGTTGCAAGTTGGCTAACTTTCCAGACTTTTCAAAATGATTCAGCTTTCTGCCTGATGTGCATTGCTTTAGTCCTCTCATGCATGTTTCACATCGTCCAAATCCCCTCTTATTGTTGAATCTTCCCAAAAGCAAGATCGGACTAGAGATGTTGAATATTTCAAATGCAAAGGGCACGGTCATTATCAACGTGATTGCCCAAACCAATGACTTTTCCTTATCCGAGATGATGGTGCCTATTAATCTGATTCAAAGAAGGAAGAGCAGAACATGTCCGAAGAGGATGTTGATCTCACCGAGTATGAAATTGAAGAACCTGATCCTAGATGTTTGGTGATCCGACAAGCTCTTAACATTCAAGTAGCCGATGATTCTGCTTTACAAAGAACCAACATCTTTCATTCTCGATGATCAATCAATGGCAAGATGTACTCTGTTATCATCGATAGTGGAAGTTGTGCAAATGTTGTGAGTATTTATTTCGTGGATTCACTCAACCTACCTTGTGAGAGCCATCCCAAGCCATACTATCAACAATGGCTTCATGAAGGATCTGAATTGAAGGTAACCAAACGTTCTTTAATCACTTTCAATATGGGAAATTACCATGATGATGTTTCGTGTGATGTTATTCCTATGCAAGCTGCTCACTTGTTGCTCGGAAGACCATGGCAATATTATGATAGAGATGTAACCCACCATGGTAAGTTGAACAAATATTCACTTGTGTATAAAGGAAAAAAGTTCAACTTAGCCCCTTTAGACCCTAAAAATGTGTACAAAGATCAAATGAAAATGAAGCAATTTTGTGAGGGGGTGGGAAAAATAGGAAAAAAAAAGGATGATAAGAAGGCAAATGCAAAAGAGGCCATTAGTAACAAAAGACAAATCATTAAAGGCCCAGGGTTGGTGAGTGGACCTAGTTGTGAGAAGAAAAGAGTGATTCAAAATATATATTCGAGTGAAAAAGATGTGAGACAAGTTCTTTTCTCAAAACAACCTTGTATCCTTATTCGATTTAGGCAAAAAATTATTTAATCTCTAACCTTAACGGAAATTTGCCTAGTGTGTTTCTTTCTCTTTTACAGGAATTTCAGGATGTTTTAAGTGATCCACCTAACGGTTTGCCACCCGAAAGAGGTATTGAACACCAAATTGATCTAATTCTAGGTTCTTCTCTTCCAAAACCGTCCATCTTATCGGTGTAATCCTGAAGAAACCAAGGAATTAGGAAGACAAGTAGGTGAGTTGCTAGAGAAAGGCTACATTCGTGAGTGTCTTAGCCCTTGTGCCATTCCAGTACTCTTGGTGCCCAAGAAAGATGGTTCATATCGAATGTGTTGATTGTCATCCCATCAACCGAATCACCATAAAGTATAGGCATCATATCCCCCGCCTAGACGACATGCTTGATGAACTTTATGGTGCATGTATCTTTAAAAAGATCGATTTGAAGAACGGTTATCATCAAATCAGAAGGAAGGAAGGAAATGAGTGGAAAACTGCTTTCAAGACAAAGTTTGGGTTATATGAGTGGACATTCATGCCTTTTGGCCTAACTAATGTGCCTAGCACATTCATGCGACTCATGAACCACGTTTTGAGGAACTTTATAGGTAAGTTTGTTGTTGTTTACTTTGATGATATTCTTATCTACTATTCCTCTTTTGATTCTCATCTTCTTCATGTTCGATCTGTTTTCACAGTTCTTCGAAGAGAACAATTATATGCTAACAAGGATAAGTGTGTGTTTTGTAGTAACAAGCTTATATTTTTAGGCTTTATCATAAGTTCACAAGGTATCCATGTTGATGATGAAAAGGTGAAGGCAATCCAAGAATGGCCTACACCAACTTTCATCACCGAGGTACGGTCATTTCATGGCTTGGCAAGTTTCTACAGTCGCTTTGTCAAGGACTTCTCCACCATTGCCGCACCATTGACTGAAATCATCAAGAAAATGTTAGGTTTTTCATGGGGTAAAGCACAAGAAAAGGCTTTCCAAACCTTGAAAGGAATAGGAATAGGCACAGTCCTCCTACAGGAAAAGCAACGAATCGCTTACTTTAGCGAGAAGTTAAAGGGAGCGCAACTCAACTATTCCACTTATGATAAAGAGCTCCTCGCCTTAGTTCGTGCCCTTGAAGTTTGGCAACACTACCTCTTACCCAAAGAGTTTGTCATTCATACTGACCACGAATCCTTGAAGTCGCTAAATGGTCAAGGTAATTTGAGCAAAAGACATGCTCGATGGGTTGAGTTCATTGAATCATTTCCTTATATAATCAAATATAAGAAAGGTAAAGATAACAAAGTAGCTGATGACTTTCCCGAAGATATACTCTAATTACTCAAATGCATGCTGCTATCCTTGGTTTTGAACACATTACGGACTTGTATCCTAATGACCCAGATTTTTCAGATATTTATAGCCATTGTCTTAAGGGTGCATATTTAACAAGTTTTATCTTGTAGATGGTTTTCTTTTCCGAATGAATAGATTGTGCATACCAAAGGCTCTATTCGAGAATTTCTAGTTCATGAATCACATTCGGGAGGCTTAATGGGACATTTTGGCGTTACCAAGACACTTGACATGGTCATGGAACACTTTTTTTGGCCACATATGCGCAAAACGGTGGAAAAAGTTTGTTCTTCTTGCATCACATGTAAACAAGCTAAATCGAAGGTAATGGTTTGTATACACCTCTTCCTATGCCTTCTTCACCTTGGGTTGATTTATCTATGAACTTCATTCTTGGATTACCTCGTACCAAGAAAGGTCGAGATAGTATCTTTGTCGTTGTGGATAGGTTTTCCAAAATGACAAATTTTATTCCTTGTCACAAGACGGATGATGCAACACATATAGTTGATCTTTTTTTCGAGATGTGGTAAGTCTTCATGGTATTCCATGTACTATTATTTCTGATAGGGATGTTAAATTCATTAGCCACTTCTGAAAAGTATTGTGGGGAAAGATAGGTACAAAGCTCCTTTACTCTACTACTTGTCACCCATAAACTGATGGTCAAACCGAGGTAATCAATCGAATTTTGGGTGCTTTAATTAGAACAGTTGTAGGTAAGAATACTCGTCATTGGGAAGAATGTTTACCATTTGTAGAATTTGCTTACAATCGTTCCATTCACACCACTACCGACTACTCTCCATTTGAAGTAGTTTATGGTTTTAACCCCTTAACTGCTTTAGATCTTATTCCTTTGCCTTTGGATCATATATCAAGCATAGATGGTGAAAAGAAGGCTAATTTGGTGAAGTCTATTCACACCAAAGCCAAACAGAGGATGGAGAAAACATATGAGACAATTGCAAACAAAATCAACAAAGGACGTCGCCAAGTTGTCTTTCAATCTGGTGATTGGTTTTGGGTACACTTTAGAAAAGAGCGATGTCCTAACCAACGAAAGTGCAAGTTGGATCCAAGAGGAGATGGACCATTCCAAGTCATCGAAAGGATCAATGACAATGCATATCGTATTGATTTACCCGGTGAGTATAATGTGAGTTCCTCTTTTAATGTGTCTGACCTTTCTCCCTTTGATGTTTTAGATTCGAGGGCGAATCCTTTTAAGGAGGGAGGAGATGATACATGTTCCACACGTCATATTAAAGGAAGAGATGAGCTTACCTTCCCACTTGGCCCAATCACTCGATTCAAGTCCAAACAACTCCGACACAAGCTGAATATTGTTGTCCAAGGATTCTTGAGCAAGGGATTACAAACTAGTATGAAGACCAAAGAATTCCATGGAGAAAGCTATTATTCATCATCTTTCAAAGACAATTGGGTCACACAAACCCAAATTGAGGGCCCAAATGAAGTACATGACTAGATTGTATTTAAACCTCCTTAATAGGTGATTTATAATTTGTGTTATTTTGGCCCAATACTACATTATGAAGTTTGGGTCAAATCTTTTAATTAAGGCCAATTAGAGATCATATTTATTTAGGTAATAAGACCTTTAGAATAAGATAATATCATCCTCAAACATATCATATCCACCACTCTCCATGCTCCCCATCACTTCATTTAATCTCCACCGTTCATGTGAACATCAAAGGGACCAGAATTGAAGCTATCTTTTTCTCCTTAAATCAAGGCATCTCCAACATGGAAAGTCAAAGACCAAGGGAGCCATTTATGCATCAAGGAAAGAAATAATAAGATTCTCATTCCATTAATATTTCCAAATTTCTAGAATTTTAATTATTATTTCCAATTATGTTCAGCCATCCTTTACCTATAAATGAACTCTTGCATAGCGCAGCAAACTTCATCGATCCGGATGGTACTCCACTCAACCATCCCCTTACTCGACCACATAAAGAATAATGGAATAACTTGAGCTTCAAGACATCCTCATGAACTCCTTGTTGACAGAATGAGTCACAAACTTCTAAAAATGCTCGAATATGTTATCTTGCATCTTCATGTGCCATCCCTCCAAATTGCCCAATCAAGTTAAGCATATTGAACATGATAGACTTATGTTCGAAATGTGTAGCTATAATTTCTGGTGCCATGATGCCAGGATTAAGATCATCCAAGATAGGATTTAAATGATCCCTAATAGCTCTTGGTCGAGGTGCAGCAGCATGTTGATTTGCCCCGACATTTTGAACTATTGGGTCTTGCATTGCTGGTGGGTCCATAGCTCTACATTGATTATGTCGTCTTTGACGAAACAAACGCTCAATTTCAGGCACTATAGGATAGAGAGGTCCGTCAGTAGACCTTCTTGACATGCACTAAAAAGAAAAACAAATAAAACAAGTAAAACTAAACTAATAAAATAAACTAAGTAAAACGAAAATGCCAAAACAAAAATGACAAACTTTACTTTAAATAGATCCCCGGCAACAGCGCAAAAAACTTGGTGTGTTCTATGTAGTGCTATAAATGATGTATGTGAACACACATATATGTGCAAGTATACACAGTCATACAAGTAATAATAGGGTGAGTGAGTATCGTTCCCACGAGGATCTCTAGTAAAGTACAAGTTAATTTTGTCAAGGCAAAAAGGTTTCACTAACTAAAAAGGAAAAACAAGGGAAAAGATATAAACAAGAGAAAATGGATATGTACGGTGAAGTGTTATGTAGAAATGCTATGACAATTCTAGAATGTAAGCAACTAAAATATGTCACGACAAAATGGAATGGATGATGATGGCAAGGTGGATGTACGGAAGTGATATGTGGAGTGGAAAGCTGTGTGATTGCAAGATAACAAGTAAAGAAAGCAGTTTGTAAATGCTGAGGCAAAAGTAGGATGCAAGAATACGTTAAACAATATGTTGTACACTTTCGTGCCTCTTACAATGCATAGATGATTATAAACAAGAGAAAATGGATAAATACGATGAAGTGTTATGGAGAAATGCTATGACAATTCTAGAATGCAAACAACTAAAATATGTCACGGCAAAATGGAATGGATGATGATGGCAAGGTGGATGTACGGAAGTGATATGTGGAGTGGAAAGCAGTGTGATTGCAAGATAGCAAGTAAAGTAAAGAAAGCAGTTTGTAAATGCTAAGGCAAAAGTAGGATGCAAGAATACATTAAACAATATGTTGTACTATCCCTCTATTGATGAACTCTCTCGGGAATGACTGGTGGAAACTCCTATGAACATAAAGTAACTATGGTGTATATCTACTCGACAGAGGTTTCTAAAGTTTTCCCGTTCTTCCGAGTCATAGGAACCTGATAGACTAAAATGCCATGGCATCTCGTGTCACTCGAGTAGCACTAGCCTATCGATAAAGCACACTCCTTTTAGTCATTGAAACCCTCACCTACGCCTCTTCCATTTTCAGTCTAGAACCCATTGCTCACGTAGATCATCCCTTAGCTCCTTCCGAATGATCTAAGGATCTATAGCTACGCCTCTTCCAAGTGCTCTAGCATGCACCTAAACACGGGACACTTCCGAGTGCTCTAGCATGTTGTTGCAGTAGAACTAGCTTTTTGTGTTCAATCAAAAATGTCATGGCGCTTTCACAGAGCTGAAGCAAAGCCTGATAACTGCACCAATTGTTGTTCCCCCAGATTGGACCTTGCTGTTCGAACTGATGTACAATGCGAACGATTACGTCGTGGGAGCAGTTTTGGGGCAGCGTCGAGGTAAAAATTTTTATGTTGTCTATTATGCTAGCCTACTTTAAATGAAGCACAACTTAACTACAGTACCACAGAGAAAGAGCTACTTGTCGTGGTATTTGCATTTGACAAGTTTAGGTCATACTTGATAGGCACTAATGTCATTGTTCACACCGATCACTCAACAATTAAGTACTTACTGACTAAAAAGGATGCTAAACCTAGGCTCATTAGATGGATATTGTTGTTGCAAGAATTTGACCTAGAGGTGGTAGATAGGAAGGGAACCGAGAACCAAGTTGCTAATCATCTTTCTAGGCTAGAAGTTAACCTGGAATGTCATTACAAAATTGAAATACATGATGAATTCCCTGATGAGAAAATTCTTTGTCACGGCAATTCCGTGGTACGTTGACCTTGTTAATTTTCTTGTTAGTGGTATTTTGCCATTTAACATGACTAGCCAGGGAAGGAAGAAATTCAGACATGACGTGCGGTTCTATTTTTGGGATGAGCCGTATTTGTTCAAGCGTTGTGCCGATCAAATTATCCGAAGATGTACGCCGGAAGAGGAGAAAAGAGCTATTCTACATCACTGTCACTCAGGACCATGTGGTGGACACTTCGGAGGAATGATTACAGCTGCTAAGGTCCTCCAATCAGGTTTTTACTGGCCTACCTTATTCAAAGATACTCAAGCATTTTACCAAGCCTGCGATCGATGTCAAATAACTGGGAATATCTCCAGACGTCATGAAATACCACGACAAAATATTTTAGAGATAGAGTTGTTTGACGTGTGGGGCATAGACTTTATGGGACCATTCTCATCTTCATATGGAGATCTGTATATCCTTTTGGCAGCGGACTATGTATCCAAGTGGGTAGAAGCCATTGCGACGCCAAGGATTGATTCAAAGACCGTGCTTAAATTTCTTCATAAGCACATTTTCACAAGATTTGTCACGCCAATGGCTATCATCAGTGATGAAGGCACCCACTTCGACAACAAGTTGATTGCCAAGGCATTGCAAAGATACGGGGTGCGATACAAAATTGTCACGGCATATCATCCCCAAACTAATGGACAAGTTGAGGTTTCCAACTGTGAAATCAAGCAAATTTTGAAAAAAGTGGTGAATCCAAGAAGGAAGGATTGGTCACCAAAGCTTGATGAAGCGTTGTGGGCATAACGAACAGATTTTAAACCACCCTAGGGATGTCTCCATTTAAGTTAGTCTATGGGAAGGCATGTCACCTCCCGGTCGAGCTAAAGCATAAGGCTTATTGGGCAATCAAGAAGCTCAATTTTGATGCCGATTTAGCTGGTGAAAGAAGACTTCTAGAGTTGAATGAGATGGAGGAATTCAGGACCCAAGCCTATGAGAATGCTAAACTCTACAAGGAGCGGACTAAAAGATGGCACGATCAAGCGATTTTGCCACGACATTTTCAAGTGAGGCAACAAGTGCTCCTATTCAAATCAAGGCTGAAGCTCTTCCCTGGGAAGCTTAAATCGAGGTGGTCCAGGCCATTTAGAATACACCATGTGTATCCCCATGGAGCTGTGGACATCAAGGACATTGATAGTGGGAGAATTTTCAAAGTTAATGGCCAGCGCCTGAAGATCTACAATGGAGCCCACGTGATGCGGGATAAACCTACCGCATACATTTGGCAGCAACAATGGATCCGACTTGGATGATTTACCTTTGAATGTTCTCCCATTTGGTTACATTCTCAACATTGAAGGTATGTTACAAACTGGGATTTTAGTCTCTCTTAGTTACTTCACTTTGAATCAAGTTCTTTGGTTCGGTGCTATTACAAACACAAGCATTCGTGTTCTTTACCAACTGATCACCTAGGTTTCTATCCTTTTTTTTTATCACTGACCGACATAGCTTTCCCTGTCATTCTCTCAACCCTAACGGGATCTTCGAACTACGACAAATCAGTGACTCTTTTATTTAAGAGATACCTGAATCACAATATCGACCTCATGATCTTTGTGAGTCCTTGCTGCTCCACATACAAAACAATGATTCTGGTTTTCTGTTTCGCACCCACAAGAACCGTGTATGCCACTGCTTTCGTGGGAAATAGGTTTTTGATGCGTTCGAGATTTCAGTTGCAAGAGAAACTTTGGAGGGTCTTTGACTCTAAGTTAAACCCTACTACTTTGGTAGAATTATTTTCTTTTTTATTGCTAATCTCCATTAGAGATCTTGTACTGTTGTTTTCAACTTGATCGTTGATGGTGATCGTAACAAATAACTTGTTACACACCCAAGACCGTGTCACAACTCCGACAACTTTGATATTAGTCCCCTCGAGCTTCACCAATGGGTCTAACACTTATAATCTTGTGGCGTGTGACCGATCATTTGACCACCATGGAGTCTGTTGTATTCCTGGTTGCGCATACAACTCTTTTATTAGCAACTTTACTGGCGTAAGGACTTTGGTTCTGGTTTATGATTGCATAAATGATTTACCTTTTTACTACTATTTGAACCATGTTTTCTTTCATATCTTTGACAATTTTATGGTCTTAACACCCTTGCAAAAAGTTTTACCTAATACCTTTCATGTTGCACAACAAAGATTTGTTTTCTTTTTAATTCCATTGTTTTTCTAGGTTTACTCCAGCTTTCAATCCAGCCACTACATATTACCTGCTTCCTTGTTGAAACAAAGGAGAGACGACGGTAGCACCCTATATCGGCTAACCGACAAGAGTTGATAATGGCATCCCCTTCTAAGTTTGTTGATCACTACAAAGGAGAACTAATTCCGTGTAGACATGTTCATCTTAATGAGAATTCATACCATTTGGAATTAGATTTCAGCCCAAACTGTTTTGAAAGTTTGCTCCTATTATTGTTCCCATTATTGTTTCTTATTACTTTTAAATTCTTTTAATACTTCTTGATAATCTTTAATCTTTTTTCTCTTTGTTATTTTCATTTTATCCATGACTCTGTTGGACATAATCTACTACTTCACCTCTGTTTTTGACAAGGGCCATCGCTGGCCTTATCACCCAAGTCTACTGGTAATAGCCTCGCTTTGGTCCGCTTCTTTGGTTCGGCTATGACCTTCCGGCTTGAGTATATTATCGAGGCCTGCTTGGGAGGTTTTGTCTCGGCTTGCCTAGCCCTGGTTGGTAAGCCTTTCTCCATGTACTTGCAGCATGCTTTCTTTTTTGCTAACATAGCCAGCTATTGTTTTGTTATTATCTTTTCGGTTCACTGGCACTTTAGTGACCTAATAAAATATAAGCATACTAATGCTACTATACCACCCTTGTATAGGGATCGTTCCAACACCTCTTATGGTGTATTCTCATTAACCAATGTTACTCATTTCATTGAGTTTCAATATAATAATACCGGGATATACCGGAAGCAACACTTACAAAAGTTTCCAATACACTATGGTGGCCTTTACTTTTACAACGGTAAAGTTTACTCGAGTTTATCCTTTACTACAAGTGAAGCACTCACGATTCCCACCAACACATCCCATGGATCTCGATGAAAGCACCCTATATTTGGGACTCACCTTGTACCGCAAGGTTTGTCTCTACCCCGAGAATATATTCCACGTGAAGTATCTTATATCCTTTAAGCATAGAGACTTTAACTTACACTATAAAGCTTGTACTCCATATCGAATAAAAAATTCTACTTACTCTCAAGTTCCTATTTCTTCTCATATCCAAAGCAACAAGTCCTCTAAATCATATCTTTTAAAGACTTCTACTTACTCTCAACTTCCTATCTCTTCTCATATCAAATACGGTAAGTCATGTATTGTTATTTCTTTTCATATTACATACAATAAGTCATCTATTCCAACCTCTACTTTTTCTCATCTTGAAACTCCTAATTATAGTCCTCGTGGATTTCAAACTCTCTATACCTTTCTATATAACTCGATCTATCTCCTTCATAACTCTCCATCCATCTCTCAACTCTCGTATACCTCTCTCCACTCTTTCTCCCTTGTCGCCAACTTTACCCAATGGACTCCAAAACTTTTCTTCAACAACTCGGCAATATCCAATTCACTGATGACGAACAATTTGTTGTTTACCAACCAAGTCTACCTTGGGAATCCTCTAAATAGAAAACACAGACCACCCTACTGGTGCCTCTTCGAGCAGGTACCTTCATGGTGCCTGTGTCTAGTTGAGCTTCATAGAGAACCTGTTCGAATTTTAACCGAGTAAAAATCTAAAAATTTAAGATTAATTTTTATAATTAGGTTAAAAATCCCACAATTAACTATCTGAACTCATAAAATTTTATTTAATATCATTTTGCGGTGATTTTGTTCGGCTTAAAGCGTGCATGTCTAAATGGGCTTTATTTTGAACCTGTTCGAATTTTATACAGGTAAAAATCTAATATTTTAGGATTAAGTTGTGTAATTATTTTTAAAATCCTATAATAAACTATTTGAACTCATAAAAATTGATTTAATATTATTTTATGATCGTTTTGTTGGGTTTAAGCTTGCGTATCTAGTTGAGCTTCATAGAGAACCCGTTCGAATTTTAACCGAGTAAAAATCCAAAAATTTAAGATTAATTTTTATAATTCGGTTTAAAATCCCACAATTAACTATCTGAACTCATAAAATTTTATTTAATATCATCTTGCGGTGATTTTGTTCGGCTTAAAGCGTACATGTCTAAATGGGCTTTATTTTGAACCTGTTCGAATTTTATACGGGTAAAAATCTAAAATTTTAGGATTAAGTTGTTTAATTATTTTCAAAATCCTATAATAAACTATATGAACTCATAAAAATTGATTTAATATCATTTTATGATCGTTTTGTTGGGTTTAAAGCTTGCGTGTCTAGTGGGGCTTCATAGAGAGCCCGTTAGAATTTTAACCGAGTAAAAATCTAAAAATTTAAGATTAATTTTTATAATTAGGTTAAAAATCCCACAATTAACTATCTGAAGCCATAAAATTTTATTTAATATCATTTTGCGTTGATTTTGTTGGGTTTAAAGCGTGCATCTCTAAATGGGCTTTATTGTGAACCTATTCGAATTTTAAACGAGTAAAAATCTAAAATTTTATGATTAAGTTGTATAATTAGGTTCAAAATCCTATAATAAACTATTTGAGCTCATAAAAATTGATTTAATATTATTTTACGATCATTTTCTTGGGTTTAAAGCATGCGTGTCTAGATAGGCTTCATAGAGAACCAGTTTGAATTTTAACCGCGTAAAAATCAAAAAATTTAAGATTAATTTTTATAATTAGGATAAAAATCACACAATTAAATATCTGAACTCATCAAAATATATTTAATATCATTTTACGATCGTTTTGAAAAGTTTAAAGCATGCATGTCTAATTGAGCTTCATAGAGAACCCGTTCGAATTTTAACCGAGTAAAAATCTAAAAGTTTACGATTAATATTTATAATTAGGTTAAAAATCACAAAATTAACTATCTGAACTCATAAAATTTTATTTAATATCATTTTGCGGGGATTTTGTTCGGCTTAAAGCGTGCATCTCTAAATGGGCTTTATTTTGAACCTATTCAAATTTTAAACGGGTAAAAATCTAAAATTTTAGGATTCAGTTGTGTAATTATTTTAAAAATCATATAATAAACTATTTGAGCTCATAAAAATTGATTTAATATCATTTTAAGATCATTTTCTTGGGTTTAAAGCATGCGTGTCTAGTTAGGCTTCCTAGAGAACCCGTTCGAATTTTAACCGAGTAAAAATCAAAAAATTTAAGATTAATTTTTATTATTAGGATAAAAATCACACAATTAAATATCTGAACTCATCAAAATATATTTAATATCATTTTACGATCGTTTTGTAAAGTTTAAAGCATGCGTGCCTAGTTGAGCTTCATAGAGAACCCGTTCGAATTTTAACCGAGTAAAAATCTAAAAATTAAAGATTAATATTTATAATTAGGTTAAAAATCACAAAATTAACTATCTGAACTCATAAAATTTTATGTAATATCATTTTGTCGGGATTTTGTTTGGCTTAAAGCGTGAATGTCTAAATGGGCTTTATTTTGAACCTATTCAAATTTTAAACGGGTAAAAATCTAAAATTTTACGATTAAGTTGGGTAATTATTTTCAAAATCCTGTAATAAACTATTTGAACTCATAAAAATTGATTTAATATCATTTTATGATCATTTTGTTGGTTTAAAGCTTGCGTGTCTAGTTGGGCTTCATAGAGAACCCGTTCGAATTTTAACCGAGTAAAAATCTAAAAATTTAAGATTAATATTTATAATTAGGTTAAAAATCACAAAATTAACTATCTGAACTCATAAAATTTTATTTAATATCATTTTGCGGGGATTTTGTTCGGCTTAAAGCGTGCATGTCTAAATGGGCTTTATTTTGAACCTATTCAAATTTTAAACGGGTAAAAATCTAAAATTTTAGGATTAAGTTGTGTAATTATTTTCAAAATCCTATAATAAACTATTTGAACTCATAAAAATTGATTTAATATCATTTTATGATCGTTTTGTTGGGTTTAAAGCTTGCGTGTCTACTTGGGCTTCATAGAGAACCCGTTCGAATTTTAACCTTGTAAAAATCTAAAAATTTAAGATTAATTTTTATAACTAGGATAAAAATCACACAATTAAATATCTGAACTCATCAAAATAGATTTAATATCATTTTACGATCGTTTGGTTGGGTTTAAAGCACGCGTATCTAGTTGTGCTTCATAGAGAACCCGTTCGAATTTTAACCGAGTAAAAATCTAAAAGTTTAAGATTAATTTTTATAATTAGGTTAAAAATCCCACAATTAACTATCTGAACTCATAAAATTTTATTTAATATCATTTTGCGGTGATTTTGTTTGGCTTAAAGCGTGCATGTCAAAATGGGCTTTATTTTGAACCTGTTCGAATTTTATACTGGTAAAAATCTAAAATTTTAGGATTAAGTTGTTTAATTATTTTCAAAATCCTATAATAAACTATATGAACTCATAAAAATTGTTTTAATATCATTTTATGATCGTTTTGTTGGGTTTCAAGCTTGCGTGTCTAGTTGGGCTTCATAGAGAACCCGTTAGAATTTTAACCGAGTAAAAATCTAAAAATTTAAGATTAATTTTTATAATTAGGTTAAAAATCCCACAATTAACTATCTGAAGCCATAAAATTTTATTTAATATCATTTTGCGTTGATTTAGTTGGGTTTAAAGCGTGCATCTCTAAATGGGCTTTATTGTGAACCTGTTCGAATTTTAAATGAGTAAAAATCTAAAATTTTAGGATTAAGTTGTATAATTAGGTTAAAAATCATATAATAAACTATTTGAACTAATAAAAATTGATTTAATATCATTTTACGATCGTTTTGTTGGGTTTAAGCTTGCGTGTCTAGTTGAGCTTCATAGAGAACCCGTTCGAATTTTAACCGAGTAAAAATCTAAAAATTTAAGATTAATTTTTATAATTAGGTTAAAAATCCCACAATTAACTATCTGAACTCATAAAATTTTATTTAATATCATTTTGCGGTAATTTTGTTCGGCTTAAAGCGTGCATGTCTAAATGGGCTTTATTTTGAACCTATTCAAATTTTAAATGGGTAAAAATCTAAAATTTAAGATTAAGTTGTGTAATTATTTTCAAAATCCTATAATAAACTATTTGAACTCATAAAAATTGAGTTAATATCATTTTACGATCGTTTTGTTAGGTTTAAAGCATGTCTGTCTAGTTGAGCTTCATAGAGAACCCGTTCAAATTTTAACCGATTAAAAATCTAAAAATTTAAGTTTAGTTTTTATAATTAGGATAAAAATCACAAAATTAAATATCTGAACTCATAAAATTTTATTTAATGTCATTATGCGGGGATTTAATATCAAGGAAAAGTTCTAAAAAGAACCAGGTTTGAGAGAAAATCTCACAAAGTAATTTATTCATCAAAACTCTAACCTTGTCTTTACAAAATTATGGAAATATATAGGAATAAAGGAGAAGTTGGCCAAAATTGAATTTGTGGCCAATATTTGAACGAAAATAACTAAAATAAACCACTCAAGGCTTCATTTAATTTCAGCCAAGTGATTTGGAACATAAAACACATTTAACATGTGTTAAATGTTTGAATTTGAACACAAAACCACCCATTCTTATCCCTTGGGCTTTGGTCTTCAAGAACAAGGGATTTGTTTGGCTGGAAATGCATTTACACACCCACACATGTGCATAAGGTTGCCATATGTGTCCCACATGCATGGCACATGCCTAGGACACATTCCCTTCGTGTAGGATAGATTTCAACTGCCGTAGATCACTTTAGCTTGAGTTGAGCTAGTTGGAAATTGAGTAGAGCTGAAACGAGCTAGCTGAGAGTGTAAGGAACTAAACGGAGCTGGGAGCTAAGCCTTTGAGCTCCTCGAGCTAAGGTGAGCTGCGTGCACTCCATTGAGCTTCTTCTGAGCTGAATAGACTCACTTGAGCTGGTGTTCAGCTGCATACACTCGCTTGAGCTGGAGGTGAGCTGAGTATGCCCACTTGAGCTAAGGTTCTCCTAAGTACCTATATCAGAACAAGGCAAACACATCTAAAAAGCCTTGTAGTCTTATTTTAACCACACAAACACACTCAAAACCAAATGCAAACATACTTAACATAGTAAGCAAAATATGTTTCAAGAATTACATTAGTCCAGCCAATGGCAACAAAAAGTTTTCAACCTTCCAGAATAGCAAGAGCCTCGGTAGAAGCTGGATCTGGACAGACAAGAGGCATAGAGCATCCACCGAGAATAGAACCAGAAGAGTCCCGAGCAATGATGCCTGTAGCAACGCCCCTTAATACTGGGTCAAAGGCACCATCTGTGTTAATTTTGACGAAATCAGAAGCCAGTTTCGTCCATCTAGCTTGAGCAAAAGTGGGCTCAGCTAGCCGAGAACGTAGATGGGAAGCATCATTAACTGTTGTATAGTCCTGAAATTTTTTTTTCCGAATTGGAAACAACTAACCAAGCCGGTTAGAGATGATTGTTATGGACAAAGTCGTTATGGCGGTTCCATAAATTCCAAAGGATCATAATAAGGAAAGAAAATTGATGTAAAGAAAGGAAACTAGCAACATCAGAGAGCCACTGGTTAGTGGAGGTAGTATGCGTGTAGGAGAAAATTCGAGTAGGAAGCCCTGCCAACAGGAGCGCCTCCTTGGCACTAGGACAGTCCCTCATCGCATGGAGGGTGGTTTCAATGGCCATGTTGCAAAGTGGACAAACTCCTGTACCAAGATTGGCCTGAAGGAATTTATGGCCAATTGGGATTGCATCATGACAAAGCCGCCATCCAAAGGAACGGACCTTAGGTAAGGTGGGTAGTTTAGATAGAATTTTCCAGATCTTAGAGGGTCTATTAACTGGCCCTAGTTGTAGTTGCAAAAATTGGTACCCCGATTGAACTGAATATATGCCAGAATCATGGTGACCCCAAAGAGTGGTGTCCTTAGTGTCATTAATAATGGGTACATTAAGAATGATGTTAGCATCTTCATAGGAGAAGTATTCTCTTACCTTTAGTTCATTCCACCAAGTCGTGTTAGGTATCATGAAGGTACCTGCACGAAGAGGTACTTCGTCATTCAACTCATAATCACCATAAAGGTGTATAGGCTGAGAGCCTCCCCAATTCTCAAGGTGGATTTGAATTTGACTAGATATACCTGGCCGTTTAAAGAAACTGTTGCGAAGTTTAGAGATAGCTATGCTAAGACCTTCCCAGGCAAAGGAAGACCTCCGAGTGTGTTCAGATTCAAGGATAGAACCCGACGGGTAATACTTACATTTATAGACTTGACTAAGGAGATTGTTTGGTTCACAAATCAAACACCAGATTTGTTTGCCCAGTAAAGCAACATTGAAGTGGTGTAGATCACGAAAACCTATACCTCCTGCTGCTTTCGGCAGACAGACAGTGTCCCAAGGGAGCATATGCCAACCTCGTTTGTCAGCTTTCCCAAACCACCAATATCGGCGTACTGAAGCGGTCATGTCATCAATGATGTTTTGTGGTAGAAGGTAGCAAGACATAACATATTGAGGTATTGATTGTATGACTGATTTAATAAAAATTTCTTTACCACTAAAGGATAAGAGGTGTTTATCCCATTTACTCAAGTGAGCATTCATTTTTTCCCTGGTAAAGCCCAAGGTTGCTGTCTTGTTCTTCCCTATTAAGAGGGGGACTCCAAGATAAATACCTGGATCGTCAACTTCTCGTACGTGAAGGATATCATTAATTTCTGCTCTAAGCGACATCGAAGTTTTTCGAGAAAAGAAAATAGTAGACTTTTCAAAATTCACTGCTTGACCAGAAGAGGTAGCATAAGTATGCAGAGCATTCTTAAGGTGTTGAGCTTCTGTAGTTGTATTCTTAATGAATACAACACAGCCATCAGCAAAAAGAAGATGGTTCACTCGTGGCCCATTTCTACTAGCACAAAGACCAGGTAGGTTACCACTAGCTTGCTTAGCATTAAGCAATGCTGAAAGTCCTTGGATACAGAAGAGAAAAAGGAAGGGAGATAGCGGGTCCCCTTGACGTAACCTCTATGGGTTTTGGATGGCCGTGAAAGAGAATCGTTGACACGTACTTGGAACGTCACTAAGGATATACATCTCATAATGAGAGAAACCCAATGGTTGTTAAAACCTAGGCGAAGCATAATTTGTTCAAGAAAAGGCCATTCAACATGGTCGAAGGCCTTTTCCATGTCAAGTTTTAGGCTAGCGCCTTTTGCCAACGAGGTATCGTCGGTATTTAAAGTGTGGATAAGCTCATGAGCAATTAGAATATTGTCAGTAATATTCCGTCCTTAAAAAAAGCAACTTGATTACCACTTATGCATAGATGTATGATAGATTTTAGACGATTAACAAGAACTTTCGCGATAGTCTTGTATAAGACTGTGCAGAGGCTAATAGGTCTGAGATGACGCATTATTGTAGGGTCGCTGATTTTGGGTATAAGAACAATAATTGTACGATTAACCTCTTCCATATTAATCGACCCGCACAAGAGTCCAAGGTAGAGGCTTATCAACTCCCGGAGCTTTTCGTGGGTCAATATCACAAAAAGCAATGGTAACTTCATCTATCGTGAAGTCCTTAAGAAGGTCATTATTCATCGGTTCAGTAACAATGGTAGGAATATTGTCCAAAATGGAAGATGCAATAGTGGGAGAACAGGATGAGAAGAGGTTTTGAAAATAGTCAATAGCAATATTCATAATGTCATTTGTATGCGTATGCCATACATTCTGGTTGTTAAAAAGCCTAGCAATATTATTCTTCCGCCGTCGACTATTTGCTCGGGCATGAAAGAAAGAAGTATTTTTGTCACCGTGTTTTAAACGAGTAAAAATACAAAATTTTAGGATTAAGTTGTATATTTAGGTTCAAAATCCTATAATAAACTATTTAAACTCATAAAAATTGATTTAATATCATTTTACGATACTTTTGTTGGGTTTAAAGCATGCATGTCTAGTTGGGCTTCCTAGATAAACCATTCGAATTTTAACCGAGTAAAAATCTAAAAATTTAATATTAAGTTTTATAATTAGGTTAAAAATCCCAAAATTAAATATTTTAACTCATAAAATTTTATTTAATATCATTTTGCTGTGATTTTGTTGGGTTCAAAGCTTGCATGTCTAAATGAGGTTTATAATGAACCCGTTCGAATTTTAAACGAGTAAAAATCTAAAATTTTAGAATTAAGTTGTATAATTAGGTTCAAAATCCTATAATAAACTATTTCAACTCATAAAAATTTATTTAAGATATTTTGATAAGAGTTCCAGCTGGTGCCATTACAGCCAGCTAGGGCCATTACAACCTGGCCACAACCACCTCAGTAGGGGACTACAGCCAATATCGCAGGACCACTGTCACCACTGCTATCTCTACAGAAATGTCATCACGTGAAAGGGGGCAGGAATGGAATTTTCACTATCTTTTAAGGTTTTTCACCCCCTTTTAAGGCATGGTGACCTACAAGAAAAAGAGAGACCTTTTGGAGGAACAAAAACACAGAAAAAGAGGCACCTTTGGAGTGGTTTGCAGCGTTGGAAAGCTTCCACATTTATCCTCCAAACTCCGGCCGAAGTATCCTCCATTGATAGAGTTCGAAGGGAATGGTGTGCTAGGCACCCGAGAGGGGCTAGCACACCAAGGCGTCTCGTGATGGTTGAAGAGCCGACGGCCTACGCAACTGAGGGTGTCTTCTAGTCCTCTTTCCTTTGCTTTATTTTTCATATTTTTATGAGGATGATTGTCGAATGTTTTAAGATGTATGTGGATGATATTTCTTTAACATTTCGCACCACCATGTTTTACTTTGTTTAGGTGGTTGCACTTATGGATAATTACCTTTTGTTTTTATTAACATATTGTCTTCTATGTGTTTGTATATTTGCTTTACTCATTGTTGATAATCATCTAGGCATTGTAAGAGGCACGAGAGTGTCCCGTGTTTAGGTGCATGCTAGAGCACTCGAGAGAGGCGTAGCTATAGATCCTAAGATCATCTAAGAGGAGCTAAGGGAGGATCTACGTGAGCAATGGGTTCTATACTGCAAATAGAGCCTAATCTAATCCTAGAGAGCACTCGAAAGAGGCATAGGTGAGGGTTTCAACGACTAAAAGGAGTGTGCTTCGTAGATAGACTAGTGCCATTCGCGTGACAGGCGAAATGTCATGGCATTTTAGTTTGTCAGGTTCCTATGACTCGAGAGAGCGGGAACACTTAAGAAACCTCTGTCGAGTAAATATGACAGAGGAAATATACACCATAGTGGCTAGATGTTAGTAGAAGTAAGGGTTAAGAAGTCCATAGGACCTTCCACCAATCATTCTCAAGAGAGCTCATCAATAGAGGGATGGTACAACATATTGTTCAAACGTGTTCGTGTATCCTGCATTTGTCTCCGCATTTACAAACTGCTTTCTTTGTTTACTTGTTCTGCCGCAATCACACTACTATATTTTCCTCACAACACTTCCATACATCTACCCTGCCATCACCATCCATATCATTTTGCCTTGGAATATTTTAGTTACTTACATTCTGAAATTGCCATAGCATTTTATCATTACATTTGCACTGTACATATCCATTTCCACCCGTCTTTATCTTTATTTTCCTTTTTAGTTAGCGACACCTTTTTGCCTTGACAATATTGACTTACTGGCTACCTCGATCCTCGTGGGAACGATACTCACTCACCCTTTTATTACTTGTACGACTGTGTATACTTGCACATACGTGTTTGCATAATTTATAGCACTACACAGGCGACACCAAGTTTTTGGCACCGTTGCCGGGGATCGGCAAGAGAATAGTTTGTCATTTTTATCTTGGCATTTTATTTTACTAAGTTTATTTTCTTAGTTCATTTTACTTGTTTTATCTATTTTTCTTTTTAGGGTTATTTTTAGTCCATGTAAGGTCTACTGACAGATCTCTCTATCCTATAGTACCTGAAATTGAGCGTTTGTTTCGTCAAAGAAGGAGTACTCAGCGTAGAGCTATGAACCCACCAGCAATGCAAGACCTAGTAGTTTCAAATGTCGGGGCAAATCTAAATGTTGCTGGACCTCGACCAAGGGCTATTAGGGACCATTTAAATCCTATCTTGGATGATCTTAATCCTGGCATCATGGATGAGCGCACGAAGATGCAAGGCAACATATTCGAGCTTTCCTAGATGTTTGTGATTCTTTCCGTCAACAAGGAGTGCATGAGGACGTGTTGAAGCTCAAATTATTCCCTTATTCCCTATGTGGCCGAGCAAGGGCATGGTTAAGTGGAGTGCCATCCGGATCGATAGAGTCATGGGCTGATCTGTGCAAGAGCTTTTTGCTGCGGTATAATCCTCCGAATCTACACACCCAGCTTAGAAATGACATAGCTTCTTTTCGACAATGTGATGATGAATCAATGTGTGAATGTTGGGATCGATACAAGGGATTACTTCGCAAGTGTACAAATCATGGATTTCAAGATTGGACTCAAGTTGTGATGTTCTACAATGGAGTCAATGCATCGACGAGGATGATGCTAGATGTCTCGGCAAATGGAACTTAACTAGACAAATCACCCGAGGAGGCATTTGACATTGTTGATAGAATTGCCAATAATGACTATCAATTTCCTTCTACAAGACTTGGAACTGGGAGGAAGGCACAAGGGACATTCGAGCTTGATGCTAAAGATTCACTATCCGCCCAACTCTTAACTATCACTAATATGTTGAAAAGCATTCAACGTTCCATCGAGGTGAAGGAAGTGAAGATGGCCAATTCAGCATGTCTGTTAAGCCATGACAATCATCACGAGAGCGAGTGCCCAAGAAACCATGAGTCAGCCAATTATGTGAGCAACTTCAATAGAGGCAACAACAATCCCTACTAATATGTGCCGATCTTGTTGATGATGCTGAACGAAAAACTTTGATTGTAGGACCTAGGAAGTAAGCAAGTCTCTCGCAAAAGTGGCTGCAAAATAAAGAATTAAGGATAAAGGATGAAAGGAGTAGTTTAGGGACTGATTTGGAAGCGGAAGGATATGTGGTGTTGACAAGGGTGAATGGATGTTTAGAACAATTTGTGATGATGACGAAGGGGCAGGAATGATGATGGAATGAGAGGATATGTAGGGATGGTTATATGGTAAAAGGGAAATAGTATCTTAACGATACTCAAGGAAGAAACTAGGTTATAGAAAACCTAATCCCGAATCTTATATTAATCTTCAAGGGATGATGATAAACGGACTTTGAACCTTTTAGTATATTAAACTAAAAGAACCCGAAGTATCAAGATGGATAGAAAGGAGTTGACGCCACAAGTACAAAAAGTACTTGATAAGTCGATAAAGTTCTAAGAAGAACTAAACGAGAGAAAATTCTCACAAGTAATTTTATATAATCTGAATGGTGTGTTTACAAAATGAAATGCGAGTCCTATTTATATTTTTCTAAGGGGTTTGGCCAAAATAGCCTTTAACTATTCGGATAACGATTCATTTGAATGGTGTCTCCCTCCAAATCTATTCGAAGAGTTGTAACTTTTCGGTCCAGCCTGCATAGTCTTCAGTAATTGGGACATATCTCGATCTCATGATATCGGATTGATACGATTCAACATGAGTTGGAAAGATAAGAGATATAGGAACAACTTTCATGAAGACACCGAAACCCAATTCGACTTGTATCCTGCTCGAAATTAGCAAACAAGTGGACCATCATGAATCTGTCCAATGAAGAGTGATGCCTCTTTTTTTTGGCGTGAAATTCATATTTCCCTCCAAGGAGTGGCGCACAAACATGTTTCACTCCATGGCTGGTCGGTTGTGTCCCTTGGAGAGGGAACATGTCCTTCCATGGTTGAGTTGAAGGTTGTAGGGTGAGCTGAGATGAGCTGATTGAGCTGAGAGTGAGCTGACTTGAGTTGAGCTAGCTAGCTGACTTAGCTAGCTCAAATTTTTCTTTCAATTTGAGCTTTCTGGACCTGACTTTAGTTGGTTGATCTAGGCCTTTATGTTCGTGAGCTCCTCTTCATAGTCCTTTTAAGTTCACGAGCTGAAATAGTCCTCCATTTGAGCTCCTTTGCATTCCTTTGCGTTTTAGTTATTCTTGAGCTGCTACGACCTACCATAATCTTTTTCAAGCAAAGTTGAGCTACCCTTGATGTCTTTAAGCTTCCTTAGACTATTATCTTTACTTAAAATAACTAAAACACTAAGTAAACAATGTGTAAGCTGAAACGAATTGAAATAATCTAAAATGAGCTTAAAATAATATAGTTTAGCTAATATTAAGAATACGCTAACTTAGAATAATTATAAAGATGTAGTTATGCAATCACGAAGCATCACTTAAATAGAAAAAGCATGCTTGTCAATATATAGAATGCATAAATTAGATAATAGAAGATAAAGTAAGGTAGAACTCCCTTAGAATCAGTCTTGAAGATTTTCAATGATGTGATTAAACCATAGAGAAAATAGGTGCCGATTAGGATCGTATCATCCTCCCATCCTTTTTGGCGATTTGTCCTCAAATCGAAATTGTTCTTTAATGGACACCTCCTTGTTGTTAGGGTGGACGAATTCTCACTCCTTCCAAGTGATGTGTTCAATTTTCTCGGGTCATCCTTCTCTAAATAGGCACTAATTCTTTGGAATCCTCCTTTTGCACGTCATGACTTTTAAGAACAAAACTTGTTCTTTGAATCATTCCTCGGCTCGAAACATCATGTTCTTTGGAAAAGATATGTAACTTTTCATCCCCACTCTTCGAATCATCATAATGATTGTTGAAGAGTCTTAACTGTATAGCTCTCTTGGAATGACATATTTTGATGCACCAATCAGCCCTAGAATGACAAAAGAACTTACCATTGTAGTTTGGTAGGATAACACCAAGTATGTGAATCAATTTGCTACAAAAGAAATCATAGTCAGAGAATGAGTAACTATTAACCAAATGAATGAAAATAGCAAACCAGGGTGGATGTTTAATTAGTGTTGGTTGTTGAGTTTCCTTTAAGATCGACAATGCAATTGGAGCATCTCTTGGGGTCTTCCTTTTATCATCCTGTAAAAATGAAAATTCAAAAATAAGAAGAAAATAATTGTTAGATAAAATCTGCTTTTCTTCTTCACACTCTTCCTTTTCAATTCGCGCATTTTCAACTCCAACATACTCTTCATTCACAATTTCATTTTTAGTCTCTTTATTTTCAACTCCAAATATTTTCATTTCATCATTTTCATTTTCAACTCCGGTGGTTTCTTTTTTTTAAAATGCTCTTCTTCCATCGAACCTTCTTTGACTTCCTCTTTTCCCTTTTTGTTTTCATTCCATGTTGCAATTCGCTTAGATAATTGTTCCTGGTCACGATGTACTTGACTTGGGCTCAAAGGTGTTAGGATGATCTTTCTTCCTTCAAACATAAATGAGAACTGATTGGTGTAACCGTCATGAACTACTCTCTTGTCGTATTGCCACGGTCTCCCTAGAAGAATATGACTTGCACTCATAGATAGTATGTCACACAAGACTTCATCTATGTATCTTCCAATGGAAAATGGAATTTTCACTTGCTTGTTGACTTCTAATTCTCATCCATCATGCAACCATTGTAGTTTATATGGATTTGGATGTTCGATGGTTTCAAGACCGAGTTGTTCTACCATCAAAGTGCTTGCTATGTTTGTACAACTTCCTCCATCAATTATTAAAGAGCAAATATTGTTGTTCACATGGCATCTAGTGTAGAAAATGTTCTCCCTTTGTTGGTCTTCTTCACTCATCGCTTCTAATCTTAATGTTCTTTTCACAACGAGAACTTGTCCTGATGTGGAAGAAAAATCACAAGATTCTGGTGACATGGTTAGAATAATGAAAATAAAATCCTTACCCAATATGTTTCCCAACAAAGCCTCACTAATTCACTCCAAGGAAAATAACTCTCTTATGCTCTCTTCGTGTTTGCACTCTTAGGACTTAATGGCTTTTACTGTCCTCTTATGATCTCACAACTCTCTTGCCTTTTTTCACTCTTTCTCTCGTGTATAGTTCTTAGAAGAACTTACTGAAGACTTAGGCAAGTAAATTGTACTTGTGCGTCACTGAAATTGTTAGTTTAAACGAAAAAGAAAGGAAATAGGATGAAAAGAAAGGTTTAGAATGAAAAAAAATAAAAACGGGGTTACTTACTTGACAAGAAAACTTACAACCTTCCTTCACCAACAATCAAATTCTAGAAGATGAAATGGCTTCTCGGCTTGATGTTGAAGATGATGTTGTTGTGTTTTCTCACCCTTGATCTTGTACTTTTGAATCTGATTTTCTTTTCTTTTTTTTTTTTTGAAACTGACTTTTCTCGTTCTTTCTTTATTCTTTTTTTAAATTGACTTTCTCTTTTCTTTCTTTCTTTCTTTCTTTTTTTTTGCTCAAAAATTGAAAATGACAAAGTTTAGTCACTTACAATTGCTTGAACGGGCTTTTTGTTGCACTTTGCTTCTTCCACCAAAGCTCTGATTACCATATGATAGGTGTCGATCTTGTTGATGATGCTGAACGGCAAACTTTGATTGTAGGACCTAGGAAGTAAGCAAGTCTCTCGCAAGAAGTGGCTGCAAAATAAAGAATTAAGGATATAGGATGAAAGGAATAGTTTAGGGACTGATTTGGAAGCGGAAGGATATGTGGTGTTGACAAGGGTGAATGGATGTTTAGAACGATTTATGATGATGACAAAGGGGCGGGAATGATGATGGAATGAGAGGATATGTAAGGATGGTGATATGGTAAAAGGGAAATAGTATCTTAAAGATACTCAAGGAAGAAACTTGGTTATAGAAAACCTAATCCCGAATCTTATATTGATCTTCAAGGGATGGTGATAAACGAACTTTGACCCTTTTAGTATATTAAACTAAAAGAACCCGAAGTATCAAGATGGATAGAAAGGGGTTGACGCCACAAGTGCAAAAAGTACTTGATAAGTCGATAAAGTTCTAAGAAGAACTAAACGAGAGAAAATTCTCACAAGTAATTTTATATAATCTGAATGGTGTGTTTACAAAATGAAATCCAAGTCCTATTTATAGTTTTCTAAGGGGTTTGTCGGAAATGGCCTTTAACTATTCGGATAACCATTCATTTGAATGGTGTTTCCCTCCAAATCTATTCGAAGAGTTGTAACTTTTCGGTCCAACCTGCACAGTCTTCAGTAATTAGGCCATATCTCGAGCTCCCGATATCTGATTGATACAATTCAACATGAGCTGGAAAGATAAGAGATATGAGAACAACTTTCATGAAGACACCGAAACCCAGTTCTACTTGGATCTTGCTCGAAAATTGAAAACAAGTGGACCATCATGAATATGCCCAATGAAGAGTGATGCCTCTTTGTTTTGGCGTGAAATTCATATTTCCCTCCAATGTGATACGAGGTAGCATGTCGAAACGGACTTTCTTCGTAAGTTGCGGATCTAGGAATGTTGTAAGCAAGTTCCTGCAAAAGAAAAACATAAACAGTCAAGTGTTTACACTGATTACCTATATAGGAAATAAGTATAATAACTTGGGCGTTTGAAGAGAATTTTTACATTGTTTACCTATATAGGAAAACAATGAAATAAAATAAAACGAAAAATGAAAGAGATAAGAAAAGTTGACGCTGGAACGAGATTTTTCACTGTTTACCAATATAGGAAACAATGGAAAGAAAAATAAAAATGAGAAAAAAAATAAAGAACAGAAAAGTTTGAACGTTTGCATGATATTCAAACTAGAAGATGAATGCTTCAAGAAACATCCATGGCAGCAACTCGAACGTTCAACAATGGTGAAGAAAGTTGTTGGATCGAATTGGACACGCTAAACTCGAAAGAACCTGCACAATATACTGAGCAAACCCGAATCGAATCTGTTTAACGTCAAAAGGACTTGGACCATCTAGATAGAGATCTAGGAACCCAAAGTATCAAGAATTTGACAATCAAAAACAAGTTTGAATGTCAGAAAAGTTCTAAAAAGAACCAAATAAGAGAAAACTCTCAAATATAATTTTTATTCAAAAATGTGTAACCTTGTCTTTACAAAAATTTCAGAATATATAGGAGAATGAAAGGAGTTGGCCGAATTTGAATACTTGGCTGAAATTAAATTCAAATGCTTAATAACTTGCATCTAGGCTCCATTCATATCAGCCACATGTTTGGGCTCATAAAACACATTAAACATGTGTTAATTGTTTGAATTTGAATGAGAAACCCCTCATCCTTGTCCTTTGTTGCCGTCCATCATTCCAAAAGAGGGTTGTGTTTGGCCTGCTCTTACACTGGCACACCTCTGTTTACCTATATTGGAAAACAGTACAAGAATCCATTTCGTAACTCACTGGTACACCTCTGTTTACCTATACTGGAAAACAGTACAAGAATCCATTTCGTAACTCACTGGTACACCTCTGTTTACCTATACTGGAAAACAGCACAAAGATCCATTCGTAAAACACAAGGTTGAAACACTTGTAAACTTATTCAAAAACATACAAGAACGTATAAATAAGTTAGAAACATAATAAACACTATCAAACCAAACCTTAAAACATACTTAATAGCATATATACATACTTAAACATATATAATAAGTAGTATAGTCTAATATGTCACATATCAGCATGCAACACATTATAAAGCCTATGTTCTAAGGCATAAACATTATCGAATGAATCTGGAATTGAATCACAAGTAAGGAAAAGTACTTCCCTGAATTTCTTTGCCTTAGAATGAGTAATAGGTCCTTGTGGTAAGACCTCTGGATCATATTGTGCTTGCATTGATGTGCTCACATCACAATGAGTGGCGCCCAAACATGTTTCCCTCCATGGCTGATCGGTTGTGTCCCTTGCGGAGGGAATATGTCCTTCCATGGTTGAGCTGAAGGTTGTAGGGTGAGTTAAGATGAGCTGATTGAGCTGACTTGAGCTGAGCTAGCTAGCTGACTTAGCTAGCTCAAATCTTGCTTCCAATTGCAAAGCTTAATATATCCGCTTCAATGAGTGTAGTATTTCCAAAATACTTGAAAATTTGTGAAGAATGTTTTTCGAGTGAAGTTGTCTTTAGCAAGCAATTTTTTTGTAACTAAGCATCTACCATCTCGAGAAATTGTTAGGTTTGATCTTTTTAATCCTCGAGATTTTATTTCTTTTCTTACTAATACAATTTTAATTGTAGAAGTTGAAAGGATATATAAGTTTGAGAAGGAGCTACACCAAAAGGAATTCAGATAATTGTTTTCAAGAGGCATATCAAAAGAGTAGATCAAAAACGTCAAGCAACAACCATCAATTAGGATCATCAAGTACCCTCCATGGTTTCAAACTTCCTTTGACTTTGTAGAATTATTCCCTAGAACTATTTCATCTTTCAGGAAAGAAGATCAAAGAGAGTTAGTACCGAGAACCAACATCTTAGAACAAGAATTCCAATCCTTTTGCAACATTCGTATGATTAGCAAGTATGTGAAACATGAATTGTCTACTCAATCAAGAGCGATCATTTGGAAGAGCATGAAGAAGTGGGGGGATTATTTTCCTTGTTTTAAATTAGTGTGCAACCCTTTAACACCATCAACGTGTTATTACCCACAATTTAAAAATATTAGCACATTTGAGCTTCCTAACCATTCATTTTTGTTTTCTTTTCCAACTAATCTTATTGAGATTGTAGATGATCAAAGAAAGTTTCAATCAGTGAGAGCACTACATTTAAAAATGAGAGGAAATAAAGAAAAGAGAGTCAAGCCTGACGAGAATAGATTTTCCAAGAAGTGGGAGCGAACTATCTTTGAACCAGGAGATTGGTTTTGGATTAGAAATCGAATTAAGAAGTTTCCAGCCTTACGAAAGTCAAAATTATTTCCATATATAGCAAGAGTCGATTTGGGGACAAATCGCTTTCAAGAAGGGGGAATGATGTGATCCAATCCAGCACCAAACTTCTTGGGGCCTTGCTCATATCAAAGAAGAAGTCACAAGATTTAAACACTTGTGGCAAAGTCGATGATCTAAACAATTCAAGTTCAAACATGCTTTTTCAAGCCTTTTATTTGAACTTAGAGCCTTGGCCATCTTTTGAACAAATGCAACATGTTACTTTTGCATTTTAATACATGCATTTGAGTGTTAGCTTAGGAGTGTGTTGCTTGTAGTTGCATGAGCATTTAGCTTGCATGAGTTTACATTATTTTGCATATTTATTCTACATTTTTATCATAAATAAATAAGGTTTATTGTTCATTTATGTTTGTTTAGAACATTTAAGCATGTTAGTTCTTTTAAGCTTGTTAGTTTAATTAATGCATGTCATTTCATGCATGTTAGTCCATTTAAAGTCTAAGAGCTTATTGATGTTTGTTAGTTCATTAAGTAAGTTAGTTCATTCAATTAAATTGGTTCATTTAATTTAACTAGCTCATTAATTTTCTTCCAAACATCTACTTTATTGAATAAAGATGTTATCTAATGGTTGCTCATATGTTTTCAGCTAGGGTACTCATTTGGGATTAAATGGTTGATCATTTTCTACAAGAATGACAAGTCATTTACCACCAATTGAAGACACTTGAAGACACCATGATGTCTGATCAGTTCCAAGACATTCAAGGGAGATTTACACTACTTTAACACCACATAAAGCTTATCAGTTTTTTATCAGAGAAGACATGCAATGAAAGCTTTTATTATCATCACTTAAGGGAGAGTAAAGGCAAGAATTAAAGCAACACTTAAGGAGGGAGTTCAAGGAATATCATTCAACTTGTTCTCCATTTTTGGATTAGATATGGGCATATTTTAGTCTTGATATCTTCTTCAAACTTATTCCCATATTTCTTAGCTTTCCAACGCACTTTAAATCACCTCAATCCGATATCATGAGCTTAAGATATGATTAAATTAGTGAAGACAGTGCATGCTAGAAATTTAGTATGGGAATAGTCACATGATGCTTGTTGAACAAATTCAAGAGGCCATTCAATTGCTTAATTTCAATGCTTTATCAACAGCCCATTAAAGGAGGATGAATGACAACTTAATCAAGTTCATTAGCCCAAGGGTTTCTCCATGTTGATGATATGTATGCCTACATTCATCCTATGAATGTCCACATTCATCCTATGAATGTCCACATTCATCCTTTTTAGATCAAACCTTTTGGCTATCAATTAGAGATCGGATAACCTACAAATTAATACGCCTTTAACACTAGAATAATGAGTCTTTAATCTTTGTCTAGGTCAATCAATTTGTTGTTGTCTTACACCTATAAATAGACACTCATTCCATTGTAAAAATAGAACTTTTGGCATATATTACAACTTGAGAGTGTTTCTCTTTTATAGTTCTTTTTGAACATTATCGGCTTGCAAGATTGTTCTTGTAGCATTCATCACTTTTCATCTTTTTATATTGCTGGTTCCTAGTTCTTATAACTAGAGGGTCACAATCCATTAACCTTTCACCCAAGTTACGGCTTAAAAACTCTTAAGGAACGGGTCTTCATTTTTAGTTTTGGTTCCTCCTTTGTTTATGCCGCACCATCAATTACATTCCTTCTCTTCATTTTCATCATCCATATATCCATATTTTCCATACGTCATCCTAAACACAATAACCATCTTATCATCATTCCATTTCACCATACTATCAATCCATTTCATATCATCTTGTAAGTTCTATTTCAAAATTCTTATTTTTCATTTCATTTACTTACTAGAATCACGATCGGGAAATCATATATACAAATTTGGATATTCCGCAACCGGATTCGTATCAAACTTGTACGCTATAAACATAACAAACTGACCAAAAAATGAGATTAAATCATATTACATGAGTTCAAATAGTTAAAATAGAGCTTTTGAACATGATTAAACAACTTATTCTCAAATTTGAAGCACTTTACTCGGTTTAAATTCTAATGTGATCACTATAAAGCTCCTTTAGATATACACACTTTAAACCTAACAAAAGGGCCGCAAAATAAGAATAAATCAAAACTCCATGAGTTCAAATAGATAAGTATGGACTTTGGAACCAAATTATACAACTTAATCTTAATTTTAGAGCAATTTACTCAGTTAAAATTGCAATGGGTTCACTAAATAGCCCAATGAGACATGGACGCTTTAAGCCTAACAAACCGGCCAGAAAATACAATTTAATTAAATTACAGGAGTTCAAATAGTTAATTATGAGCTTTTGACTATGATTAAACCACTTAATGTCAATTTTAGAGCACTTTACTTTGTTTAAATTCTAATGTGATAACTATAAAAGCTCATTTACATATGCACATTATGAATCTAACAAAACGGACGCAAAATAAAAATAAATAAAAAATTCATGAGTTTAAATAGATAATTATGGACTTTGGGACCAACTTATACAACTTAATATTAATTTTAGAGCATTTTACTCGGTTAAAATTGCAATGGGTTCACTAAATAGCCCAATGAGACATGAACGCTTTAAAGCCAACAAACCAGCCAAAAAAATACGATTTAATTAAATTATAGGAGTTCAAATAGTTAATTATGAGCTTTTGAATATGATTAAGCCACTTAATGTCAATTTTAGAGTACTTTACTCTGTTTAAAATCTAATGTGATCACTATAAAGCTCGTTTAGATATGCACACTTTAGACCTAACAAAATGGACGCAAAATAAGAATAAATCAAATTTCATGAGTTCAAATAGATAAGTATGGACTTTGGAACCAAATTATACAACTTAATCTTAATTTTAGAGCAATTTACTTGGTTAAAATTACAATAGGTTGGTTGTTGTTTTCTCTCCTCTCCATTTCTCTCCTATCCCTCTCGGACGCCCACCCCTTCACCATGCCTTCTCCTCCCCTTTCTTCCCTTTTCGCGTTCTCCTCTATGGAGATCGACACTGTTTCTACTTCCATGGAACCACTTCCCATGCTAGGAGGAAGAATCAAGCAGCCGCTCAAATCCTTCAACCTGTTTCGGCCGGTATATTATGGTACCACTTCTTTATTCCCTTTTTTGGTTTTTTGTCTCTATTATTATACGGTGGTTCATCGGCACAAAAGCTTTTTATTCTTACAAAAACTTGAATCTTGGGGAGACTAGTTCATGGATCTAGATGATCCATGAAACCGTTTCCATTACTTCAGATGCTTTATCTTTCTTGTGCAGTTTACGTACTGATCTATTTTATGCCGTTTTTGCTCCCTTTTCCATTTTAGCTATTATTTACAAGATATGGGTTTTCATCTCATGTCATTACGTTTTCATTCCAAACACATTAACTTGTGTTCTTCATCAATCGATTACTCGGATATCTATCACTCTCCATGCCGATCTCTCCACCCTAAATGGTTTTACCAACCATGGCATGCTATGGATTCACAAGAACGACTTTTTCAAGTATCTCATAGCCACTGACATTCCTTACTCTTCTAAATACCGTGCTGCCCTTGGATTCCTTGATCTTTTGTTTTTTAGTTTGGTCAAAAAGTTTTCGAAGGAAGTGGATTCCGAATTAAATTCTTTTACTTTCATCTATCTTTATTACTTACTCCCTATTCGACTATGTTTGTGGAACATACTTTGCTCCTTGCCGTGTATCCATGACCGCCATATGGTAATCTTGAATTCAGTCTTAAAATTTCTCGAGTATCCTTCTGGAGATCAACCTTTGACCAAGCTTTTTTCCTCCGGTTCTCACTTTTCTTTGATTTTGTTATCTTTAAGTCCACTAGGGTTTTTGATCAACAAGGTTTTTATTTATCTGGCAGGGTTGACCACTCACGTTTTATTCTTTCTGCCTTCTCGCTTTTTCTGGTAGTTTTTCTCTTTTGCTTGCTCTCTATCTGGAAGCGACACAAACAAGGGACGATTTGGAGTATTAGAAAGAAGTCAAACTTAATTGCTTTGTCTCCACGACTGCAATGCCATGCACAAGAGTGCATGCACGGCTTTTCGGTGCTATGCCATCCTGTCCTGGATTCCAATTCATATAGCTCAAACTTATTGTGCACTCAATCTTGTTTTCGGTGAACACATTTGATAACAAATGCTATATAGACTCAATGTCAGATATGATTTCTTGGTCCTCAAGGCAATCACATCTAACCAACTCCTTCTTTGGTACTTTTCGGTGGATGTTGACTTACTGTTTGGTCTCTTATACTGTACATGTTCTCGATATTGGTCTCTTTTTTCATCTTCCTATAGTATTTTCTACCAATCTCTCTATGTCCAGAATGGCTCGGATCAACGATGTCTCAACCCTAACAAGCCTTTCATTGGCGATTTTAGTAGCTTTAAGAAGCTGCATTGACGATTGTATTCTTCCTAGGGCTATACTCATTTCATCGGCTAAAATTGATATACACATACCACATATTGACTATTCCGACTGCCTTCCCGCTGTCTCCCGCACTCTACACATTGGTTTGTTTTTTCCATTGGTAAGTGTCCCATATACTCATTATTTGGTTTCGTTATATTTTATATCTGATTCATCAAATCTTCAAAAGTTTGGATCAAAGTGCACTTTAATTAGGTATTCTAAATTCATTTTTTCTTTATACTGGTCTCATCCCTCTATCTCAGTTATGGTTGTTCTTTTTTTCTGTATTCTAACCCTTTTACGGGATCTTACCAACACCTCTCATGGTGTATATCTTGTTAAAATCATAAATATACCACCTCTAAGAGGGATTACTCCAACACTATCTCCGATGGATACCTCCTTTTGGTTTTAATTGCTCCTATTTTATGCCTACTTCTTGGTCTTTATATACTCATTACAAGACTCATATTCAAACTAAAATTTCTTATCAAGAGTTTGTTACTTGTATTACTTCTCTTGCATACACTCTTCATGAACTCTATTATACTAAATCTACTGTGTTACAATCTCCTTATAGTCCTCATGACTTTTAATCTCCTTATTCTTTCCAAAATCTTGTCCTATTTTTAATATTATCTTCTCACTTTTTACTTATTTAAAAGTATTTCATTTGTTTTCAAATTTCTACAACTTTATCTATACTAAATTGTTATCACAATCCTGGTATACTTCAAACTCTCTTTTCACTCATATATATAACTGTCCATTCCTCCCATACTTTCTCACATACAATACAAACCACACGCCTATCCCTCTTCTTTTCTCTCAACTATTCCTTTACTTTCACAAACCAATTAACAATGGACTCCAAAACCTTTCTTCAACAACTTGGAAATTTTCAGTTCACCGATGATAAACAGGTTGCCATCTTTCAACCAAGTATCTCTTGGGATTCCTCTGAAGAGGAAACACAATCTACCCTACTTGGGAATCTCATATCCTCTAAGGATATCGATGACCAGGTGATTATCAAAGCTTTCACTGAAATCTGGAACCCGACCAAACTGGTGTCTATGCGAATTATGAAACCTCATGTGTTTCTCATCCGGTTTAAAGATGAGAAGATTAATGAGGATATCCTGGCCAGGGGACCTTGGACCTATAAGGATGAATGGTTAGCTCTAGCTCAATATAACCCCACTATCAGTCTTGATGAGCACTCCTTTACGACGATGAACATTTGGGTGCGTATCTATAACATTCCCCCAATCCTTCTTGCTTTGGAGGAATTGGCCCACAACACAAGCGAATCCCTTGGGACCATAATTGGAACAGTAACGAAAATCGATACAAGGAAAATTGATTTCAATATGATTGACTATCTCCACATCGGATTAATACTAGATGCTACCAAACCAATTAAGCTATGTGTTGCTATCGGTGGGGGGCCTTCTACAAGGTTTTGCCTACTTCAATACGAACGTATCCCTACCATATGTCACTGTTGTGGCAAGATTGGTCATTCCATGGATTTTTGTCCCACCCCAATCGAGGCTCGGCCCGAACAACTCCAATATGGCGACTGGCTTCTCTACATTCCTAAGAAGAAGGATGTACAACCTACACAAAAAGGACGTATCCGTTATATTACCAAGGCTCCCGCTAATACCCAGCTAGCACCAACATCCTCCCAAACTTCCGCCAATACAAATGACAAAGGTAAAGCCCCTATGCCATCTCCTCTAGTTAATGCTCATGATTTAGCTCCAAGTAACGAACCTCCACAGACTATTCCGAAAGGCCCTCGACTTCTTCCAACCGTTGCAAGTAGACTACCCGCCCGTCGGTGTCCTTCTCAACCATTACAAATGGTTTTTCCTGAACAAGATTCTAATGTTATTACACGGTAAAAGGCTAATGACGACACCGGAGAGGTGAGCCTGCTGGACCTAGAACTCCTTGACTTGGAGACTAAACTCGCTAATGACCATGCCTTCCAGGAGGTAGCCGAATGGCTTGACACTGAGCCGAATCCAAAATGAGTTGTTCGTCCTACTCCAAAAAGAGGTACCAAAAGAACTCTGCCTTCTAATGAGGGTAACAGGCCTAAATGGCCCAAGCCTACAAACAAGATATCTACTAAAAAAGATGGGATGAGCAACGCAAAAAACTCTCCAGCGGAGGTTGATGTTGATCAACCCCGCCGAGCTAAATGAAAATTTTATGTTGGAACTGTTAGGGTCTTGGCAACACCCAGGCAGTTCTCTCTCTACAACGTGTTGTCTCTAAGCATGATGTCGATTTTATTTTCCTTGAGAAACTAGGTTAAACAGACATAATTTGGATTGTATTAGGATCAAGTTAGGAATGCATGATTGCATTGCTATTGAACCCAGCCCTACTTGTACAGGGCTTTTTATTATTTGGAATAATAAAACTTTTATTGATTTACTTTCTTACTCGAATCGCCATATTGATGTTATTATTTCATTCGAGCAAACACAATTCCATTTTTCTGATTTCCATGGATTTCCAGAAATAGCGAACAAATAAAAAACTTGGTATTTAATAGACACTTTACAATCTGCTTCTTCCCTTCCATGGCTTTTAGGGCGGGACTTTAATGAAATTCTACATGATAATGAAAAACGAGGCGGAACTCGTCGTGCGTGATCGCAAATTAATAATTTCATAGATTGTCTTACTACAAATGACCTTTATGATTGTAAACCAAAGTCAGGATGGTTCACTTCGTGATACATGTTCCATACGTCATATTCAAGGAAGAGATGAGCTTACCTTCCCACTTGGCCCAATCACTCGATTCAAGTCCAAGCAATTTTAGGATAAGCTGAATATTGTTGTCCAAGGATTCTTGAGCAAGGGATTACAAACTTGCATGAAGACCAAAGAATTCCATGGAGAAAGCTATTATTCATCATCTTTCAAAGACAATTGGGTTACACAAACCCAAATTGAGGGCCCAAATGAAGTACATGACCAGATTGTATTTAAACCTCCTTAATAGGTCATTTATAATTTGTGTTATTTTGGCCCAATACTACATTATGAAGTTTGGGTCAAATCTTTTAATTAAGGCCAATTAGAAATCAAATTTATTTAGGTAATAAGGCCTTTAGAATAAGATAATATCATCCTCAAACATACAATATCCACCACTCTCCATGTTGCCCCATCACTTCATTTAATCTCCACCGTTCGTGTGAACATCCAAGGGACCGGAATTGAAGCTATCTTTTTCTCCTTAAATCAAGGCATCTCCAACATGGAATGTCAAAGACCAAGGGAGCCATTTATGCATCAAGGAAGGAAATAACAAGATTCTCATGCCATTAATATTTCCAAATTTCTATAATTTTAATTATTATTTCCAATTATGTTTAGTCATCCTTCACCTATAAAAGGATGTGCCTTCCATGCTCTGTAGTCACTCAATTTCCTCCTGATATATGAAATACTTGGTTAGTTTATTTTTGCAAGTGTTGATAGCTTGTATCTTCGAAGATTTCTTCAACATAGTTGATATGGGGCTGGTTGTGAAGAAACAACATTCCTCGTTCATTCACGGACCTAGGATTGTAGCAAGTATTCCTCTGTAGCAAAAACAAACATGGTGTTGTGTTAGGATATTAAAAAAGACTTAAAATAAAAAGAAAAATCATAATTGAAGGAGAAAGAAGTTGCCGGAAATTTTTGGACAGATTTGAAGGTTGAAGATGAAGTTCTTCAAGCATTCATCAATGGCAGCAACGTTCTTGAAGTTTGAACAAACTCCAAGGAAGAACCCGAACAATCTACTGAACGGACCCGAACCTTATCTTGAATCTGTTCGAAAACGGACTTGGACCCTTCAATTATCGAACAATTGAGAACCCGAAGTATCAAGTAACTTGACAACAATTTAGAATTGATAGTCAAGGAAAAGTTCTAAAAAGAACCAGGTTTGAGAGAAAATCTCACAAAGTAATTTATTCATCAAAAGTCTAACCTTGTCTTTACAAAATTATGGAAATATATAGGAATAAAGGAGAAGTTGGCCAAAATTGAATTTGTGGCCAATATTTGAACGAAAATAACTAAAATAAACCACTCAAGGCTTCATTTAATTTCAACCAAGTGATTTGGCACATAAAACACATTTATACACTCTGCCCAGAAATGCCCGGATCCCATCCGAAAAGTCATCACAAGTTGGCTGACTTTTCAGACATTTCAAAATGATTAAGTTTTCTGCCTGATGTGCATTGCTTTAGTCCTCTCATGCATGTATCATTCCCCCACTCCTCAAAAAGATTCATCCTCGAATCTAAACCGATGATTGGAGTAAATTCATCAAGGTACCGTGGAAGAGAAGTCGTCTTAAAGAATCCTTGTGCTATGTTTCTTTTTCCAATGTGATTTACAAGTGACTTCTCATTTGCATCGTCATCATAATTTTGGTCGAAAGACAAATCATTCTCGCTTTTAGGCTATTTACCCTCTTCTAACTCAGTTTCCATATCCCCCTCACAAAAAGTCTGAATTTCATCAAAGTACATTTGTTTGGGAGAACTAACTTTTTTAGAGTCCACAACTAGGTCTAGCAAACAACTTTTTGTTTCAGCACATTTTGCAGGTTCTTCTTTGTTTGGTTGTTTACTATCACTTTGGACTAGGGATGATTGTACTTCTTTCGAATTTGTTTTACGAGAGTCTAATATGATAATAACAAGGCTTTGAAAAGATGAAACTTGAGATGTACCTTTATCAAATGAAGAGTATTCCTTTCGATGAGCCTTAGACTTCTGCAATTGATGTTCAAGTCGGATTGCTTCTTCGACTACATCCATAAGAGTATCATATGGCTGGAATTCATTGTTGGCAATCTCTATATTCAGCCTGTGGTACGAATCCGGTTGCGGAATATCCAAATTTGTATTTGTGATTGTCCGATCGTGATTCTAGTAAGTAACTAAAATGAAAAATAGGAACTTTGAAATGAAACTTACAAGATGATATGAAATGGAATGATGATAAGAGGTTTGTTGTGCTTAGGATGAAGTATGGAAAATATGGATGTATGGAAGATGGAAGTGAAGAGAAGAAATGTAATTGATGGTGCGGTGTAAACAAAGGAGGAACTAACACTAAAAAGTGAAGACCTGTTCCTTAAGAGTTTTTAAACCGTGACTTGGGTGAAAGGCTAATGGTTGTGACCCTCTAGTTATAAGAACTAGGAACCAGCAATATAAAAAGATGAAAAGGGATGAATGCCGCAAGAACAATCTTGCAAGCCGATAAAGTTCGAAAAGAACTATAAAAGAGAAACACTCTCAAGTTATAATATATGCCAAAAGTTCTATCTTTTACAATGGATTCAGTGCCTATTTATAGGTATAAGGCAACAATAAATTGATTGGCCTAGACAAAGATTAAAGGCTCATTATTCTAGTGTTAAAGGCCTATTAATTTGTAGGTTATCCTATCTCTAATTGATAGCCAAAAGGTTTGATCTAAAAAGTATGAATGTAGACATTCATATCATCCACATGGAGAAACCCTTGGGCTAAAGAACTTGATTCAGTTGTCATTCATCCTCCTTTAATGGGCTGTTGATAAAGCATTGAATTCTGCAATTGAATGGCCTCTTGATAAAGCATTGAATTCTGCAATTTAATGGCCTCTTGAATGTTTGGAATAAACATCTTGTGACTATTCCCGTATAGAATTTCCAACATGCACTATCTTCAATAATTTAATCATATCATAAGCTCCTGATATCGGATTGAGGTGATTCAAAGTGCGTTGGAAAGCTAAGAAATAGGGGAATAAGTTTGAAGAAGATTTGAAGACTCAAATATTCCCGTATCCATTCCAAAAATGGCGAACAAGTTGACTGATATTACTTGAACTCCCTCCTTAAGTTTTGCTTTAATTCTTGCCTTTACTCTCCCTTAAGTGGTGATAATGAAGGCTTTCATTGCATGTATTCTCTAATAAAAAACTGATAAACTTTATGGTGTGTTAAAGTAACTCTTAAGTAGTGTTTAAGTAGCTCTTTAAGTGGTGCATTTAGGAGCTCTTCAATGCCTTGTAACATTGTTGAAACTGACAGTCTTTATGTGGTGTAAATCTCCCTTGAATGCCTTGAAAACTGATCAGCCATCATGGTGTCTTCAAGTGTCTTCAATTGGTGGTAAATGACTTGTCATTCTTGTAGAAAATGATTAGCCATTTGATCCCAAATGAGTACCCTAACTGAGAATATATAAACAACCATTAGATACTATCTTTATTCAATAAAGTAAATGCTTGGAAGAAACTTAATGAGCTAGTTAAATTAAATGAACCAGTTTAATTGAATGAACTAACTCACTTAATGAAATAACAAACATCAATAAGCTCTCAAACTTTAAATGAACTAACATGCATAAACTGACATGCATTAATTAAACTAACAAGCTTAAAAGAACTAATATGCGTAAATGTTTGAAACAAACATAAGTGAAACAATATGTTTAAATGAACAGTAAGACTTATTTATTCATGAGAAAAAGTGTTGAAATTAATTATGCAAAATAAAGTAAACTCATGCAAACTAAATGCTCATGCAACTATAGGCAACACACTCCTAAGCCAACACTCAATGCATGTATTAAAATGCATTAGTAACATGCTACTTTGTTCAAAAAGATGGCCAAGGTTCCAGATTCGGATCTTGGGCAAAGAAACAAAAGTTTAAGCATTGTGACTTCAATGATGTGATCTTGGTTTGTAAAATTTTGGTTCTAGCCAGGATCACATCAGCCCAAAATAGAATCGTTCTATTGTGTCATCTTCTTCCTCAAAGATATTTGCCCGGTTCATAAGCTCTAGCATGGTGTTGTAGTATTTCTCCACAGGCATAGTACCTTGTTTCAATTGTTGAAGTTTTCTCTTGTTGTCAATATAATATCCTGGTGGAATGTATTTATTCCTCATGATCCGCTTCAATTCCTTCCATGAATCAATTTGTCGTTTATATTGAAATCGTCTATCTTCCACTAATCTATTCCACCAACGTGCAACATGGTTAGTGAATGCACTGATAGCCAATAAACATTTTATTGTATCAGAATATTTATATAGTATGTCCTCAATCTTGTTCTCCCAATCACAATAAGTATTTGGATCAGAAGTTCCTTTGAATGAAAGAATGTTGGGCTTTGACATAATCAATGAGGGTTTATTTTGGTAATTAGATCCCAAAATCTCACGAGGCTTGACTCCAAAAGTATGAAACATCTTGGAAAATTCAACAAGAGAAAAAGATAAAAACAAACAAACTCAATCCCAAGGAATTGAATTGAATCTGATACCAAATGATGTGGTGCGAAATCGGCGTGGTTAATGAAATGGTGGTGTTTGGTTGAAGATGAAGAAGATTTGATGGTGTAGTGATGGTTGTTGTGTCCTAGGAACCCTCTTGATCGCAATTGATCAAGCAAACTCCATGATAGGCTTTAACCCACCCTCCTAAATGCGATTGCTTAGGCAAGCGAGAGTGTGAAGATAGAATTATCAACAATCTATAGAGAAGATTGTGTTGAAACACTTCTAAAATTCACTAGCAAACATACTTGCAAAAATATACTCAATAACATTTATTCTCAAAAGAAATATTCAAATTGTTCATCTTACAAGAGAATAGGCTACCTCCTTTTATAGCCTAAAGGAGCTAGCAAAATCCCTAAGAAATAACTATTTAATCCCTAAAAATCATCACATTGATAATTTATTATAAATAAATCCCCTAAAATCATCATATGCTAATTAAAAGGAATCCTATGGAATAAATTAAAATACTAATAATTATAGTCAAATCTTTATAATCTAGCTTTGAATTATTTTATTTTAATATCTAATTCATCCAAAAGCTTTATATATTAGCTTTTGGGTTGAATTTTACAAAATCCCGTAATAATCCCGTATTCAGTTTTCTGCATGCATAGTCTTCAGTAAAACGAACATATCTTGAGCTCCCGATGTCCGATTGATGTGTTTCAAGATGCGTTGAAAAGTTAACTGAATGACGGTCAATTTATTAGAACACTCTGCCCAAAAATATCCGAATCCCATTCGAAAAGTCGTTGCAAGTTGGCTGACTTTCCAGACTTTTCAAAATGATTCAGCTTTCTGCCGGATGTGCATTGCTTTAGTCCTCTCATGCATGTTTCACATCGTCCAAATCCCCTCTTATTGTTGAATCTTCCCAAAAGCAAGATCGGAGTAGAGATGTTGAATGTTTCAAATGTAAAGGGCACGGTCATTATCAACGTGATTGCCCAAACCAATGACTTTTCCTTATCCGAGATGATGGTGCCTATTAATCTGATTCAAAGAAGGAAGAGCAGAACATGTCCGAAGAGGATGTTGATCTCACCGAGTATGAAATTGAAGAACCTGATCCTAGATGTTTGGTGATCCGACAAGCTCTTAACATTCAAGTAGCCAATGATTCTGCTTTACAAAGAACCAACATATTTCATTCTCGATGATCAATCAATGGCAAGATGTACTCTCTTATCATCGATAGTGGTATTGAACACCAAATTGATCTAATTCTAGGTTCTTCTCTTCCAAACCGTCCAGCTTATCGGTGTAATCCTGAAGAAACCAAGGAATTAGAAAGACAAGTAGGTGAGTTGTTAGAGAAAGGCTACATTCGTGAGAGTCTTAGCCCTTGTGCCATTCCAGTACTCTTGGTGCCCAAGAAAGATGGTTCATATCGAATGTGTGTTGATTGTCATCCCATCAACCGAATCACCATAAAGTATAGGCATCATATCCCCCGCTCAAATCAGAATGAAGGAAGGAAATGAGTGGAAAACTGCTTTCAAGACAAAGTTTGGGTTATATGAGTGGACATTCATGCCTTTTGGCCTAACTAATGTGCCTAGCACATTCATGCGACTCATGAACCACATTTTGAGGAACTTTATAGGTAAGATTGTTGTTGTTTACTTTGATGATATTCTTATCTACTATTCCTCTTTTGATTCTCATCTTCTTCATGTTCGATCTGTTTTCACAGTTCTTCGAAGAGAACAATTATATTGCTAACAAGGATAAGTGTGTGTTTTGTAGTAACAAGCTTATATTTTTAGGCTTTATCATAAGTTCACAAGGTATCAATGTCGATGATGAAAAGGTGAAGGCAATCCAAGAATGGCCTACACCAACTTTCATCACCGAGGTACGGTCATTTCATGGCTTGGCAAGTTTCTACAGTCGCTTTGTCAAGGACTTCTCCACCATTGCCGCACCATTGACTGAAATCATCAAGAAAACGTTAGGTTTTTCATGGGGTAAAGCACAAGAAAAGGCTTTCCAAACCTTGAAAGGAATAGGAATAGGCGCAGTCCTACAGGAAAAGCAACGAGTCGCTTACTTTAGCGAGAAGTTAAAGGGAGCGCAACTCAACTATTCCACTTATGATAAAGAGCTCCTCGCCTTAGTTTGTGCCCTTGAAGTTTGGCAACACTACCTCTTACCCAAAGAGTTTGTCATTCATACTGACCATGAATCCTTGAAGTGGCTAAATGGTCAAGGTAATTTGAGCAAAAGACATGCTCGATGGGTTGAGTTCATTGAATCATTTCCTTATATAATCAAATATAAGAAAGGTAAAGATAACATAGTAGCTGATGCACTTTCCCGAAGATATACTCTAATTACTCAAATGTATGCTGCTATCCTTGGTTTTGAACACATTACGGACTTGTATCCTAATGACCCAGATTTTTCAGATATTTATAGCCATTAACTTAAGGGTGCATATTTAACAAGTTTTATCTTGTAGATGGTTTTCTTTTCCGAATGAATAGATTGTGCATACCAAAGGCTCTATTCGAGAATTTCTAGTTCATGAATCACATTCGGGAGGCTTAATGGGACATTTTGGCGTTACCAAGACACTTGACATGGTCATGGAACACTTTTTTTGGCCACATATGCGCAAAACGGTGGAAAAAGTTTGTTCTTCTTGCATCACATGTAAACAAGCTAAATAGAGAAGGTAATGGTTTGTATACACCTCTTCCTATGCCTTCTTCACCTTGGGTTGATTTATCTATGAACTTCATTCTTGGATTACCTCGTACCAAGAAAGGTCGAGATAGTATCTTTGTCGTTGTGGATAGGTTTTCCAAAATGACAAATTTTATTCCTTGTCACAAGACAGATGATGCAACACATATAGTTGATCTTTTTTTCGAGATGTGGTAAGTCTTCATGGTATTCCATGTACTATTATTTTTGATAGGGATGTTAAATTCATTAGCCACTTCTGAAAAGTATTGTGGGAAAGATAGGTACAAAGCTCCTTTACTCTACTACTTGTCACCCATAAACTGATGGTCAAACCGAGGTAATCAATCGAATGTTGGGTGCTTTAATTAGAACAGTTGTAGGTAAGAATACTCGTCATTGGGAAGAATGTTTACCGTTTGTAGAATTTGCTTACAATCGTTCCATTCACACCACTACCGACTACTCTCCATTTGAAGTAGTTTATGGTTGTAACCCCTTAACTGCTTTAGATCTTATTCCTTTTCCTTTGGATCATATATCAAGCATAGATGGTGAAAAGAAGGCTGATTTGGTGAAGTCTATTCACACCAAAGCCAAACAGAGGATGGAGAAAACATATGAGACAATTGCAAACAAAATCAACAAAGGACATCGCCATGTTGTCTTTCAATCTGGTGATTGGGTTTGGGTACACTTTCGAAAAGAGCGATTTCCTAACCAACGAAAGTGCAAGTTGGATCCAAGAGGAGATGGACCATTCCAAGTCATCGAAAGGATCAATGACAATGCATATCGTATTGATTTACCCGGTGAGTATAATGTGAGTTCCTCTTTTAATGTGTCTGACCTTTCTCCCTTTGATGTTTCAGATTCGAGGGCGAATCCTTTTGAGGAGGGTGGAGATGATACATGTTCCACACGTCATATTAAAGGAAGAGATGAGCTTACCTTCCCACTTGGCCCAATCACTCGATTCAAGTCCAAACAACTCCAAGACAAGCTGAATATTGTTGTCCAAAGATTCTTGAGCAAGGGATTACAAACTAGTATGAAGACCAAAGAATTCCATGGAGAAAGCTATTATTCATCATCTTTCAAAGACAATTGGGTCACACAAACCCAAATTGAGGGCCCAAATGAAGTACATGACCAGATTGTATTTAAACCTCCTTAATAGGTGATTTATAATTTGTGTTATTTTGGCCCAATACTACATTATGAAGTTTGGGTCAAATCTTTTAATTAAGGCCAATTAGAAATCATATTTATTAGGTAATAAGACCTTTAGAATAAGATAATATCATCCTCAAACATATCATATTCACCACTCTCCATGCTGCCCCATCACTTCATTTAATCTCCACCGTTCATGTGAACATCAAAGGGACCAGAATTGAAGCTATCTTTTTCTCCTTAAATCAAGGCATCTCCAACATGGAAAGTCAAAGACCAAGGGAGCCATTTATGCATCAAGGAAAGAAATAATAAGATTCTCATGACATTAATATTTCCAAATTTCTAGAATTTTAATTATTATTTCCAATTATGTTTAGCCATCCTTTACCTATAAAAGGATGTGCCTTCCATGCTTTGTAGTTACTCAATTTCCTCTTGATATATGAAATACTTGGTTACTTCATTTTTGCAAGTGTTGATAGCTTGTATCTTCGAAGATTTCTTCAACATAGTTCTTCAAGTTCTAGGAGGGAGAATTATGTTCACACTCTCGCTTGCTTAAACAAACAGGTTTAGGAGGGTGGGTTAGAGCCGCTTGAGGTTACTTGCCTAAGTAATTGCACTTAGGAGGGTGCCGAGGACACAACAACCATCAAACCATCTTCATCTTCAACCTTATGCCATCATTACATGAACAAAACCAGCAATACCATTAACATATCTTCTCTATTCCGCTACATTCTACATCACTTGGACTAGATCTGAGCGTAATACGGAAACAATTATGGAACGAATTGATCGATTCCTTGGGAATTTAGATAGGTTTACTTCATTTCCTAACTATCAAGCTATCTCTTTTTTTCAAGCACGTTCTGATCATTGCCCTATCTTAATGGACACTAACCCGTCTTGGACTCTTAGACCCAAACACACAATTAATTTGTTCTGCTTTGAGAATTGTTGGGATGATAACCAGGAAGTGTCCACTCGAATAAGTGAGATCTAGTCTAACCACTCTCGCTCGACTCTTGATAAATTTAAGGACATTGGAAAATTTCTAGCCACCTAGCAAATTAATAGACGTATTAAATCCAATGAACGTATCACTCAACCTAATGACTTCATTAATATGTGCCTTAAACAACATCTCTCTAATGTGAACATCTAAAACTTTATTTCTGCTAAAAGTGAGCTTGATAGCTTACTAAATGCGAAAGAAATATACGGGGCTCAAAGAGCTCGGACGCAATGGTTAGAATTAGGTGACAAAAACAGTTCCTTCTTTCACGCTAGAGCAAACGGGCGGCGACGGAAAAATCATATTGTTGGGCTTCTAAACAACCAAAATGTGATGAGTGCCCAAAAGTCCTCATTTTTATATCATTTTCCCACTCGTTTATTGTTAATAAAGACAGATTTAAAGGCGATAATGGATATTTCTGGTTATCTTCCACTTTTCAGCATCCCAAAACTTAATTCATCAATTTATCTATTATTTTGTATAAAACAGGTGCAGTTGATGGTTTTCTCTCTTAGACAGGAAACTACCTCACAAATAATGCTAGATAGCATGATGGATGCTGGAAACCAAAACTGGAATGCAGATTAGTACTCGCCTCGGCAGCACTTGGAGGCCGCGACAGCACCTGACGAGCAAATATTGATATGATAGGCGATTTGAAGAGAAAAATAAGGTGGACGTTTTAAGACAAGCGGCATAGAAATCGGAGCTGGGAAACACACGAAAAGTCAAGGTCAAAGGCCACGTGGGAAAAGAATCCTTATAGGAATAAACTAGGAAATAAAATAAATATCTTTTATTTAAGTACTTAACTTGTGTTTTACTCCAAGTTGTATTCCTACTTTGGAAAGGTTTGCCCTAGGCCAAGCCTATATAAACCATAGCCTATGTAGAGAGGAGAACATCTCGAAATCAAGTGATCATAGAAAACCCTAAACTCCTCCATCGTCCCCTTGGGGTTTAGGTTAGTTTGTGGAGTAGTTGTGGATGAAAATTGTACTTTGCTTTCTTGTTTCATGCAATAAAATATCAAGGTTTGCTTATTCTTTGCCATTTACTGTTCTTGCATTCAAGCTCGGGAGAGAAGTTTGTGAGAGATCTATTTATCTAATATCGGGAGAGTTAGATTCACGAAAGGGATAAGTACGGTATTTTTCTAGTTGGAAAATACTAACTCGGCCTAGGGATAGGTTAGAGTTTCAGCGGCTAAAAGAAGTGTGAGATTGGTTGGTGGTTATAATTGATTCACGCCGGGAGGTATTATCAAAGACTAATCGTCAACAGTACTTCGACTTAGGGATAAGCGGAGTCATCAGAGGACACTTTGCCAAACCTTGAAGAAGTCCACCCAAGAGCAAGGGATTGCCGTGGCGTACGTAATCCTTCACTGTCAAGGTAGTAAAACTGCAGTTCTGCCGGGGCAGTGTTGCATAATTGCATGAGACATAAACAAGTCAATTGAACCCACACTACGAAGCACTCTAACCTACCCCACTTTTCCATCGTTGATTTCTTGATCATTTATCTTTATCACTTTAATTAGATTTCTTAGTTATAATCCAACTCAATTATTTGTGTCTTTACTTTCCATTGTGCAGGAATAATAAATTGCGTAAGTAAAGCCAATCCCTGTGGGTTCGACATCTTAAATACTACAATCTGACAAAGGTGGAAGGACGAATGCTTCATCGTAAAAGCAGGACTTTCTAGCCTCCATTAGATTTGGCACCGTTGCCAGTATTGGCGATTCCAACTTTCTTTTTTATTTTTCTTGCACTACTATCTTAGGAAATTAGTTTAATTATTTTTGAGTTATTTGTTTTAGGAAATAAGTTTAATTATTTTTGAGTTATTTTTTTAGGATGAAATTTCAAGAAGGAGAAGCCTCATAAGCATATAAAACGACCCTGAAATCGAGCTCGTCGTCCCGCCCAAGAAGGTTGCCTCGGCATAATATCACATCGAAAGGTTGCCTCGGCAGCATAATGCCACGGCGGAGGTTACCTCGGCGGCAATCTGCCAACGGCGGAAGGTTGCCTCGGCGGAAAAATGTGAAGGAGGGCTGGCCACCCAAGAACATATGATGACGGTTTTTAGTTTCTTTCTCAACAAAATCCACACAAACTGATGACCCTCAGGATACAGAAGAGGCCGAGACGCGACATATAAATATTGGTTTATCTTTTCCTTGTCTCTTAATTTTTATCTTGTCTTTTATTGTTGTCTTATGCTCAGATACATGCATTGAGGACAATGCATCCCTCGAGTTTGGGGGAGTATTGATCTTATTTTCTGCCTTATAAAAATATATGTCATGTATGGAAATTATTCGGATTATCTTACTACTGCCTTAAATTTTGTCTTTACAATAATTATAGTTTTACGCAAAAAAAATTTTTAAGGTCTGTTGAATTTTATTGAGACCGCCTCGGCAGCAATATATTCTCCAGCCACCGCAGCACTATGCACCATTCACTAGACTTGAAATCAGAAAGGTCTCTTAGGATTAGTACTTAGGATTATACTATGAGCCTTAAAAATCTATAAACACTGCTAGTCTTATTTGATTTTAAAAGTTCTTTTCTTTGAAAAGCAATAAGGACTTAGGCTTAGATTTTAACTAGAGGTGCCTATCACCGGCTCTAGTTTAGTCCATAGAGGTGCCTATCACTGGCTCTAGGACTTAGTCTTTTTTCCCACTTACTAGAGGTTCCCGAAATTAGCTCTAGTAAGAGTAGTTAACACTTGAGGTGCCCGAAAACTGGCTCAAGCAGTATAAGTATATAGCAATATATATTTATATACCAAACAGGGAAAAGAAAAGAAAAATAATTTAAGAAAAATCTTAGTCGGAAGTCTTGAGCTAGAAAAAGGATTAGAACTTAGATAATCAACTTTGACACAGCTACGCACACACTCACCAAGACTCATAGTCCAGTTTCAAGGAATTCCTAGAACCTAGAAGAGGCCGAGTCAAGAAAGGAATTCTGTCGCGGTAGGCAGGACGGTATATTACTTTAAAATTCCTTACTTAAAAATCTATCTTTTGCATTGCTTGAGGACAAGCAATAGTTCGAGTTTGGGGGTGTGATGAATGCCCAAAAGTCCTCATTTTTATATCATTTTCCCACTCGTTTATTGCTAATAAAGATAGATTTAAAGGCGATAATTGATATTTCTGGTTATCTTCTACTTTTCAGCATCCCAATACTTAATTCATGAATTTATCTATTATTTGGCATAAAACAGGTGCAGTTAATGGTTTTCTCTCTTAGACAGAAAACTACCTCACAGGTAATGCCAGATAGCATGATGGATGCTGGAAACCAAAACTGGAATGCAGATTAGTACCCGCCTCGGCAGCACTTAGAGGCCGCGACAGCACCTGACGAGCAAATATTGATATGATAGGCGATTTGAAGAGAAAAATAAGGTGGACGTTGTAAGACAAGCGGCATAGAAATCGGAGATGGGAAACACACGAAAAGTCAAGGTCAAAGGCCACGTGGGAAAAGAATCTTTATAGGAATAAACTAGGAAATAAAATAAATATCTTTTATTTAAGTACTTAACTTGTGTTTTACTCCAAGTTGTATTCCTACTTTGGAAAGGTTTGCCCTAGGCCAAGCCTATATAAACCATAGCCTATGTAGAGAGGAGAACATCTCGAAATCAAGTGATCATAGAAAACCCTAAACTCCTCCATCGTCCCCTTGGGGTTTAGGTTAGTTTGTGGAGTAGTTGTGGATGAAAATTGTACTTTGCTTTCTTGTTTCATGTAATAAAATATCAAGGTTTGCTTATTCTTTGCCATTTACTGTTCTTGCATTCAAGCTCGGGAGAGAAGTTTGTGAGAGATCTATTTATCTAATATCGGGAGAGTTAGATTCACGAAAGGGATAAGTACGGTATTTTTCTAGTTGGAAAATACTAACTTGGCCTAAGGATAAGTTAGAGTTTCAACGGCTAAAAGAAGTGTGAGATTGGTTGGTGGTTATAATTGATTCACGCTGGGAGGTATCATCAAAGACTAATCGTCAACAGTACTTCGACTTAGGGATAAGCGGAGTCATTAGAGGACACTTTGCCAAACCTTGAAGAAGTCCACCCAAGAGCAAGGGATTGCCGCGGTGGACGTAATCCTTCACTGCCGAGGCAGTAAAATTGTAGTTCTGCCGGGGTAGTGTTGTATAATTGCATGAGACAGAAACAAGTCAATTGAACCCACACAACGAAGCACTCTAACCTACCTCCCTTTTCCATCCTTGATTTCTTGATCATTTATCTTTATCGCTTTAATTAGATTCCTTAGTTATAATCCAACTCAATTATTTGTGTCTTTACTTTTCCATTGTGCAGGAATAATAAATTGCGTAAGTAAAGCCAATCCCTGTGGGTTCGACATCTTAAATACTACAATCTAACAAAGGTGGAAGGACGAATGCTTCATTGTAAAAGCAGGACTTTCTAGCCTCCATCAGAATGTATGGCAAACGAATACAACAAACATTATGTCTACTGCTATTGACTACTTTCGAAATATGTTCTCATCCTCATCCCCTACTATTGCATCTTCCATTATGGAAAACATTCCTACTATTGTAACTGAAGCGATGAATAATGCCCTTATTAATGACTTCACAGCAGATGAGGTAACTATTGCTTTTCGCGATATTGACCCACGGAAAGCTCCGGGGGTTGATGGATTCCCAAGTGGTTGTTTTAGGAAGCACTAGGAGACCCTTGGCCGAGATTTTATACACCTCTATCTTGGACTCTTACGAGGGTCGGTTAATATGGAAGAGGTCAATCGTACTATCATTGTTCTTATACCTAAGATCAACGAACCCACGACTATGCGCCATCTTAGACCTATTAGCCTTTGTATTGTCCTTTACAAGACTGCTGCGAAAGTTCTTGTTAATCGTCTGAAATCTATTATACCTTTATGTATAAGTGGTAATCAAGCTGCTTTTGTTCAAGGACAAAATATTACTGACAACATTCTCATTGCTCATGAGCTTATTCACACCTTAAATATTGATGGGACCTCACTTGACAAAGGTGCTAGCTTAAAGTTAGACATGGAAAAGGCCTTCGACCGTGTTGAATGGCCTTTCCTCGAACAAATTATGCTGAAGCTAGGTTTTAATACTCAATGGGTTTCCCTTATCATGAGATGTATATCCTCTATTTCCTTCCAAGTACGTGTCAATGACTCTCTTTCCCAATCCTTTAAACCTCATAGAGGTTTGCGGCAAGGGGACCCTCTTTCTCCTTTCCTTTTTCTTTTCTGTACCCAGGTCTTTCAGCATTGCTCAATGCTAAGAAAGCAAATGGAAATCTTCTTGGGCTTTGTGCTAGCAGAAATGGACCACGCATTAACCACCTCTTTTTCGCGGATGATTGTGTTGTTTTCATTAAGAATACAACTACAGAAGCTCAATGTCTTAAGGATGTTCTACATACATATGCTATTTCGTTCGGGTAGGCGCTTCAATCAGAAATTAATAATATCTTCCATGTAAGGGAAGTTGATGATCCAGGTATTTATCTGGGAGTCCCACCCTTAATAGGAAAGAACAAGACAGCGGCCTTAGGATTTACCAGGGAGAAAATGAATTCCTGCCTTAGTAAATGCGATAAACACCTTCTATCCTTTAGTGGTAGAGAAATCTATATTAAATCAGTTCTTCAATCTATGTTTCAGTATGTTATGTCTTGCTACCTTTTACACAAAACATCATTGATGACATGACCACATCGATATATCGATACTGATGGTTTGGCAGAACTAATAAACGATGTTGGCATATGCTTCCTTGGGACACTATTTGCCTGCCGAAAGTAGCAGGTGTAGGTTTTCGTGATCTACACCACTTCAATGTTTCTTACTAGGCAAACAAGTTTGGCGTTTGATTTGTGAGTCTGATGATCTCCTTAGTCAAGTCTACAAATGTAATTATTACCCATCGGGCTCTATTCTTGAATTTGATCACACTCGGAGTTCATCTTTTGCTTGGAAAGGTCTTAGTATAGCCCTATCTAAACTCCGCAATGGTTTCTTCAAACGGCTAGGTATATCTAGTCAAATTCAGATCCACTTTGACAACAAGGGCGACTCTCAGCCTGTAAACCTTTATGGTGATTATGAGGTGAATGACGAAGTCCCTCTTCGAGCAGGTACCTTCATGTTGCCTAACCTACCCTGATGGGATGAATCAAAAGTAAGAGACTACTTCTCCCATGAAGATGCTAACACCATCCTTAATATGCCAATCATTAATGAAACAAAAGACACCACCCTTTGGGGTCACCATGACTCTGGCATGTACACAGTTCGGTCTAGATACCAATTTTTGCAGTTACAGCTTGGGCCAGTTAACAAGCCCTCCAAACTTTGGAAAATTCTATCTAAACTGCCTACTCTACCCAAGGTTCGCACCTTTGGATGGCGTTTATATCATGACGCACTCCCATTTGGTCATAAACTCCTCTAGGCCAATCTTGGTACGGGGGTATGCCCGATCTGTAACATGACCATCTGATATGTTTCGATCTTGTTGATGACACTGAATGGCAAAATTTGATTGTAGGACCTAGGAAGGAAGCAAGTTTCTCGCAAGAAGTGGCTGCAAAATGAAGAATTAAGGATAATGGATGAAAGAAATAGGTGAAAGGAATAGTTTAAGGACTGATTTGGAAGCGGAAGGATATGTGGTGTTGATACGGGTGAATGGATGTTTAGGACATTTTGTGGTGATGACAAAGGATTGGGAATGATGAATGGAATGAGATGATATGTAATGAATGGTGAAATGGAAATAGTATCATAAAGATACACAAGGAAGAAACTAGGTTATAGAAAACCTAATCCTGGACCTTATATTGATCTTTAAGGGGTGGTGATAAACGAACTTTGACCCTTTTAGTATATTAAACTAAAAGAACCAGAAGTACCAAGATGGATTGAAAGTGTTTGACGCCACAAGTACAAAAGTACTTGATAAGTCGATAAAGTTCTTAGAAGAACTAAACGAGAGAAAAATCTCACAAGTAATTTTATATAATCTCAATGGTGTGTTTATAAAATGAAATACAAGTCCTATTTATAATTTTCTAAGGGGTTTGGCCTAAATAGCCTCTAACTATTCAGACAACCGTTCATTTGAATGGTGTCTCCCTCCAAATCTATTAGAAGAGTTGTAACTTTTCGGTCCAACCTGCACAGTCTTCAGTATTTGAGCCATATATCGAGCTCCCGATATCGGATTGATGTGATTCAACATATGTTGGAAAGATAAGAGATAGAGGAACAAAAACCCAATTCTTCTTGTATCCTGCTCAAAATTGGCAAACAAGTGGACCATCATGAATCTGTTCAATGAAAAGTGGTATCTCTTTGTTTTGGCTCCCACTTGCTTTCCCTCCATGATCTTGGCGCCCAATGTGGATGATGGACGGACATGATGATTGGTGAAGGGTAGGTGACCTTCGGGTGTTCAGTTGGGAGTGATAGCTGGAGCTGAGGTGAGCTAATCGTGCTGGGAGTGAGCTAGATTGAACTAAGCTATCTAGCTGAAAGATTTAGCTAAAGTTTGAAGCTGAAATAAGCTAATCCGAGCTGCCTTTAGCAAAGTGAGCTGGTCCATTAGCTTCCTTATACTCTCTTCTAGTGTGAGGAGTGTTTTGGAGCTGATCCAAATCTCCTAAGGTTTTGTTTTGAATTATGCTTCATTTGAGCTCGTATGGGATTTGTGAGCTGTCATGGAGCTATACTTTAGTCCTTTAAGTATTGTAGGAGTATTCCATGCATTTCCAAGCTATTCTGAAGTTGGCTCCTTGTGTTTCCAGCATTGCCTTCCGTTTAGCTTCTTCTTCTAAGCTGACACCGAGCTAATACTTACTCCTTGAGCTGTAGGTAAGTCCTATGAAGAAAACATAATAATAGAAATAATGAGAATACTTAAAATAACTTAATATAAATTTAGATCTAAGCTAAAACTTAGTAATGTGGTTATAATGACTATTCATGTTTATAGCTTAATTAAATATAACTCTTAAGTATCTTACTATAAAAGTAATAAATACTAATATCAGTAAGAAAACTCCCCTTTGATCCCATGCGTGAAATGAAGTATGAAAGCATGAGATAAATGAGAAGAAATGTGCACGCATCACCATCGAAACCACCCTCCATGCTCTGTGGGATTGTCCTAGTGCCAAGGAGGGGCTCCAGTTGTTAGGGCTCCCTACAAAAATCTTCTCCAATACCTTTGGCTCCCCCCATCAATGGCTTTTTGAAGTAGCTAGTTTTCTTTCCTTACATCAGTTTTCACTCCTTATCACGATCCTTTGGAACTTATGGAATCGCCAAAATGAATTTATCCATAATAGCCATCTCCAACCGGTTTGGTTAACTGTTTCCAATGCACAAAGACTTTTTAATGATTATACATCAATTAATGATGCCTCCCATATACGTTCCCGGCTAGCTGAGCCCACTTTTGCTCAAGCTAGATGGACGAAACTGGATCCTGGCTTCGTCAAGATTAACACGGATGGCGCTTTTGACCCCGTGTTAAGGAGTGTTGCTGCTGGCATCATTACTCGGGATTCCTTTAGCGTCGTCCTTGGTGGTTATTCTATGCCGCTCATTTGCCCGGACTCCGCTTCTGCAGAGGCTCTTGCAATTTTGGAAGGTTTAAAGTTTGCTGTTGTTAATGGCTGGACTCATGTGGTCTTTGAAACTGATTCAGCTTCCATTGCCAACAAAGTTAACAACACTCATCATCACGATCTTTCCATGCTGCAATCTTTAGTGTCTCGAATTTGTTCTACTCTTGGTACTTTGCCTGATTGTAAGATTTGTTATGTACCTAGAGATGCAAATGTTGTAGCCCATGTCTTAGCTTCAAGGGCTCTTCGTTCTTTTCGTTCTTGTTATTTTGACTGTAAGTTTCCCAATTTTATTCAGGCTTCTGTAAACTCGGAGAGGTTCTCCTCTTCTTCTCAATAAAACCATGGGTATTCTTTTCACCATAGGGGCCTACTCACCTCTCGAGGTGATGGGCTATAGTTTGTTTTTTAATGAGGCCCTTTCCTTCAAAAAAATTGCAACGGGTTCAATAAATAGCCCAATGAGATATGGACGCTTTAAACCCAACAAACCGGCCACAAAATATGATTTAATTAAATTAAAGGAGTTCAAATAGTTAATTATGAGCTTTTAAATATGATTAAATCATTTAATGTCAATTATAGAGCACTTTACTCTGTTTAAATTCTAATGTGATAACTATAAATCTCGTTTAGATATGCACACTGTGAATCTGACAAAACGAACACAAAATAAGAATAAACCAAATTTCATGAGTTCAAATAGTTTATTTATTGGCTTTGGAACCAAATTATACAACTTAATCTTAACTTTAGAATATTTTACTCGGTTAAAATTCCAATGGATTTACTAAATACCCCATTAAGACTTGCATGCTTTAAACATCACAAACCGACCAAAAAATGAGATTCAATCAAATTACATGAGTTCAAATAGTTATAATAGAGCTTTTGAACATGATTAAACAACTTATTCTCAAATTTAAAGCACTTTACTCAGTTTAAATTCCAATGTGATCACTATGAAGCTCCTTTAGATATGCACACTTTAAACCTAACAAAACGACCGCAAAATAAGAATAAATCAAAACTTCATGAGTTCAAATAGATAAGTATGGAATTTGAAACCAAATTATACAACTTAATCTAAATTTTAGAATAATTTACTCGCTTAAAATTGCAATGGGTTCACTAAATGGCCTTGTGAGACATGGACGCTTTAAGCCCAACAAACCGGCCACAAAATATGATTTAATTAAATTACAAGAGTTCAAATAGTTAATTATGAGCTTTTGAATATGATTAAACCACTTAATGTCAATTTTAGAGCACTTTACTCTGTTTAAATTCTAATGTGATCACTATAAAGCTTGTTTAGATATGTACACTATGAATCTAACAAAACGGACGCAAAATAAGAATAAATCAAATTTCATGAGTTCAAATAGTTTATTATGGGATTTGGAACCAAATTATACAACTTAATCTTAACTTTAGAGTATTTTACTCAGAGAAAATTCCAATGGGTGTACTAAATAGCCCAATGAGACTTGCACGCTTTAAGCATAACAAACCAGCTACAAAATGAGATTCCATCAAATTACATGAGTTCAAATAGTTAATTATGAGCATTTGAACATGATTAAATAACTTAATCTCAAATTTAGAGCACTTTACTTGATTTAAATTCAATGTGACCACTATAAAGCTCATTTAGATATGCAGACTTTAAACCTAACAAAACGGCCGCAAAATAAGAATAAATCAAAACTTCATGAGTTCAAGTATTAAAGTATGGACTTTGGAACCAAATTATACAACTTAATCTTAATTTTAGAGCAATTTACTCGGTTAAAATTGCAATGGGTTTCTAAGGGTTCCCTCTAACACCTTTCATGGTCTGCCATTATCGAACAAGTTAACTTGTATTTCTGACATCCTCTTTTTTGAGGTACAATGTATGCAACTAGGCCCCAGAGCTTTTATAGCTCCTTTGTTGCTTTCTTTGTTTTACTCCATCATCTTTACTCATAAAGATGGATTCCCTCCTAGAATATATCTTTATCTTTTGATACAAGAATTGTTAAATTATTACAACACGAATATAATATGGCACCACTTCTTGTCCTTTTGGTGGCCAGCGATGGCTTCGGGATTCTCTAGGTCTGCAACCGTAATCCATCTTGGTCTATTATATTGGTTAGACATCAATATGTTTTTGTTGATGGCTTTCCTTCTTTCTTGTTATCCATCGTTTCCAACTCAAACTATTCAAGGAATTCGGTAAGATTGACCTTCTTATTATCCACTGGTACTATTCAGCTTTATCCATTATTACGTTGTGGCCATGACCAGATAGCGAATTACAGAGTGCTATTGTTTAGCTATGACTATTTTTGGAAACAACGTATTCCATCTTGTTTTCATCATTTCCATGGCTCATGTTCTCGGCAAACACAAATAGCAACCAAGGTTTTTGGCCAGGCAAAAGGTTTTATCATATCGATGAATTGCTTCTCTAGAATCATGTCGACCTTGTGGAATAGATGGACCTGGTCCTTCACACTCGAGAAGTGTGTATGTATTATCGCCCTTTCCACCAATTACTCGTGTATTATAATTTTACAATGGTTTTTCGATATGAATTTCAATGCTAGTTTTCTATATGCTCTTTTTCTATCTTTATCATGGTTCTTATACCATGTATGTCTTACCTTCTTTTTTGTTACACTGCATAAACCACCCTTTCAAAGGGATTCCTCTAACACCTTCCATGGTGTACAATTATCAAACAAGACTACTTCTACCTTTTACCTTCTCTCCTTTGATGTTCAGTGGTTACAACCAAGACCTGGAGTTTTGCTAACTCCATTGTTGTTTTCTTTCCTCCCCTAATGATGGTTTTCCTTCTAATATTTTTCTTTACCTTGTCAAGCAAGAACCCCATTTTTCAAATAGAGGTACTAAGGGGACCCTACCTTCTGATGAGGGTAACAAGCCTAAGCGCCCTTGACTAGTGCCAATGTTTTTTAGATTTAGAAAAAGCTGGGATGAGCAGCAGAAAAAACTCTCCGGCGGAGGTTGATGGTGATCAACCCCGCCGAGCAAAATGAAAATCTTATGCTAGAACTGCTAGGGTCTCGACAACACCCAGGCAGGTCTCACTCTACAACGTGCTACCTCTAAGCATGATGCCAACTTTCTTTTTCTTTGTAAAACTAGATTGAACAGACACAATATGGACCGTATTCGAATTAAGTTAGGAATGCAAGGTTGCATAGTCATTGATTCCAGCCCTTCCTGTACAGGGCTTGCTATTATTTGGAATAATAAAACTACTATTGATTTGCTTTCTTACTCGGATCGTCATATTGATGTCATTATACATTTTGGTCAATTGCAATTCCATTTTTCTGGTGTACACGATTTTGCTGAAACGATAAACAAATATAAAACTTGGCAACTAATGGACACATTACAATCAGCTTCTTCCCTTCCATGGCTCTTAGGGGGAGATTTTAATGAAATCCTGCACGACAATGAAAAGCAAGGTGGTATCCATCGAGCAAGATCACAAATTAATAATTTTAGAGATTGTCTTTTGCGAAATGATATCTTCGATTGTAAACCAAAATCTGGATGGTTCACTTGGACTAGATCTGGACCTAATACTGAAACCATTATGGAAAGAATCGATAGATTCCTTGGTAACTCCTCTTGGTTTAATGTCTTTCCTAACTTCCAAGCTACGTCATTCTTTCAAGCCCGATCTGATCATTGTCCCATTTTACTGGACACTAGTTCTTCCCGTGCAATCGGATCGAAAGCTTCTAGGAACCTCTTCCGCTATGAGAATTGCTGGGCTGATAACCCAGAAGTCTCTTCTCAGGTTAGAGAGATTTGGTCTAACCTATCTAGCACGACCATTGTTAAACTTCATGAAATTAGGCGTTTTCTCGAATATTGGCAAACAAACCAACGTATCAAGTCGAATGAATGTATTAACCAGTTAACTGACTATATAAATACGTGCCTCAAGCGACAACTTTCAGATGATGATATCAATAATTTTATTTCTGCAAAAAAATAAGCTTGATAGCTTGCTTAACGCAAAAGAAATCTATTGGGCACAACGAGCCCGCACCACCTGGCTAGAACATGGTGACAAAATACTTCCTTTTTCCATGCAAGAGCAAACACTCGCTGGCAAAAAAACCATATTACTAGGCTTTTCAACAATGCGAACATCTGACAAACGCATACGGAAGATATCATGGCTACTGCCATTGATTACTTCCAGACTCTCTTCTCATCCTTTTCTCCTATTATTGCATCTTCCATTTTGGAAAACATTCCAAATATTGTTTCTGAGACCATGAACAATGACCTCAATAAGGAATTCACAACAGACGAAATTACAGTTGCTTTTCGTGATATTGATCCGAGGAAAGCCCCGGGGGTTGATGGATTTCCGAGTGGTTTCTTTAGGAAGCATGGGATGTCCTTGGCCAAGACTTTATAAACCTCTGTCTTAGACTCCTAAATGGGTCTGTTAACATGAAAGAGGTCAATCGTACTATCATCGTTCTTATACCCAAAATTAGCGATCCCACAACTATGAGACATCTCAGACCTATTAGCCTTTGCACAGTTATCTATAAGACTGTTGCCAAAGTGCTTGTTAATCGTTTAAAATCCATCATTCCCTTATGTATAAGCGGTAATCAAGCGGCCTTTGTTCAAGGTAGGAACATAACCGACAATATTCTCATAGCCCACGAGCTTATCCACACGTTGAATACTGACGAGACATCCCTTGCCAAAGGCGCTAGTTTAAAGCTGGACATGGAGAAGGCTTTCGACCGTGTCGAATGGCCTTTTCTAGAACAAATTATGCTCCGTCTAGGCTTTCATGTCAACTGGGTCTCTCTTATTATGAATTGTGTCTCTTCCGTGTCTTTTCAAGTACGTGTCAATGATTCTCTTTCACGACCTTTTAGACTCAGAGAGGGTTTCGACAAGGGGATCCCCTTTCTCCTTTCTTATTTCTTTTTTGTACTCAAGGTCTTTCAACATTGCTCAATGCTGAGAAAGCAATTGGCAACCTCCCTGGCTTTTGTGCTAGTAGGAATGGCCCCCGTATAAATCACCTCCTCTTTGCAGATGATTGTGTGGTGTTCATTAAGAACACGACAACAGAAGCTCAACACCTAAAGGACGCTCTGCATACTTATGCAACTTCGTCTAGTCAAGCGGTGAATTTTGAAAAATCTACAATTTATTTTTCACGTAAAACCTCCACTTCCATTCGTTCAGAAATCAATAATATTGTCCATGTAAGAGAGGTCGATGACCCTGGTATTTATCTGGGAGTTCCACTTCTAATTGGGAAGAATAAGACAACTACTCTGGGTTTTACTAGAGATACAATGAACGTCCGTCTTAGCAAATGGGACAAGCACTTGCTCTCCTTTAGCGGTAGAGAAACTTTCATCAAATCTGTCATACAATTAATGCCACAATATGTCATGTCTTGTTACCTTCTACCCCGAAACATTATCGATGATATGACTACTTCGATACGCCGCTATTGGTGGTCAGGGAAATTCGATAAACGAGGATGACATATACTTCCATGGGACACTGTCTGTCTGCCGAAAGCAGCCGGAGGTATAGGGTTTCGCGATCTACACTATTTCAACATTGCTTTACTTGGTAAGCAAATTTGGCGACTAATTTGTGAGCCTGATAATCTTCTTAGTCAGGTCTACAAGTGCAAATATTATCCATCGGGTTCTGTGCTCGAATCCGATTCCACTTGAAGATCTTCCTTTGCTTGGAAATGTCTTAATATAGCTATCTCTAAACTTGGAAATGGTTTCTTTAAACGGCCAAGTATGTCAAGTCAAATACAAATCCACTTCGACAATTGGGGAGGATCTAAGCCATTACACCTTTATGGAGATTATGAAGTGAATGAGGAAGTCCCTCTTCGAGCGGGTTTTTTTATGCTGTCTAATCTACCCCGATGGGATGAATCCAAGGTGAGAGATTATTTCTCTCACGAAGATGCTAATACAATCCTTAATGTACCAATTATTAATGATACGAAAGATACTACCCTTTGGGGTCATCACGACTCTGGTATCTATACGGTGCGTTCTGGTTATCAATTTCTTCAACTACAACTAGGGCCGGTTAACAAACCCTCTAGGCTATGGAAAATTCTTTCTAAGTTGCCTACGTTGCCTAAGGTTCGTTCCTTTGGGTGGTGATTAAGCCATGATGCTCTCCGGTCTGGCCACAAAATCCTCCAAGCAAATCTCGGTACTGGAGTTTGCCCAATTTGTAATACGGATATTGAAACTACCCTCCATTCTTTAAGGGATTGTCCTAGTGCTAGGGAGGCTCTCTGTTTGGCAGGTTTTCCAGGCCGAATTTTTTCTAATACTTCTATCTCCCCCCACCAGTGGCTTTCTGAAATTGCTGGTTTTCTTTCGTTGCACCAATTCTCCTTCTTGATAACAGTTCTATGGAATCTATGGAACCCTTGTAATGACTTTGTCCATAACAATCATCTCCAACCACCATGGTTGACTGTTTCCAATGCACAAAAACTCTTCGACGATTATACATCAGCCAATGATGCTCTCCATCTAAGGTCCCGACTAGCTGAGCCAACCTTTGCTCAGGCTAGATGGACGAAACCAAACCGCGGTTTCGTTAAGGTTAACACGGATGGCGCCTTTGACCCGATTTTAAAGGGAGTTGTTGCAGGTGTCATCGCTCGGGATTCTTCAGGTGCCGTCCTTGGTGGACGCTCTATGCCCCTCGCCTACTGCCCAGATCCGGCTTCTGCCGAAGCTCTTTCCATTCTAGAAGGACTTAATCTTGTTGTCGATAATGGTTGGACTAATGTCATCCTTGAGACCGATTGTGCATCCATTGCCAACAAAGTTAACAACACTCATCATCACGATCTTTCCATGCTGCAATCTTTAGTGTCTCGAATTCGTTCTACTCTTGGTACTTTGCCTGATTGTAAGATTTGTTATGTACCTAAAGATGCAAATGTTGTAGCCCATGTCTTAGCTTCAAGGGCTCTTCGTTCTTTTCGTTCTTGTTATTTTGACTGTAACTTTCCCAATTTTATTCGGGCTTCTATAAACTCGGAGAGGTTCTCCTCTTCTTCTCAATAAAACCATGGGTATTCTTTTCACCATAGGGGCCTACTCACCTCTCGAGGTGATGGGCTATAGTTTGTTTTTAATGAGGCCCTTTCCTTCAAAAAAATTGCAACGGGTTCAATAAATAGCCCAATGAGATATGGACGCTTTGAATCCAACAAATCCACCACAAAATATGATTTAATTAAATGACATGAGTTCAAATAGTTAATTATGAGGCTCTGAATACGATTAAACAACTTAATGCCAATTTTATAGCACTTTACTCTGTTTAAATTCTAATGTGATCACTATAAAGCTCGTTTGCATATGCACACTATTTAATCTAACAAAACGGAAAAAAATAAGAATAAATCAAATTTCATGAGTTCAAATAGTTAATTATGGGCTTTGGAACCAAATTATACAAATTAATCTTAACTTTAGAGAATTTTACTCGGTTAAAATTCCAATGATAGCCTAATGAGACTTGCACGCTTTATAAACATAACAAACCGAACACAAAATGAGATTCAATCAATTTACATGAGTTCAAATAGTTAATTATAAGCTTTTGAATTTGATTAAACAACTTAATCTCAAATTTGGAGCACTTTACTCTATTCCAACTCCAATGTGATCGCTATAAAGCTCCTTTAGATATGCACACTTGAAACCTAACAAAACGGCCGCAAAATAAGAATAAATCTAAACTTCATGAGTTCAAATATATAAGTATGGACTTTGGAACCAAATTATACAACTTAATCTTAATTTTAGAGCAATTTACTCGGTTAAAATTGCAATGGGTTCACTAAATAGACCAATGACACATGGATTCTTTGAATCCAACAAATCCGCCACAAAATATGATTTAATTAAAAAACATGAGTTCAAATAGTTAATTATGAGCTTTTGAATATGATTAAACCACTTAATGTCAATTTTATAGCACTTTACTCTGTTTAAATTCTAATGTGATCACTATAAAGCTCGTTTACATATGCACACTACTAATCTAATAAAATGGACAAAAAATAAGAATAAATCAAATTTCATGAGTTCAAATAGTTAATTATGGGATTTGGAGCCAAATTATATAACTTAATCTTAACTTTTGAGAAATTTATTCGGTTAAAATTCCAATGGGTTTACTAAATAGCCTAATGAGACTTGTACGCTTTAAACTTAACAAACTGTCCGCAAAATGAGATTCAATCAAATTGCATGAGTTCAAATAGTTAATTATGAGCTTTTGAATATGATTAAACAACTTAATCTCAAATTTAGAGCACTTTACTCGGTTTAAATTCTAATGTGATCGCTCTAAAGCTCCTTTAGATATGGACACTTTAAACCTAACAAAACGGCCGCAAAATAAGAATAAATCAAAACTTCATGTGTTCAAATAGATAAGTATGGACTTTGGAACCAAATTATACAACTTAATCTTAATTTTAGAGCAATTTAGCTTTTTTCTCTCCTCTCCCTCTCTTCCATGCTTTCCCCTTCCCCTCTCCTTTCTTTTTTCTTCTCCGTTTCCTTTTTGGATATCAACTTTGTTTTTGTCTCAACGATGCCGTCGTTCTCCTCAGAGGGAGAGGAAGAATCAAGCATCCGCTCGAATCCTCCGACCAAGTTAAGTTGGTTTATTCTATTTCAACCTGTTTCCATTCTTTTTTATTTGTTTTCTCATTACTCCAACGATCGCCATCCCCTCCACGCTGAAGGTTTTGGCCCTTACAAATACTCAATGCCTGGTAGGACGGAACTATGGATCTGGTTGATCCATGATGATAGTTTCATAACATTTGGTAGCAACAATGGATCCGACTTGGATGATTTACCTTTGAATGTTCTCCCATTTGGTTACATTCTCAACATTGAAGGTATGTTACAAACTGGGGTTTTAGTCTCTCTTAGTTACTTCACTTTGAATCAAGTTCTTTGGTTCGGTGCTATTACAAACACAAGCATTCGTGTTCTTTACCAACTGATCACTTAGGTTTCTATCCTTTTTTTTATCACTGACCGACATAGCTTTCCCTGTCATTCTCTCAACCCTAACGGGATCTTCGAACTACGACAAATCAGTGACTCTTTTATTTAAGAGATACCTGAATCACAATATCGACCTCATGATTTTTGTGAGTCCTTGCTGCTCCACATACAAAACAATGATTCTGGTTTCTGTTTCACACCCACAAGAACCGTGTATGCCACTGCTTTCGTGGGAAACAGGTTTTTGATGCGTTCGAGATTTCAGTTGCAAGAGAAACTTTGGAGGGTCTTTGACTCTAAGTTAAACCCTACTACTTTGGTAGAATTATTTTCTTTTTTATTGCTAATCTCCATTAGAGATCTTGTACTGTTGTTTTCAACTTGATCGTTGATGGTGATCGTAACAAATAACTTGTTACACACCCAAGACCGTGTCACAACTCCGACAACTTTGATATTAGTCCCCTCAAGCTTCACCAATGGGTCTAACACTTATAATCTTGTGGCGTGTGACCGATCATTTGACCACCATGGAGTCTGTTGTATTCCTGGTTGCGCATACAACTCTTTTATTAGCAACTTTATCGGCGTAAGGACTTTGGTTCTAGTTTATGATTGCATAAGTGATTTACCTTTTTACTACTATTTGAACCATGTTTTCTTTCATATCTTTGACAATTTTATGGTCTTAACACCCTTGCAAAAAGGTTTACCTAATACCTTTCATGCTGCACAACAAAGATTTGTTTTCTTTTTAATTCCATTGTTTTTCTGGGTTTACTCCAGCTTTCAATCTTTGATAGGGAATCCAGCCACTACATATTACCTGCTTCCTTGTTGAAACAAAGGAGAGACGACGGTAGCACCCTATATCGGCTAACCGACAAGAGTTGATAATGGCATCCCCTTCTAAGTTTGTTGATCACTACAAAGGAGAACTAATTCCGTGTAGACATGTTCATCTTAATGGGAATTCATACCTTAGCAGCTGTAATCATTCCTCCGAAGTGTCCACCACATGGTCCTGAGTGACAGTGATGTAGAATAGCTCTTTGCTCCTCTTCCGGCGCACATCTTCGGATAATTTGATCGGCACAACGCTTGAACAAATACGGCTCATCCCACAATAAGTCATCTATTCCAACCTCTACTTTTTCTCATCTTGAAACTCCTAATTATAGTCCTCGTGGATTTCAAACTCTCTATACCTTTCTATATAACTCGATCTATCTCCTTCATAACTCTCCATCCATCTCTCAACTCTCGTATACCTCTCTCCACTCTTTCTCCCTTGTCGCCAACTTTACCCAATGGACTCCAGAACTTTTCTTCAACAACTCGGCAATATCCAATTCACTGATGACGAAACAATTTGTTGTTTACCAACCAAGTCTACCTTGGGAATCCTCTAAATAGAAAACACAGACCACCCTACTGGGGTATCTTCAATCCTGTAAAGACATTGACGACCAGGTGATCATTAAAGCTTTTACAGGAATTTGGACTACGGCCCGACTAGTCTCCATGAGAGTCCTGAGAAACCACATTTATTTCTCATCCGTTTTAAATATGAGAAGATTAAAGATGATATCCTGTCCAGTGGGCCTTGGACTTATAAGGATGAATGGCTAGCACTTTAGCAATACAATCCCAATATAAGTCTAGACGACCACTCCTTTCAAGCGATGAATATTTGGGTACGTATCTACAACATTCCCCTATCCTCCTTGCTTCTGAGGAATCAACCTACCACACAGGAGAATCCCTTGGAGCCTTCGTTGGTACAATAAAAAAATTGACACCAGGAAAATAGGCTTTAATATGATTGAATACCTCCGAGTTGGATTAACACTAGATGCATCCAAGCCGATTATGCGTTGTGTTGCTATTGGTGGGGGGTTATCCACCAGATTTTACCCACTTCAATATTAACATCTTCCCACAATATGTCACTATTGTGGTAAAGTTGGTCATTCAACGGATTTCTGTTCTATCCTAAACGAGACTCGTCCTGAACAACTACAATATGGCGACTAGCTCCGCTATGTTCCTAAGAAAAAGGATGCACAAACCAAACAAAAAGGACGGATTCGCTATTTAAACATTGGCCCTTCTAACATTCATTGTACACCAAATTCTTCTCAAACTTCAACAAAACACCAAGGTGACATCAATAAAACTGGTAAATCTCCTAAGCAATCACCCAATATAAGGCCCTCGATCTCTCCCTACTATTGCTAGTAGGCTGCAATCCCGTAGGTGCCCCCCCAACCATTACAAATGGTCTTCCCTACGCATAGCTCTAGCATTACTACAAGACAAAAGAACCATGATGACACCGGAAAAATCAGCTTAATGGAGCCGGAACTCCAAGATTTGGAGGCAGAACTAGCTGATGGTCTTGACCAGGAGGCAGCTGACTAGCTGAACAATGCGCCAACTCCCAAACGGCTTTCTCGTCCAAATTCAAATAGATGCACAAAAAGAACGTCATCTTCTGATGAGGGCCACAAGCCTAAACAACCTCGATCTTCAAACAGAAGCTCTAATGAAAAGGCTGGGATGAGCAGAACAAACAACTCTCCGGCGGCGGTTGATGATGATCAACCCCGTCGAGTCACATGAAACTATTATGTTGGAACTCTCAGGGTCTCGGCAACGCCCAGACAGTTCATGCTTTACAACGTGCTATCTCGATGCATGATGCCAACTTTCTATTTCTTTGTGAAACTAGGTTAAATAGACAAAATATGGATCGTATTAGGATTAAATTAGGAATGCATGGTTGCATAGCCATTGATTCCAGTCCTTCTTGTACAGGGCTTGCTATTATTTGGAATAATAAAACTTCTATTGATTTGCTTTCTTACTCGAATCATTATATTGCTGTTATTATTTCTTTTGGGCAAACACAATTCCATTTTTCCGGTTTACATAGTTTCGCTGAAACTGCAAACAAATATAAAACTTGGCAACTAATAGATTCTTCACAATCAGCCTCTTCCCTTCCATGACTTTTAGGAGGGAACTTTAATAAAATCCTATATGATAATGAAAAACAAGGCGGTATCCATCATGCGCGATCACAAAATAATAACTTCAGAGATTGTCTTACTAAGAATGATCTTTTTGATTGTCATCCAACGTCAAGATGGTTCACTTGGACTAGATCTAGACGTAATACAGAAATAATTATGAAAAGAATCGATCGATTCCTTGGTAATTCTGCCTGGTTTAACTCCTTTCCAAACTTTCAAGCTATATCTTTCTTTTTGGCACGTTCTGACCATTGCCTTATCTTACTTGATACTAGTCCACCTCGGACTCTCCGATCCAAAAACTTTAAAAACCTTTTTCGCTATGAGAATTGCTGGGCTGATAGCCCGAAAGTCTCATCTCGAATTAGAGAGATTTGGACTAACCCTTCTCGCTTGACCCTTGATAAATTTAAGGACATTGGACGATTTCTAGCCTCTTGGCAAATAAACAAACGTATTAAATCTAATGAACGTATCACTCAGCTTAATGATTTCACTAATATGTGCCTCAAACGACATCTCTCTAATGCGGACATCCAAAACCTTACTTCTGCTAAAAGTGAGCTTGATAGCTTGCTAAACGTGAAAGAAATATACTGGGCCCAACGAGCTCGAACACAATGGCAAGAACATGGTGAAAAAAAATACTTCTTTCTTTTATGCCAGAGCAAATAATCGATGGCAGAAGAATTATATTGTTGGGCTTTTCAATAACCAAAATATATGGCAAACACATATAGCAGATATCATGTTTACTGCTTGACTACTTTTGAAACCTCTTTTCGTCCTCCTCCCCCACTATTGCATCTTCTCTTATGGATAACATTCCCACTATTGTAACTGAACCGATGAATAATGACCTTATAAGGACTTCACAACAGACGAAGTCACTATTGTTTTCCGTGATATTGACCCCTGAAAAGCTTCAGGAGTCGATGGTTTCCCAAGTGGCTTCTTTAGGAAGCATTGGGGGATCCTTGGACAGGATTTTATAAACCTCTGCCTTCGACTCTTACGAGGGTCGGTTAATATGGAAGAGGTTAATCTGTAGTTGTATTCTTAATGAATACAACGCAGTCATCCGCAAAAAGTAGGTGGTTAATGCGAGGCTCATTCTTGCTAGCACAAAGTCCTAGAAGATTACCATTTTCTTGCTTAGCATTGATTATCATTTTGCGGTGATTTTGTTCGGCTTAAAGCGTGCATGTCTAAATGGGCTTTATTTTGAACCTGTTCGAATTTTATACGGGTAAAAATCTAATATTTTAGGATTAAGTTGTGTAATTATTTTCAAAATCCTATAATAAACTATTTCAACTCATAAAAATTGATTTAATATCATTTTATGATTGTTTTGTTGGGTTTAAGCTTGCGTGTCTAGTTGAGCTTCATAGAGAACCCGTTTGAATTTTAACCTAGTAAAAATCTAAAAATTTAAGATTAATTTTTATAATTAGGTTAAAAATCCCAGAATTAACTATCTGAACTCATAAAATTTTATTTAATATCATTTTGCGGTGATTTTGTTCGGCTTAAAGCGTGCATGTCAAAATGGGCTTTATTTTGAACCTGTTTGAATTTTATACTGGTAAAAATCTAAAATTTTAGGATTAAGTTGTTTAATTATTTTCAAAATCCTTTAATAAACTATATGAACTCATAAAAATTGTTTTAATATCATTTTATGATCGTTTTGTTGGGTTTAAAGCTTGCGTGTCTAGTTGGACTTCATAGAGAACCCGTTAGAATTTTAACCGAGTAAAAATCTAAAAATTTAAGATTAATTTTTATAATTAGGTTAAAAATCCCACAATTAACTATCTGAAGCCATAAAATTTTATTTAATATCATTTTTCGTTGATTTTGTTGGGTTTAAAGTGTGCATCTCTAAATGGGCTTTATTGTGAACCTGTTCGAATTTTAAATGAGTAAAAATCTAAAATTTTAGGATTAAATTGTATAATTAGGTTCAAAATCCTATAAGAAACTATTTGAACTCATAAAAATTGATTTAATATCATTTTACGATTGTTTTCTTGGGTTTAAAGCATGCGTGCCTAGTTAGGCTTCATAGAGAACCAATTTGAATTTTAACCGAGTAAAAATCAAAAAATTTGAGATTAATTTTTATAATTAGGATAAAAATCACACAATTAAATATCTGAACTCATCAAAATATATTTAATATCATTTTATGATCGTTTTGTAGAGTTTAAAGCATGCGTGTCTAGTTGAGCTTCATAGAGAACCTGTTCGAATTTTAACCGAGTAAAAATCTAAAAATTTAAGATTAATTTTTATAATTAGGTTAAAAATCACAAAATTAACTATTTGAACACATAAAATATTATTTAAAACCATTTTGCGGGGATTTGGTTCGGCTTAAAGCGTGCATGTCTAAATGGGCTTTATTTTGAACCTATTCAAATTTTAAACTGGTAAAAATCTAAAGTTTTAGAATTAAGTTGTGTAATTATTTTAAAAATCCTATAATAAACTATTTGAACTCATAAAAATTGATTTAATATCATTATATGATCGTTTTGTTGGGTTTAAAGCTTGCGTGTCTAGTTGGGCTTCATAGAGAACCCGTTCGAATTTTAACCGAGTAAAAATCTAAAAATTTAAGAATAATTTTTATAATTAGGTTAAAAATCTTACAATTAACTATCTGAACTCATAAAATTTTATTTAATATCATTTTGCGGGGATTTTGTTCGGCTTAAAGCATGCATGTCTAAATGGGCTTTATTTTGAAACTGTTCGAATTTTATACGGGTAAAAATCTAATATTTTAGGATTAAGTTGTGTAATTATTTTCAAAATCCTATAATAAACTATTTGAACTCATAAAAATTGATTTAATATCATTTTATGATCGTTTTGTTGGGTTTAAGCTTGCGCATCTAGTTGAGCTTCATAGAGAACCCGTTCGAATTTTAATCGAGTAAAAATCTAAAAATTTAAGATTAATTTTTATAATTAGGTTAAAAATCCCACAATTAACTATCTGAACTCATAAAATTTTATTTAATATCATTTTGCGGTGATTTTGTTCGGCTTAAAGCGTGCATGTCAAAATGGGCTTTATTTTGAACCTGTTCGAATTTTATACTGGTAAAAATCTAAAATTTTAGGATTAAGTTGTTTAATTATTTTCAAAATCCTATAATAAACTATATGAACTCATAAAAATTGTTTTAATATCATTTTATGATCGTTTTGTTGGGTTTAAAGCTTGCGTGTCTAGTTGGGCTTCATAGAGAACCCGTTCAAATTTTAACCGAGTAAAAATCTAAAAATTTAAGATTAATTTTTATAATTAGGTTAAAAATCCCACAATTAATTATCTGAAGCCATAAAATTTTATTTAATATCATTTTGCGTTGATTTTATTGGGTTTAAAGCGTGCATCTCTAAATGGGCTTTATTGTGTACCTGTTCGAATTTTAAATGAGTAAAAATCTAAAATTTTAGGATTAAGTTGTATAATTAGGTTCAAAATCCTATAATAAAATATTTGAACTCATAAAAATTGATTTAATATCATTTTACGATCGTTTTCTTGAGTTTAAAGCATGCGTGTCTAGTTAGGCTTCATAGAGATCCAGTTCGAATTTTAACCGAGTAAAAATCAAAAAATTTAAGATTAATTTTTATAATTAGGATAAAAATCACACAATTAAATATCTGAACTTATCAAAATATATTTATCATTTTACGAGCGTTATGTAAAGTTTAAAGGATGCGTGTCTAGTTGAGCTTCATAGAGAACCCGTTTGAATTTTAACCGAGTAAAAATCTAAAAATTTAAGATTAATTTTTATAATTAGGATAAAAATCACACAATTAAATATCTGAACTCATCAAAATATATTTAATATCATTTTAATATCGTTTTGTAAAGTTTAAAGCATGCGTGTCTAGTTGAGCTTCATAGAGAACCCTTTCGAATTTTAACCGAGTAAAAATCTAAAAATTTAAGATTAGTTTTTATAATTAGGTTAAAAATCTTACAATTAACTATCTGAACTCATAAAATTTTATTTAATATCATTTTGCGGGGATTTTGTTCGGCTTAAAGCATGCATGTCTAAATGGGCTTTATTTTGAACCTGTTCGAATTTTATACGGGTAAAAATCTAATATTTTAGGATTAAGTTGTGTAATTATTTTCAAAATCCTATAATAAACTATTTGAACTCATAAAAATTGATTTAATATCATTTTATGATCGTTTTGTTGGGTTTAAGCTTGCGTGTCTAGTTGAGCTTCATAGAGAACCCGTTCGAATTTTAACCGAGTAAAAATCTAAAAATTTAAGATTAATTTTTATAATTAGGTTAAAAATCCCACAATTAACTATCTGAACTCATAAAATTTTATTTAATATCATTTTGCGGTGATTTTGTTCGGCTTAAAGCGTGCATGTCAAAATGGGCTTTATTTTGAACCTGTTCGAATTTTATACTGGTAAAAATCTAAAATTTTAGGATTAAGTTGTTTAATTATTTTCAAAATCCTATAATAAACTATATGAACTCATAAAAATTGTTTTAATATCATTTTATGATCGTTCTGTTAGGTTTAAAGCTTGCGTGTCTAGTTGGGCTTCATAGAGAACCCGTTCGAATTTTAACCGATTAAAAATCTAAAAATTTAAGATTAATTTTTATAATTAGGTTAAAAATCCCACAATTAATTATCTGAAGCCATAAAATTTTATTTAATATCATTTTACATTGATTTTGTTGGGTTTAAAGCGTGCATCCTCTAAATGGGCTTTATTGTGAACCTGTTCGAATTTTAAATGAGTAGAAATCTAAAATTTTAGGATTAAGTTGTATAATTAGGTTCAAAATCCTATAATAAACTATTTGAACTCATAAAAATTGATTTAATTTCATTTTACGATCGTTTTGCTGGGTTTAAAGCATGCGTGCCTAGTTAGCCTTCATAGAGAACCAATTCGAATTTTAACCGAGTAAAAATCAAAAAATTTGAGATTAATTTTTATAATTAGGATAAAAATCACACAATTAAATATCTGAACACATCAAAATATATTTAATATCATTTTACGATCATTTTGTAGAGTTTAAAGCATGCGTGTCTAGTTGAGCTTCATAGAGAACCCGTTCTAATTTTAACCGAGTAAAAATCAAAAAATTTAAGATTAATATTTATAATTAGGTTAAAAATCATACAATTAAATATCTGAACTCATCAAAATATACATAATATCATTTTACGATCGTTATTTAAAGTTTAAAAGCATGCGTGTCTAGTTGAACTTCATAGAGAACCCGTTCGAATTTTAACCGAGTAAAAATCTAAAAATTTAAGATTAATATTTATAATTAGGTTAAAAATCACAAAATTAAATATCTGAACTCATCAAAATATACTTAATATCATTTTACGATCGTTATGTAAAGTTCAAAGCATGCGTGTCTAGTTGAGCTTCATAGAGAACCCGTTCGAATTTTAACCAAGTAAAAGTCTAAAAATTTAAGATTAATATTTATAATTAGGTTAAAAATCACAAAATTAACTATCTGAACTCATAAAATTTTATTTAATATCATTTTGCGGGGATTTTGTTCGGCTTAAAGCGTGCATGTCTAAATGGGCTTTATTTTGAACCTATTCAAATTTTAAACGGGTAAAAATCTAAAATTTTAGTATTAAGTTGTGTAATTATTTTCAAAATCATATAATAAACTATTTGAAGTCATAAAAATTGATTTAATATCATTTTACGATCGTTTTCTTGAGTTTAAAGCATGCGTGTCTAGTTAGGCTTCATAGAGAACCCGTTCGAATTTTAACCGAGTAAAAATCAAAAAATTTAAGATTAATTTTTATAATTAGGATAAAAATCACACAATTAAATATTTGAACTCAGCAAAATATATTTAATATCATTTTACGATCGTTTTGTAGAGTTTAAAGCATGCGTGTCTAGTTGAGCTTCATAGAGAACCCGTTCGAATTTTAACCGAGTAAAAATCAAAAACTTTAAGATTAATTTTTATAATTAGGATAAAAATCACACAATTAAATATCTGAACTCATCAAAATATATTTAATATCATTTTACTATCGTTTTGTAAAGTTTAAAGCATGCGTGTCTAGTTAGGCTTCATAGAGAACCCGTTCGAATTTTAACCGAGTAAAAATCTAAAAATTTAAGATTAATATTTATAACTAGGTTAAAAATCACACAATTAAATATCTGAACTCATCAAAATATACTTAATATCATTTTACGATCGTTATGTAAAGTTCAAAGCATGCGTGTCTAGTTGAGCTTCATAGAGAACCCGTTCGAATTTTAACCGAGTAAAAATCTAAAAATTTAAGATTAATTTTTATAATTAGGTTAAAAATCCCACAATTAACTATCTGAACTCATAAAATTTTATTTAATATCATTTTGCGGTGATTTTGTTCGGCTTAAAGCGTGCATGTCAAAATGGGCTTTATTTTGAACCTGTTCGAATTTTATACTGGTAAAAATCTAAAATTTTAGGATTAAGTTGTTTAATTATTTTCAAAATCCTATAATAAACTATATGAACTCATAAAAATTGCGTGTCTAGTTAGGCTTCATAGAGAACCTGTTCGAATTTTAACCGAGTAAAAATCAAAAAATTTAAGATTAATTTTTATAATTAGGTTAAAAATCCCACAATTAACTATCTGAAGCCATAAAATTTTATTTAATATCATTTTGCGTTGATTTTATTGGGTTTAAAGCGTGCATCTCTAAATGGGCTTTATTGTGAACTTGTTCGAATTTTAAATGAGTAAAAATCTAAAATTTTAGGATTAAGTTGTATAATTAGGTTCAAAATCCTATAATAAACTATTTGAACTCATAAAAATTGATTTAATATCATTTTACGATCGTTTTCTTGGGTTTAAAGCATGCGTGCCTAGTTAGGCTTCATAGAGAACCAGTTCGAATTTTAACCGAGTAAAAATCAAAAAATTTAAGATTAGTTTTTATAATTAGGATAAAAATCACACAATTAAATATCTGAACGCATCAAAATATATTTAATATCATTTTATGATCGTTTTCTAAAGTTTAAAGCATGCGTGTCTGATGTGAACACATCAATGCAAGCACAACACGATCCGGAGGTCTTGCCACAAGGACCTATTACTCGTTTTAAGGCTATGAAATTCAGGGAAGTACTTTTCCTTACTTGTGCTTTAATTCCAGATTCATTCGATAATGTTTGTGCCTTAGAACATAGGCTTTATAATGTGTTGCATGCTGATATATGACATATTAGACTATACTACTTATTATATATGTTTAAGTATGTATATATGCTATTAAGTATGTTATAAGGTTTGGTTTGATAGTGTTTATTATGTTTCTAACTTATTTATACGTTCTTGTGTGTTTTTGAATAAGTTTACAAGTGTTTCAACCTTGTGTATTACGAATGGATCCTTGTGCTGTTTTCCAATATAGGTAAACAAAGGTGTACCAGTGAGTTATGAAATGGATTCTTGTACTGTTTTCCAGTATAGGTAAACAGAGGTGTACCACTGAGTTACGAAATGGATTCTTGTACTGTTTTCCAACATAGGTAAACAGAGGTGTGCCAGTGTAAGAGCAGGCCAAACACAACCCTTCTTTTGGAATGATGAACGGCAACAAAGGATAAGGATGAGGGGTTTCTCATTCAAATTCAAACAATTAACACATGTTTAATGTGTTTTATGAGCCCAAACATGTGGTTGATATGAATGAAGCCTAGATGCAAGTTATTAAGCATTTGAATTTAATTTCAGCCAAGTATTCAAATTCGGCCAACTCCTTCATTCTCCTATATATTCTAAAATTTTTGTAAAGACAAGGATATACACACACTTTGAATAAAATTTATATTTGAGAGTTTTTCTCTTATTTGGTTCTTTTTAGAACTTTTCTGACATTCAAACTTGTTTTTGATTGTCAAATTCTTGATACTTCGGGTTCCTAGATTGCTATCTAGAGGGTCCAAGTCCTTTTGACGATAAACAGATTCGATTCGGGTTTGCTCAGTATATTGTGCAGGTTCTTTCGAGTTTAGCATGTCCAATTTGATCCAGCAACTTTCTGTCCTTTTCTTATCTCTTTCATTTTTCGTTTTATTTTACTTCATTGTTTTCCTATATAGGTAAACAATGTAAAATTTCTCTTCAAATGCCCAAATTATTATACTTATTTCCTATATAGGTAATCAGTGTAAACACTTGATTGTTTATGTTTTTCTTTTGCAGGAACTTGCTTACAACATTCCTAGATCCGCAACTTACGAAGAAAGTCCGTTTCGGCAGGCTACCTCGTATCAGTGTCTAGTTGAGCTTCATAGAGAACCTGTTCGAATTTTAACCGAGTAAAAATCTAAAAATTTAAGATTAATATTTATAATTAGGTTAAAAATCACAAAATTAACTATCTGAACTCATAAAATTTTATTTAATATCATTTTGCGGGGATTTTGTTCGGCTTAAAGCGTGCATGTCTAAATGGGTATATTTTGAACCTATTCAAATTTTAAACGGGTAAAAATCTAAAATTTTAGGATTAAGTTGTGTAATTATTTTCAAAATCCTATAATAAACTATTTGAACTCATAAAATTTGATTTAATATCATTTTATGATCGTTTTGTTGGGTTTAAGCTTGCGTGTCTAGTTGAGCTTCATAGAGAACCCGTTCGAATTTTAACCGAGTAAAAATCTAAAAATTTAAGATTAATTTTTATAATTAGGTTAAAAATCCCACAATTAACTATCTGAACTCATAAAATTTTATTTAATATCATTTTGTGGTGATTTTGTTCGGCTTAAAGCGTGCATGTCAAAATGGGTTTTATTTTGAACCTGTTCGAATTTTATACGGGTAAAAATCTAAAATTTTAGGATTAAGTTGTTTAATTATTTTCAAAATCCTATAATAAACTATATGAACTCATAAAAATTGATTTAATATCATTTTATGATCGTTTTTGTTGGGTTTAAAGCTTGCGTGTCTAGTTGGGTTTCACAGAGAACCCGTTAGAATTTTAACCGACTAAAAATCTAAAAATTTAAGATTAATTTTTATAATTAGGTTAAAAATCCAACAATTAATAATCTGAAGCCATAAAATTTTATTTAATATCATTTTGCGTTGATTTTATTGGGTTTAAAGCGTGCATCTCTAAGTGGGCTTTATTGTGAACTTGTTCGAATTTTAAATGAGTAAAAATCTAAAATTTTAGGATTAAGTTGTATAATTAGGTTCAAAATGCTATAATAAAATATTTGAACTCATAAAAATTGATTTAATATCATTTTACGATCATTTTGTTGGGTTTAAGCTTGCGTGTCTAGTTGAGCTTCATAGAGAACCCGTTCGAATTTTAACCGAGTAAAAATCTAAAAATTTAAGATTAATTTTTATAATTAGGATAAAAATCACACAATTAAATATCTGAACTCATCAAAATATATTTAATATCATTTTACGATCATTTTGTAAAGTTTAAAGCATGCGTGTCTAGTTGAGCTTCATAGAGAACCCGTTCGAATTTTAACCGAGTAAAAATCTAAAAATTTAAGATTGATATTTATAATTAGGTTAAAAATCACAAAATTAACTATTTGAACTCATAAAATTTTATTTAATATCATTTTGCGGGGATTTTGTTCGGCTTAAAGCGTGCATGTCTAAATGGGCTTTATTTTGAACCTATTCAAATTTTAAACCGGTAAAAATCTAAAATTTTAGGATTAAGTTGTGTAATTATTTTCAAAATCCTATAATAAACTATTTGAACTCATAAAAATTGATTTAATATCATTTTATGGTCGTTTTATTGGGTTTAAAGCTTGCGTGTCTAGTTGGGCTTCATAGAGAACCCGTTCAAATTTTAACCTTGTAAAAATCTAAAAATTTAAGATTAATTTTTATAATTAGGATAAAAATCACACAACTAAATATCTGAACTCATCAAAATAGATTTAATATCATTTTACGATCGTTTTGTTGGGTTTAAAGCATGCATGTCTAGTTGAGCTTCATAGAGAACCGTTCGAATTTTAACCGAGTAAAAATCTAAAAATTTAAAATTAATTTTTATAATTAGGATAAAAATCAAACAATTAACTATTTGAACTCATAAAATTTTATTTAATATCATTTTGCGGGGATTTTGTTCGGCTTAAAGCGTGCATGTCTAAATGGGCTTTATTTTGAACCTGTTCGAATTTTAAACGGGTAAAAATCTAAAATTTAAGATTAAGTTGTGTAATTATTTTCAAAATCCTATAATAAACTATTTGAACTCATAAAAATTGAGTTAATATCATTTTACGATCGTTTTGTTAGGTTTAAAGCATGTCTGTCTAGTTGAGCTTCATAGAGAACCCGTTCGAATTTTAACCGATTAAAAATCTAAAAATTTAAGATTAATTTTTATAATTAGGATAAAAATCACACAATTAAATATCTGAACTCATAAAATTTTATTTAATGTCATTTTGCGGGGATTTAATATCAAGGAAAAGTTCTAAAAAGAACCAGGTTTGAGAGAAAATCTCACAAAGTAATTTATTCATCAAAACTCTAACCTTGTCTTTACAAAATTATGGAAATATATAGGAATAAAGGAGAAGTTGGCCAAAATTGAATTTGTGGCCAATATTTGAACGAAAATAACTAAAATAAACCACTCAAGGCTTCATTTAATTTCAGCCAAGTGATTTGGCACATAAAACACATTTAACATGTGTTAAATGTTTGAATTTGAACACAAAACCACCCATTCTTATCCCTTGGGCTTTGGTCTTCAACAACAAGGGATTTGTTTGGCTGGAAATGCATTTACACACCCACACATGTGCATAAAAGGTTGCCATATGTGTCCCACATGCATGGCACATGCCTAGGACACATTCCCTTCGTGTAGGATAGATTTCAACTGCCGTAGATCACTTTAGCTTGAGTTGAGCTAGTTGGAAATTGAGTAGAGCTGAAACGAGCTAGCTGAGAGTGTAAGGAACTAAACGGAGCTGGGAGCAAAGCCTTTGAGCTCCTGGAGCTAAGGTGAGCTGCGTGCACTCCATTGAGCTTCTTCTGAGCTGAATAGACTCACTTGAGCTGGTGTTCAGCTGCATACACTCGCTTGAGCTGGAGGTGAGCTGAGTATGCCCACTTGAGCTAAGGTTCTCCTAAGTACCTATATCAGAACAAGGCAAACACATCTAAAAAGCCTTGTAGTCTTATTTTAACCACACAAACACACTCAAAACCAAATGCAAACATACTTAACATAGTATATACATACATAAACACATATACTAATATATATACCTAAATATGTCACATATCAGCATGCAACACATTATAAACAACATATTCTAAGGCATGAACATTCTCAAATGAATTTGAATTGTTAGCACAAGGAAAAGAGCTTCCCTGTATTTCTTTGCCTTAGAACGTGTGATAGGTCCTGATGGTAAGACCTCCGGATCAACCTGTTGAACTTGACATGATGTGCTCACATCAATAGTTTTCAAGTTCTAGGAGAGATAATCATCTTCACACTCTCGCTTGCTTAAACAAACACATTTAGGAGGGTGGGTTAGAGCCGCTTGAGGTTACTTGTCTAAGTAATTGCACTTAGGAGGGTGTCGAGGACACAACAACCATCAAATCATCTTCATCTTCAACCTTACGTCATCATTCCATCAACCAAACCAATGATACCATTAACATATCTTCTCTATTCCGCTGCATTCTACATCATTTGGCATCAGATTTAGGACGATTCTTGGAGATTCAAATATTGTTCTTGACATTTTTTCCAAATTGTGCTGCCAACACAAGATAAGGGGTTGTTCTTGATTTTTAGTGTGATTTCTTCCTAAGATTTTTATACTTTTCATATTTATTTAGTTTCTTTAAACCAAAAAAAAAACAAAAAAAGGAAAATATTATAAAAAAAAAAAAGATAGAACCTATATCTTTGTCCCCATTGTCCCCATTGCAGCAACATCCACTACAAGCCGTCGTCAAGAAACGTCATCCTCCATCGCTGTTTATGACGTCCACATTGATGCTAGTTCTTTTGGTTTTATCTTAACTTTCAAAGTTGATTATGGGTTGGGTAACAATTTCAAATTTAATTTTCTTTGAATCTTAGATTCAGGGTTCGTTTTTCAAGCTTTCATTGATTCATATACATCATCTAACATATTCTCTTTCTTGTGTTAATAGGATTACAAGTTGCATATCTCCTATCTCCTTGCAACTATATCTCAATTGGAGTCATTCTTTCTTTGGATTCCTAGTTCCTTAGGATTCTTTTGTTAGGATTCAAACTCCAATATAAATTTGTTGAATTGTGGCAGGAAATCCTTTAAAGTGTACAAGATCGACTTACTTGCCTAGCTAAGTTTTCTTTCTTGGAGTGATTCATGAGATTTCTTGTTTTATTTTCTATTTCTTTTAATTTTTTGAGTGATTTACAGAATGACAAAAGACACTAGAAAAGCACAGGAAGTGATAGTTCAGGTCAATGATATAGCTCATATCACAACATCTCTCAATGATATCTTAACAAGGCTCACCCAAACTGAAGACGAGGTACGAGCCATGAGAGAAGATAGGACAGTTCCACCAGAGCAACACCATCCAGCCCAAGCGGTTGAATATGTGGAATCACAGAGACAAGACTGACTAAACATAGGAGGAAACAATCGTATGGCACCAAGGCGTAACCCACGCTTTGATGAGCCCCGACAAGATGCCCAAGATCGTGATATCTTTTCAAAACCAAAGATCACAATTCCTCCATTCAAAGGAAAGTATGACCCAGATGGTTATTGTGATTGGGAAAGCAAAGTCGATCTTATCTTCTCCTACTACCCATGTCCCGACGAAGAACAAGTCCAGATGACAGTCTTCGATTTTTCTGACTATGCTCTATTTTGGTGGACTCAATTGACAAAGACTAGAAACAACAATGGGGAGGGTAGAGTACGTTCAGGGGAAGAGCTCAAACACATCATGAGGAGGTGTTTCATTCCCCCACACTACCAACGAGAGCTCAAACAAAGGCTTCAAAGATTGAGACAAGGTAGCAAAACAATCGAAGAATACTACAAAGAGATGGAAGCCTTAATCCAAAGAGCCAATATGCGAGAAGATGAAGATGACACATTGGCAAGGTTTATTCTGGGACTTAATGACAACATCCATGATGTACTTGATCTTCAGAACTATGCCGACCTTCCGAAGGCACTTCAAATAGCCATTGCCATTGAGAACCAACAACGGCAAAAGTTTCGACAAAAGGGCATATTATCCGTATGATAGAGGTGTTTCTTCACCTTCGCCTTTATCAACTACTACTAAACCTTTGGTAGATTCTAGTAGATTTAAGACCAAGGAGGAGGTGCCAACATCCTCAAGGAGAACAGAATCATCGTGATGTGGTGCGGAATCGGCGTGGTTAATGAAATGGTGGTGTTTGGTTGAAGATGAAGAAGATTTGATGGTGTAGTGATGGTTGTTGTGTCCTAAGAACCCTCTTGATCGCAATTGATCAAGCGATAGGCTCTAGCCCACCCTCCTAAACGCGATTGCTTAGGCAAGCGAGAGTGTGAAGATAGAATCATCAGCAATATATAGAGAAGATTGTGTTGAAACACTTCTAAAATTCACAAGCAAACAATACTTGCAAAAATATACTCAATAACATTTATTCTCAAAAGAATTATTCAAATTGTTCATCTTACAAGAGAATAGGCTACCTCCTTTTATAGCTTAAAGGAGCCAGCAAAATTCCTAAGAAATAGCTATTTAATCCCTAAAAATCATCACATTGATAGTTTAATAGAAATGAATCCCCTAAAATCATCATATGCTAATTAAAAGGAATCCTATGGAATAAATTAAAATACTAATAATTATAGTCAAATCTTTATAATCCAGCTTTGAATTATTTTATTTTAATATCTAATTCATGCAAAAGCTTTATATATTAGCTTTTGAGTTGAATTTTCAAAATCCCGTAATAATCCCGTATCTAGTTTTCTGCATGCGCAGTCTTCAGTAAAACGAACATATCTTGAGCTCCCGATGTCCGATTGATGTGTTTCAAGATGCGTTGAAAAGTTAACTGAATGGCGGTCAATTTATTAGCAGAACACTCTGCCCAGAAATGCCCAGATCCCATCCGAAAAGTCGTCACAAGTTGGCTGACTTTCCAGACATTTCAAAATGATTCAGTTTTCTGCCTGATGTGCATTGCTTTAGTCCTCTCATGCATGTATCATTCCCCCAGTCCTCAAAAAGATTCATCCTCGAATCTAAACCGGTGATTGGAGTAAATTCATCAAGGTACCATGGAAGAGAAGTCGTCTTAAAGAATCCTTGTGCTATGTTTCTTTTTCCAATGTGATTTACAAGTGACTTCTCATTTGCAGCAGCATCATAATTTTGGTCAAAAGACAAATCATTCTCAGTTTTAGGCTATTTAGCCTCTTCTAACTCAGTTTCCATATCCCCCTCACAAAAAGTCTGAATTTCATCAAAGTACATTTGTTTGGGAGAACTAACTTTTTTAGAGTCCACAACTAGGTCTTGCAAACAACTTTTTGTTTCAGCACATTTTGCAGGTTCTTCTTTGTTTGGTCGTTTACTATCACTTTGGACTAGGTATGATTGTTCTTCTTTCGAATTTGTTTTAAAAGGAATCCTATGAAATAAATTAAAATACTAATAATTATAGTCAAATCTTTATAATCCAGCTTTGAATTATTTTATTTTAATATCTAATTCATCCAAAAGCTTTATATATTAGCTTTTGGGTTGAATTTTACAAAATCCCGTAATAATCCCGTATCCAGTTTTCTGCATGCGTAGTCTTCAGTAAAACGAACATATCTTGAGCTCCCGATGTCCGATTGATGTGTTTCAAGATGCGTTGAAAAGTTAACTGAATGACGGTCAATTTATTAGAACACTCTGCCCAAAAATGTCCGGATCCCATTCGAAAAGTCGTTGCAAGTTGGCTAACTTTCTAGACTTTTCAAAATGATTCAACTTTCTGCCTGATGTGCATTGCATTAGTCCTCTCATGCATGTTTCACATCGTCCAAATCCCCTCTTATTGTTGAATCTTCCCAAAAGCAAGATCAGACTAGAGATGTTGAATATTTCAAATGCAAAGGGCACGGTCATTATCAACGTGATTGCCCAAACCAATGACTTTTCCTTATCCGAGATGATGGTGCCTATTAATCTGATTCAAAGAAGGAAGAGCAGAACATGTCCGAAGAGGATGTTGATCTCACCGAGTATGAAATTGAAGAACCTGATCCTAGATGTTTGGTGATCCGACAAGCTCTTAACATTCAAGTAGTCGATGATTCTGCTTTACAAAGAACCAACATCTTTCATTCTCGATGATCAATCAATGGCAAGATGTACTCTGTTATCATCGATAGTGGAAGTTGTGCAAATGTTGTGAGTAGTTATTTCGTGGATTCACTCAACCTACCTTGTGAGAGCCATCCCAAGCCATACTATCAACAATGGCTTCATGAAGGATCCGAATTGAAGGTAACCAAACGTTCTTTAATCACTTTCAATATGGGAAATTACCATGATGATGTTTCGTGTGATGTTATTCCTATGCAAGCTGCTCACTTGTTGCTCGGAAGACCATGGCAATATTATGATAGAGATGTAACCCACCATGGTAAGTTGAACAAATATTCACTTGTGTATAAAGGAAAAAAGTTCAACTTAGCCCCTTTAGACCCCAAAAATGTGTACAAAGATCAAATGAAAATGAAGCAGTTTTGTGAGGGGGTGGGAAAAATAGAAAAAAAAAGGATGATAAGAAGGCAAATACAAAAGAGGCCATTAGTAACAAAAGACAAATCATTAAAGGCCCAGGGTTGGTGAGTGGACCTAGTTGTTAGAAGAAAAGAGTGATTCAAAATATATATTCGAGTGAAAACGATGTGAGACAAGTTCTTTTCTCAAAACAACCTTGTATCCTTATTCGATTTAGGCAAAAAATTATTTAATCTCTAACCTTAACGAAAATTTGCCTAGTGTGTTTCTTTCTCTTTTACAGGAATTTCAGGATGTTTTAAGTGATCCACCTAACGGTTTGCCACCCGAAAGAGGTATTGAACACCAAATTGATCTAATTCTAGGTTCTTCTCTTCCAAACCGTCCATCTTATCGGTGTAATCCTGAAGAAACCAAGGAATTAGAAACACAAGTAGGTGAGTTGCTAGAGAAAGGCTACATTCGTGAGAGTCTTAGCCCTTGTGCCATTCCAGTACTCTTGGTGCCCAAGAAAGATGGTTCATATCGAATGTGTGTTGATTGTCATCCCATCAACCGAATCACCATAAAGTATAGGCATCATATCCCCCGCCTAGACGACAAGCTTGATGAACTTTATGGTGCATGTATCTTTAAAAAGATCGATTTGAAGAGCGGTTATCATCAAATCAGAATGAAGGAAGGAAATGAGTGGAAAACTGCTTTCAAGACAAAGTTTGGGTTATATGAGTGGACATTCATGCCTTTTGGCCTAACTAATGTGCCTAGCACATTCATGCGACTCATGAACCACGTTTTGAGGAACTTTATAGTTAAGTTTGTTGTTGTTTTCTATATGCTCTCTTTCTATCTTTATCATGGTTCTTATACCATGTATGTCTTACCTTCTTTTTTGTTACACTGCATAAACCACCCTTTCAAAGGGATTCCTCTAACACCTTCCATGGTGTACAATTATCAAACAAGACTACTTCTACCTTTTACCTTCTCTCCTTTGATGTTCAGTGGTTGCATCCAAGACCTGGAGTTTTGCTAACTCCATTGTTGTTTTCTTTCCCCCCCTAATGATGGTTTTCCTTCTAATATTTTTCTTTACCTTGTCAAGCAAGAACCCCATTTTTCAAATAGAGGTACTAAGGGGACCCCACCTTCTGATGAGGGTAACAAGCCTAAGCGCCCTTGACTAGTAACCAATGTTTTTTTAGATTTAGAAAAAGCTGGGATGAGCAGCAGAAAAAACTCTCCGGCGGAGGTTGATGGTGATCAACCCCGCCGAGCAAAATGAAAATCTTATGCTAGAATTGCTAGGGTCTCGGCAACACCCAAGCAGGTCTCACTCTACAACGTGCTACCTCTAAGCATGATGCCGACTTTCTTTTTCTTTGTAAAACTAGATTGAAAACAGACACAATATGGACCGTATTCGAATTAAGTTAGGAATGCAAGGTTGCATAGTCATTGATTCCAGCCCTTCCTGTACAGGGCTTGCTATTATTTGGAATAATAAAACTACTATTGATTTGCTTTCTTACTCGGATCGTCATATTGATGTCATTATACATTTCGGTCAATTGCAATTCCATTTTTCTGTTGTACACGGTTTTGCTGAAACGACATACAAATATAAAACTTGGCAACTAATGGACACATTACAATCAACTTCTTCCCTTCCATGGCTCTTAAGGGGAGATTTTAATGAAATCCTGCACGACAATGAAAAGCAAGGTGGTATCCATCGAGCAAGATCACAAATTAATAATTTTAGAGATTGTCTTTTGCGAAATGATATCTTCGATTGTAAACCAAAATCTGGATGGTTCACTTGGACTAGATCTGGACCTAATATTGAAACCATTATGGAAAGAATCGATAGATTCCTTGGTAACTCCTCTTGGTTTAATGTCTTTCCTAACTTCCAAGTTACGTCATTCTTTCAAGCCCGATCTGATCATTGTCCCATTTTACTGGACACTAGTCCTTCCCGTGCAATCGGATCGAAAGCTTCTAGGAACCTCTTCCGCTATGAGAATTGCTGGGCTGATAACCCAGAAGTCTTTTCTCGGGTTAGAGAGATTTGGTCTAACCCATCTAGCACGACCATTGTTAAACTTCATGAAATTAGGCGTTTTCTCGAATATTGGCAAACAAACCAACGTATCAAGTCGAATGAATGTATTAACCAGTTAACTGACTATATAAATACGTGCCCCAAGCGACAACTTTCAGATGATGATATCAATAATTTTATTTCTGCAAAAAAATGAGCTTGATAGCTTGCTTAACGCAAAAGAAATCTATTGGGCACAACGAGCCCGCACCACCTGGCTAGAACATGGTGACAAAATACTTCCTTTTTCCATGCAAGAGTAAACACTCGCCGGCAAAAAAACCATATTACTGGGCTTTTCAACAATGCGAACATCTGACAAACGCATACGGAAGATATCATGGCTACTGCCATTGATTACTTCCAGACTCTCTTCTCATCCTCTTCTCCTATTATTGCATCTTCCATTTTGGAAAACATTCCAAATATTGTTTTTGAGACCATGAACAATGACCTCAATAAGGAATTCACAGCAGACGAAATTACAGTTGCTTTTCGTGATATTGATCCGAGGAAAGCCCCGGGGGTTGATGGATTTCCGAGTGGTTTCTTTAGGAAGCATGGGATGTCCTTGGCCAAGACTTTATAAACCTCTATCTTAGACTCCTAAATGGGTCTGTTAACATGAAAGAGGTCAATCGTGCTATCATCGTTCTTATACCCAAAATTAGCGATCCCACAACTATGAGACATCTCAGACCTATTAGCCTTTGCACAGTTATCTATAAGACTGTTGCCAAAGTGCTTGTTAATCGTTTAAAATCCATCATTCCCTTATGTATAAGCGGTAATCAAGCGGCCTTTGTTCAAGGTAGGAACATAACCGACAATATTCTCATAGCCCACGAGCTTATCCACACGTTGAATACTGACGAGACATCCCTTGCCAAAGGCGCTAGTTTAAAGCTGGACATGGAGAAGGCTTTCGACCGTGTCGAATGGCCTTTTCTAGAACAAATTATGCTCCGTCTAGGCTTTCATGTCAACTGGGTCTCTCTTATTATGAATTGTGTCTCTTCCGTGTCTTTTTAAGTACGTGTCAATGATTCTCTTTCACGACCTTTTAGACTCAGAGAGGGTTTCGACAAGGGGATCCCCTTTCTCCTTTCTTATTTCTTTTTTGTACTCAAGGTCTTTCAGCATTGCTCAATGCTGAGAAAGCAATTGGCAACCTCCCTGGCCTTTGTGCTAGTAGGAATGGCCCCCATATAAATCACCTCCTCTTTGCAGATGATTGTGTGGTGTTCATTAAGAACACGACAACAGAAGCTCAACACCTAAAGGACGCTCTGCATACTTATGCAACTTCGTCTAGTCAAGCGGTGAATTTTGAAAAATCTACAATTTATTTTTCACGTAAAACCTCCACTTCCATTCGTTCAGAAATCAATAATATTCTCCATGAAAGAGAGGTCGATGACCCTGGTATTTATCTGGGAGTTCCACTTCTAATTGGGAAGAATAAGACAGCTGCTCTGGGTTTTACTAGAGATACAATGAACATCCGTCTTAGCAAATGGAACAAGCACTTGCTCTCCTTTAGCGGTAGAGAAACTTTCATCAAATCTGTCATACAATTAATGCCACAATATGTCATGTCTTGTTACCTTCTACCCCAAAACATTATCGATGATATGACTACTTCGATACGCCGCTACTGGTGGTCAGGGAAAGTCGATAAACGAGGATGACATATACTTCCATAGGACACTGTCTGTCTGCCGAAAACAGCCGGAGGTATAGGGTTTCGCGATCTACACTATTTCAACATTGCTTTACTTGGTAAGCAAATTTGGAGACTAATTTGTGAGCCTGATAATCTTCTTAGTCAGGTCTACAAGTGCAAATATTATCCATCGGGTTCTGTGCTCGAATCCGATTCCACTCGAAGATCTTCCTTTGCTTGGAAATGTCTTAATATAGCTATCTCTAAACTTGGAAATGGTTTCTTTAAACGGCCAAGTATGTCAAGTCAAATACAAATCCACTTCGACAATTGGGGAGGATCTAAGCCATTACACCTTTATGGAGATTATGAAGTGAATGAGGAAGTCCCTCTTCGAGCGGGTTTTTTTATGCTGTCTAATCTACCCCGATGGGATGAATCCAAGGTGAGAGATTATTTCTCTCACGAAGATGCTAATACAATCCTTAATGTACCAATTATTAATGATACGAAAGATACTACCCTTTGGGGTCATCACGACTCTAGTATCTATACGGTGCGTTCTGGTTATCAATTTCTTCAACTACAACTAGGGCCGGTTAACAAACCCTCTAGGCTATGGAAAATTCTTTCTAAGTTGCCTACGTTGCCTAAGGTTCGTTCCTTTGGGTGGTGATTAAGCCATGATGCTCTCCGGTCTGGCCACAAAATCCTCCAAGCAAATCTCGGTACTGGAGTTTGCCCAATTTGTAATACGGATATTGAAACTACCCTCCATGCTTTAAGGGATTGTCCTAGTGCTAGGGAGGCTCTCTGTTTGGCAGGTTTTCCAGGCCGAATTTTTTCTAATCTTCTATCTCCCCCCACCAGTGGCTTTCTGAAATTGCTGGTTTTCTTTCGTTGCACCAATTCTCCTTCCTGATAACAGTTCTATGGAATCTATGGAACTGTTGTAATGACTTTGTCCATAACAATCATCTCCAACCACCATGGTTGACTGTTTCCAATGCACAAAAACTCTTCGACGATTATACATCAGCCAATGATGCTCTCCATCTAAGGTCCCGACTAGCTGAGCCCACCTTTGCTCAGGCTAAATGGACGAAACCAAACCGCGGTTTCGTTAAGGTTAACACGGATGGCGCCTTTGACCCGATTTTAAAGGGAGCTGTTGCAGGTGTCATCGCTCGGGATTCTTCAGGTGCCGTCCTTGGTGGACGCTCTATGCCCCTCGCCTACTGCCCAGATCCGGCTTCTGCCGAAGCTCTTTCCATTCTAGAAGGACTTAATCTTGTTGTCGATAATGGTTGGACTAATGTCATCCTTGAGACCGATTCTGCATCCATTGCCAACAAAGTTAACAACACTCATCATCACGATCTTTCCATGGTGCAATCTTTAGTGTCTCGAATTCGTTCTACTCTTGGTACTTTGCCTGATTGTAAGATTTGTTATGTACCTAGAGATGCAAATGTTGTAGCCCATGTCTTAGCTTCAAGGGCTCTTCGTTCTTTTCGTTCTTGTTATTTTGACTGTAACTTTCCCAATTTTATTCGGGCTTCTATAAACTCGGAGAGGTTCTCCTCTTCTTCTCAATAAAACCATGGGTATTCTTTTCACCATAGGGGCTTACTCACCTCTCGAGGTGATGGGCTATAGTTTGTTTTTTAATGAGGCCCTTTCCTTCAAAAAAATTGCAACGGGTTCAATAAATAGCCCAATGAGATATGGACGCTTTGAATCCAACAAATCCACCACAAAATATGACTCAATTAAATGACATGAGTTCAAATAGTTAATTATGAGGCTCTGAATACGATTAAACAACTTAATGCCAATTTTATAGCACTTTACTCTGTTTAAATTCTAATGTGATCACTATAAAGCTCGTTTGCATATGCACACTATTAATCTAACAAAACGGAAAAAAATAAGAATAAATCAAATTTCATGAGTTCAAATAGTTAATTATGGGCTTTGGAACCAAATTATACAAATTAATCTTAACTTTAGAGAATTTTACTCAGTTAAAATTCCAATGATAGCCTAATGAGACTTGCACGCTTTATAAACATAACAAACCGAACACAAAATGAGATTCAATCAATTTACATGAGTTCAAATAGTTAATTATAAGCTTTTGAATTTGATTAAACAACTTAATCTCAAATTTGGAGCACTTTACTCTATTCCAACTCCAATGTGATCGCTATAAAGCTCCTTTAGATATGCACACTTGAAACCTAACAAAACGGCCGCAAAATAAGAATAAATCTAAACTTCATGAGTTCAAATATATAAGTATGGACTTTGGAACCAAATTATACAACTTAATCTTAAATTTAGAGCAATTTACTCGGTTCAAATTGCAATGGGTTCACTAAATAGACCAATGAGACATGGATGCTTTGAATCCAACAAATCCGCCACAAAATATGATTTAATTAAAAAACATGAGTTCAAATAGTTAATTATGAGCTTTTGAATATGATTAAACCACTTAATGTCAATTTTATAGCACTTTACTCTGTTTAAATTCTAATGTGATCACTATAAAGCTCGTTTACATATGCACACTACTAATCTAATAAAATGGACAAAAAATAAGAATAAATCAAATTTCATGAGTTCAAATAGTTAATTATGGGATTTGGAACCAAATTATACAACTTAATCTTAACTTTTGAGAAATTTATTCGGTTAAAATTCCAATGGGTTTACTAAATAGCCTAATGAGACTTGTACGCTTTAAACTTAACAAACTGTCCGCAAAATGAGATTCAATCAAATTGCATGAGTTCAAATAGTTAATTATGAGCTTTTGAATATGATTAAACAACTTAATCTCAAATTTAGAGCACTTTACTCGGTTTAAATTCTAATGTGATCGCTCTAAAGCTCCTTTAGATATGGACACTTTAAACCTAACAAAACGACCGCAAAATAAGAATAAATCAAAACTTCATGTGTTCAAATAGATAAGTATGGACTTTGGAACCAAATTATACAACTTAATCTTAATTTTAGAGCAATTTAGCTTTTTTCTCTCCTCTCCCTCTCTTCCATGCTTTCCCCTTCCCCTCTCCTTTCTTTTTTCTTCTCCGTTTCCTTTTTGGATATCAACTTTGTTTTTGTCTCAACGATGCCGTCGTTCTCCTCAGAGGGAGAGGAAGAATCAAGCATCCGCTCGAATCCTCCGACCAAGTTAAGTTGGTTTATTCTATTTCAACCTGTTTCCATTCTTTTTTATTTGTTTTCTCATTACTCCAACGATCGCCATCCCCTCCACGCTGAAGGTTTTGGCCCTTACAAATACTCAATGCCTAGTAGGACGGAACTATGGATCTGGTTGATCCATGATGATAGTTTCATAACATTTGGCAGCAACAATGGATCCGACTTGGATGATTTACCTTTGAATGTTCTCCCATTTGGTTACATTCTCAACATTGAAGGTATGTTACAAACTGGGGTTTTAGTCTCTCTTAGTTACTTCACTTTGAATCAAGTTCTTTGGTTCGGTGCTATTACAAACACAAGCATTCGTGTTCTTTACCAACTGATCACTTAGGTTTCTATCCTTTTTTTTATCACTGACCGACATAGCTTTCCCTGTCATTCTCTCAACCCTAACGGGATCTTCGAACTACGACAAATCAGTGACTCTTTTATTTAAGAGATACCTGAATCACAATATCGACCTCATGATCTTTGTGAGTCCTTGCTGCTCCACATACAAAACAATGATTCTGGTTTTCTGTTTCACACCCACAAGAACCGTGTATGCCACTGCTTTCGTGGGAAACAGGTTTTTGATGCGTTCGAGATTTCAGTTGCAAGAGAAACTTTGGAGGGTCTTTGACTCTAAGTTAAACCCTACTACTTTGGTAGAATTATTTTCTTTTTTATTGCTAATCTCCATTAGAGATCTTGTACTGTTGTTTTCAACTTGATCGTTGATGGTGATCGTAACAAATAACTTGTTACACACCCAAGACCGTGTCACAACTCCGACAACTTTGATATTAGTCCCCTCGAGCTTCACCAATGGGTCTAACACTTATAATCTTGTGGCGTGTGACCGATCATTTGACCACCATGGAGTCTGTTGTATTCCTGGTTGCGCATACAACTCTTTTATTAGCAACTTTATCGGCGTAAGGACTTTGGTTCTGGTTTATGATTGCATAAGTGATTTACCTTTTTACTACTATTTGAACCATGTTTTCTTTCATATCTTTGACAATTTTATGGTCTTAACACCCTTGCAAAAAGGTTTACCTAATACCTTTCATGCTGCACAACAAAGATTTGTTTTCTTTTTAAATTCCATTGTTTTTCTGGGTTTACTCTAGCTTTCAATCTTTGATAGGGAATCCAGCCACTACATATTACCTGCTTCCTTGTTGAAACAAAGGAGAGACGACGGTAGCACCCTATATCGGCTAACCGACAAGAGTTGATAATGGCATCCCCTTCTAAGTTTGTTGATCACTACAAAGGAGAACTAATTCCGTGTAGACATGTTCATCTTAATGAGAATTCATACCATTTGGAATTAGATTTCAGCCCAAACTGTTTTGACAATTTTATGGTTTTAACACCCTTGCAAAAAGGTTTACCTAATACCTTTCATGCTGCACAACAAAGATTTGTTTTCTTTTTAATTCCATTGTTTTTCTGGGTTTACTCCAGCTTTCAATCTTTGATAGGGAATCCAGCCACTACATATTACCTGCTTCCTTGTTGAAACAAAGGAGAGACGACGGTAGCACCCTATATCGGCTAACCGACAAGAGTTGATAATGGCATCCCCTTCTAAGTTTGTTGATCACTACAAAGGAGAACTAATTCCGTGTAGACATGTTCATCTTAATGAGAATTCATACCATTTGGAATTAGATTTCAGCCCAAACTGTTTTGACAATTTTATGGTCTTAACACCCTTGCAAAAAGGTTTACCTAATACCTTTCATGCTGCACAACAAAGATTTGTTTTCTTTTTAATTCCATTGTTTTTCTGGGTTTACTCCAGCTTTCAATCTTTGATAGGGAATCCAACCACTACATATTACCTGCTTCCTTGTTGAAACAAAGGAGAGACGACGGTAGCACCCTATATCGGCTAACCGACAAGAGTTGATAATGGCATCCCCTTCTAAGTTTGTTGATCACTACAAAGGAGAACTAATTCCGTGTAGACATGTTCATCTTAATGAGAATTCATACCATTTGGAATTAGATTTCAGCCCAAACTGTTTTGACAATTTTATGGTCTTAACACCCTTGCAAAAAGGTTTACCTAATACCTTTCATGCTGCACAACAAAGATTTGTTTTCTTTTTAATTCCATTGTTTTTCTGGGTTTACTCCAGCTTTCAATCTTTGATAGGGAATCCAGCCACTACATATTACCTGCTTCCTTGTTGAAACAAAGGAGAGACGACGGTAGCACCCTATATCGGCTAACCGACAAGAGTTGATAATGGCATCCCCTTCTAAGTTTGTTGATCACTACAAAGGAGAACTAATTCCGTGTAGACATGTTCATCTTAATGAGAATTCATACCATTTGGAATTAGATTTCAGCCCAAATTGTTTTGAAAGTTTGCTCCTATTATTGTTCCCATTATTGTTTCTTATTACTTTTAAATTCTTTTAATACTTCTTGATAATCTTTAATCTTTTCTCTCTTTGTTATTTTCATTTTATCCATGACTCTGTTGGACATAATCTACTACTTCACCTCTGTTTTCGACAAGGGCCATCGCTGGCCTTATCACCCGAGTCTACTGGTAATAGCCTCGCTTTGGTCCGCTTCTTTGGTTCGGCTACGACCTTCCGGCTTGAGTATATTATCGGGGCCTGCTTGGGAGGTTTTGTCTCGGCTTGCCTAGCCTTGGTTGGTAAGCCTTTCTCCATGTACTTGCAGCATGCTTTCTTTTTTGCTAACATAGCCAACGATTGTTTTGTTATTATCTTTTCGGTTCACTGGCACTTTAGTGACCTAATAAAATATAAGCATACTAATGCTACTATACCACCCTTGTATAGGGATCGTTCCAACACCTCTTATGGTGTATTCTCATCAACCAATGTTACTCATTTCATTGAGTTTCAATATAATAATATCGGGATATACCGGAAGCAACACTTACAAAAATTTCCAATACACTATGGTGGCCTTTACTTTTACAACGGTAAAGTTTACTCGAGTTTATCCTTTACTACAAGTGAAGCATTCACGGTTCCCACCAACACATCCCATGGATCTCGTTGAAAGCACCCTATATTTGGGACTCACCTTGTACCGCAAGGTTTGTCTCTACCCCGAGAATATATTCCACGTGAAGTATCTTATATCCTTTAAGCATAGAGACTTTAACTTACACTATAAAGCTTGTACTCCATATCGAATAAAAAATTCTACTTACTCTCAAGTTCCTATTTCTTCTCATATCCAAAGCAACAAGTCCTCTAAATCATATCTTTTAATGACTTCTACTTACTCTCAACTTCTTATCTCTTCTCATATCAAATACGGTAAGTCATGTATTCTTATTTCTTTTCATATTACATACAATAAGTCATATATTCCAACCTCTACTTTTTCTCATCTTGAAACTCCTAATTATAGTCCTCGTGGATTTCAAACTCTCTATACCTTTCTATATAACTCGATGTATCTTCTTCATAACTCTCCATCCATCTCTCAACTCTCGTATACCTCTCTCCACTCTTTCTCCCTTGTCGCCAACTTTACCCAATGGACTCCAGAACTTTTCTTCAACAACTCGGCAATATCCAATTCACTGATGACGAACAATTTTTTGTTTACCAACCAAGTCTACCTTGGGAATCCTCTAAATAGGAAACACAAACCACCCTACTGGGTATCTTCAATCCTCTAAAGACATTGACGACCAGGTGATCATTAAAGCGTTTACAGGAATTTGGACTACGGCCCGGCTAGTCTCCATGAGAGTCCTGAAACCACATTTATTTCTCATCCATTTTAAATATGAGAAGATTAAAGATGATATCCTGTCCAGTGGGCCTTGGACTTATAAGGATGAATGGCTAGAACTTTAGCAATACAATCCCAATATAAGTCTAGACGACCACTCCTTTCAAGCGATGAATATTTGGGTACGTATCTACAACATTCCCCCTATCCTCCTTGCTTCTGAGGAATCAACCTACCACACAGGAGAATCCCTTGAAGCCTTCGTTGGTACAATAAAAAAATTGACACCAGGAAAAAAGACTTTAATATGATTGAATACCTCCGAGTTGGATTAACACTAGATGCATCCAAGCCGATTAGGCGTTGTGTTGCTATTGGTGGGGGGTTATCCACCAGATTTTGCCCACTTCAATATTAACGTCTTCCAACAATATGTCACTATTATGGTAAAGTTGGTCATTCAACGGATTTCTGTTCTATCCCAATCGAGACTCGTCCTGAACAACTACAATATGGCGACTAGCTCCGCTATGTTCCTAATAAAAAGGATGCACAAACCAAACAAAAAGGACGGATTCGCTATTTAAACACTGGCCCTTCTAACATTCAGTGTACACCAAATTCTTCTCAAACTTCAGCAAAACACCAAGGTGACATCAATAAAACTGGTAAATCTCCTAAGCAATCACCTCAAATTAATGACCAAGTGTCTGCTCCAGGTACTGAATCCACTCAGAATACTTCAAAAGGCCCTCGATCTCTCCCTACTATTGCTAGTAGACTGCAATTCCGTAGGTGCCCCCCCAACCATTACAAATGGTCTTCCCTACGCATAGCTCTAGCATTACTACAAGACAAAAGAACCATGATGACACCGGAAAAATCAGCTTAATGGAGCCGGAACTCTAAGATTTGGAGGCAGAACTAGCTGATGGTCCTAACCAGGAGGCAACTGACTAGCTGAACAATGCGCCAACTCCCAAACGGCTTTCTCGTCCAAATTCAAATAGATGCACAAAAAGAACGCCATCTTCTTATGAGGGCCACAAGCCTAAACAACCTCGATCTTCAAACATAAGCTCAAATGAAAAGGCTGGGATGAGCAGAACAAACAACTCTCCGGCGGCGGTTGATGATGATCAACCCCGTCGAGTCACATGAAACTATTATGTTGGAACTCTCAGGGTCTCGGCAACGCCCAGGCAGTTCATGCTTTACAACGTGCCATCTCGATGCATGATGCCAACTTTCTATTTCTTTGTGAAACTAGGTTAAATAGACAAAATATGGATCGTATTAGGATTAAATTAGGAATGCATGGTTGCATAGCCATTGATTCTAGTCCTTCTTGTACAAGGCTTGCTATTATTTGTAATAATAAAACTTCTATTGATTTGCTTTCTTACTCGAATCATCATATTGATGTTATTATTTCTTTTGGGCAAACACAATTCCATTTTTCTGGTTTACATGGTTTCGCTGAAACTGCAAACAAATATAAAACTTGGCAACTAATAGATTCTTCACAATCAGCCTCTTCCCTTCCATGACTTTTAGGAGGGGACTTTAATAAAATCCTATATGATAATGAAAAACAAGGCGGTATCCATCGTGCGCGATCACAAAATAATAACTTCAGAGATTGTCTTACTAAGAATGATCTTTTTGATTGTCATCCAACGTCAAGATGGTTCACTTGGACTAGATCTAGACGTAATACAGAAACAATTATGAAAAGAATTGATCGATTCCTTGGTAATTCTGCCTGGTTTAACTTCTTTCCAAACTTTCAAGCTATATCTTTCTTTTTGGCACTTTCTGACCATTGCGTTATCTTACTTGATACTAATCCACCTCGGACTCTCCGATCCAGAAACTTTAAAAACCTTTTTCGCTATGAGAATTGCTGGGCTGATAGCCCGAAAGTCTCATCTCGAATTAGAGAGATTTGGACTAACCCTTCTCGCTTGACCCTTGATAAATTTAAGGACATTGGACGATTTCTAGCCTCTTGGCAAATAAACAAACGTATTAAATCTAATGAACGTATCACTCAGCTTAATGATTTCACTAATATGTGCCTCAAATGACATCTCTCTAATGCGGACATCCAAAACCTTACTTCTGCTAAAAGTGAGCTTGATAGCTTGCTAAACGTGAAAGAAATATACTGGGCCCAACGATCTCGAACACAATGGCAAGAACATGGTGAAAAAAAATACTTCTTTCTTTTATGCCAGAGCAAATAATCGATGGCAGAAGAATTATATTGCTGGGCTTTTCAATAACCAAAATATATGGCAAACACATATAGCAGATATCATGTTTAATGCTACTGACTACTTTTGAAACCTCTTTTCGTCCTCCTCCCCCACTATTGCATCTTCTCTTATGGATAACTTTCCCACTATTGTAACTGAACCGATGAATAATGACCTTATTAAGGACTTCACAACAGACGAAGTCACTATTGTTTTTCGTGATATTGACCCCTGAAAAGCTTCAGGAGTCGATGGTTTCCCAAGTGGCTTCTTTAGGAAGCATTGGGGGATCCTTGGACAGGATTTTATAAACCTTTGCCTTCGACTCTTACGAGGGTCGGTTAATATGGATGAGGTTAATCTGTAGTTGTATTCTTAATGAATACAACGCAATCATCCGCAAAAAGTAGGTGGTTAATGCGAGGCTCATTCTTGCTAGCACAAAGTCCTAGAAGATTACCATTTTCTTGCTTAGCATTGATCAGTGCTGATAGGCCTTGGGTACAGAAGACAAAAAGGAAAGGAGATAGAGGGTCCCCTCGCCGTAAACCTCTGTGAGGTTTAAAGGGCCGTAAAAGGGAATCGTTGACACGTACTTGGAAGGAAACAGAGGATATACGACTCATAATAAGGGAAACCCAGTGGGTATTAAAACTGAGCTTAAGCACAATTGGTTCAAGGAAAGGCCATTCGACACGGTCGAACGCCTTTTCCATGTTTAGCTTTAAGTTAGCGCCTTTGGCAAGTGAGGTCTCATCGGTATGTAAGGTTTGGATAAGCTCATGTGCAATGAGAATATTGTCAGTGATGTTCTGCCCTTGCACAAAAGCAACTTGATTACCACTTATGCATAAAGGTATAATAGATTTCAGAAGATTAACAAGTACTTTCGCAACTGTCTTGTAAAGGACTATGCAGAGGCTAATAGGCTCAACGCCTTAAAGATGCTTTACATATTTATGCTACTTTGTCTGGTCATGCGGTGAACTTTGAAAAGTCTACTATTTTTTTTTCCTGGAAAACCCCCACGCCGCTTCGAGCAGAAATTAATGATATCCTTCACGTAAGAGAAGTTGATGATCCAGGTATTTATCTGGGAGTCCCTCTCTAAATAGGGAAAAACAAAACTGCGGCCTTGGGTTTTACTAGGGATAAAATGAATGCCCGCCTGAGTAAGTGGGATAAACACTTTCTTTCCTTTATTGGTAGAGAAATTTTCATCAAATTCGTCATTCAATCTATGCGTCATCTATTCCAACCTCTACTTTTTCTCATCTTGAACTCCTAATTATAGTCCTCGTGGATTTCAAACTCTCTATACCTTTCTATATAACTCGATGTATCTTCTTCATAACTCTCCATCCATCTCTCAACTCTCGTATACCTCTCTCCACTCTTTCTCCCTTGTCGCCAACTTTACCCAATGGACTCCAGAACTTTTCTTCAACAACTCGGCAATATCCAATTCACTGATGACGAACAATTTTTTATTTACCAACCAAGTCTACCTTGGGAATCCTCTAAATAGGAAACACAAACCACCCTACTGGGTATCTTCAATCCTCTAAAGACATTGACGACCAGGTGATCATTAAAGCGTTTACAGGAATTTGGACTACGGCCCGGCTAGTCTCCATGAGAGTCCTGAAACCACAATTATTTCTCATCCGTTTTAAATATGAGAAGATTAAAGATGATATCCTGTCCAGTGGGCCTTGGACTTATAAGGATGAATGGCTAGCACTTGAGCAATACAATCCCAATATAAGTCTAGACGACCACTCCTTTCAAGCGATGAATATTTGGGTACGTATCTACAACATTCCCCCTATCCTCCTTACTTCTGAGGAATCAACCTACCACACTGGAGAATCCCTTGGAGCCTTCGTTGGTACAATAAAAAAAATTGACACCAGGAAAATAGACTTTAATATGATTGAATACCTCCGAGTTGGATTAACACTAGATGCATCCAAGCCGATTAGGCGTTGTGTTGCTATTGGTGGGGGGTTATCCACCAGATTTTGCCCACTTCAATATTAACGTCTTCCCACAATATGTCACTATTGTGGTAAAGTTGGTCATTCAACGGATTTCTGTTCTATCCCAATCGAGACTCGTCCTGAACAATTACAATATGGCGACTAGCTCCGCTATGTTCCTAAGAAAAAGGATGCACAAACTAAACAAAAAGGACGGATTCGCTATTTAAACACTGGCCCTTCTAACATTCAGTGTACACCAAATTCTTCTCAAACTTCAGTAAAACACCAAGGTGACATCAATAAAACTGGTAAATCTCCTAAGCAATCACCTCAAATTAATGACCAAGTGTCTGCTCCAGGTACTGAATCCACTCAGAATACTTCAAAAGGCCCTCGATCTCTCCCTACTATTGCTAGTAGGCTGCAATTCCGTAGGTGCCCCCCCAACCATTGCAAATGGTCTTCCCTACGCATAGCTCTAGCATTACTACAAGACAAAAGAACCATGATGACACCGGAAAAATCAGCTTAATGGAGCCGGAACTCCAAGATTTGGAGGCAGAACTAGCTGATGGTCCTGACCAGGAGGCAGCTGACTAGGTGAATAATGCGCCAACTCCCAAACGGCTTTCTCGTCCAAATTCAAATAGATGCACAAAAAGAATGCCATCTTCTTATGAGGGCCACAAGCCTAAACAACCTCGATCTTCAAATAGAAGCTCTAATGAAAAGGCTGGGATGAGCAGAACAAACAACTCTCCGGCGGCGGTTGATGATGATCAACCCCGTCGAGTCACATGAAACTATTATGTTGGAACTCTCAGGGTCTCAGCGACGCCCAGGCAGTTCATGCTTTACAACGTGCTATCTCTATGCATCATGCCAACTTTCTATTTCTTTGTGAAACTAGGTTAAATAGACAAAATATGGATCGTATTAGGATTAAGTTAGGAATGCATGGTTGCATAGCCATTGATTCTAGTCCTTCTTGTACAGGGCTTGCTATTATTTGGAATAATAAAACTTCTATTGATTTGCTTTCTTACTCGAATCATCATATTGATGTTATTATTTCTTTTGGGCAAACACAATTCCATTTTTCCGGTTTACATGGTTTCGCTGAAACTGCAAACAAATATAAAACTTGGCAACTAATAGATTCTTCACAATCAGCCTCTTCTCTTCCATGACTTTTAGGAGGGGACTTTAATAAAATCCTATATGATAATGAAAAACAAGGCGGTATCCATCGGGCGTGATCACAAAATAATAACTTCAGAGATTGTCTTACTAAGAATGATCTTTTTGATTGTCAGCCAACGTCAAGATGGTTCACTTGGACTAGATCTAGACGTAATACATAAACAATTATGAAAAGAATCGATCGATTCCTTGATAATTCTGCCTGGTTTAACTCCTTTCCAAACTTTCAAGCTATATCTTTCTTTTTGGCACGTTCTGACCATTGCCCTATCTTACTTGATACTAATCCACCTCGGACTCTCCGATCCAAAAACTTTAAAAACCTTTTTCGCTATGAGAATTGTTGGGCTGATAGCCCGAAAGTCTCATCTCGAATTAGAGAGATTTGGACTAACCCTTCTCGCTTGACCCTTGATAAATTTAAGGACATTGGACGATTTCTAGCCTCTTGGCAAATAAACAAACGTATTAAATCTAATGAACGTATCACTCAGCTTAATGATTTCACTAATATGTGCCTCAAACGACATCTCTCTAATGCGGACATCCAAAACCTTACTTCTGCTAAAAGTGAGCTTGATAGCTTGCTAAACGTGAAAGAAATATACTGGGCCCAACGAGCTCGAACACAATGGCAAGAACATGGTGAAAAAAAAATACTTCTTTCTTTTATGCCAGAGCAAATAATCGATGGCAGAAGAATTATATTGCTAGGCTTTTCAATAACCAAAATATATGGCAAACACATATAGCAGATATCATGTTTAATGCTACTGACTACTTTTGAAACCTCTTTTCGTCCTCCTCCCCCACTATTGCATCTTCTCTTATGGTTAACATTCCCACTATTGTAACTGAACCGATGAATAATGACCTTATTAAGGACTTCACAGCAGACGAAGTCACTATTGTTTTCCGTGATATTGACCCCCGAAAAGCTTCAGGAGTCGATGGTTTCCCAAGTGGCTTCTTTAGGAAGCATTGGGGGATCCTTGGACAGGATTTTATAAACCTCTGCCTTCGACTCTTACGAGGGTCGGTTAATATGGAAGAGGTTAATCGTGCTATCATTGTTCTTATACCTAAGATCAGCGAACCCACAACTATGTGTCATCTGAGGCCTATTAGCCTTTGCATAGTCCTTTACAAGATAGTTGATGTGAGCACATCTACACAAGCTCAATCAGCTGATCCGGAGGTCTTACCATCAGGACCCATCACTCGATCAAAGGCTAAGCAATTCAGGGAAGTTCTTATTCTTAAATGTTTACAAGTCTCAGAATCCCTTAATAATGCATATGCCTTAGAGAATAAACTTTACACTATGTTACATACTGATGTGTAACATCTTGTAACTATATAGTACTTAAGCTAGTATTGTGTTTATTAAGCATGTAAATAGGTGTGTTTTCAATAAGTTCAATAAGAACACAAGCTCATAATCATGTTTACCATGTTTCTTTAGCTTGTTACATGTTTTCCAATATGATAACTATGTTTTTCAGCTTGTTTTAACTTTCTTTAATAAGTTTACAATACTTATGATGGTATAACTTTTGTTTTCTCATAGGCACAAGGAAGAGTACCAAATGAAGGACTTCACCTTAGCTCGGGAAAAGCTCAATGGATTTCTAGCAGCTCGTTTCAGCTCAACTAATCCTCAACACTTCAGCTAGCTGAATTCAGCTCAACTCAGCTCCATTCAGCTCAACTCCAGCTCTACTAGCTCAACTCAAGCTGGTGAGTCCCGGGATAGCTCAAAGGTGTCCTCCACGTGGGAGAGTGTGTCATGGTCATGTGACCAGCATGAGGGGCGTCCACCATCCTTCCAAGCATGTGCATGGCATGTGGCAGATTCAAATTTCAAGATTTCCCTCCTTGAAGTTGGCGTCAAAGTAAGATAAGGACAAGGAGTTATTTCCTTTGAATTTCACACATAAAACACATGTGTTAAATGTTTGAAATTCAGTCTTCTCTCCCTCCAAAACCAGCCGGCCACAAAGGATAAGGATGAGTAGTTTTCTCATCCACATTTAACATAATTAACACATGTTAATTGTGCTTACATTTCAGCCACTCATCTGAAACTTCCAATTCAATTCTGGCCAAGTATTCTAGGCGCCAACTCCCTTGTACTAGCCTATATATATGTATACTTTGTAATGTAAAAAAGGAAAAAAGACAATTTGAATGAAATTTACTTTTGTGAGAATTTCTCTCATTTCGGTTCTTTTGAGAACTTTCTGACTTCTCAAGTTCGTTGCTTGCGTGGTCAACCCCTTTGATACTTTGGGTTCTCGGTTGTAGATAATCGAAGGGTCCAAGTCCGTCTGAAGCAAGTTCAAGATAAGGTTCGGGTTCGTTCAACAGATTGTTCGAGTTCATCCTTGGAGTTTGTTTCATTTTATTTCTTTTCCTTGTTTTTATTTCATTTTCGTACTACCCCTTGCATCCTATTTTTCAACCTTGTCAGAAACTTCATTTCTCACCAGTCACCTCACCAAAGACCAAACCTAGCCATAACCAAACCAATACTTTCAACGTTCCACCATTGTCAACTTCTCCGAGCCTTCATCTTCTACATTCTGTCTACCTAAATTTTTCAGCCCTTTTAAACACCAATTTGCAGCCATGCTTATTGCAGGAGACATCTTACTTCAATCCTAGATCCGGAAACAATCAAGAAGGCGTCCTCAACAAGGAGCCCTCTTATCATGTGGTAATCAGAGCCTAGGTTGGATTACAAGTAAGAATCATCTTCGTGAGTGCAAAAACAATCAAAAAACAAAAAAAAAGTCAAAAAAAAAAGTCAAAGTCAACTCTAGTTAAAAAAAAATTTCGAAAATTCAAAAAAAAATCAGAATATCAATAGTTGAAAGAAAAGCACTTCATGGTATTGAAAAGATGAAAGAAAATGCAAGTTTAATGTGTTCTACAGCATCAAACACTACCATAATCAACCGGGCATGAAGAATTGATTGTTCGGTGAAAGGAGAGTAGTAAGTGTTTCTTTGTAGTAAGTAATCCATTTTTTTTTTTTTTTTTTTTTTTTTTTTTTTCTTTTCTTTTTCTTTCTTTCTAACCTTTACCTTACTTTACATCACTTTTCTTTCCATTTAACACTAACCGAATTTGTTTTGGACAGAACCTTACATTTCGATTGTCACTAACCGTTGTTGTTAAAGACTAACACTTGTGACAGATTTGAAGAAAGTCTACGCTAGTCCTCTAAAGAACTTATAACGAGAGAAGGAGTGGTAAAAGGCATTTGTGTGTGTGAGATCAGAAGGGGAATCAAAAGAGCCATTCAAGTATTCCCGAGTGAAACACGAGTGTTGGAGTGCCATTTTTATTTTTCTTTGGAGTGAACTTGTGAGGATCTTGTGTGTGTACTTTGTGAGGTCCATTTATCCTTATTTTATTTTGTGTTGTTTGTTCTTTACTAACAATGGCAGGTTCAAATGGAGATCGTGATGATCAACAACAAAACGACGTTCAACCAAGCCTTATGATGCAAGCCATGCTTCGAGAAGTCCGAAGAGTAGTGCAATCAGAGATTGAACAATTGCACGTGAGAATGGACAAGATCGAGGGATCTCAAAACAATTCCCATGATGACAACAATGATGACGTTGAAGAAGTGCAAGAACCGAGGCAGAATGCTCCTAGAACAAATGGGAGGCGTGTACAACACCAGGCACAACTGGATGACAATTTGAACAACATCAAAGTTGCCATACCCCCTTTTCAAGGACGATCAGATCCGGATGCATATCTTGCGTGGGAAAGCAAGGTGGAGCACGTCTTTGATTGCTACAATTATTCTGACCAGAAGAAGGTTCGATTGGCAGCGATGGAGTTCGTTGACTATGCCTTAATTTGGTGGGATCAATTGATTCTAAGTAGAAGACGAACCGGTGAAGGTCCAATCAATACATGGGCAGAGATGAAAAGAATTTTGAGAAAGAGATTCGTACCATCCCATTACCATCGAGACCTATTTCAAAGGTTACAAACTTTGAAACAAGGAAATCGAAGCGTCGAAGATTATTTTAAAGACATGGAGATGGCCATGATGCGTGCTAACATTGAGGAAGACCGAGAAGCAACCATGGCGCGATTCCTTTCAGGTTTGAACACCGACATTGCCAATGCTGTTGAATTGCAACATTACGTCGAATTAGACGAAATGGTGCAAATGGCAATTAAGGTTGAGAGGCAGCAACGAAGAAAGATGTCGTCATCCCGAGGTAATAATTCTTTCAGACCTCCTTCCAATTCTGTTTTCAATCCTTCTAACAATTTCAGGAAACAAGTACCGTTTCAAAACAAAGAGAAGGGTGAAACGAGCAAGCCAAAGGCCCCGATTGTAGATGTTGGGCGTGGGAAGCAAAATGCACAACCAGAACGTCCAGAACGCTCAAGGGATATTCAATGCTTTAAGTGTCTTGGAAGAGGACATATTGCAAGCCAATGTCCTAATCGGAAGACTATGTTGATGTTAGAAAACGGAGAGATTGAGTCTGAATCCGACAATGAAGAACATGAACCTTTACACGAGGAAGACAAGGATGATGCGGATGATGCCTTGGATACATACATGACCGGTGAAGCACTTGTCATAAAAAGAAGTCTAAATGCTACACCTACACAAGACGACCAGCAACGAGAAAACATCTTCCATACTAGATGCCTCATTAACGACAAGGTATGTGTTGTCATTATTGATGGTGGTAGTTGTACTAATGTTGCAAGTTCTTTCATGGTTGATAAGTTAGGCTTAAAGACGACGAAGCATCCCAAACCATACCGTCTTCAATGGTTAAATGATGGCGGAGAAGTACGAGTTACTAGACAAGTTTCGGTACCATTTACCATAGGGAGGTATAAAGATGAAATCCTTTGTGATGTCGTCTCAATGGATGCGTGTCACCTACTTTTGGGACGTCCATGGCAATACGACAAAGGTACGTTGCATGATGGAATTACAAATCGATATTCTTTTACACATGCAGGTAAGAAGATCACCTTAGCACCTTTGACACCGAGTCAAGTGCAAGAAGATCAGGTTCGATTGAGAAAGAATGTCGAGGAAGTCAAAACAGAAAGGAAGAAGACGAACGTATATGCGAGCGGCAAGGATATCAGGAAATGTCTTTCCTCTCAACAAACTTTACTTATTTTAATGTATAAGGAGTATTGTTTGTTATCTGATATTCCTAATGATTTGCCTGCATCTATTACGTCTCTTTTGCAGGAGTTTGAAGATGTGTTTCCGGATGAGACACCGAGTGGGTTGCCACCTATTCGAGGTATAGAACATCAAATTGATTTCATTCCGGGAGCTACCATTCCAAATCGGCCAGCATATCGAAGTAATCCAGAAGAAACAAAAGAACTTCAAAAACAAATCACCGAGTTGATGGAAAAGGGTTACATTCGGGAAAGTTTAAGTCCGTGCGCTGTACCAGTGCTTTTAGTACCCAAGAAAGACGGAACATGGAGAATGTGTGTTGATTGCCGAGCGGTGAATCAGATTACCATCAAGTATAGGCATCCCATTCCTCGTCTTGATGACATGCTAGATGAGTTGTGTGGTGCGACCATATTTTCCAAAATTGATTTAAAGAGTGGATATCATCAGATTCGGATGCGAGAAGGCGACGAATGGAAGACAGCCTTCAAAACGAAATTGGGTCTGTACGAGTGGTTAGTGATGCCTTTCGGTTTAACTAACGCACCTAGCACCTTTATGCGTCTGATGAATCATGTTTTACGATCTTACATTGGAAAATATTGTGTTGTGTACTTTGATGACATTCTTATATACAGCAAGTCTTTGCAGGATCACGAGGAACACTTGAGGAATGTTCTTGGCACATTGAGAAAAGAAAGGTTATTTGGTAATCTGAAGAAATGTATGTTTTGTACTGATAAGGTTACCTTTCTTGGTTTTATCGTGACTGCACAGGGTGTGGAAGTCGATCCAGAAAAGGTGAAGGCGATTCAGGATTGGCCTCGACCGACATCAATAAGTCAGGTTAGATCTTTTCATGGTTTAGCTAGTTTTTATCGTCGGTTTGTACCTAATTTCAGTTCCATTACCGCCCCCTTAACCGGGATTATAAAGAAGAATTCAGTCTTCAATTGGGGTAATGAACAGGAAGAAGCCTTCTTGAAAATTAAGGATTATTTGACTAAGGCCCCAGTGTTAGCCTTACCTAACTTTGATAAAATGTTCGAGATTGAGTGTGATGCTTCAGGAATAGGAATTGGAGCCGTTTTATCACAGGAGAAGCGACCTATTGCCTATTTCAGCGAGAAGTTAAGTGGTGCTACCTTGAATTATCCAGTGTACGACAAAGAGATGTATGCATTGATTCGAGCTCTTGAAACATGGCAGCACTATCTCTTACCGAAAGAATTCGTAATTCACACCGATCACGAAGCTTTGAAGCACATAACAGGTCAGCATAAGTTGAATAAAAGGCATGCTAAGTGGGTTGAATTTCTAGAATCTTTTCCTTATGTCATTCGATATAAGAAAGGTAAAGACAACGTTGTAGCAGATGCCTTATCCCGTAGGTATGCACTTCTGAATTACTTAGACTCTCATTTGATTGGGTTTGCCTATATCAAAGAATTATATGCTACTGACCCTGATTTTGGAGAAAGATATACATTGTGTGAAAAGGGTGCAGATGAGAAATTTTATCGACATGATGATTATCTTTTCAAAGAAGGAAGACTCTGCATTCCTCAAGGGTCAATTCGAGAGGTCCTAATTCGAGAAGCTCATGAAGGAGGACTTATGGGACACTTTGGAGTCACCAAGACGTTACACATTCTCAAGGAGCACCTATTCTGGCCAAAGATGCGACGAGACGTCGAAAGGATGTGTGAACGATGCGTGACATGTAAGAAAGCAAAGTCGAAGGTATTACCACACGGTTTGTACTTACCTTTACCTATTCCCGACTCCCCCTGGACTGATATATCTATGGATTTTGTGTTGGGATTGCCTAGGACTAGGACAGGTAGAGATAGTATCTTTGTTGTGGTTGACAGGTACTCAAAGATGGCACACTTCATTGCGTGTCATAAGACCGATGATGCTGTTAATGTGGCTAACTTGTTCTTTAAGGAAATTGTGCGTTTACATGGTATTCCTAGGTCGATTGTTTCTGACAGGGATGTAAAATTCTTGAGTCACTTCTGGAGGACTCTTTGGAGCAAATTAGGTACGAAACTTATGTTTTCTACTACTTGTCATCCCCAAACTGATGGACAAACTGAGGTTGTTAATCGTATTTTATCTACTTTACTCCGTTCCATCATCAAAAAGAATATTAAGACGTGGGAAGATTGTTTGCCGCATGTTGAATTTGCATATAACCATGCCGTTCATTCTGCTACTAAAATGTCACCTTTTGAGGTTGTTTATGGATTTAATCCTATCACTCCTCTCGATATGTTGCCTTTGCCATATGAACAAGTGACGAACAGGGATGGACAATCCAAGGCTGATTATGTAAAGAAGTTGCATCAACAGGTTAAAGATAACCTTGAACGAAGGACTCAACAATACGAGAAGCAAGCGAACAAAGGACGTAAGCGAGTTACCTTCGATGTTGGAGATTGGGTTTGGATTCACTTCCGAAAGGAACGTTTTCCAACCCAACGACGGTCCAAGCTGTTACCACGAGGAGATGGTCCTTTTCAAGTGGTTGAGAAAGTGAACGACAATGCTTACAAGTTGGACTTGCCGGGTGAATACAATGTAAGTGCTACATTTAATGTTTCCGACTTATCCCCTTTTAATGATTCTGCAGATTTGAGGACAAATCCTTTTCAAGAAGGGGGGGATGATGTGAGCACATCTACACAAGCTCAATCAGCTGATCCGGAGGTCTTACCATCAGGACCCATCACTCGATCAAAGGCTAAGCAATTCAGGGAAGTTCTTATTCTTAAATGTTTACAAGTCTCAGAATCCCTTAATAATGCATATGCCTTAGAGAATAAACTTTACACTATGTTACATACTGATGTGTAACATCTTGTAACTATATAGTACTTAAGCTAGTATTGTGTTTATTAAGCATGTAAATAGGTGTGTTTTCAATAAGTTCAATAAGAACACAAGCTCATAATCATGTTTACCATGTTTCTTTAGCTTGTTACATGTTTTCCAATATGATAACTATGTTTTTCAGCTTGTTTTAACTTTCTTTAATAAGTTTACAATACTTATGATGGTATAACTTTTGTTTTCTCATAGGCACAAGGAAGAGTACCAAATGAAGGACTTCACCTTAGCTCGGGAAAAGCTCAATGGATTTCTAGCAGCTCGTTTCAGCTCAACTAATCCTCAACACTTCAGCTAGCTGAATTCAGCTCAACTCAGCTCCATTCAGCTCAACTCCAGCTCTACTAGCTCAACTCAAGCTGGTGAGTCCCGGGATAGCTCAAAGGTGTCCTCCACGTGGGAGAGTGTGTCATGGTCATGTGACCAGCATGAGGGGCGTCCACCATCCTTCCAAGCATGTGCATGGCATGTGGCAGATTCAAATTTCAAGATTTCCCTCCTTGAAGTTGGCGTCAAAGTAAGATAAGGACAAGGAGTTATTTCCTTTGAATTTCACACATAAAACACATGTGTTAAATGTTTGAAATTCAGTCTTCTCTCCCTCCAAAACCAGCCGGCCACAAAGGATAAGGATGAGTAGTTTTCTCATCCACATTTAACATAATTAACACATGTTAATTGTGCTTACATTTCAGCCACTCATCTGAAACTTCCAATTCAATTCTGGCCAAGTATTCTAGGCGCCAACTCCCTTGTACTAGCCTATATATATGTATACTTTGTAATGTAAAAAAGGAAAAAAGACAATTTGAATGAAATTTACTTTTGTGAGAATTTCTCTCATTTCGGTTCTTTTGAGAACTTTCTGACTTCTCAAGTTCGTTGCTTGCGTGGTCAACCCCTTTGATACTTTGGGTTCTCGGTTGTAGATAATCGAAGGGTCCAAGTCCGTCTGAAGCAAGTTCAAGATAAGGTTCGGGTTCGTTCAACAGATTGTTCGAGTTCATCCTTGGAGTTTGTTTCATTTTATTTCTTTTCCTTGTTTTTATTTCATTTTCGTACTACCCCTTGCATCCTATTTTTCAACCTTGTCAGAAACTTCATTTCTCACCAGTCACCTCACCAAAGACCAAACCTAGCCATAACCAAACCAATACTTTCAACGTTCCACCATTGTCAACTTCTCCGAGCCTTCATCTTCTACATTCTGTCTACCTAAATTTTTCAGCCCTTTTAAACACCAATTTGCAGCCATGCTTATTGCAGGAGACATCTTACTTCAATCCTAGATCCGAAACAATCAAGAAGGCGTCCTCAACAAGGAGCCCTCTTATCAATAGTTGCGAAAGTACTTGTTAATCGTCTGAAATCTATTATACCTTTATGCATAAGTGGTAATCAAGTTGCTTTTGTGCAAGGGCAGAACATCACTGACAATATTCTCATTGCACATGAGCTTATCCAAACCTTACATACCGATGAGACCTCACTTGCCAAAGGTGCTAACTTAAAGCTAGACATGGAAAAGGCGTTCGACCGTGTCGAATGGCCTTTCCTTGAACCAATTGTGCTTAAGCTCAGTTTTAATACCCACTGGGTTTCCCTTATTATGAGACGTATATCCTCTATTTCCTTCCAAGTACGTGTCAACGATTCCCTTTTACGGCCCTTTAAACCTCACAGAGGTTTACGGCAAGGGGACCCTCTATCTCCTTTCCTTTTTGTCTTCTATACCTAAGGCCTATCAGCACTGCTCAATGCTAAGCAAGAAAATGGTAATCTTCTAGGACTTTGTGCTAGCAAGAATGAGCCTCGCATTAACCACCTACTTTTTGCGGATAACTGCGTTGTATTCATTAAGAATACAACTACAGAAGCTCAACGCCTTAAAGATGCTTTACATATTTATGCTACTTTGTCTGGTCATGCGGTGAACTTTGAAAAGTCTACTATTTTCTTTTCCTGGAAAACCCCCACGCCGCTTCGAGTAGAAATTAATGATATCCTTCACGTAAGAGAAGTTGATGATCCAGGTATTTATCTGAGAGTCCCTCTCTAAATAGGGAAAAACAAAACTGCGGCCTTGGGTTTTACCAGGGATAAAATGAATTCCCGCCTGAGTAAGTGGGATAAACACCTTCTTTCCTTTAGTGGTAGAGGAATTTTCATCATATCCGTCATTCAATCTATGCCTCGGTATGTTATGTCTTGCTACCTTTTACCACAAAACATTATTGATGACATGACTACTTCGATATGCCGATATTGGTGGTCTAGAAAAGCTAAAAAACGAGGTTGACATATGCTTCCTTGAGACACTATCTGTATGTCGAGAGCAGCAAGAGGGATAGATTTTCGTGATCTTCACCACTTCAATGTCGCTTTACTAGGTAAACAAATCTGGCGTTTGGTCTGCGAACTTGATAACCTCCTTAGTCAGGTCTACAAATGCAAGTACTATCCCACGAGTTCTATCCTTGAATCTGATCATACTCAGAAATCTTCTTTTGCTTGGAAAGGAATTAGCATAGCCATCCATCTCTAAGCTTCGTAATGGTTTCTTCAAACGACCAGACATATCCAGTCAAGTTCAGATCCACTTTGATAAATGAGGTGGCTCTCAGCTTGTACACCTTTATGGTTTCTATGAGGTGAGTGACGAAGTCCCTCTTCGAGTAGGTACCTTCATGGTGCCTAACCTACCCCGTTGGGATGAATCAAAGGTAAGAGAATACTTCTCCCATGAAGATGCCAATACCATCCTTAATGTACCCATTATCAATGACATAAAAGACACCACCCTTTGGGGTCACCATGACTCTAGCATCTATACAGTACGGTCTGGTTACCAATTTCTGCAATTGCAGTCAGGGCCAATTAATAGGCCCTTTAAACTTTGGAAAATTCTATCTAAATTGCCTACTCTACCAAAGGTTCGTTCCTTTGAATGGTGCTTATGTCATGATGCTTTACCATCTATCCATAAACTCCTCCAGGAAAATATTGGTATAGGGGTATTCCCGATTTGCAATATGACCATTGAAACCACCCTCCATACTATGAGGAACTGTCCCAGTGCCAAAGAGGCACTCTAATTGGTAGGACTCCCCGCTCGAATTTTCTCCACCTCCTTTTCTTCTCCACACCAATGACTTTCTAAAGTTGTTGGGTTTCTTTCCCTCCACCAATTCTCTTTCCTCATAACGCTCCTTTGGAATTTATAGAACCGCTGTAATGATTTTTTCCATAACAACCATCTCCAACCGGTTTGGTTAACTGTTTCCAATGCCCAAACTCTTTATAATGAGTATACATCAATTAATGATGCTTCCCATCAACGCTCCCAGCTAGCCGAGCCCACTTTTGCTCAAGCTAGATAGACGAAACCGAACCCTGGTTTTGTCAAGATTAACATAGATGGCACCTTTGACCCTGTGTTAAACGGTGTTGCTGCAAGCTTAATCGCTCGAGATTCTTCTGGCTCTGTCCTTGGTGGTTGTTCTATGCCACTCATTTTCTTCCCGGATCCAGCTTCTATCGAGGCTCTTGCCATTTTGGAAGGATTAAAATTTGCGGCTGCTAATGGTTGGATTAATGTGATCGTTGAAACTGATTCAGCTTCCATTGTCAACAAGGTTAATAATGCTCATCACCAAGATCTCTCCACGGTGCGACATTTGGTGTCCCGCATCTGCTCCACTCTTCTTGGTACTTTGCCTGATTATAAGATTTGTTATATACTTAGAAACACAAACGTTGTAGCCCATGTCTTAGCTACTAGGGCTTTGCGATCTTTTATGTCTTGTTCTTTTGGTTTTATCTTTCCCGACTTTATTCGTGCCTCTGTAAACTCGGAGAGGTTATCCACTTCTTCTCAATAAAACCATGGGTACTTTTTTCCCCATAGGGGCCTACTCACCTCTCGAGGTGATTGGCTATAGTTTTTTTTAAAGAGGTTCTTTCCTTCAAAAAAATTGCAATGGGTTCACTAAATAGCCCAATGAGACATGGACACTTTAAACCCAACAAATCGACCACAAAATACGATTTAATTAAATTACAGGAGTTCAAATAGTTAATTATGAGATTTTAAATGATTAAACCACTTAATGTCAATTTTAGAGCACTTTACTCTGTTTTAATTCTAATGTGATCACTATAAAGCTCGTTTCGATATGCACACTATGAATCTAACAAAACGGACGCAAAATAAGAATAAAATCAAATTTCATGAGTTCAAATAGTTAATTATGGGCTTATGAACCAAATTATACAACTTAATAATAACTTTAGAGCATCTCACTCGGTTAAAGTTCCAATGGGTTTACTAAATAGCCCAATGAGACTTGCAAACTTTAAACTTAACAAACCGTCCACAAAATGAGATTCAATCAAATTACATGAGTTCAAATAGTTAATTATAATCTTTTGAATATGATTAAACAACTTAATCTCAAATTTAGAGCACTTTATTCTGTTTAAACTCCAATGCGACCGCTATAAAGCTCCTTTAGATATGAACATTTTAAACCTAACAAAACGAATGAAAAATACGATTAAATCAAACTTGATGTGTTCAAATAGATAAGTATGGACTTTGGAAACAAATTATAAAACTTAATCTTAATTTTAGAGCAATTTACTCGATTAAAATTCCAACATGTTCACTAAATAGCCCAATGAGACATGGACGCTTTAAAGCTAATAAACCGGTCACAAAATATGATTTAATTAAATTAAAGGAGTTCAAATAGTTAATTATGAGCTTTTGAGTATGATTAAACCACTAAATGTCAATTTTAGAGCAATTTACTCTATTTAAATTCTAATGTGATCACTATAAAGCTCGTTTAGATATGCACACTATGAATATGACAAAACAGATGTAAAATAAGAATAAATCAAATTTCTTGAGTTCAAATAGTTTATTATGGGCTTTGGAACCAAATTATACAACTTAATCTTAACTTTAGAGCATTTTACTCGGTTAAAATTCCAATGCGTTTACTAAATAGCCCAATGACACTTTCACGCTTTAAACATAACAAACCGACCATAAAATGAGATTTAATCAAATTAAATGAGTTCAAATAGTTAAAATAGAGCTTTTGAACATGATTAAACAACTTAATCTCAAATTTAGAGCACTTTACTTGGTTTAAATTCCAATGTCATCACTATAAAGCTCCTTTAGATATGCACACTTTAAACCTAACAAAACGACCACAAAATAACAATAAATCAAAACTTCGTGAGTTCAAAGAGATAAATATAGACTTTGGAACCAAATTATACAACTTAATCCTAATTTAGAGCAATTTATTCATTTAAAATTGCAATGGGTTCCCTAAATAGCCCAATGAGACATGGACGCTTTAAACCCATTAAACCGACCACAAAATACGATTTTATTAAATTACAGGAGTTTAAATCGTTAATTATGAGCTTTTGAATATGATCAAACCACTTAATGTCAATTTTAGAGCACTTTACTTTGTTTAAATTCTAATGTGATCACTATAAGGCTCGTTTAGATAAGCATACTATGAATCTAACAAAATGGACACAAAATAAGAATGAATCTAAATGGGCTTTATAGTGAACCCGTTCGAATTTTGAACGAGTAAATATATAAAATTTTAGGATTAAGTTGTATAATTAGGTTCAAAATCCTATAATAAACTTTTTAAACACATAAAAATTTATTTAATATCATTTTACAATAGTTTTGTTGGGTTTAAAGCATGCATATTTAGTTGGGCTTCATAGACAACCCGTTTGAATTATAACTGAGTAAAAATCCAAAAACTTAATATAAAGTTTTATAATTAGGTTAAAAATCCCACAATTAATTATTTGAACTCATAAATTTTTTTAATATCATTTTGCGGTGATTTTGTTGGGTTTAAAGCGTTCATGTCTAAATGGGCTTTACTGTGAACCTGTTCGAATTTTAAATGAGTAAAAATCTAAAATTTTTAGATTAAGTTGTATAATTAGGTTCAAAATCCTATAATAAACTATTTGAACTCATAAAAATTGATTTAATATCATTTTACGATCGTTTTGCTGCGTTTAAAGCATGTGTGTCTAGTTGGACTTCATAGAGAACCCATTCAAATTTTAAACGAATAAAAATCAAAAAATTTAGAATTAAGTTGTATATTTAGGTTCAAAATCCTATAATAATCTATTTAAACTCATAAAAATTGATTTAATATCATTTTACTATCGTTTTGTTGGGTTTAAAGCATGCGTGTTTGGTTGGGCTTCATAGAGAACCCGTTCGAATTTTAACCGAGTAAAAATCTAAAAATTTAAGATTAATTTTTATAATTAGGATAAAAATCCCACAATTAAATATCTAAACTCATAAAATTTTATTTAATATCATTTTGCGGTGATTTTGTTATGTTTAAAGCGTGCATGTTTAAATGGGCTTTATAGTGAACCTATTCAAATTCTAAACGAGTAAAAATCTAAAATTTTAGGACTAAGTTGTATAATTAGGTTCAAAATCCTATAATAAACTATTTGAACTCATAAAAAGTGATTTAATGTCATTTTACGATCGTTTTGTTGTGTTTAAAGCATGCATGTCTAATTGGGTTTCATAGAGAACCCGTTCGAATTTTAACCGAGTAAAAATCTTAAAATTTAAGATTAAGTTTTATAATTAGGTTAAATTCCCACAATTAATTATTTGAACTCATAAAATTTTATTTAATATTATTTTGCGGAAATTTTGTTGGGTTTAAAGCGTGTATGTCTAAATGGGCTTTATGTGAACCCATTCAAATTCTAAACGAGTAAAAATCTAAAATTTTAGGACTAAGTTGTATAATTAGGATCGTAATCCTATAATAAACTATCTAAACTCATAAAAATTGATTTAATATAATTTTACGATCGTTTTGTTGGGTTTAAAGCAAGCGTGTCTAGTTGAGCTTCATAGAGAACCCATACGAATTTTAACCGAGTAAAAATCTAAAATTTTAATATTAAGTTTTATAATTAGGTTAAAAAATACCATAATTAATTATTTGATCTCATAATATTTTATTTAATATCATTTTGCGGGATGTTGTTGGGTTTAAACCATGCATGTCTAAATGGGCTTTATTGTGAACATGTTCTAATTCTAAACGAGTAAAATCTAAAATTTAAGGATTAAGTTGTATAATTAGGATAAAAATCACACAATTAAATATATGAACTCATCAAAATAGATTTAATATCATTTTACGATCGTTTTGTTGGGTTTAAAGCATGTGTGTCTAGTTGAGGTTCATAGAGAACCCGTTCGAATTTTAACCGAGTAAAAATCTAAAAATTTAAGATTAATTTTTATAATTAGGAAAAAAATCACAAAATTAAATATCTGAACTCAAAATTTTTTATTTAATATCATTTTGCGGGGATTTTGTTCGGCTTAAAGAATGCATTTCTAAATAGGCTTTATTTTGAACCTATTCGAATTTTATACCGGTAAAAATCTAAAATTTTAGGATTAAGTTGTGTAATTATTTTCAAAATCCTATAATAAACTATATGAACTCATAAAAATTGATTTAGTATTATTTTATGATCGTTTTGTTGGGTTTAAAGCTTGCGTGTCTAGTTGGGCTTCATAGAGAACCCGTTAGAATTTTAACCGAGTAAAAATCTAAAAATTTAAGATTAATTTTTATAATTAGGTTAAAAATCCCACAATTAACTATATGAACTCATAAAATTTTATTTAATATCATTTTGCGGTGATTTTGTTCGGCATAAAGCGCGCATGTCAAAATGGGCTTTATTTTGAACCTGTTCGAATTTTATACGGGTAAAAATCTAAAATTTTAGGATTAAGTTGTTTAATTATTTTCAAAATCCTATAATAAACTATTTGAACGCATAAAAATTGATTTAATATCATTTTACGATCGTTTTCTTGGGTTTAAAGCTTGCGTGTCTAGTTGGGCTTCATAGAGAACCCGTTCGAATTTTAACCGAGAAAAAATCTAAAAAATTAAGATTATTTTTTATAATTAAGTTAAAAGTCCCACAATTAACTATCTGAACTCTTAAAATTTTATTAAATATCATTTTGCGGGGATTTTGTTGGGCTTAAAGCGTTCATGTCTAAATGGGCTTTATTTTGAACCTGTTCGAATTTGATACGTGTAAAAATCTAATATTTTAGGATTAAGTTGTGTAATTATTTTAAAAATCCAATAATAAACTATTTGAACGCATAAAAATTTATTTAATATCATTTTACGATCGTTTTCTTGGGTTTAAAGCTTGCGTATCTAGTAGGGCTTCATAGAGAACCCGTTCGAATTTTAACCGAGAAAAAATCTAAAAATTTAAGATTAATTTTTATAATTAGGTTAAAAGTACCACAATTAACAATCTGAACTCATAAAATTTTATTTAATATCATTTTGCGGGGATTTTGTTGGGCTTAAAGCGTGCATGTCTAAATGGGCTTTATTTTGAACCTATTCGAATTTTAAACGAGTAAAAATCTAAAATTTTAGGATTAAGTTGTATAATTATTTTAAAAATCCTATAATAAACTATTTGAACGCATAAAAATTGATTTAATATCATTTTACGATCGTTTTCTTGGGTTTAAAGCTTGCGTGTCTGGTTGGGCTTGATAAAGAACACGTTCGAATTTTAACCGAGTAAAAATTAAAAAATTTAAGATTAATTTTAATAATTAGGTTAAAAATCCCACAATTAACTATCTAAACTCATAAAATTTTATTTAATATCATTTTGCGGTGATTTTGCTGGGTTTAAAGCGTGCATCTCTGAATGGGCTTTATTGTGAACCTGTTAGAATTTTAAACGAGTAAAAATCTAAAATTTTAGGATTAAGTTGTATAATTATTTTTAAAATCCTATAATAAACTATTTGAACGCATAAAAATTGATTTAATATCATTTTACGATCGTTTTCTTGGGTTTAAAGCTTGCGTGTCTAGTTGGGATTCATAGAGAACTCGTTCGAATTTTAACCGAGAAAAAATCTAAAAATTTAAGATTAATTTTTATAATTAAGTTAAAAGTCCCACAATTAACTATCTGAACTCATAAAATTCTATTTAATATCATTTTGCGGGGATTTGGTTGGGCTTAAAGCGTGCATGTCTAAATGGGCTTTATTTTGAACCTATTCGAATTTTAAACGAGTAAAAATCTAAAATTTTAGGATTAAGTTGTATAATTATTTTAAAAATCCTATAATAAACAATTTGAACGCATAAAAATTGATTTAATATCATTTTACGATCGTTTTCTTGGGTTTAAAGCTTGCGTGTCTAGTTGGGCTTCATAGAGAACCCGTTCGAATTTTAACCGAGAAAAAATATAAAAATTTAAGATTAATTTTTTTAATTAGGTTAAAAGTCCCACAACTATTTGAACTCATAAAATTTTATTTAATATCATCTTGCGGGGATTTTGTTGGTCTTAAAGCGTGCATGTCTAAATGGGCTTTATTTTGAACCTGTTCGTATTAAAACGAGTAAAAATCTAAAATTTTAGCATTAAGTTGTATAATTAGGTTCAAAATCCTATAATAAACTATTTGAACTCATAAAAATTGATTTAATATCATTTTACTATCATTTTCTTGGGTTTAAAGCATGCGTGTCTAGTTGGGCTTCATAGAGAACCTGTTCGAATTTTAACCGAGTAAAAATCTAAAAATTTAAGATTAATTTTGCTAATTAGGTTAAAAATCCCACAATTAACTATCTGATCCCATAAAATTTTGTTTAATATCATTTTACGATGATTTTATTAGGTTTAAAGCGTGCATGTCTAAATGGGCTTTATTGTGAACCTGTTCGAATTTTAAATGAGTAAAAATCTAAAATTTTAGGATTAAGGTGTATAATTAAGTTTAAAATCCTATAATAAACTATATGAAATCATAAAAATTGATTTAATATCATTTTATTATCGTTTTGTTGGTTTTAATCCATATGTGTGTGGTTGGGCTTCATTGAGAACCCGTTCGAATTTTAACCGAGTAAAATCTAAAAATTTAAGATTAATTTTTATAATTAGGTTAAAAATCCAACAATTAAATATCTGAACCTATAAAATTTTATTTAATATTATTTTTCGGTGATTTTGTTCGGCTTAAAGCGTGCGTGCATGTCTAAATATGCTTTATTTTGAACCTGTTCGAATTTTAAACGGGTAAAAATCTAAAATTTTAGGATTAAGTAGTATAATTGGGTTCAAAATCTTATAATAAACTATTTGAACTCATAAAAATTGATTTACTATCATTTTACGATCGTTTTCTTGGGTTTAAAGCATGCGTGTCTAGTTGGGCTTCATAGAGAACCTGTTCGAATTTTAACCGAGTTAAAATTAAAAAATTTGAGATTAATTTTAATAATAAGGTTAAAAATCCCACAATTAATTATCTGAACCCATAAGTTTTTGTTTAATATCATTTTACGGTGATTTTATTAGGTTTAAAGCGTGCATGTCTAAATGGGCTTTATTGTGAACCTGTTCGAATTTTAAATGAGTAAAAATCTAAAATTTTAGGATTAAGGTGTATAATTAGGTTTAAAATCCTATAATAAACTATATGAAATCATAAAAATTGATTTACTATCATTTTACGATCGTTTTCTTGGGTTTAAAGCATGCGTGTCTAGTTGGGCTTCATAGAGAACCCGTTCGAATTTTAACCGAGTAAAAGTCTAAAAATTTAAGATTAATTTTTATAATTAGGTTAAAAATCCCCCAATTATCTATCTGAACCTATAAAATTTTATTTAATATCATTTTGCGGTGATTTTGCTGGGTTTAAAGCGTGCATCTCTAAATATGCTTTATTTTGAACCTGTTCGAATTTTAAACGAGTAAAAATCTAAAATTTTAGGATTAAGTAGTATAATTGGGTTCAAAGGCTTATAATAAACTATTTGAACTCATAAAAATTGATTTAATATCATTTTATGATCGTTTTCTTTGGTTTAAAGCTTGGGTGTCTAGTTGGGCTTGATAAAGAACCCGTTCGAATTTTAACCGAGTAAAAATTAAAAAATTTAAGATTAATTATAATAATTAGATTAAAAATCTCGCAATTAACTATCTGAACTCATAAAATTTTATTTAATATCATTTTGCGGTGATTTTGTTGGGTTTAAAGCGTGCATCTCTAAATGGGCTTTATTTTGAACCTGTTCGAATTTTATACGGGTAAAAATCTAAAATTTTAGGATTAAGTTGTTTAATTATTTTCAAAAATCCTATAATAAACTATTTGAACTCATAAAAATTGATTTAATATCATTTTTACGATCGTTTTGTTGGGTTTAAAGCTTGCGTGTCTAGTTGGGCTTCATAGAGAACCCATTCAAATTTTAACCGAGTAAAAATCTAAAAATTTAAGATTAATTTTTATAATTAGGTTAAAAATCCCACAATTAACTATCTGAAGCCGTAAAATTTTATTTAATATCATTTTGCGGTGATTTTGCTTGGTTTAAAGCGTGCATCTCTAAATGGTCTTTATTGTGAACCTGTTAGAATTTTAAACGAGTAAAAATCTAAAATTTTAGGATTAAGTTGTATAATTATTTTCAAAATCCTATAATAAACTATTTGAACGCATAAAAATTGATTTAATATCATTTTACGATCGTTTACTTGGGTTTAAAGCTTGCGTGTCTAGTTGGGCTTCATAGAGAACCCGTTCGAATTTTAACCTAGAAAAAATCTAAAAATTTAAGATTAATTTTTATAATTAGGTTAAAAGTCCCACAATTAACTATCTGAACTCATAAAATGTGACACCCCCACCCCGGGCCGGTAGGAAAGGGGCGTCACCGATCCTTGAGCACTCCGAAAACCCGGCCCGAACAATGGTTTACCAACTTAACTTAACCCGAAAGTACCGATTTTAGGGGTAAATTAAAACTTTTTCCTATTACTAGGCCTTTAAACCACTTAGCAACTTATATTTATTACTAAACATTCCCGAAACCTATTGTTCATTCAATAGTTCGATAATTCATTTATCCATTCCGTATAACAGTATCACTAGTTCGTTCCATTCCATTCCATAACATGCAATCCATTACAAATATACATACATATTAAACGTATCAAATATGTCATCATTCTTAAGTTATACAAATCTAAGCCCGAAGCTACCAAAATGTGGTTCAGTATATACAAACCGTCTAAAGTAATCAAAATGCATGGTCTAATTAAACAAGACTAGCCACCACTAGGAAATACAAAAAGATCATACTTGGCTTGTGAAGCTTGCCGATCCGAACGACGGAAATCCGGGAGCGAGCTATTAATCGATCAACCTGAAATGTTTGGGAAGAGCGAAGGGAGCGGGGGTAAGTACATAAGGTACTTAGTGAGGTAACGGAAAATCAAACCAATCCAAAACAGACCAAACATGTAATCCTTTCAATCTAAACATGAACCAATACAATCGAACATATATCAATTTAATCAGACATATAACAAATCAATCGAACATGAATCAGTCCAAAAGGCATATACCAAGTCAAGTACACATACCAATTCAATGTATAACAATCCAATTCAAGGTTCAACATGTGACAATCCGATTACATGTATCGATTTAATGTTCACTATATGACAATCCAAATGCATGTAACAATCCAATGTTCGATATATGACAATCCGATAAGTAATATGCCAATAACAAGTGCATTTTCATAACAAGTAATCATGCTTGCATTTAACTAACAATTATAGTGCAATTTAAATTCAAGTTAATTAAATCATTACAACCACCTTGGTATTTAGCTAGAAGATAATCGAATCTCCAACGAACTGTCGCCACATTATGCACCTATAGTGCTGGTCAAACCCTCCTACTGTCGCCAATGACCAAAAACGTACCCTCCGTCTGTCGCCAATAAGGGCCAATTGCCCCGGACCAAAGTCCTACCCGATACAATGAGCTCTAGATTCTAAGGCATGCCCTCCTATCTAACTAACTAGCTACCAAGGTTGTCGATTATCAATTTAAGCATATCAATCCAATATTCAATATCATTTCAATAACACGGTCCTCATAGACCAAGCCTCTTAGGCCATTGTGCCTAGGCTCATAAGAATTCATTTCATGTCATTTCATATACGTTACATTAAACATGCCAAGCACAAGCAAAATCAGAACTTTAATTGCATGGAACAAATGCATGTACACGTACCTTGCATCCCAAGCTTAAGCATGCCATTCATACCTCGGCATATGCAATGCATGGGTATGAACAAACCAAAACAAATACTTAACAAGCAATTCATATTCAATCAACATGCTAACAAATAACATGGCAACAAGCAAGTTCTCATAGCATTTCACTCTTCCCTTAAAGATTAGCCAAGTTTATATTAAGTCATATTTCATACCGGTTTAATCATAAACAAAAAAAATCAGAATTGGGTTAGGACCTAGTCCCAACCCCAAAGAAAGTCACACTCACAAACAATCCAAGCAAAACTCCTAAGGATTATGGATGATTGGCCCCTTGCTCCTTCTTTTGGCAAGCTCTTGCCTCAGCTCCTCTTCACTATCAACCTCTTTAGAGACCTCTAATACACACAAAATCACATACACAATATTAAAATACATTCAATTCACACATTTCATAATTAACAATTCCAAAACAACCAAAACAGTGAGATTAGTTTCCAGGACAGTTTGTGCAATGCTCACTAAACTATTTTTATCTTTTGATCCACATGTCCAAAATTTGCCCACTTTACCTCGTTTTAAAGCTAACGAAACCATCTTTTAAACCATATAAATCTTGAATTTTTCCTATGAACCCATCAATACCAGTTTTCGATCAAAGACAAGGCAATGCTGTTTCGGGACAGTCTGGACTAATCTTTTTGTTTCTCTTATATCTCCTAATTTACAAGGGCAAACGAGGTGAGGTTTTTTTCTAATTAAAGTAGACTCATACAAGTTCTAGACTGCTCATTTCCAGCCTTAAATTCCTTGTACATTAATCTAGGGAATTTTCCAAAGCTACTGTCCAGTACAGGCCTATTCTGGACAGATTTCACCTACAATAATTTTAGCTCAAAATTCATCAACCTTATCACCAATTCAACTCATCCAACACTTGTAAACTTTAGTAGGCTCAATTTTTAAGCACATTTTACCTATGCAACCATTTTTAATTATGCAATTCAACAAAGTTATCAGCTCATTTTATGAAGCCACCAAAATGTCACCTAATAGCTAGTCCAAAGCACTTTACCAATTCTAACACTTTCTTTCCTTCATCTTTTCAACCAAAACACCTACAATTTAATTTCCACACTCTTAAAACATTATCCTATGAATCCAACATTAAATTTCCAGATTCAACAATAACAATTAAGTCCATCAATTTCTCAATTCTAGCAAAATAGTCCAAACAATACATTTAGCACTTAATTCACTACCAAACTTTCTCATGCTTCATTTTACTTCAAATCAGTCCACATAAGACCATTTTAAGCATCCTAACATCAAAATCCTTCATAAATTTAACCACAAACAGTCCCTGCAACTTTCAAATTCATGCAATTAAATCCTCAAGCTCAAAGTCTCAACCAATCACAACAATACCAATTTCCAGCAACCTCCATTTAAGTTCTAACTTAAAAATAAACTAACTAAAAGCAACATACTAAATTTTCAGCCACGGAAACTAAACTAACAACCTTCAATTTCATTTTTAACTAAGTTTTCATGAAGTAAAATACATTACCTTATTGACCTTCCTAACTCAAGAATCTTGCTTTTAAACCTTCAAAATCTCACTTAAAACCTCACATGCAAGCAAGAGAAAATTTTCTCTCCTAGCACTCTTTCATGGCCGGCTAAAGAGAGGAAAATGGGTGAAGAAGATGAGTGAATAGTATTATTTTTCTCTCTCCCACTAACTTTTATTTCATCATTTTCCCCCCCATTTTTCTTATTTATTTAATTCAAACAAAAATCCACCTAATTATGGGACAAGGTGGCTGGTCAAAGGAGGTCTTGACATGTGTCCATGGCCTCCAATTCCTTGAAAATTTACATGCAATCTCTCTTTTCTTGAATTTTCACTTTTTGGTCCTTTTTCAATTTGGCCTCTAATTTTCAATTTCATTCAATTTAGTCCCTAATTATAGGATTTTATTAGGCCCAAATTAAATTAATTTAGTCCTTAACTCCTAGGCTATGTTTAGGGTATTACATAAAATTTTATTTAATATCATTTTGCGGGGATTTTGTTGGGCTTAAAGCGTGCATGTCTAAATGGGCTTTATTTTGAACCTGTTCGAATTTTAAACGAGTAAAAATCTAAAATTTTAGGATTAAGTTGTATAATTATTTTAAAAATCCTATAATAAACTATTTGAACTCATAAAAATTTATTTAATATCATTTTTACGATCGTTTTGTTGGGTTTAAAGCTTGCGTGTCTAGTTGGGCTTCATAGAGAACCCGTTCGAATTTTAACCGAGTAAAAATCTAAAAATTTAAGATTAATTTTTATAATTAGGTTAAAAATCCCACAATTAACTATCTGAAGCCATAAAATTTTATTTAATATCATTTTGTGGTGATTTTGCTGGGTTTAAAGCGTGCATCTCTAAATGGGCTTTATTGTGAACCTGTTAGAATTTTAAACGAGTAAAAATCTAAAATTTTAGGATTAAGTTGTATAATTATTTTAAAAATCCTATAATAAACTATTTGAACGCATAAAAATTGATTTAAAATCATTTTACGATCGTTTTCTTGGTTTAAAGCTTGCGTGTCTAGTTGGGCTTCATAGAGAACCCGTTCGAATTTTAACCGAGAAAAAATCTAAAAATTTAAGATTAATTTTTATAATTAGGTTAAAAGTCCCACAATTAACTATCTGAACTCATAAAATTTTATTTAATATCATTTTGCGGGGATTTTGTTGGGCTTAAAGCGTGTATGTCTAAATGGGCTTTATTTTGAACCTTTTCGAATTTTAAACGAGTAAATATCTAAAATTTTAGCATTAAGTTGTATAATTAGGTTCAAAATCCTATAATAAACTATTTGAACTCAAAAAATTTGATTTACTATCATTTTACGATCGTTTTCTTGGGTTTAAAGCATGCGTGTCTAGTTGGGCTTCATAGAGAAACTGTTCGAATTTTAACCGAGTAAAAATCTAAAAATTTAAGATTAATTTTTATAATTAGGATAAAAATCACACAATTAAATATCTGAACTCATAAAATTTAATTTAATATCATTTGCGGGGATTTTGTTCGGCTTAAACCGTGCATTTCTAAATGGGATTTATTTTGAACCTGTTCGAATTTTATACGGGTAAAAATCTAAAATTTTAGGATTAAGTTGTGTAATTATTTTCAAAATCCTATAATAAACTATATGAACTCATAAAAATTGATTTAATATCATTTTATGATCGTTTTGTTGGTTTTAAAGCTTGCGTGTCTAGTTGGGCTTCATAGAGAACCCGTTAGAATTTAACCGAGTAAAAATCTAAAAATTTAAGATTAATTTTTATAATTAGGTTAAAAATCCCACAATTAACTATCTGAAGCCATAAAATTTTATTTAATATCATTTTGCGGTGATTTTGCTGGGTTTAAAGCGTGCATCTCTAAATGGGCTTTATTGTGAACCTGTTAGAATTTTAAACGAGTAAAAATCTAAAATTTTAGGATTAAGTTGTATAATTATTTTTAAAATCCTATAATAAACTATTTGAACGCATAAAAATTGATTTAATATCATTTTACGATCGTTTTCTTGGGTTTAAAGCTTGCATGTCTAGTTGGGATTCATAGAGAACTCGTTCGAATTTTAACCGAGAAAAAATCTAAAAATTTAAGATTAATTTTTATAATTAGGTTAAAAGTCTCACAATTAACTATCTGAACTCACAAAATTTTATTTAATATCATTTTGCGGGGATTTTGTTGGGCTTAAAGCGTGCATGTCTAAATGGGCTTTATTTTGAACCTATTCGAATTTTAAACGAGTAAAAATCTAAAATTTTAGAATTAAGTTGTGTAATTATTTTCAAAATTCTATAATAAACTATATGAACTCATAAAAATTGATTTAATATCATTTTATGATCGTTTTGTTGGGTTTAAAGCTTGCGTGTCTAGTTGGGCTTCATAGTGAAACCGTTAGAATTTTAACCGAGTAAAAATCTATAAATTTAACATTAATTTTTATAATTAGGTTAAAAATCCCACAATTAACTATCTGAAGCCATAAAATTTTATTTAGTATCATTTTGCGGTGATTTTGCTGGGTTTAAAGCGTGCATCTCTAAATGGGCTTTATTGTGAACCTGTTAGAATTTTAAACAAGTAAAATTCTAAAATTTTAGGATTAAGTTGTATAATTAGGTTCAAAATCCTATAATAAACTATATGAAATCATAAAAATTGATTTAATATCATTTTACGATCGTTTTCTTGGGTTTAAAGCTTACGTGTCTAGTTGGGCTTCATAGAGAACCCGTTCGAATTTTAACCGAGAAAAAACTAAAAATTTAAGATTAATTTTCCTAATTAGGTTAAAAGTCCCACAATTAACTATCTGAACTCATAAAATTTTGTTTAATATCATTTTGCGGGGATTTTGTCGGGCTTAAAGCGTGTATGTCTAAATGGGCTTTATTTTGAACCTTTTTGAATTTTAAACGAGTAAAAATCTAAAATTTTAGCATTAAGTTGTATAATTAGGTTCAAAATCCTATAATAAACTGTTTGAACTCATAAAAATTGATTTACAATCATTTTACGATCGTTTTCTTGGGTTTAAAGCATGCGTGTGTAGTTGGCTTCATAGAGAACCCGTTCGTATTTTAATCGAGTAAAAATCTAAAAATTTAAGATTAATTTTTATAATTAGGTTAAAAATCCCACAATTAACTATCTGAACTCATAAAATTTTATTTAATATCATTTTGCATTGATTTTGTTGGGTTTAAAGCGTGCATTTCTAAAAGAGCTTTATTGTAAACTTGTTCGAATTTTAAACGAGTAAAAATCTAAAATTTTAGGATTAAGTTGTATAATTATTTTAAAAATCCTATAATAAACTATATGAACTCATAAAAATTGATTTAGTATCATTTTACGATCGTTTTGTTGGGTTTAAAGCATGCGTGTCTAGTTGGGCTTCATAGAGAGACCGTTCGAATTTTAAACGGATAAAAATCTAAAAATTTAAGATTAATTTTTATAATTAGGTTAAAAATTCCACAATTAACTATCTGAACTCATAAAATTTTATTTAATATCATTTTGCGGGGATTTTGTTGGGTTTAAAGCGTGCATGTCTAAATGTGCTTTATTGTGAACCTATTCGAATTTTATACGGGTAAAAATCTAAAATTTTAGGTTTAAGTTGTGTAATTATTTTCAAAATCATGTAATAAACTATTTCAACTCATAAAAATTGATTTAATATCATTTTATGATCGTTTAGTTGGGTTTAAAGCATGCGTGTCTAGTTGGGCTTCATAGAGAACCCGTTCGAATTTTAACCAAGTAAATATCTAAAAATTTAAGATTAATTTTTATAATTAGGATAAAAATCACACAATAAAATATCTTAACTCATAAATTTTATTTAATATCATTTTGCGGTGATTTTGTCGGGTTTAAAGAGTGCATGTCTAAATGGGCTTTATTGTGAATCTGTTCGAATTTTAAACGAGTGAAAATCTAAAATTTTAAGATTAAGTTGTATAATTAGGTTCAAAATCCTATAATAAACTATTTGAACTCATAAAAATTGATTTAATATAGTTTTATGATCGTTTTGAAGGGTCTAGAGCTTGCGTGTCTAGTTGGGCTTCATAGAGAACCCGTTCGAATTTTAACCGAGTAAAAATATAAAAATTTAAGATTAATTTTTATAATTCGGTTAAAAATCCCAAAATTATCTATCTGAACTCATAAAATTTTATTCCCTGTATTTCTTTGCCTTAGAACGTGTGATAGGTCCTGATGGTAAGACCTCCGGATCAACCTGTTGAACTTGACATGATGTGCTCACATCAATAGTTCTTCAAGTTCTAGGAGAGAGAATCATCTTCACACTCTCGCTTGCTTAAACAAACACATTTAGGAGGGTGGGTTAGAGCCGCTTGAGGTTACTTGCCTAAGTAATTGCACTTAGGAGGGTGCCGAGGACACAACAACCATCAAATCATCTTCATCTTCAACCTTATGCCATCATTCCATCAACCAAACCAATGATACCATTAACATTCTTCTCTATTCCGCTGCATTCTACATCATTTGGCATCAGATTTAGGACGATTCTTGGAGATTCAAATATCGTTCTTGACATTTTTTCCAAATTGTGCTGCCAACACAAGATAAGGGGTTGTTCTTGATTTTTTAGTGTGATTTCTTCCTAAGCTTTTTATACTTTTCATATTTATTTAGTTTCTTTAAACCAAAAAAAAACAAAAAAAAGTGAAGCAAAAATAAGGAAAATATTATAAAAATATATATATAGAACCTATATCTTTGTCACCATTGTCCCCTATTGCAGCAACATCCACTACAAGCCGTCGTCAAGAAACGTCATCCTCCATCGCTGTTTATGACGTCCACATTGATGCTTGTTTTTTTGGTTTTATCTTAACTTTTAAAGTTGAATATGGATTGGGTAACAATTTCAAATTTAATTTTCTTTCAATCTTAGATTCAGGGTTCGTTTTTCAAGCTTTCATTGATTCATATACATCATCTTACATATTCTCTTTCTTATGTTAATAGAATTACAAGTTGCATATCTCCTATCTCCTTGCAACTATATCTCAATTGGAGTCATTCTTTCTTTGGATTCCTAGTTCCTTAGGATTCTTTTGCTAGGATTCAAACTTCAATATAAATTTGTTGAATTGTGGCAGGAAATCCTTTAAAGTGTACAAGATCGACTTACTTGCCTAGCTAAGTATTTCTTTCTTGGAGTGATTCATGAGATTTCTTGTTTTATTTTCTATTTCTTTTAATTTTTTTGAGTGATTTATAGAATGACAAAAGACACTGGAAAAGCACAAGAAGTGATAGTTCAAGCCAATGATATAGCGCAAATCACAACATCTCTCAACGATATCTTAACAAGGCTCACCCAAACTGAAGACGAGGTACGAGCCATGAGAGAAGATAGGACAGTTCCACCAAAGCAACACCATCCAGCCCAAGCGGTTGAATATGTGGAATCACAGAGACAAGACTGACTAAACATAGGAGGAAACAATCGTATGGCACCAAGGCGTAACCCACGCTTTGATGAGCCCAACAAGCTGCCCAAGATCGTGATATCTTTTCAAAACCAAAGAAATTCCTCCATTCAAAGGAAAGCATGACCTAGATGGTTATTGTGATTGGGAAAGCAAAGTCGATCTTATCTTCTCCTACTACCCATGTCCCGACGAAGAACAAGTCTAGATGATAGTCTTCGAGTTTTCTGACTATGCTCTATTTTGGTGGACTCAATTGAAAAAGACTAGAAACAACAATGGGGAGGGTAGAGTACGTTCAGGGGAAGAGCTCAAACACATCATGAGGAGGTGTTTCATTCCCCCACACTATCAACGAGAGCTCAAACAAAGGTTTCAAAGATTGAGACAAGGTAGAAAAACAGTCGAAGAATACTACAAAGAGATGGAAGCCTTAATCCAAAGAGCCAATATCCGAGAAGATGAAGATGACGCATTGCTGATAAGTGCTCAACTCAGTATCACTTTTTACACATTTTATGGGCATTAATCACCGAATTTACACCCACTCGGACCAATTCATGTACTTAATGTGATATATTTAGAAGTTATGCTTATAGAGATAATATTTACAGAAAAGGCTTGTTTTACTGCATTTTTATATCTGTGCAGGAGAACCAGTGTCGCGGCAGCGACAAAACTATTTGAACTCATAAAAATTGATGTAATATCATTTTATGATCGTTTTGTTGGGTTTAAAGCTTGCGTGTCTAGTTGGGATTCATAGAGTACACGTTCAAATTTTAACTGAGTAAAAATCTAAAAATTTAATATTAATTTTAATAATTTGGTTAAAAATCCCACAATTAAATATCTGAACTCATAAAATTTTATTTAATATCATTTTGCGGTGATTTTGCTGGGTTTAAAGCGTGCATCTCTAAATGGGCTTTATTGTGAACCTGTTAGAATTTTAAACGAGTAAAAATCTAAAATTTTAGGATTAAGTTGTATAATTATTTTTAAAATCCCATAATAAACTATTTGAACGCATAAAAATTGATTTAATATCATTTTACGATCGTTTTCTTGGGTTTAAAGCTTGCGTGTCTAGTTGGGATTCATAGAGAACTCGTTCGAATTTTAACCGAGAAAAAATCTAAAAATTTAAGATTAATTTTTATAATTAGGTTAAAAGTCTCACAATTAACTATCTGAACTCACAAAATTTTATTTAATATCATTTTGCGGGGATTTTGTTGGGCTTAAAGCGTGCATGTCTAAATGGGCTTTATTTTGAACCTATTCGAATTTTAAACGAGTAAAAATCTAAAATTTTAGAATTAAGTTGTGTAATTATTTTCAAAATTCTATAATAAACTATATGAACTCATAAAAATTGATTTAATATCATTTTATGATCGTTTTGTTGGGTTTAAAGCTTGCGTGTCTAGTTGGGCTTCATAGTGAAACCGTTAGAATTTTAACCGAGTAAAAATCTATAAATTTAACATTAATTTTTATAATTAGGTTAAAAATCCCACAATTAACTATCTGAAGCCATAAAATTTTATTTAGTATCATTTTGCGGTGATTTTGCTGGGTTTAAAGCGTGCATCTCTAAATGGGCTTTATTGTGAACCTGTTAGAATTTTAAACAAGTAAAATTCTAAAATTTTAGGATTAAGTTGTATAATTAGGTTCAAAATCCTATAATAAACTATATGAAATCATAAAAATTGATTTAATATCATTTTACGATCGTTTTCTTGGGTTTAAAGCTTACGTGTCTAGTTGGGCTTCATAGAGAACCCGTTCGAATTTTAACCGAGAAAAAACTAAAAATTTAAGATTAATTTTCCTAATTAGGTTAAAAGTCCCACAATTAACTATCTGAACTCATAAAATTTTGTTTAATATCATTTTGCGGGGATTTTGTCGGGCTTAAAGCGTGTATGTCTAAATGGGCTTTATTTTGAACCTTTTTGAATTTTAAACGAGTAAAAATCTAAAATTTTAGCATTAAGTTGTATGATTAGGTTCAAAATCCTATAATAAACTGTTTGAACTCATAAAAATTGATTTACAATCATTTTACGATCGTTTTCTTGGGTTTAAAGCATGCGTGTGTAGTTGGCTTCATAGAGAACCCGTTCGTATTTTAATCGAGTAAAAATCTAAAAATTTAAGATTAATTTTTATAATTAGGTTAAAAATCCCACAATTAACTATCTGAACTCATAAAATTTTATTTAATATCATTTTGCATTGATTTTGTTGGGTTTAAAGCGTGCATTTCTAAAAGAGCTTTATTGTAAACTTGTTCGAATTTTAAACGAGTAAAAATCTAAAATTTTAGGATTAAGTTGTATAATTATTTTAAAAATCCTATAATAAACTATATGAACTCATAAAAATTGATTTAGTATCATTTTACGATCGTTTTGTTGGGTTTAAAGCATGCGTGTCTAGTTGGGCTTCATAGAGAGACCGTTCGAATTTTAAACGGATAAAAATCTAAAAATTTAAGATTAATTTTTATAATTAGGTTAAAAATTCCACAATTAACTATCTGAACTCATAAAATTTTATTTAATATCATTTTGCGGGGATTTTGTTGGGTTTAAAGCGTGCATGTCTAAATGTGCTTTATTGTGAACCTATTCGAATTTTATACGGGTAAAAATCTAAAATTTTAGGTTTAAGTTGTGTAATTATTTTCAAAATCATGTAATAAACTATTTCAACTCATAAAAATTGATTTAATATCATTTTATGATCGTTTAGTTGGGTTTAAAGCATGCGTGTCTAGTTGGGCTTCATAGAGAACCCGTTCGAATTTTAACCAAGTAAATATCTAAAAATTTAAGATTAATTTTTATAATTAGGATAAAAATCACACAATAAAATATCTTAACTCATAAATTTTATTTAATATCATTTTGCGGTGATTTTGTCGGGTTTAAAGAGTGCATGTCTAAATGGGCTTTATTGTGAATCTGTTCGAATTTTAAACGAGTGAAAATCTAAAATTTTAAGATTAAGTTGTATAATTAGGTTCAAAATCCTATAATAAACTATTTGAACTCATAAAAATTGATTTAATATAGTTTTATGATCGTTTTGAAGGGTCTAGAGCTTGCGTGTCTAGTTGGGCTTCATAGAGAACCCGTTCGAATTTTAACCGAGTAAAAATATAAAAATTTAAGATTAATTTTTATAATTCGGTTAAAAATCCCAAAATTATCTATCTGAACTCATAAAATTTTATTCCCTGTATTTCTTTGCCTTAGAACGTGTGATAGGTCCTGATGGTAAGACCTCCGGATCAACCTGTTGAACTTGACATGATGTGCTCACATCAATAGTTCTTCAAGTTCTAGGAGAGAGAATCATCTTCACACTCTCGCTTGCTTAAACAAACACATTTAGGAGGGTGGGTTAGAGCCGCTTGAGGTTACTTGCCTAAGTAATTGCACTTAGGAGGGTGCCGAGGACACAACAACCATCAAATCATCTTCATCTTCAACCTTATGCCATCATTCCATCAACCAAACCAATGATACCATTAAGATTCTTCTCTATTCCGCTGCATTCTACATCATTTGGCATCAGATTTAGGACGATTCTTGGAGATTCAAATATCGTTCTTGACATTTTTTCCAAATTGTGCTGCCAACACAAGATAAGGGGTTGTTCTTGATTTTTTAGTGTGATTTCTTCCTAAGCTTTTTATACTTTTCATATTTATTTAGTTTCTTTAAACCAAAAAAAAACAAAAAAAAGTGAAGCAAAAATAAGGAAAATATTATAAAAATATATATATAGAACCTATATCTTTGTCACCATTGTCCCCTATTGCAGCAACATCCACTACAAGCCGTCGTCAAGAAACGTCATCCTCCATCGCTGTTTATGACGTCCACATTGATGCTTGTTTTTTTGGTTTTATCTTAACTTTTAAAGTTGAATATGGATTGGGTAACAATTTCAAATTTAATTTTCTTTCAATCTTAGATTCAGGGTTCGTTTTTCAAGCTTTCATTGATTCATATACATCATCTTACATATTCTCTTTCTTATGTTAATAGAATTACAAGTTGCATATCTCCTATCTCCTTGCAACTATATCTCAATTGGAGTCATTCTTTCTTTGGATTCCTAGTTCCTTAGGATTCTTTTGCTAGGATTCAAACTTCAATATAAATTTGTTGAATTGTGGCAGGAAATCCTTTAAAGTGTACAAGATCGACTTACTTGCCTAGCTAAGTATTTCTTTCTTGGAGTGATTCATGAGATTTCTTGTTTTATTTTCTATTTCTTTTAATTTTTTTGAGTGATTTATAGAATGACAAAAGACACTGGAAAAGCACAAGAAGTGATAGTTCAAGCCAATGATATAGCGCAAATCACAACATCTCTCAACGATATCTTAACAAGGCTCACCCAAACTGAAGACGAGGTACGAGCCATGAGAGAAGATAGGACAGTTCCACCAAAGCAACACCATCCAGCCCAAGCGGTTGAATATGTGGAATCACAGAGACAAGACTGACTAAACATAGGAGGAAACAATCGTATGGCACCAAGGCGTAACCCACGCTTTGATGAGCCCAACAAGCTGCCCAAGATCGTGATATCTTTTCAAAACCAAAGAAATTCCTCCATTCAAAGGAAAGCATGACCTAGATGGTTATTGTGATTGGGAAAGCAAAGTCGATCTTATCTTCTCCTACTACCCATGTCCCGACGAAGAACAAGTCTAGATGATAGTCTTCGAGTTTTCTGACTATGCTCTATTTTGGTGGACTCAATTGAAAAAGACTAGAAACAACAATGGGGAGGGTAGAGTACGTTCAGGGGAAGAGCTCAAACACATCATGAGGAGGTGTTTCATTCCCCCACACTACCAACGAGAGCTCAAACAAAGGTTTCAAAGATTGAGACAAGGTAGAAAAACAGTCGAAGAATACTACAAAGAGATGGAAGCCTTAATCCAAAGAGCCAATATCCGAGAAGATGAAGATGACGCATTGCTGATAAGTGCTCAACTCAGTATCACTTTTTACACATTTTATGGGCATTAATCAACGAATTTACACCCACTCGGACCAATTCATGTACTTAATGTGATATATTTAGAAGTTATGCTTATAGAGATAATATTTACAGAAAAGGCTTGTTTTACTGCATTTTTATATCTGTGCAGGAGAACCAGTGTCGCGGCAGCGACAAAACTATTTGAACTCATAAAAATTGATGTAATATCATTTTATGATCGTTTTGTTGGGTTTAAAGCTTGCGTGTCTAGTTGGGATTCATAGAGTACACGTTCAAATTTTAACCGAGTAAAAATCTAAAAATTTAATATTAATTTTAATAATTTGGTTAAAAATCCCACAATTAAATATCTGAACTCATAAAATTTTATTTAATATCATTTTGCGGTGATTTTGCTGGGTTTAAAGCGTGCATCTCTAAATGGGCTTTATTGTGAACCTGTTAGAATTTTAAACGAGTAAAAATCTAAAATTTTAGGATTAAGTTGTATAATTATTTTTAAAATCCCATAATAAACTATTTGAACGCATAAAAATTGATTTAATATCATTTTACGATCGTTTTCTTGGGTTTAAAGCTTGCGTGTCTAGTTGGGATTCATAGAGAACTCGTTCGAATTTTAACCGAGAAAAAATCTAAAAATTTAAGATTAATTTTTATAATTAGGTTAAAAGTCTCACAATTAACTATCTGAACTCACAAAATTTTATTTAATATCATTTTGCGGGGATTTTGTTGGGCTTAAAGCGTGCATGTCTAAATGGGCTTTATTTTGAACCTATTCGAATTTTAAACGAGTAAAAATCTAAAATTTTAGAATTAAGTTGTGTAATTATTTTCAAAATTCTATAATAAACTATATGAACTCATAAAAATTGATTTAATATCATTTTATGATCGTTTTGTTGGGTTTAAAGCTTGCGTGTCTAGTTGGGCTTCATAGTGAAACCGTTAGAATTTTAACCGAGTAAAAATCTATAAATTTAACATTAATTTTTATAATTAGGTTAAAAATCCCACAATTAACTATCTGAAGCCATAAAATTTTATTTAGTATCATTTTGCGGTGATTTTGCTGGGTTTAAAGCGTGCATCTCTAAATGGGCTTTATTGTGAACCTGTTAGAATTTTAAACAAGTAAAATTCTAAAATTTTAGGATTAAGTTGTATAATTAGGTTCAAAATCCTATAATAAACTATATGAAATCATAAAAATTGATTTAATATCATTTTACGATCGTTTTCTTGGGTTTAAAGCTTACGTGTCTAGTTGGGCTTCATAGAGAACCCGTTCGAATTTTAACCGAGAAAAAACTAAAAATTTAAGATTAATTTTCCTAATTAGGTTAAAAGTCCCACAATTAACTATCTGAACTCATAAAATTTTGTTTAATATCATTTTGCGGGGATTTTGTCGGGCTTAAAGCGTGTATGTCTAAATGGGCTTTATTTTGAACCTTTTTGAATTTTAAACGAGTAAAAATCTAAAATTTTAGCATTAAGTTGTATGATTAGGTTCAAAATCCTATAATAAACTGTTTGAACTCATAAAAATTGATTTACAATCATTTTACGATCGTTTTCTTGGGTTTAAAGCATGCGTGTGTAGTTGGCTTCATAGAGAACCCGTTCGTATTTTAATCGAGTAAAAATCTAAAAATTTAAGATTAATTTTTATAATTAGGTTAAAAATCCCACAATTAACTATCTGAACTCATAAAATTTTATTTAATATCATTTTGCATTGATTTTGTTGGGTTTAAAGCGTGCATTTCTAAAAGAGCTTTATTGTAAACTTGTTCGAATTTTAAACGAGTAAAAATCTAAAATTTTAGGATTAAGTTGTATAATTATTTTAAAAATCCTATAATAAACTATATGAACTCATAAAAATTGATTTAGTATCATTTTACGATCGTTTTGTTGGGTTTAAAGCATGCGTGTCTAGTTGGGCTTCATAGAGAGACCGTTCGAATTTTAAACGGATAAAAATCTAAAAATTTAAGATTAATTTTTATAATTAGGTTAAAAATTCCACAATTAACTATCTGAACTCATAAAATTTTATTTAATATCATTTTGCGGGGATTTTGTTGGGTTTAAAGCGTGCATGTCTAAATGTGCTTTATTGTGAACCTATTCGAATTTTATACGGGTAAAAATCTAAAATTTTAGGTTTAAGTTGTGTAATTATTTTCAAAATCATGTAATAAACTATTTCAACTCATAAAAATTGATTTAATATCATTTTATGATCGTTTAGTTGGGTTTAAAGCATGCGTGTCTAGTTGGGCTTCATAGAGAACCCGTTCGAATTTTAACCAAGTAAATATCTAAAAATTTAAGATTAATTTTTATAATTAGGATAAAAATCACACAATAAAATATCTTAACTCATAAATTTTATTTAATATCATTTTGCGGTGATTTTGTCGGGTTTAAAGAGTGCATGTCTAAATGGGCTTTATTGTGAATCTGTTCGAATTTTAAACGAGTGAAAATCTAAAATTTTAAGATTAAGTTGTATAATTAGGTTCAAAATCCTATAATAAACTATTTGAACTCATAAAAATTGATTTAATATAGTTTTATGATCGTTTTGAAGGGTCTAGAGCTTGCGTGTCTAGTTGGGCTTCATAGAGAACCCGTTCGAATTTTAACCGAGTAAAAATATAAAAATTTAAGATTAATTTTTATAATTCGGTTAAAAATCCCAAAATTATCTATCTGAACTCATAAAATTTTATTCCCTGTATTTCTTTGCCTTAGAACGTGTGATAGGTCCTGATGGTAAGACCTCCGGATCAACCTGTTGAACTTGACATGATGTGCTCACATCAATAGTTCTTCAAGTTCTAGGAGAGAGAATCATCTTCACACTCTCGCTTGCTTAAACAAACACATTTAGGAGGGTGGGTTAGAGCCGCTTGAGGTTACTTGCCTAAGTAATTGCACTTAGGAGGGTGCCGAGGACACAACAACCATCAAATCATCTTCATCTTCAACCTTATGCCATCATTCCATCAACCAAACCAATGATACCATTAACATTCTTCTCTATTCCGCTGCATTCTACATCATTTGGCATCAGATTTAGGACGATTCTTGGAGATTCAAATATCGTTCTTGACATTTTTTCCAAATTGTGCTGCCAACACAAGATAAGGGGTTGTTCTTGATTTTTTAGTGTGATTTCTTCCTAAGCTTTTTATACTTTTCATATTTATTTAGTTTCTTTAAACCAAAAAAAAACAAAAAAAAGTGAAGCAAAAATAAGGAAAATATTATAAAAATATATATATAGAACCTATATCTTTGTCACCATTGTCCCCTATTGCAGCAACATCCACTACAAGCCGTCGTCAAGAAACGTCATCCTCCATCGCTGTTTATGACGTCCACATTGATGCTTGTTTTTTTGGTTTTATCTTAACTTTTAAAGTTGAATATGGATTGGGTAACAATTTCAAATTTAATTTTCTTTCAATCTTAGATTCAGGGTTCGTTTTTCAAGCTTTCATTGATTCATATACATCATCTTACATATTCTCTTTCTTATGTTAATAGAATTACAAGTTGCATATCTCCTATCTCCTTGCAACTATATCTCAATTGGAGTCATTCTTTCTTTGGATTCCTAGTTCCTTAGGATTCTTTTGCTAGGATTCAAACTTCAATATAAATTTGTTGAATTGTGGCAGGAAATCCTTTAAAGTGTACAAGATCGACTTACTTGCCTAGCTAAGTATTTCTTTCTTGGAGTGATTCATGAGATTTCTTGTTTTATTTTCTATTTCTTTTAATTTTTTTGAGTGATTTATAGAATGACAAAAGACACTGGAAAAGCACAAGAAGTGATAGTTCAAGCCAATGATATAGCGCAAATCACAACATCTCTCAACGATATCTTAACAAGGCTCACCCAAACTGAAGACGAGGTACGAGCCATGAGAGAAGATAGGACAGTTCCACCAAAGCAACACCATCCAGCCCAAGCGGTTGAATATGTGGAATCACAGAGACAAGACTGACTAAACATAGGAGGAAACAATCGTATGGCACCAAGGCGTAACCCACGCTTTGATGAGCCCAACAAGCTGCCCAAGATCGTGATATCTTTTCAAAACCAAAGAAATTCCTCCATTCAAAGGAAAGCATGACCTAGATGGTTATTGTGATTGGGAAAGCAAAGTCGATCTTATCTTCTCCTACTACCCATGTCCCGACGAAGAACAAGTCTAGATGATAGTCTTCGAGTTTTCTGACTATGCTCTATTTTGGTGGACTCAATTGAAAAAGACTAGAAACAACAATGGGGAGGGTAGAGTACGTTCAGGGGAAGAGCTCAAACACATCATGAGGAGGTGTTTCATTCCCCCACACTATCAACGAGAGCTCAAACAAAGGTTTCAAAGATTGAGACAAGGTAGAAAAACAGTCGAAGAATACTACAAAGAGATGGAAGCCTTAATCCAAAGAGCCAATATCCGAGAAGATGAAGATGACGCATTGCTGATAAGTGCTCAACTCAGTATCACTTTTTACACATTTTATGGGCATTAATCACCGAATTTACACCCACTCGGACCAATTCATGTACTTAATGTGATATATTTAGAAGTTATGCTTATAGAGATAATATTTACAGAAAAGGCTTGTTTTACTGCATTTTTATATCTGTGCAGGAGAACCAGTGTCGCGGCAGCGACAAAACTATTTGAACTCATAAAAATTGATGTAATATCATTTTATGATCGTTTTGTTGGGTTTAAAGCTTGCGTGTCTAGTTGGGATTCATAGAGTACACGTTCAAATTTTAACTGAGTAAAAATCTAAAAATTTAATATTAATTTTAATAATTTGGTTAAAAATCCCACAATTAAATATCTGAACTCATAAAATTTTATTTAATATCATTTTGCGGTGATTTTGCTGGGTTTAAAGCGTGCATCTCTAAATGGGCTTTATTGTGAACCTGTTAGAATTTTAAACGAGTAAAAATCTAAAATTTTAGGATTAAGTTGTATAATTATTTTTAAAATCCCATAATAAACTATTTGAACGCATAAAAATTGATTTAATATCATTTTACGATCGTTTTCTTGGGTTTAAAGCTTGCGTGTCTAGTTGGGATTCATAGAGAACTCGTTCGAATTTTAACCGAGAAAAAATCTAAAAATTTAAGATTAATTTTTATAATTAGGTTAAAAGTCTCACAATTAACTATCTGAACTCACAAAATTTTATTTAATATCATTTTGCGGGGATTTTGTTGGGCTTAAAGCGTGCATGTCTAAATGGGCTTTATTTTGAACCTATTCGAATTTTAAACGAGTAAAAATCTAAAATTTTAGAATTAAGTTGTGTAATTATTTTCAAAATTCTATAATAAACTATATGAACTCATAAAAATTGATTTAATATCATTTTATGATCGTTTTGTTGGGTTTAAAGCTTGCGTGTCTAGTTGGGCTTCATAGTGAAACCGTTAGAATTTTAACCGAGTAAAAATCTATAAATTTAACATTAATTTTTATAATTAGGTTAAAAATCCCACAATTAACTATCTGAAGCCATAAAATTTTATTTAGTATCATTTTGCGGTGATTTTGCTGGGTTTAAAGCGTGCATCTCTAAATGGGCTTTATTGTGAACCTGTTAGAATTTTAAACAAGTAAAATTCTAAAATTTTAGGATTAAGTTGTATAATTAGGTTCAAAATCCTATAATAAACTATATGAAATCATAAAAATTGATTTAATATCATTTTACGATCGTTTTCTTGGGTTTAAAGCTTACGTGTCTAGTTGGGCTTCATAGAGAACCCGTTCGAATTTTAACCGAGAAAAAACTAAAAATTTAAGATTAATTTTCCTAATTAGGTTAAAAGTCCCACAATTAACTATCTGAACTCATAAAATTTTGTTTAATATCATTTTGCGGGGATTTTGTCGGGCTTAAAGCGTGTATGTCTAAATGGGCTTTATTTTGAACCTTTTTGAATTTTAAACGAGTAAAAATCTAAAATTTTAGCATTAAGTTGTATAATTAGGTTCAAAATCCTATAATAAACTGTTTGAACTCATAAAAATTGATTTACAATCATTTTACGATCGTTTTCTTGGGTTTAAAGCATGCGTGTGTAGTTGGCTTCATAGAGAACCCGTTCGTATTTTAATCGAGTAAAAATCTAAAAATTTAAGATTAATTTTTATAATTAGGTTAAAAATCCCACAATTAACTATCTGAACTCATAAAATTTTATTTAATATCATTTTGCATTGATTTTGTTGGGTTTAAAGCGTGCATTTCTAAAAGAGCTTTATTGTAAACTTGTTCGAATTTTAAACGAGTAAAAATCTAAAATTTTAGGATTAAGTTGTATAATTATTTTAAAAATCCTATAATAAACTATATGAACTCATAAAAATTGATTTAGTATCATTTTACGATCGTTTTGTTGGGTTTAAAGCATGCGTGTCTAGTTGGGCTTCATAGAGAGACCGTTCGAATTTTAAACGGATAAAAATCTAAAAATTTAAGATTAATTTTTATAATTAGGTTAAAAATTCCACAATTAACTATCTGAACTCATAAAATTTTATTTAATATCATTTTGCGGGGATTTTGTTGGGTTTAAAGCGTGCATGTCTAAATGTGCTTTATTGTGAACCTATTCGAATTTTATACGGGTAAAAATCTAAAATTTTAGGTTTAAGTTGTGTAATTATTTTCAAAATCATGTAATAAACTATTTCAACTCATAAAAATTGATTTAATATCATTTTATGATCGTTTAGTTGGGTTTAAAGCATGCGTGTCTAGTTGGGCTTCATAGAGAACCCGTTCGAATTTTAACCAAGTAAATATCTAAAAATTTAAGATTAATTTTTATAATTAGGATAAAAATCACACAATAAAATATCTTAACTCATAAATTTTATTTAATATCATTTTGCGGTGATTTTGTCGGGTTTAAAGAGTGCATGTCTAAATGGGCTTTATTGTGAATCTGTTCGAATTTTAAACGAGTGAAAATCTAAAATTTTAAGATTAAGTTGTATAATTAGGTTCAAAATCCTATAATAAACTATTTGAACTCATAAAAATTGATTTAATATAGTTTTATGATCGTTTTGAAGGGTCTAGAGCTTGCGTGTCTAGTTGGGCTTCATAGAGAACCCGTTCGAATTTTAACCGAGTAAAAATATAAAAATTTAAGATTAATTTTTATAATTCGGTTAAAAATCCCAAAATTATCTATCTGAACTCATAAAATTTTATTCCCTGTATTTCTTTGCCTTAGAACGTGTGATAGGTCCTGATGGTAAGACCTCCGGATCAACCTGTTGAACTTGACATGATGTGCTCACATCAATAGTTCTTCAAGTTCTAGGAGAGAGAATCATCTTCACACTCTCGCTTGCTTAAACAAACACATTTAGGAGGGTGGGTTAGAGCCGCTTGAGGTTACTTGCCTAAGTAATTGCACTTAGGAGGGTGCCGAGGACACAACAACCATCAAATCATCTTCATCTTCAACCTTATGCCATCATTCCATCAACCAAACCAATGATACCATTAAGATTCTTCTCTATTCCGCTGCATTCTACATCATTTGGCATCAGATTTAGGACGATTCTTGGAGATTCAAATATCGTTCTTGACATTTTTTCCAAATTGTGCTGCCAACACAAGATAAGGGGTTGTTCTTGATTTTTTAGTGTGATTTCTTCCTAAGCTTTTTATACTTTTCATATTTATTTAGTTTCTTTAAACCAAAAAAAAACAAAAAAAAGTGAAGCAAAAATAAGGAAAATATTATAAAAATATATATATAGAACCTATATCTTTGTCACCATTGTCCCCTATTGCAGCAACATCCACTACAAGCCGTCGTCAAGAAACGTCATCCTCCATCGCTGTTTATGACGTCCACATTGATGCTTGTTTTTTTGGTTTTATCTTAACTTTTAAAGTTGAATATGGATTGGGTAACAATTTCAAATTTAATTTTCTTTCAATCTTAGATTCAGGGTTCGTTTTTCAAGCTTTCATTGATTCATATACATCATCTTACATATTCTCTTTCTTATGTTAATAGAATTACAAGTTGCATATCTCCTATCTCCTTGCAACTATATCTCAATTGGAGTCATTCTTTCTTTGGATTCCTAGTTCCTTAGGATTCTTTTGCTAGGATTCAAACTTCAATATAAATTTGTTGAATTGTGGCAGGAAATCCTTTAAAGTGTACAAGATCGACTTACTTGCCTAGCTAAGTATTTCTTTCTTGGAGTGATTCATGAGATTTCTTGTTTTATTTTCTATTTCTTTTAATTTTTTTGAGTGATTTATAGAATGACAAAAGACACTGGAAAAGCACAAGAAGTGATAGTTCAAGCCAATGATATAGCGCAAATCACAACATCTCTCAACGATATCTTAACAAGGCTCACCCAAACTGAAGACGAGGTACGAGCCATGAGAGAAGATAGGACAGTTCCACCAAAGCAACACCATCCAGCCCAAGCGGTTGAATATGTGGAATCACAGAGACAAGACTGACTAAACATAGGAGGAAACAATCGTATGGCACCAAGGCGTAACCCACGCTTTGATGAGCCCAACAAGCTGCCCAAGATCGTGATATCTTTTCAAAACCAAAGAAATTCCTCCATTCAAAGGAAAGCATGACCTAGATGGTTATTGTGATTGGGAAAGCAAAGTCGATCTTATCTTCTCCTACTACCCATGTCCCGACGAAGAACAAGTCTAGATGATAGTCTTCGAGTTTTCTGACTATGCTCTATTTTGGTGGACTCAATTGAAAAAGACTAGAAACAACAATGGGGAGGGTAGAGTACGTTCAGGGGAAGAGCTCAAACACATCATGAGGAGGTGTTTCATTCCCCCACACTACCAACGAGAGCTCAAACAAAGGTTTCAAAGATTGAGACAAGGTAGAAAAACAGTCGAAGAATACTACAAAGAGATGGAAGCCTTAATCCAAAGAGCCAATATCCGAGAAGATGAAGATGACGCATTGCTGATAAGTGCTCAACTCAGTATCACTTTTTACACATTTTATGGGCATTAATCACCGAATTTACACCCACTCGGACCAATTCATGTACTTAATGTGATATATTTAGAAGTTATGCTTATAGAGATAATATTTACAGAAAAGGCTTGTTTTACTGCATTTTTATATCTGTGCAGGAGAACCAGTGTCGCGGCAGCGACAAAACTATTTGAACTCATAAAAATTGATGTAATATCATTTTATGATCGTTTTGTTGGGTTTAAAGCTTGCGTGTCTAGTTGGGATTCATAGAGTACACGTTCAAATTTTAACCGAGTAAAAATCTAAAAATTTAATATTAATTTTAATAATTTGGTTAAAAATCCCACAATTAAATATCTGAACTCATAAAATTTTATTTAATATCATTTTGCGGTGATTTTGCTGGGTTTAAAGCGTGCATCTCTAAATGGGCTTTATTGTGAACCTGTTAGAATTTTAAACGAGTAAAAATCTAAAATTTTAGGATTAAGTTGTATAATTATTTTTAAAATCCCATAATAAACTATTTGAACGCATAAAAATTGATTTAATATCATTTTACGATCGTTTTCTTGGGTTTAAAGCTTGCGTGTCTAGTTGGGATTCATAGAGAACTCGTTCGAATTTTAACCGAGAAAAAATCTAAAAATTTAAGATTAATTTTTATAATTAGGTTAAAAGTCTCACAATTAACTATCTGAACTCACAAAATTTTATTTAATATCATTTTGCGGGGATTTTGTTGGGCTTAAAGCGTGCATGTCTAAATGGGCTTTATTTTGAACCTATTCGAATTTTAAACGAGTAAAAATCTAAAATTTTAGAATTAAGTTGTGTAATTATTTTCAAAATTCTATAATAAACTATATGAACTCATAAAAATTGATTTAATATCATTTTATGATCGTTTTGTTGGGTTTAAAGCTTGCGTGTCTAGTTGGGCTTCATAGTGAAACCGTTAGAATTTTAACCGAGTAAAAATCTATAAATTTAACATTAATTTTTATAATTAGGTTAAAAATCCCACAATTAACTATCTGAAGCCATAAAATTTTATTTAGTATCATTTTGCGGTGATTTTGCTGGGTTTAAAGCGTGCATCTCTAAATGGGCTTTATTGTGAACCTGTTAGAATTTTAAACAAGTAAAATTCTAAAATTTTAGGATTAAGTTGTATAATTAGGTTCAAAATCCTATAATAAACTATATGAAATCATAAAAATTGATTTAATATCATTTTACGATCGTTTTCTTGGGTTTAAAGCTTACGTGTCTAGTTGGGCTTCATAGAGAACCCGTTCGAATTTTAACCGAGAAAAAACTAAAAATTTAAGATTAATTTTCCTAATTAGGTTAAAAGTCCCACAATTAACTATCTGAACTCATAAAATTTTGTTTAATATCATTTTGCGGGGATTTTGTCGGGCTTAAAGCGTGTATGTCTAAATGGGCTTTATTTTGAACCTTTTTGAATTTTAAACAAGTAAAAATCTAAAATTTTAGCATTAAGTTGTATAATTAGGTTCAAAATCCTATAATAAACTGTTTGAACTCATAAAAATTGATTTACAATCATTTTACGATCGTTTTCTTGGGTTTAAAGCATGCGTGTGTAGTTGGCTTCATAGAGAACCCGTTCGTATTTTAATCGAGTAAAAATCTAAAAATTTAAGATTAATTTTTATAATTAGGTTAAAAATCCCACAATTAACTATCTGAACTCATAAAATTTTATTTAATATCATTTTGCATTGATTTTGTTGGGTTTAAAGCGTGCATTTCTAAAAGAGCTTTATTGTAAACTTGTTCGAATTTTAAACGAGTAAAAATCTAAAATTTTAGGATTAAGTTGTATAATTATTTTAAAAATCCTATAATAAACTATATGAACTCATAAAAATTGATTTAGTATCATTTTACGATCGTTTTGTTGGGTTTAAAGCATGCGTGTCTAGTTGGGCTTCATAGAGAGACCGTTCGAATTTTAAACGGATAAAAATCTAAAAATTTAAGATTAATTTTTATAATTAGGTTAAAAATTCCACAATTAACTATCTGAACTCATAAAATTTTATTTAATATCATTTTGCGGGGATTTTGTTGGGTTTAAAGCGTGCATGTCTAAATGTGCTTTATTGTGAACCTATTCGAATTTTATACAGGTAAAAATCTAAAATTTTAGGTTTAAGTTGTGTAATTATTTTCAAAATCATGTAATAAACTATTTCAACTCATAAAAATTGATTTAATATCATTTTATGATCGTTTAGTTGGGTTTAAAGCATGCGTGTCTAGTTGGGCTTCATAGAGAACCCGTTCGAATTTTTATAATTAGGTTAAACATCCCACAATTAACTATCTGAACTCATAAAAATATATGATTAATTTTTATAATTAGGTTAAACATCCCACAATTAACTATCTGAACTCATAAAATTTTATTTAATATCATTTTGTGGGGATTTTGTTGGGCTTAAAGCGTGCATGTCTAAATGGGCTTTATTGTGAACCTGTTCGAATTTTAAACGAGTAAAAATCTAAATTTTAGGATTAAGTTGTATTATTAGGATAAAAAATCCTATAATAAACTATTTGAACTCATAAAAATTGACTTAATATCATTTTATGATCGTCTTGTGGGGTTTAAAGCATGTGTGTCTAGTTGGTCTTCATAGAGAACCCGTTCAAATTTCAACCGAGTAAAAATCTAAAAATTTAAGATTAATTTTTATAATTAGGTAAAATATCCAATAATTAACTATCTGAACCCATAAAATTTTATTTAATATCATTTTGCGGTGATTTTGTTGGGTTTAAAGCGTGTATCTCTAAATGGGCTATATTGTGAACCTGATCGAATTTTAAACGAGTAAAAATCTAAAATTTTAGGATTAAGTTGTACAATTAGGTTCAAAATCCTATAATAAACTATTTGAACTCAAAAAAATTGATTTAATATCATTTTACGATCGTTTTCTTGGGTTTAAAGCATGCGTGTCTAGTTGGGCTTCATAGAGAACCCGTTCGAATTTTAACCGAGTAAAAATCTAAAAATTTAAGATTAATTTTTATAATTTGGTTAAAAATCCCAAAATTAGCTATATGAACCCATAAAATTTTATATAATATCATTTTGCGGTGATTTTGTTGGGTTTAAAGACCGCATGTCTAAATGGGCTTTATTGTGAACCTTTTCGAATTTTAAACGAGTAAAAATCTAAAATTTTAGGATTAAATTGTATAATTAGGCTGAAAATCCTATAATAAACTAATTAAACACATAAAAATTGATTTAATATCATTTTACGATCGTTTCGTTGGGTTTAAAGCATGCGTGCCTAGTTAGGCTTCATAGAGAACCAGATCGAATTTTAACCGAGTAAAAATCAAAAAATTTAAGATTAATTTTTATAATTAGGATAAAAATCACTCAATTAAATATCTGAATTCATCAAAATATACTTAATATCATTTTACGATCGTTATGTAAAGTTTAAAGCATGCGTGTCTAGTTGAGCTTCATAGAGAACCCGTTCGAATTTTAACCGAGTAAAAATCTAAAAATTTAAGATTAATATTTATAATTAGGTTAAAAATCACAAAATTAACTATCTGAACTCATAAAATTTTATTTAATATCATTTTGCGGAGATTTTGTTCTGCTTAAAGCGTGCATGTCTAAATGGGTTTTATTTTGAACCTATTCAAATTTTAAACGCGTAAAAATCTAAAATTTTAGGATTAAGTTGTGTAATTATTTTCAAAATCCTATAATAAACTATTTGAACTTATAAAAATTGATTTAATATCATTTTACGATCGTTTTCTTGAGTTTAAAGCATGCGTGTCTCGTTAGGCTTCATAAAGAACCCGTTCGAATTTTAACCGACTAAAAATCAAAAAATTTAAGATTAATTTTTATAATTAGGATAAAAATCACACAATTAAATATCTGAACTCATCAAAACATATTTAATATCATTTTACGATCGTTTTGTTGGGTTTAAAGCATGCGTGTCTAGTTGAGCTTCATAGAGAACCCGTTCGAATTTTAACCGAGTAAAAATCTAAAAAATTAAGATTAATTTTTATAATTAGGTTAAAAATCCCAAAATTAACTATCTGAACTCATAAAATTTTATTTAATATCATTTTGCGGTGATTTTGTTCGGCTTAAAGCGTTCATGTCAAAATGGGCTTTATTTTGAACATGTTCGAGTTTTATACCGGTAAAAATCTAAAATTTTAGGATTAAGTTGTTTAATTATTTTCAAAATCCTATAATAAAATATTTGAACTCATAAAAATTGATTTAATAACATTTTATGATCGTTTTGTTGGGTTTAAAGCTTGCGTGTCTAGTTGGGCTTCTTAGAGAACCCGTTCGAATTTTAACCTTGTAAAAATCTAAAAATTTAAGATTAATTTTTATAATTAGGATAAAAATCACACAATTAAATATCTGAACTCATAAAATTTTATTTAATATCATTTTGCGGGGATTTTGTTCGGCTTAAAGCGTGCATGTCAAAATGGGCTTTATTTTGAACCTGTTCGAATTTTATACGAGTAAAAATCTAATATTTTAGGATTAAGTTGTGTAATTATTTTCAAAATCCTATAATAAACTATTTGAACTCATAAAAATTGATTTAATATCTTTTTATGATCGTTTTGTTGGGTTTAAGCTTGCGTGTCTAGTTGAGCTTTATAGAGAACCCATTCGAATTTTAACCGAGTAAAAATCTAAAAATTTAAGATTAATTTTTATAATTAGGTTAAAAATCCCACAACTATCTATCTGAACTCATAAAATTTTATTTAATATCATTTTGCGGTGATTTTGTTCGGCATAAAGCGCGCATGTCAAAATGGGCTTTATTTTGAACCTATTCGAATTTTATACGGGTAAAAATCTAAAATTTTAGGATTAAGTTGTTTAATTATTTTCAAAATCCTATAATAAACTATATGAACTCATAAAAATTAATTTATTATCATTTTATGATCGTTTTGTTGGGTTTAAAGCTTGCGTGTCTAGTTGGGCTTCATAGAGAACCCGTTAGAATTTTAACCGAGTAAAAATCTAAAAATTTAAGATTAATTTTTATAATTAGGTTAAAAATCTCACAATTAACTATCTGAGGCCATAAAATTTTATTTAATATCATTTTGCGTTGATTTTGTTGGGTTTAATGTGTGCATCTCTAAATGGGCTTTATTGTGAACCTGTTCGAATTTTAAACAAGTAAAAATCTAAAATTTTAGGATTAAGTTGTATAATTAGGTTCAAAATCCTATAATAAACTATTTGAACTCATAAAAATTGATTTAATATCATTTTACAATCGTTTTCTTGGGTTTAAAGCATGCGTGTCTAGTTAGGCTTCATAGAGAACCAGTTCGAATTTTAAACGAGTAAATATCAATAAATTTAAGATTAATTTTTATAATTAGGATAAAAATCACACAATTAAATATCTGAACTCATCAAAATAGATTTAATATCATTTTACGATCATTTTGTTGGGTTTAAAGCATGCGTGTCTAGTTGAGCTTCATAGAGAACCCGTTAGAATTTTAACCGAGTAAAAATCTAAAAATTTAAGATTAATTTTTATAATTAGGTTAAAAATCCCACATTAACTATCTGAACTCATAAAATTTTATTTAATATCATTTTGCGGTGATTTTGTTCGGCTTAAAGCGTGCATGTCTAAATGGGCTTTATTTTGAACCTATTCAAATTTTAAACGGGTAAAAATCTAAAATTTTAGGATTAAGTTGTGTAATTATTTTCAAAATCCTATAATAAACTATTTGAACTCATAAAAATTGATTTAATATCATTTTACGAACGTTTTCTTGAGTTTAAAGCATTCGTGTCTAGTTAGGCTTCATAGAGAACCTGTTCGAATTTTAACCGAGTAAAAATAAAAAAAAATTAAGATTAATTTTTATAATTAGGATAAAAATCACACAATTAAATATCTGAACTCATCAAAATAGATTTAATATCATTTTACGATCATTTTGTTGGGTTTAAAGCATGCGTGTCTAGTTGCGCTTCATACAGAACCCGTTCGAATTTTAACCGAGTAAAAATCTAAAAATTTAAGATTAATTTTTATAATTAGGTTAAAAATCCCACAATTAACTATCTGAACTCATAAAATTTTATTTAATATCATTTTGCGGTGATTTTGTTCGGCTTAAAGCGTGCATGTCTAAATGGGCTTTATTTTGAACCTATTCAAATTTTAAACGGGTAAAAATCTAAAATTTTAGGATTAAGTTGTGTAATTATTTTCAAAATCCTATAATAAACTATTTGAACTCATAAAAATTGATTTAATATCATTTTACGAACGTTTTCTTGAGTTTAAAGCATTCGTGTCTAGTTAGGCTTCATAGAGAACCTGTTCGAATTTTAACCGAGTAAAAATAAAAAAAAATTAAGATTAATTTTTATAATTAGGATAAAAATCACACAATTAAATATCTGAACTCATCAAAATAGATTTAATATCATTTTACGATCATTTTGTTGGGTTTAAAGCATGCGTGTCTAGTTGAGCTTCATAGAGAACCCGTTCGAATTTTAACCGAGTAAAAATCTAAAAATTTAAAATTAATTTTTATAATTAGGATAAAAATCACACAATTAACTATCTGAACTCATAAAATTTTATTTAATATCATTTTCCGGGGATTTTGTTCGGCTTAAAGCGTGCTAAATGGGCTTTATTTTGAACATGTTCGAATTTTAAACGGGTAAAAATCTAAAATTTAAGATTAAGTTGTGTAATTATTTTCAAAATCCTATAATAAACTATTTGAACTCATAAAATTTGATTTAATATCATTTTATGATCGTTTTGTTGGGTTTAAAACTTGCGTGTCTAGTTGAGCTTCATAGAGAACCCGTTCGAATTTTAACCGAGTAAAAATCTAAAAATTTAAGATTAATTTTTATAATTAGGTTAAAAATCCCACAATTAACTATCTGAACTTATAAAATTTTATTTAATATCATTTTGCAGTGATTTTGTTCGGCTTAAAGCGTGCATGTCTAAATGGACTTTATTTTGAACCTGTTCAAATTTTATACGGGTAAAAATCTAAAATTTTAGGATTAAGTTGTGTATTTATTTTCAAAATCCTATAATAAACTATTTGAACTCATAAAATTTGATTTAATATCATTTTATGATCGTTTTGTTGGGTTTAAAACTTGCGTGTCTAGTTGAGCTTCATAGAGAACCCGTTAGAATTTTAACCGAGTAAAAATCTAAAAATTTAAGATTAATTTTTATAATTAGGTTAAAAATCCCACAATTAACTATCTGAACTCATAAAGTTTTATTTAATATCATTTTGCGGTGATTTTGTTCGGCTTAAAGCGTGCATGTCTAATGGACTTTATTTTGAACCTGTTCGAATTTTATACGGGTAAAAATCTAATAATTTAGGATTAAGTTGTGTAATTATTTTCAAAATCCTATAATAAACTATTTGAACTCAAAAAAATTGATTTAATATCATTTTATGATCGTTTTGTTGGGTTTAAGCTTGCGTGTCTAGTTGAGCTTCATAGAGAACCCGTTCGAATTTTAACCGAGTAAAAATCTAAAAATTTAAGATTAATTTTTATATTTAGGTTAAAAATCCCACAATTAACTATCTGAACTCATAAAATTTTATTTAATATCATTTTGCGGTGATTTTGTTCGGCTTAAAGCGTGCATGTCAAAATGGGCTTTATTTTGAACCTGTTCGAATTTTATACGGGTAAAAATCTAAAATTTTAGGATTAAGTTGTTTAATTATTTTCAAATTCCTATAATAAACTATATGAACTCATAAAAATTGATTTAATATCATTTTTATGATCGTTTTGTTGGGTTTAAAGCTTGTGTGTCTAGTTGGGTTTCATAGAGAACCCGTTAGAATTTTAACCGAGTAAAAATCTAAAAATTTAAGATTAATTTTTATAATTAGGTTAAAAATCCCACAATTAACTATCTGAACTCATAAAATTTTATTTAATATCATTTTGCGGTGATTTTGTTCGGCTTAAAGCGTGCATGTCTAAATGGGCTTTATTTTGAACCTATTCAAATTTTAAACGGGTAAAAATCTAAAATTTTAGGATTAAGTTGTGTAATTATTTTCAAAATCCTATAATAAACTATTTGAACTCATAAAAATTGATTTAATATCATTTTATGAACGTTTTCTTGAGTTTAAAGCATGCGTGTCTAGTTAGGCTTCATAGAGAACCTGTTCGAATTTTAACCGAGTAAAAATAAAAAAAAATTAAGATTAATTTTTATAATTAGGATAAAAATCACACAATTAAATATCTAACTCATAAAAATAGATTTAATATCATTTTACGATCATTTTGTTGGGTTTAAAGCATGCGTGTCTAGTTGAGCTTCATACAGAACCCGTTCGAATTTTAACCGAGTAAAAATCTAAAAATTTAAAATTAATTTTTATAATTAGGATAAAAATCACACAATTAACTATCTGAACTCATAAAATTTTATTTAATATCATTTTGCGGGGATTTTGTTCGGCTTAAAGCGTGCTAAATGGGCTTTATTTTGAACCTGTTCGAATTTTAAACGTGTAAAAATCTAAAATTTAAGATTAAGTTGTGTAATTATTTTCAAAATCCTATAATAAACTATTTGAACTCATAAAAATTGATTTAATATCATTTTACGATCGTTTTGTTAGGTTTAAAGCATGTCTGTCTAGTTGAGCTTCATAGAGAACCCGTTCGAATTTTAACCGATTAAAAATCTAAAAGTTTAAGATTAATTTTTATAATTAGGATAAAAATCACACAATTAAATATCTGAACTCATAAAATTTTATTTAATGTCATTTTGTGGGGATTTAATATCAAGGAAAAGTTCTAAAAAGAACCAGGTTTGAGAGAAAATCTCACAAAGTAATTTATTCATCAAAACTCTAACCTTGTCTTTACAAAATTATGGAAATATATAGGAATAAAGGAGAAGTTGGCCAAAATTGAATTTGTGGCCAATATTTGAGCGAAAATAACTAAAATAAACCACTCAAGGCTTCATTTAATTTCAGCCAAGTGATTTGGCACATAAAACACATCTAACATGTGTTAAATGTTTGAATTTGAACACAAAACCACCCATTCTTATCCCTTGGGCGTTTGGTCTTCAAGAACAAGGGCTTTGTTTGGCTGGAAATGCATTTACACACCCACACATGTGCATAAGGCTGCCATATGTGTCCCACATGCATGGCACATGCTTAGGACACATTCCCTTCGTGTAGGATAGGTTTCAGCTGCCGTAGATCACTTTAGCTTGAGTTGAGCTAGTTGGAAATTGAGTAGAGCTGAAACGAGCTAGCTGAGAGTGTAAGGAACTAAACGGAGCTGGGAGCTAAGCCTTTGAGCTCCTCGAGCTAAGGTGAGCTGCGTGCACTCCATTGAGCTTCTTCTGAGCTGAATAGACTCACTTGAGCTGGTGTTCAGCTGCATACACTCGCTTGAGCTGGAGATTAGCTAAGTATGCCTACTTGAGCTAAGGTTCTCCTAAGTACCTATATCAGAACAAGGCAAACACATCTAAAAAGCCTTGTAGTCTTATTTTAACCACACAAACACACTCAAAACCAAATGCAAACATACTTAACATAGTATATACATACATAAACACATATACTAATATATATACCTAAATATGTCACATATCAACATGCAACACATTATAAACAACATATTCTAAGGCATGAACATTCTCAAATGAATTTGAATTGTTAGCACAAGGAAAAGAGCTTCCCTGTATTTCTTTGCCTTAGAACGTGTGATAGGTCCTGATGGTAAGACCTCCGAATCAACCTGTTGAACTTGACATGATGTGCTCACATCAATAGTTTTTCAAGTTCTAGGAGAGATAATCATCTTCACACTCTCGCTTGCTTAAACAAACACATTTAGGAGGGTGGGTTAGAGCCGCTTGAGGTTACTTGCCTAAGTAATTGCACTTAGGAGGGTGCCGAGGACACAACAACCATCAAATCATCTTCATCTTCAACCTTACGTCATCATTCCATCAACCAAACCAATGATACCATTAACATATCTTCTCTATTCCGCTGCATTCTACATCATTGGCATCAGATTTAGGACGATTCTTGGAGATTCAAATATCGTTCTTGACATTTTTTCCAAATTGTGCTGCCAACACAAGATAAGGGGTTGTTCTTTATTTTTAGTGTGATTTCTTCCTAAGCTTTTTATACTTTTCATATTTATTTAGTTTCTTTAAACAAAAAAAAACAAAAAAAGGAAAATATTATAAAAAAAGATAGAACCTATATCTTTGTCCCCATTGTCCCCATTGCAGCAACATCCACTACAAGCCGTCGTCAAGAAACGTCATCCTCCATCGCTGTTTATGACGTCCACATTGATGCTAGTTCTTTTGGTTTTATCTTAACTTTCAAAGTTGATTATGGGTTGGGTAACAATTTCAAATTTAATTTTCTTTGAATCTTAGATTCAGGGTTCGTTTTTCAAGCTTTCATTGATTCATATACATCATCTAACATATTCTCTTTCTTGTGTTAATAGGATTACAAGTTGCATATCTCCTATCTCCTTGCAACTATATCTCAATTGGAGTCATTCTTTCTTTGGATTCCTAGTTCCTTAGGATTCTTTTGTTAGGATTCAAACTCCAATATAAATTTGTTGAATTGTGGCAGGAAATCCTTTAAAGTGTACAAGATCGACTTACTTGCCTAGCTAACTTTTCTTTCTTGGAGTGATTCATGAGATTTCTTGTTTTATTTTCTATTTCTTTTAATTTTTTGAGTGATTTACAGAATGACAAAAGACACTAGAAAAGCACAGGAAGTGATAGTTCAGGCCAATGATATAGCTCAAATCACAACATCTCTCAATGATATCTTAACAAGGCTCACCCAAACTGAAGACGAGGTACGAGCCATGAGAGAAGATAGGACAGTTCCACCAGAGCAACACCATCCAGCCCAAGCGGTTGAATATGTGGAATCACAGAGACAAGACTGACTAAACATAGGAGGAAACAATCGTATGGCACCAAGGCGTAACCCACGCTTTGATGAGCCCCGACAAGATGCCCAAGATCGTGATATCTTTTCAAAACCAAAGATCACAATTCCTCCATTCAAAGGAAAGTATGACCCAGATGGTTATTGTGATTGGGAAAGCAAAGTCGATCTTATCTTCTCCTACTACCCATGTCCCGACGAAGAACAAGTCCAGATGATAGTCTTCGAGTTTTCTGACTGTGCTCTATTTTGGTGGACTCAATTGACAAAGACTAGAAACAACAACGGGGAGGGTAGAGTACGTTCAGGGGAAGAGCTCAAACACATCATGAGGAGGTGTTTCATTCCCCTACACTACCAACGAGAGCTCAAACAAAGGCTTCAAAGATTGAGACAAGGTAGCAAAACAATCGAAGAATACTACAAAGAGATGGAAGCCTTAATCCAAAGAGCCAATATGCGAGAAGATGAAGATGACACATTGGCAAGGTTTATTCTGGGACTTAATGACAACATCCATGATGTACTTGATCTTCAGAACTATGTCGACCTTCCGAAGGCACTTCAAATAGCCATTGCCATTGAGAACCAACAACGGCAAAAGTTTCGACAAAAGGGCATATTATCCGTATGATTACCTTCGCCTTTATCAACTACTACTAAACCTTTGGTAGATTCTAGTAGATATAAGACAAAGGAGGAGGTGCCAACATCCTCAAGGAGAACAGAATCATCGTGATGTGGTGCAGAATCGGCGTGGTTAATGAAATGGTGGTGTTTGATTGAAGATGAAGAAGATTTGATGGTGTAGTGTTGGTTGTTGTGTCCTAAGAACCCTCTTGATCGCAATTGATCAAGCGATAGGCTCTAGCCCACCCTCCTAAATGCGATTGCTTAGGCAAGCGAGAGTGTGAAGATAGAATCATCAGCAATCTATAGAGAAGATTGTGTTGAAACACGTCTAAAATTCACTAGCAAACATACTTGCAAAAATATACTCAATAACATTTATTCTCAAAAGAAATATTCAAGTTGTTCATCTTACAAGAGAATAGGCTACCTCCTTTTATAGCCTAAAGGAGCTAGCAAAATCCCTAAGAAATAGCTATTTAATCCCTAAAAATCATCACATTGATAGTTTAATATAAATGAATCCCCTAAAATCATCATATGCTAATTAAAAGGAATCCTATGGAATAAATTAAAATACTAATAATTATAGTCAAATCTTTATAATCCAGCTTTGAATTATTTTATTTTAATATCTAATTCATCCAAAAGCTTTATATATTAGCTTTTGGGTTGAATTTTACAAAATCCCGTAATAATCCCGTATCCAGTTTTCTGCATGCGTAGTCTTCAGTAAAACGAACATATCTTGAGCTCCCGATGTCCGATTGATGTGTTTCAAGATGCGTTGAAAAGTTAACTGAATGACGGTCAATTTATTAGAACACTCTGCCCAAAAATGTCTGGATCCCATTCGAATAGTCGTTGCAAGTTGGCTAACTTTCCATACTTTTCAAAATGATTCAGCTTTCTGCCTGATGTGCATTGCTTTAGTCCTCTCATGCATGTTTCACATCGTCCAAATCCCCTCTTATTGTTGAATCTTCCCAAAAGCAAGATCGGACTAGAGATGTTGAATATTTCAAATGCAAAGGGCACGGTCATTATCAACGTGATTGCCCAAACCAATGACTTTTCCTTATCCGAGATGATGGTGCCTATTAATCTGATTCAAAGAAGGAAGAGCAGAACATGTCCGAAGAGGATGTTGATCTCACCGAGTATGAAATTGAAGAACCTGATCCTAGATGTTTGGTGATCCGACAAGCTCTTAACATTCAAGTAGCCGATGATTCTGCTTTACAAAGAACCAACATCTTTCATTCTCGATGATCAATCAATGGCAAGATGTACTCTGTTATCATCGATAGTGGAAGTTGTGCAAATGTTGTGAGTATTTATCTCGTGGATTCACTCAACCTACCTTGTGAGAGCCATCCCAAGCCATACTATCAACAATGGCTTCATGAAGGATCTGAATTGAAGGTAACCAAACGTTCTTTAATCACTTTCAATATGGGAAATTACCATGATGATGTTTCGTGTGATGTTATTCCTATGCAAGCTGCTCACTTGTTGCTCGGAAGACCATGGCAATATTATGATAGAGATGTAACCCACCATGGTAAGTTGAACAAATATTCACTTGTGTATAAAGGAAAAAAGTTCAACTTAGCCCCTTTAGACCCTAAAAATGTGTACAAAGATCAAATGAAAATGAAGCAATTTTGTGAGGGGGTGGGAAAAATAGGAAAAAAAAGGATGATAAGAAGGCAAATGCAAAAGAGGCCATTAGTAACAAAAGACAAATCATTAAAGGCCCAGGGTTGGTGAGTGGACCTAGTTGTGAGAAGAAAAGAGTGATTCAAAATATATATTCGAGTGAAAAAGATGTGAGACAAGTTCTTTTCTCAAAACAACCTTGTATCCTTATTCGATTTAGGCAAAAAATTATTTAATCTCTAACCTTAACGAAAATTTGCCTAGTGTGTTTCTTTCTCTTTTACAGGAATTTCAGGATGTTTTAAGTGATCCACCTAACGGTTTGCCACCCGAAAGAGGTATTGAACACCAAATTGATCTAATTCTAGGTTCTTCTCTTCCAAAACCGTCCATCTTATCGGTGTAATCCTGAAGAAACCAAGGAATTAGGAAGACAAGTAGGTGAGTTGCTAGAGAAAGGCTACATTCGTGAGTGTCTTAGCCCTTGTGCCATTCCAGTACTCTTGGTGCCCAAGAAAGATGGTTCATATCGAATGTGTTGATTGTCATCCCATCAACCGAATCACCATAAAGTATAGGCATCATATCCCCCGCCTAGACGACATGCTTGATGAACTTTATGGTGCATGTATCTTTAAAAAGATCGATTTGAAGAACGGTTATCATCAAATCAGAATGAAGGAAGGAAATGAGTGGAAAACTGCTTTCAAGACAAAGTTTGGGTTATATGAGTGGACATTCATGCCTTTTGGCCTAACTAATGTGCCTAGCACATTCATGCGACTCATGAACCACGTTTTGAGGAACTTTATAGGTAAGTTTGTTGTTGTTTACTTTGATGATATTCTTATCTACTATTCCTCTTTTGATTCTCATCTTCTTCATGTTCGATCTGTTTTCACAGTTCTTCGAAGAGAACAATTATATGCTAACAAGGATAAGTGTGTGTTTTGTAGTAACAAGCTTATATTTTTAGGCTTTATCATAAGTTCACAAGGTATCCATGTTGATGATGAAAAGGTGAAGGCAATCCAAGAATGGCCTACACCAACTTTCATCACCGAGGTACGGTCATTTCATGGCTTGGCAAGTTTCTACAGTCGCTTTGTCAAGGACTTCTCCACCATTGCCGCACCATTGACTGAAATCATCAAGAAAACGTTAGGTTTTTCATGGGGTAAAGCACAAGAAAAGGCTTTCCAAACCTTGAAAGGAATAGGAATAGGCACAGTCCTCCTACAGGAAAAGCAACGAATCGCTTACTGTAGCGAGAAGTTAAAGGGAGCGCAACTCAACTATTCCACTTATGATAAAGAGCTCCTCGCCTTAGTTCGTGCCCTTGAAGTTTGGCAACACTACCTCTTACCCAAAGAGTTTGTCATTCATACTGACCACGAATCCTTGAAGTCGCTAAATGGTCAAGGTAATTTGAGCAAAAGACATGCTCGATGGGTTGAGTTCATTGAATCATTTCCTTATATAATCAAATATAAGAAAGGTAAAGATAACATAGTAGCTGATGACTTTCCCGAAGATATACTCTAATTACTCAAATGCATGCTGCTATCCTTGGTTTTGAACACATTACGGACTTGTATCCTAATGACCCAGATTTTTCAGATATTTATAGCCATTGTCTTAAGGGTGCATATTTAACAAGTTTTATCTTGTAGATGGTTTTCTTTTCCGAATGAATAGATTGTGCATACCAAAGGCTCTATTCGAGAATTTCTAGTTCATGAATCACATTCGGGAGGCTTAATGGGACATTTTGGCGTTACCAAGACACTTGACATGGTCATGGAACACTTTTTTTGGCCACATATGCGCAAAACGGTGGAAAAAGTTTGTTCTTCTTGCATCACATGTAAACAAGCTAAATCGAAGGTAATGGTTTGTATACACCTCTTCCTATGCCTTCTTCACCTTGGGTTGATTTATCTATGAACTTCATTCTTGGATTACCTCGTACCAAGAAAGGTCGAGATAGTATCTTTGTCGTTGTGGATAGGTTTTCCAAAATGACAAATTTTATTCCTTGTCACAAGACGGATGATGCAACACATATAGTTGATCTTTTTTTCGAGATGTGGTAAGTCTTCATGGTATTCCATGTACTATTATTTCTGATAGGGATGTTAAATTCATTAGCCACTTCTGAAAAGTAGTGGGGAAAGATAGGTACAAAGCTCCTTTACTCTACTACTTGTCACCCATAAACTGATGGTCAAACCGAGGTAATCAATCGAATTTTGGGTGCTTTAATTAGAACAGTTGTAGGTAAGAATACTCGTCATTGGGAAGAATGTTTACCATTTGTAGAATTTGCTTACAATCGTTCCATTCACACCACTACCGACTACTCTCCATTTGAAGTAGTTTATGGTTTTAACCCCTTAACTGCTTTAGATCTTATTCCTTTGCCTTTGGATCATATATCAAGCATAGATGGTGAAAAGAAGGCTAATTTGGTGAAGTCTATTCACACCAAAGCCAAACAGAGGATGGAGAAAACATATGAGACAATTGCAAACAAAATCAACAAAGGACGTCGCCAAGTTGTCTTTCAATCTGGTGATTGGTTTTGGGTACACTTTAGAAAAGAGCGATTTCCTAACCAACGAAAGTGCAAGTTGGATCCAAGAGGAGATGGACCATTCCAAGTCATCGAAAGGATCAATGACAATGCATATCGTATTGATTTACCCGGTGAGTATAATGTGAGTTCCTCTTTTAATGTGTCTGACCTTTCTCCCTTTGATGTTTTAGATTCGAGGGCGAATCCTTTTAAGGAGGGAGGAGATGATACATGTTCCACACGTCATATTAAAGGAAGAGATGAGCTTACCTTCCCACTTGGCCCAATCACTCGATTCAAGTCCAAACAACTCCGACACAAGCTGAATATTGTTGTCCAAGGATTCTTGAGCAAGGGATTACAAACTAGTATGAAGACCAAAGAATTCCATGGAGAAAGCTATTATTCATCATCTTTCAAAGACAATTGGGTCACACAAACCCAAATTGAGGGCCCAAATGAAGTACATGACTAGATTGTATTTAAACCTCCTTAATAGGTGATTTATAATTTGTGTTATTTTGGCCCAATACTACATTATGAAGTTTGGGTCAAATCTTTTAATTAAGGCCAATTAGAGATCATATTTATTTAGGTAATAAGACCTTTAGAATAAGATAATATCATCCTCAAACATATCATATCCACCACTCTCCATGCTCCCCATCACTTCATTTAATCTCCACCGTTCATGTGAACATCAAAGGGACCAGAATTGAAGCTATCTTTTTCTCCTTAAATCAAGGCATCTCCAACATGGAAAGTCAAAGACCAAGGGAGCCATTTATGCATCAAGGAAAGAAATAATAAGATTCTCATGCCATTAATATTTCCAAATTTCTAGAATTTTAATTATTATTTCCAATTATGTTCAGCCATCCTTTACCTATAAATGAACTCTTGCATAGCGCAGCAAACTTCATCGATCCGGATGGTACTCCACTCAACCATCCCCTTACTCGACCACATAAAGAATAATGGAATAACTTGAGCTTCAAGACATCCTCATGAACTCCTTGTTGACAGAATGAGTCACAAACTTCTAAAAATGCTCGAATATGTTATCTTGCATCTTCATGCGCCATCCCTCCAAATTGCCCAATCAAGTTAAGCATATTGAACATGATAGACTTATGTTCGAAATGTGTAGCTATAATTTCTGGTGCCATGATGCCAGGATTAAGATCATCCAAGATAGGATTTAAATGATCCCTAATAGCTCTTGGTCGAGGTGCAGCAGCATGTTGATTTGCCCCGACATTTTGAACTATTGGGTCTTGCATTGCTGGTGGGTCCATAGCTCTACATTGATTATGTCGTCTTTGACGAAACAAACGCTCAATTTCAGGCACTATAGGATAGAGAGGTCCGTCAGTAGACCTTCTTGACATGCACTAAAAAGAAAAACAAATAAAACAAGTAAAACTAAACTAATAAAATAAACTAAGTAAAACGAAAATGCCAAAACAAAAATGACAAACTTTACTTTAAATAGATCCCCGGCAACAGCGCAAAAAACTTGGTGTGTTCTATGTAGTGCTATAAATGATGTATGTGAACACACATATATGTGCAAGTATACACAGTCATACAAGTAATAATAGGGTGAGTGAGTATCGTTCCCACGAGGATCTCTAGTAAAGTACAAGTTAATTTTGTCAAGGCAAAAAGGTTTCACTAACTAAAAAGGAAAAACAAGGGAAAAGATATAAACAATAGAAAATGGATATGTACGGTGAAGTGTTATGTAGAAATGCTATGACAATTCTAGAATGTAAGCAACTAAAATATGTCACGACAAAATGGAATGGATGATGATGGCAAGGTGGATGTACGGAAGTGATATGTGGAGTGGAAAGCTGTGTGATTGCAAGATAACAAGTAAAGAAAGCAGTTTGTAAATGCTGAGGCAAAAGTAGGATGCAAGAATACGTTAAACAATATGTTGTACACTTTCGTGCCTCTTACAATGCATAGATGATTATAAACAAGAGAAAATGGATAAATACGATGAAGTGTTATGGAGAAATGCTATGACAATTCTAGAATGCAAACAACTAAAATATGTCACGGCAAAATGGAATGGATGATGATGGCAAGGTGGATGTACGGAAGTGATATGTGGAGTGGAAAGCAGTGTGATTGCAAGATAGCAAGTAAAGTAAAGAAAGCAGTTTGTAAATGCTAAGGCAAAAGTAGGATGCAAGAATACATTAAACAATATGTTGTACTATCCCTCTATTGATGAACTCTCTCGGGAATGACTGGTGGAAACTCCTATGAACATAAAGTAACTATGGTGTATATCTACTCGACAGAGGTTTCTAAAGTTTTCCCGTTCTTCCGAGTCATAGGAACCTGATAGACTAAAATGCCATGGCATCTCGTGTCACTCGAGTAGCACTAGCCTATCGATAAAGCACACTCCTTTTAGTCATTGAAACCCTCACCTACGCCTCTTCCATTTTCAGTCTAGAACCCATTGCTCACGTAGATCATCCCTTAGCTCCTTCCGAATGATCTAAGGATCTATAGCTACGCCTCTTCCAAGTGCTCTAGCATGCACCTAAACACGGGACACTTCCGAGTGCTCTAGCATGTTGTTGCAGTAGAACTAGCTTTTTGTGTTCAATCAAAAATGTCATGGCGCTTTCACAGAGCTGAAGCAAAGCCTGATAACTGCACCAATTGTTGTTCCCCCAGATTGGACCTTGCTGTTCGAACTGATGTACAATGCGAACGATTACGTCGTGGGAGCAGTTTTGGGGCAGCGTCGAGGTAAAAATTTTCATGTTGTCGATTATGCTAGCCTACTTTAAATGAAGCACAACTTAACTACAGTACCACAGAGAAAGAGCTACTTGTCGTGGTATTTGCATTTGACAAGTTTAGGTCATACTTGATAGGCACTAATGTCATTGTTCACACCGATCACTCAACAATTAAGTACTTACTGACTAAAAAGGATGCTAAACCTAGGCTCATTAGATGGATATTGTTGTTGCAAGAATTTGACCTAGAGGTGGTAGATAGGAAGGGAACCGAGAACCAAGTTGCTAATCATCTTTCTAGGCTAGAAGTTAACCTGGAATGTCATTACAAAATTGAAATACATGATGAATTCCCTGATGAGAAAATTCTTTGTCACGGCAATTCCGTGGTACGTTGACCTTGTTAATTTTCTTGTTAGTGGTATTTTGCCATTTAACATGACTAGCCAGGGAAGGAAGAAATTCAGACATGACGTGCGGTCTATTTTTGGGATGAGCCGTATTTGTTCAAGCGTTGTGCCGATCAAATTATCCGAAGATGTGCGCCGGAAGAGGAGAAAAGAGCTATTCTACATCACTGTCACTCAGGACCATGTGGTGGACACTTCGGAGGAATGATTACAGCTGCTAAGGTCCTCCAATCAGGTTTTTACTGGCCTACCTTATTCAAAGATACTCAAGCATTTTACCAAGCCTGCGATCGATGTCAAATAACTGGGAATATCTCCAGACGTCATGAAATACCACGACAAAATATTTTAGAGATAGAGTTGTTTGACGTGTGGGGCATAGACTTTATGGGACCATTCTCATCTTCATATGGAGATCTGTATATCCTTTTGGCAGCGGACTATGTATCCAAGTGGGTAGAAGCCATTGCGACGCCAAGGATTGATTCAAAGACCGTGCTTAAATTTCTTCATAAGCACATTTTCACAAGATTTGTCACGCCAATGGCTATCATCAGTGATGAAGGCACCCACTTCGACAACAAGTTGATTGCCAAGGCATTGCAAAGATACGGGGTGCGACACAAAATTGTCACGGCATATCATCCCCAAAGTAATGGACAAGTTGAGGTTTCCAACTGTGAAATCAAGCAAATTTTGAAAAAAGTGGTGAATCCAAGAAGGAAGGATTGGTCACCAAAGCTTGATGAAGCGTTGTGGGCATAACGAACAGCTTTTAAACCACCCTAGGGATGTCTCCATTTAAGTTAGTCTATGGGAAGGCATGTCACCTCCCGGTCGAGCTAAAGCATAAGGCTTATTGGGCAATCAAGAAGCTCAATTTTGATGCCGATTTAGCTGGTGAAAGAAGACTTCTAGAGTTGAATGAGATGGAGGAATTCAGGACCCAAGCCTATGAGAATGCTAAACTCTACAAGGAGCGGACTAAAAGATGGCACGATCAAGCGATTTTGCCACGACATTTTCAAGTGAGGCAACAAGTGCTCCTATTCAAATCAAGGCTAAAGCTCTTCCCTGGGAAGCTTAAATCGAGGTGGTCCAGGCCATTTAGAATACACCATGTGTATCCCCATGGAGCTGTGGACATCAAGGACATTGATAGTGGGAGAATTTTCAAAGTTAATGGCCAGCGCCTGAAGATCTACAATGGAGCCCACGTGATGCGGGATAAACCTACCGCATACATTTGGCAGCAACAATGGATCCGACTTGGATGATTTACCTTTGAATGTTCTCCCATTTGGTTACATTCTCAACATTGAAGGTATGTTACAAACTGGGGTTTTAGTCTCTCTTAGTTACTTCACTTTGAATCAAGTTCTTTGGTTCGGTGCTATTACAAACACAAGCATTCGTGTTCTTTACCAACTGATCACCTAGGTTTCTATCCTTTTTTTTTATCACTGACCGACATAGCTTTCCCTGTCATTCTCTCAACCCTAACGGGATCTTCAAACTACGACAAATCAGTGACTCTTTTATTTAAGAGATACCTGAATCACAATATCGACCTCATGATCTTTGTGAGTCCTTGCTGCTCCACATACAAAACAATGATTCTGGTTTTCTGTTTCGCACCCACAAGAACCGTGTATGCCACTGCTTTCGTGGGAAATAGGTTTTTGATGCGTTCGAGATTTCAGTTGCAAGAGAAACTTTGGAGGGTCTTTGACTCTAAGTTAAACCCTACTACTTTGGTAGAATTATTTTCTTTTTTATTGCTAATCTCCATTAGAGATCTTGTACTGTTGTTTTCAACTTGATCGTTGATGGTGATCGTAACAAATAACTTGTTACACACCCAAGACCGTGTCACAACTCCGACAACTTTGATATTAGTCCCCTCGAGCTTCACCAATGGGTCTAACACTTATAATCTTGTGGCGTGTGACCGATCATTTGACCACCATGGAGTCTGTTGTATTCCTGGTTGCGCATACAACTCTTTTATTAGCAACTTTACCGGCGTAAGGACTTTGGTTCTGGTTTATGATTGCATAAATGATTTACCTTTTTACTACTATTTGAACCATGTTTTCTTTCATATCTTTGACAATTTTATGGTCTTAACACCCTTGCAAAAAGTTTTACCTAATACCTTTCATGTTGCACAACAAAGATTTGTTTTCTTTTTAATTCCATTGTTTTTCTAGGTTTACTCCAGCTTTCAATCCAGCCACTACATATTACCTGCTTCCTTGTTGAAACAAAGGAGAGACGACGGTAGCACCCTATATCGGCTAACCGACAAGAGTTGATAATGGCATCCCCTTCTAAGTTTGTTGATCACTACAAAGGAGAACTAATTCCGTGTAGACATGTTCATCTTAATGAGAATTCATACCATTTGGAATTAGATTTCAGCCCAAACTGTTTTGAAAGTTTGCTCCTATTATTGTTCCCATTATTGTTTCTTATTACTTTTAAATTCTTTTAATACTTCTTGATAATCTTTAATCTTTTTTCTCTTTGTTATTTTCATTTTATCCATGACTCTGTTGGACATAATCTACTACTTCACCTCTGTTTTTGACAAGGGCCATCGCTGGCCTTATCACCCAAGTCTACTGGTAATAGCCTCGCTTTGGTCCGCTTCTTTGGTTCGGCTATGACCTTCCGGCTTGAGTATATTATCGAGGCCTGCTTGGGAGGTTTTGTCTTGGCTTGCCTAGCCCTGGTTGGTAAGCCTTTCTCCATGTACTTGCAGCATGCTTTCTTTTTTGCTAACATAGCCAGCTATTGTTTTGTTATTATCTTTTCGGTTCACTGGCACTTTAGTGACCTAATAAAATATAAGCATACTAATGCTACTATACCACCCTTGTATAGGGATCGTTCCAACACCTCTTATGGTGTATTCTCATCAACCAATGTTACTCATTTCATTGAGTTTCAATATAATAATACCGGGATATACCGGAAGCAACACTTACAAAAGTTTCCAATACACTATGGTGGCCTTTACTTTTACAACGGTAAAGTTTACTCGAGTTTATCCTTTACTACAAGTGAAGCACTCACGATTCCCACCAACACATCCCATGGATCTCGATGAAAGCACCCTATATTTGGGACTCACCTTGTACCGCAAGGTTTGTCTCTACCCCGAGAATATATTCCACGTGAAGTATCTTATATCCTTTAAGCATAGAGACTTTAACTTACACTATAAAGCTTGTACTCCATATCGAATAAAAAATTCTACTTACTCTCAAGTTCCTATTTCTTCTCATATCCAAAGCAACAAGTCCTCTAAATCATATCTTTTAAAGACTTCTACTTACTCTCAACTTCCTATCTCTTCTCATATCAAATACGGTAAGTCATGTATTCTTATTTCTTTTCATATTACATACAATAAGTCATCTATTCCAACCTTTACTTTTTCTCATCTTGAAACTCCTAATTATAGTCCTCGTGGATTTCAAACTCTCTATACCTTTCTATATAACTCGATCTATCTCCTTCATAACTCTCCATCCATCTCTCAACTCTCGTATACCTTTCTCCACTCTTTCTCCCTTGTCGCCAACTTTACCCAATGGACTCCAAAACTTTTCTTCAACAACTCGGCAATATCCAATTCACTGATGACGAACAATTTGTTGTTTACCAACCAAGTCTACCTTGGGAATCCTCTAAATAGAAAACACAGACCACCCTACTGGTGCCTCTTCGAGCAGGTACCTTCATGGTGCCTGTGTCTAGTTGAGCTTCATAGAGAACCTGTTCGAATTTTAACCGAGTAAAAATCTAAAAATTTAAGATTAATTTTTATAATTAGGTTAAAAATCCCACAATTAACTATCTGAACTCATAAAATTTTATTTAATATCATTTTGCGGTGATTTTGTTCGGCTTAAAGCGTGCATGTCTAAATGGGCTTTATTTTGAACCTGTTCGAATTTTATACAGGTAAAAATCTAATATTTTAGGATTAAGTTGTGTAATTATTTTTAAAATCCTATAATAAATTATTTGAACTCATAAAAATTGATTTAATATTATTTTATGATCGTTTTGTTGGGTTTAAGCTTGCGTGTCTAGTTGAGCTTCATAGAGAACCCGTTCAAATTTTAACAGAGTAAAAATCTAAAAATTTAAGATTAATTTTTATAATTCGGTTTAAAATCCCACAATTAACTATCTGAACTCATAAAATTTTATTTAATATCATCTTGCGGTGATTTTGTTCGGCTTAAAGCGTACATGTCTAAATGGGCTTTATTTTGAACCTGTTCGAATTTTATACGGGTAAAAATCTAAAATTTTAGGATTAAGTTGTTTAATTATTTTCAAAATCCTATAATAAACTATATGAACTCATAAAAATTGATTTAATATCATTTTATGATCGTTTTGTTGGGTTTAAAGCTTGCGTGTCTAGTGGGGCTTCATAGAGAGCCCGTTAGAATTTTAACCGAGTAAAAATCTAAAAATTTAAGATTAATTTTTATAATTAGGTTAAAAATCCCACAATTAACTATCTGAAGCCATAAAATTTTATTTAATATCATTTTGCGTTGATTTTGTTGGGTTTAAAGCGTGCATCTCTAAATGGGCTTTATTGTGAACCTGTTCGAATTTTAAACGAGTAAAAATCTAAAATTTTATGATTAAGTTGTATAATTAGGTTCAAAATCCTATAATAAACTATTTGAGCTCATAAAAATTGATTTAATATTATTTTACGATCATTTTCTTGGGTTTAAAGCATGCGTGTCTAGATAGGCTTCATAGAGAACCAGTTTGAATTTTAACCGCGTAAAAATCAAAAAATTTAAAATTAATTTTTATAATTAGAATAAAAATCACACAATTAAATATCTGAACTCATCAAAATATATTTAATATCATTTTACGATCGTTTTGTAAAGTTTAAAGCATGCATGTCTAATTGAGCTTCATAGAGAACCCGTTCGAATTTTAACCGAGTAAAAATCTAAAAATTTACGATTAATATTTATAATTAGGTTAAAAATCACAAAATTAACTATCTGAACTCATAAAATTTTATTTAATATCATTTTGCGGGGATTTTGTTCGGCTTAAAGCGTGCATCTCTAAATGGGCTTTATTTTGAACCTATTCAAATTTTAAACGGGTAAAAATCTAAAATTTTAGGATTCAGTTGTGTAATTATTTTAAAAATCATATAATAAACTATTTGAGCTCATAAAAATTGATTTAATATCATTTTAAGATCATTTTCTTGGGTTTAAAGCATGCGTGTCTAGTTAGGCTTCCTAGAGAACCAGTTCGAATTTTAACCGAGTAAAAATCAAAAAATTTAAGATTAATTTTTATTATTAGGATAAAAATCAAACAATTAAATATCTGAACTCATCAAAATATACTTAATATCATTTTACGATCGTTATGTAAAGTTTAAAGCATGCGTGCCTAGTTGAGCTTCATAGAGAACCCGTTCGAATTTTAACCGAGTAAAAATCTAAAAATTAAAGATTAATATTTATAATTAGGTTAAAAATCACAAAATTAACTATCTGAACTCATAAAATTTTATTTAATATCATTTTGTCGGGATTTTGTTTGGCTTAAAGCGTGAATGTCTAAATGGGCTTTATTTTGAACCTATTCAAATTTTAAACGGGTAAAAATCTAAAATTTTAGGATTAAGTTGGGTAATTATTTTCAAAATCCTGTAATAAACTATTTGAACTCATAAAAATTGATTTAATATCATTTTATGATCATTTTGTTGGTTTAAAGCTTGCGTGTCTAGTTGGGCTTCATAGAGAACCCGTTCGAATTTTAACCGAGTAAAAATCTAAAAATTTAAGATTAATATTTATAATTAGGTTAAAAATAACAAAATTAACTATCTGAACTCATAAAATTTTATTTAATATCATTTTGCGGTGATTTTGTTCGGCTTAAAGCGTGCATGTCTAAATGGGCTTTATTTTGAACCTATTCAAATTTTAAACGGGTAAAAATCTAAAATTTTAGGATTAAGTTGTGTAATTATTTTCAAAATCCTATAATAAACTATTTGAACTCATAAAAATTGATTTAATATCATTTTATGATCGTTTTGTTGGGTTTAAAGCTTGCGTGTCTACTTGGGCTTCATAGAGAACCCGTTCGAATTTTAACCTTGTAAAAATCTAAAAATTTAAGATTAATTTTTATAACTAGGATAAAAATCACACAATTAAATATCTGAACTCATCAAAATAGATTTAATATCATTTTACGATCGTTTGGTTGGGTTTAAAGCACGCGTATCTAGTTGTGCTTCATAGAGAACCCGTTCGAATTTTAACCGAGTAAAAATCTAAAAGTTTAAGATTAATTTTTATAATTAGGTTAAAAATCCCACAATTAACTATCTGAACTCATAAAATTTTATTTAATATCATTTTGCGGTGATTTTGTTTGGCTTAAAGCGTGCATGTCAAAATGGGCTTTATTTTGAACCTGTTCGAATTTTATACTGGTAAAAATCTAAAATTTTAGGATTAAGTTGTTTAATTATTTTCAAAATCCTATAATAAACTATATGAACTCATAAAAATTGTTTTAATATCATTTTATGATCGTTTTGTTGGGTTTCAAGCTTGCGTGTCTAGTTGGGCTTCATAGAGAACCCGTTAGAATTTTAACCGAGTAAAAATCTAAAAATTTAAGATTAATTTTTATAATTAGGTTAAAAATCCCACAATTAACTATCTGAAGCCATAAAATTTTATTTAATATCATTTTGCGTTGATTTTGTTGGGTTTAAAGCGTGCATCTCTAAATGGGCTTTATTGTGAACCTGTTCGAATTTTAAATGAGTAAAAATCTAAAATTTTAGGATTAAGTTGTATAATTAGGTTAAAAATCATATAATAAACTATTTGAACTAATAAAAATTGATTTAACATCATTTTACGATCGTTTTGTTGGGTTTAAGCTTGCGTGTCTAGTTGAGCTTCATAGAGAACCCGTTCGAATTTTAACCGAGTAAAAATCTAAAAATTTAAGATTAATTTTTATAATTAGGTTAAAAATCCCACAATTAACTATCTGAACTCATAAAGTTTTATTTAATATCATTTTGCGGTAATTTTGTTCGGCTTAAAGCGTGCATGTCTAAATGGGCTTTATTTTGAACCTATTCAAATTTTAAACGGGTAAAAATCTAAAATTTTAGGATTAAGTTGTGTAATTATTTTCAAAATCCTATAATAAACTATTTGAGCTCATAAAAATTGATTTAATATCATTTTATGATCGTTTTGTTGGGTTTAAAGCTTGCGTGTCTAGTTGGGCTTCATAGAGAACCCGTTCAAATTTTAACAGAGTAAAAATCTAAAAATTTAAGATTAATTTTTATAACTAGGATAAAAATCACACAATTAAATATCTGAACTCATCAAAATAGATTTAATATCATTTTACGATCGTTTTGTTGGGTTTAAAGCACGCGTATCTAGTTGAGCTTCATAGAGAACCCGTTCGAATTTTAACCGAGTAAAAATCTAAAAATTTAAGATTAATATTTATAATTAGGTTAAAAATCACACAATTAAATATCTGAACTCATCAAAATATACTTAATATCATTTTACGATCGTTATGTAAAGTTTAAAGCATGCGTGTCTAGTTGAGCTTCATAGAGAACCCGTTCGAATTTTAACCGAGTAAAAATCTAAAAATTTAAGATTAATATTTATAATTAGGTTAAAAATAACAAAATTAACTATCTGAACTCATAAAATTTTATTTAATATCATTTTGCGGGGATTTTGTTCGGCTTAAAGAGTGCATGTCTAAATGGGCTTTATTTTGAACCTATTCAAATTTTAAACGGGTAAAAATCTAAAATTTTAGTATTAAGTTGTGTAATTATTTTCAAAATCATATAATAAACTATTTGAACTCATAAAAATTGATTTTATATCATTTTACGATCGTTTTCTTGAGTTTAAAGCATGCGTGTCTAGTTAGGCTTCATAGAGAACCCGTTCGAATTTTAACCGAGTAAAAATCAAAAAATTTAAGATTAATTTTTATAATTAGGATAAAAATCACACAATTAAATATATGAACTCATCAAAATATATATAATATCATTTTACGATCGTTTTGTAGAGTTTAAAGCATGCGTGTCTAGTTGAGCTTCATAGAGAACCCGTTCGAATTTTAACCGAGTAAAAATCTAAAAATTTAAGATTAATTTTTATAACTAGGATAAAAATCACACAATTAAATATCTGAACTCATCAAAATAGATTTAATATCATTTTACGATCGTTTGGTTGGGTTTAAAGCACGCGTATCTAGTTGTGCTTCATAGAGAACCCGTTCGAATTTTAACCGAGTAAAAATCTAAAAGTTTAAGATTAATTTTTATAATTAGGTTAAAAATCCCACAATTAACTATCTGAACTCATAAAATTTTATTTAATATCATTTTGCGGTGATTTTGTTTGGCTTAAAGCGTGCATGTCAAAATGGGCTTTATTTTGAACCTGTTCGAATTTTATACTGGTAAAAATCTAAAATTTTAGGATTAAGTTGTTTAATTATTTTCAAAATCCTATAATAAACTATATGAACTCATAAAAATTGTTTTAATATCATTTTATGATCGTTTTGTTGGGTTTCAAGCTTGCGTGTCTAGTTGGGCTTCATAGAGAACCCGTTAGAATTTTAACCGAGTAAAAATCTAAAAATTTAAGATTAATTTTTATAATTAGGTTAAAAATCCCACAATTAACTATCTGAAGCCATAAAATTTTATTTAATATCATTTTGCGTTGATTTTGTTGGGTTTAAAGCGTGCATCTCTAAATGGGCTTTATTGTGAACCTGTTCGAATTTTAAATGAGTAAAAATCTAAAATTTTAGGATTAAGTTGTATAATTAGGTTAAAAATCATATAATAAACTATTTGAACTAATAAAAATTGATTTAACATCATTTTACGATCGTTTTGTTGGGTTTAAGCTTGCGTGTCTAGTTGAGCTTCATAGAGAACCCGTTCGAATTTTAACCGAGTAAAAATCTAAAAATTTAAGATTAATTTTTATAATTAGGTTAAAAATCCCACAATTAACTATCTGAACTCATAAAATTTTATTTAATATCATTTTGCGGTAATTTTGTTCGGCTTAAAGCGTGCATGTCTAAATGGGCTTTATTTTGAACCTATTCAAATTTTAAACGGGTAAAAATCTAAAATTTTAGGATTAAGTTGAGTAATTATTTTCAAAATCCTATAATAAACTATTTGAGCTCATAAAAATTGATTTAATATCATTTTATGATCGTTTTGTTGGGTTTAAAGCTTGCGTGTCTACTTGGGCTTCATAGAGAACCCGTTCGAATTTTAACCTTGTAAAAATCTAAAAATTTAAGATTAATTTTTATAACTAGGATAAAAATCACACAATTAAATATCTGAACTCATCAAAATAGATTTAATATCATTTTACGATCGTTTTGTTGTGTTTAAAGCACGCGTATCTAGTTGAGCTTCATAGAGAACCCGTTCGAATTTTAACCGAGTAAAAATCTAAAAATTTAAGATTAATATTTATAATTAGGTTAAAAATCACACAATTAAATATCTGAACTCATCAAAATATACTTAATATCATTTTACGATCGTTATGTAAAGTTTAAAGCATGCGTGTCTAGTTGAGCTTCATAGAGAACCCGTTCGAATTTTAACCGAGTAAAAATCTAAAAATTTAAGATTAATATTTATAATTAGGTTAAAAATAACAAAATTAACTATCTGAACTCATAAAATTTTATTTAATATCATTTTGCGGGGATTTTGTTCGGCTTAAAGCGTGCATGTCTAAATGGGCTTTATTTTGAACCTATTCAAATTTTAAACGGGTAAAAATCTAAAATTTTAGTATTAAGTTGTGTAATTATTTTCAAAATCATATAATAAACTATTTGAACTCATAAAAATTGATTTTATATCATTTTACGATCGTTTTCTTGAGTTTAAAGCATGCGTGTCTAGTTAGGCTTCATAGAGAACCCGTTCGAATTTTAACCGAGTAAAAATCAAAAAATTTAAGATTAATTTTTATAATTAGGATAAAAATCACACAATTAAATATATGAACTCATCAAAATATATATAATATCATTTTACGATCGTTTTGTAGAGTTTAAAGCATGCGTGTCTAGTTGAGCTTCATAGAGAACCCGTTCGAATTTTAACCGAGTAAAAATCTAAAAATTTAAGATTAATTTTTATAATTAGGATAAAAATCACACAATTAAATATCTGAACTCATCAAAATATATTTAATATCATTTTACTATCGTTTTGTAAAGTTTAAAGCATGCGTGTCTAGTTGAGCTTCACAGAGAACCAGTTCGAATTTTAACCGAGTAAAAATCTAAAAATTTAAGTTTAATTTTTATAATTAGGATAAAAATCCCACAATTAACTATCTGAACTCATAAAATTTTATTTAATATCATTTTGCGGGGATTTTGTTCAGCTTAAAGCGTGCATGTCTAAATGGGCTTTATTTTGAACCTGTTCGAATTTTATACGGGTAAAAATCTAATATTTTAGGATTAAGTAGTGTAATTATTTTCAAAATCCTATAATAAACTATATGAACTCATAAAAATTGTTTTAATATCATTTTATGATCGTTTTGTTGGGTTTCAAGCTTGCGTGTCTAGTTGGGCTTCATAGAGAACCCGTTAGAATTTTAACCGAGTAAAAATCTAAAAATTTAAGATTAATTTTTATAATTAGGATAAAAATCACACAATTAAATATCTGAACTCATCAAAATATATTTAATATCATTTTACGATCGTTTTGTAGAGTTTAAAGCATGTGTGTCTAGTTGAGCTTCATAGAGAACCCGTTCGAATTTTAACCGAGTAAAAATCTAAGAATTTAAGATTAATATTTATAATTAGGTTAAAAATCACACAATTAAATATCTGAACTCATCAAAATATACTTAATATCATTTTACGATCGTTATGTAAAGTTTAAAGCATGCGTGTCCAGTTGAGCTTAATAGAGAACCCGTTCGAATTTTAATCGAGTAAAAATCTAAAAATTTAAGATTAATATTTATAATTAGGTTAAAAATCACAAAATTAACTATCTGAACTCATAAAATTTTATTTAATATCATTTTGCGGGGATTTTGTTCGGCTTAAAGCGTGCATCTCTAAATGGGCTTTATTTTGAACCTATTCAAATTTTAAACGGGTAAAAATCTAAAATTTAAGATTAAGTTGTGTAATTATTTTCAAAATCCTATAATAAACTATTTGAACTCATAAAAATTGAGTTAATATCATTTTACGATCGTTTTGTTAGGTTTAAAGCATGTCTGTCTAGTTGAGCTTCATAGAGAACCCGTTCAAATTTTAACCGATTAAAAATCTAAAAATTTAAGTTTAGTTTTTATAATTAGGATAAAAATCACAAAATTAAATATCTGAACTCATAAAATTTTATTTAATGTCATTATGCGGGGATTTAATATCAAGGAAAAGTTCTAAAAAGAACCAGGTTTGAGAGAAAATCTCACAAAGTAATTTATTCATCAAAACTCTAACCTTGTCTTTACAAAATTATGGAAATATATAGGAATAAAGGAGAAGTTGGCCAAAATTGAATTTGTGGCCAATATTTGAACGAAAATAACTAAAATAAACCACTCAAGGCTTCATTTAATTTCAGCCAAGTGATTTGGAACATAAAACACATTTAACATGTGTTAAATGTTTGAATTTGAACACAAAACCACCCATTCTTATCCCTTGGGCTTTGGTCTTCAAGAACAAGGGATTTGTTTGGCTGGAAATGCATTTACACACCCACACATGTGCATAAGGTTGCCATATGTGTCCCACATGCATGGCACATGCCTAGGACACATTCCCTTCGTGTAGGATAGATTTCAACTGCCGTAGATCACTTTAGCTTGAGTTGAGCTAGTTGGAAATTGAGTAGAGCTGAAACGAGCTAGCTGAGAGTGTAAGGAACTAAACGGAGCTGGGAGCTAAGCCTTTGAGCTCCTCGAGCTAAGGTGAGCTGCGTGCACTCCATTGAGCTTCTTCTGAGCTGAATAGACTCACTTGAGCTGGTGTTCAGCTGCATACACTCGCTTGAGCTGGAGGTGAGCTGAGTATGCCCACTTGAGCCAAGGTTCTCCTAAGTACCTATATCAGAACAAGGCAAACACATCTAAAAAGCCTTGTAGTCTTATTTTAACCACACAAACACACTCAAAACCAAATGCAAACATACTTAACATAGTAAGCAAAATATGTTTCAAGAATTACATTAGTCCAGCCAATGGCAACAAAAAGTTTTCAACCTTCCAGAATAGCAAGAGCCTCGGTAGAAGCTGGATCTGGACAGACAAGAGGCATAGAGCATCCACCGAGAATAGAACCAGAAGAGTCCCGAGCAATGATGCCTGCAGTAACGCCCCTTAATACTGGGTCAAAGGCACCATCTGTGTTAATTTTGACGAAATCAGAAGCCAGTTTCGTCCATCTAGCTTGAGCAAAAGTGGGCTCAGCTAGCCGAGAACGTAGATGGGAAGCATCATTAACTGTTGTATAGTCCTGAAAATTTTTTTTCCGAATTGGAAACAACTAACCAAGCCGGTTAGAGATGATTGTTATGGACAAAGTCGTTATGGCGGTTCCATAAATTCCAAAGGATCATAATAAGGAAAGAAAATTGATGTAAAGAAAGGAAACTAGCAACATCAGAGAGCCACTGGTTAGTGGAGGTAGTATGCGTGTAGGAGAAAATTCGAGTAGGAAGCCCTGCCAACAGGAGCGCCTCCTTGGCACTAGGACAGTCCCTCATCGCATGGAGGGTGGTTTCAATGGCCATGTTGCAAAGTGGACAAACTCCTGTACCAAGATTGGCCTGAAGGAATTTATGGCCAATTGGGATTGCATCATGACAAAGCCGCCATCCAAAGGAACGGACCTTAGGTAAGGTGGGTAGTTTAGATAGAATTTTCCAGATCTTAGAGGGTCTATTAACTGGCCCTAGTTGTAGTTGCAAAAATTGGTACCCCGATTGAACTGAATATATGCCAGAATCATGGTGACCCCAAAGAGTGGTGTCCTTAGTGTCATTAATAATGGGTACATTAAGAATGATGTTAGCATCTTCATAGGAGAAGTATTCTCTTACCTTTAGTTCATTCCACCAAGTCGTGTTAGGTATCATGAAGGTACCTGCACGAAGAGGTACTTCGTCATTCAACTCATAATCACCATAAAGGTGTATAGGCTGAGAGCCTCCCCAATTCTCAAGGTGGATTTGAATTTGACTAGATATACCTGGCCGTTTAAAGAAACTGTTGCGAAGTTTAGAGATAGCTATGCTAAGACCTTCCCAGGCAAAGGAAGACCTCCGAGTGTGTTCAGATTCAAGGATAGAACCCGACGGGTAATACTTACATTTATAGACTTGACTAAGGAGATTGTTTGGTTCACAAATCAAACACCAGATTTGTTTGCCCAGTAAAGCAACATTGAAGTGGTGTAGATCACGAAAACCTATACCTCCTGCTGCTTTCGGCAGACAAACAGTGTCCCAAGGGAGCATATGCCAACCTCGTTTGTCAGCTTTCCCAAACCACCAATATCGGCGTACTGAAGCGGTCATGTCATCAATGATGTTTTGTGGTAGAAGGTAGCAAGACATAACATATTGAGGTATTGATTGTATGACTGATTTAATAAAAATTTCTTTACCACTAAAGGATAAGAGGTGTTTATCCCGTTTACTCAAGTGAGCATTCATTTTTTCCCTGGTAAAGCCCAAGGTTGCTGTCTTGTTCTTCCCTATTAAGAGGGGGACTCCAAGATAAATACCTGGATCGTCAACTTCTCGTACGTGAAGGATATCATTAATTTCTGCTCTAAGCGACATCGAAGTTTTTCGAGAAAAGAAAATAGTAGACTTTTCAAAATTCACTGCTTGACCAAAAGAGGTAGCATAAGTATGCAGAGCATTCTTAAGGTGTTGAGCTTCTGTAGTTGTATTCTTAATGAATACAACACAGCCATCAGCAAAAAGAAGATGGTTCACTCGTGGCCCATTTCTACTAGCACAAAGACCAGGTAGGTTACCACTAGCTTGCTTAGCATTAAGCAATGCTGAAAGTCCTTGGATACAGAAGAGAAAAAGGAAGGGAGATAGCGGGTCCCCTTGACGTAACCTCTATGGGGTTTGGATGGCCGTGAAAGAGAATCGTTGACACGTACTTGGAACGTCACTAAGGATATACATCTCATAATGAGAGAAACCCAATGGTTGTTAAAACCTAGGCGAAGCATAATTTGTTCAAGAAAAGGCCATTCAACATGGTCGAAGGCCTTTTCCATGTCAAGTTTTAGGCTAGCGCCTTTTGCCAACGAGGTATCGTCGGTATTTAAAGTGTGGATAAGCTCATGAGCAATTAGAATATTGTCAGTAATATTCCGTCCTTAAAAAAAGCAACTTGATTACCACTTATGCATAGATGTATGATAGATTTTAGACGATTAACAAGAACTTTCGCGATAGTCTTGTATAAGACTGTGCAGAGGCTAATAGGTCTGAGATGACGCATTATTGTAGGGTCGCTGATTTTGGGTATAAGAACAATAATTGTACGATTAACCTCTTCCATATTAATCGACCCGCACAAGAGTCCAAGGTAGAGGCTTATCAACTCCCGGAGCTTTTCGTGGGTCAATATCACAAAAAGCAATGGTAACTTCATCTATCGTGAAGTCCTTAAGAAGGTCATTATTCATCGGTTCAGTAACAATGGTAGGAATATTGTCCAAAATGGAAGATGCAATAGTGGGAGAACAGGATGAGAAGAGGTTTTGAAAATAGTCAATAGCAATATTCATAATGTCATTTGTATGCGTATGCCATACATTCTGGTTGTTAAAAAGCCTAGCAATATTATTCTTCCGCCGTCGACTATTTGCTCGGGCATGAAAGAAAGAAGTATTTTTGTCACCGTGTTTTAAACGAGTAAAAATACAAAATTTTAGGATTAAGTTGTATATTTAGGTTTAAAATCCTATAATAAACTATTTAAACTCATAAAAATTGATTTAATATCATTTTACGATACTTTTGTTGGGTTTAAAGCATGCATGTCTAGTTGGGCTTCCTAGATAAACCATTCGAATTTTAACCGAGTAAAAATCTAAAAATTTAATATTAAGTTTTATAATTAGGTTAAAAATCCCAAAATTAAATATTTTAACTCATAAAATTTTATTTAATATCATTTTGCTGTGATTTTGTTGGGTTCAAAGCTTGCATGTCTAAATGAGGTTTATAATGAACCCGTTCGAATTTTAAACGAGTAAAAATCTAAAATTTTAGAATTAAGTTGTATAATTAGGTTCAAAATCCTATAATAAACTATTTCAACTCATAAAAATTTATTTAAGATATTTTGATAAGAGTTCCAGCTGGTGCCATTACAGCCAGCTAGGGCCATTACAACCTGGCCACAACCACCTCAGTAGGGGACTACAGCCAATATCGCAGGACCACTGTCACCACTGCTATCTCTACAGAAATGTCATCACGTGAAAGGGGGCAGGAATGGAATTTTCACTATCTTTTAAGGTTTTTCACCCCCTTTTAAGGCATGGTGACCTACAAGAAAAAGAGAGACCTTTTGGAGGAACAAAAACACAGAAAAAGAGGCACCTTTGGAGTGGTTTGCAGCGTTGGAAAGCTTCCACATTTATCCTCCAAACTCCGGCCGAAGTATCCTCCATTGATAGAGTTCGAAGGGAATGGTGTGCTAGGCACCCGAGAGGGGCTAGCACACCAAGGCGTCTCGTGATGGTTGAAGAGCCGACGGCCTACGCAACTGAGGGTGTCTTCTAGTCCTCTTTCCTTTGCTTTATTTTTCATATTTTTATGAGGATGATTGTCGAATGTTTTAAGATGTATGTGGATGATATTTCTTTAACATTTCGCACCACCATGTTTTACTTTGTTTAGGTGATTGCACTTATGGATAATTACCTTTTGTTTTTATTAACATATTGTCTTCTATGTGTTTGTATATTTGCTTTGCTCATTGTTGATAATCATCTAGGCATTGTAAGAGGCACGAGAGTGTCCCGTGTTTAGGTGCATGCTAGAGCACTCGAGAGAGGCGTAGCTATAGATCCTAAGATCATCTAAGAGGAGCTAAGGGAGGATCTACGTGAGCAATGGGTTCTATACTGCAAATAGAGCCTAATCTAATCCTAGAGAGCACTCGAAAGAGGCATAGGTGAGGGTTTCAACGACTAAAAGGAGTGTGCTTCGTAGATAGACTAGTGCCATTCGCGTGACAGGCGAAATGTCATGGCATTTTAGTTTGTCAGGTTCCTATGACTCGAGAGAGCGGGAACACTTAAGAAACCTCTGTCGAGTAAATATGACAGAGGAAATATACACCATAGTGGCTAGATGTTAGTAGAAGTAAGGGTTAAGAAGTCCATAGGACCTTCCACCAATCATTCTCGAGAGAGCTCATCAATAGAGGGATGGTACAACATATTGTTCAAACGTGTTCGTGTATCCTGCATTTGTCTCCGCATTTACAAACTGCTTTCTTTGTTTACTTGTTCTGCCGCAATCACACTACTATATTTTCCTCACAACACTTCCATACATCTACCCTGCCATCACCATCCATATCATTTTGCCTTGGAATATTTTAGTTACTTACATTCTGAAATTGCCATAGCATTTTATCATTACATTTGCACTGTACATATCCATTTCCACCCGTCTTTATCTTTATTTTCCTTTTTAGTTAGCGACACCTTTTTGCCTTGACAATATTGACTTACTGGCTACCTCGATCCTCGTGGGAACGATACTCACTCACCCTTTTATTACTTGTACGACTGTGTATACTTGCACATACGTGTTTGCATAATTTGTAGCACTACACAGGCGACACCAAGTTTTTGGCACCGTTGCCGGGGATCGGCAAGAGAATAGTTTGTCATTTTTATCTTGGCATTTTATTTTACTAAGTTTATTTTCTTAGTTCATTTTACTTGTTTTATCTATTTTTCTTTTTAGGGTTATTTTTAGTCCATGTAAGGTCTACTGACAGATCTCTCTATCCTATAGTACCTGAAATTGAGCGTTTGTTTCGTCAAAGAAGGAGTACTCAGCGTAGAGCTATGAACCCACCAGCAATGCAAGACCTAGTAGTTTCAAATGTCGGGGCAAATCTAAATGTTGCTGGACCTCGACCAAGGGCTATTAGGGACCATTTAAATCCTATCTTGGATGATCTTAATCCTGGCATCATGGATGAGCGCACGAAGATGCAAGGCAACATATTCGAGCTTTCCTAGATGTTTGTGATTCTTTCCGTCAACAAGGAGTGCATGAGGACGTGTTGAAGCTCAAATTATTCCCTTATTCCCTATGTGGCCGAGCAAGGGCATGGTTAAGTGGAGTGCCATCCGGATCGATAGAGTCATGGGCTGATCTGTGCAAGAGCTTTTTGCTGCGGTATAATCCTCCGAATCTACACACCCAGCTTAGAAATGACATAGCTTCTTTTCGACAATGTGATGATGAATCAATGTGTGAATGTTGGGATCGATACAAGGGATTACTTCGCAGGTGTACAAATCATGGATTTCAAGATTGGACTCAAGTTGTGATGTTCTACAATGGAGTCAATGCATCGACGAGGATGATGCTAGATGTCTCGGCAAATGGAACTTAACTAGACAAATCACCCGAGGAGGCATTTGACATTGTTGATAGAATTGCCAATAATGACTATCAATTTCCTTCTACAAGACTTGGAACTGGGAGGAAGGCACAAGGGACATTCGAGCTTGATGCTAAAGATTCACTATCCGCCCAACTCTTAACTATCACTAATATGTTGAAAAGCATTCAACGTTCCATCGAGGTGAAGGAAGTGAAGATGGCCAATTCAGCATGTCTGTTAAGCCATGACAATCATCACGAGAGCGAGTGCCCAAGAAACCATGAGTCAGCCAATTATGTGAGCAACTTCAATAGAGGCAACAACAATCCCTACTAATATGTGCCGATCTTGTTGATGATGCTGAACGAAAAACTTTGATTGTAGGACCTAGGAAGTAAGCAAGTCTCTCGCAAAAGTGGCTGCAAAATAAAGAATTAAGGATAAAGGATGAAAGGAGTAGTTTAGGGACTGATTTGGAAGCGGAAGGATATGTGGTGTTGACAAGGGTGAATGGATGTTTAGAACAATTTGTGATGATGACGAAGGGGCAGGAATGATGATGGAATGAGAGGATATGTAGGGATGGTTATATGGTAAAAGGGAAATAGTATCTTAACGATACTCAAGGAAGAAACTAGGTTATAGAAAACCTAATCCCGAATCTTATATTAATCTTCAAGGGATGATGATAAACGGACTTTGAACCTTTTAGTATATTAAACTAAAAGAACCCGAAGTATCAAGATGGATAGAAAGGAGTTGACGCCACAAGTACAAAAAGTACTTGATAAGTCGATAAAGTTCTAAGAAGAACTAAACGAGAGAAAATTCTCACAAGTAATTTTATATAATCTGAATGGTGTGTTTACAAAATGAAATGCGAGTCCTATTTATAGTTTTCTAAGGGGTTTGGCCAAAATAGCCTTTAACTATTCGGATAACGATTCATTTGAATGGTGTCTCCCTCCAAATCTATTCGAAGAGTTGTAACTTTTCGGTCCAGCCTGCATAGTCTTCAGTAATTGGGCCATATCTCGATCTCATGATATCGGATTGATACGATTCAACATGAGTTGGAAAGATAAGAGATATAGGAACAACTTTCATGAAGACACCGAAACCCAATTCGACTTGTATCCTGCTCGAAATTAGCAAACAAGTGGACCATCATGAATCTGTCCAATGAAGAGTGATGCCTCTTTTTTTTGGCGTGAAATTCATATTTCCCTCCAAGGAGTGGCGCACAAACATGTTTCACTCCATGGCTGGTCGGTTGTGTCCCTTGGAGAGGGAACATGTCCTTCCATGGTTGAGTTGAAGGTTGTAGGGTGAGCTGAGATGAGCTGATTGAGCTGAGAGTGAGCTGACTTGAGTTGAGCTAGCTAGCTGACTTAGCTAGCTCAAATTTTTCTTTCAATTTGAGCTTTCTGGACCTGACTTTAGTTGGTTGATCTAGGCCTTTATGTTCGTGAGCTCCTCTTCATAGTCCTTTTAAGTTCACGAGCTGAAATAGTCCTCCATTTGAGCTCCTTTGCATTCCTTTGCGTTTTAGTTATTCTTGAGCTGCTACGACCTACCATAATCTTTTTCAAGCAAAGTTGAGCTACCCTTGATGTCTTTAAGCTTCCTTAGACTATTATCTTTACTTAAAATAACTAAAACACTAAGTAAACAATGTGTAAGCTGAAACGAATTGAAATAATCTAAAATGAGCTTAAAATAATATAGTTTAGCTAATATTAAGAATACGCTAACTTAGAATAATTATAAAGATGTAGTTATGCAATCACGAAGCATCACTTAAATAGAAAAAGCATGCTTGTCAATATATAGAATGCATAAATTAGATAATAGAAGATAAAGTAAGGTAGAACTCCCTTAGAATCAGTCTTGAAGATTTTCAATGATGTGATTAAACCATAGAGAAAATAGGTGCCGATTAGGATCGTATCATCCTCCCATCCTTTTTGGCGATTTGTCCTCAAATCGAAATTGTTCTTTAATGGACACCTCCTTGTTGTTAGGGTGGACGAATTCTCACTCCTTCCAAGTGATGTGTTCAATTTTCTCGGGTCATCCTTCTCTAAATAGGCACTAATTCTTTGGAATCCTCCTTTTGCACGTCATGACTTTTAAGAACAAAACTTGTTCTTTGAATCATTCCTCGGCTCGAAACATCATGTTCTTTGGAAAAGATATGTAACTTTTCATCCCCACTCTTCGAATCATCATAATGATTGTTGAAGAGTCTTAACTGTATAGCTCTCTTGGAATGACATATTTTGATGCACCAATCAGCCCTAGAATGACAAAAGAACTTACCATTGTAGTTTGGTAGGATAACACCAAGTATGTGAATCAATTTGCTACAAAAGAAATCATAGTCAGAGAATGAGTAACTATTAACCAAATGAATGAAAATAGCAAACCAGGGTGGATGTTTAATTAGTGTTGGTTGTTGAGTTTCCTTTAAGATCGACAATGCAATTGGAGCATCTCTTGGGGTCTTCCTTTTATCATCCTGTAAAAATGAAAATTCAAAAATAAGAAGAAAATAATTGTTAGATAAAATCTGCTTTTCTTCTTCACACTCTTCCTTTTCAATTCGCGCATTTTCAACTCCAACATACTCTTCATTCACAATTTCATTTTTAGTCTCTTTATTTTCAACTCCAACTATTTTCATTTCATCATTTTCATTTTCAACTCCAACTATTTTCATTTCATCATTTTCATTTTCAACTCCGGTGGTTTCTTTTTTTTAAAATGCTCTTCTTCCATCGAACCTTCTTTGACTTCCTCTTTTCCCTTTTTGTTTTCATTCCATGTTGCAATTCGCTTAGATAATTGTTCCTGGTCACGATGTACTTGACTTGGGCTCAAAGGTGTTAGGATGATCTTTCTTCCTTCAAACATAAATGAGAACTGATTGGTGTAACCGTCATGAACTACTCTCTTATCGTATTGCCACGGTCTCCCTAGAAGAATATGACTTGCACTCATAGATAGTATGTCACACAAGACTTCATCTATGTATCTTCCAATGGAAAATGGAATTTTCACTTGCTTGTTGACTTCTAATTCTCATCCATCATGCAACCATTGTAGTTTATATGGATTTGGATGTTCGATGGTTTCAAGATCGAGTTGTTCTACCATCAAAGTGCTTGCTATGTTTGTACAACTTCCTCCATCAATTATTAAAGAGCAAATATTGTTGTTCACATGGCATCTAGTGTAGAAAATGTTCTCCCTTTGTTGGTCTTCTTCACTCATCGCTTCTAATCTTAATGTTCTTTTCACAACGAGAACTTGTCCTGATGTGGAAGAAAAATCACAAGATTCTGGTGACATGGTTAGAATAATGAAAATAAAATCCTTACCCAATATGTTTCCCAACAAAGCCTCACTAATTCACTCCAAGGAAAATAACTCTCTTATGCTCTCTTCGTGTTTGCACTCTTAGGACTTAATGGCTTTTACTGTCCTCTTATGATCTCACAACTCTCTTGCCTTTTTTCACTCTTTCTCTCGTGTATAGTTCTTAGAAGAACTTACTGAAGACTTAGGCAAGTAAATTGTACTTGTGCGTCACTGAAATTGTTAGTTTAAACGAAAAAGAAAGGAAATAGGATGAAAAGAAAGGTTTAGAATGAAAAAAAATAAAAACGGCTTCTCGGCTTGATGTTGAAGATGATGTTGTTGTGTTTTCTCACCCTTGATCTTGTACTTTTGAATCTGATTTTCTTTTCTTTTTTTTTTTTTTGAAACTGACTTTTCTCGTTCTTTCTTTATTCTTTTTTTAAATTGACTTTCTCTTTTCTTTCTTTCTTTCTTTCTTTTTTTTTGCTCAAAAATTGAAAATGACAAAGTTTAGTCACTTACAATTGCTTGAACGGGCTTTTTGTTGCACTTTGCTTCTTCCACCAAAGCTCTGATTACCATATGATAGGTGTCGATCTTGTTGATGATGCTGAACGGCAAACTTTGATTGTAGGACCTAGGAAGTAAGCAAGTCTCTCGCAAGAAGTGGCTGCAAAATAAAGAATTAAGGATATAGGATGAAAGGAATAGTTTAGGGACTGATTTGGAAGCGGAAGGATATGTGGTGTTGACAAGGGTGAATGGATGTTTAGAACGATTTATGATGATGACAAAGGGGCGGGAATGATGATGGAATGAGAGGATATGTAAGGATGGTGATATGGTAAAAGGGAAATAGTATCTTAAAGATACTCAAGGAAGAAACTTGGTTATAGAAAACCTAATCCCGAATCTTATATTGATCTTCAAGGGATGGTGATAAACGAACTTTGACCCTTTTAGTATATTAAACTAAAAGAACCCGAAGTATCAAGATGGATAGAAAGGGGTTGACGCCACAAGTGCAAAAAGTACTTGATAGGTCGATAAAGTTCTAAGAAGAACTAAACGAGAGAAAATTCTCACAAGTAATTTTATATAATCTGAATGGTGTGTTTACAAAATGAAATCCAAGTCCTATTTATAGTTTTCTAAGGGGTTTGTCGGAAATGGCCTTTAACTATTCGGATAACCATTCATTTGAATGGTGTTTCCCTCCAAATCTATTCGAAGAGTTGTAACTTTTCGGTCCAACCTGCACAGTCTTCAGTAATTAGGCCATATCTCGAGCTCCCGATATCTGATTGATACGATTCAACATGAGCTGGAAAGATAAGAGATATGAGAACAACTTTCATGAAGACACCGAAACCCAGTTCTACTTGGATCTTGCTCGAAAATTGAAAACAAGTGGACCATCATGAATATGCCCAATGAAGAGTGATGCCTCTTTGTTTTGGCGTGAAATTCATATTTCCCTCCAATGTGATACGAGGTAGCATGTCGAAACGGACTTTCTTCGTAAGTTGCGGATCTAGGAATGTTGTAAGCAAGTTCCTGCAAAAGAAAAACATAAACAGTCAAGTGTTTACACTGATTACCTATATAGGAAATAAGTATAATAACTTGGGCGTTTGAAGAGAATTTTTACATTGTTTACCTATATAGGAAAACAATGAAATAAAATAAAACGAAAAATGAAAGAGATAAGAAAAGTTGACGCTGGAACGAGATTTTTCACTGTTTACCAATATAGGAAACAATGGAAAGAAAAATAAAAATGAGAAAAAAAATAAAGAACAGAAAAGTTTGAACGTTTGCATGATATTCAAACTAGAAGATGAATGCTTCAAGAAACATCCATGGCAGCAACTCGAACGTTCAACAATGGTGAAGAAAGTTGTTGGATCGAATTGGACACGCTAAACTCGAAAGAACCTGCACAATATACTGAGCAAACCCGAATCGAATCTGTTTAACGTCAAAAGGACTTGGACCATCTAGATAGAGATCTAGGAACCCAAAGTATCAAGAATTTGACAATCAAAAACAAGTTTGAATGTCAGAAAAGTTCTAAAAAGAACCAAATAAGAGAAAACTCTCAAATATAATTTTTATTCAAAAATGTGTAACCTTGTCTTTACAAAAATTTCAGAATATATAGGAGAATGAAAGGAGTTGGCCGAATTTGAATACTTGGCTGAAATTAAATTCAAATGCTTAATAACTTGCATCTAGGCTCCATTCATATCAGCCACATGTTTGGGCTCATAAAACACATTAAACATGTGTTAATTGTTTGAATTTGAATGAGAAACCCCTCATCCTTAACCTTTGTTGCGGTCCATCATTCCAAAAGAGGGTTGTGTTTGGCCTGCTCTTACACTGGCACACCTCTGTTTACCTATATTGGAAAACAGTACAAGAATCCATTTCGTAACTCACTGGTACACCTCTGTTTACCTATACTGGAAAACAGTACAAGAATCCATTTCGTAACTCACTGGTACACCTCTGTTTACCTATACTGGAAAACAGCACAAAGATCCATTCGTAAAACACAAGGTTGAAACACTTGTAAACTTATTCAAAAACATACAAGAACGTATAAATAAGTTAGAAACATAATAAACACTATCAAACCAAACCTTAAAACATACTTAATAGCATATATACATACTTAAACATATATAATAAGTAGTATAGTCTAATATGTCACATATCAGCATGCAACACATTATAAAGCCTATGTTCTAAGGCATAAACATTATCGAATGAATCTGGAATTGAATCACAAGTAAGGAAAAGTACTTCCCTGAATTTCTTTGCCTTAGAATGAGTAATAGGTCCTTGTGGTAAGACCTCTGGATCATATTGTGCTTGCATTGATGTGCTCACATCACAATGAGTGGCGCCCAAACATGTTTCCCTCCATGGCTGATCGGTTGTGTCCCTTGCGGAGGGAATATGTCCTTCCATGGTTGAGCTGAAGGTTGTAGGGTGAGTTAAGATGAGCTGATTGAGCTGACTTGAGCTGAGCTAGCTAGCTGACTTAGCTAGCTCAAATCTTGCTTCCAATTGCAAAGCTTAATATATCCGCTTCAATGAGTGTAGTATTTCCAAAATACTTGAAAATTTGTGAAGAATGTTTTTCGAGTGAAGTTGTCTTTAGCAAGCAATTTTTTTGTAACTAAGCATCTACCATCTCGAGAAATTGTTAGGTTTGATCTTTTTAATCCTCGAGATTTTATTTCTTTTCTTACTAATACAATTTTAATTGTAGAAGTTGAAAGGATATATAAGTTTGAGAAGGAGCTACACCAAAAGGAATTCAGATAATTGTTTTCAAGAGGCATATCAAAAGAGTAGATCAAAAACGTCAAGCAACAACCATCAATTAGGATCATCAAGTACCCTCCATGGTTTCAAACTTCCTTTGACTTTGTAGAATTATTCCCTAGAACTATTTCATCTTTCAGGAAAGAAGATCAAAGAGAGTTAGTACCGAGAACCAACATCTTAGAACAAGAATTCCAATCCTTTTGCAACATTCGTATGATTAGCAAGTATGTGAAACATGAATTGTCTACTCAATCAAGAGCGATCATTTGGAAGAGCATGAAGAAGTGGGGGGATTATTTTCCTTGTTTTAAATTAGTGTGCAACCCTTTAACACCATCAACGTGTTATTACCCACAATTTAAAAATATTAGCACATTTGAGCTTCCTAACCATTCATTTTTGTTTTCTTTTCCAACTAATCTTATTGAGATTGTAGATGATCAAAGAAAGTTTCAATCAGTGAGAGCACTACATCTAAAAATGAGAGGAAATAAAGAAAAGAGAGTCAAGCCTGACGAGAATAGATTTTCCAAGAAGTGGGAGCGAACTATCTTTGAACCAGGAGATTGGTTTTGGATTAGAAATCGAATTAAGAAGTTTCCAGCCTTACGAAAGTCAAAATTATTTCCATATATAGCAAGAGTCGATTTGGGGACAAATCGCTTTCAAGAAGGGGGAATGATGTGATCCAATCCAGCACCAAACTTCTTGGGGCCTTGCTCATATCAAAGAAGAAGTCACAAGATTTAAACACTTGTGGCAAAGTCGATGATCTAAACAATTCAAGTTCAAACATGCTTTTTCAAGCCTTTTATTTGAACTTGGAGCCTTGGCCATCTTTTGAACAAATGCAGCATGTTACTTTTGCATTTTAATACATGCATTTGAGTGTTAGCTTAGGAGTGTGTTGCTTGTAGTTGCATGAGCATTTAGCTTGCATGAGTTTACATTATTTTGCATATTTATTCTACATTTTTATCATAAATAAATAAGGTTTATTGTTCATTTATGTTTGTTTAGAACATTTAAGCATGTTAGTTCTTTTAAGCTTGTTAGTTTAATTAATGCATGTCATTTCATGCATGTTAGTCCATTTAAAGTCTAAGAGCTTATTGATGTTTGTTAGTTCATTAAGTAAGTTAGTTCATTCAATTAAATTGGTTCATTTAATTTAACTAGCTCATTAATTTTCTTCCAAACATCTACTTTATTGAATAAAGATGTTATCTAATGGTTGCTCATATGTTTTCAGCTAGGGTACTCATTTGGGATTAAATGGTTGATCATTTTCTACAAGAATGACAAGTCATTTACCACCAATTGAAGACACTTGAAGACACCATGATGTCTGATCAGTTCCAAGACATTCAAGGGAGATTTACACTACTTTAACACCACATAAAGCTTATCAGTTTTTTATCAGAGAAGACATGCAATGAAAGCTTTTATTATCATCACTTAAGGGAGAGTAAAGGCAAGAATTAAAGCAACACTTAAGGAGGGAGTTCAAGGAATATCAGTCAACTTGTTCTCCATTTTTGGATTAGATATGGGCATATTTAGTCTTGATATCTTCTTCAAACTTATTCCCATATTTCTTAGCTTTCCAACGCACTTTAAATCACCTCAATCCGATATCAGGAGCTTAAGATATGATTAAATTAGTGAAGACAGTGCATGCTAGAAATTTAGTATGGGAATAGTCACATGATGCTTGTTGAACAAATTCAAGAGGCCATTCAATTGCTTAATTTCAATGCTTTATCAACAGCCCATTAAAGGAGGATGAATGACAACTTAATCAAGTTCATTAGCCCAAGGGTTTCTCCATGTTGATGATATGTATGCCTACATTCATCCTATGAATGTCCACATTCATCCTATGAATGTCCACATTCATCCTTTTTAGATCAAACCTTTTGGCTATCAATTAGAGATCGGATAACCTACAAATTAATACGCCTTTAACACTAGAATAATGAGTCTTTAATCTTTGTCTAGGTCAATCAATTTGTTGTTGTCTTACACCTATAAATAGACACTCATTCCATTGTAAAAATAGAACTTTTGGCATATATTACAACTTGAGAGTGTTTCTCTTTTATAGTTCTTTTTGAACATTATCGGCTTGCAAGATTGTTCTTGTAGCATTCATCACTTTTCATCTTTTTATATTGCTGGTTCCTAGTTCTTATAACTAGAGGGTCACAATCCATTAACCTTTCACCCAAGTTACGGCTTAAAAACTCTTAAGGAACGGGTCTTCATTTTTTAGTTTTGGTTCCTCCTTTGTTTATGCCGCACCATCAATTACATTCCTTCTCTTCACTTTCATCATCCATATATCCATATTTTCCATACGTCATCCTAAACACAATAACCATCTTATCATCATTCCATTTCACCATACTATCAATCCATTTCATATCATCTTGTAAGTTCTATTTCAAAATTCTTATTTTTCATTTCATTTACTTACTAGAATCACGATCGGGAAATCATATATACAAATTTGGATATTCCGCAACCGGATTCGTATCAAACTTGTACGCTATAAACATAACAAACTGACCAAAAATGAGATTAAATCATATTACATGAGTTCAAATAGTTAAAATAGAGCTTTTGAACATGATTAAATAACTTATTCTCAAATTTGAAGCACTTTACTCGGTTTAAATTCCAATGTGATCACTATAAAGCTCCTTTAGATATACACACTTTAAACCTAACAAAAGGGCCGCAAAATAAGAATAAATCAAAACTCCATGAGTTCAAATAGATAAGTATGGACTTTGGAACCAAATTATACAACTTAATCTTAATTTTAGAGCAATTTACTCGGTTAAAATTGCAATGGGTTCACTAAATAGCCCAATGAGACATGGACGCTTTAAGCCTAACAAACCGGCCAGAAAATACAATTTAATTAAATTACAGGAGTTCAAATAGTTAATTATGAGCTTTTGACTATGATTAAACCACTTAATGTCAATTTTAGAGCACTTTACTTTGTTTAAATTCTAATGTGATAACTATAAAAGCTCATTTACATATGCACATTATGAATCTAACAAAACGGACGCAAAATAAAAATAAATAAAAAATTCATGAGTTTAAATAGATAATTATGGACTTTGGGACCAACTTATACAACTTAATATTAATTTTAGAGCATTTTACTCGGTTAAAATTGCAATGGGTTCACTAAATAGCCCAATGAGACATGAACGCTTTAAAGCCAACAAACCAGCCAAAAAAATACGATTTAATTAAATTATAGGAGTTCAAATAGTTAATTATGAGCTTTTGAATATGATTAAGCCACTTAATGTCAATTTTAGAGTACTTTACTCTGTTTAAAATCTAATGTGATCACTATAAAGCTCGTTTAGATATGCACACTTTAGACCTAACAAAATGGACGCAAAATAAGAATAAATCAAATTTCATGAGTTCAAATAGATAAGTATGGACTTTGGAACCAAATTATACAACTTAATCTTAATTTTAGAGCAATTTACTTGGTTAAAATTACAATAGGTTGGTTGTTGTTTTCTCTCCTCTCCATTTCTCTCCTATCCCTCTCGGACGCCCACCCCTTCACCATGCCTTCTCCTCCCCTTTCTTCCCTTTTCGCGTTCTCCTCTATGGAGATCGACACTGTTTCTACTTCCATGGAACCACTTCCCATGCTAGGAGGAAGAATCAAGCAGCCGCTCAAATCCTTCAACCTGTTTCGGCCGGTATATTATGGTACCACTTCTTTATTCCCTGTTTTGGTTTTCTGTCTCTATTATTATACGGTGGTTCATCGGCACAAAAGCTTTTTATTCTTACAAAAACTTGAATCCTGGGGAGACTAGTTCATGGATCTAGATGATCCATGAAACCGTTTCCATTATTTCAGATGCTTTATCTTTCTTGTGCAGTTTACGTACTGATCTATTTTATGCCGTTTTTGCTCCCTTTTCCATTTTAGCTATTATTTACAAGATATGGGTTTTCATCTCATGTCATTACGTTTTCATTCCAAACACATTAACTTGTGTTCTTCATCAATCGATTACTCGGATATCTATCACTCTCCATGCCGATCTCTCCACCCTAAATGGTTTTACCAACCATGGCATGCTATGGATTCACAAGAACGACTTTTTCAAGTATCTCATAGCCACTGACATTCCTTACTCTTCTAAATACCGTGCTGCCCCTGGATTCCTTGATCTTTTGTTTTTTAGTTTGGTCAAAAAGTTTTCGAAGGAAGTGGATTCCGAATTAAATTCTTTTACTTTCATCTATCTTTATTACTTACTCCCTATTCGACTATGTTTGTGGAACATACTTTGCTCCTTGCCGTGTATCCATGACCGCCATATGGTAATCTTGAATTCAGTCTTAAAATTTCTCGAGTATCCTTCTGGAGATCAACCTTTGACCAAGCTTTTTTCCTCCGGTTCTCACTTTTCTTTGATTTTGTTATCTTTAAGTCCACTAGGGTTTTTGATCAGCAAGGTTTTTATTTATCTGGCAGGGTTGACCACTCACGTTTTATTCTTTCTGCCTTCTCGCTTTTTCTGGTAGTTTTTCTCTTTTGCTTGCTCTCTATCTGGAAGCGACACAAACAAGGGACGATTTGGAGTATTAGAAAGAAGTCAAACTTAATTGCTTTGTCTCCACGACTGCAATGCCATGCACAAGAGTGTATGCACGGCTTTTCGGTGCTATGCCATCCTGTCCTGGATTCCAATTCATATAGCTCAAACTTATTGTGCACTCAATCTTGTTTTCGGTGAACACATTTGATAACAAATGCTATATAGACTCAATGTCAGATATGATTTCTTGGTCCTCAAGGCAATCACATCTAACCAACTCCTTCTTTGGTACTTTTCGGTGGATGTTGACTTACTGTTTGGTCTCTTATACTGTACATGTTCTCGATATTGGTCTCTTTTTTCATCTTCCTATAGTATTTTCTACCAATCTCTCTATGTCCAGAATGGTTCGGATCAACGATGTCTCAACCCTAACAAGCCTTTCATTGGCGATTTTAGTAGCTTTAAGAAGCTGCATTGACGATTGTATTCTTCCTAGGGCTATACTCATTTCATCGACTAAAATTGATATACACATACCACATATTGACTATTCCGACTGCCTTCCGGCTGTCTCCCGCACTCTACACATTGGTTTGTTTTTTCCATTGGTAAGTGTCCCATATACTCATTATTTGGTTTCGTTATATTTTATATCTGATTCATCAAATCTTCAAAAGTTTGGATCAAAGTGCACTTTAATTAGGTATTCTAAATTCATTTTTTCTTTATACTGGTCTCATCCCTCTATCTCAATTATGGTTGTTCTTTTTTTTTTCTGTATTCTAACCCTTTTACGGGATCTTACCAACACCTCTCATGGTGTATATCTTGTTAAAATCATAAATATACCACCCTCTAAGAGGGATTACTCCAACACTATCTCCGATGGATACCTCCTTTTGGTTTTAATTGCTCCTATTTTATGCCTACTTCTTGGTCTTTATATACTCATTACAAGACTCATATTCAAACTAAAATTTCTTATCAAGAGTTTGTTACTTGTATTACTTCTCTTGCATACACTCTTCATGAACTCTATTATACTAAATCTACTGTGTTACAATCTCCTTATAGTCCTCATGACTTTTAATCTCCTTATTCTTTCCAATATCTTGTCCTATTTTTAATATTATCTTCTCACTTTTTACTTATTTAAAAGTATTTCATTTGTTTTCAAATTTCTACAACTTTATCTATACTAAATTGTTATCACAATCCTGGTATACTTCAAACTCTCTTTTCACTCATATATATAACCGTCCATTCCTCCCATACTTTCTCACATACAATACAAACCACACGCCTATCCCTCTTCTTTTCTCTCAACTATTCCTTTACTTTCACAAACCAATTAACAATGGACTCCAAAACCTTTCTTCAACAACTTGGAAATTTTCAGTTCACCGATGATAAACAGGTTGCCATCTTTCAACCAAGTATCTCTTGGGATTCCTCTGAAGAGGAAACACAATCTACCCTACTTGGGAATCTCATATCCTCTAAGGATATCGATGACCAGGTGATTATCAAAGCTTTCACTGAAATCTGGAACCCGACCAAACTGGTGTCTATGCGAATTATGAAACCTCATGTGTTTCTCATCCGGTTTAAAGATGAGAAGATTAATGAGGATATCCTGGCCAGGGGACCTTGGACCTATAAGGATGAATGGTTAGCTCTAGCTCAATATAACCCCACTATCAGTCTTGATGAGCACTCCTTTACGACGATGAACATTTGGGTGCGTATCTATAACATTCCCCCAATCCTTCTTGCTTTGGAGGAATTGGCCCACAACACAAGCGAATCCCTTGGGACCATAATTGGAACAGTAACGAAAATCGATACAAGGAAAATTGATTTCAATATGATTGACTATCTCCACATCGGATTAATACTAGATGCTACCAAACCAATTAAGCTACGTGTTGCTATCGGTGGGGGGCCTTCTACAAGGTTTTGCCTACTTCAATACGAACGTATCCCTACCATATGTCACTGTTGTGGCAAGATTGGTCATTCCATGGATTTTTGTCCCACCCCAATCGAGGCTCGGCCCGAACAACTCCAATATGGCGACTGGCTTCTCTACATTCCTAAGAAGAAGGATGTACAACCTACACAAAAAGGACGTATCCGTTATATTACCAAGGCTCCCGCTAATACCCAGCTAGCACCAACATCCTCCCAAACTTCCGCCAATACAAATGACAAAGGTAAAGCCCCTATGCCATCTCCTCTAGTTAATGCTCATGATTTAGCTCCAAGTAACGAACCTCCACAGACTATTCCGAAAGGCCCTCGACTTCTTCCAACCGTTGCAAGTAGACTACCCGCCCGTCGGTGTCCTTCTCAACCATTACAAATGTTTTTTCCTGAACAAGATTCTAATGTTATTACACGGTAAAAGGCTAATGACGACACCGGAGAGGTGAGCCTGCTGGACCTAGAACTCCTTGACTTGGAGACTAAACTCGCTAATGACCATGCCTTCCAGGAGGTAGCCGAATGGCTTGACACTGAGCCGAATCCAAAATGAGTTGTTCGTCCTACTCCAAAAAGAGGTACCAAAAGAACTCTGCCTTCTAATGAGGGTAACAGGCCTAAATGGCCCAAGCCTACAAACAAGATATCTACTAAAAAAGCTGGGATGAGCAACGCAAAAAACTCTCCAGCGGAGGTTGATGTTGATCAACCCCGCCGAGCTAAATGAAAATTTTATGTTGGAACTGTTAGGGTCTTGGCAACACCCAGGCAGTTCTCTCTCTACAACGTGTTGTCTCTAAGCATGATGTCGATTTTATTTTCCTTGAGAAACTAGGTTAAACAGACATAATTTGGATTGTATTAGGATCAAGTTAGGAATGCATGATTGCATTGCTATTGAACCCAGCCCTACTTGTACAGGGCTTTTTATTATTTGGAATAATAAAACTTTTATTGATTTACTTTCTTACTCGAATCGCCATATTGATGTTATTATTTCATTCGAGCAAACACAATTCCATTTTTCTGATTTCCATGGATTTCCAGAAATAGCGAACAAATAAAAAACTTGGTATTTAATAGACACTTTACAATCTGCTTCTTCCCTTCCATGGCTTTTAGGGCGGGACTTTAATGAAATTCTACATGATAATGAAAAACGAGGCGGAACTCGTCGTGCGTGATCGCAAATTAATAATTTCATAGATTGTCTTACTACACAAATGACCTTTATGATTGTAAACCAAAGTTAGGATGGTTCACTTCGTGATACATGTTCCATACGTCATATTCAAGGAAGAGATGAGCTTACCTTCCCACTTGGCCCAATCACTCGATTCAAGTCCAAACAATTTTGGGATAAGCTGAATATTGTTGTCCAAGGATTCTTGAGCAAGGGATTACAAACTTGCATGAAGACCAAAGAATTCCATGGAGAAAGCTATTATTCATCATCTTTCAAAGACAATTGGGTTACACAAACCCAAATTGAGGGCCCAAATGAAGTACATGACCAGATTGTATTTAAACCTCCTTAATAGGTCATTTATAATTTGTGTTATTTTGGCCCAATACTACATTATGAAGTTTGGGTCAAATCTTTTAATTAAGGCCAATTAGAAATCAAATTTATTTAGGTAATAAGGCCTTTAGAATAAGATAATATCATCCTCAAACATACAATATCCACCACTCTCCACGCTGCCCCATCACTTCATTTAATCTCCACCGTTCGTGTGAACATCCAAGGGACCGGAATTGAAGCTATCTTTTTCTCCTTAAATCAAGGCATCTCCAACATGGAATGTCAAAGACCAAGGGAGCCATTTATGCATCAAGGAAGGAAATAACAAGATTCTCATGCCATTAATATTTCCAAATTTCTATAATTTTAATTATTATTTCCAATTATGTTTAGTCATCCTTCACCTATAAAAGGATGTGCCTTCCGTGCTCTGTAGTCACTCAATTTCCTCCTGATATATGAAATACTTGGTTAGTTTATTTTTGCAAGTGTTGATAGCTTGTATCTTCGAAGATTTCTTCAACATAGTTGATATGGGGCTGGTTGTGAAGAAACAACATTCCTCGTTCATTCATGGACCTAGGATTGTAGCAAGTATTCCTCTGTAGCAAAAACAAACATGGTGTTGTGTTAGGATATTAAAAAAGACTTAAAATAAAAAGAAAAATCATAATTGAAGGAGAAAGAAGTTGCCGGAAATTTTTGGACAGATTTGAAGGTTGAAGATGAAGTTCTTCAAGCATTCATCAATGGCAGCAACGTTCTTGAAGTTTGAACAAACTCCAAGGAAGAACCCGAACAATCTACTGAACGGACCCGAACCTTATCTTGAATCTGTTCGAAAATGGACTTGGACCCTTCAATTATCGAACAATTGAGAACCCGAAGTATCAAGTAACTTGACAACAATTTAGAATTGATAGTCAAGGAAAAGTTCTAAAAAGAACCAGGTTTGAGAGAAAATCTCACAAAGTAATTTATTCATCAAAAGTCTAACCTTGTCTTTACAAAATTATGGAAATATATAGGAATAAAGGAGAAGTTGGGCCAAAATTGAATTTGTGGCCAATATTTGAACGAAAATAACTAAAATAAACCACTCAAGGCTTCATTTAATTTCAACCAAGTGATTTGGCACATAAAACACATTTATACACTCTGCCCAGAAATGCCCGGATCCCATCCGAAAAGTCATCACAAGTTGGCTGACTTTCCAGACATTTCAAAATGATTAAGTTTTCTGCCTGATGTGCATTGCTTTAGTCCTCTCATGCATGTATCATTCCCCCACTCCTCAAAAAGATTCATCCTCGAATCTAAACCGATGATTGGAGTAAATTCATCAAGGTACCGTGGAAGAGAAGTCGTCTTAAAGAATCCTTGTGCTATGTTTCTTTTTCCAATGTGATTTACAAGTGACTTCTCATTTGCATCGTCATCATAATTTTGGTCGAAAGACAAATCATTCTCGCTTTTAGGCTATTTACCCTCTTCTAACTCAGTTTCCATATCCCCCTCACAAAAAGTCTGAATTTCATCAAAGTACATTTGTTTGGGAGAACTAACTTTTTTAGAGTCCACAACTAGGTCTAGCAAACAACTTTTTGTTTCAGCACATTTTGCAGGTTCTTCTTTGTTTGGTTGTTTACTATCACTTTGGACTAGGGATGATTGTACTTCTTTCGAATTTGTTTTACGAGAGTCTAATATGATAATAACAAGGCTTTGAAAAGATGAAACTTGAGATGTACCTTTATCAAATGAAGAGTATTCCTTTCGATGAGCCTTAGACTTCTGCAATTGATGTTCAAGTCGGATTGCTTCTTCGACTACATCCATAAGAGTATCATATGGCTGGAATTCATTGTTGGCAATCTCTATATTCAGCCCGTGGTATGAATCCGGTTGCGGAATATCCGAATTTGTATTTGTGATTGTCCGATCGTGATTCTAGTAAGTAACTAAAATGAAAAATAGGAACTTTGAAATGAAACTTACAAGATGATATGAAATGGAATGATGATAAGAGGGTTGTTGTGCTTAGGATGAAGTATGGAAAATATGGATGTATGGAAGATGGAAGTGAAGAGAAGAAATGTAATTGATGGTGCGGTGTAAACAAAGGAGGAACTAACACTAAAAAGTGAAGACCTGTTCCTTAAGAGTTTTTAAACCGTGACTTGGGTGAAAGGCTAATGGTTGTGACCCTCTAGTTATAAGAACTAGGAACCAGCAATATAAAAAGATGAAAAGGGATGAATGCCGCAAGAACAATCTTGCAAGCCGATAAAGTTCAAAAAGAACTATAAAAGAGAAACATTCTCAAGTTATAATATATGCCAAAAGTTCTATCTTTTACAATGGATTCAGTGCCTATTTATAGGTATAAGGCAACAATAAATTGATTGGCCTAGACAAAGATTAAAGGCTCATTATTCTAGTGTTAAAGGCCTATTAATTTGTAGGTTATCCTATCTCTAATTGATAGCCAAAAGGTTTGATCTAAAAAGTATGAATGTAGACATTCATATCATCCACATGGAGAAACCCTTGGGCTAAAGAACTTGATTCAGTTGTCATTCATCCTCCTGTAATGGGCTGTTGATAAAGCATTGAATTCTGCAATTGAATGGCCTCTTGATAAAGCATTGAATTCTGCAATTTAATGGCCTCTTGAATGTTTGGAATAAACATCTTGTGACTATTCCCGTATAGAATTTCCAACATGCACTATCTTCAATAATTTAATCATATCATAAGCTCCTGATATCGGATTGAGGTGATTCAAAGTGCGTTGGAAAGCTAAGAAATAGGGGAATAAGTTTGAAGAAGATTTGAAGACTCAAATATTCCCGTATCCATTCCAAAAATGGAGAACAAGTTGACTGATATTACTTGAACTCCCTCCTTAAGTTTTGCTTTAATTCTTGCCTTTACTCTCCCTTAAGTGGTGATAATGAAGGCTTTCATTGCATGTATTCTCTAATAAAAAACTGATAAACTTTATGGTGTGTTAAAGTAACTCTTAAGTAGTGTTTAAGTAGCTCTTTAAGTGGTGCATTTAGGAGCTCTTCAATGCCTTGTAACATTGTTGAAACTGACAGTCTTTATGTGGTGTAAATCTCCCTTGAATGCCTTGAAAACTGATCAGCCATCATGGTGTCTTCAAGTGTCTTCAATTGGTGGTAAATGACTTGTCATTCTTGTAGAAAATGATTAGCCATTTGATCCCAAATGAGTACCCTAACTGAGAATATATAAGCAACCATTAGATACTATCTTTATTCAATAAAGTAAATGCTTGGAAGAAACTTAATGAGCTAGTTAAATTAAATGAACCAGTTTAATTGAATGAACTAACTCACTTAATGAAATAACAAACATCAATAAGCTCTCAAACTTTAAATGAACTAACATGCATAAACTGACATGCATTAATTAAACTAACAAGCTTAAAAGAACTAATATGCGTAAATGTTTGAAACAAACATAAGTGAAACAATATGTTTAAATGAACAGTAAGACTTATTTATTCATGAGAAAAAGTGTTGAAATTAATTATGCAAAATAAAGTAAACTCATGCAAACTAAATGCTCATGCAACTATAGGCAACACACTCCTAAGCCAACACTCAATGCATGTATTAAAATGCATTAGTAACATGCTACTTTGTTCAAAAAGATGGCCAAGGTTCCAGATTCGGATCTTGGGCAAAGAAACAAAAGTTTAAGCATTGTGACTTCAATGATGTGATCTTGGTTTGTAAAATTTTGGTTCTAGCCAGGATCACATCAGCCCAAAATAGAATCGTTCTATTGTGTCATCTTCTTCCTCAAAGATATTTGCCCGGTTCATAAGCTCTAGCATGGTGTTGTAGTATTTCTCCACAGGCATAGTACCTTGTTTCAATTGTTGAAGTTTTCTCTTGTTGTCAATATAATATCCTGGTGGAATGTATTTATTCCTCATGATCCGCTTCAATTCCTTCCATGAATCAATTTGTCGTTTATATTGAAATCGTCTATCTTCCACTAATCTATTCCACCAACGTGCAACATGGTTAGTGAATGCACTGATAGCCAATAAACATTTTATTGTATCAGAATATTTATATAGTATGTCCTGAATCTTGTTCTCCCAATCACAATAAGTATTTGGATCAGAAGTTCCTTTGAATGAAAGAATGTTGGGCTTTGACATAATCAATGAGGGTTTATTTTGGTAATTAGATCCCAAAATCTCACGAGGCTTGACTCCAAAAGTATGAAACATCTTGGAAAATTCAACAAGAGAAAAAGATAAAAACAAACAAACTCAATCCCAAGGAATTGAATTGAATCTGATACCAAATGATGTGGTGCGAAATCGGCGTGGTTAATGAAATGGTGGTGTTTGGTTGAAGATGAAGAAGATTTGATGGTGTAGTGATGGTTGTTGTGTCCTAGGAACCCTCTTGATCGCAATTGATCAAGCAAACTCCATGATAGGCTTTAACCCACCCTCCTAAATGCGATTGCTTAGGCAAGCGAGAGTGTGAAGATAGAATCATCAGCAATCTATAGAGAAGATTGTGTTGAAACACTTCTAAAATTCACTAGCAAACATACTTGCAAAAATATACTCAATAACATTTATTCTCAAAAGAAATATTCAAATTGTTCATCTTACAAGAGAATAGGCTACCTCCTTTTATAGCCTAAAGGAGCTAGCAAAATCCCTAAGAAATAACTATTTAATCCCTAAAAATCATCACATTGATAGTTTATTATAAATAAATCCCCTAAAATCATCATATGCTAATTAAAAGGAATCCTATGGAATAAATTAAAATACTAATAATTATAGTCAAATCTTTATAATCTAGCTTTGAATTATTTTATTTTAATATCTAATTCATCCAAAAGCTTTATATATTAGCTTTTGGGTTGAATTTTACAAAATCCCGTAATAATCCCGTATTCAGTTTTCTGCATGCGTAGTCTTCAGTAAAACGAACATATCTTGAGCTCCCGATGTCCGATTGATGTGTTTCAAGATGCGTTGAAAAGTTAACTGAATGACGGTCAATTTATTAGAACACTCTGCCCAAAAATATCCGAATCCCATTCGAAAAGTCGTTGCAAGTTGGCTGACTTTCCAGACTTTTCAAAATGATTCAGCTTTCTGCCGGATGTGCATTGCTTTAGTCCTCTCATGCATGTTTCACATCGTCCAAATCCCCTCTTATTGTTGAATCTTCCCAAAAGCAAGATCGGACTAGAGATGTTGAATGTTTCAAATGCAAAGGGCACGGTCATTATCAACGTGATTGCCCAAACCAATGACTTTTCCTTATCCGAGATGATGGTGCCTATTAATCTGATTCAAGGAAGGAAGAGCAGAACATGTCCGAAGAGGATGTTGATCTCACCGAGTATGAAATTGAAGAACCTGATCCTAGATGTTTGGTGATCCGACAAGCTCTTAACATTCAAGTAGCCAATGATTCTGCTTTACAAAGAACCAACATATTTCATTCTCGATGATCAATCAATGGCAAGATGTACTCTCTTATCATCGATAGTGGAAGTTGTGCAAATGTTGTGAGTAGTTATCTCGTGGATTCACTCAACCTACCTTGTGAGCGCCATCCCAAGCCATACTATCAACAATGGCTTCATGAAGGATCCGAATTGAAGGTAACCAAACGTTCTTTAATCACTTTCAGTATGGGAAATTACCATGATGATGTTTCGTGTGATGTTATTCCTATGCAAGCTGCTCACTTGTTGCTCGGAAGACCATGGCAATATTATGATAGAGATGTAACCCACCATGGTAAGTTGAACAAATATTCACTTGTGTATAAAGGAAAAAAGTTCAACTTAGCCCCTTTAGACCCCAAAAATGTGTACAAAGATCAAATGAAAATGAAGCAGTTTTGTGAGGGGGTGGGAAAAATAGAAAAAAAAAAGGATGATAAAAAGGCAAATGCAAAAGAGGCCATTAGTAACAAAAGACAAATCATTAAAGGCCCAGGGTTGGTGAGTGAACCTAGTTGTGAGAAGAAAAGAGTAATTCAAAATATATATTCGAGTGAAAAAGATGTGAGACAAGTTCTTTTCTCAAAACAACCTTGTATCCTTATTCGATTTAGGCAAAAAATTATTTAATCTCTAACCTTAACGAAAATTTGCCTAGTGTGTTTCTTTCTCTTTTACAGGAATTTCAGGATGTTTTAAGTGATCCACCTAACGGTTTGCCACCCGGAAGAGGTATTGAACACCAAATTGATCTAATTCTAGGTTCTTCTCTTCCAAACCGTCCAGCTTATCGGTGTAATCCTGAAGAAACCAAGGAATTAGAAAGACAAGTAGGTGAGTTGTTAGAGAAAGGCTACATTCGTGAGAGTCTTAGCCCTTGTGCCATTCCAGTACTCTTGGTGCCCAAGAAAGATGGTTCATATCGAGTGTGTGTTGATTGTCATCCCATCAACCGAATCACCATAAAGTATAGGCATCATATCCCCCGCTCAAATCAGAATGAAGGAAGGAAATGAGTGGAAAACTGCTTTCAAGACAAAGTTTGGGTTATATGAGTGGACATTCATGCCTTTTGGCCTAACTAATGTGCCTAGCACATTCATGCGACTCATGAACCACGTTTTGAGGAACTTTATAGGTAAGATTGTTGTTGTTTACTTTGATGATATTCTTATCTACTATTCCTCTTTTGATTCTCATCTTCTTCATGTTCGATCTGTTTTCACAGTTCTTCGAAGAGAACAATTATATTGCTAACAAGGATAAGTGTGTGTTTTGTAGTAACAAGCTTATATTTTTAGGCTTTATCATAAGTTCACAAGGTATCAATGTCGATGATGAAAAGGTGAAGGCAATCCAAGAATGGCCTACACCAACTTTCATCACCGAGGTACGGTCATTTCATGGCTTGGCAAGTTTCTACAGTCGCTTTGTCAAGGACTTCTCCACCATTGCCGCACCATTGACTGAAATCATCAAGAAAACGTTAGGTTTTTCATGGGGTAAAGCACAAGAAAAGGCTTTCCAAACCTTGAAAGGAATAGGAATAGGCGCAGTCCTACAGGAAAAGCAACGAGTCGCTTACTTTAGCGAGAAGTTAAAGGGAGCGCAACTCAACTATTCCACTTATGATAAAGAGCTCCTCGCCTTAGTTTGTGCCCTTGAAGTTTGGCAACACTACCTCTTACCCAAAGAGTTTGTCATTCATACTGACCATGAATCCTTGAAGTGGCTAAATGGTCAAGGTAATTTGAGCAAAAGACATGCTCGATGGGTTGAGTTCATTGAATCATTTCCTTATATAATCAAATATAAGAAAGGTAAAGATAACATAGTAGCTGATGCACTTTCCCGAAGATATACTCTAATTACTCAAATGTATGCTGCTATCCTTGGTTTTGAACACATTAAGGACTTGTATCCTAATGACCCAGATTTTTCAGATATTTATAGCCATTGTCTTAAGGGTGCATATTTAACAAGTTTTATCTTGTAGATGGTTTTCTTTTCCGAATGAATAGATTGTGCATACCAAAGGCTCTATTCAAGAATTTCTAGTTCATGAATCACATTCGGGAGGCTTAATGGGACATTTTGGCGTTACCAAGACACTTGACATGGTCATGGAACACTTTTTTTGGCCACATATGCGCAAAACGGTGGAAAAAGTTTGTTCTTCTTGCATCACATGTAAACAAGCTAAATCGAAGGTAATGGTTTGTATACACCTCTTCCTATGCCTTCTTCACCTTGGGTTGATTTATCTATGAACTTCATTCTTGGATTACCTCGTACCAAGAAAGGTCGAGATAGTATCTTTGTCGTTGTGGATAGGTTTTCCAAAATGACAAATTTTATTCCTTGTCACAAGACGGATGATGCAACACATATAGTTGATCTTTTTTTCGAGATGTGGTAAGTCTTCATGGTATTCCATGTACTATTATTTTTGATAGGGATGTTAAATTCATTAGCCACTTCTGAAAAGTATTGTGGGAAAGATAGGTACAAAGCTCCTTTACTCTACTACTTGTCACCCATAAACTGACGGTCAAACCGAGGTAATCAATCGAATTTTGGGTGCTTTAATTAGAACAGTTGTAGGTAAGAATACTCGTCATTGGGAAGAATGTTTACCGTTTGTAGAATTTGCTTACAATCGTTCCATTCACACCACTACCGACTACTCTCCATTTGAAGTAGTTTATGGTTTTAACCCCTTAACTGCTTTAGATCTTATTCCTTTGCCTTTGGATCATATATCAAGCATAGATGGTGAAAAGAAGGCTGATTTGGTGAAGTCTATTCACACCAAAGCCAAACAGAGGATGGAGAAAACATATGAGACAATTGCAAACAAAATCAACAAAGGACATCGCCATGTTGTCTTTCAATCTGGTGATTGGGTTTGGGTACACTTTCGAAAAGAGTGATTTCCTAACCAACGGAAGTGCAAGTTGGATCCAAGAGGAGATGGACCATTCCAAGTCATCGAAAGGATCAATGACAATGCATATCGTATTGATTTACCCGGTGAGTATAATGTGAGTTCCTCTTTTAATGTGTCTGACCTTTCTCCCTTTGATGTTTCAGATTCGAGGGCGAATCCTTTTGAGGAGGGTGGAGATGATACATGTTCCACACGTCATATTAAAGGAAGAGATGAGCTTACCTTCCCACTTGGCCCAATCACTCGATTCAAGTCCAAACAACTCCGAGACAAGCTGAATATTGTCGTCCAAAGATTCTTGAGCAAGGGATTACAAACTAGTATGAAGACCAAAGAATTCCATGGAGAAAGCTATTATTCATCATCTTTCAAAGACAATTGGGTCACACAAACCCAAATTGAGGGCCCAAATGAAGTACATGACCAGATTGTATTTAAACCTCCTTAATAGGTGATTTATAATTTGTGTTATTTTGGCCCAATACTACATTATGAAGTTTGGGTCAAATCTTTTAATTAAGGCCAATTAGAAATCATATTTATTAGGTAATAAGACCTTTAGAATAAGATAATATCATCCTCAAACATATCATATTCACCACTCTCCATGCTGCCCCATCACTTCATTTAATCTCCACCGTTCATGTGAACATCAAAGGGACCAGAATTGAAGCTATCTTTTTCTCCTTAAATCAAGGCATCTCCAACATGGAAAGTCAAAGACCAAGGGAGCCATTTATGCATCAAGGAAAGAAATAATAAGATTCTCATGACATTAATATTTCCAAATTTCTAGAATTTTAATTATTATTTCCAATTATGTTTAGCCATCCTTTACCTATAAAAGGATGTGCCTTCCATGCTTTGTAGTTACTCAATTTCCTCTTGATATATGAAATACTTGGTTACTTCATTTTTGCAAGTGTTGATAGCTTGTATCTTCGAAGATTTCTTCAACATAGTTCTTCAAGTTCTAGGAGGGAGAATTATGTTCACACTCTCGCTTGCTTAAACAAACAGGTTTAGGAGGGTGGGTTAGAGCCGCTTGAGGTTACTTGCCTAAGTAATTGCACTTAGGAGGGTGTCGAGGACACAACAACCATCAAACCATCTTCATCTTCAACCTTATGCCATCATTACATGAACAAAACCAGCAATACCATTAACATATCTTCTCTATTCCGCTACATTCTACATCACTTGGACTAGATCTGGGCGTAATACGGAAACAATTATGGAACGAATTGATCGATTCCTTGGGAATTTAGATAGGTTTACTTCATTTCCTAACTATCAAGCTATCTCTTTTTTTCAAGCACGTTCTGATCATTGCCCTATCTTAATGGACACTAACCCGTCTTGGACTCTCAGACCCAAACACACAATTAATTTGTTCTGCTTTGAGAATTGTTGGGATGATAACCAGGAAGTGTCCACTCGAATAAGTGAGATCTAGTCTAACCACTCTTGCTCGACTCTTGATAAATTTAAGGACATTGGAAAATTTCTAGCCACCTAGCAAATTAATAGACGTATTAAATCCAATGAACGTATCACTCAACCTAATGACTTCATTAATATGTGCCGTAAACAACATCTCTCTAATGTGAACATCTAAAACTTTATTTCTGCTAAAAGTGAGCTTGATAGCTTACTAAATGCGAAAGAAATATACTGGGCTCAAAGAGCTCGGACGCAATGGTTAGAATTAGGTAACAAAAACAGTTCCTTCTTTCACGCTAGAGCAAACGGGCGGCGACGGAAAAATCATATTGTTGGGCTTCTAAACAACCAAAATGTGATGAGTGCCCAAAAGTCCTCATTTTTATATCATTTTCCCACTCGTTTATTGTTAATAAAGACAGATTTAAAGGCGATAATGGATATTTCTGGTTATCTTCCACTTTTCAGCATCCCAAAACTTAATTCATCAATTTATCTATTATTTTGTATAAAACAGGTGCAGTTAATGGTTTTCTCTCTTAGACAGGAAACTACCTCACAAATAATGCTAGATAGCATGATGGATGCTGGAAACCAAAACTGGAATGCAGATTAGTACTCGCCTCGGCAGCACTTGGAGGCCGCGACAGCACCTGACGAGCAAATATTGATATGATAGGCGATTTGAAGAGAAAAATAAGGTGGACGTTTTAAGACAAGCGGCATAGAAATCGGAGCTGGGAAACACACGAAAAGTCAAGGTCAAAGGCCACGTGGGAAAAGAATCCTTATAGGAATAAACTAGGAAATAAAATAAATATCTTTTATTTAAGTACTTAACTTGTGTTTTACTCCAAGTTGTATTCCTACTTTGGAAAGGTTTGCCCTAGGCCAAGCCTATATAAACCATAGCCTATGTAGAGAGGAGAACATCTCGAAATCAAGTGATCATAGAAAACCCTAAACTCCTCCATCGTCCCCTTGGGGTTTAGGTTAGTTTGTGGAGTAGTTGTAGATGAAAATTGTACTTTGCTTTCTTGTTTCATGCAATAAAATATCAAGATTTGCTTATTCTTTGCCATTTACTGTTCTTGCATTCAAGCTCGGGAGAGAAGTTTGTGAGAGATCTATTTATCTAATATCGGGAGAGTTAGATTCACGAAAGGGATAAGTACGATATTTTTCTAGTTGGAAAATACTAACTCGGCCTAGGGATAGGTTAGAGTTTCAGCGGCTAAAAGAAGTGTGAGATTGGTTGGTGGTTATAATTGATTCACGCCGGGAGGTATTATCAAAGACTAATCATCAACAGTACTTCGACTTAGGGATAAGCGGAGTCATCAGAGGACACTTTGCCAAACCTTGAAGAAGTCCACCCAAGAGCAAGGGATTGCCGTGGCGTACGTAATCCTTCACTGTCAAGGCAGTAAAACTGCAGTTCTGCCGGGGCAGTGTTGCATAATTGCATGAGACATAAACAAGTCAATTGAACCCACACTACGAAGCACTCTAACCTACCCCACTTTTCCATCGTTGATTTCTTGATCATTTATCTTTATCACTTTAATTAGATTTCTTAGTTATAATCCAACTCAATTATTTGTGTCTTTACTTTCCATTGTGCAGGAATAATAAATTGCGTAAGTAAAGTCAATCCCTGTGGGTTCGACATCTTAAATACTACAATCTGACAAAGGTGGAAGGACGAATGCTTCATCGTAAAAGCAGGACTTTCTAGCCTCCATTAGATTTGGCACCGTTGCCAGTATTGGCGATTCCAACTTTCCTTTTTATTTTTCTTGCACTACTATCTTAGGAAATTAGTTTAATTATTTTTGAGTTATTTGTTTTAGGAAATAAGTTTAATTATTTTTGAGTTATTTTTTTAGGATGAAATTTCAAGAAGGAGAAGCCTCATAAGCATATAAAACGACCCTGAAATCGAGCTCGTCGTCCCGCCCAAGAAGGTTGCCTCGGCATAATATCACATCGAAAGGTTGCCTCGGCAGCATAATGCCACGGCGGAGGTTACCTCGGCGGCAATCTGCCAACGGCGGAAGGTTGCCTCGGCGGAAAAATGTGGAGGGCTGGCCACCCAAGAACATATGATGACGGTTTTTAGTTTCTTTCTCAACAAAATCCACACAAACTGATGACCCTCAGGATACAGAAGAGGCCGAGACGCGACATATAAATATTGGTTTATCTTTTCCTTGTCTCTTAATTTTTATCTTGTCTTTTATTGTTGTCTTATGCTCAGATACATGCATTGAGGATGCATCCCTCGAGTTTGGGGGAGTATTGATCTTATTTTCTGCCTTATAAAAATATATGTCATGTATGGAAATTATTCGGATTATCTTACTACTGTCTTAAATTTTGTCTTTACAATAATTATAGTTTTACGCAAAATTTTTTTTTAAGGTTTGTTGAATTTTATTGAGACCGCCTCGGCAACAATATATTCTCCAGCCGCCGCAGCACTATGCACCATTCACTAGACTTGAAATCAGAAAGGTCTCTTAGGATTAGTACTTAGGATTATACTATGAGCCTTAAAAATCTATAAACACTGCTAGTCTTATTTGATTTTAAAAGTTCTTTTCTTTGAAAAGCAATAAGGACTTAGGCTTAGATTTTAACTAGAGGTGCCTATCACCGGCTCTAGTTTAGTCCATAGAGGTGCCTATCACTGGCTCTAGGACTTAGTCTTTTTTCCCACTTACTAGAGGTTCCCGAAATTAGCTCTAGTAAGAGTAGTTAACACTTGAGGTGCCCGAAAACTGGCTCAAGCAGTATAAGTATATAGCAATATATATTTATATACCAAACAGGGAAAAGAAAAGAAAAATAATTTAAGAAAAATCTTAGTCGGAAGTCTTGAGCTAGAAAAAGGATTAGAACTTAAATAATCAACTTTGACACAGCTACGCACACACTCACCAAGACTCATAGTCCAGTTTCAAGGAATTCCTAGAACCTAGAAGAGGCCGAGTCAAGAAAGGAATTCTGTCGCGGTAGGCAGGACGGTATATTACTTTAAAATTCCTTACTTAAAAATCTATCTTTTGCATTGCTTGAGGACAAGCAATAGTTCGAGTTTGGAGGTGTGATGAATGCCCAAAAGTCCTCATTTTTATATCATTTTCCCACTCGTTTATTGCTAATAAAGATAGATTTAAAGGCGATAATTGATATTTCTGGTTATCTTCTACTTTTCAGCATCCCAATACTTAATTCATGAATTTATCTATTATTTGGCATAAAACAGGTGCAATTAATGGTTTTCTCTCTTAGACAGAAAACTACCTCACAGGTAATGCCAGATAGCATGATGGATGCTGGAAACCAAAATTGGAATGCAGATTAGTACCCGCCTCGGCAGCACTTAGAGGCCGCGACAGCACCTGACGAGCAAATATTGATATGATAGGCGATTTGAAGAGAAAAATAAGGTGGACGTTGTAAGACAAGCGGCATAGAAATCGGAGCTGGGAAACACACGAAAAGTCAAGGTCAAAGGCCACGTGGGAAAAGAATCTTTATAGGAATAAACTAGGAAATAAAATAAATATCTTTTATTTAAGTACTTAACTTGTGTTTTACTCCAAGTTGTATTCCTACTTTAGAAAGGTTTGCCCTAGGACAAGCCTATATAAACCATAGCCTATGTAGAGAGGAGAACATCTCGAAATCAAGTGATCATAGAAAACCCTAAACTCCTCCATCGTCCCCTTGGGGTTTAGGTTAGTTTGTGGAGTAGTTGTGGATGAAAATTGTACTTTGCTTTCTTGTTTCATGCAATAAAATATCAAGGTTTGCTTATTCTTTGCCATTTACTGTTCTTGCATTCAAGCTCGGGAGAGAAGTTTGTGAGAGATCTATTTATCTAATATCGGGAGAGTTAGATTCACGAAAGGGATAAGTACGGCATTTTTCTAGTTGGAAAATACTAACTCGGCCTAAGGATAGGTTAGAGTTTCAACGGCTAAAAGAAGTGTGAGATTGGTTGGTGGTTATAATTGATTCACGCTGGGAGGTATCATCAAAGACTAATCGTCAACAGTACTTCGACTTAGGGATAAGCGGAGTCATTAGAGGACACTTTGCCAAACCTTGAAGAAGTCCACCCAAGAGCAAGGGATTACCGCGGTGGACGTAATCCTTCACTGCCGAGGCAGTAAAATTGTAGTTCTGTCGGGGTAGTGTTGTATAATTGCATGAGACAGAAACAAGTCAATTGAACCCACACTACGAAGCACTCTAACCTACCTCCCTTTTCCATCCTTGATTTCTTGATCATTTATCTTTATCGCTTTAATTAGATTCCTTAGTTATAATCCAACTCAATTATTTGTGTCTTTACTTTTCCATTGTGCAGGAATAATAAATTGCGTAAGTAAAGCCAATCCCTGTGGGTTCGACATCTTAAATACTACAATCTAACAAAGGTGGAAGGATGAATGCTTCATCGTAAAAGCAGGACTTTCTAGCCTCCATCAGAATGTATGGCAAACGAATACAACAGACATTATGTCTACTGCTATTGACTACTTTCGAAATATGTTCTCATCCTCATCCCCTACTATTGCATCTTCCATTATGGAAAACATTCCTACTATTGTAACTGAAGCGATGAATAATGCCCTTATTAATGACTTCACAGTAGATGAGGTAACTATTGCTTTTCGCGATATTGACCCACGGAAAGCTCCGGGGGTTGATGGATTCCCAAGTGGTTGTTTTAGGAAGCACTAGGAGACCCTTGGCCGAGATTTTATACACCTCTATCTTGGACTCTTACGAGGGTCGGTTAATATGGAAGAGGTCAATCGTACTATCATTGTTCTTATACCTAAGATCAATGAACCCACGACTATGCGCCATCTTAGACCTATTAGCCTTTGTATTGTCCTTTACAAGACTGTTGCGAAAGTTCTTGTTAATCGTCTGAAATCTATTATACCTTTATGTATAAGTGGTAATCAAGCTGCTTTTGTTCAAGGACAAAATATTACTGACAACATTCTCATTGCTCATGAGCTTATTCACACCTTAAATATTGATGGGACCTCACTTGACAAAGGTGCTAGCTTAAAGTTAGACATGGAAAAGGCCTTCGACCGTGTTGAATGGCCTTTCCTCGAACAAATTATGCTGAAGCTAGGTTTTAATACTCAATGGGTTTCCCTTATCATGAGATGTATATCCTCTATTTCCTTCCAAGTACGTGTCAATGACTCTCTTTCCCAATCCTTTAAACCTCATAGAGGTTTGCGGCAAGGGGACCCTCTTTCTCCCTTCCTTTTTCTTTTCTGTACCCAGGTCTTTCAACATTGCTCAATGCTAAGAAAGCAAATGGAAATCTTCTTGGGCTTTGTGCTAGCAGAAATGGACCACGCATTAACCACCTCTTTTTCGCGGATGATTGTGTTGTTTTCATTAAGAATACAACTACAGAAGCTCAATGTCTTAAGGATGTTCTACATACATATGCTATTTCGTTCGGGTAGGCGCTTCAATCAGAAATTAATAATATCTTCCATGTAAGGGAAGTTGATGATCCAGGTATTTATCTGGGAGTCCCACCCTTAATAGGAAAGAACAAGACAACGACCTTAGGATTTACCAGGGAGAAAATGAATTCCTGCCTTAGTAAATGCGATAAACACCTTCTATCCTTTAGTGGTAGAGAAATCTATATTAAATCAGTTCTTCAATCTATGTTTCAGTATGTTATGTCTTGCTACCTTTTACACAAAACATCATTGATGACATGACCACATCGATATATCGATACTGATGGTTTGGCAGAACCAATAAACGATGTTGGCATATGCTTCCTTGGGACACTATTTGCCTGCCGAAAGTAGCAGGTGTAGGTTTTCGTGATCTACACAACTTCAATGTTTCTTACTAGGCAAACAAGTTTGGCGTTTGATTTGTGAGTTTGATAATCTCCTTAGTCAAGTCTACAAATGTAATTATTACCCATCGGGCTCTATTCTTGAATTTGATCACACTCGGAGTTCATCTTTTGCTTGGAAAGGTCTTAGTATAGCCCTATCTAAACTCCGCAATGGTTTCTTCAAACGGCTAGGTATATCTAGTCAAATTCAGATCCACTTTGACAACAAGGGCGACTCTCAGCCTGTAAACCTTTATGGTGATTATGAGGTGAATGACGAAGTCCCTCTTCGAGCAGGTACCTTCATGTTGCCTAACCTACCCTGATGGGATGAATCAAAAGTAAGAGACTACTTCTCCCATGAAGATGCTAACACCATCCTTAATATGCCAATCATTAATGAAACAAAAGACACCACCCTTTGGGGTCACCATGACTCTGGCATGTACACGGTTCGGTCTAGATACCAATTTTTGCAGTTACAGCTGGGGCCAGTTAACAAGCCCTCCAAACTTTGGAAAATTCTATCTAAACTGCCTACTCTACCCAAGGTTCGCACCTTTGGATGGCGTTTATATCATGATGCACTCCCATTTGGCCATAAACTCCTCTAGGCCAATCTTGGTACGGGGGTATGCCCGATCTGTAACATGACCATCTGATATGTTTCGATCTTGTTGATGACACTGAATGGCAAAATTTGATTGTAGGACCTAGGAAGGAAGCAAGTTTCTCGCAAGAAGTGGCTGCAAAATGAAGAATTAAGGATAATGGATGAAAGAAATAGGTGAAAGGAATAGTTTAAGGACTGATTTGGAAGCGGAAGGATATGTGGTGTTGATACGGGTGAATGGATGTTTAGGACATTTTGTGGTGATGACAAAGGATTGGGAATGATGAATGGAATGAGATGATATGTAATGAATGGTGAAATGGAAATAGTATCATAAAGATACACAAGGAAGAAACTAGGTTATAGAAAACCTAATCCTGGACCTTATATTGATCTTTAAGGGGTGGTGATAAACGAACTTTGACCCTTTTAGTATATTAAACTAAAAGAACCAGAAGTACCAAGATGGATTGAAAGTGTTTGACGCCACAAGTACAAAAGTACTTGATAAGTCGATAAAGTTCTTAGAAGAACTAAACGAGAGAAAAATCTCACAAGTAATTTTATATAATCTCAATGGTGTGTTTATAAAATGAAATACAAGTCCTATTTATAATTTTCTAAGGGGTTTGGCCTAAATAGCCTCTAACTATTCAGACAACCGTTCATTTGAATGGTGTCTCCCTCCAAATCTATTAGAAGAGTTGTAACTTTTCGGTCCAACCTGCACAGTCTTCAGTATTTGAGCCATATATCGAGCTCCCGATATCAGATTGATGTGATTCAACATATGTTGGAAAGATAAGAGATAGAGGAACAAAAACCCAATTCTTCTTGTATCCTGCTCAAAATTGGCAAACAAGTGGACCATCATGAATCTGTTCAATGAAAAGTGGTATCTCTTTGTTTTGGCGCCCACTTGCTTTCCCTCCATGATCTTGGCGCCCAATGTGGATGATGGACGGACATGATGATTGGTGAAGGGTAGGTGACCTTCGGGTGTTCAGTTGGGAGTGATAGCTGGAGCTGAGGTGAGCTAATCGTGCTGGGAGTGAGCTAGATTGAACTAAGCTATCTAGCTGAAAGATTTAGCTAAAGTTTGAAGCTGAAATAAGCTAATCCGAGCTGCCTTTAGCAAAGTGAGCTGGTCCATTAGCTTCCTTATACTCTCTTCTAGTGTGAGGAGTGTTTTGGAGCTGATCCGAATCTCCTAAGGTCTTGTTTTGAATTATGCTTCATTTGAGCTCGTATGGGATTTGTGAGCTGTCATGGAGCTATACTTTAGTCCTTTAAGTATTGTAGGAGTATTCCATGCATTTCCAAGCTATTCTGAAGTTGGCTCCTTGTGTTTCCAGCATTGCCTTCCGTTTAGCTTCTTCTTCTAAGCTGACACCGAGCTAATACTTACTCCTTGAGTTGTAGGTAAGTCCTATGAAGAAAACATAATAATAGAAATAATGAGAATACTTAAAATAACTTAATATAAATTTAGATCTAAGCTAAAACTTAGTAATGTGGTTATAATGACTATTCATGTTTATAGCTTAATTAAATATAACTCTTAAGTATCTTACTATAAAAGTAATAAATACTAATATCAGTAAGAAAACTCCCCTTTGATCCCATGCGTGAAATGAAGTATGAAAGCATGAGATAAATGAGAAGAAATGTGCACGCATCACCATCGAAACCACCCTCCATGCTCTGTGGGATTGTCCTAGTGCCAAGGAGGGGCTCCAGTTGTTAGGGCTCCCTACAAAAATCTTCTCCAATACCTTTGGCTCCCCCCATCAATGGCTTTTTGAAGTAGCTAGTTTTCTTTCCTTACATCAGTTTTCACTCCTTATCACGATCCTTTGGAACTTATGGAATCGCCAAAATGAATTTATCCATAATAGCCATCTCCAACCGGTTTGGTTAACTGTTTCCAATGCACAAAGACTTTTTAATGATTATACATCAATTAATGATGCCTCCCATATACGTTCCCGGCTAGCTGAGCCCACTTTTGCTCAAGCTAGATGGACGAAACTGGATCCTGGCTTCGTCAAGATTAACACGGATGGCGCTTTTGACCCCGTGTTAAGGAGTGCTGCTGCTGGCATCATTACTCGGGATTCCTTTAGCGTCGTCCTTGGTGGTTATTCTATGCCGCTCATTTGCCCGGACTCCGCTTCTGCAGAGGCTCTTGCAATTTTGGAAGGTTTAAAGTTTGCTGTTGTTAATGGCTGGACTCATGTGGTCTTTGAAACTGATTCAGCTTCCATTGCCAACAAAGTTAACAACACTCATCATCACGATCTTTCCATGCTGCAATCTTTAGTGTCTCGAATTCGTTCTACTCTTGGTACTTTGCCTGATTGTAAGATTTGTTATGTACCTAGAGATGCAAATGCTGTAGCCCATGTCTTAGCTTCAAGGGCTCTTCGTTCTTTTCGTTCTTGTTATTTTGACTGTAACTTTCCCAATTTTATTCAGGCTTCTGTAAACTCGGAGAGGTTCTCCTCTTCTTCTCAATAAAATCATGGGTATTCTTTTCACCATAGGGGCCTACTCACCTCTCGAGGTGATGGGCTATAGTTTGTTTTTTAATGAGGCCCTTTCCTTCAAAAAAATTGCAACGGGTTCAATAAATAGCCCAATGAGATATGGACGCTTTAAACCCAACAAACCGGCCACAAAATATGATTTAATTAAATTAAAGGAGTTCAAATAGTTAATTATGAGCTTTTAAATATGATTAAATCATTTAATGTCAATTTTAGAGCACTTTACTCTGTTTAAATTCTAATGTGATAACTATAAATCTCGTTTAGATATGCACACTGTGAATCTGACAAAACGAACACAAAATAAGAATAAACCAAATTTCATGAGTTCAAATAGTTTATTTATTGGCTTTGGAACCAAATTATACAACTTAATCTTAACTTTAGAACATTTTACTCGGTTAAAATTCCAATGGATTTACTAAATACCCCATTAAGACTTGCATGCTTTAAACATCACAAACCGACCAAAAAATGAGATTCAATCAAATTACATGAGTTCAAATAGTTAGTTATAATAGAGCTTTTGAACATGATTAAACAACTTATTCTCAAATTTAAAGCACTTTACTCAGTTTAAATTCCAATGTGATCACTATGAAGCTCCTTTAGATATGCACACTTTAAACCTAACAAAACGACCGCAAAATAAGAATAAATCAAAACTTCATGAGTTCAAATAGATAAGTATGGAATTTGAAACCAAATTATACAACTTAATCTAAATTTTAGAATAATTTACTCGCTTAAAATTGCAATGGGTTCACTAAATGGCCTTGTGAGACATGGACGCTTTAAGCCCAACAAACCGGCCACAAAATATGATTTAATTAAATTACAAGAGTTCAAATAGTTAATTATGAGCTTTTGGATATGATTAAACCACTTAATGTCAATTTTAGAGCACTTTACTCTGTTTAAATTCTAATGTGATCACTGTAAAGCTTGTTTAGATATGTACACTATGAATCTAACAAAACGGACGCAAAATAAGAATAAATCAAATTTCATGAGTTCAAATAGTTTATTATGGGATTTGGAACCAAATTATACAACTTAATCTTAACTTTAGAGTATTTTACTCAGAGAAAATTCCAATGGGTGTACTAAATAGCCCAATGAGACTTGCACGCTTTAAGCATAACAAACCAGCTACAAAATGAGATTCAATCAAATTACATGAGTTCAAATAGTTAATTATGAGCATTTGAACATGATTAAATAACTTAATCTCAAATTTAGAGCACTTTACTTGATTTAAATTCAATGTGACCACTATAAAGCTCATTTAGATATGCAGACTTTAAACCTAACAAAACGGCCGCAAAATAAGAATAAATCAAAACTTCATGAGTTCAAATATATAAAGTATGGACTTTGGAACCAAATTATACAACTTAATCTTAATTTTAGAGCAATTTACTCGGTTAAAATTGCAATGGGTTTCTAAGGGTTCCCTCTAACACCTTTCATGGTCTGCCATTATCGAACAAGTTAACTTGTATTTCTGACATCCTCTTTTTTGAGGTACAATGTATGCAACTAGGCCCCAGAGCTTTTATAGCTCCTTTGTTGCTTTCTTTGTTTTACTCCATCATCTTTACTCATAAAGATGGATTCCCTCCTAGAATATATCTTTATCTTTTGATACAAGAATTGTTAAATTATTACAACACGAATATAATATGGCACCACTTCTCGTCCTTTTGGTGGCCAGCGATGGCTTCGGGATTCTCTAGGTCTACAACCGTAATCCATCTTGGGTCTATTATATTGGTTAGACATCAATATGTTTTTGTTGATGGCTTTCCTTCTTTCTTGTTATCCATCGTTTCCAACTCAAACTATTCAAGGAATTCGGTAAGATTGACCTTCTTATTATCCACTGGTACTATTCAGCTTTATCCATTATTACGTTGTGGCCATGACCAGATAGCGAATTACAGAGTGCTATTTTTTAGCTACGACTATTTTTGGAAACAACGTATTCCATCTTGTTTTCATCATTTCCATGGCTCATGTTCTCGGCAAACACAAATAGCAACCAAGGTTTTTGGCCAGGCAAAAGGTTTTATCATATCGATGAATTGCTTCTCTAGAATCATGTCGACCTTGTGGAATAGATGGACCTGGTCCTTCACACTCGAGAAGTGTGTATGTATTATCGCCCTTTCCACCATTTACTCGTGTATTATAATTTTACAATGGTTTTTCGATATGAATTTCAATGCTAGTTTTCTATACGCTCTTTTTCTATCTTTATCATGGTTCTTATACCATGTATGTCTTACCTTCTTTTTTGTTACACTACATAAACCACCCTTTCAAAGGGATTCCTCTAACACCTTCCATGGTGTACAATTATCAAACAAGACTACTTCTACCTTTTACCTTCTCTCCTTTGATGTTCAGTGGTTGCAACCAAGACCTGGAGTTTTGCTAACTCCATTGTTGTTTTCTTTCCCCCCCTAATGATGGTTTTCCTTCTAATATTTTTCTTTACCTTGTCAAGCAAGAACCCCATTTTTCAAATAGAGGTACTAAGGGGACCCCACCTTCTGATGAGGGTAACAAGCCTAAGCGCCCTTGACTAGTAACCAATGTTTTTTAGATTTAGAAAAAGCTGGGATGAGCAGCAGAAAAAACTCTCCGGCGGAGGTTGATGGTGATCAACCCCGCCGAGCAAAATGAAAATCTTATGCTAGAACTGCTAGGGTCTCGACAACACCCAGGTAGGTCTCACTCTACAACGTGCTACCTCTAAGCATGATGCCGACTTTCTTTTTCTTTGTAAAACTAGATTGAACAAACACAATATGGACCGTATTCGAATTAAGTTAGGAATGCAAGGTTGCATAGTCATTGATTCCAGCCCTTCCTGTACAGGGCTTGCTATTATTTGGAATAATAAAACTACTATTGATTTGCTTTCTTACTCGGATCGTCATATTGATGTCATTATACATTTTGGTCAATTGCAATTCCATTTTTCTAGTGTACACGGTTTTGCTGAAACGACAAACAAATATAAAACTTGGCAACTAATGGACACATTACAATCAGCTTCTTCCCTTCCATGGCTCTTAGGGGGAGATTTTAATGAAATCCTACACGACAATGAAAAGCAAGGTGGTATCCATCGAGCAAGATCACAAATTAATAATTTTAGAGATTGTCTTTTGCGAAATGATATCTTCGATTGTAAACCAAAATCTGGATGGTTCACTTAGACTAGATCTGGACCTAATACTGAAACCATTATGGAAAGAATCGATAGATTCCTTGGTAACTCCTCTTGGTTTAATGTCTTTCCTAACTTCCAAGCTACGTCATTCTTTCAAGCCCGATCTGATCATTGTCCCATTTTACTGGACACTAGTTCTTCCCGTGCAATCGGATCGAAAGCTTCTAGGAACCTCTTCCGCTATGAGAATTGCTGGGCTGATAACCCAGAAGTCTCTTCTCAGGTTAGAGAGATTTGGTCTAACCCATCTAGCACGACCATTGTTAAACTTCATGAAATTAGGCATTTTCTCGAATATTGGCAAACAAACTAACGTATCAAGTCGAATGAATGTATTAACCAGTTAACTGACTATATAAATACGTGCCTCAAGCGACAACTTTCAGATGATGATATCAATAATTTTATTTCTGCAAAAAAATAAGCTTGATAGCTTGCTTAACGCAAAAGAAATCTATTGGGCACAACGAGCCCGCACCACCTGGCTAGAACATGGTGACAAAATACTTCCTTTTTCCATGCAAGAGCAAACACTCGCCGGCAAAAAAACCATATTACTGGGCTTTTCAACAATGCGAACATCTGACAAACGCATACGGAAGATATCATGGCTACTGCCATTAATTACTTCCAGACTCTCTTCTCATCCTCTTCTCCTATTATTGCATCTTCCATTTTGGAAAACATTCCAAATATTGTTTCTGAGACCATGAACAATGACCTCAATAAGGAATTCACAGCAGATGAAATTACAGTTGCTTTTTGTGATATTGATCCGAGGAAAGCCCCGGGGGTTGATGGATTTCCGAGTGGTTTCTTTAGGAAGCATGGGATGTCCTTGGCCAAGACTTTATAAACCTCTGTCTTAGACTCCTAAATGGGTCTGTTAACATGAAAGAGGTCAATCGTACTATCATCGTTCTTATACCCAAAATTAGCGATCCCACAACTATGAGACATCTCAGACCTATTAGCCTTTGCACAGTTATCTATAAGACTGTTGCCAAAGTGCTTGTTAATCGTTTAAAATCCATCATTCCCTTATGTATAAGCGGTAATCAAGCGGCCTTTGTTCAAGGTAGGAACATAACCGACAATATTCTCATAGCCCACGAGCTTATCCACACGTTGAATACTGACGAGACATCCCTTGCCAAAGGCGCTAGTTTAAAGCTGGACATGGAGAAGGCTTTCGACCGTGTCGAATGGCCTTTTCTAGAACAAATTATGCTCCGTCTAGGCTTTCATGTCAACTGGGTCTCTCTTATTATGAATTGTGTCTCTTCCGTGTCTTTTCAAGTACGTGTCAATGATTCTCTTTCACGACCTTTTAGACTCAGAGAGGGTTTCGACAAGGGGATCCCCTTTCTCCTTTCTTATTTCTTTTTTGTACTCAAGGTCTTTCAACATTGCTCAATGCTGAGAAAGCAATTGGCAACCTCCCTGGCTTTTGTGCTAGTAGGAATGGCCCCCGTATAAATCACCTCCTCTTTGCAGATGATTGTGTGGTGTTCATTAAGAACACGACAACAGAAGCTCAACACCTAAAGGACGCTCTGCATACTTATGCAACTTCGTCTAGTCAAGCGGTGAATTTTGAAAAATCTACAATTTATTTTTCACGTAAAACCTCCACTTCCATTCGTTCAGAAATCAATAATATTCTCCATGTAAGAGAGGTCGATGACCCTGGTATTTATCTGGGAGTTCCACTTCTAATTGGGAAGAATAAGACAACTACTCTGGGTTTTACTAGAGATACAATGAACGTCCGTCTTAGCAAATGGGACAAGCACTTGCTCTCCTTTAGCGGTAGAGAAACTTTTATCAAATCTGTCATACAATTAATGCCACAATATGTCATGTCTTGTTACCTTCTACCCCAAAACATTATCGATGATATGACTACTTCGATACGCCGCTATTGGTGGTCAGGAAAAGTCGATAAACGAGGATGACATATACTTCCATGGGACACTGTCTGTCTGCCGAAAGCAGCCGGAGGTATAGGGTTTCGCGATCTACACTATTTCAACATTGCTTTACTTGGTAAGCAAATTTGGCGACTAATTTGTGAGCCTGATAATCTTCTTAGTCAGGTCTACAAGTGCAAATATTATCCATCGGGTTCTGTGCTCGAATCCGATTCCACTCGAAGATCTTCCTTTGCTTGGAAATGTCTTAATATAGCTATCTCTAAACTTGGAAATGGTTTCTTTAAACGGCCAAGTATGTCAAGTCAAATACAAATCCACTTCGACAATTGAGGAGGATCTAAGCCATTACACCTTTATGGAGATTATGAAGTGAATGAGGAAGTCCCTCTTCGAGCGGGTTTTTTTATGCTGTCTAATCTACCCCGATGGGATGAATCCAAGGTGAGAGATTATTTCTCTCACGAAGATGCTAATACAATCCTTAATGTACCAATTATTAATGATACGAAAGATACTACCCTTTGGGGTCATCACGACTCTGGTATCTATACGGTGCGTTCTGGTTATCAATTTCTTCAACTACAACTAGGGCCGGTTAACAAACCCTCTAGGCTATGGAAAATTCTTTCTAAGTTGCCTACGTTGCCTAAGGTTCGTTCCTTTGGGTGGTGATTAAGCCATGATGCTCTCCGGTCTGGCCACAAAATCCTCCAAGCAAATCTCGGTACTGGAGTTTGCCCAATTTGTAATACGGATATTGAAACTACCCTCCATTCTTTAAGGGATTGTCCTAGTGCTAGGGAGGCTCTCTGTTTGGCAGGTTTTCCAGGCCGAATTTTTTCTAATACTTCTATCTCCCCCCACCAGTGGCTTTCTGAAATTGCTGGTTTTCTTTCGTTGCACCAATTCTCCTTCTTGATAACAGTTCTATGGAATCTATGGAACCGTTGTAATGACTTTTTCCATAACAATCATCTCCAACCACCATGGTTGACTGTTTCCAATGCACAAAAACTCTTCGACGATTATACATCAGCCAATGATGCTCTCCATCTAAGGTCCCGACTAGCTGAGCCCACCTTTGCTCAGGCTAGATGGACGAAACCAAACCGCGGTTTCGTTAAGGTTAACACGGATGGCGCCTTTGACCCGATTTTAAAGGGAGTTGTTGCAGGTATCATCGCTCGGGATTCTTCAGGTGCCGTCCTTGGTGGACGCTCTATGCCCCTCGCCTACTGCCCAGATCCGGCTTCTACCGAAGCTCTTTCCATTCTAGAAGGACTTAATCTTGTTGTCGATAATGGTTGGACTAATGTCATCCTTGAGACCGATTCTGCATCCATTGCCAACAAAGTTAACAACACTCATCATCATGATCTTTCCATGCTGCAATCTTTAGTGTCTCGAATTCGTTCTACTCTTGGTACTTTGCCTGATTGTAAGATTTGTTATGTACCTAAAGATGCAAATGTTGTAGCCCATGTCTTAGCTTCAAGGGCTCTTCGTTCTTTTCGTTCTTGTTATTTTGACTGTAACTTTCCCGATTTTATTCGGGCTTCTATAAACTCGGAGAGGTTCTCCTCTTCTTCTCAATAAAACCATGGGTATTCTTTTCACCATAGGGGCCTACTCACCTCTCGAGGTGATGGGCTATAGTTTGTTTTTAATGAGGCCCTTTCCTTCAAACAAATTGCAACGGGTTCAATAAATAGCCCAATGAGATATGGACGCTTTGAATCCAACAAATCCACCACAAAATATGATTTAATTAAATGACATGAGTTCAAATAGTTAATTATGAGGCTCTAAATACGATTAAACAACTTAATGCCAATTTTATAGCACTTTACTCTGTTTAAATTCTAATGTGATCACTATAAAGCTCGTTTGCATATGCACACTATTTAATCTAACAAAACGGAAAAAAATAAGAATAAATCAAATTTCATGAGTTCAAATAGTTAATTATGGGCTTTGGAACCAAATTATACAAATTAATCTTAACTTTAGAGAATTTTACTCGGTTAAAATTCCAATGATAGCCTAATGAGACTTGCACGCTTTATAAACATAACAAACCGAACACAAAATGAGATTCAATCAATTTACATGAGTTCAAATAGTTAATTATAAGCTTTTGAATTTGATTAAACAACTTAATCTCAAATTTGGAGCACTTTACTCTATTCCAACTCCAATGTGATCGCTATAAAGCTCCTTTAGATATGCACACTTGAAACCTAACAAAACGGCCGCAAAATAAGAATAAATCTAAACTTCATGAGTTCAAATATATAAGTATGGACTTTGGAACCAAATTATACAACTTAATCTTAATTTTAGAGCAATTTACTCGGTTAAAATTGCAATGGGTTCACTAAATAGACCAATGACACATGGATGCTTTGAATCCAACAAATCCGCCACAAAATATGATTTAATTAAAAAACATGAGTTCAAATAGTTAATTATGAGCTTTTGAATATGATTAAACCACTTAATGTCAATTTTATAGCACTTTACTCTGTTTAAATTCTAATGTGATCACTATAAAGCTCGTTTACATATGCACACTACTAATCTAATAAAATGGACAAAAAATAAGAATAAATCAAATTTCATGAGTTCAAATAGTTAATTATGGGATTTGGAACCAAATTATATAACTTAATCTTAACTTTTGAGAAATTTATTCGGTTAAAATTCCAATGGGTTTACTAAATAGCCTAATGAGACTTGTACGCTTTAAACTTAACAAACTGTCCGCAAAATGAGATTCAATCAAATTGCATGAGTTCAAATAGTTAATTATGAGCTTTTGAATATGATTAAACAACTTAATCTCAAATTTAGAGCACTTTACTCGGTTTAAATTCTAATGTGATCGCTCTAAAGCTCCTTTAGATATGGACACTTTAAACCTAACAAAACGGCCGCAAAATAAGAATAAATCAAAACTTCATGTGTTCAAATAGATAAGTATGGACTTTGGAACCAAATTATACAACTTAATCTTAATTTTAGAGCAATTTAGCTTTTTTCTCTCCTCTCCCTCTCTTCCATGCTTTCCCCTTCCCCTCTCCTTTCTTTTTTCTTCTCCGTTTCCTTTTTGGATATCAACTTTGTTTTTGTCTCAACGATGTCGTCGTTCTCCTCAGAGGGAGAGGAAGAATCAAGCATCCGCTCGAATCCTCCGACCAAGTTAAGTTGATTTATTCTATTTCAACCTGTTTCCATTCTTTTTTATTTGTTTTCTCATTACTCCAACGATCGCCATCCCCTCCACGCTGAAGGTTTTGGCCCTTACAAATACTCAATGCCTGGTAGGACGGAACTATGGATCTGGTTGATCCATGATGATAGTTTCATAACATTTGGCAGCAACAATGGATCCGACTTGGTTGATTTACCTTTGAATGTTCTCCCATTTGGTTACATTCTCAACATTGAAGGTATGTTACAAACTTGGGTTTTAGTCTACTTCATGAGTTACTTCACTTTGAATCAAGTTCTTTGGTTCGGTGCTATTACAAACACAAGCATTCGTGTTCTTTACCAACTGATCACTTAGGTTTCTATCCTTTTTTTTATCACTGACCGACATAGCTTTCCCTGTCATTCTCTCAACCCTAACGGGATCTTCGAACTACGACAAATCAGTGACTCTTTTATTTAAGAGATACCTGAATCACAATATCGACCTCATGATCTTTGTGAGTCCTTGCTGCTCCACATACAAAACAATGATTCTGGTTTTCTGTTTCACACCCACAAGAACCGTGTATGCCACTGCTTTCGTGGGAAACAGGTTTTTGATGCGTTCGAGATTTCAGTTGCAAGAGAAACTTTGGAGGGTCTTTGACTCTAAGTTAAACCCTACTACTTTGGTAGAATTATTTTCTTTTTTATTGCTAATCTCCATTAGAGATCTTGTACTGTTGTTTTCAACTTGATCGTTGATGGTGATCGTAACAAATAACTTGTTACACACCCAAGACCGTGTCACAACTCCGACAACTTTGATATTAGTCCCCTCGAGCTTCACCAATGGGTCTAACACTTATAATCTTGTGGCGTGTGACCGATCATTTGACCACCATGGAGTCTGTTGTATTCCTGGTTGCGCATACAACTCTTTTATTAGCAACTTTATCGGCGTAAGGACTTTGGTTCTGGTTTATGATTGCATAAGTGATTTACCTTTTTACTACTATTTGAACCATGTTTTCTTTCATATCTTTGACAATTTTATGGTCTTAACACCCTTGCAAAAAGGTTTACCTAATACCTTTCATGCTGCACAACAAAGATTTGTTTTCTTTTTAATTCCATTGTTTTTCTGGGTTTACTCCAGCTTTCAATCTTTGATAGGGAATCCAGCCACTACATATTACCTGCTTCCTTGTTGAAACAAAGGAGAGACGACGGTAGCACCCTATATCGGCTAATCGACAAGAGTTGATAATGGCATCCCCTTCTAAGTTTGTTGATCACTACAAAGGAGAACTAATTCCGTGTAGACATGTTCATCTTAATGAGAATTCATACCATTTGGAATTAGATTTCAGCCCAAATTGTTTTGAAAGTTTGCTCCTATTATTGTTCCCATTATTGTTTCTTATTACTTTTAAATTCTTTTAATACTTCTTGATAATCTTTAATCTTTTCTCTCTTTGTTATTTTCATTTTATCCATGACTCTGTTGGACATAATCTACTACTTCACCTCTGTTTTTGACAAGGGCCATCGCTGGCCTTATCACCCGAGTCTACTGGTAATAGCCTCGCTTTGGTCCGCTTCTTTGGTTCGGCTACGACCTTCCGGCTTGAGTATATTATTGGGGCCTGCTTGGGAGGTTTTGTCTCGACTTGCCTAGCCTTGGTTGGTAAGCCTTTCTCCATGTACTTGCAGCATGCTTTCTTTTTTGCTAACATAGCCAGCGATTGTTTTGTTATTATCTTTTCGGTTCACTGGCACTTTAGTGACCTAATAAAATATAAGCATACTAATGCTACTATACCACCCTTGTATAGGAATCGTTCCAACACCTCTTATGGTGTATTCTCATCAACCAATGTTACTCATTTCATTGAGTTTCAATATAATAATATCGGGATATACCGGAAGCAACACTTACAAAAATTTACAATACACTATGGTGGCCTTTACTTTTACAACGGTAAAGTTTACTCGAGTTTATCCTTTACTACAAGTGAAGCACTCACGGTTCCCACCAACACATCCCATGGATCTCGATGAAAGCACCCTATATTTGGGACTCACCTTGTACCGCAAGGTTTGTCTCTACCCCGAGAATATATTCCACGTGAAGTATCTTATATCCTTTAAGCATAGAGACTTTAAGTTACACTATAAAGCTTGTACTCCATATCGAATAAAAAATTCTACTTACTCTCAAGTTCCTATTTCTTCTCATATCCAAAGCAACAAGTCCTCTAAATCATATCTTTTAAAGACTTCTACTTACTCTCAACTTCTTATCTCTTCTCATATCAAATACGGTAAGTCATGTATTCTTATTTCTTTTCATATTACATACAATAAGTCATCTATTCCAACCTCTACTTTTTCTCATCTTGAAACTCCTAATTATAGTCCTCGTGGATTTCAAACTCTCTATACCTTTCTATATAACTCGATGTATCTTCTTCATAACTCTCCATCCATCTCTCAACTCTCGTATACCTCTCTCCACTCTTTCTCCCTTGTCGCCAACTTTACCCAATGGACTCCAGAACTTTTCTTCAACAACTCGGCAATATCCAATTCACTGATGACGTACAATTTTTTGTTTACCAACCAAGTCTACCTTGGGAATCCTCTAAATAGGAAACACAAACCACCCTACTGGGTATCTTCAATCCTCTAAAGACATTGACGACCAGGTGATCATTAAAGCGTTTACAGGAATTTGGACTACGGCCCGGCTAGTCTCCATGAGAGTCCTGAAACCACATTTATTTCTCATCCATTTTAAATATGAGAAGATTAAAGATGATATCCTGTCCAGTGAGCCTTGGACTTATAAGGATGAATGGCTAGCACTTTAGCAATACAATCCCAATATAAGTCTAGACGACCACTCCTTTCAAGCGATGAATATTTGGGTACGTATCTACAACATTCCCCCTATCCTCCTTACTTCTGAGGAATCAACCTACCACACTGAAGAATCCCTTGGATCCTTCGTTGGTATAATAAAAAAATTGACACCAGGAAAAAAGACTTTAATATGATTGAATACCTCCGAGTTGGATTAACACTAGATGCATCCAAGCCGATTAGGCGTTGTGTTGCTATTGGTGGGGGGTTATCCACCAGATTTTGCCCACTTCAATATTAACGTCTTCCAACAATATGTCACTATTGTGGTAAAGTTGGTCATTCAACGGATTTCTGTTCTATCCCAAACGAGACTCGTCCTGAACAACTACAATATGGCGACTAGCTCCGCTATATTCCTAAGAAAAAGGATGCACAAACCAAACAAAAAGGACGGATTCGCTATTTAAACACTGGCCCTTCTAACATTCAGTGTACACCAAATTCTTCTCAAACTTCAGCAAAACACCAAGGTGACATCAATAAAACTGGTAAATCTCCTAAGCAATCACCTCAAATTAATGACCAAGTGTTTGCTCCAGTACTGAATCCACTCAGAATACTTCAAAAGGCCCTCGATCTCTCCCTACTATTGCTAGTAGGCTGCAATTCCATAGGTGCCCCCCCAACCATTACAAATGGTCTTCCCTACGCATAGCTGTAGCATTACTACAAGACAAAAGAACCATGATGACGCCGGAAAAATCAGCTTAATGGAGCCGGAACTCCAAGATTTGGAGGCAAAACTAGCTGATGGTCCTGACCAGGAGGCAGCTGACTAGCTGAACAATGCGCCAACTCCCAAACGGCTTTCTCGTCCAAATTCAAATAGATGCACAAAAAGAACGCCATCTTCTTATGAGGGCCACAAGCCTAAACAACCTCGATCTTCAAACAGAAGCTCAAATGAAAAGGCTGGGATGAGCAGAACAAACAACTCTCCGGCGGCGGTTGATGATGATCAACCCCGTCGAGTCACATGAAACTATTATGTTGGAACTCTCAGGGTCTCGGCAACGCCCAGACAGTTCATGCTTTACAACGTGCTATCTCTATGCATGATGCCAACTTTCTATTTCTTTGTGAAACTAGGTTAAATAGACAAAATATGGATCGTATTAGGATTAAATTAGGAATGCATGGTTGCATAGCCATTGATTCCAGTCCTTCTTGTACAAGGCTTGCTATTATTTGGAATAATAAAACTTCTATTGATTTGCTTTCTTACTCGAATCATCATATTGATGTTATTATTTCTTTTGGGCAAACACAATTCCATTTTTCCGGTTTACATGGTTTCGCTGAAACTGCAAACAAATATAAAACTTGGCAACTAATAGATTCTTCACAATCAGCCTCTTCCCTTCCATGACTTTTAGGAGGGGACTTTAATAAAATCCTATATGATAATGAAAAACAAGGCGGTATCCATCGTGCGCGATCACAAAATAATAACTTCAGAGATTGTCTTACTAAGAATGATCTTTTTGATTGTCATCCAACATCAAGATGGTTCACTTGGACTAGATCTAGACGTAATACAGAAACAATTATGAAAAGAATTGATCGATTCCTTGGTAATTCTGCCTGGTTTAACTTCTTTCCAAACTTTCAAGCTATATCTTTCTTTTTGGCACATTCTGACCATTGCCTTATCTTACTTGATACTAGTCCACCTCGGACTCTCCGATCCAAAAACTTTAAAAACCTTTTTCGCTTTGAGAATTGCTGGGCTGATAGCCCGAAAGTCTCATCTCGAATTAGAGAGATTTGGACTAACCCTTCTCGCTTGACCCTTGATAAATTTAAGGACATTGGACGATTTCTAGCCTCTTGGCAAATAAACAAACGTATTAAATCTAATGAACGTATCACTCAGCTTAATGATTTCACTAATATGTGCCTCAAACGACATCTCTCTAATGCGGACATCCAAAACCTTACTTCTGCTAAAAGTGAGCTTGATAGCTTGCTAAACGTGAAAGAAATATACTGGGCCCAACGAGCTCGAACACAATGGCAAGAACATGGTGAAAAAAAATACTTCTTTCTTTTATGCCAGAGCAAATAATCGATGGCAGAAGAATTATATTGCTGGGCTTTTCAATAACCAAAATATATGGCAAACACATATAGCAGATATCATGTTTACTGCTACTGACTACCTTTGAAACCTCTTTTCGTCCTCCTCCCCCACTATTGCATCTTCTCTTATGGATAACATTCCCACTATTGTAACTGAACCGATGAATAATGACCTTATTAAGGACTTCACAACAGACGAAGTCACTATTGTTTTCCGTGATATTGACCCCTGAAAAGCTTTAGGAGTCGATGGTTTCCCAAGTGGCTTCTTTAGGAAGCATTGGGGGATCCTTGGACAGGATTTTATAAACCTCTACCTTCGACTCTTACGAGGGTCGGTTAATATGGAAGAGGTTAATCTGTAGTTGTATTCTTAATGAATACAACGCAGTCATCCGCAAAAAGTAGGTGGTTAATGCGAGGCTCATTCTTGCTAGCACAAAGTCCTAGAAGATTACCATTTTCTTGCTTAGCATTGAGCAGTGCTGATAGGCCTTGGGTACAGAAGACAAAAAGGAAAGGAGATAGAGGGTCCCCTCGCCGTAAACCTCTGTGAGGTTTAAAGGGCCGTAAAAGGGAATCGTTGACACGTACTTGGAAGGAAACAGAGGATATACGACTCATAATAAGGGAAACCCAGTGGGTATTAAAACTGAGCTTAAGCACAATTGGTTCAAGGAAAGGCCATTCGACACGGTCGAACGCCTTTTCCATGTCTAGCTTTAAGTTAGCACCTTTGGCAAGTGAGGTCTCATCGGTATGTAAGGTTTGGATAAGCTCATGTGCAATGAGAATATTGTCAGTGATGTTCTGCCCTTGCACAAAAGCAACTTGATTACCACTTATGCATAAAGGTATAATAGATTTCAGACATTAACAAGTACTTTCGCAACTGTCTTGTAAAGGACTATGTAGAGGCTAATAGGCTCAACGCCTTAAAGATGCTTTACATATTTATGCTACTTTGTCTAGTCATGCGGTGAACTTTGAAAAGTCTACTATTTTCTTTTCTTGGAAAACCCCCACGCCGCTTCGAGCAGAAATTAATGATATCCTTCACGTAAGAGAAGTTGATGATCCAGGTATTTATCTGGGAGTCCCTCTCTAAATAGGGAAAAACAAAACTGCGGCCTTGGGTTTTACTAGGGATAAAATGAATGCCCGCATGAGTAAGTGGGATAAACACCTTCTTTCCTTTATTGGTAGAGAAATTTTCATCAAATTCGTCATTCAATCTATGCGTCATCTATTCCAACCTCTACTTTTTCTCATCTTGAACTCCTAATTATAGTCCTCGTGGATTTCAAACTCTCTATACCTTTTTATATAACTCGATGTATCTTCTTCATAACTCTCCATCCATCTCTCAACTCTCGTATACCTCTCTCCACTCTTTCTCCCTTGTCGCCAACTTTACCCAATGGACTCCAGAACTTTTCTTCAACAACTCGGCAATATCCAATTCACTGATGACGAGCAATTTTTTGTTTACCAACCAAGTCTACCTTGGGAATCCTCTAAATAGGAAACACAAACCACCCTACTGGGTATCTTCAATCCTCTAAAGACATTGACGACCAGGTGATCATTAAAGCGTTTACAGGAATTTGGACTACGGCCCGGCTAGTCTCCATGAGAGTCCTGAAACCACAATTATTTCTCATCCGTTTTAAATATGAGAAGATTAAAGATGATATCCTGTCCAGTGGGCCTTGGACTTATAAGGATGAATGGCTAGCACTTGAGCAATACAATCCCAATATAAGTCTAGACGACCACTCCTTTCAAGCGATGAATATTTGGGTACGTATCTACAACATTCCCCCTATCCTCCTTACTTCTGAGGAATCAACCTACCACACTGAAGAATCCCTTGGAGCCTTCGTTGGTACAATAAAAAAAATTGACACCAGGAAAATAGACTTTAATATGATTGAATACCTCCGAGTTGGATTAACACTAGATGCATCCAAGCCGATTAGGCGTTGTGTTGCTATTGGTGGGGGGTTATCCACCAGATTTTGCCCACTTCAATATTAACGTCTTCCCACAATATGTCACTATTGTGGTAAAGTTGGTCATTCAACGGATTTCTGTTCTATCCCAATCGAGACTCGTCCTGAACAATTACAATATGGCGACTAGCTCCACTATGTTCCTAAGAAAAAGGATGCACAAACCAAACAAAAAGGACGGATTCGCTATTTAAACATTGGCCCTTCTAACATTCAGTGTACACCAAATTCTTCTCAAACTTCAGCAAAACACCAAGGTGACATCAATAAAACTGGTAAATCTCCTAAGCAATCACCTCAAATTAATGACCAAGTGTCTGCTCCAGGTACTGAATCCACTCAGAACACTTCAAAAGGCCCTCGATCTCTCCCTACTATTGCTAGTAGGCTGCAATCCCGTAGGTGCCCCCCCAACCATTACAAATGGTCTTCCCTACGCATAGCTCTAGCATTACTACAAGACAAAAGAACCATGATGACACCGGAAAAATCAGCTTAATGGAGCCGGAACTCCAAGATTTGGAGGCAAAACTAGCTGATGGTCCTGACCAGTAGGTAGCTAACTAGCTGAATAATGCGCCAACTCCCAAACGGCTTTCTCGTCCAAATTCAAATAGATGCACGAAAAGAACGCCATCTTCTTATGAGGGCCACAAGCCTAAACAACCTCGATCTTCAAACAGAAGCTCAAATGAAAAGGCTGGGATGAGCAGAACAAACAACTCTCCGGCGGCGGTTGATGATGATCAACCCCGTCGAGTCACATGAAACTATTCTGTGGAACTCTCAGGGTCTCAGCAACGCCCAGGCAGTTCATGCTTTACAACGTGCTATCTCTATGCATGATGCCAACTTTCTATTTCTTTGTGAAACTAGGTTAAATAGACAAAATATGGATCGTATTAGGATTAAGTTAGGAATGCATGGTTGCATAGCCATTGATTCTAGTCCTTCTTGTACAGGGCTTGCTATTATTTGGAATAATAAAACTTCTATTGATTTGCTTTCTTACCCGAATCATCATATTGATGTTATTATTTCTTTTGGGCAAACACAATTCCATTTTTCCGGTTTACATGGTTTCGCTGAAACTGCAAACAAATATAAAACTTGGCAACTAATAGATTCTTCACAATCAGCCTCTTCTCTTCCATGACTTTTAGGAGGGGACTTTAATAAAATCCTATATGATAATGAAAAACAAGGCGGTATCCATCGGGCGTGATCACAAAATAATAACTTCAGAGATTGTCTTACTAAGAATGATCTTTTTGATTGTCAGCCAATGTCAAGATGGTTCACTTGGACTAGATCTAGACGTAATACATAAACAATTATGAAAAGAATCGATCGATTCCTTGATAATTCTGCCTGGTTTAACTCCTTTCCAAACTTTCAAGCTATATCTTTCTTTTTGGCAAGTTCTGACCATTGCCCTATCTTACTTGATACTAATCCACCTCGGACTCTCCGATCCAAAAACTTTAAAACCCTTTTTCGCTATGAGAATTGCTGGGCTGATAGCCCGAAAGTCTCATCTCGAATTAGAGAGATTTGGACTAACCCTTCTCGCTTGACCCTTGATAAATTTAAGGACATTGGACGATTTCTAGCCTCTTGGCAAATAAACAAACGTATTAAATCTAATGAACGTATCACTCAGCTTAATAATTTCACTAATATGTGCCTCAAACGACATCTCTCTAATGCGGACATCCAAAACCTTACTTCTGCTAAAAGTGAGCTTGATAGCTTGCTAAACGTGAAAGAAATATACTGGGCCCAACGAGCTCGAACACAATGGCAAGAACATGGTGAAAAAAAATACTTCTTTCTTTTATGCCAGAGCAAATAATCGATGGCAGAAGAATTATATTGTTGGGCTTTTCAATAACCAAAATATATGGCAAACACATATAGCAGATATCATGTTTAATGCTACTGACTACTTTTGAAACCTCTTTTCGTCCTCCTCCCCCACTATTGCATATTCTCTTATGGTTAACATTCCCACTATTGTAACTGAACCGATGAATAATGACCTTATTAAGGACTTCACAGCAGACGAAGTCACTATTGTTTTCCGTGATATTGACCCCCGAAAAGCTTCAGGAGTCGATGGTTTCCCAAGTGGCTTCTTTAGGAAGCATTGGGGGATCCTTGGACAGGATTTTATAAACCTCTGCCTTCGACTCTTACGAGGGTCGGTTAATATGGAAGAGGTTAATCGTGCTATCATTGTTCTTATACCTAAGATCAGCGAACCCACAACTATGTGTCATCTGAGGCCTATTAGCCTTTGCATAGTCCTTTACAAGATAGTTGCGAAAGTACTTGTTAATCGTCTGAAATCTATTATACCTTTATGCATAAATGGTAATCAAGTTGCTTTTGTGCAAGGGCAGAACATCACTGACAATATTCTCATTGCACATGAGCTTATCCAAACCTTACATACCGATGAGACCTCACTTGCCAAAGGTGCTAACTTAAAGCTAGACATGGAAAAGGCGTTCGACCGTGTCGAATGGCCTTTCCTTGAACAAATTGTGCTTAAGCTCAGTTTTAATACCCACTGGGTTTCCCTTATTATGAGACGTATATCCTCTGTTTTCTTCCAAGTACGTGTCAACGATTCCCTTTTACGGCCCTTTAAACCTCACAGAGGTTTACGGCAAGGGGACCCTCTATCTCTTTTCCTTTTTGTCTTCTGTACCTAAGGCCTATCAGCACTGCTCAATGCTAAGCAAGAAAATGGTAATCTTCTAGGACTTTGTGCTAGCAAGAATGAGCCTCGCATTAACCACCTACTTTTTGCGGATGACTGCGTTGTATTCATTAAGAATACAACTACAGAAGCTCAACGCCTTAAAGATGCTTTCATATTTATGCTACTTTGTCTGGTCATGCGGTGAACTTTGAAAAGTCTACTATTTTCTTTTCCTGGAAAACCCCCACGCCGCTTCGAGTAGAAATTAATGATATCCTTCACGTAAGAGAAGTTGATGATCCAGGTATTTATCTGAGAGTCCCTCTCTAAATAGGGAAAAACAAAACTGCGGCCTTGGGTTTTACCAGGGATAAAATGAATTCCCGCTTGAGTAAGTGGGATAAACACCTTCTTTCCTTTAGTGGTAGAGGAATTTTCATCAAATCCGTCATTCAATCTATGCCTCGGTATGTTATGTCTTGCTACCTTTTACCACAAAACATTATTGATGACATGACTACTTCGATATGCCGATATTGGTGGTCTAGAAAAGCTAAAAAACGAGGTTGGCATATGCTTCCTTGAGACACTATCTGTATGTCGAGAGCAGCAAGAGGGATAGATTTTCGTGATCTTCACCACTTCAATGTCGCTTTACTAGGTAAACAAATCTGGCGTTTGGTCTGCGAACTTGATAACCTCCTTAGTCAGGTCTACAAATGCAAGTACTATCCCATGAGTTCTATCCTTGAATCTGATCATACTCAGAAATCTTCTTTTGCTTGGAAAGGAATTAGCATAGCCATCCATCTCTAAGCTTCGTAATGGTTTCTTCAAATGACCAGACATATCCAGTCAAGTTCAGATCCACTTTGATAAATGGGGTGGCTCTCAGCTTGTACACCTTTATGGTTTCTATGAGGTGAATGACGAAGTCCCTCTTCGAGCAGGTACCTTCATGGTGCCTAACCTACCCCGTTGGGATGAATCAAAGGTAAGAGAATACTTCTCCCATGAAGATGCCAATACCATCCTTAATGTACCCATTATCAATGACATAAAAGACACCACCCTTTGGGGTCACCATGACTCTAGCATCTATACAGTACGGTCTGGTTACCAATTTCTGCAGTTGCAACCAGGGCCAATTAATAGGCCCTTTAAACTTTGGAAAATTCTATCTAAATTGCCTACTCTACCAAAGGTTCGTTCCTTTGAATGGTGCTTATGTCATGATGCTTTACCATCTATCCATAAACTCCTCCAGGAAAATATTGGTATAGGGGTATTCCCGATTTGCAATATGACCATTGAAACCACCCTCCATACTATGAGGAACTGTCCCAGTGCCAAAGAGGCACTCTAATTGGTAGGACTCCCCGCTCGAATTTTCTCCACCTCCTTTTCTTCTCCACACCAATGACTTTCTAAAGTTGTTGGATTTCTTTCCCTCCACCAATTCTCTTTCCTCATAACGCTCCTTTGGAATTTATAGAACCGCCGTAATGATTTTGTCCATAACAACCATCTCCAACCGGTTTGGTTAATTGTTTCCAATGCCCAAACTCTTTATAATGAGTATACATCAATTAATGATGCTTCCCATCAACGCTCCCAGCTAGCCGAGCCCACTTTTGCTCAAGCTAGATAGACGAAACCGAACCCTGGTTTTGTCAAGATTAACATAGATGGCACCTTTGACCCTGTGTTAAACGGTGTTGCTGCAAGCTTAATCGCTCGAGATTCTTCTGGCTCTGTCCTTGGTGGTTGTTCTATGCCACTCATTTTCTTCCCGGATCCAGCTTCTATCGAGGCTCTTGCCATTTTGGAAGGATTAAAATTTGCGGCTGCTAATGGTTGGATTAATGTGATCGTTGAAACTGATTCAGCTTCCATTGTCAACAAGGTTAATAATGCTCATCACCAAGATCTCTCCACGGTGCGACATTTGGTGTCCCGCATCTGCTCCACTCTTCTTGGTACTTTGCCTGATTGTAAGATTTGTTATATACTTAGAAACACAAACGTTGTAGCCCATGTCTTAGCTACTAGGGCTTTGCGATCTTTTATGTCTTGTTCTTTTGGTTTTATCTTTCCCGACTTTATTCGTGCCTCTGTAAACTCGGAGAGGTTATCCACTTCTTCTCAATAAAACCATGGGTACTTTTTTCCCCATAGGGGCCTACTCACCTCTCAAGGTGATTGGCTATAGTTTTTTTTAAAGAGGTTCTTTCCTTCAAAAAAATTGCAATGGGTTCACTAAATAGCCCAATGAGACATGGACACTTTAAACCCAACAAATCGACCACAAAATACGATTTAATTAAATTACAGGAGTTCAAATAGTTAATTATGAGATTTTAAATGATTAAACCACTTAATGTCAATTTTAGAGCACTTTACTCTGTTTAAATTCTAATGTGATCATTATAAAGCTCGTTTCGATATGCACACTATGAATCTAACAAAACGGACGCAAAATAAGAATAAAATCAAATTTCATGAGTTCAAATAGTTAATTATGGGCTTATGAACCAAATTATACAACTTAATAATAACTTTAGAGCATCTCACTCGGTTAAAGTTCCAATGGGTTTACTAAATAGCCCAATGAGACTTGCAAACTTTAAACTTAACAAACCGTCCACAAAATGAGATTCAATCAAATTACATGAGTTCAAATAGTTAATTATAATCTTTTGAATATGATTAAACAACTTAATCTCAAATTTAGAGCACTTTATTCTGTTTAAACTCCAATGCGACCGCTATAAAGCTCCTTTAGATATGAACATTTTAAACCTAACAAAACGAATGAAAAATACGATTAAATCAAACTTGATGTGTTCAAATAGATAAGTATGGACTTTGGAAACAAATTATAAAACTTAATCTTAATTTTAGAGCAATTTACTCGATTAAAATTCCAACATGTTCACTAAATAGCCCAATGAGACATGGACGCTTTAAAGCTAATAAACCGTCCACAAAATATGATTTAATTAAATTAAAGGAGTTCAAATAGTTAATTATGAGCTTTTGAGTATGATTAAACCACTAAATGTCAATTTTAGAGCAATTTACTCTATTTAAATTCTAATGTGATCACTATAAAGCTCGTTTAGATATGCACACTATGAATATGACAAAACAGATGTAAAATAAGAATAAATCAAATTTCTTGAGTTCAAATAGTTTATTATGGGCTTTGGAACCAAATTATACAACTTAATCTTAACTTTAGAGCATTTTACTCGGTTAAAATTCCAATGCGTTTACTAAATAGCCCAATGACACTTTCACGCTTTAAACATAACAAACCGACCATAAAATGAGATTTAATCAAATTACATGAGTTCAAATAGTTAAAATAGAGCTTTTGAACATGATTAAACAACTTAATCTCAAATTTAGAGCACTTTACTTGGTTTAAATTCCAATGTCATCACTATAAAGCTCCTTTAGATATGCACACTTTAAACCTAACAAAACGACCGCAAAATAACAATAAATCAAAACTTCGTGAGTTCAAAGAGATAAATATAGACTTTGGAACCAAATTATACAACTTAATCCTAATTTAGAGCAATTTAATCATTTAAAATTACAATGGGTTCCCTAAATAGCCTAATGAGACATGGACGCTTTAAACCCATTAAACCGACCACAAAATATGATTTTATTAAATTACAGGAGTTTAAATCGTTAATTATGAGCTTTTGAATATGATCAAACCACTTAATGTCAATTTTAGAGCACTTTACTTTGTTTAAATTCTAATGTGATCACTATAAGGCTCGTTTAGATAAGCATACTATGAATCTAACAAAACGGACACAAAATAAGAATGAATCTAAATGGGCTTTATAGTGAACCCGTTCGAATTTTGAACGAGTAAATATATAAAATTTTAGGATTAGGTTGTATAATTAGGTTCAAAATCCTATAATAAACTTTTTAAACACATAAAAATTTATTTAATATCATTTTACAATAGTTTTGTTGGGTTTAAAGCATGCATATTTAGTTGGGCTTCATAGACAACCCGTTTGAATTATAACTGAGTAAAAATCCAAAAACTTAATATAAAGTTTTATACTTAGGTCAAAAATCCCACAATTAATTATTTGAACTCATAAATTTTTTTAATATCATTTTGCGGTGATTTTGTTGGGTTTAAAGCGTTCATGTCTAAATGGGCTTTACTGTGAACCTGTTCGAATTTTAAATGGGTAAAAATCTAAAATTTTCGGATTAAGTTGTATAATTAGGTTCAAAATCCTATAATAAACTATTTGAACTCATAAAAATTGATTTAATATCATTTTACGATCGTTTTGTTGCGTTTAAAGCATGTGTGTCTAGTTGGACTTCATAGAGAACCCGTTCAAATTTTAAACGAATAAAAATCAAAAAATTTAGGATTAAGTTGTATATTTAGGTTCAAAATCCTATAATAATCTATTTAAACTCATAAAAATTGATTTAATATCATTTTACTATCGTTTTGTTGGGTTTAAAGCATGCGTGTTTGGTTGGGCTTCATAGAGAACCCGTTCGAATTTTAACCGAGTAAAAATCTAAAAATTTAAGATTAATTTTTATAATTAGGATAAAAATCCCACAATTAAATATCTAAACTCATAAAATTTTATTTAATATCATTTTGCGGTGATTTTGTTATGTTTAAAGCGTGCATGTCTAAATGGGCTTTATTGTGAAGCTGTTCGAATTTTAAATGAGTAAAAATCTAAAATTTTAGGATTAAGTTTTATAATTAGCTTCAAAATCCTATAATAAACTATTTGAACTCATAAAAATTGATTTAATATCATTTTACGATCGTTTTGTTGGGTTTAAAGCTTTCATGTCTAGTTGGTCTTCATAGAGAACCCGTTCGAATTTTAACCGAGTAAAAATCTAAAAATTTAAGATTAATTTTTATAATTAGGTTAAAAGTCCCACAATTAACTATCTGAACTCATAAAATTTTATTTAATATCATTTTGCGGTGATTTTGTTGGGTTTAAAGCGTGCATGTCTCAATGGGCTTTATTTTGAACCAATTCGAACTTTAAACGAGTAAAAATCTAAAATTTAAGGATTAAGTTGTATAATTAGGTTCAAAATCCTATAATAAATTATTTGAACTCATAAAAATTGATTTACTATCATTTTACAACCGTTTTCTTGAGTTTAAAGCATGTGTGTCTAGTTGGGCTTCATAGAGAACCCGTTAGAATTTTAACCGAGTAAAAATCTAAAAATTTAAGATTAATTTTTATAATTAGGTTAAAAATTCTACAATTAACTATCTGAACTCATAAAATTTTATTTAATATCATTTTGCGGTTATTTTTTGGTTTTAAAGCGTGCTTCTCTAAATGGGCTTTATAGTGAACCTGTTCGAATTTTAAACGAGTAAAAATCTAAAATTTTAGGATTAAGGTGTATAATTAGGTTCAAAATCCTATAATAAACTATTTGAACTCATAAAAATTGATTTACTATCATTTTACCACCGTTTTCTTGAGTTTAAAGCATGCGTGTCTAGTTGGGCTTCATAGAGAATCCGTTAGAATATTAACCGAGTAAAAATCTAAAAATTTAAGATTAATTTTTATAATTAGGTTAAAAATTCTACAATTAAATATCTAAACTCATAAAATTTTATTTAATATCATTTTGCGGTTATTTTTTAGGTTTAAAGCGTGCTTCTCTAAATGGGCTTTATTGTGAACCTGTTCGAATTTTAAACGAGTAAAAATCTAAAATTTTAGGATTAAGTTGTATAATTAGGTTCAAAACCCTATAATAAACTATTTGAACTCATAAAAATTGATTTACTATCATTTTACGATCGTTTTCTTGGGTTTAAAGCATGCGTGTCTAGTTGGGATTCATAGAGAACCCGTTAGAATTTTAACCGAGTAAAAATTAAAAAATTTAAGATTAAATTTTATAATTAGGTTAAAAATCCCACAATTAACTATATGAACTCATAAAATTTTATTTAATATCATTTTGCGTGGATTTTGTTGGCTTAAAGCGTGCATGTCTAAATGGGCTTTATTGTGAAGTTGTTCGAATTTTAAATGAGTAAAAATCTAAAATTTTAGGATTAAGTTTTATAATTAGCTTCAAAATCCTATAATAAACTATTTGAACTCATAAAAATTGATTTAATATCATTTTACGATCGTTTTGTTGGGTTTAAAGCTTTCATATCTAGTTGGTCTTCATAGAGAACCCGTTCGAATTTTAACCGAGTAAAAATCTAAAAAATTTAAGATTAATTTTTATAATTAGGTGAAAAGTCCCACAATTAACTATCTGAACTCATAAAATTTTATTTAATATCATTTTGCGGTGATTTTGTTGGGTTTCAAGCGTGCATGTCTAAATGGGCTTTATTTTGAACCTATTCGAACTTTAAACGAGTAAAAATCTAAAATTTTAGGATTAAGTTGTATAATTAGGTTCAAAATCCTATAATAAACTATTTGAACTCATAAAAATTGATTTACTATCATTTTTCAACCGTTTTCTTGAGTTTAAAGCATGTGTGTCTAGTTGGGCTTCATAGAGAATCCGTTAGAATTTTAACCGAGTAAAAACTAAAAAATTTAAGATTAATTTTTATAATTAGGTTAAAAATTCTACAATTAAATATCTGAACTCATAAAATTTTATTTAATATCATTTTGCGGTTATTTTTTAGGTTTAAAGCGTGCTTCTCTAAATGGGCTTTATTGTGAACCTGTTCGAATTTTAAGCGAGTAAAAATCTAAAATTTTAGGATTAAGTTGTATAATTAGGTTCAAAACCCTATAATAAACTATTTGAACTCATAAAAATTGATTTACTGTCATTTTACGATCGTTTTCTTGGGTTTAAAGCATGCGTGTCTAGTTGGGATTCATAGAGAACCCGTTAGAATTTTAACGTAGTAAAAATTAAAAAATTTAAGATTAATTTTTATAATTAGGTTAAAAATCCCATAATTAACTATATGAACTCATAAAATTTTATTTAATATCATTTTGCGGGGATTTTGTTGGGTTTAAATCGTGCATCTCTAAATGGGCTTTATTGTGAACCTGTTCGAATTTTAAATGACTAAAAATCTAAAATTTTAGGATTAAGGTGTATAATTAGGTTCAAAATCCTATAATAAACTATTTGAACTCATAAAAATTGATTTACTATCATTTTACGATCGTTTTCTTGGGTTTAAAGCATGCGTGTCTAGTTGGGCTTCATAGAGAACCCGTTAGAATTTTAACCGAGTAAAAATTAAAAAATTTAAGATTAATTTTTATAATTAGGTTAAAAATCCCACAATTAACTATATGAACTCATAAAATTTTATTTTAATATCATTTTGCGGGGATTTTGTTGGGTTTAAAGCGTGCATCTCTAAATGGGCTTTGTTGTGAAACTGTTCGAATTTTAAACGAGTAAAAATCTAAAATTTTACGATTAAGTTGTATAATTAGGTTCAAAATCCTATATTAAACTATATGAACTCATAAAAATTGGTTTAATATCATTTTATGTTCGTTTTGTTGGTTTTAAAGCTTGCGTGTCTAGTTGGGCTTCATAGAGAACCCGTTAGAATTTTAACCGCGTAAAAATTAAAAAATTTAAGATTAATTTTTATAATTAGGTTAAAAATCCCACAATTATCTATATGAACTCGTAAAATTTTATTTTAATATCATTTTACAGGGATTTTGTTGGGTTTAAAGCGTGCATCTCTAAATGGGCTTTGTTGTGAACCTGTTCGAATTTTAAACGAGTAAAAATCTAAAATTTTAGCATTAGGTTGTATAATTAGGTTCAAAATCCTATAATAAACTATACAAACTCATAAAAATTGGTTTAATATCATTTTATGATCGTTTTGTTGGTTTTAAAGCTTGCGTGTCTAGTTGGGCTTCATAGAGAACCCGTTAGAATTTTAACAGAGTAATAATCTAAAAATTTAAGTTTAATTTTTATAATTAGGTTAAGAATCCAACAATTAACTATCTGAAGCCATAAAATTTTATTTAATATCATTTTACGGTGATTTTGCTTGGTTTAAAGCGTGCATCTCTAAATGGGCTTTATTGTGAACCTGTTAGAATTTTAAACGAGTAAAAATCTAAAATTTTAGGATTAAGTTGTATATTTATTTTAAAAATCCTATAATAAACTATTTAAACTCATAAAAATTGATTTAATATATTTTTACGATTGTTTTGTTGGGTTTAAAGCATGCGTATCTAGTTGAGCTTCATAGAGAACCCGTTCGAATTTTAACCGAGTAAAAATCTAAAAATTTAAGATTAATTTTTATAATTAGGATAAAAATCACACAATTAACTATCTGAACTCATAAAATTTTATTTAATATCATTTTGCGGGGATTTTGTTGGGCTTAAAGCGTGCATGTCTAAATGGGCTTTATTTTGAACCTATTCGAATTTTAAATGAGTAAAAATCTAAAATTTGAGCATTAAGTTGTATAATTAGGTTCAAAATCCTATAATAAACTATTTGGAATCATAAAAATTGATTTACTATCATTTTACGATCGTTTTCTTGGGTTTAGAGCATGCGTGTCTAGTTGGGCTTCATAGAGAAACTGTTCGAATTTTAACCGAGTAAAAATCTAAAAATTTAAGATTAATTTTTATTATTAGGATAAAAATCACACAATTAAATATCTGAACTCATAAAATTTAATTTAATATCATTTTGCGGGGATTTTGATCGGCTTAAACCGTGCATTTCTAAATGGGCTTCATAGAGAACCCGTTAGAATTTTAACCGAGAAAAAATCTAAAAATTTAAGATTAATTTTTATAATTAGGTTAAAAGTCCCACAATTAACTATCTGAAGCCATAAAATTTTATTTAATATCATTTTGCGGTGATTTTGCTGGGTTTAAAGCGTGCATCTCTAAATGGGCTTTATTGTGAACCTATTAGAATTTTAAACGAGTAAAAATTTAAAATTTTAGGATTAAGTTGTATAATTATTTTAAAAATCCTATAATAAACTATTTGAACGCATAAAATTGATTTAATATCAATTTACGATCGTTTTCTTGGGTTTAAAGCTTGCGTGTCTAGTAGGGCTTCATAGAGAACCCGTTCGAATTTTAACCGAGAAAAAATCTAAAAATTTAAGATTAATTTTTATAATTAGGTTAAAAGTACCACAATTAACAATTTGAACTCATAAAATTTTATTTAATATCATTTTGCGGGGATTTTCTTGGGCTTAAACCATGCATGTCTAAATGGGCTTTATTTTGAACCTGTTCGAATTTTAATCGAGTAAATATCTAAAATTTTAGGATTAAGTTGTATAATTATTTTAAAAATCCTATAATAAACTATTTGAACTCATAAAAATTGATTTAATATCATTTTTACGATCGTTTTGTTGGGTTTAAAGCTTGCGTGTCTAGTTGGGCTTCATAGAGAACCCGTTCAAATTTCAACCGAGTAAAAATCTAAAAATTTAAGATTAATTTTTATAATTAGGTTAAAAATCCCACAATTAACTATTTGAAGCCATAAAATTTTATTTAATATCATTTTGCGGTGATTTTGCTGGGTTTAAAGCGTGCATCTCTAAATGGGCTTTATTGTGAACCTGTTAGAATTTTAAACGAGTAAAAATCTAAAATTTTAGGATTAAGTTGTATAATTATTTTTAAAATCCTATAATAAACTATTTGAACGCATAAAAATTGATTTAATATCATTTTACGATAGTTTTCTTGGGTTTAAAGCTTGCGTCTCTAGTTGGGATTCATAGAGAACTCGTTCGAATTTTAACCGAGAAAAAATCTAAAAATTTAAGATTAATTTTTATAATTAGGTTAAAAGTCCCACAATTAACTATCTGAACTCATAAAATTTTATTTAATATCATTTTGCGGGGATTTTGTTGGGCTTAAAGCGTGCATGTCTAAATGGGCTTTATTTTGAACCTATTCGAATTTTAAACGAAGTAAAAATCTAAAATTTTAGGATTAAGTTGTATAATTATTTTAAAAATCCTATAATAAACTATTTCAACGCATAAAAATTGATTTAATATCATTTTACGATCGTTTTCTTGGGTTTAAAGCTTGCGTGTCTAGTTGGGCTTGATAAAGAACACGTTCGAATTTTAACTGAGTAAAAATTAAAAATTTAAGATTAATTTTGCTAATTAGGTTAAAAATCCCACAATTAACTATCTGATCCCATAAAATTTTGTTTAATATCATTTTACGGTGATTTTATTAGGTTTAAAGCGTGCATGTCTAAATGGGCTTTATTGTGAACCTGTTCAAATTTTAAATGAGTAAAAATCTAAAATTTTAGGATTAAGGTGTATAATTAAGTTTAAAATCCTATAATAAACTATATGAAATCATAAAAATTTATTTAATATCATTTTATGATCGTTTTGTTGGTTTTAATCCATGTGTGTCTGGTTGGGCTTCATTGAGAACCCGTTCGAATTTTAACCGAGTAAAATCTAAAAATTTAAGATTAATTTTTATAATTAGGTTAAAAATCCCACAATTAAATATCTGAACCTATAAAATTTTATTTAATATTATTTTTCGGTGATTTTGTTCGGCTTAAAGCGTGCGTGCATTTCTAAATATGCTTTATCTTGAACCTGTTCGAATTTTAAACGGGTAAAAATCTAAAATTTTAGGATTAAGTAGTATAATTGGGTTCAAAATCTTATAATAAACTATTTGAACTCATAAAAATTGATTTACTATCATTTTATGATCGATTTCTATGGTTTAAAGCATGTGTGTCTAGTTGGGCTTGATAAAGAACACGTTCGAATTTTAACCGAGTAAAAATTAAAAAATTTAAGATTAATTTTAATGATTAGGTTAAAAATCCCACAATTAACTATCTAAACTCATAAAATTTTATTTAATATCATTTTGCGGTGATTTTGTTGGTTTTAAAGCGTGCATCTCTAAATGGGCTTTATTTTGAACCTGTTCGAATTTTATACGGGTAAAAATCTAAAATTTTAGGATTAAGTTGTTCAATTATTTTCAAAATCCAATAATAAACTATTTGAACTCATAAAAATTGATTTAATATCATTTTTACGATCATTTTGTTGGGTTTAAAGCTTGCGTGTCTAGTTGGGCTTCATAGAGAACCCATTCAAATTTTAACTGAGTAAAAATCTAAAAATTTAAGATTAATTTTTATAATTAGGTTAAAAATCCCACAATTAACTATCTGAAGCCATAAAATTTTATTTAATATCATTTTGCGGTGATTTTGCTGGGTTTAAAGCGTGCATCTCTAAATGGGCTTTATTGTGAACCTATTAGAATTTTAAACGAGTAAAAATTTAAAATTTTAGGATTAAGTTGTATAATTATTTTAAAAATCCTATAATAAACTATTTGAACGCATAAAAATTGATTTAATATCAATTTACGATCGTTTTCTTGGGTTTAAAGCTTGCGTGTCTAGTAGGGCTTCATAGAGAACCCGTTCGAATTTTAACCGAGAAAAAATCTAAAAATTTAAGATTAATTTTTATAATTAGGTTAAAAGTACCACAATTAACAATTTGAACTCATAAAATTTTATTTAATATCATTTTGCGGGGATTTTCTTGGGCTTAAACCATGCATGTCTAAATGGGCTTTATTTTGAACCTGTTCGAATTTTAATCGAGTAAATATCTAAAATTTTAGGATTAAGTTGTATAATTATTTTAAAAATCCTAGAATAAACTATTTGAACTCATAAAAATTGATTTAATATCATTTTTACGATCGTTTTGTTGGGTTTAAAGCTTGCGTGTCTAGTTGGGCTTCATAGAGAACCCGTTCAAATTTCAACCGAGTAAAAATCTAAAAATTTAAGATTAATTTTTATAATTAGGTTAAAAATCCCACAATTAACTATTTGAAGCCATAAAATTTTATTTAATATCATTTTGCGGTGATTTTGCTGGGTTTAAAGCGTGCATCTCTAAATGGGCTTTATTGTGAACCTGTTAGAATTTTAAACGAGTAAAAATCTAAAATTTTAGGATTAAGTTGTATAATTATTTTTAAAATCCTATAATAAACTATTTGAACGCATAAAAATTGATTTAATATCATTTTACGATAGTTTTCTTGGGTTTAAAGCTTGCGTCTCTAGTTGGGATTCATAGAGAACTCGTTCGAATTTTAACCGAGAAAAAATCTAAAAATTTAAGATTAATTTTTATAATTAGGTTAAAAGTCCCACAATTAACTATCTGAACTCATAAAATTTTATTTAATATCATTTTGCGGGGATTTTGTTGGGCTTAAAGCGTGCATGTCTAAATGGGCTTTATTTTGAACCTATTCGAATTTTAAACGAAGTAAAAATCTAAAATTTTAGGATTAAGTTGTATAATTATTTTAAAAATCCTATAATAAACTATTTCAACGCATAAAAATTGATTTAATATCATTTTACGATCGTTTTCTTGGGTTTAAAGCTTGCGTGTCTAGTTGGGCTTGATAAAGAACACGTTCGAATTTTAACTGAGTAAAAATTAAAAATTTAAGATTAATTTTGCTAATTAGGTTAAAAATCCCACAATTAACTATCTGATCCCATAAAATTTTGTTTAATATCATTTTACGGTGATTTTATTAGGTTTAAAGCGTGCATGTCTAAATGGGCTTTATTGTGAACCTGTTCAAATTTTAAATGAGTAAAAATCTAAAATTTTAGGATTAAGGTGTATAATTAAGTTTAAAATCCTATAATAAACTATATGAAATCATAAAAATTGATTTAATATCATTTTATTATCGTTTTGTTAGTTTTAATCCATGTGTGTCTGGTTGGGTTTCATTGAGAACCCGTTCAAATTTTAACCGAGTAAAATCTAAAAATTTAAGATTAATTTTTATAATTAGGTTAAAAATCCCACAATTAAATATCTAAACCTATAAAATTTTATTTAATATTATTTTTCGGTGATTTTGTTCGGCTTAAAGCGTGCGTGCATGTCTAAATATGCTTTACTTTGAACCTGTTCGAATTTTAAACGGGTAAAAATCTAAAATTTTAGGATTAAGTAGTATAATTGGGTTCAAAATCTTATAATAAACTATTTGAACTCATAAAAATTGATTTACTATCATTTTACGATCGTTTTCTTGGGTTTAAAGCATGCGTGTCTAGTTGGGCTTCATAGAGAAACTGTTCGAATTTTAACCGAGTAAAAATCTAAAAATTTAAGATTAATTTTTATTATTAGGATAAAAATCATACAATTAAATGTCTGAACTCAAAAAATTTAATTTAATATCATTTTGCGGGGATTTTGATCGGCTTAAACCGTGCATTTCTAAATGGGCTTCATAGAGAACCCGTTCGAATTTTAACCGAGAAAAAATCTAAAAATTTAAGATTAATTTTTATAATTAGGTTAAATGTCCCACAATTAACTATCTGAACTCATAAAATTTTATTTAATATCATCTTGCGGGGATTTTGTTGGGCTTAAAGCGTGCATGTCTAAATGGGCTTTATTTTGAACATGTTGGAATTTTAAACGAGTAAAAATCTAAAATTTTACATTAAGTTGTATAATTAGGTTCAAAATCCTATAATAAACTATTTGAACTCATAAAAATTGATTTACTATCATTGAATGATCGTTTTCTTGGGTTTAAAGCATACGTGTCTAGTTGGGCTTCATAGAGACCTATTCGAATTTTAACCGAGTAAAAATCTAAAAATTTAAGATTAATTTTTCTAATTAGGTTAAAAATCCCATAGTTAATTATCTGAACCCATAAAATTTTATTTAGTATCATTTTGCGGTGATTTTGCTGGGTTTAAAGCGTGCATCTCTAAATGGGCTTTATTGTGAACCTGTTCGAATTTTAAACGAGTAAAAATCTAAAATTTTAGCATTAGGTTGTATAATTAGGTTCAAAAATCCTATAATAAACTATATGAACTCATAAAAATTGGTTTAATATCATTTTATGATCGTTTTGTTGGTTTTAAAGCTTGCGTGTCTAGTTGGGCTTCATAGAGAACCCGTTAGAATTTTAACAGAGTAATAATCTAAAAATTTAAGATTAATTTTTATAATTAGGTTAAGAATCCAACAATTAACTATCTGAAGCCATAAAATTTTATTTAATATCATTTTACGGTGATTTTGCTAGGTTTAAAGCGTGCATCTCTAAATGGGCTCTATTGTGAACCTGTTAGAATTTTAAACGAGTAAAAATCTAAATTTTTAGGATTAAGGTGTATAATTAGGTTCAAAATCCTATAATAAACTATTTAAACTTATAAAAATTAATTTAATATCATTTTACGATTGTTTTGTTGGGTTTAAAGCATGCGTATCTAGTTGAGCTTCATAGAGAACCCGTTCGAATTTTAATCGAGTAAAAATCTAAAAATTTAAGATTAATTTTTATAATTAGGTTAAAAGTCCCACAATTAACTATCTGAACTCATAAAATTTTATTTAATACCATCTTGCGGGGATTTTGTTGGGCTTAAAGCGTGCATGTCTAAATGGGCTTTATTTTGAACATGTTGGAATTTTAAACGAGTAAAAATCTAAAATTTTACATTAAGTTGTATAATTAGGTTCAAAATCCTATAATAAACTATTTGAACTCATAAAAATTGATTTACTATCATTGAATGATCGTTTTCTTGGGTTTAAAGCATACGTGTCTAGTTGGGCTTCATAGAGACCTGTTCGAATTTTAACCGAGTAAAAATCTAAAAATTTAAGATTAATTTTTCTAATTAGGTTAAAAATCCCATAGTTAATTATCTGAACCCATAAAATTTTGTTTAATATCATTTTACGGTGATTTTATTAGGTTTAAAGCGTGCATGTCTAAATCGGCTTTATTGTGAACCTGTTCGAATTTTAAATGAGTAAAAATCTAAAATTTTAGGATTAAGGTGTATAATTAGGTTCAAAATCCTATAATAAACTATATGAAATCATAAAAATTTATTTAATATCATTTTATGATCGTTTTGTTGGTTTTAATCCATGTGTGTCTGGTTGGGCTTCATTGAGAACCCGTTCGAATTTTAACCGAGTAAAATCTAAAAATTTAAGATTAATTTTTATAATTAGGTTAAAAATCCCACAATTAAATATCTGAACCTATAAAATTTTATTTAATATTATTTTTCGGTGATTTTGTTCGGCTTAAAGCGTGCGTGCATTTCTAAATATGCTTTATCTTGAACCTGTTCGAATTTTAAACGGGTAAAAATCTAAAATTTTAGGATTAAGTAGTATAATTGGGTTCAAAATCTTATAATAAACTATTTGAACTCATAAAAATTGATTTACTATCATTTTATGATCGATTTCTATGGTTTAAAGCATGTGTGTCTAGTTGGGCTTGATAAAGAACACGTTCGAATTTTAACCGAGTAAAAATTAAAAAATTTAAGATTAATTTTAATAATTAGGTTAAAAATCCCACAATTAACTATCTAAACTCATAAAATTTTATTTAATATCATTTTGCGGGGATTTTGTTGGGCTTAAAGCGTGCATGTCTAAATGGGCTTTATTTTGAACCTATTCGAATTTTAAATGAGTAAAAATCTAAAATTTGAGCATTAAGTTGTATAATTAGGTTCAAAATCCTATAATAAACTATTTGGAATCATAAAAATTGATTTACTATCATTTTACGATCGTTTTCTTGGGTTTAGAGCATGCGTGTCTAGTTGGGCTTCATAGAGAAACTGTTCGAATTTTAACCGAGTAAAAATCTAAAAATTTAAGATTAATTTTTATTATTAGGATAAAAATCACACAATTAAATATCTGAACTCATAAAATTTAATTTAATATCATTTTGCGGGGATTTTGATCGGCTTAAACCGTGCATTTCTAAATGGGCTTCATAGAGAACCCGTTAGAATTTTAACCGAGAAAAAATCTAAAAATTTAAGATTAATTTTTATAATTAGGTTAAAAGTCCCACAATTAACTATCTGAAGCCATAAAATTTTATTTAATATCATTTTGCGGTGATTTTGCTGGGTTTAAAGCGTGCATCTCTAAATGGGCTTTATTGTGAACCTATTAGAATTTTAAACGAGTAAAAATTTAAAATTTTAGGATTAAGTTGTATAATTATTTTAAAAATCCTATAATAAACTATTTGAACGCATAAAAATTGATTTAATATTATTTTACGATCGTTTTCTTAGGTTTAAAGCTTGCGTGTCTAGTTGGGCTTCATAGAGAACCCGTTCGAATTTTAACCGAGAAAAAATCTAAAAATTTAAGATTAATTTTTATAATTAGGTTAAAAGTACAACAATTAACAATCTGAACTCATAAAATTTTATTTAATATCATTTTGCGGGGATTTTGTTGGGCTTAAAGCGTGCATGTCTAAATGGGCTTTATTTTGAACCTGTTCGAATTTTAAACGAGTAAAAATCTAAAATTTTAGGATTAAGTTGTATAATTAGGTTCAAAATCCTATAATAAACAATTTGAAGCCAAAAATTGATTTACTATCATTTTACGATCGTTTTCTTGGGTTTAAAGCATGCGTGTCTAGTTGGCTTCATAGAGAACCCGTTCGAATTTTAACCGAGTAAAAATCTAAAAATTTAAGATTAATTTTTATAATTAGGTTAAAAATCCCACAATTAACTATCTGAACTCATAAAATTTTATTTAGTATCATTTTACGGTGATTTTGCTGGGTTTAAAGCGTGCATCTCTAAATGGGCTTTATTGTGAACCTGTTCGAATTTTAAACGAGTAAAAATCTAAAATTTTAGCATTAGGTTGTATAATTAGGTTCAAAAATCCTATAATAAACTATATGAACTCATAAAAATTGGTTTAATATCATTTTATGATCGTTTTGTTGGTTTTAAAGCTTGCGTGTCTAGTTGGGCTTCATAGAGAACCCGTTAGAATTTTAACAGAGTAATAATCTAAAAATTTAAGATTAATTTTTATAATTAGGTTAAGAATCCAACAATTAACTATCTGAAGCCATAAAATTTTATTTAATATCATTTTACGGTGATTTTGCTAGGTTTAAAGCGTGCATCTCTAAATGGGCTCTATTATGAACCTGTTAGAATTTTAAACGAGTAAAAATCTAAATTTTTAGGATTAAGGTGTATAATTAGGTTCAAAATCCTATAATAAACTATTTAAACTTATAAAAATTAATTTAATATCATTTTACGATTGTTTTGTTGGGTTTAAAGCATGCGTATCTAGTTGAGCTTCATAGAGAACCCGTTCGAATTTTAATCGAGTAAAAATCTAAAAATTTAAGATTAATTTTTATAATTAGGTTAAAAGTCCCACAATTAACTATCTGAACTCATAAAATTTTATTTAATACCATCTTGCGGGGATTTTGTTGGGCTTAAAGCGTGCATGTCTAAATGGGCTTTATTTTGAACATGTTGGAATTTTAAACGAGTAAAAATCTAAAATTTTACATTAAGTTGTATAATTAGGTTCAAAATCCTATAATAAACTATTTGAACTCATAAAAATTGATTTACTATCATTGAACGATCGTTTTCTTGGGTTTAAAGCATACGTGTCTAGTTGGGCTTCATAGAGAACCTGTTCGAATTTTAACCGAGTAAAAATCTAAAAATTTAAGATTAATTTTTCTAATTAGGTTAAAAATCCCATAGTTAATTATCTGAACCCATAAAATTTTGTTTAATATCATTTTACGGTGATTTTATTAGGTTTAAAGCGTGCATGTCTAAATCGGCTTTATTGTGAACCTGTTCGAATTTTAAATGAGTAAAAATCTAAAATTTTAGGATTAAGGTGTATAATTAGGTTCAAAATCCTATAATAAACTATATGAAATCATAAAAATTTATTTAATATCATTTTATGATCGTTTTGTTGGTTTTAATCCATGTGTGTCTGGTTGGGCTTCATTGAGAACCCGTTCGAATTTTAACCGAGTAAAATCTAAAAATTTAAGATTAATTTTTATAATTAGGTTAAAAATCCCACAATTAAATATCTGAACCTATAAAATTTTATTTAATATTATTTTTCGGTGATTTTGTTCGGCTTAAAGCGTGCGTGCATTTCTAAATATGCTTTATCTTGAACCTGTTCGAATTTTAAACGGGTAAAAATCTAAAATTTTAGGATTAAGTAGTATAATTGGGTTCAAAATCTTATAATAAACTATTTGAACTCATAAAAATTGATTTACTATCATTTTATGATCGATTTCTATGGTTTAAAGCATGTGTGTCTAGTTGGGCTTGATAAAGAACACGTTCGAATTTTAACCGAGTAAAAATTAAAAAATTTAAGATTAATTTTAATAATTAGGTTAAAAATCCCACAATTAACTATCTAAACTCATAAAATTTTATTTAATATCATTTTGCGGTGATTTTGTTGGTTTTAAAGCGTGCATCTCTAAATGGGCTTTATTTTGAACCTGTTCGAATTTTATACGGGTAAAAATCTAAAATTTTAGGATTAAGTTGTTCAATTATTTTCAAAATCCTATAATAAACTATTTGAACTCATAAAAATTGATTTAATATCATTTTTACGATCATTTTGTTGGGTTTAAAGCTTGCGTGTCTAGTTGGGCTTCATAGAGAACCCATTCAAATTTTAACTGAGTAAAAATCTAAAAATTTAAGATTAATTTTTATAATTAGGTTAAAAATCCCACAATTAACTATCTGAAGCCATAAAATTTTATTTAATATCATTTTGCGGTGATTTTGCTGGGTTTAAAGCGTGCATCTCTAAATGGGCTTTATTGTGAACCTATTAGAATTTTAAACGAGTAAAAATTTAAAATTTTAGGATTAAGTTGTATAATTATTTTAAAAATCCTATAATAAACTATTTGAACGCATAAAATTGATTTAATATCAATTTACGATCGTTTTCTTGGGTTTAAAGCTTGCGTGTCTAGTAGGGCTTCATAGAGAACCCGTTCGAATTTTAACCGAGAAAAAATCTAAAAATTTAAGATTAATTTTTATAATTAGGTTAAAAGTACCACAATTAACAATTTGAACTCATAAAATTTTATTTAATATCATTTTGCGGGGATTTTCTTGGGCTTAAACCATGCATGTCTAAATGGGCTTTATTTTGAACCTGTTCGAATTTTAATCGAGTAAATATCTAAAATTTTAGGATTAAGTTGTATAATTATTTTAAAAATCCTATAATAAACTATTTGAACTCATAAAAATTGATTTAATATCATTTTTACGATCGTTTTGTTGGGTTTAAAGCTTGCGTGTCTAGTTGGGCTTCATAGAGAACCCGTTCAAATTTCAACCGAGTAAAAATCTAAAAATTTAAGATTAATTTTTATAATTAGGTTAAAAATCCCACAATTAACTATTTGAAGCCATAAAATTTTATTTAATATCATTTTGCGGTGATTTTGCTGGGTTTAAAGCGTGCATCTCTAAATGGGCTTTATTGTGAACCTGTTAGAATTTTAAACGAGTAAAAATCTAAAATTTTAGGATTAAGTTGTATAATTATTTTTAAAATCCTATAATAAACTATTTGAACGCATAAAAATTGATTTAATATCATTTTACGATAGTTTTCTTGGGTTTAAAGCTTGCGTCTCTAGTTGGGATTCATAGAGAACTCGTTCGAATTTTAACCGAGAAAAAATCTAAAAATTTAAGATTAATTTTTATAATTAGGTTAAAAGTCCCACAATTAACTATCTGAACTCATAAAATTTTATTTAATATCATTTTGCGGGGATTTTGTTGGGCTTAAAGCGTGCATGTCTAAATGGGCTTTATTTTGAACCTATTCGAATTTTAAACGAAGTAAAAATCTAAAATTTTAGGATTAAGTTGTATAATTATTTTAAAAATCCTATAATAAACTATTTCAACGCATAAAAATTGATTTAATATCATTTTACGATCGTTTTCTTGGGTTTAAAGCTTGCGTGTCTAGTTGGGCTTGATAAAGAACACGTTCGAATTTTAACTGAGTAAAAATTAAAAATTTAAGATTAATTTTGCTAATTAGGTTAAAAATCCCACAATTAACTATCTGATCCCATAAAATTTTGTTTAATATCATTTTACGGTGATTTTATTAGGTTTAAAGCGTGCATGTCTAAATGGGCTTTATTGTGAACCTGTTCAAATTTTAAATGAGTAAAAATCTAAAATTTTAGGATTAAGGTGTATAATTAAGTTTAAAATCCTATAATAAACTATATGAAATCATAAAAATTGATTTAATATCATTTTATTATCGTTTTGTTAGTTTTAATCCATGTGTGTCTGGTTGGGCTTCATTGAGAACCCGTTCAAATTTTAACCGAGTAAAATCTAAAAATTTAAGATTAATTTTTATAATTAGGTTAAAAATCCCACAATTAAATATCTAAACCTATAAAATTTTATTTAATATTATTTTTCGGTGATTTTGTTCGGCTTAAAGCGTGCGTGCATGTCTAAATATGCTTTATTTTGAACCTGTTCGAATTTTAAACGGGTAAAAATCTAAAATTTTAGGATTAAGTAGTATAATTGGGTTCAAAATCTTATAATAAACTATTTGAACTCATAAAAATTGATTTACTATCATTTTACGATCGTTTTCTTGTGTTTAAAGCATGCATGTCTAGTTGGGCTTCATAGAGAACCTGTTCGAATTTTAACCGAGTAAAAATTAAAAAATTTGAGATTAATTTTAATAATAATGTTAAAAATCCCACAATTAATTATCTGAACCCATAAGATTTTGTTTAATATCATTTTACGGTGATTTTATTAGGTTTAAAGCGTGAATGTCTAAATGGGCTTTATTGTGAACCTGTTCGAATTTTAAATGAGTAAAAATCTAAAATTTTAGGATTAAGGTGTATAATTAGGTTTAAAATCCTATAATAAACTATATGAAATCATAAAAATTGATTTACTATCATTTTATGATCGTTTTGTTGGTTTTAATCCATGTGTCTGGTTGGGCTTCATTGAGAACCTTTCGAATTTTAACCGAGTAAAAAATCTAAAAATTTAAGATTAATTTTTATAATTAGGTTAAAAATCCCACAATTAACTATCTAAACCTATAAAATTTTATTTAATATCATTTTGCGGTGATTTTGCTGGGTTTAAAGCGTGCATCTCTAAATATGATAGTTGTTTAATTATTTTAGGATTAAGTTGTTTAATTATTTTCAAAAATCCTATAATAAACTATTTGAACTCATAAAAATTGATTTAATATCATTTTTACGATCGTTTTGTTGGGTTTAAAGCTTGCGTGTCTAGTTGGGCTTCATAGAGAACCCATTCAAATTTTAACCGAGTAAAAATCTAAAAATTTAAGATTAATTTTTATAATTAGGTTAAAAATCCCACAATTAACTATCTGAAGCCGTAAAATTTTATTTAATATCATTTTACGGTGATTTTGTTGGGTTTAAAGCGTGCATGTCAAAATGGGCTTTATTTTGAACCTGTTCGAATTTTATACGGGTAAAAATCTAAAATTTTAGGATTAAGTTGTGTAATTATTTTCAAAATCCTATAACAAACTATATGAACTCAGAAAAATTGATTTAATATCATTTTACGATCGTTTTGTTGGGTTTAAAGCATGCGTGTCTAGTTTTGCTTCATAGAGAACCCGTTCGAATTTTAACTGAGTAAAAATCGAAAAATTTAAGATTAATTTTAATAATTAAGACAAAAATCACACAATTAACTATCTGAACCCATAAAATTTTATTTAATATCGCATGTCTAAATGGGATTTATTGTGAATCTGTTCGAACTTTAAACGAGTAAAAATCTAAAACTTTAGGATTAGGTTGTATAATTAGGTTCGAAATCCTATAATAAACTACTTAAACTCATAAAAATTGATTTAATATCTTTTAACGATCGTTTTGTTGGGTTTAAAACATGCGTGTCTAGTTGAGCTTCATAGAGAACCCGTTCTAATTTGAACCGAGTAAAAATCTAAAAATTTAATATGAATTTTTATAATTAGGATAAAAATCACACAATTAAATATCTGAACTCATCAAAATAGATTTAATATCATTTTACGATCGTTTTGTTGGGTTTAAATCATGCGTGTCTAGTTGAGCTTCATAGAGAACCCGTTCGAATTTTAACCGAGTAAAAATTTAAAAATTTAAGATTAATTTTTATAATTCGGTTTGAAATCCCAAAATTAACTATCTGAACTCGTAAAATTTTATTTAATTTCATTTTACAGTGATTTTGTTGGATATAAAGCGTGCACGTCTAAATGGGCTTTATTATGAACCTATTCGAATTTTAAACGAGTAAAAATCTAAAAATTTAGGATTAAGTTGTATAATTAGATTCAAAATCCTATAATAAACTATTTAAACTCATAAAAATTGATTTAAAATCATTTTACGATCGTTTTGGTTTGTTTAAAGCATGCGTGTCTAGTTGGGTTTCATAGAGAACCCGTTCGAATTTTAACCGAGCAAAAATCTAAAAATTTAAGATTAATTTTTATAATTAGGTTTAAAATCCCACAAATAAATATGTGAACTCCTAAAATTTTATTTAATACCATTTTAAGGTGATTTTGATAGGTTTAATGCGTGTATGTCTAAATGGGCTTTATTGTGAATCTGTTCGAACTTTAAACGAGTAAAAATCTAAAATTTTAGGATTAAGTTGTATAATTAGGTTCAAAATCCTATAATAAACTATTTAAACTCATAAAAATTGATTTAATATCATTTTACGATGGTTTGGTTAGGTTTAAAGCATGCGTGTCTGGTTGGGCTTCATAGAGAACCCATTCGAATTTTAACCGAGTAAAAATCTAAAAATTTAAAATTAATTTTTATAATTAGGTTAAAAATCCCACAATTAATTATTTGAACTCATAAAAAATTATTTAATATCATTTTACGGTGATTTTGTTGGGTTTCAAGCGTGCATCTCTAAATGGGCTTTATTATGAACCTGTTCGAATTTTAAACGAGTACAAATCTAAAATTTTAGTATTACGTTGTATAATTATTTTCAAAATCCTATAATAAACTATTTGAACACATAAAAATATATGTAATATTATTTTACGATCGTTTTGTTGGGTTTAAAGCTTGCGTGTCTAGTTGGGCTTCATAGAGAACCCAGTCGAATTTTAACCGAGTAAAAATCTAAAAGTTTAAGATGAATTTTTATAATTAGGTTAAAATCCCACAATTAACTATCTGAACTCATAAGATTTTATTTAATATCATTTTGTGGTGATTTTGTTCGGCTTAAAGCGTGCATGTCAAAATGGGCTTTATTTTGAACATGTTCGAGTTTTATACCGGTAAAAATCTAAAATTTTAGGATTAAGTTGTTTAATTATTTTCAAAATCTTATAATAAAATATTTGAACTCATAAAAATTGATTTAATATCATTTTATGATCGTTTTGTTGGGTTTAAAGCTTGCGTGTCTAGTTGGGCTTCATAGAGAACCCGTTCGAATTTTAACCTTGTAAAAATCTAAAAATTTAAGATTAATTTTTATAATTAGGATAAAAATCACACAATTAAATATCTGAACTCATAAAATTTTATTTAATATCATTTTGCGGGGATTTTGTTCGGCTTAAAGCGTGCATGTCAAAATGGGCTTTATTTTGAACCTGTTCGAATTTTATACGGGTAAAAATCTAAAATTTTAGGATTAAGTTGTGTAATTATTTTCAAAATCCTATAACAAACTATATGAACTCAGAAAAATTGATTTAATATCATTTTACGATCGTTTTGTTGGGTTTAAAGCATGCGTGTCTAGTTTTGCTTCATAGAGAACCCGTTCGAATTTTAACTGAGTAAAAATCAAAAAATTTAAGATTAATTTTAATAATTAAGACAAAAATCACACAATTAACTATCTGAACCCATAAAATTTTATTTAATATCGCATGTCTAAATGGGCTTTATTTTGAACTTGTTCGAATTTTAAATGGGTAAAAATCTAAAATTTTAGGATTAAGTTGTTTAATTATTTTCAAAATCATATAATAAACTATTTGAACTCATAAAAATTGATTTAATATCATTTTACGATCGTTTTGTTGGGTTTAAAGCATGCGTGTCTAGTTGGGCTTCATAGAGAGACCGTTCGAATTTTAAACGGATAAAAATCTAAAAATTTAAGATTAATTTTTATAATTAGGTTAAAAATTCTACAATTAACTATCTGAACTCATAAAATTTTATTTAATATCATTTTGCGGGTATTTTGTTGGGTTTAAAGCGTGCATGTCTAAATGTGCTTTATTGTGAACCTATTCGAATTTTATACGGGTAAAAATCTAAAATTTTAGGATTAAGTTGTGTAATTATTTTAAAAATCATATAATAAACTATTTGAACTCATAAAAATTGATTTAATATCATTTTATGATCTTTTTGTTGGGTTTAAAGCATGCGTGTCTAGTTGGGCTTTATAGAGAACCTGTTCGAATTTTAACCAAGTAAATATCTAAAAATTTAAGATTAATTTTTATAATTAGGATAAAAATCACACAATAAAATATCTTAACTCATAAATTTTATTTAATATCATTTTGCGGTGATTTTGTTGGGTTAAAAGCGTGCATGTCTAAAGGGGCTTTATTGTGAACCTGTTCGAATTTTAAACGAGTAAAAATCTAAAATTTTAGGATTAAGTTGTATAATTAGGTTCTAAATCCTATAATAAACTATTTGAAATCATAAAAATTGATTTAATATCATTTTACGATCGTTTTGTTGGGTTTAAAGCATGCGTGTCTAGTTGGGCTTCATAGAGAATCCGTTTGAACTTTAACCGAGTAAATATCTAAAAATTTAAGATTAATTTTTATAATTAGGATAAAAATCACACAATTAAATATCTGAACTCATAAAATTTTATTTAATATCATTTTGCGGTGATTTTTTTTGGGTTTAAAGCGTGCATCTCTAAATGTGCTTTATTGTGAACCCGTTCGAATTCTAAACGAGTAAAATCTAAAATTTTAGGATTAAGTTGTATAATTAGGTTTGAAATACTACAACAAAATATTTGAACTCATAAAAATTGAATTAATATCATTTACGATCGTTTTGTTGGGTTTAAAGCGTGCGTGTCTAGTTTGTCTTCATAGAGAACCCGTTTGAATTTTAACCGAGTAAAAATCTAAAAATTTAATATTAATTTTTATAATTTGGTTAAAAATCCCACAATTAAATATCTGAACTCATAAAATTTTATTTAATATCATTTTGCGGTGATTTTTTTTGGGTTTAAAGCGTGCATCTCTAAATGTGCTTTATTGTGAACCTGTTTGAATTTTAAACGAGTAAAAATCTAAAATTTTAGGATTAAGTTGTATAATTAGGTTCTAAATCTTATAATAAACTATTTGAACTCATAAAAATTGATTTAATATCATTTTACAATCGTTTCGTTGGGTTTAAAGATTTCGTGTCTAGTTGGGCTTCATAGAGAACCCGTTTGAATTTTAACCGAGTAAAAATCTAAAAATATATGATTAATTTTTATAATTAGGTTAAACATCCCACAATTAACTATCTGAACTCATAAAATTTTGTTTAATATCATTTTGTGGGGATTTTGTTGGGCTTAAAGCGTGCATGTCTAAATGGGCTTTATTGTGAACCTGTTCGAATTTTAAACGAGTAAAAATCTAAATTTTAGGATTAAGTTGTATTATTAGGATAAAAAATCATATAATAAACTATTTGAACTCATAAAAATTGATTTAATATCATTTTATGATCGTCTTGTGGGGTTTAAAGCATGTGCGTCTAGTTGGTCTTCATAGAGAACCCGTTCAAATTTCAACCGAGTAAAAATCTAAAAATTTAAGATTAATTTTTATAATTAGGTAAAAAATCCAATAATTAACTATCTGAACCCATAAAATTTTATTTAATATCATTTTGCGGTGATTTTGTTGGGTTTAAAGCGTGTATCTCTAAATGGGCTTTATTGTGAACCTGATCGAATTTTAAACGAGTAAAAATCTAAAATTTTAGGATTAAGTTGTACAATTAGGTTCAAAATCCTATAATAAACTATTTGAACTCAAAAAAATTGATTTAATATCATTTTACGATCGTTTTCTTGGGTTTAAAGCATGCGTGTCTAGTTGGGCTTCATAGAGAACCCGTTCGAATTTTAACCGAGTAAAAATCTAAAAATTTAAGATTAATTTTTATAATTTGGTTAAAAATCCCAAAATTAACTATATGAACCCATAAAATTTTATATAATATCATTTTGCGGTGATTTTGTTGGGTTTAAAGAGTGCATGTCTAAATGGGCTTTATTGTGAACCTTTTCGAATTTTAAACGAGTAAAAATATAAAATTTTAGGATTAAATTGTATAATTAGGTTGAAAATCCTATAATAAACTAATTAAACTCATAAAAATTGATTTAATATCATTTTACGATCGTTTTGTTGGGTTTAAAGCATGCGTGCCTAGTTAGGCTTCATAGAGAACCAGATCGAATTTTAACCGAGTAAAAATAAAAAAAGTTAAGATTAATTTTTATAATTAGGATAAAAATCACTCAATTAAATATCTGAACTCATCAAAATATACTTAATATCATTTTACGATCGTTATGTAAAGTTTAAAGCATGCGTGTCTAGTTGAGCTTCATAGAGAACCCGTTCGAATTTTAACCGAGTAAAAATCTAAAAATTTAAGATTAATATTTATAATTAGGTTAAAAATCACAAAATTAACTATCTGAACTCATAAAATTTTATTTAATATCATTTTGCGGGGATTTTGTTCTGCTTAATGCGTGCATGTCTAAATGGGCTTTATTTTGAACCTATTCAAATTTTAAACGCGTAAAAATCTAAAATTTTAGGATTAAGTTGTGTAATTATTTTCAAAATCCTATAATAAGCTATTTGAACTCATAAAAATTGATTTAATATCATTTTACGATCGTTTTCTTGAGTTTAAAGCATGCGTGTCTAGATAGGCTTCATAAAGAACCCGTTCGAATTTTAACCGAGTGAAAATCAAAAAATTTAAGATTAATTTTTATAATTAGGATAAAAATCACACAATTAAATATCTGAACTCATCAAAATATATTTAATATCATTTTACGATCGTTTTGCTCGGTTTAAAGCATGCGTGTCTAGTTGAGCTTCATAGAGAACCCGTTCGAATTTTAACCGAGTAAAAATCTAAAAATTTAAGATTAATTTTTATAATTAGGTTAAAAATCCCAAAATTAACTATCTGAACTCATAAGATTTTATTTAATATCATTTTGTGGTGATTTTTTTCGGCTTAAAGCGTGCATGTCAAAATGGGCTTTATTTTGAACATGTTCGAGTTTTATACCGGTAAAAATCTAAAATTTTAGGATTAAGTTGTTTAATTATTTTCAAAATCCTACAATAAAATATTTGAACTCATAAAAATTGATTTAATATCATTTTATGATCGTTTTGTTGGGTTTAAGCTTGCGTGTCTAGTTGAGCTTCATAGAGAACCCATTCGAATTTTAACCGAGTAAAAATCTAAAATTTAAGATTAATTTTTATAATTAGGTTAAAAATCCCACAATTATCTATCTGAACTCATAAAATTTATTTAATATCATTTTGCGGTGATTTTGTTCGGCATAAAGCGCGCATGTCAAAATGGGCTTTATTTTGAACCTGTTCGAATTTTATACGGGTAAAAATCTAAAATTTTAGGATTAAGTTGTTTAATTATTTTCAAAATCCTATAATAAACTATATGAACTCATAAAAATTGATTTAATATCATTTTATGATCGTTTTGTTGGGTTTAAAGCTTGCGTGTCTAGTTGGGCTTCATAGAGAACCCGTTAGAATTTTAACCGAGTAAAAATCTAAAAATTTAAGATTAATTTTTATAATTAGGTTAAAAATCTCACAATTAACTATCTGAAGCCATAAAATTTTATTTAATATCATTTTGCGTTGATTTTGTTGGGTTTAAAGCGTGCATCTCTAAATGGGCTTTATTGTGAACCTGTTCGAATTTTAAACAAGTAAAAATCTAAAATTTTAGGATTAAGTTGTATAATTAGGTTCAAAATCCTATAATAAACTATTTGAACTCATAAAAATTGATTTAATATCATTTTACAATCGTTTTCTTGGGTTTAAAGCATGCGTGTCTAGTTAGGCTTCATAGAGAACTAGTTCGAATTTTAAACGAGTAAAAATCAAAAAATTTAAGATTAATTTTTATAATTAGGATAAAAATCACACAATTAAATATCTGAACTCATCAAATATATTTAATATCATTTTACGATCGTTTTGTAAAGTCTAGTTGAGCTTTATAGAGAACCCGTTCGAATTTTAACCGAGTAAAAATCTAAAAATTTAAGATTAATATTTATAATTAGGTTAAAAATCACAAAATTAACTATCTGAACTCATAAAATTTTATTTAATATCATTTTGTGGGGATTTTTTTTGGCTTAAATCGTGCATGTCTAAATGGGCTTTATTTTGAACCTATTCAAATTTTAAACGGGTAAAAATCTAAAATTTTAGGATTAAGTTGTGTAATTTTTTCCAAAATCCTATAATAAACTATTTGAACTCATAAAAATTGATTTAATATCATTTTACGATTGTTTTGTTGGGTTTAAAGCTTGCGTGTCTAGTTGGGCTTCATAGAGAACCCGTTCGAATTTTAACCGAGTAAAAATCTAAAAATTTAAGATTAATAGTTATAATTAGGTTAAAAATCACAAAAATTAACTATCTGAACTCATAAAATTTTATTTAATATCATTTAGCGGGGATTTTGTTCGGCTTAAAGCGGGCATGTCTAAAAGGGCTTTATTTTGAACCTATTCAAATTTTAAACGGGTAAAAATCTAAAATTTTAGGTTTAAGTTGTGTAATTATTTTCAAAATCATGTAATAAACTATTTGAACTCGTAAAAATTGATTTAATATCATTTTATGATCGTTTAGTTGGGTTTAAAGCATGCGTGTCTAGTTGGGCTTCATAGAGAACCCGTTCGAATTTTAACCAAGTAAATATCTAAAAATTTATGATTAATTTTTATAATTAGGATAAAAATCACACAATAAAATATCTTAACTCATAAATTTTATTTAATATCGTTTTGCGGTGATTTTGTCGGGTTTAAAGAGTGCATGTCTAAATGGGCTTTATTGTGAATCTGTTCGAATTTTAAACGAGTAAAAATCTAAAATTTTAAGATTAAGTTGTTTAATTATTTTCAAATTCCTATAATAAACTATATGAACTCATAAAAATTGATTTAATATCATTTTATGATCGTTTTGTTGGGTTTAAAGCTTGCGTGTCTAGTTGGGTTTCAAAGAGAACCCGTTAGAATTTAAACCGAGTAAAAATCTAAAAATTTAAGATTAATTTTTATAATTAGGTTAAAAATCCCACAATTAACTATCTAAAGCCATAAAATTTTATTTAATATCATTTTGCGTTGATTTTGTTGGGTTTAAAGCGTGCATCTCTAAATGGGCTTTATTATGAACCTGTTCGAATTTTAAACGAGTAAAAATCTAAAATTTTAGGATTAAGTTGTATAATTAGGTTCAAAATCCTATAATAAACTATTTGAACTCATAAAAATTGATTTAATATCATTTTACGATCTTTTTCTTGGGTTCAAAGCATGCGTGTCTAGTTAGGCTTCATAGAGAACCAGTTCGAATTTTAACCGAGTAAAAATCAAAAATTTAGGATTAATTTTTATAATTAGGATAGAAATCACACAATTAAATATTTGAACTCATCAAAATATATTTAATATCATTTTACGATCGTTTTGTAAAGTTTAAAGGATGCGTGTCTAGTTGAGCTTCATAGAGAACCCGTTCGAATTTTAACCGAGTAAAAATCTAAAAATTTAAGATTAATATTTATAATTAGGTTAAAAATCACAAAATTAACTATCTGAACTCATAAAATTTTATTTAATATCATTTTGTGGGGATTTTTTTGGCTTAAATCGTGCATGTCTAAATGGGCTTTATTTTGAACCTATTCAAATTTTAAACGGGTAAAAATCTAAAATTTTAGGATTAAGTTGTGTAATTATTTCCAAAATCCTATAATAAACTATTTGAACTCATAAAAATTGATTTAATATCATTTTATGATCGTTTTGTTGGGTTTAAAGCTTGGGTGTCTAGTTGGGCTTCATAGAGAACCTGTTCGAATTTTAACCGAGTAAAAATCAAAGAAATTTAAGATTAATTTTTATAATTAGGATAAAAATCACACAATTAAATATCTGAACTCATCAAAATAGATTTAATATCATTTTACGATCATTTTGTAAAGTTTAAAGCATGCGTGTCTAGTTGAGCTTCATAGAGAACACGTTCGAATTTTAACCGAGTAAAAATCTAAAAATTTAAGATTAATATTTATAATTAGGTTAAAAATCACAAAATTAACTATCTGAACTCATAAAATTTTATTTAATATCATTTAGCGGGGATTTTGTTCTGCTTAAGGCGTGCATGTCTAAGTGGGCTTTATTTTGAACCTATTCAAATTTTAAACGGGTAAAAATCTAAAATTTTAGGATTAAGTTGTGTAATTATTTTCAAAATCCTATAATAAACTATTTGAACTCATAAAATTTGATTTAATATCATTTTATGATCGTTTTGTTGGGTTTAAAACTTGCGTGTCTAGTTGAGCTTCATAGACAACCCGTTCGAATTTTAACCGAGTAAAAATCTAAAAATTTAAGATTAATTTTTATAATTAGGTTAAAAATCCCACAATTAACTATCTGAACTCATAAATTTTTATTTAATATCATTTTGCGGTGATTTTGTTCGGCTTAAAGCGTGCATGTCTAATGGACTTCATTTTGAACCTGTTCGAATTTTATACGGGTAAAAATCTAATATTTTAGGATTAAGTTGTGTAATTATTTTCAAAATCCTATAATAAACTATTTGAACTCAAAAAAATTGATTTAATATCATTTTATGATCGTTTTGTTGGGTTTAAGCTTGCGTGTCTAGTTGAGCTTCATAGAGAACCCGTTCGAATTTTAACCGAGTAAAAATCTAAAAATTTAAGATTAATTTTTATAATTAGGTTAAAAATCCCACAATTAACTATCTGAACTCATAAAATTTTATTCAATATCATTTTGCGGTGATTTTGTTCGGCTTAAAGCGTGCATGTCTACATGGGCTTTATTTTGAACCTATTCAAATTTTAAACGGGTAAAAATCTAAAATTTTAGGATTAAGTTGTGTAATTATTTTCAAAATCCTATAATAAACTATTTGAACTCATAAAAATTGATTTAATATCATTTTACGAACGTTTTCTTGAGTTTAAAGCATGCGTGTCTAGTTAGGCTTCATAGAGAACCTGTTCGAATTTTAACCGAGTAAAAATCAAAACAATTTAAGATTAATTTTTATAATTAGGATAAAAATCACACAATTAAATATCTGAACTCATCAAAATAGATTTAATATCATTTTACGATCGTTTTGTTGGGTTTAAAGCATGCGTGTCTAGTTGACCTTCATAGAGAACCCATTCGAATTTTAACCGAGTAAAAATCTAAAAATTTAAAATTAATTTTTATAATTAGGATAAAAATCACACAATTAACTATCTGAACTCATAAAATTTTATTTAATATCATTTTCCGGGGATTTTGTTCGGCTTAAAGCGTGCTAAATGGGCTTTTATTTTGAACATGTTCGAATTTTAAACGTGTAAAAATCTAAAATTTAAGATTAAGTTGTGTAATTATTTTCAAAATCCTATAATAAACTATTTGAACTCATAAAAATTGATTTAATATCATTTTACGATCGTTTTCTTGGGTTTGAAGCATGCGTGTCTAGTTAGGCTTCATAGAGAACCTGTTCGAATTTTAACCGAGTAAAAATCAAAAAAATTTAAGATTAATTTTTATAATTAGGATAAAAATCACACAATTAAATATCTGAACTCATCAAAATAGATTTAATATCATTTTACGATCGTTTTGTTGGGTTTAAAGCATGCGTGTCTAGTTGAGCTTCATAGAGAACCCGTTCGAATTTTAACCAAGTAAAAATCTAAAAATTTAAAATTAATTTTTATAATTAGGATAAAAATCACACAATTAACTATCTGAACTCATAAAATTTTATTTAATATCATTTTGCGGGGATTTTGTTCGGCTTAAAGCGTGCTAAATGGGCTTTATTTTGAACATGTTCGAATTTTAAACGTGTAAAAATCTAAAATTTAAGATTAAGTTGTGTAATTATTTTCAAAATCCTATAATAAACTATTTGAACTCAAAAAAATTGATTTAATATCATTTTACGATCGTTTTCTTGGTTTTAAAGCATGCGTGTCTAGTTAGGCTTCATAGAGAACCCGTTCAAATTTTAACCGAGTAAAAATCAAAAAAATTTAAGATTAATTTTTATAATTAGGATAAAAATCACACAATTAAATATCTGAACTCATCAAAATATATTTAATATCATTTTACGATCATTTTGTAAAGTTTAAAGCATGCGTGTCTAGTTGAGCTTCATATAGAACACGTTCGAATTTTAATCGAGTAAAAATCTAAAAATTTAAGATTAATATTTATAATTAGGTTAAAAATCACAAAATTAACTATCTGAACTTATAAAATTTTATTTAATATCGTTTAGCGGGGATTTTGTTCGGCTTAAAGCGTGCATGTCTAAAAGGGCTTTATTTTGAACCTATTCAAATTTTAAACGGGTAAAAATCTAAAATTTTAGGATTAAGTTGTGTAATTATTTTCAAAATCCTATAATAAACTATTTGAACTCATAAAATTTGATTTAATATCATTTTATGATCGTTTTGTTGGGTTTAAAACTTGCGTGTCTAGTTGAGCTTCATAGACAACCCGTTCGAATTTTAACCGAGTAAAAATCTAAAAATTTAAGATTAATTTTTATAATTAGGTTAAAAATCCCACAATTAACTATCTGAACTCATAAAGTTTTATTTAATATCATTTTGCGGTGATTTTGTTTGGCTTAAAGCGTGCATGTCTAATGGACTTGATTTTGAACCTGTTCGAATTTTATACGGGTAAAAATCTAATATTTTAGGATTAAGTTGTGTAATTATTTTCAAAATCCTATAATAAACTATTTGAACTCAAAAAAATTGATTTAATATCATTTTATGATCGTTTTGTTGGGTTTAAGCTTGCGTGTCTAGTTGAGCTTCATAGAGAACCCGTTCGAATTTTAACCGAGTAAAAATCTAAAAATTTAAGATTAATTTTTATAATTAGGTTAAAAATACCACAATTAACTATCTGAACTCATAAAATTTTATTTAATATCATTTTGCGGTGATTTTGTTCGGCTTAAAGCGTGCATGTCAAAATGGGCTTTATTTTGAACCTGTTCGAATTTTATACGGGTAAAAATCTAATATTTTAGGATTAAGTTGTTTAATTATTTTCAAAATCCTATAATAAACTATATGAACTCATAAAAATTGATTTAATATTATTTTATGATCGTTTTGTTGGGTTTAAAGCTTGTGTGTCTAGTTGGGTTTCATAGAGAACCCGTTAGAATTTTAACCGAGTAAAAATCTAAAAATTTAAGATTAATTTTTATAATTAGGTTAAAAATCCCACAATTAACTATCTGAACTCATAAAATTTTATTTAATATCATTTTGCGGTGATTTTGTTCGGCTTAAAGCGTGCATGTCAAAATGGGCTTTATTTTGAACCTGTTCGAATTTTATACGGGTAAAAATCTAAAATTTTAGGATTAAGTTGTTTAATTATTTTCAAAATCCCATAATAAACTATATGAACTCATAAAAATTGATTTAATATCATTTTATGATCGTTTTGTTGGGTTTAAAGCTTGCGTGTCTAGTTGGGCTTCATAGAGAACCCGTTCGAATTTTAACCTTGTAAAAATCTAAAAATTTAAGATTAATTTTTATAATTAGGATAAAAATCACACAACTAAATATCTGAACTCATCAAAATAGATTTAATATCATTTTACGATCGTTTTGTTGGGTTTAAAGCATGCGTGTCTAGTTGAGCTTCATAGAGAACCCGTTCGAATTTTAACCAAGTAAAAATCTAAAAATTTAAAATTAATTTTTATAATTAGGATAAAAATCACACAATTAACTATCTGAACTCATAAAATTTTATTTAATATCATTTTGCGGGGATTTTGTTCGGCTTAAAGCGTGCTAAATGGGCTTTATTTTGAACCTGTTCGAATTTTAAACGTGTAAAAATCTAAAATTTAAGATTAAGTTGTGTAATTATTTTCAAAATCCTATAATAAACTATTTGAACTCATAAAAATTGATTTGATATCATTTTACGATCGTTTTGTTAGGTTTAAAGCATGTCTGTCTAGTTGAGCTTCATAGAGAGCCCGTTCGAATTTTAACCGATTAAAAATCTAAAAGTTTAAGATTAATTTTTATAATTAGGATAAAAATCACACAATTAAATATCTGAACTCATAAAATTTTATTTAATGTCATTTTGTGGGGATTTAATATCAAGGAAAAGTTCTAAAAAGAACCAGGTTTGAGAGAAAATCTCACAAAGTAATTTTTATTCATCAAAACTCTAACCTTGTCTTTACAAAATTATGGAAATATATAGGAATAAAGGAGAAGTTGGCCAAAATTGAATTTGTGGCCAATATTTGAACGAAAATAACTAAAATAAACCACTCAAGGCTTCATTTAATTTCAGCCAAGTGATTTGGCACATAAAACACATCTAACATGTGTTAAATGTTTGAATTTGAACACAAAACCACCCATTCTTATCCCTTGGGCGTTTGGTCTTCAAGAACAAGGGCTTTGTTTGGCTAGAAATGCATTTGCACACCCACACATGTGCATAAGGCTGCCATATGTGTCCCACATGCATGGCACATGCCTAGGACACATTCCCTTCGTGTAGGATAGGTTTCAGCTGCCGTAGATCACTTTAGCTTGAGTTGAGCTAGTTGGAAATTGAGTAGAGCTGAAATGAGCTAGCTGAGAGTGTAAGGAACTAAACGGAGCTGGGAGCTAAGCCTTTGAGCTCCTCGAGCTAAGGTGAGCTGCGTGCACTCCATTGAGCTTCTTCTGAGCTGAATAGACTCACTTGAGCTGGTGTTCAGCTGCATACACTCGCTTGAGCTGGAGATTAGCTGAGTATGCCTACTTGAGCTAAGGTTCTCCTAAGTACCTATATCAGAACAAGGCAAACACATCTAAAAAGCCTTGTAGTCTTATTTTAACCACACAAACACACTCAAAACCAAATGCAAACATACTTAACATAGTATATACATACATAAACACATATACTAATATATATACCTAAATATGTCACATATCAACATGCAACACATTATAAACAACATATTCTAAGGCATGAACATTCTCAAATGAATTTGAATTGTTAGCACAAGGAAAAGAGCTTCCCTGTATTTCTTTGCCTTAGAACGTGTGATAGGTCCTGATGGTAAGACCTCCGGATCAACCTGTTGAACTTGACATGATGTGCTCACATCAATAGTTTTTCAAGTTCTAGGAGAGATAATCATCTTCACACTCTCGCTTGCTTAAACAAACACATTTAGGAGGGTGGGTTAGAGCCGCTTGAGGTTACTTGCCTAAGTAATTGCACTTAGGAGGGTGCCGAGGACACAACAACCATCAAATCATCTTCATCTTCAACCTTACGTCATCATTCCATCAACCAAACCAATGATACCATTAACATATCTTCTCTATTCCGCTGCATTCTACATCATTGGCATCAGATTTAGGACGATTCTTGGAGATTCAAATATCGTTCTTGACATTTTTTCCAAATTGTGCTGCCAACACAAGATAAGGGGTTGTTCTTTATTTTTAGTGTGATTTCTTCCTAAGCTTTTTATACTTTTCATATTTATTTAGTTTCTTTAAACAAAAAAAAACAAAAAAAGGAAAATATTATAAAAAAAAAAGATAGAACCTATATCTTTGTCCCCATTGCAGCAACATCCACTACAAGCCGTCGTCAAGAAACGTCATCCTCCATCGCTGTTTATGACGTCCACATTGATGCTAGTTCTTTTGGTTTTATCTTAACTTTCAAAGTTGATTATGGGTTGGGTAACAATTTCAAATTTAATTTTCTTTGAATCTTAGATTCAGGGTTCGTTTTTCAAGCTTTCATTGATTCATATACATCATTTAACATATTCTCTTTCTTGTGTTAATAGGATTACAAGTTGCATATCTCCTATCTCCTTGCAACTATATCTCAATTGGAGTCATTCTTTCTTTGGATTCCTAGTTCCTTAGGATTCTTTTGTTAGGATTCAAACTCCAATATAAATTTGTTGAATTGTGGCAGGAAATCCTTTAAAGTGTACAAGATCGACTTACTTGCCTAGCTAACTTTTCTTTCTTGGAGTGATTCATGAGATTTCTTGTTTTATTTTCTATTTCTTTTAATTTTTTGAGTGATTTACAGAATGACAAAAGACACTAGAAAAGCACAGGAAGTGATAGTTCAGGCCAATGATATAGCTCAAATCACAACATCTCTCAATGATATCTTAACAAGGCTCACCCAAACTGAAGACGAGGTACGAGCCATGAGAGAAGATAGGACAGTTCCACCAGAGCAACACCATCCAGCCCAAGCGGTTGAATATGTGGAATCACAGAGACAAGACTGACTAAACATAGGAGGAAACAATCGTATGGCACCAAGGCGTAACCCACGCTTTGATGAGCCCCGACAAGATGCCCAAGATCGTGATATCTTTTCAAAACCAAAGATCACAATTCCTCCATTCAAAGGAAAGTATGACCCAGATGGTTATTGTGATTGGGAAAGCAAAGTCGATCTTATCTTCTCCTACTACCCATGTCCCGACGAAGAACAAGTCTAGATGATAGTCTTCGAGTTTTCTGACTGTGCTCTATTTTGGTGGACTTAATTGACAAAGACTAGAAACAACAACGGGGAGGGTAGAGTACGTTCAGGGGAAGAGCTCAAACACATCATGAGGAGGTGTTTCATTCCCCTACACTACCAACGAGAGCTCAAACAAAGGCTTCAAAGATTGAGACAAGGTAGCAAAACAATCGAAGAATACTACAAAGAGATGGAAGCCTTAATCCAAAGAGCCAATATGCGAGAAGATGAAGATGACACATTGGCAAGGTTTATTCTGGGACTTAATGACAACATCCATGATGTACTTGATCTTCAGAACTATGTCGACCTTCCGAAGGCACTTCAAATAGCCATTGCCATTGAGAACCAACAACGGCAAAAGTTTCGACAAAAGGGCATATTATCCGTATGATAGAGGTGTTTCTTCACCTTCGCCTTTATCAACTACTACTAAACCTTTGGTAGATTCTAGTAGATATAAGACCAAGGAGGAGGTGCCAACATCCTCAAGGAGAACAGAATCATCGTGATGTGGTGCGGAATCGGCGTGGTTAATGAAATGGTGGTGTTTGATTGAAGATGAAGAAGATTTGATGGTGTAGTGATGGTTGTTGTGTCCTAAGAACCCTCTTGATCGCAATTGATCAAGCGATAGGCTCTAGCCCACCCTCCTAAACGCGATTGCTTAGGCAAGCGAGAGTGTGAAGATAGAATCATCAGCAATATATAGAGAAGATTGTGTTGAAACACTTCTAAAATTCACAAGCAAACAATACTTGCAAAAATATACTCAATAACATTTATTCTCAAAAGAATTATTCAAGTTGTTCATTTTACAAGAGAATAGGCTACCTCCTTTTATAGCTTAAAGGAGCCAGCAAAATTCCTAAGAAATATCTATTTAATCCCTAAAAATCATCACATTGATAGTTTAATAGAAATGAATCCCCTAAAATCATCATATGCTAATTAAAAGGAATCCTATGGAATAAATTAAAATACTAATAATTATAGTCAAATCTTTATAAACCAAATTTGAATTATTTTATTTTAATATCTAATTCATGCAAAAGCTTTATATATTAGCTTTTGAGTTGAATTTTACAAAATCCCGTAATAATCTCGTATCCAGTTTTCTGCATGCGCAGTCTTCAGTAAAACGAACATATCTTGAGCTCCCGATGTCCGATTGATGCGTTTCAAGATGCGTTGAAAAGTTAACTGAATGACGGTCAATTTATTAGAAGAACACTCTGCCCAGAAATGCCCAGATCCCATCCGAAAAGTCGTCACAAGTTGGCTGACTTTCCAGACATTTCAAAATGATTCAGTTTTCTGCCTGATGTGCATTGCTTTAGTCCTCTCATGCATGTATCATTCCCCCACTCCTCAAAAAGATTCATCCTCGAATCTAAACCGGTGATTGGAGTAAATTCATCAAGGTACCGTGTAAGAGAAGTCGTCTTAAAGAATCCTTGTGCTATGTTTCTTTTTCCAATGTGATTTACAAGTGACTTCTCATTTGCAGCATCATCATAATTTTGGTCGAAAGACAAATCATTCTCATTTTTAGGCTATTTACCCTCTTCTAACTCAGTTTCCATATCCCCCTCACATAAAGTCTGAATTTCATCAAAGTACATTTGTTTGGGAGAACTAACTTTTTTACAGTCCACAACTAGGTCTTGCAAACAACTTTTTGTTTCAGCACATTTTGCAGGTTCTTCTTTGTTTGGTCGTTTACTATCACTTTGGACTAGGGATGATTGTTCTTCTTTCGAATTTGTTTTACGAGAGTCTAATATGATAATAACAAGGCTTTGAAAAGATGAAACTTGAGATGTACCTTTATCAAATGAAGAGTATTCCTTTCGATGAGCCTTAGACTTCTGCAATTGATGTCAAAGTCGGATTGCTTCTTCGACTACATCCATAAGAGTATCATATGGATGGAATTCATTGTTGGCAATCTCTATATTCAGCCCGTGATACGAATCCGGTTGTGGAATATCCGAATTTGTATTTGTGATTGTCCGATCGTTATTCTAGTAAGTAACTAAAATGAAAAATAGGAACTTTGAAATGAAACTTACAAGATGATATGAAATGGAATGATGATAAGAGGGTTGTTGTGCTTAGGATGAAGTATGGAAAATATGGATGTATGGAAGATGGAAGTGAAGAGAAGAAATGTAATTGATGGTGCGGTGTAAACAAAGGAGGAACCAACACTAAAAAGTGAAGACCTGTTCCTTAAGAGTTTTTAAACCGTGACTTGGGTGAAAGGCTAATGGATTGTGACCCACTAGTTATAAGAACTAGGAACCAACAATATAAAAAGATGAAAAGGGATGAATGCCGCAAGAACAATCTTGCAAGCCGATAAAGTTCAAAAAGAACTATAAAAGAGAAACACTCTCAAGTTATAATATATGCCAAAAGTTCTATCTTTTACAATGGATTCAGTGCCTATTTATAGGTATAAGGCAACAACAAATTGATTGGCCTAGACAAAGATTAAAGGCTCATTATTCTAGTGTTAAAGGCCTATTAATTTGTAGGTTATCCTATCTCTAATTGATAGCCAAAAGGTTTGATCTAAAAATATGAATGTAGACATACATATCATCCACATGGAGAAACCCTTGGGCTAAAGAACTTCATTAAGTTGTCATTCATCCTCCTTTAATGGGCTGTTGATAAAGCATTGAATTCTGCAATTGAATGGCCTCTTGATAAAGCATTGAATTCTGCAATTGAATGGCCTCTTGAATGTTTGGAATAAACATCTTGTGACTATTCCCGTATAGAATTTCCAACATGCACTATCTTCAATAATTTAATCATATCATAAGCTCCTGATATCGGATTGAGGATTCAAAGTGCGTTGGAAAGCTAAGAAATAGGGGAATAAGTTTGAAGAAGATTTGAAGACTCAAATATGCCCGTATCCAATCCAAAAATGGCGAACAAGTTGACTGATATTACTTGAACTCCCTCCTTAAGTTTTGCTTTATTTCTTGCCTTTACTCTCCCTTAAGTGGTGATAATGAAGGCTTTCATTGCATGTATTCTCTAATAAAAAACTGATAAACTTTATGGTGTGTTAAAGTAGCTCTTAAGTAGTGTTTAAGTAGCTCTTTAAGTGGTGCATTTAGGAGCTCTTCAATGCCTTGTAACATTGTTGAAACTGACAGTCTTTATGTGGTGTAAATCTCCCTTGAATGCCTTGAAAACTGATCAGCCATCATGGTGTCTTCAAGTATCTTCAATTGGTGGTAAATGACTTGTCATTCTTGTAGAAAATGATCAGCCATTTGATCCCAAATGAGTACCCTAACTAAAAATATATAAGCAGCCATTAGATACTATATTTATTCAATAAAGTAAATGCTTGGAAGAACTAACATGCGTAAACTAACATGCATTAATTAAACTAACAAGCTTAAAAGAACTAACATGCGTAAATGTTTGAAACAAACATAATTGAAACAATATGTTTAAATGAACAGTAAGACTTATTTATTCATGAGAAAAAGTGTTGAAATTAATTATGCAAAAATAAAGTAAACTCATGCAAACTAAATGTTCATGCAACTACAGGCAACACACTCCTAAGTCAAGACTCAATGCATGTATTAAAATGCATTAGTAACATGCTACTTTGTTCAAAAAGATGGTCAAGGTTCCAGATTCGGATCTTGGGCAAAGAAACAAAAGATTAAGCATTGTGACTTCAATGATGTGATCTTGGTTTGTAAAATTTTGGTTCTAGCCAGGATCACATCAGCCCAAAATAGAATCGTTCTATTGTGTCATCTTCTTCCTCAAAGATATTTGCCCGGTTCATAAGCTCTAGCATGGTGCTGTAGTATTTCTCCACAAACATAGTACCTTGTTTCAATTGTTGAAGTTTTCTCTTGTTGTCACTATAATATCCTGGTGGAATGTATTTATTCCTCATGATCCGCTTCAATTCCTTCCATGAATCAATTTGTCGTTTATATTGAAATCGTCTATCTTCCACTAATCTATTCCACCAACGTGCAACATGGTTAGTGAATGCACTGATAGCCAATAAACATTTTATTGTATCAGAATATTTATATAGTATGTCCTCAATCTTATTCTCCCAATCACAATAAGAATTTGGATCAGAAGTTCCTTTGAATGAAAGAATGTTGGGCTTTGACATAATCAATGAGGGTTTATTTTGGTAATTAGATCCCAAAATCTCACGAGGCTTGACTCCAAAAGTATGAAACATCTTGGAAAATTCAACAAGAGAAAAAGAAAAAAACAAACAAACTCAATCCCAAGGAATCGAATTGAATCTGATACCAAATGATGTGGTGCGAAATCGGCGTGGTTAATGAAATGGTGGTGTTTGGTTGCTAGAGAAAGGCTACATTCGTGAGAGTCTTAGCCCTTGTGCCATTCTAGTACTCTTGGTGCCCAAGAAAGATGGTTCATATCGAATGTGTTGATTGTCATCCCATCAACCGAATCACCATAAAGTATAGTCATCATATCCCCCGCCTAGACGACATGCTTGATGAACTTTATGGTGCATGTATCTTTAAAAAGATCGATTTGAAGAACGGTTATCATCAAATCAGAATGAAGGAAGGAAATGAGTGGAAAATTGCTTTCAAGACAAAGTTTGGGTTATATGAGTGGACATCCATGCCTTTTGGCCTAACTAATGTGCCTAGCACATTCATGCGACTCATGAACCACGTTTTGAGGAACTTTATAGGTAAGTTTGTTGTTGTTTACTTTGATGATATTCTTATCTACTATTCCTCTTTTGATTCTCATCTTCTTCATGTTCGATCTGTTTTCACAGTTCTTCGAAGAGAACAATTATATGCTAACAAGGATAAGTGTGTGTTTTGTAGTAACAAGCTTATATTTTTAGGCTTTATCATAAGTTCACAAGGTATCCATGTTGATGATGAAAAGGTGAAGGCAATCCAAGAATGGCCTACACCAACTTTCATCACCGAGGTACGGTCATTTCATGGCTTGGCAAGTTTCTACAGTCGCTTTGTCAAGGACTTCTCCACCATTGCCGCACCATTGACTGAAATCATCAAGAAAACGTTAGGTTTTTCATGGGGTAAAGCACAAGAAAAGGCTTTCCAAACCTTGAAAGGAATAGGAATAGGCGCAGTCCTCCTACAGGAAAAGCAACGAGTCGCTTACTTTAGCGAGAAGTTAAAGGGAGCGCAACTCAACTATTCCACTTATGATAAAGAGCTCCTCGCCTTAGTTCGTGCCCTTGAAGTTTGGCAACACTACCTCTTACCCAAAGAGTTTGTCATTCATACTGACCACGAATCCTTGAAGTGGCTAAATGGTCAAGGTAATTTGAGCAAAAGACATGCTCGATGGGTTGAGTTCATTGAATCATTTCCTTATATAATCAAATATAAGAAAGGTAAAGATAACATAGTAGCTGATGACTTTCCCGAAGATATACTCTAATTACTCAAATGCATGCTGCAATCCTTGGTTTTGAACACATTACGGACTTGTATCCTAATGACCCAGATTTTTCAGATATTTATAGCCATTGTCTTAAGGGTGCATATTTAACAAGTTTTATCTTGTAGATGGTTTTCTTTTCCGAATGAATAGATTGTGCATACCAAAGGCTCTATTCGAGAATTTCTAGTTCATGAATCACATTCGGGAGGCTTAATGGGACATTTTGGCGTTACCAAGACACTTGACATGGTCATGGAACACTTTTTTTGGCCACATATGCGCAAAACGGTGGAAAAAGTTTGTTCTTCTTGCATCACATGTAAACAAGCTAAATCGAAGGTAATGGTTTGTATACACCTCTTCCTATGCCTTCTTCACCTTGGGTTGATTTATCTATGAACTTCATTCTTGGATTACCTCGTACCAAGAAAGGTCGAGATAGTATCTTTGTCGTTGTGGATAGGTTTTCCAAAATGACAAATTTTATTCCTTGTCACAAGACGGATGATGCAACACATATAGTTGATCTTTTTTTCGAGATGTGGTAAGTCTTCATGGTATTCCATGTACTATTATTTTTGATAGGGATGTTAAATTCATTAGCCACTTCTGAAAAGTATTGTGGGGAAAGATAGGTACAAAGCTCCTTTACTCTACTACTTGTCACCCATAAACTGATGGTCAAACCGAGGTAATCAATCGAATTTTGGGTGCTTTAATTAGAACAGTTGTAGGTAAGAATACTCGTCATTGGGAAGAATGTTTACCATTTGTAGAATTTGCTTACAATCGTTCCATTCACACCACTACCGACTACTCTCCATTTGAAGTAGTTTATGGTTTTAACCCCTTAACTGCTTTAGATCTTATTCCTTTGCCTTTGGATCATATATCAAGCATAGATGGTGAAAAGAAGGCTAATTTGGTGAAGTCTATTCACACCAAAGCCAAACAGAGGATGGAGAAAACATATGAGACAATTGCAAACAAAATCAACAAAGGACGTCGCCAAGTTGTCTTTCAATCTGGTGATTGGTTTTGGGTACACTTTAGAAAAGAGCGATTTCCTAACCAACGAAAGTGCAAGTTGGATCCAAGAGGAGATGGACCATTCCAAGTCATCGAAAGGATCAATGACAATGCATATCGTATTGATTTACCTGGTGAGTATAATGTGAGTTCCTCTTTTAATGTGTCTGACCTTTCTCCCTTTGATGTTTTAGATTCGAGGGCGAATCCTTTTAAGGAGGGAGGAGATGATACATGTTCCACACGTCATATTAAAGGAAGAGATGAGCTTACCTTCCCACTTGGCCCAATCACTCGATTCAAGTCCAAACAACTCCGAGACAAGTTGAATATTGTTGTCCAAGGATTCTTGAGCAAGGGATTACAAACTAGTATGAAGACCAAAGAATTCCATGGAGAAAGCTATTATTCATCATCTTTCAAAGACAATTGGGTCACACAAACCCAAATTGAGGGCCCAAATGAAGTACATGACTAGATTGTATTTAAACCTCCTTAATAGGTGATTTATAATTTGTGTTATTTTGGCCCAATACTACATTATGAAGTTTGGGTCAAATCTTTTAATTAAGGCCAATTAGAGATCATATTTATTTAGGTAATAAGACCTTTAGAATAAGATAATATCATCCTCAAACATATCATATCCACCACTCTCCATGCTGCCCCATCACTTCATTTAATCTCCACCGTTCATGTGAACATCAAAGGGACCAGAATTGAAGCTATCTTTTTCTCCTTAAATCAAGGCATCTCCAACATGGAAAGTCAAAGACCAAGGGAGCCATTTATGCATCAAGGAAAGAAATAATAAGATTCTCATGCCATTAATATTTCCAAATTTCTAGAATTTTAATTATTATTTCCAATTATGTTCAGCCATCCTTTACCTATAAATGAACTCTTGCATAGCGCAGCAAACTTCATCGATCCGGATGGTACTCCACTCAACCATCCCCTTACTCGGCCACATAAAGAATAATGGAATAACTTGAGCTTCAAGACATCCTCATGAACTCCTTGTTGACAGAATGAGTCACAAACTTCTAAAAATGCTCGAATATGTTATCTTGCATCTTCATGCGCCATCCCTCCAAATTGCCCAATCAAGTTAAGCATATTGAACATGATAGACTTATGTTCGAAATGTCTAGCTATAATTTCTGGTGCCATGATGCCAGGATTAAGATCATCCAAGATAGGATTTAAATGATCCCTAATAGCTCTTGGTTGAGGTGCAGCAGCATGTTGATTTGCCCCGACATTTTGAACTATTGGGTCTTGCATTGCTGGTGGGTCCATAGCTCTACATTGATTACGTCGTCTTTGACGAAACAAACGCTCAATTTTAGGCACTATAGGATAGAGAGGTCCGTCAGTAGACCTTCTTGACATGCACTGAAAAAAGAAAAACAAATAAAACAAGTAAAACTAAACTAATAAAATAAACTAAGTAAAACGAAAATGCCAAAACAAAAATGACAAACTTTACTTTAAATAGATCCCCGACAACAGCGCAAAAAACTTGGTGTGTTCTGTGTAGTGATATAAATGATGTATGTGAACACACATATATGTGCAAGTATACACAGTCATACAAGTAATAATAGGGTGAGTGAGTATCGTTCCCACGAGGATCTCTAGTAAAGTACAAGTTAATTTTGTCAAGGCAAAAAGGTTTCACTAACTAAAAAGGAAAAACAAGGGAAAAGATATAAACAAGAGAAAATGGATATGTACGGTGAAGTGTTATGTAGAAATGCTATGACAATTCTAGAATGTAAGCAACTAAAATATGTCACGACAAAATGGAATGGATGATGATGGCAAGGTGGATGTACGGAAGTGATATGTGGAGTGGAAAGCTGTGTGATTGCAAGATAACAAGTAAAGAAAGCAGTTTGTAAATGCTGAGGCAAAAGTAGGATGCAAGAATACGTTAAACAATATGTTGTACACTTTCGTGCCTCTTACAATGCATAGATGATTATAAACAAGAGAAAATGGATAAATACGATGAAGTGTTATGGAGAAATGCTATGACAATTCTAGAATGCAAACAACTAAAATATGTCACGGCAAAATGGAATGGATGATGATGGCAAGGTGGATGTACGAAAGTGATATGTGGAGTGGAAAGAAGTGTGATTGCAAGATAACAAGTAAAGTAAAGAAAGCAGTTTGTAAATGCTAAGGCAAAAGTAGGATGCAAGAATACATTAAACAATATGTTGTACTATCCCTCTATTGACGAACTCTCTCGGGAATGACTGGTGGAAACTCCTATGAACATAAAGTAACTATGGTGTATATCTACTCGACAGAGGTTTCTAAAGTTTTCCCGTTCTTCCGAGTCATAGGAACCTGATAGACTAAAATGCCATGGCATCTCGTGGCACTCGAGTAGCACTAGCCTATCGATAAAGCACACTCCTTTTAGTCATTGAAACCCTCACCTACGCCTCTTCCATTTTCAGTCTAGAACCCATTGCTCACGTAGATCATCCCTTAGCTCCTTCCGAATGATCTAAGGATCTATAGCTACGCCTCTTCCAAGTGCTCTAGCATGCACCTAAACACGGGACACTTCCGAGTGCTCTAGCATGTTGTTGCAGTAGAACCAGCTTTTTGTGTTCAATCAAAAATGTCATGGCGCTTTCACAGAGCTGAAGCAAAGCCTGATAACTGCACCAATTGTTGTTCCCCCAGATTGGACCTTGCTGTTCGAACTGATGTACAATGCGAACGATTACGTCGTGGGAGCAGTTTTGGGGCAGCGTCGAGGTAAAAATTTTCATGTTGTCTATTATGCTAGCCTACTTTAAATGAAGCACAACTTAACTACAGTACCACAGAGAAAGAGCTACTTGTCGTGGTATTTGCATTTGACAAGTTTAGGTCATACTTGATAGGCACTAATGTCATTGTTCACACCGATCACTCAACAATTAAGTACTTACTGACTAAAAAGGATGCTAAACCTAGGCTCATTAGATGGATATTGTTGTTGCAAGAATTTGACCTAGAGGTGGTAGATAGGAAGGGAACCGAGAACCAAGTTGCTAATCATCTTTCTAGGCTAGAAGTTAACCTGGAATGTCATTACAAAATTGAAATACATGATGAATTCCCTGATGAGAAAATTCTTTGTCACGGCAATTCCGTGGTACGTTGACCTTGTTAATTTTCTTGTTAGTGGTATTTTGCCATTTAACATGACTAGCCAGGGAAGGAAGAAATTCAGACATGACGTGCGGTTCTATTTTTGGGATGAGCCGTATTTGTTCAAGCGTTGTGCCGATCAAATTATCCGAAGATGTGCGCCGGAAGAGGAGAAAAGAGCTATTCTACATCACTGTCACTCAGGACCATGTGGTGGACACTTCGGAGGAATGATTACAGCTGCTAAGGTCCTCCAATCAGGTTTTTACTGGCCTACCTTATTCAAAGATGCTTAAGCATTTTACCAAGCCTGCGGTCGATGTCAAATAACTGGGAATATCTCCAGACGTCATGAAATACCACGATAAAATATTTTAGAGATAGAGTTGTTTGACGTGTAGGGCATAGACTTTATGGGACCATTCTCATCTTCATATGGAGATCTGTATATCCTTTTGGCAGCGGACTATGTATCCAAGTGGGTAGAAGCCATTGCGACGCCAAGGATTGATTCAAAGACCGTGCTTAAATTTCTTCATAAGCACATTTTCACAAGATTTGTCACGCCAATGGCTATCATCAGTGATGAAGGCACCCACTTCGACAACAAGTTGATTGCCAAGGCATTGCAAAGATACGGGGTGCGACACAAAATTGTCACGGCATATCATCCCCAAACTAATGGACAAGTTGAGGTTTCCAACTGTGAAATCAAGCAAATTTTGAAAAAAGTGGTGAATCCAAGAAGGAAGGATTGGTCACCAAAGCTTGATGAAGCGTTGTGGGCATAACGAACAGCTTTCAAACCACCCTAGGGATGTCTCCATTTAAGTTAGTCTATGGCAAGGCATGTCACCTCCCGGTCGAGCTAAAGCATAAGGCTTATTGGGCAATCAAGAAGCTCAATTTTGATGCTGATTTAGCTGGTGAAAGAAGACTTCTAGAGTTGAATGAGATGGAGGAATTCAGGACCCAAGCCTATGAGAATGCTAAACTCTACAAGGAGCGGACTAAAAGATGGCACGATCAAGCGATTTTGCCACGACATTTTCAAGTGGGGCAACAAGTGCTCCAATTCAAATCAAGACTGAAGCTCTTCCCTGGGAAGCTTAAATCGAGGTGGTCCAGGCCATTTAGAATACACCATGTGTATCCCCATGGAGCTGTGGACATCAAGGACATTGATAGTGGGAGAATTTTCAAAGTTAATGGCCAGCGCCTGAAGATCTACAATGGAGCCCACGTGATGCGGGATAAACCTACCGCATATCTTATAGATGCCTGACATGCTGAAATGTCATGGCATTTTCAGTTTACTCCTATTCATAAATAAATTATCTTTAAGTTTGTTTTATTTGCTTTATTATGCTTAATCTTTTTAATCCTTTCTTTTATTTTTTAGGTTAATATACACCCTTGGAGGCTGGCAGCTGAAGAGAAAAGTAGGAAGAATTATTGTGCATGAGACGCATGCTTGTTGGAAACGACCCAAGAGCCCCCTCATATTTCCAAACCTAATCACCACACTATGTCAGAAGAAAATTTTTCCAGAATATGATTTTGATGATAGTGGAAGGAATGAAAGGGTTGTCTGCTGAAAAAGTGACTACACTTATGGGCAACATAGAAGAGCAGCCAGAGGCATCACATGCTGCCTCGGCTAATGGAAAAAGCTCGATGGAAAAAGATGATGCACTGGAGCTATCCAAAAATGCCATGGAAAAAGTTAATGACTTGTCAAAAGATCTAAAGGAATTTTTCCTTTACACAAAGAAGAGAGACGAGGTCATCAAGCCTACTTGGCAGAATTGCTTCCTCCACTAGATCAAGAGTTCCCCGCGTTCCTAGAGTTTATACTGCCCAATGCATTAGGAAATGCCTCGGCATTTACAGCTACCTCAACTCCGATTAGACCAGCTACACCGATCTAAATCAGGTACCATCCCCAGCTGAACCGTCCGAAGAAGTTAGGCCCATGGAACCGGAAACTGAGTAGCAAGCTCAGGAAGCCCAGTCACCTACACGAGAACAAACTCCTGAAAATGTCGCAGTATTTTCAAAGGAGCAAGCCTAGTCACAAGATCAACCAGACCCTTCTGCTACCAAGGAACATGACGTCAGTTTTATTTCTTCACTGTTTGAAGATCCGCCCGCCCAGCCAACACAACAAGAAGAACCCTAGCAAGTAGCCCCAAAAGAGGAATCACAAATGCCCTCTCCCAAGAGAAAGAAATCTAAGCGCCGACTCAAGATGTCGGCTGAGAGACAATCAACACCATCTCCTGCTGCTGCTGAGAAATCCAAAAGATGGGGAGCAGATGATGAGTCTGATCCTGAAGATAGTCATCCCCCATTGAAGCGTTGAACATCGCGCCGAATTGCCACCACACCACCAGCATAGCCAAGGTACATCACATTTCATTTTATTGCATGGCATGACATTTTACTTAGTTTTTTTTAGTTGCATTGAGGACAATGCTTGCCTCAAGTTTGGGGGAGGTATCGTTCTCTACTTCATTTGCATGTGCATGATAGCAGAAGTTGTAGAAAAATGCCATGACATTAGGTTAAATCTAAAAAATCTAAAAATTTAAAGCGTTGATTTTTTTATAATTAGGTTAAAAATCCCACAAATAAATATATGAACTCATAAAATTTTAATTAATATCATTTTGCGGTGATTTTGTTGGGTTTAAAGCGTGCATGTCTAAATGGGCTTTATTGTGAACCTATTCGAATTTTAAATGAGTAAAAATCTAAAATATTAGGATTAAGATGTATAATTAGGATCAAAAATCCTATAATAAACTATTTGAACTCATAAAAATTTACTTCATATCATTTTACGATCGTTTTGTTGTGTTTAAAGCATGTGTGTCTAGTTAGGCTTCGTAGAGAAAAAGTTCGAATTTTAATCGAGTAAAAATCTAAAAATTTAAGATTAATTTTTATAACTAGGTTAAAAATCCCACAATTAACTATCTGAACTCATAAAATTTTATTTAATATCATTTTGCGGTGATTTTATTGTGTTTAAAGCGTTCATGTCTAAATGGACTTAATTGTGAACCTGTTCGAATTTTAAACGAGTAAAAATCTAAAATTTTAGGATTAAGTTGTATAATTAGGTTCAAAATCCTATAATAAACTATTTGAAATCATAAAAAATGATTTAATATCATTTTACGATAATTTTGTTGGGTTTAAAGCATGCGTGTCTAGTTGGGCTTCATAGAGAACCCATTCGAATTTTAACCGAGCAAAAATATAAAAATTTAAGATTATTTTTTTATAATTAGGTTAAAAATCCCACAAATAAATATCTGAACTCATAAAATTTTAATTAATATCATTTTGTGGTGATTTTGTTGGGTTTAAAGCGTGCATGTCTAAATGGGCTTTATTGTGAACCTATTCGAATTTCAAATGAGTAAAAATCTAAAATATTAGGATTAAGATGTATAATTAGGATAAAAAATCCTATAATAAACTATTTGAACTCATAGAAATTTATTTCATATCATTTTACGATCGCTTTGTTGGGTTTAAAGCATGCGTGTCTAGTTAGGCTTCGTAGAGAAAAAGTTCGAATTTTAACCGAGTAAAAATCTAAAAATTTAAGATTAATTTTTACATTTAGGTTAAAAATCCCACAATTAAATATCCAAACCCATAAAATTTTATTTGATATCATTTTGCAGGAATTTTGTTGGGTTTAATGTGTGCATGTCTAAATGGGCCTTATTGTGAACCTATTCAATTTTAAACGTGTAAAAATCTAAAATTTTAGGATTAAGTTGTATAATTAGGTTAAAAATCCTATAATAAACTATTTGAACTCATAAAAATTGATTTAATATCATTTTACGATCATTTTCTTGGGTTTAATGAATGCTTGACTAGTTGGGCTTCATAGAGAACCCGTTCGAATTTTAATCGAGTAAAAATCTAAAAATTTAATATTAATTTTTATAATTAGGTTAAAAATCCCACAATTAACTATCTATAACCTTAAAAAAATTAATATCATTTTGCGGGGATTTTGTTGGGTTTAAAGCCTGCATGTCTAAACGGGCTTTACGGTGAACTTGTTCGAATTTTAAACGAGTAAAAATCTAAAATTTTAGGATTAAGTTGTATAATTAGGTTCAAAATCCTATAATAAACTATTTAAAATCATAAAAAATGATTTAGTATCATTTTACGATCGTTTTGTTGGGTTTAAAGCATGTGTGTCTAGTTGGGCTTCATAGAGAACCCATTCGAATTTTAACCGAGCAAAAATCTAAAAATTTAAGATTAATTTTTTTATAATTAGGTGAAAAATCCCACAAATAAATATCTGAACTCATAAAATTTTATTTAATATCATTTTGGGGTGATTTTGTTGGGTTTAAAGCGTGCACGTCTAAATGGGCTTTATTGTGAACCTATTCGAATTTTAAATGAGTAAAAATCTAAAATATTAGGATTAAGACGTATAATTAGGATCAAAAATCCTATAATAATCTATTTGAAATCATAAAAATTGATTTAATATCATTTTACGATCGTTTTGTTGGGTTTAGAGCTTGCGTGTCTAGTTGGATTCATAGAGAATCCGTTAGAATTTTAACCGAGCAAAAATCTAAAATTTTATGATTAATTTTTATAATTAGGTTAAAAATCCCACAATTAACTATCTGAACTCATAAAATTATATTTAATATCATTTTGCGGTGTTTTTTTGGGTTTAAAGCGTGCATGTCTAAATGGGTTTTATTGAGAACCTGTTCGAATTTTAAACGAGTAAAAATCTAAAATATTAGGATTAAGATGTATAATTAGGATCAAAAATCCTATAATAAACTATTTGAACTCATAAAAATTTATTTCATATCATTTTACGATCGTTTTGTTGGGTTTAAAGCATGCGTGTCTAGTTGGGCATCATAGAGAACCCGTTCGAATTTTAACCGTGTAAAAATCTAAAAATTTAAGATTAATTTTTACAATTAGTTTAAAAATCCCACAATTAAATATCTGAACTCATAAAATTTTATTTAATGTCATTTAGCGGTGATTTTGTTAGGTTTAAAGCGTGCATGTCTAAATGGGCTTTATTGTGAACCTATTCGAATTTCAAATGAGTAAAAATCTAAAATATTAGGATTAAGATGTATAATTAGGATAAAAAATCCTATAATAAACTATTTGAACTCATAGAAATTTATTTCATATCATTTTACGATCGCTTTGTTGGGTTTAAAGCATGCGTGTCTAGTTAGGCTTCGTAGAGAAAAAGTTCGAATTTTAACCGAGTAAAAATCTAAAAATTTAAGATTAATTTTTATAATTAGGTTAAAAATACCACAATTAACTATCTGAACTCATAAAATTTTATTTAATATCATTTTGTGGTGATTTTGTTGTGTTTAATGCGTGCATGTCTTAATGGGCTTTATTGAGAACCTGTTCTAATTTTAAACGAGTATAGATCTAAAATTCTAGGATTAAGTTGTATAATTAGGTTCAAAATCCTATAATAAAGTATTTGAACTCATAAAAATTGATATAATATCATTTTACGATCGTTTTGTTGTGTTTAAACATGTATGACTAGTTGGGCTTGATAGAGAACCGTTCGAATTTTTACCGAGCAAAAATCTCAAAATTTAAGATTAATTTTTATAATCAGGTTAGAAATCCCACAAATAAATATCTGAACTCATAAAATTTTATTTAATGTCATTTTGCGGTGATTTTGTTAGGTTTAAAGCGTGCATGTCTAAATGGGCTTTATTGAGAACCTGTTCGAATTTTAAACGAGTAAAAAACTAAAATTATACGATTAGGTTGTATAACTAGGATAAAAAATCCTAAAATAAACTATTTGAACTCATAAAAATTGATTTAATGTAATTTTACGATCGTTTTGTTGGGTTTAAAGCTTGCGTGTCTATTTAGGATTCATAGAGAACCCGTTCGAATTTTAACCGAGTAAAAATCTAAAAATTTAAGATTAATTTTTATAATCAAATTAAAAATCCCACAATTAACTATCTGAACTCATAAAATTTTATTTAATATCATTTTGTGGTGATTTTGTTGTGTTTAAAGCGTGCATGTCTTAATGGGCTTTTTCGAGAACCTGTTCTAATTTTAAACGAGTATAAATCTAAAATTTTAGGATTAAGTTGTATAATTAGGTTCAAAATCCTATAATAAAGTATTTGAACTCATAAAAATTGATATAATATCATTTTACGATCGTTTTGTTGTGTTTAAACATGTATGAGTAGTTGGGCTTGATAGAGAACCGTTCGAATTTTTACCGAGCAAAAATCTCAAAATTTAAGATTAGTTTTATAATCAGGTTAGAAATCCCACAAATAAATATCTGAACTCATAAAATTTTATTTAATGTCATTTTGCGGTGATTTTGTTAGGTTTAAAGCGTGCATGTCTAAATGGGCTTTATTGAGAACCTGTTCGAATTTTAAACGAGTAAAAAACTAAAATTATACGATTAGGTTGTACAATTAGGATAAAAAAATCCTAAAATAAACTATTTGAACTCATAAAAATTGATTTAATATCATTTTACGATCGTTTTGTTGGGTTTAAAGCTTGCGTGTCTAGTTAGGATTCATAGAGAACCCGTTCGAATTTTAACCGAGCAAAAATCTAAAAATTTAAGATTAATTTTTATAATTAGGTTAAAAATCCCACAATTAACTATCTGAACTCATAAAATTTTATTTAATATCATTTTGTGGTGATTTTGTTGTGTTTAAAGCGTGGATGTCTTAATGGGCTTTATTGAGAACCTGTTCTAATTTTAAACGAGTATAAATCTAAAATTTTAGGATTAAGTTGTATAATTAGGTTCAAAATCCTATAATAAAGTATTTGAACTCATAAAAATTGATAAAATATCATTTTACGATCGTTTTGTTGTGTTTAAACATGTATGACTAGTTGGGCTTGATAGAGAACCGTTCGAATTTTTACCGAGCAAAAATCTCAAAATTTATGATTAATTTTTATAATCAGGTTAGAAGTCCCACAAATAAATAACTGAACTCAAAAAATTTTATTTAATGTCATTTTGCGGTGATTTTGTTAGGTTTAAAGCGTGCATGTCTAAATGGGCTTTATTTAGAACCTGTTCGAATTTTAAACGAGTAAAAAACTAAAATTATACGATTAGGTTGTACAATTAGGATAAAAAATCCTAAAATAAACTATTTGAACTCATAAAAATTGATTTAATATCATTTTACGATCGTTTTGTTGGGTTTAAAGCTTGCGTGTCTAGTTAGGATTCATAGAGAACCCGTTCGAATTTTAACCGAGCAAAAATCTAAAAATTTAAGATTAATTTTTATAATTAGGTTAAAATCCCACAATTAACTATCTGAACTCATAAAATTTTATTTAATATCATTTTGCGGGGATTTTGTTGGGTTTAATGCGTGCATGTCTTAATGGGCTTTATTGAGAACCTGTTCTAATTTTAAACGAGTATAAATCTAAAATTTTAGGATTAAGTTGTATAATTAGGTTCAAAATCTTATAATAAAGTATTTGAACTCATAAAAATTTATATAATATCATTTTACGATCGTTTTGTTGTGTTTAAACATGTATGATTAGTTGGGCTTGATAGAGAACCGTTCGAATTTTTACCGAGCAAAAATCTCAAAATTTAAGATTAATTTTTATAATCAGGTTAGAAATCCCACAAATAAATATCTGAACTCATAAAATTTTATTTAATGTCATTTTGCGGTGATTTTGTTAGGTTTAAAGCGTGCATGTCTAAATGGGCTTTATTGAGAACCTATTCGAATTTTAAACGAGTAAAAAACTAAAATTATACGATTAGGTTGTATAATTAGGATAAAAAATCCTAAAATAAACTATTTGAACTCATAAAAATTGATTTAATGTCATTTTACGATCGTTTTGTTGGGTTTAAAGCTTGCGTGTCTATTTAGGATTCATAGAGAACCCGTTCGAATTTTAACCGAGTAAAAATCTAAAAATTTAAGATTAATTTTTATAATCAAATTAAAAATCCCACAATTAACTATCTGAACTCATAAAATTTTATTTAATATCATTTTGTGGTGATTTTGTTGGGTTTAAAGCGTGCATGTCTTAATGGGTTTTATTGAGAACCTGTTCTAATTTTAAACTAGTATAAATCTAAAATTTTAGGATTAAGTTGTATAATTAGGTTCAAAATCTTATAATAAACTATTTGAACTCATAAAAATGTTTTAATATCATTTTACTTTCGCTTTGCTGGGTTTAAAGCATGCGTGTCTAGTTGGGATTCATAGAGAACCCGTTCGAATTTTAACCGAGTAAAAATCTATAAATTTAAGATTAATTTTTATAATTATGTTAAAAATCTCACAGTTAACTAACTGAACCCATAAAATTTATTTAATATCATTTTGCGGTGATTTTGTTGGGTTTAAAGCGTGCATGTCTAAACGGGCTTTATTGTGAACCTGTTCGAATTTTAAACTAGTAAAATATAAAATTTTAGGATTAAGTTGTATAATTAGGTTCAAAATCCTATAATAAACTATTTGAACTCATAAAAATTGATTTAATATCATTTTCCGATCGTTTTGTTGGGTTTAAAGCATGCTTGTCTAGTTGGGCTTCATAGAGAACCCGTTCGAATTTTAACCGAGTAAAAAACTAAAAATTTAAGATTAATTTTTATAATTAGGTTAAAAATCCTACAATTAACTATCTGAACTCAAAAATTTTATTTAATATCATTTTTCGGTGATTTTGTTGGGTTTAAAACGTGTATATCTAAATGAGCTTTATTGAGAACCTGTTCGAATTTTAAACGAGTAAAAATCTAAAATTTTAGGATTAAGTTGTACAATTATTTTCAAAATACTATAATAAACTATTTGAATTCATTAAAATTTATTTATTATCATTTTAAGATCGTTTTGTTGGGTTTAAAGCATGTGTGTCTAGTTGGGCTTCATAGAGAATCCGTTCGAATTTTAACAGAGCAAAAATCTAAAAATTTAAGATTAATTTTTTATAATTAGGTTAAAAATCCCACGAATAAATATTTGAACTTATAAAATTTTATTTAATATCATTTTGAGGTGATTTTGTAGGGTTTAAAGCGTGCATGTCTAAGTGGACTTTATTGTGAACTTGTTCGAATTTTAAATGAGTAAAAATCTCAAATTTTACGATTAAGTTGTATAATTAGGTTCAAAATCCTATAATAAACTATTTGAACTAATAAAAAATGGTTTAGTATCATTTTACGATCGTTTTGTTGGGTTTAAAGCATACTTGTCTAGTTGGGCTTCATAGAGAACCCGTTCTAATTTTAACTGAGTAAAAATCTAAAAATTTAATATTAATTTTATAATTTGGTTAAAAATCCCATAATTAACTATCTAAAACCTTAAAATTTTATTTAATATCATTTTGCGGGGATTTTGTTGGGTTTAAAGCGTGCATGTCTGAATGAGCTTTATGGTGAACTTGTTCTAATTTTAAACGAGTAAAAATCTAATATTTTAGGATTAAGTTGTATAATTAGGCTCAAAATCCTATAATAAACTGTTTGAAATCCAAAAAAATGATTTAATATCATTTTATGATCGTTTTGTTGGGTTTAAAGCCTGTGTGTCTAGTAGGGCTTCATAGAAAACCCGTTCGAATTTTAACCGAGCAAAAATCTAAAAATTTAGGTTTAATTTTTTAAAAATTATTTTAAAAATCCCACAAATAAATATCTGAACTCATAAAATTTTATTTAATATCATTTTGCGGTAATTTTGTTGGATTTAAAGCGTGCACGTCTAAATGGGCTTTATTGTGAACCTACTCGAATTTTAAACGAGTAAAAATCTAAAATATTAGGATATAGATGTATAATTAGTATCAAAAATCCTATAATAAACTATTTGAACTCATAAAAATTGATTTAATATCATTTTACGATCGTTTTGTGGGGTTTAAAGCATGCGTGTCTAGTTAGGCTTCATAGAGAAAAAGTTCAAATTTTAACCGACTAGAATTCTAAAAATTTAAGATTAATTTTTATAATTAGGTTAAAAATCCCACAATTAAATATCTGAACCCATAAAATTTTGTTTAATATCATTTTGCGGGGATTTTGTTGGGTTTAATTCGTGCATGTCTAAATGAGCTTTATTTTGACCTGTTCGAATTTTAAACGAGTAAAAATCTAAAATTTTAGGATTAAGTTGTATAATTAGGTTCAAAATCCTATAATAAACTATTTGAACTCATAAAAATTGATTTAATATCATTTTACGATCGTTTTGTTGGGTTTAAAGCATGTGTGTCTAGTTGGGCTTTATAAAGAACCCATTTGAATTTTAATCGAGAAAAAATCTAAAAATTTAAGATTAATTTTTATAATTAGGTTAAAAATCTCACAATTAAATATCTGAACTCATAAAATTTTATTTAATATCATTTTGCGGTGATTTTGTTGGATTTAAAGCGTGCATGTTTAAATGGGCTTTATTGCGAAGCTGTTCTAGTTTTAAACGAGTTAAAATCTAAAATTTTAGGATTAAGTTGTATATTTAGGTTAAAAATCCTTTAATAAACTATTTGATCTCATAAAAGTGATTTAATATCATTTTACGATCGTTTTGTTGGGTTTAAAGAATGCATGTCTAATTGGGCTTCATAGAGAACCCGTTAGAATTTAAATAGAATAAAAATCTAAAATTTTAAGATTAATTTTTATAATTAGGTTAAAAATCTCACAATTAACTATTTGAACTCATAAAATTTTATTTAATATCATTTTGCGGTGATTTTGTTGGGTTTAAAGCATGCATGTCTAAATGAGCTTTATAGTGAACCCATTCGAATTCTAAACGAGTAAAATCTAAAATTTTAGGATTAAGTTGTATAATTAGGTTTGAAATACTACAAGAAAATATTTGAACTCATAAAAATTGAATTAATATCATTTACGATCGTTTTGTTGGGTTTAAAGCGTGCGTGTCTAGTTGGTCTTCATAGATAACCCGTTTGAATTTTAACCGAGTAAAAATCTAAAAATTTTATATTATGTTTTATAATTTTGTTAAAAATCCCTTAATTAATTATTTAAAATCATAAAATTTTATTTAATATCATTTTGAGGTGATTTTGTTGGGTTTAAAGCGTGCATGTATAAATGGGCTTTATATTGAACCCGTTCGATTTTTTTAAGGGAAAGGGCCTCATTAAAAAAACCCTATAGCCAGTCACCCCGAGGAGTGAGTAGGCCCCTATGGGGAAAAGAGTACTCATGGTTTTATTGAGAAAAAGAGGAGAACCTCTCGAGGTTTACAGAAGCCCGAATAAAGTTGAGAAAGTTACAATCAAAAGAGCAAGAAATAAAAGAACGCAAAGCCCTAGTAGCTAAGACATGGGCTACAACGTTTGCGTCTCTTGGTACATAACAAATTTTACAATCAGGTAGAGTACCAAGAGTGGAACGGATGCAAGACACCAAATGTCGCACTGTGGAAAGATCTTGGTGATAAGTGTTGTTAAATTTGATGGCAATGAAAGCAGAATCTGTTTCAAGAATTACATTAGTCCAGCCAATGGCAACAAAAAGTTTTAAACCTTCCAGAATAGCAAGAGCCTCGGCAGAAGCTGGATCTGGACAGACAAGAGGCATAGAGCATCCACCGAGAACAGAACCAGAAGAGTCTCGAGCAATGATGCCTGTAGCAGCGCCCCTTAATACTGGGTCAAAGGCACCATCTGTGTTAATTTTGACGAAATCAGAAGCCAGTTTTGTCCATCTAGCTTGAGCGAAAGTGGGCTCAGCTAGCCGAGAACGTAGATGGGAAGCATCATTAATTGTTGTATAGTCCTGAATTTTTTTTTTCTGAATTGGAAACAACTAACCAAGCCAGTTAGAGATGATTGTTATGGAAAAAGTCGTTACGGCGGTTCCATAAATTCCAAAGGATCATAATAAGGAAAGAAAATTGATGTAAAGAAAGGAAACTAGCAACATCAGAGAGCCACTGGTTAGTGGAGGTAGTATGCGTGTAGGAGAAAATTCGAGTAGGAAGCCCTGCCAACAGGAGCGCCTCCTTGGCACTAGGACAATCCCTCATCGCATGGAGGGTGGTTTCAATGGCCATGTTGCAAAGTGGACAAACTCCTGTACCAAGATTGGCCTGAAGGAATTTATGGCCAATTGGGATTGCATCATGACAAAGTCGCCATCCAAAGGAACGGACCTTAGGTAAGGTGGGTAGTTTAGATAGAATTTTCCAGATCTTAGAGGGTCTATTAACTGACCCTAGTTGTAGTTGCAAAAATTGGTACCCCGACCGAACCGAATATATGCCAGAATCATGGTGACCCCAAAGAGTGGTGTCCTTAGTGTCATTAATAATGGGTACATTAAGAATGGTGTTAGCATCTTCATAAGAGAAGTATTCTCTTACCTTTAGTTCATTCCACCGAGTCGTGTTAGGTATCATGAAGGTACCTGCACAAAGAGGTACTTTGTCATTCAACTCATGATCACCATAAAGGTGTATAGGCTGAGAGCCTCCCCAATTCTCAAGGTAGATCTGAATTTGACTAGATATACCTGGCCGTTTAAAGAAACCATTGCGAAGTTTAGAGATAGCTATGCTAAGACCTTTCCAGGCAAAGGAAGACCTCCGAGTGTGTTCAGATTCAAGGATAGAACCCGACGAGTAATACTTACATTTATAGACCTGACTAAGGAGATTGTTTGGTTCACAAATCAAACACCAGATTTGTTTGCCCAGTAAAGCAACACTGAAGTGGTGTAGATCGCGAAAACCTATACCCTCCTGCTGCTTTCGGCAGACAGACAGTGTCCCAAGGGAGCATATGCCAACCTCGTTTGTCAGCTTTCCCAAACCACCAATATCGGCGTATTGAAGAGGTCATGTCATCAATGATGTTTTGTGGTAGAAGGTAGCAAGACATAACATATTGAGGTATTGATTGTATGACTGATTTAATTAAAATTTCTCTACCACTAAAGGATAAGAGGTGTTTATCCCATTTACTCAAGCGAGCATTCATTTTTTCCCTGGTAAAGCCCAAGGTTGCTGTCTTGTTCTTCCCTATTAAGAGGGGGACTCCAAGATAAACACTTGGATCGTCAACTTCTCATACGTGAAGGATATCATTAATTTCTGCTCTAAGCGACATGGAAGTTTTTCGAGAAAAGAAAATAGTAGACTTTTCAAAATTCACTGCTTGACCAGAAGAGGTAGGCATAAGTATGCAGAGCATTCTTAAGGTGTTGAGCTTCTATAGTTGTATTCTTAATGAATACAACACAGCCATCAGCAAAAAGAAGATGGTTCACTCGTGGCCCATTTCTACTAGCACAAAGACCAGGTAGGTTACCACTAGCTTGCTCAGCATTAAGCAATGCTGAAAGTCCTTGGGTACAGAAGAGAAAAAGGAAGGGAGATAGCGGGTCCCCTTGACGTAACCCTCTATGGGGTTTGAATGGCCGTGAAAGAGAATCGTTGACACGTACTTGGAACGTCACTGAGGATATACATCTCATAATGAGAGAAACCCAATGGTTGTTAAAACCTAGGCGAAGCATAATTTGTTCAAGAAAAGGCCATTCAACATGGTCGAAGGCCTTTTCCATGTCAAGTTTTAGGCTAGCGCCTTTTGCCAACGAGGTCTCGTCGGTATTTAAAGTGTTGATAAGCTCATGAGCAATTAGAATATTGTCAGTAATATTCCGTCCTTAAACAAAAGCAGCTTGATTACCACTTATGCATAGATGTATGATATATTTTAGACGATTAACAAGAACTTTCGCGACAGTCTTGTATAAGACTGTGCAGAGGCTAATAGGTCTGAGATGACGCATTATTGTAGGGTTGCTGATTTTGGGTATAAGAACAATAATTGTACGATTGACCTCTTCCATATTAATCGATCCGCACAAGAGTCCAAGATAGAGGCTTATCAACTCCCGGAGCTTTTCGTGGGTCAATATCACGAAAAGCAATGGTAACTTCATCTATCGTGAAGTCCTTAAGAAGGTCATTATTCATCGGTTCAGTAACAATGGTAGGAATGTTGTCCAAAATGGAAGATGCAATAGTGGGAGAACAGGATGAGAAGAGGTTTTGAAAATAGTCAATAGCAATATTCATAATGTCATTTGTATGCGTATGCCATACATTCTGGTTGTTAAAAAGCCTAGCAATATTATTCTTCCGCCGTCGACTATTTGCTCGGGCATGAAAGAAAGAAGTATTTTTGTCACCGTGTTTTAAACGAGTAAAAATACAAAATTTTAGGATTAAGTTGTATATTTAGGTTCAAAATCCTATAATAAACTATTTAAACTCATAAAAATTGATTTAATATCATTTTACGATACTTTTGTTGGGTTTAAAGCATGCATGTCTAGTTGGGCTTCCTAGATAAACCGTTCGAATTTTAACCGAGTAAAAATCTAAAAATTTAATATTAAGTAATTAGGTTAAAAATCCCAAAATTAAATATTTTAACTCATAAAATTTTATTTAATATCATTTTGCTGTGATTTTGTTGGGTTCAAAGCTTGCATGTCTAAATGAGGTTTATAATGAACCCGTTCGAATTTTAAACGAGTAAAAATCTAAAATTTTAGAATTAAGTTGTACAATTAGGTTCAAAATCCTATAATAAACTATTTCAACTCATAAAAATTTATTTAAGATATTTTGATAAGAGTTCCAGCTGGTGCCATTACAGCCAACTAGGGCCATTACAACCTGGCCACAACCACCTTAGTAGGGGACTACAGCCAATATCGCAGGACCACTGTCACCACTGCTATCTCTGCAGAAATGTCATCACGTGAAAGGGGGCAGGAATGGAATTTTCACTATCTTTTAAGGTTTTTCACCCCCTTTTAAGGCATGGTGACCTACAAGAAAAAGAGAGACCTTTTGGAGGAACAAAAACACGGAAAAAAGAGGCACCTTTGGAGTGGTTTGCGGCGTTGGAAAGCTTCCACATTTATCCTCCAAACTCCGGCCGAAGTATCCTCCATTGATAGAGTTCGAAGGTAATGGTGTGGTAGGCACCCGAGAGGGGCTAGCACACCAAGGCGTCTCGTGGTGGTTGAAGAGTCGACGGTCTACGCAACCGAGGGTGTCTTCTAGTCCTCTTTCCTTTGCTTTATTTTTCATATTTTTATGAGGATGATTGTCGAATGTTTTAAGATGTATGTGGATGATATTTCTTTAACATTTCGCACCACCATGTTTTACTTTGTTTAGGTGGTTGCACTTATGGATAATTACCTTTTGTTTTTATTAATATATTGTCTTCTATGTGTTTGTATATTTGTTTTGCTCATTGTTGATAATCATCTAGGCATTGTAAGAGGCACGAGAGTGTCCCGTGTTTAGGTGCATGCTAGAGCACTCGAGAGAGTCGTAGCTATAGATCCTAAGATCATCTGAGAGGAGCTAAGGGAGGATCTGCGTGAGCAATGGGTTCTATACTGCAAATAGAGCCTAATCTAATCCTAGAGAGCACTCAAAAGAGGCATAGGTGAGGGTTTCAATGACTAAAAGGAGTGTGCTTCGTAGATAGACTAGTGCCATTCGCGTGAGAGGCGAAATGCCATGGCATTTTAGTTTGTCAGGTTCCTATGACTCGAGAGAGCGGGAACACTTAAGAAACCTCTGTCGAGTAAATATGACAGAGGAAATATACACCATAGTGTCTAGATGTTAGTAGAAGTAAGGGTTAAGAAGTCCATAGGACCTTCCACCAATCATTCTCGAGAGAGCTCATCAATAGAGAGATGGTACAACATATTGTTCAAACGTGTTCGTGTATCCTGCATTTGTCTCCGCATTTACAAACTGCTTTCTTTGTTTACTTGTTCTGCCGCAATCACACTACTATATTTTCCTCACACCACTTCCATACATCTACCCTGCCATCACCATCCATATCATTTTGCCTTGGCATATTTTAGTTACTTACATTCTGAAATTGCCATAGCATTTTATCATTACATTTGCACTGTACATATCCATTTCCACCTGTCTTTATCTTTATTTTTCTTTTTAGTTAGTGACACCTTTTTGCCTTGACAATATTGACTTACTGGCTACCTCGATCCTCGTGGGAACGATACTCACTCACCCTTTTATTACTTGTACGACTGTGTATACTTGCACATACGTGTTCGCATAATTTATAGCACTACACAGGCGACACCAAGTTTTTGGCGCCGTTGCCGGGGATCGGCAAGAGAATAGTTTGTCATTTTTATCTTGGCATTTTGTTTTACTAAGTTTATTTTCTTAGTTTGTTTTACTTGTTTTATCTGTTTTTCTTTTCAGGGTTATTTTTAGTCCATGTCCAGAAGGTCTATTGACAGATCTCTCTATCCTATAGTACCTGAAATTGAGCATTTGTTTCGTCAAAGAAGGAGTACTCAGCGTAGAGCTATGAACCCACCAGCAATGCAAGACCCAGTAGTTTCAAATGTCGGGGCAAATCTAAATGTTGCTGCACCTCGACCAAGGGCTATTAGGGACCATTTAAATCCTATCTTGGATGATCTTAATCCTGGCATCATGGATGAGCGCACGAAGATGCAAGGCAACATATTCGAGCTTTCCTAGATGTTTGTGATTCTTTCCGTCAAACAAGGAGTGCATGAGGACGTGTTGAAGCTCAAGTTATTCCCTTATTCCCTATGTGGCCGAACAAGGGCATGGTTGAGTGGAGTGCCATCCGGATCGATGGAGTCATGGGTTGATCTGTGCAAGAGCTTTTTACTGCGGTATAATCCTCCGAATCTACACACCCAGCTTAGAAATGACATAGCTTCTTTTCGACAATGTGATGATGAATTAATGTGTGAATGTTGGGATCGATACAAGGGATTGCTTCGCAAGTGTACAAATCATGGATTTCAAGATTGGACTCAAGTTGTGATGTTCTACAATGGAGTTAATGCATCGACGAGGATGATGCTAGATGCCTCGGCAAATGGAACTTAACTAGACAAATCACCCGAGGAGGCATTTGACATTCTTGATAGAATTGCCAACAATGACTATCAATTTCCTTTTACAAGACTTGGAACTGGGAGGAAGGCACAAGGGACATTCGAGCTTGATGCTAAAGATTCACTATCCGCCCAACTCTCAACTATCACTAATATGTTGAAAAGCATTCAACGTTCCATCGAGGTGAAGGAAGTGAAGATGGCCAATTCAGCATGTCTGTTAAGCCATGACAATCATCACGAGAGCGAGTGCCCAAGAAACCATGAGTCAGCCAATTATGTGAGCAACTTCAACAGAGGCAACAACAATCCCTACTAATATGTGCCGATTTTGTTGATGATGCTGAACGAAAAACTTTGATTGTAGGACCTAGGAAGTAAGCAAGTCTCTTGCAAAAGTGGCTGCAAAATAAAGAATTAAGGATAAAGGATGAAAGGAGTAGTTTAGGGACTGATTTGGAAGCGGAAGGATATGTGGTGTTGACAAGGGTGAATGGATGTTTAGAACGATTTGTGATGATGACGAAGGGGGGGGAATGATGATGGAATGAGAGGATATGTAGAGATGGTTATATGGTAAAAGGGAAATAGTATCTTAACGGTACTCAAAGAAGAAACTAGGTTATAGAAAACCTAATCTCGAATCTTATATTAATCTTCAAGGGATGGTGATAAACGGACTTTGAACCTTTTAGTATATTAAACTAAAAGAACCCCAAGTATCAAGATGGATAGAAAGGAGTTGACGCCACAAGTACAAAAAGTACTTGATAAGTCGATAAAGTTCTAAGAAGAACTAAACGAGAGAAAATTCTCACAAGTAATTTTATATAATCTGAATGGTGTGTTTACAAAATGAAATCCGAGTCCTATTTATAGTTTTCTAAGGGGTTTGGCCGAAATAGCCTTTAACTATTCGGATAACGATTCATTTGAATGGTGTCTCCCTCCAAATCTATTCGAAGAGTTGTAACTTTTCGGTCCAGCCTGCACAGTCTTCAGTAATTAGGCCATATATCGAGCTCACGATATCGGATTGATACGATTCAACATGAGTTGGAAAGATAAGAGATAGAGGAACAACTTTAATGAAGACACCGAAACCCAATTCGACTTGTATCTTGCTCGAAATTAGCAAACAAGTGGGCCATCATGAATCTGTCCAATGAAGAGTGAAACCTCTTTTTTTTGGCGTGAAATTCATATTTCCCTCCAAGGAGTGGCGCACAAACATGTTTCACTCCATGGCTGGTCGGTTGTGTCCCTTGGAGAGGGAACATGTCCTTCCATGGTTGAGCTGAAGGTTGTAGGGTGAGCTGAGATGAGCTGATTGAGCTGAGAGTGAGCTGACTTGAGTTGAGCTAGCTAGCTGACTTAGCTAGCTCAAATTTTTCTTTCAATTTGAGCTTTCTGGACCTGACTTTAGCTGGTTGATCTAGGCCTTTAAGTTCGTGAGCTCCTCTTCATAGTCCTTTTAAGTTCACGAGCTGAAATAGTCCTCCATTTGAGTTCCTTTGCATTCCTTTGCGTTTTAGTTATTCTTGAGCTGCTACGAGCTATCATAATCCTTTCCAAGCAATGTTGAGCTACCCTTGATGTCTTTAAGCTTCCTTAGACTATTATCTTTACTTAAAATAACTAAAACACTAAGTAAACAATGTGTAAGCTGAAACAAATTGAAATAATCTAAAATGAGCTTAAAATAATATAGTGTAGCTAATATTAAGAATACGCTAACTTAGAATAATTATAAAGATGTAGTTATGCAATCACGAAGCATCACTTAAATAGAAAAAGCATGCTTGTCAATATATAGAATGCATAAATTAGATAATAGAAGATAAAGTAAGGTAGAACTCCCTTAGAATCAGTCTTGAAGATTTTCAATGATGTGATTAAACCATAGAGAAAATAGGTGCCGATTAGGATCATATCATCCTCCCATCTTTTTGGTGATTTGTCCTCAAATCGAAATTATTCTTTAATGGACACCTCCTTGTTGTTAGGGTGGACGAATTCTCACTCCTTCCAAGTGATGTGTACAATTTTCTCGGGTCATCGTTCTCTAAATAGGCACTAATTCTTTGGAATCCTCCTTTTGCACGTCATGACTTTTAAGAACAAAACTTGTTCTTTGAATCATTCCTCGGCTCGAAACATCATGTTCTTTGGAAAAGATATGTAACTTTTCATCCCCACTCTTCGAATCATCATAATGATTGTTGAAGAGTCTTAACTGTATAGCTCTCTTGGAATGACATATTTTGATGCACCAATCAGCCCTAGAATGACAAAAGAACTTGCCATCGTAGTTTGGTAGGATAACACCAAGTATGTGAATCAATTTGCTACAAAAGAAATCATAGTCAGAGAATGAGTAACTATTAACCAAATGAATGAAATTAGCAAACCAGGGTGGATGTTTAATTAGTGTTGGTTGTTGAGTTTCCTTTAAGATCGACAATGCAATTGGAGCATCTCTTGGGGTCTTCCTTTTATCATCCTGTAAAAATGAAAATTCAAAAATAAGAAGAAAATAATTGTTAGATAAAATCTGCTTTTCTTCTTCACACTCTTCCTTTTCAATTCGCGCATTTTCAACTCCAACATACTCTTCATTCAAAATTTCATTTTTAGTCTCTTTATTTTCAACTCCAACTATTTTCATTTTGTCATTTTCATTTTCAACTCCAACTATTTTCATTTCCTCATTTTCATTTTCAACTCCGTTGATTTCTTTTTTTTCTAAAATGCTCTTCTTCCATCGAACCTTCTTTGACTTCCTCTTTTCCCTTTTTGTTTTCATTCCATGTTGCAATTCGCTTAGATAATTGTTCCTGGTCACGATGTACTTGACTTGGGCTCAAAGGTGTTAGGATGATCTTTCTTCCTTCAAACATAAATGAGAACTGATTGGTGTAACTGTCATGAACTACTCTCTTGTCGTATTGCCACGGTTTCCCTAGAAGAATATGACTTGCACTCATAGGTAGTATGTCACACAAGACTTCATCTATGTATCTTCCAATGGAAAATGGAATTTTCACTTGCTTGTTGACTTCTAATTCTCATCCATCATGCAACCATTGTAGTTTATATGGATTTGGATGTTCGATGGTTTCAAGACCGAGTTGTTCTACCATCAAAGTGCTTGCTATGTTTGTACAACTTCCTCCATCAATTATTAAAGAGCAAATCTTGTTGTTCACATGGCATCTAGTGGAAAATGTTCTCCCTTTGTTGGTCTTCTTCACTCATCGCTTCTAATCTTAATGTTCTTTTCACAACGAGAACTTGTCCTGATGTGGAAGAAAAATCACAAGATTCTGGTGACATGGTTAGAATAATGAAAATAAAATCCTTACCCAATATGTTTCCCAACAAAGCCTCACTAATTCACTCCAAGGAAAATAACTCTCTTATGCTCTCTCCGTGTTTGCACTCTTAGGACTTAATGGCTTTTACTGTCCTCTTATGATCTCACAACTCTCTTGCCTCTTTCCACTCTTTCTCTCGTGTATAGTTCTTAGAAGAACTTACTCAAGACTTAGGCAAGTAAATTGTACTTGTGCGCCACTGAAATTGTTAGTTTAAACGAAAAAGAAAGGAAATAGGATGAAAAGAAAGGTTTAGAATGAAAAAAATAAAAACGGGGTTACTTACTTGACAAGAAAACTTACAACCTTCCTTCACCAACAATTAAATTCTTGAAGATGAAATGGCTTCTCGGCTTGATGTTGAAGATGATGTTGTTGTGTTTTCTCACCCTTGATCTTGTACTTTTGAATCTGATTTTCTTTTCTCTTTTTTTTGAAACTGACTTTTCTCGTTCTTTCTTTCTTCTTTTTTTAAACTGACTTTCTCTTTTCTTTCTTTCTTTCTTTCTTTTTTTTTTGCTCAAAAATTGAAAATGACAAAGTTTAGTCACTTACAATTGCTTGAATGGGCTTTTTGTTGCACTTTGCTTCTTCCACCAAAGCTCTGATTACCATATGATATGTGTCGATCTTGTTGATGATGCTGAATGACAAACTTTGATTGTAGGACCTAGGAAGTAAGCAAGTCTCTCGCAAGAAGTGGCTGCAAAATAAAGAATTAAGGATATATAGGATGAAAGGAATAGTTTAGGGATTGATTTGGAAGCGGAAGGATATGTGGTGTTGACAAGGGTGAATGGATGTTTAGAACGATTTGTGATGATGACAAAGGGGCGGGAATGATGATGGAATGAGAGGATATTTAAGGATGGTGATATGGTAAAAGGGAAATAGTATTTTAAAGATACTCAAGGAAGAAACTAGGTTATAGAAAACCTAATCCCGAATCTTATATTGATCTTCAAGGGATGGTGATAAACGAACTTTGACCCTTTTAGTATATTAAACTAAAAGAACCCGAAGTATCAAGATGGATAGAAAGGGGTTGACGCCACAAGTACAAAAAGGACTTGATAAGTTGATAAAGTTCTAAGAAGAACTAAACGAGAGAAAATTCTCATAAGTAATTTTATATAATCTGAATGGTGTGTTTACAAAATGAAATCCAAGTCCTATTTATAGTTTTCTAAGGGGTTTGTCGGAAATGACCTTTAACTATTCGGATAACCATTCATTTGAATGGTGTTTCCCTCCAAATCTATTCGAAGAGTTGTAAATTTTCGGTCCAACCTGCACAGTCTTCAGTAATTAGGCCATATCTCGAGCTCCCGATATCTGATTGATACAATTCAACATGAGCTGGATAAGAGATATGAGAACAACTTTCATGAAGACACCGAAACCCAGTTCTACTTGGATCTTGCTCGAAAATTGAAAACAAGTGGACCATCATGAATATGCCCAATGAAGAGTGATGCCTCTTTGTTTTGGCATGAAATTCATATTTCCCTCCAATGTGATACGAGGTAGCCTGTCGAAACGGACTTTCTTTGTAAGTTGTGGATCTAGGAATGTTGTAAGCAAGTTCCTGCAAAAGAAAAACATAAACAGTCAAGTGTTTACACTGATTACCTATATAGGAAATAAGTATAATAACTTGGGCGTTTGAAGAGAATTTTTACATTGTTTACCTATATAGGAAAACAATGAAGTAAAATAAAACGAAAAATGAAAGAGATAAGAAAAGTTGACGCTGGAACGGGATTTTTCACTGTTTACCAATATAGGAAACAATGGAAAGAAAAATAAAAATGAGAAAAAAAATAAAGAACAGAAAAGTTTGAACGTTTGAATGATATTCAAACTGGAAGATGAATGCTTCAAGAAACATCCATGGTAGCAATTCGAACGTTCAACAATGGTGAAGAAAGTTGCTGGATCGAATTGGACACGCTAAACTCGAAAGAACCTGCACAATATACTGAGCAAACCCGAATCGAATCTGTTTAACGTCAAAAGGACTTGGACCCTCTAGATAGAGATCTAGGAACCCAAAGTATCAAGAATTTGACAATCAAAAACAAGTTTGAATGTCAGAAAAGTTCTAAAAAGAACCAAATAAGAGAAAACTCTCAAATATAATTTTTATTCAAAAATGTGTAACCTTGTCTTTACAAAAATTTCAGAATATATAGGAGAATGAAAGGAGTTGGCCGAATTTGAATACTTGGCTGAAATTAAATTCAAATGCTTAATAACTTGCATCTAGGCTCCATTCATATCAGCCACATGTTTGGGCTCATAAAACACATTAAACATGTGTTAATTGTTTGAATTTGAATGAGAAACCCCTCATCCTTATCCTTTGTTGCCGTCCATCATTCCAAAAGAGGGTTGTGTTTGGCCTGCTCTTACACTGGCACACCTCTGTTTACCTATATTGGAAAACAGTACAAGAATCCATTTCGTAACTCACTGGTACACCTCTGTTTACCTATACTGGAAAACAGTACAAGAATTCATTTCGTAACTCACTAGTACACCTCTGTTTACCTATATTGGAAAACAGCATAAGGATCCATTCGTAAAACACAAGGTTGAAACACTTGTAAACTTATTCAAAAACACACAAGAACGTATAAATAAGTTAGAAACATAATAAACACTATCAAACCAAACCTTAAAACATACTTAATAGCATATATACATACCTAAACATATATAATAAGTAGTATAATCTAATATGTCACATATCAGCATGCAACACATTATAAAGCCTATGTTCTAAGGCATAAACATTATCGAATAAATCTGGAATTGAAGCACAAGTAATGAAAAGTACTTTCCTGAATTTCTTTGCCTTAGAACGAGTAATAGGTCCTTGTGGCAAGACCTCCAGATCATATTGTGCTTGCATTGATGTGCTCACATCATTCCCCCCTTCTTGAAAAGGATTTGACCTCAAATCTGCAGAATCATCATAAGGGGTTAAATCAGAAACATTAAATGTGGCACTTACAGTGTACTCGCCCGGTAAGTCTATCTTGTAGGCGTTGTCATTCACTTTCGCCAACACCTGAAAAGGACCATCTCCTCTTGGTAACAACTTTGACCGTCGTTCGACTGGAAAACGTTCTTTTCAAAAATGAACCCAAACCCAATCACCAACATCGAAGTTGACTCGCTTCTTCCTTTGTTTGCTTGCTTTTCATATTGTTGAGTCCTTCGTTCTAAATTCTCCTTCACCTGTTGATGCAACTTCTTCACATATTCTGCTTTTGTTTGACCGTCCCTGTTCGTCACTTGTTCCTGTAGCAAAGGTAACAAATCTAGAGGCGTAATAGGGTTAAAACCATAAACAACCTCAAATGGTGACATCTTAGTAGCAAAATGTACAGCATGATTATACGCAAACTCAACATGTGGCAAACAATCTTCCCAAGTCTTGATATTCTTTTTAATGAACGAACAAAGTAAAGTAGATAAAACTGTGTTAACAACCTCAGTTTGTCCATCAGTCTGAGGATGGCAAGTAGTAGAAAACATGAGTTTCGTACATAATTTGCTCCAAAGAGTCCTCCAGAAGTGACTCAAAAACTTTACATCCCTGTCAGAAACAATCGACCTAGGAATACCATGCAAACGTACATCTCTAAAGAATAAGTTAGCCACATTAACAGCATCATCGGTCTTATGGCATGCAATAAAATGTGCCATCTTAGAGAACCTATCAACCACAATAAAAATACTATCTCTACCTGTCCTAGTTCTTGGCAATCCCTAAAAAAAATCCATAGAAATATCAGTCCAAGGAGAATCAGGAATAGGTAAAAGTAAGTACATACCATGTGGTGAAACCTTCGATTTTGCTTTCTTACATGTCACACAATGTTCACAGTACCTTTCAATGTCTCTACGCATCTTAGGCCAAAATAGATGTTCTTTCAATGTTTGTAACGTCTTGGTGACTCCAAAGTGACCCATCAATCCACCCTCATGTGCTTCACGGATCAGAATATCACTCATTGAACCCTGTGGAATGCATATCCTATTTTCTTTGAAAAGATAACCATCATGCCTGTAAAACTTTCCATCTGCACCTTTCTCACAAGCATTATACTTATCTCTAAAATCAGAATCATCAACATACAAGTCACGGATATATGCAAATCCAATCAAATGTGAATCAAGGTAATTCAAAAGTACATATCTACGTGATAAAGCATCAGCAACGACATTATCTTTACCCTTTTTGTAACGTATGACATAAGGAAAAGACTCCAAAAATTCAACCCATTTAGCATGTCGCTTATTCAATTTATGATGACCTATGATATATCGTAAAGCCTCATGATCAGTGTGAATCACAAACTCCTTAAGCAACAAGTAATGCTGCCAAGTCTCCAATGTCCGAATCAGTGCATACATCTCCTTATCGTAGACTGGATAATTTAATGTTGCTCCACTAAGCTTTTCACTGAAGTATGAAATGGGCCTCTTTTCCTGCATTAACACAGCGCCTATACCAACTCCAGAAGCATCACATTCAATTTCAAAAGTTTTATCAAAGTTAGGTAAGGATAACACAGGTGACTTTGTCAAACAATTCTTAATTTTCAAAAAGGCATCTTCTTGTTCTTTACCCCATAAGAAGTTGGAATTCTTCTTAATAATCCTGGTTAAGGGTGCGGTAATAGAACTGAAGTTAGGAACAAACCGTCGATAAAAACTAGCTAAACCATGAAAAGATCTAACCTGAGTAATCGATGTCGGTCGTGGCCATTCCTGAATTGCCTTTATCTTTTCATGATCGACTTCAACACCCTGTGCACTAACAATGTCAAGAATTGTAAGTTTGTCAGTACAAAACACACATTTCTCTATGTTACCAAACAATCTTTCTTCTCGCAAAGTCTGCAAAACAGCTCTCAAATGTTCAACATGATCCTATAAAGTCTTGCTATAAATCAAAATATCGTCAAAATATACAACACAAAATTTACCAATAAAGGATCGCAGAACATAGTTCATCAATCACATAAAAATACTAGGTGCATTAGTTAAACTAAAAGGCATTACTAACCATTCGTACAAACCTAGCTTTGTTTTGAAGGTTGTCTTCCATTCATCGCCTTCTCGCATGCGAATCTGATGATATCCACTCTTTAGATCAATTTTCGAGAAGATGACGGCTCCACAAAGCTCGTCCAACATATCATCAAGTCTGGGAATAGGATGACGATACTTAATTGTAATCTGATTCACAGCTCTACAATCTACGCACATCCTCCAAGACCCATCTTTCTTCGGCACTAACAATACCAGAACAGCACACGGACTCAGACTCTCTCGAATATAACCCTTCTCCATCAATTCTGTCACTTGTCTTTGAAGCTCTTTTGTCTCTTCAGGGTTAGTTCGATAAGCTGGTCGATTTGGAATAGTAGCACCTAGGATAAAGTCAATCTGGTGCTCAATGCAACGAAGAGGTGGCAATCCCCTTGGTGTTTCTTCCGGAAACACATCCTTAAATTCCTGCAAAAGGGAAACAATTGATGCAGGCAAATCAGAAGGAAAGTCAGTCAATAAACAATAATCTTTAAACATTAAAATAAACAAAGATTGGTAAGAGGAAAGACATTTCCTGATTTCTCGACTGCTTGCATAAACATTCATCTTTTTCTTCTCCTTTGTAGCTTCCTTACTCTTTTTCAAGCTTGCTTGATCTTCCACCACTTGACTCGGTGTCAAAGGAGCCAAAGTAATCTTTTTACCTGTATGCATAAAAGAGTATCGATTTATAAAACCATCATGCATAACCTTCTTGTCATACTGCCAAGGGCGTCCCAAAAGAAGGTGAGTAGCATCCATCGACACAACATCACAAAGGACCTCGTCCTTGTAACTTCCAATCGAAAATGGTATAACAACTTGTTTTGTTACTTTAAGTTCTCCACCATCATTCAACCATTGCAATTTGTAAGGATTCGGATGTTTTGTTGTCTTGAGACCTAACTTGTCAACCATCACTGAACTGGCAACATTAGTACAACTACCGCTATCAATAATCACAACACATACCTTATCTTGAACTTTACATCGCGTGTGAAAGATATTTTCGCGTTGTTGTTCATCCTGAACCTGTTGCACACTCAGACTACGTTTAACAACCATAATTTCCATTACCTTACCAGTCTCAGCAACTTCTAGGACATCTTCTTTATCATCTTCATCAAGGGTCTCATGTGGTTCTTCTTCAGAATCTGACTCGATCTCTCCATCATCTCGCATCAACATAACCCTACGATTAGGACATTGGCTAGCAACATGTCCTCGACCAAGCCACTTAAAACATTGAATATCTCTCGATCGTTCTTGTACCACTACTTTTTGTTTACCACGCCCATTATCAACAACGGGAGGCTTTGGTTTGCTGGACTCGCCTTGTTCTTGAATCCGAAGTGGCGCTTGTGGTGCTTATTTCCTAGCATGGTTAGGGGTATACAATGGATTCGTAACAGATTTAAATGGAGTAGTATTACCTCGAGTAGAAACTTTTCTACGTTGTTGTCGCTCAATTTTCTTCGCCATATGCACCATGTCATCCAATTCGACATAATGCTGCAATTCAACAACGTTAGCAATTTTAGAAGTCAAACCTGCCATAAACCGAGCCATAGTTGCTTCACGATCCTCAACTATGTTCGCACGCATCATGGACATCTCCATTTCCTTGAAATAGTCCTCGACACTCCTATTGCCCTGTTTCAAAGTTTGTAACTTCTGAAATAAATCACGATGATAGTGAGAAGGAACAAACCGTTTCCGCATGATACGCTTCATTTCGTCCCATGTTCTCACTGGTCCTTCACCCGTACGTTGTCGACTAACCAATAATTGATCCCACCACAATAGTGCATAGTCAACAAACTCCAAAGTTGCTAGTCGTACTTTCTTTTGTTCCGAGTAATTGTAACACTCGAAAACGTGTTCAACCTTATTTTCCCATGTCAGATATGCATCTGGATCTGAACGTCCCTGAAAAGAAGGTATAGCAACTTTTACGTTAGAAATATTATCATCAACTACACGTCCTGGTCGTTGATTCATCCGTGGTGATTGTTCAACGTCATTTTCATCATGATTCTCATTATGGACAGATTGGGAACCACCCTCATCTATCTTGTCCAAATGAGACTGCAAAGACTCTAATGCATTCTCTAATAGACGTTGCATAGTACGTGTAAAAGCCTGCATTTGCAAATCTGGTGGTTGGTCTCCACCATGACTACGATCATCTGACCCTGTCATATTAAAACAAAAGAAAACACAAAGAAGCACAAATAACGAGTTAAGTAAAACAAAAATAAAAGTCCTCACTGCACACCCACAAAACCTCTCGGTTTTCACTCCAAAGAAAAATATGCACTCAAAATGTAACACTCAGCGCTCGTGTTTCACTCGGGAGAATGCTTGAATGGCTCTTTTTGTCTCCCCTTCTGTTCTCACAACACTCAGTGCCTTTTTCCCTTACAATTTCTCAATTTTCAGTTCTTTAAAGGACTAAACCAACGTTTTCAAACCTGTTACAAATGTGTTACTAACAAGAAACACAAATAAGGAAAAACGAAGATAAAACAAAGAAAAAAAAAGAAACAAAAGTAAAAGGGCTGGAAATTGGCAAAAAGGAAATAAAAAGATGGAAATGTAATTCTTACTACAAGGAAGTGCTTTACAAAGCTCCTATCACCGAACAAACAAGAACAATTCGTTTCGGTTGATTTCCAAGCACTTCGAATCACATAGTAGAAGAACTTGTACATTCATCTTGATTTTACAATAAGAATACACTTTCTTTTTTTCAATTTCTTTGCAATATTTGAATCTGATTTTTTTTTATTTTCGATTTTTTTTCTATTTTTTTGACTTTGACTTTGATTTTTTTTTAGTCAAACTTTGACTTCGACTTTTTTTTTAATTTTATTTTTTTTTTTGTATTTTTCTTTTGTACTAAATTGCAAAAAAAGTACAACAAATCCGAACCTAAGCTCTGATACCATATGATACGAGGTAGCCTGTCGAAACGGACTTTCTTCGTAAGTTGCAGATCTAGGAATGTTGTAAGCAAGTTCCTGCAAAAGAAAAACATAAACAGTCAAGTGTTTACACTGATTACCTATATAGGAAATAAGTATAATAACTTGGGCGTTTGAAGAGAATTTTTACATTGTTTACCTATATAGGAAAACAATGAAGTAAAACAAAACGAAAAATGAAAGAGATAAAAAAGTTGACACTAGAACGGGATTTTTCACTGTTTACCAATATAGGAAACAATGGAAAGAAAAATAAAAACGAGAAAAAAATAAAGAACAGAAAAGTTTGAACGTTTGAATGATATTCAAACTGGAAGATGAATGCTTCAAGAAACATCCATGGCAGCAACTCGAACGTTCAACAATGGTGAAGAAAGTTTCTGGATCGAATTGGACACGCTAAACTCGAAAGAACCTGCACAATATACTGAGCAAACCCGAATCGAATTTGTTTAACGTCAAAAGGACTTGGACCCTCTAGATAGAGATCTAGGAACCCAAAGTATCAAGAATTTGACAATCAAAAACAAGTTTGAATGTCAGAAAAGTTCTAAAAAGAACCAAATAAGAGAAAACTCTCAAATATATTTTTTAATAAAAAATGTGTAACCTTGCTTTACAAAAATTTCAGAATATATAGGAGAATGAAAGGAGTTGGCCGAATTTGAATACTTGGTTGAAATTAAATTCAAATGCTTAATAACTTGCATCTAGGCTCCATTCATATCAGCCACATGTTTGGGCTCATAAAACACATTAAACATGTGTTAATTGTTTGAATTTGAATGAGAAACCCCTTCATCCTTATCCTTTGTTGCCGTCCATCATTCCAAAAGAGGGTTGTGTTTGGCCTGCTCTTACACTGGCACACCTCTGTTTACCTATATTGGAAAATAGTACAAGAATCCATTTCGTAACTCACTGGTACACCTCTGTTTACCTATACTGGAAAACAGTACAAGAATCCATTTCGTAACTCACTAGTACACCTCTGTTTACCTATACTGGAAAACAGCACAAGGATCCATTCGTAAAACACAAGGTTGAAACACTTGTAAACTTATTCAAAAACACACAAGAACGTATAAATAAGTTAGAAACATAATAAACACTATCAAACCAAACCTTAAAACATACTTAATAGCATATATACATACTTAAACATATATAATAAGTAGTATAGTCTAATATGTCACATATCAGCATGCAACACATTATAAAGCCTATGTTCTAAGGCATAAACATTATCGAATGAATTTGGAATTGAAGCACAAGTAAGGAAAAGTACTTCCCTGAATTTCTTTGCCTTAGAATGAGTAATAGGTCCTTGTGGCAAGACCTCTGGATCATATTGTGCTTGCATTGATGTGCTCACATCACAATGAGTGGCGCCCAAACATGTTTCCCTCCATGGCTGATCGGTTGTGTCCCTTGCGGAGGGAATATGTCCTTCCATGGTTGAGCTGAAGGTTGTAGGGTGAGTTGAGATGAGCTGATTGAGCTGAGAGTGAGCTAACTTGAGCTGAGCTAGCTAGCTGACTTAGCTAGCTCAAATCTTGCTTCCAATTGCAAAGCTTAATATATCCGCTTCAATGAGTGTAGTATTTCCAAAATACTTGAAAATTTGTGAAGAATGTTTTTCGAGTGAAGTTGTCTTTAGCAAGCAATTTTTTGTAACTAAGCATCCACCATCTCGAGAAATTGTCAGGTTTGATCTTTTTAATCCTCGAGATTTTATTTCTTTTCTTACTAATACAATTTTAATTGTAGAAGTTGAAAGGATATATAAGTTTGAGAAGGAGCTACACCAAAAGGAATTCAGAGAATTGTTTTGAAGAGGCATATCAAAAGAGTAGATCAAAAACGTCAAGCAACAACCATCAATTAGGATCATCAAGTATCCTCCATGGTTTGAAACTTCCTTTGACTTTGTAAAATTATTCCCTAGAACTATTTTATCTTTCAGGAAAGAAGATCAAATAGAGTTAGTACCGAGAACCAACATCTCAGAACAAGAATTCCAATCCTTTTGCAACATTCGTATGATTAGCAAGTATGTGAAACATGAATTGTCTACTCAATCAAGAGCGATCATTTGGAAGAGCATGAAGAAGTGGGGGATTATTTTCCTTGTTTTAAATTAGTGTGCAACCCTTTAACACCATCAACGTGTTATTACCCATAATTTAAAAATATTAGCACATTTGAGCTTCCTAACCATTCATTTTTGTTTTCTTTTCCAACTAATCTTATTGAGATTGTAGATGATCAAAGAAAGTTTCAATCAGTGCGAGCACTACATCTAAAAATGAGAGGAAATAAAGAAAAGAGAGCCAAGCCTGACGAGAATAGATTTTCCAAGAAGTGGGAGCGAACTATCTTTGAACCAGGAGATTGGTTTTGGATTAGAAATCGAATTAAGAAGTTTCCAGCCTTACGAAAGTCAAAATTATTTCCATATATAGCAAGAGTCGATTTGGGGACAAATCGCTTTCAAGAAGGGGGAATGATGTGATCCAATCCAGCACCAAACTTTTTGGGGTCTTGCTCATATGAAAGAAGAAGTCACAAGATTTAAACACTTGTGGCAAAGTCGATGATCTTAACAATTCAAGTTCAAACATGCTTTTTCAAGCCTTTTATTTGAACTTGGAGCCTTGGCCATCTTTTGAACAAATGCAGCATGTTACTTTTGCATTTTAATACATGCATTTGAGTGTTAGCTTAGGAGTGTGTTGCTTGTAGTTGCATGAGCATTTAGCTTGCATGAGTTTACATTATTTTGCATATTTATTCTACATTTTTATCATAAATAAATAAGGTTTATTGTTCATTTATGTTTGTTTAGAACATTTAAGCATGTTAGTTCTTTTAAGCTTGTTAGTTTAATTAATGCATGTCATTTCATGCATGTTAGTCCATTTAAAGTCTAAGAGCTTATTGATGTTTGTTAGTTCATTAAGTAAGTTAGTTCATTTAATTAAACTGGTTCATTTAATTTAACTAGCTCATTAATTTTCTTCCAAACATTTACTTTATTGAATAAAGATGTTATCTAATGGTTGCTCATATATTTTCAGCTAGGGTACTCATTTGGGATTAAATGGTTGATCATTTTCTACAAGAATGACAAGTCATTTACCACCAATTGAAGACACTTGAAGACACCATGATGTCTGATCAGTTTCAAGACATTCAAGGGAGATTTACACTACTTTAACACCACATAAAGCTTATCAGTTTTTTATCAGAGAAGACATGCAATGAAAGCTTTTATTATCATCACTTAAGGGAGAGTAAAGGCAAGAATTAAAGCAACACTTAAGGAGGGAGTTCAAGGAATATCAGTCAACTTGTTCTCCATTTTTGGATTAGATATGGGCATATTTCAGTCTTGATATCTTCTTCAAACTTATTCCCATATTTCTTAGCTTTCCAATGCACTTTAAATCACCTCAATCCGATATTAGGAGCTTAAGATATGATTAAATTAGTGAAGACAATGCATGCTAGAAATTCAGTATGGGAATAGTCACATGATGCTTGTTGAACAAATTCAAGAGGCCATTCAATTGCTTAATTTCAATGTTTTATCAACAACCCATTAAAGGAGGATGAATGACAACTTAATCAAGTTCATTAGCCCAAGGGTTTCTCCATGTTGATGATATGTATGCCTACATTCATCCTATGAATGTCCACATTCATCCTTTTTAGATCAAACCTTTTGGCTATCAATTAGAGATAGGATAACCTACAAATTAATACGCCTTTAACACTAGAATAATGAGTCTTTAATCTTTGTCTAGGTCAATCAATTTGTTATTGTCTTACACCTATAAATAGACACTCATTCCATTGTAAAAATAGAACTTTTGGCATATATTACAACTTGAGAGTGTTTCTCTTTTATAGTTCTTTTTGAACATTATCGGCTTGCAAGATTGTTCTTGTAGCATTCATCACTTTTCATCTTTTTATATTGCTGGTTCCTAGTTCTTATAACTAGAGGGTCACAATCCATTAACCTTTCACCCAAGTTACGGCTTAAAAACTCTTAAGGAACGTGTCTTCATTTTTTAGTTTTGGTTTCTCCTTTGTTTACGCCACACCATCAATTACATTCCTTCTCTTCACTTTCATCATCCATATATATCCATATTTTCCATACGTCATCCTAAACACAATAACCATCTTATCATCATTCCATTTCACCATACTATCTATCCATTTCATATCATCTTGTAAGTTCTATTTCAAAATTCTTATTTTTCATTTCATTTACTTACTAGAATCACGATCGGGAAATCATATATACAAATTTGGATATTCCGCAACCGGATTCGTATCAGACTTGTACGCTATAAACATAACAAACTGACCAAAAAATGAGATTAAATCATATTACATGAGTTCAAATAGTTAAAATAGAGCTTTTGAACATGATTAAACAACTTATTCTCAAATTTGAAACACTTTACTCGGTTTAAATTCCAATGTGATCACTATAAAGCTCCTTTAGATATACACACTTTAAACCTAACAAAAGGGCCGCAAAATAAGAATAAATCAAAACTTCATGAGTTCAAATAGATAAGTATGGACTTTGGAACCAAATTATACAACTTAATCTTAATTTTAGAGCAATTTACTCGGTTAAAATTGCAATGGGTTCACTAAATAGCCCAATGAGACATGGATGCTTTAAGCCTAACAAACCGGCCAGAAAATACAATTTAATTAAATTACAGGAGTTCAAATAGTTAATTATGAGCTTTTGAATATGATTAAACCACTTAATGTCAATTTTAGAGCACTTTACTTTGTTTAAATTCTAATGTGATAACTATAAAGCTCATTTACATATGCACATTATGAATCTAACAAAACGGACGCAAAATAAAAATAAATCAAAAATTCATGAGTTTAAATAGATAATTATGGACTTTGGGACCAAATTATACAACTTAATATTAATTTTAGAGCATTTTACTCGGTTAAAATTGCAACGGGTTCACTAAATAGCCCAATGAGACATGAACGCTTTAAAGCCAACAAACCAGCCAAAAAAATACGATTTAATTAAATTATAGGAGTTCAAATAGTTAATTATGAGCTTTTGAATATGATTAAGCCACTTAATGTCAATTTTAGAGTACTTTACTCTGTTTAAAATCTAATGTGATCACTATAAAGCTCGTTTAGATATGCACACTTTAGACCTAACAAAATGGACGCAAAATAAGAATAAATCAAATTTCATGAGTTCAAATAGATAAGTATGGACTTTGGAACCAAATTATACAACTTAATCTTAATTTTAGAGTAATTTACTTGGTTAAAATTACAACAGGTTGGTTGTTGTTTTCTCTCCTCTCCATTTCTCTCCTCTCCCTCTCTGACGCCCACCCCTTCACCATGCCTTCTCCTCCCCTTTCTTCCCTTTTCGCGTTCTCCTCTATGGAGATCAACACTGTTTCTACTTCCATGGAACCACTTCCCATGCTAGGAGGAAGAATCAAGCAGCCGCTCAAATCCTTCAACCTATTTCGGCCGGTATATTATGGTACCACTTCTTTATTCCCTTTTTTGGTTTTTTCTGTCTCTATTATTATCCGGTGGTTCATCGGCACAAAAGCTTTTTATTCTTACAAAAACTTGAATCTTGGGGAGACTAGTTCATGGATCTAGATGATCCATGAAACCGTTTTCGTTACTTCAGATGCTTTATCTTTCTTGTGCAGTTTACGTACTGATCTATTTTATGCCGTTTTTGCTCCCTTTTCCATTTTAGCTATTATTTACAAGATATGGGTTTTCATCTCATGTCATTACGTTTTCATTCCAAACACATTAACTTGTATTCTTCATCAATCGATTACTCGGATATCTATCACTCTCCATGCCGATCTCTCCACCCTAAATGGTTTTAGCAACCATGGCATGCTATGGATTCACAAGAACGACTTTTTCAGGTATCTCATAGCCACTGACATTCCTTACTCTTCTAAATACCGTGCTGCCCCTGGATTCCTTGATCTTTTGTTTTTTAGTTTGGTCAAAAAGTTTTCGAAGGAAGTGGATTCCGAATTAAATTCTTTTACTTTCATCTATCTTTATTACTTACTCCCTATTCGACTATGTTTGTGGAACATACTTTGCTCCTTGCCGTGTATCCATGACCGCCATATGGTAATCTTGAATTCAGTCTTAAAATTTCCCGAGTATCCTTCTGGAGATCAACCTTTGACCAAGCTTTTTTCCTCCGGTTCTCACTTTTCTTTGATTTTGTTATCTTTAAGTCCACTAGGGTTTTTGATCAGCAAGGTTTTTATTTATCTGGCAGGGTTGACCACTCACGTTTTATTCTTTCTGCCTTCTCGCTTTTTCTGGTAGTTTTTCTCTTTTGCTTGCTTTCTATCTGGAAGCGACACAAACAAGGGACGATTTGGAGTATTAGAAAGAAGTCAAACTTAATTGCTTTGTCTCCACGACTGCAATGCCATGCACAAGAGTGCATGCACGGCTTTTCGGTGCTATGCCATCCTGTCCTGGATTCCAATTCATATAGCTCAAACTTATTGTGCACTCAATCTTGTTTTCGGTGAACACATTTGATAACAAATGCTATAGACTCAATGTCAGATATGATTTCTTGGTCCTCAAGGCAATCACATCTAACCAACTCCTTCTTTGGTACTTTTCGGTGGATGTTGACTTACTGTTTGGTCTCTTATACTGTACATGTTCTCGATATTGGTCTCTTTTTTCATCTTCCTATAGTATTTTCTACCAATCTCTCTATGTTCAAAATGGTTCGGATCAACGATGTCTCAACCTTAACAAGCCTTTCATTGGCGATTTTAGTAGCTTTAAGAACCTGCATTGACGATTGTATTCTTCCTAGGGCTATACTCGTTTTATCGACTAAAATTGATATACACATACCACATATCGACTATTCTGACTGCCTTCCGGCTGTCTCCCGCACTCTACACATTCGTTTGGTTTTTTCATTGGTAAGTGTCCCATATACTCATTATTTGGTTTCGTTATATTTTATATCTGATTCATCAAATCTTCAAAAGTTTGGATCAAAGTGCACTTTAATTAGGTATTCTAAATTCATTTTTTCTTTATACTGGTCTCATCCCTCTATCTCAACTATGGTTGTTCTTTTTTTTTCTGTATTCTAACCCTTTTACGGGATCTTACCAACACCTCTCATGGTGTAGATCTTGTTAAAATCATAAATATACCACCCTCCAAGAGGGATTACTCCAACACTATCTCCGGTGGATACCTCCTTTTGGTTTTAATTGCTCCTATTTTATGCCTACTTCTTAGTCTTTATATACTCATTACAAGACTCATATTCAAACTAAAATTTCTTATCAAGAGTTTGTTACTTGTATTACTTCTCTTGCATACACTCTTCATGAACTCTATTATACTAAATCTACTGTGTTACAATCTCCTTATAGTCCTCATGACTTCTAATCTCCTTATTCTTTCCAATATCTTGTCCTATTTTTAATATTATCTTCTCACTTTTTACTTATTTAAAAGTATTTCATTTGTTTTCAAATTTCTACAACTTTATCTATACTAAATTGTTATCACAATCCTGGTATACTTCAAACTCTCTTTTCACTCATATATATAACCGTCCATTCCTCCCATACTTTCTCACATACAATACAAACCACACGCCTATCCCTCTTCTTTTCTCTCAACTATTCTTTTACTTTCACAAACCAATTAACAATGGACTCCAAAACCTTTCTTCAACAACTTGGAAATTTTCAGTTCACCGATGATAAACAGGCTGCCATCTTTCAACCAAGTATCTCTTGGGATTCCTCTGAAGAGGAAACACAATCTACCCTACTTGGGAATATCATATCCTTTAAGGATATCGATGACCAGGTGATTATCAAAGCTTTCACTGAAATCTGGAACCCGACCAAACTGGTGTCTATGCGAATTATGAAACCTCATGTGTTTCTCATCCGGTTTAAAGATGAGAAGATTAATGAGGATATCCTGGCCAGGGGACCTTGGACCTATAAGGATGAATGGTTAGCTCTAGCTCAATATAACCCCACTATCAGTCTTGATGAGCACTCCTTTACGACGATGAACATTTGGGTGCGTATCTATAACATTCCCCCAATCCTTCTTGCTTTGGAGGAATTGGCCCACAACACAAGCGAATCCCTTGGGACCATAATTGGAACAGTAACGAAAATCGATACAAGGAAAATTGATTTCAATATGATTGACTATCTCCACATCGGATTAATACTAGATGCTACCAAACCAATTAAGCTATGTGTTGCTATCGGTGGGGGGCCTTCTACAAGGTTTTGCCTACTTCAATACGAACGTCTCCCTACCATATGTCACTGTTGTGGCAAGATTGGTCATTCCATGGATTTTTGTCCCACCCCAATCGAGGCTCGGCCCGAACAACTCCAATATGGTGACTGGCTTCTCTACATTCCTAAGAAGAAGGATGTACAACCTACACAAAAAGGACGTATCCGTTATATTACCAAGGCTCCCGCCAATACCCAGCTAGCACCAACATCCTCCCAAACTTTCGCCAATACAAATGACAAAGGTAAAGCCCCTATGCCATCTCCTCTAGTTAATGATCATGATTTAGCTCCAAGTAACGAACCTCCACAGACTATTTCGAAAGGCCTCGACTTCTTCCAACCGTTGCAAGTAGACTACCCGCCCGTCGGTGTCCTCCTCATCCATTACAAATGGTTTTTCCTGAACAAGAATCTAATGTTATTACATGGTAAAAGGCTAATGACGACACCGGAGAGGTGAGCCTGCTGGACCCAGAACTCCTTGACTTGGAGACTAAACTCGCTAATGACCATGCCTTCCAGGAGGCAGCCGAATGGCTTGACACTGAGCCGAATCCAAAACGAGTTGTTCGTCCTACTCCAAAAAGAGGTACCAAAAGAACTCTGCCTTCTAATAAGGGTAACAGGACTAAACGGACCAAGCCTACAAACAAGATATCTACTGAAAAAGCTGGGATGAGCAACGCAAAAAACTCTCCAGCGGAGGTTGATGTTGATCAACCCCGCCGAGCTAAATGAAAATTTTATATTGGAACTGTTAGGGTCTTGGCAACACTTAGGCAGTTCTCTCTCTACAACGTGTTGTCTCTAAGCATGATGTCGATTTTATTTTCCTTTGAGAAACTAGGTTAAACAGACATAATTTGGATTGTATTAGGATCAAGTTAGGAATGCATGATTGCATTGCTATTGAACCCAGCCCTACTTGTACAGGGCTTTTTATTATTTGGAATAATAAAACTTTTGTTGATTTACTTTCTTACTAGAATTGCCATATTGATGTTATTATTTCATTCGAGCAAACATAATTCCATTTTTCTGATTTCCATGGATTTCTTGAAATAGCGAACAAATACAAAACTTGGCATTTAATAGACACTTTACAATCTGCTTCTTCCCTTCCATGGCTTTTAGGGCGGGATTTTAATGAAATTCTACATGATAATGAAAAAACGAGGCGGAACTCGTTGTGCGTGATCGCAAATTAATAATTTCATAGATTGTCTTACTACAAATGACCTTTATGATTGTAAACCAAAGTCAGGATGGTTCACTTCGTGATACATGTTCCATACGTCATATTCAAGGAAGAGATTAGCTTACCTTCCCACTTGGCCCAATCACTCGATTCAAGTCCAAACAATTCTGGGATAAGCTGAATATTGTTGTCCAAGGATTCTTGAGCAAGGGATTACAAACTTGTATGAAGACCAAAAAATTCCATGGAGAAAGCTATTATTCATCATATTTCAAAGACAATTGCGTCACACAAACCCAAATTGAGGGCCCAAATGAAGTACATGACCAGATTGTATTTAAACCTCCTTAATAGGTCATTTATAATTTGTGTTATTTTGGCCCAATACTACATTATGAAGTTTGGGTCAAATCTTTTAATTAAGGCCAATTAGAAATCAAATTTATTTAGGTAATAAGGCCTTTAGAATAAGATAATATCATCCTCAAACATACAATATCCACCACTCTCCATGCTGCCCCATCACTTCATTTAATCTCCACCGTTCGTGTGAACATCCAAGGGACCAGAATTGAAGCTATCTTTTTCTCCTTCAATCAAGGCATCTCCAACATGGAAAGTCAAAGACCAAGGGAGCCATTTATGCATCAAGGAAGGAAATAACAAGATTCTCATGCCATTAATATTTCCAAATTTCTATAATTTTAATTATTATTTCCAATTATGTTTAGTCATCCTTCACCTATAAAAGGATGTGCCTTCCATGCTCTGTAGTCACTCAATTTCCTCCTGATATATAAAATACTTGGTTAGTTTATTTTTGCAAGTGTTGATAGCTTGTATCTTCGAAGATTTCTTCAACATAGTTGATACGGGGCTGGTTGTGAAGAAACAACATTCCTCGTTCATTCACGGACCTAGGATTGTAGCAAGTATTCCTCTGTAGCAAAAACAAACATGGTGTTGTGTTAGGATATTAAAAAAGACTTAAAATAAAAAGAAAAATCATAATTGAAGGAGAAAGAAGTTGCCGGAAATTTTTGGACAGATTTGAAGGTTGAAGATGAAGTTCTTCAAGCATTCATCAATGGCAGCAATGTTCTTGAAGTTTGAACAAACTCCAAGGAAGAACCCGAACAATCTACTGAACGGACCCGAACCTTATCTTGAATCTATTCGAAAATGGACTTGGACCCTTCAATTATCGAACAATTGAGAACCCGAAGTATCAAGTAACTTGACAACAATTTAGAATTGATAGTCAAGGAAAAGTTCTAAAAAGAACCAGGTTTGAGAGAAAATCTCACAAAGTAATTTATTCATCAAAAGTCTAACCTTGTCTTTACAAAATTATGGAAATATGTAGGAATAAAGGAGAAGTTGGCCAAAATTGAATTTGTGGCCAATATTTGAACGAAAATAACTAAAATATATCACTCAAGGCTTCATTTAATTTCAGCCAAGTGATTTGGCACATAAAACACATTTATACACTCTGCCCAGAAATGCCCGGATCCTATCCGAAAAGTCATCACAAGTTGGCTGACTTTCCAGACATTTCAAAATGATTCAGTTTTCTGCCTGATGTGCATTGCTTTAGTCCTCTCATGCATGTATCATTCCCCCACTCCTCAAAAAGATTCATCCTCGAATCTAAACCGATGATTGGAGTAAATTCATCAAGGTACCGTGGAAGAGAAGTCGTCTTAAAGAATCCTTGTGCTATGTTTCTTTTTCCAATGTGATTTACAAGTGACTTCTCATTTGCAGCGTCATCATAATTTTGGTTGAAAGACAAATCATTCTCGTTTTTAGGCTATTTACCCTCTTCTAACTCAGTTTCCATATCCCCCTCACAAAAAGTCTGAATTTCATCAAAGTACATTTGTTTGGGAGAACTAACTTTTTTAGAGTCCACAACTAGGTCTAGCAAACTTTTTGTTTCAGCACATTTTGCGGGTTCTTCTTTGTTTGGTTGTTTACTATCACTTTGGACTAGGGATGATTGTTCTTCTTTCGAATTTGTTTTACGAGAGTCTAATATGATAATAACAAGGCTTTGAAAAGATGAAACTTGAGATGTACCTTTATAAAATGAAGAGTATTCCTTTCAATGAGCCTTAGACTTCTGCAATTGATGTTCAAGTGGATTGCTTCTTCGACTACATCCATAAGAGTATCATATGGCTGGAATTCATTGTTGGCAATCTCTATATTCAGCCCGTGGTACGAATCCGGTTGCGGAATATCCGAATTTGTATTTGTGATTGTCCGATCGTGATTCTAGTAAGTAACTAAAATGAAAAATAGGAACTTTGAAATGAAACTCACAAGATGATATGAAATGGAATGATGATAAGAGGGTTGTTGTGCTTAGGATGAAGTATGGAAACAAAGGAGGAACCAACACTAAAAAGTGAAGACCTGTTCCTTAAGAGTTTTTAAACCGTGACTTGGGTGAAAGGCTAATGGATTGTGACCCTCTAGTTATAAGAACTAGGAACCAGCAATATAAAAAGATGAAAAGGGATGAATGCCGCAAGAACAATCTTGCAAGCTGATAAAGTTCAAAAAGAACTATAAAAGAGAAACACTCTCAAGTTATAATATATGCCAAAAGTTCTATCTTTTACAATGGATTCAGTGCCTATTTATAGGTGTAAGGCAACAATAAATTGATTGACCTAGACAAAGATTAAAGGCTCATTATTCTAGTGTTAAAGGCCTATTAATTTGTAGGTTATCCTATCTCTAATTGATAGCCAAAAGGTTTGATCTAAAAAGTATGAATGTAGACATACATATCATCCACATGGAGAAACCCTTGGGCTAAAGAACTTGATTCAGTTGTCATTCATCCTCCTTTAATGGGCTGTTGATAAAGCATTGAATTCTGCAATTGAATGGCCTCTTGATAAAGCATTGAATTCTGCAATTGAATGGCCTCTTGAATGTTTGGAATAAACATCTTGTGACTATTCCCGTATAGAATTTCCAACATGCACTATCTTCAATAATTTAATCATATCATAAGCTCCTGATATCGGATTGAGGTGATTCAAAGTGCGTTGGAAAGCTAAGAAATAGGGGAATAAGTTTGAAGAAGATTTGAAGACTCAAATATGCCCGTATCCAATCCAAAAATGGTGAACAAGTTGACTGATATTACATGAACTCCCTCCTTAAGTTTTGCTTTAATTCTTGCCTTTACTCTCCCTTAAGTGGTGATAATGAAGGCTTTCATTGCATGTATTCAATAATAAAAAACTGATAAACTTTATGGTGTGTTAAAGTAACTCTTAAGTAGTGTTTAGTAGCTCTTTAAGTGGTGCATTTAGGAGCTCTTCAATGCCTTGTAACATTGTTGAAACTGACAGTCTTTATGTGGTGTAAATCTCCCTTGAATGCCTTGAAAACTGATCAGCCATCATGGTGACTTCAATTGGTGGTAAATGACTTGTCACTCTTGTAGAAAATGATCAGCTATTTGATCCCAAATGAGTACCCTAACTGAAAATATATAAGCAGCCATTAGATACTATCTTTATTCAATAAAGTAAATTCTTGGAAGAAACTTAATGAGCTAGTTAAATTAAATGAACCAGTTTAATTGAATGAACTAACTCACTTAATGAAATAACAAACATCAATAAGCTCTCAGACTTTAAATGAACTAACATGCATTAATTAAACTAACAAGCTTAAAAGAACTAACATGCGTAAATGTTTGAAACAAACATAAGTAAAACAATATGTTTAAATGAACAGTAAGACTTATTTATTCATGAGAAAAAGTGTTGAAATTAATTATGCAAAATAAAGTAAACTCATGCAAACTAAATGCTCATGCAACTATAGGCAACACACTCCTAAGCCAACACTCAATGCATGTACTAAAATGCATTGAGTAACATGCTACTTTGTTCAAAAAGATGGCCAAGGTTCCAGATTCGGATCTTGGGCAAAGAAACAAAAGTTTAAACATTGTGACTTCAATGATGTGATCTTGGTTTTTAAAATTTTGGTTCTAGCCAGGATCACATCAGCCCAAAATAGAATCGTTCTATTGTGTCATCTTCTTCCTCAAAGATATTTGTCCGGTTCATAAGCTCTAGCATGGTGTTGTAGTATTTCTCCACAGGCATAGTACCTTGTTTCAATTGTTGAAGTTTTCTCTTGTTGTCACTATAATATCCTGGTGGAATGTATTTATTCCTCATGATCCGCTTCAATTCCTTCCATGAATCAATTTGTCGTTTATATTGAAATCGTCTATCTTCCACTAATCTATTCCACCAACGTGCAACATGGTTAGTGAATGCACTGATAGCCAATAAACATTTTATTGTATCAGAATATTTATATAGTATGTCCTCAATCTTGTTCTCCCAATCACAATAAGTATTTGGATCAGAAGTTCCTTTGAATGAAAGAATGTTGGGCTTTGACATAATCAATGAGGGTTTATTTTGGTAATTAGATCCCAAAATCTCACGAGGCTTGACTCCAAAAGTATGAAACATCTTGGAAAATTCAATAAGAGAAAAAGAAAAAAACAAACAAACTCAATCCCAAGGAATTGAATTGAATCTGATACACCAAATAATGTGGTGTGAAATCAGGATGGTTAATGAAATGGTGGTGTTTGGTTGAAGATGAAGAAGATTTGATGGTGTAGTGATGGTTGTTGTGTCCTAGGAACCCTCTTGATCGCAATTGATCAAGCAAACTCCATGATAGGCTTTAACCCACCCTCCTAAATGCGATTACTTAGGCAAGCGAGAGTGTGAAGATAGAATCATCAGCAATCTATAGAGAAGATTGTGTTGAAACACTTCTAAAATTCACTAGCAAACATACTTGCAAAAATATACTCAATAACATTTATTCTCAAAAGAAATATTCAAGTTGTTCATCTTACAAGAGAATAGGCTACCTCCTTTTATAACCTAAAGGAGCTAGCAAAATCCCTAAGAAATAACTATTTAATCCCTAAAAATCATCACATTGATAGTTTAATATAAATAAATCCCCTAAAATCATCATATGCTAATTGAAAGGAATCCTATGGAATAAATTAAAATACTAATAATTATAGTCAAATCTTTATAATCCAGCTTTGAATTATTTTATTTTAATATCTAATTCATCCAAAAGCTTTATATATTAGCTTTTGGGTTGAATTTTATAAAATCCCGTAATAATCCCGTATCCAGTTTTTTGCATGCGTAGTCTTCAGTAAAACGAACATATCTTGAGTTCCCGATGTCCGATTGATGTGTTTCAAGATGCGTTGAAAAGTTAACTGAATGACGGTCAATTTATTAGAACACTCTGCCCAAAAATGTTCGGATCCCATTCGAAAAGTCGTTGCAAGTTGGCTGACTTTCCAGACTTTTCAAAATGATTCAACTTTCTGCCTGATGTGCATTGCTTTAGTCCTCTCATGCATGTTTCACATCGTCCAAATCCCCTCTTATTGTTGAATCTTCCCAAAAGCAAGATCGGACTAGAGATGTTGAATGTTTCAAATGCAAAGGGCACGGTCATTATCAACGTGATTGCCCAAACCAATGACTTTTCCTTATCCGAGATGATGGTGCCTATTAATCTGATTCAAAGAAGGAAGAGCAGAACATGTCCGAAGAGGATGTTGATCTCACCGAGTATGAAATTGAAGAACCTGATCCTAGATGTTTGGTGATCCGACAAGCTCTTAACATTCAAGTAGCCGATGATTCTGCTTTACAAAGAACCAACATCTTTCATTCTCGATGATCAATCAATGGCAAGATGTACTCTCTTATCATTGATAGTGGAAGTTGTGCAAATGTTGTGAGTAGTTATCTCGTGGATTCACTCAACCTACCTTGTGAGCGTCATCCCAAGCCATACTATCAACAATGGCTTCATGAAGGATCCGAATTGAAGGTAACCAAACGTTCTTTAATCACTTTCAATATGGGAAATTACCATGATGATGTTTCGTGTGATGTTATTCCTATGCAAGCTGCTCACTTGTTGCTCGGAAGACCATGGCAATATTATGATAGAGATGTAACCCACCATGGTAAGTTGAACAAATATTCACTTGTGTATAAAGGAAAAAAGTTCAACTTAGCCCCTTTAGACCCTAAAAATGTGTACAAAGATCAAATGAAAATGAAGCAGTTTTGTGAGGGGGTGGGAAAAATAGAAAAAAAAAAAGGATGATAAGAAGGCAAATGCAAAAGAGGCCATTAGTAACAAAAGACAAATCATTAAAGGCCCAGGGTTGGTGAGTGAACCTAGTTGTGAGAAGAAAAGAGTAATTCAAAATATATATTCGAGTGAAAAAGATGTGAGACAAGTTATTTTCTCAAAACAACCTTGTATCCTTATTCGATTTAGGCAAAAAATTATTTAATCTCTAACCTTAACGAAAATTTGCCTAGTGTGTTTCTTTCTCTTTTACAGGAATTTCAGGATGTTTTAAGTGATCCACCTAACGGTTTGCCACCCGAAAGAGGTATTGAACACCAAATTGATCTAATTCTAGGTTCTTCTCTTCCAAACCGTCCAGCTTATCGGTGTAATCCTGAAGAAACCAAGGAATTAGAAAGACAAGTAGGTGAGCTGTTAGAGAAAGGCTACATTCGTGAGAGTCTTAGCCCTTGTGCCATTCCAGTACTCTTGGTGCCCAAGAAAGATGGTTCATATCGAATGTGTGTTGATTGTCATCCCATCAACTGAATCACCATAAAGTATAGGCATCATATCCCCCGCCTAGACGACATGCTTGATGAACTTTATGGTGCATGTATCTTTAAAAAGATCGATTTGAAGAGCGGTTATCATCAAATCAGAATGAAGGAAGGAAATGAGTGGAAAACTACTTTCAAGACAAAGTTTGGGTTATATGAGTGGACATTCATGCCTTTTGGCCTAACTAATGTGCCTAGCACATTCATGCGACTCATGAACCACGTTTTGAGGAACTTTATAGGTAAGATTGTTGTTGTTTACTTTGATGATATTCTTATCTACTATTCCTATTTTGATTCTCATCTTCTTCATGTTCGATCTATTTTCACAGTTCTTCGAAGAGAACAATTATATTGCTAACAAGGATAAGTGTGTGTTTTGTAGTTACAAGCTTATATTTTTAGGCTTTATCATAAGTTCACAAGGTATCCATGTCGATGATGAAAAGGTGAAGGCAATCCAAGAATGGCCTACACCAACTTTCATCACCGAGGTACGGTCATTTCATGGCTTGGCAAGTTTCTACAGTCACTTTGTCAAGGACTTCTCCACCATTGCCGCACCATTGACTGAAATCATGATGTGAGCACATCTACACAAGCTCAAACAGCTGATACACAAGCTCAAACAGCTGATCCGGAGGTCTTACCATCAGGACCCATCACTCGATCAAAGGCTAAGCAATTCAGGGAAGTTCTTATTCTTAAATGTTTACAAGTCTCAGAATCCCTTAATAATGCATATGCCTTAGAGAATAAACTTTACACTATGTTACATACTGATGTGTAACATCTTGTAACTATATAGTACTTAAGCTAGTATTGTGTTTATTAAGCATGTAAATAGGTGTGTTTTCAATAAGTTCAATAAGAACACAAGCTCATAATCATGTTTACCATGTTTCTTTAGCTTGTTACATGTTTTCCAATATGATAACTATGTTTTTCAGCTTGTTTTAACTTTCTTTAATAAGTTTACAATACTTATGATGGTATAACTTTTGTTTTCTCATAGGCACAAGGAAGAGTACCAAATGAAGGACTTCACCTTAGCTCGGGAAAAGCTCAATGGATTTCTAGCAGCTCGTTTCAGCTCAACTAATCCTCAACACTTCAGCTAGCTGAATTCAGCTCAACTCAGCTCCATTCAGCTCAACTCCAGCTCTACTAGCTCAACTCAAGCTGGTGAGTCCCGGGATAGCTCAAAGGTGTCCTCCACGTGGGAGAGTGTGTCATGGTCATGTGACCAGCATGAGGGGCGTCCACCATCCATTCCAAGCATGTGCATGTGCATGGCATGTGGCAGATTCAAATTTCAAGATTTCCCTCCTTGAAGTTGGCGTCAAAGTAAGATAAGGACAAGGAGTTATTTCCTTTGAATTTCACACATAAAACACATGTGTTAAATGTTTGAAATTCAGTCTTCCCTCCCTCCAAAACCAGCCGGCCACAAAGGATAAGGATGAGTAGTTTTCTCATCCACATTTAACATAATTAACACATGTTAATTGTGCTTACATTTCAGCCACTCATCTGAAACTTCCAATTCAATTCTGGCCAAGTATTCTAGGCGCCAACTCCCTTGTACTAGCCTATATATATGTATACTTTGTAATGTAAAAAAAAAAAAGACAATTTGAATGAAATTTACTTTTGTGAGAATTTCTCTCATTTCGGTTCTTTTGAGAACTTTCTGACTTCTCAAGTTCGTTGCTTGCGTGGTCAACCCCTTTGATACTTTGGGTTCTCGGTTGTAGATAATCGAAGGGTCCAAGTCCGTCTGAAGCAAGTTCAAGATAAGGTTCGGGTTCGTTCAACAGATTGTTCGAGTTCATCCTTGGAGTTTGTTTCATTTTATTTCTTTTCCTTGTTTTTATTTCATTTTCGTACTACCCCTTGCATCCTATTTTTCAACCTTGTCAGAAACTTCATTTCTCACCAGTCACCTCACCAAAGACCAAACCTAGCCATAACCAAACCAATACTTTCAACGTTCCACCATTGTCAACTTCTCCGAGCCTTCATCTTCTACATTCTGTCTACCTAAATTTTTCAGCCCTTTTAAACACCAATTTGCAGCCATGCTTATTGCAGGAGACATCTTACTTCAATCCTAGATCCGAAACATTCAAGAAGGCGTCCTCAACAAGGAGCCCTCTTATCATGTGGTAATCAGAGCCTAGGTTGGATTACAAGTAAGAATCATCTTCGTGAGTGCAAAAACAATCAAAAAACAAAAAAAAAAGTCAAAAAAAAAGTCAAAGTCAACTCTAGTTAAAAAAAAATTTCGAAAATTCAAAAAAAAATCAGAATATCAATAGTTGAAAGAAAAGCACTTCATGGTATTGAAAAGATGAAAGAAAATGCAAGTTTAATGTGTTCTACAGCATCAAACACTACCATAATCAACCGGGCATGAAGAATTGATTGTTCGGTGAAAGGAGAGTAGTAAGTGTTTCTTTGTAGTAAGTAATCCATTTTTTTTTTTTTTCTTTTTCTTTCTTTCTAACCTTTACCTTACTTTACATCACTTTTCTTTCCATTTAACACTAACCGAATTTGTTTTGGACAGAACCTTACATTTCGATTGTCACTAACCGTTGTTGTTAAAGACTAACACTTGTGACAGATTTGAAGAAAGTCTACGCTAGTCCTCTAAAGAACTTATAACGAGAGAAGGAGTGGTAAAAGGCATTTGTGTGTGTGAGATCAGAAGGGGAATCAAAAGAGCCATTCAAGTATTCCCGAGTGAAACACGAGTGTTGGAGTGCCATTTTTATTTTTCTTTGGAGTGAACTTGTGAGGATCTTGTGTGTGTACTTTGTGAGGTCCATTTATCCTTATTTTATTTTGTGTTGTTTGTTCTTTACTAACAATGGCAGGTTCAAATGGAGATCGTGATGATCAACAACAAAACGACGTTCAACCAAGCCTTATGATGCAAGCCATGCTTCGAGAAGTCCGAAGAGTAGTGCAATCAGAGATTGAACAATTGCACGTGAGAATGGACAAGATCGAGGGATCTCAAAACAATTCCCATGATGACAACAATGATGACGTTGAAGAAGTGCAAGAACCGAGGCAGAATGCTCCTAGAACAAATGGGAGGCGTGTACAACACCAGGCACAACTGGATGACAATTTGAACAACATCAAAGTTGCCATACCCCCTTTTCAAGGACGATCAGATCCGGATGCATATCTTGCGTGGGAAAGCAAGGTGGAGCACGTCTTTGATTGCTACAATTATTCTGACCAGAAGAAGGTTCAATTGGCAGCGATGGAGTTCGTTGACTATGCCTTAATTTGGTGGGATCAATTGATTCTAAGTAGAAGACGAACCGGTGAAGGTCCAATCAATACATGGGCAGAGATGAAAAGAATTTTGAGAAAGAGATTCGTACCATCCCATTACCATCGAGACCTATTTCAAAGGTTACAAACTTTGAAACAAGGAAATCGAAGCGTCGAAGATTATTTTAAAGACATGGAGATGGCCATGATGCGTGCTAACATTGAGGAAGACCGAGAAGCAACCATGGCGCGATTCCTTTCAGGTTTGAACACCGACATTGCCAATGCTGTTGAATTGCAACATTACGTCGAATTAGACGAAATGGTGCAAATGGCAATTAAGGTTGAGAGGCAGCAACGAAGAAAGATGTCGTCATCCCGAGGTAATAATTCTTTCAGACCTCCTTCCAATTCTGTTTTCAATCCTTCTAACAATTTCAGGAAACAAGTACCGTTTCAAAACAAAGAGAAGGGTGAAACGAGCAAGCCAAAGGCCCCGATTGTAGATGTTGGGCGTGGGAAGCAAAATGCACAACCAGAACGTCCAGAACGCTCAAGGGATATTCAATGCTTTAAGTGTCTTGGAAGAGGACATATTGCAAGCCAATGTCCTAATCGGAAGACTATGTTGATGTTAGAAAACGGAGAGATTGAGTCTGAATCCGACAATGAAGAACATGAACCTTTACACGAGGAAGACAAGGATGATGCGGATGATGCCTTGGATACATACATGACCGGTGAAGCACTTGTCATAAAAAGAAGTCTAAATGCTACACCTACACAAGACGACCAGCAACGAGAAAACATCTTCCATACTAGATGCCTCATTAACGACAAGGTATGTGTTGTCATTATTGATGGTGGTAGTTGTACTAATGTTGCAAGTTCTTTCATGGTTGATAAGTTAGGCTTAAAGACGACGAAGCATCCCAAACCATACCGTCTTCAATGGTTAAATGATGGCGGAGAAGTACGAGTTACTAGACAAGTTTCGGTACCATTTACCATAGGGAGGTATAAAGATGAAATCCTTTGTGATGTCGTCTCAATGGATGCGTGTCACCTACTTTTGGGACGTCCATGGCAATACGACAAAGGTACGTTGCATGATGGAATTACAAATCGATATTCTTTTACACATGCAGGTAAGAAGATCACCTTAGCACCTTTGACACCGAGTCAAGTGCAAGAAGATCAGGTTCGATTGAGAAAGAATGTCGAGGAAGTCAAAACAGAAAGGAAGAAGACGAACGTATATGCGAGCGGCAAGGATATCAGGAAATGTCTTTCCTCTCAACAAACTTTACTTATTTTAATGTATAAGGAGTATTGTTTGTTATCTGATATTCCTAATGATTTGCCTACATCTATTACGTCTCTTTTGCAGGAGTTTGAAGACGTGTTTCCGGATGAGACACCGAGTGGGTTGCCACCTATTCGAGGTATAGAACATCAAATTGATTTCATTCCGGGAGCTACCATTCCAAATCGGCCAGCATATCGAAGTAATCCAGAAGAAACAAAGGAACTTCAAAAACAAATCACCGAGTTGATGGAAAAGGGTTACATTCGGGAAAGTTTAAGTCCGTGCGCTGTACCAGTGCTTTTAGTACCCAAGAAAGACGGAACATGGAGAATGTGTGTTGATTGCCGAGCGGTGAATCAGATTACCATCAAGTATAGGCATCCCATTCCTCGTCTTGATGACATGCTAGATGAGTTGTGTGGTGCGACCATATTTTCCAAAATTGATTTAAAGAGTGGATATCATCAGATTCGGATGCGAGAAGGCGACGAATGGAAGACAGCCTTCAAAACGAAATTGGGTCTGTACGAGTGGTTAGTGATGCCTTTCGGTTTAACTAACGCACCTAGCACCTTTATGCGTCTGATGAATCATGTTTTACGATCTTACATTGGAAAATATTGTGTTGTGTACTTTGATGACATTCTTATATACAGCAAGTCTTTGCAGGATCACGAGGAACACTTGAGGAATGTTCTTGGCACATTGAGAAAAGAAAGGTTATTTGGTAATCTGAAGAAATGTATGTTTTGTACTGATAAGGTTACCTTTCTTGGTTTTATCGTGACTGCACAGGGTGTGGAAGTCGATCCAGAAAAGGTGAAGGCGATTCAGGATTGGCCTCGACCGACATCAATAAGTCAGGTTAGATCTTTTCATGGTTTAGCTAGTTTTTATCGTCGGTTTGTACCTAATTTCAGTTCCATTACCGCCCCCTTAACCGGGATTATAAAGAAGAATTCAGTCTTCAATTGGGGTGATGAACAGGAAAAAGCCTTCTTGAAAATTAAGGATTATTTGACTAAGGCCCCAGTGTTAGCCTTACCTAACTTTGATAAAATGTTCGAGATTGAGTGTGATGCTTCAGGAATAGGAATTGGAGCCGTTTTATCACAGGAGAAGCGACCTATTGCCTATTTCAGCGAGAAGTTAAGTGGTGCTACCTTGAATTATCCAGTGTACGACAAAGAGATGTATGCATTGATTCGAGCTCTTGAAACATGGCAGCACTATCTCTTACCGAAAGAATTCGTAATTCACACCGATCACGAAGCTTTGAAGCACATAACAGGTCAGCATAAGTTGAATAAAAGGCATGCTAAGTGGGTTGAATTTCTAGAATCTTTTCCTTATGTCATTCGATATAAGAAAGGTAAAGACAACGTTGTAGCAGATGCCTTATCCCGTAGGTATGCACTTCTGAATTACTTAGACTCTCATTTGATTGGGTTTGCCTATATCAAAGAATTATATGCTACTGACCCTGATTTTGGAGAAAGATATACATTGTGTGAAAAGGGTGCAGATGAGAAATTTTATCGACATGATGATTATCTTTTCAAAGAAGGAAGACTCTGCATTCCTCAAGGGTCAATTCGAGAGGTCCTAATTCGAGAAGCTCATGAAGGAGGACTTATGGGACACTTTGGAGTCACCAAGACGTTACACATTCTCAAGGAGCACCTATTCTGGCCAAAGATGCGACGAGACGTCGAAAGGATGTGTGAACGATGCGTGACATGTAAGAAAGCAAAGTCGAAGGTATTACCACACGGTTTGTACTTACCTTTACCTATTCCCGACTCCCCCTGGACTGATATATCTATGGATTTTGTGTTGGGATTGCCTAGGACTAGGACAGGTAGAGATAGTATCTTTGTTGTGGTTGACAGGTTCTCAAAGATGGCACACTTCATTGCGTGTCATAAGACCGATGATGCTGTTAATGTGGCTAACTTGTTCTTTAAGGAAATTGTGCGTTTACATGGTATTCCTAGGTCGATTGTTTCTGACAGGGATGTAAAATTCTTGAGTCACTTCTGGAGGACTCTTTGGAGCAAATTAGGTACGAAACTTATGTTTTCTACTACTTGTCATCCCCAAACTGATGGACAAACTGAGGTTGTTAATCGTATTTTATCTACTTTACTCCGTTCCATCATCAAAAAGAATATTAAGACGTGGGAAGATTGTTTGCCGCATGTTGAATTTGCATATAACCATGCCGTTCATTCTGCTACTAAAATGTCACCTTTTGAGGTTGTTTATGGATTTAATCCTATCACTCCTCTCGATATGTTGCCTTTGCCATATGAACAAGTGACGAATAGGGACGGACAATCCAAGGCTGATTATGTAAAGAAGTTGCATCAACAGGTTAAAGATAACCTTGAACGAAGGACTCAACAATACGAGAAGCAAGCGAACAAAGGACGTAAGCGAGTTACCTTCGATGTTGGAGATTGGGTTTGGATTCACTTCCGAAAGGAACGTTTTCCAACCCAACGACGGTCCAAGCTGTTACCACGAGGAGATGGTCCTTTTCAAGTGGTTGAGAAAGTGAACGACAATGCTTACAAGTTGGACTTGCCGGGTGAATACAATGTAAGTGCTACATTTAATGTTTCCGACTTATCCCCTTTTAATGATTCTGCAGATTTGAGGACAAATCCTTTTCAAGAAGGGGGGGATGATGTGAGCACATCTACACAAGCTCAAACAGCTGATACACAAGCTCAAACAGCTGATCCGGAGGTCTTACCATCAGGACCCATCACTCGATCAAAGGCTAAGCAATTCAGGGAAGTTCTTATTCTTAAATGTTTACAAGTCTCAGAATCCCTTAATAATGCATATGCCTTAGAGAATAAACTTTACACTATGTTACATACTGATGTGTAACATCTTGTAACTATATAGTACTTAAGCTAGTATTGTGTTTATTAAGCATGTAAATAGGTGTGTTTTCAATAAGTTCAATAAGAACACAAGCTCATAATCATGTTTACCATGTTTCTTTAGCTTGTTACATGTTTTCCAATATGATAACTATGTTTTTCAGCTTGTTTTAACTTTCTTTAATAAGTTTACAATACTTATGATGGTATAACTTTTGTTTTCTCATAGGCACAAGGAAGAGTACCAAATGAAGGACTTCACCTTAGCTCGGGAAAAGCTCAATGGATTTCTAGCAGCTCGTTTCAGCTCAACTAATCCTCAACACTTCAGCTAGCTGAATTCAGCTCAACTCAGCTCCATTCAGCTCAACTCCAGCTCTACTAGCTCAACTCAAGCTGGTGAGTCCCGGGATAGCTCAAAGGTGTCCTCCACGTGGGAGAGTGTGTCATGGTCATGTGACCAGCATGAGGGGCGTCCACCATCCATTCCAAGCATGTGCATGTGCATGGCATGTGGCAGATTCAAATTTCAAGATTTCCCTCCTTGAAGTTGGCGTCAAAGTAAGATAAGGACAAGGAGTTATTTCCTTTGAATTTCACACATAAAACACATGTGTTAAATGTTTGAAATTCAGTCTTCCCTCCCTCCAAAACCAGCCGGCCACAAAGGATAAGGATGAGTAGTTTTCTCATCCACATTTAACATAATTAACACATGTTAATTGTGCTTACATTTCAGCCACTCATCTGAAACTTCCAATTCAATTCTGGCCAAGTATTCTAGGCGCCAACTCCCTTGTACTAGCCTATATATATGTATACTTTGTAATGTAAAAAAAAAAAAGACAATTTGAATGAAATTTACTTTTGTGAGAATTTCTCTCATTTCGGTTCTTTTGAGAACTTTCTGACTTCTCAAGTTCGTTGCTTGCGTGGTCAACCCCTTTGATACTTTGGGTTCTCGGTTGTAGATAATCGAAGGGTCCAAGTCCGTCTGAAGCAAGTTCAAGATAAGGTTCGGGTTCGTTCAACAGATTGTTCGAGTTCATCCTTGGAGTTTGTTTCATTTTATTTCTTTTCCTTGTTTTTATTTCATTTTCGTACTACCCCTTGCATCCTATTTTTCAACCTTGTCAGAAACTTCATTTCTCACCAGTCACCTCACCAAAGACCAAACCTAGCCATAACCAAACCAATACTTTCAACGTTCCACCATTGTCAACTTCTCCGAGCCTTCATCTTCTACATTCTGTCTACCTAAATTTTTCAGCCCTTTTAAACACCAATTTGCAGCCATGCTTATTGCAGGAGACATCTTACTTCAATCCTAGATCCGAAACAATCAAGAAGGCGTCCTCAACAAGGAGCCCTCTTATCAAATCATCAAGAAAACGTTAGGTTTTTCATGGGGTAAAGCACAAGAAAAGGCTTTCCAAACCTTGAAAGGAATAGGAATAGGCGCAGTCCTCCTACAGGAAAAGCAACGAGTCGCTTACTTTAGCGAGAAGTTAAAGGGAGCGCAACTCAACTATTCCACTTATGATAAAGAGCTCCTCGCCTTAAGTTCGTGCCCTTGAAGTTTGGCAACACTACCTCTTACCCAAAGAGTTTGTCATTCATACTGACCACGAATCCTTGAATTGGCTAAATGGTCAAGGTAATTTGAGCAAAAGACATGCTCGATGGGTTGAGTTCATTGAATCATTTCCTTATATAATCAAATATAAGAAAGGTAAAGATAACATAGTAGCTGATGCACTTTCCCGAAGATATACTCTAATTACTCAAATGCATGCTGCTATCCTTGGTTTTGAACACATTATGGACTTGTATCCTAATGACCCAGATTTTTCAGATATTTATAGCCATTGTCTTAAGGGTGCATATTTAACAAGTTTTATCTTGTAGATGGTTTTCTTTTCCGAATGAATAGATTGTGCATACCAAAGGCTCTATTCGAGAATTTCTAGTTCATGAATCACATTCGGGAGGCTTAATGGGACATTTTGGCGTTACCAAGACACTTGACATGGTCATGGAACACTTTTTTTGGCCACATATGCGCAAAAGGGTGGAAAAAGTTTGTTCTTCTTGCATCACATGTAAACAAGCTAAATCGAAGGTAATGGTTTGTATACACCTCTTCCTATGCCTTCTTCACCTTGGGTTGATTTATCTATGAACTTCATTCTTGGATTACCTCGTACCAAGAAAGGTCAAGATAGTATCTTTGTCGTTGTGGATAGGTTTTCCAAAATGACAAACTTTATTCCTTGTCACAAGACGGATGATGCAACACATATAGTTGATCTTTTTTTCGAGATGTGGTAAGTCTTCATGGTATTCCATGTACTATTATTTTTGATAGGGATGTTAAATTCATTAGCCACTTCTGAAAAGTATTGTGGGAAAGATAGGTACAAAGCTCCTTTACTCTACTACTTGTCACCCATAAACTGATGGTCAAACCGAGGTAATCAATCGAATTTTGGGTGCTTTAATTAGAACAGTTGTAGGTAAGAATACTCGTCATTGGGAAGAATGTTTACCATTTGTAGAATTTGCTTATAATCGTTCCATTCACACCACTACCGACTACTCTCCATTTGAAGTAGTTTATGGTTTTAACCCCTTAACTGCTTTAGATCTTATTCCTTTGCCTTTGGATCATATATCAAGCATAGATGGTGAAAAGAAGGCTGATTTGGTGAAGTCTATTCACACCAAAGCCAAACAGAGGATGGAGAAAACATATGAGACAATTGCAAACAAAATCAACAAAGGACGTCGCCAAGTTGTCTTTCAATCTAGTGATTGGTTTTGGGTACACTTTAGAAAAGAGCGATTTCCTAACCAACGAAATTGCAAGTTGGATCCAAGAGGAGATGGACCATTCCAAGTCATCGAAAGGATCAATGACAATGCATATCGTATTGATTTACCCGGTGAGTATAATGTGAGTTCCTCTTTTAATGTGTCTAACCTTTCTCCCTTTGATGTTTCAGATTTGAGGGCGAATCCTTTTGAGGAGGGTGGAGATGATACATGTTCCACACGTCATATTAAAGGAAGAGATGAGCTTACCTTCCCACTTGGCCCAATACTACATTATGAAGTTTGGGTCAAATCTTTTAATTAAGGCCAATTAGAAATCATATTTATTTAGGTAATAAGACCTTTAGAATAAGATAATATCATCCTCAAACATATCATATCCACAACTCTCCATGCTGCCCCATCACTTCATTTAATCTCCACCGTTCATGTGAACATCAAAGGGACCAGAATTGAAGCTATCTTTTTCTCCTTAAATCAAGGCATCTCCAACATGGAAAGTCAAAGACCAAGGGAGCCATTTATGCATCAAGGAAAGAAATAATAAGATTCTCATGCCATTAGTATTTCCAAATTTCTAGAATTTTAATTATTATTTCCAATTATGTTTAGCCATCCTTTACCTATAAAAGGATGTGCCTTCCATGCTTTGTAGTCACTCAATTTCCTCTTGATATATGAAATACTTGGTTACTTCATTTTTGCAAGTGTTGATAGCTTGTATCTTCGAAGATTTCTTCAACATAGTTCTTCAAGTTCTAGGAGGGAGAATTATGTTCACACTCTTGCTTGCTTAAACAAACACGTTTAGGATGGTGGGTTAGAGCCGCTTGAGGTTACTTGCCTAAGTAATTGCACTTAGGAGGGTGCCGAGGACACAACAACCATCAAACCATCTTCATCTTCAACCTTACGCCATCATTACATGAACAAAACCAGCGATACCATTAACATATCTTCTCTATTCCGCTACATTCTACATCACTTGGACTAGATCTGGGCGTAATACGGAAACAATTATGGAACGAATTGATCGATTCCTTGGGAATTTAGATAGGTTTACTTCATTTCCTAACTATCAAGCTATCTCTTTTTTTCAAGCACGTTCTGATCATTGCCCTATCTTAACGGACACTAACCCGTCTGGGACTCTCAGACCCAAACACACAATTAATTTGTTCTGCTTTGAGGATTGTTGGGATGATAACCAGGAAGTGTCCACTCGAATAAGTGAGATCTAGTCTAACCACATTCGCTCGACTCTTGATAAATTTAAGGACATTGGAAAATTTCTAGCCACCTAGCAAATCCAATGAACGTATCACTCAACTTAATGACTTCATTAATATGTGCCTTAAACAACATCTCTCTAATGTGAACATCTAAAACTTTATTTCTGCTAAAAGTGAGCTTGATAGCTTACTAAATGCGAAAGAAATATACTGGGCTCAAAGAGCTCGGACGCAATGGTTAGAATTAGGTGACAAAAACAGTTCCTTCTTTCACGCTAGAGCAAACGAGCGGCGACGGAAAAATCATATTGTTGGGCTTCTAAACAACCAGAATGTGATGAGTGCCCAAAAGTCCTCAATTTTATATCATTTTCCCACTCGTTTAATATTAATAAAGACAGATTTAAAGGCGATAATGGATATTTCTGGTTATCTTCCACTTTTCAGCATCCCAATATTTAATTCATGAATTTATCTATTATTTGGTATAAAACAGGTGCAATTAATGGTTTTCTCTCTTAGACAGGAAACTACCTCACAGATAATGCCAGATAGCATGATGGATGCTGGAAACCAAAACTGGAATGCAGATTAGTACCCGCCTCGGCAGCACTTGGAGGCCGCGGCAGCACCTGACGAGCAAATATTGATATGATAGACGATTTGAAGAGAAAAATAAGGTGGACGTTTTAAGACAAGCGGCATAGAAATCGGAGCTGGGAAACACACGAAAAGTCAAGGTCAAAGGCCACGTGGGAAAAGAATCCTTATAGGAATAAACTAGGAAATAAAATAAATATCTTTTATTTAAGTACTTAACTTGTGTTTTACTCCAAGTTGTATTCCTACTTTGGAAAGGTTTGCCCTAGGTCAAGCCTATATAAACCATAGCCTATGTAGAGAGGAGAACATCTCGAAATCAAGTGATCATAGAAAACCCTAAACTCCTCCATCGTCCCCTTGGGGTTTAGGTTAGTTTATGGAGTAGTTGTGGATGAAAATTGTACTTTGCTTTCTTGTTTCATGCAATAAAATATCAAGGTTTGCTTATTCTTTGCCATTTACTGTTCTTGCATTCAAGCTCGGGAGAGAAGTTTGTGAGAGATCTATTTATCTAATATCGGGAGAGTTAGATTCACGAAAGGGATAAGTACGGTATTTTTCTAGTTGGAAAATACTAACTCGGCCTAGGGATAGGTTAGAGTTTCAGCGGCTAAAAGAAGTGTGAGATTGGTTGGTGGTTATAATTGATTCACGCCGGGAGGTATTATCAAAGACTAATCGTCAACAGTACTTCGACTTAGGGATAAGCGGAGTCATCAGAGGACACTTTGCCAAACCTTGAAGAAGTCCACCCAAGAGCAAGGGATTGCCGCGGCGGACGTAATCCTTCACTATCAAGGCAGTAAAACTGTAGTTCTGCCGGGGTAGTGTTGTATAATTGCATTAGACATAAACAAGTCAATTGAACCCACACTACGAAGCACTCTAACCTACCCCACTTTTCCATCGTTGATTTCTTGATCATTTATCTTTATCACTTTAATTAGATTTCTTAGTTATAATCCAACTCAATTATTTGTGTCTTTACTTTTCCATTGTGCAGGAATAATAAATTGCGTAAGTAAAGCCAATCCCTGTGGGTTCAACATCTTAAATACTACAATCTGACAAAGGTGGAAGGACGAATGCTTCATCGTAAAAGCAGGACTTTCTAGCCTCCATTAGATTTGGCACCGTTGTCAGGATTGGCGATTCCAACTTTCCTTTTTATTTTTCTTGCACTACTTAGGAAATTAGTTTAATTATTTTTGAGTTATTTGTTTTAGGAAATAAGTTTAATTATTTTTGAGTTATTTTTTTAGGATGAAATTTCAAGAAGGAGAAGCCATGAAGCATATAAAACGACCCTGAAATCGAGCTCGTCGTCCCGCCCAAGAAGGTTGCCTCGGCATAATATCACATCGGAAGGTTGCCTCGGCATATGGCCACCCAAGAACATATGATGACGGTTTTTAGTTTCTTTCTCAACAAAATCCACACAAACTGATGACCCTCAGGATACAAAAGAGGCCGAGACGCGACATATAAATATTGGTTTATCTTTTCCTTGTCTCTTAATTTTTATCTTGTCTTTTATTGTTGTCTTATGCTCAGATACATGCATTGAGGACAATGCATCCCTCGAGTTTGGGGGAGTATTAATCTTATTTTCTGCCTTATAAAAATATATGCCATGTATGGAAATTATTCGGATTATCTTACTACTGCCATAAATTTTGTCTTTACAATAATTATAGTTTTACGCAAAAAAAAAAATTTAAGTCTGTTGAATTTTATTGAGACCGCCTCGGCAGCAATATATTCTCCAGCCGCCGCAGCAGTATGCACCATTCACTAGACTTGAAATCAGAAAGGTCTCTTAGGATTAGTACTTAGGATTATACTATGAGCCTTAAAAATCTATAAACACTGCTAGTCTTATTTGATTTTAAAAGTTCTTTTCTTTGAAAAGCAATAAGGACTTAGGCTTAGATTTTAACTAGAGGTGCCTATCATCGGCTCTAGTTTAGTCCATAGAGGTGCCTATCACTAGCTCTAGGACTTAGTCTTTTTTCCCACTTACTAGAGGTTCCCGAAATTAGCTCTAGTAAGAGTAGTTAACACTTGAGGTACCCGAAAACTGGCTCAAGCAATATAAGTATATAGCAATATATATTTATATACCAAACAGGGAAAAGAAAAGAAAAATAATTTAAGAAAAATCTTAGTTGGAAGTCTTGAGCTAGAAAAAGGATTAGAACTTCGATAATCAACTTTGACACAGCTACGCACACACTCACCAAGACTCATAGTCCAGTTTCAAGGAATTCCTAGAACCTAAAAGAGGCCGAGTAAAGAAAGGAATTCTGTCGCGGTAGGCAGGACGGTATATTACTTTAAAATTCCTTACTTAAAAATCTATCTTTTGCATTGCTTGAGGACAAGCAATAATTCGAGTTTGGGGGAGTGATGAATGCCCAAAAGTCCTCATTTTTATATCATTTTCCCACTCGTTTATTGCTAATAAAGACAGATTTAAAGGCGATAATTGATATTTCTGGTTATCTTCTACTTTTCAGCATCCCAATACTTAATTCATGAATTTATCTATTATTTGGCATAAAACAGGTGTAGTTAATGGTTTTCTCTCTCAGACAGGAAACTACCTCACAGATAATGCAAGATAGCATGATGGATGCTAGAAACCAAAACTGGAATGCAGATTAGTACCCGCCTCGGCAGCACTTGGAGGCCGCGGCAGCACCTGACGAGCAAATATTGATATGATAGGCGATTTGAAGAGAAAAATAAGGTGGACGTTTTAAGACAAGCGACATAGAAACCGGAGCTGGGAAACACACGAAAAGTCAAGGTTAAAGGCCACGTGGGAAAAGAATCCTTATAGGAATAAACTAGGAAATAAAATAAATATCTTTTATTTAAGTACTTAACTTGTGTTTTACTCCAAGTTGTATTCCTACTTTGGAAAGGTTTGCCCTAGGCCAAGCCTATATAAACCATAGCCTATGTGGAGAGGAGAACATCTTGAAATCAAGTGATCATAGAAAACCCTAAACTCCTCCATTGTCCCCTTGGGGTTCAGGTTAGTTTGTGGAGTAGTTGTGGATGAAAATTGTACTTTGCTTTCTTGTTTCATGCAATAAAATATCAAGGTTTGCTTATTCTTTGCCATTCATTGTTCTTGCATTCAAGCTCAGGAGAGAAGTTTGTGAGAGATCTATTTATCTAATATCGGGAGAGTTAGATTCACGAAAGGGATAAGTACGGTATTTTTCTAGTTGGAAAATACTAACTCGGCCTACGGATAGAGAGTTTCAGCGGCTAAAAGAAGTGTGAGATTGGTTGGTGGTTATAATTGATTCACGCCGGGAGGTATTATCAAAGACTAATCGTCAACAGTACTTCGACTTAGGGATAAGCGGAGTCATCAGAGGACACTTTGCCAAACCTTGAAGAAGTCCACCCAAGAGCAAGGGATTGCCGTGGCGTACGTAATCCTTCACTGTCAAGGTAGTAAAACTGCAGTTCTGCCGGGGCAGTGTTGCATAATTGCATGAGACATAAACAAGTCAATTGAACCCACACTACGAAGCACTCTAACCTACCCCACTTTTCCATCGTTGATTTCTTGATCATTTATCTTTATCACTTTAATTAGATTTCTTAGTTATAATCCAACTCAATTATTTGTGTCTTTACTTTCCATTGTGCAGGAATAATAAATTGCGTAAGTAAAGCCAATCCCTGTGGGTTCGACATCTTAAATACTACAATCTGACAAAGGTGGAAGGACGAATGCTTCATCGTAAAAGCAGGACTTTCTAGCCTCCATTAGATTTGGCACCGTTGCCAGTATTGGCGATTCCAACTTTCTTTTTTATTTTTCTTGCACTACTATCTTAGGAAATTAGTTTAATTATTTTTGAGTTATTTGTTTTAGGAAATAAGTTTAATTATTTTTGATTTATTTTTTTAGGATGAAATTTCAAGAAGGAGAAGCCTCATAAGCATATAAAACGACCCTGAAATCGAGCTCGTCGTCCCGCCCAAGAAGGTTGCCTCGGCATAATATCACATCGAAAGGTTGCCTCGGCAGCATAATGCCACGGCGGAGGTTACCTCGGCGGCAATCTGCCAACGGCGGAAGGTTGCCTCGGCGGAAAAATGTGAAGGAGGGCTGGCCACCCAAGAACATATGATGACGGTTTTTAGTTTCTTTCTCAACAAAATCCACACAAACTGATGACCCTCAGGATACAGAAGAGGCCGAGACGCGACATATAAATATTGGTTTATCTTTTCCTTGTCTCTTAATTTTTATCTTGTCTTTTATTGTTGTCTTATGCTCAGATACATGCATTGAGGACAATGCATCCCTCGAGTTTGGGGGAGTATTGATCTTATTTTCTGCCTTATAAAAATATATGTCATGTATGGAAATTATTCGGATTATCTTACTACTGCCTTAAATTTTGTCTTTACAATAATTATAGTTTTACGCAAAAAAAAATTTTAAGGTCTGTTGAATTTTATTGAGACCGCCTCGGCAGCAATATATTCTCCAGCCGCCGCAGCAGTATGCACCATTCACTAGACTTGAAATCAGAAAGGTCTCTTAGGATTAGTACTTAGGATTATACTATGAGCCTTAAAAATCTATAAACACTACTAGTCTTATTTGATTTTAAAAGTTCTTTTCTTTGAAAAGCAATAAGGACTTAGGCTTAGATTTTAACTAGAGGTGCCTATCACCGGCTCTAGTTTAGTCCATAGAGGTGCCTATCACTGGCTCTAGGACTTAGTCTTTTTTCCCACTTACTAGAGGTTCCCGAAATTAGCTCTAGTAAGAGTAGTTAACACTTGAGGTGCCCGAAAACTGGCTCAAGCAGTATAAGTATATAGCAATATATATTTATATACCAAACAGGGAAAAGAAAAGAAAAATAATTTAAGAAAAATCTTAGTCGGAAGTCTTGAGCTAGAAAAAGGATTAGAACTTAGATAATCAACTTTGACACAGCTACGCACACACTCACCAAGACTCATAGTCCAGTTTCAAGGAATTCCTAGAACCTAGAAGAGGCCGAGTCAAGAAAGGAATTCTGTCGCGGTAGGCAGGACGGTATATTACTTTAAAATTCCTTACTTAAAAATCTATCTTTTGCATTGCTTGAGGACAAGCAATAGTTCGAGTTTGGGGGTGTGATGAATGCCCAAAAGTCCTCATTTTTATATCATTTTCCCACTCGTTTATTGCTAATAAAGATAGATTTAAAGGCGATAATTGATATTTCTGGTTATCTTCTACTTTTCAGCATCCCAATACTTAATTCATGAATTTATCTATTATTTGGCATAAAACAGGTGCAGTTAATGGTTTTCTCTCTTAGACAGAAAACTACCTCACAAGTAATGCCAGATAGCATGATGGATGCTGGAAACCAAAACTGGAATGCAGATTAGTACCCGCCTCGGCAGCACTTAGAGGCCGCGACAGCACCTGACGAGCAAATATTGATATGATAGGCGATTTGAAGAGAAAAATAAGGTGGACGTTGTAAGACAAGCGGCATAGAAATCGGAGCTGGGAAACACACGAAAAGTCAAGGTCAAAGGCCACGTGGGAAAAGAATCTTTATAGGAATAAACTAGGAAATAAAATAAATATCTTTTATTTAAGTACTTAACTTGTGTTTTACTCCAAGTTGTATTCCTACTTTGGAAAGGTTTGCCCTAGGCCAAGCCTATATAAACCATAGCCTATGTAGAGAGGAGAACATCTCGAAATCAAGTGATCATAGAAAACCCTAAACTCCTCCATCGTCCCCTTGGGGTTTAGGTTAGTTTGTGGAGTAGTTGTGGATGAAAATTGTACTTTGCTTTCTTGTTTCATGCAATAAAATATCAAGGTTTGCTTATTCTTTGCCATTTACTGTTCTTGCATTCAAGCTCGGGAGAGAAGTTTGTGAGAGATCTATTTATCTAATATCGGGAGAGTTAGATTCACGAAAGGGATAAGTACGGTATTTTTCTAGTTGGAAAATACTAACTTGGCCTAAGGATAAGTTAGAGTTTCAACGGCTAAAAGAAGTGTGAGATTGGTTGGTGGTTATAATTGATTCACGCTGGGAGGTATCATCAAAGACTAATCGTCAACAGTACTTCGACTTAGGGATAAGCGGAGTCATTAGAGGACACTTTGCCAAACCTTGAAGAAGTCCACCCAAGAGCAAGGGATTGCCGCGGTGGACGTAATCCTTCACTGCCGAGGCAGTAAAATTGTAGTTCTGCCGGGGTAGTGTTGTATAATTGCATGAGACAGAAACAAGTCAATTGAACCCACACAACGAAGCACTCTAACCTACCTCCCTTTTCCATCCTTGATTTCTTGATCATTTATCTTTATCGCTTTAATTAGATTCCTTAGTTATAATCCAACTCAATTATTTGTGTCTTTACTTTTCCATTGTGCAGGAATAATAAATTGCGTAAGTAAAGCCAATCCCTGTGGGTTCGACATCTTAAATACTACAATCTGACAAAGGTGGAAGGACGAATGCTTCATCGTAAAAGCAGGACTTTCTAGCCTCCATCAGAATGTATGGCAAACGAATACAACAAACATTATGTCTACTGCTATTGACTACTTTCGAAATATGTTCTCATCCTCATCCCCTACTATTGCATCTTCCATTATGGAAAACATTCCTACTATTGTAACTAAAGCGATGAATAATGCCCTTATTAATGACTTCATAGCAGATGAGGTAACTATTGCTTTTCGCGATATTGACCCACGGAAAGCTCCGGGGGTTGATGGATTCCCAAGTGGTTGTTTTAGGAAGCACTAGGAGACCCTTGGCCGAGATTTTATACACCTCTATCTTGGACTCTTACGAGGGTCGGTTAATATGGAAGAGGTCAATCGTACTATCATTGTTCTTATACCTAAGATCAACGAACCCACGACTATGTGCCATCTTAGACCTATTAGCCTTTGTATTATCCTTTACAAGACTGTTGCGAAAGTTCTTGTTAATCGTCTGAAATCTATTATACCTTTATGTATAAGTGGTAATCAAGCTGCCTTTGTTTAAGGACAAAATATTACTGACAACATTCTCATTGCTCGTGAGCTTATTCACACCTTAAATATCGATGGGACCTCACTTGACAAAGGTGCTAGCTTAAAGTTAGACATGGAAAAGGCCTTCGACCGTGTTGAATGGCCTTTCCTCGAACAAATTATGCTTAAGCTAGGTTTTAATACTCAATGGGTTTCCCTTATCATGAGATGTATATCCTCTATTTCCTTCCAAGTACGTGTCAATGACTCTCTTTCCCAATCCTTTAAACCTCATAGAGGTTTGCGGCAAGGGGACCCTCTTTCTCCTTTCCTTTTTCTTTTCTGTACCCAGGTCTTTTAGCATTGCTCAATGCTAAGAAAGAAAATGGAAATCTTCTTGGGCTTTGTGCTAGCAGAAATGGACCACGCATTAACCACCTCTTTTTCGCGGATGATTGTGTTGTTTTCATAAGAATACAACTACAGAAGCTCAATGTCTTAAGGATGTTCTACATACATATGCTATTTCGTTCGGGTAGGCGCTTCAATCAGAAATTAATAATATCTTCAATGTAAGGGAAGTTGATGATCCAGGTATTTATCTGGGAGTCCCTCCCTTAATAGGAAATAGCAAGACAGCGGCCTTAGGGTTTACCAGGGAGAAAATGAATTCCTGCCTTAGTAAATGCGATAAACACCTTCTATCCTTTAGTGGTAGAGAAATCTATATTAAATCAGTCCTTCAATCTATGTCTCAGTATGTTATGTCTTGCTACCTTTTACCACAAAACATCATTGATGACATGACCACATCGATATATCGATACTGATGGTTTGGCAGAACTAATAAACGATGTTGGCATATGCTTCCTTGGGACACTATTTGCCTGCCGAAAGTAGCAGGAGGTGTAGGTTTTCGTGATCTACACCACTTCAATGTTGCTTACTAGGCAAACAAATTTGGCGTTTGATTTGTGAGTCTGATAATCTCCTTAGTAAAGTCTACAAATGTAAGTATTACCCATCGGGCTCTATTCTTGAATTTGATCACACTCGGAGTTCATCTTTTGCTTGGAAAGGTCTTAGTATAGCCCTATCTAAACTCCGCAATGGTTTCTTCAAACGGCTAGGTATATCTAGTCAAATTCAGATCCACTTTGACAACAAGGGCGACTCTCAGCCTGTAAACCTTTATGGTGATTATGAGGTGAATGACGAAGTCCCTCTTCGAGCAGGCACCTTCATGTTGCCTAACCTACCCTGATGGGATGAATCAAAAGTAAGAGACTACTTCTCCCATGAAGATGCTAACACCATCCTTAATATGCCAATCATTAATGAAACAAAAGACACCACTCTTTGGGGTCACCATGACTCTGGCATGTACACGGCTCGGTCTGGATACCAATTTTTGCAGTTACAGCTGGGGCCAGTTAACAGGCCCTCCAAAATTTGGAAAATTCTATCTAAACTGCCTACTCTACCCAAGGTTCGCACCTTTGGATGGCGTTTATATCATGATGCACTCCCATTTTGCCATAAACTCCTCTAGGCCAATCTTGGTACGGGGGTATGCCCGATCTGTAACATGACCATCTGATATGTTTCGATCTTGTTGATGATGCTGAATGGCAAAATTTGATTGTAGGACCTAGGAAGGAAGCAAGTTTCTCGTAAGAAGTGGAAGCGGAAGGATATGTGGTGTTGATACGGGTGAATGGATGTTTAGGACATTTTGTGGTGATGACAAAGGATTGGGAATGATGAATGGAATGAGATGATATGTAATGAATGGTGAAATGGAAATAGTATCTTAAAGATACTCAAGGAAGAAACTAGGTTATAGAAAACCTAATCCTGAACCTTATATTGATCTTTAAGGGGTGGTGATAAACGAACTTTGACCCTTTTAGTATATAAACTAAAAGAACCAGAAGTATCGAGATGGATTGAAAGTGTTTGACGCCACAAGTACAAAAGTCCTTGATAAGTCGATAAAGTTCTAAGAAGAACTAAACGAGAGAAAAATCTCACAAGTAATTTTATATAATCTCAATGGTGTGTTTATAAAATGAAATACAAGTCCTATTTATAGTTTTCTAAGGGGTTTGGCCTAAATAGCCTCTAACTATTCAGACAACCGTTCATTTGAATGGTGTCTCCCTCCAAATCTATTAGAAGAGTTGTAACTTTTCGGTCCAACCTGCACAGTCTTCAGTATTTGATCCATATATCGAGCTCCCGATATCGGATTATGCAATTCATCATATGTTGGAAAGACAAGAGATAGAGGAACAGAAACCCAATTCTTCTTGTATCCTGCTCGAAATTGGCAAACAAGTGGACCATCATGAATTTGTTCAATGAAAAGTGGTATCTCTTTGTTTTGGCGCCCACTTGCTTTCCCTCCATGATCTTGGCACCCAATGTGGATGATGGACGGACATGATGATTGGTGAAGGGTAGGTGACCTTCGGGTGTTCAGTTGGGAGTGATAGCTGGAGCTGAGGTGAGCTAATCGAGCTGGGAGTGAGCTAGATTGAACTAAGCTATCTAGCTGAAAGATTTAGCTAAAGTTTGAAGCTGAAATAAGCTAATCCGAGCTGCCTTTAGCAAAGTGAGCTGGTTCATTAGCTTTTCCTTATATTCTCTTCTAGTGTGAGGAGTGTTTTGGAGCTGATCCGAATCTCCTAAGGTCTCATTTTGAATTATGCTTCATTTGAGCTCGTATGGGATTTGTGAGCTGTCATGGAGTTATACTTTAGTCCTTTAAGTATTGTAGGAGTATTCCATGCATTTCCAAGCTATTCTGAAGTTGGCTCCTTGTGTTTCCAGCATTGCCTTCCGTTTAGCTTCTTCTTCTAAGCTGACACCGAGCTAATACTTACTCCTTGAGCTGTAGGTAAGTCCTATGAAGAAAACATAATAATAGAAATAATGAGAATACTTAAAATAACTTAATATAAATTTAGATCTAAGCTAAAACTTAGTAATGTGGTTATAATGACTATTCATGTTTATAGCTTAATTAAATATAACTCTTAAGTATCTTACTATAAAAGTAATAAATACTAATATCAATAAGAAAAACTCCCCTTTGATCCCATGCGTGAAATGAAGTATGAAAGCATGAGATAAATGAGAAGAAATGTGCACGCATCACCATCGAAACCACCCTCCATGCTCTGTGGGACTGTCCTAGTGCCAAGGAGGGGCTCCAGTTGTTAGGGCTCCCTACACAAATCTTCTCCAATACCTTTGTCTCCCCCCATCAATGGCTTTTTGAAGTAGCTGGTTTTCTTTCCTTACATCAGTTTTCACTCCTTATCACGATCCTTTGGAACTTATGGAATCGCCAAAATGACTTTATCCATAATAACCATCTCCAACCGGTTTGGTTAACTGTTTCCAATGCACAAAGACTTTTTAATGATTATACATCAATTAATGATGCCTCCCATATACGTTCCCGGCTAGCTGAGCCCACTTTTGCTCAAGCTAGATGGACGAAATTGGATCCTGGCTTCGTCAAGATTAACACGGATGGTGCTTTTGACCCCGTGTTAAGGAGTGCTGCTGCTGGCATCATTACTCGAGATTCCTTTAGCGTCGTCCTTGGTGGTTGTTCTATGCCGCTCATTTGCCCGGACTCCGCTTCTGCATAGGCTCTTGCAATTTTGGAAGGTTTAAAGTTTGCTGTTGTTAATGGCTGGACTCATGTGGTCTTTGAAACTGATTCAGCTTCCATTGCCAACAAGGTTAACAACTCACATCATCCAGATCTCTCCATAGTGAATCATTTAGTTTCTCGAATCTACTCCACTCTTCATACTTTGCCTGATTGTAAGATTTGTTACGTACCTAGAGATGCAAACGTTGTAGCCCATGTCATAGCTTCAAGGGCTCTTCGTTCTTTTCGTTCTTGTTATTTTGACTGTAACTTTCCCAATTTTATTCGGGCTTCTGTAAACTCGGAGAGGTTCTCCTCTTCTTTTCAATAAAGCCATGGGTATTCTTTTCACCATAGGGGCCTACTCACCTCTCGAGGTGATGGGCTATAGTTTGTTTTTTAATGAGGCCCTTCCTTCAAAAAAAATTGCAACGGGTTCAATAAATAGCCCAATGAGATATGAACGTTTTAAACCCAACAAACCGGCCACAAAATATGATTTAATTAAATTAAAGGAGTTCAAATAGTTAATTATGAGCTTTTAAATATGATTAAATCATTTAATGTCAATTTTAGAGCACTTTACTCTGTTTAAATTCTAATGTGATAACTATAAATCTCGTTTAGATATGCACACTGTGAATCTGACAAAACGAACACAAAATAAGAATAAACCAAATTTCATGAGTTCAAATAGTTTATTTATTGGCTTTGGAACCAAATTATACAACTTAATCTTAACTTTAGAACATTTTACTCGGTTAAAATTCCAATGGATTTACTAAATACCCCATTAAGACTTGCATGCTTTAAACATCACAAACCGACCAAAAAATAAGATTCAATCAAATTACATGAGTTCAAATAGTTATAATGGAGCTTTTGAACATGATTAAACAACTTATTCTCAAATTTAAAGCACTTTACTCAGTTTAAATTCCAATGTGATCACTATGAAGCTCCTTTAGATATGCACACTTTAAACCTAACAAAACGACCGAAAAATAAGAATAAATCAAAACTTCATGAGTTCAAATAGATAAGTATGGAATTTGAAACCAAATTATACAACTTAATCTAAATTTTAGAACAATTTACTCGGTTAAAATTGCAATGGGTTCACTAAATAGCCTTGTGAGACATGGACGCTTTAAGCCCAACAAACCGGCCACAAAATATGATTTAATTAAATTACAAGAGTTCAAATAGTTAATTATGAGCTTTTGAATATGATTAAACCACTTAATGTCAATTTTAGAGCACTTTACTCTGTTTAAATTCTAATGTGATCACTATAAAGCTTGTTTAGATATGTACACTATGAATCTGACAAAACGGACGCAAAATAAGAATAAATCAAATTTCATGAGTTCAAATAGTTTATTATGGGCTTTGGAACCAAATTATACAACTTAATCTTAACTTTAGAGTATTTTACTCAGAGAAAATTCCAATGGGTGTACTAAATAGCCTAATGAGACTTGCACGCTTTAAGCATAACAAACCAGCTACAAAATGAGATTCAATCAAATTACATGAGTTCAAATAGTTAATTATGAGCATTTGAACATGATTAAATAACTTAATCTCAAATTTAGAGCACTTTACTTGATTTAAATTCAATGTGACCACTATAAAGCTCATTTAGATATGCAGACTTTAAACCTAACAAAATGGCCGCAAAATAAGAATAAATCAAAACTTCATGAGTTCAAATATATAAAGTATGGACTTTGGAACCAAATTATACAACTTAATCTTAATTTTAGAGCAATTTACTCGGTTAAAATTGCAATGGGTTTCTAAGGGTTCCCTCTAACACCTGTCATGGTCTGCCATTATCGAACAAGTTAACTTGTATTTCTGACATCCTCTTTTTTGAGGTACAATGTATGCAACTAGGCCCCGGAGCTTTTATAGCTCCTTTGTTGCTTTCTTTGTTTTACTCCATCATCTTTACTCATAAAGATGGATTCCCTCCTAGAATATATCTTTATCTTTTGATACAAGAATTGTTAAATTATTACAACACGAATATAATATGGCACCACTCCTCGTCCTTTTGGTGGCCAGCGATGGCTTCGGGATTCTCTAGGTCTGCAACCGTAATCCATCTTGGGTCTATTATATTGGTTAGACATCAATATGTTTTTGTTGATGGCTTTCCTTCTTTCTTGTTATCCATCGTTTCCAACTCAAACTATTCAAGGAATTCGGTAAGATTGACCTTCTTATTATCCACTGGTACTATTCAACTTTATCCATTATTACGTTGTGGCCATGACCAAATAGCGAATTATAGAGTGCTATTGTTTAGCTGCGACTATTTTTGGAAACAACGTATTCCATCTTGTTTTCATCATTTCCATGGCTCATGTTCTCGGCAAACACAAATAGCAACCAAGGTTTTTGGCCAGGCGAAAGGTTCTATCATATCGATGAATTGCTTCTCTAGAATCATGTCGACCTCGTGGAATAGATGGACCTGGTCCTTCACACTCGAGAAGTGTGTATGTATTATCGCCCTTTCCACCAATTACTCGTGTATTATAATTTTACAATGGTTTTTCGATATGAATTTCAATGCTAGTTTTCTATATGCTCTCTTTCTATCTTTATTATGGTTCTTATACCATGTATGTCTTACCTTCTTTTCTGTTACACTGCATAAACCACCCTTTCAAAGGGATTCCTCTAACACCTTCCATGGTGTACAATTATCAAACAAGACTACTTCTACCTTTTACCTTCTCTCCTTTGATGTTCAGTGGTTGCAACCAAGACCTGGAGTTTTGCTAACTCCATTGTTGTTTTCTTTCCCCGCTAATGATGGTTTTCCTTCTAATATTTTTCTTTACCTTGTCAAGCAAGAACCCCATTTTTCAAATAGAGGTACTAAAGGGACCCCACCTTCTGATGAGGGTAACAAGCCTAAGCGCCCTTGACTAGTAACCAATGTTTTTTTAGATTTAGAAAAAGCTGGGATGAGCAGCAAAAAAAACTCTCCGGCGGAGGTTGATGGTGATCAACCCCGCCGAGCAAAATGAAAATCTTATGCTAGAACTGCTAGGGTCTCGGCAACACCCAGGCAGGTCTCACTCTACAACGTGCTACCTCTAAGCATGATGTCGACTTTCTTTTTCTTTGTAAAACTAGATTGAACAGACACAATATGGATCGTATTCGAATTAAGTTAGGAATGCAAGGTTGCATAGTCATTGATTCCAGCCCTTCTTGTACAGGGCTTGCTATTATTTGGAATAATAAAACTACTATTGATTTGCTTTCTTACTCGGATCGTCATATTGATGTCATTATACATTTTGGTCAATTGCAATTCCATTTTTCTGGTGTACACGGTTTTGCTGAAACGACAAACAAATATAAAACTTGGCAACTAATGGACACATTACAATCAGCTTCTTCCCTTCCATGGCTCTTAGGGGGAGATTTTAATGAAATCATGCACGACAATGAAAAGCAAGGTGGTATCCATCGAGCAAGATCACAAATTAATAATTTTAGAGATTATCTTTTGCGAAATGATATCTTCGATTGTAAACCAAAATCTGGATGGTTCACTTGGACTAGATCTGGACCTAATACTGAAACCATTATGGAAAGAATCGATAGATTCCTTGGTAACTCGTCTTGGTTTAATGTCTTTCCTAACTTCCAAGCTACGTCATTCTTTCAAGCCCGATCTGATCATTGTCCCATTTTACTGGACACTAGTCCTTCCCGTGCAATCGGATCGAAAGCTTCTAGGAACCTCTTTCGCTATGAGAATTGTTGGGCTGATAACCCAAAAGTCTCTTCTCGGGTTAGAGAGATTTGGTCTAACCCATCTAGCACGACCATTGTTAAACTTCATGAAATTAGGCATTTTCTCGAATATTGGCAAACAAGCCAACGTATCAAGTCGAATGAATGTATTAACCAGTTAACTGACTATATAAATACGTGCCTCAAGCAACAACTTTCAGATGATGATATCAATAGTTTTATTTCTGCAAAAAAATGAGCTTGATAGCTTGCTTAACGCAAAAGAAATCTATTGGGAACAACGAGCCCGCACCACCTGGCTAGAACATGGTGACAAAATACTTCCTTTTTCCATGCAAGAGCAAACACTCGCCCGCAAAAAAACCATATTACTGGGCTTTTCAACAATGCGAACATCTGGCAAACGCATACGGAAGATATCGTGGCTACTGCCATTGATTACTTCCAGACTCTCTTCTCATCCTCTTCTCCTATTATTGCATCTTCCATTTTGGAAAACATTCCAAATATTGTTTCTGAGACCATGAACAATGACCTCAATAAGGAATTCACAGCAGACGAAATTACAGTTGCTTTTCGTGATATTGATCTGAGGAAAGCCCCGGGAGTTGATGGATTTCCGAGTGGTTTCTTTAGGAAGCATGGGATGTCCTTGGCCAAGACTTTATAAACCTCTGTCTTAGACTCCTAAATGGGTCTGTTAACATGAAAGAGGTCAATCGTACTATCATCGTTCTTATACCCAAAATTAGCGATCCCACAACTATGAGACATCTCAGACCTATTAGCCTTTGCACAGTTATCTATAAGACTGTTACCAAAGTGCTTGTTAATCGTTTAAAATCCATCATTCCCTTATGCATAAGCGGTAATCAAGCGACCTTTGTTCAAGGTAGGAACATAACCGACAATATTCTCATAGCCCACGAGCTTATCCACACGTTGAATACTGACGAGACATCCCTTGCCAAAGGCGCTAGTTTAAAGCTGGACATGGAGAAGGCTTTCGACCGTGTCGAATGGCCTTTTCTAGAACAAATTATGCTCCGTCTAGGCTTTCATGTCAACTGGGTCTCTCTTATTATGAATTGTGTCTCTTCCGTGTCTTTTCAAGTACGTGTCAATGATTCTCTTTCACGACCTTTTAGACCTCAGAGAGGGTTTCGACAAGGGGATCCCCTTTCTCCTTTCTTATTTCTTTTTTGTACTCAAGGTCTTTCAGCATTGCTCAATGCTGAGAAAGCAATTGGCAACCTCCTTGGCCTTTGTGCTAGTAGGAATGGCCCCTGTATAAATCACCTCCTCTTTGCAGATGATTGTGTGGTGTTCATTAAGAACACGATAACAGAAGCTCAACACCTAAAGGACGCTCTGCATACTTATGCAACTTCGTCTAGTCAAGCGGTGAATTTTGAAAAATCTACAATTTATTTTTCACGTAAAACCTCCACTTCCATTCGTTCAGAAATCAATAATATTCTCCATGTAAGAGAGGTCGATGACCTTGGTATTTATCTGGGAGTTCCACTTCTAATTGGGAAGAATAAGACAGCTGCTCTGGGTTTTACTAGAGATACAATGAACGTCCGTCTTAGCAAATGGGACAAGCACTTGCTCTCCTTTAGCGGTAGAGAAACTTTCATCAAATCTGTCATACAATTAATGCCACAATATGTTATGTCTTGTTACCTTCTACCCCAAAACATTATCGATGATATGACTACTTCGATACGCCGCTACTGGTGGTCAGGGAAAGTCGATAAACGAGGATGACATATACTTCCATGGGACACTGTCTGTCTGCCGAAAGCAGCCAGAGGTATAGGGTTTCGCGATCTACACTATTTCAACATTGCTTTACTTGGTAAGCAAATTTGGAGACTAATTTGTGAGCCTGATAATCTTCTTAGTCAGGTCTACAAGTGCAAATATTATCCATCGGGTTCTGTGCTCGAATCCGATTCCACTCGAAGATCTTCCTTTGCTTGGAAAGGTCTTAATATAGCTATCTCTAAACTTGGAAATGGTTTCTTTAAACGGCCAAGTATGTCAAGTCAGATACAAATCCACTTCGACAATTGGGGAGGATCTAAGCCATTACACCTTTATGGAGATTATGAAGTGAATGAGGAAGTCCCTCTTCGAGTGGGTTTTTTTATGCTGTCTAATCTACCCCGATGGGATGAATCCAAGGTGAGAGATTATTTCTCTCACGAAGATGCTAATACAATCCTTAATGTACCAATTATTAATGATACGAAAGATACTACCCTTTGGGGTCATCACGACTCTGGTATCTATACGGTGCGTTCTGGTTATCAATTTCTTCAACTACAACTAGGGGCGGTTAACAAACCCTCTAGGCTATGGAAAATTCTTTCTAAGTTGCCTACGTTGCCTAAGGTTCGTTCCTTTGGGTGGTGATTAAGCCATGATGTTCTCCGGTCTGGCTACAAAATCCTCCAAGCAAATCTCGGTACTGGAGTTTGCCCAATTTGTAATACGGATATTGAAACTACCCTCCATGCTTTAAGGGATTGTCCTAGTGCTAGGGAGGCTCTCTGTTTGGTTCGTTCCTTTGGGTGGTGATTAAGCCATGATGTTCTCCGGTCTGGCTACAAAATCCTCCAAGCAAATCTCGGTATTGGAGTTTGCCCAATTTGTAATACGGATATTGAAACTACCCTTCATGCTTTAAGGGATTGTCCTAGTGCTAGGGAGGCTCTATGTTTGGCAGGTTTTCCAGGCCGAATTTTTTCTAATACTTCTATCTCCCCCCACCAGTGGCTTTCTGAAATTGCTGGTTTTCTTTCGTTGCACCAATTCTCCTTCCTGATAACAGTTCTATGGAATCTATGGAACCGTTGTAATGACTTTGTCCAGAACAATCATCTCCAACCACCATGGTTGACTGTTTCCAATGCACAAAAACTCTTCGACGATTATACATCAGCCAATGATGCTCTCAATCTAAGGTCCCGACTAGCTGAGCCCACCTTTGCTCAGGCTAGATGGACGAAACCAAACCGCGGTTTCGTTAAGGTTAACACGGATGACGCCTTTGACCCAATTTTAAAGGGAGCTGTTGCAGGTGTCATCGCTCGGGATTCTTTAGGTGTCGTCCTTGGTGGACGCTCTATGCCCCTCGCCTACTGCCCAGATCAGGCTTCTGTCGAAGCTCTTTCCGTTCTAGAAGGACTTAATCTTATTGTCGATAATGGTTGGACTAATGTCATCCTTGAGACCGATTCTGCATCCATTGCCAACAAAGTTAACAACACTCATCATCACGATCTTTCCATGGTGCAATCTTTAGTGTCTCGAATTCGTTCTACTCTTGGTACTTTGCCTGATTGTAAGATTTGTTATGTACCTAGAGAAGCAAATGTTGTAGCCCATGTCCTAGCTACTAGGGCTTTGTGTTCTTTTCTTTCTTTCTCTTTTGATTGTAACTTTCCCGATTTTATTCGGGCATCTGTAAACTCGGAGAGGTTCTCCTCTTATTCTCAATAAAACCATGGGTACTCTTTTCCCCATAGGGGCCTATTCACCTCTCGAGGTAACTGGCTATAGGGTTTTTTTAATGAGGCCCTTTCCTTCAAAAAAAATTGCAATGGGTTCACTAAATAGCCTAATGAGACATGGACGCTTTGAATCCAACAAATCCACCACAAAATATGATTTAATTAAATAACATGAGTTTAAATAGTTAATTATGAGCCTCTGAATATGATTAAACAACTTAATGCCAATTTTATAGCACTTTACTCTGTTTAAATTCTAATGTGATCACTATAAAGCTCGTTTGCATATGCACACTATTAATCTAACAAAACGGAAAAAAATAAGAATAAATCAAATTTCATGAGTTCAAATAGTTAATTATGGGCTTTGGAACCAAATTATACAAATTAATCTTAACTTAGAGAATTTTACTCGGTTAAAATTCCAATGATAGCCTAATGAGACTTGCACGCTTTATAAACATAACAAACCGAACACAAAATGAGATTCAATCAATTTACATGAGTTCAAATAGTTAATTATAAGCTTTTGAATTTGATTAAACAACTTAATCTCAAATTTACAGCACTTTACTCTATTTCAACTCCAATGTGATCGCTATAAAGCTCCTTTAGATATGCACACTTGAAACCTAACAAAACGGCCGCAAAATAAGAATAAATCTAAACTTCATGAGTTCAAATATATAAGTATGGACTTTGGAACCAAATTATACAACTTAATCTTAATTTTAGAGCAATTTACTCGGTTAAAATTGCAGTGGGTTCACTAAATAGACCAATGAGACATGGATGCTTTGAATCCAACAAATCCGCCACAAAATATGATTTAATTAAAAAACATAAGTTCAAATAGTTAATTATGAGCTTTTGAATATGATTAAACCACTTAATGTCAATTTTATAGCACTTTACTCTGTTTAAATTCTAATGTGATCACTATAAAGCTCGTTTACATATGCACACTACTAATCTAATAAAATGGACAAAAAATAAGAATAAATCAAATTTCATGAGTTCAAATAGTTAATTATGGGATTTGGAACCAAATTATACAACTTAATCTTAACTTTAGAGAAATTTATTCGGTTAAAATTCCAATGGGTTTACTAAATAGCCTAATGAGACTTGTACGCTTTAAACTTAACAAACTGTCCGCAAAATGAGATTCAATCAAATTACATGAGTTCAAATAGTTAATTATAAGCTTTTGAATATGATTGAACAACTTAATCTCAAATTTAGAGCACTTTACTCAGTTTAAATTCTAATGTGATCGCTCTAAAGCTCCTTTAGATATGGACACTTTAAACCTAACAAAACGGCCGCAAAATAAGAATAAATCAAAACTTCATGTGTTCAAATAGATAAGTATGGACTTTGGAACCAAATTATACAACTTAATCTTAATTTTAGAGCAATTTAGCTTTTTCCTCTCCCTCTCTTCCATGCTTTCCCCTTCCCCTCTCCTTTCTTTTTTCTTCTCCGTTTCCTTTTTGGAGATCAACTTTGTTTTTGTCTCAACGATGCCTTCGTTCTCCTCAGAGGGAGAGGAAGAATCAAGCATCCGCTCAAATCCTCCGACCAAGTTAAGTTGGTTTATTCTATTTCAACCTTTTTCCATTCTTTTTTATTTGTTTTCTCATTACTCCAACGATCACCATCCCCTCCACGCTGAAGGTTTTGGCCCTTACAAATACTCGATGCCTGGTAGGACGAAACTATGGATCTGGTTGATCCATGATGATAGTTTCATAACATTTGGCAGCAACAATGGATCCGACTTGGATGATTTACCTTTGAATGTTCTCCCATTTGGTTACATTCTCAACATTGAAGGTATGTTACAAACTTGGGTTTTAGTCTCTCTTAGTTACTTCACTTTGAATCAAGTTCTTTGGTTCGGTGCTATTACAAACACAAGCATTCGTGTTCTTTACCAACTGATCACTTAGGTTTCTATCCTTTTTTTATCACTGACCGACATGGCTTTCCCTGTCATTCTCTCAACCCTAACGGGATCTTCGAACTACGACAAATCAATGACTCTTTTATTTAAGAGATACCTGAATCACAATATCGACCTCATGATTTTTGTGAGTCCTTGCTGCTCCACATACAAAACAATGATTCTGGTTTTCTCTTTCACACCCACAAGAACCGTGTATGCCACTGCTTTCGTGGGAAACAGGTTTTTGATGCGTTCGAGATTTCAGTTGCAAGAGAAACTTTGGAGGGTCTTTGACTCTAAGTTAAACCCTACTACTTTGGTAGAATTATTTTCTTTTTTATTGCTAATCTCCATTAGAGATCTTGTACTGCTGTTTTCAACTTGATCGTTGATGGTGATCGTAATAAATAACTTGTTACACACCCAAGACCGTGTCACAACTCCGAAAACTTTGATATTAGTCCCCTCGAGCTTCACCAATGGGTCTAACACTTATAATCTTGTGGCGTGTGACCGATCATTTGACCACCATGGAGTCTGTTGTATTCCTGGTTGCGCATACAACTCTTTTATTAGCCACTTTATCAGCGTAAGGACTTTGGTTCTGGTTTATGATTGCATAAGTGATTTACCTTTTTACTACTATTTGAACCATGTTTTCTTTCATATCTTTGACAATTTTATGGTCTTAACACCCTTGCAAAAAGGTTTACCTAATACCTTTCATGCTGCACAACAAAGATTTGTTTTCTTTTTAATTCCATTGTTTTTCTAGGTTTACTCCAGCTTTCAATCTTTGATAGGGAATCCAGCCACTACATATTACCTGCTTCCTTGTTGAAACAAAGGAGAGACGACGGTAGCACCCTATATCGGCTAACCGACAAGAGTTGATAATGGCATCCCCTTCTAAGTTTGTTGATCACTACAAAGGAGAACTAATTCCGTGTAGACATGTTCATCTTAATGAGAATTCATACCATTTGGAATTAGATTTCAGCCCAAACTGTTTTGAAAGTTTGCTCCTATTATTGTTCCCATTATTGTTTCTTATTACTTTTAAATTCTTTTACTACTTCTTGATAATCTTTAATCTTTTCTCTCTTTGTTATTTTCATTTTATCCATGACTCTGTTGGACATAATCTACTACTTCACCTCTGTTTTCGACAAGGGCCATCGCTGGCCTTATCACCCGAGTCTACTGGTAATAGCCTCGCTTTGGTCCGCTTCTTTGGTTCGGCTACGACCTTCCGGCTTGAGTATATTATCGAGGCCTGCTTGGGAGGTTTTGTCTCGGCTTGCCTAGCCTTGGTTGGTAAGCCTTTCTCCATGTACTTGCAGCATGCTTTCTTTTTTGCTAACATAGCCAGCTATTGTTTTGTTATTATCTTTTCGGTTCACTGGCACTTTAGTGACCTAATAAAATATAAGCATACTAATGCTACTATACCACCCTTGTATAGGGATCGTTCCAACACCTCTTATGGTGTATTCTCATCAACCAATGTTACTCATTTCATTGAGTTTCAATATAATAATATCGGGATATACCGGAAGCAACACTTACAAAAATTTCCAATACACTATGGTGGCCTTTACTTTTACAACGGTAAAGTTTACTCGAGTTTATCCTTTACTACAAGTGAAGCACTCACGGTTCTCACCAACACATCCCATGGATCTCGATGAAAGCACCCTATATTTGGGACTCACCTTGTACCGCAAGGTTTGTCTCTACCCCGAGAATATATTCCACGTGAAGTATCTTATATCCTTTAAGCATAGAGACTTTAACTTACACTATAAAGCTTGTACTCCATATCGAATAAAAAATTCTACTTACTCTCAAGTTCCTATTTCTTCTCATATCCAAAGCAACCAAGTCCTCTAAATCATATCTTTTAAAGACTTCTACTTACTCTCAACTTCCTATCTCTTCTCATATCAAATACGGTAAGTCATGTATTCTTATTTCTTTTCATATTACATACAATAAGTCATCTATTCCAACCTCTACTTTTTCTCATCTTGAAACTCCTAATTATAGTCCTCATGGATTTCAAACTCTCTATACCTTTCTATATAACTCGATCTATCTCCTTCATAACTCTCCATCCATCTCTCAACTCTCGTATACCTCTCTCCAGTCTCTCTCCCTTGTCGCCAACTTTACCCAATGGACTCCAGAACTTTTCTTCAACAACTCGGCAATATCCAATTCACTGATGACGAACAATTTGTTGTTTACCAACCAAGTCTACCTTGGGAATCCTCTAAATAGGAAACACAAACCACCCTACTGGGGTATCTTCAATCCTGTAAAGACATTGACGACCAGGTGATCATTAAAGCCTTTACAGGAATTTGGACTACGGCCCGGCTAGTCTCCATGAGAGTCCTGAAACCACATTTATTTCTCATCCGTTTTAAATATGAGAAGATTAAAGATGATATCCTGTCTAGTGGGCCTTGGACTTATAAGGATGAATGGCTAGCACTTGAGCAATACAATCCCAATATAAGTCTAGACGACCACTCCTTTCAAGCGATGAATATTTGGGTACGTATCTACAACATTCCCCCTATCCTCCTTGCTTCTGAGGAATCAACCTACCACACAGGAGAATCCCTTGGAGCCTTCGTTGGTACAATAAAAAAAATTGACACCAGGAAAAAAGACTTTAATATGATTGAATACCTCCGAGTTGGATTAACACTAGATGCATCCAAGCCGATTAGGCGTTGTGTTGCTATTGGTGGGGGGTTATCCACCAGATTTTGCCCACTTCAATATTAACGTCTTCCCACAATATGTCACTATTGTGGTAAAGTTGGTCATTCAACGGATTTCTGTTCTATCCCAATCGAGACTCGTCCTGAACAACTACAATATGGCGACTAGCTCCGCTATGTTCCTAAGAAAAAAGATGCACAAACCAAACAAAAAGGACGGATTCACTATTTAAACACTAGCCCTTCTAACATTCATTGTACACCAAATTCTTCTCAAACTTCAGCAAAACACCAAGGTGACATTAATAAAACTGGTAAATCTCCTAAGCAATCACCTCAAATCAATGACCAAGTGTCTGCTCTGGGTACTGAATCCACTCAGAATACTTCAAAAGGCCCTCGATCTCTCCCTACTATTGCTAGTAGGCTGCAATCCCGTAGGTGCCCCCCCAACCATTACAAATGGTCTTCCCTACGCATAGCTCTAGCATTACTACAAGACAAAAGAACCATGATGACACCGGAAAAATCAGCTTAATGGAGCCGGAACTCCAAGATTTGGAGGCAGAACTAGCTGATGGTCCTGACCAGGAGGCAGCTGACTAGCTGAACAATGCGCCAACTCCCAAACGGCTTTCTCGTCCAAATTCAAATAGATGCACAAAAAGAACGTCATCTTCTGATGAGGGCCACAAGCCTAAACAACCTCGATCTTCAAACAGAAGCTCTAATGAAAAGGCTGGGATGAGCAGAACAAACAACTCTCCGGCGGCGGTTGATGATGGTCAACCCCGTCGAGTCACATGAAACTATTATGTTGGAACTCTCAGGGTCTCGGCAACGCCTAGGCAGTTCATGCTTTAAAACGTGCTATCTCGATGCATGATGCCAACTTTCTATTTCTTTGTGAAACTAGGTTAAATAGACAAAATATGGATCGTATTAGGATTAAATTAGGAATGCATGGTTGCATAGCCATTGATTCCAGTCCTTCTTGTACAGGGCTTGCTATTATTTGGAATAATAAAACTTCTATTGATTTGCTTTCTTACTCGAATCATCATATTGATGTTATTATTTCTTTTGGGCAAACACAATTCCATTTTTCCGGTTTACATGGTTTCGCTGAAACTGCAAACAAATATAAAACTTGGCAACTAATAGATTCTTCACAATCAGCCTCTTCCCTTCCATGACTTTTAGGAGGGGACTTTAATAAAATCCTATATGATAATGAAAAACAAGGCGGTATCCATCGTGCGCGATCACAAAATAATAACTTCAGAGATTGTCTTACTAAGAATGATCTTTTTGATTGTCAACCAACGTCAAGATGGTTCACTTGGACTAGATCTAGACGTAATACAGAAACAATTATGAAAAGAATCGATCGATTCCTTGGTAATTCTGCCTGGTTTAACTCCTTTCCAAACTTTCAAGCTATATCTTTCTTTTTGGCACGTTCTGACCATTGCCCTACCTTACTTGATACTAATCCACCTCGGACTCTCCGATCCAAAAACTTTAAAAACCTTTTTTGCTCTAAGAATTGCTAGGCTGATAGCCCAGAAGTCTCATCTCGAATTAGAGAGATTTGGACTAACCCTTCTCGCTTGACCCTTGATAAATTTAAGGACATTGGACGATTTCTAGCCTCTTGGCAAATAAACAAACGTATTAAATCTAATTAACGTATCACTCAGCTTAATGATTTCACTAATATGTGCCTCAAACGACATCTCTCTAATGCGGACATCCAAAACCTTACTTCTGCTAAAAGTGAGCTTGATAGCTTGCTAAACGTGAAAGAAATATAATGGGCCCAACGAGCTCGAACACAATGGCAAGAACATGGTGAAAAAAAATACTTCTTTCTTTTATGCCAGAGCAAATAATCGATGGCAGAAGAATCATATTGCTGGGCTTTTCAATAACCAAAATATATGGCAAACACATATAGCAGATATCATGTTTACTGCTACTGACTACTTTTGAAACCTCTTTTCGTCCTCCTCCCCCACTATTGCATCTTCTCTTATGGATAACATTCCCACTATTGTAACTGAACTGATGAATAATGACCTATTAAGGACTTCACAACAGACGAAGTCACTATTGTTTTCCGTGATATTGACCCCTGAAAAGCTTCAGGAGTCGATGGTTTCCCAAGTGGCTTCTTTAGGAAGCATTGGGGGATCCTTGAACAGGATTTTATAAACCTCTGCCTTCGACTCTTACGAGGGTCAGTTAATATGGAAGAGGTTAATCGTACTATCATTGTTCTTATACCTAAGATCAGCAAACCCACAACTATGCGTCATCTGAGGCCTATTAGCCTCTGCATAGTCCTTTACAAGACAGTTGCGAAAGTACTTGTTAATCGTCTGAAATCTGTTATACCTTTATGCATAAGTGGTAATCAAGTTGCTTTTGTGCAAGGGCAGAACATCACTGACAATATTCTCATTGCACATGAGCTTATCCAAACCTTACATACCGATGAGACCTCACTTGCCAAAGGTGCTAACTTAAAGCTAGACATGGAAAAGGCGTTCGACCGTGTCAAATGGCCTTTCCTTGAACCAATTGTGCTTAAGCTCAGTTTTAATACCCACTGGGTTTCCCTTATTATGAGACGTATATCCTCTGTTTCCTTCCAAGTACGTGTCAATGATTCCCTTTTACGGCCCTTTAAACCTCATAGAGGTTTACAGCGAGGGGACCCTCTATCTCCTTTCCTTTTTGTCTTTTGTACCCAAGGCCTATCAGCACTGCTCAATGCTAAGCAAGAAAATGGTAATCTTCTAGGACTTTGTGCTAGAAAGAATGAGCCTCGCATTAACCACCTACTTTTTGTGGATGATTGCATTGTATTCATTAAGAATACAACTACAGAAGCTCAACGCCTTAAAGATGCTTTACATATTTATGCTACTTTGTCTGGTCATGCGGTGAACTTTGAAAAGTCTACTATTTTCTTTTCCTGGAAAACCCCCACGCCGCTTCGAGCAGAAATTAATGATATCCTTCACGTAAGAGAAGTTGATGATCCAGGTATTTATCTGGGAGTCCCTCTCTAAATAGGGAAAAACAAAACTGCGGCCTTGGGTTTTACCAGGGATAAAATGAATGCCCGCCTGAGTAAGTGGGATAAACACCTTCTTTCCTTTAGTGGTAGAGAAATTTTCATCAAATCCGTCATTCAATCTATGCCTCGGTATGTTATGTCTTGCTACCTTTTACCACAAAACATTATTGATGACATGACTACTTCGATATGCCGATATTGGTGGTCTAGAAAAGCTAAAAAATAAGGTTGGCATATGCTTCCTTGGGACACTATCTGTATGTCGAGAGCAGCAAGAGGGATAGGTTTTCGTGATCTTCACCACTTCAATTTCGCTTTACTAGGTAAACAAATCTGGCGTTTGGTCTGCGAACTTGATAACCTCGTCAGGTCTACAAATGCAAGTACTATCCCACGAGTTCTATCCTTGAATCTGATCATAGTCAGAAATCTTCTTTTGCTTGGATAAATGGGGTGGCTCTCAGCTTGTACACCTTTATGGTTTCTCTGAGGTGAATGACGAAGTCCCTCTTCGAGCAGGTACCTTCATGGTGCCTAACCTACCCCGTTGGGATGAATCAAAGGTAAGAGAATACTTTTCCCATGAAGATGCCAATACCATCCTTAATGTACCCATTATCAATGACATAAAAGACACCACCCTTTGGGGTCACCATGACTCTAGCATCTATACAGTACGGTCTTGTTACCAATTTCTGCAGTTGCAGCCAGGGCCAATTAATAGGCCCTTTAAACTTTGGAAAATTCTATCTAAATTGCCTACTCTACCAAAGGTTCGTTCCTTTGAATGGTGCTTATGTCATGATGCTTTACCATCTATCCATAAACTCCTCCAGGCAAATATTGGTATAGGAGTATTCCCGATTTGCAATATGACCATTGAAACCACCCTCCATGCTATGAGGAACTGTCCCAGTGCCAAAGAGGCACTCTAATTGGTAGGACTCCCCGCTCGAATTTTCTCCACCTCCTTTTTTTCTCCACACCAATAACTTTCTAAAGTTGTTGGGTTTCTTTCCCTCCATCAATTCTCTTTCCTCATAACGCTCCTTTGGAATTTATAGAACCGCCATAATGATTTTGTCCATAACAACCATCTCCAACTGGTTTGGTTAACTGTTTCCAATGCCCAAACTCTTTATAATGAGTATACATCAATTAATGATGCTTCCCATCAACGCTCCCAGCTAGCCGAGCCCACTTTTGCTCAAGCTAGATAGACGAAACCGAACCCTGGTTTTGTCAAGATTAACACAGATGGCACCTTTGACCCTGTGTTAAACGGTGTTGCTGCAGGCTTCATCGCTCGAGATTCTTCTGGCTCTGTCCTTGGTGGTTGTTCTATGCCACTCATTTTCTTCCCGGATCCAGCTTCTATTGAGGCTCTTGCCATTTTGGAAGGATTAAAATTTGCGGTTGCTAATTGATGTGAGCACATCTACACAAGCTCAAACAGCTGATCCGGAGGTCTTACCATCAGGACCCATCACTCGATCAAAGGCTAAGCAATTCAGGGAAGTTCTTATTCTTAAATGTTTACAAGTCTCAGAATCCCTTAATAATGCATATGCCTTAGAGAATAAACTTTACACTATGTTACATACTGATGTGTAACATCTTGTAACTATATAGTACTTAAGCTAGTATTGTGTTTATTAAGCATGTAAATAGGTGTGTTTTCAATAAGTTCAATAAGAACACAAGCTCATAATCATGTTTACCATGTTTCTTTAGCTTGTTACATGTTTTCCAATATGATAACTATGTTTTTCAGCTTGTTTTAACTTTCTTTAATAAGTTTACAATACTTATGATGGTATAACTTTTGTTTTCTCATAGGCACAAGGAAGAGTACCAAATGAAGGACTTCACCTTAGCTCGGGAAAAGCTCAATGGATTTCTAGCAGCTCGTTTCAGCTCAACTAATCCTCAACACTTCAGCTAGCTGAATTCAGCTCAACTCAGCTCCATTCAGCTCAACTCCAGCTCTACTAGCTCAACTCAAGCTGGTGAGTCCCGGGATAGCTCAAAGGTGTCCTCCACGTGGGAGAGTGTGTCATGGTCATGTGACCAGCATGAGGGGCGTCCACCATCCATTCCAAGCATGTGCATGTGCATGGCATGTGGCAGATTCAAATTTCAAGATTTCCCTCCTTGAAGTTGGCGTCAAAGTAAGATAAGGACAAGGAGTTATTTCCTTTGAATTTCACACATAAAACACATGTGTTAAATGTTTGAAATTCAGTCTTCCCTCCCTCCAAAACCAGCCGGCCACAAAGGATAAGGATGAGTAGTTTTCTCATCCACATTTAACATAATTAACACATGTTAATTGTGCTTACATTTCAGCCACTCATCTGAAACTTCCAATTCAATTCTGGCCAAGTATTCTAGGCGCCAACTCCCTTGTACTAGCCTATATATATGTATACTTTGTAATGTAAAAAAAAAAAAAGACAATTTGAATGAAATTTACTTTTGTGAGAATTTCTCTCATTTCGGTTCTTTTGAGAACTTTCTGACTTCTCAAGTTCGTTGCTTGCGTGGTCAACCCCTTTGATACTTTGGGTTCTCGGTTGTAGATAATCGAAGGGTCCAAGTCCGTCTGAAGCAAGTTCAAGATAAGGTTCGGGTTCGTTCAACAGATTGTTCGAGTTCATCCTTGGAGTTTGTTTCATTTTATTTCTTTTCCTTGTTTTTATTTCATTTTCGTACTACCCCTTGCATCCTATTTTTCAACCTTGTCAGAAACTTCATTTCTCACCAGTCACCTCACCAAAGACCAAACCTAGCCATAACCAAACCAATACTTTCAACGTTCCACCATTGTCAACTTCTCCGAGCCTTCATCTTCTACATTCTGTCTACCTAAATTTTTCAGCCCTTTTAAACACCAATTTGCAGCCATGCTTATTGCAGGAGACATCTTACTTCAATCCTAGATCCGAAACAATCAAGAAGGCGTCCTCAACAAGGAGCCCTCTTATCATGTGGTAATCAGAGCCTAGGTTGGATTACAAGTAAGAATCATCTTCGTGAGTGCAAAAACAATCAAAAAACAAAAAAAAAGTCAAAAAAAAAGTCAAAGTCAACTCTAGTTAAAAAAAAATTTCGAAAATTCAAAAAAAAATCAGAATATCAATAGTTGAAAGAAAAGCACTTCATGGTATTGAAAAGATGAAAGAAAATGCAAGTTTAATGTGTTCTACAGCATCAAACACTACCATAATCAACCGGGCATGAAGAATTGATTGTTCGGTGAAAGGAGAGTAGTAAGTGTTTCTTTGTAGTAAGTAATCCATTTTTTTTTTTTTTCTTTTTCTTTCTTTCTAACCTTTACCTTACTTTACATCACTTTTCTTTCCATTTAACACTAACCGAATTTGTTTTGGACAGAACCTTACATTTCGATTGTCACTAACCGTTGTTGTTAAAGACTAACACTTGTGACAGATTTGAAGAAAGTCTACGCTAGTCCTCTAAAGAACTTATAACGAGAGAAGGAGTGGTAAAAGGCATTTGTGTGTGTGAGATCAGAAGGGGAATCAAAAGAGCCATTCAAGTATTCCCGAGTGAAACACGAGTGTTGGAGTGCCATTTTTATTTTTCTTTGGAGTGAACTTGTGAGGATCTTGTGTGTGTACTTTGTGAGGTCCATTTATCCTTATTTTATTTTGTGTTGTTTGTTCTTTACTAACAATGGCAGGTTCAAATGGAGATCGTGATGATCAACAACAAAACGACGTTCAACCAAGCCTTATGATGCAAGCCATGCTTCGAGAAGTCCGAAGAGTAGTGCAATCAGAGATTGAACAATTGCACGTGAGAATGGACAAGATCGAGGGATCTCAAAACAATTCCCATGATGACAACAATGATGACGTTGAAGAAGTGCAAGAACCGAGGCAGAATGCTCCTAGAACAAATGGGAGGCGTGTACAACACCAGGCACAACTGGATGACAATTTGAACAACATCAAAGTTGCCATACCCCCTTTTCAAGGACGATCAGATCCGGATGCATATCTTGCGTGGGAAAGCAAGGTGGAGCACGTCTTTGATTGCTACAATTATTCTGACCAGAAGAAGGTTCAATTGGCAGCGATGGAGTTCGTTGACTATGCCTTAATTTGGTGGGATCAATTGATTCTAAGTAGAAGACGAACCGGTGAAGGTCCAATCAATACATGGGCAGAGATGAAAAGAATTTTGAGAAAGAGATTCGTACCATCCCATTACCATCGAGACCTATTTCAAAGGTTACAAACTTTGAAACAAGGAAATCGAAGCGTCGAAGATTATTTTAAAGACATGGAGATGGCCATGATGCGTGCTAACATTGAGGAAGACCGAGAAGCAACCATGGCGCGATTCCTTTCAGGTTTGAACACCGACATTGCCAATGCTGTTGAATTGCAACATTACGTCGAATTAGACGAAATGGTGCAAATGGCAATTAAGGTTGAGAGGCAGCAACGAAGAAAGATGTCGTCATCCCGAGGTAATAATTCTTTCAGACCTCCTTCCAATTCTGTTTTCAATCCTTCTAACAATTTCAGGAAACAAGTACCGTTTCAAAACAAAGAGAAGGGTGAAACGAGCAAGCCAAAGGCCCCGATTGTAGATGTTGGGCGTGGGAAGCAAAATGCACAACCAGAACGTCCAGAACGCTCAAGGGATATTCAATGCTTTAAGTGTCTTGGAAGAGGACATATTGCAAGCCAATGTCCTAATCGGAAGACTATGTTGATGTTAGAAAACGGAGAGATTGAGTCTGAATCCGACAATGAAGAACATGAACCTTTACACGAGGAAGACAAGGATGATGCGGATGATGCCTTGGATACATACATGACCGGTGAAGCACTTGTCATAAAAAGAAGTCTAAATGCTACACCTACACAAGACGACCAGCAACGAGAAAACATCTTCCATACTAGATGCCTCATTAACGACAAGGTATGTGTTGTCATTATTGATGGTGGTAGTTGTACTAATGTTGCAAGTTCTTTCATGGTTGATAAGTTAGGCTTAAAGACGACGAAGCATCCCAAACCATACCGTCTTCAATGGTTAAATGATGGCGGAGAAGTACGAGTTACTAGACAAGTTTCGGTACCATTTACCATAGGGAGGTATAAAGATGAAATCCTTTGTGATGTCGTCTCAATGGATGCGTGTCACCTACTTTTGGGACGTCCATGGCAATACGACAAAGGTACGTTGCATGATGGAATTACAAATCGATATTCTTTTACACATGCAGGTAAGAAGATCACCTTAGCACCTTTGACACCGAGTCAAGTGCAAGAAGATCAGGTTCGATTGAGAAAGAATGTCGAGGAAGTCAAAACAGAAAGGAAGAAGACGAACGTATATGCGAGCGGCAAGGATATCAGGAAATGTCTTTCCTCTCAACAAACTTTACTTATTTTAATGTATAAGGAGTATTGTTTGTTATCTGATATTCCTAATGATTTGCCTACATCTATTACGTCTCTTTTGCAGGAGTTTGAAGACGTGTTTCCGGATGAGACACCGAGTGGGTTGCCACCTATTCGAGGTATAGAACATCAAATTGATTTCATTCCGGGAGCTACCATTCCAAATCGGCCAGCATATCGAAGTAATCCAGAAGAAACAAAGGAACTTCAAAAACAAATCACCGAGTTGATGGAAAAGGGTTACATTCGGGAAAGTTTAAGTCCGTGCGCTGTACCAGTGCTTTTAGTACCCAAGAAAGACGGAACATGGAGAATGTGTGTTGATTGCCGAGCGGTGAATCAGATTACCATCAAGTATAGGCATCCCATTCCTCGTCTTGATGACATGCTAGATGAGTTGTGTGGTGCGACCATATTTTCCAAAATTGATTTAAAGAGTGGATATCATCAGATTCGGATGCGAGAAGGCGACGAATGGAAGACAGCCTTCAAAACGAAATTGGGTCTGTACGAGTGGTTAGTGATGCCTTTCGGTTTAACTAACGCACCTAGCACCTTTATGCGTCTGATGAATCATGTTTTACGATCTTACATTGGAAAATATTGTGTTGTGTACTTTGATGACATTCTTATATACAGCAAGTCTTTGCAGGATCACGAGGAACACTTGAGGAATGTTCTTGGCACATTGAGAAAAGAAAGGTTATTTGGTAATCTGAAGAAATGTATGTTTTGTACTGATAAGGTTACCTTTCTTGGTTTTATCGTGACTGCACAGGGTGTGGAAGTCGATCCAGAAAAGGTGAAGGCGATTCAGGATTGGCCTCGACCGACATCAATAAGTCAGGTTAGATCTTTTCATGGTTTAGCTAGTTTTTATCGTCGGTTTGTACCTAATTTCAGTTCCATTACCGCCCCCTTAACCGGGATTATAAAGAAGAATTCAGTCTTCAATTGGGGTGATGAACAGGAAAAAGCCTTCTTGAAAATTAAGGATTATTTGACTAAGGCCCCAGTGTTAGCCTTACCTAACTTTGATAAAATGTTCGAGATTGAGTGTGATGCTTCAGGAATAGGAATTGGAGCCGTTTTATCACAGGAGAAGCGACCTATTGCCTATTTCAGCGAGAAGTTAAGTGGTGCTACCTTGAATTATCCAGTGTACGACAAAGAGATGTATGCATTGATTCGAGCTCTTGAAACATGGCAGCACTATCTCTTACCGAAAGAATTCGTAATTCACACCGATCACGAAGCTTTGAAGCACATAACAGGTCAGCATAAGTTGAATAAAAGGCATGCTAAGTGGGTTGAATTTCTAGAATCTTTTCCTTATGTCATTCGATATAAGAAAGGTAAAGACAACGTTGTAGCAGATGCCTTATCCCGTAGGTATGCACTTCTGAATTACTTAGACTCTCATTTGATTGGGTTTGCCTATATCAAAGAATTATATGCTACTGACCCTGATTTTGGAGAAAGATATACATTGTGTGAAAAGGGTGCAGATGAGAAATTTTATCGACATGATGATTATCTTTTCAAAGAAGGAAGACTCTGCATTCCTCAAGGGTCAATTCGAGAGGTCCTAATTCGAGAAGCTCATGAAGGAGGACTTATGGGACACTTTGGAGTCACCAAGACGTTACACATTCTCAAGGAGCACCTATTCTGGCCAAAGATGCGACGAGACGTCGAAAGGATGTGTGAACGATGCGTGACATGTAAGAAAGCAAAGTCGAAGGTATTACCACACGGTTTGTACTTACCTTTACCTATTCCCGACTCCCCCTGGACTGATATATCTATGGATTTTGTGTTGGGATTGCCTAGGACTAGGACAGGTAGAGATAGTATCTTTGTTGTGGTTGACAGGTTCTCAAAGATGGCACACTTCATTGCGTGTCATAAGACCGATGATGCTGTTAATGTGGCTAACTTGTTCTTTAAGGAAATTGTGCGTTTACATGGTATTCCTAGGTCGATTGTTTCTGACAGGGATGTAAAATTCTTGAGTCACTTCTGGAGGACTCTTTGGAGCAAATTAGGTACGAAACTTATGTTTTCTACTACTTGTCATCCCCAAACTGATGGACAAACTGAGGTTGTTAATCGTATTTTATCTACTTTACTCCGTTCCATCATCAAAAAGAATATTAAGACGTGGGAAGATTGTTTGCCGCATGTTGAATTTGCATATAACCATGCCGTTCATTCTGCTACTAAAATGTCACCTTTTGAGGTTGTTTATGGATTTAATCCTATCACTCCTCTCGATATGTTGCCTTTGCCATATGAACAAGTGACGAATAGGGACGGACAATCCAAGGCTGATTATGTAAAGAAGTTGCATCAACAGGTTAAAGATAACCTTGAACGAAGGACTCAACAATACGAGAAGCAAGCGAACAAAGGACGTAAGCGAGTTACCTTCGATGTTGGAGATTGGGTTTGGATTCACTTCCGAAAGGAACGTTTTCCAACCCAACGACGGTCCAAGCTGTTACCACGAGGAGATGGTCCTTTTCAAGTGGTTGAGAAAGTGAACGACAATGCTTACAAGTTGGACTTGCCGGGTGAATACAATGTAAGTGCTACATTTAATGTTTCCGACTTATCCCCTTTTAATGATTCTGCAGATTTGAGGACAAATCCTTTTCAAGAAGGGGGGGATGATGTGAGCACATCTACACAAGCTCAAACAGCTGATCCGGAGGTCTTACCATCAGGACCCATCACTCGATCAAAGGCTAAGCAATTCAGGGAAGTTCTTATTCTTAAATGTTTACAAGTCTCAGAATCCCTTAATAATGCATATGCCTTAGAGAATAAACTTTACACTATGTTACATACTGATGTGTAACATCTTGTAACTATATAGTACTTAAGCTAGTATTGTGTTTATTAAGCATGTAAATAGGTGTGTTTTCAATAAGTTCAATAAGAACACAAGCTCATAATCATGTTTACCATGTTTCTTTAGCTTGTTACATGTTTTCCAATATGATAACTATGTTTTTCAGCTTGTTTTAACTTTCTTTAATAAGTTTACAATACTTATGATGGTATAACTTTTGTTTTCTCATAGGCACAAGGAAGAGTACCAAATGAAGGACTTCACCTTAGCTCGGGAAAAGCTCAATGGATTTCTAGCAGCTCGTTTCAGCTCAACTAATCCTCAACACTTCAGCTAGCTGAATTCAGCTCAACTCAGCTCCATTCAGCTCAACTCCAGCTCTACTAGCTCAACTCAAGCTGGTGAGTCCCGGGATAGCTCAAAGGTGTCCTCCACGTGGGAGAGTGTGTCATGGTCATGTGACCAGCATGAGGGGCGTCCACCATCCATTCCAAGCATGTGCATGTGCATGGCATGTGGCAGATTCAAATTTCAAGATTTCCCTCCTTGAAGTTGGCGTCAAAGTAAGATAAGGACAAGGAGTTATTTCCTTTGAATTTCACACATAAAACACATGTGTTAAATGTTTGAAATTCAGTCTTCCCTCCCTCCAAAACCAGCCGGCCACAAAGGATAAGGATGAGTAGTTTTCTCATCCACATTTAACATAATTAACACATGTTAATTGTGCTTACATTTCAGCCACTCATCTGAAACTTCCAATTCAATTCTGGCCAAGTATTCTAGGCGCCAACTCCCTTGTACTAGCCTATATATATGTATACTTTGTAATGTAAAAAAAAAAAAAGACAATTTGAATGAAATTTACTTTTGTGAGAATTTCTCTCATTTCGGTTCTTTTGAGAACTTTCTGACTTCTCAAGTTCGTTGCTTGCGTGGTCAACCCCTTTGATACTTTGGGTTCTCGGTTGTAGATAATCGAAGGGTCCAAGTCCGTCTGAAGCAAGTTCAAGATAAGGTTCGGGTTCGTTCAACAGATTGTTCGAGTTCATCCTTGGAGTTTGTTTCATTTTATTTCTTTTCCTTGTTTTTATTTCATTTTCGTACTACCCCTTGCATCCTATTTTTCAACCTTGTCAGAAACTTCATTTCTCACCAGTCACCTCACCAAAGACCAAACCTAGCCATAACCAAACCAATACTTTCAACGTTCCACCATTGTCAACTTCTCCGAGCCTTCATCTTCTACATTCTGTCTACCTAAATTTTTCAGCCCTTTTAAACACCAATTTGCAGCCATGCTTATTGCAGGAGACATCTTACTTCAATCCTAGATCCGAAACAATCAAGAAGGCGTCCTCAACAAGGAGCCCTCTTATCACTAATGGTTGGATTAATGTGATCGTTGAAACTGATTCAGCTTCCATTGTCAACAAGGTTAATAATGCTCATCACCAAGATCTCTCCACGGTGTGACATTTGGTGTACCGCATCTGCTCCACTCTTCTTGGTACTTTGCCTGATTGTAAGATTTGTTATATACCTAGAAACACAAACGTTGTTGTGACACCCCCACCCCGGGCCGGTAGGAAAGGGGCGTCACCGATCCTTGAGCACTCCGATAACCCGGCCCGAACAATGGTTTACCAACTTAACTTAACCCGAAAGTACCGATTTTAGGGGTAAATTAAAACTTTTTCCTATTACTAGGCCTTTAAACCACTTAGCAACTTATATTCATTACTAAACATTCTCGAAACCTATTGTTCATTCAATAGTCGATAATCCATTTATCCATTCCATATAATAGTATCAATAGTTCGTTCCATTCCATAACATGCAATCCATTACAAATATACATACATATTAAACGTATCAAATATGTCATCATTCTTAAGTTATACAAATCTAAGCCCGAAGCTACCAAAATGTGGTTCACTATATACAAACCGTCTAAAGTAATCAAAATGCATGGTCTAACTAAACAAGACTAGCCACCACTAGGAAATACAAAAAGATCATACTTGGCTTGTGAAGCTTGCCGATCCGAACGACGGAAATCCGGGACCGAGCTATTAATCGATCAACCTAAAATGTTTGGGAAGAGCGAAGGGAGCGGGGGTAAGTACATAAGGTACTTAGTGAGGTAACGGAAAAATCAAACCAATCCAAAACAGACCAAACATGTAATCCTTTCAATCTAAACATGAACCAATACAATCGAACATATATCAATTTAATCGGACATATAACAAATCAATCGAACATGAATCAGTCCAAAAGGCATATATACCAAGTCAAGTACACATACCAATTCAATGTATAACAATCCAATTCAAGGTTCAACATGTGACAATCCGATTACATGTATCGATTTAATGTTCACTATATGACAATCCAAATGCATGTAACAATCCAATGTTCGATATATGACAATCCGATAAGTAATATGCCAATAACAAGTGCATTTTCATAACAAGTAATCATGCTTGCATTTAACTAACAATTATAATGCAATTTAAATTCAAGTTAATTAAATCATTACAACCACCTTGGTATTTAGCTAGAAGATAATCGAATCTCCAACCAACTGTTGCCACAATATGCACCTATAGTGCTGGTCAAACCCTCCTACTGTCGCCAATGACCAAAAACGTACCCTCCGTCTGTCGCCAATAAGGGCCAATTGCCCCGGACCGAAGTCCTACCCGATACAATGAGCTCTAGATTCTAAGGCATGCCCTCCTATCTAACTAACTAGCTACCAAGGTTGTCGATTATCAATTCAAGCATATCAATCCAATATTCAATATCATTTCAATAACACGGTCCTCATAGACCAAGCCTCTTAGGCCATTGTGCCTAGGCTCATAAGAATTCATTTCATGTCATTTCATATACGTTACATTAAACATGCCAAGCACAAGCAAAATCAGAACTTTAATTGCATGGAACAAATGCATGTACACGTACCTTGCATCCCAAGCTTAAGCATGCCATTCATACCTCGGCATATGCAATGCATGGGTATGAACAAACCAAAACAAATACTTAACAAGCAATTCATATTCAATCAACATGCTAACAAATAACATGTCAACAAGCAAGTTCTCATAGCATTTCACTCTTCCCTTAAAGATTAGCCAAGTTTATATTAAGTCATATTTCATACCGGTTTAATCATAAACAAAAAAAATCAGAATTGGGTTAGGACCTAGTCCCAACCCCAAAGAAAGTCACACTCACAAACAATCCAAGCAAAACTCCTAAGGATTATGGATGATTGGCCCCTTGCTCCTTCTTTTGGCAAGCTCTTGCCTCAGCTCCTCTTCACTATCAACCTCTTTAGAGACCTCTAATACACACAAAATCACATACACAATATCAAAATACATTCAATTCACACATTTCATAATTAACAATTCCAAAACAACCAAAACAGTGAGATTAGTTTCTAGGACAGTTTGTGCAATGCTCACTAAACTATTTTTATCTTTTGATCCACATGTCCAAAATTTGCTCACTTTACCTCGTTTTAAAGCTAACGAAACCATCTTTTAAACCATATAAAGCTTGAATTTTTCCTACGAACCCATCAATACCAGTTTTCGATCAAAGACAAGGCAATGCTGTTTCGGGACAGTCTGGACCAATCTTTTTGTTTCTCTTATATCTCCTAATTTACAAGGGCAAACGAGGTGAGGTTTTTTTTCTAATTAAAGTAGACTCATCCAAGTTCTAGACTACTCATTTCCAGCCTTAAATTCCTTGTACATTAATCTATGGAATTTTCCAAAGCTACTGTCCAGTACAGGCCTATTCTGGACAGATTTCACCTACAATAATTTTAGCTCAAAATTCATCAACCTTATCACCAATTCAACTCATCCAACACTTGTAAACTTTAGTAGGCTCAATTTTACCTATGCAACCATTTTTAATTATGCAATTCAACAAAGTTATCAGCTCATTTTATGAAGCCACCAAAATGTCACCTAATAGCTAGTCCAAAGCACTTTACCAATTCTAACACTTTCTTTCCTTCATCTTTTCAACCAAAACACCTACAATTTAAATTCAACACTCTTAAAACATTATCCTATGAATTCAACATTAAATTTCCAGATTCAACAATAACAATTAAGTCCATCAATTTCTCAATTCTAGCAAAACAGTCCAAACAATACATTTAGCACTTAATTCACTACCAAACTTTCTCATGCTTCATTTTACTTCAAATCAGTCCACATAAGACCATTTTAAGCATCCTAACATCAAAATCCTTCATAAATTTAACCACAAACAATCCCTACAACTTTCAAATTCATGCAATTAAATCCTCAAGCTCAAAGTCTCAACCAATCACAACAATACCAATTTCCAGCAACCTCCATTTAAGTTCTAACTTAAAAATAAACTAACTAGAAGCAACATACTAAATTTTCAGTCATGGAAACTAAACTAACAACCTTCAATTTCATTTTTAACTAAGTTTTCATGAAGTAAAATACATTATCTTACTTATTGACCTTCCTAACTCAAGAATCTTGCTTTAAACCTTCAAAATCTCACTTAAAACCTCACATGCAAGCAAGAGAAAATTTTCTCTCCTAACACTCTTTCATGGCCGGCCAAAGAGAGGAAAATGGGTGAAGAAGATGAGTGAACAGTATTATTTTTCTCTCTCCCACTAACTTTTATTTCATCATTTTCCCCCTTTTTCTTATTTATTTAATTCAAACAAAAATCCACCTAATTATGGGACAAGGTGGCTGGTCAAAGGAGGTCTTGACATGTGTCCATGGCCTCCAATTCCTTGAAAATTTACATGCAATCTCTCTTTTCTTGAATTTTCACTTTTTGGTCCTTTTTCAATTTGGCCTCTAATTTTTAATTTCATTCAATTTAGTCCCTAATTTTAGGATTTTATTAGGCCCTAATTAAATTAATTTAGTCCTTAACTCCTAGGCTATGTTTAGGGTATTACAGTTGTAGCCCATGTCTTAGCTACTAGGGCTTTGCGATCTTTTATGTCTTGTTCTTTTGGTTTTATCTTTCCCGACTTTATTCGTGCCTCTGTAAACTCGGAGAGGTTATCCACTTCTTCTCAATAAAACCATGGGTACTTTTTTCCCCATAGGGGCTACTCACCTCTCGAGGTGATTGGCTATAGTTTTTTTTTAAAAGAGGTCCTTTCCTTCAAAAAAATTGCAATGGGTTCACTAAATAGCCCAATGAGACATGGACACTTTAAACCCAACAAATCGACCACAAAATACAATTTAATTAAATTACAGGAGTTCAAATAGTTAATTATGAGCTTTTAAATGATTAAACCACTTAATGTCAATTTTAGAGCACTTTACTCTGTTTAAATTCTAATGTGATCACTATAAAGCTCGTTTCGATATGCACACTATGAATCTAACAAAACGGACGCAAAATAAGAATAAAATCAAATTTCATGAGTTCAAATAGTTAATTATGGGCTTATGAACCAAATTATACAACTTAATAACAACTTTAGAGCATTTCACTCGGTTAAAGTTCCAATGGGTTTACTAAATAGCCCAATGAGACTTGCACACTTTAAACTTAACAAACCGTCCACAAAATGAGATTCAATCAAGTTACATGAGTTCAAATAGTTAATTATAATCTTTTAAATATGATTAAACAACTTAATCTCAAATTTAGAGCACTTTATTCTGTTTAAACTCCAATGCGACCGCTATAAAGCTCCTTTAGATATGAAAATTTTAAACCTAACAAAACGGATGCAAAATAAGATTAAATCAAACTTGATGTGTTCAAATAGATAAGTATGGACTTTGGAAACAAATTATAAAACTTAATCTTAATTTTAGAGCAATTTACTTGATTAAAATTCCAACAGGTTCACTAAATAGCCCAATGAGACATGGATGCTTTAAAGCTAATAAACCGACCACAAAATATGATTTAATTAAATTAAAGGAGTTCAAATAGTTAATTATGAGCTTTTGAGTATGATTAAACCACTAAATGTCAATTTTAGAGCAATTTACTCTATTTAAATTCTAATGTGATCACTATAAAGCTCGTTTAGATATGCACACTATGAATATGATAAAACGGACGTAAAATAAGAATAAATCAAATTTCTTGAGTTCAAATAGTTTATTATGGGCTTTGGAACCAAATTATACAACTTAATCTTAACTTTAGAGCATTTTACTCGGTTAAAATTCCAATGCGTTTACTAAATAGCCCAATGACACTTTCACGCTTTAAACATAACAAACCGACCATAAAATGAGATTTAATCAAATTACATGAGTTCAAATAGTTAAAATAGAGCTTTTGAACATGATTAAACAACTTAATCTCAAATTTAGAGCACTTTACTTGGTTTAAATTCCAATTTGATCACTATAAAGCTCCTTTAGATATGCACACTTTAAACCTAACAAAACGACCGCAAAATAACAATAAATCAAAACTTCGTGAGTTCAAAGAGATAAGTATAGACTTTGGAACCAAATTATACAACTTAATCTTAATTTAAAGCAATTTAATCAATTAAAATTGCAATGGGTTCCCTAAATAGCCCAATGAGACATGGACGCTTTAAACCCATGAAACCGACCACAAAATACGATTTTATTAAATTACAGGAGTTTAAATCGTTAATTATGAGCTTTTGAATATGATTAAACCACTTAATGTCAATTTTGGAGCACTTTACTTTGTTTAAATTCTAATGTGATCACTATAAAGCTCGTTTAGATAAGCATACTATGAATCTAAAAAAACGGACACAAAATAAGAATGAATCTAAATGGGCTTTATAGTGAACCCGTTCGAATTTTAAACGAGTAAATATATAAAATTTTAGGATTAAGTTGTATAATTAGGTTCAAAATCCTATAATAAACTTTTTAAACACATAAAAATTTATTTAGTATCATTTTACGATAGTTTTGATGGGTTTAAGGCATGCATATTTAGTTGGGCTTCATAGACAACCCGTTTGAATTATAACTGAGTAAAAATCCAAAAACTTAATATAAAGTTTTATAATTAGGTTAAAAAACCCACAATTAATTATTTGAACTCATAAATTTTTTTAATATCATTTTGCGGTGATTTTGTTGGGTTTAAAGCGTTCATGTCTAAATTGGCTTTATTGTGAACCTGTTTGAATTTTAAATGAGTAAAAATCTAAAATTTTCGGATTAAGTTGTATAATTACGTTCAAAATCCTATAATAAACTATTTGAACTCATAAAAATTGATTTAATATCATTTTATGATCGTTTTGTTGGGTTTAAAGCATGTGTGTCTAATTGGACTTCATAGAGAACCCGTTCAAATTTTAAACGAATAAAAATCTAAAAATTTAGGATTAAGTTGTTTATTTAGGTTCAAAATCCTATAATAATCTATTTGAACTCATAAAAATTGATTTAATATCATTTTACGATCGTTTTGTTGGGTTTAAAGCATGCGTGTTTAGTTGGGCTTCATAGAGAACCCGTTCGAATTTTAACTGAGTAAAAATCTAAAAATATAAGATTAATTTTTATAATTAGGTTAAAAATCCCATAATTAAATATCTAAACTCATAAAATTTTATTTAATATCATTTTGCGGTGATTTTGTTATGTTTAAAGCGTGCATGTTTAAATGGGCTTTATAGTGAACCCATTCAAATTCTAAACGAGTAAAAATCTAAAATTTTAGGACTAAGTTGTATAATTAGGTTCAAAATCCTATAATAAACTATTTGAACTCATAAAAAGTGATTTAATATCATTTTACGATCGTTTTGTTGTGTTTAAAGCATGCATGTCTAATTGGGTTTCATAGAGAACCTGTTCGAATTTTAACCGAGTAAAAATCTAAAAATTTAAGATTAAGTTTTATAATTAGGTTAAAATCCCACAATTAATTATTTGAACTCATAAAATTTTATTTAATATTATTTTGCGGAAATTTTGTTGGGTTTAAAGCGTGTATGTCTAAATGGGCTTTATAGTGAACCCATTCAAATTGTAAACGAGTAAAAATCTAAAATTTTAGGGTTAAGTTGTATAATTAGGATCGAAATCCTATAATAAACTATTTGAACTCATAATAATTGATTTAATATCATTTTACTATCGTTTTGTTGGGTTTAAAGCATGCGTGTCTAGTTGAGCTTCATAGAGAACCCGTTCGAATTTTAACCGAGTAAAAATCTAAAAATTTAAGATTAATTTTTATAATTAGGATAAAAATAACACAAATAAATATCTGAACTCATAAAATTTAATTTAATATCATTTTGCGGGGATTTTGCTCGGCTTAAAGCGTGCATTTCTAAATGGGCTTTATTTTGAACCTGTTCGAATTTTATACGGGTAAAAATCTAAAATTTTAGGATTAAGTTGTGTAATTATTTTCAAAATCCTATAACAAACTATATGAACTCAGAAAAATTGATTTAGTATCATTTTATGATCGTTTTGTTGGGTTTAAAGCTTGCGTGTCTAGTTGGGCTTCATAGAGAACCCGTTAAAATTTTAACCGAGTAAAAATCTAAAAATTTAAGATTAATTTTTATAATCAGGTTAAAAATCCCACAATTAACTACCTGAAGCCATAAAATTTTATTTAATATCATTTTACGGTGATTTTGCTAGGTTTAAAGCGTGCATCTCTAAATGGGCTTTATTGTGAACTTGTTAGAATTTTAAACGAGTAAAAATCTAAAATTTTAGGATTAAGTTGTATATTTATTTTAAAAATCCTATAATAAACTATTTGAACGCATAAAAATTGATTTAATATCATTTTATGATAGTTTTCTTGGGTTTAAAGCTTGTGTGTTTAGCTGGGCTTCATAAAGAACCCGTTCGAATTTTAACCGAGTAAAAATTAAAAAATTTAAGATTATTTTTTATAATTAGGTTAAAAGTCCCACAATTAACTATCTGAACTTATAAAATTTTATTTAATATCATTTTGCGGGGATTTTGTTGGGCTTAAAGCGTGCATGTCTAATGGGCTTTATTGTGAACTTGTTAGAATTTTAAACGAGTAAAAATCTAAAATTTTAGGATTAAGTTGTATAATTAGGTTCAAAATACTCTAATAAACTATTTAAACTCATAAAAATTGATTTACTATCATTTTACGATCGTTTTGTTTGGTTTAAAAATCTGAACTCATAATTAGGATTAAGTTGTATAATTAGGTTCAAAATCCTATAATAAACTATTTAAACTCATAAAAATTGATTTACTACCATTTTACTATCGTTTTCTTGGGTTTAAAGCATGCGTGTGTAGTTGGCTTCATAGAGAACCCGTTCGAATTTTAATCGAGTAAAAATCTAAAAATTTAAGATTTATTTCTATAATTAGGTTAAAAATCCCACAATTAACTATCTGAACTCATAAAATTTTATTTAATATCATTTTGCGGGGATTTTGTTGGGCTTAAAACGTGCATGTCTAAATGGGCTTTATTTTGAACCTGTTCGAATTTTAAACGAGTAAAAATCCAAAATTTTAGGATTAAGTTGTATAATTAGGTTCAAAATCATATAATAAGCTATTTGAAGTCATAAAAATTGATTTACTATCATTTAACGATCGTTTTCTTGGGTTTAAAGCATGCGTGTCTAGTTGGCTTCATAGACAACCCGTTTGAATTTTAACCAAGTAAAAATCTAAAAATTTAAGATTAATTTTTATAATCAGGTTAAAAATCCCACAATTAACTATCTGAAGCCATAAAATTTTATTTAATATCATTTTACGGTGATTTTGCTAGGTTTAAAGCGTGCATCTCTAAATGGGCTTTATTGTGAACCTGTTAGAATTTTAATCGAGTAAAAATCTAAAATTTTAGGATTAAGTTGTGTAATTATTTTCAAAATCCTATAATAAACTATACGAACTCATAAAAATTGATTTAATATCATTTTATGATCGTTTTGTTGGGTTTAAAGCTTGCGTTTCTAGTTGGGCTTCATAGAGAACCCGTTAGATTTTTAACCGAGTAAAAATCTAAAAATTTAAGATTAATTTTTATAATCAGGTTAAAAATCCCACAATTAACTATCTGAAGCCATAAAATTTTATTTAATATCATTTTACGGTGATTTTGCTAGGTTTTAAAGCGTGCATCTCTAAATGGGCTTTATTGTGAACCTGTTAGAATTTTAATCGAGTAAAAATCTAAAATTTTAGGATTAAGTTGTATATTTATTTTAAAAATCCTATAATAAACTATTTGAACTCTTAAAATTGATTTAATATCATTTTACGATCGTTTTATTGGGTTTAAAGCTTGCGTGTCTAGTTGGGCTTCATAGAGAACCCGTTCGAATTTTAACCGAGAAAAAAATCTAAAAATTTAAGATTATTTCTTATAATTAGGTTAAAAGTCCCACAATTAACAATCTGAACTCATAAAATTTTATTTAATATCATTTTGCGGGGATTTTGTTGGGCTTAAAACGTGCATGTCTAAATGGGCTTTATTTTGAACCTGTTCGAATTTTAAACGAGTAAAAATCCAAAATTTTAGGATTAAGTTGTATAATTAGGTTCAAAATCCTATAATAAACTATTTGAACTCATAAAAATTGATTTACTATCATTTTACGATCGTTTTCTTGGGTTTAAAGCATGCGTGTCTAGTTGGGCTTCATAGACAATCCGTTAGAATTTTAACCGAGTAAAAATTAAAAAAAATTTAAGATTACTTTTTATAATTAGGTTAAAAATCCCACAATTAACTATCTGAACTCATAAAATTTTATTCAGTATCATTTTGCGGTTATTTTTTGAGTTTAAAGCGTGCATTTCTAAATGGGCTTTATTTTGAACCCATTCGAATTTTATACGGGTAAAAATATAAAATTTTAGGATTAAGTTGTGTAATTATTTTCAAAATCCTATAATAAACTATATGAACTCATAAAAATTGATTTAATATCATTTTATGATAGTTTTCTTGGGTTTAATGCTTGTGTGTCTAGCTAGGCTTCATAAAGAACCCGTTCGAATTTTAACTGAGAAAAAATCTAAAAATTTAAGATTATTTTTTATAATTAGGTTAAAAGTCCCACAATTAACTATCTGAACTTATAAAATTTTATTTAATATCATTTTGCGGGGATTTTGTTGGGCTTAAAGCGTGCGTGTCTAATGGGCTTTATTGTGAACTTGTTAAAATTTTAAAAGAGTAAAAATCTAAAATTTTAGGATTAAGTTGTATAATTAGGTTCAAAATCCTATAATAAACTATTTACACTCTTAAAAATTGATTTACTACCATTTTACTATCGTTTTCTTGGGTTTAAAGCATGCGTGTGTAGTTGGCTTCATAGAGAACCCGTTCGAATTTTAATCGAGTAAGAATCTAAAAATTTAAGATTAATTTCTATAATTAGGTTAAAAATCCCACAATTAACTATCTTAACTCATAAAATTTTATTTAATATCATTTTGCGGGGATTTTGTTGGGCTTAAAACGTGCATGTCTAAATAGGCTTTATTTTGAACCTGTTCGAATTTTAAACGAGTAAAAATCCAAAATTTTAGGATTAAGTTGTATAATTAGGTTCAAAATCCTATAATAAACTATTTGAAGTCATAAAAATTGATTTACTATCATTTAACGATCGTTTTCTTGGGTTTAAAGCATGCGTGTCTAGTTGGCTTCATAGAGAACCCGTTCGAATTTTAACCGAGTAAAAATCTAAAAATTTAAGATTAATTTTTATAATTAGGATAAAAATCACCCAATTAAATATCTGAACTCATAAAATTTAAATTAATATCATTTTTCGGGGATTTTGTTCGGCTTAAACCGTGCATTTCTAAATGGGCTTTATTTTGAACCCGTTCGAATTTTATACGGGTAAAAATCTAAAATTTTAGGATTAAGTTGTGTAATTATTTTCAAAATCCTATAATAAACTATATGAACTCATAAAAATTGATTTAATATCATTTTATGATAGTTTTCTTGGGTTTAATGCTTGTGTGTCTAGCTGGGCTTCATAAAGAACCCGTTCGAATTTTAACCGAGAAAAAATCTAAAATCTAAAAATTTAAGATTAATTTCTATAATTAGGTTAAAAATCCCACAATTAACTATCTGAACTTATAAAATTTTATCTAATATCATTTTGTAGGGATTTGTTGGGCTTAAAGCGTGCATGTCTAATGGGCTTTATTGTGACCTTGTTAGAATTTTAAACGAGTAAAAATCTAAAATTTTAGGATTAAGTTGTATAATTAGGTTCAAAATCCTATAATAAACTATTTAAACTCATAAAAATTGATTTACTATCATTTTACTATCGTTTTCTTGGGTTTAAAGCATGCGTGTGTAGTTGGCTTCATAGAAAACCCGTTCGAATTTTAATCGAGTAAAAATCTAAAAATTTAAGATTAATTTCTATAATTAGGTTAAAAATCCCACAATTAACTATCTTAACTCATAAAATTTTATTTAATATCATTTTTCGGGGATTTTGTTGGGCTTAAAACGTGCATGTCTAAATGGGCTTTATTTTGAACCTGTTCGAATTTTAAACGAGTAAAAATCCAAAATTTTAGGATTAAGTTGTATAATTAGGTTCAAAATCCTATAATTAACTATTTGAAGTCATAAAAATTGATTTACTATCATTAAACAATCGTTTTCTTGGGTTTAAAGCATGCGTGTCTAGTTGGCTTCATAGACAACCCGTTTGAATTTTAACCGAGTAAAAATCTAAAAATTTAAGATTAATTTTTATAATCAGGTTAAAAATCCCACAATTAACTATCTGAAGCCATAAAATTTTATTTAATATCATTTTACGGTGATTTTGCTAGGTTTAAATCGTGCATCTCTAAATGGGCTTTATTGTGAACCTGTTAGAATTTTAATCGAGTAAAAATCTAAAATTTTAGGATTAAGTTGTATATTTATTTTAAAAATCCTATAATAAACTATTTGAATGCATAAAAATTGATTTAATATCATTTTACGATCGTTTTATTGGGTTTAAAGCTTGCGTGTCTAGTTGGGATTCATAGAGAACCCGTTCGAATTTTAACCGAGAAAAAAAATCTAAAAATTTAAGATTATTTCTTATAATTAGGTTAAAAGTCCCACAATTAACTATCTGAACTTATAAAATTTTATCTAATATCATTTTGCGGGGATTTTGTTGGGCTTAAAGCGTGCATGTCTAATGGGCTTTATTGTGAACTTGTTAGAATTTTAAATGAGTAAAAATCTAAAGTTTTAGGATTAAGTTGTATAATTAGGTTCAAAATCCTATAATAAACTATTTAAACTCATAAAAATTGATTTACTATCATTTTACGATCGTTTTCTTGGGTTTAAAGCATGTGTGTCTAGTTGGGCGTCATAGAGAATCCGTTAGAATTTTAACCGAGTAAAAATTTAAAAATTTAAGATTAATTTTTATAATTAGGTTAAAAATCCCACAATTAACTTTCTGAACTCATAAAATTTTATTTAATATCATTTTGCGGTTAATTTTTGGGTTTAAAGCGTGCATCTCTAAATGGGCTTTATTGTGAACATGTTCGAATTTTATACGGGTAAAAATCTAAAATTTTAGGATTAAGTTGTGTAATTATTTTCAATATCCTATACTAATCTATATGAACTCATAAAAATTGATTTAATATCATTTTATGATCGTTTTCTTGGGTTTAAAGCATGCGTGTATAGTTGGGCTTCATAGAGAACCCGTTCGAATTTTAATCTAGAAAAAATCTAAAAATTTAAGATTAATTTTTATAATTAGGTTAAAAGTCCCACAATTAACAATCTGAACTCATAAAATTTTATTTAATATCATTTTGCGGGGATTTTGTTGGGCTTAAAGCGTGCATGTCTAAATGGGCTTTATTTTGAACCTGTTCGAATTTTAAACGAGTAAAAATCTAAACTTTTAGGATTAAGTTGTATAATTAGGTTCAAAATCCTATAATAATCTATTTGAACTCATAAAAATTGATTTACTATCATTTTACGATCGTTTTCTTGGGTTTAAAGCATGCGTGTCTAGTTGGCTTCATAGAGAACCCGTTCGAATTTTAACCGAGTAAAAATCCAGAAATTTAAGATTAATTTTTATAATTAGGATAAAAATCACACAATTAAATATCTGAACTCATAAAATTTAATTTAATATCATTTTGCGGGGATTTTGTTGGGCTTAAAGCGTGCATTTCTAAATGGGCTTTATTTTGAACCCGTTCGAATTTTATACGGGTAAAAATCTAAAATTTTAGGATTAAGTTGTGTAATTATTTTCAAAATCCTATAATAAACTATATGAACTCATAAAAATTGATTTAATATCATTTTATGATAGTTTTTTTGGGTTTAAAGCTTGTGTGTCTAGCTGAGCTTCATAAAGAACCCGTTCGAATTTTAACCGAGAAAAAATCTAAAAATTTAAGATTATTTTTTATAATTAGGTTAAAAGTCCCACAATTAACTATCTGAACTTATAAAATTTTATTTAATATCATTTTGCGGGGATTTTGTTGGGCTTAAAGCGTGCATGTCTAATGGGCTTTATTGTGAACTTGTTAAAATTTTAAACGAGTAAAAATCTAAAATTTTAGGATTAAGTTGTATAATTAGGTTCATAATCCTATAATAAACTATTTAAACTCATAAAAATTGATTTACTACCATTTTACTATCGTTTTCTTGGGTTTAAAGCATGCGTGTGTAGTTGGCTTCATAGAGAACCCGTTCGAATTTTAATCGAGTAAAAATCTAAAAATTTAAGATTAATTTCTATAATTAGGTTAAAAATCCCACAATTAACTATCTTAACTCATAAAATTTTATTTAATATCATTTTGCGGGGATTTTGTTGGGCTTAAAACGTGCATGTCTAAATGGGCTTTATTTTGAACCTGTTCGAATTTTAAACGAGTAAAAATCCAAAATTTTAGGATTAAGTTGTATAATTAGGTTCAAAATCCTATAATAAACTATTTGAAGTCATAAAAATTTATTTACTATCATTTAACAATCATTTTCTTGGGTTTAAAGCATGCGTGTCTAGTTGGCTTCATAGAGAACCCGTTCGAATTTTAACCGAGTAAAAATCTAAAAATTTAAGATTAATTTTTATAATTAGGATAAAAATCACCCAATTAAATATCTAAACTCATAAAATTTAAATTAATATCATTTTTCGGGGATTTTGTTCGGCTTAAACCGTGCATTTCTAAATGGGCTTTATTTTGAACCCGTTCGAATTTTATACGGGTAAAAATCTAAAATTTTAGGATTAAGTTGTGTAATTATTTTCAAAATCCTATAATAAACTATATGAACTCATAAAAATTGATTTAATATCATTTTATGATCGTTTTGTTGGGTTTAAAGCTTGCGTTTCTAGTTGGGCTTCATAGAGAACCCGTTAGATTTTTAACCGAGTGAAATCTAAAAATTTAAGATTAATTTTTATAATCAGGTTAAAAATCCCACAATTAACTATCTGAAGCCATAAAATTTTATTTAATATCATTTTACGGTGATTTTGCTAGGTTTAAAGCGTGCATCTCTAAATGGGCTTTATTGTGAACCTGTTAGAATTTTAATCGAGTAAAAATCTAAAATTTTAGGATTAAGTTGTATAATTAGGTTCATAATCCTATAATAAACTATTTAAACTCATAAAAATTGATTTACTACCATTTTACTATCGTTTTCTTGGGTTTAAAGCATGCGTGTGTAGTTGGCTTCATAGAGAACCCGTTCGAATTTTAATCGAGTAAAAATCTAAAAATTTAAGATTATTTTTTATAATTAGGTTAAAAGTCCCACAATTAACTATCTGAACTTATAAAATTTTATTTAATATCATTTTGCGGGGATTTTGTTGGGCTTAAAACGTGCATGTCTAAATGGGCTTTATTTTGAACCTGTTCGAATTTTAAACGAGTAAAAATCCAAAATTTTAGGATTAAGTTGTATAATTAGGTTCAAAATCCTATAATAAACTATTTGAACTCATAAAAATTGATTTACTATCATTTAACGATCGTTTTCTTGGGTTTAAAGCATGCGTGTCTAGTTGGCTTCATAGAGAACCCGTTCGAATTTTAACCGAGTAAAAATCTAAAAATTTAAGATTAATTTTTATAATTAGGATAAAAATCACCCAATTAAATATCTGAACTCATAAAATTTAAATTAATATCTTTTTTAGGGGATTTTGTTCGGATTCAACCGTGCATTTCTAAATGGGCTTTATTTTGAACCCGTTCGAATTTTATACTGGTAAAAATCTAAAATTTTAGGATTAAGTTGTGTAATTACTTTCAAAATCCTATAATAAACTATATGAACTCATAAAAATTGATTTAATATCATTTTATGATAGTTTTCTTGGGTTTAAAACTTGTGTGTCTAGCTGGGCTTCATAAAGAACCCATTCGAATTTTAACCGAGAAAAAATCTAAAAATTTAAGATTATTTTTTATAATTAGGTTAAAAGTCCCACAATTAACTATCTGAACTCATAAAATTTTATTTAATATCATTTTGCGGGGATTTTGTTGGGCTTAAAGCGTGCATGTCTAATGGGCTTTATTGTGACCTTGTTAGAATTTTAAACGAGTAAAAATCTAAAATTTTAGGATTAAGTTGTATAATTAGGTTCAAAATCCTATAATAAACTATTTAAACTCATAAAAATTGATTTACTATCATTTTACTATCGTTTTCTTGGGTTTAAAGCATGCGTGTGTAGTTGGCTTCATAGAAAACCCGTTCGAATTTTAATCGAGTAAAAATCTAAAAATTTAAGATTAATTTCTATAATTAGGTTAAAAATCCCACAATTAACTATCTTAACTCATAAAATTTTATTTAATATCATTTTGCGGGGATTTTGTTGGGCTTAAAACGTGCATGTCTAAATGGGCTTTATTTTGAACCTGTTCGAATTTTAAACGAGTAAAAATCCAAAATTTTAGGATTAAGTTGTATAATTAGGTTCAAAATCCTATAATAAACTATTTGAAGTCATAAAAATTGATTTACTATCATTTAACAATCGTTTTCTTGGGTTTAAAGCATGTGTGTCTAGTTGGCTTCATAGAGAACCCGTTCGAATTTTAACCGAGTAAAAATCTAAAAATTTAAGATTAATTTTTATAATTAGGATAAAAATCACCCAATTAAATATCTGAACTCATAAAATTTAAATTAATATCATTTTTCGGGGATTTTGTTCGGCTTAAACCGTGCATTTCTAAATGGGCTTTATTTTGAACCCGTTCGAATTTTATACGGGTAAAAATCTAAAATTTTAGGATTAAGTTGTGTAATTATTTTCAAAATCCTATAATAAACTATATGAACTCATAAAAATTGATTTAATATCATTTTATGATCGTTTTGTTGGGTTTAAAGCTTGCATTTCTAGTTGGCTTCATAGAGAACCTGTTCGAATTTTAACCGAGTAAAAATCTAAAAATTTAAGATTAATTTTTATAATTAGGTTAAAAATCCCACAATTAACTATCTGAAGCCATAAAATTTTATTTAATATCATTTTACGGTGATTTTGCTAGGTTTAAAGCGTGCATCTCTAAATGGGCTTTATTGTGAACCTGTTAGAATTTTAATCGAGTAAAAATCTAAAATTTTAGGATTAAGTTGTATATTTATTTTAAAAATCCTATAATAAACTATTTGAATGCATAAAAATTGATTTAATATCATTTTACGATCGTTTTATTGGGTTTAAAGCTTGCGTGTCTAGTTGGGATTCATAGAGAACCCGTTCGAATTTTAACCGAGAAAAAAAATCTAAAAAATCTGTTACGTGTACTTATCTATTAGTGGCATAGTAGTGTATCTAACGTTCTGTTATTCATAGGTTCTACACCTGTTCGTTCTAGTGGTAGAGCCGTGTCTAGTAGACGTCAGTATCGACGTTGAGTCTTCTGTTACAGGTGTGTTCTCTTCTGTTATTTCCGTTAATTTTGTTATTCCATGTGTGTAAATTTCTGTTAAATTTCATATGATCATGCATCATCCTGACATTATATTTCTGATTCTGAATTTGTCATGTATGCCTCCTGTTAGATTAATAGGCATGCATTCTGATTTTATATTTGCACCTAACATTGCATCTGGTTGAATATTTCTGTACGGAGGAAGTTAGTGATTAATTCACTTCTGATCAGTGGTTCTGTATAACACCACTTCTGTTCAGTGGCTTCACCTGCTGGTTGAGTTCCACTTCTGTTTGGTGTGATGGAGTTAGAGTGGTTCAAAGGGGAACCTACTCTTCTGATGGTGTTCGGAGTTGGGGTGCATATCATGCATACTTCATAACATCTGCATTTCACTGTTCTGTAATCCTGTTTATATGTACACTAGAGACACACTAGGCTCCCTAGCTTACACCCTTTCAGTTTCCTATTTCAGATCTCAGACCTAGTCAACATACAGTACTTAGAGGATCCTGAGTCAGTTTAATAATATCGTATGTTTTATAGTTTTATTACCAGATTATAACTTTTATTGGATATTATTTTTTTAATAAGGACTTGGGACTTTTATTCGGATTTTTCTGAATTATTAATAATTATTTGGTTTTGGACTATTTATTATTTATAGGTTGAACTTAATATTTTAAACGTTGAATATTATTTTTAGTATTTTAAATTATTATTTATTTTAACAATTTATCTGAATAATATTATTTTAATTTATAAAACCCTAACTTGCGAAACAAGATTTAGTAAAATAAACCCTAACTTTTAATCTAAGAAATTAGGTTAATTTTAGGGGTTACATTTAATGGTATCAGAGCCCGATTCAACCCTCGGACTGTGTGGTCCAAAATGATTTTTGATTTAAAAATAATTTTGATGATTTTATTTGTAAATCTGGAATTTTGTTTTGACTCGTATTTTGAATTATCTGAAGTATTTTGAATAAGTCTCCAAGTACCGGTTCTAATGTAGGATTCTGTTTGTCCTTCTGTAGATACTCTACTATGCCACCGCGTCGAAGTACACGTTTAGCGACCGGTAGAGGTCGTGGTAGAGGTCGTTCTGCTGGATCTTCTAGTGATGTCCCGCCTCCTGTGGACCCGCCACAGGATCAGAGTTTGGCACAAGATATAGGAGGGGAGGATCAGCCCGAGTTGCAGACCGAGGCTTAGCAAGCCGAGGTTGATCATCCGGTTCAGAGTGAGGGACCGTTTGTTTCTGGGGATAGTGAGACTATTGGTTTGGACTCTGTGACCATGCAGAGAGAGCTGCTCAAATACTTGAGACAGAATGAGGGTGCTAGGAAACCTATATCTACGGAGTTTTTGGCTGTTGGGATGACCATGTTCGATGGTAAGACTGGTACAGACCCAGCTGATGCAGAGTACTGGCTGAAGAAGCTTCAGCGTTTGTTCCTGGAGATGGATTACCCCTCTGATAGGAAACTAAGGGCAACTGTTTCATTGCTTCAAGGAGAGGCCCTGAACTGGTGGGAGGCAGAGGAAAGAGTGACTGCTCCGGATAAGATTGATTGGGAGTTCTTCAGATAAGCATTTGAGGATCGGTATGTAGGTCCGGAGTATTTAGCTAAGTGCCGTGAGGATTTTCTGAATCTGCAACAAAATGATTTGTCGGTGAATGATTATGAGATTGAGTTCCTCCGTTTGCTACAGTATGCCCCTGATATTATGACTACTGAGAAACAAAAGTGTGATCACTTTTTGAAGGAACTCCGAGTACCATTGAAGATTGCTGTAGCCACCCACCACGACACGGAATATAAGATGATCACTCGGCGTGCCAGGACAGCCAAGCGTAATGAGAGTTTGAGAGCTCAGCTGGAATCTCAGGGTTAGGATAGAGGTAGACGTCAGCCCGCAGCACCTGCACAGCATAGTTAGGGTTTTCAGTCCCGGAAGAGAGGCCGTGATGAGTTTGAGCCACAGAGTTCTGCATGATATAGACCAGTTACTACTGTTGTTCCTGCTACTAGTGGAGATGGGTCCACTAGTACCCGAGCGTTGCCTCAGTGTTCCTTCTGTAAGAAGTGGCATTCTGGAGAGTGTCGGATGAGGAACGGGGCTTGCTTCTGATGTGGTTCTTTTGATCATCGTCTCAGGGACTGTCTAGTGTCTCCACAGTCTGGTTATACTCAAGGGTAATCGCAGGCATCAGTTTAGGCCCCAGCTGGGGGAAGAGGTCAGGGTAGACCTGCTGCATCCGGTACTGGTAGTAGAGGCAGACCTAGTCAGTTTAGAGGAGCTGCCAGATCAGGGGGATCCCAACCCGGCTTGGTTTATGCTACGAGGAGGCATGAGGACCGAGATGAGCCAGATGTTATAGTTGGTACTTTTTCTATTCATGCTATCTCTTTATTTGCACTACTTGATAATGAGTTTACACACTCCTATGTTTCTAGTTCTGTATCGGGTTATTTGGAAATTCCTGTAGAGGATGTGGGTAGTTCTGTTTCTGTTTATACTCCTGTAGGTAATCCTGTGGAGGTTACCAAGGTTTATAAGAATTTTCCTCTTGAGGTGCACGGGGAAATCTTTCCGGCTAATCTGATGGAGCTACCATTCGGGGAGTTTGATCTGATTCTGGGGATGGATTGGTTGACTGCTCACCGAGTCACTCTAGACTGTGAGCGTAAGAGGGCAACTCTGAGGACTTCTAATGACCGTGAGGTAACCCTTATCGGAGAGCTTAGAGGGTTTCTGTCCAATCTTGTCTCTGTTCTGAAAGCCGAGAAGATGATCAAGAAAGGATCTGTGGCCTCTCTTGCCTATATTCTTGATCCAAGGCAATCTGATTCCGGAATGGATAAGATCCGAGTTGTATGTGAGTTTCCGGATGTTTTTCCAGAAGAATTACCGGTCGTACCCCCTAAGCGGGAGGAGGTGGAGTTTGGTATTGAGTTGCTTCCGGGGACTACTCCAGTGTCTATGGCACCGTATCGGATGGCTCCGAAAGAGCTTAAGGAGCTCAAGGTTCAGCTGCAGGAACTTCTGGATCGAGGTTTCATTCGACCCAGTGTTTCTCCGTGGGGAGCTCCGGTTTTGTTTGTTAAAAAGAAAGACGGGTCACTTCGTCTCTGTATCGACTACCGGAAGTTGAACAAGTTAACGGTTAAGAACAAATATCCTCTTCCCCGCATTGATGACCTGTTTGACCAATTTCGAGGAGCCTCTGTGTTTTCTAAGATAGACCTGAGATCTGGTTACTGCCAACTCAAGGTTAAGGATTTTGATGTATTCAAAACAGCCTTCCGGACTCGTTATGGTCACTACGAGTTTCTGGTAATGCCCTTCGGTCTTACTAATGCCCCTGCTGCATTTATGGACATGATGAACAGGGTGTTTCGACCCTATCTGGATCAGTTTGTTGTGGTTTTTATTGATGATATCCTGGTCTATTCTAAGTCTGAAGCTGAACATGAACGACATCTCCGTATAGTTTTACAGACTTTGAGAGAGAAACAACTTTATGCAAAGTTCAGCAAATGTGAGTTCTGGTTATCCGAGGTTGTATTCCTGGGTCACGTTGTTTCAGCTAAGGGTATCCAGGTTGACCCGAAGAAAATTGAGGCTATTATGGAATGGAAACATCCTAAGAATATGGCAGAGATCCGAAGCTTTCTGGGTTTAGCTGGTTATTATCGGAGGTTTGTGGAGGGTTTTTCTTCTATTGCTGCTCCGTTGACCAAGCTTCTGAGGAAAGATGTCCCGTTTATCTGGTCTGAGGCCCAACAGGAGAGTTTTGAGAAACTCAAATCAGTTTTGACACAAGCGCCGGTTCTGGTACAGCCCGAGTCAGGGAAACCCTATACAGTTTACAGTGATGCCTCGTACACCGGTTTGGGTTGTGTTCTGATGCAAGACGGGAAGGTAGTGGCTTATGCTTCTCGTCAGTTGAAACCACATGAGTGTAACTATCCGACCCATGATCTGGAGTTAGTAGCGGTGATCTTTGCTTTGAAAATCTGGAGACACTATCTCTATGGAGAGAAGTGTTACATCTTCACAGATCATAAGAGTCTGAAATATCTCCTCACTCAGAAGGATCTCAACTTGAGACAACGACGATGGTTGGAGCTTCTGAAGGATTAAGACTATGAGATCGATTACCACCCTGGTAAAGCTAATGTCGTTGCGGATGCTCTGAGTCGCAACGCCATTTCTGATCTGAGAGCTCTGTTTGCTAAGCTGAGTTTATTTGAGGATGGTAGTTTGTTGGCTGAGCTCCGTGTGGTTCCTAACCTGATATCTGATATTCGGGCTGAACAGCCCAATGACCCTTTCTTGGCCCATCGTATTGCAGAGGTCAACGAGGGAAGTTCTCAGGACTTTTCTATCAATCAGGACGGAGTTTTATGTTTCTGGGGTCGATACTGTGTTCCAAGGAACTCTGATCTGAAACAAGTTATCCTTCGGGAAGCCCATGACAGTCCTTATTCTATACATCCTGGTGGTGATAAGATGTACAAGAATCTTCGGGAAAAATACTGGTGGAAGGGTCTCAAGCGAGATGTGGTCAGTTTTGTATCTAAGTGCTTGACTTGCCAGAAAGTCAAAGCAGAACATCAGCGTCCATCTGGACTTCTTCAGCATATTGAGATTCCTCAGTGGAAATAGGAGCGTGTGGCCATGGATTTTGTCAGTGGTTTGCCTTTGACTCCGTCAAAGAAGGATTTTGTATGGGTCATTGTTGATCGGTTGGCCAAGTGTGCGCACTTCATTCCGGTTAAGACTACTTACCCTCTGAGTAGGTTGGCTCGGTTGTACATCTCTGAGATTGTTCGGTTACATGGAGTACCTTTGTCTATTATATCTGATCAAGATCGAGGTTTACTTCTAAGTTCTGGGGTTCTCTGCATTCTGCTCTGGGTACTCGGTTAAACTTCAGTACTGCCTATCACCCTCAGACAGATGGTCAGTCTGAGCGAGTGATTCAGATCCTCGAGGATATGTTGAGAGGATGTATTCTGGATTTTAGAGGAAGTTGGGAGGAATTCTTACCGCTTGCCGAGTTCGCATATAATAATAGCTATCAGGCCAGTATTAAGATGGCACCTTATGAGGCTCTGTACAGGCGTAAGTGTCGCACCCCTATTGGATGGACTAAGCTTAATGAAAACCGTTTGTTGGGTCCATATCTTGTTCATGAGGCTGAGGAGACTGTTAGGTTGATTTGGGATAGGCTTAAGGCCGCTTTTGATAGACAGAAATCTTATGCGGATTTGAGGCGTAAGGATTCTGAGTTTGAGGTTGGTGACGAGGTATTCTTAAAAGTATCTCCATGGAGGAAGGTGCTTCGTTTTGGACGTAAGGGTAAACTCAGTCCCCGCTATATTGGACCCTATCGTATTATCAGACGAGTTGGACCTGTAGCTTATCAGCTTGAGTTACCACCAGAGCTCAAGCGTATCCATGATGTTTTCCATGTTTCTGTACTGAGACGCTATCGAGATGATCCGTCTCATGTTCTGCCTATTAAGGAGTTTGAGATCCGTCCAGATCTGTGCTATGAGGAAGAACCTGTTGAGATCATTGCTCAGGACCAGAAGGTTCTTCGGAGGAAGACCATTAAGATAGTTAAGGTCATTTGGCGTAACCGAGGTCTTGATGAGGCTACGTGGGAACCCAAATCTGTTATCAAAGCTCAGTATCCGCATCTCTTTGATCCAGGTAAATTTCGAGGACGAAATTTCTGTAAGGGGGGAAGAGTTGTCACACCCTAAACTTTTTCCCCAAATTAATTTCAAAATCCCTAATTTTAACCTAGGAATTGGGGATTTTTCTGAGGTCATTTGTGAAGTTCTAAAAGTTGAGTCCTTTTATGGTAATTTTACCATTTCTTCTTTGGAAACTTTTCTTCCTTTCCTTTCCCGATTCAGATTTTATTTGAGAGATTTATTATCCCTTAATTTTAGTTTTTTTTTGAAATTTAAGGTTTTCCTATCCAAATTTACCAAATCGTGTTTTATCTTTCCTTTGGTTTACGTTTTCTCCTCTGTTCAAAGCAAGTTTTGAACCATCTTTTAATCTGTGTTAGGCATGTCTTCGATCTTCTCCTTTTCGAGTTTATAGCTCTGTTTTGGTTCTGTTGTCGGATTGAATTATGTTTCGTTGTGTCTAGGTGAATCGGTTCTAGTGTTGGGGAAGTTGTTCTTGTGTTCTTATGAGTTCAAAGACTTGGTTATGAGAGTAGTGGTAATTTTCGTGTTTTTGTTTGGGTTTAAGAGTGTGTTGATTCGTTTTTGAATGTTTTTAGAAGTTCAGAATCGTGTCTGAATCGATTTTAAGTCAGAAGAATTGATCTGGGGGTTTCTGGGTTCTGGGGAAATTCTGGATTTTCCAGATTTTCCTGGAAAATCCGGGAGCTGGACCGAACCGCCCGCCTGACCGACCGACTCAACCCGAACCTGACCCGACCCGGCTGACATCATTGCTGACGTCATTTGCTGACGTCATCTGCTGACGTCACTGCTGGCGTCAGCATTGACCTGGTGACGTCAGTGTTGACCAGTGCCAACGTTAGCAGTTGACTTTTTCTGACCCGGGCCTATTTTATGTTTTTCGACGTCCTGAGTCCAATGGCGTTGTCCGTTTTTCGAAATTCGAACCTGAAGTGTCGTTTTTAGGGCTTTTATGTTTGAATGCCTTATCTAGAAGTTATCTTTAGTGGTTTCTAAAATCATTTCTGTTGGCTTCAGGTGACGTGGATTCCGACCCCGAGCACCTACCTCCTCCTCCTCCTGGACGACCACCAGTTCATCAACATTCGGGACCCGCACGTGAGTTTCGTTTTATTTCTGTTACGTGTACATATCTATTAGTAGCATAGTAGTGTATCTAACGTTCTGTTATTCGTAGGTTCTACACCTGTTCGTTCTAGTGGTAGAGCCGAGTCTAGTAGACGTCAGTATCGACATTGAGTCTTCTGTTACAGGTGTGTTCTCTTTTGTTATTTCTGTTATTTCTGTTATTCCATGTGTGTAAATTTTTGTTAAATTCCATATGATCATGCATCATCCTGACATTATATTTCTGATTCTGAATTTGTCATGTATGCCTCCTGTTAGATTAATAGGCATGCATTCTGATTTTATATTTGCACCTAACATTGCATCTGGTTGAATATTTCTGTACGGAGGAAGTTATTGATTAATTCACTTCTGATCAATGGTTCTGTATAACACCACTTCTGTTCAGTGGCTTCACCTGCGGGTTGAGTTCCACTTCTGTTTGGTGTGATGGAGTTAGAGTGGTTCAAAGGGGAACCTACTCTTCTGATGGTGTTCGGAGTTGGGGTGCATATCATGCATACTTCATAACATCTGCATTTCACTGTTCTGTAATCCTGTTTATATGTACACTAGAGACACACTAGGCTCCCTAGCTTACACCCTTTCAGTTTCCTATTTCAGATCTCAGACCTAGTCAACGTACGGTACTTGGAGGATCCTGAGTCAGTTTAATAATATCGTATGTTTTACAGTTTTATTACTAGATTATAACTTTTATTGGATATTATATTTGTAATAAGGACTTGGGACTTTTATTCGGATTTTTCTGAATTATTAATAATTATTTGGTTTTGGACTATTTATTATTTATAGGTTGAACTTAATATTTTAAACGTTGAATATTATTTTCAGTATTTTAAATAATTATTTATTTTAACAATTTATCTGAATAATATTATTTTAATTTATAAAACCCTAACTTGCGAAACAAGATTTAGTAAAATAAACCCTAACTTTTAATCTAAGAAATTAGGTTAATTTTAGGATAAAAAATCTAAAAATCTAAAAATTTAAGATTAATTTTTATAATTAGGATAAAAATCACACAATTAAAAATTAGAACTCATCAAAATAGATTTAATATCATTTTACGATCGTTTTATTGGTTTAAAGCATGCGTGTCTAGTTGAGCTTCAAAGAGAACCCGTTCGAATTTTAACCGAGTAAAAATCTAAAAATTTAAGATTAATTTTTATAATTAGGATAAAAATCACACAATTAACTATCTGAACTCATAAAATTTTATTTAATATCATTTTGCGGGGATTTTGTTCGGCTTAAAGCGTGCAAGTCTAAATGGGCTTTATTTTGAACATGTTCGAATTTTATACAGGTAAAAATATAAAATTTTACGATTAATTAATTATGTAATTATTTTCAAAATCCTATAATAAAGCTTGCGTGTCTAGTTGTGCTTCAAAGAGAACCCGTTCGAATTTTAACCGAGTAAAAATCTAAAAATTTAAGATTAATTTTTATAATTAGGATAAAAATCACACAATTAAATATCTGAACCCATCAAAATAGATTTAATGTCATTTTACGATCATTTTGTTGGGTTTAAAGCATGCGTGTCTAGTTGATCTTCATAGAGAACCCGTTCGAATTTTAACCGAGTAAAAATCTAAAAATTTAAGATTAATTTTTATAATTGGGATAAAAATCTAAAAATTAAATATCTGAACTCATAAAATTTTATTTAATATCATTTTGCGGGGATTTTGTTCGGCTTAAAGCGTGCAAGTCTAAATGGGCTATATTTTGAACCTGTTCGAATTTTATACGGGTAAAAATGTAAAATTTTAGGATTAAGTTGTTTAATTATTTTCAAAATCCTATAGTAAACTATTTGAACTCATAAAATTGATTTAATATCATTTATGATCGTTTTGTGGGGTTTAAAGCTTGCGTGTCTAGTTGGGCTTCATAGAGAACCCGTTCAAATTTTAACCTTGTAAAAATCTAAAAATTTAAGATTAATTTTTATAATTAGGATAAAAATCACACAATTAAATATCTGAACTCATAAAATTTATTTAATATCATTTTGCGGGGATTTTGTACGGATTAAAGAGTGCATGTCTAAATGGACTTTATTTTGAACTTGTTCGAATTTTGAACGGGTAAAAATCTAAAATTTTAGGATTAAGTTGTTTAATTATTTTCAAAATCCTATAATAAACTATTTGAACTCATAAAAATTGATTTAATATCATTTTTACGATCGTTTTGTTAGGTTTAAAGCATGTGTGTCTAGTTGGGCTTCTTAGAGAACCCGTTCGAATCTTAACCGAGTAAAAATCTAAAAATTTAAGATTAATTTTTATAATTAGGATAAAAATAACAAAATTAACTATCAAAACTCATAAATTTTATTTAATATCATTTTACGGGGATTTTGTTCGGCTTAAAGCATGCATGTCTAAATGGGCTTTATTTTGAACCTGTTCGAATTTTATACGGGTAAAAATGTAAAATTTTAGGATTAAGTTGTGTAATTATTTTCAAAATCCTATAATAAACTATTTGAACTCATAAAAATTGATTTAATATCATTTTATGATCGTTTTGTTGGGTTTAAAGCTTGCGTGTCTAGTTGGGCTTCATAGAGAACCCGTTCGAATTTTAACCGAGTAAAAATCTAGAAATTTAAGATTAATTTTTATAATTAGGATAAAAATCACACAATTAAATATCTGAACTCATCAAAATAGATTTAGTATCATTTTACGATCGTTTTGTTGGGTTTAAAGCATGCGTGTCTAGTTGAGCATCAAAGAGAACCCGTTCGAATTTTAACCGAGTAAAAATCTGAAAATTTAAGATTAATTTTTATAATTAGGATAAAAATCACACAATTAAATATCTGAACCCATCAAAATAGATTTAATATCATTTTGCGATCGTTTTGTTGGGTTTAAAGCTTGCGTGTCTAGTTGGGCTTCATAGAGAACCCGTTCGAATTTTAACCGAGTAAAAATCTAAAAATTTAAGATTAATTTTTATAATTAGGATAAAAATCACACAATTAAATATCTGAACTCATCAAAATAGATTTAATATCATTTTTACGATCGTTTTGTTGGGTTTAAAGCATGCGTGTCTAATTGAGCTTCAAAGAGAACCCGTTCGAATTTTAACCGAGTAAAAATCTAAAAATTTAAGATTATTTTTTATAATTAGGATAAAAATCACAATTAAATATCCGAACCCATAAAAATAGATTTAATATCATTTTACAATCGTTTTGTTGGGTTTAAAGCATGTGTGTGTAGTTGAGCTTCATAGAGAACCCGTTCGAATTTTAACCGAGTAAAAATCTAAAAATTTAAGATTAATTTTTATAATTAGGATAAAAATCACACAATTAAATATCTGAACTCATAAAATTTTATTTAATATCATTTTGCGGGGATTTTGTTGGGCTTAAAGCGTGCATGTCTAAATGGGCTTTATTTTGAACCTGTTTGAATTTTATACGGGTAAAAATCTAATATTTTAGGATTAAGTTGTGTATTTATTTTCAAAATCCTATAATAAACTATTTGAACTCATCAAAATACATTTAATATCATTTTACGATCGTTTTGTTAGGTTTAAAGCATGTGTGTCTAGTTGGGCTTCTTAGAGAACCCGTTCGAATTTTAACCGAGTAAAAATCTAAAAATTTAAGATTAATTTTTATAATTGGGTTAAAAATCCCACAATTAACTATCTGAACTCATAAAATTTTATTTAATATCATTTTGCGGGGATTTTGTTCGGCTTAAAGCGTGCATGTCTAAATGGGCTTTATTTTGAACTCATAAAATTTTATTTAATATCATTTTGCGATGATTTTCTTGCGTTTAAAGCGTAGATGTCTAAATGGGCTTTTTATGTGATCCAAGCCAGCACCAAACTTCTTGGGGCCTTGCTCATATCAGAGAAGAAATCACAAGATTTAAACACTTGTGGCAAAGTCGATGATCTTAACAATTCAAGTTTAAACATGCTTTTTCAATCCTTGAATTTGAAGTTGGAGCATTGACCATCTTTTGAACAAATACAACATGTTACTTTTGCATTTTAATACATGCATTTGAGTGCTAGCTTAGGAGTGTATTGCATGTAGTTGCATGAGCATTTAGCTTGCATGAGTTGACATTATTTTGCATATTTAATTCCTGCATTTTTTTATCATGAATAAATAAGGCCTATTGTTCATTTAAACATATTGTTTCACTTATGTTTGTTTCGAACATTTAAGCATGTTAGTTCTTTTAATCTTGTTAGTTTAATTAATGCATGTCAGTTTATGCATGTAGTTCATTTAAAGTCTGAGAGCTTATTGATGTTTGTTATTTCATTAAGTGAGTTAGTTCATTCAATTAAACTGGTTCATTTAATTTAACTAGCTCATTAAGTTTCTTCCAAGCATCTACTTTATTGAATAAAGATGTTATCTAATGGATGCTCATATATTTTCAGCTAGGGTACTCATTTGGGATCAAATGGCTGATCATTTTTTACAAGAATGACAAGTCATTTACCACCAATTGAAGACACTTGAAGACACCATGATGGCTGATCAGTTTTCAAAGCATTCAAGGGATATTTACATCACATAAAGACTGTCAGTTTCAACAATGTTACAAGGCATTGAAGAGCTCCTAAATGCACCACTTAAAGAGCTACTTAAACACTACTTAAGAGCTACTTTAACACACCATAAAGCTAATCATTTTTATCAGAGAAGACATGCAATGAAAGCCTTCATTATCACCACTTAAGGGAGAGTAAAGGCAAGAATTAAAGCAACACTTAAGGAGGGAGTTCAAGGAATATCAGTCAACTTGTTCGCAATTTTTGGATTGGATACGGGCATATTTGAGTCTTGATATCTTCTTCAAACTTATTCCCCTATTTCTTAGCTTTCTAACGCACTTTGAATCACCTCAATCCGATATCAGGAGCTTAAGATATGATTAAATTAGTGAAGACAGTGCATGTTGGAAATTCAGTACGGGAATAGTCACAAGATGCTTCTTCAACAAATTCAAGAGGCCATTCAATTGCTGAATTCAATGCTTTATCAACAGCCCATTAAAGGAGGATGAATGACAACTTAATCAAGTTCATTAGCCCAAGGGTTTCTCCATGTGGATGATATGTATGTCTACATTCATCCTATGAATGTCCACATTCATCCTTTTTGGCTGTCAATTGGAGATAGGATAACCTACAAATTAATAGGCCTTTAACACTAGAATAATGAGCCTTTAATCTTTGTCTAGGCCAATCAATTTATTGTTTCCTTATACCTATAAATAGACACTCATTCAATTGTAAAAGAAAAAACTTTTGGCATATATTATAACTTGAGAGTGTTTCTCTTTTATAGTTCTTTTTGAACTTTATCGGCTTGCAAGATTGTTCTTGTGGCATTCATCCCTTTTCATCTTTTTATATTGCTGGTTCCTAGTTCTTATAACTAGAGGGTCACAATCCATTAGCCTTTCACCCAAGTCACGGTTTAAAAACTCTTAAGGAACGGGTCTTCACTTTTTAGTGTTGGTTCCTCCTTTGTTTACACCGCACCATCAATTACATTTCTTCTCTTCACTTCCATCTTCCATACATACGTATTTTCCATACTTCATCCTAAGCACAACAACCATCTTATCATCATTCCATTTCACTATATTATCTATCCATTTCATATCATCTTATAAGTTTCATTTCAAAGTTCCTATTTTTCATTTTAGTTACTTAGCAGAATGACGATCGGGCAATCACAAATACAAATTCGGATATTCCGCAACCGGATTCGTATCAGCTTTATTGTGAAGTTATTCAAATTTTAAACAAGTAAAAATCTAAAATTTTAGGATTAAGTTGTATAATTAGGTTCAAAATCCTATAATAAACTATTTGAACTCCTAAAAATTGATTTAATATCATTTTACGATCGTTTTGTTGGGTTTAAAACATGCAAGTCTAGTTGGGCTTCATAGAGAACTCGTTCAAATTTTAACCGAGTAAAAATCTAAAAATTTATGATTAATTTTTTAAAATTAGGTTAAAATTCCCACTATTAACTATATGAACCCATAAAATTTTATTTAATATCATTTTGCGGTGATTTTGTTGGGTTTAAAGCGTGCTTGTCTAAATGAGTTTTATTGTGAACTTGTTCGAATTTTTTTTAGAACATACATGTTCGAATTTTAAACGAGTAAAAATCTAAAATTTTAGGATTAAGTTTTATAATTGGCTCAAAATCCTATAATAAACTATTTGAAATCATAAAAATTGATTTAATATCATTTTAAGATCGTTTTGTTGGTGTAATTACTAATTTTATCCGGGGTTTAAACCCGAGTTTAATTTTAACTTTAATGAATAGTGGGCTTTAATTTTACTCATCGTTATAAAAATTCCAAATTCCAAAAATATTACATATATTTACTTTTATTTTTTACAGTTTTTATTATATTATTGTTATACTTTTAAATTTAGTTATTTTAATCATAAACTAAAAATCCAAAAAATATTACGTTAATATTTGTGTAAATATGTTGTGTCATTTAATTTATTATTAAATTCCAAAAATAAGTTGTGAAAACCTTTATTTTCTATTAACATCATTCTAAAAATTTCAAAAACATTATACATATTATTATTTTCTTATATTTTCATCTACTATTTCCGTACGTATGTTTTATTTTTCTTTATTTTCATTTACTTTGCTATTATCATTTAAAGTTTTTTACTTTCTTTATTGTTATCATTATTTATTATTTTTATTATTATGATATTTTATTATTATATTATTATATTAACATTATTATTATATGTTAAATAAATAAACACCATATTATTAAAACCAAATTTAAATAATAAACCCAACAATTTTAAACCCAAGTATTAAATAAATAAAACCCATTTCAGATAAAAAATAAAGCCCAAACTTTATTATTAAATATCAGTCCAATATAATTACATTAAACCCAATATTAAAAAAATACAGGCCCGTTTACAATTTTAATCTAGCCTAAACCCGGATAATAAGAAGAAACCCTAACATCCATGTTGTTTTCCTTACGCAGCTTAATCGTAGCCGTCAGATCTGGATCAGATCTGACGGTTCACATTGAAGCGGGAAAGACCTTTCAGATCTCCACGCGCCTCACGCTCGACCGTTCAAGAGCCCTTACACGCGCGTGGCGCACACTCGCGACCCTTCGGCTTTTGTTCGACTCTTCAGTTCGCCGTCGCCGATCACCGGACGATCACCGGTGGTACAACCTACACAAAAAGGACGTACAACCTACACAAAAAGGACGTATCCGTTATATTACCAAGGCTCCCGCCAATACCCAGCTAGCACCAACATCCTATGCCATCTCCTCTAGTTAATGCTCATGATTTAGCTCTAAGTAACGAACCTCCATAGACTATTCCGAAAGGCCCTCGACTTCTTCCAACCGTTGCAAGTAGACTACCCGCCCGTCGGTGTCCTCCTTAACCATTACAAATGGTTTTTCCTGAACAAGATTCTAATGTTATTACACGGTAAAAGGTTAATGACGACACTGGAGAGGTGAGCCTGCTGGACGCAGAACTCCTTGACTTGGAGACTAAACTCGCTAATGACCATGCCTTCCAGGAGGCAGTCGAATGGCTTGACACTGAGCCGAATCCAAAACGAGTTGTTCGTACTACTCCAAAAAGAGGTACTAAAAGAACTCCGCCTTCTGATGAGGGTAACAGGCCTAAACGACCTACAAACAAGATATCTGATGAAAAAGCTAGGATGAGCAACGCAAAAACTCTCCAGCGGAGGTTGATGTTGATCAACCCCGCCGAGCTAAATGAAAATTTTATGTTGGAACTGTTAGGGGCTTTTGAAATAAAGTATACAAATTGATCTCAATTTAGAGCATTTTACTCAGTTAAATCTCTAACCGGTTCACTAAAAAGCCCAATTAGACATGTACGCTTTAAATCGCTCAAACTGGCCACAAAATGAGATTGAATCAAACTACATGAGTTGAAATTGTTAATTATAGGCTTTTGAATATGATTAAACCACTTAATCTCAAATTCAGAGCACATTAGTCGGTTTAAATTCCAATGTGTTTACTTTAAAACTCATTAGATATACACACTTTAAACCTAACAAAACAGTCGCAAAATAAGTTTAAATCTAATTTCATGAGTTCAAATAGTTAATTATGGGCTTTTGACACAAAGTATACAACTTGATCTCAATTTTAGAGTATTTTACTTGGTTAAATCTCTAACCGGTTCCCGAAAAAGCCCAATTAGACATGTACTCTTTAAATCGCTCAAACTGGCCACAAAATGAGATTGAATCAAACTACATGAGTTGAAATTGTTAATTATAGGCTTTTGAATATGATTCAACCACTTAATCGCAAATTCAGAGCACATTAGTCGGTTTAAATTCCAGTGTGTTTACTTTATAACTCATTAGATATACACACTTTAAACCTAGATTAAGCACAAAACGACAAATGGTGAATTTCCATCCATATGGGATTCGGATCAGCTCCTACACACTCTTATGGATTAAGGAGAGTATTATGGCCCTAAGGATCAGTTCACTCAGCTAGGGGGTTAGCCGTTCAGCTCAAATCATCACTCAAAGATGGTGAACTTTCAGCTAGCTAAATCAGCTAGCTAGCTCAACTCAACCCAGCTCAACCTTAGTTCATCTAGCACATCTTAACTCACCCAACAACCTTCAGCTCAACCATGGAAGGACATGTTCTCTCTCCAAGAGACACAACCGGCTAACCATGGAGGGAAACATGTTTTGGGCGCCAAAACAAAGAGATAGCATGTTTCATTGGGGAGATTCATGATGGTCCACTTGTGTGCCAATTTAGAGCTGGATACAAGTAGAATTGGGCTTCGGTGTCCTCATGAAAGTTGTTCCTCTATATCTTATCTTTTCAAAGCATGTTGAATCGCATCGATCCGATATTGGGAACTCGAGATATGTCCAATTTACTAAATACTGTGCAGGCTGGAATTTTAAACCAAAAAGTTAGAACAATTATTGGAAGGAGACACCATTCAACCGAACGGTTAAAGAGGGAGACACCACCAATTGAACAGGCACCAAGGCCACTATTCGGCCACCTTTTCAAAGGGAAATGTCCCTTGGCCACACCCTTTCATTTCCTATAAATATGTAGCCATTTTGACATTTGATAGACAACTTTAAATCAGATTATTTAGTTTGAGTTAATCTCTCATTCTTGTTCTTTTAATAACTTTATCGACTTATCAAATCATCTCTTTGATTTGTGGTGTCACCCTTCATCCTTTATACTTTAGGTTTCTGGAATTACATTTCCAAGAGGTCAAGTGCATCTACCACCCTCAGAGTTGCAACTAGATTGGGTTTATGTTTCTATAACATAAGTTCAACCTTCGCCCCTTTGAATATTATCATTCCAATATCATATAAACACCATCCATCATCCATTTTCGCCCACCATTCTTCACCAGCCCTTAACTTATCCTTCCATATCATTTACTTCACTTGAACACCTCCATTTCCTTGCTTAATCAACCATCAACATCCCCCACGCATTCCCTTCACCAAAATATCTTCCTTTTTGTCTAAACAATACCCCATACCATAACCTCTTCTTAAACCATCATTATCTTATTTCCATCAACTTTTAACATTCTTTTGATCACGAAACAAGCATGATACAAGGCTTGCTTGCATTCTAAGGTCTGAGCAATCAAAGCTTCTCTCTACAAGCATCTTTGGAGAGTTGGAGCATATCAGTTTGGCTGGAAATGCATTTACACACCCACACATGTGCACAAGGCTTCCATATGTGTCTCACATGCATGGCACATGCCTAGGACACATTCCCTTCGTGTAGGATATGTTTCAGCTGCCGTAGGTCACTTCAGCTTGAGTTGAGCTAGCTAGAAATTGAGTAGAGCTGAAACGAGCTAGCTGAGACTATAAGGAGCTAAACGGAGCTGGAAGCTAAGCTTCTGAGCTGCCTAGGGCTAAGGTGAGCTGCGTGCACTCCATTGAGCTTCTTCTGAGCTGAATATAATTCACTTGAGCTGGTGTTGAGCCGAGTATGCCCACTTGAGCTAAGGTTCTCCTAAGTACCTATATCAAAACAAGGCAAGCACATCTAAAAAAGCCTTGTAGTCTTATTTTAACCACACAAACACACTTAAAACAAAATAAAAACATAATTAACATAGTATATACTTATGTAAACACACATACTAATATATATATACTTAAATATGTAACATATCAGCATGCAACACATTATAAACAACATATTCTAAGGCATGGACATTCTCAAATGAATCTTAAATTATAGAGCAAGTAAGGAAAAGAGCTTCCCTGTATTTCTTTGCCTTAGAACGTGTGATAGGTCTTGATGGTAAGACCTCCGGATCAACCTGTTGAACTTGACATGATGTGTTCGCATCATGTTTGAATGAATCTCATTTTGTGGTCGGTTTATTAGATTTACACACTTTAAATCAAACAAATTTAAAACTCATTGGATAAACACATTTTAAACCTAACAAAACAGTCGCAAAATAAATTTAAATCCAATTTCATGAGTTTAAATAGTTAATTATGGGCTTTTGAAACAATGTGTACAACTTGATCTCAATTTTAAAGCATTTTACTCGGTTAAATCTCTAACCGGTTCACTAAAAAGCCCAATTAGACATGCACGTTATAAATCGCTCAAACTAACCACAAAATGAGATTCAATAAAACTACATGATTTGACATGATTTGAAATTGTTAATTATAGGATTTTGAATATGATTAACCCACTTAATCTCAAATTCAGAGCAAATTACTCGGTTTAAAATCCAATGTGTTTACTTTAAAACTCATTAGATATACACACTTTAAACCTAATAAAACGGTCGCAAAATAAGTTTAAAAACAATTTCATGAGTTCAAATAGTTAATTATGGGCTTTTGACACAAAGTATACAACTTGATCTCAATTTTAGAGTACTTTACTCGGTTAAATCTCTAACCGATTCACTAAAAAGCCCAATTAGACATGTACGCTTTAAATCGCTCAAACTGCCACAAAATGAGATTTAATCAAACTACATGAGTTGAAATTGTTAATTATAGGCTTTTGAATATGATTAAACCACTTAATCTCAAATTCAGAGTACATTAGCTGTTTTAAATTCCAGTGTGTTTACTTTAAAACTCTTTAGATATACACACTTTAAACCTAACAAAACGGTCGCAAAATAAGTTTAAATCAAATTTCATGAGTTCAAATAGTTTACTATGGGATTTTGAAACAAAGTATACAACTTGATCTCAATTTTGGAGCATTTTACTCGGTTAAATCTCTAACCGATTCACTAAAAAGCCCAATAAGACATGCACACTTTAAATCTAACAAACAAACCACAAAATGAGACTCAATCAAACTACATGATTTGAAATTGTTAATTGTAGGCTTTTGAATATGATTAAACCACTTAATCTCAAATTTAGAGCACATTACTCAGTTTAAATTCCAATATGTTTACTTTAAAACTCATTAGATATACACACTTTAAACCTAACAAAACGGTCGCAAAATAAGTTTAAATCTAATTTCAGGAGTTCAAATAGTTAATTATGGGCTTTTGACACAAAGTATACAACTTGATCTCAATTTTAGAGTATTTTACTCGGTTAAATCTCTAACCGGTTCACTAAAAAGCCCAATTAGACATGCATGCTTTAAATCGAACAAACCGATCACAAAATGAGATTCAATCAAACTACATGAGTTGAAATTGTTTTTTTTTAAAAGAAAGGGCCTCATTAAAAAAAAAAACTATAGCCAGTCACCTCGAGAGGTGAGTAGGCCCCTATGGGGAAAAGAGTACCCATGAATTTATTGAGAAGAAGAGGAGAACCTCTTCGAATTTACAAAGCCCGAATATAATCGGGAAAGTTATAATCAAAAGAACAAGAAATAAAAGAACGCAAAGCCCTAGTAGCTAAGACATGGGCTACAACGTTTGCGTCTCTAGGTACATAACAAATCTTACAATCAGGTAAAGTACCAAGAGTGGAGCGGATGCGAGACACCAAATGTTGCACGGTGGAAAGATCTTAATGATGGGTGTTGTTAACCTTGTTGGCAATGGAAGCAGAATCAGTTTCAAAGACCACATGAGTCCAGCCATTAGCAACAGCAAACTTTAGACCTTCCAAAATGGCAAGAGCCTCAGCAGAAGCGGGGTCCAGACAAATGAGCGGCATAGAACAACCACCAAGGACGATGCCAGAGGAATCTCGGACAATGACGCCAGCAGCAGCACCCCTTAACACGGGGTCAAAGGCGCCATCCGTGTTAATCTTGACGAAACCAGGGTCCGGTTTCGTCCATCTAGCTTGAGCAAAAGTGGGCTCAGCTAGCCGGGAGCGTAGATGGGAGGCATCATTAATTGATGTGTAGTCATTAAAAAGTTTTTGTGCATTAGAAACAGTTAACCAAACCGATTGGAGATGGCTATTATGGACAAAGTCATTTCGGCGATTCCATAAATTCCATAGGATCGTGATAAGAAATGAAAATTGATGTAAGGAGAGCAAACCAGCTACTTCAGAAAGCCATTGGTGGGGGGAGTCAAAGGTATTGGAGAAAATTTGTACAGGAAGCCCTGCCAAACGGAGTGCCTCCTTTGCACTAGGACAGTCCCGCATAGCATGGAGGGTGGTTTCAATGGTCATGTTACAGATCGGGCATACCCCCGTACCAAGATTGGCTTGGAGGATTTTTTGGCCATATGGGAGTGCATCATGACATAAACGTCATCCAAAGGTACGAACCTTGGGTAGAGTAGGCAGTTTAGATATAATTTTCCAAAGCATGGAGGGCCTGTTAACTGGCCCTAGCTGTAACTGCAAAAATTGGTAACTGGACCAAACCGTGTACATGCCAAAGTCATGGTGACCCTAAAGGGTGGTGTCTTTTGTGTTATTAATAATGGGTATATTAAGGACGGTGTTGGCAGCTTCGTGGGAGAAGTATTCTCGAACTTTTGATTCATCCCATTGGGGTAAATTAGGCAACATGAAAGTACTTGCTCGAAGAGGGACTTCGTCATTTACCTCATAATCACCATAAAGGTTGACAGGCTGGGAGCCACCCCATTTGTCAAAGTGGATTTGAACTTGGCTGGATATACCTGGGCATTTGAAAAAGCCATCGCGAAGCTTAGAGATAGTAATGCTAAGCCCTTTCCAAGCAAAAGAAGATCTCCGAGTGTGATCAGATTCAAGGATAGAACTCGTTGGGTAATACTTGCATTTGTAGACCTGACTGTGGAGATTATCAGTTTCACAGACCAAACGCCAAATCTGTTTGCTTAGTAAAGCAACATTGAAATGGTGTAGATCACGAAACCCTATACCTCCTGCTGCTTTTGGCAGACAAACAGTGTCCCAAGGGAGCATATGCCAACCTCGTTTATCAGCTTTCCCAGACCACCAATAACGGCGTATCGAAGTGGTCATATCATCAATAATGTTTTGGGGTAAAAGGTAGCAAGACATAACATACTGTGGTATAGATTGGATGACAGATTTAATAAAAATTTCTCTACCACTAAAGGAGAGGAGATGTTTATCCCATTTACTCAGGCGAGCATTCATTTTTTCCCTAGTGAACCCCAAGGCTGTTGTCTTGTTCTTTCCTATTAGGAGAGGGACTCCCAGATAACTACCTGGATCATCCACTTCTCGTACATGAAGGATAGCATTGATTTCCGATCGAAGCAATGAGGATGTTTTCCGAGAAAAGAAGATAGTAGACTTTTCAAAGTTCACCGCTTGCCCAGACGAAGTAGCAAGTATGTAGAGCTTCCTTTAGACGGTGAGCTTCTGTAGTTGTATTCTTAATGAATACAACACAGTCATCGGCAAATAGAAGGTGATTAATGCGTGGCCCATTCCTACTGGCACAAAGCCCAGGGAGGTTACCATTTACTTGCTCAGCATTGAGCAATGCTGAAAGACCTTGGGTACAGAAAAGAAAAAGGAAAGGAGATAGAGGGTCCCCTTGTCGTAACCCTCTATTGGGTTTGAAGGGTCGTGAAAGGGAATCGTTGACACGTACTTGGAAAGATACTGAGGATACACACCTCATAATAAGGGAAACCCAATGGGTGTTAAATCCTAACCTGAGCATAATTTGTTCAAAGAAAGGCCATTCAACACGGTCGAAGGCCTTTTCCATGTCAAGCTTTAAGCTATCACCTTTGGCAATTAAGGTCTCATCGGTATTTAAAGTATGGATAAGTTCATGGGCAATGAGGATATTATCAGTAATGTTTCGCCCTTGAACAAAAGCAGCTTGATTACCACTTATGCATAAAGGTATAATAGATTTCAAACGGTGAACAAGGACTTTCGCAACTGTCTTGTATATGACTGTGCAAAGGCTAATAGGTCTGAGATGTCGCATTGTAGTTGGTTCACTGATCTTGGGTATAAGAACAATGATAGTACGATTGACCTCTTCCAAATTAACTGACCCTTTTAATAGTCCGAGGCATAGAGTTATAAAATCTTGGCCAAGGATATCCCAATGCTTCCTAAAGAAGCTGATGGGGAATCCATCAACTCCCGGAGCTTTCCTTGGGTCAATATCTCGAAAAGCAGTGGCAACTTCATCTGGAGTAAAATCCTTAAGAAGGTCATTATTCATGGATTCGGTAACAATAGGGGGAATGTTTTCCAAAATGGAAGATGCAATAGTAGGGGAAGAGGACGAAAAGAGGTTTCGAAAGTAGTGAATAGCAGTAGTCATGTTGTCTTCTGTATGCGTTTGCCATATATTCTAATTGTTGAAAAGCCCCACAATATTGTTTTTCCGCCGTCAACTATTTGCTCTTGCATGAAAAAAGGAAGTATTTTTATCACCATGTTCTAACCAGTGTGTCCGAGCTCCTTGAGCCCAGTATATTTCTTTCGCATTTAGCAAGCTATCAATCTCACTTTTAGCAGAAATAAAGTTGTTGATGTCCGAATCGGAAAGATGTCTATTGAGGCACATATTAATAAAATCGTTAAGCTGATTTATACGTTCATTGGATTTAATACGTTTGTTTATTTGCCAAGAGACTAGAAATCGTCCAATTTCTTTAATTTTATCTAGGGTCGAGAGAGAAAGGTTAGACCAAATTTCTCTAATTCGAGACGATACCTCTGGGTTATCAGCCCAGCAATTCTCACAGCGAAAAAGATTTTTAGAGTGGTTGGATCTAGGAGCTCGAGGTGGATTAGTATCCATTAAAATAGGGCAATGGTCAGAACGTGCCTGAAAGAAAGATATAGCGTGGAAGTTAGGAAAGGAGTTAAACCAGGCGGAGTTACCAAGGAATCTATCGATTCTTTCCATAATCGTATCCGTATTACGTCCAGATCTAGTCCAAGTGAACCATCCAGAGGATGGTGGACAATCAAAAAGATCATTCGCATTAAGACAGTCTCTAAAATTATTAATTTGTGATCGTGCACGACGAGTACCGCCTTGTTTTTCATTATCATAAAGAATTTCATTAAAGTCCCCCCCTAAAAGCCAGGGAAGGGAAGAAGCTGATTGTAAAGAGTCTATTAATTGCCAAGTTTTGTATTTGTTTGCAGTTTCGGCGAAACCATGTAAACCAGAGAAGTGAAATTGAGTTTGCCCAGAAGAAATAATAACATCAATATGACGATCCGAGTAAGAAAACAAATCTATAGTAATTTTATTATTCCAAATAATAGCAAGCCCTATACAAGAAGGGCTGGATTCAATGGCTATGCAACCATGCATTCCTAACTTAATCTTAATACGGTCCATATTGTATTTGTTTAACCTTGTTTCACAGAGAAAAATAAAATCGGCGTCATGCTTAGAAGTAGCACGTTGTAGAGCAAGAACTGTCTGGGCATTGCCGAGACCCTGGCAGTTCCAACATAATATTTTCATTTTGCTCGGCGGGGTTGATCACCATCAACCTCCGCCAGAGAGTTTTTTTTGCTGCTCATCCCAGCTTTTTCAGTAGAAATCAAAAAGCTAACCTCACCGATATCATCTAAGGTGAGATCTTTTGGAAGTGTAGGAATATTAAACCTTTGACATCCGAACATTGTGGAAAAGAACACACCAGTAAAGATGTTGGATTGATCCCTTCTCAAGGGTGGTAGTTGACTAATAGCAGATATTAGTACAAAGAAAGTAAGAACAGTCAATGGGATTATAACCAAAATATAAAAACAACCATGGATGATAGATCGGTAAAAGTAGTGGTTGCGGATCATCCAAGGAGAGGAAAACCGTTTGGTCTCTGTGATCCCAGAAATTTGTTGTTCGTCATTAAGATGTCGAATAGCCAACAAGATGATAGCTCTTGTTTGGTAGTCATCGGAAAGATACTTAAGAACCAAAACAGACAAAGTATAATATGAAGACAGATGCAAATTCATGGGTGTAAACAATGAAAGTTGGTAGACCAAACCCATAATGCTGTTGGTAAAGTCCCTTTGCAGGGTGGTGAATGAATAAGTATATATAGATCCTATCAAGAAAAGAAATATCTGATGTATGAAATCATACTTTACAAACTTGTTAAATCGGTAATACAAGCCGATTTTACACATTTTAAAGTTAGACAAAACCAGAATGACAGATCTGAGAAGAAAATTATCAGAATTGTTAATAAGAGACAAAATTGATAGTAGTTTGACTAAAACTAGCTCTCTAGGATCAAGAAAATAGAATGAACTCAAATGAAACATATTTATAACGAAAATTATATTTGTTTGAGTAAGATATAAATACAAGAGAAATTGGATTTGACAAATTATTAAAAGATGAAGAAACACAAAAGTTAGCGAGAAGGTTACCAAGATGATGAGTAGGTGTGAGAAATTCGAAACAATGTGAATCCAATCCATGTAATCGTCGTTTTTTCCGGTTCCTCCTAAAGACCCCAAGAACCAAGAAACGCTCCTGATCGGAGTAAGTGAGAGCGTACAACCATGATATAACATCAAAGAGAAAGTCCAGTAAAAAAGTTTGAAGAAAAGATGGCAATAAGCGTTAACCAAAAGGAACAGAAGAAAACTAACGAACGAACGTTGCCAAGAAACATCCTTGCTGCAATAAAGATTACAAATCTTATAACTAAAGAAATAGAAAAAATGCTGGAATAAATTAATGAATAAGATCCATACTCTTACCAAAGTTACAAAGATAAGTGAGAACTATTTATAATTGTTGCTACTTATCGCATGAAAACACTGGATCAAATTTAATCCATTTCGGCTAAGTAAAGGCATCAAAATCGCTAGATTTGCAGAATTCTTAAGAGGTAGTTGGAATTCGATTTGACAATTAGTCTTAATTGTTGGTAATACACCATTCAAGGTGTTGGAATTATCCCTTTGCAAGGGTGATATATACACAGAAAGGAAATAAAATACAATTAAAGATCCTATAAACCAAAGGACAATTAATGCAATCAAGTACTCCAAAGTTGAAATCTTGAAAGATACCTTACCAAAGAAAGTGAGAAAATAATAAACATCATCAAGATAAACAAGAAACTCAAGAAGATGAAAATTGAATTGCTTCCAAACATGAAAATTGAATTGTTCTAGATCAAAGAAGATGCTATCAAGAAAGCCATCCCTTTGATAGTCGAAACAAGTTTCTTCCAAAAAGATCTTACAAAAAGTGAAAAAACAAGGGTCCAACATTGTATCCACATCTATAAAAAGACAATGATTAACATATCCATGGAATCGGTGGTTAAGGGAGTGCAAAAACTCCCATTGGAACCCGACTAACGAAACTCCAAGGATAACATCATAAAAAGGATTCAAACTTATAGTCTTCAACAAAAAAGAATGCATATAAAGAAAGATTGTAAATAATATAAGATAACAAAATACAAAGAGACCTTTGTGGTATAAATCTGAATGTGTTTGTTTCTTCCTCTCCATAGGATGGTGGTGTGATGAAGATGGCAACATCGATGGAGGTATCATGGCAGCGGCGGAGGCAGAGGGAGAAGGGGAGCGGCAGTTGAAGGATGAAGGGGAAGAAAACATGGGAGGGGAAGAGAGAGGCGAGAGGAGAGGAGAGGAGAGGAGAGAAAACAAAACACATTAATTAGAACGTTTAAGCTATGTAATTAGGTGTAAAAGACCATAATTTCATGAGTTGGAATTGTTAATTATAGGATTTTGAATATGATTAAGCCACTTAATCTCAAATTCAGAGCACTTTATTTTGTTTAAATTCCAATGTGTTTACTTTAAAACTCTTTAGACATACACACTTTAAACCTAACAAAACGGTCAAAAAATAAGTTTAAATCAAATTTCATGAGTTGAAATAGTTAATTATGGGCTTTTGAAACAAAGTATACAACTTGATATCAATTTTAGAGCATTTTACGTGGTTAAATCTCTAACCTGGTCACTATAAAGCCCAATTAGGCATGCACGCTTTAAATCGCTCAAACTGGCCACAAAATGAGATTGAATCAATCTAATGAGTTGAAATTGCTAATTATAGGCTTTTGAATATGATTAAACCACTTAATCTCAAATTCAGACCACATTACTCGGTTTAAATTTCAGTGTGTTTACTTTATAACTCATTAAATATACACACTTTAAACCTAACAAAAAGGTCGCAAAATAAGTTTAAATCTAATTTCATGAGTTCAAATAGTTAATTATGGGCTTTTGACACAAAGTATACAACTTGATCTCAATTTAGAGCATTTTACTCGGTTAAATCTCTAACCGGTTCACTAAAAAGCCCAATTAGACATGTACGCTTTAAATCGCTCAAACTGGCACAAAATGAGATTGAACCAAACTACATGAGTTGAAATTGTTAACTATAGGCTTTTGAATATGATTAAACCACTTAATCTCAAATTCAGAGCACATTAGTCGATTTAAATTCCAGTGTGTTTACTTTATAACTCATTACATATACACACTTTAAACCTAACAAAAAGGTCGCAAAATAAGTTTAAAAACAATTTCATGAGTTCAAATAGTTAACTATGGGCTTTTGACACAAAGTATACAACTTGATCTCAATTTTAGAGTATTTTACTCGGTTAAATCTCTAACCGGTTCATTAAAAAGCCCAATTAGACATGTACGCTTTAAGTCACTCAAACTTGCCCCAAAATGAGATTGAATCAAACTACATGAGTTGAAATCGTTAATTATAGGCTTTTGAATATGATTAAACCACTTAATCTCAAATTTAGAGCATATTAGTCGGTTTAAATTTCAGTGTGTTTACTTTATAACTCATTAGATACACACACTTTAAACCTAACAAAACGGTCGCAAAATAAGTTTAAATCAAATTTCATGAGTTCAAATAGTTTATTATGTGCTTTTGAAGCAAAGTATACAACTTGATCTCAATTTTGGAGCATTTTACTCGGTTAAATCTCTAACCGATTCACTAAAAAGCCCAATTAGACATGCACACTTTAAATCTAACAAACATACCACAAAATGAGACTCAATCAAACTACATGATTTGAAATTGTTAATTTTAGGCTTTTGAATATGATTAAACCACTTAATCTCAAATTCAGAGCACATTACTCAGATTAAATTCCAATATGTTTACTTTAAAACTCATTAGATATACACACTTTAAACCTAACAAAACGGTCGCAAAATAAGTTTAAATCTAATTTCATGAGTTCAAATAGTTCATAATGGGCTTTTGACACAAAGTATACAACTTGATCTCAATTTTAGAGTATTTTACTTGGTTAAATATCTAACCGGTTCACTAAAAAGCCCAATTAGACATGCATGCTTTAAATCGAACAAACGGATCACAAATAAGATTCAATCAAATTACATGAGTTGAAATTGTTAATTATAGGATTTTGAATATGATTATGCCACTTAATCTCAAATTCAGAGCACTTTACTTTGTTTAAATTCCAATGTGTTTACTTTAAAAGTCATTAGACATACACACTTTAAACCTAACAAAACGGACACAAAATAAGTTTAAATCAAATTTCATGAGTTGAAATAGTAAATTACGGGCTTTTGAAACAAAGTATACAACTTGATCTCAATTTTAGAGCATTTTACGTGGTTAAATCTCTAACCTGGTCACTATAAAGCCCAATTAGGCATGCACGCTTTAAATCGCTCAAACTAGCCACAAAGTGAGATTGAATCAATCTAATGAGTTGAAATTGTTAATTATAGGCTTTTGAATATGATTAAACCACTTAATCTCAAATTCAGACCACATTACTCGATTTAAATTCTAACATGAGCTCAAATGAAGCATAATTCAAAACGAGGCCTTACGAGATTTGGATTAGCTCCAAAACGCTCCTCATACTAGAGAGAGTATAAGGAAACTAATGGACCAACTCACTTTGCTAAAGGCAGCTCAGATTAGCTTACTTCAGCTTCAAACTTTAGCTAAGTATTTCAGCTAGATAGCTCAATTCAATCCAGCTCACTCCCAGCTCGATTAGCTCACTTCAGCTCCAACTATCACTCTCAGCTCAACAGCCGAAGTTTACCTACCCTTCACCAAGCATCATGTCCGTCCATCATCCACATTGGGCGCCAAAATAATGGAGGGAAAGCAAGTGGGCGCCAAAACAAAGAGATAGCACTTTTCATTGAACAGATTCATGATGGTCCACTTGTTTGCCAATTTCGAGCATGATACAAGAAGAATTGGGGTTTCAGTGTCTGCATGAAAGTTGTTCCTCTATCTCTTATCTTTCCAATGCAAGTTGAATCGCATCAATCTGATATCAGTAGCCCGAGATATGACCCAATTACTGAAGACTGTGCTGGCTGGACTAAAAAGTTACAACTCTTCTAATAGATTTAGAGGGAGACACCATTCAAATGAATGGTTATCGCAATAGTTAAAGGTCATTTCGGCCAAACCCCTTAAAAACTATAAATAGGACTTGAATTTCATTTTGTAAACACACCTTTTAGAATATATTTTATCCTTTGTGAGAATTTTCTCTCGTTTAGTTCTTAGAACTTTATCGACTTATCAAGTACTTTTGTACCTGTAGCGTCAAACCCCTTTGTATCCATTTTGGTACTTCGTGTTCTTTTAGTTTAATATACTAAAAGTTCAAAGTTCGTTTATCACCACTCCTTAACGATCAATATAAGGTTCAGGATTAGGTTTTCCATAACCTAGTTTCTTCCTTGAGTATCTTTAAGATACTATTTTCATTTCACCATTCCTTTTCACCATATCACCATCCTTACATATCATCTTATTCCATTCACCATTCCCATCCTTTGTCATCACCACAAAACGTTCTAAACATCCATTCACCATTGTCATCACCACATATCCTTTCGCTTCCAAATCAGCCCCTAAACTATTCCTTTCATTCATTTCACCTATTCCTTTCATCCCTTATCCTTAATTCTTTATTTTGCAGCCACTTCTTGCGAGAGACTTCCTTCCTTCCAAGGTCCTACAATCAAAGTTTGTCGTTCAGCATCATTAACAAGATCGGCACATATCATATGGTATCAGAGCTCTGGTGGAAGACGCAAAGTGCAACAAAAAGCCCGTTCATGCAATTGTAAGTGACTAAACTTTGTCATTTTCAATTTTTGAGCGAAAAAAAGAAGAAAAAAAAAAAGAAAAGTCGGTTGAAAAAAAGAACAAGAAAAGTTAGTTTCAAAAAAAATGAGAAAAGAAAAATCAGATTCAAAAGTACAAGATCAAGGGTGAGAAAACATAGCAACATCATCTTCAACATCAAGCCAAGAATTCATTTCATCTTCAAGACTTTGATTGTTGGTGAAGGAAGTTTGTAAGTTTTCTTGTCAAGTAAGTAACTCTGTTTTCATTTTTTTTCATTATAAACCTTTCTTTTCATCCTAGTTCCTTTCTTTTTCTTTTAAACTAACTATTTTAGTGACGCACAAGAACATTTTACTTGCCTAAGTCTTGAGTAAGTTCTTCTAAGAACTATACACGAGGGAAAGGTGTGGAAAAAGGCAAGAGAGTTGTGAGATCAGAAGAGGAGAGTAAAAGCCATTAAGTCCTAGAGTGCAAACACGAGTGATTTGAGTAACAACTTCTTTTCCTTGGAGTGACTGCGAGGATTTTATTTTTGAGTGTGTTGTGACGTTTATATTTTTCCTTTTATTTTCACTAACCATGTCCCAGAATTCTTACAACAATCCATCATCCTTGGGAAAAAGAGAAAATAAGTTCCAAGACGTGCTAGATGATCAACAACGAACAAACATCTTTCAGACACGATGCCATGTAAATGGTAAAGTATGCTCTGTTATCATAGACAGTGGAAGTTGTAGAAACATTGCTAGCACTTATTTGGTGGAGAAGTTAGGACTCAAGACGATCAATCATTCAAGCCCCTATTATTTGCAATGGTTAGACGATGAAGAATCATTCTTGGTCAAAGAACAAGTATTTGTTCCATTCTCAATTGGAAGGTACAAAGATGAAATTTTGTGTGATAGCCTATGAATACAAGTCATCTCCTTCTCGGACGACCATGGCAATTCGACAAGCGGGCCACCCATGATGGATTCACCAATCGATTTTCATTTTTCTTTGAAGGCAGAAATATCACCTTAGCACCTTTATCTCCACAACAAGTGAAGGAAGATCAAATGCAATTGAAAAGGAACATTGAAGCCGTGAAAGGAATTGAGAAAATTGTGGAAAAAGAAGTGGACGTTAGAATGGTTGGAGTTGAAAATAAAAGAATGGTTGATAAAAATGATGGAGTTGAAAATGAGATTATTGAAAAGAATATGGATGAAAAAGAAGAGAAGGAAGAAACATGTATTTTTATCTAACCCTACATTTTTCTCCCATTACTTCTTTTGTTTTGCAGGACAATCCATGAGACACAACTTTTCAAACAAACGATTCAAGAATCATGCCTTTTGGAGAACTAAAGGACATGTCCTTTAAAGAACCAATAGCCATGACTTTTGGAGACTCATCAGACAAATCTTTTGATTTTTCAAGAGTTATGCAAGTAGAAGTTCCAAAAGTTGCAACCATTGACATTCCAAGTGTATTGTCAATCTTGAAGAGAATTCAACAACCAACGCCCTTAAAATACCCACCATGGTTTGTTATTTCCATATATTTTTTAATAACTTCTTATTTTCTAACTATGGTATATTTTACAGCAAAGGAATTATCATAACAATCTATGATAACAAGTTCCTTTGTCATTTTGAGATAATTTGGTGCAACAAAATCAATCTTTTCAAGGAAATTAAGCGAGCAATATTCACCTACTCAAGGGAAATCATTTGAAAAGGTACAAAGCTAAAGGTGTTGAAAAGATATGTACATCCAAAAAAGGGAATGATGATTCATGTCAAAGTGTGGTTCAATTCTTCACCGAAAGACACTTTGCAAATACCTATTCCAAGAGATGTGATGGTTCGAGACAAAGGAAATATCTATACACCAATAGTTGTGATGCTTCAGAACGACACATCCAAAAGACAAGTCTCTACACCAAGGGGTATTAAGATTCAAAGAGGTACGAGAGAAGGTTCCAAAGGGAACATGTTGTGAATGACTATCTCAAAACAGGATATTTGGAAGATCTCTTGAAAAATGACCCTTTTAGAGTCCTCTACATCATGCAACAGTTTCAAAAACTTGTTCCATCATTCAAGCAATTGACCACCCCTGCATCAAGGAATTATTCGTTGGAAAACCCTTTCGATTTGAGGACAAATCGCCTAAAAGAAGAGAGGATGATGCATGCACATTTATGCTCATTTATCTCATGCTTTCATACTTGATTTCATGCATGGGATCAAAGGGGAGTTATCTTACTGATCTTAGTATGTATTACTTTTATATACTTTATAGTAAGATACATAGGAGTTATATTAATTAAGCTATAAACATGAATAGTCATTATAGCCACATTATTAAGTTTCATCTTAACTCTAAACTCATATTAAGTTATTTTAAGTATTCTCATTATTTCCATTATTATGTTTTCTTCATAGAACTTACCTATAGCTCAAGTAGTAAGTATTAGCTCGGTGTTAGCTCAGTCAGCTCAAAAGAAGCTAAACGGAAGGCAGTGCTAGAAACAAAAGGAGCCAACTTCAAAATAGCTTGGAAATGCATGGAACACTCCTACAGTACTTAAAGAACTAAAGTCTAGCTCCATGTCAGCTCACAAATCCCATATGAGCTCAAATGAAGCATAATTCAAAAAGAGGCCTTAGGAGATTCGGATCAGCTCCAAAATACTCCTCACACTAGATGAGAGTATAAGGAAACTAATGGACCAGCTCACTTTGGTAAATGCAGCTCGAATTAGCTTATTTCAGCTTCAAACTTTTGCTAAGTATTTCATCTAGATAGCTCAGTTCATTCCAGCTCACTCCCAGCTCGATTAGCTCACCTCAGCTCCAACTATCACTCCCAGCTCAACACCCGAAGGTCACCTACCCTTCACCAAGCATCATGTTCGTCCATCATCCACATTGGGCGCCAAAATCATGGAGGGAAAGCAAGTGGGCGCCAAAACAAAGAGATAGCACTTTTCATTGAACAGATTCATGATGGTCCACTTGTTTGCCAATTTCGAGCATGATACAAGAAGAATTGGGGTTTCGGTGTCTACATGAAAGTTGTTTCTCTATCTCTTATCTTTCCAATGCATGTTGAATCGCATCGATCCGGCTGGACCGAAAAGTTACAACTCTTCTAATAGATTTGGAGGGAGACACCATTCAAATGAATGGTTATCGCAATAGTTAAAGGTCATTTCGGCCAAACCCCTTAGAAAACTATAAATAGGACTTGAATTTCATTTTGTAAACACACCTTTTAGAATATATTTTATCCTTTGTGAGAATTTTCTTTCGTTTAGTTCTTCTTAGAACTTTATCGACTTATCAAGTACTTTTGTACTTGTGGCGTCAAACCCCTTTCTATCCATCTTGATACTTCGTGTTCTTTTAGTTTAATATACTAAAAGAGTCAAAGTTCGTTTAACACCAATCCTTAAAGATCAACAATATATGGTTCAGGATTAGGTTTTCCATAACCTAGTTTCCTCCTTGAGTATCTTTAAGATACTATTTCCATTTCACCATTCCTTTTCACCATATCACCATCCTTACATGTCATCTTATTCCATTCACCATTCCCATCCTTTGTCATCACCACAAAACGTTCTAAACATCCATTCACCCTTGTCAACACCATATATCCTTTCGCTTTCAAATCAGCCCCTAAACTATTCCTTTCATTCATTTCACCTATTCCTTTCATCCCTTATCCTTAATTCTTTATTTTGCAGTCACTTCTTGCGAGAGACTTGCTTCCTTTCTAGGTCCTACAATCAAAGTTTGTCGTTCAGCAACATTAACAAGATCGGCACATATCACTCCTTCTTGAAAAGGATTTGTCCTCAAATCTGTAGAATCATCATAAGGGGTTAAATCAAAAACATTAAATCTGACACTTACATTGTATTCACCCGGTAAGTCAATCTTGTAGGCGTTGTCATTCACTTTCTGCAACACCTGAAAAATCTCCTCTTGGTAAAAGCTTGGACTGTCGTTGAGTTGGAAAACGTTTCTTTCGGAAATGGACCCAAACCCAATCTCCAACATCGAAGGTGACTCACTTCCTTCCTTTGCTTGCTTTTCATACTGTTGAGTCCTTCATTCTAAGTTTTCCTTTTCCTGTTGATGCAATTTCTTCACATATTCTGCTTTTTCTTGACCATCTCTGTTCATCACCTGTTCCTGTGGCAAAGGCAACATATCTAGAGGAGTAATAGGATTAAAATCATAAACAACCTCAAATGGTGGCATCTTAGTAGCAGAATGTACAACATGATTATAAGAAAATTCAACATGTGGCAAACAGTCTTCCCAAGTCTTAATATTCTTTTTAATGATGGAACGAAGTAAAGTAGATAAAACTCTATTAACAATTTCTGTTTGTCCATCAATATGGGGATGGCAAGTAGTAGGAAACATGAGTTTCGTACCTATTTTGCTCTAAAGAGTCCTCCTAAAGTGACTCAAAAATTTTACATCCCTGTCAGAAACAATTAACCTAGGAATACCTTGTAAATGTACAACATCTCTAAGAACAAGTTAGCCACATTAACAGCATCATCAGTCTTAAGGCATGCAATAAAATGTGCCATCTTAGAGAACCTATCAACCACAACAAAAATACTATCTCTACCTGTCCTAGTTCTAGGCAGTCCCAAAACAAAATCCATAGAAATATCAGTCCAAGGGGAATCAGGAATAGTAAAGGTAAGTACATACCATGTGGTGAAACTTTCGATTTTGCTTTCTTACAAGTCACACAATGTTCATAGCACCTTTCAATGTCTCTGCGCATCTTAGGCCAAAATAGATGCTCCTTCAATGTCTGTAACGTCTTGGTGACTCCAAAGTGACCCATTAATCCACCTTCATGTGCTTCACGGATCAGAATATCACGCATTGAACCTTGTGGAATGCATATCTTGCTTTCTTTGAAAAGATAACCATCATGCCTGTAAAATTTTCCATCTGCAACTTTCTCACAAGCATTATACTTATCTCTAGAATCAGAATCATCAACATACAAGTCACGAATATATGCAAATCCAATTAAATGTGAATCAAGATAATTCAAAAGCACATATCTACGTGAAAAAGTATTAGCAACGACATTATCTTTACCCTTTTTGTAACGAATGACATAAGAAAAAGATTCTAAAAATTCAACCCATTTAGCATGTCGTTTATTCAATTTATGCTGACATGTGATATATCGTAAAGCCTCATGATTAGTGTGAATCACAAACTCCTTAGGCAACAAGTAATGCTGCCAAGTTTCTAATGCCCGAATTAGTGCATACATCTCCTTGTCGTAGACTGGATAATTCAATGTCGCTCCACTAAGTTTCTCACTGAAGTATGCAATGGACCTCTTTTCCTGCATTAACACAGCGCCTATACCAACTCCAGAAGCATCACATTCAATTTCAAAAGTTTTATCAAAGTTAGGTAAGGCTAACACAGGTGAATTTGTCAAACAATCATTAATTTTCAAAAAGGCATCTTTCTGTTCTTTACCCCATAAGAAGCTAGAATTCTTCTTAATAATCCCGGTTAAGGGTGCAGTAATAGAACTAAAGTTAGGAATAAACCGTCGATAAAAACTAGCTAAACCATGAAAAGATCTAACCTGAGTAATTGATGTCGGTCGTGGCCACTCTTGAATTGCCTTTATCTTCTCAGGATCGACTTCAACACCCTGTGCACTAACAATGTAACCAAGAAATGTAAGTTTGTCAGTACAAAACACACATTTCTCCATGTTACCAAACAATCTTTCTTCTTGCAAAGTCTGCAAAACTGCTCTCAAATGTTCTACATGATCCTGCAAAGTCTTGCTATAAATCAAAATATCGTCAAAATATACAACACAAAACTTTCCAATAAAAGATCGCAGAACAGGATTCATCAATCGCATAAAAGTACTAGGTGCATTAGTTAAACCAAAAGGCATTACTAACCATTCGTACAAACCTAGCTTCATTTTGAAGGTTGTCTTTCATTCATCGCCTTCTCGCATGCGAATCTGATGATATCCACTCTTCAAGTCAATTTTGGAGAAGATGATAGTTCCACAAAGCTCATCCAACATATCATCAAGTCTGGGAATAGGGTGACGATACTTAATTGTAATCTGATTCACAACTCTACAATTTACGCACATCCTCCAAGACCCATCTTTCTTCGGCACTAACATCACCAGATCAACACACAGACTCAGACTCTCTCGAATATAACCCTTGTCCATCAATTCTGTCACTTGTCTTTGAAGCTTTTTCGTCTCTTCAGGGTTAGTTCGAAAGCTGGTCGATTAGGAATAGTAGCTGTCGCGTGTCAAAAGTGCGCGTTGAGTGCAAGTGGACACATCGAAAGTAATAAGTGATAAATATTTATCGGATTATCGTCTCCACAGGGATTGGTAGACTCAATATGTCTTCTTCGTCTTCTTGTTTTGTAGAAAGAAATAAAATAAAACACAAGTGATTGAGTTTGGATTAACTAAAATAAAACTACTAAGTAAAATAAAGAGAATTGAATATTAGAGAGAGATGGGTCAGGATCCAGTTGCGTTGTATTGTGGATTTGATTGACTTGTCTCTGCCCAATGCAATCGTATATCACTACCTCGGCAGCACTGCAGATTACTGCATTGGCAGCGATGATACTGTCCGCCGCGGCAATCCCTTGCTCGTGGGTGGACTTTACCAAAGTTCGGCAAAGCGTCCTTGAATGACTCTACTTATCCCTAAGTCGAAGTACTGTTGATGACTAGTCCTTGATGATACCTCCCGGCGTGAACCAATTATACTCACCAACCAATCTCACACTTCTTTTAGCCGCTGAAACTCTTAACCTATCCCTAGGCCGAGTTAGTATTTCGCGATTGAAACACCGTACTTACCCCTTTCGTGAATCTAACTCTCCCGAGTCTAGATAAATGGATTACTCACAAACTTCTCTCTCGAGCTTAAATGCAAGAACAAAGAATAACAAAGGATAAGCAAACCTTGATAATTTTATTGCATTGAAACAAAGACAAAGTACAATCACCTCTCACAAATACTAACAACCTTCACCTAAACCCTAAGAAATCTTAGAACATAGTTGAGAGAAAGTAAACAAAGTTATGAATAGGCTCTCTCTCTCTAGGTATCCGTGTATCATACATTGGACGGCTAGGTCTTTATATAGGCTAGACCTAGGGCAAACCTTTCCTAAGTAGAATACAACTTGGAGTAGGGAACAAGTCATGTACATAATTAAAATATTTCCAAGTTTAAATTCAGCTAAGAGGCTTTCCTGCGTGGCCTTGTCTTGGGCTTTTCCTCATGCTAGCCAGCTCCGATCCATGTGCTTTAAGTCCAGACACGTCCCTTGGATTTTTCTCTTCCAATCGCCTACAGTCTTGCTTCCTGGCTCTCAGCTGCTGCCTCGGCATCAGGTCCTGCCTCGGCCTTGTCGCTGCCGCGGCACTGGTTCTCCTGCAAAGATATAAAAATGCAGTAAAACGTGCCTTTTCTGTAAATATTATCTCTATAAGCATAACTTCTAAATATATCACATTAAGTACATGCATTGGTCCGAGTGGGTGTAAATTCGGTGATTAATGCCAATAAAAGGTGTAAAAAGTGATAGTGAGTTGAGCACTTATCACTCCCCCGAACTTGAACTATTGCTTGTCCTCAAGCAATGCAAACCATCAATTTGTCGAACTCTACTCTCTCTTGGTCTTACATTTCCATCTATTCTCCCTACCATAGCTATGCCTATTCTTTAGTCTTAACCTTTCGGCTACCCAAGGGTTTACCTAGAAACAAACTATAAGAATTGTGAGTGTGTGCGTTTTTGTGGACAAGTTTGATTAAAGGCTTTCTTAGATAAACTTTAAGTTCAAGACAAGTAGAATTGGGTTAAGTGTTCTCTTCTTTTCTAAACAACCAATTCTTGAGCCAATTTCGGGCACCTCAAGGATTGTGTTTTTCCCTTCACTAAATTCCTTCTTTCTTTTTTTTTATATTCCTTAAAACATACTAGAGCCAATTTCGGGCACCTCTAGCATGAAGAAGAGTACTTCCTAGAGCCGGTGATAGGCACCTCTAGTTACCTTCCCAAAAATCTAAGTCTTTATCACCCAAGTTCATTAAAAGAATTCCTATAATCCAACAAGTCCCAAAAGTGTTTAAAGTTCTTCCTATAGTAAGCTTCTAAGTTTTCATCCTTAGGTATCCTAAGGTTAAACCTTCTTAACAGAACCTAATCATGGTAAGGAGAAAGATTTCTATAGCCTTAAAGAATAAACTAAAGCAATACTGATGATAAGCAGTGCAAAAGTGTAGGCATTCAAGTAAGGCGGGGAGCATGAAAATTAAAAAAAATCACTAGAATACTCCCTTTTTCGGCAAGGCCTCGATAGTAGATTGCTGCCTTGGCAGTGAATCTACACCCCCAAACTCAAACCAAGCATTATCCTCAATGCTTTATATTAGAAGATAAGAGCGGGCAACAAAGATATGAAAGAAATAAGCAGCATAGAAAGCAAACAACAATTAATATTGAATTATATGAAAAAAAATTTAAAGAGACTCCGAAGAGCTGCTCGTAACAATTTTTCTCCTAGGCCTTGCTGTCGATTGCTTTGTTCTTGGTGAGGGCGATGGTTGAGCTTTTGCTTGCCGGGGCGGTTGGACTCTTGTGGGTGGTGTCCGTTGCATTGGGGCCTCCACTTCTTCTCCTTCTTCTACGTCGGCCATCTCTTCTGTTATCATTATGTCCGTTCCACCTTCCATTGTTGTGGCTGCCCCGGTATGGTGTGTACTCGGTCCGCTGATGGTTGAGCTTTGGTGCACATAGGCATCTATCTCAGCTGATAGACTGCCCATGATGATTGGGGATCATGGTGGAGTGCTGAAGACTGCCCTCCGCTTGGATGGTCTTCTGTTGGCAGATGATGCCGCGGTAGAATCTGCTGCCCTGGATGGGCCAGCAGCATGGTATTGTGGTGGAGGGCCCGCATGGAAGAACGGCCTTGGTCCTCCCGGAGCTGGTGTAGTCTCGGTGTAAGGGGCGGTTGTGACAAACATATTGCTGGGAAATTCTGGAAATTGCGCCCCTTGGTCTAGAAAAGCATGGAGCATCATTTGGGCTAATGTACCGTTGAAATCTCTTTGATACTCCATGTACCTCTGTTGTCTGAGGTCCATCGCTGCCATCTTTTGCAAAACCTCCTGGTATGGGTCTGCTGCGGTAGAGGTGTGGGCAGTGTCTGGCATGTCTGCCGTGTACTGGGCCCCGGCAGTAGTATCAGCAATGAACTGCTGGGGCGTTGCTTGGACTGGCTCCGCCTGCGTGATCTGCATGACTTTGTGACAAAAGTCTCTGGTCCATCCTCGCCTTTGGGGAGTGTATTCGTCCGTATCTTCTATTGGCACACCTGCGGCAACACACAAACTCGTGATCAAACATGGGAAATACAATGGTCCCCTATCTTTCTTATCGCATTCGTGAATTTCACGTAAGATGATATCTCCAACATTGATGGTCCTTTTGTTGATGATCGATTGGATGAGCACCAATCGCTTTCGGTCCGCCGTGCTGTTGTGGGATGTGGGGATGAGGCGTCGCTTGACAAAGGTATTCCACAGCTTGGCCTCGGGCTTTAGGCTCTGCCTTGTTACGGATCCTCTATGGGTACCGGTTTCCCATGGAGTATTCACGTAACAAAGGTTGTCTTTGATTAACTCGTAATCCTCGGCAGTGATGTCTTCCATGAATTCAGCGTGAACATCACTGCTCGGAGTGAGGCCGTAAAAGTCGTTGATGATCTCGGCATCTAACTGGATCGGCCTGCCGCGACAGTGAACAAAGAGGGAATCTTTGCTGGGCCCGTGCGCATAAAATTCCCGCACGATTGTAGCGTTTGCCTAGGCAGGTTGGAGACAAAAAATTTCTCAATCTTTGTACTTGATTCTGTCAAATAGATAATGCTCGATGTCGTAGTTTTCATCATCCGAATGTTGGAAACCTTGTTCTTCCCACAATTGTTGGGCAATGAAAGATCGGTTGAAGCGATCTTCCACATTGGCTGGGGCAAATCGCTTGTAAGTGGCCATCAAGATTGTGAGAGATTGATTTCTGTCGTTTGGATCCACTAGCCGTTTTGTAGCCGTTACTCTTTACTGTCGTTTCCTTTTCAAAAGTGCGCGTGTCAAAAGTGATTGAGTTTAGCCGTTACTCTTTTCCGTTACTCTTTGCGTGTCAAAAGTGCGCGTTTAGTGCAAGTGGACACATCGAAAGTAATAAGTTATAAATATTTATCGGATTATCGTCTCCACAGGGATTGGTAGACTCAATATGTCTTCTTCGTCTTCTTGTTCTTTAGAAAGAAATAAAATAAAACACAAGTGATTGAGTTTGGATTAACTAAAATAAAACTACTAAGTAAAATAAAGAGAATTGAATATTAGAGAGAGATGGGTCAGGATCCAGTTGCGTTGTATTGTGGATTTGATTGACTTGTCTCTGCCCAATGCAATCGTATATCACTGCCTCGACAGCACTGCAGATTACTGCATTGGCAGCGATGATACTGTCCGCCGCGGCAATCCCTTGCTCGTGGGTGGACTTTACCAAAGTTCGGCAAAGTGTCCTTGAATGACTCCGCTTATCCCTAAGTCGAAGTACTGTTGATGACTAGTCCTTGATGATACCTCCCGGCGTGAACCAATTATACTCACCAACCAATCTCACACTTCTTTTAGCCGCTGAAACTCTTAACCTATCCCTAGGCCGAGTTAGTATTTCGCGATTGAAACACCGTACTTACCCCTTTCGTGAATCTAACTCTCCCGAGTCTAGATAAATGGATTACTCACAAACTTCTCTCCCGAGCTTGAATGCAAGAACAAGGAATAACAAAGGATAAGCAAACCTTGATAATTTTATTGCATTGAAACAAAGACAAAGTACAATCTCCTCTCACAAATACTAACAACCTTCACCTAAACCCTAAGAAAGCTTTGAACATAGTTGAGAGAAAGTAAACAAAGTTATGAATCGTCTCTCTCTCTCTAGGTATCCGTGTATCATATATTGGACGGCTAGGTCTTTATATAGTCTAGACCTAGGGCAAACCTTTCCTAAGTAGAATACAACTTGGAGTAGGGAACAAGTCATGTACATAATTAAAATATTTCCAAGTTTAAATTCAACTAAGAGGTTTTCCCGTGTGGCCTTGTCTTGGGCTTTTCCTCATGCTAGCCAGCTCCGATCCATGTGCTTTAAGTCCAGACACGTCCCTTGGATTTTTCTCTTCCAATCGCCTACAGTCTTGCTTCCTGGCTCTCAGCTGCTGCCTCGGCATCAGGTCCTGCCTCGGCCTTGTTGCTGCCGCGGCAATGGTTCTCCTGCACAGATATAAAAATGCAGCAAAACTTGCCTTTTTTGTAAATATGAGTTCTATGAGCTTAACTTCTAAATATATCACATTAAGTACATGCATTGGTCCGAGTGGGTGTAAATTCAGTGATTAATGCTCATAAAAGGTGTAAAAAGTGATAGTGAGTTGAGCACTTATCAGTAGCACCTGGAATAATGTCAATTTGGTGCTCAATGTCGCGAAGAGGTGGCAATCCTTCGGTGTTTCCTCTGGAAACACATCCTCAAATTCCTATAAAAGAGATAAAATAGGTGTAGGTAAATCAGTAGAAATCTCAGTTAATAAACAATGATCTTTAAACATTAAAATGAGTAAAAATTGTTGAGAGGAAAGACATTTCCTGATTTCTCTATTGCTCGCATAAACATTTATCTTCTTCTTCCGTTTTGCAGCTTCGATACTCTTTTTCAAGCTTGTTTGATCATCATTCACTTGGCTAGGTGTCAATGGTGCCAAAGTGATCTTCTTTCCTTAATGCACAAAAGAGTACCTATTCGTACAACCATCATGAATTGCCCATTTATCGAACTGCCACGGACGTCCTAGTAGGAGATGACTAGCAGCCATAGAAACAACATCACAAAGAACCTCGTCCTTGTATTTTCCAATGGAGAATGGCACTACAACCTACTTAGTGACTTTTAGCTCCCCACCATCATTCAACCACTGTACTTGTACGAGTTGGGATGCTTTGTCGTCTTTAATCCTAATTTATCAACCATAACAAAACTAGCAACATTAGTGCAACTACCACTATCAATAATCATAACACATACCTTATCGTTCACGTGGCATCGTGTATGGAAAATGTTTTCTCGTTGCTGTGCATCTTGAGATGGTTGTGCATTCAAACTTCGCTTAACAAAAAAATTTCAACGGTTTCAATCAGGATAAATTCTAAAGGTTGGGTTGTGTTGAATTCTCTCCTCTCCCTCTCCTTTTCTCGCCCTCCTCCATGCCTTCTTCTTCTTCTTTTTATTTTTTTTCTTTTCTTTATGCATGTTTTGGAGATCTACTTTGTATACTACACCACCTCCATGGATTTACCAGCAACGTCGGGGGAGGAAGATTCAACAGCCATTCCATTCCAATCCTTTGAGATAAGTCAATCTTGTTCTTTTTCTTGTTTTTTATTCTTTTCGTTCCTCCCATGGATCGTTTAGACTATTTCCTCTATTTTTGTCATTGTTTCATTTTTTTTCTTTATTAAGAAGATATTTGGATGATGGAGTCTTTGTTGATCTGGAACTTCAACGATTTGAAGATGCTATTACGACAGCCACCATTATCAAAACCATTGTGAAGGTTCGCTCGCGAAGGCTATGAAGCCAATCCATTGATGTACAATTACCACCCTTGCAAAGGGATCCATCCAACACCTTTAACGGTGTTCTTTTCACCAATATGCTAACCGGTTATGCTCTCCTTGACAAGTCTTTTATCAACATGGAGGCCATTATCGTTTTCCTCATCACCACAATAGCCATGGGAGAAGATGTTTCTACATCTTGGTTCTTGTTTGTGATAAATTGGATCTATTTTGCTTCTTGTTTTTATATTCTCCTTATTACTTCTATTTTTCAATCTTTTCTTGATCTTTTTTCGATTCGGCTATTCATATATATTCACAACATATTTTGTATTTTCTTTTTGCACCAAGAAGTTTCAAGGAAGGATTTGTCATTGTGGATCCGACATTAAATCTACTTTTTCAAGTCATTCTTGATGTCAAGATCTTGTTTTCTTGGTTTCAAAATTTTATGGTTGTTTTCCTTATCATTGAACCTTATCCCGGTTGCACTCGTAAGTTTAGCATTTTGTACAACACATTTACCATATTGATGCCATTGGGAGAGGAAGTAGCTATCACAATGACACCCAAACCGTTAAGGCTTTTCTTTCATCTCTTCAATCTTTACATTTCTTTCTATATATCTTTATTGCCTTCTTTTCGTTTATTATTATGAGATCTATTCTTCTCTTTGTATCAAGTGCTTTTCTTGGTTTTTGATTCTTCTCGTAGCCGTATACAATGTTTGCTTTGGAGAACTATGGTTTGTGTATGACATGCTACCATTGGAGCCAAGAGTTTGTGCAAGGACTCTGATGGCCTTCACTAACGATCTTTGGAGTAGGCCGCTAAGACCCAACCGATCTGCTCCCTCGGGTTTGGAATCGATTAGTTTTGTTTCTATGGTAAGTATTTTCTTTCTATACGACTTTGTTAATTCTTTATTATTCTTTATTAATGTTTCGATCCTTTTTGAGCATGACTCAAAGTATGTAATCCGAATAGAGAATGAACTTTTGATTCTTGGGTTTGTTTTTAGGATTATTATTCCTTATCGAACAAACCGACCACAAAATGAGATTGAATCAAACTGCATGAGTTGAAATTATTAATTATAGGCTTTTGAATATGACTAAACCACTTATTCTCAAATTCAGAGCAGTTTACTCGGTTTAAATTCCAATGTGTTTACTTTAAAACTCATTAGATATACACACTTTAAACCTTACAAAGCGGTCGCAAAACAAGTATAAATAAAATTTCATGAGTTCAAATAGTTAATTATGGGCTTTTGAAACATAGTATACTACTTGGTCTCAATTTTAGAGCATTTTACTCGGTTAAATTTCTATGAGTTCACTAAAATACCCAATTAGACATGCACACTTTAAATCGAACAAACCGACCACAGATTGAGATTCAATCAAACAACTTGTGTTCAAATTGTTAATTATGGGATTTTGAATATGATTAAACCACTCAATCTCAATTTAAAATCACTTTACTCAGTTTAAATTACAATGTGTTCACTATATAAAGCTCATTTAGATATGAACACTTTAAATCCATAAAACAGTCGCAAAATAAGAATTAATCAAATTTCTTGAGTTCAAATAGTTAATTGTGGGATTTTAAACAAAATTATACAACTTAATATCAATTTTAAGAGCATTTTACTTGGTTAAATTTCTATCGAGTTTACAAGAAAACCTAATTAGACATGCATGCTTTAAATCGAGCAAAGCGACCACAAAATGAGATTGAATCAAACTACATGAGTTCAAATTGTTTATTATAGGCTTTTGAATATGATTAAACCACTTAATCTAAAATTAAGATCACTTTACTCTGTTTAAATTACAATGTGTTCACTATTATAAAGCTCATTTAGATATGCACACTTCAAACCTAACATAACGGTCACAAAATAAGAATTAATCAAATTTTATGAGTTCAAATAGTTAATTATGGGCTTTTAAACAAAATTATAAAACTTAATCTCAATTTTAAGAGCATTTTACTCGGTTAAATTTCTAACGAGTTCACTAGAAAACCTAATTAGACATGCATACTTTAAATCGAACAAATCGACCACAAAGTGAGATTGAATCAAATTACATGAGTTCAAATTGTTTTTTTTTAAGAAAAGGGCCTCATTAAAAAATCCCTATAGCTCATCACCTCGAGAGGTGAGTAAGCCCGTATGGAGAAAAGAGTACCCATAGTTTTATTGAGAAGAAGAGGAAAACCTCTCCGAGTTTACAGAAGCCCGAATAAAATCAGAAAAGTTACAGTAAAAAAAACAAGAATGAAAAGAATGAAGAGTCGTTGAAGCTAAGATATGGGCTACAAAGTTTGCGTCTCTAGGTACATAACATACCTTACAATCAGGCAAAGCACCAACAGTGGAGCGGATTCGAGAAACTAGATGGTTCACAATGGAGAGATCTGGATGATGTGAGTTGTTAACCTTGTTGGTAATGGAAGCTAAATCAGTTTCAAAAATCACATGAGTCCAGCCATTTGTAGCAGCAAACTTTAAACCATCCAAAATTGCAAGAGCCTCTACAGAAGCGGGGTCCGGGAAAATGAGCGGCATCAAACAACCACCAAGGACGACACTAGAGGAATCTCGTGTGATGATGCCAGCAGCAACACCCCTTAACACGGGGTCAAAAGCGCCATCCGTGTTGATCTTGACGAAACCAGGATCCGGTTTCGTCCATTTAGCTTGAGCAAAAGTGGGCTCAGATAGCCGGGAACAAAGATGGGAGGCATCATTAATTGATGTATAGTCATTAAAAAGTCTTTGTGCATTGGAAACAGTTAACCAAACCGGTTGGAGATGACTATTATGGATAAAGTCATTTCGACGATTCCATAAGTTCCAAAGGATCATGATAAGGAGTGAAAATTGATGTAAAGAAAGAAAACCAGCAACTTCAGAAAGCCATTGGTGGGGGGAGAAAAAGGTATTGGAGAAGATTTTCATAGGGAACCCTACCAAATGGAGTGCTTCCGTGGAACTAGGACAATCCCGCAAAGCATGGAGGATAGTTTCAACAGTCATGTTACATATCGGGCATACCCCTGTACCAAGGTTGGCATGGAGGAGTTTATGGCTAGATGGGAGTGCATCATGACATAATCGTCATCCACATGTGCGAACCTTGGGTAAAGTAGGTAGTTTAGATAGAATTTTTCAAAGTTTTGAGGGCCTGTTAACTGGTCCTAGTTGTAACTGCAAAAATTGGTAACCAGATCGAACCGTGTACATGCCAGAGTCACGGTGACCCCAAAGGATAGTGTCTTTTGTGTCATTAATGATTGGCACATTAAGGATGGAGTTAGCATCTTCATGAATAAAGTAATCTCTTACTTTTTATTCATCCCAACGGGGTAGGTGAGGCAACATGAAGGTGCCTGCTCGAAGAGGGACTTCGTCATTCACCTCATAAGCACCATAAAGATTTACAGGCTAAGAGTTGCCCTAGTTATCAAAGTGGATCTGAACTCAGCTAGATATACCTGGCCGTTTTAAGAAACCATTGCGAAGTTTAGATAGAGCTATGCTAAGTCCTTTCCAAGCAAAAGATGAACTTCGAGTGTGACCAGAGTCCAGAATAGAGCCCGATGGGTAATACTTACATTTGTAGACCTGACTAAGGAGATTATCAAGCGCCAAATTTGTTTGCCTAGTAAAGCAACATTGAAATGGTGTAGATCATGAAACCCTACACCTCCTGCTACTTTCGGCAGGCAAACAGTGTCCCAAGGAAGCATATGCCAACCTTGTTTGTTAGTGTTGCCAGACCACCAATATCGACGTATCGTCGTATCGACATGGTCATGTCATCAATGATGTTTTGCGGTAAAAGGTAGCAAGACATGACATACTGCGATATAGATTGAATAACTGATTTAATGAAGATTTCTCTACCACTAAAGGATAAAAGGTGTTTATCCTATTTACTAAGGCTAGAATTCATTTTCTCCCTGGTAAATCCCAAGGCCGCTATTTTGTTCTTTCCTAATAAGAGGGGGACTCCTAGATAAACTCCTGGATCATCAACTTTCCTCACATGGAGGATATTATTGATTTATGATCGAAGTGCCGTGGTAGTTTTTCGAGAAAAGAAAATAGTAGACTTTTTAAAGTTCACCGCCTGCCCAGAGGAAATAGCATATGTATGTAGAACATCCTTAAGACGTTGAGCTTCTGTAGTTGTATTCTTAATGAAAACAACACAATCATCCGCAAAAGGGAGGTGGTTAATACGTGGTCCATTCCTGCTAGCACTAAGCTCGGGGAGATTTCCATTTGCTTGCTCAGCATTGAGCAACGCTGAAAGACCTTGGGTACAAAAAAGAAAAAGGAAAGGAGATAGAGGGTCCCCTTGTCGCAAACCTCTATGAGGCTTAAAGGGCCGTGAAAGAGAATCATTGATATGTACTTGGAAGGACACAGAGGATATACATCTCATGATAAGGGAAACCCATTGAGCACTAAAACCTAGCTTAAGCATAATTTGTTCGAGGAAAGGCCATTCAAAACGGTCGAAGGCTTTTTCCATGTCTAATTTTAGGCTAGCACCTTTGGCGAGTGAGGTCCCATCGGTATTTAAGGTGTGAATAAGTTCATGAGCAATGAGAATGTTATCAGTAATGTTCCACCCTTGAACAAAAGCAGCTTGGTTACAACTTATACATAAAGGTATAATAGATTTCAGACGATTGACAAGAACTTTCGCAACAGTCTTGTAAAGGATAGTACAAAGTTTAATAGGTCTGAGATGGCGCATAGTCGTGGGCTCGCTGACCTTAGGTATAAGAACAATAATAATACGATTGACCTCTTCCATATTAACCGACCCTCATAAGAGTCCAAGACAAAGGTGTATAAAACCTTGGCCAATGGTCTCCCAATGTTTCCTAAAAAAGCCACTTGGAAATCCATCAACCCCCGGAGCTTTCCGTGGGTCAATATCTCGAAAAGCCATGGTTACTTCATCAGTTGCGAAATCCTTGATAAGGTCATTATTCATTGACTCAGTTACAATAGGGGGAATATTCTCCATAATGGAGGATGCAATAGTAGGGGATGAGGACGAGATGTGCTTTTGAATAGGATTAAACCACTTAATCTCAAATTGAGATCACATTACTCGGTATAAATTACAATGTGTTCACTATAAAGCTTATTTAGATATGCACACTTTAAACCTAACAAAACGGTCGCAAAATAAGAATTTATCAAATTTCATAAGTTCAAATAGTTAAATATGGGCTTTTAAACAAAATTATACAATTTAATCTCAATTTTAGAGCATTATACTCGGTTAAATTTCTAACGGGTTCACTAAAAAGCCCAATTAGACATGCATGCTTTAAATCGAACAAACCGACCACAAACTGAGATTAAATAGAGCTACATGAGTTGAAATTGTTAATTATAGGCTTTTGAATAAGATTAAACCACTTAATCTCAAATTCAGAGCACTTTACTCGGTTTAAATACCAATGTGTTTACTCTAAAACTCATTAGATATACGCACTTTAAACCTTTCAAAGCGGTCACAAAATAAGTATAAATAAAATTTCATTAGTTCAAATAGTTAATTACGGGCTTTTGAAACAAAGTATACAACTTGATCTCAATTTTAGAGCATTTTACTTGGTTAAATTTCTAATGAGTTCACTAAAAAGCCCAATTAGACATGCACGCTTTAAATCAAACAAACCGACCACAAAATGATATTCAATCATATTACATGTGTTCAAATTATTAATTATGGGCTTTTGAATATGATTAAACCCCTCAATATCAATTTAAAATCACTTTACTCAGTTTCAATTACAATGTGTTCACTATAAAGCTCATTTAGATATGAACACTTTAAACCTAAAAAAACGGTCGCAAAATAAGAAATAATCAAATTTCATGGGTTCAAATAGTTAATTACAGGCTTTTGAACAAAATTATACAACTTAATATCAATTTTAAGAGCATTTTACTCTGTTAAATTTCTAACGAGTTCACTAGAAAACCAATTAGACATGCATGCTTTAAATCGAACAACGCGACTACAAAATGAGATTGAATCAAACTACATGAGTTCAAATTGTTAATTATGGGCTTTTGAATATGATTAAATCACTTAATCTCAAATTGAGATCACATTACTCGATATAAAATACAATGTGTTCACTATAAAGCTCATTTAGATATGCATACTTTAAACCTAAAAATGGTTGCAAAATAAGAAATAATAAAATTTCTTGAGTTCAAATAGTTAACTGTGGGGTTTTGAACAGAATTATACAACTTAATATCAATTTTAAGAGAATTTTACTCATTTAAATTTCTAACGAGTTCACTAGAAAACCTAATTAGACATGCATGCTTTAAATCGAACAAAGCGACCACAAAATGAGATTGAATCAAACTACATGAGTTCAAATTGTTAATTATGGGCTTTTGAATATGATTAAACCACTTAATATAAAATTGAGATCACATTACTCGATATAAATTGCAATGTGTTCACTATAAAGCTCATTTAGATATGCACACTTTAAACCTAACAAAACGGTCGCAAAATAAGAATTAATCAAATTTCATGAGTTCAAATAGTTAATTATGCACTTTTAAACAAAATTATACAACTTAATCTCAATTTTAGAGCATTATCTTCGGTTAAATTTCTAACGAGTTCACTAAAATGCCCAATTAGACATGCACTCTTTAAATCGAACAAACCAACCACAAAATGAGATTGAATCAAACTACACGAGTTGAAATTTTTAATTATAGACTTTTGAATATAATTAAACCACTTAATCTCAAATTCAGAGCACTTTACTCGGTTTAAATTCCAATGTGTTTACTCTAAAACTCATTAGATATACACATTTTAAACCTTAATAAGCGGTCACAAAATAAGTATAAATAAAATTTTATGAGTTCAAATAGTTAATTATGGGCTTTTGAAACAAAGCATACAACTTGATCTCAATTTTAGAGCATTTTACTCGGTTAAATTTCTAACGAGTTCACTAAAAATTCCAATTAGACATGCACGTTTTAAATCGAACAAACCGACCACAAAATGAGATTCAATCAAACTACATGCGTTCAAATTGTTAATTATTGGATTTTGAATAAGATTAAGCCACTCAATCTCAATTTAAAATCACTTTACTCAGTTTAAATTACAATGTGTTCACTATAAAGCTCATTTAGATATGAACACTTTAAACCTAAAAAAACGGTCGCAAAATAAGAAATAATCAAATTTCATGAGTTCAAATAGTTAATTGTGGGCTTTTGAACACAATTATACAACTTAATATCAATTTTAAGAGTATTTTACTCGGTTAAATTTCTAACGAGTTCAATAGAAAACCCAATTAGATATGCATGCATGCTTTAAATCGAACAAAGCGACCACAAAATGAGATTGAATCAAACTACATGATGATATGCTCCAACTCTCCAATTGTTGTTGTAGAGAGAAGCTTTGATAAGAGGGCTCCTTGTTGAGGACGCCTTCTTGATTGTTTCGGATCTAGGATTGAAGTAAGATGTCTCCTGCAATAAGCATGGCTGCAAATTGGTGTTTAAAAGGGCTGAAAAATTTAGGTAGACAGAATGTAGAAGATGAAGGCTCGGAGAAGTTGACAATGGTGGAACGTTGAAAGTATTGGTTTGGTTATGGCTAGGTTTGGTCTTTGGTGAGGTGACTGGTGAGAAATGAAGTTTCTGACAAGGTTGAAAAATAGGATGCAAGGGGTAGTACGAAAATGAAATAAAAACAAGGAAAAGAAATAAAATGAAACAAACTCCAAGGATGAACTCGAACAATCTGTTGAACGAACCCGAACCTTATCTTGAACTTGCTTCAGACGGACTTGGACCCTTCGATTATCTACAACCGAGAACCCAAAGTATCAAAGGGGTTGACCACGCAAGCAACGAACTTGAGAAGTCAGAAAGTTCTCAAAAGAACCGAAATGAGAGAAATTCTCACAAAAGTAAATTTCATTCAAATTGTCTTTTTTTTTTTTACATTACAAAGTATACATATATATAGGCTAGTACAAGGGAGTTGGCGCCTAGAATACTTGGCCAGAATTGAATTGGAAGTTTCAGATGAGTGGCTGAAATGTAAGCACAATTAACATGTGTTAATTATGTTAAATGTGGATGAGAAAACTACTCATCCTTATCCTTTGTGGCCGGCTGGTTTTGGAGGGAGGGAAGACTGAATTTCAAACATTTAACACATGTGTTTTATGTGTGAAATTCAAAGGAAATAACTCCTTGTCCTTATCTTACTTTGACGCCAACTTCAAGGAGGGAAATCTTGAAATTTGAATCTGCCACATGCCATGCACATGCACATGCTTGGAATGGATGGTGGACGCCCCTCATGCTGGTCACATGACCATGACACACTCTCCCACGTGGAGGACACCTTTGAGCTATCCCGGGACTCACCAGCTTGAGTTGAGCTAGTAGAGCTGGAGTTGAGCTGAATGGAGCTGAGTTGAGCTGAATTCAGCTAGCTGAAGTGTTGAGGATTAGTTGAGCTGAAACGAGCTGCTAGAAATCCATTGAGCTTTTCCCGAGCTAAGGTGAAGTCCTTCATTTGGTACTCTTCCTTGTGCCTATGAGAAAACAAAAGTTATACCATCATAAGTATTGTAAACTTATTAAAGAAAGTTAAAACAAGCTGAAAAACATAGTTATCATATTGGAAAACATGTAACAAGCTAAAGAAACATGGTAAACATGATTATGAGCTTGTGTTCTTATTGAACTTATTGAAAACACACCTATTTACATGCTTAATAAACACAATACTAGCTTAAGTACTATATAGTTACAAGATGTTACACATCAGTATGTAACATAGTGTAAAGTTTATTCTCTAAGGCATATGCATTATTAAGGGATTCTGAGACTTGTAAACATTTAAGAATAAGAACTTCCCTGAATTGCTTAGCCTTTGATCGAGTGATGGGTCCTGATGGTAAGACCTCCGGATCAGCTGTTTGAGCTTGTGTATCAGCTGTTTGAGCTTGTGTAGATGTGCTCACATCATCCCCCCCTTCTTGAAAAGGATTTGTCCTCAAATCTGCAGAATCATTAAAAGGGGATAAGTCGGAAACATTAAATGTAGCACTTACATTGTATTCACCCGGCAAGTCCAACTTGTAAGCATTGTCGTTCACTTTCTCAACCACTTGAAAAGGACCATCTCCTCGTGGTAACAGCTTGGACCGTCGTTGGGTTGGAAAACGTTCCTTTCGGAAGTGAATCCAAACCCAATCTCCAACATCGAAGGTAACTCGCTTACGTCCTTTGTTCGCTTGCTTCTCGTATTGTTGAGTCCTTCGTTCAAGGTTATCTTTAACCTGTTGATGCAACTTCTTTACATAATCAGCCTTGGATTGTCCGTCCCTATTCGTCACTTGTTCATATGGCAAAGGCAACATATCGAGAGGAGTGATAGGATTAAATCCATAAACAACCTCAAAAGGTGACATTTTAGTAGCAGAATGAACGGCATGGTTATATGCAAATTCAACATGCGGCAAACAATCTTCCCACGTCTTAATATTCTTTTTGATGATGGAACGGAGTAAAGTAGATAAAATACGATTAACAACCTCAGTTTGTCCATCAGTTTGGGGATGACAAGTAGTAGAAAACATAAGTTTCGTACCTAATTTGCTCCAAAGAGTCCTCCAGAAGTGACTCAAGAATTTTACATCCCTGTCAGAAACAATCGACCTAGGAATACCATGTAAACGCACAATTTCCTTAAAGAACAAGTTAGCCACATTAACAGCATCATCGGTCTTATGACACGCAATGAAGTGTGCCATCTTTGAGAACCTGTCAACCACAACAAAGATACTATCTCTACCTGTCCTAGTCCTAGGCAATCCCAACACAAAATCCATAGATATATCAGTCCAGGGGGAGTCGGGAATAGGTAAAGGTAAGTACAAACCGTGTGGTAATACCTTCGACTTTGCTTTCTTACATGTCACGCATCGTTCACACATCCTTTCGACGTCTCGTCGCATCTTTGGCCAGAATAGGTGCTCCTTGAGAATGTGTAACGTCTTGGTGACTCCAAAGTGTCCCATAAGTCCTCCTTCATGAGCTTCTCGAATTAGGACCTCTCGAATTGACCCTTGAGGAATGCAGAGTCTTCCTTCTTTGAAAAGATAATCATCATGTCGATAAAATTTCTCATCTGCACCCTTTTCACACAATGTATATCTTTCTCCAAAATCAGGGTCAGTAGCATATAATTCTTTGATATAGGCAAACCCAATCAAATGAGAGTCTAAGTAATTCAGAAGTGCATACCTACGGGATAAGGCATCTGCTACAACGTTGTCTTTACCTTTCTTATATCGAATGACATAAGGAAAAGATTCTAGAAATTCAACCCACTTAGCATGCCTTTTATTCAACTTATGCTGACCTGTTATGTGCTTCAAAGCTTCGTGATCGGTGTGAATTACGAATTCTTTCGGTAAGAGATAGTGCTGCCATGTTTCAAGAGCTCGAATCAATGCATACATCTCTTTGTCGTACACTGGATAATTCAAGGTAGCACCACTTAACTTCTCGCTGAAATAGGCAATAGGTCGCTTCTCCTGTGATAAAACGGCTCCAATTCCTATTCCTGAAGCATCACACTCAATCTCGAACATTTTATCAAAGTTAGGTAAGGCTAACACTGGGGCCTTAGTCAAATAATCCTTAATTTTCAAGAAGGCTTTTTCCTGTTCATCACCCCAATTGAAGACTGAATTCTTCTTTATAATCCCGGTTAAGGGGGCGGTAATGGAACTGAAATTAGGTACAAACCGACGATAAAAACTAGCTAAACCATGAAAAGATCTAACCTGACTTATTGATGTCGGTCGAGGCCAATCCTGAATCGCCTTCACCTTTTCTGGATCGACTTCCACACCCTGTGCAGTCACGATAAAACCAAGAAAGGTAACCTTATCAGTACAAAACATACATTTCTTCAGATTACCAAATAACCTTTCTTTTCTCAATGTGCCAAGAACATTCCTCAAGTGTTCCTCGTGATCCTGCAAAGACTTGCTGTATATAAGAATGTCATCAAAGTACACAACACAATATTTTCCAATGTAAGATCGTAAAACATGATTCATCAGACGCATAAAGGTGCTAGGTGCGTTAGTTAAACCGAAAGGCATCACTAACCACTCGTACAGACCCAATTTCGTTTTGAAGGCTGTCTTCCATTCGTCGCCTTCTCGCATCCGAATCTGATGATATCCACTCTTTAAATCAATTTTGGAAAATATGGTCGCACCACACAACTCATCTAGCATGTCATCAAGACGAGGAATGGGGTGCCTATACTTGATGGTAATCTGATTCACCGCTCGGCAATCAACACACATTCTCCATGTTCCGTCTTTCTTGGGTACTAAAAGCACTGGTACAGCGCACGGACTTAAACTTTCCCGAATGTAACCCTTTTCCATCAACTCGGTGATTTGTTTTTGAAGTTCCTTTGTTTCTTCTGGATTACTTCGATATGCTGGCCGATTTGGAATGGTAGCTCCCGGAATGAAATCAATTTGATGTTCTATACCTCGAATAGGTGGCAACCCACTCGGTGTCTCATCCGGAAACACGTCTTCAAACTCCTGCAAAAGAGACGTAATAGATGTAGGCAAATCATTAGGAATATCAGATAACAAACAATACTCCTTATACATTAAAATAAGTAAAGTTTGTTGAGAGGAAAGACATTTCCTGATATCCTTGCCGCTCGCATATACGTTCGTCTTCTTCCTTTCTGTTTTGGCTTCCTCGACATTCTTTCTCAATCGAACCTGATCTTCTTGCACTTGACTCGGTGTCAAAGGTGCTAAGGTGATCTTCTTACCTGCATGTGTAAAAGAATATCGATTTGTAATTCCATCATGCAACGTACCTTTGTCGTATTGCCATGGACGTCCCAAAAGTAGGTGACACGCATCCATTGAGACGACATCACAAAGGATTTCATCTTTATACCTCCCTATGGTAAATGGTACCGAAACTTGTCTAGTAACTCGTACTTCTCCGCCATCATTTAACCATTGAAGACGGTATGGTTTGGGATGCTTCTTCGTCTTTAAGCCTAACTTATCAACCATGAAAGAACTTGCAACATTGGTACAACTACCACCATCAATAATGACAACACATACCTTGTCGTTAATGAGGCATCTAGTATGGAAGATGTTTTCTCGTTGCTGGTCGTCTTGTGTAGGTGTAGCATTTAGACTTCTTTTTATGACAAGTGCTTCACCGGTCATGTATGTATCCAAGGCATCATCCGCATCATCCTTGTCTTCCTCGTGTAAAGGTTCATGTTCTTCATTGTCGGATTCAGACTCAATCTCTCCGTTTTCTAACATCAACATAGTCTTCCGATTAGGACATTGGCTTGCAATATGTCCTCTTCCAAGACACTTAAAGCATTGAATATCCCTTGAGCGTTCTGGACGTTCTGGTTGTGCATTTTGCTTCCCACGCCCAACATCTACAATCGGGGCCTTTGGCTTGCTCGTTTCACCCTTCTCTTTGTTTTGAAACGGTACTTGTTTCCTGAAATTGTTAGAAGGATTGAAAACAGAATTGGAAGGAGGTCTGAAAGAATTATTACCTCGGGATGACGACATCTTTCTTCGTTGCTGCCTCTCAACCTTAATTGCCATTTGCACCATTTCGTCTAATTCGACGTAATGTTGCAATTCAACAGCATTGGCAATGTCGGTGTTCAAACCTGAAAGGAATCGCGCCATGGTTGCTTCTCGGTCTTCCTCAATGTTAGCACGCATCATGGCCATCTCCATGTCTTTAAAATAATCTTCGACGCTTCGATTTCCTTGTTTCAAAGTTTGTAACCTTTGAAATAGGTCTCGATGGTAATGGGATGGTATGAATCTCTTTCTCAAAATTCTTTTCATCTCTGCCCATGTATTGATTGGACCTTCACCGGTTCGTCTTCTACTTAGAATCAATTGATCCCACCAAATTAAGGCATAGTCAACGAACTCCATCGCTGCCAATTGAACCTTCTTCTGGTCAGAATAATTGTAGCAATCAAAGACGTGCTCCACCTTGCTTTCCCACGCAAGATATGCATCCGGATCTGATCGTCCTTGAAAAGGGGGTATGGCAACTTTGATGTTGTTCAAATTGTCATCCAGTTGTGCCTGGTGTTGTACACGCCTCCCATTTGTTCTAGGAGCATTCTGCCTCGGTTCTTGCACTTCTTCAACGTCATCATTGTTGTCATCATGGGAATTGTTTTGAGATCCCTCGATCTTGTCCATTCTCACGTGCAATTGTTCAATCTCTGATTGCACTACTCTTCGGACTTCTCGAAGCATGGCTTGCATCATAAGGCTTGGTTGAACGTCGTTTTGTTGTTGATCATCACGATCTCCATTTGAACCTGCCATTGTTAGTAAAGAACAAACAACACAAAATAAAATAAGGATAAATGGACCTCACAAAGTACACACACAAGATCCTCACAAGTTCACTCCAAAGAAAAATAAAAATGGCACTCCAACACTCGTGTTTCACTCGGGAATACTTGAATGGCTCTTTTGATTCCCCTTCTGATCTCACACACACAAATGCCTTTTACCACTCCTTCTCTCGTTATAAGTTCTTTAGAGGACTAGCGTAGACTTTCTTCAAATCTGTCACAAGTGTTAGTCTTTAACAACAACGGTTAGTGACAATCGAAATGTAAGGTTCTGTCCAAAACAAATTCGGTTAGTGTTAAATGGAAAGAAAAGTGATGTAAAGTAAGGTAAAGGTTAGAAAGAAAGAAAAAGAAAAAAAAAAAAATGGATTACTTACTACAAAGAAACACTTACTACTCTCCTTTCACCGAACAATCAATTCTTCATGCCCGGTTGATTATGGTAGTGTTTGATGCTGTAGAACACATTAAACTTGCATTTTCTTTCATCTTTTCAATACCATGAAGTGCTTTTCTTTCAACTATTGATATTCTGATTTTTTTTTGAATTTTCGAAATTTTTTTTTAACTAGAGTTGACTTTGACTTTTTTTTTGACTTTTTTTTTTGTTTTTTGATTGTTTTTGCACTCACGAAGATGATTCTTACTTGTAATCCAACCTAGGCTCTGATTACCACATGATAAGAGGGCTCCTTGTTGAGGACGCCTTCTTGATTGTTTCGGATCTAGGATTGAAGTAAGATGTCTCCTGCAATAAGCATGGCTGCAAATTGGTGTTTAAAAGGGCTGAAAAATTTAGGTAGACAGAATGTAGAAGATGAAGGCTCGGAGAAGTTGACAATGGTGGAACGTTGAAAGTATTGGTTTGGTTATGGCTAGGTTTGGTCTTTGGTGAGGTGACTGGTGAGAAATGAAGTTTCTGACAAGGTTGAAAAATAGGATGCAAGGGGTAGTACGAAAATGAAATAAAAACAAGGAAAAGAAATAAAATGAAACAAACTCCAAGGATGAACTCGAACAATCTGTTGAACGAACCCGAACCTTATCTTGAACTTGCTTCAGACGGACTTGGACCCTTCGATTATCTACAACCGAGAACCCAAAGTATCAAAGGGGTTGACCACGCAAGCAACGAACTTGAGAAGTCAGAAAGTTCTCAAAAGAACCGAAATGAGAGAAATTCTCACAAAAGTAAATTTCATTCAAATTGTCTTTTTTTTTTTTACATTACAAAGTATACATATATATAGGCTAGTACAAGGGAGTTGGCGCCTAGAATACTTGGCCAGAATTGAATTGGAAGTTTCAGATGAGTGGCTGAAATGTAAGCACAATTAACATGTGTTAATTATGTTAAATGTGGATGAGAAAACTACTCATCCTTATCCTTTGTGGCCGGCTGGTTTTGGAGGGAGGGAAGACTGAATTTCAAACATTTAACACATGTGTTTTATGTGTGAAATTCAAAGGAAATAACTCCTTGTCCTTATCTTACTTTGACGCCAACTTCAAGGAGGGAAATCTTGAAATTTGAATCTGCCACATGCCATGCACATGCACATGCTTGGAATGGATGGTGGACGCCCCTCATGCTGGTCACATGACCATGACACACTCTCCCACGTGGAGGACACCTTTGAGCTATCCCGGGACTCACCAGCTTGAGTTGAGCTAGTAGAGCTGGAGTTGAGCTGAATGGAGCTGAGTTGAGCTGAATTCAGCTAGCTGAAGTGTTGAGGATTAGTTGAGCTGAAACGAGCTGCTAGAAATCCATTGAGCTTTTCCCGAGCTAAGGTGAAGTCCTTCATTTGGTACTCTTCCTTGTGCCTATGAGAAAACAAAAGTTATACCATCATAAGTATTGTAAACTTATTAAAGAAAGTTAAAACAAGCTGAAAAACATAGTTATCATATTGGAAAACATGTAACAAGCTAAAGAAACATGGTAAACATGATTATGAGCTTGTGTTCTTATTGAACTTATTGAAAACACACCTATTTACATGCTTAATAAACACAATACTAGCTTAAGTACTATATAGTTACAAGATGTTACACATCAGTATGTAACATAGTGTAAAGTTTATTCTCTAAGGCATATGCATTATTAAGGGATTCTGAGACTTGTAAACATTTAAGAATAAGAACTTCCCTGAATTGCTTAGCCTTTGATCGAGTGATGGGTCCTGATGGTAAGACCTCCGGATCAGCTGTTTGAGCTTGTGTATCAGCTGTTTGAGCTTGTGTAGATGTGCTCACATCAAGCTTTGATTGTCCCGACCGTGATTGCAAGCAAGCATTGATCCTCGTACGCATTCCTTGTTGTTTGATGAAGAAAAGATGGTGAAATGGTGTAAAGAGGGCTGCGAAAGTATAGGCTATATGTGTAAATTGTAAGGGATGGTTGGGTGATATTTTGGTTAGGGAAATAAATGGAAAAGTTGATAGTGAAGGCTAGGGAAGTCGATTAAGGTGATGGACGAAAGGGTTAGGATAGAATGTATGGAAGGTGGTAAAGAAATAGTATTCAAAGGTAACAAAAGTAGAACTTATGCTATGAAGCATAAACCCAACTTATAGTATGCTTTGAGGGTGGTATAGGACTTAGACCCTTAGAAAATAAGTTCCTAGAACCTTAAGTATGGATGGCAAAGATAGGAGACGCCACAAACCTATATAATAGATTTGATAAGTCGATATAGTTCTAAAAAGAACAAGTCTGAGAGTAAACTCACAAAGTAATTTTTTATTGATCAAAGATGTAATTTACAAATGAATTTAAGTCCTATTTATAGTTTTCTAAGAGGTTTGGCCGAAATGGCCTTTAACTATTCGGATAACCATTCATTCGAATGGTGTCTCTCTCCAAATCTATTCGAAAAGATGTAACTTCTCGGTCCAGCCTGCACAGTCTTCAGTAATTGGACCATATCTCGAGCTCTCGATATCGGATTGATACGATTCAACTTGCGTTAGAAAGATAAAAGATATAGGAACAACTTTCATGAAGAGAACGAAACCCAATTCGACTTGTATCCTGCTCGAAATTAGAAAACAAGTGGACCATCATGAATCTGTCCAATGAAGAGTGATGCCTCTTTGTTTTGGCGTGAAATTCATATTTCCCTCCAAGGAGTGGCGCCCAAACATGTTTCCCTCCATGGCTGGTCGGTTGTGTCCCTTGGGGAGGGAACATGTCCTTCCATGGTTGAGCTGAAAGTTGTAGGGTGAGCTGAGATGAGCTGATTGAGCTGAGAGTGAGCTGACTTGAGTTGAGCTAGCTAGCTAACTTAGCTAGCTCAAATTTTGCTTTCAATTTGAGCTTTCTGGACCTGACTTTAGCTGGTTGAGCTAGTCCTTTAAGTTCGTGAGCTCCTCTTCATAGTCCTTTTAAGTTCATGAGCTGAAATAGTCCTCCATTTTAGCTCCTTTGCATTCCTTTGCGTTTTAGTTATTCTTGAGCTGCTACGAGCTACCATAATCCTTTCCAAGAAAAGTTGAGCTACCCTTGATGTATTTAAGCTTCCTTATACTATTTATTATCTTTACTTAAAATAACTAAAACAACAAGTAAACAATGTGTAAGCTTAAACGAATCGAAATAAGTTAAAAATGAGCTTAAAATAATATAGTTTAGCTAATATTAAGAATACACAAACTTAGAATAATTATAAAGATGTAGTTATGCAATCACGAAGCATCACTTAAATAGAAAAAGCATGCTTGTCAATATATAGAATGCATAAATTAGATAATAGAAGATAAAGTAAGGTAGAACTCCCTTAGAATCAGTCTGGAAGATTTTCAATGATTTGATTAAACCATAGAGAAAATAGGTGCTGATTAGGATCATATCACATGAGTCAAATTGTTAATTACGGGCTTTTGAATATGATTAAACCTCTTAATCTCATATTGAGATCACATTACTCAGTATAAATTACAATGTGTTCACTATAAACCTCATTTAGATATGCACACTTTAAACATAATAAAACGGTCGCAAAATAAGAATTAATCAAATTTCATGAGTTCAAATAGTTAATTATGAGCTTTTAAACAAAATTATACAACTTAATCTCAATTTTAGAGCATTATACTCTGTTAAATTTCTAACGAGTTCACAAAAAAGCCCAATTAGACATGCACGCGTTAAATTGAATAAACCGACCACAAAATGAGATTGAATTAAACTACATGAGTTGAAATTGTTAATTATAGGCCTTTGAATATAACTAAACCACTTAATCTCAAATTCAGAGCACTTAACTCAGTTTAAATTCCAATGTGTTTACTCTAAAACTCAATAGATATACACACTTTAAACCTTACAATGCGGCCGCAAAATAAGTATAAATAAAATTTCATGAGTTCAAAAAGTTAATTATGGGATTTTGAAACAAAGTATAAAACTTGATCTCAATTTTAGAGAATTTTACTCGGTTAAATTTTTAACGAGTTCACTAAAAACCCAATTAGACATGGACGCTTTAAATTGAACAAACCGACCACAAAATGAGATTCAATCAAACTACGTGCGTTCAAATTGTTAATCATGGGCTTCTGAATATGATTAAACCACTCAATCTCAATTTAAAATCACTTTACTCAGTTTAAATTACAATGTGTTCACTATAAAGCTCATTTAGATATGAACACTTTAAACCTAAAAAACGGTTGCAAAATAAGAAATAATAAAATTTCATGAGTTCAAAAAGTTAATTATGGGCTTTTGAACAAAGTTATACAACTTAATAACAATTATTGGTGCATTGTACTCAGTTAAATTTCTAACGAGTTCACTAGAAAACCCAATTAGACATGCATGCTTTAAATCGAACATATTGACAACAAAATGAGATTGAATCAAACTATATGAGTTCAAATTCTTAATTATGAGCTTTTGAATACGATTAAACCACTTAATCTCAAATTGAGATCACTTTACTCGGTTTAAATTACAATGTGTTCAATATAAAGCTCATTTAGATATCCACACTTTAAACCTAAAAATACGGTCACGAAAATAAGAAATAATCAAATTTCATGAGTTCAAATAGTTAATTATGGGCTTTTAAATAAAATTATACAACTTAATCTGAATTTTAGAGCATTATACTCGGTTACATTTCTAACGAGTTCACTAAAAAGCATAATTTGAGATGCACGCTTTAAATCGGAAAAAATCGACCACAAAATGAGATTGAATCAGACAACATGAGTTCAAATAGTTAATTATAGGCTCTTAAATATGATTAAACCACTTAATCTCAAATTGAGATCACTTTACTCGGTTTAAATTCAATTGTGTTTACTATAAAGGTACACACTTTAAACCTAAAAAAAAGTCGCAAAATAAATGTAAATCAAATTTTATGAGTTCAAATTGTTAATTATGGGTTTTTGTACAAAATTATACAACTTCTTATCAATTTTAAGAGCATTTTACTCGGTTAAATTTCTAACGAGTTCACTCGAAAACCCAATTAGACATGCATGCTTTAAATCGAACAAACGACCACAAAATGAGATTGAATCAAACTACATGAGCTCAAATTGTTAATTATAGGCTTTTGAATATGATTAAACCACTTAATATCAAATTCAGAGAGCACTTTACTCGGTTTAAATTCCAATGTGTTTACTTTAAAACTCATTAGACATGCACACTTTAAACCTAACAAAATAGTCGCAAAATTAGTATAAATCAAATTTCATGAGTATAAATTGTTAATAAAGCGATTTTAAAACAGAGTATACAACTTGATCTCAACTTTAGAGCATTTTACTCGGGTAATTTTCTAACGAGTTCACTAAAAAGTCCAATTAGACATGCACACTTTAAATCGAACAAACTAACCACAAAACGAGATTGAATCAAACTACATGCGTTCAGTTGTTAATTATGGGCTTTTGAATATGATTAAACCACTTAATCTCAAATTGAGAGCACTTTACTCGGTTTAAATCACAATGTGTTCATTATGAAACTCATTTAGATATGCACACTTTAAACCTAAAACACGGTCGCAAAATAAGAAATAATCAAATTTCATGAGTTCAAATAGTTAATTATGGGCTTTTGAAAAAAATTATTCAACTTAATATCAATTTTAAGAGCATTTTACTCGGTTAAATTTCCAACAAGTTCTCTAGAAAACCCAATTAGGCATGCATGCTTTAAATCGAACTTATCGACAACAAAATGAGATTGAATCAAACTACATGCTTTCAATTGTTAATTATGGGATTTTGAATATGATTAAACCATTTAATCTCAAATTGAGAGCAGTTTACTCGGTTTAAATTACAATATGTTCACTATAAATCTCATTTAGATATCCACACTTTAAACCTAAAAATACGGTCGCGAAAATAAGAAATAATCAAATTTCATGAGTTCAAATAGTTAATTATGGGATTTTAAATAAAATTATACAACTTAATCTGAATTTTAGAGCATTATACTCGGTTAAATTTCTAACGAGTTCACTAAAAAGCATAATTAGACATGCACGCTTTAAATCGAAAAAATCGACCACAAAATGAGATTGAATCAAACAACATGAGTTCAGTTGTTAATTATGGGCTTTTGAATATGATTAAACCACTTAATCTCAAATTGAGAGCACTTTACTCGGTTTAAATCACAATGTGTTCACTATGAAACTCATTTAGATATGCACACTTTAAACCTAAAAACACGGTCGCAAAATAAGAAATAATAGAATTTCATGAGTTCAAATAGTTAATTATGGGCTTTTGAACAAAATTATTCAACTTAATATCAATTTTAAGAGCACTTTACTCGGTTAAATTTCTAAAAAGTTCACTAGAAAACCCAATTAGACATGCATGCTTTAAATCGAACATATTGACAACAAAATGATATTGAATAAAACTACAGGAGTTCAAATCCCTAATTATGAGCTATTGAATACGATTAAACCACTTAATCTCAAATTGAGATCACTTTACTCCGTTTAAATTACAATGTGTTCACTATAAAGCTCATTTAGATATCAACACTTTAAACCTAAAAATACGGTCACGAAAATAAGAAATAACCAAATTTCATGAGTTCAAATAGTTAATTATGGGCTTTTAAATAAAATTATACAACTTAATCTGAATTTTAGAGCATTGTACTCGGTTAAATTTCTAACGAGTTCACAAAAAAGCATAATTAGACATGCACGCTTTAAATCGAAAAAATCGACCACAAAATGAGATTGAATCAAACAACATGAGTTCAAATAGTTAATTATGGGCTCTTAAATATGACTAAACCATATAATCTCAAATTGAGATCACTTTACTCGGTTTAAATTCAATTGTGTTTACTATAAAACTCATTAGATATACACACTTTAAACCTAAAAAAACGGTCGCAAAATAAATGTATATCAAATTTTATGAGTTCAAATAGTTAATTATGGGCTTTTGTACAAAATTATACAACCTGTTATCAATTTAAAGAGCATTTTACTCGGTTAAATTTTTAACGAGTTCACTAGAAAACCTAATTAGACATGCATGCTTTAAATCGAACAAAGTGACCACAAAATGAGATTGAATCAAACTACATGAGCTCAAATTGTTAATTATAGGCTTTTGAATATGATTAAACCACTTAATCTCAAATTGAGAGAACTTTACTCGGTTTAAATCACAATGTGTTCACTATGAAACTCATTTAGATATGCACACTTTAAACCTAACAAAATAGTCGCAAAATTAGTATAAATCAAATTTCATGAGTTCAAATTGTTAATTATGGGATTTTGAAACAGAGTATACAACTTGATCTCAACTTTAGATCATTTTACTCGGGTAAATTTCTAACGAGTTCGCTAAAAAGTCCAATTAGACATGTACGCTTTAAATCGAACAAACTAACCACAAAATGAGATTCAATCAAACTACATGCGTTCAATTGTTAATTATGGGCTTTTGAATATGATTAAACCACTTAATCTCAAATTGAGAGCACTTTACTCGGTTTAAATCACAATGTGTTCACTAAGAAACTCATTTAGATATACACACTTTAAACCTAAAAACACGGTCGCAAAATAAGAAATAATAGAATTTCATGAGTTCAAATAGTTAATTATGGGCTTTTGAACAAAATTATTCAACTTAATATCAATTTTAAGAGCATTTTACTCGGTTAAATTTCTAACAAGTTCACTAGAAACCCCAATTAGACATGCATGCTTTAAATCGAACATATCGACAACAAAATGAGATTGAATCAAACTATATGAGTTCAAATTCTTAATTATGAGCTTTTGAATACGATTAAACCACTTAATCTCAAATTGAGATCACTTTACTCGGTTTAAATTACAATGTGTTCACTATGAAGCTCATTTAGATATCCACACTTTAAACCTAAAAATACGGTCGCGAAAATAAAAAATAATCAAATTTCATGAGTTCAAATAGTTAATTATGGGCTTTTAAATAAAATTATACAACTTAATCTGAATTTTAGAGCATTATACTCGGTTACATTTCTAACGAGTTCACTAAAAAGCATAATTTGACATGCACGCTTTAAATCGGAAAAAATCGACCACGAAATGAGATTCAATCAGACAACATGAGTTCAAATAGTTAATTATAGGCTCTTAAATATGATTAAACCACTTAATCTCAAATTGAGATCACTTTACTCGGTTTAAATTCAATTGTGTTTACTATAAAACTCATTAGATATACACACTTTAAACCTAAAAAAATAGTCGCAAAATAAATGTAAATCAAATTTTATGAGTTCAAATTGTTAATTATGGGTTTTTGTACAAAATTATACAACTTCTTATCAATTTTAAGAGCATTTTACTCGGTTAAATTTCTAACGAGTTCACTCGAAAACCCAATTAGACATGCATGCTTTAAATCGAACAAACGACCACAAAATGAGATTGAATCAAACTACATGAGCTCAAATTGTTAATTATAGGCTTTTGAATATGATTAAACCACTTAATATCAAATTCGGAGAGCACTTTACTCGGTTTAAATTCCAATGTGTTTACTTTAAAACTCATTAGACATGCACACTTTAAACCTAACAAAATAGTCGCAAAATTAGTATAAATCAAATTTCATGGTTTCAAATTGTTAATTATGGGATTTTAAAACAGAGTATACAACTTGATCTCAACTTTAGAGCATTTTACTCGGGTAATTTTCTAACGAGTTCACTAAAAAGTCCAATTAGACATGCACACTTTAAATCGAACAAACTAACCACAAAACGAGATTCAATCAAACTACATGCGTTCACTTGTTAATTATGGGCTTTTGAATATGATTAAACCACTTAATATCAAATTGAGAGCACTTTACTCGGTTTAAATCACAATGTGTTCACTATGAAACTCATTTAGATATTCACACTTTAAACCTAAAAACACGGTCGCAAAATAAGAAATAATAAAATTTCATGAGTTCAAATAGTTAATTATTGGCTTTTAAATAAAATTATACAACTTAATCTGAATTTTAGAGCATTAAACTCAGTTAAATTTCTAACGAGTTCACTAAAAAGCATAATTAGACATGCACGCTTTAAATCGAAAAAATCGACCACAAAATGAGATTGAATAAAACAACATGGGTTCAAATAGTTAATTATAGGCTCTTAAATATGATTAAACCACTTAATCTCAAATTCAGATCACTTTACTCGGTTTAAATTAGAATGTGTTTACTATAAAACTCATTAGATATACACACTTTAAACCTAAAAAAATAGTCGCAAAATAAATGTAAATCAAATTTTATGAGTTCAAATTGTTAATTATGGGTTTTTGTACAAAATTATACAACTTCTTATCAATTTTAAGAGCATTTTACTCGGTTAAATTTCTAACGAGTTCACTCGAAAACCCAATTAGACATGCATGCTTTAAATCGAACAAACGACCACAAAATGAGATTGAATCAAACTACATGAGCTCAAATTGTTAATTATAGGCTTTTGAATATGATTAAACCACTTAATATCAAATTCAGAGAGCACTTTACTCGGTTTAAATTCCAATGTGTTTACTTTAAAACTCATTAGACATGCACACTTTAAACCTAACAAAATAGTCGCAAAATTAGTATAAATCAAATTTCATGAGTATAAATTGTTAATAAAGCGATTTTAAAATAGAGTATACAACTTGATCTCAACTTTAGAGCATTTTACTCGGGTAATTTTCTAACGAGTTCACTAAAAAGTCCAATTAGACATGCACACTTTAAATCGAACAAACTAACCACAAAACGAGATTGAATCAAACTACATGCGTTCAGTTGTTAATTATGGGCTTTTGAATATGATTAAACCACTTAATCTCAAATTGAGAGCACTTTACTCGGTTTAAATCACAATGTGTTCATTATGAAACTCATTTAGATATGCACACTTTAAACCTAAAACACGGTCGCAAAATAAGAAATAATCAAATTTCATGAGTTCAAATAGTTAATTATGGGCTTTTGGACAAAATTATTCAACTTAATATCAATTTTAAGAGCATTTTACTCGGTTAAATTTCCAACAAGTTCTCTAGAAAACCCAATTAGGCATGCATGCTTTAAATCGAACTTATCGACAACAAAATGAGATTGAATCAAACTACATGCTTTCAATTGTTAATTATGGGATTTTGAATATGATTAAACCACTTAATCTCAAATTGAGATCACTTTACTCGGTTTAAATTCAATTGTGTTTACTATAAAACTCATTACATATACACCCTTTAAACCTAAAAAAACGGTCGCAAAATAAATGTAAATCAAATTTTATGAGTTCATATTGTTAATTATGGGCTTTTGTACAAAATTATACAACTTCTTATCAATTTTTAGAGCATTTTACTCGGTTAAATTTCTAACGAGTTCACTAGAAAACCCAATTAGACATGCATGCTTTAAATCGAACAAAGTGACCACAAAATGAGATTGAATCAAACTACATGAGCTCAAATTGTTAATTATAGGCTTTTGAATATTATTAAACCACTTAATCTCAATTTGAGAGAACTTTACTCGGTTTAAATCACAATGTGTTCACTATGAAACTCATTTAGATATGCACACTTTAAACCTAAAACACGGTCGCAAAATAAGAAATAATAAAATTTCATGAGTTCAAATAGTTAATTATGGGCTTTTGAACAAAATTATTCAACTTAATCTCAATTTTAAGAGCATTTTACTCGGTTAAATTTCTAACAAGTTCACTAGAAAACCCAATTAGACATACATGCTTTAAATCGAACATATCGACAACACAATGAGATTGAGTCAAACTACACGAGTTCAAATCCTTAATTATGAGCTTTTGAATATGACTAAACCACTTAATCTCAAATTGAGATCACTTTACTCCGTTTAAATTATAATGTGTTCACTATAAAGCTCATTTAGATATCCGCACTTTAAACCTAAAAATACGGTCGCGAAAATAAGAAATAATCAAATTTCATGAGTTCAAATAGTTAATTATGGGATTTTAAATAAAATTATACAACTTCATCTGAATTTTAGAGCATTATACTCGGTTAAATTTCTAACGAGTTCACGAAAAAGCATAATTAGACATGCACGCTTTAAATCGAAAAAATCGACCACAAAATGAGATTGAATCGAACAACATGAGTTCAAATAGTTAATTATAGGCTCTTAAATATGATTAAACCACTTAATCTCAAATCGATATCACTTTACTCGGTTTAAATTCAATTGTGTTTACTATAAAACCCATTAGATATACACACTTTAAACCTAAAAAAACGGTCGCAAAATAAATGTAAATCAAATTTTAAGAGTTCAAATAGTTAATTATGAGCTTTTGTACAAAATTATACAACTTCTTATCAATTTTAAGAGCATTTTACTTGGTTAAATTTCTAACGAGTTCACTAGAAAACCCAATTAGACATGCATGCTTTAAATCGAACAAACCGACCACAAAATGAGATTGAAACAAACTACATGAGTTCAACTTGTTAATTATGGGCTTTTGAATATGATTAAACCACTTAATATCAAATTGAGAGCACTTTACTCGGTTTAAATTACAATGTGTTCACTATGAAACTCATTTAGATATGCACACTTTAAACCTAAAAACACGGTCGCAAAATAAGAAATAATCAAATTTCATGAGTTCAAATAGTTAATTATTGGCTTTTAAATAAAATTATACAACTTAATCTGAATTTTAGAGCATTAAACTCAGTTAAATTTCTAACGAGTTCACTAAAAAGCATAATTAGACATGCACGCTTTAAATCGAAAAAATCGAACACAAAATGAGATTGAATCAAACAACATGGGTTCAAATAGTTAATTATAGGCTCTTAAATATGATTAAACCACTTAATCTCAAATTGAGATCACTTTACTCGGTTTAAATTCAATTGTGTTTTCTACAAAACTCATTAGATATACACACTTTAAACCTAAACAAACGGTCGCAAAATAAATGTAAATCAAATTTTATGAGTTAAAATAGTTAATTATGGGCTTTTGTACAAAATTATACAACTTCTTATCAATTGTAAGTGCATTTTACTCGGTTAAATTTCTAACGATTTCACTTGAAAACCCAATTAGACATGCATGCTTTAAATCGAAAAAAGCGACCACAAAATGAGATTGAATCAAACTACGTGAGCTCAAATTGTTAATTATAGGCTTTTGAATATGATTAAACCACTTAATACAAAATTCAGAGCACTTTACTCGGTTTATATTCCAATGTGTTTACTTTAAAACTCATTAGATATACACACTTTAAACCTAACAAAATAATCGCAAAATTAGTATAAGTCAAATTTCATGGGTTCAAATTGTTAATTATGGGATTTTGAAACAGTGTATACAACTTGATCTCAACTTTAGAGCATTTTACTCAGTTAAATTTCTAACGAGTTCACTAAAAACTCCATTTAGACATGTACGCTTTAAATCGAACAAACGAACCACAAAATGAGATTCAATCAAACTACATGCGTTCAATTGTTAATTATATGCTTTTGAATATGATTAAACCACTTAATCTCAAATTGAGAGCACTTTACTCGGTTTAAATCACAATGTGTTCACTATGAAACTCATTTAGATATACACACTTTAAACCTAAAAACACGGTCGCAAAATAAGAAATAATCAAATTTCATGAGTTCAAATAGTTAATTATGGTCTTTCGAACAAAATTATTCAACTTAATATCAATTTTAAGAGCATTTTACTCTGTTAGATTTCTAACAAGTTCACTAGAAAACCCAATTAGACATGCATGCTTTAAATCGAACATATCGACAACAAAATGAGATTGAATCAAACTACATGAGTTCAAATTCTTAATTATGAGCTTTTGAATATGATTAAACCACTTAATCTCAAATTCAGATCACTTTACTCGGTTTAAATTAGAATGTGTTCACTATAAAGCTCATTTAGATATCCACACTTTAAACCTAAAAACACGGTTGCAAAATAAGAAATAATCAAATTTCATGAGTTCAAATAGTTAATTATGGGCTTTTAAATAAAATTATACAACTTAATATCAAATTTAAGATCATTATACTCACTTAAATTTCTAACGAGTTCACTAAAAAGCATAATTAGACATGCACGCTTTAAATCGAAAAAATCGACCACAAAATGAGATTGAATCAAACAACATGAGTTAAAATTGTTAATTATGGGCATTTGAATATGATTACACCACTTAATCTCAAATTGAGATCACTTTTTCGGTTTAAATTACAATGTGTTCACTGTAAAGCTCATTTGGATATGCACACTTTAAACCTAAAAAACTGTCGCAAAATAAGAAATAATCAAATTTCATGAGTTCAAATAGTTAATTATGGGCTTTTGAACAAAATTATACAACTTAATCTCAATATTAGAGCAATAAACTTGATTAAATTTCTAACGGGTTCACTAAAAAGATAAATTAGACATGCACGCTTTAAATCTAACAAACAGACCACAAAATGAGAATGAATCAAACTACATGAGTTGAAATTGTTAATTATAGGCTTTTGAATATAATTAAACAACTTAATCTCAAATTCAGAGAACTTTACTTGGTTTAATTTCAATTGTGTTTATTATAAAACTCATTAGATATACACACTTTAAACCTAACAAAATGGTCACAAAATAAGTATAAATCAAATTTTCTGAGTTCAAATAGTTAATTATGGGCTTTTGAAACAAAGTATACAACTTGATCTCAATTTTAGAGCATTTTACTCGAGTAAATTTCTAATGAGTTCACTAAAAAGCCCAATTAGACATACACACTTTAACTCGAACAAATCGACCTCAAAATGAGATTCAATCAAACTACATGCGTTCAAATTGTTAATAATGGGCTTTTGAATATGATTAAACCACTTAATCTCAAATTGAGATAACATTACTCAGTTTAAATTACAATATGTTCACTATAAAGTTCATTTGGATTTGCACACTTTAAACCTAAAAAAATAGTCGCAAAACAAGAAATAATAAAATTTCATGAGTTCAAATAGTTAATTATGGGCTTTCGAACAAAATTATACAACTTAATATCAATTTTAAGAGCATTTTACTCGATTAAATTTCTAACAAGTTCACTGGAAAACCCAACTAGACATGCATGCTTTAAATAGAATAAAGCGACCACAAAATTAGATTGAATCAAACTACATGAGTTGAAATTGTTAATTATGGGCTTTTGAATATGATTAAACCACTTAATCTCAAATTGAGATCACATTACTTGGTATAAATTACAATGTGTTCACTTTAAAGCTCATTTAGATATGCACACTTTAAACCTAACAAAACGGTCGCAAAATAAGAATTAATCAAATTTCTTGAGTTTATATAGTTAATTATGGGCTTTTAAAAAATTATACAACTAAATCTGAATTTTAAGAGAATTATACTCGATTATATTTCTAATGAGTTCACTAAAAAGCCTAATTAGACAAGCACGCTTTAAATCGAACAAATCGACCACAAAATAAGAATGAATCAAACTACATGAGTTCAAATAGTTAATTAAAGGCTTTTAAATATGATTAAACCACTTAATCTAAGATTGAGATCAGTTTACTTAGTTTAAATTCAATTGTGTTTACTATAAAACTCATTAGATATACACACTTTAAACATAACAAAAAGGTCGCAAAATAAATGTAAATCAAATTTCATGAGTTCAAATAGTTAATTATGGTGTTTTAAACAAAGTATACAACTTGATCTTAATTTTAGAGCATTTTACTCGGTTAAATTTCTAACGATCTCACTAAAAAGCGCAATTAGATTTCCATGCTTTAAATCGAATAAACCAACCAAAAAATGAGATTCAATCAAACTAAATGCATTCAAATTGTTAATTATGGGCTTTTGAATATGATTAAACCACTTAATGTCAAATTGAGATCATTTTACTCTGTTTAAATTACATTATGTTGACCATAAAGCTCATTTAGATACGCACACTTTAAACCTAAAAAAAAACAGTCGCAAAATAAGAATTAATAAAATTTCATGAGTTCAAATAGTTAATTATGAGATTTTGAACAAAATTATACAACTTAATATCAATTTTAAGAACTTTTTACTCGGTTAAATTTCTAACGCGTTCACTAGAAAATCCAATTAGACATGCACACTTTAAATCGGACAAACCGACCAAAAAATGACATTGAATCAAACTACATGAGTTCAAATTGTTAATTATGGGTGTTTGAAAATGAATAAACCACTTAATTTCAAATTGAGATCACTTTACTCGGTTTAAATTACAATGTGTTCACTGTAAAGCTGATTTAGATATGCACACTTTAAACGAAAAACGGTCGCAAAATAAGAAATAATCAAATTTCATGAGTTCAAATAGTTAATTATGGGCTTTTAAACAAAATTATACAACTTAATATCAATTTTAAGAGTATTTTACTCGGTTAAATTTCTAACGAGTTCACTAGAAAACCCAACTAGACATGCATGCTTTAAATAGAACAAAGCGACCACAAAATGAGATTGAATCAAACTACATGAGTTGAAATTGTTAATTATGGGCTTTTGAATATGATTAAACCACTTAATCTCAAATTGAGATCACATTACTTGGTATAAATTACAATGTGTTCACTATAAAGCTCATTTAGATAAGCACAATTTAAACCTAACAAAACGGTCGCAAAATAAGAATTAATCAAATTTCATGAGTCCAAATAGTTAATTATGGGCTTTTAAACAAAATTATGCAACTTAATCTCAATTTTAGAGCATTATACTCGGTTAAATTTCTAACAGGTTAGGTTAGTTGCTCTCTTTCTCTCCTCTTCCCTTCCTTCTCACCCTCTCTTCTCTTCTCTTCATGTTATCCGCCTTCTTTTTTCCCATTTACCGATCCCCCGCCGCCCCTCTTTTGATCAGCTGACCATCACCTGTACCACTTTCTGGAGAGGAAGGAGCAACTCCGTCATCATCCAATATTCCAAGGTATAACAAATCTACATTTGTTTGGCTTCTTACAATCTTTCTACTTCAGTCTTTATTATTTTTCTTTTTCTTGAGTCCATGCTCTCCAGATCTTTTATTAGTCGTCCACACCAGTCTCTCGTTTGAGGCTTTAACGAATATCGTGTTTCTTTGGAGATATTTCACTCTGCTAGAGGGTTTGTTTTTTACCACTCACGTTGCAGATCTGTGAAATATGAATCCTTTTTGGTTACCAGCCATCCCGGCGACCGGTGTAGTAGTTTTCTTGTCAAACCGATACCACTCTTGTTCCTTCTTTGTTTCTTGACCATGACTGTATCAGTGATCTTCGTCTCATGTTTCTTACAATTGACTGTCAATACAAATCATAATATGGCGTATCAACGACCCTTACTAAAGGGCCTTACCAACATCTTTCTAGATGTTCTCTCCCAAACCAATTACTGGTGTTCCTTCCCAAGAACAGGTTTCTCGGTGTTCATCCTAGGATGTTGTCCTCTACATCCACAGTCATGGAAGATGGATGCTTCCCTGGACAGATCTGTGTTCTCATCGGCAGCCATGGAAGCGTTATATTTTGCTTGGTCTACTGAATGGATAGTCTTCATACCACCCTTAAGAAGGGATCCCTCTCTTATGATGTCTCAATCTCCATATCTCTCGGATGTCTTTCTACGCTGCAGTTCGATGTTTCTTTGAGAAGCTTCCTATCAGTGTTCAAATCCATATTCCATCTTTCGGCTCCAAGCTTTCAATGTTCCCGTTTACTCCTTCTAGTAAGCAACCTAATACTGAAATTGGTCCTGACTTTGGACCAAATAACCAGCAAGCAGAAGCCATGTTACCTCACACTGTTTTGGTTTCAGAAGTTTATTTCTATCCGACTTTTAGGTAAGGATTTGTGGATGGAGTTCTACTCCAACTTAATCAGATCTACTTGTTTTTTCCAATTAACATATTTATTAGTAGTTTATGATCGCAAACTCTACCCATCATCTTGTCTCACCACTAGTGATCTTAGCCTGCACCATGACGTTAACTCGTCAGAATACCTGTCACCCAAACCGGAACCCCATATCTTACCCTTCTGCTGTTTCCAGGCAAGTCCACACCTTAAACTGATTATTCCCAATAGTCCTAAGGATCGACATGGTTTACTTTTCAAACCTGTTGGCAGGACCAAATACAATTTTCACTATGGAGCCCTACAACCCCTCACAGTCGTTCGTCTTTTTCTCTCTGATAAGCTTTATAACCTACAACGTTTCCTGGTTAGATGTGTCCTTTATTATGAACGTAAACGTTCTTGGAGTTTGTCCACCAGATCTTTAGGTAGTCGGCTCGTCTCCACCAAGTATTTTGTTGGATCTTTGTATCGACAAACCCAAGTTCCACGTTCCAACAAGATGTCGTGGCTAGGCAATCACCATTATACACCTAGGTCGCCCCGGCTGATCGACCCATTCAGAATTCCTGCCTTGGATTACAATACTCATCACTTTCACCATTCTAGCGTTTTGTTACACGGGCCCGTACATCATCATATAATTACTTTTTACGTTTCTTTCATCATCTTTATCCCTCTCCTATTCATGTTATTACCTTTTATGGTGATTACTTTATTTTATTTTTTATGTTCTCGACATCGGATGTTGGGTGGTCGACAAAACATTCATGAGTTTCTTGGCCGACAAGTAAGTAAATTCACTATTATCATAAGAATTAAACACTTCATAAACGCTATTATGCTTCCTCTTGCTCTATTTATTTTCCAATTTTGTTTCTTTTGTTATGTTTCTACTATTCTTTGTGTTATCCATCTTCTTCATAAACCACCCCTTCCAAGGGGCTTTTCCAACACCTTTTTTGGTGTATTTCTCCCCAACACCTTTTTTGGTGTATGTGAACTTTTCTATTTAAATCTCTATCTTGTGATGCAAGCCTCGTTGCATTCTACCGGCCTTTCACCTAAATTGGTATTGCTTCCTTCTTGGACCATATATACTACTTACAAGACCTCTACTCCAACCCTTATAAGGTCTCCCTTATTCTCTCCACAAGAGTTTGCATGCTTCAATACGAACGCCTTCCTACTATTTGCCATGTTTGCGGTAAAGTCGGCCACTCCACAGAGTTCTGTCCTATTCCGGTCGAGGCTCGACCCGAACATCTCCAATATGGAGACTGGCTTCGCTATGTTCCTAAAAAGAAGGATGCACAACCTTCACAAAAAGGTCGTATCCGCTAATTAACAATGCCCCCCCCCGACGCTAAGCCAACGCCAACTTCCTCTCAAACTTCAAATTCCAATGACAAGGGTAATGCCAATGACAAAGGTAAAGCCCCTATGCCATCTCCTCCAGTTAATGATCGGGAATCAATGCCAGGTAACGACTTGTTGCAAACTACTTTACAAGGCCCTCGTCTTCTTCCAACCGTTGCTAGCAGATTATCTGCTCGTCGGTGCCCTCCATTGCAAATAGTTCTTTCAGATCGTGGCTCTAATATTACTACAAGACAAAAGACTAATGAAGACACCGGAGAGGTGAGCTTACTAGATCTCGAACTCCAAGACTTGGAGGCTAACCTTGACAATAATCAAGCTTTCTAAGAGGCTGTCGATTGGATTGATAATGCACCAACTCCAAAACGTATTGTCCGTCCTACTTTGAGCCGAGGTACCAAGCGAACTTCGCCTTCTAATGAGGGTAACAAGCCTAAAAGGGCAAGACCACCAGGCAAGGCTTCTACTGAAAAGGCTGGGATGAGCAGCACAAAAAACTCTCCAGCGAAGGTTGATGTGGATCAACCCCGCCGAGCGAAATGATAATCCTTTGTTGGAACTGTCAAGGTGATGGCAATACCCAGGCAATTCCTGTTTTGCAACATGTTGTCTCTCAGCATGATGCCACTTTTCTTCTTTTTCTTTATTCTATGTATTTCAGTTTCTTAGGAATACGTGGCTTCATAGCCTTTGTTTTTAGGTCTTTTTCTTCACATCTTTCTTCTATATGGAATAATAATACCTTTATCGCCTTGTTTTTTTACTCTTTATGTTATATTAATGTTTTTTTCTCATTTCTTCTTTATCCTTATTGATATCTTTGTGTTAAATTTTCTACCAAGCATTCTCACCCACGTCAACTTTGCTTCTCTTTATATGCAACCCTTCAAAGGGCTTTTTTCTAACACTTTTCATAGTGTCTTGCCCTCTCCTATTATCAATATTGCTAACTTGAGGTTTCTTCAAAATATTACCTTCTTTTTCATTATACCACCCTTGATTGGATCTTAACCTACACATCTTATTGTGTATTTTCTTTTTCTTTAATTCTACATCGAATTTCGAGTAGAGATTCCGAGCACACACCACCTTCCATTGTGGGCTACATCACCAAGAGACCTCGTCCTTTGACTAATGCTTCTACTGGGAAAGCTGGGATGAGCAGCGGAAAAAACTCTCCGGCGGCGGTTGACGGTGATCAACCCCGCCGAGCTAAATGAAACTCTTATGTTGGAACTACCAGGGTCTTGGCAATACCCAGGCAGTTCACGCTCTACAACGTGCTTCCTCCAAGCATGATGCCGATTGTCTTTTTCTTTGTGAGACTAGGTTAAACAAACACAATATGGACCGTATTAAGCTTAAGCTAGGAATGCATGGCTGCATAGCTGTTGAACCCAGCCCTTCCTGTACAGGGCTTGCTCTCATTTGGAATGACAAAACTACTATTGACTTGCTTTCCTACTCGGATCGCCATATTGATGTCATTGTTTCTTTTGGACAACTACAATTTCATTTTTCCGGATTACATGGTTTCCCCGAAACTGCAAACAAATACAAAACTTGGCAATTAATAGATTCTCTAAATTCAGCCTCTTCACTTCCCTGGCTTTTAGGGGGGACTTTAATGAAATCCTTTATGATAATGAAAAACAAGGCGGTATCCGTCGTGCGCGATCGCAAATTAATAATTTTCGAGATTGTCTTGATAAGAATGATCTTTTTGACTGCCAACCAACAACTGGATGGTTCACTTGGACTAGATCTGGACGTTCTACGGAAACCATCATGGAACGAATTGATAGATTCCTTGGTAACTCCGCCTGGTTTCATACATTTCCTAATTGCCAAGCTATATCATTTTTTCAAGCACGTTCTGATCATTGCCCTATCTTAATGGACACTAGCCCACCCCGAGCTCTCAGATCTAACCGCTCCAATAATCTTTTTCGTTATGAGAATTGTTGGGCTGATGACCCGAATGTTTTGTCTCGAATTAGAGAAATATGGTCTAACCAATCTCGTTCGACACTTCATAAACTTTAGGATATTGGACGATTCCTAACCACTTGGCAAACTAACAAACGCATTAAATCCAATGAGCGCATCATTCAATTGAACGACTTTATTAATATGTGTCTCAATCGCCATCTTTCTGATACGGAAATCCATAACTTTACCTCTGCTAAAAGTGAACTTGATAGCTTGTTAAACGCAAAAGAAATATACTGGGCTCAACGAGTTCGGACACACTGGTTAGAACACGGAGATAAAAATACTTCTTTTTTTCATGCCAGAGCAAACAACCGACGACGGAAGAATCATATTGCTGGACTTCTAGACAACCAGAATATATGGAAAACACATACAAATGATATCATGTCTACTACTATTTCTTACTTTCAAAACCTTTTTACTTCTTCCTCTCCTACTATTGCTTCTTCCATCCTGGATAACATTCCCACCATTGTTACTGAAACAATGAACAATGATCTTAATAAGGATTTCACTATAGATGAAGTTACCATTGCTTTTCGTGATATTGACCCGAGAAGAGCCCCGGGTGTTGATGGATTCCCAAGCGGTTTCTTCAGGAAGCATTGGGATATCCTTGGCCAGGACTTTACAAACCTCTGCCTCGGACTCCTGAGAAGGTCAGTTAATATGGAAGAGGTCAATCGTACTATCATTGTTCTTATTCCCAAAATTAGTGACCCCACTACAATGCGCCATCTCAGACCTAATAGCCTTTGCACTGTCATTTACAAAACTGTATCGAAAGTGCTTGTTAACCGTCTAAAATCTATCATTCCCTTATGTATTAGTGGTAATCAAGCTGCTTTTGTTTAAGGAAGGAACATTACTGATAACATCCTTATTGCCCATGAGCTCATCCATACTTTAAATACAGACGAAACATCTCTTGCAAACGGTGCTAGCTTAAAACTCGACATGGAAAAGGCTTTCGACCGTGTTGAATGGCCTTTTCTTGAACAAATTATGATTCATCTAGGATTCAACTCCAGTTGGGTTTCCCTTATTATGAGATGTGTATCCCCAGTATCCTTTCAAGTATGTATCAACGACTCCCTTTCAAGACCCTTCAAACCCCATAGAGGGTTACGGCAAGGGGACCCTCTATCCCCTTTTTTGTTTCTTTTCTGTACTCAAGGCCTTTCAGCCTTGCTCAATGCTGAGCAAACAATTGGTAACCTCCCTGGACTTTGTGCCAGCAGAAATGGGCCACGCGTCAAACACCTTCTTTTGCTGATGACTGTGTCGTATTCATTAAGAATACAACTACAGAGGCTCAACACCTTAAGGATGCTCTACATACTTACGCTTCTTTGTCTGGACAGGCGGTAAATTTTGAAAAGTCTACTATTTTCTTTTCTCGGAAAACTTCCATGTCGCTTCGGTCGGAAATCAATAATATCCTTCAAGTAAGAGAAGTGGAAGATCCAGGTATTTATCTGGGAGTCCCTCTCCTAATAGGAAAGAACAAGACAACAACCTTGGGTTTCACTAGGGAGAAAATGAATGCTCGTCTGAGTAAATGGGATAAGCATCTCCTTTCCTTTAGTGGTAGAGAAATTTTTATTAAATCTGTCATCCAGTCTATACCACAATATGTTATGTCTTGCTACCTTTTACCCCAAAACATTATTAATGATATGACCGCTTTGATACGCTGTTACTGGTGGTCTGGGAAAGCTGACAAACGAGGATGGCATATGCTCCCTTGGGACACCGTCTGTCTGCCAAAAGCAGCAGGAGGTATAGGGTTTCGCGATCTTCACCACTTCAATGTTGCTTTACTAGGCAAACAAATCTGGTGTCTAGTTTGTGAACCTGATAATCTCCTTAGTCATGTCTACATATACAAGTATTACCCATCAGGTTCTATTTTTGAATCTGTTCACACTCGGAGATCTTCCTTTGCTTGGAAAGGCCTTAGTCTTGCTATCTCTAAACTTCGCAATGGCTTTTTCAAATGCCCAAGTATATCCAGCCAAGTCCAAATCCACTTTGACAAATGGGGTGGCTCCCATCCTGTCAACCTTTACGGTGATTATGAAGTAAATGATGAAGTCCCTCTTCGAGCAGGCACTTTCATGTTGCCTAATTTACCCCGTTGGGATGACTCAAAAGTCCGAGAATACTTCTCCCACGAAGACGCCAATACCATCTTTAATGTACCCATTATTAATGACACAAAAGACACCACCCTTTAGGGTTACCATGACTCTGGTATGTACACAGTTTGGTCTGGTTACCAATTTTTGCAGTTACAGTTGGGGCCAGTTAATAGGCCCTCCAAGCTTTGGAAAATTATATCTAAACTGCCTACTCTACCCAAGGTTCGTACATTTGGTTGGCGTTTATGTCATGATGCACTCTCATCTGGCCATAAAATCCTTCAGGCCAATCTTGGTACGGGGGTGTGCCCGATCTGTAACATGACTATTGAAACAACCCTCCATGCTATGAGGGACTGTCCTAGTGCCAAGTAGGCACTCCAGATGGCAGGGCTTCCTACACGAATTTTCTCCATTACCTTTGTCTCTACCTACCAGTGGCTTTCTGAAGTAGCTGGCTTTCTCTCCTTACATCAATTTTCACTTCTTATCACGATCCTATGGAATTTATGGAATCGTCGAATTGACTTTGTCCATAATAGCAATCTCCAACCGGTTTGGTTAACTGTTTCCAATGCACAAAAGCTTTTTAATGACTACACATCAATTAATGATGTCTCCCATCTACGTTCCCGGCTAGCTGACCCCACTTTTGCTCAAGCTAGATGGACGAAACCGAACCTCGGTTTCGTCAAGATTAACACGGATGGCGCCTTTGACCCCGTGTTAAGAGGTGCTGCTGCTGGCGTCATTGCTCGGGATTCCTCTAGCGTCGTCCTTGATGGTTGTTCTATGCCGCTCATTTTCCCAAACCCCGCTTCTGCTGAGGCTCTTGCCATTTTAGAAGGTCTAAAGTTTGCAGTTGCTAATGGCTGGACTCATGTTGTCTTTGAAACTGATTCAGCTTCCATTGCCAACAAGGTTAATAACATCCATCATCAAGATCTTTCCACCGTGCAACATTTGGTGTCTCGCATCCGCTCCACTCTTGGTATTTTGCCTGATTGTAAGATTTGTTATGTACCTAGATACGCAAATGTTGTAGCCCATGTGTTAGCTACTAGGGCTTTGCGTTCTTTCACTTCCGGTTCTTTTGATTGTAACTTTCCCGATTTTATTCGGGCTTCTGAAATTTCAGAGAGGTTCTCCTCTTCTTCTAAATAAAACCATGGGTACTCTTTCCCCATAGGGGCCTACTCACCTCTCGAGGCGACTGGCTATCGGTTTTTTTAATGAGGCCCTTTCTTTCAAAAAAATAATTCTAACGAGTTCACTAAAAAGCCCAATTAGACATGCACGCTTTAAATCGAACAAGCTGACCACAAAATGAGATTCAATAAAACTACATGCGTTCAAATTGTTAATTATGGGCTATTGAATATGATTAAACCACTTAATCTCAAATTGAGATCACTTTACTCGGTTTAAATTATAAGGTGTTCACTATAAAACTCATTTAGATATGCACACTTTAAACCTAAAAAGACGATCGCAAAATAAGAAATAATCAAATTTCATGAGTTCAAATAGTTAATTATGGGCTTTTGAACAATATTATACAACTTAATATCAATTTTAAGAGTATTTTACTGGGTTAAATTTCTAACGAGTTCACTAGAAAACCCAATTAGACATGCATGCTTTAAATGGAACAAAGCGACCACAAAATGTGATTGAATCAAACTACATGAGTTCAAATTGTTAATTATGAGCTTTTGAATATGATTAAACCACTTAATCTCAAATTGAGATCACATTACTCGGTATAAATTACAATGTGTTCACTATAAAGCTCTTTTAGATATGCACACTTTAAACCTAACAAAACGGTCGCAAAATAAGAATTAATCAAATTTCATGAGTTCAAATAGTTAATTATGGGCTTTTGAAACAAAGTGTACAACTTGATCTCAATTTTTGAGCATTATACTCAGTTTAAACCTACACAAATTTTCTCCAATACCTTTGTCTCCCACCACTAGTGGCTTTCTGTTGTAGCTGGTTTTCTCTCCTTACATCAATTTTCACTTCTTATCACGATCCTTTGGAATTTATGGAATCGCCGAAATGAATTTGTCCATAATAGCCATCTCCAACCGGTTTGGTTAACTGTTTCCAATGCACAAGAACTTTTTAATGACTACACCTCAATTAATGATGCCTCCCATCTACGTTCCCGGCTTGCTGAGCCCACTTTTGCTCAAGCTAGATGGACGAAACCGGACCTCGGTTTCGTCAAGATTAACACAGATGGCGCCTTTGACCCCGTGTTAAGAGGTGCTGCTGCTGGCGTCATTGCTCGGGATTCCTCTAGCGTCGTCCTTGATGGTTGTTCTATGCCGCTCATTTTCCCAAACCCCGCTTCTGCTGAGGCTCTTGCCATTTTAGAAGGTCTAAAGTTTGCAGTTGCTAATGGCTGGACTCATGTTGTCTTTGAAACTGATTCAGCTTCCATTGCCAACAAGGTTAATAACATCCATCATCAAGATCTTTCCACCGTGCAACATTTGGTGTCTCGCATCCGCTCCACTCTTGGTATTTTGCCTGATTGTAAGATTTGTTATGTACCTAGATACGCAAATGTTGTAGCCCATGTGTTAGCTACTAGGGCTTTGCGTTCTTTCACTTCCGGTTCTTTTGATTGTAACTTTCCCGATTTTATTCGGGCTTCTGAAATTTCAGAGAGGTTCTCCTCTTCTTCTAAATAAAACCATGGGTACTCTTTCCCCATAGGGGCCTACTCACCTCTCGAGGCGACTGGCTATCGGTTTTTTTAATGAGGCCCTTTCTTTCAAAAAAATAATTCTAACGAGTTCACTAAAAAGCCCAATTAGACATGCACGCTTTAAATCGAACAAGCTGACCACAAAATGAGATTCAATAAAACTACATGCGTTCAAATTGTTAATTATGGGCTATTGAATATGATTAAACCACTTAATCTCAAATTGAGATCACTTTACTCGGTTTAAATTATAAGGTGTTCACTATAAAACTCATTTAGATATGCACACTTTAAACCTAAAAAGACGATCGCAAAATAAGAAATAATCAAATTTCATGAGTTCAAATAGTTAATTATGGGCTTTTGAACAATATTATACAACTTAATATCAATTTTAAGAGTATTTTACTGGGTTAAATTTCTAACGAGTTCACTAGAAAACCCAATTAGACATGCATGCTTTAAATGGAACAAAGCGACCACAAAATGTGATTGAATCAAACTACATGAGTTCAAATTGTTAATTATGAGCTTTTGAATATGATTAAACCACTTAATCTCAAATTGAGATCACATTACTCGGTATAAATTACAATGTGTTCACTATAAAGCTCTTTTAGATATGCACACTTTAAACCTAACAAAACGGTCGCAAAATAAGAATTAATCAAATTTCATGAGTTCAAATAGTTAATTATGGGCTTTTGAAACAAAGTGTACAACTTGATCTCAATTTTTGAGCATTATACTCAGTTTAAACCTACACAAATTTTCTCCAATACCTTTGTCTCCCACCACTAGTGGCTTTCTGTTGTAGCTGGTTTTCTCTCCTTACATCAATTTTCACTTCTTATCACGATCCTTTGGAATTTATGGAATCGCCGAAATGAATTTGTCCATAATAGCCATCTCCAACCGGTTTGGTTAACTGTTTCCAATGCACAAGAACTTTTTAATGACTACACCTCAATTAATGATGCCTCCCATCTACGTTCCCGGCTTGCTGAGCCCACTTTTGCTCAAGCTAGATGGACGAAACCGGACCTCGGTTTCGTCAAGATTAACACAGATGGCGCCTTTGACCCCGTGTTAAGAGGTGCTGCTGCTGGCGTCATTGCTCGGGATTCCTCTAGCGTCGTCCTTGATGGTTGTTCTATGCCGCTCATTTTCCCAAACCCCGCTTCTGCTGAGGCTCTTGCCATTTTAGAAGGTCTAAAGTTTGCAGTTGCTAATGGCTGGACTCATGTTGTCTTTGAAACTGATTCAGCTTCCATTGCCAACAAGGTTAATAACATCCATCATCAAGATCTTTCCACCGTGCAACATTTGGTGTCTCGCATCCGCTCCACTCTTGGTATTTTGCCTGATTGTAAGATTTGTTATGTACCTAGATACGCAAATGTTGTAGCCCATGTGTTAGCTACTAGGGCTTTGCGTTCTTTCACTTCCGGTTCTTTTGATTGTAACTTTCCCGATTTTATTCGGGCTTCTGAAATTTCAGAGAGGTTCTCCTCTTCTTCTAAATAAAACCATGGGTACTCTTTCCCCATAGGGGCCTACTCACCTCTCGAGGCGACTGGCTATCGGTTTTTTTAATGAGGCCCTTTCTTTCAAAAAAATAATTCTAACGAGTTCACTAAAAAGCCCAATTAGACATGCACGCTTTAAATCGAACAAGCTGACCACAAAATGAGATTCAATAAAACTACATGCGTTCAAATTGTTAATTATGGGCTATTGAATATGATTAAACCACTTAATCTCAAATTGAGATCACTTTACTCGGTTTAAATTATAAGGTGTTCACTATAAAACTCATTTAGATATGCACACTTTAAACCTAAAAAGACGATCGCAAAATAAGAAATAATCAAATTTCATGAGTTCAAATAGTTAATTATGGGCTTTTGAACAATATTATACAACTTAATATCAATTTTAAGAGTATTTTACTGGGTTAAATTTCTAACGAGTTCACTAGAAAACCCAATTAGACATGCATGCTTTAAATGGAACAAAGCGACCACAAAATGTGATTGAATCAAACTACATGAGTTCAAATTGTTAATTATGAGCTTTTGAATATGATTAAACCACTTAATCTCAAATTGAGATCACATTACTCGGTATAAATTACAATGTGTTCACTATAAAGCTCTTTTAGATATGCACACTTTAAACCTAACAAAACGGTCGCAAAATAAGAATTAATCAAATTTCATGAGTTCAAATAGTTAATTATGGGCTTTTGAAACAAAGTGTACAACTTGATCTCAATTTTTGAGCATTATACTCAGTTTAAACCTACACAAATTTTCTCCAATACCTTTGTCTCCCACCACTAGTGGCTTTCTGTTGTAGCTGGTTTTCTCTCCTTACATCAATTTTCACTTCTTATCACGATCCTTTGGAATTTATGGAATCGCCGAAATGAATTTGTCCATAATAGCCATCTCCAACCGGTTTGGTTAACTGTTTCCAATGCACAAGAACTTTTTAATGACTACACCTCAATTAATGATGCCTCCCATCTACGTTCCCGGCTTGCTGAGCCCACTTTTGCTCAAGCTAGATGGACGAAACCGGACCTCGGTTTCGTCAAGATTAACACAGATGGCGCCTTTGACCCCGTGTTAAGAGGTGCTGCTGCTGGCGTCATTGCTCGGGATTCCTCTAGCGTCGTCCTTGATGGTTGTTCTATGCCGCTCATTTTCCCAAACCCCGCTTCTGCTGAGGCTCTTGCCATTTTAGAAGGTCTAAAGTTTGCAGTTGCTAATGGCTGGACTCATGTTGTCTTTGAAACTGATTCAGCTTCCATTGCCAACAAGGTTAATAACATCCATCATCAAGATCTTTCCACCGTGCAACATTTGGTGTCTCGCATCCGCTCCACTCTTGGTATTTTGCCTGATTGTAAGATTTGTTATGTACCTAGATACGCAAATGTTGTAGCCCATGTGTTAGCTACTAGGGCTTTGCGTTCTTTCACTTCCGGTTCTTTTGATTGTAACTTTCCCGATTTTATTCGGGCTTCTGAAATTTCAGAGAGGTTCTCCTCTTCTTCTAAATAAAACCATGGGTACTCTTTCCCCATAGGGGCCTACTCACCTCTCGAGGCGACTGGCTATCGGTTTTTTTAATGAGGCCCTTTCTTTCAAAAAAATAATTCTAACGAGTTCACTAAAAAGCCCAATTAGACATGCACGCTTTAAATCGAACAAGCTGACCACAAAATGAGATTCAATAAAACTACATGCGTTCAAATTGTTAATTATGGGCTATTGAATATGATTAAACCACTTAATCTCAAATTGAGATCACTTTACTCGGTTTAAATTATAAGGTGTTCACTATAAAACTCATTTAGATATGCACACTTTAAACCTAAAAAGACGATCGCAAAATAAGAAATAATCAAATTTCATGAGTTCAAATAGTTAATTATGGGCTTTTGAACAATATTATACAACTTAATATCAATTTTAAGAGTATTTTACTGGGTTAAATTTCTAACGAGTTCACTAGAAAACCCAATTAGACATGCATGCTTTAAATGGAACAAAGCGACCACAAAATGTGATTGAATCAAACTACATGAGTTCAAATTGTTAATTATGAGCTTTTGAATATGATTAAACCACTTAATCTCAAATTGAGATCACATTACTCGGTATAAATTACAATGTGTTCACTATAAAGCTCTTTTAGATATGCACACTTTAAACCTAACAAAACGGTCGCAAAATAAGAATTAATCAAATTTCATGAGTTCAAATAGTTAATTATGGGCTTTTGAAACAAAGTGTACAACTTGATCTCAATTTTTGAGCATTATACTCAGTTTAAACCTACACAAATTTTCTCCAATACCTTTGTCTCCCACCACTAGTGGCTTTCTGTTGTAGCTGGTTTTCTCTCCTTACATCAATTTTCACTTCTTATCACGATCCTTTGGAATTTATGGAATCGCCGAAATGAATTTGTCCATAATAGCCATCTCCAACCGGTTTGGTTAACTGTTTCCAATGCACAAGAACTTTTTAATGACTACACCTCAATTAATGATGCCTCCCATCTACGTTCCCGGCTTGCTGAGCCCACTTTTGCTCAAGCTAGATGGACGAAACCGGACCTCGGTTTCGTCAAGATTAACACAGATGGCGCCTTTGACCCCGTGTTAAGAGGTGCTGCTGCTGGCGTCATTGCTCGGGATTCCTCTAGCGTCGTCCTTGATGGTTGTTCTATGCCGCTCATTTTCCCAAACCCCGCTTCTGCTGAGGCTCTTGCCATTTTAGAAGGTCTAAAGTTTGCAGTTGCTAATGGCTGGACTCATGTTGTCTTTGAAACTGATTCAGCTTCCATTGCCAACAAGGTTAATAACATCCATCATCAAGATCTTTCCACCGTGCAACATTTGGTGTCTCGCATCCGCTCCACTCTTGGTATTTTGCCTGATTGTAAGATTTGTTATGTACCTAGATACGCAAATGTTGTAGCCCATGTGTTAGCTACTAGGGCTTTGCGTTCTTTCACTTCCGGTTCTTTTGATTGTAACTTTCCCGATTTTATTCGGGCTTCTGAAATTTCAGAGAGGTTCTCCTCTTCTTCTAAATAAAACCATGGGTACTCTTTCCCCATAGGGGCCTACTCACCTCTCGAGGCGACTGGCTATCGGTTTTTTTAATGAGGCCCTTTCTTTCAAAAAAATAATTCTAACGAGTTCACTAAAAAGCCCAATTAGACATGCACGCTTTAAATCGAACAAGCTGACCACAAAATGAGATTCAATAAAACTACATGCGTTCAAATTGTTAATTATGGGCTATTGAATATGATTAAACCACTTAATCTCAAATTGAGATCACTTTACTCGGTTTAAATTATAAGGTGTTCACTATAAAACTCATTTAGATATGCACACTTTAAACCTAAAAAGACGATCGCAAAATAAGAAATAATCAAATTTCATGAGTTCAAATAGTTAATTATGGGCTTTTGAACAATATTATACAACTTAATATCAATTTTAAGAGTATTTTACTGGGTTAAATTTCTAACGAGTTCACTAGAAAACCCAATTAGACATGCATGCTTTAAATGGAACAAAGCGACCACAAAATGTGATTGAATCAAACTACATGAGTTCAAATTGTTAATTATGAGCTTTTGAATATGATTAAACCACTTAATCTCAAATTGAGATCACATTACTCGGTATAAATTACAATGTGTTCACTATAAAGCTCTTTTAGATATGCACACTTTAAACCTAACAAAACGGTCGCAAAATAAGAATTAATCAAATTTCATGAGTTCAAATAGTTAATTATGGGCTTTTGAAACAAAGTATACAACTTGATCTCAATTTTTGAGTATTTTACTCGGGTGAATTTCTAACGAGTTCACAAAAAAGACCAATTAGACATTCACGTTGTTAATCAAACAAACCAACCACAAAATTAGATTGAATCAAACTACATGTATTCAAATTGTTAATTATAGGCTTTTGAATATGATTAAACCACTTAATCTTAAATTCAGATCACTTTACTCAGTTTAAATTACAACGTGTTTACTTTAAAACTCATTAGATATACACGCTTTAAACCTAACAAAACGGTCGCAAAATAAGTATAAATCAAATTTCATGAGTTCAAATAGTTAATTATGAGCTTCTAAAACAAAGTATACAACTTTATCTAAATTTTAGAGCATTTTACTCATGTAAATTTCCAACGAGTTGAGGTTAATTGTACAATTATTGTTTTTATACCCAAGATCAGCGACCCCACAACAATGCGTCATCTCAGACCTATTAGCCTCCGCACAGTCCTATACAAGACTGTTGCGAAAGTTCTTGTTAATCGTCTAAAGTCTATCATACCTCTATGCATAAGTGGTAATCAAGCTGCTTTTGTTCATGGACAGAATATTATTGACAATATTCTAATTGCTCATGAGCTTATCCACACTTTAAATACCGATGAGACCTCGTTGGCGAAAGGTGCTAGCTTAAAACTTGACATGGAAAAGGCCTTCGACCGTGTTGAATGGCCTTTTCTTGAATAAATTATGCTTCGGCTAGGTTTTAACAACCATTGGGTTTCTCTCATTATGAGATGTTTATCCTCAGTTACGTTCTAAGTACATGTCAATGATTCTCTTTCACGACCCTTCAAACCCCTTAGAGGGTTACGACAAGGGGACCCTTTATCTCCCTTCCTTTTTCTTTTCTGTACCGAAGGACTTTCAGCATTGCTCAATGCTGAGCAAGCTAGTGGTAACCTACCTGGACTCTGTGCTAGCAGGAATGGGTCACGCGTGAATCTTCTTTTTGTTGATGACTGTGTTGTATTCATTAAGAATACAACTACAGAAGCTCAACGCCTTAAGAATGCTCTGCACACTTATGCTACCTCATCTGGTCAAGCAGTGAACTTTGAAAAGTCTACTATTTTCTTTTCCCGAAAAACATCCATGTCTCTTAAAGCGGAAATTAATGATATCCTTCATGTAAGAGAAGTTGATGATCCAGGTATTTATCTAGGAGTCCCCCTCTTAATAGGGAAGAACAAGACAACAGCCTTGGGTTTTACTAGGGAAAAAATGAATGCTCGCTTGAGTAAATGGGATAAACACCTTTTATCCTTTAGTGGTAGAGATATTTTTATTAAATCAGTCATACAATCAATACCTCAATATGTTATGTCTTGCTACCTTTTACCACAAAACATTATTGATGACATGACCGCTTCGATACGCCGATATTGGTGTTCTGGCAAAGCTAACAAACAAGGTTGGCATATGCTCCCTTTGGACACTGTCTGTCTGCCGAAAGCAACAGGAGGTATAAGATTTCGCGATCTACACCACTTCAATGTTTCTTTACTAGGCAAACAAATCTGGTGTTTGCTTTGTGAACCTAACAATTTCCTTAGTCAGGTCTACAAATGTAAGTATTACCCATCGGGTTCTATCCTTGAATCTGAACACACTCGGAGATCTTCTTTTGCCTGGAAAGGTCTTAGCATAGCTATCTCTAAACTTCGCAATGATTTCTTCAAACGGCCAGGCATGTCTAGTCAAATTCAGATCCACTTTGAGAAATGGGGAGGCTCTCAGCCTATACACCTTTATGGTGATTATGAGGTGAACGACGAAGTACCTCTTCGTGCAGGTACTTTCATGCTACCTAACATGACTCGATGGGATGAACTAAAGGTAAGAGAATACTTCTCCCATGAAGATGCTAACACCATTCTTAATGTACCAATTATTAATGACACAAAGGACACCACTCTTTGGGGTCACCATGACTCTGGCATATATTCGGTTCAGTCGGGGTACCAATTTTTGAAACTACAACTAGGGCCAGTTAATAGGCCCTCTAAGCATTGGAAAATTCTTTTTAAATTACCCACCTTACCTAAGGTCCGTTCCTTTGGATGGCGGCTATGTCATGATGCAATCCCATCTGGCCATAAAATCCTTCAGGCCAATCTTGGTACGGGAGTTTATCCACTTTGCAACATGGCCATTGAAACCACACTCCATGCGGTGAGGGACTGTCCTAGTGCCAAGGAGGCGCTCCAGTTGGCAGGGCTTCCTACTCGAATTTTCTCCAACTCGCATGTTTCCACCAACATGTGGCTCTTTGAAGTTGCTAGTTTCCTTTCTTTACATCAATTTCCTTTCCTTATTACGATCCTATGGAATTTATGGAATCGTCGTAACGACTTCGTCCATAACAATCACCTCAAACCGGCTTGGTTAGTTGTTTCCAATGCGCAAAAAAATTTCAATGACTATACATCAGTTAATGATGCTTCCCTTCTACGTTCCCGGCTAGCTGAGCCTACTTTCGCTCAAGCTAGATGGACGAAACCGACTCCTGGTTTCGTCAAAATTAACACAGATAGGGCCTTTGACCCAGTGTTAAGGGGTTCTGCTGTAGGCGTCATTGCTTGAGACTCTTTTGGTTCTGTTCTCGGTGGATGCTATATGCCTCTTGTCTGTCCATATCCAGCTTCTGTTGAGGCTCTTGCTATTCTGGAAGGTTTAAGATTTGTTGTTACCAATAGCTGGACTAATGTGATTATTGAAACAGATTATGCTTCCATTGCCAACAAAGTTAACAACACTCATCACCAAGATCTTTCCACAGTGCAACATTTGGTGTCTTGCATCCGCTCCACTCTTGTACTCTGCCTGATTGTAAGATCTGTTATGCACCTAGAGACGCAAACGTTGTAGCCCATGTCTTAGCTACTAGGGCTTTACGTTCTTTTACTTCCTGTTCTTTTGATTGTAACTTTCCTGATTTTATTTGGGCTTTTGTAAATTAAGAGAGGTTCTCCTCTTCTTCTCAATAAAATGAGATTCAAACAAACCGACCACAAAATGAGATTCAATCAAACTACATGCGTTCAAATTGTTAATTATGGGCTTTTGAATATGATTAAACCACTTAATCTCAAATTGAGATCACTTTACTCGGTTTAAATTACAATGTGTTTACTATAAAGCTCATTTAGATATGCACACTTTAAACCTAAAAAACGGTCACAAAATAAGAAATAATCAAATTTCATGAGTTCAAATAGTTAATTATGGGCTTTTGAAAAAAAATATACAACTTAAAATCAATTTTAAGAGCATTTTGCTCGGTTAAATTTCTAACGAGTTCACTAGAAAACCTAATTAGACATGCATGCTTTGAATCGAACATAGCAACCTCAAAATGAGATTGAATCAAACTACATGAGTTCAAATTGTTAATTATGGGCTTTTGAATATGATTAAACCACTTAATCTCAAATTGAGATCACTTTACTCAGTTTAAATTACAATGTGTTCACTATAAAGCTCATTTAGATATGCACACTTTAAACCTAACAAAATGGTCGCAAAATAAGAATTAATCAAATTTCTCGAGTTTAAATAGTTAATTATGGGCCTTTAAACAAAATTATACAACTTAATATGAATTTTAAGAGCATTATACTCGGTTAAATTTCTAACGAGTTCACTAAAAAGCCTAATTAGACCTGCATGCTTTGAATCGAACAAACTGACCACAAAATGAGGTTGAATCAAACTACATGAGCTCAAATAGTTAATTATAGGTTTTTAAATATGATTAAATCACTTAATCTCAAATTGAGATCACTTTACTCGGTTTAAATTACAATGTGTTCACTGTAAAGCTCATTTAGATATGCACACTTTAAACCTAACATAACGGTCGCAAAATAAGAATTAATCAAATTTCATGAGTTCAAATAATTAATTATGGGCTTTTGAACAAAATTATACAACTTAGTATCAATTTTAAGAACATTTTACTCGGTTAAATTTATAACGCGTTCACTAGAAAACCTAATTAGACAAGCACACTTTAAATCGAACAAATCGACCACAAAATGAGATTGAATCAAACTACATGAGTTCAAATTGTAAATTATGGGCTTTTAATATGAGTAAACCACATAATCTAAAATTGAGATCACTTTACTCGGTTTAAATTTTATTGTGTTTACTATAAAGCACATTTAGATACGCACACTTGAATACGAACAAAATGGTTGCAAAATTAGAATTAATCAAATTTCATGAATTCAAATAGTTAATTATGAGCTTTTGAACAAAATTATACAACTTAACATAAATTTTAAGAGCATTTTACATGGTTAAATTTCTAATGCGTTCACTAGAAAACCCAATTAGACATGCACTCTTTAAATCGAACAAATCTAACATAAAATGAGATTCAATCAAACTACATGAGTTCAAATAGTTAATTATAGGCTTCTGAATATGATTAAACCGCTTAATCTAAAATTCATAGCACTTTACTCGGTTGAAATTCCAATATATTTAAGATAAAATTCATTAGATATACATACTATAAACCTAACATAATGGTCGTAACTTAAATATAAATCAAATTTCATAAGTTAAAATAGTTAATTATGGGCTTTTGAAACAAAGTATACAACTTGATCTCAATTTTAGAGTATTTTACTCGGGTGAATTTCTAATGAGTTCACAAAAAAAAAAACAATTAGACATTCACGCTGTAAATCAAACACACCGAACACAAAATTAGATTGAATCAAACTACATGAGTTCAAATTGTTAATTATAGGCTTTTGAATATGATTAAACCACTTAATCTTAAATTCAGATCACTTTACTCAGTTTAAATTACAACGTGTTTACTTTAAAACTCATTAGATATACACACTTTAAACCTAACAAAATGGTCGCAAAATAAGTATAAATCAAATTTCATGAGTTTAAATAGTTAATTATGGGCTATTGAAATAAAGTATACAACTTGATCTCAATTTTAGAGCATTTTACTCGGATAAATTTCTAACAAGTTCACAAAAAAGTCCAATTAGACATGCACGCTTTAAATCAAAAAACTGACCACAAAATAAGACTGAATCAAACTACTTGAGTTCAAATTGTTACTTATGGGCTTTTGAATATGATTAAACCACTTAATCTCAAATTGAGATCACTTTACTCGGTATAAATTACAATGTGTTCACTATAAAGCTCATTTAGATATGCACACTTTAAAACTAACAAAACAGTCGCAAAATAAGAATTAATCAAATTTCTTGAGTTCAAATAGTTAATTATGGCTTTTAAACAAAATTATACAACTTAATCTCAATTTTAAGAGCAATATACTCGGTTAAATTTCTAACGAGTTCACTAAAAAGCCCAATTAGACATGCACGCTTTAAATCGAATAAATCGACCACAAATTAAGATTCAATCAAACTAAATGCGTTCAAATTTTTAATTCTGGGCTTTTGAACATGATTAAACCACATAATCTCAAATTAAGATCACTTTACTCGGTTTAAATTTCAATGTGTTTACTATAAAGCTCATTTAGATTTGAACACTTTAAACCTAAAAAAATAGTCACAAAAAAAGAATTAATAAAATTTGATGAGTTCAAATAGTTAATTACGGGATTTTGAACAAAATTATACAACTTAATATCAATTTTAAGAGCATTTTACTCAACTAAATTTATAACGCATTCACTACAAAACCCAATTAGACATGCACGCTTTAAATCAAACAAACCAACCACAAAATGAGATTAAATCAAACTTCATGCATTCAATTGTTAATTATGGACTTTTGAATATGATTAAACCACATAATCAAAAATTGAGATCACTTTACTCGGTTTAGATTACAATGTGTTCAATATAAAGCTAATTTAGATATGCACACTTTAAACCTAACAAAACGGTCGCAAAATAAGAATTAATCAAATTTCATGAGTTGAAATAGTTAATTATGGGCTTTTTAACAAAATTATACTACTTAATCTAAATTTTAAGAGGATTCTACTCAGTTAAATTTCTAACGAGTTCACTAGAAAATGAAATCAAACATGCACGCTTTAAATCGAACAAATCGAACATAAAATGAGATTCAATCAAACTACATTAGCTCAAATAGTTAATTATAGGCTTTTGAATATGATTAAACCACTTAATCTCAAATTCATAGCACTTGATGATATTTGCCGATCTCGTTGAAGATGCTGAATGGCAAACCTTGATTGTAGGACCTAGGAAGGAAGCAAGTCTCTCGCAAGAAGTGGCTGCAAAATTGAAGAATTAAGGATAATGGATGAGAGGAATAGGTAAAATGAATGAAGGGAATAGTTTACGGACTGATTTGGATGCGGAAGGATGTATGGTGTTGATAAGGGTGAATGGATGTTTAGGACGTTTTATGATGATGATAAAGGATGAGAATGGTGAATGTAATAAGATGATATATATGGATGGTGATATGGTGAAAAGGAATGGTGAAATGGAAATAGTATCTTAAAGATACTCATGGAATAAACTAAGTTATAGAAAACCTATTCCCGAATCTTATATTGATCTTTAAGAGGTGGTGATAAATGGACTCTGACCCTTTTAGTATATTAAAGTAAAAGAACCCGAAGTATCAAGATGGACAGAAAGGGGTTGACGCCACAAGTACAAAAGTACTTGATAAGTCGATAAAGTTCTAAGAAGAACTAAACGAGAGAAAATTCTCACAAATAATTTTATATAATCTGAATGGTGTGTTTATAAAATGAAATCCAAGTCCTATTTATAGTTTTCTAAGGGGTTTGTCCGAAATGACATTTAACTATTCGGATAACCATTCATTTGAATGGTCTCCCTCCAAATCTATTAGAAGAGTTGTAACTTTTCGGTCCAGATTGCATAGTCTTCAGTAATTGGGACATATCTCAAGCTCCCGATATTGGATTGATGAGATTCAACATGCGATGGAAAGATAAGAGATAGAAGAACAACTTTCATGAAGACACCGTAACCCAATTAGACTTGTATCCTGCTCGAAATTGGCAAACAAGTGGACCATTATGAATGTGTTCAATGAAAAGTGCTATCTCTTTGTTTTGGCGCCCAATGTGGATGATGGACGAATATGATGCTTGGTGAAGGGTAGGTGACCTTCGGGTGTTGAGTTGGGAGTGATAGCTGGAGCTAAGGTGAGCTAATCAAGCTGGGAGTGAGCTGGATTGAACTGAGCTATCTAGCTGAAAGTCTTAGCTAAAGTTTGAAGCTGAAATAAGCTAATCCAAGCTGCCTTTAGCAAAGTGAGTTGGTCCATTAGCTTCCTTATACTCTCTTCTAGTGTGAGAAGTGTTTTGGATCTGATCCGAATCTCCTAAGTTCTCGTTTTGAATTATGCTTCTTTTGAGCTCGTATGGGATTTGTGAGCTGTCATGGAGCTTTCCTTTAGTCCTTTAAGTACTGTAGGAGTGTTCCATGCATTTCCAAGCTATTCTAAAGTTGGTTCCATGTGTTTCTATTCTAGCATTGCCTTCCGTTTAGCTTCTTCTGAGCTGACACCGAGCTAATACTTACTCCTTGAGCTATAGGTAAGTCCTATGAAGAAAATATAATAATGGAAATAACGAGAATACTTAAAATAACTTAATATAAATTTAGATCTAAGCTAAAACTTAATAATGTGGTTATAATGACTATTCATGTTTATAGCTTAATTAATATAACTCTTAAGCATCTTACTATAAAGTATATAAAAGTAATAAATACTAAGGTCAGTAAGATAACTCCCCTTTGATCCCATGCGTGAAATGAAGTATAAAAGCATGAGATAAATGAGCAGAAATGTGCACGCATCACTTTACTGGGCTGAAATTCCAATATGTTTAAGATAAAACTCATTAGATATACACACTATAAACCTAACATAACGGTCGTAACATAAATATAAATCAAATTTCATGATTTCAAATAGTTAATTATGGGCTTTTGAAACACAATATACAACTTGATCTCAATTTTAGAGTATTTTACTTGGGTAAATTTCTAACGAGTTCACAAAAAAGACCAATTAGACATTCAAGCTTTAAATCAAACAAACTGACCACAAAATTAGATTGAATCAAACTAATGTGTAACACCCCAATTTTTTTTTCCAATTTAAACCTTAAATCCCTAATTCAAACCCTAGAATTAGGGGATTTAAAATTCTGATTTCAGTGGTTGTTCTATAATTTCAAAAAGTTTGAGGATTCAGTTTTAAATTCTGAAAATCTTAGACCCTTAATCAGCTTTGGCTTTTTCTTTTAGGATATAGGTTATTTAGGTAAGTAACCCTTTACTAATTACATCTCATGTAACTCCTCCATTTGGTGAACAACTCTTGTTCAGTCATCTCATGACTTAACCAAATACTTAGCCTTTAGGTTTCTAATCCTAATAAAATAACCTAACTAAGTTATTACCAATATTTCGACCAACGAATATCACTTGCTTATTCTTCGCGTTTAACCAAGATGGACTTATGTGTCAATGCTTTGGCAAAACCCACATAAGATCGATCAAGGCCTTAACGAGGGCAAATATTAGACGACTAAATTTAACTTAGATTAATTTGAGGGAAAACTTTAACTATCTCATCGTTATTTCTTTTAATTTGGACCTTATTGATCTCATCAATATATACGAGTAGAAGATATATATTATACATTGCATCACATACATGATAGATATAATAAAACAATAAGATTGCAATGGTTATAGCCCAAAATAAAGAATTAAGGTGGCCCATCCCAAGCCAATGGGAGAACCTTAAAACCCTAATTCTACACTAAAACTGCTTCTTAAGCATCTTCTCGCCTTTGCTCCAAATGTCTCGATTGCTTCTTGGAATAATATTACAATTATAGAAACTCGTTTTACATACGAGAGAGTAAGATGAGAAGAGAAGTACAACAAAGATAGAGAAAGGCATGACACATAGGCCATATTTAAAATTTACAACTATCGTAAAAGCAAGGGCTATAACCATGCATGTCAAACACCGTGCAAAGCAAACATATCATATATATGCTATCACGAAATCGTTAATATTACCAATATGGGCCTACAATCTATGTTGCCTATGAAGGGGTCAAGGGGCAGAGCCCCTTGCGGCCACAAGCCGTACCGGCACGACTGGCAGGAAATTTTGAAAAAATAGTGACTATTTTTCTATGGAAAAACATCACGATTTGATAAGATTTATCAACAGAATTGCATTTTCGAGATTTTTAAATCCCTTAGATTTTTCCATATCGGAATAACAATTATTCCTTTTTCCTTGATGCGATCTGCTATCGCACTTCCGCCGATCACTATGTCAACCATTGACATATGATTATCGTAAAATCCTTGTAGCAACATGGCGACTGTAATTAACAGATTAACATATTAATCGTATCCCTAATCGACTATATCAATATTTATATCGCCGATATAGTAAAATAAATCATGCATCTCATACATATCGCATCACCCAAGTATTTAACCCGATTACGGATCGTACAAGTGGCTTTGATACCACTGTTGGGACCGCCGGCACACCCCATGGCGCAGCGGAACAAAATTACGATGGTCTTTCCAGTGATCCATGTACGTTTAATCCAAAATCGGGAGGAAGAGATGCGATAACTTACATTGGGTTCCTTGATAAACAACAAAGACATCAATGGGATCTGCTGCAGTTATGATTGTTCAACAATCGAATCTTTAGCCTCTACGAATATCGTCTCGGCCTCTACTTAGTTCACCCAGTTGAGAGAGCAAATCTCGAAAAACTATTTTTCGTGATTCTAGGGTTTGGAATTCGGAATTCTATGTTATGGCTGCTAGACCAAAGATCCTTTATATAGGTGTAACCCTAGGTATAAGAGTTTGATTCCGAATTTGTTTATAGGAAATAATTACTTTAATTATTTCCTTAAATTTCAGAATCTATATATTTAATTCAAATTTAAAAGGGATATAATTAATTTAATTATATCCTTTATTAAAATTCAGGATTAAATATATTTTTCTTATACTTATATATATTTTTGCTCCTTTTCAACCATTGGGTGTGACCCTATAGGCTCATTGTAACGTTAGTAGTAATATTAGAACAATTCTAATATTACAAACAATGAGTGACATCTAGCAATATATCATTGTCATATAAGTTACAAGAGATCATGATTCGATATATCATGTCCGTGACCAACTATCTTAATGTATTATATATCCTTTTGTCCTTTTATATCTTTAATAGGCACAAGTCTTGGAATAGTCACACTTGTATAGCCTATTTTAATGTTTCTTGATATCTAGAGTGGACTACTCTTAATGAATAATTTGTGATATCTCATATCAACGTATTCAAGCATGGCCATGCATTTCTAGTCTCACTCAATCAAGTGGCCTTTGATATATTTTCCTATTATGTAGGAAGGACAAATCCTATCTTGATCATTCACATCTCACTACATACATTGTAATATGTCCAATGTCAGTTTTTATAGTGTAACTAATTACGCGACACGTTTAACTGCATCAAAACATAAAACAACATATGTTGAGATAGTAATAATCTCAAGTCTAAGGACCATACATATAATTGTCACTATGAGCAATATCGTGACCGTCACATGATAATCCAAGATATATGCTCATAGTGGGTAAATCCAATATATTATTCTCTATTAATATATTCATGTATTAATTCCGACATCTCTATGTCAATGACAACTCATTGTCATCAATTAATCACATGTTAGTCTTAAGCATATTATTATTGTCCATACCCATAATAATACTTGACTAAGTATCTTTTAATAATAATACATATATTATTATATGGACCTTATTGTTTCTCAGTTTATGTTATACATTGACACATATATCTGAAAACAACAATGACAATGCCTTTATTCAATAAAATTGGTAAATAAAAGTATCCTTCAATCATCATATGATTGATCTTTGGGCATACTCTAACACTAACGAATCTGAATTTTTGTTAATCAGTATGTTTTCAATGCTTCAGACTTATTTTTATTTTAGATGATATTTTCTGTAATGAACTTTAAATGTTTATTCAGACTTTGGATTTAATGTTTAAGTTTTCGGGTTGAACCTTTTAAATTATTATTTATTGTATTTATTAGTATTTTTGGTATTTTGATTTTATTAAATTATCGGATTTCATTAATTCAAATAACAAAACCCTAACTTGAGACACAAGTTTTAATTACGTAAACCCTAACTGTTTATAGTCCTATAGGTAATCCTGTGGAGGTTACCAAAGTGTTTAAAGGTTGTCCCCTTGAGGTTCAAGGGGAAATCTTTCCGGCTAATCTGATGGAGTTGTCATTTGAGGAGTTTGATCTGATTCTTGGGATGGATTAGCTGTTAGCTCACCGTGTTACTTTGGATTTTAAGCGTAAACGAGCCACTATGAGGACTTCTGATGACCGTGAGGTAATCCTTATCGGTGAACGCAGGGGATATCTATCTAACATTATTTCTGCTCTGAAAGCTAGAAAGATGGTAAGGGGTATGTGGCATATCTTGCTTATATCCTTGATCCGAGACAATATGATTCTATGATGGATAAGATTTGGGTTGTGTGTGAGTTTCCTGATATTTTCCCAAAAGAGTTACCTGGAATACCCCCTAAATGGGAGGAAGTAGAGTTTAGTATAGAGTTACTTCCGGGGATGACTCCAGTATCTATGGCACCATCCTGGATGGCTCTAAAAGAGCTTAAGGAGCTTATGGTTCAGTTGCAAGAACTATTGGATAGAGGATTTATACGACCTAATGTATGTCCGTGGAGAGCTTCGGTTCTATTCATTAAAATGAAAGATGGGTCACTCCGTCTTTGCATTGACTATCTAAAGTTGAACAAGTTGACCGTCAAGAACATGTATCCTCTTCCCCGTATAGATGATCTGTTTGACCTGTTCCGAGGAGCTTCTTTGTTCTCTAAGATAGACTTAAGATCTGGTTACTACCAACTTAAGGTTAAGGATTCTAATGTTTTTAAAATAGCTTTCTCGACTCGGTATGGTCACTATGAGTTTCTGGTAATGCCCTTCGGTCTGATCAATGTTCCTGCAGCATTCATGGATATGATGAATAGGGTATTTCGACCCTATCTGGATCAGTTTGTGGTGGTTTTTATAGATGATATCCTGGTCTACTCTAAATCTGAGGATGAGCATGAGCAGCATCTCCGTATTGTGTTGCAGACACTGAGAGAGAAACAACTCTATGCAAAGTTTAGCAAATGTGAATTCTGGCTTTTTGAGGTTGTGTTTTTGGGACATGTTGTTTCGGCTAAGGGTATTCAAGTCGATACGAAGAAAATTGAAGCTATCATGGAATGGAAGCAGCCTAAGAATGTGACAGAGATCCATAGTTTTCTGGGGCTAGCTGGTTATTATCGGAGGTTTGTGGAGGTTTTTTCCTCTATCGCTGCTCCTTTGACTAAACTTTTGAGGAAAGATGTTTCGTTTACTTGGTTTGAGGCTCAGCAATAGAGTTTTGAGAAACTCAAATCTGTTCTGACACAAGCACTAGTTCTGACACAGCCAGAGTCGGGGAAACCTTATACGGTTTACAGCGATGCTTCCTACTCTGGTTTGGGTTGTGTTTTGATACAAGATGGGAAGGTAGTGGCTTATGCTTCTCGACAGTTGAAACCGCATGAGTGTAACTATCCTACCCACGATCTGGAGTTAGCAGCTGTGATCTTTGCTCTAAAAATCTGGAGACACTATCTCTATGGAGAAGAGTGTTACATCTTCACAGATCACAAGAGTCTGAAATACCTTCTCACTCAAAAGGAGCTTAATCTGAGGCAACGACGTTGGTTAGAGCTTCTGAAAGATTATGATTGTGAGATTGATTACCATCCTGATAAGGCTAATGTCGTTGCAGATGCTTTGAGTCGCAATGCCATTTCAGATTTGAGAGCTCTGTTTGCTCGGATGATTTTGTTTGAGGATGGCGGTCTGTTGGCAGAGCTCTATTTTGTTCCTAATATGATATCAGATATTCGGGCTGAGCAACCCAATGTTCCTTTCTTGGCCCATCGTATTGCAGAGGTCAATGACGGAACATATCATGACTTTTCCATTGATCAGGATGGAGTTTTATGTTTCCGGGGTCGATATTGTGTTTCTAGGAACTCTGAGTTGAAACAGACTATTCTTCGGGAGGCTCATGACAGTCCATATTCTATGCATCCTGGTGGTGATAAAATGTATAAGAATCTCCGGAAGAAGTATTGGTGGAAAGGTCTCAAGCTAGACGTTATCAGTTTTGTTTCTAAGTGCTTGACTTGCCAGAAAGTCAAAGCAGAGAATCAACGTCCATCTGGGCTTCTTCAGCACATCGAGATTTCTCAGTGGAAATGGGAGCGTATGACCATGGACTTTGTTAGTGGTTTACCTTTGACTCCGTCAAAGAAGGATTCTGTCTGGGTTATCGTTGATCGGTTGACCAAGTCCACACACTTTATTCCGATTCAAACTACTTATCCTCTAAGTAAGTTAGCTCGGTTATATATCTCTGAGATTGTTCGGTTGTATGGAGTACCTCTGTCTATTATTTTTGATCGGAATCCGAGGTTTACGTCTAAGTTTTGGGGTTCTCTACATTCTGCTCATGGTACTCGGTTGAACTTCAGTACTGCTTATCATCCTCAGACCGATGGTCAGTCTGAGCGAGTGATTCAGGTCCTTGAGGATATGTTGAGGGGATGTATTCTGGATTTTAGAGGCAGTTGGGAGGATTTCTTACCGTTGACAGAGTTTGCATATAATAACAATTATCAGGCCAGTATTAAGATGGCACCTTATGAGGCTCTTTACGGGCATAAGTGTCGCACCCCTATTGGTTGGACTGAGCTTAATGAGCACCGGTTGTTGGGACCTGATCTTGTGCATGAGGCTGAACAGACTGTTAGGTTGATTCGGGATCGGTTGAAGGCCGCTTTTGATAGACAGAAATCATATGTTGATCTGAGACGTAAGGACCTTGAGTTTGAGGTCAGTGATGAGGTCTTTCTGAAAGTATCTCCTTGGAAGAAGGTACTCTATTTTGGTCAGAAAGGCAAGTGGTGTGTTCTGTGTAGTGCTATAAATGATGTATGTGAACACACATATATGTGCAAGTATACACAGTCATACAAGTAATAATAGGGTGAGTGAGTATCGTTCCCACGAGGATCTTTGGTAAAGTGCGTAGTTAAATTTGTCAAGGCAAAAAGGTGTCACTAACTAAAAAGGAAAAACGAAGGTAAGATATAAACAAGAGAAAATGGATATGTACGGTGAAGTGTTATGTAGAAATGCTATGGCAATTTTAGAATGCAAGCAACTTAAATATGCCACGGCAAAGTGGTATGGATGATGATAGCAAGGTGGATGTATGGAAGTGATGTGTGGGTGCAAAGCAGTGTGATTGCAAGATAGCAAGTAAAATAAAGAAAACGGTTTGTAAATGCGGAGGCAAAAACAGGATGCAAGAACACATTAAGCAATATATTGTACTTTTCCTCTATTGATGAACTCTCTCGGGAATGACTGGTGGTGACTTCTATGATTTCCTACCCCTTACCCCTATCTAACATATAGCTGCTACAGTGTATAGCTACTCGACAGAGGTTTCTAAAGTTTTCCCGCTCTTTCGAGTCATAGGAACCTGATAGACTAAAATTCCATGGCATCTCGTGTCACTCGAGTAGCACTAGCATATCGACAAAGCACACTCCTTTTAGTCATTGAAGCCTTCACCTACGCCTCTTTCGAGTGCTCTAGGATCCAACTAGGCTCTATTTGCAGTCCCTCTAAGAACAAGACAAACACGGATGGCGCCTTTGACCCTGTTTTAAGGGGTGTTGCAGCAAGCATCATCACTCGGGATTCTTCTGGCTCTGTCCTGGGTGGTTGTTTTCTATCGCTCACTTTCTGCCCGGATCCAGCTTCTACCGAGGCTCTTGCCGTTTTGGAAGGATTGAAATTTGTTGTTGCTAATGGCTGGACAAATGTGATCATTGAAACTGATTCAGCCTCCATTGCCAACAAGGTTAACAACGATCATCACTAGGATCTCTCTACGGTGCAACATTTGGTATCTCGCATTCGCCCCACTCTTGGTTCTTTGCCTGATTTTAAGATTTGTTATGTACCTAGAGATGCAAACGTTGTAGCCCATGTCTTAGCTACTAGGGCTTTGTTCTCTTTTCTTTCTTGTTTTTTATTATAACTTTTCCGATTATATTCGGGATTCTGTAAATTCGGAGAGGTTCTCCTCTTCTTCTCAATAAAACCATGGGTACTCTTTTCCCCATAGGGGCCTACTCACCACTTGAGGTGACTGGCTATAGGGTTTTTCTAATGAGTTCCTTTCCTTCAAAAAAATTTTCTAACGGGTTCACTAAAAAGCCTAATTAGACATGTACGCTTTAAATCGAACAAACCGACCAAAAAATGAGATTGAATCAAACTACATTAGTTAAAATTGTTAATTATAGGTTTTTGAATATGATTAAACCAATTAATCTCAAATTCAGAGCACTTTACTTGGTTTAAATTTCAATGTGTTTACTTTAAAACTCAGTAGATATATATACATTAAACCTAACAAAACGGTCGCAAAATAAGTATAAATCAAATTTCATGAGTTCAAATAGTTAATTTTGGGCTTTTGAAACAAATTATACAACTTAATCTCAATTTTAGATCATTTTACTCGGTTAAAATTCTAACGGGTTCACTAAAAAGCCCAATTAGGCATGCACGCTTTAAATCAAACAAATCGACCAAAAAATGAGATTCAATCAAACTACATGCATTCTAATTGTTAATTATGGGCTTTTAAATATGATTAAACCACTTAATCTCAAATTGATATCACTTTACTCGTTTTAAATTTAAATGTGTTCATTATAAAGCTCATTTAGATACGCACACTTTAAAAAAAACAAAACGGACGCAAAATAAGAATTAATCAAATATCATGAGTTTGACTAGTTAATTATAAGATTTTGAGCAAAATTATACAACTTAATCTCAATTTTAAGAGCATTTTACTCGGTTAAATTTCTAACGAGTTCACTAGATAACCCAATTAGACACATGCACGCTTTAAATCGAACAAAACCGACCAAAAAATGAGATTGAATCAAACTACATGAGTTCAAATAGTTAATTATAGGCTTTTGAATATGATTAAACCACTTAATATCAAATTCAGAGCACTTTACTCAGTTTAAATCCCAATGTGTTTACTATATAAAACTCATTAGATATACACACTTTAAACCTAACAAAATGGCCACAAAATAAATATAAATCAAATTTCATGAGTTCAAATAGTGAATTATGGGATTTGAACCAAATTATACAACTTAATCTCAATTTTAGAGCATTTTACTCATTTAAATTTCTAACGGGTTCACTAGAAAGCCCAATTAGACATGCACGCTTTAAATCGAACAAACCGACCACAAAATGAGATTCAATCAAACTACATGCGTTCAAATTATTAATAATGGGCTTTTGAATATGATTAAATCACTTAATCTCAAATTGAGATCATTTTACTCGGTTTAAATTATAATATGTTCACTATAAAGCTCATTTAGATATGCACCGATGCGTGCACATTTCCGCTCATTTATCTCATGCTTTCATACTTCATTTCACGCATGGGATCAAAGGGGAGTTATCTTATTGATCTTAGTATTTATTACTTTTATATACTTTATAGTAAGATACTTAAGAGTTATATTAATTAAGCTATAAACATGAATAGTCATTATAACAACATTATTATGTTTCAGCTTAATTCTAAACTCATATTAAGTTATTTTAAGTACTCTCATTATTTCCATTATTATGTTTTCTTCATAGGACTTACCTACAGCTCAAGGAGTAAGTATTAGCTCGGTGTCAGCTCAGTCAGCTTAGAATGATGCGTGCACATTTATGCTCATTTATCTCATGCTTTCATACTTCATTTCACGCACGAGATCAAAAGGGAGTTATCTTATTGATCTTAGTATTTATTACTTTTATATACTTTATAGTAAGATACTTGAGAGTTATATTAATTAAGCTATAAACATGAATAGTCATTATAACCACATTTTTAAGTTTTAGCTTAGATCTAAATTTATATTAAGTTATTTTAAGTATTCTCATTATTTCCATTATTATGTTTTCTTCATAGGACTTACCTACAGCTCAAGGAGTAAGTATTAGCTCGGTGTCAGCTCAGTCAGCTTAGAATGATGCGTGCACATTTATGCTCATTTATCTCATGCTTTCATACTTCATTTCACGCATGAGATCAAAGGGGAGTTATCTTATTGATCTTAGTATTTATTACTTTTATATACTTTATAGTAAGATACTTGAGAGTTATATTAATTAAGCTATAAACATGAATAGTCATTATAACCACATTTTTAAGTTTTAGCTTAGATCTAAATTTATATTAAGTTATTTTAAGTATTCTCATTATTTCCATTATTAAATTTTCTTCATAGGACTTACCTACAGCTCAAGGAGTAAGTATTAGCTCGGTGTCAACTTAGTCAGCTCAGAAGAAGCTAAATGGAAGGCAATGCTAGAAACACAAGGAGCCAACTTCAGAAGAGCATGGAAATGCATGGAACACTATTACAGTACTTAAAGGACTAAAGGATAGCTCCATGATAGCTCACAAATCCCATACGAGCTCAAATGAAGCATAATTCAAAATGAGACCTTAGGAGATTCAAATCAGCTCCAAAACACTCCTCACACTAGAAGAGAGTATAAGGAAGCTAATGGACCAACTCACTTTGCTAAAGGCAGCTCGGATTAGCTTATTTCAGCTTCAAACTTTAGCTAAGTCTTTCAGTTAGATAGCTCAGTTTAATCCAGCTCACTCCCAGCTTGATTAGCTCACCTCAGCTCCAGTTGTCACTCCCAACTCAACCCTCGAAGGTCACCTACCCTTCACCAAGCATCATGTCCTTCCATCGTCCACATTGGGCGCCAAGATCATGGAGGGAAAGCAAGTGGGCGCCAAAACAAAGAGATAGCACTTTTCATCGAACAGATTCATAATGGTCCACTTGTTTGCCAATTTCGAGCAGGATACAAGAAGAATTTGTTTTCGGTGTCTTCATGAAACTTATTCCTCTATCTCTTATCTTTCTAACTCACGTTCAATAGCATCAATCCAATATTGGGAGCTCGAGATATGACGCAATTACTGACGACTGTGCAGGCTGAATCGAAAAGTTACAACTCTTCTAATAGATTTGGAGGGAGACACCATTCAAATGAATGGTTAGACAAATAGTTAAAGGTCATTTCGGCCAAACCCCTTAGAAAACTATAAAAAGGACTTGGATTTCATTTTGTAAACATATCATTCAGATTATATAAAATTACTTGTGAGATTTTCTCTGGTTTAGTTCTTCTTAGAACTTTATCAACTTATCAAGTACTTTTGTACTTGTGGCATCAAACCCCTTTTTATACATCTTGATACTTCGGGTTCTTTTAGTTTAAAATACTAAAAGGGTCAAAGTCCGTTTATCACCACCCCTTAAAGATCAATATAAGGTTCAGGATTAGTTTTTCTATAACCTAGTTTCTTCTTTGAGTATCTTTAAGATACTATTTCCATTTCACCATTCCTTTTCACCATATTACCATCCTTACATATCATCTTATTCCATTCACCATTCTTATCCTTTATCATCATCATAAAACATCCTAAACATCCATTCATCCTTATCAACACCACACATCCTTTCGCTTCCAAATCAGTCCCTAAACTATTCCCTTCATTCATTTCACCTATTCCTTTCATCCATTATCCTTAATTCTTCATTTTTACAGCCACTTCTTGCCAGAGACTTGCTTCCTTCCTAGGTCCTACAATCAAAGTTTGTCGTTTAGCATCTTCAACAAGATCGACGCACATCATATGGTATCAAAGCTTTGGTGGAAGAAGCAAAGTGCAACAAAAAGCACGTTTATGCAATTGTAAGTGACTAAACTTTGTCATTTTCAATTTTTGAGCAAAAAAAGAAGAAGAAGAAGAAGAAAAGTCAGTTCGAAAAAAAAAAAGAACGAGAAAAGTTAGTTTCAAAAATAAAGAAAAAATTTAGATTCAAAATGTACAAGATCAAGGGTGAGAAAGCATAGCAACATCATCTTCAACATCAAACCAAGAATCCATTTCATCTTCAAGACTTTGATTGTTGGTGAAGGAAGGTTGTAAGTTTTCTTGTCAAGTAAGAAACCCGTTTTCATTTTTTTCATTCTAAACCTTTCTTTTCATCCTGTTTCCTTTCCTTTTCTTCTAAACTAACAATTTCAGTGACGCACAAGAACATTTTACTTGCCTAAGTCTTGAGTAAGTTCTTGTAAGAACTATACACGAGAGAAAGGAGTGGAAAAAGGCAAGAGAGTTGTGAGATTAGAAGAGGACAGTAAAAGCCATTAAGTCCTAGAGTGCAAACACGAGTGATTTGAGTAACAACTTTTCCTTGGAGTGACTGTGAGGAGTTTATTTTTGAGTGTGTTATGAGGTTTATCTTTTTTCTTTTATTTTCACTAACCATGTCCCAGAATTCTTATAACAATCCAACATCCTTGGGAAAAAGAGAAAGTAAGTTCCAAGGCATGCTAGATGATCAACAACGATCAAACATCTTTCAGACACGATGCCATGTAAATGGTAAAGTGTGCTCTGTTATCATAAACGGTGGAAGTTGTACGAACATTGCTAGCACTTATTTGATGGAGAAGTTAGGACTCAAGACGATCAATCATTCAAGCCTCTATTATTTGCAATGGTTAAATGATGAAGAATCATTCTTGGTTAAAGAACAAGTATTTGTGCCATTCTCAATTGGAAGGTTCTGTGTGACATAATGCCTATGAATACAAGTCATCTCCTTCTCGGACGACCATGGCAATTCGACAAGCGGGCCACCCATGATGGATTCACCAATCGATTTTTATTTTCTTTTGAAGGTAGAAATATCACCTTAGCACCTTTATGTCCACAACAAGTGGAGGAAGATCAAATGCAATTGAAAAAGAACATTGAAGCCATGAAAGGAATTGAGAAAATTAAAGAAAAAGAAGTAGACGTTAGAATGGTTGGAGTTGAAAATAAAAGAATGGTTGATAAAAATGATGGAGTTGAAAATGAGATTATTGAAAAGAATATGGATGAAAAAGAAGAGAAGGAAGAAACATGTAATTTATCTAACCCTACATTTTCTCCCATTACTTATTTTGTTTTGCAGGACAATCCATGGGATACAACTTTTTAAACAAATGATTCAAGAATCATGCCTTTTTGAGAACTAAAGGACGTGTCCTTTAAAGAACCAATAGTCATGACTTTTGGAGACTCATCAGATAAGTCTTTTGATTTTTCAAGAGTTGTGCCAGTAGAATTTCCAAAAGTTACAACCATTGACATTCCAAGTGTATTGTCAATCTTGAAGAGAATTCAACAACCAACGCCCTTAAAATACCCACCATGATTTGTTATTTCCATATATTTTTTTAATAAGTTCTTATTTTCTAACTATGGTGTATTTTGTAGCAAAGGAATTATCATAACAACCTATGATAACAAATTCCTTTGTCATTTTGAGATAATTTGGTGCAATATAATCAATCTTTTCAAGGAAATTAAGCAAGCAATATACACCTACTCAAGGGACATCATTTGGAAAGGCATAAAGCTTAAAAGTGTTGAAAAGATATGTACATCCAGAAAAGGGAATGGTGATTCATGTCAAAGTGTGGCTCAATTCTTCACCAAAAGACAATTTGCAAATTCCTATTCCAAGATATGTGATGGTTCGAGCCAAAGGAAATATCTATACACCAACAATTATGATGCTTCTGAACGACACATCCAAAAGAAGGGGGAATGATGCGTGCACATTTCTCCTCATTTATCGTATGCTTTCATACTTCATTTCACGCATGGGATCAAAGGGGAGTTATCATACTGATCTTAGTATTTATTACTTTTATATACTATATAGTAAGATACTTAAGAGTTATATTAATTAAGCTATAAACATGAATAGTAATTATAGCCACATTATTAAGTTTCAACTTAGATCTAAATTTATATTAAGTTATTTTAAGTATTCTCATTATTTCTATTATTATGTTTTCTTCATAGGACTTACCTACAGCTCAAGGAGTAAGTATTAGCTCGGTGTCAGCTCAGTTTGCTCAGAAGAAGCTAAACGGAAGGCAATGCTAAAAACACATGGAGCCAACTTCAGAATAGCTTTGAAATGCATGCAACACTCCTACAGTACTTAAAGGACTAAAGGATAGCTCCATGACAGCTCACAAATCCCATACGAGCTCAAATGAAGCATAATTCAAAACGAGACCTTAGGAGATTCGGATCAGCTCCAAAACACTCCTCACACTAGAAGAGAGTATAAGGAAGCTAATGGACCAGCTCACTATGCTAAAGGCAGCTCGGGTTAGCTTATTTCAGCTTCAAACTTTAGCTAAGTCTTTCAGCTAGATAGCTCAGTTCAATCCAGCTCACTCCCAGCTCGATTAGCTCACCTCAGCTCCAGCTATCACTCCCAACTCAACACCCGAAGGTCACCTACCCTTCACCAAGCATCATTTCCTTCCACCATCCACATTGGGCGCCAAGATCATGGAGGGAAAGCAAATCGGAGCAAAAACAAAGAGATAGCACTTTTCATCGAACAGATTCATGATGGTCCACTTGTTTGTCAATTTCGAGCAGGATACAAGAAGAATTTGGTTTTGGTGTCTTCACTAAAATTATTCCTCTATCTCTTATCTTTCTAACAAATGTTGAATCACATCAATACGATATTGATAGCTCGAGATATGTCCCAATTACTGAAGACTGTGCAGGCTGGACCGAAAAGTTACAACTCTTCTAATAGATTTGGAGGGAGACACCATTCAAATGAATGGTTATACGAATAGTTAAAGGTCATTTCGGCCAAACCCCTTAGAAAACTATAAATAGGACTTGGATTTCATTTTGTAAACACACCATTCAGATTATATAAAATTACTTGTGAGATTTTCTCTCGTTTATTTCTTCTTAGAACTTTATCGACTTATCAAGTACTTTTGTACTTGTTGCGTCAAACCCCTTTCTATCCATCTTGATACTTCGGATTCTTTTAGTTTAATATACTAAAAGGGTCAAAGTCCGTTTATCACCACCCCTTAAAGATCAATATAAGGTTCAGGATTAGGTTTTCTATAACGTAGTTTCTTCCTTAAGTATCTTTAAGATACTATTTCCATTTCACCATATCATCATCCTTACATATCATTTTATTCCATTCACCATTCCTATCCTTTATCATCATCATAAAACGTCCTAAACATCCATTCACCCTTATCAACACCACACATCCTTCCGCTTCCAAATCAGTCCCTAAACTATTCCCTTCATTCATTTCACCTATTCCTTTCATCCATTATACTTAATTCTTAATTTTTGCAGCCACTTCTTGCGAGAGACTTCCTTCCTTCCTAGGTCCTACAATCAAAGCTTGTCGTTCAGCATCATCAACAAGATCGGCACACACATCATGCACACTTTAAACCTAATAAAACGGTCGCAAAATAAGAATTAATCAAATTCCATGAGTTCAAATAGTTAATTATCGGCTTTAGTACAAAATTATACAACATAATATCAATTTTAAGAACATTTTACTCGGTTAAATTTATAACGCGTTCACTAGAAAACCCAATTAGACATGCATGCTTTAAATCGAACAAACTGACCACAAAATGAGATTAACGAAACTAAATGAGTTCAAATAGTTAATTATAGGCTTCTGAATATGATTAAACCTCTTAATCTTAAATTCATAGAACTTGGTTTAAATTCCAAGATGTTTACTATAAAACTCATTAGATATACAAACTTTAAACCTAACGAAATGGTCGTAAAATAAAATAAATCAAATTTCATAAGTTCAAATATTTAAATATGGGCTTTGAACAAAATTATACAACTTAATCTCAATATTAGAGCATTTTACTCATTTAAATTTCTAACGGGTTCACTAAAAAGCCCAATTAGACATGCACGCTTTAAATCGAACAAACCGACCACAAAATAAGATTGAATCAAACTACATGAGCTCAAATTGTTAATTATAGGCTTTTGAATATGATTAAACCACTTAATCTCAAATTCAGAGCACTTTATTCGATTTAAATTTCAATGTGTTTACTTTGAAACTCATTAGATATACACAATTTAAATCTAACAAAACGGTCGCAAAATAAGTATAAATCAAATTTCATGAGTTCAAATAGTTAACTATGGGCTTTTGAAACAAAGTATACAACTTGATCTCTATTTTAGAGAATTTTACTCGGTTAAATTTCTAATGAGTTCACTAAAAAGCCCAATTAGACACGCACAATTTAAATCGAACAAACCGAGCACAAAATGAGATTGAATCAAACTACATAATTTGAATTATTAATTATAGGCTTTTGAATATAACTAAACCACTTAATCTCAAACTCAGAGCACTTTAATCGATTTAAATTTCAATGTGTTTACTTTGAAACTCATAAGATATACACACTTTAAACCTAACAAAACGATCACAAAATAAGTATAAATCAAATTTCATAAGTTCAAATAGTTAACTATGGGCTTTTGAAACAAAGTATACAATTTGATCTCTATTTTAGAGAATTTTACTCGGTTAAATTTCTAATGAGTTCACTAAAAAGCCCAATTAGACATGCACGCTTTAAATCGAGCAAACCGACCATAAAATGAGATTCAATCAAACTACATGCGTTCAAATTTTTAATTATGGGATTTTGAATATGATTAAACAACTTAATCACAAATTAAGATCACTTTACTCGGTTTAAATTACAATGTGTTCACTTTAAAGCTCATTTAGATATGAACATTTTAATCCTAAAAAAACGGTCGCAAAATAAGAATTAATCAAATTTCATGAGTTGAAATAGTTAATTATGGGCTTTTGAACAATGTTATACAACTTAATCTCAATTTTAAGAGCATTTTACTCGGTTAAATTTCTAACGAGTTCACTAGCAAACCCAATTAGGGGGGACTTTAATGAAATCCTTTATGATAATGAAAAACAAGGCGGTATTCGTCGTACGCGATCACAAATTAATAATTTTAGAGATTGTCTTGATAAGAACGATCTTTTTTACTGTAAACCAACAACTGGATGGTTCACTTGGACTAGATCTGGGCGTAACGCGGAAACCATTACGGAACGAATCGATAGATTTCTTGGTAACTCCGCTTGGTTTAACTCATTTCCTAATGTCCAAGCTATATCGTTCTTTCAGGCACGTTCTGATCATTGCCCTATCTTAATGGACACTAGGCCATCACGAGCTCTCAGACCGAATCACTCCAATAATCTTTTTTGTTATGAGAATTGTTGGGCTAACGACCCGGAAGTTTTGTCTCGAATCAGAGAGATTTGGTCTAACCAATCTCGCTCGACACTACGTCAACTTCAGGATATTGGACGATTCTTAGCCACTTGGCAAACTAACAAACGCATTAAATCCAATGAGCGTATCACTCAACTGAACGATTTTATTAATATGTGTCTCACACGCCAGCTTTCTGATACGGAAATCCATAACTTTATTTCTGCTAAAGGTGAGCTTGATAGCTTGTTGAATGCGAAAGAAATATACTGGGCTCAACGAGCTCGGACACACTGGTTAGAACACGGTGATAAAAATACTTCTTTTTTTCATGCCAGAGCAAATAGCCGATGGCGAAAGAATCATATTGCTGGACTTCTAGACAACCAGAATATATGGCAAACACATACAAACGATATCATGTCTACTGCTATTACTTACTTTCAATACCTTTTTACGTCTTCCTCTCCTATTATTGCCTCTACCATCTTGGATAACATTCCCACTATTGTTACTGAAACAATGAACAATAACCTCAATAAGGATTTCACAACAGATGAAGTTACCATTGCTTTTCATGATATTAACCCGAGGAAAGCCCCGGGTGTTGATGGATTCCCAAGCGGTTTCTTCAGGAAGCATTGGGATATCCTTGGCCAAGACTTTACAAACCTCTGCCTCGGACTCTTGAGAGGGTCGGTTAATATGGAAGAGGTCAACCGTACTATCATAGTTCTTATTCCCGAAATCAGCGACCCCACTACAATGCGCCATCTCAGGCCTATTAGCCTTTGCACAGTCCTTTACAAAACTGTTTCGAAAGTACTTGTTAACCGTCTAAAATCTATCATACCCTTGTATATCAGTGGCAATCAAGCTGCTTTTGTTCAAGGAAGGAACATTACTGACAACATCCTTATTGCCCATGAGCTCATCCATACTTTAAATACTGATGAAACATCTCTTGCAAAAGGTGCAAGCTTAAAACTTGACATGGAAAAGGCTTTCGACCGTGTTGAATGGCCTTTTCTTGAACAAATTATGATTCGCCTAGGTTTCAACTCTAGATGGGTTTCCCTTATTATGAGGTGTGTATCCTTAGTATCCTTTCAAGTACGTATCAATGACTCCCTTTCACGACCTTTCAAACCCTATAGAGGGTTACGGCAAGGGGACCCTCTATCCCCTTTTTTTTCTTTTCTGTACTCAAGGCCTTTCAGCCTTGCTCAATGCTGAGCAAACAAATGGCAACCTCCCTGGACTTTGTGCTAGTAGGAATGGGCCTCGCATCAACCACCTCCTTTTTGCAGATGACTGTGTCGTACTCATTAAGAATACAACTACAAAAGCTCAACACCTTAAGGATGCTCTACATACTTATGGTACTTCGTCTGCGCAGGCGGTGAATTTTGAAAAGTCTACTATTTTCTTTTCTCGGAAAACTTCCACGTTGCTTCGGTCGGAAATCAATTATATACTACATGTAAGAGAAGTGGATGATCCAGGTATTTATTTGGGAGTCCCTCTCCTAATAGGAAAGAACAAGACAACAACCTTGGGGTTCATCAGGGAAAAAATGAATGCTCGCCTGAGTAAATGGGATAAACATCTCCTCTCTTTTAGTGGTAGAGAAATTTTTATTAAATCTGTCATCCAGTCTATACCACAATATGTTATGTCTTGTTACCTTTTACCCCAAAACATTATTGATGATATGACCACTTCGATACGCCGTTATTGGTGGTCTGGGAAAGCTGACAAACAAGGTTGGCATATGCTCCCTTGGGACACCGTCTGTCTGCCTAAATCGGCAGGAGGTATAGGGTTTCGCGACCTTCACCACTTCAATGTTGCTTTACTAGGCAAACAGATTTGGCGTCTGGTTTATGAACCTGATAATCTCCTTAGTCAGGTTTACAAATGCAAGTATTACTCTTCGGGTTCTGTCCTCGAATCTGATCACACTCGGAAATCTTCTTTCGCTTGGAAAGGCCTTAGCATTGCTATCTCTAAGCTTCACGATGTTTTTTTCAAACGCCCAGGTATATCCAGCCAAGTTCAAATCCACCTTGACAAATGGGGTGGCTCCCAGCCTGTCAACCTTTATGGTGATTATGAGGTAAATGACGAAGTCCCTCTTCGTGCGGGTACTTTCATGTTGCCGAATTTGCCCAGATGGGACGAATCAAAAGTCAGAGAATACTTCTCCCACGAAGACGCCAATACCATCCTTAATGTACCTATTATTAATGACACAAAAGACACCACCCTTTGGGGTCACCATGACTCTGGCATGAACTCGGTTCGGTCTGGTTACCAATTTTTGCAGTCACAGTTAGGGCCTGTTAATAGACCCTCCAAGCTTTGGAAAGTTATTTCTAAACTGCCTACTCTACCCAAGGTTCGTGCCTTTGGATGGCGTTTATGTCATGATGCACTCCTATTTGGCCATAAAATCCTCCAGGCCAATCTTGGTACGGGGGTATGCCCGATCTATAATATGTCTATCGAAACCACCCTCCATGCTATGCGGGACTGTCCTAGTGCTAAAGAGGCACTCCAGTTGACAGGGCTTCCTACACGAATTTTGTCCAACTCCTTTGTCTCCCCCCTCTAGTGGCTTTCTGAAGCTGCGGGCTTTCTCTCCTTACATCAATTTTCACTCCTTATCACGATCCTTTGGAATTTATGGAATCACCGAAATGACTTTATCCATAATAGCCATCTCCAACCGGTTTGGTTAACTATTTCCAATGCACAAAAACTTTTTAATGACTACACTTCAATTAATGATGCCTCCCGTCTACGTTCTCGGCTGGTTGAGCCCACATTTTCTCAAGCTAGATGGACAAAACCGGACCCTGGTTTAGTCAAGACTAACACGGATGGCGCCTTTGACCCCGTGTTAAGAGGTGCTGCTACTGGCGTCATTGCTAGGGATTCCTCCGGCATCGTACTAGGTGGTTGTTCTTTACCGCTAATTTGCCCGGACCCCGCTTCTGCTGAAGCTCTTGCCGTTTTGGAAGGTCTAAAGTTTGTAGTTGCCAATGGCTGGACTCATGTGGTCTTTGAAACTGATTCTGCTTACATTGCCAACAAGGTTAACAACATCCATCATCAGGATCTTTCCACTGTGCAACATTTGGTGTCTCGCATCCGCTCAACTCTTGGTACTTTGCCTGATTGTAAGATTTGTTATGTACCTAGAGACGCAAATGTTGTAGCCCATCCCATGTCTTAGCCACTAGGGCTTTGCGTTCTTTTACTTTCTGTTCATTTGATTGTAACTTTCCCGATTTTATTCGGGCTTCTGTAAACTCGGAGAGGTTCTCCTCAATAAAATATTGGGTACTCTTTTCCCCATAGGGGCCTGTTCACCTCTTGAAGTGACTGGCTATAGGGTTTTTTTAATGAGACCCTTTCTTTCAAAAAAAATTCTAATGAGTTCACTAAAAAGCCCAATAAGACACGCACAATTTAAATTGAACAAACCGAACACAAAATGAGATTGAATCAAACTACATAATTTGAATTATTAATTATAGGCTTTTGAATATAACTAAACCACTTAATCTCAAACTTATAGCACTTTAATCAGTTTAAATTTTAATGTGTTTACTTTGAAACTCATAAGATATACACACTTTAAACCTAACAAAACGGTCACAAAATAAGTATAAACCAAATTTCATGAGTTCAAATAGTTAACTATGGGCTTTTGAAACAAAGTATACAACTTGATCTCTATTTTAGAGAATTTTACTCGGTTAAATGTCTAATGAGTTCACTAAAAAGCCCAATTAGACATGCACGCTTTAAATCGAGCAAACCGACCACAAAATGAGATTCAATCAAACTACATGCGTTCAAATTTTTAATTATGGGATTTTGAATATGATTAAACAACTTAATCTCAAATTAAGATCACTTTACTCGGTATAAATTATAATGTATTCACTATAAAGCTCATTTAGATATGAACATTTTAATCCTAAGAAAACGGTCGCAAAATAAGAATTAATCAAATTTCATGAGTTGAAATAGTTAATTATGGGCTTTTGAACAATATTATACAACTTAATCTCAATTTTAAGAGCATTTTACTCGGTTAAATTTCTATCGAGTTCACTAGCAAACCCAATTAGACATGTTGATGCGTGCACATTTCTGCTCATTTATCTCATGCTTTCATACTTCATTTAAATATCAGAATAGCTTTGAAATGCATGGAACACTCCTACAATACTTAAAAGATTAAAGGATAGCTCCATGATAGCTCACAAATCCCATACGAGCTCAAATGAAGCATAATTCAAAACGAGACCTTAGGAGATTCGGATCAGCTCCAAAACACTCCTCACACTAGAAGAAAGTATAAGGAAGGAAGCTAATGAACCAGCTCACTTTGCTAAAGGCAGCTCGGATTAGCTTATTTCAGCTTCAAACTTTAGGTAAGTCTTTCAGCTAGATAGCTCAGTTCAATCCAGCTCGATTAGCTCACCTCAGCTCCAGCTATCACTCCCAGCTCAAGAGCCGTAGGTCACCTACCCTTCACCAAGCATCATGTCCTTCCATCATCCACATTGGGTGCCAAGATCATGGAGGGAAAGCGAGTGGGCGCCAAAACAAAGAGGTACCACTTTTCATTGGACAGATTCATGATGGTCCACTTCTTTTCCATTTTAGAGCAGAATACAAGTAGAACTTGGTTTTGGTGTCTTCATGAAAGTTGTTCCCCTATCTCTTATCTTTCAAATGCATGTTTAATTGCATCAATCCGATATCGGGACCTCGAGATATGGCCCAATTACTGAAGACTGTGCAGGCTGGACCGAAAAGTTACAACTCTTCTAATAGATTTGGAGGGAGACACCATTCAAATGAATGATTATCCGAATAGTTAGAGGTCATTTCGGCCAAACCTCTTAGAAAACTATAAATAGGACTTAAATTCATTTATAAAACACATCTTTGATCAATATAAAAATTCTTTTGTGAGTTTACTCTCAAACTTGTTGTTTTTAGAATTATTCGACTTATCAAATCTATTATATAGGTTTGTGGCGTCTCCTATATTTTCCATCCATACTTAAGATTCTAGGAACTTATTTCCTAAGGGTCTAAGTCCTATACCACTCTCAAAGCATACTATAAGTTAGGTTTATGCTTTCATAGCATAAGTTCTACTTTTGTTACCTTTGAATATTATTTCTTTACCACCTTACATACATTCCATTCTATCCATTTCGTCCATCACCATAGCCAACTTCCCTAGCCTTCACTATCACATTTTCCATTTATTTCCATAACCAAAACATTACCCTACATTCCCTTATCATTACACATATAACCTACACTTCCGTAGCCCTCTTTACACCACTTCACCATCTTTTCTTCATCAAACAACAAGGAAAGCGTACGAGGATCAAGGCTTGCTTATAATCACGGTCGAGATAATTAAAGCTTCTCTCTACAAGCATCTTTGAAGAGTTGGAGCGCATCATATGGTAATAAGAGCAAAGAAAGATTCAAATAAGCCTCCTTCTTGTGAATTTTAGTTCTAATAAAAAAAGAGAATTTTTGAAATTTGTAAAAAAAAAAGTTGCAAATTCAAATTTCTCTCATCTCAAAGAGTCTGAATTAGTACAAAAAAATCAGATTCACATTTGAAGTGAAGGCAAGAAGCACAAAACAAGCAAATGACCAACTCGGAGATGTTCCTCAAGTTTGATTGTTCACGATTGGTTTGTAGGTAAGTTTTGTGGTAACGTACTATCTTTCTTTTGTTATTCGTTCTTTTCTTATACCATTTTCATATTAGTCCCTGAACTTTTCTATTTTCCTTTTCTTATTTCTATTTTATCTTTCTTTTCTTTAACCTAACCCTTATCTTGTAGCCTAAACGCCAACAACATCTATACTAATAGCTTTGACAGGTTTTGAGTTAGTTCTATTAAGAATTTGTGACGAGAGTTCGTGTGGTAAAAGGCAAGAGAGTTGTGAGATCAAAAGAGGACAATAAAAGCCATTAAGTCCTAGAGTGCAAACACGAGTGATTTGAGTAATAACTTCTTTTCCTTGGATTGACCGTGAAGATTTTTTTTAGTGTGTTATGAGGTTTATATTTTTTCTTTTATTTTCACTAACCATGTCCCAGAATTCTTATAGCAATCCATCATCCTTGGGAAAAAGAGAAAATAAGTTTCAAGACATGTTAGATGATCAACAACGATCAAACATCTTTCAGACACTATGCCATGTAAATGGTAAAGTGTGCTTTGTTATTATAGACGATGGAAGTTGTACGAACATTGCTAGCACTTATTTGGTGGAGAAGTTAGGACTCAAGACGATCAATCATTGATGTGATCCTGGCTAGAACCAAAATCTTACAAACCAAGATTACATCATTGAATTCACAATGCTTAAGTTTTTTTTCTTTGCCCAAGATCCAAATCTAGAACCTTGGCCATCTTTTGAACAAAGCAGCATGTTACTAATGCATTTTAATATGCATTCGAGTGTTAGCTTAGGAATGTGTTGCATGAGCATTTAGCTTGCATGAGTTTACATTATTTTGCATATTTAATTTCTGCATTTTTTATCATGAATAAATAAGGCTTATTGTTCATTTAAACATATTATTTCATTTATGTTTGTTTAGAGCATTTATGCATGTTAGTTCTTTTAAGCTTGTTAGTTTAATTAATGCATGTCAGTTTATGCATGTTAGTCCATTTAAAAGTGTAAGAGCTTATTGATGTTTGTTAGTTCATTAAGTGAGTTAGTTCATTCAATTAAAATGGTTTATTTAATTTAACTAGCTCATTAATCAAGCATTTACTTTATTGAATAAAGATGTTATCTAATGGATGCTCATATTTTCAGTTAGGATATTCATTTTGGATCAAATGGCTGATCATTTTCTACAAGAATGACAAGTCATTTACCACCAATTGAAGACACCATGATGGCTGATCAGTTTCAAGACATTCAAGGGAGATTTACACCACTTAAAGAACTTTTGGCATATATTACAACTTGAGAATGTTTCTCTTTTATAGTTCTTTTTGAACTTTATCGGCTTGAAAGATTGTTCTTGTGGCATTCATCCCTATTCATTTTTTTTATATTGTTGGTTCCTAGTTCCTATAACTAGAGGGTCACAATCCATCAACCTTTCACCTAAGTCACGGTTTAAAAACTCTTAAGGAACGGGTCTTCACTTTTTAGTGTTGGTTCCTCCTTTGTTTACACCGCACCATCAATTACATTCCTTCTCTTCACTTCCATCATCCATACATCAATGTTTTCCATACGTCCTCCTAAACACAACAACCATATTATCATCATTCTATTTCACCGTACTATCTACCCATTTCATATCATCTTGTAAGTTTTCTTTCTTTTCATTTCAGTTACTTACTAGAATCACGATTGGGCAATCACACATACAAATTCGGATATTCCACAATCGTATTCGTATCAATCATTCAAGCGCCTATAATTTGCAATGGTTGAACGATGAAGAATCATTCTTGGTCAAAGAACAAGTATTTGTGCCATTCTCAATTGGAAGGTATAAAGATGAAATTCTGTGTGACATAATGCCTATGAATACAAGTCATCTCCTTCTCAGAAGATCATGGCAATTCGACAAGCGGGCCACCCATGATGGATTCACCAATCGATTTTCTTTTTCCTTTGAAGGTAGAAATATCACCTTAGCGCCTTTATCTCCACAACAAGTGAAGGAAGATCAAATGCAATTGAAAAAGAACATTGAAGCCATGAAAGGAATTGAGAAAATTGAAGAAAACGAAGAGGATGTTAGAATTGTTCGAGTTGAAAATAAAAGAATGGCTAATAAAAATGATGAAGTTGAAAATGAGAAAATTAAAAAGAATATGGATGATAAAGAAGAGAAGAAAGAAACATGTATTTTATCTAACCCTACATTTTCTCCCATTACTTCTTTTGTTTTGCAGGACAATCCATGGGACATAACTTTTCAAACAAATGATTCAAGAATCATGCTTTTTGAAGGACTAAAGGACGTGTCCTTTAAGAACCAATAGCCATGACTTTTGGAGACATACAAGATAAGTCTTTTGATGTTTCAAAAATTATGATATTTGAATTTCCAACAGTTGCAATTGTTGACATTCCAAGTGTCTTGCCGATCTTGAAGAGAATTCAACAACCAATGCCCATTAAACATCCCACCATGGTTTTCAATTTCTTTTCAACTTGTTGTAGGTTTATTCTCTACTAAACATGGTTCATTTTGTAGTAAATTCATCAATCTACATGGAATTGTACTTGCTTGTGACGACCAATTCAAGGAGATGAGACGAGCACTACCAATTCAAAAAAACACAACCAAAAAACAAGTCTCTACACCAAGGGGTGTGAAGATTCAAAGAGGTACGAGAGAAGGATCCAAAGGGAACATGTTGTGAATGACTATCTTAAAGAAGGATATTTGGAAGATCTCTTCGAAAATGACCCTTTTGGAGGCCTCTATTTCAAGCAATTGACCACCCCTGCATCAAGGAATTATTCATTGGAAAACCCTTTCGATTTGAGGACAAATCGCCTAAAAGAAGGGGGGAATGATGCATACACATTTCTGCTCATTTCACGCATGCTTTCATACTTCATTTCACGCATGGAATCAAAGGGGAGTTATCTTACTGATCTTGGTATTTATTACTTTTATATACTTTATAGTAAAATACTTAAGAGTTATATTAATTAAGCTATAAACATGAATAGTCATTATAACCACATTATTAAGTTTTAGCTTAGATCTAAATTTTCCATTATTATGTTTTCTTCATAGGACTTACCTACAGCTCAAGGAGTAAGTATTATCTCGGTATCAGCTCAGTCAGCTCAGAAGAAGCTAAATGGAAGGCAATGCTAGAAACACATAGAGCCAACTTCAGAATAGCTTGGAAATGCATGGAACACTCCTACAGTACTTAAAGGACTCCCATACAAGCTCAAATGAAGCATAATTCAAAACGAGACCTTAGGAGATTTTGATCAGCTCCAAAACACTCCTTACATAAGAAGAGAGTATAAGGAAGCTAATTGTCACGACCCGCCAGCAACAATGAGGTTAATAAATCATCCTTGTGCATTCTTGAAGAATCCATGCACCAAGGAAGCTTCCAGAATGGCCTACATCCATCTCAAGGATTCCTTCACGTTCTAGAATGTTCCAGGAGGTTCCACCAAGATTTAGACACGTCTAGAAGGTTTGAGAAGATTCTAGAAGACTCTAGATAATTCTTGAAGGTTCTAGAACACTCTAGAAGGACAAAGAAGATGCTGGAACATCTAGAACATTCTAGAAGGATCAAGAATGTTCTAGAAGACCCTGGAAGACCCTAGAAAGATCAGGACTACTCTGGAAGTCTCTAGAGTTCTCTAGAACATTGTAGATCATTGTAGACATGTATAGGATAATGTAGAAATCTCTAGAATAGTATAGATCCTAGTAGATATTTTAGGAGGCAAAGTATGAACCGTCCGATCAAACAAATCATAGCCGTCCATTAGGGAGGTGGGAGCCTATAAATAGGGCAACTCCCTTCATTTTGTAAATAACCTGAGAAGTTGAGCACTCTTGTACACACTTTCTTAAGCTTAATACAAAAGCTTTCCTTTAAATTCCTTTGCCTTCTCTTGTCTTTCTTTGTTTAACCACCAGGTTGCGTGTAAGCAAGGCTTGCTAACATCGATCGGGACGTGCTAGCGCCGCACGGATTAGTTTGAGAGAATTAAGTCCGTGACATAATGGACCAGCTCACTTTACTAAAGGAAGCACGTATTAGCTTATTTCATCTTAAAACTTTAGCTAAGTCTTTCAACTAAATAGCTTAGTTCAATACAGCTCACTCCCAGCTCGATTAGCTCACTTCATCTCCAACTATCACTCACAGCTCAATAGCCGTAGCTCACCTACCCTTAACCAAGCATCATGTTCGTCCATTATCCACATTGGGCGCCAAGATCATGGAGGGAAAGCGAGTGGGCGCCAAAACAATGAGGTACCACTTTTCATTGGACAGATTCATAATGGTCCACTTCTTTTCCATTTTAGAGCAGGATACAAGTAGAACTAGGTTTTGGTGTCTTCATGAAAGTTATTCCCCTATCTCTTATCTTTCCAATGCATGTTGAATCATATCAATCCGATATCGGGAGCTTGATATATGGCCCAATTACTAAAGATTGTGCAGGCTGGACCGAAAAGTTACAACTCTTCTAATAGATTTGGAGGGAGACACCAATCAAATGAATGGTTATCCGAATAGTTAGAGGCCATTTCGGCCAAACCTCTTAGAAAACTATAAATAGGACTTAAATTCATTTGTAAAACACATCTTTGATCAATATAAAAATTCCTTTGTGAGTTTACTCTCAAACTTGTTCTTTCTAGAACTATATCGACTTATCAAATCTATTATATAGGTTTGTGGCGTCTCCTATATTTTCCATCCATACTTAAGATTCTAGGAACTTATTTCCTAAGGGTCTAAGTCCTATATCACCCTCAAAGCATACTATAAGTTGGGTTTATGCTTTCATAACATAAGTTCTACTTTTGTTACCTTCGAATACTATTTCTTTACCACCTTACATACATTCCATCCTATCCATTTTGTCCATCACCATAGCCGACTTCCCTAACCTTCACTATCACCTTTTCCATTTATTTCCCTAACCAAAACATCACCCTACATTCCCTTACCAATTACACATATAACCTACACTTCCACAGCCCTTTTTACACCACTTCACCATCTTTTCTTCATCAAACAACAAGGAAAGCGTACGGGTGTCGCGTGTCAAAAGTGCGCGTTCAGTGCAAGTGGACACATCGCAAGTAATAAGTAATAAGTATTTTATCGAGTTATAGTCTCCTCAGGGACCGATATATTTAATATGTTTTCTTCACCTCCTTATTCTGTAAAAAGATAAAAACACAAGTAAATTGATTTGGTTTATCTAAACTAAAAATAACTAAAATAAAAGTAAGGGTTGAAATAGTAGAGAGATGGGCTATGATCCAGTTGCGTCATATTGTGGATTTGATTGACTTGTCTCCATCCAATGCAATCGTATATCACTGCCTCGGCAGCACTTCAGTTTTACTGCCTGGGCAGCGATAACACTGTCTGTCGCGGCAATCCCTTGCTCGTGGGCAGACTTTACCAAAGTTCGGCAAAGTGTCCTTGAATGACTCCGCTTATCCCTAAGTCAGAGTGTTGTTGATGACTAGTCCTTGATGATACCTCCCGGCGTGAACCTATTATACTCACCAACCAATCTCACACTTCTTTTAGCCGCTGAAACTCTTAACCTATCCCTAGGCCGAGTTAGTATTTCGCGATTAAAACACCGTACTTACCCCTTTCGTGAATCTAACTCTCCCGAGCTTAGATAAATGGATGATCACAATATCGTCTCCCGAGCTCAATTGTGAAACAAGGAATAACTAAGGATAAGCAAACCTTGATAATCTTTATTGCATTGAATGAAAGACAAAGTACAATCTCCTCTCACAAATACTCTACAACCTTCACCTAATCCCTAAGAAGGTTTAGAACATGATGGAGAGGAAAGAAACAAGAGTAGAAGTCGGCTCTCTCCCTCGATATTTCGTTTTTTAATACATTGGGTGGCTAGGTTCTATATAGGCTAGACCTAGGGCAAACCTTTCCTAAGTAGAATACAACTTGGAGTAGGGAACAAGTCAAGTACAAAATAATAATATATTTCCAAGTTTATATTCGGCTAAGGAGCTTTCCCGCGTGGTCTTCCTTTGGGTTTTTCCTTATGCTAGCCAGCTCCGATTCATGGGCTTCAAGTCCAGACACGTTCCTTGGATTTTTGTCTTTCCATCGCCTATAATTTTGCTTCCTATCTTTCTGCTGCTGCCTCGGCATCAGGTTCTGCCTCGGCCTTGTCCTTGTCGCGGCACTGGTTCTCCTGCACAGATATGAAAACATAGTAAAACGTGCCTTTTTCTGGAAATATTATCTATATGAGCATACTTCTAAATATATCACACTGAGTGCATGCATTGGTCCAAGTGGGTGCATATTTGGTACTTAATGCCCATAAAAGGAGTAAAAAGTGATAGTGTGTTGAGCACTTATCACACCCCCAAACTCGAACTATTGCTTGTCCTCAAGCAATGCAAACCATCAATTTGCCGAACTTTACTCTCTCTCGGTCTTACATGTCATCTATTCTCCCCACCATAACTAGGCCTATTCTTTAGTCTTAACCATTCGGCTACTCAAGGATTTACCTAGAAACAAACTATAGGAGTTGTGAGTGTGTGTGTTTTTGTGGACAAGTTGATTAAAGGCTTTCTTAGATAAACTCTAAGTTCAAGACAAATAGACATTGGTTAAATGTTCTCTTCTTTTTCAAACCCCAAATCTTGAGCCGGTTTCGGGCACCTCAAAGACTTGTGTTTTTCTTTTCACTAAAATCCTTTTTTTCTTTTTAATATTCCTTGGAGCATACTAGAGCCAATTTCGGGCACCTTTAGTATAAAGAAGAGACTTTCTAGAGCCGGTGGTAGGCACCTCTAGTTACTTTCCAAAAAATCTAAGTCTTTATCACCTAAGTTCATTAAAAGAATTCCTATAATCCAACAAGTCCCAAAAGTGTTTAAGGTTTAAAGTTCTACCTACAGTAAGCTTCTAAGTTTTCAACCTTAAGCATCCTAAGATTAAGCCCTTTTAACAGAACCTAAACATGGTAAGGAGAAAGATTTCTATAGCCTTAAAGAATAAACTAAGGCAATACTGATGATGAGCAGTGCAAGAGTGTAGGCAGTGAATTCAAGTAAGGCGGGGAGCATAAAAAATTAAAAAAATATCACTGGAATACTCCCTTTTTTGGCAAGGCCGCGGCAGTATATTGTTGCCTTGGCAGTGAATCTGCACCCCCAAACTCAAACCAAGCATTGTCCTCAATGCTTTATAATGCGTAGGAATAAACGGCAAAACAAAATATGAATTAAGCGCAGCAAGTAAAAACAGTAAAAGCAATTAAAATTGATTTAATGGACAAAGAAATTTTAAAGCGACTCCGAGGAGCTACTTGTAACAATTTTCCTCCGTGGCCTTGATGCCAAATGCTTTGTCCTTGGGGAGGGCGATGGTTGCGCCTTTGCTTGCCTCGGCGGCTGGACTCGAGTGGGTGGGGTCCTTTGCATCGGGGCTTCTACTTCTTCTCCTTCTTCAACATCCGCCATTTCTTCGGTTATCATCACATCCGTTCCTCCTCCCATCGCAGTAGCTCCTCCGGTGTGGTGTGTGCTTGGGCCGGCGGCAGTTGAACTTTGGTGCACATATGCATCTATCTCGGCAGATAGACTATCCATGATAATTGGCGATCTGGGTGGAGTGCTGAAGATGGCCCGTCGCTTGGATGGGCTTCTGCTGACAGATGAGGCCGCGGCAGAATCTGCCGCCCTAGATGGGCCAGCAGCCTGGTATTGGGGCTGAGGGTCCGGATGGAAGAATGGTCTTGGTCCTCCCGGGGCTGGTGTAGTCTCGGTGTAAGGTGCTGCGGTGACGAACATGTTGCTTGGGAACTCCGGGAATTGTACGCCTTGGTCCGGGAAGGCGTGCAACATCATCTGGGCGAGAGTGCCATTGAAGTCCCGTTGGTACTCCATGTACCTTTGTTGTCGAAGATCCATTGCGGCCATTCTCTGCAAGATTTCTTGGTATGGATCTGCTGCGGCAGAGGTGTGAGCAGTACCAGGCATGTCTGCCGTGTACTGGGCCCCGACAGCAGTATCGGCAGTGAACTGCTGCGGTGTTGCCTGGACAAGTTCGACTTGAGTGATCTGCATGACTTTGTGACAGAAATCCCTAGTCCATCCTCGTCTTGGGGGCGTGTATTCATCCGTTTCTTCTATGGGTACACCTGCCGAAACACATAAACCCGTAATCAAGCAAGGGAAATACAATGGTCCTCTATCTTTCTTACCACACTCGTGAATTTCCCGTAGGATGATTTCTCCAACGTTGATGGTTCTCTTGTTGATGATGGATTGGATAAGCACCAATCTCTTGCGATCCACCGTGCTATTGTGTGATGTTGGGATGAGACGTCTTTTGACGAAGGTGTTCCATATCTTGGCCTCCGGCTTCAAGCTTTGCCTTGTTACAGATCCTCGATGGGTACCGGTTTCCCATGGAGTGTTCCCGTAACAAAGGTCGTCTTTGATGAGTTCATAGTCCTCGGCAGTAATATCTTCCAAGAATTCGGTATGGATATCACTGTCTAGGGTGAGGCCGTAGAAGTTGTTGATTGTTTCGGCATCGAGTTGGACCGGCCTGCCGCGGTAGTGAACAAATAGGGAGTCTTTGCTGGGCCCATGAGCGTAGAACTCCCGCACGATCGTGGTGTTTGCCTGGGCAGGTTGCAAACAGAAAGTTTCCCAATTCTGGTACTTAATTCTGTCGTAGAGGTAGTGTTCGATGCCGTAGTTTTCTTCGTCTGTATGTTGGAAACCTTGCTCTTCCCAAAGTTGCCTAGCAATGAAGGATCGGTTGAATCGTTCCTCAACGTTGGCTGGGGCGAATCTTTTGTAAGTTGCCATCAAGAAAGAGAGAATTGAGTTCTTGGAGGTTTTCTTGAAGAGAATCTGAAGATTGTAGAAGGCAGAGAGTAATTGAGAGAGAGATTGTTATGAATACTAAAGAAAGCAAGAAAAATAAGAGTGAATAGTTCAAGAGGAAGGGGGTTCTTATATAGGCCTCGGCCTTGTGACCGTTGAGACCACTAGCCGTTGTAACCGTTTCCTTTTCTGTCGTCTCCTTTTACTGCCGCGACAGGAATCTCGGCAGACTAGCTGTTACACTGTTCTGCCCGTTGGGATTGCTGCGGCCCTGACACTGTTTTATTGCCTCGGCAGAGTTCCTGCTGTGAACTATTTTTCTCTTATTCTTGCTTTTTATTCCTAAATAAAGCACACAAACGAAAAATACTGAAAGCGAAAATAATTAGAAAAAATAAAAATAAACTGCTAATCCTAATATAATAATAAAGAAAAGGGAAGAGGTTAGGTTACTGGTGGAGAGCATGCAAATGCATCTCCCAAAATTATTCTCTCCCTTAGGCCCAAATTATGAATCGGTTGTGGGCCGCTCCTTAGTGCTATCTGTCCATCTATCTTGGGCTTGATTTTCTTGCCAAATATCCTGTCGAGCAGACTGCCCAGGCAAGATATCTTGTTGTCTACTGTGTGGATGGCCTTGCATTCCTCTGGATCGTCATACCTCTTTAGGTTGTGGAATGCGTTGAGTTTGACTTGTTGGTCATTGACCCGCATAGTCAACTCTCCTTTTTCCACGTCAATTAATGTGCGTCCAATTACTAGTATGTCCTCGATTTTGCCTTCAGGTTGCACATAGGATCTATCCGCGAGTTGGAGCATCACTGTTGTAGGCTTCGGCCTTCCAATTCCAAGCTTTTGGAAGATTGATTTAGGCATGAGGTTTATGCTTGCTCCAAGGTCGCATAGGGCCTTTCCTTCATAACTCTTTCCAATCGCACAAGGTATAGTGAAAATCCAGGATCTTTTAATTTTGGTGGCATGCGGTTATGCAGCATTGCCATGCATCCCTCAGTAGCAGCCACTGTCTCAAACTCACCTATTCGTTTTCTCTTGGACACCATGTCCTTTAGGAACTTGGCGTAATTGGGCATTTGTTCAATAGCCTCAACGAATGGTATGTTGATGTGGACTTGCTTCAAGATGTCGAGGAACTTCTTGAATTGTTGATCCTGTTTTTGCTTTTTCAACCTTTGCGGGAAAGGTGGTGGTGGTCTCATCTCATCCAGGGTTTCTTGAATTTGAAATTTTATACCTGGCACCACGGGAGTTGTTGCTGCCTCGACAGGCTGCTCAGGCGCTGCAGTGCTTGCTGCTGGGGCAGTGTTGTCAGCTTCAGTTTGCTCGGCCTCTTTTCTTGCTTGATCTGCTGATTGAGTTTGTCTTTCTGGGATCTTTTCCTTCAGCTGTAGACCACTCCTAGTAGTGATTGCCTTACACTGTTTGTGGTTTATTACCTTAGCAACTTCAGTATTGCTAGGTAGGCCTCCTTATGGTCTAGTGTTTATGTATTGAGCAAACTGCCCAACCTGAGTTTCCAACGTTTTTATGGCCGCTTCTTGATTTTGCAGCCTCATCTCAGTCCTATTCATGAAGGCGTCGATCCTCTTGATGAAATTACTATTTTCTTCCATGTATGACTCGATTTTCATCATGAAGGCCTTTAGCATATTTTCCAATGAATTTACCGGTTGCTGCTGCATCTGCTGTTGCGGCATCGGTTGTTGGACTTGCTGCTGCGGCATTGGCTGCTGAAATCCCGATGGTTGGGTAATTGGGTTTAAGGCATTGTTTGGGTTGCTCCATGATAAGTTTGGATGCCTCTTCCATGAGGGGTTGTATGTGTTGGACATCACATTGTTGCGGTTGTAGTTCCCAACATACATACCAGTTTCTTGATTCATGCAGTCAGCGGAACTGTGGTTTCATCCACATAAGTCACAGTATGAATCAATTACCTTGACCTCACGGGTATTGTGTTGTAACTGTAGGTTTTGCACCATCTTGGTAAGAGAGGCCAATTGTGCTGCCACTGAACTTGATGAATCTAATTCGTTTACCGTGGCTTGGCGTCTTACTCCTCCTCGCCTCGATGTAGGAAACTGGAAGTCATTCCTTGCGAGTTTATTCAAGATTTCAATAGCTTCCTCAGGTGCTTTGTCCAGGAGTGTGCCGTTTGCCGAGGCATCCAACATCATCCTTGTCGGGGCATTTGTGGCGTTGTAAAACATTGTCACTTGTGTCCATAATAGAAATCCATGCAGCGGACACTTGTGCAATAGCTCTCTGTAGCGTTCCCATGCCTCGTACATTGGTTCGTCTTCAGCCTGTCGAAAAGAAGTAATTTCATTACGGATTCTATCGTATAGATTAGTAGGATTAAAGCGAGTAATGAAATCACGGCAAAGTTCACTCCAGGATCCAATAGATCCCGCTGGAATGCTATTTAACCAAGCTTTCGCCCTATCCCTCAGTGAATAGGGGAATAGCTTTAATCGCAAGACATCTTCATGGACTCCTTGGATTTTGAAAGAGTTGAAAATCTCCATGAAGGATTTGAGATGCTGCCTTGCGTCTTCAGTCGCAGACCCACCAAATTGTCCAATTGTGTTTAACATATTGAACATAACAGGTTTAAGTTCAAAATGGGTTGCTTCAATCTCGGGTGTAACGACGCCTGAGTTTAGTCCATTTAAGTCCTCCTCCAAGAAATCTCTGACAGTCAGCTGCCGCGGCCCAGGTGGCGGCGGAAGACCTTCATTGCCGGCAGGTATGTTTTGTCCTACCTGAACTTCTGCCATGACTCCTCGGATTTGTCTCCTCAACCTTAGCCCTGTTCTTTCGATCTCTGGATCTAACTCGTATAAGGGGTTGGTTGGATCTAACTCGTATAAGGGTTGAAATAGTAGAGAGATGGGCTATGATCCAGTTGCGTCATATTGTGGATTTGATTGACTTGTCTCCATCCAATGCAATCGTATATCACTGCCTCGGCAGCACTTCAGTTTTACTGCCTGGGCAGCGATAACACTGTCTGTCGCGGCAATCCCTTGCTCGTGGGCAGACTTTACCAAAGTTCGACAAAGTGTCCTTGAATGACTCCGCTTATCCCTAAGTCAGAGTGTTGTTGATGACTAGTCCTTGATGATACCTCCCGGCGTGAACCAATTATACTCACCAACCAATCTCACACTTCTTTTAGCCGCTGAAACTCTTAACCTATCCCTAGGTCGAGTTAGTATTTCGCGATTGAAACACCGTACTTACCCCTTTCGTGAATCTAACTCTCCCGAGCTTAGATAAATGGATGATCACAATATCCTCTCCCGAGCTCAATTGTGAACAAGGAATAACAAAGGATAAGCAAACCTTGATAATCTTTATTGCATTGAATGAAAGACAAAGTACAATCTCCTCTCACAAATACTCTACAACCTTCACCTAATCCCTAAGAAGGTTTAGAACATGATGGAGAGGAAAGAAACAAGAGTAGAAGTCGGCTCTCTCCCTCGATATTTCGTTTTTTAATACATTGGGTGGCTAGGTTCTTATATAGGCTAGACCTAGGGCAAACCTTTCCTAAGTAGAATACAACTTGGAGTAGGGAACAAGTCAAGTACAAAATAATAATATATTTCCAAGTTTATATTCGGCTAAGGAGCTTTCCCGCGTGGTCTTCCTTTGGGCTTTTCCTTGTGCTAGCCAGCTCCGATTCATGGGCTTCAAGTCCAGACACGTTCCTTGGATTTTTGTCTTTCCATCGCCTATAATCTTGCTTCCTGCCTTTCTGCTGCTGCCTCGACATCAGGTTCTGCCTCGACCTTGTCCCTGCCGCGGCTGGTTCTCCTGCACAGATATGAAAACGCAGTAAAACGTGCCTTTTTTCTGAAAATATTATCTATATGAGCATACTTCTAAATATATCACACTGAGTGCATGCATTGGTCCAAGTGGGTGCATATTTGGTACTTAATGCCCATAAAAGGAGTAAAAAATGATAGTGTGTTGAGCACTTATCAACGGGGATCAAGGCTTACTTGCAATCACGGTCGGGAAAATCAAAGCTTCTCTCTACAAGCATCTTTGGAGAGTTGGAGCGTATCACATGCACGCTTTAAATCGAACAAACTCGCCACAAAATGATATTCACTGAAACTACATGAGTTAAAATAGTTAATTATAGGCTTCTGAATTTGATTAAACCACTTAATCTCAAATTGATATCACATTACTCGGTTTAAATTACAATGTGTTCACTATAAAGCTCATTTAGATACCCATACTTTAAAACTAACAAAATGGTCGTAAAATAAGAATTAATCAAATTTCCTAAGTTCAAATAGTTAATTATGAGCTTTTGAACAAAAATATACAACTTAATCTCAATTTTAAGAGCATTTTACTCGATTAAATTTTAAACGAGTTCACTAGAAAACCCAATTAGATATGCACGCTTTAAATCGAACAAACCGACCACAAAATGAGATTGAATCAAACTACATAAGTTCAAATAGTTAAATATAGGCTTTTGAATATGATTATACCACTTAATCTCAAATTCAGAGCACTTTACTCGATTTAAATTCCAATGTGTTTACAATAAAACTTATTAGATATACACACTTTAAATCTAACAAAACTGTCACAAAATAAATATAAATCAAATTTCATGAGTTCAAATAGTTAATTATGGGCTTTGAACCAAATTATACAACTTAATCTCAATTTTAGAGCATTTTACTCATTTAAATTTCTAACGGGTTCACTAAAAAGCCCAATTAGACATGCACAATTTAAATCGAACAAACCGAGCACAAGATGAGATTGAATCAAACTACATAATTTGAATTGTTAATTATAGGCTTTTGAATATGATTAAACCACTTAATCTCAAATTCAAAGAACTTTATTTGGTTTAAATTTCAATGTTTTTACTTTGAAACTCATTAGATATACACACTTTAAACTTAACAAAACGATCGCAAAATAAGTATAAATCAAATTTCATGAGTTTAAATAGTTAACTATGGGCCTTTGAAACAAAGTATACAACTTGGTCTTTATTTTAGAGAATTTTACTCAGTTAAATTTCTAATGAGTTTACCAAAAAACTCAATTAGACATGCACGCTTTAATTCCAACAAACAGACCATAAAATGAGATTCAATCAAACTACATACGTTCAAATTTTTAATTATGGGCTTTTGAATATGATTAAACCATTTAATCTCAAATTATGATCACTTTATTCGGTTTAAATTACAAAGTGTTCACTATAAAGCTCATTTAGATATTGATGTGAGCATGACTACGTTCCTTACGTTATTTTCCACAACCTTATTGAGACCGTTTGATTGAGGCAAGTTGTTTACATTCGAGAAGCTTCAAGAAGCTTATTCTTTCTTAATATAGGATGTTCAAACAAAGATCATATTTATAGAGGTGTATTTCAACCTGAAGGAGGAACCTCCACCATCATGAAGATCTTCAAGGATATTTCTAAGGGAGTTATTCCTTATTCCATATTTTACATATGCATGAATTTCCATGAGCAATTAAAGTTTTCATAAAATTACATTGCATTCAATAAACATGTTCTTCATTAAAGTGCATGGAGGGAGATGAATAATCACATCAAATTGGAATTTGGGACATCTTGATCATTATTTTCGAATAGGATAAAAGCTGATTTGAGTCTTGAAGTCTTCTTGAAATTTATTCCTTTACTTCTTAGCTTTCCAACGCAATTTGAATTACCTCAATCCGATATCGAGAGCTTAAGATATGGTCGATTTACTGAAGACAGTACAAGCTGTAATTTTATTACAGGAAAATGATGCATGAGAGACAAACAAATAATGTCCATCATTATCATCATTTGGAGAGTCTTTTCATATTCTACAAGGTGACATGCAATGAAGGTCTACTTTATTCTCTTCATCGAGGCAATTCAAGTAGGATAATTACATGGAGATGAGCTTGGAATTGCAAGCGACATTTTCCTTTGGACATACATGATGTCCACATACAACATATGTTGTCCTCGTCCATTCTACATGAGTGAGAAAGCTATGGAAGTGCAAGAGTCTTCTCCATTAGATGTATATGAGTCTAGATTCATCCTAGATAATGTTAAATCATACAAGACTCTTGGTATTTTTAGCCATTATGAGGAAAGATGTGAAACAATGCATTCATGAGTTTTTATTAGCATTGAGATTAAGAAATTATCTCCTTTGTAAGACTCTTCATATCTAGCCTATGGTTACTATAAATAGGTTGTCTATTCCATTGTAAAGGGGATAACTTTGATCATATATTAAACTTTGAGAGTGTTCTCTTTTTATTGTTCTACAAGAACTTTATCGGATTCAAGTAGATTCTTGTGGCATTCTATCCATTTAATTCTTTTATAGCGTTGGTTCCTAGCTATCTATAGCTAGTGGGTCACGTTCCATCCTCTATCACTTCAATTCCACCATTTTATATTGTTGGTTCTTAGCTCTATATAGCTAACGGGTCACAATTCATCATCCTTGTTAAATCTACAAAACCCACATCACCACTACTATCTTCCGCGTTCATATTTTCTTGACAATCCTAATTGTCAAGGCAACTAACTGCCCATGAAAAACGCTACTTAAAGCTCTTACTCGAACCACGATCTGACAACACATATATGATTCAAAATTTCACAATCAGGATCATATCATTTGGAATCAGAGCTATGGTGGTTCAGTAAGTTGAGTTAATGGAGAAAAGCCAAATTACATGTGCTAAAGATGTCTCAAATTTTCACAAAATCTAATGTTTATACAAGTGATGAAGTACTAGATTTTTCACCAGATTTTCAATTTCTGGATTTCAATCGTGAGATACAGAGATTGTTCCAAAAGCACTTTGACCCAATCACAAAGAAATTGGATCGAATAATTAAAAGACATTCTTCTTCAAAACCTCTTCCATCGAAGGTTAAAAGGCAAGAAAAGTTGCGAAACGATGTTCGACCTTGTTCTAAATCGACACCCAATTTGAGCAACAAATCTTGCAAGAAGGATTTTAATTTTCAAACAAGAAACAATGTCAAAAGTTCAACACAAAGTGAGACAAGAATTTCTACATATTGCAATCTAGAAAATTTAGCTCGTCTTCAAGAGTGTTTGGACAATTTTGTCAAAGAAATATGATTGCAAGAGCAACTAGAAAAAGAATTTGTTGGAAAAAAGAGAAAGAAACAAAAGTGGTAAAAGACATTGAGAGTGAAGAAAAAGAGTTTTAGGAAAAAGAGAAAAAAGATTTTGAAAGAAAAACAAAAAGAGAGTGAAAGTGAAAAAGAATTTCAAAAAGAAAATGAGAGTGAAAAGAATGAGTTTGGAAAAGAAATTATTTGTGCAAAAAAGAAATAGTGAAATTTCATTTTACACTAACTTTAATCATTCTTCTTTTATTCTTGATTTTTCATTGTCACAGGATTGCAGAATGATAAATTCAATGTCACCGGTGTTTGGGAAGAGGACACATCCCGAGTCAATGTCCTAATCGCAGCACCATGATTCTTAAAGGAAAAGGAAGATTTGTTACCAATTATGTTCCAGAAAAAGAGATCATAAAAGAAACAAAAACTGAAAAGCCACCACGAGGAGTTCAAAAACACTTCTCTATCTATGGAAAAGACTTCTTTTATTTGGTGATGAAGAACATTTTCCCCAAAGATGCTTGCAATTTTGGGATGAACCATTTTCAAGGGCGAGAAACTAATTCGAAGTATTCTACCTATGGTAAAGGATCGTTCTTGTTTTGTAATAACGTTCGTTCTTTTATCGACATTTTTGATTCAAGGACGAATCAACTTAAAGAGGGAGAGAATAATGTGAGCACGACTACATTCCTTACATTATTTTCTACAACCTTATTGAGACTGTTTGATCGAGGCAAGTTTTTTACATTCGAGAAGCTTCAAGAAGCTTATTCTTTCTTAATATGTGATGTTCAAACAAAGATCATATTTATAGAGGTGTATTTCAACCCGAAGGAGGAACCTCGACCATCATGAAGACCTTCAAGGATATTTCTAAGAGAGTTATTCCTTATTCCATATTTTACTTATGCATGAATTTGAATGAGAAATTAAAGTTTGCATAAAATTACATTGCATTCAATAAACATGTTCTTCATTAAAGTTCATGGAGGGAGATGAACAATCACATCAAATTGGAATATGAGACATCTTGATCATTATTTTCGAACAGGATAAAAGCTGATTTGAGTCTTGAAATCTTCTTGAATTTTATTCCTCTACTTCTTAGCTTTCCAACGCAATTTGAATCACCTCAATCCGATATCGAGAGCTTAAGATATGGTCGATTTACTGAAGACAGTACAGATTGTAATTTTATTACGGGAAAATGATGCATGAGAGACAAATAAATAATGTTCATCATTATCATCATTTGGAGAGGCTTTTCATATTCTAAAAGGAGACATACAATGAAGGTCTACTTTATTCTCTTCATCAAGGCAATTCAAGTGGGATAATTACATGGAGATGAGCTTGGAATTGCAAGAGACATTTTCCTTTGGACATACAGGATGTCCACATACAACATATGTTGTCTTCATCCATTCTACATGAGTGAGAAAGCCATGGAAGTGCAAATCTCCATTAGATGTATATGAGTCTAGATTCATTCTAGATAATGTTAAATCATACAAGACTCTTGGTATTTTTAGCCATTATGAGGAAAGATGTGAAACAATGCATTCATGAGTTTTTATTAGCATTGAGATTAAGAAACTATATGAGTTTTTATTAGCATTGAGATTAAGAAACTATCTCCTTTGTAAGACTCTTCATATCTAGCCTGTGGTTACTATAAATAGGTTGTAAATTTTGATTTAAGATCATTTTGAGGTAGTTTTATTGGGATTAAAACATGTCAGTCTAAATGGGCTTTCTAGTGAACTCGTTCGAATTTTAACCGAGTAAAAAGCTAGATATTTTAGATAAAGCTGTATAATTTTGTTCAAAAGCTCATAATTAACTATTTTATATCTTAAAGTTTGATTTAGAATCATTTGGTTGTCGTTTTATTGGGATTAAATGTTCATGTCTAAATGGGCTTTATAGAAAAGCTGTTCGAATTTTAGCCGAGTAAAAAACTAAAAAATTGAGATTATGTTATATAATTAGTTTTAAAAGTCCATAATTAACTATTTTAACTCATAAAATTTGATTTAAAATCATTTTGTGGTCGTTTTATTGGGATTAAAACGTGTAAGTCTAAATGAGCTAAATAGTGAACCCGTTCGAATTTTAACCAAGTAAAAAGCTAGAAATTTTAGATTAAGCTGTATAATTTTGTTCTAAAGACCATAATATACTACTTGAACTCATAAAATTTTATTTAATATCATTTGGTTAACGTTTTGTTGGGATTAAAACGTGCATGTCTATATAGGCTTTATAGAGAATCCGTTCGAATTTTAACCGAGTAAAAAGCTGAATAATTCAGATTATGTTGTATAATTAGGTTCAAAAGTTCATAATTAACTATTTGAACTCATAAAATTTGATCTAATATCATTTTGCGGTCGTTTGATTGGGATTAAAACGTGCATGTTTAAATGGGATTCATAGTGAACCCGTTCGAATTTTAACCGAGTAAAAAGCTAGAAATTTTAGATTAAGCTGTATAATTTTGTTCAAAAACCCACAATTGACTATTTTTACTCTTAAAATTTGATTTAAAATCATTTTATTTTCCTTTTGTTGGGATTAAAACATGCATGTTTAAATTGGCTTTATAGAGAATTCGTTCGAATTTTAACTGAGTAAAAAGCTAAAAAATTGAGATTATGTTGTATAATTAGGTTAAAAAGTTCGTAATTAACTATTTGAACTCATAAAATTTGATTTAATATCATTTTGCGGTCGTTTTATTGGGATTAAAACCTACATGTCTAAATTGGCTTTATAGAGAATCCGTTTGATTTTTAACCGAATAAAACGCTAAAAATTTGAGACTATGTTGTATAATAAGGTTCAAAAGTACATAATTAACTATTTGAACTCATAAAATTTGATTTAAAATCATTTTACGGTCGTTTATTGGGATTAAAATGTGTAAGTCTAAATGAACTCTATAGTGAACCCGTTCGAATTTTAACGGAGTAAAAAGCTAGAAATTTGAGATTAAGCTTTATAATTTTGTTCTAAAGCCCATAGTAAACTACTTGAACTCATAAAATTTTATTTACTATCATTTGGTTGACGTTTTGTTGGGATTAAAACGTGCATGTTTATATGGGCTTTATAGAGAAGCCATTCGAATTTTAACCGAGTAAAAAGCTGAAAAATTGAGATTATGTTGTATAATTAGGTTCAAAAGTCCATAATTAAATATTTGAACTTATAAAATTCGATTTTTAACATCATTTTTTGGTCGTTTTATTGGGATTAAAACGTGCATGTCTAAATGGGCTTTATAGTGAACCCGTTTGAATTTTAACCGAGTAAAAAGCTAGAAATTTTAGATTAAATTATATAATTATGTTCAAAAGACCATAATAAACTACTTGAACTCATAAAATTTTATTTAATATCATTTGGTTAACGTTTTATTGGGAATAAAATGTGCATGTTTAAATGGGTTTTATAGAGAATCCGTTCGAATTTTAACCGAGTAAAAAGCTAAAAATTGAGATTATGTTGTTTAATTACCTTAAAAAGTCCATAATTAACTATTTGAACTCATAAAATTTGATTTAAAATCATTTTGCGGTCTTTTTATTGGGATTAAAACGTGTAAGTCTAAATGAGCTATATACTGAACCCGTTCAAATTTTAACCGAGTAAAAAGCTGAAAATTTTAGATTAAGCTGTATAATTTTGTTCTAAAGCCCATAATAAACTACTTGACTCATAATTTTATTTACTATCATTTGGTTGATGTTTTGTTGGGATTAAAACGTCCATGTATATATGGGTTTTATAGAGAAGCCGTTCGAATTTTAACCGAGTAAAAGCTGAAGAATTGAGATTATGTTGTACAATTAGGTTCAAAAGTCCATAATTAAATATTTGAACTTATAAAATTTGATTTAATATCATTTTACGATCGTTTTATTGGGATTAAAACGTGCATGTCTAAATGGGCTTTATAATGAACCCGTTTGAATTTTAGCCGAGTAAAAAGCTAAAAATTTTAGATTAAGTTGTATAATTATGTTCAAAAGACCATAAAAAACTCTTGAACTCATAAAATTTTATTTAATATCATTTGGTTGACGTTTTATAGAGATTAAAATGTGCATGTTTAAATGGGAATATAGAGAATCCGTTCAAATTTTAACCGAGTAAAAAGCTAAAAAATTGAGATTATGTTTTTAATTAGCTTCAAAAGTCCATAATTAACTATTTGAACTCATAAAATTTGATTTAAAATCATTTTGCGTTCGTTTTATTGGGATTAAAACGTGTAAGTCTAAATGAGCTATATAGTGAACCCGGTCAAATTTTAACCGAGAAAAAAGCTAGAAATTTTAGATTAAATTATATAATTATGTTCAAAAGACAATAATAAACTAATTGAACTCATAAAATTTTATTTACTATCATTTGGTTGACGTTTTGTTGGGATTAAAACGTGCATGTTTATATGGGCTTTATAGAGAAGCCGTTCGAATTTTAACCGAGTAAAAAGCTGAAAAATTGAGATTATGTTGTATAATTAGGTTCAAAAGTCCATAATTAAATATTTGAACTTATAAAATTTGATTTAATATCATTTTACGGTCGTTTTATTGGGATTAAAATGTGCATGTCTAAATGGGCTTTATAGTGAACCCTTTTGAATTTTAACCGAGTAAAAAGCTAAAAATTTTAGATTAAGTTGTATAATTATGTTCAAAAGACCATAAAAAACTACTTGAACTCATAAAATTTTATTTAATATCATTTGGTTGACGTTTTATTGAGATTAAAATGTGCATGTTTAAATGAGAATATAGAGAATCCGTTCGAATTTTAACCGAGTAAAAAGCTAAAAAATTGAGATTATGTTTTTAATTAGCTTCAAAAGTCCATAATTAACTATTTGAATTCATAAAATTTTATTTAAAATCATTTTGCGTTCGTTTTATTGGGATTAAAACGTGTAAGTCTAAATGATCTATATAGTGAACCCGGTCGAATTTTAATGGAGTAAAAAGCTGAAAATTTTAGATTAAGTTGTATAATTCTATTCTAAAGCCCATAATAAACTACTTGAACTAATAAAATTTTATTTACTATCATTTGGTTGACGTTTTGTTGGGATTAAAACGTGCATATTTATATGGGCTTTATAGAGAAGCCATTCGAATTTTAATCGAGTAAAAAGCTGAAAAATTGAGATTATGTTGTATAATTAGGTTCAAAAATCCATAATTAAATATTTGAACTTATAAAATTCGATTTAACATCATTTTTCGGTCGTTTTATTGGGATTAAAACGTGCCTCTCTAAATGGGCTTTATAGTGAACCCGTTTGAATTTTAACTGAGTAAAAAGCTAGAAATTTTAGATTAAATTATATAATTATGTTCACAAGACCATAATAAACTACTTGAACTCATAAAATTTTATTTAATATCATTTGGTTGACGTTTTATTGGGAATAAAATGTGCATGTTTAAATGGGTTTTATAGAGAATCCGTTCGAATTTTAACCGAGTAAAAAGCTAAAAATTGAGATTATGTTGTTTAATTACCTTAAAAAGTCCATAATTAACTATTTGAACTCATAAAATTTGATTTAAAATTATTTTGCGGTCTTTTTATTGGGATTAAAACCTGTAAGTCTAAATGAGCTATATACTGAACTAGTTTAAATTTTAACCGAGAAAAAACTGGAAATTTTAGATTAAGCTGTATAATTCTGTTCTAAAGCCCATAATAAACTACTTGAACTCATAAAATTTTATTTACTATCATTTGGTTGATGTTTTGTTGGGATTAAAACGTCCATGTATATATGGGTTTTATAGAGAAGTCGTTCGAATTTTAACCGAGTAAAAAGCTGAAAAATTGAGATTATGTTGTATAATTAGGTTCAAAAGTCCATAATTAAATATTTGAACTCATAAAATTTGATTTAATATCATTTTCTGGTCGTTTTATTGGGATTAAAACGTGCAAGTCTAAATGGGCTTTATAGTGAACCCGTTTGAATTTTAACCGAGAAGAAAGCTAGAAATTTTAGATTAAATTATATAATTATGTTCAAAAGACAATAATAAACTACTTGAACTCATAAAATTTTATTTAATATCATTTGGTTGATGTTTTATTGGGATTAAAATGTTCATGTTTAAATGGGCTTTATATAGAATCCGTTTTGAATTTTAACCGAGTAAAAAGCTAAAAAAATTGAGATTATGTTGTTTAATTACCTTAAAAAGTCCATAATTAACTATTTGAACTCATAAAATTTGATTTAAAATTATTTTGCGATCGTTTTATTGGGATTAAAACGTGTAAGTGTAAATGAGCTATATAGTGAACCTGTTCGAATTTTAACCGAGTAAAAAATTGGAAATTTTAGATTAAGCTGTATAATTATGTTCAAAAGTCCATAATTAAATATTTGAACTTATAAAATTCGATTTAATATCATTTTGCGGTCGTTTTATTGGGATTAAAACGTGCATGTCTAAATGGGCTTTATAGTGAACCTGTTCGAATTATAACCGAGTAGAAAGCTAGAAATTTGAGATTAAGTTGTATAATTATGTTCAAAAGCCCATAATTAACTATTTTTACTCTTAAAATTTGATTTAAAATATTTTTGTTTTCCTTTTGTTGGGTTTAAAACGTGCATGTCTAAATAGGCTTTATAGAGAATTCGTTCAAATTTTAAGCGAGTAAAAAGCTAAAAAATTGAGATTATGTTGTCCATAATTAACTATTTGAATTCTTAAAATTTGATTGAATATCATTTTGTGGTCATTTTGTTCGGATAAAAACGTGCATGTCTAAATGGGTTTACAATGACCCGTTCGAATTTTAACTGAGTAAAAAGCTAGAAATTTAAGATTAAGCTGTATAATTTTGTTCAAGACCCATAAATAACCATTGTTACTCTTAAAATTTAATCTAAAATCATTTTGCGATCGTTTTATTGGGATTAAAACGTGCATGTCTAAAAGGGCTTTATAGTGAATCCGTTCGAATTTTAACTTAGTAAAAAGCTAGAAATTAGAGATTAAGTTGTATAATTTTGTTATAAAGCCCATAATAAACTACTTGAACTCATAAAATTTTATTTAATCTCATTTTGTTGACGTTTTATTGGGATTAAAACGTGCATGTCTAAATAGGCTTTATAATGAACCCATTCGAATTTTAACCGAGTAAAAACCTAGAAATTTGAGATTAAGTTGTATAATTTTGTTAAAAAGCCCATAATTAACTATTTTTACTCTTAAAATTTGATTTAAAATCATTTTGTTTTCCTTTAGTTGGGATTAAAACGTGCATGGCTAAATGGGGTTTACAGAGAATTCGTTCGAATTTTAACAGAGTAAAAAGTTGAAAAATTGAGATTATGTTGTATAATTAGGTTCAAAAGTTCAAAATTAATTATTTAAACTCATAAAATTTTATTTAAAATCATTTTGCGTTCGTTTTATTGGGATTAAGATGTGTATGTCTAAATGAGCTTTATAGTGAACCCGTTCGAATTTTAACGGAGTAAAAAGCTAGAAATTTTAGATTAAGCTGTATAATTTTTTCTAAAGCCCACAATAAACTACTTGAACCCATAAAATTTTATTTAATATCATTTGGTTGATGTTTTGTTGGGATTAAAACGTGCATGTCTAAATGGGCTTTATAATGATCTCGTTCGAATTTTAACTGAGTAAAAAGCTAGAAATTCCAGATTAAGCTCTTTAATTTTGTACAAAAGCCCATAATAAACTATTTTAACTCTTAAAATTTGATTTAAAATCATTTTTTTGTCCTTTTGTTGGGATTAAAACATGCATGTTTAAATGGCTTTATAGAGAATTCGTTCGAATTTTAACAGAGAAAAAAGCTGAAAATTGAGATTATGTTGTATAATTAGGCTCAAAAGTCCATAATTAACTATTTGAACTCATAAAATTTGATTTAATATCATTTTGCGATTTTTTTATTTGGATTAAAACGTGCATATCTAAATGAGCTTTATGGTGATCCTGTTAGAATTTTAACAAATTAAAAAGCTAGAAATTTGAGATTAAGCAGTATAATTTTGTTCAAAAGCCCATAATTAACTATTTTTACTCTTAAAATTTGATTTAAAATCATTTTGTTGTTCTTTTGTTGAGATTAAAACGTGCATGTCTAAATGGGCTTTATAGAGAGTCCGTTCGAATTCTAATCGAGTAAAAAGTTAAAAAAAATTGAGATTATGTTGTATAATTAGGTTCAAAAGTCCATAATTAACTATTTGAACTCTTAAAATTTGATTTTAAATCATTTTGCAGTCGTTTTATTGGGATTGAAACGTGTAAGTCTAAATGAGCTTTATAGTAAACCCGTTCGAATTTTAATGGAGTAAAAAGCTAGAAATTTGAGCTTAAGCTGTATATTTTTGTTCAAAAACAAATAATTAACTATTTTTACTCTTAAAAGTTGATTTAAAATCATTTTGTTATCCTTTTGTTGGAACTAAAACGTGCATGTCTAAATAGGCTTTATAGAGAAACCATTCGAATTTTAACCGAGTAAAAAGCTCAAAAATTAAGATTATGTTGTATAATTAGTTTAAAAAGTTTATAATTAACTATTTTAACTAATAAAATTTAATTTAATATCATTTCGCTGTCGTTTTATTTGGATTAAAACGTGTAATTCTAAATGTTGTATAATTAGGTTCAAAAGTCCATAATTAACTATTTGAACTCTTAAAATTTGATTTAATATCATTTTTTGATCGTTTTATTGGGATTAAAACGTGCATGTCTAAATGGGCGTTATAGTGAACCCGTTCGAATTTTAACCTAGTAAAAAGCTAGAAAATTGAGATTAAGCTGTATAATTTAGTTCAAAATCCCGTAATTAACTATTTTTACTCTTAAAATTTGATTTAAAATCATTTTGTTGTCCTTTTGTTGGGATTAAAAAGTGCATGTCTAAATGGGTTTTATAGAGAAACCGTTCGAATTTTAACCGAGTAAAAAGCTGAAAATTTGAGATTATGATTTATAATTAGGTTCGAAAGTTCATAATTAACTATTTGAACTCATAAAATTTGATTTAATATCATTTTGCAGTCATTTTATTGAGATTAAAACGTGCATGTCTAAATGGGCTTTTATAGTGAATCCGTTCTAATTTTAATCGATTAAAAACCTAGAAATTTAAGATTTAGCTATATAATTTTGTTCAAAAACCCATAATTAACTGTTTTTACTCTTCAATTTTTATTTAAAATCATTTTGTTGTCCTTTTGTTGGGATTATAACATGCATATCTAAATGGGCGTTATGGAGAATCCGTTCGAATTTTAATTGAGTAAAAAGCTGAAAAATAGAGATTATGTTTTATAATTAGGTTCAAAAGTCCATAATTAACTATTTGAACTCATAAAATTTGATTTAATATATTTTTTCGGTCGTTTTATTGGGATTAAAACATGTAGGTCCAAATGGGCTTTATAGTGAACCCATTAGAATTTTAACCGAGTAAAAAGCTAGAAATTTTAGATTAAAATATATAATTTTGTTCAAAAGCCCAGAATTAACTATTTTTACTCTTAAAATTTGATTTAAAATATTTTTTTGTCCTTTTGTTGGGATTAAAATGTGCATGTCTAAATGGGCGTTATAGAGAATCCGTTCGAATTTTAACAGAGTAAAAAACTGAAAAATAGGGATTATGTTTTATAATTAGGTTCAAAAGTCCATAATTAACTATTTGAACTCATAAAATTTGATTTAATATCTTTTCTCAGTCGTTTTATTGGGATTAAAACATGTAGCTCCAAATGGGCTTTATAGTGAACCCATTCGAATTTTAATCGAGTAAAAAGCTAGAAATTTTAGATTAAACTGTATAATTTTGTTCAAAAGCCCATAATTAACTATTTTTACTCTTAAAATTTGATTTAAAATAATTTTTTTGTCCTTTTGTTGGGATTAAAATGTCATGTCTAAATGAGCGTTATAGAGAATCCGTTCGAATTTTAACAGAGTAAAAAGCTGAAAAATAGAGATTATGTTTTATAATTAGGTTCAAAAGTCCATAATTAACTATTTTAACTCATGAAATTTGATTTAATATCTTTTTTCGGTCGTTTTATCGGGATTAAAACATGTAGCTCCAAATGGGCTTTATAGTGAACCCATTCGAATTTTAACCAAGTAAAAAGCTAGAAACTTTAGATTAAACTGTATAATTTTGTTCAAAAGCCCATAATTAACTATTTTTACTCTTAAAATTTGATTTAAAATCATTTTGTTGTCCTTTTGTTGGGATTACAACGTGCATGTCTAAATGGGCGTTGTAGAGAATCCGTTCGAATTTTAACCTAGTAAAAAGCTGAAAAATTGAGATTATGTTGTATAATTAGGTTCAAAAGTCCATAATTAACTATTTGAGCTCATAAAAATTGATTTAATATCATTTTGTGGTCGTTTTATTGGGATTAAATAATGTAAGTCTAAATGGGCTTTATTGTGAACCCGTTTATATCTTAATAGAGTAAAAAGCTAGAAATTTGAGATTAAGTTGTATAATTTTGTTCTAAACCCATAATAAACTACTTGAACTCATGAAATTTTATTTTCTATCATTTGGTTGACTTTTTGTTGGGATTAAAATGTGCATGTCTATATGGGCTTTATAGAGAAGCAGTTCGAATTTTAACCGAGTAAAAAGCTGAAAAATCGATATTATGTTGTATAATTAGGTTCAAAAGTCCATAATTAACTATTTGAATTCATAAAATTTGATTTAATATCATTTTGCGGTCGATTTATTGGGATTAAAAAGTGCATGTCAAAATTGGATTTATAGTGAACCCATTCGAATTTTAACCAAGTAAAATGCTAGAAATTTTAGATTAAGCTGTATAATTTTTTCTAAAGCCCACAATAAACTACTTGAACCCATAAAATTTTATTTAATATCATTTGGTTGATGTTTTGTTGGGATTAAAACTTGTACGTCTAAATGGGCTTTATAGTGAACCCGTTCGAATTTTAACCAAGTAAAAAGCTAGAAATTTTAGATTAAGCTGTATAATTTTGTTCAAAAACCCATAATTAACTATTTTTACTCTTAAAATTTGATTTAAAATCATTTTTTTGTCCTCTTGTTGGGATTAAAACATGCATGTCTAAATGGGCGTTATAGAGAATCCGTTCGAATTTTAACCGAGTAAAAAGTTGAAAAATAGAGATTATGTTGTATAATTAGGTTCAAAAGTCCATAATTAACTATTTGAACTCAAAAAAATTGATTTAATATCATTTTGTTGTTGTTTTATTGGGATTAAAACATGTAGGTCCAAATGGGCTTTATAGTGAACCCGTTCGAATTTTAATCGAGTAAAAAGCTAGAAATTTTTGATTAAGATGTATAATTTTGTTCAAAATTAGTTAACTATTTTTACTTTTAAAATCATTTTGTTGTCCTTTTGTTGGGATTAAAACGTGCATGTCTAAATGGGCGTTATAGAGAATCCGTTCGAATTTTAACCGAGTAAAAAGCTGAAAAATAGAGATTATGTTTTTTAATTAGGTTCAAAAATCCATAATTAACTATTTGAACTCATAAAATTTGATTTAATATCTTTTTTTGGTCGTTTTATTGGGATTAAAACGTGCATGTCTAAATGGGCGTTATAGAGAATCCGTTCGAATTTTAACCGAGTAAAAAGCTAGAAATTGAGATTATGTTGTATAATTAGGTTCAAAAGTCCATAATTAGGTTCAAAAGCTGAGATTGTTAATGCTCTTGCATTAATGGTTGTAAAGTCTTTGAGTTTTTTTATAATTAATTATGATAGTTTTTTTATATGATAAATATCATAAAATGTAGTTCTGTAATCAACATTTACACACTTGATTATTGATTGGTTGCAACATATTTCTTGTCGATCAATTCTCTGTGATCAATTCTCTGTAATCAATTCGTACTGAATTGAGGATATATATATATATATATATATATGACATGGGCATGTTGTTGTGCCTATATCCTCCTTGGTAGCTTGCTCTTCTCAAATTTCTACCTTTTTTTTAATTATGCCAATCGATTTCTTGTGATGAGTTATTAATTCGGTTTTATCAGAGAATATGGTGAAATTCGACTTTGAATATGATTTGATTTATGGATTTGGTTTTATTTAAGGTATTTACATGTCAGTATTGGAGATATTGCGGGACTTTGAGTTCGATATCAAAGCGTTCGAGTAGAGTTTTAACACGGCAAGAAAATGCTTGCATAATTCGTTGCAATGTATAATGACTAATTATTCACAAAAGAAGAAAAAAAAAAAAGAAGAAGAATGAGCCAGTTAAAACTAAATGCATGGTCAGAAAAATGAACGACTTGCAAGGTCTTTTGAGACCCAAAAATAAAAGATAATACTTTTATGTTAAAATTTGGTTATACTTGATACCGATTGAAATTTTTTGTAGTATTGTGTTATAAAACGACAGAACTTCCCTTGAGGTGATTGAATGACTGAAACACTCTTGATAATAAAAATGATATGAGAATTTACAATTGATCTGATAATATAAGTATCTCATATGAAAACCTTGAATCACTAAGGAGGTTATGGTAACAAGGCTTAAATCGTCGAGACTGTTTTATGCTTTGATCTTCTCAAATTTTAAATAAATTTCCGAAGTTTAATTTTGAAAAAAAAAATATTATTTCTATGCATGAATTAAACAAAGCAACATAAATTACTGAATGAACAAAAATCATTAAAAAGGTTTAGAATCACTAATAAAACTAAATTGATTGGAGTAAACGAGATGAGCGAAAAGACGGAAGTATCTGGGCACTAAAAATTTCTAAATTAATATAAAGAAAGAGATCAACCCTTAAGATCTGAATTATTACGGAAGGTCTGAAATGAATGAACTGTTGGTAAGTAATGAAAGTATCTGAACGACTGAATCACTATTGAGTACTTAAATGATTGAAACAACTACGTGATGTGAGTATTAGTGGCATATTAATAAGAGTTTAAGATGTATTCGACACTCCGTGCCCCCTATATTCGTCACCTTATTGCGATGCCTATATCCGACACTTCGCGTCGCCTGTATTCGTCACTTTATTGTGATGCCTGTATTCGACACTTCTTGTCGCCCGTATTCGTCACCTTATTGTGATGCCGGTATCCAACACTTCGTGTCGCCTGTATCGTCACTTTATTGTGATGCCTGTATTTGACACTTCGTGTCGCCCATATTCGTCACCTTATTGTGACACCTGTATCCGACACTTCGTGTCGCTTGTATTCGTCACTTTATTATGATGCTTGTATTCGACACTTCATGTCTCCCATATTCGTCACCTTATTATGACGTCTGTATTCGACACTTTGTGTCGCTCGTATTCATCACTTTATTATGATGCTTGTATGTCGCCCGTAAATGGTAGTACTTTATACCACACGACTCATACCTTAATCATTTGATATTTACCTTGGGTTATACGATTTCATGAAATGAAGTGTGATTTAAAGTCAAAGAATATTATATTTCTGAAAGTATCATGTTTTATTAAGTATTTTTATATATGATACTTTCTTTATGTCTCACTAGTTTATACTTAACATGTATTTTGGATATATATATATATATATATAATCGAAATAGTAGTGGAGTTTTGCACCAATATCTCTTTTGGGAGGAGATTCTACTTTGACAGGTTATTTTCGGAATATGCGACGTCTTGATTTTGCATAAGATTAGTGACATGTACAAAATAATCTATCTATTTTTGTCAACTACTTAAATTAGACTACCTTGAATTGGTTATGTTTATGCATGTTAAATGATATATGATATTCTTAATTTCTGTGTATCTTGTTAGAATATATGTTCAGTGAACGAATATGGAAAGGAGTGTTACACATGGTCCCTAACTAGGCTAATTCCTTCTACATAGGTTCTTGGTCTCCCACTAAGATAATCTCGCTTGTACTCGATTCTTATGCCTCAACTAGGGTAATCTCGCATGTATTCGGTTATTATGCTTAGGCTCGAGTAATCCCATCTGTATTTAGTTCCTATGCTTCTGCTAGGGTAATCCTACCTATAATATAAGTTATACTTTTAGGATGATACCCATACCATATGAGCTCACTTCAAGCTGACACATGATGGTTATGTTGGTAGTAGTTTTTATTGTCTACTCTTGCCATGTTAAAATTTCGGTAATTGTTTGAAAACATATGTCTATTACCCTTGATATAAAATTCGTTGGAACACACTAAACTCCTTGACTCAATTCTCGTAATCTACATATTTCTTGTCTTTCTAATCATCTGAATAGGTATATTGTCTGGTTTCAATTTATCAAATCAGTAACAACACGTTACCTTTAAGTCTTACAACGATATGAAGTTTATCTCACTTATGGGGTATGTAGATACTAAATTATTATTTTTTAAAGAAAAGGGCCTCATTAAAAAAACCTATAGCCAGTCACCTCGAGAAGTGAGTAGGCCCCTATGGGGAAAAGAGTACCCATGGTATTATTGAGAAGAAGAGGAGAACTGTCGCGTGTCAAAAGTGCGCGTTTAGTGCAAGTGGACACATCGAAAGTAATAAGTGATAAGTATTTATCGGATTATCGTCTCCACAGGGATTGGTAGACTCAATATGTCTTCTTCGTCTTCTTGTTCTATAGAACGAAATAAAAAACACAAGTAGTTTGGGTTGTGATGGAACTAAAATAAAACAACTAAGTAAAATAAAGAAAATTGAATATTAGAGAGAGATAGGTCAGGATCCAGTTGTGTTTAATTGTGGATTTGATTGACTTGTCTCTACCCAATACAATCGTATATCTCTGCCTCGGCAATACTACAGATTACTGCCTTGGCAGCGATAATACTGTCCGTCGCGGCAATCCCTTGCTCGTGGGTGGACTTTACCAAAGTTCGGCAAAGTGTCCTTGGATGACTCCGCTTATCCCTAAGTCGAAGTACTGTTGATGACTAGTCCTTGATGATACCTCCCGGCGTGAACCAATTATACTCACCAACCAATCTCACACTTCTTTTAGCCGCTGAAACTCTTAACCTATCCCTAGGCCAAGTTAGTATTTCGCGATTGAAACACCGTACTTATCCCTTTCGTGAATCTAACTCTCCCGAGTCTAGATAAATGGATTACTCACAAACTTCTCTCCCGAGCTTAAATGCAAGAACAAGGAATAACAAAGGATAAGCAAACCTTGATAATTTTATTGCATTGAAACAAAGACAAAGTACAATATCCTCTCACAAATACTAACAACCTTCACCTAAACCCTAAGGAAGCTTAGAACATAATTGAGAGAAAGAAAACAAGTTTATGAATCAGCTCTCTCTCTCTAGGTATCCGTATGTAATACATTGGACGGCTAGGTCTTATAGGCTAGACCTAGGGCAAACCTTTCCTAAGTAGAATACAACTTGGAGTAGGGAACAAGTCATGTACATAATTAAAATATTTCCAAGTTTAAATTCGACTAAGGGGCTTTCCCGCATGGCCTTGTCTTGGGCTTTTCCTCATGCTAGCCAGCTCCCATGTGCTTTAAGTCCAGAAACGTCCCTTGGATTTTTATCTTCCAATCGCCTACAGTCTTGCTTCCTGGCTCTCAGCTGCTGCCTCGGCATCAGGTCCTGCCTCGGCCTTGTCGCTGCCGCGGCACTGGTTCTCCTGCACAGATATAAAAATGCAGTAAAACGTGCCTTTTCTGTAAATATTATCTCTATAAGCATAACTTCTAAATATATCACATTAAGTACATGCATTGGTCCGAGTGGGTGTAAATTCGGTGATTAATGCCCATAAAAGGTGTAAAAAGTGATAGTGAGTTGAGCACTTATCACACCCCCAAACTCGAACTATTGCTTGTCCTCAAGCAATGCAAACCATCAATTTGTCGAACTCTACTCTCTCTTGGTCTTACATGTCCATCTATTCTCCCCACCATAGCTAGGCCTATTTTTTTTTAGTCTTAACCTTTCGGCTACCCAAGGGTTTACCTAGAAACAAACTATAAGAATTGTGAATGTGTGCGTTTTTGTGGACAAGTTTGATTAAAGGCTTTCTTAGATAAACTCTAAGTTCAAGACAAGTAGAATTTGGTTAAGTGTTCTCTCCTTTTCTAAACCACCAATTCTTGAGCCAATTTCGGGTACCTCAAGGATTGTGTTTTTCCCTTCACTAATTCCTTCTTTCTTTTTGATATTCCTTAAAACATACTAGAGCCAATTTCGGGCACCTCTAGCATGAAGAAGAGTATTTTCTAGAGCTGGTTGTAGGCACCTCTAGTTACCTTCCCAAAAATCTAAGTCTTTATCACCTAAGTTCATTAAAAGAATTCCTCTAATCCAACAAGTCCCAAAAGTGTTTAAAGTTCTTCTTATAGTACGCTTCTAAGTTTTCATCCTTAAGTATCCTAAGGTTAAACCTTCTTAACAGGACCTAATCATGGTAAGAAGAAAGATTTCTATAGCCTTAAAGAATAAACTAAGGCAATATTGATGATAAGCAGTGCAAAAGTGTAGGCAATTAATTCAAGTAAGGCGGGGAGCATGAAAATAAAAAAAATCATTGGAATAATACTCCCTTTTTGGCAAGGCCTCAGTAGTAGATTGCTGCCTTGGCAGTGAATCTGCACCCCCAAACTCAAACCAAGCATTGTCCTCAATGCTTTATATTTGAAGATTATAGCGGGCAACAAAAATATGAAAGGAATAAGCAACATAGAAAGCAAACAACAATTAATATTGAATTATATGAACAAAATTATTAAAGAGACTTCGAAGAGCTGCTTGTAACAATTTTTCTCCTAGGCCTTGCTGCCGATTGCTTTGTTCTTTAAAAATTCTTTCAAAAGTTTTTGGTGTTCTTCAAGAGTGAAGAACTCCGAGAACAAATCATTGTGTCGACCACCCTCCACTGGCAGCGGCTTCCGTTACCGGAGGTAAAAAAAGTTCTCTTTATATCAAATATCGAATAAAGAAACTCTAATTTAAATCGAATAAATCCAATGAGTTTTTTTATTAGAACTTTGACATTGATGGCGTGTATCAAACTTTGAAGAAGGTAAAATCTATATTTCTAACATAAATCCAACATCAATAAAAGAAAATTAAAGAAAAGAAATTAAAAAAGAAATACCTCGAAGAAAACTTTCAAAACTATATTCCAACTCCAATTTGAATGAACTTCGTACAAAATTTGGAGTGAAATTTCTTGTGCAAACAATTGTGTATGAGTTGTGTGTTACAAAGGTGATGGTGAGGGATTTTTATAGTAGTTTTCAATCAAAAATACATGGAAATATACTCATAAAATCTCAAAATTTAGGTAAAATTATTCTCATAATTTCCTTGATTCAATTCCAATTGCCATGTTCTTTAATTTGACCGATTGCATTCAAATTAGGATGATATTTTTCTTCTGAAACGAATCTGATGAATCAAGGTTGTATTTTTCTTTCTTTTTTATTTGAATGAGATAATTTCTTTCCATCTTTCCATATGCATTTTCCAATTTGTGCTTGAATCGAATCTACAAGAATAATGTAGTTCCAGTTTTTCCTTTTTCATCCAAAAATCAGTGACAACAGCTGCCCCATCTTTTCTTATTCTGATGAAATTGGGATAGAGCAAAGAACAAAAGACACTGATTTTCATTGGTCGCAAACTCTTTGGAAGGTTTCATTCTCCTTATGCCTGAATAGATAAGCATCTTCAAAAAAGGGTTCCATTCTCATGCACTAATGGATATGCATGTTCTATTCTCCTCATGCTCAAATAGATAAGTAAGCTCTACTCTCCTCATGATCCAGTAGATAAAATGATTTAAAAAGGGTATTATTCTCCTCATGCTCGAATAGATAAGCAGGTTCTACTCTCCTCATGCTCGAGTAGATAAGCAGGTTCAAAAAAGGGTTACATTCTCCTCATGCAAAAATGGAAATGCAGGTTCTATTCTCCTCATGCTCGAAGAGAAAAGCAAATTTTACTCTCCTCATGCTCGAGTAGATAAATAAGTAAAATAAGGGTTTCATTCTTCTCATGCACAAATAGATATGCAGGTTCTATTCTCCTCATGCTCGAATAGATAAGCAGATTCTACTCTCCTCATGCTCGAGTAGATAAGCATGTTAAAAAAGGGCTTCATTCTCCTTATGTACGAATGGATATGTAAGTTCTATTCTCCTCATGCTCGAATAGATAAGTAGGTTATACTCTCCTCATGCTCGAGTAGATAAGCAGGTTAAAAAAGGGTTTCATTCTCCTCATGTACGAAGGGATATTCAGGTTCTATTCTCCTCATGCTCGAATAGATAAGTAGGTTCTAATCTCCTCATGTTCGAGTAGATAAGCAGGTTAGAAAAAGGGTTCTATTCTCTTCATGCACGAATGGATATGCAGGTTCTATTCTCCTCATGCACGAATGGATATGCAGGTTCTATTCTCCTCATGCTCGAATAGATAAGCAGATTAAAAAAATGTTTCATTCTCCTCATGCACGAATGAATATGTAAGTTTTATTCTCCTCATGCTCGAATAGATAAGTAGATACTGAAAAAAGGTTCCTTCTTCCTCACGCTCAGATGGATAAACGGGTTCTATTCTCCTCATGCTCGAATAGATAAGCAGTTTCTACTCTCCTCATGCTCGAGTAGATAAACATGTTAAAAAAAGGATTGCATTCTCCTCATGCACGATTGGATATGCAGATTTTATTCTCCTCATGCTCGAATAGATAAGTAGGTTCTACTTTCCTCATGCTCTACTAGATAAGCAGGTTTTAAAAAAGAGGTTTCATTCTCCTCATGCACAAATGTATTTGCAGGTTCTCTTTGTTGTGAGCATTTCATATACCTGTCAAAATTTAACAAATTACACAATTATGATGAACATGCCCCTAGGGATGCCTAGTATGCATTTTTTTCTTTGGTTTTTTATTTCTTTTTTTTCTTCGAGAATTTCTTCTTCAAGATTCTTCTCCTTCATTTCAATGTGTATTTTTCTTGTTCCACTTAGATAGACAGTCATGCTTTTTTATTTATCTCTTTTCGATTTGCTCATTTTCCTCACTAAATCTAACCGATTTGAATGATCAACTTTTAGCATCATATTTTCAACATTCCTTTTGCCTTCATCTTTTTTTGAGGTAAGAAAAATTTTATAATTGGATGAAACTCTCACGTCATGAGACATCTTCTCTAATAAAGGTAAACATCCATGCTTAAAGGTATATTGGTACCATCTTCTAAGATTCTCGTGAGTTTTCTGATTCTTGCCCCTTATTGAGTAAATTGATTCGTTTGCATGCGAATATTTGTGTTTTTACCTTTTTCTTTTATACCCAATATTTGTAGAGACCTTAAGTCGATATAGAGTTAAACCATTAGCAAATATCTTGAATGTTTCTTTTGTTGTGTAGATTTTGCAACCGAAAAAGATGTACAAAGAAAATTCCTTCCAAGATATCAAACTTTTGAGAGAATTATTTCATGTATGCCTAATCCATGAACTATCTGAGCTACACTTTACGGGTTTTCAACTCAGACTCTCATTTGATTTCAAGACGCCCTTTACGAATTTTCATCTTGAATCCCCCTTTTTTTCTTTTTTTCTCTTTTCTTTGCATCTAAATCCCCTTTTACGAGTTTTCACCTTTAGATATTTTTTCTTCTTTTTCTAGGCATAGTTTCTCTAAACTAGGCCTGAATTCAATGAATTTTAAGCTTCTTGTAATCCACCAAAGCTTCTTAAAAAAAACCTTAGATACAACATAAGGTTTTCCCAATAAAGTGCTCACATTTCTTGGGTATCTTCTAGATTGACAATATTTTCTTCAGCATTAAGTCTCATTCATGAAATTTTCTCGATCGAATCATCTTATCATAAGCCCGGATCATTCTCGTTTGATACATATGATCCTGACAAACAACTTTCAATTTCTTTTCATCGATTAGGTTTAATTGGTCAAACCATGCATGGAACCATTTAGCTTCTTCTAATTCTACTTCCATTAGAACGTGGATGCACGAGATTTCAACCCAAATTGGTACTTCAACTTCTATCCCATAAACAAGTGAAAACAGTGTTGCCCCTATTCTACTTGAGGCACTTATGATATGCTGAAAAATTGCCCTTATACTCAAAATAAATATCAAGAAACTTTTTCTTCATGAATCTATGTTACTTTACTCGTAAGATACAAAAAGGCTAGAAATGAGGTTTTGAAGAAAATAAATGCTAGAAATAAGTATTTAAACTCTAAAGTCATGGCAAATACGAAAAATAACAAAATTAGATTCCTTAAAATTCATAATATGAATGATTCATGAAATCATCAACTAGATAGTGTCCCATTTTAGTGGCTCTCTTTAACTCACCAAGTTTCAATATTCTCAGTTTTCTAATCTCGATCAGACATTAGAAGTTCAATAGTCCTTGAAGAAAGGTTAACTCAATTGAGCGGAATGTATTCTGAAAACAAACTATTTTTCTCAAATATTCATGTGTGATCCAAATGAACTTTTAAGGCTTGTAATATAGGGTAGGTTATGGTTGAAAAAGAAAGGATACATAGGCTCAAATATATATTCGTAGGTGATTAAACCAATGATCAATTTTTCTTGATGAAATCTTCGTTCGCTTATTCTCAAGATCACTCTAGACTTCCCATTTTGGGTTTTCACCCTAGAGTTTATTTCTTTTCTTGCACATGCATGATTTGAAGGATTTAGCACAAACTCCATGCTTTCATTTTCTTTCACATTTAACTCTTATCTCTTTTTTTTTCTTTTTCTTTTTCAGTCTCGCTCTTTTCCTTCAATTTTTTCCTTTTCGTTTTTTTTTCTTGTCTTTTTTCATTTGATATATTTTTTCTCACTTAAAAATAATTTTTCATCCTCTTTGCCCCCGGTATGGGGGTGATCTTTGGTGAGGGTTTAAACATAATAAAAATGTCAGGCTCAAATGTGACAAGAGAATATTTATTTTTCTTATTCGAGGAGAGAAATGAAGGAATGTCAAATGTCATTTCATACACAAATATCATCAAAAAGAAGTAGTCTTCAATTGGTAGATGTTTTAGTGTTATCACTTTATTCAAAAACCCTAAACAACAATGTTTGAGAGGAAAATTCACTCAAAATAGGATTTTTCCATTAATCCTGAACACACATTTTTGCCCTCTATCTCAGAATTAGATTCAAGAATCATTCATATAATCAATAATAGAGGCTCTGCCAAAAGGGTGTACTTTGAAAGAGGAATGGATCAAAAGAAATGTTTGCCACTTGTGAAAAATAAAGGAAATGCATCTTTAAAACGAGTAAAATAACATAAAGTCTCATTAAAAAAGATTTCTGATATTCGCAAGCAAAAAGGTTTGTTCTAGGTGTGACTCCACCATTAACTAGGAAAATCTTCTATTAAAATTCAGTCAAGCTCAACCTATCTATGTTGCAGCAAGATTCCATTACTGAAGTCATTCAAGTTATAGATGTTCGTCATATTCTCCTTCCTTGAGTTTTTCATCTTTGATAGCTTATTTTCAAACATTGGAGGTTGAATTTGGGTTGTCATATCTTACCACCTCTACGCATATAGACGGATGTTTTCATCATGTTTCTGCTTCGTTGTAGAAAGAACCAATTCAAGACCATATTAGTGACATGCTAATTCTGCTTGCAGAAAGCCCAAGATAAATCTCTTTACAATCATCATATATTTACCCAGCTTAACTAAGTGTACCAACGGGATACAAATCTGGGAAAACTATCTTGGAAACAACGAATGAGCAGTTTAAGTACATTGACATCTTTTGGTAATGCATAGTCAGATTTGTTTAAAAAAAAGTGGTTATGTTGTACTTTTCAAAATCAAGGACCTTAAAATTTAGAAGAATTATCAAATCAGTCATCAAGCTTAGGTCTCTAACATCTATGTCGCTCTGAATGTTTTCCTCCTAAAAGGCTTTGAGGATAATAATCTCCCACTTCTTATCATTTTTGGCCTTATCAAGAGCTTCATAGAGGTCAAATACCTTATAATATTGGGTTTCTTCATGATTAGTAATCCGTTGGTAAAGGGTATTAGTGAAGTCCTTCCGAGATAAAGTTGAAAGTTGGCTTTGGACGAGATGGATTCCTTTAGAGCCCATAGAAAAGTGTACACAATCGCTAGCAGAGCATTGATTCCATTAATTATTTTCTCTTTGTTTGGATCCCAAAATCTCAACATGACTGCTATATGGGTAACAATATCCAATATGCTCGTGTATTCATGAATTTGTTGACTTACCTTCAATGACCATTGCTTGGTGTCGTGCTTCTATGAAACTTTACTCCCTTTTTAGATTAATTATTTATTATGTTTGAATGTATGCAATGATTTAAAAAACACAAACAAATACAAATAAACAACAAACAAAATGCAAATGCATGAATGCAAATGCGTGAATGCATAAGAAGGGACATTGATCCATTAAGGTATTACTCTTAGAAGTAGCTCTTCATTGGATATCGAAGATCCTTATTATGAAAGATTTAGAATTATATCACGAGTATATCATATCCCTAGTACCCAATTATTTCCTTGATCATACATAAAAGTCTTAGTCATACTTATTATATTGGCGCAAAGCTTCAATTTTCTTTGTTAACATCCCATATCTGACTACATCTTGGATTTGGGTCATGATAATCTTATCGAACATGTCTCGTTCTTGGAATATCATAGTGTTGTCCTTAAGATGAGTGAGCTATTCGTTAGGGGTGTTTAAATCCGGGTACTCGGGTATTTGGGTACCCGAAGTACCAGGTACCCAGACTTTCGGGTAGTAAAAAACTCAGCCCGTGTCTCGACCCAAAATTTTCAAGTACCCAGTACTTCGGGTAATCGGATACCCAATTTTTTAAATTTTTTTATAAATATTAAATTTAATCTTTAAAAATTATGCTTAAAATTAAAAGTTTAAATTAAATAATCCAACATCAAAATATAAAATTTGAAAGCCCTAATTAAATAATCTGAACTAAAATTTACGACCCAAATTACATAATCTAATTCGAAACAAAACATGAGGTCTAAATGAAGTTTTTTTTTAATATTTTTTTAAATATTTTTAATTAGTATAATTTACTTTAATATATAAAAATTAATGATTTATGTATTAAAGAATCTTAAGTTGATTTTCGTATTGGTTAATGCACATATAAAAATAATGTATATCTAAATGGGTAAAGTTCAAATTTTACCAACTCAAAAAACTAAATTTATAATTTTACAATGAATCTTAATTTTCTTTTTTACAATGATTCCTTAATTGTTTTTTCAAATAACATTTGAGGGATCAAGATTTAAAAATTATGTTATTTGATTTGATAATATAGTGAATATTAGTGTATTTTATTTAAATAATAAATATATTTAAAATAAAAAGATAAAAAAAATAGGAATGGGGTACCCAAAAAAATCGAGTACTCGGATTTTTATAAAATTTTGACCCGAGCCTGGCCTGAAAAATTACGGGCCGGGTACCCATCCCGGAACAAAAAAAAATTAGAAAAATACTCGATTTTTTATGTTCAGATAGTCAGGTTGGGTATTTTTGAACATCCTTACTATTCGTCATTGCATCTTTACCAAAATATTTGTTCGAAATTTTTGAATAATGCTCTTCATGGTCTCTACTTGCTTTTTAGGTGCTTCATTCTCACTCTGACTGGCCTAAATATGCACAACGACTCTATTGTAGTGAATGACTAGAGTTTTTCACTTGGGCCTGCAACTTAGCAATAAAAGTCTCACTCTGTTTTAGCTTTTTGTTGGTAGTGTCACATATGCCCTACAATTCATAAAAATGGACCTTATTATTATGAGCCTTCCTTTTCTATGTAATCACTCTCTTTTCCTTTTTCAGTAACGCATTTAATCTTTAAATCTTCAGTCGTTTACTTATTCTTCACTCGTATATGCTCGTTGGTTAACCTCGAACCATAGATGTTTTCTCGTATGATCTCCCTCTTTTTAAGGACTCTTCTACCCATTACGAAAAACATTGTTCTTTTCCTCACAAATAGACCTTGTTGTCATGAAACCTCATTTTCCATATAACTAGTCTATTTTCCTCTTTCAATAACTCATTTATTATTCAAATTCTCAGTTGTTTACTTGTTCTTTTTTCTCGTTTATAGGTTTTTGTTGGTTAACCTTAGACTAAAGCTTATTCTTCATGATCTTTCTTTTTCTAAGGAATCTTCTATCCATTAAAAAAAACCATGTTTTACTTTGAGAAATATTCTCCAGATTCGATCCCTTCTATATATAAGATGATGATGCAAGGAACGAAACATGCAAAACAATAAAAAAAAAAGATTAGCACAAAAATAAAACTTAAGAGGTCCAAATAATTTCATTGTATGAATAATAACTGGGCAGCGCATTCCAACATTTCTGACATGTCTCCACTTACTATTCCTACGAAATCATTTTGACCAAATTCTAACTCTAAGGTTTTTCGTATGGATATAATAGGGTACGTTTCTAAATTCACACACATGGTTTGGTTCTATAAAGGTCCCCAAGTTGTCCTCGCTGTCCCCTACTAAGGGTAGCAAGGCCCTTGATTCTCACCCATTATAGGCTTCCAACGAATAAAGTTCAAGTCAAGAGGATTCATTTTCCTAGGTCTATGTGAAGGATAAGTATCCTTACGAAGACTTAGGACATACGAGCCCTGAAGGTACTTACTAGACCCATGAGGAGAATTAAATTCTCACGAGAGCAATAGCGTGTTCCCTCCACTAACACAGTCGGGACAAAGCTCGGGTATAGAGCTTGAAAATAAGCTTTAAATGCGTAAAATAAAATCAAATTCATAAATGGACAATTGAGTTAATTTTTATATAAACTTGCAAATTTCTAACATTAAAACATGTTGTAATCGGCTTGTGGCTTGACTCTCTTTTTTTGTAGAAAACAAAAGTCCCCAGCGGAGTCACCAAGCTTTCGCAACCCCTTTTTCAAGCAGTTCGATGATTTTTTTCTTTAAAAACAAAAACAACGGAGTCACCACCAATCTTTTAAAAAAACAAAGTATGATTGGATCACCTAAAAATGAGTTATTTTAATAAAATTATTTTGTTTTTATTAAAACAACAATTTTTGGTTTGCAAAAACAAAAAAACGAGTTCAAGAGTCGGTTACGTGTGGGGAAGGGTTAGCACCCCCCACAACGCCCAAAAATTGGTACCTAGCCAATTATAAAACGTTTTAATGACGGAATTTGCAAATTCGTATAAATTTAAATTATTATCCATTTATGAATTTGATTCTATTTTATCAGTCCCACTGTCAAGAGAGTAAACTTTAATCACCGCCAACATTTATGGCGCTAACATGTTACCTCTCTTTGGTAAGACACTGCATTAACTAAGTTCCACTTTTTAATCAAGAAAAGCAAAGAAAATTGGGTGTGTCGAAGCTTTTATTCTAAGTTAGTGATTATTAACCTAAAAATGTCTAAGTGAATTTTACCTATTGAGGTTAAAGTGTAGTTAAGTGTAGTATATTAATTAAAGTGAGAAATATTTTTTTAATTTTTTAAAAAGGCTCTAACTATGGCATTTTAGTACCCAACCCTAAAGCTTTTATTTAAACTAATAGAAGATAACATATATTACAATGGATAAAAATAAAAAACAAATAAATAAAAAAGGTAAAAAAAAATATTAAGACCAAGATTTTAATTTATTCTTTATTTTTTTTATCCTTCTTTTAGAAAAATGATTAATAAAAAAAAACTTGATCCAATTAAAAAATATTTATTAAAAATATTGATTAGTGGTCATATAAAAAATAGAATTAAGGGTTAAAAATTTTTTAAAAAAAAGATGGTCATGTTAATAAAATGTCATTTGGAAAAAAATAAATAGAATGGGTTTTAATAAAAGTGTTTGAGCTATTTTAAAATATATGGTTAGGAAACTCGATTTCTAAACAACTCAAAACCTTTATTTCAGCAAAAATGGATCAAAACATCTTCTTTAAAAATTCTTTCAAAAGTTCTTGGTGTTCTTCAAGAGTGAAGAACTCCGAGAATAAATCATTGTGTCAACCACCCTACACCGGCGTCGGCTATCATTATCGTCGGTAAAAAAATTCTCTTCTTTATATCAAATATCGAATAAAGAAATTCTAATTTAGATCGAATAAATCCAATGAGTTTTTATCAGAACTTTGACAATGTTAACGTGTATCAAACTTTGAAGAAGGTAAAATCTAGATTTCTAATATACATCCAACATAAATAAATAAAAATTAAAAAGAAACAATAAATTAAAAAAGAAATATCTCAAAGAAAACTTTCAACACTATATTCCAACTCCAATTCGAATGAACTTCGTACAAAATTTGGTGTGAAATTTCTTGTGCAAACAATTGTGTATGAGTTGTGTGTTACAAAGGTGATGGTGAGGGGGTTTTATAGTAGTTTTCAATCAAAAATACATGGAAATATACTCATAAAATTCCAAAATTTATGTGAAATTATTCTATAATTTCCTTGATTCAATTTCAATTGTCATGTTCTTCAATCTGACCGATTGCATACATATTAGGATTATACTTTTCTTTTGAAACGAATTTGATGAATCAAGACTGCATTTTTTTTCCTTTTTTATTTGAATGAGATAATTTTTTCCATCTTTCCTTATGCATTTTCCTATTTGTGCTTGAATCGCTACAAGAATAATGTAGTTCCAGTTTTTTCTTTTTCAGCCAAAAATCAGTGACAATAGTTTCATATAGGAGAAACTCTAACTCAAGATCCTGAAGTAAGAGTTTTATATCGAAGAGACCTTATTTTACAAGATCCATCGCGATGAAGAAGGTTTTATGTAGGAGAAATTGATAGCGTAGAAGACATGAAGTCTTATATAGGAGATACTCTTATCTTCGTCAACGTATTTGAGTGAAAAGTTTCATACAGGAAGGACACGTAACTCGAGGCTTTAGAGCGAAGGTTTTATACAGAAGAAACCTCAACTCAAGATCTATAGATGAAAGTTCTATATAAGAGGAACTTTTGTTTTGTAAGATCCGTTTAAAAAAGGTCATATAACAGGAGTAGCATGTAGCTCCAGGACCAGAAGGCGAAGTAGTTCTATATAGGAAGGACTTACAAGCTTGAAGATTCAGTCGAGGAAAAACGGAGAGTTCCAGAAGAACACGAGATTCCAAAGCATCAGACAAGAAAGCGGTAAGATCATTGATATTTACATCATCCAAGAGCATAATGTCAATGTCAAAGGCAAAGAGTTCTATATAGGAAGAACTTACAGCACAAAAACTTTATCGAAGAGAATTTGCTTTTTAGGAAGTCGGTCAGAAGAATAGAGAACAGTTCTATATATGAAGAATTCGCGACCTTGAATTTTTTTTTTGAAGATTTTGTCTTCCGAAGACCAAAGTTTGAAGAATTGGCGAGAAAGAGCATAGAATTCCAAAATAGCATGTGATTTCTGAAACCAAAATCGAAAAAATAATACAAAAATGAGTGCTTTTTTATCTTTGCTTTGTTCTCGTTTCACAAGAACAAGTAATGAGAGACAACTATAATCACTCATTTTCTTTTAGAATCCCACATTGCTTGAGGATTAGCTTTCCTCTCCCCCAAATGCCTATAAAAGGAGGGGAGGAAAGCCTTTTAAAGAAAAACAATTTTGGGTAAGGGTAGTACCCTATGATACTAATTTGAGAGCCAAACTCTCCTTAAATTTTGGGTGGTTCGATCGGAGTCCTATTTCGGATCCGATCTAGTTAAAACTTTTTGGAGGGGTCGTGATAGATCTCAATGAGGATCACTCGGGGTTAGCCATTCGAACTCTTAGGTATATTTTCTTTTCTTTATATTTATGTTGTATTTTGGATATTTTTAATAAAAGTAGTTGTTTATTAATTTAGTTGGTATTTAGATTTTAATTTATGTTTTAGATTAATATTTATTTATGTATGTTTTAAATTTATGTTTTAGATTAATATTTATATTTTTATGTATTTATTTTTTATGTGATGTATTTAATTTATTTTGTTTAAGATTACATGTTAACACTTTAATTAGTTAATGCGGGCCCTTAAATTCGATCGTAAGCAAGGCCAGTACCGATAATTCAATTAAAAATTAATTCGATCTCACTTTAACCTGAAAAATTTAATATTAATAAAGTGGTAATTAAATAAAGTGGTAATCGATTTCAGACACCAATTTTTAAAATCTCTGATTTTATGGTGTCCGGTCTACTAAAACGGCTGGTGGCGACTCCAATTTTTACAAATCAATTTTAAAACAAAAAACCTCAAAGGAAGACACTAATTTTATAAAACGACAAAAATATGTTTTCCAACTCGAAAAGAAATTTTAACGGAAAAGAATTTTAGCAACACAATATAAAATTTTTTAAGATCGCTACAACCGGTCTATTAACTTTTAATTTTATTCAGTTTAATCCTCTGAACACACATCTTTAAAATTACTTTCTTGATAAATTTAGCCAATCCATCGATGAAATATATCATATAATCTTTTACAAATCTCACATTTTTTGTGACAACCAACAAGTTTTCCAAATATAAAGTTTTTCTTTGTAAAATCACCAACATTATATAAAACAATTTATCAACTGAATTTTTATACTCTTTTCGTAATAGTAAAAAACAATTTTGCTTCTGTATTTTTTACATTTAGACTGGTAGAGGCATTAAATTTGTATAGAAGCTGAACCACTGTATTCGACTTTTATAAACTCGATTCAACTAAAACAAATATTCGACTCAACTTATCTAATTGAATACACACCCCTATATCACAAACACAACAGACTTGAATTAACGGATCTAACCACAGTTTTTTGAGGAATTCGATGAGATATAAGTCACCTTTCTTTAAGACCAAATGAAAATGGATCGTTCTCAAAAAAATACAGGACCAATAACATAAATACAGAACCAATAATATAGCAATTTAACCATGTAGGAAAGAAAACAACCACAGACACTTTCACCATTTCTGTTCGGATTCTGAGTCTAGTCATATACAGATTTAGCCAACCATGCTTTAGCATTTCAAGGTGATTAATCACACTGAAACAGAAACCATAACGGCTCTACAGTTTTCACCTATACCCTCCTTTAATACCATGTACAGATTAGCAACGTACCTAGCACAGGGCGTTGAGCTTGATAGCAAGGAGTTTTTTCGGCAATATAATTTCATCTGAGTCGATCGCGATGTACCCTTCATTGCCTCTTTGCTAATGTTTTCCTTAATCCCCTGATAATCTTTCCAAACCACATTATGTTCATAACAGATAGGACTAAAGGCACAACAAATATTAACAGTATCCCGTAGCCGTGCAACTGCTTAACCTGTTCGAGAAAAAAAATTATAGGATAATAAATTGACATTTAAAAAAAAATCTATGTCAGCGTTTTGAAATCAAAGCTTACAAAGTTCAGGGTAGTCTATCAAGATTTAGTTTCTCTGTGTTTAGGACATGAGGCAATAGCAAAACAAACATATGACCTCAAATTGCAGACATGATGTGTTAAAGTAGTAGTTTATAAGTTCTTATGTTTTTGTGACTCTCCATTTTTCTCGAAGCATTTGTATCTGGTACATATTAGGACTTGGGTATGGGGATACAACCCTTCAGGGCCTTCCAAGTTACATGGAAAATGTAGGGGGGGGGGGGGGGGGGGGGGGGGAATTGAACATACTCGTGTCGAAGACATACTCATATCCGACACTCACATTTGAGTCCGAGTAACATTTAGTTCAAGATAGTTTTAAAATATTTTGATAAAAAAATCAAGTATATAGTAAAGGATAAAAATCTAGAGCTGACAAGGTAAAGTTTTGCAGGAACATTTTACCTGATCATAGTGCAAGTAAACATGATAAAATAGGTACATAAACAAGAGTATCCTAGCAACCTGCCAAGAAAAAAGCAATGCATTAACAGTAAAACTCTTTTTAAAAAACAATAATTGTGAAATCCTGAAAATAGTGCCTATAGTCTATAGACAGACACTAAAAGTACCAATTAAATTCTGTAAAAAAAAGGACCCTTTGAAAAGGAAAATAATAATTAATGAGTTGTTTTTTTAATTCAATAAAAATAATACATCAGTTGAAAATAATAATAATAATAATAATAATAATAATAATAATTACAACAGCAAAATAATAATTAAATAACTCATATCTAATACTTATAGACAATGATTAATCAGATCCTTTCTTTCATTTGATTAATTTCCTGCTCAAATTGAAACAGATTGCTTTTAATACAAGTTTTTTTATCATTAAAGAAGAATCTTGACTTTTTCCCTAGTTCCTTTTTGTATTAAATAAAAAAGTAGATCATGATTTTCAAAATGTGAATGGAAGGTATTACTTCTAATGCCTAATTTTACTAGGAGACAAATTTGTCAGTCATGCAAGCATAAAAGCAATAAAATGATTTCAGTTACCAGCCATGTTACAAATATTACGACTCCGTTAATCAAGTAAGCTCTGGATCTCTTCATTCCAGCCGTGTCAAGATACCTATATGAACCCAGACTACTGTTATTATAGAGTAAAAGTAATATGCATTTTATGACTGACAGAAAAGAGGGATGAGCTAGTTAGTAGAAAAACTTTTACCATCTCAAGTTGATCCCAGGAGTTGTAGTCTCAGAAATGAGTACCATGAAGGTATAAAGTTGACCCTCCCCACTCAACATAGAATATGCTACAGCAGCTACGGAGAGAAGATGATGAATGGCCTGAAATAACAAGATTTTAGGTTGATTTACATCACATTGAACATCAGTCGTAATCAACTAGGAAGAAAAACACGGAAAATGATGAATGACCTGAAAAAACAAGATTTTAGGTTGCTCTACATCACATTGAACACCAGTTGTAATCAACTAGGAGGAAAAACACGTAGGGCAAGATTATAATAAAAAATAATAACTTACATACTCCATTCCACCTAAAGAAGGGTAAAACCAAGTGATCATCCCAATATCAGCAAGAAAGTAACCAACAGATACCTGTCAAAAGGTGGCATCTAAGATTAATTTAGTTAGAAGCCAATGACAAGTGATGAAACATAACCTAAACCTAAAGAAATGTCAACAGAAACTGAAAGGTTTCAGCAAGATTGCCCCTTATGTAAATATAACAGTTCTACAATTAGTTTCCAACCGTACTAATTGGAAGATATAGACAGACTGCATATATTCATCTATAGTACGAAATAATCTCAACATATTGCAAATTTAGCTAGTCATTCATTTGATAGTTCATCATCCTGCATCAAAATGTCAAAAGAATAAGAGCCATCAGCTAAGTTTGCCACACATTTTGTTCAGCCTGGTTTCTTTTGATTACCGTTTCTTTTCGTCTTACCCATATCACTAGGTCAAAAGGCTTAATTGGAAGATATGCTTTCCTAGGTCTGGCTATATCCAACTAGACATTCTCCCAACATTATGACCGGGACTAATTTGCTGTAGCAGTAATTGCAAGGGGTGGTTCAAGAATGAAGAAACATCATGCTGATCAGCATAAAGGGAGACAAGTCAGGACTGAACTAGCCTGCACGACTGCACCAGATGTCCATTGTCTGATTAAGATAATTGATATAAGGTTATGAAGATGTGATTTACTTATTCAGTGAGCAAACCATGCCACATGGCTATAAAGATAAGAGATAGACACAAGTTGAGATTGTAAATTGGGGGGATGGAGTTTTCAATTGCAATTTGGTAGTCATGGTCATGGAAAAATATGTTAGTTGCAAACTAGCATGTAACCTAAGCAATATTTTTCATGATAAGTAATTTTTGCACTAGAGACAAATTGTGCAAACCTAAGAAATGCCTACATGATTATGTTACTTGTTTCACACAAACAACGAATTGTACTATTGCATGCACAAACATATGATAAGACCTTCATTTTTTTCCGCAATAAATGGGAGGTCTATTTCCTCAGAAGAAATCAACAGCAATCTATAGTTGTGTGTCCAATTAATGCAATGCCACCTAAATCATTTGTATTTATAAAACCATATAAAAATATTTTATTCTATGAAAAAACCTTCTTACTTAATTGCTTCTTCTAAATGAAGATGTTATATAAGGCAAGGCAGATCATCTTCCTAGTGACATTCAATATTCTAGACCAAGCACAAAAGACTAGATATAAATTATTAAATAAAGTCTTGATTCCGAAGTTTTCTTGAAGACAAAGAAAAAGGTATCCTCACCCCCAATGAAAATGAAGACAGTGCAGAACTGCGAAACATAATCAAGCCAGTGTAGCGGTGATCAGAAAAGAGATTTGACCAAAACACGAAGTATAAGGACATGACTGTTATGAAAATGGCATGTACAGTTGATATAGATCTGCACAAAACATCCGGACATTAATTCTGCATTGAACTATAGATAAAAAAATAGTAACATTTTAAGCTTAGTAGAAATATCAGTGACCTATTATTCCACTCATTGCGTTGAACTTTTGATAGCATAAGATAGCTCTTAAAGTAAACACTGCTAAACAACTGTGTAAGATCATAGACCTGAAAATGTGTAATGGTAAGAAATTATTAGGGAAAAAAGGGAAAGCTAGTAGAAAAGATATCTAAGAAGAAAAAATGGCTTAAACGGAGAAATGATAGAACAGCAATAATGAATCATAAAATTGAGCAGGAAACAAACCATCTTGCAAGCACAAATGCCACAAATAACTGATGTGTATGGGATGAAGGAATCTGCCAGTAAATATTCCTTTAGCAGCAGCTCAGCCTGATTCTGGTATGATTGTATCTCCATAGTTGCTTCTTTAGAAACGAGTGTCATATCACATTCCTCAGCCAATCAGTTTAAGAAGATTTTTCCATTTCTTCCTCGGTTTTATATTTTTCTCATTCTTCATGATGAATAAGATGAAAAATAATTTGAGCGAAAGAACAGGTATTAGAAAAAAGAATACAAGAAAAAATGAAAAGTTTTATGCAATGTCTATAGTTGTTGCAATTTTGAAATATAATGCACCACTTTGGGTTCCCTTCTAAGCAAGGAAAACAGTACGAACCACTTTGTTCATCATACATGAGAAGCAATTAGAAAATCATATTACTAAGGACTTCTATTTTTCGTACTGATCATCTAAAAGAAGGAGAGATAGAGGTAAGTATTAGTTTCTATGACACAAAAATGTACTTAAACGAGAGGTAGCAGTTCTCAGTCTAATTCGTGGTCATATCCTCAAATCTGTACTACTCATGCAACCGGATTAGCATATGACTTTAGGTCTTCATTGCAGTAAAAGCATATATGTTGCAATTCAATCTTGAACATATGCCAAAACTTAAGCAACAATTAAGCCCTTCAAATTCATAAAGCTAGCCTAAATAGATGGCATTTGGCAGATTTGGGATTCCAAACCCAGAATCTTCAACTCCTTTCCCTATTACTAGGTTGTGATTTCCTTTGTACCAAAATATAAAATATGCCTAACAAGTATAAGCAAAATAATATGCAGGACATGGTCCCAGTGGAAAAGGGAGAGATGATTCTCCGAGGTGACTCAGGCTCGAGGGGCTATGTCCGCAAAGTGTATGTTTTTAAAGGGATAAGATTCAAGAACAGATAATACCATGAACCCACACCAGGATATTAAAAAAAATAAGATTTTACAACTCTGATTCTACTACATGTCTGGAGAAAATAATAATAATAATAATACTATGATGCAGATGAATAAGAAATTGTTAAATACTCCACTAAACTAATCACCATTTTTATTGAATTCTTCCTACCCTAAAGCATTCATTCAAGCCATTAAAAGAAACAATGAAATTAAAATTTAAATACCACTGATTTATTGGCAAAAGGAGAAGAAAAACGTAGTCCACCACATAAACATAAATTCAGAAAAAATAACAAAACGAATACATCAAATTAACAACTAAACACATACGGAAACACAATAAGGAAAATCCAATAGTATAAGTAACAATATCAAAATAAAAGAACAACAACAACATAACATTATCCGAATAGGAGAATAAATTGCGAAGGCTAATAGGGTTACCGGAATCGGAGAAAATGGAATTATCGGTGAAGAAATGAGGGAGTTGGTTCTGGGTAAAGAGAAGGTGCTGGATTCCTGCTTAATTTATGTTTTCTTTGAGGAAGGAGAGAACAATTAAGGAAAGGAGAGACCAAATTAGCAACTCAAAAGTCAAGAAAGGAATTTTTAAAATTTTAATACAAAAATAAACTTTAAGCATTTACCAAAGAAAAAATGTTAATGTGGTGTATTCTTTAAAATTATTTTATCAAAATGTTTAAAATTTTAAGATATTTTTTATAAATATTTATTAAAAATTTATTTTTTAAGTAAAATATAAAAAATAAAATATATTTATAATATTTTAAGTATAAAATATATATTTTTATCTTATAAAAATAATTAAAAATTAATTAAAAAATCATATTCTGTATAATTTGTTTAACCGCAGTTAACCATGATTTATAAATTTATGAACCATATTATCTTGATTCGGTTCGATTTTCGATTATGCAGATAATCATGCTCAGTCATAGTTGGAATGTTTAAAAATTAAAATATATAATTTGATTTTTGATTTTGAACTGAATATTTGATATGATTTAAATTTTTGGATCATATATGAATCGTAATATTTTAAGTTTTGGATTATTTGAATATTATTTTTTTATTTTTAACAATTTAATACTTGTTATATTCAAAAATTAAAAAAATTGAAATTTTTATAGATGTGAGTCTTGTTGTATTTAGCATTTGTTGTTTCTTATATTCAAATTTTGAAATTTTCATAAATGAGATTTAAATTCAAAAAATAATTAAATTAAAATATATTTTTGACTAATCGGATATCTAGATATTCAATCTGATTATCTGACATATGAATACTTGAATAACTATTTTTTGGATCAGATACGGATAACTATATCGTCGATTTAAAAAATTGAATATCTTAAAAATCAAATCAGATTATATTTGATATCCGACAGTGGACATGTTTGAACGGTTTTTTAAAGAAAAATTTTGAATTTGAGTTAAATTTTTATGGTGAGTTTGTTTAGGTCAGATTGGAGTTTAAAATAAAAATATATGATTCGATTGGCATGAAATAATAATTTTATTTTATTTTAAATATTATGTATAATTGTTATAGTATTCATCTATTTATTTACTTTTGATTATCTTCCTATTTTGTCTAATAAAATAGAATAATTATTATAATGTCTTCTATTTTTATTTTTTAATTAACTTCCTATTTTATTGAATAAGAATAAAAAATATTTTTATTTATATTGAGTAGAATTTGAGTTTTATTCTAAAATTCATGTGAAATACAAATTGAGTGAAATATCTTAAAATAACGTGTCAAGTCGAGGTCGAGTGGAGGTGTTAAATTTTACGATCGAGTGCAGGTCAATCAAAAACTCTACCCATGATTATTGTTACATTTTTCACATTTGAACTTCTGTTTTTTATTTAATTAGGGTAAATTACATAAATAATTATTGTACTTTTAGGACACTTACATTTTAGTCAATGAAATTTTAAAACTTTCATTATAATCATTGAACTTTTAGTTCACTTTCAATATGATCTCTCTCGTTACTTTGCGTCAGAAGCTTATTTCCATAAAAATTGATAAATTATAGCAATCATCACTCAATTTTCTTCTCACTCATATGTTTGTCACTATAGTACTTTTTAAAATAATAACTTAACTTTTGAATTGTTCATATTTTGGCCTAGTGGTATAAACGAGCCGAGTCGAGCTTGAGTAGTGCTAAGCTCGACTCGTTAAGATTTCTAGTCGAGTTTGAGCTTGAGTAATTTTAAACGAGCTTGAAAAATATGAGCTCAACTCGGCTCGTTAAAAACTCGAGTCGAGTTCGAGCTTTATTTGAGCCTAATCGACTCAAGTGTTGACTAATCTTTGACTGTGTTAGACTTGAGTAACTCTTATATATCACGTCTCATTTAAAGCCTAATGAAGAAAAAACTTTAATAGACAAGTTGTGTAAATGCAAGCTTCTTAATTTTAAGGTTTAGTGTATTAATTTAGAGTTTAATACTTATGTTTAGGGTTTATATTTTAAGGTTTAAAGTTTAGAAATTTAGATTTTAAATTATAAAAAAATAAAAAAAAATAGTATATTTATTTTTTTCGAGTAGCTCGTGAGCTTTTCGAGTCGGGTATCATGTAGCTTGGCTCGTCTCGTCTCGTTAAGAACTCGATCCGAGTTCAAGTTTGAGCCGAGTCCCATCGAGTTGAGTTTTGACCGAGCTTTGACCTAGTCGAGCTCGAGTAGCTCGTGATTTGTCTCGTCTCATTTACAACCCTATTTTGGCCAGTCTCAAATGATATTATTATACAAATAGAAAATTTTGATTAATCCTAAAAGATATTTCGATTAATTGATAAATTCATATTATTCGATTTTCAATATTAGATTATACCAATTAAATCATGTTGTGAAAAATTGATTTATCAAATGTTTTATTGAATAAGGGGAGCTTTAATATTGTTGAAATCCTTAATTCTCTTATTCAAAGTTTATTTCATAAAGGGGGAGCAATCTCAAAAACTATTTTTCAAGTCGGTTTTATTATATCAAAAAGGGGGAGATTGTAGAACTAAGGTTTTGATATAATAATTGAAAAATAGTTTTGGACTAATTTGAAAAGATTTCAAAAATGGTTCTTATGTCCAAACAACTTGAAAATGTATTTAAGATGTTTTTGAGAAAGTTTAAAATTGTTTTAAATGACTTAAAGAAACCAAAGAAGCATTTTTAACCCAGGCGTTTCGATATCATTCATAATGGTTTCGATACCGCAATGTTCTCAAAGGAAAAATCACAGTGGTATCGATACTCGTATCGATACCCTTTCACCACTGTGAGGTTTGGTTTCGATACCCGTTTCGATACACCCCCAACGGTCATAAACGATTTTATGAAAAAAACCAACGGCTAGAAGCGGTATCGATACCCGTTTCGATACCGGTTCTTAAATGCAGGTTCAACGGCTATTTCCCAAAGTAGAGGTATTGATGCCTCTTTTACCCGTTTCGATACCGCATGTACCAGAAGAAGAAATAAGCCTTGAAATCAACTCCAAACGGCTCCAAATGAATCCCAGCGGTCACCAACAGCTAGAAGCTCATTTGGGATGATAAAAGGAAGCCTCAAACATCAAAAGAAGACTAATGCTTCATTGTAAACAACAATATGATCAAGAATTTGTCTTAGAGCTTAATTCTTATCTTTTGGGTAGACAACACTTGTGAGCTTAATGTTTATGTATGCTCAAGTGTCTTAGGATTGGGTGAGAGCTTAGTTGCAAACAATTAGCCTTATTAGAAGGATTCAAGTTTGCTTAAGAATTCTCTTTGTGAGTGAATTCCCAAAGTTCAGTTGTGAACTTTGGATGCTTGATTCGGGTTGTGAGTCAAGGTTGTAAGGTTATCCCTTTGTTCCTCAAAATGTTGAATTCTTATTGAATTATGAAAATCCTTAGTGGGAAGCTAAGGTAGTGGATGTAGGTGCTTGTTTGAAGGCCGAACCACTCTAAAATCATCGTGTTCATTATCTATCTTTTTGCTTCCACAACAAACACCCAAAATGTCGATTTCTCCATCACTTGACAAATTTAATCGGTTATTCATCGAGCCCTTCAAGCCCAACAAATCATATAATCAATTAACTAGTTAACTAAAATATTTGATTTTGGAAATGACTTTCTTATTTTATTTATTAGAATATCAAATACGATAATACGATGGATTTAGTAATTGTTTGGTTGTGATGAAAATGTAAAAACAACTAAAAAATCAAAAATTGAGAGTTCATAACTATCAACCCTACACCATATTAAAATCACTAGACTATAAGTTTTAATACATGAAATTTATAAATATAGCATTTAACCGATCATATCAATTAATAATTTTTGTTTAAAATATTAAATCATATTTAAATCAAAATAATTTATTTTAAAAAAATTATATCAAAATCGAGTTCGATTAATCCTTAAAACTTATTTTAGTTAATTGATAAATTCATATTATTTAATTCTGGATCTTATTTTGTAGCAATGAAATTGGTTGATCGATTAATTGAATATTTGACTCAAATAATGATTTATTATTTTGTTTATTAATATATCAAACATGATTTATGATAAATTTAATAATTATTTAATTGCGATAAAATATAAAAATACTAGAAATTCAAAAATTAAGAGTTCACGCCTAGTATCCTAATTAAAGATTTAAAAAAAAATCAGAAGGATAACAAAATCACTAGACTATAACAATTTTAATGCATAATATTTATAAATATTGTATATAACTAATCAGATCAGTTAATTATTTTTGCTTAAAATTGTAAAACAAAATTACATCAAAATTAATTTATTTAAAAAGTTATACTAAAATCAGATTAAACCAACCTTTTAAAAAATTATTTTGGTTAATTAGTAATATTAGATTATTCAATTCTCAGTCTTATATTATACCAATTAAATTGGAAAGTTGATTAACTTGTTAACCAAAATATTGATTAGGATAATGATTTTTTAATTTTTCTTTATTAAAATATCAAATATGGTAATATGATAAATTTAAAAATTATTCGATTACGATAAAAGTTGATAAACAATTAGAAAATAAAAAATTAAGACTTCACAATTAATAATCTTACCTAGAGTCGAAACGTCTTTAAAAAATCAAAAGGATATCAAATCACTAGACTATGAGATATTTTAATTGATAAATTTTACAAATATATACTAAATGAGATCAGTTAATTAATTTTGCTTAAAACTATAAAACGTGGTTGAATCAAAATAATTTATTTAAAAAAATTGTATTAGAATCGAATTTCTCTATTTGTATATACAATTTAATTCGAGAGTGATCGAAATAAAAATAATTCAAAGTTGAGTTATTAAGTTTTAAAAAATTAAACTCTATTGAATAAAAGTAGGAGTGAGAAGGAAACGGACTGATGATTGGTGCAAAATTTATCCATTATTTTATGAAGGAAAAATAAAAATTAAAGAATATAAAGGAAGGAATGAGCGAACTATAATAAATTTAAACAAAGGAATATTTTTTTTAGTAAAAAAAGAATATAATAAATTTTAAGTGTTAAGATGATAAAATTGATAAAGTTGGGGTAACAAAGGTTATTTTATTTTTTGTATTCTAATAACAATTTTTATCTTTATCACACGTATTTTCTCTATCATAGTGATACTCATTTTTTTGTCCTTCTTATAACATGTTTCTTTTATTTTGTGGCTTGTTTTATCTGTTTTTGTGGCACGATTTAGCATATCTTAGCGGTCAGTTGTTGCTCACATAGAGTTTTTAATCAACACTAATTTCTGATTATGATTTTGTCGATGTTAATGCGAAGTTAATCCCAACTCGGTTGATGGTTGTTTGAGATATAATCAATCCTGGGTAAAGAAATATTTTGCCTAATAATTTGGATTGCTCATCACTCTTTCATCTATTATGCATCTCGATTGGATAAAGACAAGAAAATTCGGGAAGCTTCTGAATTTTTATAGTATACTTATATTCGTAGAAGTTTTCACTTTGTTTTAAGGTTAATTTTGAGTAGATTAATCATATTATTTTCTTTTTGAATGTGTTGTAATTATGATATTTATTATGATTATAATAAAAATTCAATAATAATATTAAAATAAAAGGCATAAAGATAATTTTAACCCTTAACGTTTATGATTTTTATCATTTTGACCCTCGTCCTTTTTTTGGATAAATTTAGCCCTTAACTTATATCTTTTTGACAAATATCTTATTTTTTAACTAGTATGATGATTAGATGGTTAAAAATTAATGATAATGATATGTCATATATATATAGAATGATATTTAATATTTAAGAATTTTTGGATAATTGATTGATTTTATTGTCCAAGAGCAGAGAACTGCTACAAGAAACAAAGTACATTGATAAATACTACCCTATGTATTCTTATACACGTATACCCCAATTGTTACATAGCTCAATGTTGATAAAGTCATTGCTGACTATATTTTTTCCCGCTAACTTATTTTGTACAATGCCCTTAATGGATTGTAAAATGGATCGCCCTTCTGTACATGAATTGCAGAATTGTCTTCGATTCCTTTCCTTCCAAATAAAATAGATGAATGCACACCAAGCTAATCGAAGAATCACAGCAAGGAGAGATTTACCTTTGAAAGATTTGATAGCCCAATGAACCTCTTGATTCCAACTATAGACATTTCGTGAGATGTTACAAAGCTCCAAGACTTTCCTCCAAATGTTTTGCGATAATGGACATTCAAAAAATAAGTGACTTCCAGTTTCTAGTTCGCAATCACAAAATAGACACCTTCCATCAATGAGCATCCCCCAGGCGAGAAGTTTGTCTTTGGTAGGAAGCCTTCACTGAATGGCCATCCAAGATATCAAAGAATGCTTGGGTATGTTAAGTGAAAACCAGATAAGTTTGCACCAAGGTACCTTATCTCTACACTTTCGAATTGCCTTCCAAAATAATGTAACACTTGTCAAGTTGTTGCTAGAAATGTTGAGCCCCTGAGAGATGTAGTAGTCTCTCACCTTAAGAAGCCTTTTCCATAGTCAACTCATAGAGATTTTGAGTTGAATCTGCATTATATCAACTCCTTTAAGAACGTAAGCACGGATCCAAGCAGTCCATATAGACCCTTGACATGCAAAGATATTCTTAATTAGTTGCAATAAACAAGCATCACTCCAAGTATTAAGATCTCTCAAGCCGAGTCCGCCTTCAGATTTGAACGAACAGATTGTATCCCAACTTACTCGCGCCCCACTAGCAGCTACATCTTTTCCTTTCCAGAAAAACCTGATACAGAGTTGACTGATCTTTTTTAAGATGGCTTTCAGCAAAACCAACTGCCTACACCAGAAGTTCTGGATACTGAAGATAGTGGATCTTATAAGCTCTAGCTGGCTAGCAAAACTGAGATGCAAAGTAGACCAAAATTGAATTTTTATTTTGATCTTTTCAAGTAGTGGTGCACAGTCTTTAATAGTCAGTTTCCTCGATACTAAAGGGACTCCAAGGTATCTCACTGGTAGGGTACCCAATCTGAATCTGATAGCAACCTTAATAAAATCAAGGGAATCAATAGAGAGACCTGAGGCGAAGAATTCAGTATTAGCAACATTAAGCTTCAAGCCTGACATTTTATAAAATTCCTCCAAAACACAATAAACTCCCACAGCCGACTCAAGATTTCTTTTAGTGAATATCACAAGGTCATCAGCAAAACAAAGGTGGGTTAGCTTAATTTTGCGACATTTAAGGTGAAATTGGAATACACCTCCTTCAGCAGCTACATCAAGCATTCGAGAGAGGACATTCATAGCTAACACAAAGAGGTAGGGTGAAAGTGGGTCTCCTTGCCTAACACCCTTGGCACCTGCAAAGTAACCTGCGAGTGCGCCATTAACTGAAATAGAAAATCGAGCGGTAGTAAGGCATACAGTTATCCAATGTATGAATTGTTCTGGAAATCCCACAGCCTTCAAAACATGAATTAATCCCAATTAACAGAATCTAAAGCCTTCTGAAGATCAATTTTAAAGGTGCATCGAGGAGAAATAGTACTTCGACCATAGCCCTTCACCAATTCCTGAGCTAAAAGTGTATTATCAATGATGCTTCGACCCTTCACGAATGCACTTTGATTGGGGGAAATCAGAAAAGGAAGAATTATTTTCAGTCTCTTTACCAGAATTTTAGAGATCGTCTTATAAACCGTAGAACAACAAGAAATGGGATGAAAATCCTTAACATGACAAGGGTTGACAACTTTAGGGATCAAGGTGATTGAGGTTGCATTAAACCCTGGATGTATTTCAGATGTTCTAAAAAAATGTCTCACTGCAGCTAGAAAATCTTATCCAACAATGTCCCAAGCAACTTTAAAGAAGTAAGGGGTAAAACCATCAGGTCCAGAAGATTTATTATTACCTTGGTCGACTTTATCTCCTCATCGATTACCTTCTTAACTAAGTTGTCAGAGTCAGCCCTTGATAAATCAAATTGTAGATCTTTTAACAAGTGCATAGATGGACAAGTAACATTCTGGTCCCTAACTCCAAGGATAGTAGAGAAGAATTGCACAATAAAATCAGAAATTTGCTCACGAGTCTCAAGTTTAACACCAGTATCTGAAAGAAGACTAGTGATAGCCTGCCTACGATTTTGAACTTTGACAACATTATAAAAAAATTTAGTATTCTGATCAGATTCACATAACCCTTGAACCTTTGCCCTCTGCTGAAAAAAGCGACGTTTTGCATTTTCTAACACATGAGTTCAGTGGAGAGTTTACTAATCTCGGCAACAACAGAAGCACTAAAGGACTGAGACAAATTGATCAGTTGAGCAGTTTCTAATTCCTTTCGTTTTTGACTGACTTTGAAAGAGATTTCCCCAAATACTTCTTTGTTGAAATGCTTCAACACAGGTTTTAGACGTTTTAGTTTAACAAACAACTTCTTCATAGGATCGCCAGTTGCCTCAACAGACCAAGATATGGCTACCAAACCCAGAAATTCAGGGTGTGAGGCCCAGAAATTAGAAGATTTAAAGGGCTTAGGTGGAGATGGTAAAGGCACAACGAGCTTAAGAACACTTGGAGAATGGTCGGAGACACCAGGAGCTAAAAAATCAACATGTGATTGAGGGAACAGATTATACCACCAAACATTAGTTAAAACCCTGTCCAGTTTGCGTGCCAAAGGATTATCCTCTTGATGATTAGACCAGGTATACAGTGGACCAGAGTAAGGATAATCAAGGACTTGAATATCAGTCAAACAAGTCTGAAAATCTAGCATATCAGACGCTATCTTTGGGATCATCACAGAACTCTCAAAAGAATCATAGATGACATTGAAGTCACCAGCTAAAACCCAAGGAGAAGAGCCCACCACTACATTAGTCAACTGAAGATATTTCCAAAGTTCTTTCCGAACAGCACCATCATTGCTACCGTATACAGCAGTAAAATAAAAGCAAACAGTACGAAAAATAACCTCACAAGTAATCCCTTGAGCAGAGAAAGAAATACATTTAATTGACAAACCAGCACGCCACAACACTCAGATCCTATCATTAGCAACAGAATCATAATTGAGTGTAAATTGCCAGCCATCAAACCATTTACTAATAATACTAGCAGAGTTTACTTCTTTAACTCGTGTTTTCAATAAACACAAAACATCAACTCGGAGAGAGTTAGCACGACTAATCATATTCCTTTGTTTAATTGGGTTGTTGAACCCCTAACATTCCATGTGCAGATAATCATTGAGAAATATTAAAGGAACCACTCCTTTTTTTCCCCTGCTCAACATGAAACTTTTTTTTGGCTTTGAGACCCTGAACAAGCTGGGCAACACCTTTAGAAGCAGCCTTAATCTTTTTTGGTGAACCATCTTCCAAAAGCTGTCTATCTATTGGATCAACCTTAGAAGGGTTAGTGGGTACAATACTTTCATCAGTAGGAGAAGCACCACCCTCTGCATCCCTGGATAAACAAGCGAAATTATTTGTGGAACCTCGGATAGTAGTACCCTCTTTTAAAGGCATGTCAATATATTATCACATATATATGACATGTCAATATCGTTAAATTTTTAACGGTCTAATCATTATGTTAGTTAAAAAATAAGATATTTGTCAAAAAAGGCATATGTTAAGGGTTAAATTTATCCCCAAAAGGCATATGTTAAGGGTTAAATTTATCTCAAAAAATAAGATATCTGGAATATGAATATATTACAAATATGTATTTGCGTGCGTATATAGAGAGATAAGATCAAGTTACATATTATAAAATTATCTAAGTTTTACATGTGTTTTGAATCGTTGGATGACTGAAACGAATAACTCAGATTAACTCCTTATCTTTTTCTCAAATGATAATCTTTACATAATCAACTATTAATCTGAGTTATCTATTTCAATCATCAACGATTCAAAAAACGTATAAAAAGTTTTACACATCTTATCCCGTTAATATATATATTAACTACTTTATGTTAAAAGCTATAAAAAAACAAAATAAAAACTCCAAAGAAAAGAAAGTTGAGCATATCTTGGGTGAATTTGATGGTCTTCTTTCTGGGGATAAGTATGTTGAGTGAGATGAAATTTGTAGAAGCAGGAAAACGATATACTATTCATGTGGCCAATGGTTTTAGCCTTAACAATCAGCTTACTATTCATTACAGATCCAAAGATGACAATTTAGGCGAGCATATCCTATTCGTATCTTAAGAATGGAATTGGTCATTTGATTCAAATGTTTGGGGAACCACACAATATTGGTGCACTTTAATGGGGGAAAACCATTATAAAAGTGTTGATGTGTTCGTTATGTAATCTGATATTCTTGGTATGTGCAATAATAGAGAATGTTTTTTGTCAGTTAGAGATGATGGGATATATTTGAAGAATAATAAGGATGCACATGGAGGAAAGAATATAAGTGGGAAAATTTATTCTAGTTCGTATGTTTACTTATATGTATAGCTTTTATTAATAAAACCAACAGAATTGATATTCCTTGTACAAAAAAATAAGTTGAATATGTTTCTAGTTGTGAAAGGAATGGGATTTGTCAATGTTCTCAATCCCCCTATAATTCAAAGTCATACATGTATCTATCAATTATCTTAACATTTATTGGGAAATTATTATATCATAAATTTTAATTTTAAATTCACCGGTTTAAAAACATTTGAAGTAAATTCTTAAAATAATTAATATCATATTAATCATATAGTTTTAATAGGCATATAATAAAGGTTACTTCATGTTAATTGCATATTATAGGTACGAGTGTTTATGGTATGTTAATCATATTGTGTAATATAAATGATTAGCTAACTCTTAAGCAGTTTTAAAATTATAACTTAATCGTTAAAATAATTAGGCATAAAGATGATTTTAACCCTTAACGTTTACAATTTTTATCATTTTGGCCCTCATCCTTTTTTTGAGATAAATTTAGCCCTTAACCTATATTTTTTTGACAAATATATTATTTTTAACTAGTATGATGATTAGATAGTTAAAATTAACGATAATGATATGTCATATATATGTAGAATGATATTTAAGATTGGAGAATGCTTAGTAGCCTTTTATTTTAGATTTAATTAATTTTTAATATTTTATTTGAATTTTAATTGTTTTATATTTTATGTTAGAATAAAATTATATTTTACATGTATATATTTGTCATTATCGTAAAATATTTGACGATAATGACATATCATATATATGTAGAATAAGGCTAGATGACATGTTATTTAAAATATATTATCACATATATATATATGACATGTCAATATTGTTAAATTTTTAACAGTTTAGTCATTATGTTATTTAAAAAATAAGATATTTGTCAAAAAGGCATAGGTTAATGGCTAATTTATCCCAAAAAAAAAAGAATGAAGGTCAAAATGATAAAAATTATAAACGTTAAGGGTTAAAATTATCTTTATGCCTGTATTTTATGTTAGAATAAAATTATATTTTACATGTATATATTTATCATTATAGTAAAATATTTAACGATAATGACATGTCATATATATGTAGAATGAGGCTAGATGACATATTATTTAAAATATATTATCACATATATATGACATGTTAATATTATTAAATTTTTAACGGTTTTGTCATTATGTCATTTAAAAAATAAGATATTTGTCAAAATATCATAGGTTAAGGGCTAATTTATCCAAAAAAAAGAATAAGGGTCAAAATGATAAAAATTATAAACGTTAAGGATTAAAATTATATTTCTGCCTAAAAATTACCCCCATAAGTTAAACCTTAATTTTCAATTATTAATTAAAAATTATTTCAATTTGACCATGCCCCTAAACTTTTCAATCGTACATGTTACCTCAATTTTTTTCATTACAAAAACTCACATGAGACAATAATATTTATTATTTTTACACATAAAATTGGCTAAACTATAAGATAAGTTTATAAACTATGTTTTATTTTTATAATAGGATCTTAAAGTATTATTTTAGTTAAAATAGGTGACTAAAATTTTATTTTTGATTTATTTTAAAATCAAATGAAGCAACTATTTGGGTACCTATGTCAATCAAAAATAAAATTTTAGAGGCATCTATTTTAACAAAAAATACTTTAGACGTCTATTTTAGCTAATTTTTTTCAGTGAAATTGTATGATTGCATTCATCGTGAAATCATACACAATGCAATGATACTAAGTGTCTCATTAAAAACCTCTCTAAACCTAAATAAAAGAAAATAGTACACCTACTAACACGATAATAGACCAACAAATGTAATCTCTTTGACCTGGTTTAACTAATATCAAGTGAAAAAAGTTTTTTATCGAGATAAACTAGAAAATATTATACGTAGAACATTTTTTTATCTTGTTAAAATGCATTGATTAGGTTCCTATGGTAAGCACTTAACTTTGAAAACAATTTTTGATTGCACGGTACAACATTTTAAAAACTAAAATTATAGGGTTAAATCCATTATGTCAATCCTCAATTAATCAAATTCCATGTATTTTAGTTAATTTTCAACTCAAAACGATCAGTTAGATCATACAATTACAAACTTAACATATATAGACTAAATTATTATATATATATATATATATATATATAATATTTCAGAAGGCAAAAACACATGAAATCCACTGGGAGTATCAATACGGTCGAGCCCGTGTTGGTATAGATCAATGAACTTAATGATTAGGTGTATCGATACTCATGAACCTATATTGATACGGTGTATTAAGCCACCCGTACCAATATGACTTTGACTCGTATCGATTCTCGTGATAAGTTTTTAAAACCTCAGGTTTCAGTAGTCATTTTACGTATTGATATTTTTAAAAATTGATTCCACCAAAATCATTTATATATTAAAAAATGATTTATAAGTACTTTTACATATTTCTATTTTTCTAAAAATATTTAATATTAATTAACTCTAAAGTTGACTCAAATTCATTAATCCGATCCAATATCTAATCAACCCCTAAACTTCTAGGTTCAAAACACGGGGTATTACAATTTTTTTCAACTTAAGAAATTTCGCCCCTAAAATTTACTTAAAGGTAACAGGTACAGAAACTGCTTCAACTTGTCTAGTTTACTCTCCCACGTTGCCTCTTTAACACTATAGTTCTTCCAAAACAATCAACCGTCTTGCCACGCAAAATCATATTGTTGAAGTCAAGAATCTCTCTAGGCTCTTTAATCTCATCATAAGAAAGATATATTTGTAGCTCCATTTTTTATATCAGTATAACATGTAATATGTCTGATCGATATCTCCGTAACATCGACACATAAAACACATCATGAATCCTCTTTACTTAGAAGGTAATCTCAAACGTTAAACAATAGAACCCACACGCTCAACAACCTCATATGGTCCAATGAACCTCAAATTAAGCTTTCTTTTCTGGTCAAAATGCATCATCTTTTTTCAATGTGATGCCTTCAAAAAGCACTCGATCCCAACAATATACCAAATCTCTTTACGTTTCAAAACTGTATAAAATTTTTGACGATTCGAAGCCGTTTTCAAGTGATCACATATAAGTTTCACTTTTTCATTTGTGTTCTTCAACACATTAGATAAAGAAATATGCTTTTCTTCAGTTTCATCCACCCCAACATTCAGACCACGCATATTAAAATATTTAAGTATAAAAGAAACATAGTTTAGATATTTATTTTGTAGTTAAGACTAAAAAAAAACTATATTCTTTTAAAGTCTCATTTTTTAATGTTGAAAGTTTTATCATCACTTTGAAAATTGTATTTGATGTTACAAAAAAAATTTATTAAATTTTAAATGATTAAAAAAATCCGAAAATTCTCATTTTTTAAATATATAAATTCTTATTTTTTTCTACATTTTTTTCATTTTCAATTTTTTTTCATTTCTTGTTCTTTTATGAATTTTGTTTACTTATTAAAACGAATAGTCTACGAACGGACCTAACTCTCTATAAAGCAATTATATAAACTTACTAGAGTTGAATTCAATGACAAGACATATTATTCTTTTAAGAAAAGAACTAAGTTCAAACATTATGAGTTATTATTTAAAAGAAGAATCCTGAATCTTGAACATAAATCATAAAATGTATGTACTATATAAAAAAAAACTTTCCTAGGTGTTGACATAAATATTTGACACGATAACTTTTTTGTTTGTTTTTTAAAAAATGGACCTACCACCTTTTCTAAATAAACTTATGATGATTATAAGATAGTATCTAGAGATTGAGTTAGAATTAAATTTTAGCACAGATCAAAATATTGGATTCAAAATATACAAGGGTTTATTAGGTATTTAAACTCAAAATTCATAAGATGAGGCATATTTTGTCTAATATTTTAACTTACAAGGATCTAAATTGTTATTTAATCAAGAAAATTTGAACATTCATTCTGTTGGAAAAATGGTATGGTACATGGACATTTGAGCTTAAATTTGAGTGGGTTCCATTAGTAAAATTAATTGGGACTATGTGTAATTTGAGCTTAAATTTGAGTGGGTTCCATTAGTAAAATTAATTGGGACTATGTGTATTATTAATCTACAACAAGAGTAGATTAAATTTGTATATTTACATGCTCAAAATGTTTAATGGGTGAATGAGAAATTGTTGCTCAATGTAACACCCATGATGTTGGAAAAATAAAATGAAAAGTAGAATATCCCACATTTGTTGGGAACTTAGATTTGGAAAGCTTTATATACAAAAGCTCTTCATGTTATTATTGGAAATAAGTCAAAGGCTTGGACTAGACACCATAGTTGTGCCTAGCCTAAAGCATTAGTTGACTTTTATAAAAGTCAAAAGATGGGCCTTGGGCCTTTGGTCTTGATTTCAAAAATGACAGTTTTTTTTTCTACTTTTCTGACTTTATTTTTAACAGATATTATAGAATTAAACCACCTTTTATGGAGTTGCAGACCCTTCAGCTGGTTGTAACCTCCAATTTATTTGGATTAATTGTCTGATAAATACCATTTTAATTTCTGGGAGTTGTAACTCTTCAGGAATTGTTAATTACAGATTAATTCTGTAATTAAACATGTCCCTTGCATGAACACTATAAAAGGAGACCCTTTGTTCATATTTCAAAACACTGAAAAAAAAACCCCCACAAATATCCTATAGCCAGATAGTGTTCTGCTTCTGTAAAGTTCGTTGTTGCAGTAAGGTAGCGTTGCTCTCCTTATTGTATTCTACCATTGTATCCTGGGAGACAGACGTTCCATAGTAACTCCAGCACCGGGAGGGGACGAATCTGTTTTAAGGACACTGTGATAGCACAGGCCTCGGTTAAAGTTTCAGATTTTTTTTTTCTTTACGTTTCTAATTTATATGTTTTATTTCTATTTCGTTCACAAAATTGTGTTTAACATATTAATAACTTGCTTTGTTTTGTGGTAACACATTCTTCTTTAGTTTGATTCCTAACTAATATATATTTAATAAAGTTTATATTTTTAAAATTTAAATATTTATTTTACAAAAGTTATATTACTATTTGAACAAATTGTTATTTTTATAGAGATCAAATTATTATTTAAACAAAACTACAACACAAGGGTCAGAGGTAGGGATGTAAAAAGCTGACCCGAACTGAAAACCCGACTGAAATCTATTCGAGTCAGAACCTGGTTTGATCCGAGAATATAATGATCTGAACCCGATCTGTATCCGACTGTTGTTGACCCAAACTCGAGTTGGACCTGTTACTATAGTAACCGAACCCGAACTGTATCCGATTGAGAATGACCCGAACCCGATTTTAACCTGTTAATGTAGACCTGAAACTCGACCTGCATCCGACTGAAATAAACTCGAACCTGAGTCTGACCTGGCAGATAACCGATATTACCCGACTGAAACGACTCGAGACCTGATTTTACCCAACCTGTTTTGAACCTGACCTGATAAATGACCCAACTTGTTTTGAACCCGACCTGTTATTGATCTGAACTAATATTAACAAGACTTAATATTTACATGACATATAATTAAATATATCTATAATTTGATGAATTTAAAATATTGATAAATATAATTAATCTTAAAAAAATAGAATTAGACATGATAATCAATTTAGGGATTAATATTTAAATTTAGTATTACATGTTTAATTAAATTAATTTATTTACTATTTTATTTAGTTTTAATGTATTTAATTTTAATTATAATTTTAAATTAATATTTAATTAGGTTAAATTAATTTATTAAATCTAGATTAATTAAACTTAATTAAAATATAAAACATAAATTACAAACATAATTAAAAAATTCTAAAATCAAATATAATTTTTTATAAAATTAATCTAAATTATGACTCAATTAAATTAAACCAAAAAAATTGATAAAAAAAGAGTGAATAGATCAAATTTTGGAGGAAAATAAGTCACTCTTTTTTAAGTTTGAGATTAATTTACTTTTAGTGTAAAAATTTTGGAAGGAATAAAAAATAGGGGAAATTTTGGAGGAAAAAAATTAGAAATAAATTTTGATTATTATATATAAAGGAGGAAAAAACAAAATTTTGGAGGGAATTAATATATATAGTAAATTTTGGAAGATTATTATTATTATTATTATTATTATTATTATTATTATTACATATAATCAAATAATAAACTTTGATTAAATATAATCAATTAAAAATATAAAAAAAATGGGAGATTAAATTTAAATATTCATTTGACACTACTCTAGATCAGGTAAAAAATTTCGCATATTTTATATAGATCACGCCTAAAAAATCAAATCTCGCGACGCTCTACACCTTATTTTATAATTATTTTAATTTGATTATGATCACTCGAAAATTAAGTTTTAAATTTTATTTTTATTTGATTTGATCCTCATTTAATTAAAATCGGATTATATATTTTTCAATTTGATCAGAGAGAATTAATTTAGTGATTTGAGTATTTTAGTGATTCGGGCTTAAGAGATTAGTGTTGGACTTAAAGAATTAATAATATGCATACATTAATTAAATACATATACATACATTAATTTATAAACAAATTAAATACATATATTAATATACATTTAAATATATTATATATATAATACATTAATACATAAAATATAATATATAATATATATAAGTATATTATATATATATTAAACTATATTATATACATAGTATATATTATACATCTAGTATATATACATATATATATAAGTATACATATACTAATGTATATATACATATATATTTATATATAAGTATACATACAATATATATTATATACATATATTAATGTATATTATATATTATATAAGTAAGTATATATATACTTACATACATACTTATATATTAGATACATATACATACATACATACATATTATATATTTTTTATATATAGTATTATATATTTTATATTTTCATATATAGTATCATACCATATATAATAGTATAAATTCTATATATATAATATATTCTATATATAGTATAAATTCCATATATAATATAAATTTCATATATAGAATACATTTTATATTTAGTATAAATTTCATATATAGAATATATTTCATATATAGTATAAATTTCATATTTACGTTTTTGAAATGTATTAAACTATATTAAATAGGTATAAATTATAATATATTAAAGTACATTAAAAATAAAATTTTTTATCGAATTTAATTATTAATAATTTATAATTTTTGCAATTTAATCCTTACAACTTTATTTTTATTTTAAATTGACTATTATTTATTTTTTAATTTAGTTTAGTATTTTTAATAAGATGATATTTTATTCTAATTAATGTTTATCATTTTTAATTTAAAACTTTATTCTTTCTAGTCCAATGTTTATTCCTTATTAATTTTTTAATTTTTGTAATTTATCCTAATTTTTAAGATATGAATCGTTTGATGATATTTTTGTTTAGTCTAGTGTGTAATATTTTTTTTAATGAGATTCATGCTAGTTAAAGACGTTAGATATTAAATAATTAATTCAAAAATGAATGATCAACCATTCAACCCAAAGTCTATCGGTTATTTACTTAATTACTTATTTGTACCAAACTCAAACATAATAATTTTAATTAACATGAATTTAAAACCTAAATTAATTCGACCTGAAATGGACCCGACCTGAAATGCAACCGAACTGAAATGAACCTGACCTGAAATGAACCTATCAATTATCTGATTTGGACCCGACCTAAAATGAACCCGACCTGAAATAGACCCGACCTAAAATGGACCCGACCTGAAATGGACCCGCATCCGATCCGAATCGAGTCAAAACTTCAAATCAACCTGAAATGACTTGTATCTGATTTTACGCGACCTGACAGTACCCGACCTAAAACCCATCCGAATAACTGTTTTTATGTCCCTAGTTAGGGGAACCTTGTGCCTCAAGAGAATTTCATCCCTTATAATATTTATGTACACATATTATTAATCTTTTAATAATAATAACCTGAATCTTTAATATGAATATCAATCGGACCCACTATTTAATTGAAGTGAAAATAACATATCATGTTGGACCTTTTAAAAATGGGCTCAATGATTATTGCAATTAATACTCTACATTAACATTTCCACTTTATTTGCAAGACCGACAGAATTCAGCCTATTAAAATATATACATTAATAAAAATATCAAACAAATATTATTGTAAGATTATACTAAATATTTATAAAAATATATACTTATTTTTATATTAAATATTCGATTAATTGATATAAAAAATATAATATAAATGCAAATTAAATATTAATACGATTATACTATTGTTGTTATAACACCTAAGAAACCGTAATTTTAAATGTGTTTATGCTTATTTACATTTAATTTAAGGAACGAAATAATTATAAATAGTTTAGACTTTGTAGTTAATATGTTGAAATAATATATTATATAAAAAATCAAATTATTAAATATAAGTTCATACCGGTCACACAATCTTATCATTCTTTAGTATATAAATGTTGTATATATATTTTTTAAGATTTTGATGCGAATATTAAATAGTAGTATGAGATTAAGTTATACAATATAAATTTTTTAAAGTTTTATATATTTGTTGGATAGTTGGATGAGGGAAACGAATAATTTAAATTATTTTAAATCAAAATTCTTTTATTTTAAATCAACTTTTTTCTAAAAATTGTATTACTTGATTTGATTTAGTTATTTGTATGATTTTACACATTTAATATAATTTAGGTTTGATTTTTCTTTCAACCATTTTTATTTTCCCTAATATTTAATGGTTTATAGTGGTAAGGATGTGGGTATAACACCCAACATGTTCCAATTTTAATGGCCAAAATAAATTAACTTAATAAGTTCAATGGCCTAATTAACGGGATTTATAGTTTAATGTCAAAATATGTATCTTCGAATAATTCAATGATCATACGTGTAGTTTACTTTTATTTTTAATTTTTAAATAACACGTATCATACAGATAAATTGCTTGAACTTTATTACCTAAAGTTAACTATTCACTAATATGATATACACCACGTTCATAATTGGAAATTATTCTTAATTAATTTATGACAACTTTTCACATAGGTTTGACATTATTTATTTTAGTATAAAATACATTTTTTGATAATTTAAAATACACTTATAGTTAGTGATCTTTCATGGAGTTTGTAATTGGGGATTATTCACAATATTAAACTTTATAATTTTTAAATTTTCTTAAATAAAGACAAAATAAATAATGGCTTGATAAAACTAGTGGAGTGGTCTTTATGTGTTTATCTAACGAGCCGATCATCGGTTTGGGCAGTATTTGGTTCGTGCTCATTAAAAATTTTGTTGTTCGAAACGACTTGTTGCTCGTTAAAAAAATTTTATTGTTCGATTCGTAGCTCGTTAAGTTCATTAAAATTGTTTTCAACTCGTATTCGTTAAAATATTTTATTACTCAACTCAACTTGTTGCTCGTTAAACTTGACTTGTTGTTCGATAAGCTTACTTTAAATTTACCTTATTTTTAACAAATTTAACCAAAAAAATCAAAATAATGTATAAATCACTTTTAAAGTCTAAATTCCAAACTAATAACCCGTAAATACATTAAAATAACATGTTAAAAATTAAAGTAACAATTAATAAATTAATAATTATCACTTAGATTTATTTTTTGAATGAATTAACTTTAAAGTTTATTTTTTGAATGAATTAACTTTAAAGTAATTACTAAAAATATTTTAAAAAATTAACGAGCTGCTCGCGAACTTATCGAATCGAGTTAAGCTTTTTTTCGATTTAGCTTGTTAAGGTCTCGAGTCGAGTTGAATCAATTCAAATCGAGTATTTATCGAGTTTTGACTGAGTCGAGTTCGAACAACTCATGAGTTGCTCAACTCGTTAAGCACCCCTAGTGGTTCTGTAGAGGATGATGCACTTCATCTAAACGATATGGGTTCGAGCACTACGTGTGTATGGTGTGTGCGTTATTAAAGGGACTATAAAAATTTAATAGATACTATATTATAATCACACTAGTATATTTAAAAAATAATGAATTAGTGTTGATGATTAATTATGTCCTTTTTTAACAATTTTATGTACCATATTATTTTTAATAACTTTTTTTATAAAATAACATTCCACATAAATATTTATGACATATTTCTCTTAAAAAAAGTAATTTCTTTTATTTTGTACGATTGTTTTTAAAAATAATCTTACATAAATTTTCAGAAAATTTTATGATTTTTAGAGAAGTATATTTATGTTTTTTTATTATTTAAAAAATACTTAAAATTAAAATAACAAATAAATAAATTATTTAATATATTTTAAAATATTCATATAATTAACTCATACATTGCACATGAGAATGCTATCAAATTATCTGAAGTCTCCTTTTTTTTTTCTTCTTTTACTTCACTGAGCTTGAAATATATTACAGGTTTTAACTAAGGTTTTTACCCACAAAATCAGTAAAAAAAATAACTGACTAATTTTACTTGCTGCATTGTTACAAATCAAAAACAAATTTCCAGATAATTTTTTATATAGGTAAAAAAAAAGAGAAACAGAGGTAAAATGACAAATTTCAGATAAATTTGGAAGCGCCCATAAGTGCTCTTCCATATGCCACAGGAAGTGATGCAAGTTTCTTTACTTTCCCTACATAAGCTCTTTTGCTGAAATTGTTATAATCATTTTCTTCGATGGCGTCCAATATCTGTCGATACAACAACAGCGACGCCCACACCGGCCATCTGCTTGCTGAATTCAGCTCGGAAACACCCTTTTCTGCCTCATCGAAGAACATCCTTGCTCGTTTTATCTGATCTTTCATAAAGTTTCTCCACCTGTCTGTTACTTGTCCGCGAAATATGTCGTCGTCTGATAGTCCAAACCGTGCAAGTTCGTCTTGGGGCAGATATACTCTTCCTCTCCTAGCACTAGGGAAATGCATAGAAACTATGAGAAAACAATCGAGTTTATCAGAAAGTGAAAACTACAAGGTTTTGGTACCATTGGACTTACTCTTCACCAACATCTCGGAGTATATTTGTAAGCTGATTTGCAATTCCGAGGGCTAATGCGGCGTTATAGACACTCTCTACCGATGCCTTTGATTCGGGTGCGATTCCCATTACCGGAACACTCATTAGTCCGACCGTCCCAGCAACATAGTAGCAGTAAAGGTAGAGCTCATCGAAGTTCATATATCTGGACTTCCTTAAATCTAATCTCATTCCTTCTATCATGTCCATGAAGGGCTGAAACACAGAAAAATCAACTGTTGATACTCAAAGATCATGCAAAATATGAAAGTCTTTAACTGTGTATACTGCAGCATACCTGTATATCTACAGGATACTTTGAGACGGTATCGGATAAAGCAGCGTCAAGCATATCATATGGTCGACCTTCGAAAAGATCGTCTAGTCTTTTCTCCCATCGGTCAAGAGCCCTTGGTGTAATATGCGTAGCATTAGGTCCATCCACAAGCTCATCAGTCCTCCTACACCAAACTGCATACCAGAAGGCAAAAGTTTACGATCCAAGTCCAACGATGACACTCAAACGTTATTTTCAGTTATTTTCAGATACGAATATGTCTCCGACAAGCATTTTTCGTGTACTTCGAGGGCCATATCCTTGTACAAATGTTTGAAAAGTATCAGACACAGATACTTCAAGGAAAAATGAAGAGGAAGCAATATAGGACACGATGAAACTTTCATCAATGATGTTGATTGCAATTCGTTCTCTTTTCAATGCAAGGGAGGCCTACAAGCAGAAAATAGAAGTTCTGAATCAAGGAGTCAAACTCTAGGCTCACTCGATGCCACCTCTTAAGAGTGACTTCATGTACCGGTCAGATTAAACCGCAGGTCTGCTTGCAAATGTTAGAAAATTGCAACACACACACCTATCCGCATTTTAAAAACACCTTAAAACATACCTAGACACACACTTAGAAGCTTGAGAGACATAGAAGCAATACAGATGGCTTGAATGAGTGAGTTAGCCAACCGATAAAAATGCCTAAAATCAGAGAGATTAATGAACAGCATTGCAAGACTTACTCAAAGTAACCAACCACCATACATACCGTAAATCGCCCAGACAGCTCTCCGACGCTCTGGTGTCATAAGTAATGTACCTGGAAAGAAACAACAGACACTTTATTTGGCTTCAACTCGAGCTAAGAGAAAAGACTACAAATGCTACAATTCGATGCAATTTCCATGTTCATGGCCTCAACCCGAAATTCGAGTAAAGGTTACAAATGCAATTATCCTAATCCTACACTTAAAGGAAGTGTGGCTACATGAACCATTGATCCCAGATTCATTTCCAGGTTCTTGTGATCCTAAAGAGTTGCAGTTTGCAGTTTAAAAGCTCCTTTAAGTATTTTGATCAAACAAAGAGGAACACTCCCCAACTTTTTCGCTTCATATCAAAATTTTATATTAGTTTTCTCACCCTTTTCTCGGCAACCAAACAGCCTAATTCTAATAAGTACAACTAAATTTATATACATTAAAAAGGCAAAAAGCAGGGAATCATTAAATAAAAGAAGGGTCAAATAGACCCCATATGTATGAACTTGTAGAAAACATATAATAATAAGAACAACAAATAATAATGTAATCATCAACTTAACAACAACAAAAAACCAAGTAAATCATAAGCTTAAACTGACCAAAAAAGGCAAACCAAAAGTGAAAGTAGAATCAAATTAAGTACCCAAATAGAAAGTCTTTGCATACTCAGCACAAACTTCACCACACCGATCATAAGCTTCATTCAAGAGATCCCAATCAGTAAACCCATCAGTTTTTTCACTTCTTTTCTCCAAATCCGAAGCCTTTCTCCCCCTTTGTTCCTTAACCAAAGCAGCCTGCTTTAAAACCACATCATAAACCATCTGTTCTGAAGATCTGGCTGGGTTAGCCACAGCACTCGAAATAGCTGAAACCCCATTGAAAGACCTCTTCTTTGGCTTGTTCCCACTTCTGGGTATCAAGCTAAGCAAAGCAGTGGCATTCCCTTTGGGACACACCACCCAAAGAAGAACACCAGCCATGGATTAAAAACAAGAAGAAAACTATGGTTTTCCTTTGATTTTGAATAAGATAAGTGAAAAAAAAGATGATAAAAAGTAGAGGGAGGGGAATTGAAACCAGCGAATGGCAATGAAGATGAAATGGGCACCACTTTTTTTATCTAAATGGATCCCAAGACAGAGATATGCCACGTCGACTTCTTACAAAAAAGGGAGTTTCTTTTAAGCTTATTTTCTTATTTTTTCTGGAATCTGCTTCTTTTATCTATCTCACCCATTTCTGCGGACATCATTTCTTCATTCATTTGCTCATTTGAAGCCACATACATCTTCGAAGTGGCAATTGGGTATTGCCTTTTGTTTTCTTCTGTTTTAAAATACTAACAATATTATTATTATTTTGGAAAATTTTATAAAGGGCGTCGAACACCGTTGAACACTATTAAACTGATTAATAAAGATTAAAACTTTTAAGGATTGAACATATAATCATAAATTTTTTAAAATAAATTTTTATTAAATTAATTTCTATATATATTATTTTATTTTTAAATAATTGAATAAAATATTAATTTAAATTAATTTAAAAACAAAAAATCCTAAACTCCAAACCCTAAAACTAAAATCAATAAACATTAAACTCTAAACTCTAAATCATAAACCTTAAAACCATAAAAATACTAAACCCTAAACACTAAATCTAAACCATAAAATTCTAAACCCTAAAATAACCTAAATCCCTAAACTTTAAAACCCTAAACCCTAAATTAATTTTGGGTTTAGGGTTATATTTTTATAGATTCAAATTTTCTATTTTAGGGTTTAATGGTTATGGTTATATATTTAGAATTTAGAGTTTAGGGTTTTATTACTTTAGGGTTTAGAGTTTATGATTTAGTATTTTGAAATTTAGGATTTAAAGTTTAGTAATTTTAGGCCGAGTTTAGGGTTTTATATTTTTTATTTTTTAAATTAAAAATAATTTATACTAAAAATATATAAAATATATATAAATAATTTATTTAAAATTTTATTTTAAATAATTTGAAATTATATGTTTAGTCCTTGAAATTTTTAACTTATATTAATTAATTTAATAGTGTTCAACGTTGTTTAACATTAATAATGTTCAATAATATTCGACGCACATAGTAGACTCATCCTATTATTTTACATATTTTTATATTCATTTATAGCATATATTTGGGGAATTTAGGTTAGAAAAACAATTATTAAATATTTAAAAAAATAAAAATATATATCAAAAGTAACAATGTTTTTTGGACTCGTCATTTAGGGATAAATAATGAGATCCAAAGAACATTGTTATTTCTTGGTTTATTCTCCCTATAATTTTTAAACACACTTATTCTCTTAATATATTTTAACCTCATTATTTCCTTATATATTTAGAGAATGAAAACTTAATATCTATGTCATATTTTAAAAAATTATACTTAAAGTTTATAATTTAGGGTTTAAAGAATTAATAATTACGTGTGTGTTTTAAAATTAAGAGTTTATGATTTAAAAGTTAAAATTAGTGCTTAGAAATTAATTTTTTAATGTTAGATCATAGAAAAGAATATTGAAAGCAAAAAAGGACGAATGGTTTTGTAGAACTAATATTTTAATATAATAATTGAAAAATAATTTTAGATTAAATTGAAAAGATTTCAAAATAGTTTTATGTCCAAACAACTTAAAAATATATTTAAGAAGTTTTTGAGAGATTTTGAAGGTGTTCAAAATGGTTTAAATAAACCAAAGAATAGTTTGTGTTTCGATACGGTCTTGGACCGTTTCGATATGCCAGTATCGAAACCAATTTTAGATATTTCGGTACACCTTCAACGACTTTATGAAAAAACCCTACGGCTAGGAGTCGTATCGAAACAAGCTTTAGTTGCTTCAATACGATGAGCTAAGGGTTTTGATATGCCTTATAGGTGTTTCGATACTAGTCATTTATTGTAAATCCAACTATTTTTCAAAGAGGTCGTATCGAAACGACTCATACGCGTTTCGATACCACTTGCACCAAAAATAAAAATTGGCCTGGAAATCAACTCCAAATGGCTTCAAATCAATCTTAACGGTCACCAACGGTTAGTAGCTCATTTGAGATGATAAAAGAGACCTCCAAGCATCAAGAGAATACTAATTCTTCAATTGTCAACAACTTATGATGAAAGAATTGTCTTAGAGTAAAATTCCTACTCTTTGTATATACAACACTTGTGAGCTTAATGTATATGTATGCTCAAGTGTATTAGGAATTGAGTGAGTGCTTAGATTGCAAAAAACTAGCCTTATTAGAAGGATTAACAAGTTTGTTTAAGTATTTTTTTTGTTTGAAAGGTTTCTCAAAGTTCGGATTGTAAACTTTGGATGCTTGATTCAGGAATTGAATGAAGATTGTAAGGTTAGCCATTTAGCCTCAAAAAGACGAAATTTTTATTGAATTTGGAAAATCCTTAGTAGGAAGCTAAAATAGTAGATGTAAGATTTGGGTTAAAAATCTGAACCACTCTAAAATCCTTGGGTTCATTATTTATCTTTTTGCTTCCACTTTAAACTACTCAAATCACCATCTCTCCATCACTTGACAAGGTTAACTGATTGTGCATCGAGCCCAATAGATTTCTATCCATATTTAGAGAGATAGGTAAATATTCGACCAAGTTAAGTAAAAAAATTGAGTTTAAGACTATTATTTTATAGGCTTAAGAGTATCATAAGCTAACTTTTGAAAGAAAAAAAAACAATTAAACCCTTGAACTTTTTTCATCCAATTAAGCTTTTATATTTTAAAATTTTATCATTTCGCCATTTGATCAATATTGGCTATTAAGTTTTATCAAATGCTTTAATTGATTAAATTTATTTGTTGAAAGGCTTAATTCGGTGTAAAAGATCAAGGGCTTAATTGTTTTTTTCTTAAAAGTTTAAGGACTTAAATTGTTTGAGTTCCAGTTCAAATTTAATTATAAATATTCATAATGTTATAATATTAAGTAATTATAATTTAAATATCTTTTTATGATTATATACAATATATATGTATCAGGTAATATTAAGGGATTGATTCAAATTCAGAAATTAATTCATTAATTATTAAATTTGTTTGAATTATTCGAGTATATTTTTTAATTCAAATTTTATTTATTTTTTATTTAATTTTTTTACAACAATTTAATTTTTTTTTTTTTGAGTTTAGGTTAATTTTATTGACCCTCACTTTAACATTACAAAATTGGCATGTATGTATCAAGCCTACTCCCATGTAGACCTTTTTTGTCCATAAATGCCATTGATAATGTTGTTTAATTCAAATAGTGAATTGCATTATGTAGGGTTGACTGATTTTGTAATAATTCCACTATGACTTTTTCATACAATAATTATAATATTATATTTAATTCTTAAGATTTATAAAATTCAACTTTTTATTAAAAAAAGTCAAATTATTTTTTCAATGTAAGGACGAATTAAAATATTAATTTTTTAATTGAAAAGGGAATTATAATAAATTATTGAAAATATAAAATATTTTTATCTAATAATGATAGAATACTCACGGGAGGAGTTTCTAAAAGTTGTAATTATAATGATAACTTAGAGCTTTTGACTAACATATCTGATGATTTATTTCATTCACGTGGAATCCAAATTATTTTAATTATCCAACTCTATTAAAATTTAACAATCGAACGAATGAATGAAACTTTCAGTAACTACTACGTTAAGGAGTTTTACAACCTTAACAAAATCCGATTGTATCCGAAGAATATTAAATGCATGCTCCCAAACAAGTTACAAAAATATTAATTTTTAAGGTATGTTTGGTTTGCGAAATCAATAATAATTATAGACGTTAAGTATTAAATTTATAATTATATTATTATTATTAAAGAACACCAATCAAAGTTGAAGTAGGATTGGTTCATGAATGTGTCATGCCTAAAAAGAGACAAAAAGCATTAATTCCACATCGAAAAGGAAGAAAAAGAGGTCTTGAGATATATATAGGATGACTCTATATATTCTATTAGACATGTCTTTAGAAAGAGGGTAATGATTTTGTGATAAATGTTTACTGATAGGATTGGATGTTTGACAGAGTCAAGTAATTTTTTTGAATTATTTGAGTTAAAAAATTTTATTTTATGATTTAAAATTTATTTAATTTTTTTAAAATCGAGTAGAGTTTAAGCATTTTGAGCTGAATTTTTGAGTTTATGTACAAATTTAATTATAATTATTTATAATGTTATAACAAATAATGATTCATATTTTAATAACTTTTTATATACATAAACAATTATACAAAATTGAAATACAACTTAAATATAAAATAGGATTAATTAAATATAAAAAATGAGTAATTCAAATTTTTATTTCATAACTCAAACTTTATTCGAATTTTTTTTGAATTGAGTCAAATTTATAAAATTATAAACCGAATGAGTTAATTTTTCACCTCGAGTTGAGTTAGATAACTGTTATCTACCCTAAGTCACTTAAATTTTCAACTGTTGAGATACAATCCAATCAACATTTGATTAACTGAGTTAGATAACCATCAAATAGTTCGAGTTTGATATCATTAAAATTTAGTTAACGTTTAAATTTAAATTATTTAATTTTAATTTTAACTTAATTTAATTTTAACGAATTGAGTAAACAAAATTTTACTTAATTCAATAAGTTTACGAATAATTCATAATTATTTTATATATATTTTATGACTTTTTGTTAATTATCTTAAAAAATTATGTGCAATAAATTTAATTATTAGTTGAAAACTTTAAAAAAAATCAGTGACTTGTTAGTCAAATTTCCCATAAAATCTGGTTTCAAAATTTTAAAACATTCTGAAAATCTGGTAACAAAATTTTTTAACCAACATAAACTAAAAAAAATAAAAAATTATCGAATAAATACTATTTTTTAACAAATACGACCGACTCGCTCTAATCACCCTTGGTGCTGGCCTAACTAGGGATGGACATTTTATCCTACATGATTAGGTTTCGACCCGACTCGACCTGATCAAGTCAGATTTTTTGATAAAAAAATCGGGTTTGGGTCAGGTCAGGTTCAAGTTTGAGTTCAAATTTAGGGTATAAAATATTCGACCCGATCCAGGACAAAATATGTAATTTTTTCATAAATTTTTAGGGATATTAATAATGGTATTTTATCTATATTTTTTATAATTAGGTCTTAAAATTAATTTTTCATTTATAATTTAGTCCTTAAAATTATATTTTTTTATAATTAAGTCCCCAAAAATTATTTTTTTACAATTTAGTCCCTAAATTTATTTTTTCATAGATCGGGTCAGAGTCGGGTTTAAGATATTTATTTTCGGGTTGAGTCGAAGTTGAATTTTTAAAAAAATATTCGGGTCGAGTCGAAGTCGGATTTAAGATATTTTGTTCGGGTGGCCGAAAATCTAAACCAACACGACCCGTGCCCATCTCTAGGCCTAACTAGTCGATTTTATATAACAATTTACCTTTTTTTAATCGATTGAATGAACATATTAATTTTTTAAATTAAAATATTTATAAATAAATAATTTGCAAAATTTAAATTTTATATATTCTAAAAATAAGCTCATAATTACATTCTTCACGTTTCTAGGTTGAAGGAGTCCCATTCAACCCTCAATTTCTTGTTCAAAATTGGACCACAAAATTAATGAAAATAAATATAAATTGGAAGGTTTCCAACTTCTCTTGCTCTTCGTATTAATGAGCAACCAACGTGCTACGTTATGTTGCCAAACACTAACTTTGTCCTTTTTTTTTTTTTTGTCTATTTCTTATTTTTAAATTTTTATAAAATATTTAAATAAAATATATAAAATGAAGGAAACAAGATGAAAAATAAGACAACGATATTTGATTTATTTTGATTAATCTAAATTATATATTATAAAGATTTATTCTCAACGTTATGATTCAAATTTACTTAAAAGATCTAATACTTTATCCTGTTAGTATTAAAATCTTAAATTTTGGTGTAAATTAAGGATTGAGCCAAAATTTATAGGATTAAAATAAAAAAATATAAATATTTAAAAATAAGGTAAATTCATAAATATCAATTTAAAAAAATAAATAAATAGAAGGATAAAATTCTTCAGAGATTGAAGGATAATTATCCTTTTTCACCCTTATTTAGCTTCATCACTGGTTTAAACAATCGTACCATTTAGTGTGATAGGATTTTATGGGTGCAAATTGTTTATTTCTTCTTTTTGCCTCCATTTATGCCTTCACTTCAAATTAGAGGGTTTAGGGTTTTAGGTTAGGGGTTGTGGTTAGGGTTTAGAGAATTAGGGGTTGGATATATTTTTTAGGGTGTAGGGTTTAGGATTTGGGATAAAGAAAATAAAGGTTAGAGTTTAAAATTCAATTTTTTAAAAAATTTTCAAAGGGGCATAAAAAAGAGGTAAATGATTTTTACTTGGATTTTATGTCGACTCACTAAATTTAATGCTTAGTAAATATAAGTTTTACATAAACTTAATTTTTCATTCTTTGGATTCCAAGATTAGAGCTCACAATTAAATAAAAAAATTATATTTTATACGTAGACGATGATTCATTAAGTTAGGGTTGTGCAAAAAAATCGAAAAACTGAAATTGAGTTTGAGACTCGAAAAAATCGAATCGAAAAAATGGTTAACCGAAACAAAAAAATCGATTTTAGATCAAGTTTTTAATTTTTATATAGAAACCAGTTCAATTATGGTTTATGATTTTAGGATAAATCGGGTAACCAAACCCACCGGTTATATATATATATTATAATATTATATATTATTTTAATATATTATATTAAAAAATGGGTTTATATTTTATTTCTTTTATTCTCAAAAATAAAAATATAATTTTATTTTATAAAATTTAAATATTTAACTTCTTGGAATTAAAAATAATAATAAAAGCATGTGTCATTTTTTAAAAGTATATATTTTTTTAACATATTATTAAATTATATATTTTTAATAAATTAAATAAAAAACTCGTTTTCCGAACTGAATCGAATCAACTTTTTCGGTTAACCAGATAAACAGTTAACCGATTGAATGGTTACAGTTTAGGGTCAAGAATTGAACAATCTGAATTTATCGGTTAACCAAAATAATGTGTTAATGGTTAACCGAACCCTGTTTTGCACAACCCTACTATAAGTATTTTAGTTTAAAGGTTAAGCGTCTGATTTATGAATTATAATTTATGGGTTTATATAGATGAGATTAAAATTTAAGGGTTATAATTAAATTGTAGGTTTAGTTTTATGGTAATATGGTTGAAATTTAGATTTTAATCTATAAAATCTAAATTTTAACTATAAATTTTAACTTTTAATAATAAACTCTAAATTTTAAATCCTAAATTTTAAATATCTAATTAGATCCTTAAACCCTTAAACTAAGACATGACTGAAAATTTATTTTTTTACCGTTATTATTAATATATAAAATAATTAACCTTAAACAAATCTCAAAGATGTGACATCAAAAAAAGACAAGTAGTATGCATGAGGTCTTTGCCGAAATATTATTTTTATTCGAATCACTGTTTAAAGACGAGTTGTATGAATGAGGCCTTTTGAACGCTACAGTAAACCACAATATTGTGAGAAATAATGTTGTGTGAACTATATTTTTGGAAATAAAGTTTCCAATCACAATATTTTAATAATTCTTCCCAAAGGTTGTCGCTTGATATTTTTTAATTTTATTTATAAAATTCTTTAAATATTTTTTAATATAATTATATTTTAGATTTTTTAAAATATTAGTAAGATCTTTCTCCTCGTAATTTTAAGAGTTTATAGGCTTAATCTAAGGAAAAAGTCAAGATTTTGAGATTTGGAGTGAGCAAAACATAAATGTTTAAAAGAGGTAAATTCATAAATAAATTAAAATTTTAAAAAAATTTAAATTCAGGGCAAATATTAGTTTTTTCACTGCTATCTACTCTCAGTTCTTAATCTTAGTTTTGTCTTTAAATATATCATGTAATAAATCTCGATAGAATTTTAATTATTTATCTATTAAAATACGTATTTTAATCTTTATCATTTATATAATAAATAAAATCCAAATCTGTAAAACTAAAATTGATTTTGATATAACATTTATATTAAAGGACTATTTGTGTAATAAATTTTAAGTTACTAAGTCAAAAATTATGATTTAAGTCAAACCAAGAACATTGAAATATTCTTTTAAGTGTTTTTATACGAGCGTTTCGATACCATTAGAACATGTATTGATATTGCCCTTCATTTTTCAAAGAATGTTCTTGAGACGTAGAACAAGTATCGATACCAGTTTCGATACCAAGACCTCATTGTCAACATCTGTTTCGAATCCAGTATCGAACCAAGTCTTATGTTTTAATTATTTTAAAATTATTTAAAATTATGACTCAGCGTTTCGATACTAGTATCGATACCCCTAAAATCTTCAACGGCTCTTTTAAGCATTTAATGACTTGACCGTTGGTGGTAGTTAAAGCTTTAAATGGTGGTTATTCAGTTTCGATACCAAACATCACAGTTTACTTCAGGTATCGAAACACGTTTCGATACGCCCTTAATAAATGCACAACGATTCTTTCTTTTTATGGTCTATTTCGAAATAGGTCGCCCGTGTTTTGATACCAGTTATTGCAGAGTGCATTTATGATGGAAAGATGAAGCTCCAACGTCTATATTTACATCTCCAACAACCCCAACGATTAGAAATCAATGAGAAGGTATACATTGAAGCATTTTGAGCAACATTAACAACTATTAAACCTTAAGCAACATCTAAGCAATTAAATCCAACTCCAAAGCACTTTTGCATATCTTGACTCCCAACTCTTGTATTTCATTTTGATTCTTTATAGTTGAGTTTGGGGAGAGAAAATTTGTAATTGGGGCATTTTATTCTTGTGAGAGAAACACTTTTGCCCATTTTTCAACTATTGTAATCCTTTGTGAGGTCTAAGTCAATTTCGGGTAGGAAATTGGCTTGTTTGTAAAGGTTAGTCCTTGAACCTAGAAAAAGGTTGAATTCATCTAGTGAATTGTTTTGAAAATCCTTAGTGGGAGCTAAGATAGTGGATGTAGAGCTTGTTTCGAAGCTTGAACCACTATAAATCTTGTGTCCTCAATTTTCTTTATTTTTACCGAAATCTTCCATCAAAATATTTAATAGCCAATTCACCCCCTCTTAGCCAATTTCATTGTTCGATCAACTCAATAATTGGTATCATATCTAGATCTTTGAAGGGATTAACATCCACAAAAGAAGATCCAAAGTTTGTTGATCATACTTTCAAGTCAAATCCAATGGCCTCTACTTCCGAAAGTTGGAACGAATCTCACTCCATCACCAAGCCTCCCTTCTTCAATGGAGATAACTACACCTATTAGAAGAATAGGATGAGGTTGTTCATCAACTCTAATGATTATGTTCTATGGGACATAATTGAAGATGGCTCCTCAATTCCAATGAAGCAAGAAGGAGATAGGCAAGTGCCAAAGAAGAGGAATAAGATGACCAATGAAGAGAGAAGAAGGATGTCCACAAATGAAAAAGCTTTGCACATTCTCTTTTGTGCTCTTGGTCCCGACATCTACTCTAAGATGTCATCTTGTACAAGTGCCAAAGAAGTTTGGGATCCATTGGAGACAACTTATGAGGGCACCAATGATGTCAAGGAGACAAAGATCGGTCTTCTTAATCTCAACTATGAGAACTTCAAGATGGATCCGGATGAAGATATCACCAAGATGTTTGATCGGTTTTCCGTTATTGTCAATGGTCTCAAGGGTTTTGGTGAGATCATACCGAAGGAAAAGCTCGTACGGAAGCTTATCTATTCTCTTCCCGAGTCTTGGGATAGCAAGAGAACGACTATCATTGAAGCCAAAGACCTCAAGACTCTCAAGCTTGATGCTCTTGTGGGATCTCTTCTCACCCATGAGATCAAGAAGAAAGAAAGAGAAGAAGAGAAAAAGAAGGAAGATGTGAAGCTAGAAAAGAGAGAGATTGAAAGGAAAAAGCAAGGGATTGCACTAAAAGCTTCAACATCTCAAGAAGAGGTGGACACTAGTGAAGAAGATGAACTTGAAGTGTTAGCTATGGTAGCCAAACGATTCACAAGTCTCATGAGGGCAAACCGGAATAGGAGATTCCAAAGGAAGAAAGAATTCAAAGGAAAAGGCAAGGTAGATGAGAAGGATCAAATAATTTGCTATGAATGCAAAAAGCCCGGTCACATTAGGACCGATTGCCTTCAATATAAGAAGAAGGGTTTTGAGAGAAAGAAGAAGCAAAAGCTCATGTTTCCACATGGAGTGATGAGGAGTCTTCATCCGATGAGGACAACAAAGTGACAAATCTATGTCTCATGGCTCTTGATGAGCCCAAGGTAACCCTTGAACCATCTTGTAATGATCTTTCATTTGATGAATTATATGATACATATGATGAATTACAAGATGTTTATGATAAGTTGGTTTTGAAATTCAAAGAATTGGTTTTGAAAAACAAGAAGACTATTTCCGATTTTAAAGAGAAAAATGATTATTTGACAAAAACAAATTTAGAGCTTGAAGAAAAGGTTGTTGTTTTAAAAGATGATTTAAAATTTTTTCAAAAGGAAAATGTTGATTTAAACAAACTTATTTTTAAATTGAGTGAGGATCACCACAAAATGGTGAATGAACTCAAAGAGCAAATCAAAGTGGTTGGTAGCTCAAACTTTAAAAAAGGAAGTTCTTCAAAACCCAACCATGTGAAAAAGAATTTTCCTAACCACAAACAAAGAAGTTTTCAAAGGCATGCTAGACATAAAAGAATTAGGAGTGTATGGTTCCTAAGGAACTTGTTATTTCTAATAATACTCATGCCATTACATCTTGGATTCCTAAGGAACTAACTCTCATGGACCCAAGATGATTTGGGTACCAAAAATCAAGAACTAAATCTTTGTTTGTAGGTTGAACATTGCTTCAAGGCCAAAGCTTCAAGTCAAAACATGTGGTACCTTGATAGTGGATGCTCAAGGCATATGACCGGAAACAAGGGATGATTTAAGGACTTAGAGCTCAAAAGCGGTGGAGTAGTGTCTTTCGGTGACAACTCCAAAGGCCAAATTAAGGATATTCGCTTTATTGGTAATCATTTCTCTATTCTCATTTAAAAATGTCTTACTTGTTAAAGGTCTTAAGCATAATTTATTGATCATTAGTCAACTTTGTGATAAAGGATTCTATGTGTCTTTTGATAAATGTGGTTGCAAGATAATAGACATAGAATCTAATAAAACAATGTTCATAGGTCATCGCATAGGAAATATCTATATAGTGCATTTAGATGACATAAAACTTTCCCATGCGTGCTTAGTGGCTAGTGATGAAAATGATGCATGGTTATGGCATAGAAAACTAGGAAATGCTAGCATAAGTGTTTTAGAGAAATTAGTTTCCCAAAATCTAGTTAGAGGTTTACCTAAGCTCAAATTCTCCTTAGAAAAAATTTGTGATGCTTGTGCTAAAGGTAAACAAAAGAGAGTTTCTTTTAAATCCATTAATGGTGTTTCAACTAGTAGAGTATTACAATTGATTCATATGGATCTTTTTGGACCTATTACGATAACTAGCTTGGGTGGAAAATCATATGCATTTCTTATTGTAGATGATTACTCTAAATACACTTGGGTTCTATTTTTGAGTACTAAAGATGAAGCCTTAGAAAAATTTATCACATTTTCAAATATCTCTCAAAATAACATTGATCAAAAAAATTCTCATATTAGAAGTGATCATGGAACCGAATTTCAAAATTTAGGTTTTGAGAATTTTTGTAATGAAAATGGGATTAGCCATAATTTTTTGGCTCCTCGCACTCCTTAACAAAATGGGGTAATTGAGAGGAAAAATAGAACTTTAGAAGAAATGGCTAGGACCATGCTTTGTGAAAACAATTTACCTAAGTATTTTTGGGCGGAAGCCACTAACACTTTTTGTTATATTATCAATCGTGTAATGATTAGGCCAATTTTAAAGAAAACTCTTTATGAGATTTTAAAATCCAAAAAGCCTAACATTAGCTATTTTCACCCTTTTGGGTGCAAGTGTTTTGTTTTAAATAATGGAAAAGACAATTTAGGTAAATTTGATGCAAAAAATGATGAAGCTATTTTTCTTGGATATTCTCAACTTTCAAAGGCTTATATAGTTTTTAACAAAAGAACCTTAGTTGTAGAAGAGTTTATACATGTGGTTTTCGATGATAATATCCTTCCTAGGAAGGATTCTTGTGATGATGATGATGTAGGAATCATTGAAACCATTGATAAGGGACAAGCATCAAAGGTGGATGAGGTTCCAATCAATGAGGAAACACAAGATCCTCCAATAGAAGCTTTGTGAGATGTAAAGCTTGAAGAAAGGGAAGTGATCTACCCATAAGAGTTCAACTATGTCAAGGGTGGTGAAATCTTGGGAGATCCATCCAAGGGGGTAACTACTCGTTCTTCTCTTAGATTAATGAACCATATTGCATTTATCTGCCTAAAAATATCAATGAAGCTTTAAATGATGATTTTTGGATATTGGCTATGCAAGAAGAGTTAAATCAATTTGAGAGAAGTAATGTATGGACATTAGTTGATAGGCCTAGTAATAAATTTACTATAAGAACTAAATGGGTCTTTAAAAACAAACTAGATGAGAGTGGTAACATTGTGAGAAATAAAGCTAGATTAGTTGCTTAAGGTTACACTCAAGAAGAGGGAATAGATTTCGATGAAACTTATGCACCCGTAGCTAGAATGGAAGCTATTAGGATGTTACTTGTATTTGCATGTTATCATGATTTCAAGCTTTTTCAAATGGATGTCAAAAGTGCTTTTCTAAATGGTTTTATAAATGAAGAAGTGTATGTTGAATAACAACCGGGTTTTGAAGATCCAAAGTTTCTAAACCATGTTTTTAAATTAACAAAAGCTTTATATGGTTTGAAACAAGCTCCTAGAGCTTGGTATGAAAGGCTTTCAAACTTTTTAATTAAAAAAGGTTTTGAAAAAAGGAAAGGTGGATACTACACTTTTTATAAAAATATTTAAAAATGAAATCTTAGTAGTTTAAATTTATGTTGATGATATTATCTTTGGATCTACTAATGAATGTTATTGTCAAGAATTTTCTAAGTTAATGCAAGGTGAATTCGAGATAAGCATGATGGGGGAGCTCTCGTTCTTTTTGAGACTCCAAATCAAGCAAAGGAAAGATGACACCTTCATCAATCAAGCAAAATATGTCAAAGATATGCTCAAGAAGTTTGGCTTGGAGAATGTGAAACCTCAAGCCACTCCTATGAGCTCATCAACTAAGCTTGACAAGGATGAAGGAGGTAAATGTGTTGATTCTAAATTTTATAGATCCATGATAGGTTCTTTGCTTTACCTTACCGCAAGTAGACCGGATATTATGTTTAGTGTTTGCTTGTGTGCTAGGTTTCAAGCTAGTCCTAGAGAATCAAACTTAGTAGCCATTAAGCGAATTTTTAGGTATCTTAGAGACACCTTGTTTAGGTCTTTGGTATCCTAAAGACTCTTCCTTTAATTTTCATGCTTATTCGGATGCAGATTATGGAGGTTGTAAGATAGATAGGAAAAGTACTTCCGGAACATGTCAATTCTTAGGTAGTATGCTCATTTCTTGGTTCTCTAAGAAACAAAATAGTGTAGCTTTATTTACCATCGAAGTAGAGTACTTATCCTTAGGGATTCGTTGTGCTCAAGTGTTATGGATGAAACAACAACTCTTAGATTATGACATTAAGGTTGAAATTATTCCTCTAAAATGTGATAATACTAGTGTCATATGTCTTACTAAGAACCTCATTCAACATTCTAGAACTAAACACATAGAAATTAGACATCACTTTATTAGAGATCATGTGTCTAAAAATGATGTTGTTCTAGAATTTGTTGACGCCTTAAACCAATTAGCGGAAATTTTTACCAAACCTTTAGATAAAGAGCGTTTTTGGACTCTTAGGAGAGAGTTATGTCTAACTAGCCTTTCTTGACCTCTTAAGTGTTATTTTTTTTTGCAAAATATGCTTGAATCTTGTTATAGTACATCTTGTTGCTTCTATGCATGTTGCTAGGGGAGTATGAACTTGTTTATTCATTTTAATCATGTCATAACATCATATTCATGCTTCTAGGTAGTGTTGTAAACGAACTGAACGTTCGGTGAACCTTTCATGAACCGTTCGGCGAGAAGTTCGTTTATGTTCGTTTATTTATTAAACGAACGAACATGAACAAGATTTTTCGTTCGTTTAGTTAAACGAATGAACATGAACAAAGGGCTCGTTCGTTCATTTATGTTCGTGAACGTTCGGTAATATGTTCATTTATGTTCGTTCATTTATGTTCGTTTATGTATGTTCGTTTATGTTCGTTCGTTTATGTTCGTTTAAATTTATTCACATATATCTAAGGGTGAGCATTAGATCAAGTAAGTCGAGTCAAAAATTTTTGAGTTACTCGAGTTGAGAAGAGTCTTATTTTATGACTCGTTAAAAACTTTCTTATTATAAGTTAGGGGTGTTTATTGTTCTGTTAAACTGAGTTAATGAATCAAACCAAAACAAGAGTAGTTAATCAATTAAATTTTAGGTTTCATCTAATAATTAAGAGTTTTTTTAATTTTAATTATCGACTAATTTGGTTTAAAATCAATTGATTAGTTGAATTAATCGAATTAATCCAAAATATTAAATATTTAGCATATTATATATGTTATTTATGTTCGTTCGTTTATGTTTGTTTATGTTCGTTTATTTATGTTCGTTTACGTTCATTTATGTTCGTTAGTTTACGATCGTTTATCATTTAAACGAACGAACATAAACGAACATGAACAAGCTAAAATCCTTAATGAACGAACACGAACAAGAAAAATTGTGTTCGTTTATGTTCGTATTCGTTCGTTTATTCGGTTAAAGTTAAACAAACGAACATGAACACACCCTTGTTCGTGTTCGTTCGGTTCTTTTGCAGGCCTATTTCTAGGAACTTTAGAAACTCATTTCTAGAACTTTAGAAGCCTAAAATGCAAAGCCTAGCTAAGGGGTATCGAAACGGGTGAGGTCGGTTGATACCTATTCTTATCGAAGCACGTTTCTGGGTAAATTTGGTATCGAACCTTGTTTCGATACTAGTGGTTTCGATACAGGTATAAAAGAGTATCGAAACAGGCAGTTTCGATATAAGGGAGTATCGAAACTCGTGGAGGCAGAATGCTTTTTAAAACACACCAAACCTAATTTTACCCAAATTAAAACATACCCAAAACTCTTCTCTCAAACCCTAGCCGAACCCTTTCTATAAAACCCCCTCATTCCATCAAATTTTATCACAAAATCAAGAGTTTTTCTTGAGGGATTTTCATCAAAACATGAAAGCCAAGGTTATATCAAAGATTGGTGCTTCAAAACCCATTGATTCTTCCTAATCCATAATCAAGGTAATTTTTCGAAAAACCTTATTTTCGTCGATTTTTAGAATGTTAAAATTTAGATTTTGAATATATTCATAATGCTTATTGTATGGGTTTTCATAATCCTACAAAACTTTTTCAAAATCAAAATTTTTTCATTCGAATATAAATTATTTTTATCGTATTATTTTTCACTGTTTTTTTAAATTTTTTCAAAATTTGAAAACTCTTGAATTATTGATTAATAGGATTGAATTAGGTTTATAGAGCATATATTCTTTTTAAGTGCCTTAAACTAATACTTAATTGTGCTTATCTTTAGATCATGGCACCTAAAAAATGCTAATGTACCGAGGGCGGTAGTTCGTCATCCTCTCGTGCTTCTAAAGCCGACATCCAAATGGTATTCGAAAGAATCTTGGATGGTCATGGTAGGGTTGACAATTTCCAACAATTTCGCAACCACCCGCTCAAGAAGGAGCGTTGTGTGGATGTGAATTTCATGAACTCCTTTTTTATCCTAATGCCTCTTTTATTCTTTCGAAGGATAAGAGCAAAGTAGTTGCTATTGAATCCTATCTCATGGGAGAAACCTTTCGCATCGACGTTGACACTTTCGTTGATTTTTTCGGTCTTGAAGATGAGGGTCTAGAAGATGAGAATGCTCTTGACACCTTCACCGGCTCGGTTATGAAATTTGACGTCCATGATCGTTTCTTGCATCTTATCATCTCTTGGTGGATTCGTCCATCAAATGGTAAGTATTCTTGGGTCCATCAAGTTGATAGTTTTTGGCTCAATTACTTCCGACAAGCCCAACACCCAAATCTTGCCCAAATCGTTTTTTTGACATTGTTTGGAATGTCAAGAACCGTGCCACTCATCTTGTCAAATCTTTTCCCTAAGCTTGTGTTCTTAGCACTATATTTGTGCGTTTGGGGATTGATTGTTCTTATGATAGTGTGGAGTCAGTCAAAGAACCCATCGGAGAGACTTCTCTAAACCGTTCCCATTTTCAATATCTCAATGGTTAATGGGTTAGAGGTGCTCCTCCTCTTCCTCCTCCTCTAGTTGATCCGGAGCCAATTAGACAAGTTGCTCCAAACACCGAGATGATGGAGTTTCTCACTTCGAGATTTGATCACATGGATGCTCGGTTTGATAGTTTGGATGCTCGCTTTGATTCCTTCACCACTCACTTCGACTCTCGTTTTGTCGCCATGAATACGAGGTTGACGAGTTTGGAGAATCAAAATCTTTCTATGCGTGTCTCGCTCGAAGCTCTTCAGCACCTTCACAATGCTTCAAATAGAGATGGCGATGATGACGAGGAAGATGATGAAGATGGTGATGGGGATGATGATGGGGATGGCGACGAGTGATCCTTAACTACTATTTTTTCGCTTTGCTATGGATTTTAGGACTAGTTATGTTTTTTCTTAAGTATTATGTTGCGTTTTCATTCATGTTAGAACAATATGCACATTTGGTATTTGTTTTTTTATGCTTTGAACCTTTACGTTGGATTTGGATTCTTTTTATTAATGCTATGCTTTATTTTCACTTTTATTAATGCTTGATCTTGTGCTTAAATACTCTTATGCCTTATTATTGTATTGATTTTGATCTAACAAAAAGGGGAGAAGAAATATGTTATATTCTTTTTAAGTTTTTTTTCTTACGGGGAGAATACCATTTTTAAAACTATGCAACTATTAAGGGAGAGTGTTTCAAAGTTTTTCAAAGGTTTCAAACTTAAAAATTTATGTTGGTTTTGTTATATCAAAAAGGGGGAGATTGTAAAACTAAAATTGATTTTGATATAACATTTATATTAAAGGACTATTTGTGTAATAAATTTTTAAGTTGCTAAGTCAAAAATTATGATTTAAGTCAAACTAAGAACATTGGAATATTTTTTCTAAGTGTTTTTATACGAGCATTTCGATACCATTAGAACAAGTATCGATACCGCCCTTCATTTTTCAAAGAATGTTCTTAAGACTTAGAACAAGTATCGATACCAATTTCGATACCAAGACCTCACTGCCAACATCTGTTTCGAATCCAGCATCGAATCAAGTCTTATGTTTTAATTATTTTAAAATTATTTAAAATTATGACTCAGCGTTTCGATACTAGTATCGATACCCCTAAAATCTCCAACGGCTCTTTTAAGCATTTAATGACTTGACCGTTGGTGAAAGTTAAAGCTTTAAATGGTGGTTATTCAGTTTCGATACCCGTTTCGATACCAAACTTCACAGTTTACTTTAGGTATCGAAACCCGTTTTGATACGCCTTTAATAAATGCACAACGACTCTTTCTTTTTATGGTCTGTTTCGAAACAGGTAGCCCGTGTTTCGATACCAGTTATTGCAGAGTGCATTTATGATGGAAAGATGAAGCTCCAACGTCTATATTTACAGCTCCAACAACCCCAACGGTTAGAAATCAACGAGAAGGTATAAATTGAAACATTTTTAGCAGCATTAATAACTATTGAACCTCAAGCAACATCCAAGCAATCAAATCCAACTCCAAAGCACTTTATTGCATATCTTGACTCCCAACTCTTGTATTTCATTTTGATTCTTTGTAATTGAGTTTGGGGAGAGCAAATCTGTAATTGAGGCATTTTATTCTTGTGAGAGAAACCCTTTTGCCCATTTTTCAACTTTTGTAATCCTTTGTGAGGTCTAAGTCAATTTCGGGTAGAAAATTGGCTTGTTTGTAAAGGTTAGCCCTTGAACCTAGAAAAAGGTTGAATTCATCTAGTGAATTGTTTTGAAAATCCTTAGTGGGAGCTAAGGTAGTGGATGTAGAGCTTGTTTCGAAACTTGAACCACTATAAATCTTGTGCCCTCAATTTTCTTTATTTTTACCGAAATCTTCCATCAAAATTTTTAATAGCTGATTCACCCCCTCTTGACCAATTTCATTGTTCGATCAACTCAACAAAATCCAAATTCAAAATTTCAAAAAAATATGATTGTGTGTAATATTGGCAAAATGTCTAACACCAAATGTTGTTTTTGTCTCCACCAATTTAATGGTTGCGACTGTGAAATTGCAAGCACTGCATCTGCATGTATACATGTCGACCACATTCAACGTACCAAAATCATAAACATATATTATTAATATTTTTTACTTTATTTATTTAAAAAATTAAAAAATAAGATTAAATGTCATAAGATAATAGATTTCAACTTTTAAAACGGTGTCGATTTATTTTGTTAGCAAGATAGAGTCGATATTAAACTACGAGAAGGAAAAATTGATTAATTTTAAAATAATTAGTCTTAAAAAATAATTAAATCTTAAAATTTAAGGGAGTGTGGGTTTAATTTTATAAATTTTTAAATTAAAAGGTCTTAAAAAGTATTGAAACTAGAAAATGAGGGGTTAAAGTTATTAATTTTATGTTACAATAGTCTAAAAAATAATAACATTGGGAGAGACAAAAAAGGAAAAACGACTTAATTATAATAGTTTCAAAATTATCAAGGCCTAAAATATAATTAATCAATAAAATTTTTGGGGCAATTTCCCCTCCCTCAATGTATATAGATCCGTTCATATTTTTGAGTCTGTACAATGTACAACAACGACGAAGTTAGAATTGAACTATGTGGAGGGATGAATGATTAATTTTAAAACAATAGGGTCTTAATAGGTAATTAAATCATAAAAGTTAAGGGAGTTTAGACTTAATTTTACAAAATTTAAAATTAAAAGATCTTACAAGATAATTAAAACAAAAAAATGAGGATCAAAGTTTAATTTTAGATTATAGAGTCCTAAAAGTAATAAACCATAAAATTTTTTGGAGGGACAAGAAAAAAGGGTCAATTACAATGGTTTTAAAACTATGAAGGTTTAAAATATAATTAACCCATAAAATTTGAGAGGTTATATTATGACGATGCATCTATGATAGGGAAGCTCAAGTAAAGTTACCATATTGATTTTTGATGCAGAACGATGATTTTATGTGTATTAAAAATGATTAATATTGATTTACTGGTAAATTTTATTAATATTTGAACAAGGTTTAATAGATTAATTTGATAAAAGGAACCAAAGAAAATCTATCAGTACAGGTCCAACTGTACATATATGGATATGACTTTTTGATATGACATACTTTAAATTTTCTAGATTAAAGTTTGTACCGATATTGAATGTGTATCGATGTAACGACCCGGATTCGGATCCGAGTGTCGGGTTAACCCGAGAGTTTGGGCTCCGGTTTTGGGCCCGGGTTTTGGTGCTTAGGCCTTAGGCTTTTGGGCTTGCTAGGTTGTTGGACTTTTATGTTGTTGGACTGAGGGTAATTTGGTAATTACCAAAGAAGGATGATAGAGAGGGTTGGGGGATTAGTTTCTCTGCAGAGTGATATCACCTTACTCATCTCTTTTCTCTCTTCATCCTTCATTCTTGAGACAAGAAAAAGAAAGGTAAAAGGTGAAATCTTTGAGAGTTTAAGTTGGTTTTTCGTTTTTGTGGTTGAGGGAGAGTTCTAAGGCTCAAGGAGATCTACAATCTAAGGTAGGAGTTGTTTGATTTGGTGAAGAACAATGGATGAGTGTGTAATCTGAGAATGAGAGTTTTGGGGGGGATGTTCTGTGTTTTTTGATGTTTTCTTTGAGTTAAAAGCATCACCAAGCAATGCCTAATTGCTTGTTTAACCTCCTTCTTGTAGAGAAAGAAGAGGAAGCTTCATCTTAGAGGCAAGGCAAGGAGAAAGCTTGAGGAGGAAGAAGGAAGGTCATTTTTGCTGTGTTTGCTTGAGGTTGGTACTCCCAACTCTTCCTCTCATCATTCACTCATGGTAGAATGCATAGCATGTAGAAAATCATGTATGAATGCTTGGTGTGCATGTTTGAGGACATTAATGGTGAATTTCGTAATGGTTTGTTTGATGGCTTGAAAATAATGTTAAAACACTTGAAACCTTCCTAAGAATGAGTTGGAACACTTTAGGATCGATTAGATTAATTTTGGGAATGATCTTTAGATATTTCTAAGTGCAGACCTGCATTTCGTGCAAGGGTATCGATACACGGGCCACCGATATCGATACCCATGAGTGAAAATAGGCTATGTGGGCAGGGGTATCGAACCATGGTTCGATACCGGGTCCTCCAGTGGCATAATAGCATCGATACCAGTATCGAATCTGGAGGGTCCTCTTTCGTTGACTTTAAAAATGATCAAAGGGTATCGATACTGGTATCGATACCCATGTTTCGATGCCTTCTTTGGGTGGGTATCGAGGCAGGGTGGTTCGATACCCCACATAAGGGTATCGATACCCCTGCGAGAACTCGACAAGTTTGGTATTGTTTGAGGTTCGATAAGAGAATTAAGAGTCCTAATGAATCTTATAAACGAGGAAATAAATTGTTAATACGAGTTTGTTGATATTAAACCCCGAACGACTAAATGATGTTAAGTCTTGATATGTTTTGATGTGAGGACCCTAGGTGGATCTTTTATGTATGATGAGTCCTTGTTTGATGGAAATCCGGATATCCAAAAGTGTTGCAACACGTTGAAGGACATCCGATGTAACATACCGGGTGATGTATTGAAGACTTTTATTCCGAGTGTTGGGCGGCCTCACTCGAAGATGTTCGATGTAACATTCTGAGCATGGGATTGGTTGGGCGGCCTCTATCCCTTTCCGAATGTTGGGCGGCCTCGTTCGAAGATGTCCGATGTAGTATTCCGGGCATAGGATTTGAGGGCGGCCTCAATCCTGAGTGTAGGATCCCGATGCTGTGTGGACGCGGGCCTTACTCTTGTGTTCTATTTTGTGATGTGACATGTATATGCTGTGTGCAATATTATACATTGTTTATGCCATGTGTTAGGCAAGCATGCTAGACCATCATATCATGCACGATATTTATATGCTTTGCCTTATTGCTTATGATATGCATGATTATGGGCCGAGTTCGGCGTACCTACTGAGCTTCTGTAGCTCAGCGTTCGAAATGTGTTTTCGTGCGTAGGTTAGGTGAAACCGGTTCCTATGGAGCACCATTGAGGTTTGGATTTCAGCATCGACTTTGCTGTCAGAGTACATGTATTAGATGTAGTGGGCTAGTGCTTAGTCGAACCCTATATGTATTTTGTAACTCTGTTTATTATTTGGGTCGAATGTTTTAAATGATTTATAATATTTGGAGCTCCGGTTACTTTATATTATTTTGGGCTTACGTTTTAACTTAAATGGATTTTATGAATCGTATTTTGGACTTGAGTTGGATTTTATTATTAGGCTTTTGAAAGAAATTTTGAAATACACGTTTTGGGCCAAAGTCCCAATGTGACATCTGGGTCGGAGTGTTACATTTAGTGGTATCAGAGCTTAGGTTGTGTCGGTTCTAGGAAGTCCCTGGGGGAGTCTAGTGTGTTATATAGGTGTTAGACAAGTACATGCCCACGACTCGATATCGTATTTTCTTTAAAGCTGGAATTTTGATGGTGTACTCTTATTTGTTGTTGTTGTACGTGCAAAAGTGGTTAAGTATGTTGAGACGTGTGAGAGATTAGGAGGAAAGTCGGGATTCTCGTGAAGGAGACTCCGACTATGAGTATGAGCCCGATGAGGAGGTGTCATCGGATGATGCAGTTGGTAAAGGGGCCAACTATTTTGCTCAGTTGAACCGGATTCTACGCAGGATAGTGAGAGCTATACCGAGGTCATCTTGTATGCCTTGTGAGGCACTGGTTCTGAGGGTGCGAAGACAAGGAGCTGTGGACTTCTTTGGTACGGGACAGGACAATCCCGTACAGGCTGATCAGTGGCTGCATGACACAAGGTGGATAATGAGACAGATGAGGCTGAGGTCAGAGGACAAGCTTTCGTGTGTGTTGTCGCTTTTGAAGGGCAACACGAGAGAGTGATGGGAAATGGTGGAGCTAGTTTGGTATCCTCATCGTCCTAAGTGGGATGACTTTCTTGAGGAGTTTGAGAGCAAGTATGTGGGTGAGACTCACATCGACACCCTGAGGGAGCGGTTTACCCACCTTGTTCAGGGGAACCGTTCCGTCTTTGCTTATGAGCAGGATTTTCTTCAGTTGAGCCGGTATGCTCCAGAGCTTGTTGCTACAGAAAAGATGAGATGTAAGAGGTTCTTGAGAGGTTTGAGGAAGGAGATCCAAACTTATCTCACTGTTGCACCGCCTAAGGTGTTTTCTGAGTTGGCTGTCAGTGCTAAGTCGTTGGAGCAGGTTCAGGGTTTGACCTATGGGCCGTTTGTTGGCCAGGGAGTCACTGGTGGAGCTAGTAAGAGTCATGCAGGTAACTCTCAGTCTCACTCCGGCAGGAGTAGGAGCCGTTGGAACCAGAATAGAGGAGCATCGAATCAGGGTTCAAGGTCGAACCAGAGATCAAAGTCAGTGGGACGTAGGAGGCAGTCTGTGTCTTCTTCTGCTGGGGCCCTAGAGAGTTTACAGAGGAGTGTCAGTGTTCAGACTTGTAGACGTTGTGGTCGAACCCACCGAGGAGAGTGTTGGGGCAATGCCAGAGTTTGTTTTCAGTGTGGGTCTTCTGATCATCTTGTGAGGGACTGTATAGAGGTTTTGATGTCACCGCTAGGTCAGGCTTAGAGGATCGTGTTTCAGGCTCAGTGGGGTCGTGGGTTCTCACGTGGCGGAGCTAGCCACGCATCAGGAGGCACCTTTCAATCCACTACTAAAGCACTGACAAGGCAGTATGCGGTGAGGGCACAAGAGGACTTTGCTGCGATAGATGTGATCTCAGGTACGTTCAGTTTGTTTTCTGTCCCTATAGTTGCTCTTGTGGACTAGGGATCTACCCAGTCGTATATCTGTAGTAGGATATCGCAATAGTGGGGGTTACCAGCGGAGGATCTTGAGGTAGGAGTCCGTGTGACCAGTCCATTGGGGTTAGATGTGTTGGTGGATAAGGTGTATCGGAGGTGTCCGATCGAGGTGCAAGGATCTATCTTCCTGGCCGACCTCATGGTGTTACCTTTTCAGGAGTTTGACGCAATCCTTGGTATGGATTGGTTGTTGGAGCACGACGCAAGTTTGGGGTGCAGATCTAAGAGTTTGAAGCTTCGTGTGGCTGATGGTTCTAAGCTTGTTGTGAGGGTTGAGAAGAACCCGTGCCTAGCGAATGTTGTGTCAGCTTTGTCAACTCAGAGGTTGATCCAGTAGGGTGTTGAGGCTTTCTTAGCTCACGTGGTAGATGTGAGTGTTGAGAGTCCAGCTTTAGAGAGTTTGAGGACGGTTTGTGAGTATCCAGATGTGTTTACAGAGGAGTTGCCCGGTTTACCACCCGATCGTGAGTTGGAGTTCCGGATAGAGGTGTTGCCAGGGACAGCACCGGTTTCCATAACACCTTATCGTATGGCACCGACGGAGATGAGAGAGTTGAAGCAACAGATCCAGGAGTTGCTAGAGAGAGGTTTTATAAGACCGAGTGTGTCACCGTGGGGAGTATCGGTTTTGTTTGTGAAGAAGAAGAATGGATCGATGAGGATGTGCATCGACTACCGTCAGCTTAATAAGGTCACGATCAAGAATCGTTACCCTCTACCGAGGATCGATGACCTGTTTGATCAGTTGAGAGGTGCCCGTGTGTTTTCTAAGATAGATCTGAGGTCAGGGTACTATCAGTTGAAAGTGGTGGATGAGGATGTCCAAAAGACCGCTTTTAGGACGCGATACGGACACTATGAGTTCTTAGTGATGCTGTTTGCGCTCACGAATGCACCTGCAGCTTTTATGGACTTGATGAACTGGATCTTTCAGCTGTATCTAGATCAGTTTGTGGTTGTGTTCATCGATGACATCTTGGTGTATTCACGCTCGGAGGAGGAGCATGACTACCACCTAAGAGTTGTTCTTCAGGTGTTGAGAGATAGGCGTCTGTACGCCAAGTTTAGTAAGTGTGAGTTCTGGTTGTCAGAGGTGGCGTTTCTTGGCTACATAGTTGCAACGGATGGAATCTGAGTAGATCCTCAGAAAATCCAAGCTGTGGTGGAGTGGAAACCACCAAGGAATGTAGCGGAAGTCCGTAGCTTTCTTGGACTTGCTGGATACTACAAGAGGTTCGTTAAAGGTTTTTCGATCATAGTGGCACCTTTGACCAAGTTGCTTCAGAAAGGTGTTCCGTTTGTGTGGAATGAGAAGAGACAGCAAAGTTTTGAGCAGCTTAAGGCTTATCTAACAGAGGCACCGGTCTTGACGCAACCGGAACCGGGAAAAGATTATGTGGTGTTTAGTGATGCTTCCTTGAATGAGTTAAGTTGTGTGCTTATACAAGAGGGTGAGGTGGTTGCTTACGCCTCGAGGCAGTTGAAATCCCATGAGAGGAACTATCCTACACATGATCTTAAGCTAGCGGCAGTTATCTTCGCTTTGAAGATATGGAGGCTTTAATTAACTCTATGGGGAGAAATGCTACATCTACACCGATCACAAGAGTTTGAAGTATTTGCTTACCCAGAAAGAGTTGAATCTGAGACAACGTCGGTGGATAGAGTTATTGAAGGACTATGACTGTGTCATAGAGTATCATCCCGGCAAGGCGAATGTGGTCGCCGATGCCTTGACTAGGAAGTCCATTTTGGACTTGAGATCTTTATTTGCTCGGTTGAGGATGACTGATGATGGAGGTTTGTTAACAGAGTTGCGTGTGGAGCCCACGCTTGTTCAGGAGATAAAGAGGACACAAGTGTTAAACGAGGAGTTGGTAGCTCAGTTAGAGGCTGTTCAGAGTGGTGAGTCGTCAGACTTTGAGGTACGAGATGGTGGGTTCTTGTACTTTCAAGGTCGGTTGTGTGTACCCGCTTTAGAGGATCTAAGGGATCGTATCTTGAGGGAAGCTCACCGTAGCCCGTTTTCTATTCATCCGGGTAGTAACAAGATGTATCAGGATCTTCGTCCCTTCTTTTGGTGGCCGTGCATGAAAAGAGATGTGTTAGAGTTTGTGACCAGGTTTTTGGCGAGTCAGCAACTGAAGGCGGAACATCAGGTTCCTTCAGGTTTGCTTCAGCCTATCGAGATTCCACAGTGGAAGTGGGATCGAGTGACCATGGACTTCGTCACCGGGTTGCCGATGACGTTGAGGAAACGTGATGTTATATGGGTTATAGTTGATCGGTTGACCAAGTCGGCTCACTTCTTACCGGTAAGGATGGACTACAGTTTGAAAAAGTTGGCTCAATTGTACATAAAGGAGATCGTGAGGTTGCATGGTGTACCTTCGTCGATCATATCGGATAGGGATCCGAGGTTCACGGCGAGGTTGTGGAAATCTATCCACGCGGCTTTAGATACTAAGTTGCACTTCAGTACAGCTTTTCATCCTCAGACAGATGGACAGTCTGAGAGAGTTATCCAGATCTTGGAGGATATGCTTCAGTGTTGTGCTGTGGACTTTGCTCTTAGTTGGGAGGAGTAGTTACCGTTGATAGAGTTTGCATACAACAACAATTATCAGTCAAGTATCAAGATGACTCCTTTTGAGGCCTTGTACGGGCGTAGGTGTAGGACACCCTTGTGTTGGACAGAGCTTAATGAGAGAAAGATAGTAGGTTCGGAGCTTGTTAAGGAGACCGAGGAAAAAGTTCAGATCATCAAAGAGAGGTTACAAATAGCTTTTGACAGACAGAAAGCTTATGCGGATAAGAAGCGTAAGCACATCGAATATGAGCTTGGTGAGAAAGTGTTTCTTAAGGTATCTCCGTAGAAAGGTATCATCCGGTTTGGTCGCAAAGGAAAGTTGAGTCCAAGGTACATAGGGCCTTATGAAGTTCTTCAGAGGGTTGGACCGGTAGCTTATCGGCTAGCTTTACCTCTAGAGTTAGCACGTATACACGATGTGTTCTACGTGTCCATGTTGAGACGTTACCGTTCCGATCCATCACATGTGGTTCAGCTTGAGGAAATCGAAGTCAATGCAGATTTTACTTACAAAGAAATGCCTATCGAAATCTTGGATAGAGGAGTTAAGGAGCTTCGGAACAAGTGCATACTGATAAGTGTTCAACTCACTATCACTTTTTACACCTTTTATGGGCATTAATCATCAAATCTACACCTACCTGGACCAATGCATACACTCAATGTGATATATTTAGAGGTTATGCTTATAAAGATGATATTTACAGAAAAGGCTAGTTTTACTACATTGTTTTACATCTGTGTAGGATAAACTATTGCCGCGGCAGCAACGTGGCCGAGGCAGGACCTGTTTCCGAGGCAACAGCCGAAAGACAAGTAGCGATACTGTAGGCGATTGGAAGAGAAAAATACGCTGGACGTTTCTGGACATGCAACACATGGATCGGAGCTGGTTAGCTCGAGGAAAAGCCCAAGACAAGGCCACGCGGGAAAGCTTCTTATTTGGAAGAAACTTGGAAATATTTTATTTATGTACATGACTTGTTCCCTACTCCAAGTTGTATTCTACTTAGGAAAGGTTTGCCCTAGGCCAAGCCTATATAAGACCTAGCCGTCCAAGGGAAGAGGAGAGCCGATTTTTAGAGAGTTCACTCTAAGACTCATTGTTTTCTTTCTCTCAATTATGTTCTAAGTTTTCTTAGGGTTTAGGTGAAGGTTGTCGAGTACTTGTGAGAGGAGATTGTATTTTGTTCTTTGTTTCAATGCAATAAAATATCAAGGTTTGCTTATCCTTTGCCATTCTTTGTTCTTGCATTCAAGCTCGGGAGAGAAGTTTGTGAGTAATCTATTTATCTAGACTCGAGAGAGTTAGATTCACAAAAGGGATAAGTACGGTATTTCAATCGCGAAATACTAACTCGGCCTAGGGATAGGTTAAGAGTTTCAGCGGCTAAAAGAAGTGTGAGATTGGTTGATGATTATAATTGATTCACGCCAGGAGGTATCATCAAGGATTGATCACCAACAGTACTTCGACTTAGGGATAAGCGAAGTCATCCAAGGACACTTTGCCGAACGTTGATAAAGTCCACCCACGAGCAAGGGATTGCCGCAGCGGACAATTATCGTTGCTGCCAAGGCAATAATCTGTAGTACTGCCAAAATAGTGATGTACAATTGCATTGGACAAAGACAAGTCAATCAAATCCACAATACAACATAACTGGTTCCTACCCTCTCTCTTAATCAGATCTCATCCTTTTACTTAGTTTTCTTTATTTCAAATTATTTAGTTTCATCAAAACCCAATTTACCTGTGTCTTTATTTTATTTCTTTTTACAGAGCAAGAAAACGAAGGAGGCATGTTAAGTAGACCAATCCCTGTGGAGATGATACACGATTTTACTGATCACTTTATTACTTGCGACGTGTTCACTTGCATTAATTGCGCACTTTTGACATGCAACAAGTTTTTGGCGCCGTTGCCGGGGATTGGCAACTAAATTTTGTTTTCTTTATTTTCTTGCTTTTTATTTTTTTTATTTTTTATTTCACTTCGGTTTTTCTTGGTGTATGACCAGGGCCAATTCAACCAACTCTTTGTACGAACTAGATCCAGAGATCGAACGTACACGGCAAAGGTTGAGGAGACATGTCCAAGGAGCTATGGCAGATCATCCGGTAGGACAAAACTTACCTTCCGGCAATGGAGATCTACCGCCGCCACCAGGGCCGCGGCAGCTTACTATTCGAGACTTCTTGGAAGAGGATTTGAATGGGTTAAATCCAGGAGTCGTTACACCAGAGATCGAAGTAGCCCACTTTGAGCTAAAACCTGTCATGTTCAATATGCTTAACACTATTGGACAGTTTGGTGGGTCTATGATTGAAGATGCCAGACAACACCTCAAGTCATTCATGGAGATATGCAATTCATTCAAAATCCAAGGAGTCCATGAAGATGTCTTGAGATTGAAATTATTCCCCTATTCACTGAGGGATAGGGCAAAAACCTGGTTAAATAGCATTCCAACAGGATCAATAGGATCTTGGAGTGAATTGTGCCAAGATTTCATTACACGCTTTAATCCTACAAATCTATATGATCGAATTCGTAATGAAATCACTTCTTTTCGACAGGCAGATGATGAACCTGTGTACGAGGCATGGGAGCGCTATAGAGAGTTACTGCACAAGTGTCCGTTGCATGGATTTCCCCTATGGACACAAGTGACCATGTTCTATAATGCCACGAATGCCCCGACAAGGATGATGTTAGATGCCTCGGCAAATGGAACACTCCTTGATAAAACACCTGAGGAAGCTATTGAGATACTGGACAAAGTCGCAAAAAATGATTTTCAATTCCCTACATCTAGGCGAGGAGGAGTAAGACGCCAAGCCATAGTGAATGAGTTAGACACATCAAATTCAGTGGCAGCACAATTGGCCTCTCTTACCAAGATGGTGCAAAACATGCAACTACAACAAAATACCCATGAGGTTAAGGCCATTGATTCTTTTTGCAATTTATGTGGAGGTAACCACAATTTTTCCGACTGTATGAATCAAGAAGTCAGCATGTATGTTGGAAATTATAACTGAAACAATATGATATCCAACACATACAACCCCTCATGGAAGAGGCATCCAAACTTGTCATGGAGTAATCCTAACAATGCCTTAAATCCAACTACTCAACCCCCAGGATTCCAGCAACCAATGCAACATCTGCCGCCGCCGCAGGTCCAGCAGCCAATGCTGCAGCAGCAGATGCAGCAGCAGTCTGTAAGTTCCTTGGAAAATTCTCTAAAAGCATTCATGATGAAAACTGAGTCATATATGGCAGAGAATAGAAACTTCATCAAAAGAACAGATGCATTCATAAATAGAACTAAAATGAGGTTGCAGAACCAAGAGGCAACAATTAAGGCACTGGAAACTCAGGTTGGGCAGTTTGCTCAAAACATAAACACTAGACCACAAAGAGGATTACCTAGCAATACTAAAGTTGCTAAGGTAATAAGCCATGAACAGTGTAAGACAATCACTACTAGTAGTGGTCTACAGCTGAAGGAAAAGGTAGGAATTCCAGCAGGCCAAGTCCCACCAACAGAACTAGAAAAAGAGGATTTGGATGCTGAACAAACTGATCATGTTCTAACAGATAACACTGCCCCAGTAGAGAAATCGGCAGTACCTGAGCATCCTGCCGAGACAGCGACAAACACAGTGGTTCTAAGATCTGGATAACTCTCTCAGACTGTCCATCTGTCTGAGGATGAAAAGCTATACTGAAGTGCAACTTGGTATCTAAAGCCTCGTGGATAGACCTCCACAACCTTTCCATGAACCTCGGATCCCTATCCGATATGATCGATGAAGGTACACCATGCAACCTCACGGTCTCCTTTATGTACAACTGAGTCAACCTCTCCAAACTGAAGTTCATCCTTACCGGTAAGAAGTGAGCCGACTTGGTCAACTGGTCAACTATAACCCATATAGCATCATGCTTCCTCAACGTTATCGGCAACCTAGTGACGAAGTCCATGGTCACTCGATCCCACTTCCACTATGGAATCTGAATAGGCTGAAGCAAACCTGAAGGAACCTGATGTTCTGCCTTTACTTGCTGACACGCTAAACACCTTGCCACAAACTCTGACACATCTTTTTTCATGCACGACCACCAAAAGAAAGGAAGAAGGTCCTGATACATCTTATTACTACCCGGATGAACAGAAAATGGACTACGGTGAGCTTCTCTAAAGTTGGAACACACAACCGACCTTGAAAGTACAAGAATCCACCATTTTGTACCTCAAAGTCTGATGACTCACCTCTCTGAATAGCCTATAACTGAGCTACCAACTCCTCGTCTAACACATATACCCTCTTTATCTCCTAAATAAGCGTGGGCTATACAAGAAACTCTACCAAAAAACCTCCATTGTTGGTCATCCTCAACCGAGCAAACAAAGCTCTCAAGTCCGACATAGACTTTTGACTCAAAGCATCGGCGACCACATTCGCCTTACCGGGGTGATACTCTATGACACAATCATAGTCCTTTAACAACTCGATCCACCGACGCTGTCTCAGATTCAACTCCTTCTGGGCAAGCAGATACTTTAAACTCTTGTGGTCGGTGTAGATGTAGCATTTCTCCCTGTAGAGATAATGCCTTCATATCTTCAAAGGGAAGATAACTGCTGCAAGTTCAAGATCATGCATGGGATAGTTCCTCTCATGGGGTTTCAACTGTCTCGAGGCGTAAGCAACCACCTTACCCTCCTGCATAAGCACACAACACAACCCATTCAAGCAAGCATCGCTAAACACCACATAATCTTTTCCCGGTTCTGGTTGCGTCAAGACCGGTGCCTCGGTAGGATAAGCCTTAAGCTGCTCAAAACTCTATTGTCTCCTCTCATTCCACACAAACGGAACCCCTTTCTAAAGCAACTTGGTCAAGGGTGCCGCTATGATCGAGAAACCCTTAACGAACCTCCTATAGTATCCGACAAGTCCAAGAAAACTACAGACTTCCAATACATTCCTTGGTGGTTACCATTCCACCACAGCTTGGATTTTCTGAGGATCCACCCAGATGCCATCCGCTGTAACGATGTGGCCAAGAAACGCCACCTCTGACAACCAGAACTCACACTTACTAAACTTGGCGTACAGACGCCTATCTCTCAAAACCTAAAGAACAACCCTTAGGTGGTAGTCATTCTCCTCCTTTGAGCGTGAATACACCAAGATGTCATCGATGAACACAACCACAAACTGATCTAGGTAAGGCTGGAAGATCCGATTCATCAAGTCCATAAAAGCTGCAGGTGAATTCGTGAGCCCAAACGGCATCACTAAGAACTCATAGTGTCTGTACCGCGTCCTAAAAGCGGTCTTTTGGACATCCTCTTCCACAACTTTCAACGGGTAGTACCTTGACCTCAGATCGATCTTCAAAAACACACGTGCACCCCTCAAATGATCAAACAGGTCATCGATCCTAGGCAAAGGATAACGGTTCTTGATCGTGACTGTAACACCCCAAAAAACGGATTAAAAGAATAGATCAAATAATTTATAAATTACAATGAATCATATGCTACTTGGATTATAAGAAAAGGACTTAATTGAATTAAATATGAAAGGTGAGGGTTGCATGGCAATTATAAAAATTCCCTAAACTACCCTATGTAATAGGATAAGTCTAGTTATAGCTAGAGGGGCAAATTGGTCATTTCACCATCATTTAATGAGAAACAAATTAGCCTCAATTTGTTCTCTTCTTCCTCACTTCACGTGAGCATCAAAGAAAGGGGGGAGGAGAGAAATTTTCATGGAAATTGAAGGGGATAGCTCAAAAGCCTAGCATGGTGGAACTAATACACTAGGAAATTGAATCTAAAGACCTTGGTAAGTCCATCTTTCCCTAAACCGAAGATTTTAGGGTTTTGAACTTTTGGGGTTTTAATAATTTTAAGATGTTTATAAGTTAATTAGGTTGATAGGAACCTAGTTTAAAGATTATGATGCTTGGGTTTAGTTATTGAAGCATGAACATTGAATTAAGAAGCTTGAATTTGGGGGTTTGGTAAATATATTATGTGGGTTAATTGATTTGGTATTATGGTAAAATTAGGGATTACTTGAGGTTAATTTTATGTTTAGAGGTGCTGGAAATTGTAAGAATAAGATTGGACTTGGAATTTAAGCAATGGATTGAAAGTTAGCCGAAAATACTTAGAAATGCTATTCCGAGTAGTCATCTTCGAAAAATTCCCTAGGCCTCGTTTGTAGGAGTTAGGAGCTGAAATTTTGCATTATGATGCTCTTGTATATCTAGTTTAAGGGAAAATTTACTTAATCCCAATCCGAGTTTGGTAGAAAAAGTTATAAGCTTCTCCGTAGGGCTGTTCGAGCAGTCCCGAAAATTTCGGACAGGACTGATTCGAATGAATTCTGGTACTGATTGGGAAAGTATTAAAATGTAAGGTTAACTCTTCCATGTAGAGGGTCCTCTTAGATTTCTAACGGTATAAAATAAGCTCGATTCGGACATGGGATCTAGGAGATACGATCAAATTACGAAAGGGTAGCAAAACTGTCTTTAACGGATAAATGTACATGCTTATATTAGTTAAAACTTAAGATCACTTGAGTTAAGTGATTATGATGTGTTCTAATAAATGTATATTTGTATATGTATTACTAGATAATCAAAGAGAAGAAAAACTCGAGGAGGAAGAAAAACTCGAGCAAACTCGAAAGAAGGGCAAGGGAGTCGCGATCTACAATCCTTGAGTTGCTTGGAGAAATAGTGAGTGTGGCTAACCTTGGGGTTAGGAACTAGGGTCCTAATCATCTTTGTATTATTCGATTAATTTGTATGGTAACCGGACTAATGAAATATTTGGTAATACGGAAAGGAGGATTAAATGTTAATAACTTGTTTGATGCCATGTTTTAGTGCTAGATGTTAGACTAGCTTAGAACATTTGCATAGCTCGAAAATGCCGAGGTAAGTAATGGCATGCGGCCACGGATGCCAGGTACGTGAGTCATGCATGAGGCATGTTTAGATTGGTTTGATTATTCGATTTGTAACATGATGTGTATGATTTGATATGATAGTATGATATACGATTTTGATTCAGTAGCATGACATATGCTTTTGACTTGTTAGCATGATATATGCTCTTGAAATGTTAATATGATATGCTTTGGATATGCTAGCATGATGTGTATGCTTTTGGAATGGTAGCTTGATGAAAATGCATTGAACATTACCATGTTATGGACATTTTTGTGATAAGGAACCTGTTTAATACAAATGGAAAGATTAAATGAATTAAAAACTCTGATTGAGCCTTGGTCGATAGTTGGTCATAGGTAGTACGGCATGCCTAGGGTCCGAGCTCATTTGTTAGTTTGCCCAGTACTTCGTTACTTCTGTTTAGTACTTCGGTACTTCTGTTGGTACTATGGGTACCTTTGTTTGGTGGTTAGTCACCATTTGTAGATACCGTGGGTATCTTTTGTTAGTGCCTTCGTGGCACTTCTGTCAGTACCTTTGTGGTACTTCTGTTGACCCGCTTACCTAGTCAAACTATACCAAGGCATCATTTGTAACTAATTCGAAAGATTAAAATTAAAATATTGCTATTGAGCATCCGAAAATGATATTGCTATTGAGCATTCGATGATGATATTGCCATGAGCATTTGATATGTTATTGCCATTGTGCATCCGATAATGATATTGCCATGAGCATTTGATATGATATTGCCATTGTGCATCCGATAATGATATTGCCATGAGCATTTGATATGATATTGTCATTGTGCATCCGATAATGATATTGCTATGAGCACTTAATATGACATTACTATTGATCATTTTGAAATGATACAATTATGAGCATTTGATATGAGGTTGCCATTATGCATTTGAGCATGAAATTGTTATCGAGCATCTAGTTGTAAATTTGGTTTGCATGCTAGTAACATGATACATGAAAGTGAATCAAGCATGAAAAGCATGATACTCTTTACACATGATCGAAATGTTAGTATAAACATGATGGATTGCTAAATTGGAGTATGTTATGCTGATATATATATAATGTCTAATTTGGTTAGTCTTAGGGCTGCCTCACTAAGTACTTCGTAAGTACTTACCACCTTTGTTTCCTCCTTCCCAAAACAACAGGTTAACGAACCAAGGAGATTGATCGGGATTGATCGCAAGCAAGGACACCAAGCAAGCCAAAGTATGGTATTTTGCACTTTCGTAACTCCTAGCTTATGGTGGCATAGGGAGCATGCTTAGAATGATTCATGCATTTTGATATTTAGAGCATGGTTTGTATATATGATCATTCATACATTCGGTATGTAAGCCATAAGGCATATTATACTTGGTAGGCCTTGCATATTTTGAGTTCTCGACTTATGGTTTGTGTAAGTAGGCTTTGGTGATATGCATATACTAAGTAAGAAATTGTCTTGTAATGACAACATGAACTAGCTAGGATAGCATGTAAATCCTTAAACTAGAACATGAGTATGCTAGATGCTATAGTGGAAAGTACATGACATAGATGTATCTTAAATGTCATTGAACATGGTTAAAGGCTTGAGTAATGAATTGGCTAAGTGAATCGATTTAGTGGAATGATACATGATACATAAACATGTTGAATATTGTCCCTTAAGGTTAGGAATGGTTGAGACCATATAGGTGGTCTTTTGGTAGAGTCTAAGTGTTTAAAAAGTTAGAAATCTGGAAATTGAGGCATGGGTATCGATACCACCATTGACAGTAACGAAATGGAATCGAAGCATGGTTCGCTGCCAAGCTTCATTGAGAGCTCCCTGGTTCGATGCCAGTATCAAACCAGGCCACTATAGCCTTAAGCCATTGAGTCCTAAGAGTAGACCAGCATCGATACCTGGTTCGATACTGGGTCTTCCAGTAACGAAATGGCATCGATACTAGTATCGAACCAGGCCACTCAACCTTAGCCAACAAGTGAATGAGGAAGGCCAATATCGATACATGGTTCGATACTGGGACTTCCAGAAACGAAATTGCATCGATACCTATTTCGAACTAGGCTCCCCAAGCCATGGTCAACGAGTCAACATAGTTGACCTGTATCGAACTAGGGTTCGATACCCCTGTTCCGATACCCCCCTATAAGGAGTATCGATACCTCTAGTCAATTTTTGGTTTAGTTTTAAAATGAAATTTGCTTGATAAATAAGATAATATTAATGATGATTGAACAAATAAAATTTGGTTAGAGATTCAGATCATGTTTAATTGTGATTGTAATTGATAAATGAAAGAAAATTGAGAATCAAAATGGTTAATTGCATAAGCGTGGAAAAAGTTTTAAATTGAACTCAAAATTGATAGAATTTACATATAATTGACTTGAATTAACTCACAAAATAATCGAAACACTTTGGAATTGGATACAAGACTAGTTTTAAATTACAATTTGAATGTCCGGTCGACACCTCCGTCTCCTAACCCGGGGCGAGGGTATTACAGTGACCTTATTGAGTTGACGGTAATCGATGCACATCCTCATCGATCTATCCTTCTTCTTAAGAAACAAAACCGGTGCTCCCCACGGTGACACACTCGGTCTGATAAAACCCATATCAAGCAACTCTTGGATCTATTGCTTCAACTCTCTCATCCCCGCAGGTGCCATACGATACGGTGCTATGGACACTGGTGTCGTACCTGGCAAAACCTCTATCCAGAACTCCAACTCACGGTAGGGAGATAAACCAGGAAACTCCTCCGGAAACACATCTGAATACTCATAAACTGTCCTCAAACTCTTTAAAGCTAGACTTACAACGCTCACATCCACTACATGAGCTAAGAAAGCCTCACAACCCTGCTGGATCAACCTCTGAGCTGACAAAGCTGATACAACATTCGATAAACACGAGTTCCTCTCACCCCTCACAACAAGCTTAGAACCATCTACTACCCGAAGCTTCAAGCTCTTAGATCTACACCCCAAAACTTGCTTCGTGTTTGAACAACCAATCCATCCCAAGGATTGCGTCAAACTTCTGAAACGATAAGACCATAAGGTCGGCCGGGAAAACAGATCCTTGTACCTCGATCGGACACCTCCGATACACCTTATCCACCAACACATCTAACCCCAACGGATTGGTCACATGGACTCCTACCTCTAGGTCCTCCGCTGGTAACCCCCACTGTTGTGATATCCCGCTACGGATATACGAGTGGGTAGACCCTGAGTCCAAAAGAGAAACTATAGGGACAGAAAACAAATTGAACGTACCTGAGATCACATCTGTTGCAGCATAGTCCTTCTGTGCCCTCACCACATACTATCTCGTCGGTGCTCTAGCAGTGGACTAAAAGGTGCCTCCTAATGCATGGCTAGCTCCGCCACGCGAGAAACCATGACCCCTCTGGGCCTGAAACACAGTCCTCTGAGCCTGACCTGGTGGAGATGTCACAACCTCTAGGTAATCCCTCATAAAGTGCTCCAAAGACCCACACTGAAAACAAACCCTGGCATTGCCCCAACACGGTCCTCGATGATTCTAGCCACACTGGTTACAAACCTGAACACTGACACTCCGCTGCAAACCCTCCGGACCCCTAGCAGTAGAAGACACAGACTACCTCCTACGTCCCATAGACTCTAATCTCTGGTTCGACCTCGAACCCTGATTTGATGCTCCTCTACTCTGGTTCCAACGGCTCTTACTCCTACCGGAGTGAGACTGAGAGTTACCCGCATGACTCTGACTAGCTCCACCAGAGCCTCCTTGGCCAACAGACGGCCCGTAGGTCAAACCCTAAACCTGCTCTAGTGACTTGGCACTGGCAGCCAACTCTAAGAACACCTTAGGCGGTGCAGCAGTGAGATAAGTCTGGATCTTCTTTCTCAGACCTCTCAAGAACCTCTTACATCTCATCTTTTCTGTAGCAACTAGCTCTAGAGCATACTGGCTCAACTGAAGGAACTCCTGCTCATAAGCAAAGACCGAACGGTTCCCTTGAACAAGATGGGTAAACCGCTTCCTAAGGTATCGATGTGAGTCTCACCCACATACTTGCTCTCAAACTCCTCAAGAAAGTCCTCCCACTTGGGACGATGAGGATACCAACCCTGCTCAACTGTCTCCCACCACTCTCTCGCGTTGCCTTTCAGAAGTGACAACACATAGGATAACTTATCTTTTGATCTCAGCCTCATCTGTCTCATTATCCATCTTGTATCATGCAACCACTGATCCGCTTGCACAAGTTATCATGTCCCGTACCTAAGAAGTCAACAACTCCCTGTCTTCACACCCTCTCAACCAATGCCTCACAAGGCGTAGAAAATGGCATCGGTATAGCTCTCACTATCCTATGCAAGGTCTGATTCAACTGAGCAAAGTAGTTGGCCCCCTAACCAACTGCATCATTCGATGGCACCTTCTCATCGGGATCATACTCATAGTCGGAGTCCCCTCCACGAGAACCCCGACTTTCTTCCTGATCCCTCACACACCTCGGTATACTTAACCACTTCTGCACGAACAACAACAACAACAAACAAGAGTACACCATCAAAATTTCAGCTTTTAAAGAAAGTACGATATCGACTCGTGGGCATGTACATGTCTGACACCTATATAACACGCTAGACTCTCCCGGGGACGTCCTAGAACCGACTCAACCAAAGCTCTAATACCACTAAATGTAACACCTCGACCCAGATATCACATTGGGCCTCCGGCCCAAAAGTTATATTTCAAAATTGCATTTCAAAGCCCATTAAATAATCCAAACCCAAGTCCAAATATGATTCATAAAATCCATTCGAGTTAAGACATGAGCCCAAAATAATTTAAAGAAATCGGAGCTCCAAAATATTATAAACCATTTAAAACATTCGACCCAAATTAAAAATAAATAGAGTTGCATTACATAGGGTTCAACAAAGTATTATCCCACTAAATCTAATACATGTACTCTGACAACATGGTCGATGCTGAAACCCAACCTTGATGGTGCTCCACGAAACCAGCTTCACATAACCTATGCACGAAAACACATTTCGAATGCTGAGCTATGAAAGCTCAGTGGGTACGCCGAACTCGGCCAACATCATGCATATCATAGGCAGTAAAGCAAAACATATAAAATATCGTGCATGATATGATGATCTAGCATGCTTGCCTACCACATGGCATAAACAATGTATAATAACGCACACAACATATACATGTCAAAACAGCAACACAAAGTAGTGAGGCTCGCGTCCATACAGCATCGGGATCCTACACTACGAGTAGGGCCCACATCCACACAGCATCAGGATCCCATACTCAAGAATAAGGCCCGCGTCTACACAGCATCAGGATCCTACATCCGGGATTTGAGGCCCGCATCCACACAACATCGGGATCCTCCAAATCCCATATTCGAAATATCACATCGAGTATCTTCAAATGAGGCCCGCGTCCACACAGCATCGGGATCCTACATTCGGAATGGTCTTCAAAATCATCACCCAGAATGTTACATCGGATGGCCTTCGGCGTGTTGCAACACTTTTGGATATCCGGATTTCCATCAAACAAGGACTTGATATACAAAAAGGATCCACCTAGGATCTTCTCAATCAAAACATATCAAGACTTAACATAGCTTAGTCATTCGGGGTTTATAACATCAATCTTGTGTTAACAATTCATTTCATTATTTATAAGATTCATTATAACCCTTAATTCTCTTATCGAACCTCAAACAATACTTAACTTGTCAAGTTTTAGCAGGGGTATCGATACCCTTAGGTGGGGTATTGAAACACCCTGAATCGATACCCACCCAAAGAGGATATCGAAACACTGGTATCGATGCTGGTATTGATACCCTTTGACCAAACTTTAAGTCAATGAAAGGGGGATTATTCGCTCCGATATTGGTATCGAATTAGAGATGTCACTGGAGGGTTTGGTATCGAAACCTGTATTGATACCCCCTCTACACTAACCTATTTTTCCTTAGGGGTATCGATACACGGGCCACCTATATCGATACCCCTTGCACGAACTTGCAGGTTTCACTAGATATTTTCTAAGGACCATTCCCGAACTTTAATCTAATCGTCCATGAAGTATCTCTACTCAATATTATGGATGTTTAAAGCATTTTAATATCAATTTCATGTCATCTAACACATCAATCCGAAAATCACCATTAAAGACCCAAAAGCTTAGCAACCAAGCATTCAAGCACAAAAATCAGCAAAAACGTCCTTTCTTCCTTCCTAAGCTTTCTCCTTCCCAAAGCTTGAAGATGGATCTCCAACTTGTTTTTCTACAAAAGGAAGACAACCTAAATATTAGACACTAATTGGGGGAGATTCTTAGAACAAAAAAAACTAGAGAAATTGAGATTTAAGCCCTTAAAACCTCATTCCCGTTCTCACCATAAACCCCCACTCAAAAACCCTCTTTCTCACAAGACCTACACATTTTTACCTTGCTACGGAGATCTCTTCAAGCTCTAAAACTTTACCTTCAGCACCAAAACGAGATTTCCCACTAAAACTCTAAAGCTTGCTCCTTGAACTTGGGTTTTTGGTGAAAGAATGGAGGAGAAAGATGAAAGACAAAGAGACAAGATGACTTCACCTTCCTCCCTTTTTTGTAGGAGAAATTACTCTCCCTTACACCCTTCTCATCCTAATTAGACAATTACCTAATTTTCCTCCATTTAAAACTCTCAAAGCCCTAAACCACTCAAGCCCAACAAGCTTAAGCCCAAAACCACACTAACTTGGGGCCCAAAACCGAAGCCCAAACCCAATGGGTTAAACCAATGCTCGGATCCGAATCTGGGTCGTTACAGACATCCCTCCAACAGTTTATAGAGAATCAAAATACTGGAACTCTACCACCCAAAATACTTTTCGGGAAATAACGTGTCAACTACAATCTATTTCCATTAAACTTGGTGTAGTTGGCACCACTATTAATCAAGGGAACGCCATGATCAATCTTGAATCAGAGGTTGTTTTTCCAAGTGCACCAACAAAGTTGCCGATTTTCACGGGTTTTGATCTTGAGGAATGGTTTGCATCTACTGAATATTTTTTTGACTTCTACAAAATTGCGGATTCTTGCCGAATTACCATGGTTGCTCTTCATTTTGAAGGTATTGCTTATCGATGGTATCTTTGGATGAAGTAGTATCGACAATTATCTTCTTGGACAAATTTCACCAAAGCTATGAAGGCGAGATTTTAGTGCACTACTCACGCTACTCTATGCACCATCAATGTGTTTGATAAAATATGAACACCAAATGCCTTTCCTATTGTCGATCACCCAATTTAAGGTAGTACGAGGTCATATTTTCAAACAGGGGACACACAAATTCAAAGTCGTTTGGGAAAGATGACTCCCTTGTTACCCACTACAGAGAAGTCGATATCATAATGTAAGCAACCTGAGGTAACAAAAGTTACAAGTCAAATATTCCCTCAAAGTATACCAACTGATGAAATTAAACGAGAAAGAGAATCTTGCTATTGTTATGATGAACAATATACCATTAGTACAGAGGAGAGCCTCGTTGAGGATACGACCATGGAATCCCAAAAACACCAATTGGAGGAGTGCCCAAATATAGACTTATTGTGCTTCAAATATCTTGACAATATCCGTAAGTCTCTCTTCCTTCTGTTTGACTCTACTATTCAAAATATTACATATTCAGTGAAGTTATTTAGTGCCATCTTTATGGCATGCTAATATTGAGTACAAATTCCATGACATGGAGATTTTATTTTTGGGATCATCGTCTATTATGTCTTCAATATTACTAGGTGTTGTTTGGAAAAATAAAAAAGAATTTCTTCATTGGTGTTTATGCTTTTCATGATTCTTGTTAAGTTTGATGACCCTTATCGGTTTCAACTGTTGTTAATGGGGAAGCCTATGAACCATCTCGTTGTCGATGGAAATTTTGTCACTTTCAGTTTGATATGGATTGTTATTTGTAGGTTTCTAGTTACTATTGGTACATGTCTTTCCTCTTTTCTTGTTGTCGTATATGCACTAGATGATATTAATTATGCTAATCTAGTTGAGGGGATTATTCGATTGGAAAGAGACTCGACTACAATTTACACTTATGATAAAATCAATCTGATGATGCATACTTTAGTTTTATCGACACACCAGTCTCGATCAATTGAACTAAGGCGATACATATTAAGAAATATCTTTGATAGCATTCAGAGGACCTTCCCAACTATTGTTAAAAGATCAGATGTGGTGTATATCCCTAAAGTTGTCTTGATCCCGGCATGTATTTCTTTGTTTATTGGGCAACATGGCTTCGATGCATTCTTCCCTTTAATTTTTGGTGAACTTTGTGCTATTTCTGGTGCCTTTGATTGCGTATCTACAGTGCAACAAATGGAATTTGCAACAAGCATTTCTAGCATGAATGCGGTGGTTTATAAAGCCTCTGTTAATATTTGGATCATTGTTGTTGCATACTTTCGAGACATAGGCTATAATGTGAGTTTGTTGGCAGCTTTACTATCTTCTTGGGCAAGAGTTTTCCATCGAATTTATACGCAATTGATGGAAAGGTTTGTTGATGGTGGTAATCGTGTTTATTTAGTAGCAATTTTGACTCTTTTTTATGGATGTGTTGGGAACGTTACAGCTCCTGAATTTTTTTCTAAGAACCTTGAGGACAAGGTTATATTTTTAGGCGGGGATAATGTTCTAATTCGAGACTTGATTGATGTTCTGAAAGATTATGTCAAAGAATGAACAAATGAAGAAAGAAAAATTACAATGAAAAGAAAAACTCCATGTGATTCATTTTCCTTTCACGGTTTGAGTATTAGGAAGCATGAAGTGGGAGCCATCTTCAATGGTATTGTTCTTCATCACCGGCCAATTGACTACATGACAAGCTTTTGCATTATGCTTAAATGTTCTATGTTTCGCTTAGCTAATGAGAGTGAAAGGGCTGGTATATATAAAGTGTTTATTATGAGCGAAACGAGACTCTATATTCTTGCCATTTTTATTCAAACCAACTTGGTGTTTGCTGTCAAAGTTTTCTATGAAGTAGTGCATGAATTTTCTTCTAACAACCTTGAGGACAAGGTTCTCTTTCCAGGGGAAGGTAATGTTAGGGACGTGGCACCAATTATCAAGCAAAAGTCAACAACTCAGTGCATAAAGGTACACATGAAAGAAAAGAAAAAACCAATATCCTAGCGTGATTTTAGTGGTTTGTTTATGTAACCGTTTGAGTATATAAAAAATGGTATGGGTGTACTGGAGATTATGCAAAAACTTATGAATCAATTTGTTCTTCCTCTCTAAATCGGTTCTCACTTTCTCTTCTTCTAATGTTATCTCTATTTCTATTTTCTTTTCTGCAGACTCATGAGAGTTCATAATATTATTCATCTATTTTGTTCTTGTTATTTACTTTATTCACAACATGTTATCAGCATGACACTCTAATCAACAGAGGTATTTGTTGTTTGAATCTTAAAGGAATTATTTAAAAGAATTTGTTACTAGCATGAATGAAAGATAAGTTCTTCTCCCTCAATTATATTCTAATTATCGATTTATCTTTCTTTCTTGATTTTTTACTATATTTTTAATTTTTAAAAATCTTTGGTTGTTTGGTTTTTGTATAGTGATAAAGTGGCTCAATTACCGTGGTTTTTGTCGATAATTCCCGAAAAATATTTTAACAAGATATTTGTAACTAAATCTACCATATATTCAAATTAATGGAAAGTTCAGTATGTTTTACTTATTTAATTTGAGATTATTTTGTCTTTAGTTATGACCAATATTTGTTTATTTTGATGATGAAATTTTTATTTTTAATTATAATTTTAAGTATTACATGATATTGGAACAAATATTGAAACTATAATTAATTAATATATTTTCTATTATGTTGGTTTAATCCGAGTATATTGACTGGACATCCCGTTCTGCGAGGCTACTAGTCTCAAACGAGTTTTTTTAAAGGACCTTGTGGACTAGTTTAACAACGCCGCGTATGAGAATTAAATTTTTGTTCCTTGTATGTATTGTATATATATTGGTTGATCAATTACTATTTAATAGTATGAAAGTTATAAAGTTTATATTTACTTGAAAGCAATATTATTTTTATGTCAAAAAACTCGACTATAAACTTCTCCCAAGTTCAAGTTACGAAAATCGTCTTGATCCAAGAATTTTTATGGGAGACATTCCCTGAAGTGAATGCATGCATGATGCTTATTCCATTCAGTTATTTAATTTATGTCATTCCTTGAAGTGAATGAAAGCATGATGTTTATTTCATGCGATTATTTGATTTATGGCATTCTCTAAAGTGAATGCAAGCATGATGTTTATTCCATGTGATTATTGATTTGTTTCATTCCTTGAAGTGATTGCAAACATAATAATTTACTATATGGTTAGTGAATAAAAACTCAGTTATGTGCCAGAGTATCATTGATGAGGATATGTTAGAAAAACATACTACACTTTGCACACATTAATGTTGTCCTGTAGACATAATATCATGAAAAGGTTTTAAATACCTATTAGCCTCCACTCCATTCCTTGATGTGAATGTGATATTTTATAGCGAAAAGAATAAATGCCACATTAATAATTGTGGTCATAAAATAGACATGAATAAGATGGTTATTTTGGGAATTCTTATATCCACAAGAAGTGGAATTATAAAGATGACAAGAATGATACAGATCAAATCAAAATCTTTATGTTATCAATGCGATGGTACAAACCATTGATCTCGTACTTGACAAACGCCGAAGTATTATGGACTTTATCCATAATCATGAATGATAAATGAAAGAAAATATAAACAGATTTTTTTTGTGGCGAAAATAATTATGGCATTGTTACTCCAACTCAATTGGATATTGTTAATTTTCTCATAACCCTTGAAAAGAATAATTCGCCATTTATTTTATTTCCTTTATAACCTCTAAAAAGAATAATTAATCTTTTATTTATTTTGTTTTATGTTAATTTATTTTTATTTATTATTCATTTATGTTAATTTACTTTTATTTATTATTTATTTATGTTAATTTACTTTACATATTATTTATTTATTTTTATGTTAATTTTTTCTTTAAAAGAATATGATTATTTTCGAAATAAAATATGCAATAAATTATGGCGATTTATGCTTAGCAGACAGTGCAAGTACTCATACAATACTTAAGCATAAGAAATATTTTTCCATTTAAATACAAGGGAAAATATGAGTACTATATCTCAAACTACTTAAATATCAATGCTTTGGAAGAGCTCTTGAGAATTTATCTTTGATAGATAATCGATTTGATATGATGTGCTATATTTAATATTTTTCCATTTCCCGAAGTGAATGGTACAAAACACATATTTTTCATTCCCCGAAATGAATGAAATAAAGTATATATTAAAAGGTGCATAATTATGCATATTTTCCCATTTTAAATAAAAGGGAATAATGTGAGTACTATATCCGGAAGTACTAATATCACAGAAGGCTCTGATTGAGCAAATATCTTATTGTCAAATAGAACTTTATTTCATATTTACAATGCATTATACTCGTCAAAGTCGCAAAGAGACTTGAGTTTTAAAGATATTTGTAGAAATATATTTAGAATATTAGTCAAAGGGATACTGACTAACTCAATATTATGAGTATAACTCAAGGCAATAAGAAAATCTTGACAAAATTACATGCACTATCATCCATATTTTACTACAGAAAAATTAGTACAAATTGAAGCTCATACTATTGTAAACAAATGTTTACTGATAATTTTATTTGGCATGACCGGTTAGATCATCCCGATTCAATTATGATGCGAAAATTTGTTGACGCTTTCATGTAGTCACTTATTGAAGAACTAAAATTTTCTTCAAGGTAATACTTCATGTGATACTTGCAATGAAAGCAATCTGTCATTACAGGTACAACTTTAAAGATATGGGTATGACTTTTTGATATGACATGCCTTAAAATTTTCAAATTAAAGTTTGTATTGATATTAAACAATGTGTATCGGTACGAAAAATACTCACTGAAATTTAAATTTAAGTACCACATTAATACAATCCTAAAGCGTACTGATATAATATATCAATAATAAAATAATAGTATTTAATCTATTTTCGTATATTGATACAGACCAACCGTAATAACGATCTTTATAAACATACCAATAGGATTTAGACCAATATTAAAACATCATCTAAAAACCTTGACTTTAACCCTTAACTCAATTTACGATATGATATGATTGCGTGCTACTATGATAATCCCTTTGTCATAATCTTTTCGGTGTGATAAGATTTTATGTTCATTTACTATATCTAATGTGAAGTAAATATAAGTTTTACATAAACTTAAATTTTCATTCTTTGGATCCCAAGATTAGAGCTCTTAACTAAACAAATAATTTACATTTTGGCGATGATTCTACAAGTATTTTAGTTTAGAGGTTAAAAGTTTGATTTATGGTTTATAATTTAGGAATTTATGTATATGAGTTTAAAATTTAAAGGGTACGATTAAAAGTTAAATTTAGTTTTAGAGTAATATGGTTGGCAGTGGCGAATGCATGTAGTTGGTAAGGTGAGCACAGACCCACCTTGAACTGTTCAAAATTCACACATTCACCTTTAATTTTTTTAAAATTTAATGAGTTAGTCTTTAAATTTTTAAATATTTATAAATTGTGTTCACCCTAAAATTTTAAAATTTTAGGTGTGCCCACCCTCAAATATTTTTCTAGATCCGTCATTGATGGTTGAAATTTAGATTTTATTCTATAAAACTTAAATTTGAATCTTAAATTCTAAACCCTAAACTTTAAAACTTTAACTGAATCTCTAAACTCTTAAATTAAGACGTGAGTGAAAACTTTTTATTTTCACTGTTAATTATCAAAGCTTGAAATTATTATGTGTTCTGCGATTATTTTTTAACAGGAATTGTTGAATATTAAAAAATTATTGCACGAAATCTTATTTTTTTTAGAACAAGTTGAAGGGATAGGCGTTATTGGTGGAAAAGAAGTAATAAATTAGGGTTTATCCAGCTAAGTGCTATGAGTATCAGGAATCAAATGGGATCTTCGGGAATCAAAATTGAAATATTGGGAGATTTATAACTTTTTTTAAAACATTTATTTTTTTATTTAGCTACAGTGATTACAGTAGTATCTATTCTAGAGTATATACTCTTAACTATTGGACATTAATCGCTGAATCACTGTGCTGATAGTGATTACATTTATAACTTTTGTATAAAGACATGATTATTTATCATAACTAATAAAGTATTTGAGGGTTTAAAAACTTTATATTTTATCACGTCAATTTTTATATAAAAATATTTCGACATTACTATATTATTTAAAAACGTAAAATATCTTTAAATTTTTAAAATAAAAATCAATGAAGTTATTACACTTTTTTAATTTAGTAAAGTTTTTTATTAATATTATCATTAAATCTTACATTTTTTATAAATTTATATAACGCATAGCGTACCGTTTAACTTATAAAATTTATTTTTTTAATAAGATCTTTCTCCCTTCAAATTTTAAGAGTTTATAGGTTTAATAACCTCTTTTCTTCTAATTTTTTGGAGAAATTATATTATGGGTTATTTTCGGTACGTCATTCATGAGATCAACCAATTAAATACATATATTTAATTATCATTCATGAGACTAATCAATCAAATGTATCTATTTAATTATTTTTTTATTTTATTTTTTTATCAATTAAATCTTCACAAATATTTATTGTAAATTAAGTTTAAAAATATTTTTTACTAATTTAAGATTCATTTGATAAAAAATATAAGATAAAAAATAATTAAATAAATGTATTTGATAGGTTGATTCATGGATGACGTGACGGAAATGAACCATGATATAATTTTCTCAATTTTTGATCTTAACTTTCTCCCTAAATGTATCGTGTAATATATATCGATCATATATTTTTTTGATAAATTCTACTGAATTTTTATTAAATACATAGAAAAATTATAATTACATCGTAACCAAGATGTAAAATAATTGAATTAAAAAATCCAAAAATTCTTATAACCCATAAACAAAGAAAAATAAAAAATTCTATGAAAATATGCATACCAATAAAATTCAGAAGCTTCCTGAATCCCCTTGTCTCTGTCCAAACGAGACGCATAATGAAGGAAGGAGTTGTAGGCGATCCAAACGGTCGTACAAAAAGTACCTCTACCCAGGACTGATTTTATCGGCAAACAACCATCAACTGAGTGGGGATAAATCTTTCCAAGTGACCACCGAAAAAAAATAAATCAAAAACTAGCATCGATTGAATCTCTATGCGAACAATAATCGATCGTTAGGGTATGGTGCAACATGCCATAAAGACAGACGAACTAAACCCCAAAACAAAAATAAAAACATATCACAAGGACAGGAAAGAAAAACATATCACAAAGACAAAAAAATAAACACTCTTATTAAAATAAAACAAGAAAAAATAATAAATTCGGTGGTCGATGACCACTTATTAAAAGGATTGATCAAAATTATGAAATTTATATAATATATAAAATTTAAATCCAAATTCAAAACTCCCAATAAATATGATTATGTGTAATATTGGCCAACTCCAAATGTTGACTTTGTCTCCGCCAATTTAGTGTCTGCCACTGTGAAATTGCATGCACAGATGCACTGCATGTATACATCTCCACCACATTCAACGTACCAAAATCATAACCAGATATTATTAATATTTTTTTACTTTATTTCTTAAAAAAATATAAAAAATGAGATTAAATGTCATATATGTCGTAAGATATAAATTTTAACTTTTAAAACAGTATCGATATAATTTTTTTAGTAGGGATAATGTCAAAATTAAATTACGAGAGAAAAATTCATTAATTCTTAAATGAATAAGATCTTAAAAAGTAATTAAATCATATAAGAAAGTTTAGGTTTAATTTTATAAATTTTAAAATTTAAAGGTCTTAAAATATAATTGAACCAAAAAATAAAGTGTTAAAGTTTAATTTTATTGATTTTAGATTACAGTGTCCTAAAAATTAATAAATCTTAAAAGTTTTGGGAAGGACAAGGAAAAAAAAACTTAATTATAATAGTTTCAAAACTATCAAGACCTAAAATAGAGTTAACCCATATAATTTAGGACAATTACCCTCCACAATATATATAGACTCGTCCTGTCGTCCATGACTTTGAGGTTGTATAGTGTAAACATACATTAATATCGTAAAAGTTTTTGTATGAGTGTAACACCTAAAAAAATGGACTAATATTTATCAATGATTTTTATAATTTGGATCACTTTTTTGAACCTTTAAGAAAACAATTAGAATCAATGGAGTAAGTTAAAAATTGATTTGGAGTGAATTGTTAAGAATTGAATTAAGTTTGCTTGTCCAAGGATCAAATTGAGAAAGTATAGAACTTAAAAATGGACCAAATTGCAATGAAGACAAAAGATCGAAGGTTGTAGGGTTATTTCACTATCTAGAATTAGTGGAATACATTTGTCCGAGTCTTATAAAAATGGTAATGAAAACTTAGTAAAATTTGTAGATTGCCGTGTCGTAGAAAGGAGGAAAGAGAATACCAAAATTTCTATCAAGCTCCAGCTTCTCCTTTTTCTACTTTTTTGAGTTCACCGTTAGAAAGAGAAATTATATCATGGGTAAGTCCCACTACGTGTCTAAGGAAATAACCATTAAAAATTACTTATATCATTTTTTTTACATGTCATATATTTTTTAAAGTGAATCTTCACTTAAAAAAACTATTTTTAAAATGAATTAACAGTAAATATAAGCGAAGATTCACTGTTTGTCTTAATTTTGGTCTAGTGCAAGTTGTGGAAGAAAAGTCTCCTTCACCATCTTCAAAACCAAACTCTTTTAAAGGTAAGCGAATTGTTCTTCGAGAACCTTGAAGCTCTCAAATACTAGGTGAGTGTAGTTGTATCTCATGAATGACTAGGTGTATCCCTATTGTATTTGATTATGTTATTATCAGAGCCGTTTTTGAGATTTTGATGGTCCAAGGGCAAATTTAAAAATAGGTTCCCTAATAATAAGTATTAAAAAATTAAACTTAAAGAGTAAAAAAATAAATTAATTTATTTGTAAATTATTTTTTATTACACTCAATAATTATCAAATGAAAAATATCAAGAAATTTTATTAAATACCGAACAAATGACACAAAACAACTTCAACGAGCATTTCTAGATACAAAATCACTGATAATAGTATCTACATCAATGCAATCTAACATGTTTTTTTTTTCAATACATAAAATGGTTAGACCATTCAACCTTTCTTGTGACATTGATGATCTCAAATAAGTTTTAAACAATTTTAACTTAGAAAAATTTCTTTCAGCAGATGCAACTGTCACCGGCATAGTTAAGAGGATTCGATAAGCTATTAAAGTATTTGGATAACAATCCACAACTTTGACTGTAATGACCCAAATTTTGGAATCCGATTGTCGGGTTAACCCAGAACGTTGGGCTCCGATGTTGGTCCTCGAGTTTGAGTGTTAGGTTGGTTTTGGGCCTTGGTCTTGGATGAAGTCACTCTTCATCTTCTTCCCCTAGCAAGTGAGGTTAAAGGTGGAAGCTTTGTTGGTTTTGTTAAGAATACCATTTTAAGTCTTAAGAGTAAGTTTTAGAACATCAAGGGATCTACATAACAAGGTAAAAATGGCTGGTTTTAGTGGAAGAAGGTTGTTGGAGTGCTTGGAGGCTCAAATTCGGGAATGGGTGTTTGAGAGTTTCTTTCTCAATTTTAATCAAGTTTTCAGCTCTTGGGTTATCACCAAGCTTGGTCTAATAGCTAGTCTTAATTCTTTCTTGTAGAGAAAGAAGTGGGAACCTCAACAAGAAGTCTTGGCAAGGATAAGGCTTGAAGGAGAGGTTTTCTAGGTGTTGTTGCTATTTGCTCGAGGTTGGTACCCCTCGAACTCCTCTTGCCTCAAACATTTCATGAGTAGGTTACATTTCATGTGTTATGTATGCATGTTGATGGTTGGTAGCTTAGAGACCCCTTTAATGGTGATTTTCGTAGTAGGATGTTATAATGCTTAAAACTGATTGAAACACACCCTAAATACTTCCAAAACTATGTAAGGAAGGAATTGAGATCAAATGGTTTATGTTTGGGGAGGGTTCTTAGTAATTTCTAGGTGTAGACCAATATTTTCGTGCAGGGTATCGATACCGGGAGGCAGTGTACCGATATTGTAGAGAGGAAATCAAGGCTTAGAAGGCAGGCATTTCGAAACTCCTTGCCCATGTTTCGATACCAAATTTTCCAGAGACAAATCGTTTTGATACCCCATATAGGGCGTATCGAAACGGGTAGGTTCTGTTTGGTCTTCTCGAAAGAGTTAACTTGACGTATCAATAAATCGAGGAAACGTCTTGATACTGAGTTGTTATGATACCCTTTTTGTAGGCGTATCGATACTTGGGCGTTTCGATACCCCCTTCAAGCATTTCGATACCTCTAGACAATCTTCCCAAGTTTTTAAGGGTTGAGTTTGGGAGTTCTATAAATGTTGTTAAAGGTTCCAATAAGTTAATTAAGACACTAGATGAATATTAAAACTGGTTTTGGGTGATAATAACTCCAATGTGATGCTAAATGTTGAGTCTTGGTCTTTGGTTTGATTTTGGTGAAAAGATCCTAGGTGGATCATTTTGTGTGGTTGAGTCCTTGTGTGATGGAAATTCGGATATCCAAATTAGTATTGCAACACAAACAAGGCCATCCGATGTAACATTCCGGGTGATATATTAAATACTATTTCCGAATGAAGGACAACCTCATTCGATGATGCTCGATGTAACATTCCGAGCATGGGATTTGGAGGTCTACATCAATCCTGGTGTATAGAAGACTATTTTTGAATGGAGGACGACCTCATTCGATGGTGCTCGATGTAACATTCCGAGCATGAGATTTGGAGGTCAGCCTCAATTCTGAGTGTAAGATCTAGATGTTGTGTGGACGCGGGCCTCACTACCTTGTGCTTTGTTTTTGGTTTGACATGTATATGTTGTATGTGATAGTATACATCTCATTATGCCATATGTTAGGCAAGCATGATAGATCCATCGCATCATGCATGATATTACATATCTTGTTTTACCTCATTTATGATACGTATGATGTTGGCCGAGTGGCAGTGTACCCATATCTTGTTTTACATATCTTTTGTAGCTCAGCGTTTCGAAATGTGTTTCTGTGTGTAGGTTAGGTGAAGTCGGATATCGGAGAAGCACCATCAAAGTTGGGATTTTAGCATTGACTTAGTGTTGAAGTACACATATTTGATGTAGTGGGCTAGTACTTGTCAAACCCTATGTATTTGTAACTCTTATTTATTTTGGGTTGAATACTTTTAAATGGTTTTTATTAAATGGAGCACCAAATATTTTTGAATTACTTTTTTATGTATTGTACTTGGATTTGAAATCAATGGACTATTATCAATTTTATTGGACTTGGATCGAATTTTAATGGGCTTAAAGCTAAGATTTTGAAATATTGGTTCTGGGTCGGAGGCCCAATGTGGCACTGAATCGAGAGTATTACATTGAAAAGCTTGAGAATTTCTAATGCTGACATCAACTCATTTGGCAAAGTCACTTGCAATACTTTTAATTCTAAAAAAGATCATATGCATCAATATCAAATAAATCATTATGAAAAAATACAATCTTAAAGTTTGTGTAAGATTTTTTTTTAATTCATCATTATCTAAAGATTTTAATATTCTAGAATCAAATAGAAATTGAAAATATTATCAAATAACTCTAATTGTTGAAATCTATTTTTTAAAGAAATTATAGTCAAATCAACAACCACAAAAAAATAATTAACTCTAAAAGATTCCTCGCATGATTGCACTTCTTCTCCATCATTATTCTCATCAAATTATTTTTTCTCTAAAAATATGACATTTTATTAGTAGTGTTGGTTCTATATCCATATCAAATGCAAGACTTTTGGCAATATCCATGCAAGACTCAAACCTTTCACTTATATATTTTTCAAAGATTAATATTAAACTTTTTACTTCATTAATTATAGTTCTAATGCACACAGATTTATATTGTGATTTCTTACTCGCCTTATTAATAATAAATAAAATCTCATACCAAATCACTAAGCTTAGTAAGAATTCAAAACTTGCAAGAGAAATAATTAAACTTTCCACTTCACTTCTTGTTTTGGCATCTTCACCACTAGAATTATACAATGCAAATAAAGCTAGTTTTATTTGAGGTGTTTGAAATCTAATAGCTTTAATACTTCTAATTCGACTTTCCCATCGAGTATTACACAAAGATTTTACTATAAAACCTTTAACATTATCAACTAAAATCATTCATTTTTTGGTAGAACTTGCAAATAAAGTGTATATGTGTTGCACAATTCCATAAAAAAGAAATAGTTTTCACACAAGAATGTGTCATATCCAATATAATGAGATTAAGACTATGATAAGCACATGGCATATATAATGCCCTTGGATTTATTTCAAGTAATCCCTTTTGAACTCCTTGATGTTTTTCTTTCATATTTAAACCATTGTCATAACCTTGACCTCTAATATTATTAATATCTAAATCAAGTGACTTACATACACCTAATAATTCATTAAAAAGGCCCAATCCAGAAGTATTATTTACATTTAAAAACTCTAAAATAACTCATCTATTTTTATTTCATTACTTGTCACATTAACACGTCGTACTATCAAACTCATTTGTTCTTGATGGCTCACATCTAGGGTACAATCAAGGATAATCGAAAAATATTTTGCCTCTTTAATAATTTTTATTATGGAAGTTCTAACATCATGGGACAAAAGAGAAATCAACTCGTTTTGGATTATAGGCCTAAGATAGTAATGGTGAATTTCTTAGTTCTGGATTCGTCTAATATGATCTTGCATTATTAAATCAAATTCAACTATCATTTTAATTAAACCTAACAATTTTTCATTACTATCCTCATAAAGTTTTTCACTACATCCACGAAAATCTAAATTATTTTTGGTAAGACATTTCACAACGGATATAATTCTTATTAAAACTTATCTCCAACGTTCATTTTCTTTTGAAATTCCTTCTTGTAAATCTTTATAATGTCTTTATTCTTTTTTAATCTAATTCTTGTTTCATTTCAAGTATTCATATTATTCATATGTTCAACACTATTTTCATGTTGTTTAAAACTCTCACTCAAATGTTTCCAATCATTTTCTATCTAAAGTTTCTCCATTGCAAAAAAATAATATACTTTATTCACATGTCTAGAGTAAACTAACCATTTTCTATCTAAAGTTTCTCCATTGTTTAATTGTCTAGAATAATATGAGTATGAAATATGTGTAGAAAGATTATTCTTAGAGAATGTGAGATTTAATTCTCTAATGGGTCCTTTTTCAATCAAAATGTCTCTAATTTTAGTATCAAGAACATCCCAATTTCTAAGATCATAGATATTGAAAGGTGAAATAATATATATCAATATTTGACTCGTCAAGTACATTATTACGCTCGTTATTCAAATTAGTATTATTTTTATTAGTCAAATTTGCATTATTGTCAATGAGACAATTATCATCACTCAAATTTTCATTAGAATGTTCAATATCATCCTCATTTATTTCTAACACATCACCATCGTCTAAAGGTTCCTCTACTCGTTTAGAATTTTTTTTATCTAAAGATCCTTTTTGTGATTCTACCAATTCTTGTGTTTGTTTTCTTTTTTCCCCTTTTTTTCACTATCGAAAACACATTCTCGCGTAAACATTATTCAATAAAAATTATAAAGAAAAAAGTATAGAGTGATAGCACCTGAGTTTTGTTGTTAAAGCTTGGTAAGTATGATAAGGTTACCATATTGATTTTTGATGTATAATGATGATTTATGTGTTATTAGAAATGATTAATATTGACTTAATGATAAATTTTGAGAACATATGAACAAGGTTTGATATGTTATTTTGATAAAAAAAAAAATTTAAAGAAAGGCCCACCATATTAGTATCGTTACGAGGATGTCTTAAATGTCCCAGGTTAAAGATCATATTGATATTGAATAGTATGTATTGGTACGAAAAATAATCATTGGAATTTGAATTTAAATACCATATCGATATGACTCTAAGGCGTACCAGTATAATATGTTAATATTAAAATAGAAATTTTTGGTTAGTCTTTACATTTCGATACAAACCAATTATAATAACAGTCTTAATAGGCATACTAAAACGACTTAAATTGTACCGGTACTAGGAAGTCATCTAAAAGTATTGACTTTGACCCCTAACTTAGCGTATCGATACGATGTGATTGCGTATTAATACGATACCTCTATCATAACCAACCTACTTGTCTGTCAGCCTAGACTAAATGATACGAACATCAATTATATCAGTACAAGTGTTTGTTAAATTAGTTATAAGTTGTGAAATGAATTTTTTAAAATTTACAATTTAGTCACTATTTAATCAAAGATAAAATTGAATAGGTAAATGACATATGTTAGTAGTGAAACTTCGTAAGATTAATATGGATAGGTTAAACTACAAACTTGTAAAATAAATTTCAAATAAGGGCCTCTAATTTATAAAATTTATATTTTAATCCCTAAATTCAAAAATTTAAAATCAACCCTAAACTAAGTAATCTGATAATGAATTAATCTAATAAGTCTTCTAAGTCATTATAGAAATATTTCAAATAGTATTATAAACTTTGAATAAGTTCCTGATAACACATTTTGACTTAGTTCTCTACTAGGTCAAAAATAGGTGTTATAAAAGTTTTATGCTTTGAATTGAGACATCGGTCAGAACCATTGTTTTAAATTTAGTAGTCAATGTTTTTTCTAGAAATAAATTCACCAGTTTATTTTCAAAATAGAATCACACTCTATTCTCAAGAAATAATAAATTTTATTTATTTCTCTTTTCTCAAAATGGAATCATACATGATTTCATGGAAATAAATTTAAAGCTTTGTTTTCTTTACCAAATTAGAATCAACACAAGATTTTAAAAACAAATAAATCCAATGATTTATTTCTTGAAATAATAATAATCGAAAGTATTTATAAACACAAATAATAATTATTTCACAAGAAAAAGATATTCCTTTTCCAAAATTATTTATATGGTTTTAACAGTATCTTATTTCATAGCAAATTAAGTAATTTAATCACATAATGATTTTTTTTATTAGCTTTGTGGTTGTCATTAATAGACAACGTTGTTTTAAACCGAACCTTTATTTTTATGAATAAATTTTTATCAATACTTGTAAACATGTATTCACACATAATTTTAATCTTGTTAATAAGCGAAGGGTATTAAATCAAACATATATTACATAATAGATACTATAACATAAGGAAAGAATTAAATCATACTTGTTCATTGCTTGTTTTCTAGAAAAGAAACTAAATCGAGATTAAGTATAATTTTAATAAACTGAAATCTAAACTTTGTTTATTTTGATAAACCATAATTCATAGTTAAGACGACCAACCCAACACTTATACATATTGATATTATAGGTATAACCTTTCACTCAATACTCAAATACATAATTGAAATAGCTGAGGAAATATTAATCAGAAAAACATTAAATTGATTAAAATGAAAACATAAAAAAAAATGTCCTTGGACGTGTCAGATGAGGGTTAGTCTTGGTTTGACCCACAGTAAATTAATTAACTAATTGAGTATTGGTGCACATTATGGACGTATCAATGTGTCTTAACTGAGTTCGATAAGTTTGTTATAAACTGAGAGTCTATACCGATACGAGTATTATAGTATCGATATTCTAACCTTAATATAAATTTTTTATAGATTCTAGTAATATTTTGTTTTATCAATACAATCTATGCCATATTGATACACCTATCATGACTATTTAAACGGTTAGGTTCGTACCAAGATAGAATATCAATACGCGAGGTTGACACAAATTTCAAATTAAGGTTTAATAATGGGAATTGATATACTCCTAACTGTATCAGTACTGTGCTATAGTAAAATCTCAATGTTGATTTTGTGTGTAAATACACACTATGAAACATCGATACGTCTCTTGTCCTATGTCTAAATATGTAAGCTCGTATTGATATGTCTTTACACGTAACAATACGGTGAAGTTTGTAACGATAGAATTTTTCTAATTTTTATTTAATTTATCCTACCCATTAATGTCCAAATTCAGTGAAACTTTACCAGTAAGTCTATATTAGCTGTTTCTAATAGCATGAAAAGTTTCAAACTATTTTGAATCTGTTACTAGGATTTTACCTTTAGGGGATCATAATCCGTCCGTACTTACGAGTTCAATAATTTTTTAACTTGCCAATTGTATCTAAAGTTTATTTGAATTTAAGGTCCGGTAATTAAATCGATGACAACACAATATCAATAGTTCAATGATTCAGTAATAATGATTATGACGAATAAGACCTTATTTTAATGATCTAATGAGTTCAATAACAATAAGATCCAAGGTTTGTAATTTCGCTTAACTAGAGTCAATACGATACATTTGATTGTAAAATTAGAGTCAATACAATATTTGTACTTTTTCGATATAAAATATTCGACCATCAGAACATAATTCTGACTATATTGGTTTTCAGGCTGTTACATGGTTGAACTTTTAAGGCCATAAATTAAAGGCTTAAGGGTCAAAGAAGTCCTTGAATTTTTAAAAAAAAAACAATTAAGTTCTTTAACTTCTTTTGCTCCCAATTAAACCCTTGAACCAAGAAATTGAATCAATTAAGCTTTTTAATCAATTTTGACCCTTAAATTTGAATATTTTTTGATCAAATGTTATAGTACATTGTGCCACATTGTTTTCACTCGATATTTTTTAAATATTTTATTTAAAAAATTCTTTAAATATTTAAAAAATTCTAAAAGAACTTATAAAATTTATAAAATATACTTTGATTTTTTTTGTAAATACAACAAGATAGAATTGTACTGTATCATGTGTTTATAATATCTAGAAAAAAAATTTGTCGAAGATTTAATATTAAAAATTGGTCAAAGAACTTAATTAATTTAATTTCTTGGTTCAAGGGCTTAATTGAGTACAAAAAAATTTAAGAATTAAATTGTTTTTTTCTCAAAAGTTTAAGAGTTTTATAGACCCTTAAACCTAAATTAAATTATCCAATCCTAAAAAATATTAATAATGATTAGATCATAGTACTTATATAACAACTAAAAAATTGTGTTAAGTTTGAAGGTTACGAGAATCAAACCCATAATCTAAGGTTTGTTGCAAATATTCCTAACCACTTGAGCTAACCAAGCACTTATGAGCTGATCTCTCTCTTTCCTACTCTTAATTTGTAAAAGTATTTTTATAATAATATCATATCCATATTAAATCTTTCTCCCCTTGCCATTTTAGGAAACCGAAGAGACCCACCCATAACTCTAGAATCATCTCCCCATTTTTCTGCGTCTATATTTTGTTAATTGATGTTTTATATATTTTATGGATGATAATGTTACAATATAATTTATTTTGAATTATGATGCTATTCTAGATTTTTTATAATTAAATTAATATTTTGATTACGGATGAATTTAAAAAAAATATGAGATCACTTTAGATTGAATTTTTCGTCTAGATCGATTTAAGAGATTATAATTTTGATACTATTATCTTTTGAGTTTTTCATGGTTCGAAATTGATAAGATATTGCATCTGATTTTTTTATTTTAAAATCTACTGTAGTCCCTAAAATATTTAAAAATCTATGGTATAAAAAAATTAAAAAAATATGAAATCGACAAGATTTCAATTCGACTTCAAATAAAAATAAAAAAAAAATTAAAAAGTATTAAGATTTCTACCGACCTCATGGATAAAAACAATAATAAAAAATTGAATTCAACACAATTACAATCCGACCTCATTACTTGTCTTCTCACCCTTGCTTTTCAACACAAAAACAATAAGGTCGGAAGCTTTTCTTGCCAATTTCAATTTTTATTTTTTATAATATTTGTATGAGGTCGGAAGAAAATCCCATAGACTTCATATTTTTTATTTTCTTTTATTTTTATTTTTAAAGTCGGATTGTAAGTAGTGAGTTTTTTAAAAAAAAAAAAATTTCCATGAGGTCGGATGGAAAGCATTCCGACCTCAACAAAACATACACACAAATTCTTAAATATTTTAGAGACTATAATAAATTTTAAAATAAAAAAATCTGATATAATATATCACCAATTTCGCCCTAATTTTTTTATTTAACTTATCATTACAAGTAAAATTGAAGTGTTTTGAAAATAATTTAATAAAGTACGAATTTTTATTTCACTTTCGCAATCAAAGTGTTTTGGGGCAAATATTTGGGGCTTAAAGTTTTTTATTTAGAAAAATAAGAATGAAGACTAATATATCAAAATTGATGCATCGAAAATATATAACTTTTCAAAAGTAAAATATTTGAGATTTAGAATTGTTTAATTTCTCTAAACAAATCTATTTTCAATTTTTTTCCCTAAAAAATCAAAAGAGAACAGAGAAGACGGCCGAAGGCCATCTGTCACATTCATTGCGTAATTTTTTGTGTGGAAAATATAAAAATAATTATGAAATAAAATATTAGATACTTATTTTAATAAAATAATAATTAAATATATAAAAATATATAATTTAAATATTTGTTTAAAAATAATTCTAAAGAAGCCCTCAATTTTCTAAAGAGGAAGATGATAAACGAAAAGTTTTTGCTTGGCAATTTGAAATTACTAAGGCTTAAAGGGTAAATTACTGGATATCGTTAAATTTAATATTTTTTTAGATTAAATGATGTCTTGTGTTGTTCGTTATATTATCACATGACATCGTAAAAAGAATATTATATAATAAATTATTAAAAATATACTTTAAAAAATATAAATGTTACATTACAAAACTACGGTATTTTATATAAAAATAATATTAAAAAATCATTAAGATTTAATGATTAGAATTAGTCAAATGTTTTTGTTAATTTAATTTATTGGTTTAAAGGCTTAATTGATTTAAATTTTGAGTACATAAATTTAATCAAGTATGAAAAATTTAATTACTTCATTAATCCAAATGATTAAGATTATTTTTTATCTTTTATTTTAAATAATGATCTTTATATTTTCTATTATTAAATGATGATAATAAATGACTAAGATTATTTCATAATCATTGGATGAGTGAAATGAATGGATGAGATTAACAATAAAAAATACAAAGATTATCACTAGAAAAAAAATAATCTTAATCATTTATTACTATCATCCAATAGTCTAAGATTAGTGTAAAACTCTTTAAGTTTTACAAGGTGCAAGTTGATCCTAAAAACATGTAAAAGTTTAAAACTCTTACATTAGATCATATATAGAGAAAATCAAGTTAATCAGTTTAAAACTCTTTAAGATGTATATGTTTTTGGATTGTTGGATAACTGAAACGGATGACTCAAATTAACTTCTTATATTTTTTTCTCAAGTGACAATCTTCACATAATCGATTATTAATCTTAGTCATCCATTTCAATCATCTAACAATCCAAAAAACGTATTTTACACTATATAACTTGATCCTATCTTATATATATTAGCATGTGAACCTACATTGTTGGACTTTTAAGTCCAATTCTAAGTAAGTCAATTTGACATTTCTTTTAGAAAGTACCATTAGAAAATACTGTTAAAAAGTTGATTTAAATAAGAGTGTTTGGTATTGGCGTCAAACAATATTTTAAATAGATAAAATATATATTTTAGATATTCTTTTTAAAAGTATAAAAGAATTAATAATATAAACGAGGATAAATAAATGATTTTATTTAAAAGTGTATTTGAAAAAAAACTAAAAGCTAAAAATTTCAGCTTTTAAAATGCACTTTCCAAACCAAACTAAAAGCAATAATTTTTAAAAGTAATGCCAAATTGACCTTAAATAAGATTAAAAGGTAGTATCTAATCATATAGATCAAGACTATTTTAAAAGTTTAGTGGTATGATTGATAAAAAATATAATTTGGTTGTCAATATAGGACTAAATCTATAGTTGGGTGGTTATGATTATAACTTACCTTTTATCTAAATTGCTTTGAAATAAATAAAAAATTAATATCACTAAACTATCTTATTTTTTATATGTCTAAAATTTTAACCCCTTTTAATCATATAAATTATTATTATTATTTTATTTCTTTAAAATGTTAATTGAGATACATATTTTAACAAAAGATTAGTTTAGGCATCTAAAATAGATAAAAGAATTAGACACTTAAAATTAAAAATAATAAAAAAAAATTGTGGACTTATTTCAATATTAACCCATGAAAAAGCAAAAATTAGATTTGGTGTGACAGTCAAAAACCATAGCAATTAACTGCCTTGTAAACTACGTCGTTTACATGTGGTTTAACCTCAAAGTAAATCTGGAAACAAAACAAGAAATGATTCATACGGAGTCCTGGTAGGTAAGTAAGATCTGTAAAAGATTTAAAGATGTCGTTTAACCCTAACTTTCTATACACAAATCGAAATCGAAATACCAATTCTCAAAGGTACTTTCTTCCTCGTCTTCGTCTTCTTCTTCCTTTATTTATTTTTCTGGGTTTTTAGAGTTTTTAATTTGCTGTTTAGTTACTTCTAATCGTCTTTCTCGTCCGTTGAGTTACAATTTCATCGTTTTTTTTCACAAACCCTTTGCAACGATTTCTGGGTTTTCTTTCTTTGTTTGTTTCAATTTGTAATATGTTGATTTCTTAATGTCTTTTTGGGGAATTTCCCCTTTCTTATTCATTTGTAATATGTAGTTTGTTTTATGTCTCTGCTATCTTTTTGAAGTTATGTTACATGTTTTCAAGCTTTAATTCTATTTTCTAATAATGTTTCTTTGCATTATTATCATATGTGTGTGTTCTTTTACCTGTTCTATGCACTTCCGTTTGTCCATGTATGGTTATATCAAGTTTGCATAGTTAGATAAACCTTGAACAAAATGGTAGAACTATGTTTCTCTTATCCGACACTAATGTCGTAGATTTGGATATGAATATGGGGGGGTATGATCCTTCAAAGTATGTAAAACTTGCAGAAAATCAATATTGCCCGTGTTTGGACATATTAGTAGTTGACACTCAACCTGAGTCTGAGCAACATAGGATTATAATACCACTATCTATTACTTGAATCTTAGGTGAAAAAGCCGGTGAAGATGGCTTTAACTGGTGGCACCATGATGTTTTCGCTAGTTCACGATGCTGGCTTATAAAATAGGAAGATGTAGATGTGTTTTGTACGTAGTCTGTAATTTAACTGGATGATTTGAGTTAGAAAATGAATTTTAGCATTTAGTGTTTTTATTTTGTATTGTAGACTATTGATATGGAAGACTCTTTTCCTAGATGTCCAATCCATTGAATTGTTTGGTTGCTTCCGTAACAATGAAAGAGAGTTTTATGCTGAGTCATGAACGGTTAAGTAATTGTGCTGGGCCTAAATTGTATGTTATACTAATAAGTTTGCTTCATCATGTTATTTGATACTTACCATCTATGGTAACAGGGCCCTATGAAAAAAAGGAATGAATAGAGGAGATTGTGGGTGTGGGAAAACATGGAGGCTGACTTGGTTAAGTTGAATGATAGAAAACGGTCATTGCATGGAAATGATGAGTTTTCAACTAATTCTGATTCTTTTTCAATAGCCAATATTGAAAGTAAAGATAGTTCTATAGAAGTAAATGAGTCGCAAACTTCATTTGTGGGAACTTTAGAGACAGGAAAGGATGCATCCCGGATATTTTCAGAAACAAGGTCAGCGATTAAAAAGAAAGTCAAGTTTAGGAAAAGGACAGAGCAGCTTGATTCATTGGACTGTAGTGATCAAAGTCAAATTGATAAGCATCCTGAGGAAGTTGGCCGTACCAACACTGATCAAATGGATATTGTTTCAGGTCCAACTCAGTCGGATGAAGGAAATAGTGAAGAAAAGATTGATTCATTTGATGCAAATGAAACAAGTGATGCATCTCTTACTATTGTTATACCTCCTGTTAGTCAATCAAGGAAAAAACTTCTTGTTCTTGATTTGAATGGGTTACTTGCTGATATTGTCTATGCTCCTCCTAATAATTACAATCCAGATGCATACATTTCAGGACGGGCAAGTGAGAACCTATTCACATGCTTATGTTAATGTATTTAATGTTTAAACTATTTTTAAAGCTATTTGGAAATTCCCTTTTTTTCTTTTTACAGTTTTTAAGAGACCCTACTGTGATGATTTTTTGAAGTTTTGTTGTGAGAGGTTTGAAGTTGGTATCTGGTCTTCAAGACACAGGTACTTCTCATTTTCTTGGAAACAAACAATGGAATGCCTTTTCTTAATGCTAGATTGTTGCCGTGGAGAATTAATATATTATCATTAATTGCTGAAAATTTTTACTTTTGCAGGAAAAATGTGGAAAGATTTATTGATTATCTGATGGGAGATATGAAACGGAAATTGCTGTTTTGTTGGGTAATTATGGCCTGTTTCATTTTACTTTCTGTTAAGCTCTGCATTGCTGCAGAAATCTTCTTTACTTTTTTGTATACTCTGGATTCTAAGTCAATCTTTGCTACGATACCATTGCCTTGTCATCCATAGCTAAGAAAATGTTTGAGCTAACATTGGGCAAGATTGATGGGTGTCACCAACAAGAGTACAAAATAAATCTTTGAAACAGAAAATACCTGCTTGATTCCGCTGCCTAAGAAAATGCTCTTGTTGATTGGTATTCAATCACCAGCAATAGTAAATAATGGATCTTCGAGCCATGTAACCTTTGTTTTGCATTATCAGATAAAAAAAATAAAATAAGCTTACTTGGTTCCCCTGTCTAAGAAAATGCTCTAGCTGATTGATGTTCATTGGCAAGAGTAAAGATTGAATCTTTGAGCTGTTTAACCATTGCTTTGTATTATCAGAAAATGAAAGGGAAAAAAGGCCTGCTTGGTGCCCCCGCCTAAGTAAACGCTCTTGTTGATTCCCATTCATTCACCAGTAAGATTAAAGATTGAATCTTAGAGCTGCTTAACCTTTGCTTTGTATTATCAGAAAAAGAACAGGAAAAAAAGACATGCTTGGTGTCTCTCTTAGTCTGTCTAGAAAATGCTCTAGCTGACAGGTGGTCAGTCGATATCAAGAGCAAAAATTGAACCTTTGAGCCATTTAACCTTTGCTTTGTGTTCCCAGAAGAAAAAAAAAAGAAAGGTCCTGCTTTCTGGTCTTAATGAGTAACAAAATTTGGTTTCCTTAGTTTGAGGATTAGTTGCTGTTACTTGAGAGCTAAGATAAGAGATAACATGAGAAGATATTAATATTACTGTTACTTGAACAAATCGTGAATTAATGTCATTTTGCTATTATGTTCAAATTTCCTTGTAATTCTTTAAGATGACATTATTACCTACAAATATTACTGGTCTAATTTCATCAATGCTTTTTTCATGAAATGCAATTTTTAAATGCAAATAAACTGGGAACAGTTCCAACCTGATCCATTTGCTTTATGCACAATGATTAATTAGGATTCATCGTACTGCACTGCGACACAATTCAATACTCCCGGGCATAAACATAAGCCCTTGGTTTTTAAAGATTTGAGGAAGCTTTGGGGAAAACATGATCCTGATCTTCCATGGGAGAAGGGATATTATAATGAATCAAACACATTGTTGATAGATGATTCTCCCTACAAAGCACTGCTTAATCCTGTAAGTTAACAGACTGCTACATTTTTTTTGTTTAGGTCACTATTATTTATCTGTCTTTCTAACACAGGTCCTGATATTGTTTTCGATTTTCTGCTAATCTTTGTAGCCACATACTGCAATATTTCCACATTCATTCAAGTTCAACATGAATGATAATATATTAGGTAAAACGACTGCTGAAATTATTTAGTTCTGTTAAGTTCCATGGTTCGAAGAATGTTGAATTGGAAATAGTTGAGTTCACACATATCTTGTATTTATTTTAGGTGAAGGAGGTGATCTTAAAGTTTACCTAGAAAGATTATCTTCGGCTGATAATGTACAGACCTTTGTCGATCAAAACCCATTTGGTCAGATAGCTATCACTGAAAGAAGCCAAGATTGGGGTTTCTACAGCCAGGTTATTGATTCGTGTCTTCAGTCTGAACTACAAAATGATGCGAGTCTTCCAGCTTAATTTATGGTTCAGATTCTGTTACTTTAAATGAATGTTTATCATAAACACTTACGTGCAGGAAAAAGAACTGATAGAAAACATAAAACATAAGGCTTAGGGAGGATTCATTTCCAAGAATTGCCATTTTTGGTCCCAGGATTTCTGAATTTGGCATTGTTGTTGCATCATTTAGAAGTGATTACCTATATCTTTTTTTTTTTATCATTAAGTGTGTGCAATATTTAGAGCAAGCTAATTGTTTGAATTCAGAAGCATGTTTGTATTCAATCTGTGGAGCAATCCGACTCGTAACGAGGGGATTGCTGTTATGATTGTTCTTATGATTATCATTATTGTGCCTTTTCCTGGATAATAAATTTATGGTATTCACAAAGTAACATAATGCTCATCCTAATCAGAAAATGTGTAGAATTAAGATATTCAAGACATCCTAATTAGAATTGCAGTTAGCAGATGAAGCTTGCAAATTTCAATATCAGTTGTCTGTAATCACCTGCTCACATTCAACCCTGACCAATATACTCAAAATATTACTCTAACTTGCGAGATTATATTCTCGATTCCATGTTCGGATATAACCAATGAATAACATTTGGATTCTGACTTATTCATAATAGCGTACACCATGATGCAAGTTAAAGAAAGATTGTCTAGCAAATGGTATCGTTCTCCAACTTAGGTTTCAACTTAACAATTCAAACAGCAAGCAATGTGAAACTAACCTACCTTCAAATGCTAATACAATATGGTACAAAGCTTCAACAATTGTGAGTATAGTGTACGTATGGAGATCAGATTGAGCCAGAAAACTAATAAATGCATGATCAGTTTGGGACCGGGGATCATTACATGCATACCTCTTGAAAATCGAAACCGGAGACCATTCTACAGTAGTTTTCACAGTTTGTTTCTAGATTCTTTCAAAATTGCTTCCACTCGTCTTTTCTTGTCATCCTTCTCAACGTTCTCGTTCTGTGGATTGAAATCCGGTACCGTGTGTAAAGACTTCTTTCCGAGTCCAATCTTAAAGCGCAGTGTAGGTCTCTGGGTAGAAAGGTTTTTCTTCTTTCCATCGTCGGAATCACATAGCCCACTCTTCATTGCATCAATGGCAGAAGCAAATGTCTCCAGCACAGAAACATGGTTTCCCACAATGACATTTCCTGAAACTGGGTTTCTCAAAGTCACTTCATTTAAAAGCTTAGATGGAAGAACAACCGGTGACACTTCCACATTCTTTTCACCGGAATGCAGGGGAGCAGCAAGATACGGATTGCCCTCAAAATATTCCCTAGTTCTAGCAGCATATCCAACACCATGCAAAGAACCACCTTCATTTTCAGTATTAGGAAATCGCAGCTGGAAATTCAACAAAGGCCGTTCCGTCTTCCTTTCAACTTTTGCTAACTCAGACTCAGTCTTCTTCCCAACAAGAATACCGATCATTTCATTCTCCACACTCGACCGAGTAGCATAAGTCTCGGGAAAAGGAAAGGCCGGCAACCAACTCGGTATATGCTCCCCAGGAGGATCTTCTCCTTTTTCCCGAAAGCTTCCAACTTCTTTCATCTCTTTAACAACCGGGAATCGGGGAACATCGTAAGCAAACGGGATAAAATCCGCATCGCCGACATAGTGAATGATATCCCTAACAATCCCGGAATTAACAACACAACGGTCAACATCAGATGCACCGGCAAATCCTAAACCAGATCCCAACTCCCCTAGACCATGAATAATATCAAACAGATTAGCTTCCACTCTCCCTGCCAAATTAGCACTGAAATTCGCCGATTTTCCAATGCTGAAAATGTAACGAACAATAATATCAGATAATGTTTCTAAAGCGGAGAGATGGAAACCCTGAAACCCTACACTATCACATACTTGCGCTGCTGCGACCTTCGCGATTCCTAGGGCGAAATCGTCACTTTTACTACTGAATTTGGAAGATTTTGACCCTTCCTTTTTTCTCTTCTCCAAATATCCATTGTTCATGTTCACTGATTCTTCATGTAATTCCTTGTTCATTTATCTAAAGAAACAGAAAGGGAAATATCCGAAAAGAATTAAAGAGAGAAATGAAAGCTTACCTTTCTTTCACGGTTGATACACTGAAGCAGGAATTTGGGAAATTAGGGTTTGAGATTGGGGAATTTTTGCATCTTAGGTTTGAAAATTTGGGGATTTTAAAACCCTGTATAAATTCTTTAGTTGGGCAAAACCGCATTAGTTTCTTACATGATTAACACATGTCAACTGTAGAATGTTTCGGTAAACTACTTAACTGGTCACTGAACTTTTGAGGGGCTAACGTTTTGGTCATCAACAATCAAATCTTTTCATTGTAGTCATCAACATTAAAAAATTATTTTAATCACCCCCTAACAATTTTTAACGTTTTGGTCATCCAAATTTCAATTTAATGTTTTTATAATACAATTTTTTTGACATTTCAGTAAAACTCATCTTGTGTAACATCATTAACTGTTGGATCAATAAAATTTTGAATTTGATAATCAAAAAGTCTAAATTTATTTATCTTAAGCCTGGGAAAGAGTGTCGTAATTGTTTAAATTTATTTAATTAAATAATGGCTTGATTTGGATCAAATTAAAAGAATAAAAAGTAAATTTAAAAGTTTAGAGACTAAAATAAAAAGAATGTAAAAGATAAAGCTTTTGCATGTCAAATATTTGAAAAGGCAACGTAATTGGGAGTCTTAAAGGTGCAAATCGTCTATTTCTTTTTCATGTCTTCATCCGTGTCTCTGTTTTAAATTAGAGATTTTAGGGTATAGGGTTGTAATTAGGGTTCAAGGAATTAGGGGAATGGTGTATTTTTATGGTGTAGGATTTATGATATAAAAAATGAGGGTTAGGGTTTAAAATTCAATTTTTTAAGAATTTTTAACAGGAGGCATGGATGGAGGCATGATAAAGAAGTAAAAGATTTCTACTCTAAAACAAGTGCTTAAGTTATATTTTTCTTTTTTTAATATGATTCTAAAGTTTTTTGTTGTTGTTGTAATAGATACCTCAATTTTTTTAATACTGAAAATAAGTGCTTCAGTTGACCTTAAAACAAATAAAAAATAAATTTGAAGCATCCATTTTAGTTAAAAATGAAATTTGAAGCACTTACTTTAGTAAAAATACTTTAGACACCTACCGTAAAAAAAGGCATAGTTTGGACACTTATTTTATAGTTAAGTCTAGTAGAAAATGATGGAATTAGGGTGAACATTCAAGTGAGTCTAGTCAAGTTAAAAATTTTTGAGTTATTCGAGTTGATAAATCTAACTTTATAATTTAAACTTTATTTAAAAAAATTTCGATTCAAGTCAAGTTTATCGAGTTCGAATCAAGTCGGTTTTTTAAGTTTATGTACAAATTTTAATTGTATCTATTTATTATAGTATATTTGGTTTTAATTTAAATGACTTTTTCTAATTGTATAAGATCTATATATATATTTCTTCATATTATTTTTCACATATATAAATAAATTTTAAAATTATAGTATAATTATTGAATTCATCCGAAGAAAAATTTTATAAAAAAAATTGAAATTGTATTGCTAGTATTATACATAAATTAATGAATTGGTGTGAAAAAAATTATAAAAAAATTGTTGAATGGTCCAATTGAATAAAATCTAAAGTTAAAAGACTATAACAAAAATAATATATTTGTTAAAATATGAAATAAAGTTGCATTAGTGTTATATTTTGTTAGTGAATCCTATGATTTAATTTTTGTCAAAAGAAAAAAATATGGAATCATTTAAAGTTGAAAGGCTAAATTGCAAAATTAAAACGTTTAATTTAAAAAATATAAATTGAAACTAAATATGTATTCTAAGTGTTTTGGGAGTATTAGGTTTAAATTTGGTCAAAAATTAAAGTAGCACCCGTAAAATTAAACTATAGAAACCCTAAATTTAAATAATTCTTAAATTTAAAACCTTAAATCGAATCGAAAATTTTATTATGTAACTCAAATAAAGTATATTCTTGAAAATTTTGGGTAAATAAAGAGAGAAATGTTAGAGATTTTCAAACTTAATCCTAAACTTAAAAGGAATTTAACTCCTATTCTTTTAATTTGTAACAGTCGGTTGACTTGTTTCCTTTCCCTCTCTTTTGTCGATAACTCCGATGTTCCTCCTCCCTTCTCTCAGTAAAGTATTTATTTACTTACATCAGCAGAATTCTCAGCCCCGACAAAACTATAACACAGAGATCTAACTTCTAAGCAAAACAAAAGCCTTCTGATTTCTTCTTCTTGTTTTGAATCCCTGGTGGTGGCCAAAGAGACAATGTAAGAATGAGGAAACCAACCATGGTGGTGGCTGTTGACGGTAATGCTACTGCTGGTGATGGATCAGCTCTACCTCCACCAATATCTTCACTGCCGCAAGCGTTAATCGAGAGGCTCAAGGACTACGGCAAGGAACACATTTTTGCCCTCTGGGACGAGCTTTCCCCTCAAGAACATCTCCTCTTTGTCAACGATATCCAGAGTTTGGATCTCTCGAGAGCAGATCGGATCATTCGTTGTTGTTTTTGTTTTTTTTTATCTCAAAGATTGCCGGTGGCAGCAATAGAGCCGGTTCCCGAGAGTTGCGTGTCCTCTGTAGAGGAGAGAACGATGGAGGAAAGAAAAAGGTGACGATATTGTGATTGCTCCTCATGTTGTTGGCCATATATTAGGTGGTACTGTTTCGAAGATAGCAAAGGATGGAGAAGATGTCATATATGTTGTAGACTTTAACCAACGCAAAGAGAAGCATTTAAATGGAACTGTTCTGGAGTCTTTTGTTCGACCTTCCCTCTGCCTACAATGCTTTGAACAATCAACCTCCTAAACCACAAAGGGGAGAGAGACAGATTTTGTTGACATCATCTCAAAGACTCTAGAAGGTGGTGGAAATGTGTTATTACATGTTGATACTGTTGGACGTGTCTTGGAATTTCTCTTGGTTTTAGAAGGGCACTGGTCATTGAAGTTTTTGAACCTTCCCACCTACCTTCCGGCATATGTTTCATCTCGCACGATTGAGTATGTCAATAGTTTTCTCAAGCGGATGAGTGAGGCTGTAGCTAAATCCTTTGAAACTCTACGTGTCAATTCTGAGGAAGACGTTTTACTTTCGCCTCTTGTTCATTTGGTTCCTACGACTGTTACACATGATACTCGTACTATTCAATTAAATTAGTATCTAGCTCAGATCGTGGGATGCGTCCTTATCAATACTAGTGATTCATCGGTTAAAGGTGTGTTCTCTTTATGTGTTAGATTTTTTTGTGTGTGTGGTGTGATTATTTTTTATCTGCAATATTTCCGATTTTGTGATATTAAGATACATGCTGTGATGCTATGCATATTGTATTTTATACTATGTGACTGTGATGATTCAATTATCGAAATTGTGTGTTTCGTATTTCGTACGAACATCTGTGATGTGATTTTTGAGATCTGTGACATTGATTGCATATCATATGTATGGGGTGGGACTGTACGGAAGAAGGTGGTTCTACCACACTATGTTTAGAGAAATAAGGGTGTCGTTTGGCTTTGCCACCATGTGTTGGAATTGAGTATGAGATATGCATACTTTGTGACATTGCATTCATCACTCTCTGTATTTACTTACTGCGATAATTATGATATGACTGAGATTATAAACTGTGTGATATTGTGATATTTGTTTGCACCATTAAAAACACACTGAGCTTTATAGCTCATTCTTTTAGTTTATTTTTTAAATCCTTACCTTAGGAATTGGTACATAGATCTCTATCGAACAACTTTCTACTTATATTTTCAATATGGTTATTTTCACTCTTTTATTATAATTGTTTTTGGAATTATTAGTGATTTGAGATGTTTTAATTTCATGCATGAAACCTTTATTAGAGAAATCATTTGAGTTTCATATAAATACTATATTGTTATCCAATTTTCCTCTATTTATAATACAAACAATAAAATATTAACTATTTTTATTTGACTACCTAATTTTTGGTGTTTAAAGTCTAAATTCAATCGATTTATGAGTTTAAGTGACCTCAATGTTACAAACCAACATTTTAAACCTACCGTACACCCCAAGATGAGTTTTAGAGGGTTATAATTAACTTAAAACGAAGAAAAAAATTGAAGAAATGAGAAAAACATACAAAGTTGAGGGGTTAAATTAAAAATAAAGATGAAATTTATTTTTCAAAGATATAAATCGAAGTTAAATAAGTATTCTGAATTGGTATTGGAACACATGGTTCAAATTTGGTCAAAAATGAACTTAAAATTGAGGGAGAATTGAAGAAAAATGAAATCATGGACTAAATCGTAAAACCGTAAATTTTGATTTTTTTTTTTTTTGATTTTTTGAGTTTGGACAAATTTTAAATTGATTCTAACTCAAATTTTTCGTTTCACCGGAGTTGACTTGAATATCTCGAACAACTCAAATAACTTGACTTGAGCTCAATTTTTTTTCGAGTTATTGGAGTTGACTTGAATAACTCGAACAACTCAAATAACTCGACTCGAATAACTTAAAATTAAATAAAAATAATAATTTTTTCGAATTAAATCGAGTTTTACACATCCTTAGATGAAATCAATGTGCCATAGGAGTCAGGTTCATATAATATAGATTTTTAGAAATTGCTGAATAATGATTATAGTTTTGCTTTTCATGAAATTATTTTTTTAGTAAATTACAAGCATCAAAACCAATTTTCTTTTGTTTTCATAACCGATTGGGCAAGAAAAAGAAAATGCCATTTCTTTTCTTCTTCGTGTGTTTTTTTATGGCCAGAAGGCTTGAACATATTTTAGTAAGAAAATTTAATTTATTCAAATTATATGATATAATTTAAGATAGGTCGAATCCTAACTTCTAAATTTTGTCCAATTTTTTTGCATGTTTTATTTTAAGTTGAATTAACTTATTAAACTTAGGATTTAATTAAACTAAATTAACATTTAAAAAGCATAAACTATGAACATAATTAAAATAATTCTAAAATTAATTTAAATTATGACACAATTGAATTAAACCAACACAATTGATAAAAAAAAAAAGAGAAAAAGACAATTAATAAAGAAAAAAGAAAAAGACAATTTTGGAGAGAAATAAACCACCCATTTTTTAAGTTTTGGACTAAGTTACTTTTAGTGTAAAAATTTTGGAGGGATATAAGTTATCTAAAATTTTGGAGATAATTAGAAATAAACTTTGATTATTATATAAAAAAAAAGGAAAAAACAAAAATTTGGAGAGGATTATAATATATAATAAATTTTGGATGAACATTATTATCATTTAAGTATATATTAAAGTATACATTAAATTATATATTATTATATATATATATATTATATATATATATATATACACATCTATATAAATATACATTCATAACTATATAAATATACCTATATTAAAGTATTAAGTATACATTTTATATATAGTATACATTCATTTATATATATATTTATAGCTATATAAATATACATATATTAAAGTATTAAGTATATATTTTATATATAGTAAAAATTCATATATATATAGTGTACATTATATATATATATATATATATATATATATATTAAAGTATATACATTTATATTCTAATTTCTATATACAATATATATTTTATATATAATATATGTATATTAAAGTATATTATACAAAAATATATGGTATATGTATAATGTATTAAAATATATTATACATACTACTAAAATTTAATTATATTTTTATTCATATTAGTCCTTAAAAGTTTAAATTCTCACCGAATTTTACCATTATTAATTTATAATTTTTTCAATTTAGTTCAATATTTTAGATATGATCCATTAATTGATTTTTTGTTCATTCTAATCCTTATAACTTTAACTTAATTCCAAATTAACTATTATTTATTTTATTAATTTAGTCCAGTGCTTTAATAAGATGATATTTTATTTTATTCATGTTTTTTTTTTTAATTTTAAACTTAAATTTATTCTTTATTAATTTTTATTTTTTGTAACTTAGTATAATATTTATCGTCCCTAAAACTTTATTTTTAGTTAACATTGAACCCATTATTTTTTTTGGTAATTTAGTCAAATATTTATTATTTTAATTTTATATTTTGTTAATTATATCCCTAAAATTCTGTTCTTATTTTAAATTGACACCTATTTATTTTTTTGTAATTTAGTCTAGTTTTTTTAATATCATGATATTTTTATTTATCTATGAAATTTGAATTTATTAATTTCTATTTTTTTTTAATTTAGTCTAATTTTTAAGATATGAATCATTTGATGATATTTTTGTTCAGACTAGTGCGTAATATTTATTTTTAATGTGATTCATGCTAGTGAAAGAAGTTAGATGTTAAATAATTAATTCAAAATGAATGATCAATCCAAAGTCTATCGACTATTTGTAATAAACTCAAATTTAACATGAATTCAAAACTAGAATTAACCCGACCTGAAATAAAACCGACTTGAAATGAACCCGACCTAAAATAAAACCGACTTGAAATGAACCCGACCTGAAATAAAACCGACTTGAAATAAAACCGACTTGAAATAAACCCGACCTGAAATAAACCCGACCTGAAATAAAACCGAATTGAAATGAACCCGATCTGAAATCTATCCGACTTGAAATGAATCTTTCAATTATTTGATTTTGACACGAACCGTTTGAACCTGACTTAAAATGGATCCGACGTGAAACTGACCCGCACCCAATCCGAATCGAGTCAAAACATCAAATCAACCTCAAATGACCTGTATCTAATTTTACCCGACGTGAAACCCATCCAATAAATTATTTTTACATCCCTATATATAGGGATTGTTTTGCAAGCTAAGAACTATTTTGCATTAACAATGCAGGAAAATGCATATGACTGCTTGGACATTGTTGGAAAATTTGATGCAATTGCTTGGATGTAAGCAGGTAATACTGAAAAATTTATATAACCACTTGTATGTAATCTAACAATGCTAGAAATTCATGGATTTGCATGAATACATACTGTTATGAAAAGCTGGAAATTTAATACTACTTGTATGTGAATATATATATACATATATATTAATAAGGTTGTCTTGCATCAATTGATAAATCTATGGATTGTTTTAAAGTCAATTGTATGTGAATATATATTGTTAGGGCTATCTTGCATCATTAGATGAAAATTGAATTGTTTTTGCTATGAATTTGTTTGTTGTAGCGACCCTTTCGCTAAAAAATTTAATTTAAAAAATTACAAGCCTTGAAAATGAAAAAGATATCTCAAAATCAAAATTAGGGAAATTTAGGGTTTAAATTTAAAAATTAGGAATTAGACCTAAAAATTAGGTTTTTGAATTGGGGATAAAAATTGGTAATTTAATTTAGAGATTTGAAAATGGGAATTTGGAAATCTAGGGATTTGAAGAACTTGTAATTCGGGAATTAGGGTTAAAAATTGGAAATAAAAAAAAACAATTAGGGATTTGTAAAAAAATACGGAAATTAGGAAAAATAAAAGGAAATTAGGGTTTCAAAATGATTTAAGAACGATTTGAAAATAATTGGAGTCGTCACCGGTCACTTTGGTTGACTGGACACCGTAAAAACCAGAGATTCGAAATAAAATGGGTTTGAGAGTTGGTTACGATAAAAAACGGTGTTAGCGTTTAAAATCGCCCAAAAATTATCACCTTTAAAAAATATCGCTTAATTAATTTAGAAATTTCTGATTTGAAGTGACATTAAATTAATAGTTGTTAAAAAATCAAATTTATTTTAATCGTACATTTATTCGAAGGTAAACGTATACTCCGCCACCACTACGCCTGGTGTCGGGCCCGTTACAACCGAATAAAGATGTATCGCATTAGGTTCATTAATTAATGAGGTGTGACTTAAGCAAAATAGTTACATGTCACAATATAACAAACATATACAAAAATATATGTACAATAAAATAAAATGCATAAAATAAACATACGTGGCATAATAAATTAAAAGCATAGTAAAACTAATATGTACAAAAGAATAATACCACATGAATAATAAATTTGACCATGAACATAAATGAATAAAAGGATTAAATTGCATAAAAAATAAATAAAAGGCCAAAATAAGAAGCTTAATCACTGGAAAGGACCAAATTAAAATAAAAACAAAATTTCAAGACAAAATCAAAAGAAATGAAAACCATTGAGAATCGGTGACCATATTACAAGACGAAATAAAATAATAAGGATTCGGGAAATGATATAACCAGAATGGCTTAAAATTAAGCCCAAAACATGAAAGAGCCTAAAAATAAATAAACCATTTTTAAAATAACTGATTATAGCCAGAATCAGGATTTGATTGAAAACGTTAAACATAGAGGGACTGTGGAAAAAATATCCCATACGAAGGTATTTAAAATGTGAATATCCCACTTTTAAAATGAAGGAGTAAGTATATAGCACACTGAAAAATATCCCACACGGAGGGATTTAAAATAAGAATAAATCACTATGGATTTTTTTACTAGTTTACCTTTAACCTTATCTAGAAAAGATTCTATTTGGGGTATTATTGATCAGCTCATAAAGTCAGTTCACTTTGTTCCTATCTGGGTCACCTATTCTTTGGAAAAGCTGGTTAGACTATATACTTTTGAGATTGTCAGATTGTATGGGTTCCTTTATTTATCATTTATGACCGAGACCCGAGGTTTACTTCCTAAATTTGAATAGCTTTACAGTTTGCTTTGGGTAAACATCTGAACTTTAGTACATCTTTTCATCCTTAGACAAATGGGTAGTGTGAAAGAGTAATACATATTAGGGAAGATACATTACGGGTTTGTGTGTTAGACTTCCGAGGTAGTTTAGAGGATTTCTTGCCCTTGGCAGAGTTTACTTATAATAACAGTTACCAGACAAGCATCTGTATGGCTCTGTCTAAGGTTTTGTATAGTCGTAAGTGTTAAGTGTCGTACTCCTATCTATTGGACTGATTTGTATGATCAGAAAACTCTGGGCCCTTAATTGATCCGTGAGACCGAGGAAATTGTCAGAGATCTCATAAAAAAAGCTTTTTCTAGACAAAGATCTTATGTCAACCGTAGAAGAAAGGATATTGAGTTTGAGGTTGGTGATTTTGTTTTCTTAAAAGTCTCCCTGTGGAAGAAAGTTTTGAGATTTGAGCGCAAGAGTAAGTTGAGTCTGAGATACATTGGACCCTACCATATTCTAAAAAGAGATGAACCTGTTGCGTATCAGCTTAAGTTCCCTCTTTTTCTTAGTTACATTCATAATATATTCTATGTATTTATGTTGAGAGAATATCATCTGAATCTGAGTAACATTATTCAGGTTCAGGATGTGGATTTGCAACCAGACTTATCCTATGAAGAGGAGCTTGTTCAAATCCAAGAGTTTGATGAGAGAGTTCTGAGAAATAGACGCATCCATATGGTTAAAGTTCAGTGGTGTAATTGTAGCCCTTCTGAAGCAACCTGTGAGAACAAGGAGTCCATGAGAGAGCAATTTCCAAATTTGTTTAGTTTAGGTAAAAATTTCAAGGATGAAACTTTTTTTTAGGGGGAGAGTTGTAACACTAGTTAAAATATAAAAAAAAAAGGTAAGAATAAAATAAAATGAATTGAAATGAGTTAGAATATGGTTGTAGAGTGTTGAACCCCCAATCCCTAAGCTTGATAGTCAGTCACCCAGCCAATTGAACTAAAAAATACTCTTGATGTTTATTCTTCTCCATATACCTTTATCTTATACTCGAAATAAAAATAATAATATAATAAAACCCATACCATTTAATATCCCACCAACCTCATTAATTAGGAAACATCCCCAATATTCTGGAAAATTTTCCCTTGATCCTTCATTTTTCCCTCAGCCATCACCACCAAATTCCTCCACCGCCCTACCATGTCTTTCACTGCCTCCATTATTAGAATCGCATTGGAATCTCGACAAAAAAAAACCATATCCACTCGTTATACCGCCAACTTTATCATATGAAAATTTAGTTTGAAGCTTTAGTGATCTAAATTTTTAATCCATTTGGTTCTCTTCTTGCATCAGCCGTTGAGGGTATCAGTTCGATGATCAAACACCGACGTTAAGGTCTCCTCGTCACAGCTAAACCAAGGTCATTGACCGATCTTCAAATCGACGACGTTTGAGGCTTCATTGGAGGGGTGCATTTTTGGTAAGTTTGGTAATTTTCTAGTTCTTCTATAAACTATTTTTAAGAAATTTTCCTTATAAAAGTTGGTTATGAATGAAATTTGAAAAATTATGTGTTTAGGGGTATTTTTTCGGTCCTAGAATCGGTTAGTCTAAACCAGCCATAATCAATCCCGAATTGATTATAGTAAACCTAGATTGAACTAACCTGAACCGGTCAAACCCAATCCTTACTAAACTCAACTCATTGACCCGACCCATTGACCGTTGACTTTTGACACGTTAACCAATGATGTTAGCATTGACTTTACTATTGATGTCAACATGACATTAGCGTTGACTGCTGACATCAACGTTAACTTTTGACCAAAAAGTTAAACTTTTCAAAATTTTATATTTTATATTTTTGATGTCCTAAGTCTATCCGTGAAGTTCGTTTTGCGAAATTTGATCTCGAAGACCCAAAAATTTAACATTAAAATTTTGAGTAAAATTTTTTACTAAGTTAAATTAAAGTTTAATGTTTAAAATAAAGGGCTAATATAAATATTTATCTGATTATAGGATCTCATAGTCCTCCTGATCATGTACCAGCCCAGTCCAGCTCCTCTTGATTCGACCAACCGCGAAATCTGATCGTGACTCATATGTATCAATGTTATATGAATAAATTCAATATTAATTTCTCGTATTAATTTAAGATTTATTTTTATCTTTGGATTTAGTACTACAACAGAGCGTGGTTTGAATGCTCAATAGACCACATGCCCGATCTCACTTTTGATGTGTGTTCCTTGTATGTAATAGGACAAACTGTTTATTACTAATTTTCTTATTTTATTAAACTAATCATATGCACATGATGGTTTTCTTGATTTTCTGAATATATACTATGTTTCTGAATTTTAAGCATGATTATATGGTGTTTGATATGCATGATATATCTTGCATGCTTCTTTATTTATATATATATATATATGATTGTTTGATCATTTTCTGTTACTCATGTCATTATTATTGTTACTAGTGCATATTGTATAACTATTTCATTAGGGTATTTTTGATATGATTTAAAGTTCATGAGGTTCAGCCTTGATCCGGTTAGTAACTTCGTCTGTTTATGGTTTCTAGCTTTATTTAGGGTAATTTTGTCTATAACATAAAGAAAACCCTTAGATCGGTACTTTCGCCCTAATGAGCCTAGATTAAATGCATGCATAAGATATTGATATGGGAAACTGTACCAAAGAGTTTGATTGGAGGATAGATTATCATTTATATTCATGATCTATTTTTTTTAATATTCATTGTTTTACCTGAATATAATTGTGTTTTTACTCTGCACTGTTGGAACACATTGCTTTATAGCTCATACATGAATCTTTTCCTTTTTAGATATCTGTAGATAGATAAACTCGGACTTGACACTTGAAGGATCTACATATTTCCTTCTTATATTTTGATGTAATGTTTAAATCTTCCAGTTTGCTTTCGGGTGACATGCTTCTATATTTTATTAACTGACATTTTAGATATTTTGCGAATGATGATTTTATGATATATTTTATTTTGAATATTAATGTTTATTTTTTGATTTTTATAATTAATGTTATCTTGATTGTATTTGGATTTAAAAAATGTAATCACTATAGATCGAGCTTTTCGCATAAGCCAGTCTAGGGGTTATATGTCCGTTCAAGAGTTGTGGTACCATAGTAAAGCGTGTCTCTTTTATTTTTGACAACTCCCTCAAAATAAAGAGCTCTATTATACCAATTGTTAGTTTTTGAAGTGTATGTAAAGAAATAACAAAGACAAACAAGGTTGTGGAAGCGTGATTTTATTTAATATGAAATGTTTAATTTATAGAGCTATTTTATACAAAAAGATAACATATAAATATAATTTAAAATCTAGAGATCTATCTTAACAAATTAAAATTTAAACTCTAAAAATGATTTTATTTCAATTGTATATCTTTAATTTGATTTTTGACAAATTCTGAGTTATATTTTCAAAAATTAGTAAGGTATATTTAGAGGTAATATTTATAAGGTAATAACTTTTTATTAATAACTTTTGTTTGTATATATCGATAATTCTAATGATATTGATTACTATTAAGGATGAGTATTTTATCTAGTCCGATCAGGGATGGTAGGGCTTTCAACTTCCTTTCCAAGAAGGAAGAACCAGAGATCCAGAGGCATTAAATTAACGAGTGAGAGAACTTGGTAGTAACTTTCTTCCTTTATTCCCCAACCTATTTTTCTCATATAATTTTATCTGTAAGAGTTTAGGTTAAGCATCACTGTCCACGCACTATCATCTCATATCTTCAAATTAACTTTGAATATACGTCAGGTCCATCGAATAACGAAACGAATTTATAAAATTTTAAGAAAAATATATAAAAATATATTTTATATTATATATAAATTTTAAATTTTTAAGAGAACGATTGTCTTTTATACCCTATTCATTATCTTTAAATTTTAAAAATATTTGATCGGATCATTTTTAAACCCTAATTCACATTATGCTGTTGGATCTTGTGCAAAGTTGCAGTACTATCCCCCTACATTTACTTTGCTTCCACACATATATAAATATATGATTCAGTTGATACAAAAATTTTAAACAATTTTTCGTGTCAAGTTAGTTTTAACCTTAAACCTTTTCTCTCATGGCTTCCTAAGCCGCAAGTTTTTTTCACTTTTTTTTTCTTTGAATAGTCCGTGATTTTATCGATCTTTTTATTGGTTATTGATCATTGATGTTTATTATTTAATTTTTTATAATTATTTTTCTTTTGATATTTTTAAATTTTAATAAGAGTATTTTTTTTTGTGACGCGTTTTCCTTTTGTCCTTGTGACATGCTTTATATTGGTTTTTGTGGTTCGTCTCATTTATCGTTTGAAACAATTTTATCATTTCTTAGTGATCGTTTGGTGCTCATATAGAGGCTCTCTCGTTAAACTTTTTACCTAAGTTAATTTTTGTCGATATCAATTTTAATATTTGTTAAATTAAGTTTTTGTTAACTTTTTTAAAAAAATAATTGAATATGAATTTTATGTCGCATAACATATTCTTAGAGTACTGCATAATGTTTCTAACAAAAAATTGAATAACATATTTTGCGTTTGAAAAGTATAGGTTTCAAACAAACGTTGATGGTCGATTATTCAGAATTATTCACTTACATATATGAAGAGATCAAAGCTTTCACAATTTCATTATAAAGATTTTATATATTTAAAAATTGTTCAAAAATAATTAAAAAAGAAAATAGAGAGATGTAAGTCTTATTAATAAAAATCTAAATATGTTAGATTAATTTGTTTATATAATTCACAACTCCAATTTATTAAAAATTCCCGCTGAAAAATACTATCTACTATATATTTGTATTTATCTATTTATTTTTCACCTCAAAACCTAATATCAAAACACTAGTCGGTTTGGTCTCGAGTTTGAGATATTTAGTATGCAGAAAATCTTTGTCGAGAGATTCATCCACTTAATGTGAGATGTACGACTCGGATCAATTCGGATTAGTCAAGACAAAACCTTAAAAATCAGAAAGATCAATAAAAAAACACTACCCAACATAAACAAAGGGTGTTACATCCAAAATTGTAAAAATATAATTTTATATATCAATTATATATAAAAACTATTAAAAATAAAATTAACACAATTTAAAAGGATTATTGACACCGCTTTAAAATATAATTGATACCCTTAAAAAAATGACACTCACAATTGATAAATATTACTTAAAGAATCTTTTATAATTTTATTTTAAAATTTGACATCGTAATATAAATATTTTGGCTGTGTCCCTGTATCAAAACCAATGCAACATAGTTTTAAAACATTCTAGAGATGTTTTGTATATATAGATTGTTAGAATCCATTTATACAATATAAAGTTATTTAATTTTATACTGATTTAATATCATTGGATTCGAACGACATGATATTTAAATATAATATCAAACCATTCATGCCACACCAAACATATATTTCAATCACTCCAACATCATAGGTTCAAATCCCAGAAAGATATGATTTTCCAGATAACCCAAAATGAAACAAAACCATGAAAATTAATCAAACACAAACCCTAAGAAGTAGCGCAAAACCTACATCCTGGATAGGACATAAGAGAACACATGGTACTGAAATTACAACCTATGTCAAAGGATCTTGACTTTGGTGATGAAATCACGTTATCGATTCGAATAATGTTTTTTTTTAACGAAAACGTGACTCTAAGAACGTATCATATGTCTGGTCCAAGTTTCCCTTAACTGTTATTATTTCCCATGACTATACGGTTTCTCACACAAATGCAATAAAACTATGTAAATAGATTCAAGTTGAGAGTGTTTTTCCTTCCCCATATGATGTTTGGTTTTGTTGTCATTTAGAAGGAAAGTTGTGTTCCTTGTCTGGTTGACTATGGAGAAACCTAGGAGAAATCAATTGGAAGGGTGTAATAGATTGTGTTACCGATGAAAATGGTGGGAAATTGAGAGAATTACTTAGCAAGAGGTTCTGTTGTTGTGCACCTGAGCTCAGCATCGGAAAATGGTTAACTTGTTGTCTAGGATCCATAGCGTGAGGCGGGAACAAAGGCGGTGCTCCGCCTCCTAGCGGAGGTGGACATAGGGATAATGTAGATGGGAATGGCGGCGCCACAAAATTGAAATTATGTACTTCTTCTGTATGGGGCGCAAATCCATGACTTCCTGATAAAGGGAAACTCGAAGGATCGAAATGGTGATACGAACGAGACGATGACATATCATTGTTCAAAGTTTGTATCACACGTTCATCGTCGCCGCCTTCGTTTCCACCATGTTTTTCTTGTTTACCATCGATTGGAACCCTTGTGATTTCTTTCGATTTAGCCCTCCAAAGCTCATCGTAGCTCGGGAAGTATGCAGGAGGCGGCATTGGTATCGGTAACGGTGGGAGTTCATCGATGTCGTGTTTAGCCTCATTAAGTAACCAATCGACAACCTTACTAGGTTGATTAAGTCCAAGCCTGTCTTGAAGATCATACAATTGAATTGCAGTAGGAACCGACAGCCTTACCCTTCGGTCTCTCAATCCTCGGATGGTGTACACTTTGCTGTGCCTGTCTTTGCCCCCAAAAGCACGCGAAACGCGTACTATCCTCGGATCTTTCAATCTCAACCACGATGAACTCGACGGAGCTTTGCCGATCAACTTGGTTCCATTCTTCTTGTTGTTGTCGTCATCGTCATGGTCTTGTCTTGTCGGAGAATCTGCGTTTTCTGAACTCGAAATCATCTTATATTATGTCTCTCATCATTGAAGCATCAGAATCTGAAAAACCTGTTGGAATTCAATCCCTTTTCATTGTAAAAACCTGTTGGAATTAATGAATCATAAAAATAGACAAATCCTATTTTTTCCCCAGAAAAAATAAGAATTTTCTAAAGAACTAACTACAAATACCCCAAACTTGAGAAGAAGAACAAACCCTAATTCTATACCCTTTTTATCAGACAGAAAGCTATGAATATGTAATCCAGATCTCATATTAATACTTAAAAATATCTGGGTTTTCATAGTATTAAATTCCGACAGCAACTCGTAACAATTTTCGAGATCACTGCGACAGTGAATGGTCCAAAACGCATCCGCAATCTACAGCACTGCGATCGCAATTTAATACTATATTGCTTTTTTACCGAAAATGAAGAAAATTTGCAGGGAAAGTGAACTTACAGAAAATATCGAACACTTGAATGGAAACATCTTTAAACTTTGGTCATGGACTCACCCAGAGCAGCCTGCATATATTATATATTGAGAGATTACAGTTTAGGGTTTTAATTTTGAGAAAGATGGAACTTAGTGGTGAAGTTGATCCATTTGTGAAAAGAAAGATGCTGTAATTGTACCAACCATGGTCGTCCATTGAAGAGGGAAAAAAGAAAATAAAGAAAAGCAATGGCAGTAGGGCTTCCACGTGGAGCATATTGTCTAACTGCTGAATGAATATTTATGCTATCCATATCTTATCATTTACTCCCTTCAAGGAGATTAGGCCATCTTTGTATCAATGAGATGGTTAGGTTAGGGAGGATATGGAACTGTTATGAATTCTAAATATAAATCATAAAGTGTTATTCGTAAGTACGCGGTTTTGGGTAACGATGTTCGTTTCGTAACATAAAATCGAAGTGCTAAATGTGAATACAATGGGACTATGCATGGATGCATATTTCAAAAAGTGATGAGGCATGCTTTATCGACAACTACAAAAGGCCTTTGCGAGGTGAATCCCTATCACATGGGGTTGATCAATGCACGCCTAGTACTAATACGGAACATGTCGGTACGGGTAAGTATCGGGTGTAATGGTAAGTTACGTTATAATCTCAAAAAAAAAAACATCAGATTCAAACCTTAATTAATACATTGTTATTAGGAACAGACACAAACCTTATACATAAGGGAAATGTTCCTATCTTCCAACCTAGACTAATTGCCAACTAGATTATTCACAATCCATGACTTATCAAGGAGGGCATAACATCACTTTAACAGATAGGCCATGTGTATAAAGAGTTTTATAAAAATCATAACCCTTTTCGATACCTCAACATTAAATCTTAACCCTAAATTTTAAATCATAAACCCTAAAATACACCATATCCCTGATTTCCTAAACCTTAAACCTAAATTTTTAGTACGGGGCATTAAAAAACATCGAAAAGGGGCATGACCACTATAGCACGGTCGAACTCATGTTCTCTCTTGAATGTTGCAACAACAATCGTAATAAAAATCTTGTCCTTTAAGTTCTAACTCTGACACTGAATCATAAACCCTAAATCTACACCATAAAATCTAAATCTTAAGTTATAATGTTGAGACATACAAAGAGACACCAAAAAAGTCAATATTTTTATTCCAGCAACCATGTCAATCGAACCGAGACTTAGACCAACACCAGAAAGAAGTCTTTTGAATGGTGCAGGAATCGACATAAGGAGAAATCGTCAATTTGATAGTTACAAGAGCCATTAACAATACTACCTTAGGTTTGGGACCAATCTCTATGTCTACTTTTGAAACATGCAGTAGAGATTGAAGAGAGGACCACAGGAGAGACAACCTTTTGTGCAGACAGAAAATGCAGTGCATGGATAGAGGGCAAGTTGAAGTGTCTTGAACCTAACAGTTCGGACATAATGAAAAAGAAATGTATCAATTCTTCGACACTTCATTGAAACAACTGCACCTTGTCTTGGAAAGAAAAAGCTATGAAACATTAGAAAAATGAATCTTTCACTCATTGGTGTTTCAAATACATATTTGGAAACCCTAGGGCTGGAAATGGACCAAAATCACTTGACTTGGAATTTACAAACTCTAAAACTCTCAAACCCAGACCTCATAGAACAACAAACATGAAAGTTGAAAGTTGATAGAGTCATTTGATCATGAAAATTTAAAGTGTTTTTACAGTTTGTGTGTGTCAGAAGAGCTGGTTATCTGGGTTTTCTATTAACTTTTACTTAATGCTGTTGTTTGTTTGGCAGGGGAGAAAATCAGAAAAAAGATGGGAAAGAAACCCTTTTGTTTAGGGTTTAGAGTATTTGTTTTTATTTGAAAACAAGCAGTGGTGGGAATCTCAAGAAGATGAAACAGAACAGTGGAAAGGTTTCTTCACAAACTGGACAATTTCTGGTTTTACTCGTACAAAGCAAAGCTACCATTACTGTCACATAAATGGTCCAAAATCTAGACACATACATAAATTTTTATAATTGTTTAATTCGAATCGAATATTTTAAAATTTTAAAATAAATATTTAACCTCAAGAAAAGAAGGGGAATTTAGGTTTATATTGATATTTAGGGTTATATTTAGGAAAATAGATAGGTTTAAGGTAATTTTGGGGAAATAAGCGTGTAAAAATCTTCTACTTCTTTATCCTATTAAAAATTCTAAAAAATTAAATTTTAAATCCTATCTCTTATTTTATATATCCTAAACCCTAAACCTTACACCCTAAAAAATACACTCTACCCCTAATTCCTTAAACTCTAACCACAACCCATAACCTAGAACCCTAAACCTCTAATTTAAAGCGGAGGCACGAATGGAGGCACTGGAAAGAGGTAGACGATTTGCACCCAAAATTTAAACCTCCACACCTATAGATGGACGGTCCAAATAACACTGTAAATTTTAATTTATTTTTCTAAAATTATCCAAAATCCATTTTTAAATATAACCCTAAATATTATTATTCTCCGAAATAGCCAGAAAAGAATCTATCACCTTTTTTTCAGAGTAATTAGTAATTTGTTTTACAATCTAAATATCTATTTATTTAATAAAACTAAACTTTTTCATGTTCAAATTTTCTAATATTTTTTCACTGACAAGTAGCTGTTAGTGATTTACTTATATTGATGTGTTGTGTTGCTGTTATATCATTTTCACTGGTGGCAAAGCGAAACTCTTTGTTTCATTATATTTTCATGCATATATTTGAAAAATCTTTTGATTGATCATAGTATAGATTGATCGAATGTCAATTTAATTAAAAATATATAAATATTATTTTTTACAAATCCTACAATATTATCTTTTAAATGTTAGTCAACATTGTCATAGTGATGTTTTTCTTTTACCTACTTGTATATAATCTTTGGGTAAATATTTCTTTGTACCGGGGATGAAAATGAAATTTTACGAACCTCGTAGTTTTAGGGCTAGGAATTTAGTTTAAAATTTGAGGTTTTAAGTGTAGGTGTTTAGAATTTAAGGTTTAAAGTTAGATGTTAGGATAATATGATTAGGGATTTAGGTTTTAACCTATATACAAACTCTAAATTTTAACCATAAACTCTAAAATTTAACTTTTGCTTGATGTGAGATTATGAGCCTCACTCGATAAGAGATTCTGAATAAAGACTCAATGTGAAATTCTGAATATACTAGCTCAATGTGAGATTTCGAACAGCTCGATATGAGATTCCGAACATGAGTGAGTCTTCTAGTATCAAGTGATATTAACCTCACTCCTGGTGTATTTGTTATTATTGCTTTGAGTGTTGCTTGTTCATATCATGTGTTTAGGCGACCATAGTAGCATCATTGCTTCGTTACCTTATTATAATATCGTATAGCAGGCACATAGTTTGTAAGTTCGATCCATCCCAAAAATATTCTAAATATATATTAAATATTAAGTAAAATAAATTAAAATTTAAATAAATTTAATTCAATTGGACGATGACACATATTATCATCTGATTGATTGACTAATTTCATTTAATTAAATTAAAATTAGGACCAAATTTATATAATAAGTATATATCAAATGTATAATTTTATAAATATCCACTAACTACCATGTTACCTCCCTGTTATTTTTTTAACGACGATGATCAAAATATGATCATTATAAAAATTTAATGATTTGATTGACTAACTACTTAATTCAATGATCAAAATAAATATACTCAAATAATATGGTGGTCACCTGACTTATAAATATTGCATTGTGTAATTAAGATAAAATTTCAAGATGTGTCTAAAAGAGATTATATCATTTTTCATTCTATCACCTGTACTTAGGTGTTGACGTATCATTTCTTATTCGATGATAATTATTAAATAAAATTTATAAAATTAATTTTAAAGAAAATTTAATTTTTATTAACTTATTATTCTACCGTATCAGTGTATGATGTTATGTAAATTTATCACAACATCTCAAAGTATTGACATAAGTAGGCTAACAGTTTCATCTATAAAAAAATATTTTAATTTAATTAATATATGAATCAAAATAAATATTTAATAAAATTTTAGGAGTATATTTTTTACATTATACATATAATTAATTAATAGGTGTAACATTTATAATAAAAAATCAATTAAGAAAGCATCAATAATTACAGTAAAGCAATTGAGCGATTAAATCTCAAATTATGAACAAATATGACCATATAATCACATTAGTTTATTAAAACACGCATCATATAATTACGATGGACAAATATTTAACATAATTTCAATGATAATAACAATTACAATGAAAACATAAACAACAAATGTTACTAACTATCGATAAGATTTTTTTTGTTCGTTTTTTGGTTTTTAAGGCTTTGACCTGATTAATCCGGACCGACCCGGGTCGCACACTTAGTTTTAGTGGGTGAGTCTCACAACAAAGATTTTCTACGTGTACAACGTTTCAAACCTAAAACTTGCTTAAGCAGAACCAAATTGCTTACCACTTGAACTAACCCCTATCGTTAACTGTCGATAAGACTTTAAAAATACATAAAAATAAATCATGAAACATGCTTAGATGCCTCTAGAATTCAACTTCCAACTATAGATCTTAAGCTTAGCAAATGACTCAAGAATGTACTAATTTTATAAAAATTGTAAAATGCCTTTTCGATTTCATGAAAGTTTCTCTAAATAATCAAATAGGACAAAACTGCAATATGACCAAATATGAATTAAAATTCTCTATAATTCAATTTAAAATTGATTTTGGAAAAATCACTATTTTGCCTCTCAAGTTTTAAAAATTTACAATTTAATCCAAAAATTCATTTTTGATAATTTCTCCACTAAAACCCAACTATAACACAAAATTTAGTCCAAAATAAATCATTAATTTGAACAAAAAATCAAGCAAATGCAGAACCGAACAGAAACGAATGATAGCATGTTCATATTCGTTTGTTTAATTTTAACTGAACAAACGAATTAACACGAACAATTAAATGAACATAATTTATTGTTCATGTACTCTCGTTAAAGAATTATTCAAAAATGTTATATTTTAAAAAAAATTACCCTTCGCATTACATACTGCAAAATAAGTCATAAACGAACTCAACATTCAATAAACCGTTCGTGAACTATTTAGGGAGGGACAATCACCTTACCCCGAAGAATTTTTTTCACTCTTTTATTCTATTTAAATTTTTAAAAATTTTAATTTATTTATGAATTTATTCTTAACTTTTAAGCATTTATATTTTATCTTCTAACCTCAAATTTTAACTCCGTTTTTGAGCGGTACAACACATGAATGAAATTATATTGATATTATCCAAAAGCATTAAAGAAAAGAAAAAGAGATGAAATCTGAGTGATGTCTGAAGAAGAAAAAGAGACAGAAACACACTGAAACGAGTTTCTGCATTGTCGTTTTTATTTCCTGTCTGATAGTATTATCAATTATGCAGTTGCAGTTCACTTTCTCTGCTCTTGGTTTTGTTATTCACTGTAATTTATATCTGCACAGACAGCTCCCTTATGTTTCACTTTCATCTTCCCTTATATATAATGTTTTCTAGGGTTTTCTTATACTTTTTATGGGTGGGATTTATAAATTGTTAATAGAAAAATATATTACTTTAGACACGGAAAAAAATTAATTTCTAATTATAATTAATTGAGTTTCGGTAATTATAAAAAATATAAATAAAAATTATTATGGCGTAATTTTTTTTGTTGACTAATTATTTATTTTATTGTAAAAATTGTTAGATGAGTTTGACTCACTATGTTACTCGTGATTTCATTAGATAATAATTTTTTATCTTATCTTTTTAAAGTAAATTTTATCTTTTTTTTTTACAAGATAAATCTTCACTTCTTGCATGTCATTAAATTGAGAAATTATATCATGCACCTTTTTCACCATGTCATATGTGGTCCTAACCAACCAGATTCGTTCATCTCATATTTTTTTTCAAGGTGAATCGTCACCTCTTTTCTACATGTAATTAGTGAATATGTAGTTATCAGGTAATTACTTAAATATGAACGAATTTGATTGCATGGACCACGAATGACGTGGTAAACAGGAGAAATTATATCATGAACCATTTCCACCACGTCATTCGTGGTCCCAACCAACTAGATTCATCTATCTCTTATTTTTTAAGGTGAATCATCATTTTTTTTCTTACATGTAATTAGTGAGTGAATAGTTATTAGGTAGTTACCTAAAGATGAACGAACCTGATTGCATGTATCACGAATAACATTGTGGAAAAAGTTTATGATATAATCTCTCGATAAACAGAATTCATATATAATCTCTATATTAAATAAATAAAATTTATTACATAAAATTATAAATAATATAATAAATCGAGATTGTGTAATAATTTCTCCTAAAAAATTATTATCATGCATGTAATTTTTTAAAATCTGTGATTTAGATGAATTTTTTCGGAATTTAGAAAAAAAAAATTGTCATAAAATATTGGGTTTGTGGGATATATCGAGTTTATAACTCAATTATTTTATTTAACTTGAAAAGTATACAATGTGACTAGTTTGGTAAGGAAATAAAACCGAAAAAATATATATAAATGGATAGGGAGAGTATTGTACGGTTTAGTACTTGTTTACACATACATATATTTAGGGTTTAGGGTTTAATACTTGTATATACATAAATATATTTAGGGCTTAGGGTTTAATACTTACATATATATAAATATATTTAGGATTTAGGGTTTAATACTTGTATATGCATACATATAGTTAAGGTTTAGGGGTAGGATGTATTTTTTAATGTTAGATTACATTTATCTTCAATTTCCTTCTCATAATTCTCGTGTAATTTGTTGCCGATATTTGGTGACAGATCTAAAAATATATTTGAAGACGGGTACACATAAAATCGTGAAATTTCAAGGTAAACACAAATCATAAATATTTTAAATTATAAATTCTAACCCTAATTTTCATATAATAAACCATAAACCTTAAAAAATACATCCTACCCCTAATTACTTAAACCCTAATCATAACCCTTAACCTTGAGTCCTAAAACTAGTATTTTAAAGTGAAACACCAAATAAGATATAATAAAAGGATAAACGATTTATACCCTCTACTCGTGGTTATCTACCTTGTGTCCTTACGAAAAATTATTAAGTGAACCTTATCACCACATCATCCGTGGTCCCAAATAATCAAGATCGTTCATCTCAATTTTTTCATGTGAAACATCATCTCTTTCCTACATGTAATTAGTGGATGGGTAATTATTAAGTAATTATTTAAAGGTGAACAATCTTGATTGCTTAAACCATTAATGACGTGATGAACAAATTTCACCTAATAAACTCTCGTGTCCTTGCGTATATAGTACTTAAATTAGTCATAACTTTCCAAATCTATAAGTTGAAAACAATTTTACTTAAATATATTTGAATATACAACATTTAAAAAATATTAATTAAGACCGTAACTGATTCAAAATAAATATATATATATAACGGCATCAATCCCTAAACATCAAGAAAACAATTGTTCATATAACAATAAAACAAAAGTGGTAAAGAAAAAGAGAAACCCTAAAGGTGAAAAAGATGAAATCAGAGCATTGGGCAGTTTGCAAATCCAAAGCCTCTACCCACCAGAGCTCTTAACTCTAAAGTCTAAACTGTAATGAGAATTAAGGAGGCTCTCCCACTTTTCTCAACCAGTAGTAATGGGTGATAATGATGGTAGAGACAACAGATTCGGAAAGATGATTAGGGTAGGTGATGCTGAAAGTAAATTGTCAGGGATAGAGGTAAAAAAACTTTATGTTTTAGTTCTTTTACTTGGATAAACTATATTGATAATCATAAACTTTTTAATATAATTATCGAATTTAATTATACCGATTCGAAATAACTCTAGACCCTTATGAAAATACTCTCATCAAACCCCCTTTTGTTGACAACTTCGTCTATCTTGATAAAATTATTATAATAAATTAAAAATATGGGAAATTTAAAAAAGGGGGGAATTTTGACAAAATGAAAATAATTCAGAGAAAAAGTTTAAAAATAGAATTTTCACCGGTCATTTTTGTAGGCCGAACATCGTAAAATAATCAGAGATTAAAAAATTTTAAGTTCGAAAGTCGGCTATGCACAAAGAAGGATTAGCACACCCAATATACCCAAAATTGATATATAATCGATTACTATTTTTGTTAATATCAAAAATCACAAATTTGAATGTCATTTAAATTACAATTCAAATATATATGCAAGTTTATTTTAAAAGTTTCAGTGTTCAAAGAATAACTGAAAATTATCAACTACCCCTCAAACTGATAGTCAAATTTATCTTCGAAAAAGAGATTATTGCATTAACAAACTATTTGAACATATAATATAACAATATAAATAAATAAATAAATAAAATAATAAATACATATAATTTTTTTGAGAACTTTTTTTGCGAGATGTGTCGGGATTTAGGAAGAGTTTTGGGTAAAATATTGGATTTGTGAGATATACCGAATTTGGGAAATATATTAGGGTTTTGATATATAAGGAATTACTTATAATATGCTATATAATCTTTATTTATAATGAATTTTTATATTATCAAGGAGAGATTATATTATAAATCATTTTTATTCAGGAAAGAGATGATGATTTACCTTAAAAAATATGAGATGGATAAATCTGGTTAGTTGAGATCACGGATGACGTGGTGGAAAGGATTCATGATATAATTTTTCTCCATAAAAATAGGTATGATCAAGGACGGAGTCAGGATTTAGGGTTGAAGGGGCAAAACATAAATGTTTAGAAGTAGTGTGGCAAATTCATAAAAAAAAATAATTTTTAAAAATTTAAATAGGTTTTGATTGAATCTCGTTAGTAGTTTCGTCCCTGGGTATGATTGAATCTCGTATGTGTTTGCGTAATTTTGATTATTTTTCGTTTGTGAACTCTTAATAATTTTAATCATAAATATTTATGATAAATAAACATTCATATTTTTTATTAATATAATTATATGAGTCATTAAAAAATTGTTAACCCTTGATGAAAGAAAAAAAAATACACATATTATATTTACAGAAAATACATTATTAAAGTTTGTGATTAAATTTTTATTTGATCCGGTTCGAAAACTTTATGATACGATTTTTTTTCGTTGACGAAAAAATTAAATTAGTAGAAAATGAAGATCAATGATAGATGTTGAAACTCTAGAGCTGAATTATATTCTAGGTTAGTGTTTGTACACATTTGTATTTTGAAATTTAGGGTTTGTTTTTCACAATCATCTTATAATTCGTCAATGATATGGTGAAATTCTTCTTATTCATAATGTTTCATATTTAGGGTTTTTCATATAAATATACGTCTATATTTTTTTAGATCTCTTTGTTGTTATCTACGAATACAAATAGTTTATTTTTTTACCTCTTTTAGTGTTTCAGCTTTAAAATAGCGGATTTAGGGTTTAAGGTTAGGGGTTATAATTAAGATTTAAAGAATTAAGGGTATGATGTATTTTTAGAGTTTAGGGTTTAAGATATGAAAATTAGGGTTATGGTGTAGGGTTTGGTGTCCCTTCAATAATGTTAGAGGTCTGAATCTTGACGTTGTAAATAAAAAAAAACTGGGTTGAAAGGGTCGTCCTCATATTAGACCTATGTATGACTCTATTTGAATTAATCATGCAATAAATCAAACACCGATGATTAAAATTATTAGATTTAATCACACAATAAATCAAACACCGATGATTAAAAATATTAGATTTATTCCTCACATAAGGCATTCATGGGTTGTGACACTCGGAAGATTGTATCCATTAATGACATTATTGAAGTCTTGGAAGATCAATCATGAGAATAATCTTTTAAAAATCACACATATTGTATAAATAAATTATTTCAACTCATATCCTTTTAAATATAACAATACTTATTTTTTACCGAGACCATTAAAAATCAATTTTAATAATAAAATACTTTGAAATGCAACATTCGTGATAATTTCTCAAATCTTTTGATTTGTTAGACGCTTAAACAATAACAATTTTCAATTTTTTAGTTTATTTTTTATTAGATAAATCTATTTTTATATATATTTAAAGACTTAACATTCAAATAAATGTATACATTATAACATTTTTGTATGGATATTTAAATCATATTTTAGATCAAATATAAGTTTAACGTTTTTGTCGTGATGCATTTAAGTTTTTTTTTTTTTGTTAACAACTGTTAAGAAAATGTCATCATCCAATTAGGATACAACATGTATCCTATTTTTATATTTTTGAATTTCTTTAAAAAATATCAAAATTTTTATTTTTTCAATCAAAACCTCAAATCATATCTCTTCTACCGTTCAACATCTTTCATGAATCGATAGTTCATCATTCAATTCTCAATGCATCATATACCTCATGACATTCGCCATCTTCTGTCCATCGATTGAAATCCAATCAATATCTTTTTAATTATTGGGTATTCATCGATTATACAATCGACAATTCATTTATTGACTTTTTACAATGAGATAATAGGACTTTTCAGTAGTGGATGTTCAATGAAGAAAATAATAGCTAATGATGGTTGAATCAGTGGTCGTCAGAATGAAAAAATTTAAAAACTTAAGATTAAAGAAATTAAAGATTGTTAATAACAAAAAATAATTGTTAACACTTAACATGACAAAATCTTCAATGGGTAAAAAAATATTAAACACGTAGTTAACCTAAAATATAATTTAAATATCTATTTAAAGAGAAAATGTATAATTTAAATATTTAATTAACCGTTAGTTTATTTTTATATAAAGTTAAGCCTACTTTTAAACTATATATTATATTAAAATCTAAATATTTATCCATACTATATGTATTTCATTCTTATCATGTACATAACAAATGATATACCAAATTTTGAGATTCTTGCTTCCAAACGGAGCATAAACATATTCAGATAGGTTCTCATGTCAAGAGAAGCCCAATTTGTAAGCCCATTTGTACCAGAAAGCCCAAACCTAATATTTTATATCAAACGGGGAATTAATAGTGTTACTACGAATATTAATAATCAGTAGATTTAATGAGATACGATATTAAGTTTTCTAAGTAAAATTGAAGGTTCAAATTAATAATCAGATGGTAAACCTGTGACACCCTCGCCCCGGGTTAGGAGACAGAGGTGTCGATCGGACAATTCAACTCGTAGTTAAACCGAATTTGTATTTAATTGTAAGACATTTCTATTCATTTGTATAACTGAACGAGTCAAAATCTTGTAATACTTATTAGATTTGAGAATAATTTAAAACTTTTTCGTACTTTATTCAATTTACCAATTCGATTCCTAAATTTTCGTTCATCTATCAATTACAATTTCGATTGAGCTTAATCAAAACATCTAGCCAAATTTTATTCATTTAATTATCATTATCATACTCTTATTGATTAAGCCAATTTCCATTTTTTTTTTCAAGTTAAACCAAAATTAACTAGGGGTATCGATACTCCCTATAGAGGGGTATCGGAACAGGGGTATCGAACCCTAGTTCGATATAGGTCAACTATGTTGACTCGTTGACCATAGATGGGAAGCCTAGTTCGAAACAGGTATCGATGCAATTTCGTTTCTGGAAGCCCCAGTATCGAACCATGTATCGATGTTGGTCTTCCTCGTTGACTCATTGACTAAGGTTGAGTAGCCTGGTTCGATACTGGCATCGATGCCATTTCGTTACTGGAAGTCCCAGTATCGAACCAGGTATCGATGCTAGTCTATTCCAAAGACTCAATGACTTAAGGCAATAATGGCCTGGCTCGATACTAGCATCGAACCAGGAAGATCTTAATGAAGCTTGGCATCGAACCAAGCTTCGATGCCATTTTGAATCTGCCAAGGGTGGTATCGGTACCCATGTAAGTGGTATCGTTACCCCTGCTCGAAATTGGTAGATTTCAAGCTTTTAAACACTTAGACCCTAGCCAAGAACCACCTATATGGACCTAATACACATCTAAGCCTCAAGGGACCAAAATACATGCTTTTGTGTCATGTAACAATTGTTAAGTCTTTACATTTTAACCAAATCATTTTTCAAGCGAGTATTCATATCCATAAACATTCAAATTATAACTATGTCATGCACTTTCACCATGGTAACTATCATAAGCATGGCATGGTTCTAATGGGTTCATACCACATACTTTGCTTCCTATCATTGCATGCCATCATGAATAACCCTCCAAGCAAATCATGAAACTAAATCCAAAATATGTAAACCATAGCCTAACTCAAACTATGCATGGCTAGCCAACTATAAATGTCATGCCTTATGGCTTACAAACCAAGACAATTAACAAGCCATATATACAAAACCATGGGACAAGCCCTTAAATGTAAAATGCTAACATGCCATGATCACTAATGCCACCATTCTAGGAGTTAACAAAACATTACAAAATACCATACATTTCTTGCTTGATGTCCTTGCTCCCGATCAATCTCAATCTAGCTCCTTAGCTCGATATCCTGTCAGTAGGAAGGAGGTAACGAGTGGTAAGTACTATGAAGTACTTAGTGAGGCAGCCCTAGTCTAACCATATTAGACATAAACACATAGCAAATAGCATGTTCTATAACAAGATCATAGCATTAAAAGTGACATGTATCAAATGAACATTAAAATATTTCATGGCATTGTCATCAATCAAATTTCTAGATTATCATGCTTCTCATGTCAATAACAAGACTAGCATACTATTCAATTTTATATTCTATATGCCAAGATATAACTAGCATTTATTTCAAACATGTTATTCGTCAACCAATTTTCAATTTCAAGCTTTCATTTAACATTTCATTTCAAGGGCTACTTATAGCCAAATTTTCATTTCCAATATCAATAGTCATTTCACCAATCAAATGCTACACATAGCCATCGTTTTCATTTAGATGATCTATAGCAATTCATAAGCAATTTCCAACGGTTCGAGGACAAGTACATATGCATATAGTTTCAATTAAACATTAGTTTATCAATTTATTCACAGGTGATGCCTTGGTATAGTAGGACAAGGTAAGCGAGTCAACAAGAGTGTCACGAAGACACTAACAAGAGTACCACGAAGGCACTAACAAGAGTACCACAAAGGTACTAACAAGAGATACCCATGGTATCTAACAATTGGTGACTAACCACCAAGATCACGGTACCCACAGTACCAAACAAGAGTGTCGTAGCACTAAACAATGAGCTCAAGACCCTAGGCATGCCGTACTACCTATGACCAACTATCGACCAAGGCTCAATAATGTTTTCATTTTTCCATTGATCAATATTCAATTTACATTACCCAATTCATATCATCAAGAGCAAGTGTACATAACATGCTAACATATAAACATCAATCATGATCCAACATGCCATATGAACATATAGTCATGCATATCATATTACCGAGCAATTGATCATATCATCGTAAACATGCATGATTCACGTACCTGGCATCCGTAGCCGCGTGCCATACCTACCTCGGCATTTCCGAGCTATGCATATGTACTAAGCTAGTACTATCAACTAACAAGCAATTCACATCATGCATATCATTTAACATTAGCCTCCTTCCCCTTTTTCTAACAATTATAGATTAATTCAATTTCATAATAAAATCAAATCAATAACAAATAGATGGTTAGGACCCTAGGTCCTAACCCTAAGGTTTGTCACACTCACAGTTAGTTCCGAGCTATTTAAGGGTTGTAAATCGCGATCCCCTTGCCCTTCTTTCGAGTTTGCTCGAGCCTTTGTTCCTCCTCGATATCCTCCTCCCTTGTATTCTCTAGCAATTCATACACATATAATATCTATTAGAATACATTCCATCATTTAATCCAAATGATCTTAGTCTTAACAAGGATAAACATGTGTATTTATACTTTACGGACAGTTTTGCTACCCTTCCGTAATTCGATCATATCTCCTAGCTCCGATATCCGATTTTAGTCTATTTTACCTCTTTGGAAAGCTAGAAGAATCCTCTACAAGGACCAATTAACCTTACATTTTAATTCCTATTAGATCAGCTCCAGATTTCATTCGAATCGGGTTTGTCCAGAACCGGGACTGTTCGGACAACCCTTACGGAAACGCTTATATCTTTTTCTACCGAACTCGGATTGAGGTTCCTTAAATTTTCACTTAAACTAGGTATATTGGAGTATCTTTCTGCAAAATTTCAGCTCCTAACTCCTTCATACGAGCCCTAGGGAATTTTCTCAAAAGTGCTACTCGGAATGGCATTTCTAAGCATTTTCGGCTAAGTTCCCTTCTATATGTTCAATCCCTAATTACCAATTTATTTCCATGGATTTCCAGCACCTTTAACATGAACTCAAACTTATTTAGGTCATTTCTTCATCAACTATTTTCATGCAAGATTGACATTGAACCAATTAATGTACATTCCACTTTCAAAATACTAAACCCAAGTCATAGCTAACTTCAATTCGACATCTAACTACTTGAACCAAATTTTCAGCAACAATAAACAATCAATCTTGTACTAATCAACAATCCAAAGAGGATTTAGAAGACTTACCCAACTCTTTCTTAACTAGGAGCTCCAATACCCACCAAATTGCAAGAATTAAAGCTTGTTTCCTTAAGCTTCCATGAATTTCTCTCACAAGATTCTCTCTCTTTTATTTTCTTTGTGTTTAACGTGAATGAGGGGAGAAGAAGGAAATATGTGCTGATTTTGTTTGATTGTCATTGTGGGTAAAAAGACCATTTTGCCCCTTTTTATTTACCTAGACATGGTTTATTACTAGGGTAGTTTATGGAACTTGTGCATTCACCATGCAACCCTCACATTCCTTGTTCAATTTAATTTAGTCACTACTTTTACTCCAATCAATCACATGATTTATTTTAATTTACAATTTATTCGAATCGTTATTCTAACCCGGTTTTTTTTGGGGTATTATAGAACCCTTGGAGAAACATAAAGTTAATGGCATTAACGATGCTCCTAAAGTAAATCGGTTCAGTTTTTGAGTCTCGGATACTTTCTGGCGTGTGCATTGATCATGCTCCTAATTTAGTTCTTCACTTTTTTTTTCTTTGTTTAAAACCTAATAAGCTTGAACATAGTTTTAGATCATTCTTTATATCGAACACCCCGTGTTCTTTTATTTATCTGGATTATCTCAGAAATTTTCTTACAAATTCGTGCAGATAACGCGTTGATACTGCTATACTTAAACGAGTCATGTTCTTTTTTATTTCAGCAAATCCTTTGATGTTTGCATGTTAGGGCATTGGACTTGTTAGGCCGTGAAGCTGTTGTGGATAGCTAGTTACTCAACTAGAGGTACGAAAGCAGTCCGAACATATAATTTATGGTCGGAAACTTCTCCGGCTTCATATGGTGAAGTTGTCTGATGCTGTTGTTACAACAGCTTCAGGGGATGAAACTACATTGGCAACCGAAGCTTTGGAAGAAATGAATATGGGAGACCGAGTTCAATTTTCCGGTCGACCTGGAGGGTCGGCATGGCATGATGGAGAGGGAGAGGTAACCGTTGAAGTCGACCAAACCCGAGTTTATCGGAGTCAGATTTAGTTTACACTACCTTTCAAAAACAGTACCAAACCAGACTCTTGGTGGTGAGATTCAAAATCCCTCAACTAAGAAGACCTTAGCCCAGTGGCATTGTCTTGTCCATAGGGATGGCAACAGGGGCGGGGTAGGCCGGGTTTTTGATCGTCTTGATCCCGACCCTATTTATTAACTTTTAAACTCAACTTCGACTTGATTTGGGTTAAAATATTAATTTACCCGCTCAGCTACGTCCCGTCCTGATATAATATTTTTTAAACTCGACCCGACACGAAAAATTAAAAAAAAATCATTGATGATAAAAGTTAGATTCGATCAATCTTCCACTACAATCATAAATTATGGATTTTAAGTAACTTTAAATCTATATAAAATATAAAATAAAATAAAATTTAAATTACTCACATGTTAAGTTACATATTTAAAAGAAAAAACTTAAATAATCGAATGACGGAATCGAATATATTAAAACTTGAACAACATATAATAATTTTTTATTGTAAGAACAAACCTCAAAAAAATAAAAAAAAATAACTTAAAACTCATAAAAGTGTTTATATATAGTGATATTTTTTATAAAATATATAAAAATATATCAGGATGGGGCGGAGATTTTCAAGCAAATACCTGACCCCGACTTGACCCGACTTAATAATTTTTGAGTTCGTCCCGTCCGAACCCCAAAAATTAAAATGAAAACTTGACCGGGTCGAACAAAACACACTAAATCGGATCGGAATCGAATATTTTTACCATTCTTACTTGTCCATTCAAAATTTTCTTGGAAATTTAAGAAATTTTCTTTTTGGATTCTACCATCTAGGAAAGATAATCAAAGAATATCTCAATCTAAGCATAATTAGGTGTCTACATCATCATCCCTATCTATTCATTTTGGTTGAAAATTTATCTAAACTATCTCATGTATAGTATTAGCAATATCTGATGCACCTAAAGTGTATGGAATTTTTCATTTTCTTCGTACTTGCACTGCAAGTTAACTTTAGGGTGAAGACAATGAGCGACATACCTCTAAGGTTTTGTTTTACAATATTTTTAAGGTCAAAAGTGATTTTACGATAAAAATAATACAGAATATATAGTTTTTCGGATCAAAAGTGATTTTTTGATTTGATTTAAAAAGTGTTTTTTAAAAGCTAGAATCATTAACTTTAAATAAAATTATGCATTTATCTTCATTTATATCATAAATCTTTATATATTTTCAAAAAAATATTTTAAATAGATATTTTATTTATTTAGAAATACATTTTAATAATAATATCAAATACTCATATTTAAACCAAACAATATAAAAATCTTTTTAAATCATTTTTAAAACACTTTCAAATAACAATACTAAATTGGTCCTAAGTTGAGAGTGAGTCTGATGTAATTCAGCTTCCCTACCAGTTATTTCTTGATTAAGTCTAAACATCTTTAAAATAGACTTGTTCATGCATTTTGAATAAGCACATTAAATGGTTTTTAGTTTCGCACGTCATCACACCACCGATAAAATTTAGAGTAAAAGTTTGAGAGAATTAACATAAAATTTTTGAAAATTAGATATTTAAATGAAAATTTTCAAAAAAAATTAATGGTTTAACTAAATTTTTTAATAATTTTGAAAGATTTAATAAATTTTTTTAAAAAATAAATATAAAATTTAATTAAAGATATTTAAAATTTTAAAACTTAATATAATATTCTAATTTTTTTTGAGGTGATTAAACTTAAAATTTTAAAAATTATGATATTTTTATAACTCAAGATTTAATTATTTACGTAAAATCGTTTTATATTGATATTATGTTATACGAAACATAGAGAAAAATAATAACAAAATTGATATATTTTAAAATATTATAGGTTAAATTTCTTAAATTATTTTAAATTATGACTAAATTAGTAGAATATATAAATTCTAAAAACTAAAACTATCATTATACCATTCTTTTTGGATATTTGTTTGCATTTTAAGGATTTGATCATAATTAAAACTTTAATTGAATGATCCTAATAATAATTCTTAATTTTTAGTGACTTCTAATGTAATTTACCCTTTAATTAACAAGATTGTTAAGATTATTATAAAAGAGAGATACGTATATATATTCTGACAGAGACACGTGCGTATGACAAGGACTTCGTAATGACTTGTCTTCCCCCCATCGAATGCTCGACACGTTGCCCTCTTCAGACAACTTGATTGCCCCTTGCTTAGCTGTTCCCCTGCAACAGGAACTCGCCACGTGCATTCTCCTGCAACTTGAATCCACGTGGAGAAACTCTATTGGCTATCCCCCACCAGATCAAAAGTTGTTTGAATTGAGAAAAAAAAGTGTGTGCAACTTGGGGGATTGTAGGACCCACTCCCCCGATCTTCGATTTGATTTCCTTTTCTTTGAATATTTTTTATCACGAATATTTAATTATTAATTAATTAATTTAAATTAATTAGTGTAAACAAATTATTTAAGATTTTTTAATTTAATTTATTTTATTTATAATATTAAATTTAAAATTTATTTAAAGATTTAATATTTTATTTCATCAAATTAATTGATTAAATATTTTTTTCTTTGAACAATTCAAAGTGAAATAATTCTTTGATTTCTTTCTCTTTCATGAATTATTGTTGTCTTCCTCCTCCTCATCTTTTTTTTCCACTTGCATCATATTTTATTTACATTTTAGAATAAGGATCATGAATTTTGACTCTCAAACTCTAGACATGTATAGTATGTTAATACCTTATATTTTTTTTCTTATCGTCGATTATTAATTGATCTAATATATTAAATTATTAGATCTTCTAAATGATATATAAGATTTAAATAATGATTTTAAGTTGTGAATTGATTAAATTAAAAATGTAATACCTTTAATCTGAATGTTATATTTGGATTCAACTCGAAACCATAAATTTTTTAATTAGATTTAAGTTAATGAGGTATTTTAAAAATATTTAAAGTCAATCATTTAAAATATATATAAATAAATAAATAAAACGTTACAATAGGGCTCCAATTAAAATAAAAATATTTGATTAATGTATCCTAAGAAACTTCCTGATTATACTTGTTCGATTGGTGATCTAAGAAGAAAGTTAAATGGTGTTTAAGTAAAAAGAGTGATTGTCAAATAAAATTAAGTAATTGACGAAAGTAAAAAAAAAAAGTGATTAAATATGATAAAAACTAGTCTTGGGCTCTTGCTATGACTTGACTTTATCGGATCATCGAAACAAAATTTTCACGAAGGTACTAGACTTCAAGGTTCAATCCTTGTAGCAAACTTTCAAATCGAATACCCAAGTATTATCTTTGATATCGGTTTCATGGATTATTGCACCAAGAAAATGTTTATAAATAAAAACATTTAAATTATTAAGACCAAATCAGATTATGTTGTTGCAATAATAACTTATTCGATCTCAGTTTTCTCTTAGCAAACAATTTGTTAAGTGTGTGCCCAAGAAGTCTATTTTGCTTCAATAGTCCTTCCACACAAATGATCAAAACAATATCTTGACCAAAGTCAATCTTTGATTTTTGAAATCATTTTCAGTTTAGAAATAAGTTCAGAAAAAATTTAAAATAAGTTCAGAAAGAAGTAAAATCAAAGTTGTTGATGCGCTTTTCAGTTCTCACGTTTGGATCGAGTTATTGCTTAAGCCATTGACTAGAAAAAATCATGCTTGACATATTAAAAAAGAAAAGTAAAAACAAGAACAAGAAAGTAAAGAAATAGAGTTTTTATAAAACTTTAAAATAAAAAAAAAATACTAGAACAAAGAGATGAGAGATATGTTCTAGGCTTACCCAAGGTGGGTATTTATAGCCTATAAAACCTAAAAATAACAAAAAATAAATCCTGAGAGAAAAAAATAAATCTAAAAAATATTTAAATTCAAATCCAAAAGATAATTCCCAAATTTAAAATCTAAATCTTGAGTGATAAGTTATCTGGAACACAACTGATAAGCTATCAAGCACAAATAAATCATGCAAAAAGTCATGTCTACTAATGCAGATTCGATCTAGAAAATAAAAAAACTTCAAAACTCAGTCATTTAAGTGTAATTTCCAGCATTCATAGTCCTGCATAAAATCACACGAAAACACCTAAATCAGTAACATAAATTATCGAATCAATGAGTAATTAAAGATAAAATATTAACTAATTTGAGTACTTATCAAATTCCCCCTCACTTATTCAATGTTTTTCCTCAAGCATTCCTCAATTAACATACCAAAATCACAAGTTGTCATCCTTTAATTCACTACATGTCTCAATCTCCTCAATGAAAGAAAATCAAAGCAATTGTTGTACTTAAGAAATAATCAAGGAAGTGGCAAGACTAGAAACAAGTTTAAGCAAAAACAAGACATTCTAATTCTTAGTTAATTTAATGAAGCAAAACTCGATACCTTCACAAGGATTCACTCATTCCGCTCAAAGTGTTTAGGGCCAAAAGAATCTCTCAAGCTGAATCAGATCACGTCAATCAATTCGAAAAAAACATAACAAGTATTACAATGTATCAACCAAAACAATCGATCATTAATTGATTACACGAGCATCTCAAACAACCTTACAGAGTCTCTAAAGTTTTCACAAGTCTCAACATATTCACAACATCGTCATGAATCTCATAAATACCATATCTCATACTACTGATCTCTAATATATTTATTAATTATCTCTTAATTTGCAATTAATAATATATAAGGCAATTATACCTATGATGTTCATGAAGTATTTTAGAGTTCGAGGTGTACTAAGTATTAACCTTAAACTAATATCGTTAAAATCTTTGTTTGAGCTTCCCAAATAATTTACTTTATGCTGAAATCGTATCAAAATGATATATAAACCAAAACCAAAAAAAAAAATCTACCACAAAAATAGACGGTATGTTCCTTAGGTAATGTATCACAATCACAAGCATGTTTAATAAGAAAAATAGAGGCTACGTTCTTTGAGTAATATCAAAAGTTTAAATTATGGTAATGTAAATAAAAAAAAAAAACTATATTAGAAAAGTCACTCGTATATTGGATCATTGCAAAATAAAATCTAAATTAATAGTTAAATAAAACAAATAATTCAGGTAGTTTCAAGACGATTTATTTATAATTTTAAATATTTCTGAATTTAAAATTTTCAGGTTCTAATTTATTTTAAATTATAGTAATATAGTGTTTTAATTATACTTCTATTAAATATAATCTCATTATTGTTATTTGTTAACATTCAAGTGATATAAAATTGAATTGTTATATAAAACCATTTTCTAAAATTTTAAATAAATGTTATTATTAATTTATTTATTGAATATTAAATATTTTAAAAACAAAAACCCATACCAATATAAATTTATATTACTAGACACTTTAATAAAAACACAAATTTTTTATCGAGATCTAAAGATATCATAAGCCCTCAATTTTTTTTTTAAAAAAATCAATTAAACTCTTTAATTTTTTTACTATTAATTTTTTATATTTTGAACTTCCATATCTTCATCAACGTTAACCATTAATTTTATTTTTTAGATCAGTTAATTTTTTCACTTAATTTTATACTCTAATCTTTTATACCTTGTTACAATGCAGCTATTTAATATTTATAAAATTTATTTTATTTTAAAATTTCTAAAAATTTAAAAATTATAATATCACATGAAAAAATTATGATATGTCGCGTGACAATAATATCTTTAAACTATTTTTTAAAATAGATAAAATAATAAAAATAATTTTAAAAAATAATCAAAATAACTTTTATCGTTTTATATATTTTTTCAAATTACTTTTATACTTGTAAAAATAAAATTAAAATTTTAAAATAATTTATATTTTTAAAATATTTTTTTAAAAAATAGGTTTTATATATCTTTTAAATTTAAAAATTCTTTAAAATAACAAGTGACGTTGTCCTATTACGTAACTTAAAAAAAATTTAAATGTTAAAATTTAACAATCAACAAAGATTTTTTTTTAATTTAAAGACTTAATTTAATAAAAATATTAAAAAATAATTAATTTAAAGGCTTATTAAATCCTTAAGCCTTCTTATAATCAGTAGCCGTTTCTTTTGTTACTTTTAGCACTTTTCTTTCTTTGTACTACAAAGGCATGCATCATTTTTTTTATAATTTAAAAAATTGTAAACTTTTATATATATATTTTAATTTTTTTAAATAATTACTTAAAAAAATATTAAAATTATATTTTTAATTATATTTTTCAATGTTACTATAATAACATTTTTAATTCTTTTACATAATTTTAAATTAAAATGATTTTTAAATCATTATTTAAGATTTAAATACAAGAATAATAACGTTATATATAAATTCTTTTATCATTCCACTTGTAATTACTTGTATATCAACTTTTAAAGATTTAAGGGCTCAAGAAGTTCTTAAATTATTATAAAATAAAATAAAAATTAAATCTATAATTTTAACTCTTAATTGAGTATTAGAATCAAAAAATTAAATCAATTAAGACTTTTGATTAATATTGATCATTAATTTTGATAATTTTATCGTATGATATTTATATTTTTTAAAATATTTTTTTATATTTTCATAAGTTTTTCAAAATTTTAGTTTTATTTTAAAAATTAAATAAGATAAAAAATCTAAAATTATCAAATTACAAATATTATAACACGATGCATTATATTAATTAATATAATAAAAGCAACGATCAATATTAATTAAAGAATTTAGTTGATTTAAAAACTTAATCGAATTAAAACACACACATATATTTAATTTTTTTTTCAAAAATTCAAAAATTTATTATAGATATTCATTTATCTATGATATGTACGTGATAAAATCTAATGCGTTTTTTTCGTATAAACACACACTTTTTTCATATATTTATTATGGGATTGATTTTTTTAACTTAATTTATTTTATTTATAATATTAAATTTTAAATTTTATTTTTATTTAATTGATCTAGTATTATATTTCACTAAATTTTGAAAAATTTTAAGGTGAGATATCTTAAAATAAGATTAAAATAAAGCATAATTAAAAATTTTAAATATATATATAAGAATTTTAATATTGATTTTTTGATATATATCAAATTTCTTAAAAAATATATAAAAATTTTAGTATGTATCATATTTCTTATAATTCTTTGATATATACAAAAAGTTGATATCGAAATTGTTATAATTTTTATAAAACTTTTTTTGATTAACCAATCAAATATATTCATTTAATTATTTTTTTATCTCATCATTTTTATTAATTAAATTTTTATTAATATTTATTATAAATTAAGTTTTAAAACAATTTCTATCCAATAAAGATTTAATTAATAAAAAAATAATTAAATAAATATATTTAATTAATTAATTTTATAAATAATATTATAAAAGTAGCTCATAATATAATTTTTTTTATTTTAAGTCATTCTTACGTTGGAAAAATAAAAAAAATAGTTATTTATTCTGAGAAAGAGATTATTCTTGCTTGCGTGTCAATCCCATGGAGCAAGTCTATCTCTTCATTATCATCCAAGAGAAAAATTATTAGATGAATTCTATTCACCACGTTATTTATGGTCTCAATTAATCAGGATTGTTGATCTTAATTTTTTTTATATGAATTAATACCTCTTTCCTACATATATTTTGTGGGTGAATAATTATTAGATAATTATTTAAAAATTAACGATCCTAATTACTTAAATCATAGATGACGTGATGAACATGGTTCACCTAATAATCTCCCCATCCAAGCGTACACATTTTCAGGCAAAAACTTTAGAAAAAAAGAGACGAAGCACGAAGATGTATGTACACGTGTCATGCTATAATATCTCATTAGAATCCCGAGAGAGAAACACAAAAAAAGGTCTTAATCAAAAATACCCCTTCTAGTTTTAATATCTTGCAATTACGTCCCTTAGCTTTTAAGGTGGAGGAGGTGGGTTGGTGCTTGGAACATGGACAAAGTCCAAATAATTTAAAACACTGACCATTTTTTATTTATAAATTGGTATCTTATACATTCGTTGGTAATATTCTTTTAAAATAATTAATGATGAAAAACAAAACAAAAATTTAAATTTTAATCTTAATAATTAAATTAAATTAATGATTTTAAATCGATACAAAAATAAATAGATTTTATGTATTAAACGAATCTTAACTATAAAAAATTACCTTTTATTTTTAATTTGTAAGTTAAGCGTAAACCCTCATTTTTATTGGCGAAACCGCTAATAAATATTTAATTAATTTATTTCAAACTTTATTTAATCTCTAAATCTCTAATTACTTTATTTCAAAGCACATAAAAACCTTAGATTTGTGCGAATTAAAAAATTTACTATATTCGAAAAATCTTACTATCAACTATAGACAATGTCAGATGTTAGATCGAGTTAAATTACATATTTTATGAGTTATTTGAGTTTTAAATTTTATTTTAAAATTTTTAAATTTACTCAAATTTTTTAGTTTTTATATAATTTAATTATAACTATTTATAACATTATAATACATATTGATTTCAATTTAAACAATATTTTATATCTATATTATATATATATATATATTCATGTTTACACCTATATATAATATATTAGACAGAATTGATATGTCAGACTCAAATTTAAAAAATGATTAACTAATTACTAAAATTTTTGAGTTATTCGAATTTTTATTTTATAAGTCAAACTTATTTAATTTTTTAAGTCAAACTGAATTATGAAATTACGAGCAAAACTATTCCGCATCGAGTTCAATAATTTATTTTTTAAATCGAGTCAAAGTTTTTACCAATTTGTAAGCAGAATGAAAAAGTAGATTTCCTTTTTAATCCTTAGATTAAATAGAGTAATGCCAGGACTCAAATGGAAAGAAATAAAACTAAAGGGAGTAAATAAAAAGATATGAAAACCACATTAGTTGCAATTTCTCCAAAAATAGAACCGCGACCTAAACTAAGCTGAAAAGCCAAGACAGATATTTATCCTTTTCTTTTGCTTTATCCAAAGACACGTGTCAGTTAATAATGACACCCTACGATTGACATTGCGACACGTGTAATAAGCCAAAAAAGTCTAATGTTTAAAGAACCAACGACGTGTCGACACCTCGTTTAAGTTATCTCGGAATCTGAGGATTGATTTCGGTTAAACTACACAAATGATCCTTAAACTAAAATATCTATTGTTTTAGTCATTACTCTTTTAAATATTACATAATAATCATTAAAATCATCAAATTATTACAAAATATTATTAAATTTTATTTAAATAATTAAATATTATCATTAAATTAATAAAATATTTATAAAATTATATAAAATCCAAATGAATATTTTATAAAAGTTAGGTAAATTCAATGACATATTTGTAAAGTTTGAAAGTTGGTTGTTAAACTGATCATTATTTCATAGTTTATTGATTACTTGTGTACTTTCCCCTTTATTTTTTGGGTTCTCTTCATGTCCGACACGTGTCTTATTTACGTGACTAACGTTTTCAAGGGCATTATTGTCATTTCATCATTCATTTTCTCTTTTCTTCCCTCGTTTTCCCTTCACTTTTCCTCCATTATACTTTAAGATTTTCCTCTGTTCTCTGTTTGTTTGAATGGAAAAGAAAAGGGAAGGAAAAAGATGGGAACTTTGAGTTTGGGGTCAACATGGAATCTTCTCAGTTTATTGTTCTGTAAAATTTGATCTCATTTCACCAATCAATCAATCAATTTAAAAAAAATACTTTTTTTCCTATGGAAAAAGCTGAGAAAATCGGACAGAAAGAAGCCATGCAAGAGGTGAATCTCCCAAGGGATTTACTTCACAGATTCATGTCACAGAGCAACCATTTTTCTAAACAAGATGATGGAAATGGCGACGAGATTGAGTTAAGCTTAGGACTCTCTTTGAATGGTCGTTTTGGGGTTGACCCAAGAGCCAAAAAGCTTACTAGATCATCTTCCATACCCGATTTCATCAACATCTCAATGAAGAAAGAAACTGATAAATCTTCTTCTTCTTCTCCATCTTTGTTTCCCATGGCGGCTTGTGGTTCCCTTGTGAGGACATGTTCTTTGCCTGTGGAGACAGAGGAAGAGTGGAGAAAAAGGAAGGAGTTGCAGAGTTTGAGGAGGCTGGAAGCCAAGAGGAAAAGGTGTGAGAAACAGAAGAATTTAAAGGTTTTGAAAGATAGGAACAAGGAGGGTTTTGGTGAAGAAGACAAGAGAGAAGAGGGTTGTAATAATGGTGGTTCACAGGGCTCAATTGGATCCCAAGGAAGTGGTTCCTCTGGCATTTCTGAACTTGAAAGCCAATCACCTCAAGGTTATCTATTCTTTTTTCCATCATTTTTGTTGGTTTTTATGCTTTATTACATATCTTGATTGATTGATTGATGCTACTTTTACTGGTGTATTTGGCATTTTTCTTCACTGTTTAAGTAACATGTTTGAATTCCATTTAGATACATATATGATATATATATTGTTCCAGATTTTGATGGTCTTAAAGGTTGTTCTTTTAGATGCTAGCTTTCCTTAAGATGAGTGATCATATTGCATTGCTGCTGGTAAATTACAGTGGTCCTTTAGTTGAACTAAGGATATGAATATCCTAGTTTGAGTTTTTATGTGTTCCTGTGATGACAAAAGAAATCCTAGAAAGAAATAATGCAATTAGTATCAAATGGCAATGACCTATTTTATTATCTTTTTTGCTGATGCACAGTTTAGCTTAGGTTATGTTTTTGGTTGTTAGTTGCGTTTTGCGACTCTAAACCCGTTGTTGCCGTGGGTTTGGTTTGGTGCAATTGCCCACCATTTAGCTCCTAAACGCCTGTTTACCTGCAGGAAAATCCAGCTTCTTCCAACTCCCGTTTGCATCCCAATGGCCATTTCCTACTTCAATGGCAAAGGGAGCCTTAAAAATGATAAATAGCTTTAGGCTTGTGTCTGATGCTAGTTGATATGTCATCGACTTTCTGGTGTCGGACATGACTAGTTTTTCATCCTTGTAGGTCAAAGATCAAATGTCTCGAGGTTTGGACAAAAATGAAGTTGTAGTTTCTGATGAATACTGGCATATGCATATTTCTTGTTTAGTCTTTGAACATCTAAGCTTCGTACCAAGTACCAACCATCTCAATTTCATCTGTTAATACGCCGTGGAAAACATCAAAACATTTTCTAGTTTAGAGGATGAAATGCAGTTATCTCGTCTGAAAAACGGATCTTGGCAATTTTGTTATAATGGAGATCTTAAGGAAACCGGAAAATGTGCAGGAAAACTGGTTGTTTATTCTTAGCATTAACCTTTAGTAAGTAGTTGATGGCCTACAATGTCGAATCAAGCTTTCCTAGTAAATTATCTTGTATAAATGGCATAGTTTGTCATTTTCGTTTTCGTTTGTATCTTTTGATCCTTTTGCATTTAGCTTTGAGCTCATACATGACATCAAATTACAGGAACTTATAAATGCCCTGGATCAAGAAGCCCTACCAGCACACAATCTGCAATGCAGACCGAACAGAAACCGAACATCATCCCTGGAAAGATCTTGACTCAGAAATCCGGAAACTTAGCCGGAATTGCATCAAAGAATCAACATAATCAACCAGCTGTAGGTGAAAAGATTGTTGAGGCAACTGTAAGGAACATTATGGAAGATATGCCCTGTGTGTCAACAACAGGAGACGGTCCCAATGGGAAGAGAATAGAAGGGTTTCTTTACAGATATAGAAAGGGTGAGGAAGTGAGAATAGTATGTGTTTGCCATGGCAGCTTCCTTTCTCCGGCTGAGTTCGTCAAGCATGCCGGCGGCTGTGATGTCGAACATCCATTAAAGCATATAGTTGTTAGCCCCTCTTTCCTTTTCTAAATACTGAAAAAGGGTTCAATGGATGAATTTTCTGTTTTATCAACATTTCAGAATCTCTATTTATTTTCTTGAAATCTGGACTAGGGTTATTGACAATCTTATTAAATGAAGGCTTCAGTATGATGGATGCCATCATTTTCTTTTAGTAATTCAATCTTTCATGGAACATCACAGGGGCACCTAAAGCATAAATGGGAATTGAAGAAATAAAAGAGAAATGCAGGTTTCAAAAACTGATGATGATGGCACAATTCAGCAGCTTGCAAGCAGTTCAAGCTCCATTCGATTAATGTTTGACTCGAATCGAAACTAAACATTTTCATGAATTGAGTTGGATTATATTTGATTAATATTTGACTCTTGTTGATTTAGTTTGAATTTAAAATCTTAACAAATTAAATTGAGTATGGTCAAATTCAATTTGATAAATTTATGAACAATTTTTTAATTTATTTTATAATGATTTTCTGATTTTTTTTTTCAATTATTTTGAAAAATGTATGTTACAAAAAGTTAGTATATTAGTTGAAATTCAGTAACTTGTTAAATAATTTACACAATTATTAGGTTTAATTTTTTATCAAAAATTCAAAAAGTTGATTTCTATTAATAAAAAAATAAATTAAAAGTAATAATTAGTCTTTTCTTAAGTGAGATGTTGATTGTCTTAAAAGATTGTTTTATTTTTAAGAGTGATTATATTATTATTTTTTTCACGAACGGTTGTAATATATTTATAGTTTTGATTTAAAATTTTAAAATTATTTTACATATTATTTTGATACTTTTTATTAAATTTATTTTTATACGTATATATTAAGCTTTAATAATATTATTAGATTTTATATATATTTTATCGAGTAAAATTTTATCGAACAATAAATTGAATCGAATAAAATTTTATCGAACTTAACAAGTATTAAATCAAATATAAATCGTATCACATACTACTTCTTAAGATATGATCATCTCACTCAGTAAACACATCTAATGAGTGGGGGTTGCTGCCTTTAATTGGTCATCTAATGGACGACATACAATGTGAATTGTTACAAAACATCAACCCTGAACCACACGGTCTCAAAAATATCCCAGGGTTTTGGTTTCAAGTATATATATATATATACATACATCAAAACTAGGATCATCGAAAACACAAGTGGAAGAGGCCCTGCTTTAGTTTTGAATATCCAGTATATAATGGAGAAACATCTGCGGCACAACCTGTGTCTGTAATATATATGAACGAACTATTCTATTTTTTTTATTACACATCAAATGAAACTTACAAATTTAGAAGTTGGATTAAGAAAAAATCTGTATTCATCTGCAGTCATCAGTCAAACCCTTTAATCCGAGAAATAGCATCGAAAAATGGGGTAAAACTGTATTACAATTTACAAGTGGGGAATAAATACAGTTTAAAACTCCACCTAACGGCCAGCGGGACGATGATCGAGCCGTGGGGATTACCTCCTACGAGCACTATGTTAATAAACAGAAGCTTTTATATCAGCAACCTAACAAGATGGGGGCTGAAGTTGCTTCAGCCGTCGTACTACTTGCTTCATTGTAGGTCTAGTCGAGAGAGAATCGACGGTACACACGACTGCCAAGTGCAGGACTTCTACCAAGTCATTTTGGGGACCTGCATCCCATAAACCTGCAGTAAAGAAGTCCTTGGCCTGGCCTTGTCGCAAGAGCATGCAGGACCATTGAACGATGTTGAAACCATTTCCGTAAGGAGAAAACGAGGGATCTAAAGCTTTCTTATCAGACAGCAACTCAAGGAGCACCACCCCATAACTGTAAACATCGGCCTTATCGGAAACACGGCAAGTCATTGCATATTCAGGAGCAACATACCCAAAAGTTCCAGCTACACCTGTGGTAGCATGGGTTTCTGAAGTTCCCAAAAGTCTGGCCAAACCAAAGTCCGACAAATAAGCATTGTAATCATCATCCAACAAGATATTGCTCGGTTTGACATCCCGATGGAGAATTCGAGGAACACATTGATCGTGTAGGTAGGCAAGAGCACGGGCTATGTCCAAAGCAATCTTGTGAAGTACCCTCCAATCCACAGCTCTTGTGGACCTCTCCTGAATAAACTTTTCCAAGTTACCACCAGGCAAATAATTGTATATAAGGAATGTCTCCGTTTCACTGGCATGGTAACCAATTAAAGTGACAAGATTCGGGTGGCGCAACCTCCCAAGGATTTTAATTTCAGCATCAAACTGTTGGAAGCCTTGCAACCGCCCAATAGCAAGCCGTTTTATTGCCACTAAAACTCCAGGCGAGATCTCAGCTTTATAAGTTGATCCAAAGCCTCCATTCCCGATACAGTTGCTAGCATTGAAATTCCCTGTGGCCTGCACGACAATGTCAAATGTCAAGGGGACCTCAATCTCTGTGAAAATAGTCACTTCTTTTTTGGTGTTGCTGATTTTGGATCTTGAATTCCATTTCCTCGTAAATAGGAACAAAATAACAAGAGCCAGAAGAACGGAAACAATGGCCGAAGCAGATGCTATTGACGCTATCTCAATGGAACGGAAACCATTATTATTATTCTGTCGAGTTGCAGGTTCCGGTGGAGATGCATCATAATTTTGTGAATCACCCGCTCTTGCTTGGTCTGAAGATGGAATCAAGGAGTATGAATGGCAAGGCTGTAGAAGAGGGTTTCCGAGAAGACTGCTGCATTTCATCAAATTCTTGCTCGATGGCAGTGGCCCGGACAAGTTATTGAAGGATACGTTGAAAGAAGAGAGCATAGTCACATTTGCTAAACCAGAGGGAATTTGCCCAGAGAGTTTGTTGTTGTTGAGCAAAAGAACAGACAGGTCTCTCAAGTTAACCAGACTTTCAGGAATTTCACCAGAAAGAGAATTTGACGACAGGTCCAGCTTTTCTAAAGATCGCAACTGCCCGAATGTGGAAGGAATAGGTCCAGTCAGATTGTTACCGGCCAAAGAAAGAAACCTAAGATCCTCCATCTGCCTGAAACTGCTAGGAATCTGGCCTTGTAAGAGGTTCCAGCTCAAATCAATAGAAACAAGTGAAACCAAGTCTCCAATGCTCGGGGGAATCGGCCCAGTTATTTGATTCGTAGACACATCCAGAAATTTGAGAGATAAGCAAAGTTTACTGATTTCATCCGGAATCAGACCAGACACTCTGTTGTAGCTGACATTAACAAACAGTCCATCCAATCCATTGCAGTTCTCAAACAAATTTCCAGGAAACGGTCCACCGAGAAAGTTTTCTCCAGCATAAAATGCATAAGAGATGTGTTTTCCCAATCTCTGTGGCGCAATAGGCATCGACAAGACACTGCCAGAGAAGTTGTTAGCTCGGAAGTTGTGAAACACAGCAGGACCACCCTCTCCGCCAAGAAATCTGTTAGATATTCCAGCATGAACTTTACTTGCCAGAAATGATAAATATGCAGACGTTGGGTTAAAGGGTTCAAAGGAATAAGAATCAGATGTAAGTACATCAGGGCATCCCTGGTTGTAGAATCTTGGGATATAACCCGACAAGGAATTTTCACTGACATCGAAGACACTCATACAAGGAACTGCAAGTTTCTCAACAAGCTCTCCAGTAAGACGCTTATTTGAGCTTAAGTCAAGGTACTGCATCTTCTTACAGAGAGTAAGACCAATTGGAATTTTCCCGAAAAGAAAATTCTGAGCCAAATTTACCATCTCCAAGTTATCACAAGAACCCCAATCACTCGGCAAGTTGCCCTCCAGTGTTGCTCTAGGAGCCCATAATACCCTCAGCTTTGGAAGCTTCGTAATTTCATCAGGAATCCCACCTTGATAAAAATTAAAATCATCGTTTACATAGTTTGTATCCCCTTTAATCACGGCAAGGTTATCATACGGATTCAACATATTTGAAATCACAAGCACAGTTAAAGCAGAACAATTGCCGAGATCAACAGGTATCGGACCACTCAAACTATTCCTCGAAACATCCAACACTTCGAGATTCTGAAGCTGACCAATTTCGCGTGGAATGCCTTCCTCAAACATATTGGTATATAACAACAACGACCTCAACTGACTACACTTCCCCAAACTAGCAGGAATCGGTCCGACAATGTAGTTCCCAGACAAGTCCAAATGCTCAAGCTTACAATTTTCACCGATATCAGCTGGCAATGACCCATCTAACCATGAAAACGACAAATAAACACCTCTAAACCTTCCGACAAATGCAGGAACAGATCCATTCACAAGAGTACCGGCCAAGTTTAACATTTCCATTCGCTTCAAACTGGAAAGCCAACCTGGTATCTTTCCACTAATATCATTAAACCCCAAATTAAGAACTCTCAAATTCTTTAACCCGGAAACGGTAACAGGTAATTTCCCAGATAACAAACTGTTCTCTAAATCAAGAACTTCCAATTTTTCCAATCCCCAAATCCCAGAAGGAATTTCACCATGAAACCTATGGAAAGGGAGTGATAAAATCCTAAGTTCATTCAATTTTCCAATGGAAGGTGACAGGCTTCCAAACAAACTCCCATTACTTTCCCCACAATCCCTTCTAATACCAAAACCATAAAATGGAAATAAACTGTAATCAGAACAAGAAAACGAAGCAGAAACAGCTGTGTTGTTGAGATTATTACCTTTTGTCCCTTTCCCAAAACCAGTTATGTTAAGAGACAAAACCTTGGAGCTTCTGTCACATGTAACACCAGACCATGAACAGTGATGGGAATTCTCGGACCAAGAGGATAAAAGCCCCGAAGGATCTGAGACGGACTCCTTAAACTCAAGAAGAACAGCTTTGTCTGAAGAGTCATCACTGAAAACGATAGAGCTTAATACGCAGAAAAGTAAGAAAAATGGCTGCCAATCGGTAGCTGAAGGTGAAAACGAACCCATTTAACTTTCCAAAGGATAACCTTAAAAAGGGCTTCTTTTTGGGAGGTTTTCCGACAAGAATTTGAAGACGTAAATCTGTTTTTTTTTTTTTTTTTACTTCTGGTTTGGGTTTTTTTAAAAACCCTAACCCTAATTTTTCGGGTTGTTTGGGGGGAGAGAAAATTCAACGATGAAGGAATGACTCCTTTACTTCCCTTTTCTTCCTGATTTCGTCTTTCTCGTTTCGTAGAAGTTTCTTTTGCTAATGGAAAAATTATATAAGGGATACAAAAGTTTTGTTATTTTATGAAAATATCCCAAACATTTTGTTATATTTTTAATTAAGTCCTAATAATTAAATTGAATAAAATTTAATTAATTCAGTCGGTTTTTTAAATTAATCAAAATTTAGTTATATATATATATATTTATTTTAGTTAAAAATTGATTTCTACTTGAAATCTTGATGGGTCGAAGGTTAAATTATTTAAATTTGTTGACATCTCAATGAGTCTAGACTTAAAAAATTAATCATTAATTAATTAAATATCTAATTAACTAATCAATTAATTAAAATAGATTTTAATTCGATCGATTAAATTATAATTAAATAATAAACATGCTTAATTCTATGGAGGTTTCTAATTTCCATGTCATGTCATGCGGTATAATAATACTCGTATTTATTATTGTTTAAAATTATTTGATTTGATTGACTCTGACAAATTACTTAATGATCCAGTACAAAATAAACGAATAATTTAAAGATTTTTGTTTTTATCAAATCAGGTATTCAACCCGATAATTTTTTTAGATAATCGGGTTGAACTTAGACCAAATTTTTTTTCTTATTAGGTACCCAAATCTGACCCGACACTTTTAAAACATATTTTTTATATTTTAAATTATAAGTTCATTTTAGATTTTTTAATATTATTACTCCAAAACTAAATTCAAATCATTAAATTCTTTTTATATTTATATTATATAGTTTTAGTTTAATTTTTTAATATTATTATTGATTTATCAGTATGATTTTTGAAGAAAAAAAATTAAAATCGAGATTAGTCTTTTAATATGTTAGATTTATTATGATTTTGATATAACTTAAATTTAATTTTTAAAGACTAATTTGTAAAGTAAAATTTTTAAAATAAATTTATCAAAAACTCGATTCAAACTTATCAAAACGATTCATAAAACACTTTATTTTGTAACTATATTGAATATACTTTTAAAAGTCAACTATTAGTTAAAACTTGTATTTTTAAATGAAAGTTTCGAAACCTTCCCTTATGGTTTCGAAACCTCTCAGGTAGAATGACTTTTTTGTTGACACCTTAACAAAGTGTTCGAAACCTTAACGCTGTAACGACTATATTTTTGTAAGGTTTTTAAATCTCTTATAAAAATTTCAAAATCTCTGTGCATGTGAAAATTTAAAACTCGACTTTATGACTTTTCAACGATTCCAAACACATCCCAAAGTAAACGACTAAAATATAATTTTATAATATAAAATCAAGCTTTGAACACTTGAAGATGGTTAGATAATACATCCAAGCAAAATGATCAAGAGATATTAGATTGCAACTCACATTTTCCTATTTCTCTGGTAAATAATGCTTTAGAGAGTTTTCATTGTAAATTTTTATACTCTCTTGTGAGTTAAATTATGTGAAATGAGAGGTTCTAGTTTAGCCTTAAATAAAAGTTAGAGTAAGTTCTATCTTAGCCAAGTCCAAAAGATAGGTTTGTAATGGTTATCCTTTGAATCGATAAAAAGGTATAAATTCTTAGTGAACTTGTTGAAATTCTTAGATTTGTGCTAATATAATGGATGTAAGCGTGGTCGAACCACTCTAAAATCCTCGTGTTATTTGTTCAATTCTTTCGATTTTAGCAAATTCAACTAAGCACCCTAAAACAAACCTTTTGACGGTTTTCAGGGATCGGTTCGAACTTGCACATCAAGCTTTTCATAATATATTCTTTTTGGTGATAAACTTTAATATATACTTAAATATTTCACCTTTCAAATTCAACATTCAATCGATTGAAAAATATCTTAGTGTATAATTTTTTAAATTCTTGTATAGATAAACCCTTGTGAGCTTAATTGTTATTAAGTATTTTATAAAATATTTTTAAAAAATTTATAACTTCCGATAATTTTAGATTTTTATTTAATTTGTTGAAATTTGTAGAGTAAAAGTCCTCTACCACTAATCATGATCCCTCCTATGCCCCTAGTCATGGTATCTTTTATGTTCTATACTAAAAAAAATTAATTTTTTTTAAAATTTTAACCATATTTTTTTTTACGTTTAAACACTAAGACTTACACCCTAAAAATACATTTTATCACTTATTTCTTAAACTTTAACCACAATCTTAATATTAAACCCAATAATTTAAAATAAAGAAATAGAATAAGACATGATTAAAGATAAATAAATTACACTAAAATTTATAATAATAATTTTATTTTTAATATTAATATTTAACTTTTTTTACAAAATTTGATGGTTTAATTAGTTTAATAGATTTAAAAATACATTTAAAAATCTAAAATTTATATTAATTTTATTTCTTAAACTTTACAAAATACATTTGTTATGATGAATGGTATCTTTTAATTTATTTTTTTACTTTCTAAAATTAATTAAACCATCAAATTTTGTAAAAAACCTATTAAATTATTCTGTTACGTCATCAATACATATAGATCATTCATCATAACAAATGATTAAAAAATATCCGATTCAATTGTTCCAATCCGATTCAATCGTTCCAATCCGATTTTCTGTTGATTTGATTTAAAAATTTTAATATCTGATTCGATTTTTATTTTTGAACCGGATATCTAATTTGATTTTAAATTTTAGGATTTGATACAAATTATAATATTTTAAGTTTTAGATTATTCGAAAATAAAAAAATCCGAAAAAAATATTTTTATAAGTATTCAATAACATATAAATAATTAAAATAAATCAGAACACAAACCGATAAATATTCAGGGACGAAACTATGCTTGTTGTGGGAGGGGTTTTTGTCCCTCCCAATTTTTTTTTGATATAATTGCATTTCAGGTCTCTCTTAGTTTAAATAATAATAAAATAAAATTTTTGTCCCTCTCAGTTTTTAGATTTAAAAGCTTAATAAACCTTTGTTCCTCCTAATGTTTAATCCTAACTCTATTCCTGTAAATAATATCGAGAAAAAAATGGGTACTCGACAATAAAGACCCTAAATAGACTAGTTTTCACGAGTTTATTTTCTTTCAGATTGATTTGAGAGAACTTTTAAATGAAAATTGTCGAATAAAAATTGTCATTTTTGCTTAGATTTATATAAAAATTAAATATTTATTTTTAATTATCTCATTCTTTTCATAAAATAAATAGTAAACTACACGGATAGTTATTGAAGTTTTAGGGTACTTTTAATTTGTCATTAAAATTGAAAAACTTTCATTATAATTATTAAAATTTTAATTTATTTTTATTTTAATTACTGTTATTTATTTCTATTAAAATAATATTGATATAAAGTGTTATAGATTTTTAAAAAAAATGTTTTCCTAAATTTATAACTACCGTTAATGTTAAAATTTTAATGAATAGAGTTGTTGTCTATTTATCTTAACGGTGGAAAGATCCATTTTGCCACAAGATTAATAGAGTTTTGTTTCAATTAAAAATTTTATAGATCGAAGCTTGTTATATTTAATTATTTATTGTTTTTTATATTTAAAATTTTAAAAATTTTATAAATCTAACCTTTAAAATAAAAAATAAATTAAAATATATTTTGGATAATCAGATATTTGAATATCCATTATCTGAAAAGTTGAATATCCAAAAAAATAGATCAAATATAGATTATTATATTATTGATCCGAGAATTCAAATATCCAAAACAATTGAATCAAATTCGATAGTAAACAATGAATATCCCTAATTTTATCAATCAAATAATTGAATTGAACTTTAAAAAAAAAAAAATTAAATTGATACAAACTTAAAACCTTGAGAAATAATTGTCACATTCACATACGTAGATTAGCAAATGTCCATTATACACCTTCGGAACCTAAAATTTGGGTTAAACGCTGATATACTCCCCCCTTCCCCCATTTTCAACTTATTTCACCACCATTCAAAAAAACAAAATGCTGAGCTTTGCACGCCATGGTTTTTTTTATTATATCACTTTGACTCCTTTTCCATTTATTCTATTTTATCATATTTATATTATTCTAATTTTATGTATTTCTTTTTTTTTATTATTATTTAAATTTAATTTATTATTAAATTATTGATTATTATGAATTTTCATTTACCTATGTCTAATGTCTAAACGGAGTCAAAAATATATAATAAAAGTTTTAGGATATGTAAGCGGTGGCGTTACACATCCTATCATACATATCTTTTAGAAAGAAAGTAATAATCTCGTAACATTTTCATGTTTCTTGCAAAAGTACCTCTTTCATTGAACATGTTGGGGACTTCTACACGTCTAGCAAATGAAGAAAAATATATCAAAATGCATGGAGTTGAGCAATAATAATTAAATTTAATAATACAATTTTGTAAGTATATTTTTAATTAATAACATAAGAAGATGTGGGGCAATAATAGTTGAGCAATAATAGAAAAATATATCAAATTTGTAATTGTTAAAAAAATTAATTTTGTATGATAAATTTGTAATCAATATGATAGTTAAATTTAATAATACAATTTCACTTAGTTTTTTTAAGTGTTTTCCTGTTTTTATTGTTTTTTTGTTTACTTTTATTCGTTTTTAGTTTCGAAAAAAGAATTTTTTGTTTTTTTTTTTTCACATGTATTGTTATGTTTATTTATTTATCTCTGAACATGATTTTATTAATTATATGATATTATTTTTTTTATCTATTTTTGTGTTAGTTTTGTGTTTTTCAATCGTTACCATGACATATTTTTTTATTACGATGATTATTTTATACATAACTAATATATAGAGATAGTCACTAAACTATAAAAATAATCATTTTGATGAATGACGTTTTAAAATCATAAAATAATTATTAAATTTATCAAATTATTACAAAATTATTATTAAATTTATCAAAATATTATAAAATTATCATTAATTTTGATTAAACCGTTATAAAATATCTTTAAATTAAGTAAATTATTACATTATTTATAAAATAATAATCAATTTAATCAAATTGTTGCACTATTTTATAACATCCAACAATCATTTTATAATTTTTTTAATAAATCTAATGACTATTTCATGATTTTCGAAAGTTTAATAGCCAATCCAATCCTTTGTTTATAGTTTAATGACTATTGGTGTATTTTACCCCTTGTATATTTTTCCTGCTTTTCCTTGCGCGTGAACAAAACTAGCAAACTGCACAAACGTGGGAAAGAAACAAAAAAAGAAAACAGCTGTAATCAAAGACTTGAAAAGCTGCAATCAGATTCAAACAAATCACAAAAAAGAGATTTAATTTGCTAAGTAAAGCTGCAATTTCCAAATCTCCCATTCTTAAGGTTAGTTTCTCTGTTCTTCCGTACACCCAAATTACTTTACTTTGTTCTCTTTTGACCAAAGAAAGTGCTTTCCTTTTTCTGCTTTTGCTAGTTTTTTCATTTGTATTCAGCTCTTTGTGTTTGAATCTTGTGTTTTTTAGTCTAAAAAATCTGGGTTTCTTGGATGTTTGCTTGTTTTGATCTTTTGATTGTTGATTGCTTTGTTTCAAGTTTCCATTTTTATGAGTTTCTAGATTAAGTAGCTTGAGCTTCTGAATTGGTCTTGTGTTATTAGTATTGGATTTTTCAATCTGATGGTAGTTTGGGATTAGGGTTTATAACAGTTTTAAACAGATTTGGGGGTTTATTTCATTGTTTCTGAATTAGGGTAAGTTTAAGGTTTCTTTGTTTTTGAGCTTCCATGGGGGATAATGAATCAGTAGCTCCACAATTAGAAGGAGAAGAGAATTTGATTGCCGCTGCAAAGCATATTGTGAGAGCATTGGGATCGAATAAGAATCTCACGGAAGATGTGAAAAAGATATTAGCAGATCTCGGTAGTCAATTATCGAATATGGCGACGACTGAGGATGAAGTTGTTGAGGAGGCTGTGAAATCTGGGATTGAAGAACAGTTGAGTGTTGTTGAGGAAAAGATTATGAGTTGGGAGACTGATGAGTCCATGATTTTTGAATCGGGTCCCAATGAAGCTTCTGATTATCTAAATGCCACCGAAGAAGCTCGGAAATTGGTCGAGGATTTGGAGAATCGGTGCTCGAATGGCGAAGAAGAGAAAGAGTTGTTGCGTAGGGCTCATGATGTTCTTCAGTTGGCGATGCAAAGGCTTGAGGAAGAGTTTAAGTACTTGCTTGTTCAGCATAGGCAACCGTTTGAGCCCGAGCACATGTCGTTTCGAAGTGAGGATGATAGTGTTGAAATGGGGTCGATGGTTTCGTTTGGGGATGACTCTTTCGAGGAGTCAGTACGCAGATATAGCGTCAGCCGAACATCAGAGGACTGTATTATTGACTTGTTTCATCCTGATGTGATTCAAGATCTTAAATGCATTGCCAGATCGATGTTCATGTCAAATTACGATCACGAGTGTCGCCAGGCGTATGTCATTGCTCGAAAGGACGCATTGGATGAGTGCCTTTTCGATCTTGAGATCGAGAAACTGAGCATTGAAGATGTGCTGAAGATGGATTGGGGTACCTTGCATTCGAAAATCAAGAGATGGGTTCGAGCTATGAAGTTATTCGTCCGGCGCTATCTTGCCAGTGAGAAATGGCTTTGCGACCAGATCTTTTTGGAGCTCGGATCGGCTAGTTCAGCATGTTTTGTTGAGGCGGCAAAGGCTCCAATGCTGCAGCTTCTGAACTTTGCTGAAGCCATCTCTATTGGTTCTCATCAACCGGAAAAGTTAGTTCGATTTTTAGATATGTATGAGGTGCTTGCAAATGTTCTTTCGGACATTGATGCATTGTTTTTCGGTGAAGCTGGTTCTTCCGTTAGAATCGAGTACCATGAGGTTTTGAAGAGATTGGCTGATTCCGTAAGGGCAACGTTTCTTGAATTCAAGAATGCCATTGCGTCGAACACATCAACAAACCCTTTTGCTGGAGGGGGAAATCATCCCCTGACCAGATATGTTATGAATTACATAAGGCTTCTTGTAGACTATAAAGATACCTTAAATTTACTCCTCAAGAATGATGACGGAGAAGCGGCAACGTCACTCTCCCCGGACTCGAGTCCTGCTACAGAGGACGAAAGTACGAGCAATGATTCTTCCAGCAGTCTTTCTGCAATGGCACTGCATTTGCAATCCCTCACTTCAGTCCTAGAAGCCAACCTCCTCGAGAAATCCAAATTATATAAGGATGCTTCATTGCAACACCTCTTTTTGATGAATAACATCCATTACATGGCTCAAAAGGTTAAAAATTCGGAACTCCATGCTATATTCGGAGACAAGTGGATCCGAAAGCACAACTGGAAATTCCAGCAGCATGCGATGGACTATGAGAGAGCAACCTGGAGTACGATTCTCTCATTACTGAAAGACGAGAGCAATTCCAGCAACAGCTCAATCTCGAGGATGCTTCTTAAGGAGAGATTGCGGAGCTTTTACGTTGCCTTTGAAGATGTCTATAAGACACAGACGGCATGGCTTATCCCAGACCTTCAGCTCCGAGAAGATTTACGGATTTCAACGTCCCTGAAAGTGATCCAAGCATATCGGACATTTGTCGGAAGACAAATGCAGCGCATTGGTGAGAAACACATCAGGTACAATGCTGAAGATCTGCAGGATTACTTGTTGGATCTCTTTGAGGGATGTCAAAAATCATTGCATAATCCCCATAAGAGGTGAAAACCTAGAGAGAGGACGTTAAAACATATTTTACTCGGATTCCGTTTATCGAATACAGGTATGATCGAAAAATCGGATCATCATAGGTGACTTCTATGATAGCAAAGTAGGTATATATGTATACACGTTTGTAATCTTTTATGTACCAAGAACATTTATGGTGTACTTTTAGCTCCTTTTTCTTTTATATGAATAAACAGTTTGTGTTAATGGCTTGAATTGTTGTTCTTGTTCTTGTTGGTTGGATTTACTTGAAGCTGAATTCAACATGCAGAGGTACTTCATAGTTTGTATTTTAGACTCGTAAATTCGTAAATTATTTGGATTTGATTCGATTATTATCGTATTAAATTTGAATGGTTATTCAAAGTTTCGAGTTTTAAATTAAATTGATTATAATAAGGTGATATTTGGAATCCCTTCCAAGGTAGCTTGGGAATCAAGTCTTTGAATTTCTTATTTTTTGACCTACTTGACTTCCCCCACTTGTTAATTTTATTTATGTCACGTAGAACTGATGTTCATGATTTCAACAAAAGAGAATTGAATTTTGACTGGGGTTTATTTACATGTGTTGTTAAGACAAGTTCAAAACTCTCGTCTAGTTAGAATAATTCTACCAACTTTTCTTGACAAACATTTGGTTGAATTGTCATGATAATTTAGATTAATTTTTTTTGAAAGATCGAAATAATATTATTTAGCCAGTTTAGTATTACTTTTAAAAAGTATAATGAAAAAGTATTTTTAATTTTCTTTTCCAGAAAAGTTTCTGATATTTTGGATTTAAGTGTTTAGTATTACAATTAAAAAATACTGTTAATAAAGTAAATAAATATTTTAGACATGATATTATAAGTTTTCTATAAGTATATATGATATCTAAATTCTTTAATATTATAAATATACGAAATATATCAACTTAAAATATCATAAAAATATATAAAAAAAATATTAATAAATATATATTTTTCTAACAAGTGAACGCGTTCTTTAAAAATATATTAAATCTAAAATATTTTATTTAATATATATACTTTTTAAACTAAAAATATTTTATTAATATTTATTATATCTTCGTAAAAATTATAAATTTATAAAATTATGGATAAATATAAAAGTAAATAAAGGTTAAAATCGTAATTTGATTTTTAAAAACACTTTTCTAATCATAAAAGTTAAAAATTTTAGCTTTTGCGTTTAGGTTGAAAAACATATTTCAAAAACAGTTTTTTCTCCGAAAACTAAAAATTTAACTTTGCTTTTAGTCTCAAACTAACTTTTAAAATCAAAAGCTGGTTTGAAAAACAATACTAAATAAAACTTTAATGAATCTAAAACCCTTAATTTAAGGGAAATGAGGAAATAAAGATAAACACCTTAACTAACTGAATATACTTACACTAATAATCTCTCTTGTTTTATATATATATATATATATAAAAGACGAAGTCGAGATTAATATATGGGACGAACAATACAAATAGTATAATAACACTATTCAACGATAAATTACTTTTAGAATATATTTAGATTCATTTAGAGATGGATTTTTGATCGAGTCGAGTAAATAAATTTTATTTGGTTGAATTAATAATTTATATTTTAACATTCAAGCATAATTTAAAAATTTTAACTTGAATTATTCTAGTTTTTTTACAAATTTAACATGATTCTTCTATTATTGTGAATATTATATCTTAGTCTAAAATAACTAATATTTCAAAAAAAATCCAAATGATAAACATAATTTTAAAGAGTTATAACCGAAGAATTAAATTAATTAAAATAAAAAATTGAGAGATTAAATTATAAAAAAAATGTTGTAAAAAAAAGGTAAATTGAAATTACATAAATGTTTCACTGTGATCGAGCAACATATGATTTGAATTTTTTTTTTGTAATATTATGAACGACTCAATATTTACAATAATTCCATTTAGGCCCATTTTAAGTTTTCAAGGCCCGCTAAAATCTATTGGGCTTTTAAGTGGAGGCAGAAAAAGTGATATAAAAGATAATTGTTAAATATGTCATACGAAATACGAGGTGCCGATATCGAATATTCGTAGGATGTTAATCTTTCTTCAAGTGTAATAGATTTTCGAATCTAAATCTTTAAAAATAAATCCTTGATTTATTTTTATAATAGCCTACCAAAATGATCAATGACAACTTCAAATATTTTTCAAATAGAATAAAAGGTAAAATCAAGTTTTTCTTAATTAATTAATAAAGATTAAAAATAAATATTAAAATTCATAATTAATTAAAAAAGTCCAATTTAATTAAAAAATCCTAATTTTCAAGATCAAATGATTAAAATATCAAAATCTAAATTTTCAAAAGAATCGATAGTCGTACTATTTTTATAACCAATTTAAAAATGGTCACGATAAAATTAATAATATTTTAAATCTAATCAACATAAAATTAACATCAACCAATCAAATGATCTTAATAAAAGAATATTATTGTATAATAAAATAATCGAGTTCAAATAGTTTTATCCGATGTATAATTTTATAAAAAATAAGATTAATAAACAATAAACATGTAGTATTTTTTTTATTAATGGATAGATAAAAAATTATCATATACCTCGTTAAAAAATCCTCTAAACCTAAATAAAGGAAAAAAAGTGTATATGATAATTTAAATAGAGTAATAAATTATTTTCCAACATGATTTACTCAAGACAAATAAACAAACACAACAAAGAAATCATACCTACAATATAAACACATAACACTTTAATAAAACAAGGAAATCAACCAATACCACTAGCTGTTGTAGTTTGATGAGTTTCACGCTGAACAATTCCTTGTACCTAAACTGGAGCAACATTCATTAACAAAATTCATGGCGGTTGACCACGCAAGGTAGTAGCAAGAACATCATCTACTTCGTTGGGAAATCGATCAATATGTCGCATTACCATATTCTAATCTTATCGAATCATCTTTTGAATAACTAAAATTAAAGTATTACGAGATTGAATCGTCTCATTGGTTTAAATACACATAACACCCTCGAGACTATCTGATTTCAGGACAACACATCTATAATCAAATCGCCAAACATATCATAGACCATCAATCATAGTCCAAAATTTATATTAATCACTGAACATTTATCAATACTTCAAGAAAAAACAAATAACCAATCACATGTTTTTGAACAAATAATTCCCCCTATCGTAGCCGAGCTATCCCCTATTTACCGCTCTATCAACATTATTGTCTTTTATGAACTATAAAGTGTATTTAATAAGTACATATGAGTTGTCAAGTTTATAAACTTCACCGGTGGATCTTGTCGGATGGTTTGAGGGTCAAATCAATTGTTTTTTCAAATTTTAAGGTAGAATAAAAATTAAAAAAAAAAAATAAAGGATTTGTTGAGAAGTATTTTTAAAGAAGTTATGAGTTCAATCTTCCGCGAAACATTTATAATATATTACTCTGTTTATACATTTTATCTTTTTAAAAAAATATTTTTATATGTAAATATTTATATTCGAATCTAATAGGATGTATATCATTCTCTTTTTGCCGAGTCACTCAAATTTTGGTGTAAAATAATTTTAAAATTTTATAACTAGTCTATTTCTATATGAGTCAATAGAATATATATAATTAATTATTTTTTATATAAATACACTAAAAGACTTCAATTTTAAAAAATATTATTTTTTGAAACATCTAATTTAACCAACGATTCCAGGTTGAGCCGAGAGATGAGCACAAGTTGGGTCGGATTTTCGGCCCATCCGTACTCGACCTGATTTTTCAGTTTTAAAATCCGACCCGACTTGACCCGAATCATTTAAAAATTAAATTTTAAAGATTTAATTATAAAATAATATAATTTAGGTATCTAATTGTAAAAAAATAAAATTTTAGTGACCTATTGTAAAAAATAATTTTAGTGACCTAATTATATAAAATATATATAAAGAGAGATCATTATTGCAAATATCCCTAAAATATATATAAAAAAATTACACTATTAGTCTCAAGTCGGATTGGGTCAAATTTTTTCACCCTAAACCTAAACCGACCCGAAACCACCCTTGAAAAAACCCAACCTGATCCGAACATGTATTTTTTTAATAAAAAAAATCGACCTAATTAGATTAAGTCGGATCAAAACTCGTCGAGTTCGGATTTCGTGCCCATCCCTAATTGCCATCCTAACATTAACATGATTATTTATTTTTAAATAAGGAAACTAATTTATGAAAAATATTTTGAACTAAAATAATTCTCAATATAGTGATACTAGAAAATTATTTCTCATAATATTACACTTTTTATAATGTTATTGAAGTTGATAATATTTGGTTCTGATTTTAAACAATAATTTTTAGAAATATCCCTAAAAACGGGTACAAAAGAATTCAACTTTAAGTCATTCTTGATTTTGTAACAAGAATATTTAAAAAACTACTATTCAAAGTTGAAGTCAGGTGTTGCCGACTTTACCTGTTGTCATAGATTAGGAATTAAAATTGTTTGTATCAAATTTTAGAAAATAATTCTTTTTATAATACTTAAGTCAAAACTCCAAAGAAGTCAGATCCGAATTTTAAGCAATAAGAAAATATCTCAAAGTATATCCAAATAAATATTATTTAAATAAAAAATAAGTATAAATAAATATTATTATTATTAACGATAAATAATAAAAATTATCAATACAAACATGATTTTATTATTATCTCTAACTTATTTTTTTTAATTTTCACTATTTAGTATGGGTTATGATCTTTACTAGTCGTTAAAGTTTACGACATTGGTTTGAAATAAAAATAGGTCAATAAAATTGAGAAATTATATCATCTGTTATTTTTGTTATATTATCTATAAGATCAACTAATTAAATATATTTATTTAATTATTTTTTATCTCATTTTTTATTGAGTAAATCTTTATTAATATTTATTATAAATTAAATTTAAAAACAATTTTTATCAAGTAAAGAATTACTTAATTAAAAAGATGAGGTAAAAAAATAATTAAATGAATACATTTGATTGGTTAGTCCCATAAATGACGTAACCAGAATGACCCATTGTAATCACTCATTTTTTATCGAATTTTTAGTATTTTAGTGTTATTTTAATAATATTATTATAAATGTAAAATAAGTATAAAAAAAGCGAAAAAAAGAAGGAAAATGAATGAATTTTACATGGACCACAAGGATCCACGTCACCCCTCCCTTACTCACATGCCTATATAAAGGGGAAGGAGGCTGCCCTATTTCTCACCAAAAAGGAGCCGATGGTCATGCCCTTTAAGAGACCTTAGTGTCACGGACTTAATTCTCTCAAACTAATCCGTGCGGCGCTAACACTTCCCGATCAATGTTAGCAAGCCTTTCTTACACGCAACCTGGTGACTAAACAAAGAAAGACAAGAGAAGGCAAAGGAATTTGAAAGGAAACTTTTGTATTAAGCTTAAGAGAATGTGTACAAGAGTGTTCAACTTCTCAGGTTGTGTACAAAATGAAGGGGGTGACCCTATTTATAGGCTCCCACCTCCTGAATGGACGGTTAGGATTTACTTGATCGGACGGCTCATATGTTGCCTCCTAAAATATCTACTAGGATCTATATTATTCTAGAGATTTCTAAATTATCCTGTACATGTCTACAACTATCTACAATGTTCTAGAGAACTCTAGAGACTTCCAGAGTAGTCCTGATCTTTCTAGGGTCTTCTAGGGTCTTCTAGAACATTCTTGATCCTTCTAGAATGTTTTAGATGCTTCCAGCATCTTCTCCGTCCTTCTAGAATTGTAACACCCTCAATAGGGCCTAGAAGGATGGCACCATGGAACCATTGACTAAATGATAAATAAAGTAATCAATTGAAGTGATTAAAGGCTTGTACCATGTAAATTAAGTTGAATTTTGTGAGATTAGGCAATTCAAATAAGCTAAGGATTAAGCTTAACATGAAATTAAGGGAAGAAATTAGCTAATTGAAGAGTAAAGGTTATATGATAGATCAATTAATCAAATCAAAACTTAATTGAAACAAAAGAGAAATACTAAGCTAAAATTTAGGATGTAATTGCAACAAGAGCAAAGCAAGAGAGTTTGCATGTAATAGGAAAGGATAATTGGCAAAGTTGGGTAATTAGACCAAAGACTTAGACACATGTCAAGAGATGAATATTTTAATTGATTAAAAAGTTTTATTTGATTAAAAGGAAGAAAAGGTCTTCTTCCTCCTTTTTCCCACACCACCGAGAAACAAAGAAATGAGAGAGGGAGAGAGAAAGCTCAATCTTTGTCAAGATTTCACCCTTTACCCACCAAAATTAGAGAGCTTATGAGTGATTTTGGTTGCCATGGAAGGTTAAAGAGCAAGGGAAGCTTAGAGAAGTGGCCATTTGTTGCTATTGAGAAACCTTGAGAAAGCAAGGTAATGTTTTTCTCTTTCCTTAAGAATTGGTGTTAAATTAAGTTGTTAGAAATTGAATTAAAGTTAGCTATGGTTTGGTTATGATGTTAGAAGCATGAGAAGGTGGATTTGGAAAGCTTGGATTTTAGTGTATTTGGCATGAGAATTAAGAGTTTTGGTGTATAGCTTTTGAGAATAAGGTAATGGTCGATTTACCCTCTCTTGAAATTGTATAATTGTATGTTGAAATTTGGGGTTTTTGTTGCCATAAGAAATAGGTGTAAACTATACATGTTTTATTGTGATGGTTAAGATTTTTAAAAGTGTTACATGCATTAATGGATTTAATGTTAGATATGCATGAGATTAAGTTGATAAAAAGGAATTAAGTGATGCTAATCTTAAGTTTGAAAGTGCTGGAAATTTATAAGAACAAGATCGGATTAGGAAATTAAGCAATAGAAAGAAAACTAGCCGAAAATGCCTAGAAATGCAATTCCGGATAACCATCTTTGAGAAATTCCCTAGGTCGGGTTTGATGGAGTTAGGATCTGAAATTTTTCAGTAGGATACTCCCATATACCTAGTTTAAGAGAAAATTTATGGAACTTCAATCGGAGTTCGATAGAAAAAGATATAAGCGTTTCCGCAAGGCTGTCCGAGCAGTCCGAAATCCGAACTGGTCGGATTCGAACAAAATCTGGTGCTGATCGGTTGAGAAATAAAATGTGAGGTTAATTTTTACTTGTAGAGGGTCTTCCTAGCTTTCTAACGATATAAAATAAGCTCGATTCGGGTAAGGGAGCTAGGAGCTATGATCGATTCTTTATAGGGTATCAAAATTGTCCCTAATGAACAAATGCATTTGTTTACATTTGTTAAGTCCAAGATAACTTGGATTAAATGATTGAATGTGTCCTAATGAATCCTTATATGAATATGGCTTACTAGAGAACCCGAGAGAAGAGGAAAACGAAGAAGAAAGACTCGAGCAAGCTAGAAAAAGGGGCAAGGGGATCGCCATCTACAATCCTTGATGTGCTTGGAATTAATAGTGAGTGTGGCAAACCTTAGGGTTAGGACCTAGGGTCCTAACCATCTTTTGTTTATTTAATTTAATATGTCATGTAAATGGACTAATTGTATATTTGGTAAAAAGGGGAGGAGGATTAAATGCTAAAAGACTTGTATGATAACATGTTTGCTTGCTAGAATGTTAACACTAGTTTAACATATATGCATAGCTCGGAAATGCCGAGGTAAGTATGGCAAGCGGTTATGGATGCCAAGTACGCGAATCATGCATGGAGCATGTTATTGGTGACATGATCAATTGTTGATAACTTGATATGCCTATTACTTGTGACATGATCAATTGTTGATTACTTGATATGCCTATTACTTGTGATATGATATAAATGCATTGCTTGATAATATGTCTTGGATACTTACTCTTAATGACACGAACTTGGTAAATACGAATTGAATGATCAAACGGTAATGAAATGTTATTGAGCCTTGGTCGATAGTCGGTCATAGGTCGTACGGCATGCCTAGAGTCTGAGCTCATTGTTTAGTGCTACGACACTCTTGTTTAGTACTTCGGTACTCTTGTTTGGTACTGTGGGTACCGTGATTTGGTGGTTAGTCACCAATTGTTAGATACCATGGGTATCTCTTGTTAGTACCTTTGTGGTACTCTTGTTAGTGCCTTTGTGGCACTCTTGTTAGTGTCTTCGTGACACTCTTGTTGACTCGCTTACCTTGTCCTACTATACCAAGGCATCACACGAACTTAATTAAAAGACTAATGGTTTAAAAGTGAACTATATGTACATGTATTAGCTTGAGAAGCATGAATTCTTGATCATGTATTGATATGGAATATTGAAATGTAAATGATGCTAAGAGTAGCTCTTGAATGTAACATGGTTATTGATATTGAGAATGATCATACGACTATATGTAGTCCATGACATGAATGGTGTAATGAAAGCTTGAGAAATGGAAATCGATTATTGAGCAACATGCATCGAATACATGTTAGTTAATGTTTGGCATATAGAATATGAAATTGGTTAGTATACTAGACTTGTGATTGACATGAGAAGCATGATAACCTTGTGCATTGATTGAATTAATGCCATGAATTGATTTAATTTCTTAATTGAAGCATGCCATCTTTATTGCCATGAGCTTGATATAGTGTTTGAATTAAGCATGTTAATTGTTATATGTTTTATGTCTAATATGGTTGGACTAGGGTTGCCTTAGTAAGTACCTAGTACGTACTTACCACTCGTTTGTTTCCTCCTTCCTAAACAACAGGTAATTGAGCCAAGGATTTAGATCGAGACTGGTAGCAAGCAAGGGCACAAAGCAAGCAAAGTATGATATTTCGTATCTTTTGTAAACTCCTAGCTTATGGTGGCATAGAAAGCATGTTTAGACTCATTTATGCATCTAAGATTTGTTAATGTTTTGTGTATGTATATATATTGCCATTGAGCTTTTGGGATTGTAAGCCATAAGGCATGGTGACTATGATAGGCTAGTTAGTGCCTCTTGGGATTTTGGCCTATGGTTGGTATGTTGGCCTTGAATGCATGCATTCGGTAAGTGGTCAATTATCTTGGTGTTTAAGACATGTGAACCTAGGATAGTACCATCATTGCTTTAGTTGCCATAGTGAATATATGGCAAGAAGATTGTTCTAAGTGTGGAATGACATGAATATTGGCCTAGTAGTGAGTGGGTCTAATGGATTGAATTAATATGTTAATGCTTGTTGATTTAAACAAGCTACTATGGTCCCTTAAGGTTTAGATATGAATTAAGATGATATAGATGGTTTATGGTTAGTGTCAAAAAGCACTAGAAACTTAGAAACTTGCCAAATTGGACAGGGGTATCGATACCAATTCCATGGGTATCGATACCACCCTTGGCAGTAGCAAAATGGCATCGATGCTAGGTTCGATGCCAAGCTTCATTAAGGGCTCCCTGGTTCGATGTCAGTATCGAGCCAGACCACTATAGCCTTAAGCCATTGAGTCCTTGAAGTAGACCAGCATCGATACATGGTTCGATACTAGAGCTTCCAATAACGAAATTGCATCGATACCAGTATCGAACCAGGCTACTCTGGCCTTTTGGTCAACGAGTCAACGGTCAACATAGTTGATCAGTATCGAACTAGGGTTCGATACCCCTGTTCCGATACCTCCCTATAGAGGTATCGATACCCCTAGTTATTTTGGTTCAACTTGGGAAATAAAAATTTGCTTGATCAATAAGATAATATTAATGATGATTAAATGAATAAAATTTGGTTAGAGGTTTAGATTAAGCTCAATTGAGATTATAATTGATAAATGAATGGAATTTAAGAATCGAAATGGTTAATTGAATAAGTAAGGAAAAGTTTTAAATTAACCTCAAATTTGATAAGTGTTACAAAAGTTTGGCTCGTAAAGTTATACAAATGAATAAAAATGTCTTACAATTGAATACAAATTCGGTTTAAATACGAGTTGAATGTCCGGTCGACGCCTCCGTCTCCTAACCCGGGGCGAGGGTGTCACAAGAATATTCTAGAACCTTCGAGAATTATCTAAAGTCTTCTAGAATCTTCTTAGACCTTCTAGACGTGTCTAGATCTGGGTGGAACCTCCTGGAACATTCTAGAACGTGATGGAATCCTTGAGATGGATATAGGTCATTCTAGGTCATTCTGGAAGTTTCCTTGGTGTATGGATTCTTCAAGAATGCCCAAAGATGATTTATTAACCTCATTGTTGCTGGCGGGTCGTGAAATTCTCCCCCACCTAAGCTCACGACGCCCTCGTTGCGTCTTCATAGAATTGTTGGTGTTCTTCCTTGGACTCCCAACTTGCTTTCGTTTTGATTTAGACGTGATCTTAGGATCTACATTTCCCCTTGGTGGTAGCCTCCTTCGTAACTTTGGAGGTGTAACATTCTTGAATTCTTCAAGCTCCTCCATTCTAAGTGATGAGATCACTTTAGAATTTGGCTTGGTGACCCTAATGGTTGGCACCACACAAGCTTGGTGACCTTCCGTGATGTACAAAGTGTTGGCATATGTCATCGGAATGGCTTTAGCCCTTTCGAAGAAATCAACGCCTAGGACAAGCTTGTAGTCATCCATCGAGGCTACTGTAAAGTCTAGGTGGCCAGACCATGTCCCTACCTTGGTCTTGACCCCATGTGCGATGCCTTGGATGGGTAGTGAGGTGGAATTAATCGCCTTGATGGATCCTCCACCTTTTGTGGTCTTAAGACCAAGCCTTTTTGCTTCATCAAGAGAAACAAAGTTATGGGACGCACCTGTGTCAATCATTGCCTTTGATACTTTTCCGTTGATTGTGACGTCCACATATAACAACCCCTTGGCTTCGATCTTCGGGGTGGATTGCATCACGTTTAGCAATTGCATGATCCCATTTGTGCATCGGGCTCAGACTCCTCGGCATCACTATCTTCGCGATGTTTTGCTAAGAGAGAGCTAAGTGCTTGCCTTTGTGGGCACTCCCGAACCCAATGATCACCATCACAAATGAACCACTTACTTGGTGGTGATCGTTTAGTGCCTCGAGCTTCTTGAGATCTATCCTTGGCCTTGCCTTTCCATGGGGACGAGTCTTTGGGTTTGCTTGAGTGATCCTCATGGTGACCATCTTTACGAGGGCTATTGTCTCTCCAACCCACGACTTGATTACTCTTCCCATCCTTCGGCTTGGATGTGGGCTCCTTGTGGCTAGAATAGTCAATTAAGCTTTCGGCTACGGCAATGGCATCGGCAAGGGTTTGTACTCCCCGATGCCTTAACTCGACTTTCGCCCATTGTTGGAGTTCATCCATAAAATTGAAGAGCGAATCTTTCTCGGAGAGATCGGGGATCTCGAGCACTAAGTTGGTGAACTCCTTGACATATGCATGGATGCTCCCCGATTGCTCGAGTCTTCGTAAGCGAGCTCAGTCCTCATCTTTGGCATTCTCCGGATAGAATTGCCTTTTAAGCTCTCTTTTAAAGTCATCAAAGGTAGCAATGGTGCACGTACCTTTTTCAACGTCTAAACGCCTTCTCCTCCACCAAAGCATGGCGGTGTCGGTGAGGTACAATGTTGCGGTTTGAACCTTGGTTGCCTCGTCCATGATTCCGGCAACGCAAAGGTATTGCTCTAGCCCCCACAAGAAGTTGTCTACTTCTTTGGCGTTGCGTGCCCCTGAGAAAGTTTTTGGCTTGGGTACTTCGACCCTTCTAGCCTCATAAGTGGTGCTTGGCCCGGCAGCCATCGCACGTTTGCACAAGGCTACATCGCCTTGTAGGGCATCGACTTTACCCCGCATGTTGTCTAGCTCTTGGTCAAGAGAAGAACGTACCTTTGAGAGCTCATCCATGAGAAGGTCGCAGACATTGCCTATCTCCGCGAGCATGGTTTTCTCTAACTTGAGCATCATGGCCCTTATAGCCGTGTGGATCTCTGCATCCTCCACCTCAAGGCCTTCTACTCTTTCTTGAAGGTCGTCCACTTAGGTACCCACGCCCGCAACGCTTTCCTCTACATGAGTTAAGCGCGACTCCAAGCTAGAGATGATGTCCTTTGACTTATCCCGTGGCCTTGCCACCGTGGGATCGACTTCCTCCTCACGCCCACGTTGCTCTTGCGTGATCTCGACCTCGGTTGATCTAGCGACTTGATTCTTCCCGGTCTTGGCCATGTCTCGAACAAGATCGAACACGCTCTGATACCAACTATCATGGACTTAATTCTCTCAAACTAATCCGTGCGGCGCTAACACTTCCTGATCAATGTTAGCAAGCCTTTCTCACACGCAACCTGGTGGCTAAACAAAGAAAGACAAGAGAAGGCAAAGGAATTTGAAAGGAAGCTTTTGTATTAAGCTTAAGAGAATGTGTACAAGAGTGCTCAACTTCTCAGGTTGTGTACAAAATGAAGGGGTGACCCTATTTATAGGCTCCCACCTCCTGAATGGACGGTTAGGATTTACTTGATCGGACGGCTCATATGTTGCCTCCTAAAATATCTACTAGGATCTATACTATTCTAGAGATTTCTAGATTATCCTATACATGTCTACAACTATCTACAATGTTCTAGAGAACTCTAGAGACTTCCAGAGTAGTCCTGATCTTTCTAGGGTCTTCTAGAACATTCTTGATCCTTCTAGAATGTTATAGATGCTTTCAGAATCTTCTCCGTCCTTTTAGAATATTCTAGAACCTTCAAGAATGTTCTAGAGTCTTCTAGAATCTTCTTAGACCTTCTAGACGTGTCTAGATCTGGGTGGAACCTCTTGGAACATTCTAGAACGTGATAGAATCCTTGAGATGGATATAGGTCATTCTAGGTCATTCTGGAAGTTTCCTTGGTGCATGGATTCTTCAAGAATGCCCAAGGATGATTTATTAACCTCATTGTTGCTGGCGTGTCGTGACATTAGGCTCTCGGGTGGTCAAGGACCGGGGGAAACCCTCGATTTTACTCGGTTCGATCGGGTCTTATTTTTAAGATTTGATCTAGTTAAAAATTTTGAAGGGGTCGTGGTAGATCTTGGTGGGGAGTTCATCGGGATTAGCTGTTCGAATGTTTAGGTATAATTTATATTTTCTTCGATTTTTGTATTTTGAATATTTTTAATGAAAGCAGTTGTTTCTTAATTTAATTTGTATTTAGATTTTAATTTATGTTTTAGATTAATATTTATTTATGTTTTAATTTATATTTTAGATTAATATCTTAATTGTTAGATTAATATTTATGTTATTTATGTATTTATTTATGCTTTTATTTTATGTGATGTATTTAATTTATTTGTTATGTTTAAGTTGCATAAATGATATTAATTTTTTGTATGCGGGCTCCTAAAGTCGGTCGTAAGCGAGGCCAACTCCAGTGTAGTAGTGGTGGTTCGGAAGCTTATCTTCGGGTTTAGGTACTTTAAAATAAATGCACACGTCCAATTAAAAATTAATTCGATCGTCAAATTAGCCCGAAAAACTTAATATTAATGAAGCAGTAATTAAACAAAGTACCAAATTTTGGGCAATGTAGGGTGCTAATCATTCCCCATCCGTAACCGACTCCCGAACCCCTAATTTTTAAAATCTCTGGTTTTATGGTGTATGGTCTACCAAAACGGACGGTGACGACTCCAATTTTACAAAAAATATTTTTAAACCGAAAATCCCACGTGGAAGACATTAATTTCAAAATGACATCGAGAAATGTTTTCCAATTGAGAAAAGAATTTTCTAGCGAATTTAATTAACCATGGTCTTTTAAGATCGCTACAGATGGCGACTCCGCTGGGGATTAATTTTTTTTTGTTTAAAACAAAAAAAAGAGTCAAGCTTTTAAATAATTACCGCTTTACTAATATTAAAGATTTCGGGCTAAAGTGACAATCAAATTAATTTTCAATTGAATTTGCGCTTTTATTTTTTCGCATTTAAAATTTACATCTAAACTCGCCCATCTAGGTGTGGGGGGGGGGAAAGGCTAATGCTTTCGTGGAGATATCGTTCTCCCGTATGGGCCCTAGCCGAAATACCTTCGGGGCTCCGCTACCTTATGCTTTCGTGAGGATATCGTTCATTCGTATGGGCATAAGCGAACGGGTCCCCCTGAATTGAACCCGATCAAAATGAGACTATAATGGGTGATGATTGGGGGCCTTGCTACTCTTAGTAGAGGACAGCTCGGACAATTCGGGTCCCTCTTTAGCACCAACACTGCATGTAGAGAACTAGATTACCCACCTCATTAGAGCCATGTGGATACCCTAGGTGAGCTAGACGGGATATCTAGGACTGCTCTTCTCTGTTTACTTTTACGCAAATTTAATTTTATGTAATTGATTTTTGCGTTTATCGTTTTTACCCGTTACTAACCTTGTTTTCTTCATGTTTTACTTTCCTTTATGCATGCATCATCGCATTTTACATTGCATTAGGAGGTATTGATTCGAGTGGTTCATCCTATAAAGGAAATTTTGACCATGGAAGAGAGGTATCTGAAAACCTCAACCTTAGTGTTACAAACCGTTCAGAGATGCCATTAAGAGATGAGATTTGGCAAGGTCACCCATTCATCACACCCCTTTTATTAGACATCGGTTAGAGGACAATCGAAGATTCCCGAACAACAGTCTACCGAACGAACAAGTGACAACTATATCAATCTGGGATTCTAAGCGAACATGAAGGATGTAACAGAACATTAAAGATTGATCAATGGGTTATCAGAGGCACAAAACTAGTATTATCTCAACATCCAATGGTCAAGTCAGAATCAGGTATAGAATATCGAGAATAGATGTAACAGAAGACCTCCAAGAGCCTAACAATGAAATGGTTCGTCAAAAATGTAGAACCGATACTATCTCGCCACCCAGAGGTTGAGTTAGAGTTAGATGCAGGACACCGTTTTAGAAAGGTAACTGACCAACAAGCCAACGAGAAGTGGTTTGTATCTGACTACAAGAAGAAAGAACAAGATGTTAGCACTTTATCGGCCCATTTCATGAAGATTGAGGTCATTATATAGGAATTTCGAGAATAGCTCAAAATATTAGAAGAGGTATCAATGAAAAAACCACTATCAGGAATATCGACACTGCAAGGTTGTTAAGGTAAGGTTTAACCAAGACCAATGTCAGACGATCTTAAAGACTGAAGTTCAAAAGAAAGTCAAAAACAAGACCGGGTTAGTCATGGAGATCGAAGCTTTTCATCAAGAAATCATGATGTAACAGAGATTCTCCGATCAATCACGTTGCTTAGGGCCACAAGAAATAGGAATTAGGGCTAGTACTAATGTATAGGACTAGTTATCCCTAATATTGTATTGGACCCTCTATTTCCCGTGAAAGTAATCCAGTAGAGTGATTACCAACAGGGATCAATACCTTCATCTGCATATATTTTGCATCATTCGCATCAGTATTCACATTATACATACATTTACCCATTCAGACATTATTTTGACCGTTTGGTAAGTCACCATACTACCAACTTCTCAAACATGATTGAAGAAAGCATTGATGATGTAATTAAAAGAGGGAAAATTCAGAATCCCCACAGCACAACCTCTCGAGACAATAAGGTAGTTCATGTTCAAGAAAGGGGCATTCGTCTAACCAATCAATCTGACGGTCGTCTTCACGACCACCTTCAACGGCACATTCAGCCTATAAAGAAAGAGTTTTCACACCTAACAACCTACAGTGTCAATACGGTATGTGACTACCATTTGGGAGATACAGACCATATGATTGAGGATTGTAGAGCTCTAAAAACAAAGATGGGTCTCAAGGGAGGCTAACTTCTCAGTTAGATGTTTGACCAATGACTGCAAGCATCTTTGTTTTTAAAAATGAAATCGAACTTACTGCTTTTAGTCCGAAAAGCGGTAAAGAATTTTGTAAAGGATTTTTTTAATGATGTTCACATTCATTAATTCTTTGAATATTTCATTAATTTTTAGAGATAAGATTTGATCTCACATGTACACATAACGAACATACACATGTACATATCATTACACACTAGGTCTTGAAATTTCAAATGCAATAGCATCTTTGCTTCAAACTCGAAGACCAACTCTAAGGTTTTGCATATTCAGAAGAGACTGAATATTACGGGGATATTATAAATGAGAGTCTCTGCTAGTCTACTAAGGCCAATAGAGGAACAATATGAGTGAATAGATAATGGGCAGTTCCCATTTTAGGAAATTTCCTTCTCAGGCACTTGTTGTTCAAGATTCTTGAATCGAGAGTCGACTTTAAACTTCTACCCCCTGAAGACATTCTTAGGACTTCCCCGAATGGGACGACGAATGACATTCTTTTACCTCACCTGAAGAAAGAAGCAAGATCGGACAAATCAGATACTAAAATCGGAAGACTATCAGCAGGAAATAGTTAAGAGCTAAGACACATACACGCTAAAAAAAGAGAGAGAAAAAAGAGAGAAAAAGAAAAAGAAAAAAGAAAAAGAAAGAAAATAGTAAAGAAAAAAACTCAGAATGGTAATTGGAAGGCCGAAACTAGCCCGAATCAAGTAAAAGTGGAATTTTGTAGATTGCAACATCAGAAAGTAGGGGTGTTCAAATGGTTAATTCGGTCGATGACCGAACCGAATTACCAAAAACCGAATTAACCGAACTTTTAAAATATTTAACCGTTAACCGAACCGAATTTTTTTAAAAGATATTAATCAAACCGAACAAATTTTGGTTAATTCGGTCAGTTTTCAAATTAACCAAAATTTATTAATTTTTTTATTCAAAGTTATTACACAATAAAAATTATTGAAAATACTTTTTAGTTTACGAAGATAAATTGACATTTAATTTAAATAATATCTAAGCATAGATAAAAATATTAAAATTTTAGATTAAACATTACGATAAAACAAAACAAGTTGGATATGGGCTTAATAGTAATATATATTGTATATTTAATATTTATTATATTTCGGCTAATTCGGTTAATTAACCCGTTTCGAACCGAATTAACTGTTAACCGAACTTTTAAAAAAACTTTAACCACTCACCGACCGAATAAAGTTCGGTAACCGACCGTTTTAACCGAATTAATTTGGTTTGGTCGGTTAATTCGGTTTAGCCGACCGTTTGAACACCCCTATCAGAAAGGTGCAAAAAGGTGACCAAATCCAAACAGTGGATAACCGAGAAGTACTTCAATTTGGTGGTACACTCGTAAAATTAAAAGAGAAATGAAAAAGAGAAACAATGTTGTACACACTTCATTCAGATCAGACAATCCAAAAATAGAAACACAACCATGAGAAATGAGGCAAAGATGAGTAAAGAATCTTCATTCTAGATACCTCAAAATCTCACAAGATTTACACAGAAGCAAATATCGAAGCACATCCGAGATAAGTCGACCTGAAGATTGTCATTTTCGGTAAAAAAGGAAGAAAAAAGAAAAAGAGAAAGAGAAAGAGAAAAGAAAAAAGAAAGAAAGAAAGAAATAGAAAAAAAAGGAAAAAAGAAGAAAAGAGAAAGAAGAATATTAGAAGTACACATATCATAAATACAAAGATACATTTACATTGGTCATGGACCTAGGTCTTACAAGCTTTCAAAGACCATTCTGATCATTCAGGGATATCCAAACTATATGAGATTGTCTTCAGACCACTTCCACCCAAAGGTTAACCTTGCTTCAAGGAACGTCGAACTTCAAAGTACCTGATCGACACCTAAATAAGGGAAGGATGGGGCAAGATGAGAGAGTGAGATAATGATAGACACATGAAAAAGGGTAGCCTCTAGGTAGGGGATTGTTCCTCTTGAAAGTCCGATGGTCCAGGAGAGACTAAACATTTGCATGTATCCCCGCAATAGTCGAGGATCTTTTGAATATACTCTTTATTAGAGTTGAGACTTGCCAGATTGGGGCAAATATGTCATTGCATTTGACATTTAGATGGGCAAACTTTTCTTAAATTGTTTTGCATCGCACTCTGAAATCACATACATTTTTGTAATCTTTCTTGCATTTGAAATACATGCAAAAAATACATTTTCTTAAGAATTAAAGAAAAATGAGAGTTAGCCTCCATTGAGGTACCTCGACGAGCACAAAAATGAAGTCAGGACACAAAGACGTCTGATCAACCATTATACTGATCCAGAAGAGAATATAAAGAATACGAGCGGGGCATCATTGTCCACAAAATGACAGAATCAAAGCTCGAATCAGATGTGACCAAAGGTGTCATGATTACTTACAAAGTTTAGCTAATGAAGCTTACCTGATAAACCAAATGAAGATCGGGGCACCAAACTTTTTGAAACAGAGTTAACATAATATCATGCATCATTGCATACCTACAAATAGGTTGCATTTGTACATCCCAAACATACATCATGAACACATGCATTGTGAAAATGCTCATGCATCATCCTTTTTGATTAATAATCTTACATGAAAAGACAGATAATGGTCAAAGAAGATGACCCTAACAGAGACTTTGTGCGCTCGAGTGCCACCTTCCAATAGAAAGAAGGAAGAAAAGAAAGATAGGACCAGAGAGGTCAACATTTCAGATTTTTAGATCGTCATATTTGATAAACCTCTTTCGATGACCAAACGAAGAGAACCGAGTCATCATCCGAGAAAAAGAGAAAGAAAAAGAAGGAAAAAGAAGAAGATAGAAAAAGAAGAAATTAAATTTAACTCTAGAGTTTGAGCTCGACAATTAGAAGAGAGTGTTATCATTGAAACAGAGAAAGAAAAACTGAGCAGACTGAGAGCTAAGACTAGCAAGTCATAGAAATCGAGATACTGGGGAATCTAGACACCCCAAATATTTTTAGAAGAGATTGACAGTCTTCCCGGTGTGAGTTCCGAAGAAAAAGATATTTGGCAGTCTTTTTTGGCGTGAGTCCCAAAAGATTGAAGATTGGCAACCACTTGGCGTGAGTCCCGAGTCAAAGAAGATTGGAAGCCTTTGTAGGCATGAGGCCCGATAATTTGAAGAAAATTGGCAGCCACACGGTGTGAGTCCCAATTTAAGAGAAGATTGGCAATCTTTTCGACGTGAGTCCCGATTTCAAATAGAAGATTGACAACCTTTGTAGGCGTGATTCCCTGGAAGTTTGAAGAAAATTGGCAACCATTTGGCGAGAGTCTTGAAAGACTCGAAGATGAAGGTTCCATACAGAAGGTACCAACATGTTTGGAGTCCCACAGAAAGAGAATTTATAGCAGTTCTATACAGAAAGAACTTGCACACACCAAACACAAAGAACTCGAAGCTCTATACAGAAAGAGCTACCAGTGGAAAAGTTCATCCATGACATGACGGTTTCATATAGGAGAAACCAGCAACACTGTAGTGAAGAGTTCTATATAGGAGGAACCCTCATTTTCGTTTTCGTCTTTGAGATTAAAGCTTCATATAGGAGAGGCACACAACTCGAGACTTCAGAGTGAAAGGTTTCATATAGGAGAAACCCTAACTTCGGATCCAGAAGTAAGAGTTCTATATAGGAAGAACCTTTTTTGCAAGATTCGTCACGACGCAGAAGGTTTTATATAGGAGAGACCGACAGCGTAAAAGACCAGGAGTTTTATATAGGAGAAACCCCTATCTTCGTCAACATCCTTGAGTGAAAGTTCCATACAAGAGGGACACATAACTCAAGACTTCAGGGTGAAGGTTTTATACAAAGGAAACCTCAGCTCGGGATCTAGAGATGAAAGTTCTATATAGGAAGAGCTTTTGTTTTGCATGATCTGCTCAAGGCAAATGGTCATATATAGGAGTGACCTGCAGCTTCAAAACCAGAAGGCAAGCAAGTTCGATACAGAAGGAACTTACGAGCTTGAAGACTCGGTCAAGGAAGGTGGAAAGTTTCAGAAAAACACACCATTCCATGACCACTGACAGAGAAATCGGTTAAAAATGAGTGCTTTTTATCTTTGCTTTGTTCTCGTTTCACAAGAACAAACAAAGATAAAAAGCACTCATTTTTTATCGAATTTTTAGTATTTTAGTGTTATTTTAATAATAATATTATAAATGTAAAATAAGTATAAAAAAAGCGAAAAAAAGAAAAATGAATGGATTTTACATGGACCACAAGGGTCCACGTCACCCACTCCCTTACCCACATGCCTATATAAAGGGGAGGGGGTTGCCCAATTTCTCACCAAAAAGGAGCTAGTGGTCATGCCCTTTAAGAGAGCTTAGGCTCTCGGGTGGCCAAGGACCGGGGGAAACTCTCGGTTTTACCCGGTTCGATCGGGTCTTATTTTTAGGATTCGATCTAATTAAAATTTTTGAAGGGGTCATGGTAGATCTTAGTGGGGAGTTCATCGGGATTAGCCGTTCGAATGTTTAGGTATAATTTTTATTTTCTTCTATTTTTGTATTTTGAATATTTTTAATGAAAGTAGTTGTTTCTTAATTTAATTTGTATTTAGATTTTAATTTATGTTTTAGATTAATATTTATTTATGTTTTAATTTATATTTTAGATTAATATCTTAATTGTTAGATTAATATTTATGTATTTATTTATGCTTTTATTTTATGTGATGTATTTAATTTATTTGTTATGTTTAAGTTGCATAAATGATATTAATTTGTTGTATGCGGGGCCCTAAATTCGATCGTAAGCGAGGCCAACTCCAGTGTAGTGGTGGTGGTTCGGATACTTATCTTCGGGTTTAGGTGCTTTAAAATAAATGCGCACGTCCAATTAAAAATTAATTCGATCGTCAAATTAGCCCGAAAAATTTAATATTAATGAAGCAGTAATTAAACAAAGTACCAATTTTTGGGCGGTATGGAGGTGCTAATCCTTCCCCATCCGTAACCGACTCCCGAACCCCTAATTTTTAAAATATCTAGTTTTATGGTGTTCGGTCTACCAAAACGGCCGGTGGCGACTCCAATTTTACAAAAATTATTTTTAAATCGAAAATCTCACGTGGAAGACATTAATTTCAAAATGACACATCGAGAAATACTTTCCAATCAAGAAAAGAATTTTCTAACGAATTTAATTAACCATGGTCTTTTAAGATCGCTACACCCATGATATAATTTCTCCACAAGAATAGATATCAAAAGTGATAAAATTTAATCTATGGGTCTTACCTCTGATTTGAAAACATTTTAGATAAGAATTTAGGTTATAATATAAGAATATACAAATTCTTACCATTTTAGATAAGAATTTAGGTTATAATATAAGAATTTATAAAGTTATATAAATTCTTATTTAATAAGAATTTCGATTTTTACCTAAATTATTATTTAATTATATATATATTAAAATAATAAAAATTTATATAAAATCATATTTTAGCGGGGTCGAAACTTTAATATGTCCCTAAAAGTACATGTAGACGTGTTAACCTAAGAATCGGAGTGGTCCATAGCACTTTGATGTTTGAAGTAGAAGTGTGGGGTCGGGACCGTTGTCCTTAGTAAATAGAGATGAATATCATTAAATTTTTAAGATATTTTTATTTTAATCACCAAATTTTTAAATTTTTGTTATATTCATCAAATTTTTAGTTCGTTTTTAAGTATATCCCGTTAAAATTAGTATATTCCCATTAAAAGTTAACATTAGATTTTATTTTTAATGAATAAACTAATGAGTAAACTACACCATTCATCACCCAATTTTCTTCTAATTTTTATTTTAATCACTGAAATTTAAAAAAATTCAATTTAATAACTCAACTTACAAAAGGCTCATATTTTAGTTACTCTTCAATGACAAGGTTATAAAAATTAATTTTTTTTTACTAATCCTTAAAAATATTTTGATTAATTAGTAAATTTAGATTATTCAATTCTTGATCTTATATTATATCGATTAAATTAGATAATTAATTGATCAATTAAACAAAATATTTTATTCAAGTACAAAAACTAGGATTATGATTAATCTAGAATAAATTTAATAATTGTTCGGTTATGATAAATGTAAAAATAACTAAGAAAGTAAAAAATTGAGACTTCACTTATCCAGAATAAAAATGACTTTAAAAAGTAGGAGAGTATCAAAATCATTAGACTATAAGATATTTTAATATATAAAATTTACAAATATTATATATAATTGATCATATTAATTAATAAACTTTAATTAAAACTGTGAGCCATAATCAAATCAAAATAATTTATATAAGAATATGTGATTATGATTAATTCTAAAAAATTACTTGGATTAATTGGTAAATTCAGATTATTAAAATTTTGATCTTATAATATATCAATTAAATTAAATTAAATAATTAATCTACTAGTTAATCGAAATATTTGATTAGGATAATGATTTTTTAATTTGTTTGTTAAAATATCAAATATGATAATATGATAAAAAAATATATAATTGTTCGATTGTGATAAATGTGTAAAAGCAACTAGAAAGTTAAAATTGAGAGTTCACAACTATTTATCGAGCCAAAATGTCTTTAAAAATCAGAGGATATCAAAATCACTACCCTATAAAACATTTTCATGCATAAAATTTATAGATATAATATATAACTTATCAGATTGGTTAATTAATTTTACTTAAAACTTTGAACCTAACCGAAATAATAGAATTAAAAAATTTATACCAAAATCAAAATTTTGAATTAGTATAACCATGTAATCGAGAGTAACCAAAATAGAAATAATTCAAAAATTAATTTATTAAATTGAAAAAAATTAAACTTTAGTAATCAATATAGAAGTGAGAAGAAAATTTAGTGTTGAATGTTATTGTGTACTCATTATTTTACTTAAGAAAAATGAAACCTAAGTTCAACTTCTAACGAGAGTTTAACGACTCGAATTTCGGAATTCAAATGTCGGGTTAATCCAGAACGTTGGGCTCCAACATTTGAGTCTCGGGTTTGAGTATTGGGCTGATATTAGACCTTGATTTTGGGTTATCTTTGACCCAAAGTGGGTTTTGAAAGGTTTTTTTGGTCTTTTCTCTTGTGAGGACAAAGAGAGGGGGAGTTATATTTTTCTTCTACAGAATCTGAATGGCGAGGTTATCATTGTTCTTCCTTTTCTCTTCATCATTTCTCTCATCCAAACTAGAAGCTAAAGGTGTCATCTTGTTGTTTTGGGTTGTGAATCACGTTTGAGGTGTTGAGAGAAAGTTATAGAGCTTAAAAAGATCTACGAAATAAGAGAAAGAAGTTGGAATCTCATCAAAAAGGCATGGTAAGAAAAAAACTTGAAGGAAGAGGAGAACATGGTTGTTGTTGTTTAGCTTGAAGTTGGTACCCCTCTAACTCTTCTTTACATCAAATATTAGTAGGTTGCATTACTTATAGTAAGAATGCATGATTTTGTTGATACCTTTAATGGTGATTTTTATACCAAATGTTTAATGGTTTAAAATTGATTAGAAACCCACCTAAATATCTTTAATAATGAGTATGAATGTGTTGGAATCGAATGAATAAGTTTTAGAGAGTGTTACTACATGCATACAATTTAAAAATAAACTACTACGTAACTAAATGGAGAAATCAATCAACTTATTAAATTTAAATCAATCAATCACTATTATTTTAAAATTACATAAATAAATAAATAAATGTATTAAATTAAATTTAAATAAATAAATAAATCACCCTTAATTAAAATTATATGTTTAAATAACTAAATTAACTTATTAAATTAAATTTAAAAATATAAACTACTATGCATGCAATTAAACTCTAAAAAGTTAAAATAAGTAATACGCATCATGTACTTACTATATTAAAATACTCAAAAATTTAAAATATATTATAATAATATTGAAATTATATTAATCATCCATACTAAATTCAAAATAAAAATCACATTTTCTTACTATTTATAATAATAATATGACTAATGAACTTAAATTAAAAATTAAAATACACATATAATTATTATATTTTCTCAAATATTCAAACATCAAAAATTAAAAAGTATTATTTTTATATTCTATAATAATAAAATATGACATACAATTTAAAAATTAAAAATAAATCTAATAAACTTAAATTAAACAATAAAATACACATATACTTACTCAATTTTCTCATAATTTTCTCCAAACATAAATATTAATTTTTTTATTAATTAAACTATAACATAAAATTTTAAATTTTAAATAAAAATTAATTAAATAATAATATTACTAAATTAAAAGAATACACATAATATTTTTTTTCAAGTCTTCTTTCTCCTTCTACTCTATCGACTCAAAAAAATAATAAAATTTAAATGAACAAATATATATATATATATGATACTTAATATAAAATAATTTCGATTAATTCGATTAATTAATCAATTTTGATCTGAATTAATTAATAACCAAATTTCTTTAAAAAATTAATTGTTAACCGAACTTATCTAAAATTAATCTATCGAATTAATCAAAATAATTTTAGTTCGGTGATTAGTTCGATTAAAACTGAATAATACACACCCCTATTCTCAATGCATCATGCATGCACAATGCACTACCACATTAAAGTGGCTGCAAGGAGAAGAAATTATATCTTGGATCTTTTTTTTTCCACGTCATCCGTGATCTCGTCCATTAAAATTTAATTAATTATTTTTTTATGTCATTAATCCATTTATAATTAACTTTTTTATAACCACTCACTCTCTATTAACATGACATTAAAAAATTAAAATTCATCCTTAATAAAAATGACATAAAAAAAATTAAATCATTGAATTTTAGTAGATAAGACCACAAATGATGTGGTAAAAAAGATTTACAGTATAATTTTTCGTACAAGGAGGCATCGTCTATGAACAATGTCCACTCCGACTCGTTGCGCACCACATGGCACAATTAGGGATGCTTATTGAGTAAGTTGATCACAAGTTGCGCAGTGCTCGACTCGTGCTCGTTAAAAAAATTATTGTTCGACTCGACTCGTTGCTCGTTAAAATTATGCTCGACTTGTGCTCATTAAAATATTTTATTGCTCAACTCGACTCATTACTCGTTAAGCTCGACTTATTGTTCATTAAGCTCACTAAAAAATATCTTATATTAACTAAAAGTAAAATTTAATAATACTATGAGATTTAATATTAACATAAATTAATAAATTTAACCAAAAGTATCAAAAGTATATGGAATATTTTCAAAATCTAAATTCAAAAGTAACAATCCATAAATACATCAAACTAGCATATTAAAATTAAAGTAATAATTCGTAAATTAATAATTATTATTGGCATAAAGATAAATTTAACCCTTAATATTTATAGTTTTTATCATTTTGACCCTAATTCTTTATTTGGGATAAATTTAGCCCTTATCTTAAGCTTTTTTGACAAATATCTCATTTTTTAACTATAATGATGATTGTACCGTTAAAAATTTAATAATAATGATATATAGTAAATATGTGATAATATATTTTAAATGATATGACATCTAACCTATCAAATACATACATATAAAATATAATTTTATTCCAATATAAAATATAAAATAATTAAAATTCAAGTAAAATATTAAAACTTAATTAAATCTAAAATATTTTGGCCGTTAAACCTTAAATAAATTTACTACTCTATTTTTTTAATGTAATTTTGGCTTTTTTAAATTTAATTAAAATTCAAAACCTAAAACCTTAAATTTATTACTTTTAAATTTAAATCTTAAACTATAAATGAAAACCCTAAACTTTCAATTTAGATTAAATACTAAAATACCTAAATTCTAAATTAAAATAACAAAAAATCAATTGATTAGTATCCAAATCCCTTACCTTTGATTTATCGATAGTAATCTTTACAAAATTCTTCCTTTTCAGATTGTGTTCATATTTTTTTTAGATAGGATTTTGATTCTATTGTAGTTAGGGTTGAGAATTTTTAATATTCTTTTGTTTTAGATTTAATTAATTTTTAATATTTTATTTAAATTTTAATTGTTTTATATTTTATATTAGAATAAAATTTTATTCCATGTGTATGTATTTGATAGCTTAGATGTCATGTCATTTAAAATATATTATCATAAGTTACCATCGTTAAATTTTTAACGGCCTAGTCATTATGTTAGTTAAAAAATGAGATATTTGTCAAAAATACATAGGTTAAGGGCTAAATTTATCTCAAAAAAAGAATAACGGCCAAAATAATAAAAAATTTAAACGTTAAGGGTTAAAATTATCTTTATGCCATTATTATTTAGATTTGTTTTTTGAATGAAATAATTTTAAAGTAATTACTAAAGAACATTTTAAAAAATTAACGAGTTTCTCGTGAACTTATCGAGTCGAGTTAGACTTTCTTCGATTCAACTTGTTAAAGTCTCGAGTCGAGTCAATCCAAATCGAGTATTTATCAAGTTTTGACCAAGTCGAGTTCGAACAGCTCACGAGCTGCTCAACTCGTTAAACACCCCTAGGTACAATAGTCACTATACCCGACGCTATCATCTTCAAATTAACTTTTTTATTCGAATTAATCTAATTATTTTTTATATTCGATGGAAAATAGCGTCATCTTTAAAATCACTATAAGAATATAATATTTTAAAAAATAAATGAATTTTATCATATTTTAAGAAAAATTAAAGATAATATTTTTTTATCTTTCTTTCTTTTTTAAAAAATAAGAAAAATATAAAACAGATTTATATTATAAATTAATAACACAAGTAGACTTGTCCAGACAAGTATTTGAAAACCAGGAAAAATATAAATAATTTCAAAATCAGTTATATTAAATTAACTAACAAATATTAACAATTGGTTGATACGGTATAATGAAGCATTAAATCTTTAAATAAGATTAATAGTTTATTCATGATGTTATAAATAAAGAAAGTGAGGTTAAAATGATCATACTTTTATTGAAATTTTATAATAATTTATCTAGATTAAATTAATAATTTAAAATCGATAATTAAAAAAATAATTTAAATGTATGCAATAGTAGGGGTGGACAAGATCGAGTACCCAACCAATTTGATTAGAATTGGTCTCTGTTCTAGTAATCATCGGTTACTGAAAATTGGAACTAATCTCCGGTCCCGATCATATCGGGTCTTAAATTTTAGAAACTGATCTCATTACTAGTGGAAATCGGTTTTAATTAATTTAGTATTTAAAAAATTAAGCAATAGAAGAAAAAAATTTAACTACCAATAATAATATTAAATAATAAAATTAAAATATTGTAGGCTTAAAAATAAAGTTTTAAAATGAGTCATACTCATAATATTAATATATAAAGAGAAAGTTTGATAAGAACATTATCTATAACAAGTAAAAAAGTCAATATCGGGTACTTAGTATTGGCTTCGGTTCTATTGGATACCCACTGGGTACTAGGTCTAGAAAATCAAGATCCAGTCTCGATCCCGATTATAATTGGTTCTTAAATTTTGGATCCAATCCTAATCTCACCAGTATTAATTTCGAGTAAAAATCTACCGAGTCTAACCGAGTTCGGGACCGGTAATTAAGTTTTTTTTCCACCTTATGCAACAGTTAGACTAGTCTTAGCTTGGTCGGATTTTAGTATGGTAAAGAACTTTAATTACTATTTATTAATTAAAGATTATTTTTATTTAAATTCAAGTATAAAAATATTAATATTTTTAAATTCAAATTTAGAGAAAATAAAATAAATACGAAAATAAAATTTTCAAACTGCAACCTGCTGTCCTGCTCCGACCCCATTCAATTCAAGAACATATGTCAGCAAAAAGTCGATTTACGGGTTAAGTATACCCATAGTCAATAAATTTTAAAAAATGATAATTTTAGTCATTAATCTTTAAAAAATTATAAATTAATCATTAAATTTATCTAACTTGTTACAAAAAGTGGTTGCTAAACGTTACGAAATAGTTAATAATTCGCAAAATTTAATAATTATTTTGTAACAATCAAATGAGGGTAAAGATTTTAAATCTATTCGAATAAGAGACTGAGTTAAAGGCCTAATATTTTTTAATATATTCGATTAATAGTTGATATTATTTTTGATATAGTAATAATTGTAACCTCTGATATTTATCTTTTTATCTTTTGACCGATTCTTTTTATTACTTTGACCTTCGATCATCAATATTTACTTAAATTAATATTATTATTTAGATAAAAAAATTATCCGACCGTTAAAATTTTAATAACACTAATGCGACAACTCATGTAATAGTCAAGCTATAATGATGGAATAATATATATTTTTTAAAAAAATTATTAGCTTCTAAAAATTTAAATATTTTTATATAATTTTAATTTTTTTCTTAAATATATAAAAATTGTTAGGTAGACTATCACATTAATATTATTAAAATTTAACAATACATCTATATTTTTATTAAAACTAATAATTTAACAACATATTTTTATCCTTGATTATAAGACAGTATATGATCATAAATATTTTTTTTAAAATAATATAGACACATTAAGAATAAAGCGATTTGAACTAAGGTCTATTTGGATTAGGAAATAGGGATGATAGATAGATAGATATAATTTTATAGATTTTACGCTGCACCTACCAACAAGGATAAGTGTGAATTTAGTGAGTAATAGGTTGGTTTGAATGTAGAACTTATACATGTCATGTATAATGGTTATACATGTTATGTATAGTGGGTAGATGATGTAAAAACTATACATGTCATGTATAATGATTTAGACCTTACTCGCATTTATCCGTTCGTTAATTACCCACATATTAATTATAGACCATTATAAATTTAAGAATAAATTTACAACCTATTATGTAAAATTAAAATTTTAAAAGACATGCCTTATAATTTAACTAAATCTTAGAGTATAAACATTTTTTACACAGTTGTCTATCATCATTAGGTAATTGGACATAGTTAAATTTATACTTATTTATATACACTATATATTTGATCAATTAATAAAATATAAAAATTTTACTCTTCTTTATATAAGTTTATAATTTATTTTTATATAATTTAATATTAGTGATCAGTTGTTAAGTGAGTATAGGCAAATACGAGTTGAATGGTGGGCATCCAGCTACGAATTGTTTATGCATCCCTATTTATATGAATATTAAATCTAAATTAATTGTCAATAAATTAAATTATAGTATTTATATAAAATCCAATAGCTAAATTTATACTAACTCAACTAAAAAAACAATGAATTCGATTCTTTTTCAAACAATTTGCTAATGCTATGCACATATATAATTGTATTCGAAGTTCAAAGGGAACTCCTAGCAGTGTAGCATGGGAGGCATCTGAATTTCTGGTTTCTTGGTGAATGTGTAAGAACCCAAGTTTCTTCATTGCATTAAATTCCTTCAGAAATAAAAGCAGAGCACTAGGAAACAAACAGAATCCCATTTAGGCAGTTCTAGTCATCACCCTCAAAAGCAATGCTGTTGAGCTTCTTCTTTGAAACTTTTAGGTGGGATTTCTCTTCTGTTTTTTGATTTTATGGTTAGGGTTCTTACTTGTTTTTTTGTTTAGAGTTGAAACAAGGCTTGGCATTGATATTTTGGGTGATTTTGGGGAAGAAGGGAGAGAAAGGTATTTGTAATGGCTGCTCTTAGACTTGGCTCACTTCCACCAGCAACATTAACAACAATTACAGTCACAAAGAAATGTGAAAGATTCAATGGCGGAGTTAAGGTGGTCAGCGATGGTGGTGGTGACAATGGGTTCCCTCCATTTCTTCCTAAAGAGGTTGAGAAAATCAAAGACCCTTTTGCTAGAAAGTTAGCTAGGAGAATAAAGAGGCTCCCTGTTCAGGTTTTTTTATTTTACTGTTTATAATGTTGTGTTTTTCTCTTTGTTTTCCTTTAATCTCTTGATTTGACAAATATGAGATTGCTGGTGGATGTGATGGGCGGGGGGGGGGGGGGGGGGTAAATGTATTTTGATTAATGTGTAGATTTTTTGGTTGGTCAAATTTTAGATAAAATCAATGTTGTTTAAGTGATTTGAGAATTGGGATAAAAGAACTGTTCTTGATTAGAAATTTTCCTTTGAATGGTGGTTTCTATTAGATGATTATTAGGTTTATGTTGGGATCTATTCTGTTGTTCATAGGTAGTCTGGTGTAGAACTATGTTACCTGGACTGGGGTTGGAGTGTGGGATACGCATATGTGTCCGACACGATGAAAACTTTCCAAGTTTTAATGTGTGAATCGAGTTCATATCTCTACTTCTATGTGTCTGACATGAGTACTTCAAATGAAAAATCAGAACAACATAGGTGTAGAATTTACTCTTTGGATCTTCCATTAGCCTTTGAAAATTGAAACTAATGCCAATGTTGTTCTCACATTGCAGATTGAGTGTTCTGAAAGTTATATAATGAGTAGTTGTGTACAACCGCTCGTACAAACCGATGCCAATCCGGTTGTTCTTCTCCATTGCTTTGACAGGTTAGTAGCATTTCAATTTCAAGTAAATATGCTACCCTGCTCTGCACTGAACTTGCTTCCATATGTTGTTGTTCCTTAGTTCTTGTTTAGAATGGAGGCGTGCATACCCGTTGCTAGAAGAATCTGGTTTGGAGGCATGGGCCCTCGATGTTCTCGGATGGGGTTTCTCTGATTTAGGTTCATCTTCTCATCTTAACACTATCTCATGCGGATTTGTCTTTACTCCTATTTTCTCTTAACGCCGGCTTTGATTATGATTCATGTTTATATTTTCCCCCTTACTAGGAAGGCTTCCACCATGTAATGTAGCATCAAAGCGTTACCACCTTTATCAGGTATATATGTTGAATTCTGGTGTTCTCAAAAATTTTCCATGCTCTTTAGTCATTCAGTTGTCTTATGCCGTGTATAAGTAAACATTGCATGCATGATTGTTTATGAATTGTTGTTTCGAGCTTGCGATATGTGGATGAGAGCATGCATTATACATCGGTTGATGAAGATCATTTAGATCAAGTACTTGAATTTATATTGTTCTTGATTGTTTTAGCTTTGGAAGTCCTACATCAAAAGGCCAATGGTTTTAGTTGGACCGAGTCTCGGTGCTGCTGTTGCAATAGACTTTGTGGTAAATTATCCCGAAGCTGTAAGTCTCTCCCTTATGCCTTCTCTGGTTAATTATAAATATTTGGTCTGAAAAAATTAGTTGTTGCTTGAAGTTTCATGTCCAACACATATTCAGACATGGGGTGTAGGGTTTTGACCTTCCAAGTATCTCAGAATACATGGAAAAATATGAAAATATTGAGCAAATTCCTGTTGAACGTATATTCATATCCGGCACTTACACCCGAGTCTGAGTAACAAAGCTTCTGGCAAATGTCACATGGTTTCTATTAAAAGGAAATTCTAAGAAAAGTCCATGGGAAAGAACTTGGTATCAGGTGCAAATAAGTAGTTCTTGTCCAACCATCTGATCTTTTCTGCTATTGCTAATGTGGCTCCAGAATGGAGTATATGAACTTGAAATTATACCGACATACCGGACATCCATCTTTATTTGAAATGGTAGAGTAACAGTCGGAAATGGATTGACCCGGGAGTCATATTAGAATACCTTACTCTTGCCTTTCAACAACGCTCACCTGGGGTTTGGGTACTCGGCCTTTCTATTTTCGTGCTAAAAGATAATATTTTTCAATATCTCAGGTTGAAAAGTTGGTTTTAATCAATCCAAGTGTTTATGCAGAAGGCACAGGAAGCCTTGCAAAGTTACCAAAAGTGGTAGCTTATGCTGGGGTAAGGTTTCCTATACGTTGCATAATCAGATGTTTCAGATTAGCTCGTTTTTTTATTCTATCCGAGAGCTTAATACTAATTATCATCGTAATTCTTATGGAATAGGTTTCTTTACTAAAAACATTCCCTTTGCGACTTTATGCAAATCTATTAGCTTTCAATGACATGCCATTATCCAAGAGCGTAGATTGGACAAATGTAAGTTTTAAGCTCAGACTTGCTTCATTCCTTTCATTGCTGACTACTATATAAACGCTGAGATTTTAATGTACTTATTTTGGTTCGGATTTTTGGTTTATATGTATAAGAGCTAAACTCGATTTTTGGTTTCGGACGACAACCTAGGTTGGCCGGCTACATTGCCATATGCCTTGGTGGAAAGATGCAACTGTTAATTTCATGGTTAGTGGAGGCTACAATGTAGTGTCCCAAATAAAGCAGGTACATGATGAAAGTTTTTCTTGCATGTGTGCTTAAAGCGTGAACATTGGTCCATATAAGTTGAGTCAACACTGTGAAACCCCCTCGATTTCGAAATGTCGAGTCTAACTCAAAGAAAAACTTGACAAACTCGAGGCTATGGCTTGACTTGATCTAATGGATCCGGTCCACAGCCGTGGTAGTATTGGGGGAATACATTCATCATGATGCAACTCAACATAATATAGGGTTGTCTGAAGTTGAGATTAGAAAGGTTGATTTTTTGTTGTATTGTTCTGTCTGAATTCTGTCTGTAGGTGAAGCAGAAAACACTGATCATCTGTGGCGAGAACGATAAGATCGTCAGCAACCAACTTGCGATGGTGAGTTCGCGGCATTTTCGACGATTATTTATGAAATCGAACTTTATGTTTGTGTTACCTCGTACCAATGTCTGGTCTGTAGAGCTGCTTATTGAACATGAATTCTTTCATGTATCTTCTTCTTGTTTACCTTGTAACATCTGATTCATTTTCTTGACATGTTTGAAGAGACTGCTTTTCGAGCTTCCGAACGCAAGTATGCAACGAGTGCCGGCCAGCGGTCACCTTACTCATGTTGATAAGCCTCGTCGTGTTGTCAAGTTGATTGCGGATTTCGCTCGAGCCAAATGACTCCGAGACTTGAAACGATTGCACAAATTTACAGAAGGCAGATGCTTTACTATCACCATTAGTTTTGTTTTTTTTTTCAGTTTCAGTAATAACACAATTGTGGAGTATTCTATGTATTCTTAGTTAGCTTTAGATATATTGTATATATTATTTTTATATTAAAAAAAGGAACAAATTGGGTAAGCCTTGAACAAGACACTGAAGCTTTCTTGTGATGCTCCCGGAGTAGTAAGATGAAACAAATTGGTATCTTATTTTTTTTTTATATATATATATATTTTGAAACATAATTTACAAAAAAATAAATTTACATAATTATTTTTCTTAACTTAACTCAAAAATAGGTGTTTAAATTATATTTTTTAATAGTGTTTAATGCTTTTTTTATTAAAATATGTATATAAAATTTCATCACGTTAATATTTTAAGGCAATTCCGTTAAAATATCGTTTAACTTAAAAATAAGCGTATAAACTATATATTTTTTTTCTAAAATAAATGATTAAGTTTTTTTTAGCTAAAATAGATGTTTAAAATTTTATTATGTTAGTTTTTTAAGGTATCGATAGTCTTGTCGGATCTCGTCGTTGTCTGAGATCACCACTCATTTCACTCAACCACCCATCATCGATAACCAACGAGAGACATACAATCGGACGTTGAACGATTAGAGCATTTTGTGTTCGTTGTTCAATGTATGATTAAAATCCCTCCCTGTGATTATTGATGATAGATGGTTAGAGAAAATCGACGGTGACCTAAGAGGATGGCGACAATGAGGTTTGACAAGGTTATCAACGGTGGTAGTGACACCAATTTTGGTATTAAGGATTGAGATTTTAAAGATTTTGGTACTATTTTATAATTTTTAAAAGTTTTAAAAAATTATTAATTTTTTTAATTTTTAAAATAAAAAATAAAAGTCACATGTCAATTTATTATTGGATGATAAATTTTTTAATGGTATTACCTTAAAACACTAACGAAATAAAATTTTAACACTTATTTCAACTAAAATACATTAAACATCTATCTAAATATATATATAATTTAAACATTTATTTATAAATTAAACCATTTTTTAAAATTTAAAATAACACTTTATATTTTAAACTCTGGTGCGTTTGGTTCACCGAATGTAAGATTACTGTTGGGAATAAGATTACCGAAATGTTGTATTACTTACCCCATTACTGGGAATGTTGTATTATCTTGTTTGGTTTGTTTGACAGGAATGTTGTAATATTATAATAAGGAATATAAGATAATAACAATATATGTTTTATCAATTATCCAAATTAAATTCTTAATATTAAAGTCAAAACATTTACATAAGAATTCATAAAATATTTTATCATTTTTAAAAAAGATTAGTTTTTTATTTATTTATTATTTAATGTTTATATTTGGATTATTTCTAAAATTAGACTTGTTATTTCTTTACCTTTCGTTTTTCTTTCTTTTTATTATTTAATTAAGAAAACTCCTAAATAGAATGTATAAAATTATCTAGACGAAGCTTTAATAAATTTGAAGGAATATCATTAAATAATCCTAATGGATCAAGCAACTTTATCAAACTTCATAAATTTAAAAAAATATCGTTAAATTATATATTTTATATTATATTTGTTCAGAATATATAATTTATTTTATAAAAAAAATCTATAGATTTATATTTTTTTTCGAAATATCTATTTATTTATTATTCTATGTTTTAACTTCATATCTAATTCAATATGTATTTATATGTAATTATATCTTATTTAATAATTCAAAATAGTAAATTAACCTAAAAAAAAGACGTGATTAAAATGTTTCTATTTTATCAAGGGTGTATCTATCCAAAATACCCGGAATCCACAAATCCCTAAAAAAGCAAGAAAATAGGATTCCAAGAATAAACACAAAAACACGTTACTGTTGGTAATCATCTATTCCGAATTGATGAAAATAAGAACAAACCGAAATAAAATTCTGGAATGTTGCATAAATCCTAAGAATATTGTATTCCGTGATTCAAACGCAATGTAAATCTCGTATATGTAATCGGTGGATGAATTTCCTAACCTTAATTAGGTTCCAATTTTACGTCAAATCTTTAAATGAATTCTGGGCTGAAAGTTTCATGAAATTGTAAAAAAGCCCCCCAAAGTTTCTAAAAGTACAAATTGGCCTAAGAACTGAAATTTACAAATTTACCCTTAGAGTTTTACATATTTAACAGTGTAGTCATGATGTTTTAAATAATTATACTAATTCTCAATACTTTTGAATATTATAAAGTTGACTCTAAGCTTTCAAAATATATATATATATACAAATTAGCATATGAACATCCAAAACTTACAATTCTAATCCAAAAATCAAGGATTTTCATAATTTAGTTCCTAGTTCAATTTTAAAAAAGAGGCTCTTATGTTTCTAAAATTTATAAATTAATCCCCAAAATTATAATTTTTACAATTTGGTCTTAAATACCAAAATTTTAATTTAACAAATTATTTCAAAATAATTCAAAATTTTAATCCAAATTTTGGTTTGTGATGGTTTCCGATAATGATAGATTAATGCTTAAGCCCTAAAATAAAACTTTAGTCTTTATTTTTTAGTTTTAACTTAAAAAAAATATAATGTTTGATTGAATAATTATTTTAATTTTTATATTTTTAAAGTATTTTAGCCCTTAATGTTTTATTTTTAAGCCGAAATGGTTATTTCGTTGATGAAAACTGTTAGCGAACTAACGATAAATAACTTAAAACGATGTGACAAATATACATGACAATATACTCTAACATAGCAATGACATATAAATAATGGTGTTGACTTGATATAATACCATATAAGTCAAAAAAATAATTTATAAAATTATATAAAATATAAAATTATTTTTTTATTGGTATGTCATTTCTATTAAGTTATTTCAAGATATTTATTGATAATAGACTGACAATTTTCGTACCTAAAAGACTATTTTAACCTACACTAAAACATTACAAAGTTAATGTACTTAAAAAAATATAAATCAAAATAATTATTCAGTCAAACGGATATTTTTTGATATTACGTTTTTTAAATGACTCAGTCTTTTTGAAAGATTTGATATTGAAATTTAGCTCAAGAAAATAAATAAGGTTTAAAATGGCAATAAATATAAAACCTAAGGACTAAATTTATCATTATGCCAAAAGCTTTTTTTAATACCTGTAAGGGCGTAAGGCTACCTAGCCTCTTCATCCCCGCCGCTAACCCTATTTGAAACACCCTGTGTTTCATGTCTCTTTTTTCTCTGAATTAAACAATCCCCCACCAAAAAATGGAACTCGAGAGCGAAACCAATGGAGCCAATTCAAGGAGGATCCAAGTCAGATTTGTAACCAAGTTAAAAGCTCTATATAAAGTTCCCAATACAGCCATTGCCATCCCTTCCAACCTCCATCGCTTAGGCCTTTCCTCCATTGTTAACAAGCTTCTTCAAGCTGGTAATCTTTTTTATATATATAACCATTGAGATTACTTGTGGGATTTTGTTGTATTTTCGTTTTGGAATGTTGGATTTTTGTTTCAAATAGATATTAAGTGTTTTCTGAATTCAGGTTGGCTATTTTTGTTATAATTTGATATGGGTTTTTCTTGGATTTTCGTAATTTGATGGACTTACCTCATTATTCAAGCTAATACGAGTATGTATATTTCTGGGTAATTTAATGTTTCCTGGTTTCTTTAGGAATTTTTTTTTTTTTTTTACTTGGTAATTTTTAATTTCTAAACTCCTTGAAGTGGTAATGTATTTATTTAGATGCTTACTATTCGATTGGTTCAGTTTTCTCTTGGTTCGAATGATGTTCAGTTCCATGATTTTTTGTACTTATTTTAAAATTAATTATGGGTATTACTTAATACAGGGCAGGTGACTTTAGATTTTAGAACTGTTTGTATAATTCATTTAATGGTTTTCTGGTTAAATTATTATTTCTTTCTATAACTAAGTTGGATATTGTGTGGCTATGAGCAGTGAATTCTGAGTGGAAAACTGAGCCCTTTGATTTCCTGATCGATGGAGAGCTCGTGCGGATGCCGCTTGAGGAGTTTCTTCTTGCCAAGGGAATTTCTGCGGTACTATTCTATCTTTAATCTCTTTTATGTTTGCAATTTGCTTTGTGTGAGTTTTAAATGGTAGAAAAGAATCTGTTAAAACAACTAATGAGAATGTACAATTGCTATATTTTAGTCCTTATCAAACATGTATAGTTATCTCTCCTGGTCGTTTCTTGTAAAAAATAATTTTTTTGGTCATATTTATAATTAGTGGTGTAACCGGATTTGCATTGCCAATGCTCCTAATGAGGGTACTAATGCTAAAGAATTTCTGATGTATGAAATTTGAGAAGATTTATGTTAGCTTTTATCAAACCCTTAATTTCTTGCATGAAATTTTGCAGGAAAAAACTTTGGAAATTGAATACATAAGAGCTGTTGCCCCTCGAAAAGAGGAGGAGCCTTGTCTGCATGATGATTGGGTCAGTGCAGTGGATGCTTCCAGTCCTAAGTAAGCTTTCCAGGATGTAACCGTTGCACATGTGCTTCATTTTGCATTTGCTGAACATTACTGTTGTTGTGGGTGTTAATCTTTTTTATTAAGCGATATTACATCACTTTGATTTGGTTGGCTTTACCCTTATTTCTTAACACTGCTTAGTAAAACATTGTTTTGCAGCTTCATTTTAACTGGTTGCTATGATGGCTTGGGAAGGTGAACAGACTTTCTTCTCGTCTGATTCTTTTACTTCTAATTTATTTTTCTTTTTTTTGCTCTATGGACATCTTATTCGTAGCCCCTGGGGTTTTAATCGACAGAATCATGTTTTAATTTATCTATGGAATTTCCTTCAGGGTATGGAAACAAGCGGGACGGTGTACACATATACTAGAAGGACACAGTGGTGCAGTTTCTTCTGTTAGTATCATTAACTCAGAAGGTTAGGGCTAGTAGTGATCATCTTAACAAAAGCCATTGATATTGATTAAGCATTTTATGTAATAAATGTATCAGCATGCTATCGCTTTCTTCTGATTTTAATGGATAACTCCAAGTCTACTCCATGCATCATCCTTTCTGTTTTGGTTTGAAGGATATACAGTTTTCTGTGGTGTCTCTTTATGCTTAATCCTAGATCATTCTCTCTATGCAGGGACAGGTAGTGCTACAGTAGCCACTGCTTCAAAAGATCAAACTCTAAGGCTCTGGAAGGTAATTACGGAAAATGAATTTGTTTCGAAGTGGAAAAATAAGTACTAATTGTTACATTTTCCCTGTAAAAGTTTGATGCAGAGGACACTAGTGACCAACCTGCAAGACTAAGAGCATTCAAGATATTGCGTGGGCATACTGCATCTGTTCACAGCGTTGCTGCGAAGACTTCAGGAGACATGGTATAGGCTATTCTTCGAACTGTATATTTTTCTTTATTATATTGTGATAATGTTGATTTCTAACATCAGGGTTGTTGCCTTTGTCTCTTTACTTGATATAGGTTTGCTCGGGTTCTTGGGATTGCACCATCAATTTATGGCGTACAAATGGCTCTGATATAGATGGGGATACGGTTTCAATCAAGAAAAGGAAAGTGAATAATAAAGATGAAGAATCTCAATCAGAGGTATGCCATCCTTTTCGTTTGGCCCCTCTCCGTTTGGATTTTCTGGTAGTCGATTTATTTACCATCATGCATAAGAGCTTCGTTGAGTAGTTTCCTTGCTTTGTTAAAACTCTTTGAAAGAAAAACTAGAACATTCACTTTTCTATGAAGCTATGAGCGTCAATGATAATTGATAAGTTTAACAAAATCTCCAATCTAGGCCTTTCTTACTCTTAAAATGGTAGAATTTGGATGCTTATTGATCGTTATGGTTAGTTTAGATGATTCTCTCTGAAATTTTTGACATAGCAATTCCATTCTAAAGAATGTTGTGTATTTATTAACACGTGTTGGCTTTTCTGATATAAATTTTGAAATTTCCACCTGTTTTCTTCTACATCCTTCATGTTTTGTGCAGGGAGAGGCAGTGTCTACACTAGTGGGCCATACACAGTGCGTGTCATGTGTGGTTTGGCCTCAACATGAGACAATTTATTCTGCTTCATGGGATCACTCTGTTAGAAAATGGGATGTTGAGACAGGCAAAGATTTGTCTGATATAGTATGAATCTCTCTCCCCCTCTCTACATGGTTATATTTGCATGGACTTGCATTCTAGTTATTATGACGGGAAGTATATTTTATGCTTCTTTTATCTTATCTTGCATTGTTTAAGTGCTTAAATGTACCCTTTTAATGTATTTTTGTTTATCTGAAAAATAAAAAGAAAGATGGAAGTACTATTTTCATAGGTTGTTTTTCGTTTTCCTCACTTCCTCAACCCGTTTACTCTTTTTTGCTTTCATATTCTTTTCACCAGTTGCACCCCCCTTTTACCCCATTTAACTGTTTCTATACTCTTTCCTTCTATGCTGCATTCCTGCCTTCCTATCCCGAGAGACTGGCTTCATTTAATGTCTATGTTGCTTTGACTCTTCTTTTTTCTTTTATTGAAATACCTGTGTATGACACATTTTAAGATATGGGTCTCATATAACCCTCCAACGGTGCTTGAATACAAGTTTGAACATAGTTGAAATACCTGTGTATGACACATTTTATTGAGAACTAAGATATTGTTTTGAACATACTTGTAGCTGAAACTCACATCCAAATTTGAGTTGCATAGTTTTACTTCACACCTGTTAGTCAAATTTGAGCAACCATTGCTTTTAGTATTTGGCTTGACATTGAATCATCCTCGACATACATGCTAGGTGCAAATGCAATTATGTTTGATTCCTCTGTTTCCCTATTTTCTTTTCTTTGGAAAGTTTAAGGTAGAAAACACCCCCCCCCCCCCCCCAAAGTTTGAATGTACCATCCTCTCTCTTGTACAGTTCTGTGGCAAAGTCCTCAACTGCATTGATGTAGGAGGTGAAGGGTCGGCTCTCATTGCTGCAGGTGGTTCCGATCCAATTCTTAGAATATGGGATCCTCGAAAGCCAGGTCCGTTTTTTTTAATTTGGTCTATAATATTATGCTTTTCTTCTTCCTCTCTTTCTTACCAGTTGTTGCACAACCATGAATTTTCCATCTCACTTCAAACGTTTTTACTCTTGAAGGAACATCTGCACCTGTGTTTCAGTTCTCTTCACATAGTTCTTGGATTTCGGCTTGCAAGTGGCACAATTGGTCATCTGTTCATTTACTTTCATCATCCTATGATGGGAAAGTAATGTTGTGGGATCTAAGAACAGCGGTATTGTATCATATTTTCTTTATTCTCACGATTCTAGCTATATATTACATACCAAGCCGGTTGCCACCATTTGTTTATCTGAGTATCTTTTTGACTAATACTCTTTTCATGTGGCAGTTTCCTCTTGCTATCATCAATTCGCACAAAGACAAGGTATGATCCTAGTCTTTGTCACTTAATGCTTTTGATGTACCCTACAAGAAAACATTTATAAAATCCCCTATTAATGTTGTGTTGTGGCCTGGCTGCATTTTTAGGTTTTATGTGCAGATTGGTGGAAGGGTGACTGTGTGGTAAGCGGTGGGGCTGATGCACAGCTCCATATTTCCTCAGACCTCTCTATCCAGTGAGGTAAAGTTTAGCTTCATGTCCTTTTTTATGTTCATCAACCATTTTGCATTATCTGCTAGAATGTGAATAAGACTTGGCTTTTTGCCTTTGTTCGATCAATGAACTTCTAAATGCTAAATTACCGGACTGGAGGTTGAACATGTTTGACCTCTGGCACACCACTCCAACCGGGTGGAGTTTGGTGGTTTGATGTTTTCTTGAGTTTTTAATGTTTAAATACTTTTAAACACTTTTTTAAGCATTACTTTCTCCGATGTTGATGTCTACATTTGTTTCATTGATCATGATACCGTGAAGTTAACTTTTCCTTTTCTTGCTAAAGAACATGACATACTCGAGTTCGGAGCTGAGACCGGGGCCGGGTGAAATTGGTATTAAGTGTGAGGTTTAGCCATTAAAGGATGATTGTCATTGTATCAAATGCCAACCAATTTTGTTCTGCGGATTTTAAAGATACGTAAACTCCCAGCATTTCTTTGACAGGTTTAACTTACAAAGGATCATGTTCTATTTGTTTCTATTATCGTTTGTTTGCTAAGAACACTGTTTATGTTGTACTTTGGTTAAAGTTCATTGGAGATAAGATGATAACTTTATGTTATTCAGATTTAGGTGTCTGGATACGAGTTTATGTCCGACATGGATATGTTTATAGGGTTAGCAAAAACCTTTGTTGTCCGACCTAGTTCGGTTCTAGTCTTCCATCCCTCTCTAATCTTCTCAGATGAAGAAGTGGTAATAAGTATAGGTTACATTCACTAAGAACAATATGAAAAGACAATGTCCTCTCCACCGGCTGCTTCCTCCATCTCCAATGAAAGAAGATGCAGGTGATGGGATTTGCCTCCTTGGGCTCGGATCGTCGGAAGCAGCCGGGGATAGTAGAGGAGCTTATTTTCAACATGAATGGATCAGAAAGGAAGATATACTCTTGGTGTTGGGATTAAGCATTCCAAAGTTTTGATGGAGTTATTGATCTAGATGGGGAGATCATTGATCTCTATATGTTCAATTGTTTGGTTGCTCTGCAACTCGAGCAGGGGTGGAAATAGAAATTTATTATAAAGTAGACTAAAATATATATTTTAAAATTTTCTTGATTAATGGGAAAAAAATGATTTGTTTTAAATAATTGTATATTTTTAAAAAAAATTATCTCTATTTAATATATAAAAATAATAATTGGCGGGAATCAAGTACCCCTAACCCCCTTAGTTTCGCTCATGAACTCGAGCTAGGAACCTGAACCCGCAGCAATTGAAATAGCTTCTAAAATTAAACCCATAGGCTCATTGTTGGCGCCACCAACCTCAAAATCAGATGGTACAATATCTAGTGACCGGAAATGGTTGATATAACGAACGGAAGAAGCAATGCATACTGACGTAAACATTTAATCGATTTGAATAAAAGAAATTAATTAAATTAAAAAATATATTTTATAATTAAAATTTTATTTAATTTTTTTGAGTTAAATTTAATTGTTTGAATTTCTGTTCATGTGAATAAGCATAGGCTTGATTGAACAGTAAAACGTTAGAGTTGCCAACACAAAAGATAGAATAAATCCTTAGACGTTTGATAAGGGATGGAGTAACGAGCAAAACCAACAATTTTATAAGTTATTTCACTGAATAAATCTAAATGCATCGAAAAACAATCTTAAAAAAAAAATATTGAATGATCATTGATAATTGTACATCAGAATCGAACATCGGGAGAAACTTCACACAAATATAAATTTATCACAAAGTGTAATACCCGAATTTCGTCCGGTTATTCGAGAATAAATAAGACCACAAGTAAATAATAAATAATAATAGAGAAGTAAATAGTATTATGTATATAAATAAAATTCAAAAATAATGATAAAAATAATAATGGATAAGGTTGATAAATCGGTTACTAAAGGGGGAGTTAATATTAGTTATGAATCATGGGAAGTTGGGAGAGGTTGGCATTTTAGTATGGGACCAATTACTAATTGATGGAAACCATTTTTCATTTCAGAAAAGGTAACGGTCCATGATGGCAAGGATTGGAGGCAATTAGACCAAGAATTTTCGGCAAAGAGGGGAGGGGGAACAAGAGGCCGTCACCCATTTTGCAACAATTGGTTGCATTTTTGCTGTCGGAGCGAGAGAACAAATTGGAAGACGATTCTTTCTTGGAAAGTTTTGCATTCATGGTGTAATCACCGAAATTAGTTTGGAGAGTCGTCATCAATCCTTTTTTACGGTATGATTAGAACACAAAAAATGAGTTTACGAAACTAAAGAGGATCCGGAAGTCTTTTACACGTGGGGAAGAGCGAACACCTGTAACACCCTAAAAATCGGGTTGATAAAAACGGTTCGAATAAATATTAAATTAAATCTAATCACTTGTTAATTGGATTTTAAGTGAGGGACCAAATTGAATCAAAAAGGAATAAGAAGATTGCATGGTAAAGTTAGATTTCCCTAGACTACCCATTGTAATGAACCAAGCTTAGTATATTAAAAGGGGGCAAAAGAGTCATTTCACCTTCAATTAATGAGAAACAAAATCAGCTAATTTTTCCCTTTTTCCTCCCCATTTCACGTGAACACTAAAGAGAGGGAAAGAGAGAAAATTTTATGGGAGTTTAGAAGAATAGCTTGGGAACCTTGCATGTTGAGCAAATTCACTAGTGAAATCGAATCTAAAGGGCTCGGTAAGTATTTCTTTCTATAGTTGAAACATTGGAAGCTAAATCCTTGGATTATTGAATGTTTTGTGATATTCTCAAGTGAGATTAGGTTGTTAAAAGCTTAATCTAAAGATTGTTTTGTTTGGGTATGGTTTTAAAAGCATGAACAATTGGTTTAGGAAACTTAGATTTGCGGTTTTTGTAAATGCCATGTATGAGTTATTAGACTTGATGAATTGATGGAAAAGTGATTTAGGTGATGTTAATTTTATAATTGAAGGTTCTGGAAATTCATAGAATTGAGTTGGGAAAATAGGAATTGAATGAATAAAATGGAATTTAGCCGAAAATGCTTAGAAATGCCATTCTGGATAGCACTTTTGAGAAAATTCCCTAGGTCACGTATGAAGGAGTTAGAAGCTGAAATTTTGCAGTTAGATACTCCAATATACCTAGTTTAAGGGAAAATTTACGGAACCTCAATCGTAGTTCGATAGAAAAAGATATAAGCGTTTCCGTAAGGGCTGTCCGAACAGTCCCGGTTCTGGACAGACCTGATCCGAATGAAATCTGGAGCTGATCGAATAGGAATTAAAATGTAAGGTTAATTGGTCCTTGTAGAGGATTCTTCTAGCTTTCCAAAGAGGTAAAATGGACTAAAATCGGATATCGGAGCAAGGAGATATGATCGAATTACGAAAGGGTAGCAAAACTGTTCGTAATACATAAATGCACATGTTTATCCTTGTTAAGACTAAGATCATTTGGATTAAATGATTGAATGTATCCTAATATATATTATATGTGTATGAATTGCTAGATAATACAAGGGAGGAGGATATCGAGGAAGAACAGAGGCTCGAGCAAACTCGAAAGAAGAGCAAGGGGATCACGATCTACAATCCCTAAATTGCTTGGAGAAATTGTGAGTGTGGCAGACCTTAAGATTAGGACCTAGGGTCCTAATCATCTATTTGTTATTTGATTCGATTTTATTATGCAATTGGACTAATCTATAATTGGTAATAAAAAGGGAAGGAGGCTAATGTTAAATGATTTGTTTGATATGAATTGCTTGTTAGTTGATTGTACTAGCTTAGTACATATGCATAGCTCAGAAATGCCGAGGTAAGTATGGCACGCGGCTACGGATGCCAGGTACGTGATTCATGCATGCTTACGATGATATGATTAATTTCTCGGTAACATAATATGCATGACTATATGTTCATATGATATTGGATGATATGTTGGATCATGATAGACGCTTTTATGTTAGCATGTTATGAACACTTGCCCTTGGTGACATGAACTTGGTAATATGAATTCGAATAAAGATCAATGGAAATGAAAATGTTATTGAGCCTTGGTTGATAGTTGGTCATAGGTAGTACGACATGCCTAGGGTCTTGAGCTCATTGTTTAGTGCTACGACACTCTTGTTTAGTACTTCGGTACTCTTGTTTGGTACTGTGGGTACCGTGATTTTGGTGGTTAGTCACCAATTGTTAGATACCATGGGTATCTCTTGTTAGTACCTTTGTGGTACTCTTGTTAGTGCCTTTGTGGTACTCTTGTTAGTGTCTTTGTGACACTCTTGTTGACTCACTTACCTTGTCTAACTATACCAAGGCATCACATGAACTTAATTGAATGATTAAAAGGCTTAAATGTGAACTATATGTACATGTAGTGGCTTGAGAAGCATTGATACTTGATCATGTATTGATATAAAATATTGAATGTAATTGATGCTAGAAGTTGCACTTGAATGTGAAATGGCTATTGATATTGGAAATGAGCATTCGACTATAAGTAGCCCTTGAAATGAAATGTTTAATGAAAGCTTGCAAATGAGCATTGATTAATGAGTAACATGCTTCGAATACATGATAGATATTGCTTGGCATATAGAATATGAAATTGAATAGTATGCTAGACTTGTGTGATTGATATGAGAAGTATGATAACTTTGTAAATTGAGTGATGCTAATGCCATGGATTGACTTAATTGTTCAATTGAAACATGTCACTTTTAGAGCTATGAACTTGATATAATGTTTGATTTTGAGCATGCTATTTGTTATGTGTTTTATGTCTAATAGGGTTAGACTAGGGTTGTCTCACTAAGTACTTCATAGTACTTACCACTCGTTTCCTCCTTCCCACTAATAGGATATCGAGCTAAGGAGCTAGATCGAGATTGATCGAGAGCAAGGACATCAAGCAAGCAATGTATGATATTTTGTATTATTTTGTTAACTCCTAGATTATGGTGGCATTAGTGATCATAGTATGTAGCATTTTGCATTTGAGGGCTTGTCCCATGGTTTGTGTATATATGGCTTTTGGGAATTGTAATTGGTATGTAAGCCATAAGACATAATGATCTCCTTAGGCTAACATTGCATATTTTGAGTTTTGCTTCATGGTTGCATTGGTAGGCCTTGGTAATTTGCTTATGATATGTAATTGGTTGTCTTGGCATGATAAATGTGAATCAAGTAGGATAGCATGTGAATTCTTAAAGCTAGAAAATGGATATGCTAGTTGCCATTGAGAGAAATCCATGGCATAAGGGTTGGCTTGGTTGAAGAATGATATGCATAATAGTATTAGTGATGAAATGGATATAGGCAATTGAGTTGGTAAGTGTTATTGATGCCTAAATATGTTGAATATTGTCCCTCATGGTTTAGGAATGGTTGAGACCATATAGGTAGTCTTTTGGTAGAGTCTAAGTGTTTAAAAAGTTAGAAATTTGGAAATTGGGGTAGGGGTATCTATACCACTTACATGGGTATCGATACCACCCTTGGCAGATTCAAAATGGCATCGAAGCTTGGTCTGGTACCAAGCTTGGCAGTGTGCTCCCTAGTTCGATACCAATATCGAACCAGGCTACCCAGTCAAAGTCAACGAGTCAACAAGGAAGACCAGCATCGATACCCGGTTCAATACTGGGGCTTCCAATAACGAAATTGCATCGCTACCTGTTTCGAACTAGGCTCCCTAGCCTTGGTCAACGGGTCAACATAGTTGACCTGTATCGAACTAGGGTTCGATACCCCTGTTCCGATACCCCTCTATAAGGAGTATCGATACCCCTAGTCAATTTTGGTTCAACTTGAAAATGAAAATTTGCTTGATCAATAAGATAATATTAATGATGATTGAACGAATAAAATTTGGTTAGAGATTTAGATCACGTTTAATGGTGATGGTAATTGATAAATGAATGAAAATTGAGAATCGAAATGGTTAATTGCATAAGTGTGGAAAAAGTTTTAAATTGGCCTCAAAATTGATAGAATTTACATATAATTGACTTGACTTAACTCACAAAATAATCGAAACGTTCTGGAATTAGATATAAGATTGGTCTAAATTACAAGTTTGAATGTTCGGTCGACACCTCCATCTCCTAACCCGAGGCGAGGGTGTCACAGCACCCCTATAACGCCTAAAGTTACATGATATTTTATACGAACGAAAATATAAACCCAATATTTAAATCTGTGATCCAAAAAAAGGGTTAGTAAATATTTACTCATAATAATAATAAAACAATATAATAATAATTTTAGGAAAATAGCAGGGGCCAAATCTACAAAAACTATTAGGGTTAAAATAGTAATAATAAGGGTGAAATTTAATGAAATATAAAAATATGAGGCCAAATTATAAAAAACAGTGACCAAATTCGAAGGGAAAACAAATTGGAATGTCAGAATGCAAATCATCTGGAAACGCAAGGACCACCTGTATAATTTTCCCACTATGTCAAGTTAAGCGCGGGTATGGATCAATTAGGTGGGTCGGTTTCGGATACCAATGATCAAAACGATGTCGTTTTGGGTCCGATGATCCGACACCAAAATGGTGTCGTTTAGTGTGATATAAATTCCCCATTTTTACTATTTGGCTTCATTTGTTCTTCTTCTTAAAGAAAAGAACCTAGAGCTCTTAAGGAAGCTCTCAACTGTCTGTAACCTCCGATGCCAGACCACCGTTCGACGGTGTCGGTTGCCACACCGGTTGTCGCGTCGACGACAAAGATCGAAAAGAAACCCTCTTTCCGATTCTACTCAATGCGGGGAGTGCGGATCTGGCTTCGGTTTTTCGAATAGAAGCACGTATAACCGTAGATATAAAGATTAATGTTCGAATCTTTCTTATTTTTTTACCTTTCAGCTCCGATATACTTTTCCGATCATTCTTTTCTCAGTTTTTTGGTTTCCGAATATTGTAGTGCTATTGTATATTATTTTCTTGCGCTCAAATCTATTTTTATTTCTTTTTCTTTTTTTTCTTCGATTGGTTCTCTGTTTCTATTTGATTCACCGTAAACCGATTACATGGGTTTAATCCGGTACTTATACTTGAATTTTTACATTTATAAAATGCAAAAAATCATTGTTTCCAGATCTGAAATCTCAAATTTATGCTTATCATCTGTTTCTTTATGCTGGTTCGATAGAAATCTGAGCGGTAGAGTCAGAATCAGGCAATGATCGACCACAAGAGCAAATAGGAGAGCGCATGACATCCATGCATGGTGAGCTGACGGGCGTAAGAAAGGTCGGCGGTTGGGTTGTTAGCTGGGTTAAGTAGGGTTTAATTGTTATTCTTAGGGTTAGTCAATGGATTTAGGTTGACTGTGTATGAGTTCTATTGGGTTTGGTAATGGGTTTAGTGTGTAATTAGAATAAAATGGGTTTATTAGAATGACTGAATGAGTTATTACACATGGTTATAAGCATCGGTGCAGGCTCTTCCAGTGGACTATCTGAAGCAAGAAGAAGCCAAAACATTCCGAGAATTTGCAGTTAAGTCACCTACTCTCATCAATTGAGCATTAAGTTTTGAATCATTCTCAATTTGATCACTTAGAGGTTATGTTTGGGCTTTAGACTTTGTAATTAAATCAATTAGGCCACCTACTCTCATCAATTTAGCATTAAGTTTTGAATCATTCTCAATTTGATCACTTAGAGGTTATGTTTGGGATTTAGACTTTGTAATTAAATCAATTAGGCCACCTTAACCTTGTAAGTGAGTTCTTATGTCTTGAATAAAATTTAATTTGGTCCTTTTATCTTTAATTATTTTTTTTATTTTAATTTAGTCCTGATTGGAGGAAGAAAATAAATTTAATAAATTAAATATATAAAAATAATATTCTCCAATAAGGTGGTGACATATGTTACCACCCAATTAAAGGAAGAAAATAAAATTAACAAAACTTACGCTTAGGAGGATTTGAACCTAAAACTAAATAAATTATGCCCATGAACCAAACCACTTAACCATGGTAAATTTTATGATTTAAATCCCTTGAACATTTATATAATACATACAGTTTTCAATATTTATTCACAAAAAATAATAAATTTATTTTTTAATTTAATTAAAATATTAATTAAATTATTTTATATATAATAAATTAAAATATTTAAATTATAATAAAATTTTATTTAATAAACCCTAAACCCTAAAACTCATTTAAACCCTAAGCTCTAAATGAGTTTTAAGGTTTAAGGTTTAAATGAGTTTTAGGATTTAACTTTTAGAGTTTAACTTTTTAGAGTTTAGAGTTTATGTTTTAGGGTTTATAAATAAAATCTTATTTATAAACCCTAAACCCTAAAAGTTACCCTAAAACTCATTTAAATCCTAAAACTCATTTAAACCTTAAACTCTAAATAAATTTTATTTAAAGTTTATAGGATAGGGTTTAGAGTTTAAATGAATTTATGGTTTAATTTTTAGGGTTTATAAATAAAATTTTATTAATTTTAAAATTTTAATTTATTATATAATAATTTAATTGTTATTTTTAATTAAATTAAAAGAAATAAATATAAAGAAATAATTATCAGAAACAATACATATATATACAAAATGTTAGTGTTTTGTAATATAAAATTGTGTTTAACCTAGTGGTTATGCTCAAATGTTTCCATGCTATGATTCCAGATTCAAATCCCTTGGAAAGAATTCAATTGAATTTTGTTTTCTTCATTTAATTGTGTGGTGACACATGTTACCACTCGATTGGAAGAAGAAAATAAATTTAATAAATTAAATATATAAAAATAATATCCTCCAATAAACTGGTGACACGTGTCACTAACTAATTAAATAATTATATTATTTTATTATAATAAAATTAGGAATAAATTAAAAAAATGTATGAATGATAGGGAGTAAATGTGTAATTATTCTATTTTAATTTAACTGCCACATCATCAGTCTATTACTTTTTTAACGGTCGGTGCTATTTCGATACCTTTTTAATAGTTCACCAGTGTATTTGACGCGTTTTAAAGTATTGTGGCCTTTTCGATACCAACCCCATAGTATTGTGGCTATCTGTGTAATTTACTCTAAAATTAATTAGGTAAATAACTAGAAACATCAATAGTATTATTAATTTTATTAAGTGCCGAGATGTAGTATCCAATCGTTTGGATGCTATCATAATACACTTGGTAAATTAATAATTTAATAGGATTTTAAATGTTTAATTAATGGAGCCTTATAGGTTAGAACTTAAAATCGACAAGATAATAACCGGTCAAACATTTAAACCTTCTGGAGCAGAATTTATATTTCTTTAAATACGAGTTAAAGTTTCCTATTATAGGACGTCTTATTCAAGCTCGTATTTAAAAGAAATATACTTTCTTATCCAAAAGGATATTTTCATTCGAACGATATTCATTTGACAATGACGAATTAAATTTATCTTATTATTCAAAATGCCAAAATGCTATGTGTAATTAATAAGGTACAGATCTCGACGCTTGTAAGGGTCGTCCTTACACATAACCGACTCTTGAACCCAAATGTCTTAAAAAGAATCTCTGATTTATTTTACGGTGTTCGATCTACCTAAGCGGCCAGTTACGACTCCAAGTCATTTTTGAAATTAAAATAATACATATTTTTAAAAGACCCTGATTTTCAAAATTCTTAATTAAAAATAATAAAATTCGATTTTTTAAATTCAATCGCTAGACTATTTTTACACACTAAATTTAAAAATGGTAGCGACACAAAGGTAGACTAATAATGTGTTGTAAGATAAAAACATACCATACAGATAAATAAAACAAACACAATTATATGTGCGAGAAGAAAACAAAAATAAGATTCTAATATAAAAACTAAAATTATAAAAAAATACAAAAGCAAAAGTAAAATATAAAAAATAAATAAAAAACTATTGATTATTAACTATCAGTATTATAACTAATACTACCAATTAGGTTAAATGACATGAGTACCAATTAGTTATTAATTCGTGTGATAAATTATTTTACATATTTTTTTATCTATGTCGTTTATAATTTTATTAATTAAAAATTTATTTTAATTTAAGAATACATTGTTTTAAACCTTTCATAACGTTACTTGATTAGTTTTGCATCTAAATTGATCTTAAATCATGCCTTCTGAGAATTTTATTTCAATAAAGGTTCAAACAAACCCTAAAAACTCTTATAGATGCAAAAACTTAAACACTAAAGTTGTATTACTCTTCTCAAATATTTTAAATGAGGTGAAATACTCTCTGTTTATAGTTGATCTTCTACACAATCAATAGTTTATATCAATTTACATTAACATCCAAAATTAACCTTAAATATACAAAATTTCTTAATCTAAAGAAAACATATCAAATCTATCTAATTATAACAATTAATAAGAAAATTTTAACATTTTTCAAGTGATGGGTTAAACCTGGTGATTTTAGCAAGTTTGATATTATGTACTAAAATTCTTTCGCGGATACTTGCGTCAATATCGTGGACCTGAATGTATGGATTGTAACATTCTCCCTTATTAATCTTAACGACGTTTTTGTTACTCCACTAGAATGATATTGAGTATAACACCTCGAACCTGGGTGTTATATTTGGACCACAAATCCAACTTATATCTATAATTTTTTTTAAATCAAGTCCAAAACATACCATCAAATGTGACATAACGTTTAAATACGATAGCAAATATTAAAGTAGTTTATCAAATCCAAAATATCAATGGAGCTTCAAATACAAGTTTAATAAAAATATTTGACTTTGACAATTTAAATCAAATAGAGTTACAATTACAACAATGGTTATACGAATACATAGCCCACTAATCTAGAAATTGTACTCTACTAACCGATCAATGTTGAATTCCACTACGATGGTGCTCCGCCAAGTCGCTTGTACGTTCGTCTACTTACCTACGCATGGAAACAAATTTCAAAATGCTGAGCTACTAAAGCTCAGTGGGTACACAACCTATCGACTGTGCTTTCAAGTGAATCATAAATATAGACATGCAAGATGAGAATATGATGACATGATATGGAAAATGCAACCAAAGTATAAAAATAACCAAATCAACAGTGAGGCTCACTGCCAACCCGACACTGGAGAACTCACTCGGCTCAGAATCTCACATTGAGTCTTCACTCAGAATCTCTTATCGAATGGGGCTCAGAATCTCACATCGAGCTAAGTCATCACCTGAAATCTCACATCGGATGACCTTTGATACATCATCCGGAATCTCACATCAGATGACCTTCATTGTGTTGCAATACTTTCACTTACTGGGTATCCGGATCCCACTAAACAAAGACTCAACCAACAAGATGATCCACCTAGGATCTCATATCAAACAATACCACAACCCAACCAAGATCAAGCATGCAAGACATATTTTCCTCATACCAAAGTCCATATTATCAAATCCAAGTTTTATTAATCATTTTATGGCTTAAACAATCCATAAGAACCCACAACATGAATTATAGAACCCCAAACTCAACCCTTAAAAACTTGGGTAGATTGTCCAGGAGTATCGATACGCCTATATGGGGTATCGAAACACACCGGTATCAAAATGCCTCCCTTTGCTATCGATACGCTAGATCACAGCTTCGAAGATTACCTAGGGAGACTTACTTGTATCGATACACCTACTAGGGGTATTAAAATGCTCCGGATATTGATACGCCTCAATATACGTATCGAAAAGCTAAGCTAAGTAGTTTAGCAAGACTCACGAGAAAATCCACCCGTATCAAAACACCCTCCTAAGGGTATCGAAACGATTTGTCACTGTAAAATTTGGTTTTGATACTCGGGCATGGCATTCTAAAACGCATGCGTCTCTGGCCTTCATTTTTGTTTCAGCGGTATCAATACCCCGACCAAAGGTATCGATACGCCTACACAAAAATGTAGATTTGCACCCTAAAATGCTTAAGAACCTCAACCTCAACTGAACCAAATGATCCCAAAATGTTCTTACACATTATTGAAGTAGTTTAAGTGAGTTTCTAACCAATTTACCCCCATATCATCAACTATAATTCAAATCACCATTAAAGCATGCATAGGCTCTATCTTAAACCAAACACCACTAACATATCAAGCATGCCAAGAATGATGATGCACATAAAATGCAAAGGATTTGAAAGTTTACCAACCTCCAAAACGAACTGAAGAAACTCTACAACAAACCTTAGACTTTCTCCTTGCCCAAGCTTGAAGAAGGTCCTCCTTGTTCCCTCACTACAAGAGAAGATGACCAAGAGATTACTATTCCATCTGGGTGATTTAAGGAAGCTACAACAACCTTTTAATCACACTAAAACCTTCCCAACAACCTATTCCCGTTCAACCCACCAAAACCCATCTAAAACCTCAACTTCCACCACTTGAAACAAAACTTACCTTGAAAGATAAATCCCCTAAAGCCTAACACAGTTCTGTCAAGCAACAAAACGAGATTCTACAAGTTTGACCTTAAAAACCTTGTCTTTGATGATTGTTTTGAAAGAGGAGAATGATTATGAAGATGAAGAAGAGAACAATAAAGGTGGGTGATCTTATTTTCTGCACAATGCAGAAAATGAGCCCCTTTTCTCCCTCCAATTCATCCCAATTAGTCAATTACCATCCTACCCCAAGCCATCATCCTAGCCCAAGCCCAACTACAAATCTTAAGCCCAACAAAACCCTCAAGTCCCAAATACGAGGTCTACAACCTTGGGTTAACCCAACACCGAGTCCCGAAACTCGTATCGTGACATTAGGTTGGATCATCCTCGATGGTCCTCGATGCTTCATCTTATTGTTGTCCCTTATATAAATTAAAAATAAAATAACAATCATATATATTTTTAGAATATAGTTTTCATTCTCTAATATTCTAAAAATATATGTATGTATGTATTATTATTATTATTATTATTATATTTTATATGTTTTTATTAAATTATTTGATTTAAATTACTTTTGAGACATGATATGAAGTCTCTACAAGTTAAACGTTGGTAATTTTCTATGGACCTAAGATTGTCCATTAGGTAGGTTTCATACTTCGATTCGAATAATTTTATACGGGCTAAGGCAACCTTTTAGGTTAACTCCTATGCTTAATAAACCTAAGATAAGTTCTTATGGATACAATTTTGGGGAACAATACATCATAATATAGTTAGAGGGTAAGTTTTGTTAATACTAACATTTTTTTATGTTGATATCTAGTCTCTATCAAAATTCTACAATTGTCTAAAATACTTTATCCAATCTACAATGGTTAAAAAACACTAACTCATTGGCTAAATTCTTGTAATCTATATCCCATATGAATATCTAAGTTTTCGACATCTTGTCTGTATTCAAATGAACAAATCAAAAATGATTTCGTTACGTTTAAGTGTAACAATAATATAAATTATATTTCATATATGAAACTTGTTGATTTTGATTCATTATATTAGTTTTGAACCTTATATTTGCTCGTCGCATATGGCATCATTTGTTAGTTTTATATTATTGAGTTTTTTAAGCTCATGTTGTTTTTAATATCGCAAATTAAAAAATAAATAGTTTGGTCATGTTTCGCGAATCGATATTTCTATTAAGAGTTCCCTCGAAGTGGCTTGCAGAGTATGGTATTACCGTAATTAATAGTGAACATGTATGTCGTATTATATTTTATATTTAAGTCTGTAATATATTTTTTGAATTTATATTTTATCTATAAATAATATTTTAATAACATTTAAAATAGATTTTAATTTTATAATTATAAAATATTTTATAATTATTAATGAGTTACTTTTATGATCCAAATATAACCTCTTAAATTTAAGTATAATGTATAGCAGGTCTAAGGAATTAGAATGGGCCGTAACATTATATACCCTAAAATTATGTCCAAATCATCTTCTCCAATAATGCAAATTATATTAAAATCAATTAGGGTTTATTTTTATTCTCATCCGAGATTTCCCGAACTTCTTAGTCCTAATAGTCACCGCCTTGTCCGACCAAAGTTTTTAAAATTGTTAAAGAAATATGTTATGCACTGTATCTTTAATATTTGATTGGATAATCATAAATGAGCTATCAACGAATGAAAATTATTAGTTATTTGATTGGATAATCATAAATAAGTTATCTACGAATGAAAATTATTAGTCTAACTGACAAACTTGACAGAATGACACATAAAAAAATATTTTATATATTTTTAAAAGTATTTTTTAAACTTATGAGTCATTTTATAAAGTCAACATATTTATCTATATGATATTATTATCGCTATGTGTATTGTCATGTAAATTTGTTACATCGCTTCAAGTCATGTATCTTTAACTAATTAATAATTTTTATCCGAAGAAAGATCATTTTGTCCTAAAATAAAACATTAAAAATTAAACTATCTCAAAAAAAAAATGGACAAAAATGATTGTTCAACCGATTGTTAGAAATATTTTTTTTGACTTATGCCTTACTAAAAACAAATAAAATATACAATGCAACTTCACTTACAATGCTGGTAACCAATGGTGTTATTAATACATTGTAATGTCATTGTTTTCACCAAGCTAATAGTAACACAATACTACACATCAAATGAGATAAACTCACTTATTGTTTCATCATACACACAGTAGGAACAAGGAAGTTTATCCAGACAGAATCCATCCAACAAAGAATGGACACGATCATAGAAATACGGCTGGATGTTGTCGGTCAGCTTCGTTGAATTCCACTCGGCCATGTCTGATTCTTCACAGGTTTCAGGATTGCTTCGACTTCAGCTAGAGTTTCATGATCCTTACCGAACAGTGCAAGTTCTGTTGCAGCAGCAACATTCTCTTCAACCTAAGTATTGACAAGCCAGACATGACCAACAGTTAAAGGTATGAAGATTGAGTAAGAAAATTCCGTTTTCGGGGATAAGCATAAAATAGATTTCAGAAAGTAAAGGGATGGATAAGAACCTGTTTAACAGAGTTCATGCCAACCAGTACCGACGAAATATCTTTATTTGATAAGCTGTATTGCATTGCTAGCTTCGAAATGTTCTTTCCTTTCTCTTTACAATAGACAGCAGCAGCTTGGCAGGCAGACTGGAGAAAGGTTATGAAGATTGAAGACATACGAAAGCTTTAAATTCAAGCACACGAACTATATAAATGACATTAAATAGATGATATGAGTTCATTGTGATATACGATTTGGACTTATTTAATATTAGATGTGTTGCGGTGACAGTGATCCGTGTTGTAGCTAGAACCGAGCATAACACAAACCCAGATATATAATCTCTTTAGAACACAGTCCTACAAACTATGTTCCAGGTTTTACAATGGTCCCAAAAAATCGTAGTCCAGATAATTTGCAACAATAATGCCTTAAGAGGTTACAAACCATGCTCTGACACAGGCTTTTTCGGGATAAAGGTTATCATTTACACATCAAATACATCTAACAAGTGGTCTTATCTTTATCTTATCTGAGGAAGATAAAAGTCTCACCTTGAGTTCGGGTGAAGCTGGATGCCACTCCGGTGGTCCGAATTCGGTAAGAAGTCCCATGGAAAGTGGAGATGCACTGATTACCCCAACACCTTTGGTCTTCAAATAAGGCAATAAATCCTCCAATGTTGAATCATTAATGCTATAATGGCAGTATGACAATATGACATCAACTGTGCCCGGTGGAACCCTATCAAGGACATAAGTAAAAATGTCCAATGGCAATCCCGTGATACCAATGAAACGAATTTTCCCTGCTTCCTTCAGCTTTTGAAGCGCCGGAATTGTCTCGTTCACAATCTGTTACCACATACAAACTGAACCAAATTAACCCAGGTTTTCAAGACAAACACCGTCCTAGTAAAAAGTGTGAATCCATGTGTACTATCTCATGTTACTTGGACTCGAATGAGTGACAAATACGATGCTGATTCGAATGACATTGCAATACGAAAACGACAATGATATCGAAACATTGAATTACTTAATGAATAACCTGATCGAGAGAGCCGAATTCGATGTCATGGCATTGAAATATATCAACATAATCAAGTTGCAACCTTTCCAAGCTTTCATGGATGCTTTTCGTTACTCTCTCCGCACTGAAATCAAACCCTTCACGATATCTCCCACATTTTGTAGAAACAATATATTCATTCTTGGAACCCCAAGAGCTTTAAGTCCCTTGCCAAGCATCTTCTCTGACAATGTCCCGCCATAATACCTTCAAATTAACCACAAATATATATAGTTCATCAAATTAAACAAAAAATAAGTTGTTAAAATGCCCCAATTAGTTACAGTGAAGAAATTTGGCATTACGGGGAGGTGTCGAAGAAGTTGATTCCAAGGCGGAAGGCTTCGCGGACGGAGGCGACGGCGTCGCTCTCGGAAACGGGACCGAAGACGCTGCCGAGAGGTGAAGCGCCGAAACCCACACTGCTGAGCTTCAGTCCCGTGTTCCCCAGAGCTCTGAGTTCTAGTTTGGGAACAGCCATTGATAGAGTTTCAGATAGGTTTTGGTTGTCAGCAAAACTGGATACAGTTTTTGGGTAAAAACTAAAAATAACGCGACACATTATTTTGGTCTAATTGGTCCCGTAATATTAAAGGATAAATTCCTTAAATTATCGATAAACTTTATTCTCAAATTTAATTTGGTCACTTAAGTTTTTAACATTCAATTTACTTATTAAAATTTAAATATTAAATATTTTTTATTATAAAAATTTACTTTTAATCTTATTTTGATCACTAAAATTTACACAAAAAATTTAAATGATGGTCGTTCGGTCCTAAATTTTATTGGCCACTTCATTTCGGCTCTAAGTATGAATCTAACATCCATTTCATTGGAAAGTACCTAATAAATCATAAATCAAGAAAAATATTTTGTTTTCTTTATCGTCGATGCCATTCCTCTATCATCGAATAGATCATGTTTTTATTATATTATTTTTTTCGTACAGATGAAATTTTTACTGTTCGAATTTTAAAAAAATCTCTTTATTTTCGATAATTGAACGTGGTAAATAAGTTAATAGGAAATATTAAAAACTAAATAAAGGATTTAAAAGAAAATATATTTTGAAAAGGTTATTTTTTCAGTATGATATTTTAAAGTAAAACAATTTTAAAACATAAAAGAACAAATTTAATGACACGGAAAAAATATTTATTAATTTAATATTTATAAAATTTATTAATCAAATTAACTAATGCATTGAACATGATTACTAAACATTTATATACATGTTTGGTTCTTATTTATTAATTTCTTATTGCATTAGCATATGATTGATAATATTAATTAAGTTGACTAATAAATTGTATTAATCGAATTTAAATTTTTAATTTTCATTGCATTATGAGAAAATATTTTAGTAGTTATCAATGGTCCGAGCCAAAGAGAGTAAAATTTATCTTATAACATCTTCGACATAAAATGTCACATTTCAGTATTAAACTCAAATAAAAAATTTATTTTAAATTTAGGTTTAAAAATAATAATATTCATGTATATCGGTACGATCTTATAGGGATGGGAATGGAACCCGAACCTGACGGGTTCCGACTCGACCCGATCGGATCATGTCGGATTTTTTTTTAAAAAAATCGGGTTTGGGTCGGGTCAGGTCGGGTTCGGGTTTTGGGTGGAAAAATCCGACCCGGGACTAATAATGTAATTTTTCCATATATATTTTAGGGATATTTGCAATAACGATCCCTCTTTATATATATTTTATACAATTAGGTCACTAAAATTATTTTTTTACAATTAGGTCACTAAAATTTTATTTTTACAATTATATCCCTAAATTTTATTTTTTTACAATTAAATCCCTAAAATTTAATTTTTTTTAATGATTCGGGTCGGGTCAGATTTTAAAGCTTAAAAATTAGGTCGAGTCGAATTTTTTTCACCCTAAAAACGGGTTGGGTCGAGTGAAGGGTATGAGTTTTCAGATCGGGTGTGGATGGACTGAAAATCCGACCCGACCCGTTCTCATTTGTAATCTTATTGAGTATCGCTACTAATATAATTAAGTTTGTTAAAAGAGCCTGAAATATATTAAAACATTACAATTAGGTTGTTGAATTTGTATTAATCAATTAGAACCCTAAATGAACTCTAATCACACTAAAATTTGATATGTATGTTATACAAATATTGGATTTCATATAGGTAGTTAATTATAGTTAAGAATCTGAAAAATACATGCATTACAGTTTAGTCCCTTAAATTTGTAAAAATTATACATTAACCCTTAAAATGATTAACATCGTATTGTATCCTTCCGTTACCCTCTTTGCATTGTTTTAATTATACTGGGTCACAATATTATAATAAATCATTGATAAAACTATTGAATTACCAATATTATTGTATCGATCACCGTTATTATTTATCGGTGATATCTCTAAATCGGTTTTTATCATAAAAATGTTATAAAAATTAAAATTTAATATTAAAATAATATCAAACTTTAATGATATAATTATTACTAAATTTAAATTAATGATGTCGGATATGATTCACTCTAAGTTTTATTAAGAGTTAAAAACTGCACAAATATTATCATTCTTTTTTCTCTCTTTTTTTCTCTTTTTCCGTCTCTTTGCTTTTCTTAATCAGAATAAATTTTAAAATTAATAAAATTAAGCTTAATCTCTCATTATTAGTTTAATTATTCTTTAGGAATTTTAAATTTGAAAAATTAATAAAATTAATATTTAAATCTTATAATTTTTATAATTTAATTATTTTAAAATTATATTCGTTTCAAAATTAAATAATTTGATATTTCTAAGTTTAATGTCTATTCTGTCCCTCCCATGACAAAACTATATTCTTTTACTCTTTCATGTTTGTTTTATGATACATATAAAAGCATTTAAAAAAAAATCATGACATAGATTAAATTGGTATTATTTTTTTCCGAATAACTTTAAAGAGAATACAAGGCAATATTTATTTATACAAAATTTTAAGCTTTTGACAATGCACTCGCATCTTACGGATATAAGTGAATTAAACTTGAATCTCTAAGATAAATATCGTTTTTTTATCGGGACCACTCATTAAGTTTAAATTAATATAATATTTAAGTGTTAAGGTTTAAATTTTTATTTTTAAGATCGATCATTATTTTGCGATTTTCGATAACTTGGGAAAAAACAATTTGTAACATTTTTTTTGATATATGTCACTGAATTTTTTTTAAATCCATATAAAATTTATAATTATATCGCAATTAAAAAGTAAAATAATTAGATTAAACATTTCAAAGATTCTTACCACCCCAAAACAAAGAAAACTAAATATTTCTATGGAGATAAGCATACCAATAAAATTCAGAAGCTTCCTGAATCTCCTTGTCTCTTTCCAAACGAGACACGTAACGAAGAAATGAGTTATAGGCGACCCAAACTGTCATGCAAAAAGTATCACTACCTAGGACTGATTTCATTGGCAAACAACCATCAACCGAGTGATGATAAATCTTTTCAAGTGACCACCGACAAAACATAAATCAGAAACTAACATCGATTAAATCTTTGTGCGAACAATCGATCGCTAGGGTATGTTGAAACATGTCACAAAGACAGATGAATCAAATCACAAAACAAAAACAAAAACATGCCACAAAGACAGAAGAAAAATGTGTCACAATGACAGAAAGAGCGTGTTATAGAAGCAGAAATCCTTATTAAAATTAAAAATAAAAAACAAAGAAAATAATAGATTCGGTGGTCAACAACCAATACTAAGATTAATTACCGATCATCGATCAAAGGGATTGATCAAAGTAAAGAAACTAAGAAAAAAAAGGAACAACTAGTGTTTTTTATACTATTTGTTTAATTTGTAACATTTTATGATTGGATGACTCGACTAAAAAAATACTTTGTAATCTAGGGATTATTTGAGTATTTTACCATAAAAATTTATTTATATTATTCTAAAAAAGAAGACATCAAAACATTTTGCTAAAAATTCTGTTTGCCGTAAAAACTTGCCCAAACTGCCAATTAGACGTCACCACGTCACGGAATTCCACCATTTTTCTGTCACTGCCAGTCACTTGAAACGACAAGCTTTGTCCAGTGAACTTAGTTTCAACTTGCCAATTCACACCACAATTCCGATTCATCGACAACCAATCGGTGCCGGAACCTTTGATTTTAACGCCGGTAACATCACCGGCGGCACCGACGTTGTACAATAAGACCATTATGTTGTAAGGATTCCCATTGATCTGTATTTGAACCCCGCCTTTCTTCGAACACCGAGCGCGGCGGTACTTGACAGGGATGATCCCCGCTTGTTCTTTGGCTATCTTTGTGAACATCGGCATGGATAGATCAAAGTGTTTTAACGGTGGATTGCACCAATTACCGGAGGGTTTTGAGTAATTCGGAGGGCAGAAATCGGTGGCGGTGACGATGACGGTGCCTGCGCTCGGAATGCACCATTGAGGATCATCGACGCACTGAATTTCGAAACACGCGCCGCAAGTGAGACCTTTGTTGAACAGAGTTGTGGAAAGCACCGTCGTTTCGAGGCAGTAGCTCTGCTTAAAGAGATCGCCATAGCCGCAAGCTCCTTCTGTAATAACTAACAGACAATAAAGAAATAAGATAAAGTAAAGAGATATTTTAGAATGTACGTCAAAAACTATAATAGAAAGAGAGTCAAGTCGGTGATTTCATTATAATAATTTAATATTTTTTTAGTATTTTGAGATAAAATTAAGACAAAATAGTTACATGCAGATAATATTTTTACCCAAATCAATATATATGTAAGTGATAATTTTTTTTAAAGTTTTGTCGTAGATCATAAAATATTCATTAACTTATATTATTTTTTAATTATCGATCTAACTTAGATTATTTATCAAAATAGTCCGACAAAATTAATGTGATAATTTTTATTGGATAAAATACATAAATAATCACTATATTATGTTAAATAATCTTTTAATCATTTAAATTGAAAAGTTACAATTAAACTTTTAATTTTATTATAAGATTGTTGTTATTATTTTTTAATTTTATAAAATGATCGTTTAAACTTATTGAATTATCACAAAATGATCCTTAAACATATCACTATTAGGACCATTTTATAACTAAATAAAAAAAATAATGATTATTTTATAACTTATGACGATATAGTGTCAAAAATGATATTTCAATATGGTTTAATGACTGTTTGTGTATTTTAACAATTATTATTTTGAGATTTTAGTCTATTAAAAAAAGAGATTTTAATCTTCTTGTCATTGATATTCATTACAACCATATCAAATTAGAATGGTGGCTGCAATTTTTAAATATATATTAAAAACGTTAATATGTCACTATTGGTTTAAAAATAATTTTAAAAAGTTTTTAATAAATCAATATAAATATATAATCTATAATATAAATAGTTATGTATACATTGATTAATTATTTGATATGTTAGTGATGAAATTTTTTATAAATAATCGGGTCAGTTTGACATTATTTTTAAAAATTGCGGTGAAAAAATATTTTTAAAAAATAATTTTAGATTGTTTAATTTAAATATAAGTGTCTGATATTATTGTCAAAAATATTTTAAATATATAAATAGTTTATTTTAATTTACAACTATACATCTTAATGAATAAACGAGACATGTGACCGTATATATAGAGCATGTACAGAATTATAATTTGGGATTGGGGGTAAAATATAAATGTTTGAAGGGGCAAATTCAAAAATAAACTATTTTTAAAAATAAATAAATAAGGGGACAAAAGTAAAAAAAAAAAAACTTCATGAGTGGGGATATTATCCCTCTCTACTAGGGGTATTCATTATCGGATATCGGATCAAATTTTCGAATATCCAATTATCCAAAAATATTTTTTAATTTAATTATTTTTAATTTTAAGGGATATATTTATAAAAATGTTAAATTTTTGAATATAATAAACAAAAATTTATTAAATATAATAAGATTCACATTTATAAAAATTTTAATTATTTTAATTTTTTGATATAACAAGCATCAAATTATTAAAAAATAGAAAAATAATATTAAAAAAATTAAATTTTTGGATTTTTGGATAATCCAAAACTTAAAATATTATGATCCGTATCCAATCCAAAAATTTAAAATCGGATCGGATATTTTATCCAAAAATAAAAATCAGATCGAATTTCTAAATTTTCAGATCAAATTAATGAATTTTCAAACCAGATCAAATGGATCAGATATTTTTTAACACTCTTACTCTCCACCCTTATGTAGCTTCGTCACTGAATTAGAGGTCATTTGTGGTGAGAGAAAATTACTCTTATAACAAAAAAAATTCACTATATCAAATGATAATATTATATATTATAAATTATTATTTGACTAAATGATTTTAAAAAGATAACAATTGTTGAGTCTTATCTAGTTTACTTACGCATGGTCGCGCCACCAGTCATATCACCACAAAATGTTGCATGTGCATCATATCAAGTTTCATTAATCAGTCGACGATCAATGTGTCATGGGAAATTTTTTGGGAATAAGGTATCCTACCCAAAAAAATTAAGAAATACGTTGTTATAGAGAAAAATTAGAGAACTACGACAATTTGTATAGTGCCAAAGGGAGAACGTCACTTCCTATTGGTGTTCTATATTTTAAATTATTTTCTTAGTGTCATGGGGAAATTTTGGGGAATAATTGAGGCCTTGAACATTTCATAGTACAAAAATGCTAATATTACAGAGCCCCAAGTATATTTCATAGTTGTGTTCAGCCAATATCGATATATATTGTGTGCGAACTAGATTACCAGATGTATCTAGCATCTGTAGAACTAATATTCTTATATAATAATTGAAAAATGGTTTTGGACTAAATTGAAAATATTTCAAAAATCATTTTATGTCTAAACAACTTAAAAATAAGTTTGAGACATTTTCAAGTACTTGTTAATGTGTTTTAAATGTTTTAAAGAAGCCAAAGAAAATAAAATATTCCAGGCGTTTTGATGCACTTTCCAAGTGTTTCTAAACAGCTTGCTTATTTCAAAGAAAAATGTCCAAATGTTTCGATACTCCCCTAAGGCGTTTCGATATGTTTCTGTCTCTGGACAGAATGGTTTATATACGTGTTTCGATACACCTCCAAAGGTCATTTGAAACCCCCCCAACGGCTAGGAGCAGTATCGAAACGGCTAAGGCCTGTTTCGATACAATGAGCTAAGGGTTTCGATACGCCTCAAGGGTGTTTCGATACCGGTTATTAAATGCAGGTTCAACGGCTATTTCCTAAAGCAGCTGTATCGAAACAGCTTCTACGTGTTTCGATACCGATCATACCAGAAGCAGAAATAAGCCTCAAAATCAGCTCTAAACTGCTCCAAATCAATCCCAACGGTCACCAACGGCTAGAAGCTCATTTGGTGCAACACCCCGACCCGGATGTCACATTGGGCCTCCGGCCCAAAACCTGTATTTCAAAAATTTCATTTCAAAGCCTATTAAATAAAATCAAATTCAAGTCCAAATACGATTCGTAAAATCCATTAAGTTAAAATATAACCCAAAATAATAGTAAGTAATCAAAGCTTCAAAATATTACAAACCATTTAAAACATTCGACCCAAATTAAAATAAACAGAGTTACATTACATAGGGTTCGACATAGTACTAGCCCACTAAATCTAATACATGTACTCTGACAACACGATCGATGCTGAAATTTAAACCTTGATGGTGCTCCACAAACCGGCTTCACCTAACCTACGCAAGAAAACACATTTCGAACGCTGAGCTACGAAAGCTCAGTGGGTACGCCGAACTCGGCCAACATCATGCATATCATAAGCAGTAAAGCATAACATATAAAATATCGTGCATGATATGATGATCTAGCATGCTTGCCTACCATATGGCATAAACAATGTATAATGACGCACACAACATATACATGTCAAATAACAACACAAGGTAGTGAGGCCCGCGTCCACACAACATCAGGATCCTACACTACGAGCAGTAAGGGTGAGCAAAACTTGACTCGACTCAAAAAAACCAAATAACTCGACTCGAGGCGAAAATACTCAACTCGTTTTGACTCGACTCGAAATTTCATAGACTCGACTCGACTCGAAAAAATTTCAAATAAAGTTTGAGTTGTAAAATGGAAATTCGAATAACTCGAATAACTCGAAAATTTTAATAATCAAAAGATTATTTTTTAAGTTTGAGATGAATCTCTCAATTCTTTATGATATATAAACATTGATATATAAAAATATAAATAAATATTGCTACATATTAAAATAATATATATGCATATTTTATATTATTAGAGAAAGTCGTTTAAATTGGAACCAAATCATACTTTAACACGATAAATAATTACAATTAAATATTTATAGGAACTCGAAACTCGACTCTAATTTCTTAAACTTGACTCGAACCGAAAAAATTTCAAATAAAGTTTGAGTTGTAAAATATGACTCGTCAACTCGAATAACTCGAAATTTTTTGACTCGACTCGATCGAATTCTCACCCATAACGAGTAGGGCTCGCGTCAACACAGCATCGGGATCCCATACTTAAGGATGAGGCCCGCGTCCACATAGCATCAGGATCCTACATTCGGGATTTGAGGCCCGCATCCACACAGCATCGGGATCCTCCAAATCCCATACTCGGAATGTCACATCGAGTATCATCGAATGAGGCCCGCGTCCACACAACATCGGGATCCTATATTCGGAATGGTCTTCAAATCACCACCTGAAATGTTACATCGGATGGTCTTCAACGTGTTGCAACACTTTTGGATATCCAGATTTCCAACAAACAAGGACTCGATACACACAAATGATCCACCTAGGATCTTCTCATCAAAACATATCAAGACTTAACATAGTTTAGCCGTTCGGGGTTTATAACATCAATCTTATGTCCACAATTCATTTCATTAATTATAAGATTCATTAAGACCCTTAATCCTCTTATCGAACCTCAAACAACACTTATCTTGACAAAAGTTCACAGGGGTATCGATACTCCTATATGGGGTATCAAAACACCCTATATCGATACCCACCCAAAGAAGGTATCGAAACATAGGTACTGATACTGGCATCGATACCCTTTGACCAATTTTAAAGTCAACGAAAAGGGGAACCTCCGCTTCGATACTGGTATTGAATCTAATATGCCACTAGAGGGCTTGGTATCGATACTTGTATCGATAACCCCTCCCCTTTAGCCTATTTCCTCTCAGGGGTATCGATACACGGGCCACCAGTATCGATACCACCTGCACAAAACTACAAGTTTCACTTAGAAAATTTTAAGGATTTTTCCCAACATTAATCTATTCAGTTTTAAAGTGTTCCTATTAATTCCTAGAGATGTTTAGGACGTTTTAACATCAATTTCTTGCCACAAAACACTTTAGTCCGAATTTCACCATTAATGACCTCTTTCAAGCAAACCAAGCATACATACATGGATTCTATATGCTATGCATTCTACCATGAAATGCATAAAGATTAGAAGAGTTGGGAGTACCAACCTTAGCAAGCAACAACAACAAACCCGAGCTCCCAACCTCTTCAAGCTTTTCCTCCTCTAGAGCTTGATGATGGCTCACAAGCCTCTTTCTCTTCAAGAGAAAGATAAGCAACGATCAAAAATGTTTTGGGATGATTCCTAGAGCTTAAAAACACTAAAAGACTCTGATTCTAAGCTCTAAAAACCTAAACCCGAGCTCAACTCAAATCCCCCACTTAAACCTTCATCTTCACCAAACCAACCCATTTTTACTTCTTTTTATAGATAAAAAACACCCTTACAACACAAAACGAGATTCCTATCTTAGAACAACAAGATCACACCTTTAACTCAACTTGTTCAAGAGAAAAAGATGGAGAAGAGGAGGAAGACAAAGGGTGACTTCACCCACTGATTTCTCTGTAGAAAAACATAACCCCCATCCCTCTCTTTCATCCCTTTTAGACATTTACTAAAATGTCCTCACCCAAACTCTCAAGGCCCAAACCATTCAAAACCCAACAAACCTAAGGCCCAACAAGGCCCAAACTACACAAACTCGGGGCCCAAAACTGAAGCCCAAACCTCTCGAGTTAACCCGACACTCGAATCCGAATCCGGGTCGTTACATTTGGGATGATAAAAGCAAGCCTCAAGCATAAAGAGAATACCAATGCTTACATTGTAACAACAATATGATGAAAGATTTGTCTTAGAGCTTAATTCTCATCTTTTGGGTAGACAACACTTGTGAGCTCAATGTTTATGTATGCTCAAGTGTCTTAGGATTGGGTGAGAATTAGTTGCAAACAATTAGCCTTGTTAGAAGGATTCAAGTTTGCTTAAGAATTCTCTTTTTGAGTGAATTCCCAAAGTTCGGTTGTGAACTTTGGATGCTTGATTCAGGTTGTGAATCAAGGTTGTAAGGTTATCCCTTTGTTCCTCAAAAGGTTGAATTCTTAGTGAATTGTGGAAAGTCTTTAGTTGGAAGCTAAGGTAGTGGATGTAGGTGCTTGTTCGAAGGCCAAACCACTATAAATCATCGTGTTCATTGTCTATCTTCATTGCTTTCACAACAAACACCCAAATTAGTGACTCTCCATCACTTAGCAAGCTAAAATCGGTTATTCATCGAGCAACTTCAAGCCTAAAAATTGGTATCAGAGCGAGGCTCAATCGAGAGGGATTAACATCCTATTGAGAAGATCCGGCGAGCTCGACCAATTACTGATCAATCGACATTCCATGGCTCAATTCATTGACAAGCCACCTTTCTTCGACGGGTCCAACTACTCCCAATGGAAGATAAAGATGATGTACTTCATCAAAGCCTAAGATTATAATCTATGGGATATAGTAGAAGATAGATTGTTCGTTCCAAAAGGAACAAAGGTGGAATGGAGCATAGATGTAACGACCCAGTTTTTCCCAGTCAACATCGAGCGTTGAATCGGGTCATGGATCGTCAAGTCGTGTCCCGTGAGGAGCTCGTGGGATCATGTTGGATCGTAATGGGCCTCGTTTTTGCTTGTTGGGCCTAGCTTTTGGGTTGGGTTGGATAAAGAGATGTTAGTGAAGGGCAAAGGGGTAATTTCCTTGCCCATTCACTTGTGACCAGTCCTAGAGAAAAAGTGGTTACCTCTTTTCCCCATAACTCTTATCTTCTTCTCTTTTCTTTCTCCAACCCAAGTAAAAGGTGGAATCTTGTAACACCCTCGACCCGGTGCCACATCGGGCCTCCGGCCCAAAACCTGTACTTTAAAATTTCGTTCCAAAAGCCCATGAAGTTGGGTCCAAATCCATATCCATCATGATAAAATATAATTCAAAACCATTTAAAACATAAATCCAAATAAATTTAAGTAACGGAGCTCCAAAATATTACAACCGTTTAAAACATTCGACAATAAATAAAACAGAGTTACAAATTACATATATAGGGTCCTACAAGTACGAATGCCCACTATGCCTAACAATAGTACTCTGACAACAGATGTCGATGCTGAACCCACCACAATTGATGCTCCTTCGAACAGCTACCTTAACCTACGCACGGAAACAGATTTCGAAACGCTGAGCTACTAAAGCTCAGTGGGTACTCGACCAACTGGTCCACATCATGCATAGCATAAAATAAGCATAACAACATGAATGATGACATGGCATGAATACGATGGCGCTACCATATCCGCCTAAACACATGATGTCAAGATGGCATATAACAACACATAGCATATGCAAGACAAGAGAAGACCACACAGCATCTCAGGTTCTTAACTCGTACTTGTATTTCGTATATATATATCGGTGTCCATATCACCTCATAGTATAGAAGTATGGGACCCATCAGCACTAAGCAAGGCCCGTGGCATGCCATCCACAATATCCGCTAAGGAACCCATCAGCACTAAGCAAGGTCCTAGTTGGTCTTCCGCATAATATTACCGATAACCCATCAGCACTAAGCAAGGTTATCAGTTTTACATCTCATATAATAATTATTCTAGTAACCCATCAGCACTAAGCAAGGTTACCAGATTGTCTCATAATTACAATGTATATATATATATATACTCTAGGCAACCCATCAGCACTAAGCAAGGTTCCTAGTAAGCCACGTGACTCGAATAGGTCGCACGAACCCTCAACGGTTCCATATACCAGTTTACACCACTAGACTCTAATTATTATTCTATTATCTTTTTAACAGGTCTAGGTGTCTAATTCTCGGTCTAATATTCATTTTAGGGCTTAAACAAGTCTTGGGACATCTAAAATAGCATTAAGAGACTTTACCAATTTTCCACACAAGTATTTGGGCTAAAACTGCTTTGGGGTATCGATACCCCTACTTGGAGTATCGAAACACCTGTATCGATACCAGTACCGAACCCCTTTGACCAAACCAAAAGTCAACAGAGGAAGGCCCCTTGTTTCGGTATTGGCATCGATGCCATTATGCTACTGGACAGCCCGGTATCGAACCATGGTTCGATACCCCTATTCTTGTAACCTAATTTCTCTCAGGGGTATCGATACACGACCTTCCGGTATCGATACCCCCTGCACGGTAAGTGCAGTTTTTGCAGTTTGAGCACTTAGAAACCTATCCAAACTCGATCTAAACAACACCAAACTGATCCTAGGCCTTTAAGGAGTGATCCTAATTAAGTTTACATCATTTTCACAAAGGTTCAACATCATTACTATGATCCACCATTAATGACCTACCTTAAGCTTAAACAACATTCAAACCAATCAACAACATGCATTAAACTTAAAACATGATATGCATGATGATTATGAGTTGGAAGAGAACCAACCTTACGCAAAAACAACAACCAAAGCAGCAAACCCGAGCTCCAAACTCAACCTCAAGCCTTCTCCTTCCCCAAAGCTCTTGAAGGCTCTCCAAGCTCTTTCTCTTTTACTTTTCTTGCTCCTATGGTGGGGAAAGATAGAGAGTGAAGAGAGAAAGGAATGAGGTCATTCCTCTGTAGAAATTAAACCCCCAAACCTCTCTCCTTTCATCTCAATTTAGTGATTACCAAATTACCCCCAACCCAACAACCTACAAGCCCAACCACTCAAACAAGCCTAAAAGCCTAAGGCCCAACAAGGCCCAACACTCAAACCCAGGCCCAAAACCAAAGCCCAACACCCCGGGTTAACCCGACACTCGGATCCGAATCCGGGTCGTGACAACTCTCCCCTCCTTAAAGAAAATTTCCGTCCTCGAAATTTACCTGCTAGGAAGAGATGCGGGTACTGAGCCCTTATGTCTTTCTCAACTTCCCACGTGGCCTCTTCAACCCCATGATTTCTCCAAAGAACCTTTACCAACGGTATACCCTTGTTCCGAAGCTCTTTCACCCCTCTATCCAAGATTTCTATTGGTTTTTCCTCGTAAGTTAAATCCTTATTGGCTTCGATTTCCTCAATCTGAACAACATGGGAAGGATTTGAACGATAACGCCTCAACATGGACACGTGGAACACATCATGGATACGTGCTAACTCTGGAGGCAAAGCTAACCGGTAAGCCACTAGTCCCACTCTCTCAAGAACTTCATACGGTCCCACATACCTCGAACTCAACTTTCCTTTCCGACCGAACCGGATGATTCCTTTCCAAGGAGATACCTTAAGAAACACTTTTTCTCCTAACTCATACTCGATGTGCTTACGCTTACGATCCGCGTAAGCTTTTTGTCGGTCAAACGCTGCTTGCAACCTTTCTTTGATGATCTGAACCTTTTCTTCGGTTTTCTTAACAAGTTCGGATCCTACAATCCGCCTCTCATTAAGCTCGGTCCAACATAGAGGTGTCCTACACCTACGCCCGTATAAGGCCTTAAAAGGTGTCATCCTTATACTCGACTGATAACTGTTGTTGTAAGCAAACTCCACAAGCGGTAACTGATCTTCCCAACTCCGGGCAAAGTCAACTACACAACATTTAAGCATATCCTCCAAGATCTGGATAACTCGCTTAGACTATCCATCGGTCTGAGGATGAAAAGCTGTGCTGAAGTGCAACTTGGTATCCAAAGCCTTATGGATAGACCTCCACAACCTCGCTGTGAACCTCGGATCCCTATCCGATATGATCGATGAAGGTACACCATGCAACTTGACGATCTCCTTTATGTACAACTGAGCCAACTTCTCCAAACTGAAGTCCATCCTAACTGGTAAAAAGTGAGCCGACTTGGTCAACCGGTCAACAATGACCCACACAGCATCATGCTTCCTCAACGTCATTGGTAACCCGGTGACAAAGTCCATGGTCACACGATCCCACTTCCACTGTGGAATCTGGATAGGCTGAAGCAACCCTGAAGGAACTTGATGTTCCGCTTTCACAAGCTGACACGCCAAACATCTCGTCACAAACTCAGAAACATCCCTTTTTATACAAGGCCACCAAAAGAAGGGGCGAAGATCCTGGTACATCTTGTTGCTACCCAGATGCACAGAAAACGGACTACGGTGAGCTTCCCTTAAGACACGGTCTCTTAGATCCTCAAGAGCAGGAACACACAACCGACCTCTAAAGTACAAGAACCCACCATCTCGTACCTCAAAGCCTGACGCCTCACCTCGCTGACAAGCCTCAAGCTGAGCCACTAGCTCCTCATCTAACGCTTAAGCTATCTTTATCTTCTAAACTAGCGTGTGTTCCACACGTAGCTTTGCCAACAAACCATCATCCTCGGTCATCCTCAAGTGTGAAAACATGGCTCTCAAGTCCGACATGGACTTCCTACTCAAAGCATCGACGACCACATTCTCCTTATCGGGATGATACTCTATGACACAGTCATAGTCTTTCAACAACTCTATCCATCTTCGCTGTCTCAGATTCAACTCCTTCTAGGTGAGCAGATACTTCAAACTCTTGTGATCGGTGTAAACATAGCATTTCTCCCCATAGAGATAATGCCTCCATATCTTCAACGCGAAGATAACTGCTGCCAACTCGAGATCATGGGTAGGATAATTCCTCTCATGGGGTTTTAACTGTCTCGAGGCGTAAGCAACCACCTTACCCTCCTGCATGAGCACACAACCTAACCCACTCAAGGAAGCATCACTAAACACCACATAATCCTTTCCCGATTCCGGTTGCGTCAAAATCGGTACCTCGGTAAGATAAGCCTTAAGCCGCTCGAAACTTTCTTGTCTTCTCTCATTCCACACAAACGAAACCCCTTTCTGAAGCAACTTTGTCAACGGTGCAGCTATGATCGAGAAGCCTTTCACAAACCGCCTATAGTATCCGGCAAGTCCAAGAAAACTACGGACTTCCGATACATTCCTTGGTGGTTTCCATTCCACCACAGCTTGGATTTTCTAAGGATCTACACGGATGCCATCAGCTGCAACAATGTGACCAAGAAACGTCACCTCTGACAACCAGAACTCACACTTATTGAACTTGGCGTACAGACGCCTATCCCTCAGAACCTGAAGAACAACTCTTAGGTGGTAGTCATGCTCCTCCTCCGAGCGCGAATACACCAAGATATCGTCGATGAACACAACCACAAACTGATCTAGATAGGGTTGAAAGATCCGGTTCATCAGGTCCATAAAAGCTGCCGGAGCATTCGTGAGCCCAAACGGCATTACTAAGAACTCGTAATGCCCATACCGCGTCCTAAAAGCGGTCTTTTGGACATCCTCCTCCACTACCTTCAACTGATAGTACCCTGATCGCAGATCGATCTTAGAAAACACACGGGCACCTCTCAATTGATCAAACAAGTCATCGATCCTAGGCAACGGATAACGGTTCTTGATCGTGACTTTGTTGAGCTAACGGTAGTCGATACACATCCTCATCGACCCGTCCTTCTTCTTAACAAACAAAACCGGTGCTCCCCACGGTGATACACTCGGTCTGATAAAACCTCTTTCTAACAGCTCTTGGATCTGCTGCTTTAACTCTCTCATCTCCGCCGGTGCCATACGATACGGCGCTATGGACACCGGTGCTGTCCTTGGTAACACCTCTATCCGGAACTCTAACTCACGATCGGGAGGTAAACCGGGTAACTCCTCCGGAAACACATCGAGATACTCACAAACTGTCCTCAAACTCCCTAACTTAGGGCTCTCTACCCTCACATCAACCACGTGAGCTAAGAAAGCCTCACAACCCTGCTGGATCAACCTCTGAGCAGACAAAGCTGATACAACATTCGGCAAACAGGGGTTTCTCTCGCCCCTCACAACAAGCTTAGACCCATCTGCAACACGGAGCTTTAAACTCTTTGACCTACACCCGAGACTCGCATCATGCTCGAACAACCAATCCATCCCTAGGATTGCGTCGAACTCTTGAAAAGGTAAAACCATAAGATCTGCGGGAAAGATCGAGCCTTGGACCTTTATCGGACACCTCCGATAAACCCTATCCACCAAAACATCCAAACCCAAAGGACTTGTCACACGAACTCCTATTTCTAACTCTTCCGCTGGCAACCCCTAACACTGAGATATCCCACTACGGATATAGGAGTGGGTAGACCCCGAGTCCACAAGAGCAACTATGGGAACTGAAAACAAGGTAAACGTACCTGAGATAACATCGGTAACCGCACAGTCCTCCTGTGCCCTCACAGCATACTGTTTAGCCGGTGCTCTCGCCGTGGACTAAAAGGTACCACCCGAACTATGACTAGCCCCTCCACGGGTAAAACCTCTACCTCTCTGGCTGGGATAACCTATCCTCTGAACCTGATCCGATGTGTCCCTGACCTTCTCCGGGCAGTCCTTCACTAGATGTCCTGATGACCCACAACGGTAACAAGCTCTGACTACATTCCAACACTCTCCTTGGTGGCTCCGCCCACACTGCTGACAAGTCGGAACGCCTGAGCTCCTCTGAGAACTCTCCGGGCTCATCATCGGGGACGACGTAGACTGCCTCCTCCTACCAGCAGACTCAGACCTACGGTCAGATCTTGTACCCTGACTAGAAGCTCCTCTACTCTGATTCCAACGGTTCCTGTTCCTTCCCGAAAAGGACTGAGAGTTGCTGGAGTAGCTCCGATTACCTCCACTAGCACCACCCTGACCGGGAGATGAACCATAGGTCAAACCTTGTACCTGCTCCAAGGACTTTGCACTAGCAGTCAACTCTGAGAACACTCTGGGTGGAGTAGTGGTGAGATACGTCTAGATCTCTTTCCTTAGACCTTTCAGAAACCTCTTGCATCTCATTTTCTCCGTGGCCACCAACTCGGGCGCATACCTACCCAACTGTAGGAACTCCTGCTCATAAGCGAACACCGAACGGTTACCTTGCACAAGATGGGTAAACCGCTCCTTCAAGGTGTCAATGTGGGCTTCTCCCACATACTTCTTCTCAAACTCATCAAGAAAGTCATTCCAAGTTGGTCTCTCGGGTTCCCAACCAAGCTCTACTGTTTCCCACCATTCACGTGCATTGTCTTTCAACAACGATAGAACACATGACAGCTTGTCCTCAGATCTCAACCTCATCTGCCTCATGATCCAACGAGTGTCATGCAACCACTGATCAGCTTGCACAGGATTATCTTGTCCTGTCCCATGAAAGTCAACAACTCCCTGCCTACGCACCCTCTCCACTGGTGCCTCTCGAGGCGTAGCAGACGGCCTCGGTATAGCTCTCACGGTCCGATCCAACGCCCGATTCAGCTGCAAAAAGTAGTTGGCCCCCTGACCAACTACATCATCAGACGGTGCCTCCATAGCGGGCACATACTCCTCATCGGAGTTCTCTCGAGAACCCCAACTCTCTTCCGTAACTCTGTTCCTTCTTGGCATACTTACTGCACACAACAAACAAACGAGGTTACATTATCGAATATTCAGCATCTAAGCAAGTACAACTTCGACTAATGGGCATGTACTTATCTGACACCTATATGACACACTAGACTCCCCCGGGGACTTCCTAGAACCGACTCAACCTAGGCTCTGATACCATTAAATGTAACACCCTCGACCCGGTGCCACATCGGGCCTCCGGCCCAAAACCTGTACTTTAAAATTTCGTTCCAAAAGCCCATGAAGTTGGGTCCAAATCCATATCCATCATGATAAAATATAATTCAAAACCATTTAAAACATAAATCCAAATAAATTTAAGTAACGGAGCTCCAAAATATTACAACCGTTTAAAACATTCGACAATAAATAAAACAGAGTTACAAATTACACATATAGGGTCCTACAAGTACGAATGCCCACTATGCCTAACAATAGTACTCTGACAACAGATGTCGATGCTGAACCCACCACGATTGATGCTCCTTCGAACAGCTACCTTAACCTACGCACGAAAACAGATTTCGAAACGCTGAGCTACTAAAGCTCAGTGGGTACTCGACCAACCGATCCACATCATGCGTAGCATAAAATAAGCATAACAACATGAATGATGACATGGCATGAATACGATGGCGCTACCATATCCGCCTAAACACATGATGTCAAGATGGCATATAACAACACATAGCATATGCAAGACAAGAGAAGACCACACAGCATCTCAGGTTCTTAACTCGTACTTGTATTTCGTATATATATATATCGGTGTCCATATCACCTCATAGTATAGAAGTATGGGACCCATCAGCACTAAGCAAGGCCCGTGGCATGCCACCCACAATATCCGCTAAGGAACCCATCAGCACTAAGCAAGGTCCTAGTTGGTCTTCCGCATAATATTACCGATAACCCATCAGCACTAAGCAAGGTTACCAGATTGTCTCATAATTACAATGTATATATATATATACTCTAGGCAACCCATCAGCACTAAGCAAGGTTCCTAGTAAGCCACGTGACTCGAATAGGTCGCACAAACCCTCAACGGTTCCATATACCGGTTTACACCACTAGACTCTAATTATTATTCTATTATCTTTTTAACAGGTCTAGGTGTCTAATTCTCGGTCTAATATTCATTTTAGGGCTTAAACAAGTCTTGGGACATCTAAAATAGCATTGAGAGACTTTACCAATTTTCCACAAGTATTTGGGCTAAAACTGCTTTGGGGTATCGATACCCCTACTTGGAGTATCGAAACACCTGTATCGATACCAGTACCGAACCCCTTTGACCAAACCAAAAGTCAACAGAGGAAGACCCCTTGTTTCGGTACTGGCATCGATGCCATTATGCTACTGGACAGCCCGATATCGAACCATGGTTCGGTACCCCTATTCTTGTAACCTAATTTCTCTCAGGGGTATCGATACACGGCCTTCCGGTATCGATACCCCCTGCACGATAAGTGCAGTTTTTACAGTTTGAGCACTTAGAAACCTATCCAAACTCGATCTAAACAACACCAAACTGATCCTAGGCCTTTAAGGAGTGATCCTAATTAAGTTTACATCATTTTCACAAAGGTTCAACATCATTACTATGATCCACCATTAATGACCTACCTTAAGCTTAAACAATATTCAAACCAATCAACAACATGCATTAAACTTAAAACATGATATGCATGATGATTATGAGTTGGAAGAGAACCAACCTTACGCAAAAAAGCAACCAAAGCAGCAAACCCGAGCTCCAAGCTCAACCTCAAGCCTTCTCCTTCCCCAAAGCTCTTGAAGGCTCTCTAAGCTCTTTCTCTTTTACTTTTCTTGCTCCTATGGTGGGGAAAGATGGAGAGTGAAGAGAGAAAGGAATGAGGTCATTCCTCTGCAGAAATTAAACCCCCAAACCTCTCTCCTTTCATCTCAATTTGGTGATTACCAAATTACCCCCAACCCAACAACCTACAAGCCCAACCACTCAAACAAGCCTAAAAGCCTAAGGCCCAACAAGGCCCAACACTCAAACCCAGGCCCAAAACCAAAGCCCAACACCCCGGGTTAACCCGACACTCCGATCCGAATCCGGGTCGTGACAACTCTCCCCTCCTTAAAGAAAATTCCGTCCTCGAAATTTACCTGCTAGGAAGAGATGCGGGTACTGAGCCCTTATGTCTTTCTCAACTTCCCACGTGGCCTCTTCAACCCCATGATTTCTCAATAACTCAATAAAAGATAAGTGACTTAACTAATATCATGTTTCCTAAGAATCCGGGTGGATCGGAAGATAACGCGTGATGGGTAGGGTACTTGTCGTGTGTTGATAGGATACCAATATATTTTAGAGGACTATGGTTAATGAAATGATCTAAAGAGGATCGTGTGAGTAACTTAGTAGTTTGGGTATCTAATCTTAATTATGAGAGATGACTCGGAATATTAGAAGCATGTCTTGAACCTTGTAGATGGTATGGCTTGTAACCTTTACATGTGTATTTGTGTGTGCATGCTGAGAGAACATGTTTTATTTACGTCTTGTTATTGTAATCTGGATATCCAATTTGCGTTGCAACACAAAGAAGGTCATCCAATGTAACATGTCGGGTGATGTACTGAAGACTTATTCCGAGTGTTAGGTGGCCTCATTCGAAGATGTTCGATGTAACATTCCGAACTTGGGATTAGGAGGGCGGCCTCCATCTCGGTTACTATATTCCGAGTGTTGGGCGGCCTCACTCGAAGATGTTCGATGTAAAATTCCGAACATGAGATTGGTTGGACGGCCTTCATCCCGTTTTATTCCGAACGTTGGGCGGCCTCGTTCGAAGATGTCCGATGTAACATTCCGGGCATAGGATTTGAGGGCGGCCTCAATCTTGAGTGTAGGATCCCGATGTTGTATGGACACGGACCTCACTACTTTATGTTATATCTTGAGATAGTTAACTTGATAACTCTAGCTAAGGCAGAATAGGAGATGAACCTTAGTTGGAAGACTTTCCGTGCACTCTTGATTATACTATCTTGCTTACTCATTTTATGATGCTTATGAATTGTTAGAGTTGAGATGTACCACTGAGCTTGTTAGCTCAGCATGCGGAATTGTGGTTTTTCTGTACATAGGTGATAGGTAGCTTTGGAGGGGCACATCGAGGAAGGACTTTCCAGCATCGGAGCCGTTTTAAGAGTACAATACTTGATCTTTAGTAGGACTTAATGTATTCATAAGACCTTACCATATATCGAGTCTGTATCTTTACTTTGGATTTTATTTTAAGTCGGATAATGTATTTTGAAAGGAGCTCTTATTTTGTAAACATTTTATTATATTTTATTTTGACTTACGTGGAATTATGAAACGTGATATTTTAAATATTTGGACACGTGCTTTCAAAAGAATTTTGATGAGTCGGTTTTGGGGTGACCCGAATGTGGCACTTCGAATCCGGGTCGGGATCGGGGTGTTACATTTAATGGTATCAAAGCTTAGGTTGAGTTGGTTCTAAGAAATCTCGGGGTGGTATAGTGGTCGTGGTAAGGTGACTAGTGAATACAAGTCCCTAAATTTGAGTTGTACTTATAAGACTGGGAATCCTGATGTGTTGCCTTGTTTCTTGTGTTTCAGAAAAGGGTTGATGGAGGGTGGAAATGGTAATGATAGGGTAAGTCACATTCGTGACTTTACCGCTACTCTTTTGCAAGTGGTGCAAGCTACCCCGAGGCAATCTGAGATGCCTCGTAAGACACCTGTTGATTGGCTTTATCGGTATGGGCCTAAGATCTTTGAGGGTTTGGGTGAGGACGACCCGATCAAGGCTGATCAGTGGTTATGTGAAACGTAAAGAATCTTGAAACAGATGAAGGGAACCCCGAAGGATGATCTCGATTGCATTGTTTCCCTTCTAAAGGGTAATGCACATGAGTGGTGGACATCGAGCTTGGGATGGAACCAGAACTCCCGACTTGGGACAACTTTTTAGAAGAGTTTTGGAAGAAGTACATCAGTGAGGTGTACATGGATGAAATAAGGGATCAGTTTCTGCGTTTAACCCAATGAGAGCGGTCAGTGTTTGCTTATGAGCAAGAGTTTCTATGGTTGAGCCGCTATGCACTGGAGTTGGTTTCTACCAAGGAGTTAAGGTGTCAGAGGTTTAAACAAGGGTTAAGAGTTGAGCTTCAGGTTCATGTGATAGCGGGTCCACTCGGGACTTTTGCGGAGTTAACCAACAATGCGAAGATCTTAGAAAGGCTTCAGGAATTGACACTTGTTAGGAGGGAGAATGCACAGGATCTTGGGGTGGAGACCAAGGAGGTTATAGGATCTTCTCAGTTTTTGCACGGAAATCTTTGCGCCTTGAAGAGTTCGAAGAGGGTTGCTTCGGAACAGTTACCGATAGTTGGTTCAGGCTCCAGACCGAGGACCCGTAGAGGTCCTTTGTCGTCTACTCGAGGAGGGAGTACATTTGGATTAGTTGGAACGCCACTTCCACCGGGTTGTGATCACTGCGGTCGTCATCACCTTGAAGTTTGTTTTCTGCTTAGGATGGTTTGTTATTGGTTTCGTGAACCAGGGCATGTGGTGAAAGACTGTCCAGTTTTGGATGAGAGTATGATAGATCAATCTCCGAGAGTGGGTTCGTCGCGACATGTTCAGAGGGTTGCCAGACGTAGAGCTAGGGTACAATCAGCTTACCATGGTGGAAGACCTGTGAGATCCACCGCTAGAGTTGTCGGACGAGTGGTTGCTAATCAGTCTGCTGCTCAGGTTGAAGATAACAATTCTGCTATCGGGGAGTTGTCAGGTAATCGTGTGTTTTCCCTGTTTTAGTTGCTATTTGTCAGCTTCTGAATCTTCTGTTTGCTGATAGGTTGACCTTGTTCGAGCATATGTTAAGTAGAATCTTAAGTTAGTTAGGTTGAGTAATAGTTAGTGTTGTATCTTTTGTTCGAATGGTTTCTTACCGTGAGTGGAGTTTAGGAATGAGAGTAGAAATTTCTGCAAACTTGTTGTAGCTACTCTCACTTCCCAGTTGTTATCTGTTGCCTAGATTACCGTCAGCGGTACGGAAGGTAAAAAGGGTTATGAGTGTTAAGTAAAATCCTAGTTGTTTTGTACCAAGTTGTTAGTAGTAGGTAGGTGAGATCTTTACCTTTCTGAGTAATGTAGTGCCTTGTGGTAGTGGTTCAGCGAGTTTCTTGCAGTGAGTTATGTTGAGGTTACAAAATAGTTATAGAGGTTTTGAGTTCTAGGTCTTCAGGCTTAGAAGTGTTAGGGGTAGGTGGAAGTACCCTTAGAGAGTAGTTGACTTTACCGTTAAATCGTGGTTATAACTACGATGAAGGTAAGGTCGAGTCTGTTGCTAGTGGTTGCCTCTTAGTAGTTCGGGTTGGGAGTAAAGCCTTAGGGTAACAATGAAAGATTGTTACTTGGTTCTCTAGGTCCATGACAGTCAGTGGATCGTAGCTTGGTGGTGGTCCGGTAAGCCTGTTTGGGAGAAGGGTGGTGCGCATGGTCAAGAAAGGTATTTATAAGTGGTGCAACAGCTTGTGAGCAGTTAAAATCTATGATATGAGTCAGCTAGACGTTTACCGTAGTTTGGAAATGAATAAAGAAGCTACCAAAGTCTGTGTTTGTCTGATAGCTTCGTATGTGCTTGTTGAGATCGGACAAGAAAATATTTAAAGAGGAAAAGTTTAAACCTGAAGATTAGAATTGATAGCTTAGCTGCGTAAGAGGTTGTGCTTGTGGCAATAGTAGTACTAGTGATGAGGGATGTGGAAGTCGGAACCTTTTGTGTTGCAAGTAGTAATTGTCGTGGTAACAACAAGTGGGTTAAGCAAAACGTTAAGTCTTATTTTGTTAAGTTAAGAACAAGGAGTTAGGTCCCTAGCTTTTGTTTTTGTAAGAACAATGATGTTTAGAGGGGCAAGAAGGTGAATCACACTCTTGGTTTACCTTGTGGTAGTAGTGCATCGGTTCAGTTGAGGCAAGTTACGGTTTCTTGTAAGGATGTAAGTGGTGGTGGTGGTTAGGCCGTTAGAATCTCTGTGAGAGTTGATCAGTTTTAGTCAGTTCAGTGTGTGGTTGCTATAAGATGGTTGAAGGGAGAGTCCCCGCTTTGGGTTGTTCTTAGAAGAGTTGGGTGTAGCTAAACCGTTGTGGTTACACCTCCTTACTCCGTTTAAATTTCGAGGACGATATTTCTTAAGGAGGGGAGAGTTTTAACGATCCGGTTTTTCCCAATCAACATCGGGCGTTGACTCGGGTCATGGATCGTCAATTCGGGTCCCGTGAGGAGCTCGTGAGATCGTGTTGGATCATGATGGGCCTCGGTTTTGCTTGTTGGGCCTAGCTTTTGGGTTGGGTTGGATAAAGAGATGTTAGTGAAGGGCAAAGGGGTAATTTCCTTGCCCATTCACTTGTGACCAGCCCAAGAGAAAAAGTGGTTACCTCTTTTCCCCATCACTCTCATCTTCTTCTCTTTTCTTTCTCTAACCCAAGTAAAAGGTGGAATCTTGTTAGCATGGAGTGAGAATCTCGTTTTGGCCCTTAAGAAAGAGTTGTTCAGCAGCTTGTGATCTTTGGTTCAAGGTGTATATCCTTTGGGTTGGTTGAGGAAGAGGTTTGAAGTGCAAAGGCAAGGTTTAAAGGTTGGAAAAGCTTGAGGGAAGCTCAAGTCCGGGTTTGTTGCTTGAGGTCAGTACATTTCTGACTCTTTCACTTCATATGCTCCATAAATTCGTGCTTAGCTTGATTGTTGGTTATTGAATGCTTGTGTGAGGGTTGAGAAGCTTAAGAAACCCTAGAAATGGTAGAATCCGTATTAAGGGTTAAATTGATGTAAAAATGGTAGGAAATCATCTTGTATACTTCATTAAACTTGTAGAATTAATTTGATAATTAATTACTAAGGTTTGGGATGTTTCTTAGAGATTTACAGCTTTAGACCTGCAAGTTCGTGCAGGTGTATCGATACACGAGGTAGGTGTATCGATACCCTATAGGAAAAACTTAGGCGAGAAAGGCAGGTGTATCGATACACCCTGCCCGCGTTTCGATACAGAGTTGTCCAGTGGCATTCCTGGTTCGATACCCGTATCGAAGCGGGTAGGTCCTCCTTAGTTGACTTTGAATTTGGTTAAAGTGTATCGATACCCGTATCGATACAAGGTGTTTCAATATCCCTTTAAAGAGAGTATCGATACAGGGTGTTTCGATACCTCAGATGTGCGTAGCGATACCCCTGAGTAAATTGCACAAGTTCTTAAGGGCAAAGTTGGAAAGCCTCATAATGTTACCTTAGGGATCCAATGTGTCGTTTTAACTGTAAAATGAACTATGAAATGCATGGAACAAGTTGATGTCCCGACACGAGAGCTTATAACGAATAACTCAGTAAAAGATATGTGACTTAACTAATATCATGTTTCCTAAGAATCCGGGTGGATCGGAAGATAACGCGTGATGGGTAAGGTACTTGTCGTGTGTTGATAGGACACCAATATATTTTAGAGGACTATGGTTAATGAAATGATCTAAAGAGGATCGTGTGAGTAACCTAGTAGTTTGTGTATCTAATCTTAATTATGAGAGATGACTCGGAATATTAGAAGCATGTCTTGAACCTTGTAGATGGTTTGGCTTGTAACCTTTACATGTGTATTTGTGTGTGGATGCTGAGAGAACATGTTTTATTTACGTCTTGGTTTTGTAATCTGGATATCCAATTAGTGTTGCAACACAAAGAAGGCCATCCGATGTAACATGCCGGGTGATGTACTGAAGACTTATTCCGAGTGATGGGCGGCATCATTCGAAGATGTTCGATGTAACATTCCGAACATGGGATTAGGAGGGCGACCTCCATCCCGGTTACTATATTTCGAGTGTTGGGCGGCCTCACTCGAAGATGTTCGATGTAATATTCCGAACATGAGATTGGTTGGGCGGCCTCCATCCCGTTTTATTCCGAACGTTGGGCGGCCTCATTAGAAGATGTCCGATGTAACATTCCGGGCATAGGATTTGAGGGCGACCTCAATCCTGAGTGTAGGATCCCGATGTTGTATGGACACGGACCTCACTACTTTATGTTATATCTTGAGATAGTTAACTTGATAACTCTAGCTAAGGCAAAATAGGAGATGAGCCTTAGTTGGAAGACTTTCCGTGCACTCTTGACTATACTATCTTGCTTACTCATTTTATGATGCTTATGAATTGTTAGAGTTGAGATGTACCACTGAGCTTGTTAGCTCAGCGTGCGGAATTGTGGTTTTTCCGTGCGTAGGTGACAGGTAGCTTTGGAGGGGCACATCGAGGAAGGACTTTCCAGCATCGGAGCCGTTTTAAGAGTACAGTACTTGATCTTTAGTAGGACTTAATGTATTCATAGGACCTTACCACATATCGAGTCTGTATCTTTACTTTGGATTTTATTTTAAGTCGGATAATGTATTTTGAAAGAAGCTCTTATTTTGTAAACATTTTATTATATTTTATTTTAACTTACGTGGAATTAGGAAACGTGATATTTTAAGTATTTGGACACGTGCTTTCAAAAGAATTTTGATGAGTCGGTTTTTGGGTAACCCGAATGTGGCACTTCGGATCGGGATAGGGGTGTTACAGTAGAAGATCGCAAGAAGATGATGCTCAATTGCAAAACATTACACATCCTATTTTGTGCATTCCATCCCAACATCTATGAGAAGATGTCCTCTTGCGAATATGCCAAGGAAGTTTGGGACAAGCTAAAAGTCACATATGAGGGTACAAACGAAGTAAAGGAAACTAATATTAGAATCCTCAACCAAGAGTATGAGAACTTCAAAATGAATTCGTAAGAGGACATTAAAAAGATATTCGATTAATTCTCCACCATCACCAATGGACTTAAAGGCTATGGAGAGATCATTCCGGAGGAGAAGCTTGTTTATAAGCTTATCTATTCCCTTCACGAGTCACGAGACTCAAAAAGGACCGCCATCATCGAAGCAATGAATTTAAAGACTCTCAAGCTTGATGAACTCATGGGGTCACTCCTCACACATCAAATTATGATAAAAGGAAAAGAAGAGAAGAAGAAGGAAGAGATTAGATTGATGGGGAAGAAGAAGATCCAAGAGCTTGGTGTAAATGTCAACATCATTGCTCTCAAATCCTCCAAGTGCATCCACTTTGAAGATTCAAGTAAGGAGGATAGTGAACAAGATGAAGAGCTTGCTCAACTCATCATTGACTTTGATCGATTCGTGGGGAATAAAAGTAAGAAATCATCAAAGAACGAATCAAAGAAGAAGATGAAGGATTCTCACAAGTCAACCATAAAGGGATCATCTTAAAAAAAACAAGCATATGTGGCTACTTAGAGTGATGGGGACTCCACCGAAAATGAAGAAGCCAACCTATGCTTGATGGCCCTCAATGAGGGAAAGGTAACTTCTAACTTATCTAGTTTAAATTCATATTCATTTGATGAGTTACAAGAAGCATATGATAAAATGGCTTTTAAGTTTAAGATTTCATTTTCTAAAAACAAAAATATGATTTCAAAGCTTAAATTAGAAAATAATTTATTTTCAAAAATCAATTTTGAATTTGAAGCAAAATTAAAAGATTTTGAGCTTAAAGTTTTCAATTTACAAAATTTGCTTCAAAAGATTAAAAAAGATCATCAAGTTGCTTTAGATGATCTTAATAAGGAGAAAGATTTGATTTCCAAAGAACTTGAGAAGAAAAATAATTTGGTCAAATCAAACTTTTATTTGACACAATCTAGTGCCCCTAGATTTATTGTTGGAAAATATTTTAGAAGTATTTGGATCCGAAAAGGACTAACCACTTTAACTAAAAATGATGAAATTGAAAAATGAGTTCCTAAGGGGACTAAGTTATGTGCTACTAACGTTAAAGGATCCAAAGCAATTTGGATACCGAAAATTACTTGATTGTCTTATTTTAGGTGTGATAGAGGTATGAGCAACCAAGTGCAAGAATTAAGGGGAGGTCCATACACACAAGAAGGACACTTGAAGAAGGAAGGCTTCACATCCTCCCTTGAGTTCAAGTGTGGTAAAATTTCTAGTTAAATTTGCTTTTCTTTTGCTTATTTCTTATTTCAACTAGGATTATCATAATTGTTGGACTAACACTTAGTGATGCCTTGAGTAAAGGGAGCCTTTTGTTTTTATAAAATAAATTTTGGTATTTGATTTTAAAACAATTGACATTTTAAAACTCTCCTATGTTATGAGCTTTAAAAATTTTCAAACTTGTTTTGAACCATTCTTTTGATATAACAAAAAAGGGGAGAATGTTGTGAAAAATTGATTTCTCAATTGATTTAATGATTAAGGGGAGCTTTAATGTTTTAAGAATCTTAATTCTCTTATTCAAACTTTATTTCACAAAAGGGGAGCAATCTCAAAAACAATTTTTCAAGTTGGTTTTATTATATCAAAAATGGGGAGATTGTAGAACTAATATTTTGATATAATAATTGAAAATTAGTTTTGGACTAAATTGAAAATATTTCAAAAATGATTTTATGTCCAAACAACTTGAAAATAAGTTTGAGACATTTTCAAGGACTTGTTAATGCGTTTTAAATGTTTTAAAGAAACCAAAGAACACAAAATGTTCCAGACGTTTCAATACACTTCCCAAGTGTTTCTAAACAGCTTGCTTATTTCAAAAGAAAATGTTTAGGTGTTTTTATATGCCCCTAAGGTGTTTCGATACGCTTTTGTCTCTGGATAGAATGGTTTTGATACGTTTTTCGATACACCTCCAATAGTCATTTGAAAAACCCCAACGACTAGGAGCAGTATCGAAACGGCTAAGGCTTGTTTCGATACAATGAGCTAAGGGTTTCGATACACCTCAAGGATGTTTCGATACCGGTTATTAAATACAGATTCAACGGCTATTTCCTAAAGTAGCTGTATCGAAACAACTTCCACGTGTTTCGATACCGATCATACCAGAAGTAGAAATAAGCCTCGAAATCAGCTTTAAACGGCTCCAAATCAATCCCAACGATTACCAACGGCTAGAAGCTCATTTGGGATGATAAAAGCAAGCCTCAAGCATCAAGACAAGACCAATGCTTACATTGTAACAACAATATGATGAAAGATTTGTCTTAGAGCTTAATTCTCATCTTTTGGGTAGATAACACTTATGAACTCAAGTGTCTTAGGATTGAGTGAGAGCTTAGTTGCAAACAATTAGCCTTGTTAGAAGGATTCAAGTTTGCTTAAGCATTCTCTTTGTGAGTGAATTCTCAAAGTTCGATAGTGAACTTTGGATACTTGATTCAGGTTGTGAATCAAGGTTCTAAGGTTATCCCTTTGTTCCTCAAAAGGTTGAATTCTTAGTGAATTATGGAAAATCTTTAGTTGGAAGCTAAGGTAGTGGATGTTGGTGCTTGTTCGAAGGCCAAACCACTATAAATCATCGTGTTCATTGTCTATCTTCATTGCTTCCACAACAAACACCCAAATTAGTGACTCTCCATCACTTGGCAAGCTAAAATCGGTTATTCATCGAGCAACTTCAAGCCTAACAACATCAATTTCCCAGCAATGAGTTGAAGTATATATGCTCGAGCTGCATGTAAAAGTTCTTGTTGCATCGAGGTCTCTGTTATGAAAAATTCATTTTGCAATAATGAAATCCTAAGACATAAACCACTCAAACATTCCTTCGGAGTAATTTTACCAAGATATTGCATGAAAAACTCAAATACATTATAGTTGTTGGTCCAACCAACGGATTACCATTTATTTGTACGCTTAATTGTATTGCGACATCTTCTAAAGTTATTGTGCATTTTTCGAAAGAGAAATGAAGTGTGTGCGTTTCTAGTCTCCATCTTTCTATCAATCTAGTAATCAAATTAGGAATAATTTTAAATCCACTAAGAAATGAGGCATTATAAAAACTCGTAATCTGTAAGTAACAAATTATGTGCTCTGAAGGTTCCTTAATTTTTAATCCTCGACAGCGGATAGTATGTTATTCACCCTATATGTGTAGTGATTAATTAAAAAATAAGTAAAAAATTTATATCTAACATCATAATTTCAATTAAAAAACTTACTTTCTCATCACGAATATGAGAGGAAATATGGTCATGATCACGGTACAATAAAACTTCGCCTCCACCGGATGTTATTTTAACATAAATTTGTTATAAAAACTATCTTTTAAATATTAAAATTTCAAATATGAATAAACACCCAATTTAAATTAATATACTACGTTATTCGAATACAAACTAACTTTCAAGCACTAAATTAAAAAAAAAAATCAACAACATAAACTAACTTTGAAAAATAAATACCTCCTGGGCAAATTTGAGCTTTAATTCAACAGATCGGTTCCGTATATATAAAGCACCTTAACACCATGTTTTTTTGGCGTTAGGAAGAAGAGAATGCCATATCCTCTTAACGTTATTGGACCAAAAATAATTCCACCATCTTTTCAGCTGGATTTCAGTCGAACCAATTCAATAATTTCACTCAACCAATAATTTTACTGAACCAATAATACATGTATGCTGCAAAGCTTTACTAATTTTACTGAAACAATAATATATGCATTTTGCAAAGCTTCAATAATTTTACTAAATCAATTCATTTATTTTAACTGAAAAAGCTGATATTTTTCTGTACCAATTGTATACATTCTTTTTCAGTTTTACCGAACCAGCTACGCCACTTTTTGAATTACATGCATGCATGCTGGGATGGCAAAATTCATAACCGGTCATAACGCCAGGATCACGTGACTCTTAACATTCTTCCCTTGACTCTGTTTAAAATACTGTAATTCTCTAATTATTTTCTACAACATCGTATATTCCAAATTTTTATCGGGGAAAACATATTTTCAAAATTTTACGGGCCATGGTCTCTTGCCCATCACTGAACCCATAAACATTACACAACAGAGGAAAAGATGGAGAATAATTCCCATTAGGAAAATAAATTTAAAACATTAAATTAAAATTAAACTTAAAATAAAAGATGGATAAAACCCATGTCCCATAACAATGTATAAATAGGCCAAATTGAGATATAAAAGGAAAGTAATACCATGTAAAGACACAACATTTTACCCTTTTCAGACCATTTAGGATTTGGGAAGGTTTTTCTGACAAAAAACAATTTTGGCAAGGACAACGGAAATAATTAAAAACTAGGGAGGAATTAAAAAAGAAAATTAAAAATCATTTATAATTTTGAAAATAATAATTTTTTTTATATTTGGCACATGACATCATTATCTTGGAAAGGTTTTAGGATACTTAGGTTGAATAAAACTACTTTTTGAAAATGTTACACTTCTGGTTAGGGTCGTTAATTGAGTTGAATAGTTTGAGTTTAATTCAGTTAATATTCGATTTAAATTTGAGTTTAATTTATAATTTTACAAGCTAAATCAAAAAAGACAAAACTTAATTTGATAAGTTTACGAGTAGTTTATTAATTTATTTTATAATTTGTTATGATATTTCTGGAAGCTACTCTAAAAACATCATGCTAGGAGAAGTTTGAATGTTAATTGAGAACTCTAGGAAAGTTCAATGTCTTACTAAGTAATTTACACATAAAATCTTTAGTGTTCAAAATTTTTAAAAAATTTTGTAATTACCAAGCTTAATGAGTAACAAGTTTTTTTTTTACCGAGAACAAGTCAAATAAAATTTTATCGAGTCAAACATAAATCAAATAAATTTTAAGTTGAATCAAACCAATCATTACTCAACTCGCGATCAATTCACCCAATAAACATCCTTACTCCTGGATGATATTCTCGATCTCACGAATGCTTGAAGTGTGAATTTCAGAACAAAATGCTATGAACGCATTATATCAAAAAATACAGAGTAGTCTTAGATATTTTCGAAACTCAAGGAAAAACTTAAAAAATAGACATTGTAGAACGAAAGTATATTTTATTATTTTAAATAATTAATCTAATATTTCGTTAACAAATCACTATTTTTATTTTTAAAGTTGTAAATATAAAAAAAAATCTTAAGCAAATGCTTGTACCGTAGACTTGTTATGTATTTTGATTGAATAGAAACAAGAAAATTTAGAAAGTGTCTAAATTTTGATAGTATATTTATTTTCATAGAAATTATCTTAATTTATTTTGTTTTTTGGATTATAAAAAATTATGAATAGATTTAATCTTATTATTTTTTATAAATACATTATATTTATGAAATTTTTATTAAATTTAATAAAAGTTGAATGATTATTATTAAAAAAATAACCCTACTCCAGAATTTTGAAAATTATGGCAGGTTCTCTCTTAGTATATGCATGCGCCATTCACCTTATGCGGGAACATAATGCTCTTTAATATATAACTAAACATATTTAATTATAAAAAAATATAAAAAATATTTTCTTACTTCTAAATAATTCAAAATTTTGATATTCTAGAATTTATCAAATAATTTGGTAAAAAAAATAGGTGATATATATTATCCAAGATTTAATTTTAATCATTTTGTTTGTAAAGTGTATTACCCTATTTAATTTTAAAACGTAAAAATTATATATAAATATTTAGAAGTGAGGAGAGTAAATTTATAAATAAATTAATTTTTTAAAAAATTTAAATAAAAAGATAAAAAAAATCAGGAACGAGAGACGATTATCTCTCCCCATTTCTATTTAATTTCGACACTGCTTGTAGTCACCAAAATCTTCACCTATACGGGAATCATGATGGAAAAGACTTTTTTTGTCTTTTAATTATAAAAAAATACAAAATGATCACTCGACTTAACAAAAGTAAAAATATAATATTTTCGTTAAAAAATAATAATAGATGACATGAGAATAAATAAAATTCACGTAATAATAAATTTATTCTACAATATTTATACTTTATTTTAATTGAATACTATTTTTATAAAAATAGCCCTTGACATTTAATTAGTACACCAATTTAGTCCCTAAAAAACTTTAAATTCATCATCTATTTTCGTTCTCATCTACACAATCTAAATAAAGTTTTAAACAAAGCTTTATCCTACTATTGAATATATGTTTTTGTTTGGAAAAATTCGGATATCGTTATGAATATTATCAAATTAATTAATAAAAATTAAAAATTTCAAAGATTTAATATTATTTGTGGTCTGCATATCGATTATTGTCACCCGAAAAGGAAAATCCAGGGGTACATGTACAATTAGGCCTCCCATTGATAGGAGAAATTATATTATGGGTAAGTCTTATCACGTGTCTATAGGACCAACCACTAAAAATCACACATATCATCAATTTTTCGATATATTTTTTCCCAAGTGAATCTTCACTTGAAAAATCTGTTTTTAAAAAGAATTAACGGTTGTTGTTCCTAGAGGTCACCAGTAATATCAGCACAGTGATTGAACGATCAATGTCTAATGACTAAAAGTATACTCTAGAATAGATACTATTTTAACATTGTAATTGATTAAAAAAATATACTTATCATAGTCGAAAATCGCATATATTCATGTATGATATCAAACCAATTTCTATTCTTTCATTTTTCTCAATGGTGTTTTCTAATATCCCAAGTGGCTATTGTTGTTAGGCAGACTACGTCTCAATCGTTTAAAATTTCATATCTTCTATTATGTATATCAAAATTTTGAACCATTTAAAGCATTAGAAAGAAGACTCAGCAAACTTTCTAACCATATATAAGCTTTACATTTTTAATTCTTATTAATTAATAAAGTTTTTCTAAAGATATACCTAAATTTGGCACCAAGTAGATTGTATTGTCCTTGAAAAATTATCTTTATAGATTGGTATATAATTAGGGACGTAAAAAGTTGACTCTACGTGAAAACCCGATTAAAACCTATTCGAGTCAGAATTTGGTTTGATCCGAGGATGTAATGATCCGAACCCGATTTGTATCCGACCGAGAATGACACTAACCCGATTTCAACCTGTTACTGTAGACCCGAAACCCGACCTGCATCCGACTGAAACAAATTCGAATCCGAGTCTGACTTGGAAGATAACCGATATTACCCGACTAAATCGACCCAAGACCTAATTTTACCCGACCTGTTTTGAACCTGACCTGATAAATGACCCGACTTGTTTTGAACCCGACCTGTTATTGACCTGAACTAATATTAACAAAACTTAATATTTATATGACATATAATTAAGTATATCTATAATTTGATGAATTTAAAATATTAGTAAATATAATTAATCTTAAAAAAAATTATACATGAAAATTAATTTAGGGACTAATATTTAAATTTAGTATTATACATTTAATTAAATTAATTTATTTATTATTTTATTTAGTTTTAATGTATTTAATTTTAATTTTAAAATAACATTTCATTAAAAAGTATAATTTTAAATTAATATTTAGTTAAGCTAAATTAATTTATTAACTTAGATTAATTAAACTAAATTAAAATATAAAAACATAAATTATAAACATAATTAAAAGAATTCTAAAATCAAATATAGATTTTTATTAAATTAATCTAAATTATGACTCAATTAAATTAAACCAAAACAATTGATAAAAAAAGAAAAAGACAATTGATAAAAAAAAGTGAAAAGATCAAATTTTGGAGGAAAATAAGCTACTCATTTTTTTAAGTTTGAGATTAATGTACTTGTATAAAAATTTTGGAGGGATATAAAAAACTGGAGAAAATTAGAAATAAATTTTTATTATTATATAAAAAAGATAAAAAAAAAACAAAATTTTGGAGAGAATTAATATATATAGTAAATTTTAGAGGATTATTATTATTATTATTATTATTATTATTATTATTATTATTATTATTATTACATATAATCAAATAATAAACTTTGATTAAATATAATTAATTAAAAATATAAAAAAGGAGATTAGATTTAGATATTCATTTGACACTACTCTAGGTTAGGTAAAAAATTCCGCATATTTTTATATAGGTCGCTCCTAAAAATCGAATCTCGCGTCGCTCTACACCTTATTTTACAATTATTTCAATTTGATTATGATCACTCGAAAATTAAGTTTTAAATTTTATTTTTTATTTGATTTGATCCTCATGTAATTAAAATCACATTATATATTTTAAAATTGTTTCAATTTGATTGTAGGAAATTAGTTTAGTGATTGAAGAATTGATCTTAGAGAATTAGTTTAGTTATTTGGCTTAGAGGATTAGTGTTGGACTTAAAGAATTAATAATATACATACATTAATTAAATACATATACATATATTAATTTATAAACAAATTAAATACATGTATTAGTATAAATTTAAGTATATATTATATATATAATATTATATATATATATTAAAGCATATTATATATATATATATACTATATAATATTAATTTATAAACAATTTATATATAAGTTATTATATATTTATTATATATAATACATTAATACATAAAGTATAATGTATATAAGTATATTATATACATAGTATACATTAATGTATATATATTATATATATATATTAATATGTACATCTATTATATTTATATATATATATATAAGTAATAAGTATACATATATTAATGTATGCATATACATACATACTTATATATAAGTATACATACAATATATATTTTATACATATTTATATATTATATACATATATTAATGTATATTATATAATACCTACCTACGTACATACATACGTACCTACCTACCTACCTACATATTATTAATTTATAATTTTGAAATGTATTAAACTATATTGTATAGGTATAAATTAAAATGTATTAAAGTACATTAAAATTAATTTTTTTTCATCGAATTTAACTATTATTAATTTATAATTTTTGCAATTTAGTCCTTACAACTTTATTTTTATTTTAAATTGACTATTATTTATTTTTCTAATTTAGTTTAGTGTTTTAATAAGATGATATTTTATTTTATTAATGTTTATCCTTTTTAATTTAAAACTTTATTCTTTCTAGTCCAATGTTTATTTCTTATTAATTTTTAATTTTTTTAATTTATACCAATTTTTAAGATATGAATCATTTGATGATATTTTTGTTTAGTTTAGTGCGTAATATTTATTTTTAATGGGATTTATGCTAGTTAAAGACGTTAGATATTAAATAATTAATTTGAAATGAATGATCAACCATTCAACCCAAAGTCTATCGATTATTTACTTAATTACTTATTTGTAAAAAATCAAACTTAATAATTTTAATTAATATGAATTTAAAACCCAAATTAATTCGACCTGAAATAAAATCAACTTGAAATGAACCCGACCTGAAAAAGGACCCGACCTAAAATGGACCCGCACCCGATCCGAATCGAGTCAAAACATCAAATCAACCGAAATGACCTGCATCTGACAGTACCCGACCTGAAACCCATCCGAGTAACTGTTTTTACATCCCTATATATAACTAAAAAAATTAGTTTCATTTATTTTAAATGAAACTAGGTATAACAAGCTTTTTAATTATATAAATTTATCGATTGTATGTTTCCTGATTTTATTTCGGGATTTTGTAAAAAATGTAAAGCTTATATGGTTAGAAAGTTTGTTGAGTCTTCTTTCTAACGTTTTTGTTGAGTTGATAAATTGATGAAGTTGGCCAAAAGGGAGGTGAATTGGCTATTTAAAAAAAATTGTTGGAGATTTCAGTAAAAATATAAAAAATGAAGAACACAAGATTTATAGTGGTTCGACCTTCGAACAAGCACGTACATCCACTACCTTAGCTTCCACTAAGGATTTTCAAACCAATTAACTAAAGAATTCGACCTTTTTCTCGGTTCAAGGGATAACCGTCACAAATCGAATTAATCTTTCTTCCCAAAGTTTGATTTAACTTCACAAGGTTACAAATGAAAGAAAGGAAAATTTGGTATCTCTCAAACAAATGAATATTAGCCAATTACAACAAAAAAACTCTCCAAACTCTAACAAAGAATTACAATAAAAATTACAAGAGTTGGGTACAAGAATTTTGCAATTCAAGCCCTTGAGGTTGGATTTGATGCTAGGATGTTTGCTTGTGGATCATTAGTTATTAATGCTGCTTGAAATGCTTCATTTTATACCTCCTCATTGAATTCTAACCATTGGGGTTGATGGGATTGTAAATAGATTGGAGCTTCATCTTCCTACCATAAATGCACCTCTGCAACCTATGGTATCAAAACACGGGCTACCTATTTCGAAACATTACAAAAAGTACAAAGAGACGTGCATTTACTACAGGGGTTTCAAAACGAGTATCGATACAGGGAGTAAATTGTGACCCTTGGTATCGAAACAGGTATCAAAACTGGTTAACTAACATTTAAAGCTTAACTAACTTCCAACGGTCAAAAATATTTAAAACTTAGAGAGCCGTTGGGGATTTTCAGGGTATCAAAACTGGTATTGAAACGCCTTGTCATTATTTAAAATAATTTAAAAATTAAAGCATGGTTCGATACATGGTTCGAAACTGAACTTGGTAGATTCATTCCAGTACTGAAACGTTTTTCGAAATGGGTGTTTAAAACTCAAGAACTTTCTTCGAAAAACAAAGGTCGGTATCGATATCAGTGTGAATGATATCAAAACGTTTGGTGAAAAATACTTAGAAGAATATTTTTGGTGTTCTTGGTTTGACTTTAAAAGTAGTTTTTGACTTAGGGACTTAAAAATTTATTTCAAAATAATCCTCTAACATATTTGTTATATCAAAATCAATTTTAATTTTATAGCTTTAAATGGTTTGAAATTCTGATATACGAAATAGAAGATATAAAATTTTAAACGATTGTGGTGTAGTCTGCCCAGCAACAATAGCCACTTGGGATATTAGAAAAGACCATTGAGAAAACTAAAAGAATAGAAATTGGTTTGATATCATACATGAATATATGCAATTTTGGACTATGTTAAGTATATATTTTTAATCAATTATAGTGTTACAATATTATATGTTCTAGAATATACTCTCAATCATTAGACATTGTAATACCCGAATTTCGTCCGGGTTCGAATATAAAATAAGGCCTACGTAAATATAATTAAATGAATAAATAAGTAGTTAATAACCAAAACTCAAAAAAGAATAAAAATAAATAAATAATAAATATATATAATAAATATAAAATAAATAAAGTGAAATTAAAAAAAAAAGAAAAATAATAAAATATAATAATAAAAAAAATAAAAAAGATATGGAAGTTGGTTACCAATGGAGGGGAGTTAAAACCGGTTACAAAAGGAGTTTTGATGGATTCAATAAGGGGTTCCACCATTGGAGCACTGGCCATTTCCTCTGGTCCGCACTGACATCTCATGGCGAATCCACACTTCATGCCATTGCAAAGCCATTTCTTTGACCAAAACCATGGTTCCAACGGTTTTGGTGCCCAAACTCGACCGGTTCTTACAACCAATGGCCGTCCCAAAGCAATGAATCGAGAACCGATTGAGAGGCAGTGGTCATGGAGTTACCGCAGTTAGGATGGATGCAAAGCTAAAAGTTGTTGGATGGTTTTATAAGCAAATAAGTGGAGTCGGTTTCCTGGAATTTCTCCAATCATTGGAAGAGCAGAGAGAATTCAAGAGAAAAGGAACCAATTTCCTTCTTCCAGGGGAATTGCTTGCTTTTGGTCATTTGTTTTGGGGGTCTCCAGATTCAAAGGAATTTCAATGGCAACAGGGGGCCAAAGATGGTGATAAGCAGCAAGGAAACAATTGTCTATACGTTAAGCACCAAACATCCTTGTAATTCAACTGAAGAGATTTGAGATTTGGTGTGAAGATTGATAGGCTAATTACATTTGATGAAGTTTTGGTTCTTTCAAGCATCATACCGAAAGCGAGTCAGACAAAACTACCAACATGACGTAATTTGAGCTTTTTATTATGAAATATGATTGGTGAAAATATGGTGATGCTAGTATGATCAAGATGGTTCCAACCAAATCCATGGTTGTGGATATGTTCTCCTAGTACCCTCCACTTGGACGGTTCCAACCAAACATATGGTTCGTGACATGAGACAAACGGTTGATGTTGGTGTGATCCAAGTCTGTTGCCAAGAAAGGAGGAAATTTGTGCAAAATCACCAACATCCTGCAGTCCAACAATTGCTTGCACGAGTCCAATAGGTATGTACGATACACTGTTATTTTCCTTCAGTCGTGTATATTCCCTTCGATTCCATAGCGTTCTCATGCCTCGGTTTTCATTTGGTTGTCTTTATGTTCCCATGTCATTAATCATCGTTGACAATTATGAATTTCAAAGCATTGTTCATGTATTTAGCTATTTAATTGTTTAATTTATTTTGCTTGCATATTTTTTAAAAATCATATAGTATATTTGTTTAAGATATCACTTAATCCACACCTAGATAATTAAATTAGAGCCTTTTAGGGTTAGTCATTTTAATTAATTAATTAATTTAAATAGGAAGATAATTTAGTAACGATGACGTTCTAATCATATATCTCGGATACACTAAGTGGTCAGTGTTTTGAAATAACATTATGTTGGCCAATAGTGTACTTTGGTATCGTATTCGGCGCGTCATCGAAACGTAGAAAATGGTAAATAATTTAGGGTTAGAATTTAATAAAATTAATTAGGCAAAACTAGAAACACTAATAGTATTATTAATTTTGTTTGGTGTCGAAATGGTAGTGTCCGTGCATTCGGATGTTATCAAAATACACCCGGTGAAATTAATAATTTAATAGGGTTTTAATTATTTAATTAATGGAGCCTTATAGGTTAGGACTTAAAATGAACCAGATAATAATTGATCATGCATATTTAAAACCTTTTGGGTCAGAATCTATATTTCTTTAAATACGAGTTAAGATTTCCTATTCTAGGACGTCTTTTTCAAAGCTCGTATTTAAAAGAAATGTATCTTTTTACCCAAAAGGATATTCTTATCCGAGCGATATTTATTTGACGATAACGGATTAAATTAATATTATTATTCGAAATACCAAAATGCCACGTGTAATTAATAAGGTACCAATCTTGGGCGTTTGTAAGGGTCGTCCTTACGCGTAACCGACTCCCGAATCCAAATATTTTCAAAATGAATCTCTGGTTTGTTTTATGGTGTCTGGCCTACCAAAGTGACCGGTGGCGACTCCAAATTATTTTAAAATTAAAATAATAGGTTTTCAAATAAAACCCTAATTTTTATAAAAAATAATTAAAAGTGGTAAAAAAACCCAATTTTTTTTCAAAATTATTCGCCAGGCTATTTTTCACACTTTCGGTTTTAAAATGGTCGCGACAGCTTGGCGACTCTGCTGGGGATCTTTTTTGAGAGTCAGGCCTAATTATTAATTACACGTGGCATATCAGTATTTTGAATATAGATATTAATTTAATTCATTATTGTCAAATAAATATCGTTTGGATGAGGATAGTATTTTCATTTTGTGTGATATATCTGTCATTCATGCATCAGCTCTCGACCCGAGCTTTTACCCTTGAGTGGGAGTTAGATATTGTCCGACGTGATGCTATCCAGCTCCGAGTTTCGGATTTTTATCTACTTCCGGTATACTAACCTTACGCGTCGTGAGGTCTTCACCTTCGTTGTAAGGGATCTATACTACCGATCGATGTCTTATCGCCGCAGTAGACGGTAACGACAGTTCGGGAACCCAGAGTCTAGATCCAAACCAACATGTGTAGGGTAGAAACATACCCCAAATAGAGCCAGACAGGGACCATAAGATAAGGCGGTATGTTGCCGAAATGCCGCCAAATTAGGATTTTTGTGTTAAACTGCTCTCTGGTTATTTTTATGCAACATAAATTGTTCTCTGGTTACTTGTTGCAATTTTAATTATTTTTTATGTTAATTTATTTTTGTTCAGATTATTAATTTACCATACTAACGTTTTTTGTGGTGTGTGTGTGGGTTCATATAGAATGCATTAGAGGTATCGATTAGAGAGCTAGTTGTATAAACAATAGTCATAAATTAAAGGGTTTGATATACAAGTGGAAGACAATATGTCAGGGTGGATCATATTCGAGAAGACTCAGTACAAGATCAGAGTTAGTGTTTGGAGAGATCAAGTATCAGTAATATAAGGATATTTCAGAAGACTTCAAGAACAGTACATGTTTGCTAAAATCAAGGGTAATTTAAGAATTTTTAGATAGTAACACGAAGGGTCATTCTCAGTGAAGTGTCTTAGTTGTTGTTAGGAGAATGGTTACAACATCAACAATAAGAGGATATGAGGTTTTGCTACACCGTTCCAGTAGGTGAAAAGAATTAGATTTATATTGGGTTTAGCATTCGTTCGAGCCTTAAATCGGGTACTGGGGCAAGTGTAGATATAAGTGAGGCATGATAATTAGAAGGCAAAGATAGTCAGAAAATGGATATTTGGCGGATTAACTAGGGACATTCCAAGGTTAGTGTTGACGAAAGAGAACTCGAAGATAAAAAGGGAGAGATCAGGATCAAGGTTCAACTGTCATGAACGACAGAAATTATCAAAGAGAAAGCCAGAAGAACTACACAACATGTAGAATATCAGTTTGTAAGTTTTGAACCAACGCTTAAAGTGAAGGACTACACGATATAGTTACCCAGATGATGCAAAGATAGAATTGAGGATCAACTTCGGAACCAAGTACGGGAAAAATCAGGTATACACGGATTTTGCCTGATAAAGTGGAAGACTCGTCAACAGATTTTCATTGACATACCAGTACAGTTGTCGAACCAGACTGAACGAGGTAATCAACCAAGAAGCTCGAGCCAGCTATCATCTATTAACAAATTGGCTTCCCCTTGTATTCGATCTTTTAGTTAGATGAGTGTTGTCTAATGACTAACTCTTGAAATCGATATCTCTTGCATTCATGCATTGTAGAGTAGATTTATATTTAAGTTGTTTTACACAACTTTGTTAACATATTTTGTTCATAATACAATTTCATTATTTTGACATGTTGACATCTTCATATTACTGCATTCATACATGTTTATTTCATGTTTTATATAATTATAATTTATCAGCATTGCATTTTGAGGGGCATGAATGTGTTAGAAATTTCAGAAAGTTATTGAGGATCACTTGGGTAATATGAAAGATCAGTCGGTCTCAAAATCAGACACAAGTTTTCACATTGCCTAGAGTCTAGGAGATTGAGAAAGAAAGACATCCAGATGAAATGCAGATACGAGAGATTGATATGGAAATTTATCTTATACAAGGGTTCAATTTGAAAGGTTTTCTTAAAAAAAACACAAAAGAAAAAGTAAAAGAAAAAAAGAAAAAAGAAAAATGCAAAAAGAAGTCAAAAAGAGAAAAGACGGTCAAGTTCAATTCAAAATAGTTGGGGCATCTACAGAAAGTTCAGAAAGTTCAGAAGACCAGATTTTGTGCTATGGAAGCAACAATAAAATGTTCAACCATGATGTCGATAAATTGAGAAGAGTTTTGGCATTTGTTCACCCTAAACAATGTAAGTGGGGCAAATTTTGTCAAGTCATGAAATTATTAGCGCCATTCTGAAGATGAAAGCCAAGAAGTTCATACCAAACAAAGAGCAGCCAAAAGAGAAGTTACATTGATGCTTCAAAACCTGAGAATTCAGCATTGAGACAGAAACAGAAAAAAAGAAAGTCGATGGTAAAAATGGGGTGGTTGAAATTCACTCCAGTTTCCTTTGATGAATGGTAAACAATTGAATCACAGGGGATTCGTCTGCATTTTTGGGATCATTACGGAGTAATACCCTGAATCATCCCAATTGCTTTTGCCCGCGAGCATTGGGGGTTCTTTGCAAGGGAAGTTATTTCAATTTATTTGCTCATGATGCTTGTTTGATATATATATTTTTCTCAAGTGGCAAACATTCATATTCCTTGACTCTTTAATTCTTTGATTCTTTAATTCATTAATCATTTGATTATTTGTTATGGGTTATTTTTTTATCACCCATACACATATGTATATATGTCATCATTGATTTCCTTCTTTCATTTTATGTTCTTTGATTCTTTGGTATGGGTTAATTTTTGATCGCTCATACATTTATATATATATATATATGTATATCATCAATAACATCATTTTTTAGGTCTTGAATACTAATTGCAAGATTGGCCTTAAACCAAATTCGGAGATCAACTTCACCAATGTGATTCGTTTCTACTTTATTTTGGCCAAAAGAAAAACATTAATGAGTGTTCAGGAACTACAATCCCAGACAAATTTTGAGTAAGTTTCCTCTCAAGCATTGTTGACTAAGATCTTTGAATGAAGTGATAACCCAAAACATCGTCCAACTGAAGTCTGCTTTTCTTCAACAATATCCAAGTATGGGATGATATTTGGCATTCCTTGATCTCCCTTCTCAAAGAAAGAAAATAAGAAAAATATCATTTGTAATCCCCTTTGAGCCTGTTATTACTTTTCATTTCGATTCAACCCAAACCAAGGATCAACACTACACTGGGGCAAAAGAGCATGAAAAGGTATTCAGAAGTGAAATATGCTTGGTTGTGATGCCTTGTGATCCAGGGGCAAGAAATAAAATGAAATACAAAACCAAGAAAAACAAGTCAAGTTTAAATTGTTGACATTAAAGTCCAAGCAAACGACAAAAAAAATTGAGCAGAAAGTTTTGTGAGATATTTTGATGAGAGAAACCACTGTCAAAAGAAGTGGTGAAAAGGAAATGACCTCTAGGGTGAAAATCCAAAAAAGGGCAGTCTAGAGTGACCCACAAAGAAAAAAGAGAAAAGTATTTCATCAGAGCACATTCAGTTCAATGTAACAATGATCCTTGGTTTTATTACCCTTAAATAATTATTTGAGCCTATATATCCTTTCTTTGATAGCAATGAGCCATAGACCACATTACAAGCCACAAAAGACCATTTTGACCATATACAGGTATTGGAACAAGGAGAGTTAGTCTTCAGAATACATTCCATCTATCAGGGTTAACCTTTCTTCAAGGATTTTCAGTCTTCTAATGCTTGATCGAGATCAGAAAAGAGGGAAAGATTGGGCATAGTGAGTAAATAAGGCAAAGAGTGCCACTTAAATGGGGTAGACTTAGGAAAATGGGATTGTTTCTCCCAAAAGTCTAATAAACTAGAAAATGGTCACATTAGAGTTGATCTGTGCAAATTGATTCGAAGGCTTTGTTGCATTTGGTATTCAAAGGCCTAATTTCATGTTTTCTTGTTTGCCATGACTATCAAATTATTCAAATTTCTCAAAATTAGTAAAATACTATTTTGATCTTTTTTTGCTTATCGTTCAACAAGCATCTTGCAGATAAATTGATTAGATATAAGAAAAGCAAAGGATTTCATGGGTATTACTATGATGTACTAACCCTTTAAGTGCAGGCGGAACAGAAGGTAGCCTCGATACGTGATTAATGATGAAAAGTCAGATGAGGAACAACTAGAGCTTCAAATTTCAAAATATTTGAGCAAAAGCAACAAACATGACACAAGTAAACTTGGAGCAAAGAAAGAGCAATGACCATTATTTGGGGCAAAATATAGCCAGATCAATTCATCAAAGTGTGGAAATTGTTACTATTGAGACATTACAAGATAAAGAAGCCCTACAGGGTGAATATCAGAATGAGAAAACAAGATAGTTATGCTTAAGTTCGAGTGGGGCAATGCTACAAAAGAGTGTCAAAAGAACATACTATTATGAAAAATTCGAAAATTGAAGCAGTGAAAATGGTGAATTCTTTCAGAGCAGAGAACAAATATCCTCAGAATAGCTCTTCTTTGGTGTTCAATGGTTGACAATACAAGAGGACATATCATATTTTGAAGACAGGAACAAACGTCATCAAAATCGACTTAATTTGTTGCGACAAAAAAGAAAGAGAAAAGAAAAGAAAGAATAAATCTAAAGTGAAAACCTGAAAAGGCGCTTTAGAGCAAAAAACAGAAATCCCAAAGATTGAACCTGAGTTTGAGATGAATTCCCATATCAGTCAAAGAAGATATGTCAGGAGATAAAGCAAGAAATTTTTAGCACATTCCTTGAAGCTAAAAGTTTACCCCGAGTGGTCTTCAAATAACATTCATGCATCATAATATAAATATTTGCATTAGGATCATACTAATAATGCATCATATTTCTGTTAAACAGGATTCAGAAGCCTATGTGAAATGATTCAAGAAAAAACAACAACAACAATTCAAGTTTCATGGGATACGAGGAACTTCGTAATGAGAAGAACAACCTCGGTTTCCATCATTTTATAAGTTTGAAGAAATTCATAATAAGAAGAACAGCTTCAAACTTTGGAGAATTTCATAATAAGAAGAACAGCTCCAAAGCATGGGATACGAAGAATTTCATAATGAGAAGAACAGCTTCGGGTTCCATCACCTTTTGTCTGAAGAAATTCATAATAAGAAGAACAGCTTCAAACCCTGGATAATTTCATAATAAGAAGAACAACTCCAAACTTTATGAAATACGAGGAAATTCATAATGAGAAGAACATCCTCGGGTTTCATCACCTTTTGTCTGAAGAAATTCATAATAAGAAGAACAGCTTCAGGTCATGGAGAATTTCATAATAAGAAGAACAGCTCCAAATTCGATAGGATACGAAGAATTTCATAATAAGAAGAACAGCTTTGGATTCATCATCTTTTTGTCTGAAGAAATTCATAATAAGAAGAACAGCTTTAGGTCTGGAGAATTTCATAATAAGAAGAACAGCTCCAAATTTTATGAAATACGAGGAAATTCATAATGAGAAGAATAACCTCGGGTTTTTGTCTGAAGAAATTCATAATAAGAAGAACAGCTTCAGGTCATGGAGAATTTCATAATAAGAAGAACAGCTCCAAATTTTATGAAATACGAGGAAATTCATAATGAGAAGAACAGCCTCGGGTTTTTGTCTGAAGAAATTCATAATAAGAAGAACAGCTTCAGGTCATGGAGAATTTCATAATAAGAAGAACAGCTCCAAATTTCATGAAATACGAGGAAATTCATAATGAGAAGAACAGCCTCAGGTTTCATCACCTTTTGCCTGAAGAATTTCATAATAAGAAGACCAGCTTCAGGTCATGGAGAATTTCGTAATAAGAAGAACAACTCCAAATTCGATGAGATACGAAGAATTTCATAATAAGAAGAACAGCTTCGGGTTTCATCACTTTTTGTCTGAAGAATTTCGTAATAAGAAAAACAACTTCAGACTCTTCAGTGGAGATGGAGAATTTCGTAATAAGAAGAACAGCTCCATATTCCATTGTTAAATCCTTCGGGTCATCAATAAGTCCTTCGGGCATGATGTTAAGTCCTTCGGGCCGTCACCTTCGGGAGTGATGATATCGTTTGCACAATCAAGGAGGCAATTCGATCTTAAATCCTTCGGGTCATCAGGAAATAAAACCTTGAGCAACATCAATCAGGTTAAATCAACAATGGGTTCAGACGAAAATGTTCAATCTTGAACAGGGAAGCGATGATGATGATAAATGAAAAGATAGTTTTTCAACTTAATCCATGTTGAATTTATATTAATTGATGGTTTCTCTTTTTGCAGAGAAGAATTCAAGGTTCAAAAAGAATTCAGACAAACAATCAAAACAACAATTCAAGCTTTCTTGGAATATGAGGAATTTCATAATAAGAAGAGCAGCCTCAGGTTCCATCACTTTGGTCTGGAGAATTTCGTAATGAGAAGAACAGCTCCAGGTTTCACGGGATACGAGGAATTTCATAATAAGAAGAACAACATCGGGTCCCACAACAGGTATCTAGCTTGAAGAATTTCATAATAAGAAGAACAGCTTCAAGCTTTGTTAGCGTAACAGAGGCCAGGAAACTTAGACGAAATTCGTGTCTTTTCAGTCTTTGCTCGTCTCCTGTTCCACAGCATTGAGCAAAGAGGGGCAGCTATAATACCCGAATTTCGTCCGGGTTCGAATATAAAATAAGGCCTACGTAAATATAATTAAATGAATAAATAAGTAGTTAATAACCAAAACTCAAAAAAGAATAAAAATAAATAAATAATAAATAGATAATAAATATAAAATAAATAAAGTGAAATTAAAAAAAAGAAAAATAATAAAACATAATAATAAAAAAAAAATAAAAAAGATATGGAAGTTGGTTACCAATGGAGGGGAGTTAAAACCGGTTACAAAAGGAGTTTTGATGGATTCAATAAGGGGTTCCACCATTGGAGCACTGGCCATTTCCTCTGGTCCGCACTGACATCTCATGGCGAATCCACACTTCATGCCATTGCAAAGCCATTTCTTTGACCAAAACCATGGTTCCAACGGTTTTGGTGCCCAAACTCGACCGGTTCTTACAACCAATGGCCGTCCCAAAGCAATGAATCGAGAATCGATTGAGAGGCAATGGTCATGGAGTTACCGCAGTTAGGATGGATGCAAAACTAAAAGTTGTTGGATGGTTTTATAAGCAAATAAGTGGAGTCAGTTTCCTGGAATTTCTCCAATCATTGGAAGAGTAGAGAGAATTCAAGAGAAAAGGAACCAATTTCCTTCTTCCAGGGGAATTGCTTGCTTTTGGTCATTTGTTTTGGGGGTCTCCAGATTCAAAGGAATTTCAATGGCAACAGGGGGCCAAAGATGGTGATAAGCAGCAAGGAAACAATTGTCTATACGTTAAGCACCAAACATCCTTGTAATTCAACTGAAGAGATTTGAGATTTGGTGTGAAGATTGATAGGCTAATTACATTTGATGAAGCTTTGGTTCTTTCAAGCATCATACCGAAAGCGAGTCAGACAAAACTACCAACATGACGTAATTTGAGCTTTTTATTATGAAATATGATTGGTGAAAATATGGTGATGCTAGTATGATCAAGATGGTTCCAACCAAATCCATGGTTGTGGATATGTTCTCCTAGTACCCTCCACTTGGACGGTTCCAACCAAACATATGGTTCGTGACATGAGACAAACGGTTGATGTTGGTGTGATCCAAGTCTGTTGCCAAGAAAGGAGGAAATTTGTGCAAAATCACCAACATCCTACAGTCCAACAATTGCTTGCACGAGTCCAATAGGTATGTACGATACACTGTTATTTTCCTTCAGTCGTGTATATTCCCTTCGATTCCATAGCGTTCTCATGCCTCGGTTTTCATTTGGTTGTCTTTATGTTCCCATGTCATTAATCATCGTTGACAATTATGAATTTCAAAGCATTGTTCATGTATTTAGCTATTTAATTGTTTAATTTATTTTGCTTGCATATTTTTTAAAAATCATATAGTATATTTGTTTAAGATATCACTTAATCCACACCTAGATAATTAAATTAGAGCCTTTTAGGGTTAGTCATTTTAATTAATTAATTAATTTAAATAGGAAGATAATTTAGTAACGATGACGTTCTAATCATATATCTCGGATACACTAAGTGGTCAGTGTTTTGAAATAACATTATGTTGGCCAATAGTGTACTTTGGTATCGTATTCGGCGCGTCATCGAAACGTAGAAAATGGTAAATAATTTAGGGTTAGAATTTAATAAAATTAATTAGGCAAAACTAGAAACACTAATAGTATTATTAATTTTGTTTGGTGTCGAAATGGTAGTGTCCGTGCATTCGGATGTTATCAAAATACACCCGGTGAAATTAATAATTTAATAGGGTTTTAATTATTTAATTAATGGAGCCTTATAGGTTAGGACTTAAAATGAACCAGATAATAATTGATCATGCATATTTAAAACCTTTTGGGTCAGAATCTATATTTCTTTAAATACGAGTTAAGATTTCCTATTCTAGGACGTCTTTTTCAAAGCTCGTATTTAAAAGAAATGTATCTTTTTACCCAAAAGGATATTCTTATCCGAGCGATATTTATTTGACGATAACGGATTAAATTAATATTATTATTCAAAATACCAAAATGCCACGTGTAATTAATAAGGTACCAATCTTGGGCGTTTGTAAGGGTCGTCCTTACGCGTAACCGACTCCCGAATCCAAATATTTTCAAAATGAATCTCTGGTTTGTTTTATGGTGTCTGGCCTACCAAAGTGACCGGTGGCGACTCCAAATTATTTTAAAATTAAAATAATAGGTTTTCAAATAAAACCCTAATTTTCATAAAAAATAATTAAAAGTGGTAAAAAACCCAATTTTTTTTCAAAATTATTCGCCAGGCTATTTTTCACACTTTCGGTTTTAAAATGGTCGCGACAGACATTGATCCTTCAATCATTGTGTTGGCATTACTGGTGGCCTCATTAAATCATGGTACTCTTTTCCCCATAGGGCTCTGCTCACCTCCCAAGGTAATTGGTTATAGGGTTTTTTTAATGAGACCATATCTTTAAAAAAAACTATATAAATTTATAGGTTTCAAATCTATCGATACAAATTATTGTAATTTTTTAAAGTTACTACTGTAGCGACCCTCACGCTAAAAAAATTCGAGTGTAATGAAATAAAATTCGATAAGTGTAATAAAAACGTCTCTATTTTTAAAAAATAAAAATTAAAGATTATGTTTTAAAATTAAAAATTAAAAATGAAATTTAGAAAATTTGGGATTTTAATTTGAAAAGGGGAAATTAGAAATTTAGGTTTATAAATTTATGAATTAAAAAAAATAGAGATTTAGGGTTTAACTTGAAAAATTGGGAATTTATCTCGAATTTTTTTTTAAAAATTAGGGTTGTAAATCTAAAAATTGGGTTTTCAAAAGTGAAATTGGATATTATGAAATTTAAGTTAAAAAAGAAATTAAAAATTGGGAAAAGGTTAAAAAACCAAAAGGTAAAGGGTCACTAAATTTAAAAAAAGTTTTTAAAAATGATTTAGTGGATTAAAAAAAAGGTCTTGGAAAATAATTTAGATGAATTGTTGGAAAACAAATTGAAAAATAATTTTAAAAAAAATTAGAGTTGTCACCGATCACTTTGGTAGACCGGGCACCGTAAAACCAAAGAATCGAAATAAATTGGGTTCAAGAGTCGGTTACGACTAAAAACGCTGTTAGGATTTAAAATCGCACAAAATTGGCACCTTTACAAAATTACAACTTAATAAATTTTAATTTTTTAATTTAAAGTGACATTAAATTAGAATTTGTTTAAACATTCGAATATATTTTAAACGTCACGATATTCGAAGATAAACGCATACACCACTACCACTATGTTTGATACCGGGTTTTACGACCTCGAATAAAATTACTGATTACAAGTTACAACTATTAATGTAAATTTTAAAACTATATACACAAGGCATATAAGATTAGCTACAATCGACCTTAACTTGACACAATAGTTCTTAATATTGTAATCACAAATCATGCAATCTTACAAAACAATTTAATTTGATTAAATTCAATTTCAAATAATCCATTTTCATGTAACTTACATACATGGTAGCCCTAAACCTATCAAAATGTAATTAATCATAGATTTAATTCTAATCTCTTGACCAACTTTGAAAGTCATTTAAAGAGTAAAAAATGTCACGTAACAAATTCATTCAAATCAACGATTTTTAGGAATGAATCGATAAACATTTCATAGGATTACACAGATTTTACCCGATTATCATGTAATTTGGTGACGAATTTGGAGTCTTGTATTTGTAATTGAAGCTTACACCTTTTGCCAAGATGTAATATTTTAGATATCGATCCCACAAGGACTGAATTACCTAAGCGACACGTTATTCCTGCACTTGAAAAATAAAAGACACAAGTAATTTGTCGAAGAATGTTTGGAGGTAAGATAAAATAACTAAACAAACTAAATAAATAAATCATGATAGAAGGATAAGGCCAGGTCGATTGTTTTGAGTTGCTGCCGCGGCGGGTCGCACGAAGGGTCGCCTAGGTTGCCTCGGTAGGGTTATGCATTGTCGACAACTCAACTTTTCATAGTTCGACAGAACATCCTTAAGTATCTCCTCCTTATCCCTAATTCGAAGAACTATTGAAATCCATGTCTTGATAGTACCTCCCGGCGTGAATCAAGGATGAACAACAACCAATAATATGCTTTCTTTTAGTCGCTGAAACCCTTTCGAATTAGTCAATGCCCATGAGCAAAGACCGTATTCTCTCATTTCGTGAGCCTAACTTTTGCTAGTCTAGACAAATAGATTTTTTCTCGCAAACTTATCTTTCGAGGTCATATACAAGAAAGAGTGAGAATCAAGAAAGAATAAACTATGAAAAACGAGATTGCATTAATAAGTATCAAATAAAGTACAACTTTCTTCCTCAACTACTCCACAAATAACCTAAGCCTCGAGGAAGGTTTAGAACATAATGTGCTTGTCGACGGCTAAGGGTTTTTCTATAAGAATCGACATTTTTTTTTCTAAACCTAAGAGCTTGCTTTATATATGTCAAGCCTAGGTTAAAGTCTCCCATAAAAGTAGGAGTTCTAAAAGGAAAAGAATACATGTCCATATTAAATTACAACTCTTTATTCTATTTCCTAATTTAACTCCCTTTGGACTCTCTTTAATCTTCTGTTGACTTTGACTAGAACTTGACTCTATTTCCTCACTTATGTTTCTTCTCGAATTATATTCCCCAGAATCAACATTTTATTCTGTATCTATCGAGCACCAGTTGTCATCTTTGTTCTATTTCCACAGTCACCAATGTGCTGTCGTGGCGGGTGTTTATCTACAATTCAGCTTCAGCACCAGCATCTATCAATATTATCTGGAATTACTTGTAGGGTTATTTCCTGTCTAAGAAAGAAAACCATTAACCGTACATGTTTTATACCAAATAATGCATAAAAGAATGAATTGAGTGCTTGGACGCTGGAATATAGAAAATATGCATAATTATCTATTATTGTCATTAAATCTATTCATTATTAACAATAATTAAGTGGAGAATTGATACAAATAATAAGATTTTTATGCACTTATCATAATTTCATATTACATAATCTATTATTTTCTATTAGCGTTTAACATGCAAGAAGAAACTATAATTATCAAACACATCTAAGCCAACCAAGAAAAAGAGTTAAAGAAAATTTTATTGTAAAGTTTTCAGATAAAATCTCTAAGCATAGTTCAATCCAAGACCATTCTCTCACATACTCTCTTTTTTTAAGTCTCGGTAGAACAAGAAAGATGAAGAGAATGAATTTTCTTCTTCATTTTTTTCTTTTGAATTTGTTTGACCAAAACTCCGCATAATAACTATCCATGTAACATGTGTCAGATACAGGTGAACAAAACTCGATTCGACTCGAAAAAACTGAATAACTCGACTTGAGGTAAAAATATTTGACTCGTTTTGACTCAACTTGAAAAAATCGAATAACTCGACTCGAGGCAAAAATATATGACTCGTTTTGACTCGACTCGAAATTTTATAAACTTGAATAACTCGAATTTTTTTAGTAATTAGAAGACTTATTTTTAAGTCTAGATAACACTCGAAAAAGCATACAAACTGAAGAATCGAATCGTGAACATTCTAGAAGTGCAAGGACCACGGGTGCGATTATCCCTCTTTGTCGGGTTACCAGCGGGTTTGGGTCCTGGATCAGGCTGGCTATGGAGCTCTAGAGACGATACAACGTCGTTTTGGGCTAAAAGAATAAGCATCAAAACGACGTCGTTTTGATGAAGCTTTATATATCCAAATTTATTCATAAAAATTCATTTGTATATCCATTTTAACAAAAAAATCACAAAGCTCTCTTAATTATGCTCTCCCATCCCATCTGCCAGATTGGTCACTGCCACCGTCGGCCGCCGCTCACCGGCTGTGGCGCCGCCGTGGATGGTCGCCGGAGTAACGAAAGGTCACACCTTTCTGAAGCTATTCGATGCGAGGATTCCAAATCCGACCTCGGATTTTCAAAAAGATGAGTAGATTTGCGTAGATATGAAATATAAGATAAGTAACCGTGAATATTTTTTACCCCTTTTTTCCTTCGAATATAATTCCGATTTGCTTCTTTCTTTTCGATTTCTTTTTTGTTTCGAATATAGGGTGTAGTAGTTGGATTTTTTTGCTTTGAATCTCTTTTCTTTCCTATCTCATATCAAAATCGGTTCGTCCGTTTACATTGATTTGTTTGGGGTTTTATACCCACAAAATACATATATAATATTAAAAAAAATATGAAATATCTTTGTCTTGATCTCCTTCTTTTCAGATCTGATAATGCTTCTCTTTTAATATTTTCGCAGGTCGAAATGACAAGGGCGATGGTGCAGTGAGGCTTGGGCGGTGGCCGTTTGGGGATCGAATAGGAGAGCGCGTGACCACTACATGCGGTTTGAAGCGTCGCGCGTGGGCGTCACGCGTTGGTGACCGGAAAGCGAAAGGTCAGAGGCGACGGCAGCTAGGGCAGATGCCAATTGGGGTTAATGATTATCATATTAGGGTTAGGGTATTTTTGTTTATTGGATTTGGGTTTAATTTTGATATTGGGTTATTATTTGTGCTAATGGGCTTAGTTGGGCTTGGGTATTATGTGTGGGTTTATATTGTAATTGGATTTTATATGAATAAAATGGGTTTTAATTTTTAAAATGGGTTATGACAGTTGCCCCTCTTTGCTTATTGTTGTGTAACAGTAATAGAGAAAAGATAAAGAATAACCCATTTTATGTTGCATGGTTTCAAGGTTCTTCTTTGGTAAGGTTGAGGTTCTTTTTGGTAACATTGAGGTTCTTTTTGGTGAGGTTATGGTTCTTTTGGTAAGTTTGGGGTTCTTTTGGGTAAGGTTGAGGTTCTTTTGGTAAGGTTGTGGTTCTTTTGGTGAGGTTGAGGTTCTTTTGGTAAGATTATGGTTCTTTTGGTAAGGTTTGGGAGTTCTTTTGGTAAGGTTGGGTTTTTTTTTGGTCACCGCTTCTTCTACTAGAGATTTACTTCATCTACTCCACCACCCCTGTCAACAAAATCTTCGAATGAGGAGATTCGTTGAGGAAGCAAAAATTGAGATCGATCCGTTGAAAGAGACAAAATGAGCTTAGCTTGCCATGAAACTGATGACGTTGTAATACTTGAAGAAAATTTGACCTAGATGCCACACTTAGATCTAGCTGCATCCGATGAAGAAGCATGATCTGACATATTTTCTTTTTCTCTCTTTTTTACTTTTTTCTTTTTTTTTCTCTCTCTCTCTCTCTTTTTTTTTTTGCTTTTTGCTCTTTTTTTTGTTTTTTTATTTTTTTATTTTTTGATTTTTCTAGTAAAGATATAATATCTGTAAATACAAAATTTGGTCTAGTTTTATCATTAACGATAAAACCAGACCGGTCAAAATGTGATGTGCTTACGCCATCAATGGCAGAATAAGAACTTGTTGGATTTTGTCGAAGAGGTAGGACCTAAAGTGTAAGGTTGGATCTATCCACACCATCAACGGATGGGTAAAATCGAATTTCAACAATTTAAATCCTACTACGCCATCAACGGAGAAGCAAGACTGAGTTGGATCTATCCACTTCATCAACGGAGGGGTAAGATCAAGTTTGGATTATACTACGCCATCAACGGAGAAGCATGACTGAGTTGGATTTATCTACTCCATCAACGGAGGGGTAAGATCAAGTTTAGATCATAATATGCCATCAACAGAGGAGCATGATTAGGTTGGATCTGGCCACACCATCAACGGGAACAAGATTAAATTTCAGCAATTTGGATCCTACTGCGCTATCAACGGAGAAGCAAGACTGAGTTGGATCTATCCACTCCATCAACGGAGGTGTAAGATCAAATTTCAGCGATTTGGATCATACTATGCCATCAACGGAGGAGCATGATTGAGTTGGATCTGGCCACACCATCAACGGGGACGAGATCAAATTTCAGCAATTTGGACCTTACTATGCCATCAACGGAGGAGCAGGACCGAGTTGGATCTGGCCACACCATCAACGGAGGCAAGATCAGTGCATGAAATATTTGAATATCTGATTCAAAAGGTCTTCAATTGACATCATGTATCTTATTTGCATTTTTCTCAAATGCACAGAGATCAACGGATTTGACTTGCCTTTACCGATAACCGTTTGCTCCGGGCTAGTTGTATCATAACTCTTGGTACAATCAATTGGTACCAAGGATTTAATTCCTTGACCATTCATAGAAATAGATTTCAATGGACGTTTGAATGGTCCCTATCAATGTATTTTTCCCAAATGCACAAGGATTAACGGATTTGTTTTGCCTTTACCGGGCTAGTTGTACCATTCTCCTGGGTACAATCAGTTTGTACCAATCCCGAGATTGGATTTTTTTCAAAGGATTTATTTTCCTTCGACCATTCACGAAAATTGATTTTTGAAGGACACTTGAATTGTCCATTGTCTTGTTTCGTCACGTCTTTGTCGATTTTTTTCATTTCATTTTTCATTTTTTTCATCTTTTGTTTTTTTTCTGTTTTTTTGTTTTTTCATTTTTCATGTATTTTTTCAAAATATTTTTGATTCACATATACCATCAGTACAAATATGAAAAAATGAAATATGCATGACAATTTAGTCCTCAACATGGCTATCGGAAGTGTAATGTTCTAAAAAAATCGGCCCACCACCATTGGTGAAGGCGATATTGGGAAAAAGTTGTTTCTGCTACTCCATAATGGGTAGTTAGGACCTGAAAGCAAAATAAAACTTTCATTAGTTACTGTTCAAAATTTTGGAGTTATTACCTTAATGTTTGTAATTTTCTGCATATTTAGCCTTCTTGTGGTCAAAAATCGCATTAGTGTCCCGTAATTGGAGTCATTCGGTCTCTTCTTGGACCTGTTTGTATGTACAAGCAAAAATATATGTGTCATGAATGCCCCCTGACTTATGCTCAATGCGTGCCGAATTTAAATGCATGGTGTGCAAAATGCTTGAATGCTTGAATGTTATGATTTTTCCAAGGGTGCCCCTAATTCCACTGATCATAATGGATGATGCTTTAACTTCTCTATTTGACCTCCTTTCTCGGAATCTTTTTTTCAAAATGGATGTCCCAAATTTATGCTCGATGCATGTTTAATCTAAATGCATGTTGTCTTTAACGTACAATGCATACAAAATGACTTCAATGTATGCATGGATGTGATATGATTCTTTCGTCTCAAAGGGATACCCCCAAACTATGCTAGTCTGAGAAATGCTCGGTCTAATGATGCCCAAATCATCCCCTGGGTTCGATCATTTTTAGTCAATATTTTAGGGTGTACGCTCCAACTTTTCGTTTGAAACTGTTCTTAGCTTGTATGTTCACTCTATGTTGCCCCTTCGTCAAATTCGCATGTTGGTGCAGTCGCTTGGGACAAAAATCTGGTTCAGTAGTAAAATTTTATCTTTCGAAATTTGTCGAAAATACCCCTGGTCATGGAGTCTTTTAAGGGTTGATGTAGATGTAAAGGTTATTTTCAAAAATGCCTCTGAACTAAGATTTCGCATGAGTTCAATATTGTATTAGACCGACCTTTGTTTCAACTGATATTGTTTTTATGGGACATCCCAGGATCGATTTTTAAATTTGAAATGTATGCATGTAAATGCAAGATGCATGTCCTAAATGTGAAGATACTGATTCAAAAAATGGTTCTCGTGTTCATTTTAAATCTACGAGATTTGTTCACAACTTTGAATGTTGTATTGATATCTAGGATGCTAGATTTTCTCTCGATATATTTCAATTTAAGAACCAGTCGTGAATCAATACTTCATGCTCGTGAAATGCAATAGTTAAAATGTGACACCCTCGCCCCGGGTTAAGAGACGGGGGCATCGACCAAATTTATAACTTGTAAATAGACCGGAAGTTATATTCATTTCGTTGACATTTTGATTATTTGCAATACATTACGAATCAATCTCGTGTAGCACTTATCAATTTTGGGGCCAATTTAAAACTTTTCTATATTCATTTTACTATTTAATCTGAATTAAACTTATTTTTATTTTTCAATTCGAATTTCGTTCAATACTTGATCTCATAACCGATCTTAACTTAATTTCCATTTGGGACTCAATACTCACTTCAATTTAACTTATAAAGGTACTCAAACACGATATGAGATTCTTATACTTTAGTCCCAAGCTTGACTCCAAAAATGGCCAATGGTATCGATACCCTTATAGGGAAGTATCAGAACAGGGGTATCGAACCCCAGTTCGATATTGGTCAACTATGTTGACCCATTGACTCGTTGACCAAAAGCTGAGTAGCCTGGTTCGATACTGGTATCGATGCAATTTCATTACTGGAAGTTCCAGTATCAAACCAGGTATCGATACTAGTCTACTTCGATGACTTATTGACTCAAGGCTATGGTAGCCTGGTTCGATACTGGTATCGAACCACGGAGCTCACATGAAGGCTTGGTATCGAACCAAGCATCGATGCTATTTCGCTATTGTCAAGGGTGGTATCGATACCCATGAAATTAGTATCGATACCCTCTCTCCAATTGCAAATTTTTAGTTTCTAGAACACTTTAGACCTTAAACAAAAGACTTCAATTTTAATCTCAATTCATTCCTTGACCTTATAAGACCATACTAACTTGTTTAGACACCTTTCAAAAAAAAAAAATAACTTGTTTAGACACCTTATAACCACATACCTATCTATTGTCCTCATTCCTTGACCATTCATACCATCGCTGTCATCTTATAATCCATCTAACCTTACACCATGCACTTACACTATGACAACTATCATTACCATGTCATAGCCCTAAGGTTCATGTGTTACCCTACTTAGTTCATGTTTATCTAGCCAAGATAATTTCTTACATATCATATGCATAACACTAAGGCCTACTTATATAAACCATGAGCCAAAACTCGAAATATGCAAGGCTAGCCTAAGGAGATCATTATGCCTTATGGCTTACATACCGAATACTAATGTGATCATATATTTACAAACCATAAATCAATTATCAAAATGCATAAGTTAGACTGGCATGATCACTAAGCCACCTTAATCTAGGAGTTAACAAAACATTACAAAATACCATACTTTGCTTGCTTGGTGTCCTTGCTCCCGATCAATCTCAATCTAGCTCCTTAGCTCGATAACCTGTTGGTTGGGAAGGAGGAAATAAACGAGTGGTAAGTACGTGCTAGGTACTTAGTGAGGCAGCCCTAGTCTAACCATATTAGACATAAAACATATAGCAAATAGCATGTTTAATCCGAACATTATAACAAGATCATGGCAACAAAGATGACATGTTACGATTAAGCAAATAAATCAATTCATAGCATTAGCACAATTAATAAACAAGATTATCAATGATCACATAATATGCCTAACATGCTTTTTATATACATATCACAATTCCCGCTCTTATCATGATTCTAACATTCCATTCAATGTTGTAGTCTATATGCTTATACGATGGCTATCATATACTCCATGCTTTTAAATCAATACTCAATTTCTATTTCACAAGCTTTCATAAATCATCATATCAAGGGCTACTTTTAGCCATACATTCCTTTACAATAATCATTAGTCAATTCACATTTAAGTGCTACCCGTAGCAATGATCTCATTTCAATATTCAATAGCAATTCGTTAACAATTTCCAATGCTTCACGAACAATTACATGTACATATAATTTCACATTTAGGCATTAGTCTTTCAATTTAATTTCGTGTGAGACCTTGGTATAGTTAGACAAGGTAAGCGAGTCAACAAGAGTGTCACGAAGACAATAACAAGAGTGACACAAAGGCACTAACAAGAGTACCACAAAGGTACTAACAAGAGATGCCCATGGTATCTAACAATTGGTGACTAACCACCAAATCACAGTACCCACAGTACCAAACAAGAGTACCGAAGTACTAAACAAGAGTGTCGTAGCACTAAACAATGAGCTCAGACTCTAGGCATGCCGTACTACCTATGACCAACTATCGACCAAGGCTCAATATCATTTCATTACCCGTTTGATCATTCAATTCATATTTACCAAGTTCATGTCATCAAGTGTAAGTATCCAAGGCATGTTTATCAAGCAATACATTTATAACATATAATAAGTAACATGCATATCGTGTTATCAAATAATTAATCATATCACCATAAACATGCTCTATGCATGATTCACGTACATGGCATCCGTAGCCGTGTGCCATACTTACCTCGGCATTTCCGAGCTATGCATATGTACTAGGCTAGTACTAACAATCTAACAAGCAATTCATATCGTCAAACAAAATCATTTAACATTAAGCCTCTTTCCCTTATTTACCGAATATAGTTTAGTCCATTTATATGACAAATCAAATCAAATAAACAAAAAGGTGGTTAGGACCTAGGGTCCTAACCCTAAGGTTTGCCACACTCACAATTAATTCCAAGCACTTCAAGGATTGTAGATGGCGATTCCCTTGCCCCTTTTTCTAGCTTGCTCGAGTCTTTCTTCTTCGTTGTCCTCTTCTCTCGGATTCTCTAGTAAGCCATATTCATATAATAATTCATTAGGACCCATTTAATCATCTAATTCAAATGATCTTAGACTTAACAAATGTAAATATTATCTTTTGTTCACTAGGGACAACTTTGTTACCCTATAAAGAATTGATCATATCTCCTAGCTCTCATACCCGAAACGAGCTTATTTTATATCGTTAGAAAGCTAGGAAGACCCTCTACAAGTAAAAATTAACCTCACATTTTAATTACTTCCCGATCAGTACCAGTTTTCATTCGAAACAGACCCGTCCAGATTCGGGGCTGTTCGGACAACCCTTACGGAAATGCTTATATCTTTTTCTACCTAATTCAGATTGAGGTTCCGTAAATTTTCTCTTAAACTATATATATGGTAGTATCATACTTCAAAATTTCAGCTCCTAAATCCTACATATGTGACCTAGGAAATTTCTCAAAGATAGCTACTCAAAATCACCTTCTCTAGGCAAATAAGACCAACTTTCTTTCCATTGCTTAAATTCCTAATCCAATCTTATTCTCACAATTTCCAACACTTTCAACCACAAAATCACAATCAATATATTCCCCATTTTTCATCAATTCATCAAGTATATTAACTCATATATGGCATCCACAAAACCCCAAGTCTAAGATTCCTAACTCAACTTGTTCATGCTTCTAAAACCATACCCAAACAAAAACAATCTTTAGATTAAGTTTCTAACAACCTAATCTCACTTGAGAGTATCATAAACATTCAAAAATCCAAGGATTTAGCTTCCAATGTTTCGGCTATGGAAAGAAATACTTACCGAAACCTTTAGACTCGATTTCCTAGTGAGTTTGCTCAACATGAAAGGCTTCCAAGCTATCCCTCTAAGCTCCCATAGAATTTTCTCTCTTCTCCTATCTTTGGTGTTCACGTGAAATGGGGAGGAAGAAGGGAAAAATTGGCTGATTTTGTTTGATTGTTATTAGGGTAAGGAATGACCATTTTACCCTTAATGAATTGCCTAGGCTTAGTTTATTACCAAGGGTAGTTTATGGAATCCCAGGGTTTATCATGCAATCACTAAATTTTCTATTTAATTCAATTATGTCCATTGCTCCTAATCCATTTAACACATGATTCGATTTTAATTTACAACTATTCGAATCGCTTTACTAACCCGGTTTTAGGGTGTTACACAAAATATGATCACGGTATTTTCAATGCAAAATGGATAATTATGATATGTCATGATCCAATCAAAAAAGGAAAAATGTCAGTTTATATTAAAATAATCGAATAGATGAGAAATCTGTATATAAATAGCATATAAAGGCACCCAAGCCTAAAAAGGTTACTACTAAACGAATAGAGTTTCGCATGGCTCTAAGGCTTATTATATGCGGCTTGGTTCTAAAGTGACGGTACCCGAACTGTTGCTAGGACATCGATTCGGGGGAATATGACCCTTATTTATACGGAGGTGAGAACCCCACGAAATATGAGGACCAAAATTCCGGAAATGAATTACAACACTATACGGAGGTGAAAACCCCACAAAGCGAAGTAATCATTCCAACTTAAGGGTTCTTAAACTAATGTGATGAAAACTAAATATTAAATTAATTTAAATTTTATATTTTCTTAAAAATTATGATGCGAACCGGACTAAGGCCTAACTCCTTTTGAAAATTTTATCCCCAGCGGAGTCGCCATTTGTAGCGATCCTTTTTTTTAAAAAAATTAAAAATAGTTTTCGGTGGGCGTTTTGAAAATTCAATATCTGAAGAGATGACACCTGAAGAACAAGATGTCACTCTTTTGGGAATACCGTTAAGATTTGAAAATTGGTTGGTTGGAGTCACCACCGGTCACTTTGGTAGACCGGACACCATTAAAAATTAACCAGAGATTCAAAATGCTTGGGTTCGGGAGTTGGTTACGTTTAGAGAAGGATTAACACCCTCATAATGCCTAGAAATTAGTACATAAAAGGTTCGCATCATAGTTTTTAAGAAAATATAAAACCCGAATTAATTTAATTTTTAATTTTTATTTAAATGCATTTTTTAATCTTAATATCCACGATAATTCAAAGAAGATAACACCTGGAGACCGGGATGCTACTCCCAATAGAATATATCGGGATAATAACGTCTAGCAAAAACGAACAAAATATATTCGGTTAAAATATAATAATAATAATAATAATAATAATAATAATAATAATATAAGAGACCAAGGACCACATCTGCAAAAAAAAATCATTAGGGCCAAAATAACTGAAAATAGAGGCAAAATTGAATAAAATATAAAATATAAGGCTAAATTAACAAAAACAGTGACTAAAATGAAAAAGCATGCAAACTAAAGAATCGAATCGTGAACATTCTAGAAGTGCAGGGACCACGGGTGCGATTATCCCTCTTTGTCGGGTTACCAACGGGTTTGGGTCCTAGATCGGGTTGGCTATGAAGCTCCAGAGACGATACGATGTCGTTTTGGGCTAAAAGAATAAGCACCAAAACGACGTCATTTTGATGAAGCTTTATATATCCAAATTTATTCATAAAAATTTTATTTGTATATCCATTTTAACAAAAAAAAAATCACAGAGCTCTCTTATGCTCTCCCATCTTCTTCTGTCGGACTGGTCACTGCCACTGTCGGCCACGTAACGAAAGGTCGCACCTTTCCGAAGCTATTCGATGCGAGGATTCTAAATTCGACCTCGGATTTTCAAAAAGATGAGTAGATTTGCGTAGATATGAAATATAAGATAAGTAACCGTGAATATTTTTTACCTCTTTTTTCCTTCGAATATTATTCCGATTTGCTTCTTTCTTTTTGATTTCTTTTTTTCGAATATAGGGTGTAGTAATTGGATATTTTTTTGCTTCGAATCTCTTTTTTTCTATTTCATATCGAAATCGGTTCATCTATTTATATTGATTTTTTTAGGGTTTTATACCCACAAAATACATATACAATATTAAAAAAAATGAAATATCTCTGTCTTGATCTCCTTCTTTTTAGATCTGATAATGCTTCTCTTTTAATATTTTTGTAGGTCGAAATGACAAGGGCGGTGGTGCAATGCGGCATGGGTGGTGGTCGTTTGGGGATCGAATAGGAAGCGTGTGACTACCACGCGCGGTTTGAAGCGTCGCGCGTGGGCGTCACACACTGGTGACCGAAAAGTGAAAGGTCAAAGGCGGCGACGGCTAGGGCAGATGTCGGTTAGGGTTAATGATTATCATATTAAGGTTAGGGCATTTATGTTTATCGGATCTGGGTTTAATTTTGATATTAGGTTATTATTTGCGTTGGTGGGATTAGTTGGGCTTGGGTATTATGTGTGGGTTTATATTGTAATTGGATTTTATATGAATAAAATGGGTTTTAATTTTTAAAATGGGTTATGACAATATATATATATATATAACTTATATGATTAGTGAAAGTTGTTTAAATTACAATCAAATCGTATTATAACATAATAAATAATTACAATTAATTCTTTAGAAGAACTCGAAACTCGACTTGACTCGACTCGAATTGAAATTTGTTTGAATGAAAGTTCGAATGATAAAATTAGACTCGTCAACTCGAATAACTCGAATTTTTTTATTCGACTCGACTCGATCGAACGCTTACCCCCTAATGTCAGGTTCGCTTTAAATTATTTTATTTTTATGCAACTCACAAAATAAGATAAATCTTACATTTTGATTCTTATTCTTTGATATATTTTCTCATATTCGAAATTGATCTCTATTTCATGACCATTTCAATTAATTAACTAACTACAGAATTTAACATAAGGTTTAAAATACAACTTTCTCCTAGACCCAATTTTAAAGTATTACACAGTGTTAAATTATTAGTATTTATATCATAAAGATGTGTCTAGTGCAATATTTAAGTCATTGCTAAAAAAATAATGGTCATTTAAACATTACTCTATAATTAGGTATTTTTATGTAGTTTACCATAAATAAATTATTAACATTCAAACAAAGCTTCCAAATCACTATCATTAACATTTTTACTATATTAGTATCTCTTTACCTTAAACTATTTAACATAAACAATTGTTTTAAACTATATAAACTCGAATATATAATATTTTTAATTGTTTTTTCGATTCTTTAGAATTTTACTTTAACTAATTCGAACCGATTTATATATTTGATTTTGATGAATAAATCTATAAGTAAATTTAAATTCTAACTTAAATAATATTAAACTATTTATCCCTTGAACCAATTTGATAACTATTTTAACTAAATAAATATTTTCAAAATAAAAACGTTAACTAAAACGAGCGATAGGGTAATAAACTAGAGTGAAGCAAGGATATTTTAGTAATTTGATAAATTTCTTCGAATCCATGATAATCTTCCCCATAAATAAAATTCCCAATTTTTCACACCTTTTCCCCGCCATTTATTTTTCCTTCTCTCTTTTTTCCTAAATCTTAGGGCTCAAATCCTCTACTGTTTGTCCAATGAAACCCTACTTCCTTTCGATTTTACCCTCAATTTCCTGCTATTATCACTAAGAAGTCACTCTCTTCATGATCTCTCTCTGCAGCAATCCCTCACTTGCCGAATAACGGATCCATGAGCAGTCAAAGCACCTCGTCCTGGATTCCGGAGCAACCCGGGCAAAGGCTGATGGACACGGCCCACTGCGGCATCGGCTTGACCAACACCATCCACTCCGAGGTAGCACAGTGCTTGCCGCTCCCTTCCTTGCCCGTTTTCTGCGGTGCTTCGGATCCGGAGCTCCGACTGTTTGACGACCTAGCTGCTGGAGCTTCCTGGTCTTTGAATCGACCGGAAGTTATAGCTCAAGCTATTCGAATTGCTGATCTTCTTCGTGAAACGGACGTCTCGTATCTGTAAGCATTTTGAATTCCAGTGAATTTGAAATTTAAGTTCGAATTTGTGTGTTTTCCGAAGGTAGTGAAATTTGAAATAAAAGATTTAGAGTTCTTAGTCTTTGTTACTATCATTGATAGTATATATAAGCTTTAGCTTTGCGCCTCTCTCTCCTTTTGAATAATTTGAATTTATTGGTCAATGTTCCACTTAGTTTCTATTTTATTGAATTTCTGTTAGGTGTTCTCTATTTATATATTTTCTTTAAATAAGTGTTAAAAAGTCGAATGAATTGTTTGGAAATGAACAAATTATATAGGAAGCATATATAATTATATCAGATTTTCTGAAAAAATAAAGCTATAATTATGCGTTTTATGTTAGATAATTGTATTTTTTTCCAGATTTTTTCTTTTTGGTCAGAAACAAAAACCAAATATAGAAAAGTAACAAACACCGGATATTAAGTGATTAATTATTGATTTGAGTCTCTAGTCTCAGGTGTACACAATTGATTATAATTTATTTATGTCTTTTTCTTTTCTTTTTTCTTTTTTTTTTTTTTGCAGGAATCTTAGGGATGGGGCAAGTTCAGTTACACATGACGACTTGGAGCCCTTGGAACTTCATGCACAAGTTCTCCAATACAATCCCGCTGCATTTGAGTATGTTACCCCTGGTAAACAAAGTACTCTCAGTTTCTTGTTTTTGTCCTCTTAAGTGAAAGTACTATATGAATTGAGCCAAGGCATGGTGGTTCTTTCTGATATATGTAGAAATTACTCAAATTAGATTGTGATTTGTAGGGAGATGATTGAATTGTTACATTATCTGATTGAAGCCTTACTAAAAATGTACTTAGTTGTCTACAAGGAAATTGTTGTGATGAATCCACTTACCTTTGTTGAACGAGGAAAAACAGATGTGGTGACGTCTCGAAACCCAATATCATTCTAATCTGTACCAGAGTTTCTATTACATGAAAAATCTCAACCACAATACCGTAATCTATGTACTAAATGATCTGCATGGTGGATGAAACATTTGGCATGTATATGAAAAGTGGTATAGATTCTTTTGGTTATATGATTTTGTTTCATATAAGAAATGGTGCATATTAGCCACAATTTGTTTTATGAAAATATATCACAAATGAGAGATTGAGGAGAAGTATGAGTAACACGGAAATTGTGGATGGATGGATTGGTAGGAAGATTTGATTGTTGGGTGGGCGTTTCTGTAAATTGTACTTGCACCGAAGCTCATGCCTCGACTAATGTGCAGCTTTTCCACTTTTACAAAGTATTTGTTTGGAAAAACTGTATACATGTCTAAATACCAAGTCTATTACTTTTTCCTGTGTCCCTTTTTTGCTCTACATTTTATCAATATGTTCTTCATTCTTCTGACTTCCCCTTTTCACAGCATGTTAAAGCACGCTTTAGGAGTGCTTGATATATTTAAAGTCCTTCCTGTTTTGTCACTTGCTTTTGATTTTGTATGTTCGCAATATCCTGTGTTGTATTCTTTGCCTCTTGAATGCATTGACCTCAGACTCATAGATTTCAAAATATCTGGGCTCATTGTTCATTGCATTTCAAGTCTCTCAGGTCTTGTCAAGGAGAAACTCTCTGGTGGCGCCGTGTTTGAGAGGAAGCCATCTCAGTCAAGTGTTCCTCTTATTGGTCAACTCCAGAGAGAAAGTAGCAGCATTCACAATCATCAGACTGATGTTGCCAATGTATGAATCGGTTTCAATTTATCTATTAAATGCTGGGATATTTAAGCATACTTAAATTAATTTTATAGATGTAATTGTAGGATGCACCAAAATCATCTTCCAAGAAGACAAAATCCAAGAAAAAGCCTGATGATATTGGGTCATCAGTTCTACCAGATTCTGCAGAGCTTCAAGGTTTCCTTTTCTTTACTACGCTCCCTCCTCTCATTTGTATTATCACATTTATTTTTCCACTAATGTTTTTGTATAGATGCCATGATTGGGAACTTCCGTGAAATGCTAGAGGACTTCTGCAGCAGAGCTCAAATTCCTAGTGATGATAGGGATGAGATGGAGTGGTTATCGTTGCCAGTTCATGATGTTAGAATGCTTGTTAATGAAATCATGTCAATACGTGCAAAGAGACTTCTACATTTGGTTCCCGTAGATATTCTTGTAAAATTGTTACGGATTCTAGATCACCAGATACATCGAGCTGAAGGTTTGTCTGTTGATGAATGTGATCGTGTAAGTGATGTTTTTTGGTTTTTGGTGTGCATGGTTGTGAAACTATTGTTTTGTTGTCACCTTTGATTATATTTGGAAACAGGAAGGATTGGGATAGATCTTAATTCTTCGGTTCAAATCTATGTAATATCATTTTGCCTTCTGGTATGGATGGCGTAGTACCATCTTGTTTCAGGTTTTAGAATGGTACTTAATGGTTATTGATCGGTCAGAATTGATAGTGTTTCTTATTTTTCAATGGTTCCTCCTGCTTTGCTGTGTTTTTTTAGTAGTTTAGGTGTAACAGAATATGCATAAAAACCGTGTGTAATGTTCCTATTGGGTCTATTAATTTCTAAATTTCTTATTTTTCCCCTTTTTGTGTTTTTCTTTTTATTTATATGAGGAGCATATTATGTTTCATAAGCCTAATTCATTTTTGTTCGAATGTTTCAGAAAGATTCAGATGTATTCTCATTAGTCTTCTGTGCCCTGGAATCCATACATGCTTCTTTGGCAGTAATGGCACATAATGACATGCCAAAGCAATTATATCATGAAGAAGTATGTGCCTCATTTGAGTAGCTCTTAACCATGACATTTCTGTGAAGTTTCATTTTGTTCTTGTGCATTCATTTGTTCCATTCAAAGATTTTTTAAAATAAATGGAAATGCACATTGTGAAGAAGGAGCTTTCATATAAGCATTTCCTGTACTTTTTAATTGAATTAATTATGAGTGATACTTTATAATAACACTACAAAGGTTTGGAATTTAAATAAAACAATTGTGAGGTAGGGATCATAATGAAACTTTTTGAAGGTTTGGTGCATTTTGCTCACATTATTTCTTTTGTTAAACTATGATATCTGCTGATGTGCCTCGCATTCAATGTTTATGTTGTTTGTCCGTTTCTGCCATTGCAACACTTGTTATGCATATCTCTATCTTCTCAACAGATTATTGAAAGGATTCTTGAGTTCTCTAGGCACCAGATAACTGATATAATGTCAGCTTATGATCCATCATATCGTGCCTTGCATAAACCAAGTGAAAATGGAGCAGTTGAAGGTTGGTCATCTGATTTATGCAAATAGTGCAGGATCTTTTTTTGTCATGCTTCTTGCCAATAACTGAAACTGTTGTCATTTGCATCAATAAACGTGAAAGCTTGTCAAAATTCCATGTTATCTTTTTTTTTTTTTTTGAATTTAACTGTATTTTTGTCTAATCCATGCTCTAGGTTTCTCTTTCAGTCAAATGGTAGCATATATATTATGTTTTTTTTCTAGTATGGAACTTCTTAATTTCACTCTTTTTTTCTAGATGATGATGAAGAGCCTGATGCTGAACTAGGTTCTGCTAGCAAGAAAAGACGCAGTACCAAGAGTGCTAAAGCCAAGAAATCGGCTTTGAACAAGTGTTCTTATTCATATGCTATTCCTTAACATTAGTATAATAGAAAATAATTTAGCATAATTGAAGTTAGGTGTCTTACTGTTTAACTTCTTCCTTGCCAGGGTCTCTGGTGCTGTGAATGCTATACTACAGAAGCTTTGCACTATTCTTGGTTTACTAAAAGGCTTGTTGTTGATTGAGAAATTATCTGATAGTTGTGTTCTACAACTGCTAAAGACAAGCTTTACTACTTTTTTAGTGGACAACATACAACTCTTGCAACTCAAAGCAATTGGTTTGATAACTGGGGTATGAATCCAAATATTCAGTTTGTGGTTAAAAGGATGCACATGATTAAATGCTTGCATCAAGATAAATTATTGTAATTAGATTTTTTTCTTTAACCTGAATGTTACTTTCAATACAGATATTCTACTCATATATCCAACATAGAACATATATAATAGATGAAATTGCTCAGCTTCTATGGAAGTTGCCTGTTTCAAAGCGAGCATTAAGAGCATATCACCTACCTGATGAAGAACAGAGGCAGATCCAGATGGTTACAGCTTTGCTGATTCAGTTGGTTCATAGCAGTGCTAACCTTCCTGAAGCTTTAAAGCAAACTTCTTTTGGGAGTCCCCCCTTGGAAGTCTCAGTTGATGCTACTTACTTAACCAAATGCCATGAATCTGTCCAGGAAACATCATGTCATTTCTGGACCCGTGTCCTTCAACGTCTTGCTTCTGTAAAGACTCAAGATGCCTCTGAATTGAAAGTGATGATTGAGAATCTAGTCTCTGATTTACTGACAACATTGAACCTGCCTGAATATCCTGCTGCTGCTCCTATTTTGGAGGTGAGAAAAGATTGACTATATTTATTTTATCATTATTATTGGATAAAAATGGTAGTGTTTCAAAACTATCATGTGCAGGTTCTTTGTGTTTTACTGCTCCAAAATGCGGGCCTGAAATCTAAGGATACCTCTGCTCGTGGAATGGCAATTGATCTTCTTGGCACAATATCGGCAAGGTTGAAGCATGATTCTCTCCTCGTTAGGAAGGACAAGTTTTGGATATCAGAAGAATTGCTAAGTGGGGATAGTATCGATCATAGTTACCCAAAAGGTGTATGTTCCATTTGTTGTGATCGAAAGGTGGAGAAAGTGTTATATAGGTGTCAAGGTTGTGAAAGATTTTTCCATGCTGATTGTATGGGTGTAAGTGAGCAAGAAGTTCCTAATCATAGTTGGTATTGCCAGTTCTGCATATGTAAGAAGCAACTTCTTGTATTGCAATCATACTGTGAGTCACAGTACAAGGATGGTGAGCAATCGAAACGTGGTCGCTCAGATAAATCTTCTGATCCATTTATTAAAGCTGAAATTATTCAGCAGATGCTCTTGAATCATCTTCAAGATGTCGCTTCTGCTGATGATGTCCATCTTTTTGTTCGATGGTATGTATTGTGCATGTGAAAATGAAAACTCAAAGATGCTCTTCTTAATTTGTTTTTTATTTAAACTTATGTTTTTGGATGCAGGTGTTATCTATGCTTATGGTATAAAGATGGTCCTAAATCTCAACAAAATTTCAAGTACTACATTGCTAGACTAAGATCAAAAGCAATAGTGCGTGACTCAGGGACTGTTTCTTCACTGTTTTTAAGGGATTCAGTCAAGAAGATTGCTTTAGCACTGGGGCAAAATAATTCTTTCTCTAGAGGATTTGATAAGATTCTTTACTTGCTTCTGGTTAGTAAGATATTTTGCATGTCCTTGATTCAGTAAGTGCCGCAGATTTGGTTCTTATCATATGTTTTCTTTTCAGGTTAGCTTAAGAGAGAACTCTCCTGTCATTAGGGCCAAGGCTTTACGAGCAGTAAGCGAAAAAATTCTTACAACTTGTTATTTGGAACTAGGATATTCATTTCGTTTATGAATGAAATGAGTTTCCATTATGTATATAATGATGACAGGTTAGTATTATTGTAGAAGTTGATCCAGAGGTATTAGGTGACAAACGTGTTCAAGTAGCTGTTGAGGGAAGGTTTTGCGACTCTGCAATATCTGTCAGGGAAACTGCATTGGAACTAGTTGGAAGACACATTGCTTCACATCCAGATGTTAGTTTAAAGGTACTTCTTTAACTCCACTTGTCCATCTTATGAAAACAGGCCATGCTTTATTGACAAGACTTATTTTTGTTTCACCCCCTTCTTTTGCTCTACTCCAAAAATGTGGGGATAATCAGTACTTCGAGAAGGTTGCAGAGAGGATTAAAGATACTGGAGTCAGCGTACGGAAACGAGCAATCAAAATTATTCGAGATATGTGCAATACAAATCCTAACTTCTCAGGGTTTACAAGTGCTTGCATTGAGATTATTTCTCGTGTTAGTGATGATGAATCAAGTATACAGGTAATTTAGAATCAATGAAACAATGTATTTCATGTCAAAGACTGAGACACTAATGGACTTTTTTCCTCTTTTCCAATGTTTGAGACATCAGCAAAATGTATGTAGTGCAGATAGTTTTTTTCCTCTGTATTAAAAAATTTTGGCGGGTGTTTTTGTTGATGAAAGGAACTATTATGGTACCTAAAACCTGGTGATGAAAACTATTAGTCGTGCTTGTCCTTTGTTCTAGGTTCATGAACGAAACTTTCTTATAAAAACTGGTGCTTTCTCAGTATTCTTTCTTAGTATTTGCCCCCTCATCTTCAGGATCTTGTTTGTAAGACATTTTATGAGTTCTGGTTTGAAGAACCTTCCGGAGTGCAGACTCAGTATCCTCGAGATGGTAGTTCCATTCCTTTGGAAGTGGCTAAGAAGACTGAGCAGATTGTTCAAATGCTAAGGCGGTTGCCTAATCATCAGTTTCTTGTAACTGTCATTAAGCGTAACTTGGCCCTTGATTTTTTCCCTCAATCTGCAAAAGCTGCCGGAATCAACCCTGTCTCACTTGCTGCAGTACGCAGGCGATGTGAAGTGATGTGCAAGTGCTTATTGGAAAGAATATTGCAGACTGAGGAAATGAGTAACGCTGAAGCAGAAGTTCCTACACTCCCCTATGTGTTGGTGTTGCATGCATTTTGCGTTGTGGATCCATCACTTTGCATGCCTGCTTTGGATCCTGCCCAGTTTGTCATCACATTACAGCCTTACCTTAAGAATCAGGTTATTTTACATTTCACTCCATTACCTTTTTATGGCATTGATTTAGTTTCCGGGGGGTGACACTAATGTAATCAGTGTCTTTTGGATCTATTAGCTTCCTTGGGTGTATTCTAATTTTAAGTTATTATATTCTTTGTGTTTGTAGTCTAGCTACACCATTCTGAAAAATTGACCTTTCTGTGCTACGTGCTTCTTAAGTAGCTTTAATTTTTCCAGGAAGCCAACGATGTTAGTTAATTAGTTTTGAATAACAGACTAGTCTTATTATGTTTAATTTCCCTGAGTATAAATTCTTTCGTCTCTGGATTGCACTGAAGCTTTGCTCCTTTCTGCAAATGTTTAATCTCCTATGGTTCTTGTTATTGAAACAATATTCTGTTGTTTCAAGTTGTATGTTAATTCCTTCAGTCTTCTCTATTTTCATTGATTGTTTTCTAATTTTTCTTTACCGCTGCAACACAATGGTTTATAAAGCTGCAGAGGCAATGCCTTAATTGCTTTCACTTCTTGTGCTCAGGTTGATAACAGAGTTGGTGCTCAGCTACTGGAGAGTATAATCTTTATAATTGATGCTGTTGTACCTTTGATGCGGAAGTTGCCTCCTAGTGTTGGTGATGAACTAAAACAAGACTTGAAGCAAATGATCGTCCGGCATTCTTTTTTATCTGTCGTCCATGCTTGCATCAAGTATTTTCAGCTTCTCTTTCTTACTGTCTTTAGTTTTTCTGTAACTCCACTTGTTTGTGGAAATTTAATCTTTTTAAAATTCTATTTCTGCTCGAGGCCTTAATTGATTTTTTCTCCAAGTTTTTGTATGCGTGGAATATGATTCTAAGAAACTTAGAAGGCAAGCATTCTACTTCTGCTTTGAATTCCCCGATTAATTCTTCTCTCTCGTTGTAGGTGTCTTTGTTCTGTGAGTAAAAAGGCAGGGAATGGTGGCGATGTGGTTGAATATCTCATTCAGTTATTCTTCAAGTTATTGGATTCCCAAGCAACTGATAACAAACAGGTTCATCATTAAAAAATTGTACATAATTTTGTTATTTCCATCTACAATCTTTTGGCTCATATATTTGGTTTTTGTCAGGTGCAACATGAGCAATATTAGTGATAATTCCTGATTTGAAATTCTAGATGATGTATATGAAAAGTAGTATACATTCTTAGCACAATTTGATTAGAGGAAAAAATTATTGTTCAGCTAACAGAATACAGAAATGCAAAATAAAAAACACGAAGAGAGATTGAAAAATTGAAACTTCTTGCTCTTTTTTGCTTTTTCCAAACCTGTGAATCTGTTAATAAATAATTGTGTAAGTTATCTGGTTTTAGGACTGTTAGATACTCAGATTAGCGCCATGTATCAGTCTTATCGTGTCTAAGAAGTATGAATCTTAAGAGCAGCTGTCTTAAAGTAAAAGACATTAAAGTGGATTTGGAAAATAACAACTATGAAAATAAGTTGTTTTTTTAATTATAGGAATATGTTTGCCGGCTTATTTCAATTGTCTTTACTTTGTATGAAAACATATGCGAGTAATAAAGCTCAAGCCAGATCCTTTTTTGTTTATTTATTATTATTTGTTTTGCAGCAAGTGGGGCGCTCTCTCTTCTGTCTTGGATTGCTTATCCGCTATGGGAATTCTTTGTTTGGTGGGTCTGGTAACAAAAATGTTGATGTTGGTAGCAGTATTAGTTTGTTTAAAAGATATCTTCAAATGGATGATTTTAGTATAAAGGTTAGATCTTTGCAGGTAATACTCAGTTTTTCCTACATGGTAATCTTGGGGTTTGTTTCATTTCCATGGTAATATATTTTAAAATTATTAACATATACTTTTGTTTTAATGCTTTACTATTTTAGGCATTAGGTTTCACTCTAATTTCTAGGCCAGAATATATGTTGGAAACGGACATTGGAAAGATTGTAGAGGCTGCATTAGAACCGAGTTCTAATGTTCATCTTAAGGTAGAATTCTCATCACTGAATTTCTTTATCACGATTCTTTCTATTTATAAGATGCATGCTAAGCACCTCTACCCACCAGATGCAAGTGTTGCAAAATTTGTTGGAATATCTTCTTGACGCGGAAAGTCAAATGGGAACAGATAAAGCCAGTAATGTTCAAGTTAATTCCGTAGAAGGTGGCCACAGTGTCCCTGTAGCTGCGGGTGCTGGGGATACTAACATTTGTGGGGGTATAGTCCAGCTGTACTGGGATAATATTCTAGGGAGATGCCTGGACTTTAACGAAGAAGTTCGCCAATCTTCCCTAAAGGTGAGAAGTTTTTACCTTCTCTATATTCTGTGAGGGGAAACAATTTTAGTATGCCAGACAGAATCCGAGATGAGTGAATAATGTAAGAGTGGAATTAAATTATGAATGGCAGTTTGTTCTGATTAAGACCTCTATAAAATGTTAGTTTTTTCAGCAAGTCTTAAAAACTATTTGTCTGTTTGGAGAGAACTTTGAAAAAGGGGTAAAAACGAAAAGAAAAACCAGTTTTGGGAAACCCTTGTATGGTTCCGATATTATTATCAAACTGTTGTCGGATGCTGCACATATGATGGTTGAATTTTTTGAGTTTTGACTCGACATTTTCATCATTTTCGTGATATTGTCAAATGCAGATAGTGGAAATAGTGCTTCGACAAGGTCTTGTTCATCCTATAACTTGTGTTCCATACCTTATAGCACTTGAAACGGATCCTCTGGAGGTCAACCAAAAGTTGGCTCATCATTTGCTGATGAATATGAACGAGAAGTACTTCCCTTGCACTGTTAGAATTTTCATTTTATCCTTTCCTTTTGCTTAGCACGACTAATGAAAGCTTCATTTTTCAGATATCCTACCTTTTTCGAAAGCCGTCTAGGGGATGGGCTTCAGATGTCATTTATCTTCATGCGTTCCATCAGTGACGATGCACATGAAAATCAAAACGAAAAATCCCAATCAAAGCTTCCTGGAAATTTGAAAGGGAAATCCGATGTTGGATCTTTAACACAAGCTAGGCTGGGAGTTTCCAGAATTTACAAGCTCATTCGTGGAAACCGGGTTGCTAGGAACAAATTTATGTCCTCAATTGTGCGCAAATTTGATACTCCTAGCTGGAATGATTCTGTTATAGCTTTCTTGATGTGAGTTGCTCGATGCAAAATCTAAAATTTTCTTCCTCGATTAATTATAATGACATTGATTTCCCTATTACAGGTACTGTACAGAAACTCTTGCTTTGTTACCATTTTCATCTCCTGATGAACCGCTTTATTTGATCTACACTATTAATCGGGTGATACAAGTCAGAGCTGGCGCACTTGAGGCAAATTTGAAAGCGATGAGTTTAAATTTGCTGCAAACAGATGCTCAGATGATGATGAATAATAACGGGATGGTTCATCCGGATCCTATTCAAGCTGTTTATAATCATATGGCTCCGCTAGATTTGAATGGAACATTTCAGGAGCCTGCTTTCTTTCGCATGACATCCATTGATTTGAATGGTATGGTCCAACAAAACTTCACTCATCCGACGTTTTCACATTATCCACCTGCAATGGAGACATCAATGCACAAGATGACCCCTTCCGAAACACGTGCTCTCTCCGAAGATGAAATGCAAAAGATCCAGGTACTTTCGAATCTTGCAAACCCTAGTTTTCTATTCCCCTGCACTGACTGCTCTTGGATTTTACGGATGAACACAGATCGCATTGATGTATGCATGTGCTTGAGGAGAAAAAAACGATCATGTTTTTTGTATGCCTGGTGTTTTATTTTAATATGTTGTATGTTCTCTAGTTAGTTACTTTTGACACCTTTCCCGTGTTGCTCTTTTCAGGCCGATATTCTTGCCGCTACCGCAGTACAGCTTCTTATGAAGCTGAAAAGACACCTAAAAATTGTTTACAGCCTAAATGATCAAAGATGCCAGGTTGAAAGTTTTCTTATGACAATTTTTTCCACCCCGAAACGTTACATGTTAATGAAAAATACAGGACTGACTTATGGATGAACCTTAATTTGTATATCAATTAGATGTTTTCTCCAAACGAACCCATAAAACCGGGGGAGGCTCTCACGAGGCAGAACATCCCCTTCGACATCAGTGAAACACGCTCAACTTTGCCTTCCACGTACCAAGATTTGGTACAGAGATATCAGGTAATTTGAACAAATCAGTGTTTAGGAGTGAGTCTCGCATCAGACTGGTTCTTACAGAGCCATTGTGCAGGAATATAAAAACGCGCTGAGGGAAGACGCAGTCGATTACTCGACTTTCACAGCAAATATCAAAAGGAAGCGCCCAGCTCCGAGGAGAGGAGGAAAAGCTGCACGAACAACTGGCGGGGATGAAGACGACGATTTTTATGACGATGACTATACAGGTGGTAGTGGCGTTCGAAGAATGAGTAATAGTGGACGGAAAAGTTACAACGTAAGAAGCAATCGACAGAGATGGTAGGTGTAAATATAAATGACAGGTATGCTAACATGTACATTACATTGAAGGAAAAGAATTGAAATAGATTAGATTAAATTCGGGAAAAGGAAATCGGAGATCGGAAACAGAAACGGAATTGCTCGGCCTTTTTTTGTCTTGTAGATGTTTCCATGTTGTAGGTTTTGATTGAATGTTTGGCAACAAGATTTGTGTAACTTTTGGTCCTTTAAAAAAACTTCTATCAGATAAAAAAAATGAATGAAATTTATTGTCATTTTACTTCTCTTCTACGCGTAAAGAGACATTTTATCTTACTCAATTTCGTGATCCTTGTCTTGAGTTAACCAATGAGTTAATTATATTTATGATGGGTCATTTGTTTTGGTTGTTTACTTTGTTTACAATATTTTTTAGCGTAAAATCGAGTAGTTAAAAGATAATTTTAATATAATTTTATTATAATGTTGTTATCTTTTTTATAAAAGATATGTATGACAGGATGTGTAATATCATCGTTTATATATCTCAAGATATTATTTTTTTAATATAAAATTAATGTTCTGGACAATAAATTTAGACATTTCTACGTTTTCAACTGCAAAAGAATTATAACATTGAGAATTCGGGTATGAATATTGGACAAATGCTGCGTGGTTTCGACATTCATATCACAAACTAATTACAGTTGAACATTTGAAAACCAAAATATAAGCAAACCATTCTTTCATTCATCAAATTAAATCCAATCTGCACATGATTTTTGTTTCCACATGAGTTCTTCTTGGTCCAAAATTTCCTCCAATTCAAGGAGAAGTTTTTCCTCAAGATCACGAAGAAAAAAAGAATGACGACAGCATAAGGCTTTAATTATTATAAGTTTTTCCTCCAAAATTTCCTCCAATTCAAGGAGAAGTTTTTCATCAAATTAAATCCAACAAGAAAAGATCACTGGCTACAATTACGGATACGAGACAGATTATTATAAGCTATTCGAGTTTGACTCGGTTAAATCTTGATCAAAACTCGATTTAATTAGACTTGATTCGAGTTCTTAACAACTCGAGCCGAGCTATATGATACTTGATTCGAAAAGTTCACAAACTACTCGAAAACATAAATATATCATTTTTTCTATAATGTAAAATCTAAATTTCTAAACTTAAAACCCTAAAATCTAAACATTAAACATAAGTCTTAAACCTTAAGTTAAGATACTAAAACCTAAAATTAATAAATTTGAGTTTCCACATCTTGTGTATCAATTTTTTCTCCATTAGACTTTAAATAAGACGTGAGAGATAAAAGTTATTCGAGTTTAATATAGTCAAAGACCGGTTAATACTTAGCTTGATTAGGTTCGAAAAAAGCTCAAACTCGACTTAAGTTCTTAACGAGCTAAACCGAACTCAGATATTTCAAGGTCTTTTTAAAATTACTCAAGCTCGAACTCAACTCGAAATCTTAACGAACCGAGTCAAGCTTAACACTACTAAATCTCAACTCGATTCATTTACACCCTTAACTATAACCACCAGCCATATAATAAAAAACGCGGCAGCCTAAATCCCATAATATTTCAAACATGACAAAAGATGCAACTTTAAATGACCGAATTAAGAAAAATAAAAGTAATTTAGACAAAGGTGGAAGTAAGGATTTTAATGTTCGAAGTACAAATTATTAGGAAGTTCAGAACTCGATTAATAAAAAAATACTTTAAAATATAAAAATTTAAAATTTTCAATAATTCCTACTAATACAGTCCGACTCCAAACATCCAAATACTTTATTTTATCATAGTTATTTATTTACTTTTTCAACAATAAAAATAAAAGAACCTAGATTGTATAATATAGAAAGAATGCAACAAGGAATTTTTATGTTTAGGTGCATGTAAAATTATAAAATTTTAATGTTTCGAAGTTAGATAGAAAATATAAAAAAAATAATGTCAGTTACTTGGAGAATTGAAATTTTCAAAACCCACCCACCTTGTTCCCTCCTCCTGTGTACTTCAACCAGTTACAGTGTCATACTCTGAGTAAAATCCTACCCCTCATCTTATTAGAACATGTAATTAGTTAAACACTCACTATATTTAGATAGGTAGGTGGCAGATTGTGTCAAGTCCCTGACCCTGTAGTGTATTACAAGGAATGTATCAAGTTAATCCAGTATAGAGAGTGGTTAGAATTAATCCTCATACTAACAAATAAATCCATGTAATCCTTGTACTAAACAAAAAGAATCAAACAACACAATTTGATATGCCAATTAATCTGAGCACTGCAATAACAAATATTCTCAGCACAAACATACATGGCATTTAGAGCTAACATACAAAGCCATAAGTGCATCTCATCACAATACGGTCAATGGTACTCGGACTCCACAAATATATTCAAGTTATTTTCATGTATCCTTGAAAAAAAACATATCTCCACATCCATGTGTCGGATACGGATACTTCAAACAAAATACAAAGTCAGAATAACACGGTTTCCGAGCATCATTATCAAAGAATTTCTTGTGATTCTCAGCTGAAACACTAAAACAGCCATGCTTATTACAAAACAAAGAAGACTACTAGAAATGAATAGAAACGTTACCCTTGGGAGTTCCCCAGAAACTTAGCTTGTACAAAAGTGCCAAAATGTATTTTGTGATTGACCAAGAAGATGCGATCCATTGATAAAGACGAGCAAAATAATCTAATAACGGTTCCAGTATGTCCGGCGTCTGAACCAGTTGTAGTCTGGCAAACCCTGGATAGGGCCCATGGCAGCAATGGCGATATCCTGCGAAAACCAACACAAACGACATTAAAAACATTACAGCATTCAGTTTCAATGTCTTGCCCCAGCCCCACCAAAATTTATTAGTCTTGACCCCATTTCAGTAGAAGCAGAGAGGGAGTGATGGGTTTGGTTGCAGTTCCTACCCTGTCATAAATAAATCGGTTTGCCACTCGTTTAACAGTACTTGGATCAACAGCATCGATCCTGGCAAATAATTCAGCAAATGGGATTCTCCGACCGTATGTAAGTAGCTGCAAGAATTGGAGGTCAAAGCCACATAAGTAATCAAAATCAGAAATAAACGTGGTTCATGAACATCTTGCTAGAAAAAAATTAAGATCATGCAATTCTGTATGAGCAAAAGAAATTTTGTTTCTAGTCAATAGAGATTTCTCCATGAATAATTAAAACTTTATTTGGTTAAAAACAGCATATGTGCTGATTCAAATGCACCATTAAAATTAAAAATCCTTTTCGAATGCCAAGAAAAACTGTACCTGTCGTCCAATATCTTCAGCTACAGGACTAGTTCCATCTATGTGAAGCATCAAGGATGATTTTAACTGCAACAAGAAACATCAATAGTTAAGCAAACAAAGGAATTACAGTTCATGAGGCTTTTAAAAGAAAAAAATTGAAACAAAACCAATGCAAATTTTGCCCGTTTAGCATGGTGCCTAAAAATGTATCAGTCACACCTAGGACAGGAATCGTAGAAATATTTTAGCAACAAAGAAGGAAAATTTTTGTTCAATTTAAAGAGTAAATCTTCTCTAGAATTGCACAATAAAATGAATGGTATTTTTTTAAAAAGTAAAAGATGAGGAAATATTTCAAGCAAAACCTAAACTACAATTCCAATGAGGTCTTGGCTTAATGGAAAATGTAATCATTAAAACTTTGAGATCCCAGGTTTAAATCCCACCGTGTGTGGGATCTCTCCAGATTTTTTCTAGTTTTAGTCCAGATATATTCTGGATATTAGTCAGCAATTCATTATAATGATTCATTATGATTATAGTTATCAGGATTGTGGTGATTGCTATTGTATTGTAAGTTCTACAACCTCTTGAAACCTCACTCATTGGTGGTGGTTATTTTATTAACTTAGAATGCCAAAATCATTTATTGCCTTGGATTGTTCTAGTAGCACACTGCTAGAAGCACTTACATGAAACAATGTCAAATTTTCAAAATCAGCATCTATCAAACATGAAAAGATAAAAGTATTTGTAGCTACCTGATTACGAGCACGAATGACATCAGCTTCCGAAACACGATAAGCTAGCTTGGTTGTCTCATGCATAATAGCAAATGCCAAATCATCCAAACAATCAGGCTGAAACCCGAATATAAAAATTAATATTTAAATGAAAAGAAAATACAACATATAGCCAACCACTGTCGACTTGAACATGCCAAACAATTTTGTTAAGCCCTACTTTATTCAAACTCGGGCAAGTGTTGATTATGGGCTTGAGTAACCCACCACACATACCAAAAAGGCAACCTCACCTTGGCAACAGCATAAATACCAAAAAGACCAGTATCTTTATAGTTGGTGTTGAAGGCCATCATGCTTTCCGCAATTTCATTAATGCTAACTCTTTGTACCAGGTCAGAGCTGTTTAAAGGATTTCAAAACTAATCAAAACATTGAGAAAACCTACAAGTTCCATTGTGAAACTGAAACATGGTATACTTTAGCTTACGATTCTAGATTCAAGATAAGAATAAAACTCACCCCATGTGCTTTCCGCCCCCAACATTTTTGCTCCATGAACCCAACATTGCCTGCATGACCATTAGCGCAATAGAATCTGGATCCGTCCAAGATGCTCCCTCAAAAGCAATTGCGAATTGTGCCAGAGGAACATCATCATTGATCATTCTAACCTGTTTTTTAATAAGAAAAAAATAAACAAAACATTAGAGCAATAACACATTAAAAGTGAATATTAGTCAATAAAACAGTACAAAATTTACTAAAGGATGACACCCGCACCTCAGAACCAGTAAAAGTAGCCGGTTCATTCATAACTAACTGTGAACCGGTGGTTGGATCGGATGATAACTTGGTAAACAACTTCTTAACTTGCTCAACAATTTCCTCATGTTTAACAGCCCCCGATGCAGCAATGACCTGCAACGTTTCCCAAATAACACATTTTGAAGAGCCTACCAACAACTCTTTCACAGAGTACTTACATGATATTCTCATAGATCAAAGGAATAACAATAATTCATTTGTTTTAACTTTAAATCACTTGATATTGTCATACTAAATGAAGATACACAAGAAAAGCTGAATAGTACACAACATACCATTCTTGGAGCAGTGTAGTGTGTCTGAATATAGTTCTGCAGATGCTCTTTGGTGATTGTCCTAATATTATCGGCAGGTCCCAGTATAGTTCTACCAAGTGGAGTATATTGAAATGCAGTTGAATGCAAATGGTCGAAAATAACCTCCTCCGTTTGACCCTCAACCTACAAAAGTTCCCCAGATTTTAGCTTTTTAATATGGATATAGGATAATCAACATAGAACCAAAAACAAATGAATTTGTCAAAAGCAAGGCAACATTAACCATAAAAGTAATGATAATAAACTTACAAAAGATTATTTAACATCCAACAGGCCCACCTAAGAGTGCAAAACCTGTGCTTGCAAGCAACTCGGTTTCAGATTGAAAAGAATTCAAATTCTGCTCAATCACCGTCTAGTCGAGCTTGAGCAGCACAAAATATCAAGTGAAATAGAGTATCCTAGTGCTACTACTAGAGCAGCTTGTAGGCCAAATCAAGCTTGTTTTAATTTATATATAATATTTTAGCACAAATAACTAAGCTGGAGTTTAAACACGAGAGTCGAGCTCATTTTTTATTAGGTAAAACAATCATAATCGAGCAAACTCAAACAGATACTGAATTGAGTTTGGGATTTAAATGGAACATGCTCAAACTGAGCTTTGCGCCTAAAATTTCAAGTTGAGCTTCTTGCAAAGTTCAGCTCAGATTGGGTTATAACTCCCCTAGACGACCTACCCACAGGAGGGGAGGAGGCAAGAAGAAATATATAAGAAAATCATTGTTCTGTACAAAAACACAGCAACTCATTCACAACCTAAAAAGCAAAGCAAAGCGGTCTCTAACCCCATATAATTCATATATAACACATGTAGCCAATAAACGTACAAAGAAGAAATCTTTTACTAAAATTCTCAATCTATTAGTTAATGGAATCAATATAAACTTTTTACTCCATTACTTTAATGTCAAATTCTTTTCCATGCTAATCCAACACACCAATCCAACACAACCAATTATATTACCTCCTCTGTTCCCTAAATATAGATAGTTAACATTAACACTGATATCAAGATCGTGACCCCCCAAAAAAAATATCCATATACCAGGCTACCTTCCACATTCCCTAAAAAACAGATTGAATACATGTAAAACCCACCACACATCAGCCAAAACCTTCATTAGTAACCCAGATTTTATTAATTGTGGTCTTAAAATCACTTACCTTCCTATTTTCATCAAAATTATATTCTACACTTCCTAATGATCATATAAATATATACACATTTTTAGATCCCGCTAATCTAAAAATGTATTCAGCTACTGCTACCGAGGAAAGACAAACAACCCAAAATTCATTTCTTTCTATAATCCCTGGTCACATAGAAATCAAATGCATTATACAAATAGTAATCATATATTATTAAAAAATACAAACCCCCAAATATCCAATCTTCTTAATTACCTCTTCCATTTCTCTTAGAATCACATCCCTTTCCCTACTAATTCTGTTTTCCTCAAACTTCGAATTCTGCAGGATATCAGACAGTATATCCAACGCTTTAAATACATCTTTATCCATAACTTTAGCGTAATAAGTCGTCTGTTCCCTGGATGTATAAGCATTCAAATGACCTCCCATATTCTCGATCTCTTCCTCCAGTTCTCTCGCAGACCTCTTCTCTGTCCCTTTAAATATCATGTGTTCCAAGAAATGCGCTGTCCCGTTAGTCTCCTCCGTCTCAAATCTCGACCCTGCATCGATCCAGACCCCAACCGTAGCCGTGCGGGAAGATAGGGTAGATTCAGTTGCCACACGAAGGCCATTGGGCAAAGTTGTGATTTTGGTTTCGGGGGAAGATAAGATGTGGGTGTGAGATGTCAGAGTCGGGTGAGGGGAACCGTATTTGAGGAAACGAGGATCTGGATTTTCGAGCTTTTGGAGCTTCGATTTAACTGCGAAGGCTAAACGGTCGTAGATCATTGCGGTTGGAGGAGGAGGGGAGATCTCTTTAGATTCGGCGGCGGCGAGCGAAGAGGCGGCCGAAGAAGACGATCGAGCGGCGGTGAAAGAATATGATTGCTTTTGGGACCGCCGCGCTAGGGAAAGAAGGCGCTTGATCGCCATTTTTGACGATTTTTTTCTTTTGCTATGTAGTTTTTAGGGTTTGCGAGAAATTGGGGATTTGAGGAGTGAAGATTGGACAGAGATGGGATGGCTGTGGCTGTGCTTGCTTATTAGGGTCGAAGATAGTAGCAAGTCTTGCTTAAACTATGTCGTTTTAAGAGGGAAGGGAAGCGTGAATGTGTAATTTGGGAGAAATTATTAGATAAACCATATTTATTTGATAAGATTCATCTATTTTAATATAATTTTTAAGTAATTATTAATTATGTATGAAATAAATAAAATGAAAAAAAATCTCATTAGATTGGATTAGGACGATGAGGTAAATATAGTTTATTTAATAATTTTTTATAATTTGGGTAGTAACAATTTAACACGCTCTTAGAAGTAGGAGTGTTTAAAAATATTTGATCTGATTTGATTATTTATTGATTTGATTTAAAACTTTGGATATCTATATGATTTTTATTTTTCGATTAGGTTTTATTTTTAGACTAGTATTCGATAAATTTTAAATTTTTTAGATCGGATGTGTATCGTAGTATTTAAAATTTTAAATTATTGAAAAAATCGGGAATTTAAATTTTTATGAATATTATTTTTAATAATTTAATATTTTTTATATACAAAATTCTAAAATTTTTCATAAATATGATCTTCAGATTCGAAAAAATATTTAAATTAAAATATATTTTCAAATGATTGAATATTTGAATATTTGATCTGATTATTCAAATATCTAAGAAAATGGATTTCCAAAAAAAATTAGATCAAATATGTATCACTATATTTGACAATGAACACCCCTACTTGGAAGTAGGTTGTTTCGTTGAGGGTGTAACGAGGAATAAGTTGAGTTTGAAACGAACATTTTAAGTTAATCAAGTTTATGAATTCTATTTTATAATTTTAAAATTATTTTAAAAAAAAGTTTAAATAAATTTATAAAATTTGATTCAAATTGTTATTTCTTTGAATTTATGTTCAAATTTAATTATAATATTGATTAATTCTAATTTAAATTATTTTCTACGATCATATACAATACATTAGGGATAAAAATGGATCAGACTTGGATCGGATATTATAAAGTCCAAGTCCAATCCAATTAATAACCAGACATTCAAAAAAATTCAAGTTTGAATCTAAATCCATTTACATAAATCTAAATCTAATCTAATAAAATACCTAAAATCCATATCTAAATCCAAAAGTCCAAATCCAATTAATTTTTAAAGTAACAACTCGAACAAATATTTTAAATAAAAAAATAATTTTTATCAAAAAATATTTTAAAATTTATAGCACAAACAAATCTTAACAAACATTACAATCCAATATAAAACATATTAAAGCAACAACTCAAACTTTTTAAATCTAAAAATTTTAGATATTTTTGTTCGGGTTTATATATAGATCAAATTCATATCGGATTGAATTCGAATCAGATCATGATAATATTCATATCAGACTCATCTCCTATTAGGATTCGAACTTTTTGGATTCGAATTTAAACTTTTTTAATCAGATTTAGATTAAATTTTTTTCTTCAGATCGAATCAGATTTAGATCGAATTCAGATTATATCGCGGTCCCTACGATACGTATATATTTTTATTTATGATAAGCCCTTGTTGTACCCAAGTCCTCTACCAGAGCCCAGTAACAAAGCTACTTTTTTATTGGAAGGGGTGATACTCGAGTAGAAACCTTCGGTTCTTTTTTAGTATTTTTATATCTAACGTTAAAATTTAAAATTATTGTCTAAATATTTAGGAATATAGGATATTGCTGAATTAAAAATTTATTATAGAAGATATTGAAATACATTTTTAAAATTTTTTTGATCGATGAGAATAAAAAATGATTTTTTTTAAATTGTATATTTTAAAAAAAATATCTTTATTTAATATATAAAAACAACGATGACAAGGATTAGATACCTCTAAACTCCCTCTTAATTCCGCCCATGCGTGAATGGATGAGTGGGCCTGGGCTCTATTAATTTAAAAAAGGTAGGGATGTTAATATGACTCTAAAGTAGTGGATTTCGACCCGATTGATTCGATAAGAGTGAATTTTTATTAAAAAAATAGATTTGGGTCGAGGTTGAATTTAGAGTAAAATTTTTTAACCCGATATATATATTATATTTTTATGTATAATGTTTAATATTTTATTATTTTTTTGGGTTAAACCGGGTTTGATTGAATTTTTTATTAAAATATTATAATCAAATTATAATTTTTATTATATCAGATCAATAATAAAAATATATTAAAATTAAGTCAGAACGATACAAATATTTTAGTTTTTGGCTCGGAACGACAACGAATCAAGGTTGAGGATAAGAAAATAATGCAACGGAGATCTGACAATTGAACCTAACTGCAAATCTGCAATGGACAAATATATTTATGAGAAAGATTTTTTTTTTGAATAATTTACGTTAATTAAGAGCTTAACTGCTTATTATAGAAATAGTTAATTAAATACAATGTTAATTTATTAATGAACGAGAAAATCTTATTTCTTGGAACACTAATCGTTACATAAACTATGAAATCCTTCATGCTTATGTAACACACATTAGGTAAGTAGTTCTAGAAAAATAACAGCAACGGAGTCTTATTCAGTTTCTTTTGTGTGAACTTGTAGATGTTCACTTATTAGCAGGGCTTGTAAGGCAAAAATGGCAGCTCTCATAGTTGAAAGGCTATGGAACAAACTAGGGGAATTCCACTGGCTTGATGTTCCAAATGTCCCGGGCGTATTCGTGAATGGTTCGGTCACTGCTGAAGTTGTAAGAACCGGCAGTGTTCATGATCGACATTCTTGTCCATCTCTGCCAAAAACACGAGTACAAAACATTATGTTACTCGGATTTAGGTGTACGAGTACGACACGAGTACTTTTACGAAAAGAATAGGCAAAAGGAATGTAAGAGCTTGCTCTTAATTAAAACATGTAAGCAAAGAAGAAGGATACTCACTTTCAGGTCTTTATATGCTTCATCCACTTTGGCTTGGCAGTCTATATAACTTGGGAAGTCTTTGCCAACAAGGAAATAGTCTGCTCGACCGAAACCTTCGTTTCCTTCCAACGATCCCAACATTTCATCGTAGCTGGAGGAACCGAACACGCCGCTTCTCACAAACTTCTTAACTTCTTCAAACCGGGGATCCGGGACGAACTGCGGTAAGATGTCGACTAGGTCAATGATGGGAAAAAAACTAAGGGAGGAAAATGAAAACTGGTAACCTGACCATGCAGAGCATACCTTCCCCTTGGCTCTTTCTTTCCGAAGCCCTGCAATCTCGTTAGCTCTAGCTCCGAAGAGGAAAAAGTTGTCTTCTCCAACCTCTTCTCGTATTTCAACATTGGCACCATCCAAGGTCCCGATCAGAATGCAACCGTTCATCGCGAACTTCATATTGCTGGTTCCACTTGCCTCCATCCCAGCAGTACTGCACATAGGGAAAACAACATAAAAGAACAGATGGAAATTTATATGCCCCAGTCTCAACTCTATGATCAAATTGTGTTATAAGCCTCTCTTACAAAAACATATACCAAACTCATTGCGAATCCGAAAAAAATGGGATTCATTTTTATGTTAAAACCGCAACAGCTTGAGCTCTATTAATCCTCATCCATTGAAGTCGAGTCAATATAAAATAAATGCATATCACTCTCTTGCTTCCTATGTTACTCGGACTCAGACGTGCAGGACATGAGTTTATGTCTGGCACAGCTATACTGGATATTTTAAGTAGTTTTATGAATTAAAGGGTCATATCCTCATTGCCATGTCTGAATATGCATCAGATATGGATACTTCAACAGAAATGGAGTCAAAACAACAGAGCTTTTTATACAGTTTAAGCAATAAACAAAATTATCCATACAATTAATAAAATCGAAATACCTGATATGTTGTGATAGCTCACTTGCAGGGATAAGTAATTCAGCAACACTCACATTATAATCAGGAACAAAAATAACCTAAAATTATAACATAATAAGCATTAGTTCGGATTAACGATATCAAAGAAATCAAGTAAACTATTAAAACCACAATTTCACATGATGGAATTCTTTTATGGTGATGTCGGGAAAGAACTCCGTATTAGGTTCATTTATGATATTGTGCAGTCAAGACATACCTTCAGTAAATCACCAATATCAGGATCATTATTAACTGTATCCCCGACATCGGTAATGAATTTCACTATTCTCTTGGCTTGAACATAAGTGGCAAACGCTTTCCCCCCGAATATGCAAACACGTGGAACGAACTTTTTCTTTCTTTCTGAAGCACTCATTCCTTTCATCATCTTATACCGGTAAACAATACCCAAAATGTTCAGCAGCTGACGCTTGTATTCATGGATGCGCTTCACCTGAAATTCAATGTAGTAAATACAAAAACAATGAATTTTACACTTTACAAGCGTAAAGGGAAATATAACACTATATTTTGACAGATTCGGATCGAACCATCATGCGAGAACTATTTGGAATAGATACAATGGTCTAAAAGTATTCATAACATGTAACACCTACAAGTACTTTTTGCGTGCATTATAATTCTTTTGATCTCTCTGATGATATGTACAGTTCTTTGATTACATTTTAGGAATGCACAGTTGACAAGAAAAAGTACCTGGACATCGAACATTAATCGGGGCTTACTACATAGCCTGTCTTTTCTTTAATGAGGGATGCAACCTTTAACTTGTTGCTCCTTTTTGCAGCCCTCCACTAGGCTTGAAGATCCTCATTATCTGCGAACTATGAACATATGCCACAACACTAATTAGGGTCTTTATATAATAAAAACGAAGTATTGAAATGTTTTCTCATGTGTAAGTTATTTGATTTAAGCATAAAAATGCACATTTTTGCATTTCTATGTACAAAGACAGTTATGCTTCATATATACCAGAATCCTAGAGGTTAGCTATTTCACAAAGTAATACCAGTGCTTGAATTTCAGAAGCAATGTCTAATATGTGACAATAACAAATATTAGATACAGTTGTGTACATAATTGGCAAGAAAAAGGGAACTAAATTCTACAAAAGACAATCAGGCAGTTTTTTTCTTGTGAAAGAAGCATTTCAGAAGGTATGACCGATGTCGCTAGCTTATCGCACATAAAAGTTGCCGAGTCAATATCACCACCAGTCATTCACAAGGTGTAAATAAATTGCAATTCTATGAAACATGCAAAATGATTGTGCAAGAAGTTTCATAAGAAAAAGAAAAGCCTCAGAAATGGCAAGATACCTTTCTAAGTTCAGACAACTTTTCAGTATTTAAAACCCACTCTTCTGAGCCTGTCCAGCTCGTTATAATTTTACTCAAGTCTGGATTGCAGAAACGGATCCATCTTCTTGGTGTGACCCCATTTGTTTTATTTTGGAATTTCTCAGGCCACAACTGCCAAAATTTGAACACAGAGATCAATAGTAGAATCATTTAACTAGTAACAAATCGAAGAAACTCAATTTTATCATTTAGTTGCATACCTTTTGTAGTTAAAGACTTAAAGTAAGAGGTTTTATAAATTGCATTTACCTGATAAAAATCATTAAAAACTTCGTCTTTTACTATCTCACTATGAATTGCAGCAACTCCATTCACTGCATGACCACCTACGACACATAGGTTAGCCATACGAACCAACTTTGGGGGTTCTGGTACTGGTTCCAGGATCTTCTTTTTCTTCCCTAGAATGAAATCCTTCACAGATTTAATTTTTCCATCAGTAGTCTCATATTCTTCTTCATCTTCTTCGGATTCGCCAAGTACATCAGTGGAAACAGCAACAGGACTTTTCTTGGGTTTAACTAGTAAATCAGAGAAGGCAGCCGGAAGCTCAACATTTTCTAAAATCCTCATCTGCTTCAGTTTCTTATCCAGTAACTTAGAATCAGCAGTACCATATTTTGAAACTATGGTACGAATTAGCTGCATATGGTATAAATAGGAAGCAAATCGAATTAGAATATGAATTCCAAAAAAGTTAAAGGATTCGTCTTATGCATGGGTTTCATCTGACCTCCTCATCGATCATTTCTATAATATCCACATGTCGAGGTAACAGTTTCTGCATAAGTTCAAAACTCCATTTCTCCAAAGCCTCAGGCAGAACGGTATGGTTTGTGTATGCCATGGTTCTGAAAAAGGGCATTACAATGAATATAGGGTATGTCTTGGGCTTCTTAATAACATCTTGCAAGAAACATGTTTGAGAAGGAAAAAGAAAGGATCCGTGCTGCTTAAAGTGAAACAAATATGACTTGAGAGTACCTTTGGGTGATATTCCAGGCATCCTTCCAGCTTAGACCTTTCACATCGATCAAAATTCTCATCAGCTCTGGAATGCAAAGAGTGGGGTGAGTATCATTCATTTGAACGGCAACCTTTTCAGGAAATTCCTTCCAGTTGACCTTCGTTCCGGATCTTCTCTCAAAACGTGCAATGATATCTTGTAGAGAGGCTGAGCACAGGGTATATTGTTGCTTTAAACGAAGGGTTTTTCCTTCAAGTGATTCATCCCCAGGGTAGAGTACATAGCAAATCTGACATTCAAATATATATTATAAGCCATCCTTGCCGTACCACTTAGATCAACATTACGCATGAAAAATCAACACAATAAATGAAAACATAAACTATATATGGTTACGGACATAAACAATTCAGAGACAAATCAGAATGCAGTTAAAATTCTTGATATTTCTGAAAGAGGACAACCGAAGACCAATTGCTCAAACTGTTGACATGTGTACTCCGTTACTGTTTAAGACCAATAAGTGATAACCAATCTAGACATTTTTTGTATTACTTTAGAGTAAAGAACCTTAGTTCAGACACTCCTCCAGGAAGTAAGATTTTCTGATGAAACTATGAAGAGATGTGCCAACAAATAGCATGACTTATGAAGAAATCAGAATGATATATTGCCAGACGCAAATACGGAAAATGAGAAGAAATGAGAACAGACCTTTTCAGCATTATATAGGGACTCAGCTGCTTGGGCATGTTTTCCAGAGTTAAACACAGATAGATCTAAGTCTCCTGATGGAGCTTTTGTTGACCAGAGTCTTAGGCTGATTGTTGTTTTAGTTTCATACCCCGGTATTGGGACATCATAAGCAACAGCCTTTATATCCTCTCCTCCAATCCAGTGTTTCTTTCCATCTGAATCTGTAAGGACTTTGCCGTAAAACTTGATAGGATATGTTACATCATTTCTCACAATTTCCCAAGGATTGCTCATCTAAAAGATAAAACCATAATCAAGACAAAGATAAAGAAGTTGGCCAGTTCAGGAAAAAACATCAGTATTCATTATGCAAACGTGATATGGATACATGTGTACATTTATTTCTACAAAGTGCAAGTATACCTCAAGCCAATCTTCAGCAACTTCTTCCTGCCCATCTTTTGTAATACGCTGTTTAAATAAGCCATACTTATATCTAAGCCCATAACCCCATGCAGGATAATTTAAGGTTGCCAAAGAATCTAGAAAGCAGGAGGCAAGTCGACCGAGACCTCCATTCCCTAGGGCAGCATCAGGCTCCTATAAATCAACCAAAGAATTTCGCTATCATGACAGAATAATGAGAATGCAATCATATAGACACTCTCCCAGTTTTTCTTTATGGAAAAAGACAAAATAAATCAGAAAGGTACGCTCTGCAAGGACACTATGGTAACTTGTAAAGTCTTCAAATGATGGCCAGTTGCTTTGATAAAAACATAAAATTTATCGATAACTAAGTCATTTAAAGTTCTAGAGCAGCCTGGAGACTCTTTTGTCCTCTCCAATCACACAAAGGTAAATATACACCAACAAACCTGGGCAGCAATTTTTTCTAGGCTGTGTCCAAGCTTGCTCAAAGCCTCTGCATAAGCTCCAGTAAGCCCCAAATTACCAATTGCATTCAGCAGAGCTCGACCCTGTATAGAAACAAAAATGGCTGAAATAGTAACAATTTCAAAGTGATTTACATGACTCAAGAACTGAACCTTGAAAAAGTACACACCTGTAGAAACTCCATTGACAAATAGTAAGCCTGCTTTGTGTTCAATCTTTCATAATAATCATATGTGGCATTCCAGTTTATAATGAGAGCATCACGAATACTTTGTGCGGTTGCAAAGAAAGCCTTTGGAAGGTCGAACTTCTCAGGGGAAAACAATGGGGTGAACTCCGCATGGTGTTTGATGCTAGAGGCAATGGATGCAGCATCTGGAGGGAAATGATTAAAATGGCCGAGAGATTCTACATAGAATGAAAAAGAATAAAAGTTTAAAGGAAAAAGGAAAAGTGGAAAGTGGAAAGCTAAGGACATTGTTATTATTATGACATAACTATAAATACGTGTATAAGTTAGTATATATATATTTTTTTGTAATGTTTTTTTTTACTGAAATTATTGTATAAAATTTTATTTTGTTAGTATTTTAAGATAATATTGTTAAAAAAAATTATCACCCTTTTTTTAAAATTTTTAAATAAATAAAAAATAAAATAAAATTAATTTAAATAATATTCTAAAATTTTCAAAAATCACAAAATAGTCTCAAAATCTTTAAAAATCTCAAACCTTAAAACTAAAATTAGTATCACTACGATAGACTTATTAGACTTTGTCATCACCATCACTACGTTCGATTTTTTTCGACCACTCATCATTATTAATCAATATGAGAGATTTCAATCGGACATCGAACAACGAATATGAAACGCTCTAGTTAAATAATTTTAACTAAAAAATATTAGGCACATATCTCAAAAAAGGTGAATAATCTGAGCACTTTTTTTCCGAGTTGAATAATTTTTTTAACAATACAACACTAACGTAAATAAAACTTTATACACTTATTTTAGTTAAAAAAATATTACACACTATCCCGTAAAAATGTATAATTTACGTATTTTGAAATTAAAACTTTAATTTATACCAATTTAAATGGATCCTACCGAATGATCAATTAATGTCTAAATATATATATAAATCCACAAGTTTCAATCAATCAAGCAGTAAACAAGAAAAATAAGAAAATTGAAAACGAAAAGTGAAAACAGAGCATCTACATTTGTATTTGTATACAGATATTACGGAAGGAGATCAAACCTTCTTGCTGAGTTATCGGATCTTTCACCTTTCGCTGCTGATCACTCGACACATTCCTCACAGAGAACGACCGCTTCATCGGCCTAAGCTGCCACTTCCTCATCAGCATCAGCCGATCCGCCTTGATTCCTTTCCTACCTCCACCACTGCCACCAATTCTCCCACGGCGGAAGTCGGCGAATCGAGCCACCACATTGGAACCGGGAACCGTCTCCGTTCCACTCGGCATCGCATTATATCGCCACGTGGCCATCTCTTTTTCGAACTGTATGTAAACTGGATGATTTCACGAGAATTGTGATTTGCATGGAGTTTCAATCAGCTGCTATTTATATCATTTCTCATTCCCCTTCGATTCCCACCTGGCGACATTTTATTGGTCCACGTGGGAAATAATTTACAGATGCTAAACTTGGTCACCGCCGAAGACCACGGTGTCCACCACTTCCTCTCAATCGCTTGTTTGCATTTTCAAATTAATTTTCTTTAAAAATAATTTTCTGGAAACAAATATTTTTTTAAGAAATACACACATAGTAAAAGAAAAAAAATATTTAATTTAAAAACAGTTAATAAAATTAGATTAATTTTTTCTATTTTAATATAAAAAACGTTAATACACACTAAAATTTAGTTTATGCGTGTCTTTTAATTTAGAGGTTAAGATTTTATTTTAGAGTTTAAGATTTAAAGGTTTAAGTTATAGGATTTAAAATTTAAGGTTAGTGTTTAAAATTTGTAATATAAGGTTTAATGTTTAGGCAGTGACCAAGCTATGTATATTGTGGGAGGGGCAAGAGCCCCTCCTAAATTTTTTTGATATAATTGTACTTAAGGTCCCTCTTAGTAAAATAAAGTTTTTGCCCCTCCTACTTTTTAGATTTAAAAATTTAATAAACTTTTGTCCTCCCAATATTTGATCCTTTTAATGTTATATGTTGTATTTAGATTTAAAAACATATAGGATTGGAGTGTAATAATGTAAATATGAATGTTCGTGTAAAATTAGTTTTATACGGTTTATGTATCAAACTTTTAATATTATATGATGTATTTAGAGTTTTACATGATATGATTTAATATTTAGAGATTATGATTAAAAAAAACTTCGATACATAAACCGTGTAAACTTTAGTTTATACAAACCTATTAAATTTAATATTTGCGTTAATTTAAGAGTTTATGTGATGATATTTAAAATTTAGAGTTTATAGTTTAAAGATTTAATATTTGTTATTTTAGGTTAGAAATTAAATTTTAATTTTTAAAGAACGATTGTTTAATATGTTTTACGTATATTATAATCCAAAATATTTGCACTTTGGAAAATGTTCACTTACATTTTTTTGAATAACCTTTTGATAATGTGTACACTTTACAAATTAAACGATTAAATTTAGACATTCTAAGATCACTGAACTACACTTTGATTGGTTTAATTTTAAAATTTTAAAAATTATACGACAATTAGTAAAATTTAGAATAATTACAAAATGATCACCGTAAAAACACAAAATGATCATTAAAATTTATCGAACAATTAACAATATTATTAAATTCTATTAAGTTGTTATAAAATCTATTATTAATTTTATTAAATTTTATTGTTCTAGCGTCATAATGATAATTTTAATAATCAAATAAATTTAATGTTAATTTTAAAAATTAAAACTAAAACAATTATTTGAATATTGTTTAGTGACGAGGACGAAACTATGTTGAGATAGGAGGGGCAATTGTTCTTAATTTTGATGTTTTAATTATATTTTATGCTATTGATAATTTGAAACTATTTCGTTTACTTTATTTCATCTCGACATCTTCATTTCTGTTTAGTAGACTTTGATGCATATAGAAACATATTTTAAAAATAATAAACAAATTCTAATTTAACTTTTCATTGCACTTATTCACTTTTGTAAAATGTGGTTTTCGTTCGATGTAGATTATATTATTTGTTATTTAGATATTTTAAAAAATAAATGAAATTCGCGATCTACAAGATGTGAGTTTTACACGATTTTCTAATGAATCAATATTATTTTCAAATGTATTGACTTGATCACACTGTGAATTTGGCCAAGAGGGGGTGAATTAACTATTAAAAAATTTGTTGGAAGATTTTCGGTAAAAATAAAGAAAATTAAGGACACAAGATTTATAGTGGTTCAAACTTCAAAACAAGCTCTACATCCACTACCTTATCTCTCACTAAGATTTTCAAACCAAGTCACTAGATGAATTCAACCTTTTCTCTAGGTTCAAGGGTTAACTTTTACAACAAGTCAATTTTCTACCCAAAATTGACTTTGACCTCACAAGAGATTACAAATGTTGAAAGATGGGCAAACAAGATTCTCTCACAAGATTGATATTCCCCAATTACATATTCACTCTCCCCAAACTCAATTACAAAGAAATAAAATAAAATACAAGAGTCGAGAGTCAAGGATTTGCAATGAAGTGCTTGGAGTTGGATTGAAATGCTTGGATGTTTGCTTGAGGTTCAATAGTTGTTAATGCTGCTTGGAATGCTTCATTTTATACATTTTCATTGATATCTAACCGTTGAGGTTGTTGGAAACATAAATTGAGACGTTGGAGCTTCATATTTCCACCATAAATGTACCTCTGCAACAAATAGTTTCGAAACACGGGCTACCTGTTTCGAAACAGTACACAAATAGAAAGAGACGTGCATTTATTAAAGGGTGTATCGAAACGGGTTTTGATACCTGAAGTAAACTGTGAGCATCGGTATCGAAACGGGTATCGAAACGGACCAACTACCATTTAAAGCTCAACTGACACCAACGGTCAAAATATTTAAGTCTTTAAAAGAGCCGTTGGGATTTTGAGGGTATCGATATTGGTATCGAAACGCCCAGTCATTATTTAAAAATATTTAAAAATTAAAGCACGGTTTCGATACATGGTTCAAAACACTTCTTGGTAGTTTAGTTTTGGTATTGAAACATGGTTCGAAACGGGTGTAAAAACTCAAGAACAATCTTCGAAAAATAAAGGCCGGTATCGGTACCAATTGAAGTGGTATCGAAACACCTGTTCTGAAAAACACTTAGAAAACATTTTTATGTTCTTGGTTTGACTTGAAATATTATTTTTGACTTAGGGACTTAAAATTTAGTTCAAAATAGTCCTTAAACATATTTGTTATATCAAATTCAATTTTAGTTTTACAATCTCCCCTTTTTGATATAACAAAACCAACCTAAATTTTTAAGCTTGAAATCAAAATTTTAAGTTTGAAATACTTGAAATCTCCCCCTTAGTTGTTGCATAGCTTTAAAATTTGTTTATAATTTAATTTCTTCCCCTTTTGTTAGATCAAAATCAATGTAATATGGGGTACAATAGCACTGAAAGAAATACCAAGCAAGCAATTTAAATTTAAACATACCATAACATTAATTGAAATTAAAAATTCAACATAAATGTCAAAGCATAAGTAAAGAAATAACATAGGTGCATAAGTCTTTATATGAAATGAAAATGCAACTTAATCCTACGAAAAACATAACTAGTCTTAATAAGCCATAACAAAGCAAAGATAGACTAAGATCATTCGTTGCCATCACCGCCACCATCCTCATCATCTTCCTCGTCGTCACCGCCATCGTCGTCATCGTTGGAAGGAGGAGAAGGAGCACCTCGAACCCATTCGCAACCAACATATTGAAAGTGGGAGCGATTGAGAGAAATTTCTCCGATTGGTTCTTTGACGGATTCCACGATGCCATAGAAGCAATCGATTTCCAAATGCACAAAGATTGAGCTAAGCACACAAGCATATGAGAACGATTTAACAAGAGGAGTGACATAGTTCTTGATTTGTCACACAAGATCGACAAATATGATTTGAGGAAGGTTTCGTCGTTGAGCTTAACGGAAATAATTTATCCAAAAATTGTCAACTTGACGAATCCAAGAGTACTTACCATTTGATGGACGAATCCACCAAGAGATGATAAGATGCAAAAACATATCATGGACATCTAGATTCATGACAGAACCGATAAATATGTCAAGCGAATTCTCATCCTCAATGACTTCATCCTCAAGACCAAAGACATCGACAAAAAGTATCAACATTTATCCGAAAGGTTTGTCCCATGAGGTAGGACTCGATGGCGATCACCTTTGTTTTATCCTTAGAGAGAATGCATGTAGCATTAGCATAAAATATAAGCACAAGGGTAGGACAAAACTTGCCGGTAGATGAGATAAAGGTCATGAACTTCCAATCATGTAGAAGATGAAGATAACGAAATTGGAATTTGGTCGAGTTCATGAAGTTCACATCCACGCAACGCTCCTTCTTAAGCGTATGGTTGCAAAATTGTTGAAAGTTATCAATTTTGGTGTGGTGGTCCAAAGAATATTTGTAGACCATTTGAAGGTCGGTACGAGAACCATGGACAACAGATGAAGAACTACCTCCTTCGGTACGTTGGCGCATTTTCGGTGCCATGATCTTAGGATTAAAACGATTAAGTATTAGTTTTAGGCACTTAAAAACATATATGCTCTATAAACCACATTCAATCCTATTAATCAATAATTCAAGGATTTTGAAAAATTGAAAATTATTTGAAAAACTAGTTAAAAAATACGATGAAAATAATTTATGTTCGAATGAAAAAATTTTGATTTTGAAAAAGTTTTTGTAGGATTTTGAAAACCTATACAATAATCATTCATAATAAGTTCAAAATCTTAATTTTAACACTCTAAAAATCAACGAAATTAAGGTTTTTCGAAAATTACTTTGAATATGGATTAGGATGAATTGATTGTTTTTAAAGCGCCAAATTTTGATGTTGCCTTAGCCTTGATGTTTTGATGAAAATCCCTCAAGAAAACCGATTGATTTTTAATGAAAAATTGATGAAAAGAGAGGATTTATAATTTGGTTTTGGGATATGGTTTGAGAGAAGGGAGGTTTAATGTTTTAATTTAAGTTGAAAAGAGATTTTAGGCATTTAAAACCTAATCTACCGCTACGCGTTTCGATATGCCCTTATAGGCGTTTCGAAACAGGATGTTCCGAAATCGCTTCCTACCCATACCGAAACCAACTATATAAAAATGCACTTTGGGCGTTTCGATACCAAGCTTACCCAGAAAAGGTTTAAGGCGATCATGAAGAACAGGTATCGAAACCGATAGAAGGTGTTTCGATACCCCTTAGTTAGGCTTTGCATTTTAGGCTTCTAAAGAACTAAAAATGAGTTTCTAAAGTCCCTAGAAGCATGCATATGATGTTATGACATGATTAAAATGCATAAACAAGTTCATAATCCCCCTAACAACATGCATAGAAGCAACAAGATGTAAAATAACATAGGCATGATTGCAATCAAGATTCAAGCATATTTTGCACAAAAATAACACACAAGGGGTCAATAAAGGCTAGTTAGACCTAACTCTCCCCTAAGGGTCCAAAAACGCTCTTTGTTTAAAGGCTTGGTAAAAATGTCCGCTAATTGGTTTAAGGTGTCAACAAACTCTAGAACAATATCATTTTAAACACATGATCTCTAATGAAGTGATGTCTAATTTCTATGTGTTTAGTTCTAGAATGTTGAATGAGGTTCTTAGTAAAACATATAACACTAATGTTATCACATTTTAGAGGTATAGTTTCAACTCTAATGCCATAATCTAAGAGTTGTTGTTTCATCCAAAGGACTTGAGCACAACAACTCCTTAAGGAAATGTACTCTGCTTCGGTGGTAGATAAAGCTACACTATTTTGTTTCTTAGAGAACCAAGATATGAGCATACTACCTAAGAATTAGCATATTCTGGATGTATTTTTCCTATCTATCTTACAAACCCCATAATCCGCATCCGAATAAGCATGAAGGTTAAAGGAAGAGTCTTTAGGATACCAAAGACCTAAACAAGGTGTATCTATATGGTACCTAAAAATTCTCTTAATGGTTACCAAGTGTGATTCTCTAGGACTAGCTTGAAACCTAGCACACAAGCAAACACCAAACATAATATCTGGTCTACTTGCGGTAAGGTAAAGCAAAGAACCTATCATAGATCTATACAATTTAGAATCAACACACTTACCTTCTTCATCCTTGTCAAGCTTAGTTGATAAGCTCATAGGAGTGGCTTGAGGCTTCACATTTTTCAAGCCAAACTTTTTGAGCATATCCTTAATATACTTTGCTTGATTGATGAAGGTGTTATCTTTCCTTTGCATGATTTGGAGTCCCAAAAAGAATGTGAGCTCCCCCATCATGCTCATATCGAATTCACCTTGCATTAACTTAGAAAATTCTTGACAATAACATTCATTAGTAGAACCAAAAATAATATTATCAACATAAATTTGAACTACTAAGATATTATTTTTAAACCTTTTTATAAAAGTGTAGTGTCCACCTTTCCTTTTTCAAAGCATTTTTCAATTAAAAAATTTGAAAGCCTTTCATACCAAGCTCTAGGAGCTTGTTTCAAACCATATAAAACTTTAGTTAATTTAAAAACATGGTTTAGAAATTTTGGATCTTCAAAACTCGGTGGTTGTTCAACATACACTTCTTCATTTATAAATCCATTTAGAAAAGCGCTTTTGACATCCATTTAAAAAAGCTTGAAATCATGATAATATGCAAATGCATGTAGCATCATAATAGCTTCCATTCTAGCTACAGGTGCATAAGTTTCATTGAAATCTATTCCCTCTTATTGAGTGTAACCTTGAGCAACTAATCTAGCATTATTTCTCACAATGTTACCACTCTCATCTAGTTTGTTTTTAAAGATCCATTTAGTTCCTATAGTAGATTTATTACTAGGCCTAGCAACTAATGTCTATACATTACTTCTCTCAAATTGATTTAACTCTTCTTGCATAGCCAATATCCAAAATTCATCATCTAAAGCTTCATTGATATTTTTAGGCTCTATGTATGAGATAAATGCAATATGATTCATTAATCTAAGAGAAGAACGAGTAGTTAACCCCTTGGATGGATCACCCAAGATTTTACCACTCTTGACATAGTTGAACTCTCTTGGGTAGCTCACTTCCCTTTCTTCAAGCTTTACATCTCCTAAAGCTTCTATCGGAGGATCTTGTGTTTCCTTATTGGTTGGAACCCCATCCACCTTTGATGCTTGTCCCTCATCAATGGTTTCAATGATTCCTACATCATCATAATCACAAGAATCCTTCATATGAAGAAGATTATCATCGAAAACCACATGTATAGACTCTTCTACAACTAAGGTTCTTTTGTTAAAAACTTATAAGCCTTTGAATGTTGAGAATATCCAAGAAAAATTGCTTCATCACTTTTTGCATCAAATTTACCTAAATTATATTTTCCATTGTTTAAAATAAAACACTTCCACCCAAAAGGGTGAAAATAGCTAATGTTAGACTTTTTAGATTTTAAAATCTCATAAGGAGTTTAAGCTAGTTGTCCATCACATTTTGAGAAATCATCTAGAGTAATCATCACATTTTCAAATAACAAATGTATATGAATCATCAACAATAACAAATGTATATGATTTTCCACCCAAGCTAGTTGTCCCAATAGGTCCAAAAAGATCCATATGAATCAATTGTAATACTCTACTAGTTGAAACAATCATTAATAGATTTAAAAGAAACTCGTTTTTGTTTACACTTAGCACATACATCACATATTTTATCTAAAGAGAATTTAAGCTTGGGTAAACCTCTAACTAGATTTTGGAAAACTAGTTTCTCTAAAACACTTATGCTAACATGTCCTAGTTTCCTATGCCATAACCATGCATCATTTTCATCACTAGCCATTAAACATACATGAGAAAGATTTATGTCATCTAGATGCACCATATAGATATTTCTTATGCGATGACCTATGAGCATTGTTTTATTGGTTTTTATGTTTATTATTTTGCAACCATATTTATCAAAAGAGACATAAAAACCTTTATCACATAATTGACTAATGCTCAACAAATTATGTTTAAGACCATTAACAAGTAAAACATTTTCAATAAGAATAGAGGAGTGATTACCAATAAAGCCAATACCCTCAATTTGGCCTTTGGAGTTGTCACCGAAAGTCACTACTCCACCACTTTTGAGCTTTAACTCCTTAAATCATCTCTTGTCTCTGGTCATATGTCTTGAGCATCCACTATCAAGGTACCACATGTTTTGACTTGAAGCTTTGGCCTTGAAGCAATGCTCAACCTACAAATAAAGATTTAGTTCTTGGTTTTTGGTACCCAAATCATCTTGGGTCTATAAGAGTTAGTTTCCAAAAGCTTGGTTCCCTTAGGAATCCAAGATGCAATGGCATGAATATTATTAGAAATAACAAGTTCCTTAGGAACCCATACACTCCTAAACTTTCTATGTCTAGCATGCCTATAAGAATTTCTTTGTTTGTGGTTTTTAAAATTCTTTTTCACATGGTTGGATTTTGAAGAACTTCCTTTTTCAAAATTTGGGCTACCAACCACTTTGATTTATTCTTTGAGTTCATTCACCATTTTGTGGTGATCCTCACTCAAGCTAAAAATAAGGTTGTTTAAATCTACATTTTTTTTTGAAAAAAATTTAAAATCATCTTTCAAACCAACAACCTTTTCTTAAAGTTCCAAATTAGTTTTTGTCAAAGAATCATCTTTCTCTTTTAAATCGAAAATAGTTTTCTTGTTTTTCAAAACCGATTCTTTAAATTTTAAAACCAAATCATCATAAACATCTTGTAATTCATCATATGCATCATATAATTTATCATAAGTAAGATCATTACAAGATGGTTCAAGGGTTACCTTGGGATCATCAAGAGCCATGAGACATAGATTGACCACTTCATTCTCTTCATCGGATGATGACTCCCCATCACTCCAAGTGGCAACATGAGCTTTTTGTTTCTTCTTCTTCTTCTTTTTCTCTAAACCCTTCTTCTTGTATTATGGGCAATCGGTCCTTATGTGAACCGGTTTCTTACATTCATAGCAAATAATTTAATCTTTTTTTCCTCTTTGCCCTTTCCTCTAAATTTCTTCTTTCTTTAGAATCTCCTATTTCGGTTTGCCCTGATGAGCCTTGTGAATCTTTTGGCTACCATAGCCAATTTCTCTAGCTCATCTTCTTCACTAGTGTCCACCTCCTCTTGAGATGTTTAAGCTTTGAGAGCAATGCTTTGTTTCTTATTTTCTACTTCTCTCTTTTCAAGCTTCAAATCTTCCTTATTCTTCTCTTCCTTTCTTCATGATCTCATGGGTGAGAAGAGATCCCACAAGAGCATCAAGCTTAAGAGTCTTGAGGTCTTTTGCTTCGATGATAGTCGTTCGCTTGCTATCCCAAGACTCGGGAAGAGAATATATGAGATTTCGTACGAGCTTCTCTTCCGGGATGATCTCACCAAAACCCTTAAGACCATTAACAATTACTGAAAATAAAATAAAATACAAGAGTCGAGAGTCAAGGATTTGCAATGAAGTGCTTGGAGTTGGATTGAAATGCTTGGATGTTTGCTTGAGGTTCAATAGTTGTTAATGTTGCTTGGAATGCTTCATTTTATACATTTTCATTGATATCTAACCGTTGAGGTTGTTGGAAACATAAATTGAGACGTTGGAGCTTCATATTTCCACCATAAATGTACCTCTGCAACAAATAATTTCGAAACACGGGCTACCTGTTTCGAAACAGTACACAAATAGAAAGAGACGTGCATTTATTAAAGGGTGTATTGAAACGGGTTTTGATACCTGAAGTAAACTGTGAGCATCGGTATCGAAATGGGTACCGAAACGGACCAACTACCATTTAAAGCTCAACTGAAACCAACGGTCAAAATATTTAAGTCTTTAAAAGAGCCGTTGGAATTTTGAGGGTATCGATATTGGTATCGAAACGCCCAGTCATTATTTAAAAATATTTAAAAATTAAAGCACGGTTTCGATACATGGTTCAAAACACTTCTTGGTAGTTTAGTTTTGGTATCGAAACATGGTTCGAAACGGGTGTAAAAACTCAAGAACAATCTTCGAAAAATAAAGGCCGGTACCGGTACCAATTGAAGTGGTATCGAAACGCCTGTTCTGAAAAACACTTAGAAAACATTTTTATGTTCTTGGTTTGACTTGAAATATTATTTTTGACTTAGGGACTTAAAAATTTAGTTCAAAATAGTCCTTAAACATATTTGTTATATCAAAATCAATTTTAGTTTTACAACACGAATTGACGAAATTAATAAATTGATCTCGTGGCCCACATGACGTGAGCTTTATGTCGTGCAATTGTTTAAATAGGGATTGATTGACATGTTTAAGGTAAATTTTCTTGGTGTTGAGGAATAAATTTTCGTAGATTTATACTTTTACAACGTACTATTGATACATCTATTGAAAATGGTATGAAAATCGACGTGTATAATACATTGTAAAGACTATAAAAATCACGTTAAAATGCTATATTATTATGTTTCTTTGCGTGAAGAATATGAAAACATGCTATATTATTATACTTTATGTTCATAGTCATGTTTTAGGCGATATTGTGGTACGTTACATGTTATTTTTCCTTGTTAATTAGCTTTCACGTCGTAGCAAGTGAACACATGCTTACAATGATTCAAAAATTGAAAAATAAAGGTTGTAAAAATCGTGTTAAAAATGTTATGAAAACAAGAAACCATAGCTTGGAAGGTTGTTTATGATAATTCAAACTCTAAATAGTTACCCGATTTCTAGTTTCTTTCTCAATATTCTGCTTAATAGTTTTAGACCTTTGGACAAACCAACATGGCTTAAATTAACGCTCTACCTACATAACAACAAATATAACTTTAATATTAAAAATATTTATTTTTGTAAAATATATCTACTTTTTTAGCTTACCTCCCTAAAAAATTTTGACATTCCAAATATTCAAATAGATATATCGCACCTGTTTTATATTTAGTTCTAATTTCATGGTATAGTTAAACAAATCATTATCACAATTTGTCTTGGAATGAGCCTCGAATGATTAAACATGTGTTTACATAATATTTATTGTATTAAGAATGAATAATTTACAAAGTTGGATGCAAACCCATAGGGAACATGTTTGATCTATTGAAATTTTTATGATTTTCAAGTTTTCACTTATCTCAAGTATTGATTATTGAATCATAACACTAATATTGTTATCATTGAATTATTGAGCAAGGTTATATTAAATATTGCTATTAGTTTAAATCATCGGACCTTAAATTCGAATGAACATTAAATGTAATTGGCATGCCATAAAAGTCACTAGTTTATTGGTACGAATGAACTACAGTCCTTGGGCTATGACCTTTTATGAAAGTGAAGTGGAGGGATGTGTTGTGATATTGATCTTTTGGCGATATTGATGAGATTAACCACTTATTGATTTGGTGATGTTAGTTGATAATTCACATATCCACTATTTTATAGGGTTAAACTATTGAATATATTGTTACAATATGTTTATTAAGATGTATTTATAGCAAGTATATGAAATTTATGATATTGATATCCATTGAATTATTTATTGCATTGTTATTGACAATCTCATTAGGTTATATAAATCTAATACATCTCATCTTCGTGTATTTCATATTAAAAGTTTTTTGAAGAAAGAATCGAGAGGTTGGATTTTACAAGTCATAAGCTCTAAGTGTTAGTAATTTTTTTGTCTTTAAACTCTTAGTAAGGTGACATAGTATTTGAACATGCATAAAACAACCTTTTTGATGTAATTATTGGCTAAGAATATGGATAAGTATGATATAAAATGGTCTTTAAGAAGTGTGGAGATGTTGCATATAGGGCCATATCGGCACCTAACATGTCAAACATGGTAAATAAATTTGAATTATCTTAACTAGATAAAAATAAAATATTTATAGAATTTTATGATCATTGGACATCGTTTAGCTGCTTAAAACGAGTAAAAATTAAACAAGATTTCTCTCCTAAAATTTTATGGTTTATTATTTTTATTAGGACCTTATCATTTAAAGTTAATAAATTAAACTTTGATCCTTATTTTTTCTATTGAATTATTTTTTAAGATCTTTTAATTTTAAAATCTATAAAATTAAACATAAGCTCTCTTAATGTTTATTTTTAATTACTTTTTACAACCTATTCATTTTAAAATTAATCAACTTAATACCCATATACCAAGAATCGTGAATACCTTCAACTAAACATAAACCATAATTGTCCTTGCTCACACCTCATTAATTGAATAATTAAATACATTTATACAAGCTCGAGTTTAAAGTTAGAATTGGGGGTTTTGGGTCAGAAATTTACGAAACAAACTTAAAAATGGACTTATGACATCAAAAAATATAAAATATTATTTTTGAGAAAAATAACTTTTTGATCAAAGTCAAAGTCAATGTTGACATCATCAATCAATGGCCAAAGTCAACTAAATTAACTCAAACGAGTTTGACTCAGTTAACGAGTTGAATCAAATCTTGTTAACTCAATCAAACGAGTTGACTCATCTAAATAGATCAGGTTAGGTCAATAAAATTTGGGTTAGACTCAGGTCAAATAGATTAGGTCAGATACAAGTCAAGTGGGTTGGGTCAGATGGGTCAAGATTTAGTCCAAAAAGACTAGTCCACTCAAATTAAGTAAGCATACCAAGTTGGTTTAATTCGGAGCTTGGAGCAATTTCGATTGGGTTGACTTAGGTTGGTCGATTTGAATCCGACTCACTTATCTCCAATTATAATTCATCGGTCGTCCATCATAAACATCACCAAATTATCGTTGATGACCTATAATATCATTTTTTACCTAAAAAAAAAATTTTAGGCCACGAATTCAACTCACGCAACCATTTCACAAGCCAAAATTGACTGAATGTTACTTAAAAAAAAGAGAAAATGTCCAAAACCTTGCATAACTCCGACGAAACCTTTGTTGGGTCAGATGAACTATCGACCAATAAGGTTTCGTTCATATCAACACGAGAAAGACATCTACGATAACAATAATTCGATCGAAGGACGGTGGCGACCATATATTCAAAAACATATAAGTTACAACCAAACCTTTTAAATCATATTTCATGACGAACGATTATCTCTTACCTTGATTGACGACCAAAGTTAAGGTTAAGGTATGGCAAGAAAAAAATGGTTGGGAGAATTTTATAGGATTCTAGGGAAAATTTTGAGAAGAAAAAATAATATTCTTCAAGTAAAGAAAATATCAAATTAGTCTTTAATTATTTTTAATATAACCAAAAAATTAAAGACTAAAAAAATATATGATGTAATTTAACAACAAGAGCTACCTTAACTTAGCTGGCTAAAGCTTACATTCGTCAATATTAGGTCATAGGTTCAAATTTACCCTAACTTTTTATTTTTCCCCTTTTATTTTCTATTTTTATTTAAATATCATCTTTTTTATTCTTTCTTCTCTTTTTTACTTACAATTAACCAAATATTTAATCTTTAACGGAAATTTAAGGGTGTTATATGAATTTCTTCACCTATGAGTTTTCCCTAATTTAAATTCATAAGATTAAAAAACGAATGAAAGCCTCACCTAGTTGAATTTCATCAAGCAAGCACATTTCTTTTTTCAACATTCCTATTGAACAAGCAAGCACTTCCATTAAAGTTTCTTCCAAACTTTAGCTTTTTTTAGTTTTTTTATCCTATCTAATTCTTATTTAATTAAGCTATTTAATTATATCAATTCCATATTGATTCTTATGAAGAAATCATGGATAAAATGATGATATTGAATTCATTGAACCCTAGTTAATTTTTATAGAATTTAAATTTAAATCTTTATTGATTTCATAGTTAAATGTTGCAATAGATTTATTTATTGTTATTTAAATTATTGTAATCTTTTTTATTTTTTTATTAGCTCAAGACATTCAAGGTGAAGAATCACTTAATTTTTTTAGAGTTTAACAAGACAAGAAGTAAAAGAATCATCATATGAGAGTTTTAAAAGCTTTGAGAGAATCAATGAGTATAATCATAGTCTTGGAATTGACTAGGTGCTTTCCCGATTTTATAATTCATTGATTATTACATTTTCAACATTCTTATAAGGCATGTATTTATCAAACTTCATGAAAAGGCTTTTGGTAAGCATTGATTATTGAATCATAACATTAATATTGTTATTGTAGCCACCCTTCCGCTAATTAAAAAACTTAAGTTGAAAAACCAAAATTAGAAAATTAGGGTTTAATTTCAAAGATTAGGGATTGAAATTGAAATTGGGAATTTAGGGTTCCAAATTGGAAAAGAAAAAAAATTGATTTAGAACGGAAATTTTGAAAAGTTTGGAAAATTAGGGATTTAGAAAATGTTGGAAAAGGATTTAAAAAAAGGGTTAAAAAGGTTTTGAAAATAATTTTAAAATGGGGTGGAGTCGCCACCGGTCACTTTTGATAGACCGGACACCGGGGAACCAGAGATTCGTTAAAGATTGGGTTCGAGAGTCGGTTACGATTTAAAACTGTATTAGCGTTGAAAACCACCCAAAAATTGGCATCTTTATCAAAATAACCGCTTAATTAAATTTTGAAATTTTCGATTTAAAGTGGCATTAAATTAATTATTTGTTTAAATTTCGAATTTATTTTAATTTTACCGTATCTTTATCCGAAGATAACGTATACACCGCCACCACTACGTCTGGTGACGGGACCGTTACGATTGAATAAAGAAATAATGTGTTAGGTTCATTAATTAGCACGGTGTGATGTAAGCAAATAAAAACGAAATATGTACAAAGTATATGTACAAGATGCATATGCATAATAAAAGCATGATAAAACAAATAAATACCAACATAGCATGATACAAGCACATATGTACATCAAATGCAAAATGACATAAAATAAATATACACAAAATAAAAGTACAACATGAATAAAACATATAAAATAACATGTAACACATAGTAAATGAAAATAAGTGCAAATAAATACATGAATAAATAAAATGCACAAAATAAGCAATGTAACATAAATAATAAATATCAACATGAATATAAATAAATAATATAAATAAAAGGAAAAAAGTAAATAAATAAGACACTTAGACATTAGGGAGGACCAAAATAAATAAAGACAGAAATTTGGGGTTAAAATTAAAAGAATAAAACTGAAAAACGGACTAAAGCGAAATAATTAAAAAAACGTTTAGGCCCTTAAACGGTTATTTCAATGTGAGGAAGGGCCTGGAGAAGGGTTTATAAAAAGCGTAGGGACTGGAAATAAATAAAACCTTTAGTAAAATAACTATTATGGTCCGATTAGGGACCAAGTTGAAAAGAGAAACAAAAGTTTGGGGACTCGAGGAGTGAGTATCAAAACACGGAGGGGTTTATTATGCGATAAATCCATTTTTTAAAAGTTGTATATAACACAAACACATAATTATTTTCAACCTCCTCCCTTCATTTTTTAAAATCAAGAGAAGAAACTCTCTGGAATGTTCATCCTCCTTCTGGGAAAAGGATGAACATTCATCCTTATTTCCAGAAACCTCCGTTGAACCTAGATCACCGCCGTGAAAACCGCCACGCCGGCCCAATGAAAATCCCTTATTTTCTATTTTGAAACCAAAACCTCCTAGCTCGTCACACTCAACCGAAACAAAACCTTAAAATCGGTCCTTTTATTTCGAAAAAGAAAAAAAGGAAAACAAACCGGGTGTCTCTCTTCTCTCGACCGGCTCACCACAATCAACTTCCCCAAAGGAAAGTCGAATCAGTTTATTGCCGCGGAAGAGATACACGACGACACCTGGTTTTTCATCGAATGTAAAAAAAATAGTTTCCTCTCCCTAGATGCATGCGAAACGAAAACAGAGGTTATACCTCAAAACTTTTGCTTTCTATTGATTTTTGCCTTGGTGGGGAGGAACCCCGATTACATCTTTCGGTTTCGATTTTATAGCCAAAAAAAATACATGGAAAAAAGGGGAAAATAATCCCTAATTTGCTATTGGTGTTGCTGATATGGTTGTCCTTTTTGTTTGTATTTGATTTGATTTCGGTGTTGCACATCTCTGAGATTTTTGTCCATTGGTTCCCTGAATTTCTGCTTTGTTTGGCCGAATATCCTCTGATATTCGTCTATAAAATTGGTTGTATTGCCTCTGATAATTCTAAAATTCGGCTCTGGGGTGTACGAAATCTGACAATTTCTTTTGTTTTCTTGTGTGAGGTGGTAATCGCACGAGTGGAGGGGACCACCGGAGAATGAACGGACGGCGACGAAAGCTAAAGAGGCATCTGGAATACGAAGAGCCTTACGCGTGGAGGACCACCAACGGGCGCGCGTGGGCGCGTGCTGGTTCCAGAGGGTTCCATTATCTCTGCTGCTGACCGTTAGATCAAGATTTGATCTAACGGTTCTGGTTGAGCTGCGCAAGGAGGATAACAAGGATTAGATTAGGGTTTGCTTATTAATCCGGTTGGGCTTTGAACATGGGCTGTGTAATTATAATGTGGGTTGTATAATATTTTTGGGTTTTGTATTTATTTTGTTTATGGATTTTGTATATGTGGACTGTTATAAATGGGTTTATTATTTATAGAAGTTGGGTTTTATTTATTTGATATCTGATATATATTAATAATAATAATAATAAAATATATATATTAAAAATAATATTAATCGAAAAGGGAAAACTAAAATATTTTTTGGGTTTTCAAAATATGAGGCGATATATATATATATATTAAAAACAGTAAAAAAATATACATATATATATATTGATTTTGAATAAAAAAGCATTAACCAAAAACAAAAATAAATAGTAACATATATATACAAGAAAAGGTGATATTATGATATGATTTATTTATGTGCATATTTTAAACCCACAATAAAAATGTCCACACATAACTAATTAATTAAATTAAAGCTCGTAATTTGAAATGAAAATTTAAAACCCGGGTTTAATACCCTGGATAAAATTAGTGATTACAGTTATCATTGAATTATTGAGCAAGGTTGTATTAAATATTGTTATTAGCATAAATCATCGAGCCTTAAATTTGAATGAACATTAAATATAATTGTCATGACATAAAATTTACAAGTTTATTAGTACGAATGAACTACGGTCCTTGGACTATGATTTTTTATGAAAGTGAGGTGGAGGGATGTGTTGTGATATTGATCTTTTGGCGATAATGATGGGATTAACCACTTATTAATTTGGTGATGTTAGTTGATAATTTACATATCCACTATCTTATAGGGTTAAATTATTGAATATATTGTTATAATATGTTTATTAAGATGCATTTCTAGCAAGTATATAAAATTTATGATATTGATATCCATTGAATTATTTATTGCATTGTTATTGACTATCTCGTTAGGTTATATACAGGGGTGAATGCACTTTGGTGTAAGGTATGTCACAGGACCTACCATTAAAAATAGGGTAAATTATATTATTAGTAATTGAAGTTTTAAGATGTTTTTATTTTAGTCACTGAAATCAAATTATTTTATTATAGTCAATAAATTTGTGATATTCTTTTATTATGTTAACTTCTCTTAACTGGTTAAGAAATATTGTTGTGACGCGTAAAGTCTTTTTCTCAAAAAATAATCCTAATTTTTCAAATTACAATTAGTATCAAGGTCAAAATTTTGATGGACGAAATAGTGTCGATCAAATATTCCAACAGTGGAAAACATTCATTTTGTTAGAAATTTAACATAATTTAGTTTCAAATTGATCTATTTGTTAGAAATTTAACATAATTTAGTTTCAATTTGATCTAATGGTTAACAGTGGTGAACCAGATTCTCAAGACCCTAAAATCTAACATCAAAGTATTAACTCTAAAAAATTATGCACATGACCCTAAAATAATCACACTTCATGTGATGAGGTTCTATCCTTAACTTCAAGAGTAATCACTTTATTGATGATTCTTTGATCATCATAATTTTTTTGATAATAGATATAATCCTAGAAATATACTATAACAAGGACTTCAATTCTAATGGTAATAATCTTATTTATTCTTTTAATATAAAATAATATAAAATAATTAATTTTAAATATTATCAAATATATATATATAACTTATTATTAATCGGTGAACTATCAAATTAAAATTTTTAGATCCGTCCCTGGTTATATAAATCTAATACATCTTATCTTCGTGCATTTCAAATTAAAAGTCTTTTGAAGAAAGGATCGAGAAGTTGGATTTTGCAAGTCATAAGCTCAAGCGTTAGTAATTCTTTTTGTCTTTAAACTCTTAGTACGGTGACATAGTATTTGAACATGCATGAAACAACCTTTTGATGTAATTATTAGCTAACTTGAGAATATGAATAAGTATGATATAAAGTGGTCTTTAAGAATTGTGTATAGATGTTGCATATAGGGCCATATCGGCATCTAATATGTTAAACATGATAAATAAATTTGAATTATTTTAACTAGATAAAAGGAAAATATTTATAGAATTTTATGATTATTGAACATCGTTTAGATACTTAAAACGAGTAAAAATTTATGTAGTACAAGTGTACCACGACTGAGAGTTATGAAATCATTAAAATTAAGACCTTTCCCTCTTCATGGTTTATTATTTTTAGGACTTTATCATTTAAAGTTAATAAATTAAACTTTGATCTTTATTTTTTTTGATTGAATTACTTTTTAAGATCTTTTAATTTTAAAACTATAAAATTATACCTAAGAACTCTTAAATTTTTTACTTTTAATTACATTTTACAACCTATTCATTTTAAAATTAATCAATATGTCTCCTCGTAATTTAATCTTGGCTCTGTCTATATGTATAATAGTTAAATTGTAAATTCTAATAAAATCAAGATTAAATTACAAAGTTTCAATAATTTGAAGTTAAAATTATAAAATTTAAAAAGTTTGATATCACTTCTGAAAAATGTAAAAATTCTAAGATTTTGTTATAATAATCCTTTAACATTGGAGTGACCAAAAATGAATGTTTTTCACTTTCAATAACCATATTCAAAGCAGTTTCAAAAAAATTGGAAGAGAAAGAAGAAGAAATCTGTCCATTTTCATTGCCTTGGGAAACTGGAAGAAGCCAAGAATGGAAGCGTTGACCATGGATTTAGAAGACTTTGAAAATTCCGAAGCAGCCTCGTTTATGGAGGAGATCTCTCATTTGATCTCGTATTCATCTCTCTTTCCCTTTCATTTTTGATTTTGATATTATCCAAACAGCAACTCTCTCCTTTTTATTCAAAGCATTGATTTCTCAGCAAAAGGGAATCAACCCCAACCCAGATCGGTTTTGGACTCAAGTAAGTTAGCTCATCAAGTTTTTCACTGCTTTAGCATTTTTTGATATTAAAAGACTGTTATTTAGAGATTTGCTCTTCTTTTTCATTGGTGGATGGTAGCTTATTTTCTTCAAAGCATGGATTTTTCTGCTAAAAGAAACCAACCCTGATCGGTTTTGGATTCAATTAAGATAACCCATCAAGGTTTTTAGCCCCTTTGTTGTATTTGATTTGGTGTTTTAGTGACCAAATTTTGTATTTTAAGCTGATTTTGTGATCTTAAAAGACGATAATTTGGAGATCTGTTATTGTTTTTTATTGGTGGATGATTGCATACTTGGTTGTTTTACTGTGTGTTTATACGTCTTCAAGTAATTTCTGGGGTTTACACTTTTACGAGTCATAAAATTCTACTTGAGAACATTTATTCAAATATATACTCTTTTAAGCCTTTCAGCCCAATCTAATCCGGTCGGACCCGTATCGTACTTAATCTGGTCCGACCTGTGTCGTAGAGTCTCCCAGTTGGAGATTTTTGCATTCACAAGAAGAGGTCCAAACTGGTTATCACTTGGACTAACTGGCTTAAGAATCTAGATCCTTGTTGCACGCCTAACTTTGGTTGCACATCCGGTCCCCAGTGCTTTAAGTTGTTGTCTTTAATACGCCTTCCTAAACTATATTTCCTGTGTATCTGTTTTTAGTATATCTCTGAGTCAAGTGATCAACTTTTGCAGAATCTTCCGGTTGAGAAATCTGAAGGTGGATTTGATTATTGCAAAGCATACAAAAACCGAGTACTTGAAGTGGACTCTTGGTGTCTTTACAGCAATCCTTATTGACCTTTTTTTATATGCAATTAAGGAGAAAAGGCCTAAGTAAAACGATTTCGTGGGGTTCAGATTTTGAAGTCTTTAAGTTTCCTGGAGATGGCTAGTGTCCAAGATCAAGTAGAAATCAAGTTTAGACTGACAGATGGATCGGATATTGGGCCTAAAACCTTTCCTGCTGCAACTAGTGTTGCAACCTTGAAGGAAAGTGTTCTTGCTCAATGGCCTAAAGGTTAGTTTGGTGTTTGATTAACTCTAAATGAATATTATTACTTTCGGAAATTCATATAGTTTATTTGTATTGTTGGGTTAATATCAGATTAGAGAAACTATCTAACAGAATAGAAGTATATCGTGCTTCATTTCCTTCAGAATTGTGACAAAATTACATTCTTAGATCAGTAAATTAATTAGAAATGCTGATCAGTGTTTGATGTATAATATGTTTATTATTGAGATACTTCTGAGTGACCTAAATAACATGATTGATAATATGAACAAAGAACATATTCAGGACGTTTTCCTGGTAAAAGATAAATAGTTGCTTGTTGCATATTGTCCATTTCTGTCGGAAATGTGTGTCTGATGTGGGATTTTCAAACACTATGGGACACATTTTTTGAACATTCTATAATTGAATTCCATGTCAAGGATGTAGACTGAAGTTCTAGGGTTTATGCTAGTATATTACTATTGTCAATTTGTCAATCCTGCTTTCGTCTCCCACACTGTCTTTTTCTTTCTTGATTCTTGCTCTTAGGTGCTTTGCTTTTTTATATGTTTTGCCAGCTTGTCGAAGTTTTAGCAGTTAGTTTTAATTGTAAAATAAAGTTACTCTGTTAAACTAAAAGGTTAGTTCGAGCTAAAGATCTGCCATCTAGCTCTTCCTTTACATTGCATAAGACATCTTCAGAAAACCAGAAAATGAAACTGCCAATATTTTAGTAAATGTAAATTGACCTGGATCGGTTTTCGTAATGTTGAGACCTCTCTATCTTTTTCCCTTTTTATTATGTCATATTAAAGTTCTTTGGACTAAAAATGGTTCTAAACATGTAATTATATACTCTTAATTTTGGCAGAGAAGGAGAATGGTCCGAGGACAATGAGAGATGTGAAGCTAATTAGTGCAGGAAAAATATTGGAGAACAACAAAACATTGGGAGAGTGCCATAGCCCTATTTGTGATATTCCCGGTGGAGTCACGACTATGCATGTCATTGTTCAACCTCCTTTGGAGAAAGGTACAATTATTATTTGTTGCATTCCGAAAACGATAATCTGAAAATTTTAATAACGACCGACAAAAACATTTGCCCTTCTGTCGGTTTGTGTTAGCGATAAACACCTTTTCCGTTCTCATACTTGCTGCTTGAAGGTTGTGTTTGTTAGATCAATCGAAACAGTTTCGTAATGTTAATAGTACAAAGCAATGGAATTAACCCAACCATGCATTCATGCTACCAACTCATGTTGTTCTTCTCCGAACTTAATCTTTTTTTTTCATGAATTGACATTTGTATCTTTCATTGATGAGCAGATAAGAAAGAAATAAAGCAATCGAAGCAGAACAAATGTGTGTGTGTCGTATTATAATCTACAGCTTGACGGGGAGTGACCTGATTTTCAGGTGGTTAGTCAATTTTATCTTTACCTGTATTCTTTGTTTTCTCTGCAGTACTTATATTTAACACCTATGTTGAAAACATATCCGGAGATGGGGTGTATATGAAAAAAAAAAAAAACTAGAAACCGTTGAGCATTCCCATGTCGGAAAACACCCGAATCTAATACTCACTTCAAAATTGAGATGGCAGATTATAATTGATTGTTTTGTCCGCTAACATAATCCTTGTCTTTAAACTAAGTTACATGCTGACAAATTTCTGCAGATGAAGAGTGCCAAAACTGGTATCGACAATGAAATTGCAAGCTTTCGGATATAGGATGGTGATTGGCAATGGCACTCTGCACATTTATCATATAGCTCATGCATGTTTTCTTCTTCTTCTTCTGGTCTAGTCCTTGTATGTGTAATTGATGATTGTCCATCCACTTTGTTCTCTTTGTTGTTTTCACATAAAGTAGACTTTGCGATCAAGCAGCTTTCATGTCCGAATGCGTCTCACGAATACGGTCTCCGGAATCTCATGTTTTCGAGTTCATCATCCCTTTGTATAATTGAGACTCAAATCTGTGTTGTTGTTCATAGTTTTACTAAGAATAAATGCTGTTTGAGTTAGAGATACGAGTTGTTAGTATTCCTTTCTTCATTCCAACATCATTCAAGAAAAAATTTCATGGTGTCTCAGAGTTCATATTAGGGTTTCTTGGAATTTTTATTCACATCTTTCTGTAAACTAATTTGACATGACCATTTCTGGACTTGTATTTCAGCCACACACACATGTATATATATATGATAAGATCACTTACGGTGTAAAATTTAGTCAGTTTTATACTGATTCATAGCCATTGGATGGACGATGTCAAACACTTGTATTTTTATTTTTAATTTTATAATCACATTCATTTAACTCTTCCAATAATATAGAATTAATTAAGTTTTACATAATGCGAGGAGATTTTATCTCATTTAGTTTTTGTTGTGAGATCCTAATCCATATATATAGGGTTAGTATCCACTTATAGGGGTGATAACGAGTCGAGCCCGAGTTTGACCTCAGAAAAAATATTATTGGGTTCGGGCTCGAGGCTCGGCGAGCTCAGAATTTTAGGCTCGGGCTCGACTCGAAAATAATATTATAGGACTCAGGCTCAGGCTCGAAGCTTGTTAGGTTCAAGCTCGGCTCGATTTGACTCAAAATAGATAATTTTGTTATATTTTTCTATAAAAGATAAGATCTCGTTAAAAGCTCTTTTCATAACCAACAACGAAACGAAATTCAATATTGAGAAAGGAAAAAAATACTCAATTTATTTTAGTTAATTTATTTTTAGTAGATTTCTCCTATTTTATTTTATTGTTTTTCTTTTACTAAAGAGATTATTTTTAATGTATATGTAGTATATATATAATATAATTATTCCGAGCTTGTTCACGAGCTTTTGGAGTCGAGCTTGAGTAGGCTCAGCTCAGCTCAACTCTTAAGGTCTTGAAACGAACTTGAGCTCAAGTCGAGCTCACTCGAGCCGAACTTTGACCGAGTCGAACTCGAGTAGCTCGCGGGCTGGTCAGGCTCATTATCACCCCTATCCACTTACATAGAATGTAAAACCCATAGCTTTACACGTTTTTTTATGGGTGATACAGATGGTAAAGATTAATTACTTTTTTTTTTCAAGTGATAATCTTCTTATATGCTACTATTAATATGAAGTATCTGTTTTATTCATTCATCGAACTAAAAACCGTGTAAAACTTAAAATTTTGTACAATATATAAACGGATCCATCTTCCGGATACAAAGAGAGAAGTATGATTTTCTAACATCATGTAAAATTTTAAATTTTACATTTTTTTACCGTTGAAAGAGGGCAAATGGATTATTTAGATTAACCATACTGAATGAATGGGTAGATTTTTTATCAAATAATCTAAAAAATATATAAAATTAAATGTGTTTTTACATGGCATAAATAAATCATAATCCATGTACTATATAAAAATATTCAATTGTTTTGTATTAATTTATGACCATTAGAATGAGTGAAATAGATAGATAAGATATAAAATTAGGATTTATGGTTTTAATTTAAGGATTAAGATTTATGGAATTAGTGTTTTAGATGTTGTGGTTATAATTTAAGATTTAAGGCGTAAATGTTAGATTTAGATTTTAGGATAAATGTTAGTGATTTAAGTTTTAATTTATAAATTCTAAATTTTAATCATAATGCTTAATTTTTAACTACAATCTTTAAATTTTATACCTTAAATTATAGATTCTAAACTAAGCTTTTAAACCCTAAAATTAAGATGTCTGTAAAAACTTTTATTTCCACTATATAAAATCTTATTATTTTTAACTTTTAATTTTATTCGCTCATTAACCCATTTTCCATTTAGCATAATCTTAGCCCTAAATATATTTCATCCAATGAATTTATGTGTTTGGTTGTTTTATTTAATTACATATACTATTTTCTTTCATGTGACATGCATTGTACGTGAACTTGTGTGTAATTATTTCATTTAATTAGTGTAAATAGTTATTATTTGTATATCTATTTTTATTATTTATTGTTATTTTTTTTATTTCATGTAACATAGATAATTAATATATTTTTATAATAAACTTCATTAGTTTAAATTACAATAAAATGTATATCAAAATAATATAAAAGATAATTCAATATTATATATATAAAGAAAATAGTGTTCAACCTTCAAAATAATAACTTTTTGACGTACTTGATAATTTTTTTTTTATCAAATTTGATTTTGTTTAGAGGAAGAAACTATTATATTTAGAGGAAATGTTGCATAAACCTGTTGTGGGTCAAGATCATGCTGTTAGATCCGTAGGTGAGGCCATTCAACGATCTCGAGCTGGTTTCTCGGATCCGCGACGTCGGTCCAAGTGCAAGTTTCGTGTTTATGGTGCACACTGGTGTAGGGAAAACTGACCTTGCCAAGGCCCCCTTGCATCCTACTTGTTTAATACCGAACAAACACGTCGTAGTCCACTTTAAACTTTAGACGTATATCGTTTAGAGTAATCATGTTAATCTTAGGAGGACAACTGTTTAAAGTAGCGATTACACATATCAAGGCAAATTGTTTTTAAGGCAGTGACCTTCGTACCAATAGAAGAAATATTTGTTCGCATAGATATGAGCGAGTATATGGAAAAACATGCAGTTTCAAGACTTATAATGGCTCCACCGGGTTATGTAGGGTATGAAGAGGGAGGGCAGCCGACGGAGACAGTTTGCCGGAGGCATATGCTATGATTCTTTTGATGATACCGTATTAGTAGACACCGAACTAACTATATTCGTTTAGAGGTGATAAACTGTTCCAAGATTTGAATTAATTTTATCCGATTCGAAATTTGATAATGATCTGACTATAATATTCGAATTTGATTCAAAACTCAAAATAAATCAAATCAAATTGAAACTGATCAAATTTTTAATTGGTCAAATATGGATCTGATCTGATTTTCAACCAAATCGAATAAACTCAAACTGAAATCATCCAACAAAAAAAACTTGAACCGAAGGTAACACAAAAATATATTCAAAGAAATAATGAAAATTTTGATGTGAATTATCGCACAACTCACCAAAAAGTCAAATATATTATAATACTTTATAAAGTCGTATATGAGTTTAGCCTGAAAACTCAACCGAAACATATCGATTTCCTATTGAACTGATCTTCTTCGACTTGAAATCAAGTGACCTGAAAAATATTCGACCCAAAATCATATGACCTCGAAAATCAATAGAACCGATATGACTCAATCTGACCCGACCTGAATCACCATAGGCCTGAATCAAAACCGAACCTATCCTCAACCGAAATAATCTAAATCGATCATGATATCCCATTTGTCACCTCTACATTCGCTAATGGACAACTCCCCCAGCAAAAGCTAATCTTCAAGAAGCTCGACAACAATTCAGATACACAAGCAACCACCGAACTAACTGCATTCGCTAACGGGCAACTCCCCCAGCAAAAGCTAATATTCAAGAAGCTCTACAACGATTCGGATACACAAGCAACCATTAGCGAAGAAGCGTTATCACAGACTGTCTGAGACTCAAAGAAACTCGACAACAATTTAGAATAGAGTTACAAGTGTTGTTAGATAATAGATTATATGTTGGCTTTGGTTATTAAGTAGTTGAGAGTTTGTTGAGTAGGTTGTTAGGCCATTTTAAGATTATAAAAATCAAATAATTATGATGAGTTAACCAAGTTTTTGATTTATCTCAATTAATAAATAATATCAGATTCATTTTTTATTAATTTTTTACATATTCTATTCAACAACTCCGATCACTATGTTTGAGTTTTCACAAGCTTCATCATTATAATAACCATTTTTATTCGAGTTTAAAAAGTCCCCTAAACTAAATCCGTAACCATAATATTTATATTAATACATAGTAAATAAACTATAAATTAAAATTTAAAACTAATATATATATATATATATATATATATATAAAAGAAAGTCCATTAACAATCCAAAACTTATTTATAATCCATCAAAACCCAAATCTAAACCCACATATACATGGTCCAAATGTCCAACACTTAACCCAAAATTATTACCATTACATACCCAAACCCAATCTACTAAGCCCGTTTACCCCTTAACCTATTACACATTAAATCCCCAACCCATTTACCCGAACCACGAAATCAAATACCCATGATCCGGATAATTAATCTGGGTATTCAACCCGATTCTTTCTTTCTCCGGAACCAACCTCTCATCTTCCCATCTACTACTTCAATTTCTGGGAATTCCAGAAGTTTCTGAAAATAACCATTCAGCTCCTCGCCAATCACCCAGCTCTCCTCCACGTCGGTAGTCACGTACGCGCCACGCCAGCACCATTAGTACCACGCAGGATAGCCAGCTCAACAACATCTCTCACCAGTAACCGGCCAAACGAGGAAGAAATGATCCCCTTTTATCCTCTTGTACGAATACACCAACCAACAAACAAATAAAACAAGCAAATTAGGAACACGACAACAAAGAAATCAGAGAATAATCAACTTAATTTTCGTTTTTTATTTCAAGTAAATCGGTTATAAAGAGTTGGATTCACCATTGTAAATTTTAGAAAAAATCAATACAAAGGTAAACCATTTTAAAAACTTTTAATCAAATAGTTTAAAAATATATTTTATAAAGTTAAAATAACTATGATCAAAGTTTTAAAGGAGTAGTTGTTTGGTTTTGTTCTAACTCTTACCATGCATGATCATATATTTATGCTTTAATGATTAATTTGTACATATTTTAAGAGAAATCATGGGTTCAAGTAATTAGTCTATCTTAATTTTATAAACTTTTTCTTACAACTTTATTGTATTTGCTATTGTTGAAAAATTTGTGAGGAATTAAAAATTTTGAGCCATAATTTTAAAAAAATAAAGATAAAAATTTAAATAATAATTTTATTGGATCATATTCTGTTCTATGACATCTTTATAACGATATCTCATATGTTTAAAACAGTTAAGTAATGGATGAGAAATTGATATTTAAAGTAAGATGATTGTGAACTAAGGAAGTTAACACTCCCTAATCCCACATTGATGGGATAAATACTATGAAAAGTATTTATATACGTTTATTCACTTAAATATATTTAATAATAATTTATATATGTTTATTCACTTAAATATATGAAAAGTATTTATATACATTTAAATAATAATTTTATTGGATCATATTCTGTTCTATGACATCTTTATAACGTAAGATGATTGTGAACTAAGGAAGTTAACACTCCCTAATCCCACATTGATGGGATAAATACTATGAAAAGTATTTATATACGTTTATTCACTTAAATATATTAAATGACTTGAATAAAAATTGTGTCTCGTTTAAAATGGTTGAACTCAATCACATTTTGTCAAATTTGAGTATTTTTTTTAATAAAGTATTAATCACCATTAAACTCAAAATATTTTGATTTTCACTTTAACCCAATTCATTCCTCTATATAAATTATGTCTCTTTAGTTTTAAAACACATCTCGAAAATTTTCTCTTCAAAATTCTATAGCATTTTCGATGATAGGTAAAGGCAAATATCCAATGACCAACGAACTCGAGTATGAAATATGTTTTTAGAAAAACTCTATGAAAATCCGTTCATATCATCTAAGAACTCTATGAAAAGAATGTCAAAGATCGGTACACGCTGAGAAAAACATTCAAATCAACATCCAGGATCTTCAAAATCAAGATGGTAAAAACTGCATTTTTCTTTTATTTAACATAAACCAATTGTTAATGAACAAGTTTATCCTTTACTCACTGACAGTGTTCGATGAAGGTTTCGTTTCTTGGAGCGAGATCACGGTTTCGAATGCACCAACTAAGGCCTTAACCTTACTTCTCCGGGATTGAACGAGTTTATTCGCAGTTTCTTCAATGATGCTATTAAACAAAACCTTTCCCTCTTGATTTTCCACCACATCTTGGTGTCTTAAAACAACCTTTCCCTCATCAGATTCGTTGTCATTTGTGTCGCCGTCGACTTCTATCCTCGTAAAGGTTATGTGGCCTTCAGTGGTACTGTTTTGGTTCTCCCCAAGTACACTTCCTTGCCTGAACTCGAGCTGCACCGGACAATTATTTCCAGACTGAATGTCAACGATCGAACCTCGCCTGAAAGATAATTTCACAGGTTGGCAATCATCGACATCGGAGAAAACTGTCCCATACTTCATTGGTATTCTCCTGGTTTCTATTTCCGAAATGTATGCTTCTTCCATGTTTACAGTTTTATCTTCATTGAATGTAGAGTCCGAGTCAGGATTGGCTTTGGTCCCATCATACTCAGATTCGTCTAGCGCAGGGGGAGACATTTCAGCAGCACAATGTTCATTTTTATCAGATTCCAAAACTACATTTTCTGTCTCCAACTTGATAACATACAGTGTTTTCTCCTCAACGATGTCGCTGCTGCTTTCGACATGATCATCCAAAAGTTGCTCGGTTTTAGCATTCCCAACCTTGTTATGGTTCTTCCGTGGAAGCACAACTTTTAAGTTCCTGTTCTTGTTTGTTGATAGGCTTAAAGCTCCTGAAAGTGAAGCTCTTCGGGACAATGAAGCTCTGTGTGATGGAGAAACTACCTCTAAGGCTACTTTGGAGGTTGCAGTTGTTTTTCCCGTCTTCATGTCAGTAGTTCCTCTCTGTCTCCGGACACTTAGAACTTCAAATGTGACGGCAGGAAGAGGCTTTCCGGCCTGAGATTTCGGCTTCAAAGAAGTAGCAGGTGGTTTACGAAAGCTTTCCTCATTATCTTTTGTTGGGACTTTCTTTGAAGAGACTTGTACTCTCCTGGAAGATAATGTTCCGTTGTGCCGCATGACTTTTCCGGTATCAGATGGATCGGATTTTAACTCGGGTGAATATTTGAGCTTTCTCATAGGTTTCTTTTTACTTTCCCGAGAGATTTTGCCATCAGAAGAGTTCACAGGCACCTCAAGGTTAATAATATCAGAGGTTTCAAAGGAATAACTTCTGGAGTTGGGAGAAGGTTTGGTCTTAACATTTACCACTGATGCCTTTTGTTTTATCGAACGAAGTTTATTTTCTATAGGCTTATCTCCTGCCGGATATTCGGTCGATGTCCGAAGCTTGTTGACCTCAGACATACAGGGGATATGAGTTTCAGAAGTGGGGAGAGATTTGGGCACAACTGCTGATGCCTTCTTCCTCTGCGGCGAGTCTGAGATCTTGAACAAATTCGACTCCTCCAACGACTTCTTTATAACCCTCTTTGGAAAAGGAAGCGGCCTAGCCTTCTCTTCAGATTCATGTTTCTTCCCTGGTTTACAGAAATCATGATAAGTACCGATAGAAGCTCTCCGATAAAGTGAGATAGGCCTTTCCCTGCTGTTTGCAGGACCTGCTAACGAGTTTCTTCTCGGATTACCCTGATTGATCCCGGTAACATCCGGTGTCATTGATGAACTAAAACTCTTCCCAGCCATTAAATATGTAGCAAACAAAATCAAAGCTTAGAACAGACAATCCTGAAATCCAAACAAAACTCTATGTCAACACTTCTACATACGCATTATTTCTTGCATATACATATCAGTAATCAATTGGACATTTGGACTAGACTAAATACATAATCCATTCATGCATACATACATACATACATACATACATACATACATACATACATACATACATACATACATACATACATACATACATACATACATACATACATACATACATACATACATACATACATACATACATACATACATACATACATACATACATACATACATACATACATACATACATAATCCATTCATGCATACATACATACATACATGCATACATGCATACATACATACATACATACATGCATACATGCATGCATGCATGCATGCATGCATGCATGCATACATACATACATACATACATACATACATACATACATACATGTAAAAGAAAAACCAAACTTCTCATGTTCATGAAATTGCGTTGAAGGGAAAACAACAGGTTAGGCAAAGCAATATCTGAAGGGAAAATCACCCATCAAAAAGGATAATGTCTCACCTAACAATCATTAAGATCATGACCAAACAAGAGAAATGATTAAAAATTTGAAAAAGAAATGAAACAAATTAAACACGAACGTACCAACACAAAGGAGGAGAAAAAGCTGAGGTATACACCAAAACCCAACTCAAAATCCACAGTTTAGAAGAAACCCATAACTCAGAACAATCCAGAAACCAAAACCCATGTTTTATATTCTTTCAAAAACCAAGGAATTGTTGATAACAAAGGGAAGTTTAAACCTTTTTTTATATCAGAAAGCTCGTTATTAACTCTTTCCTTTCTCTAACGCTTGGTTTAACCAGAAAGCTGATAAAAATGCAACTTAAAAGCGAAATGAGAGAAGGTTTGGAAGTTGAGAGAAATCAAGCAAACTGTTTTGGGTTTTATTTCCTATGTTTAGCTTTGCATTGTGCGTTTGGCTGCAGATGTGGATAGAAATATGGAGGTGGGAGAGGAGATTTCCCACTTGATAAAACTTCCATGAAAGAGATTGTTTCATTTTGAGTCGTTGAACTTCACCTCAATCGTTGTGATCCGACTCGTATTGCTTAAGTAAAATTCTCTTAATAATCTTGAATGGCAAGTAAAAAATACTCCAATATGTTGGATTAAATGATTATTTTATGAATAATCTAATTTATAAAATTTTATTTTAGATCAAAATATTATTCATGGATGAAATTGTTAGAAAAAAATATTTTATATTTTATATAATCTTAAAAAATTATTTTTAATTAATGTAATATATTTAAAGTTAATATATTTACTTATATGACATTATTATGTCAATATATATTATCTTATAAATTCATCTCGTCATTTATCATCGGTTGTTTAACATATTTCATTTGTAGAGGAATATATTATTTGTCCATTAAAAATATATTATAAATTGATGGACAATAATTTTACTTTTTTACTTTTTAAAAATGAATTTTAAATAAAAAACTCAAATCCCTAAAAATTATAAATCTCTAAATATTTATAGGAGTTTTCCATAATCGCTTTCGTTAATCTATAAATCTTTGGTTAGTCATTTCTTTCAAATATGCTAACATCGAAAATTGACAAATGATGTGTGAATTAACTTAAACATATTACCCTAAAACACAAGCATTAACCTATAAATCTTAAATTTTAACAATAACCCTTAAATTTTAATCATTACCCCTAAATTCTAAACCCCTACACCTAATGTAACACCTACAAGTAATAAATAAATAAATAATAGAGAGTAAAAACCCACAACTACCAACATGTTCGCCTAGTTACCCAACCATTTGAGCTAACAAGCTTTTATGAATTAATTTACCCTTTCTCACTCTTATTTTATACAAGTTTTGGTAAAATAAATAATATTATTAGATCCATAATAAATTTATCTTCCCTTGCTATTTTTAGAAACCCCAACAAATCCGGAACTTTCCCTCACACGACCTCTTTTCTTCTCTCTCACCCAACCTCAGACCCGATCTTTGACACCGACTGGCCGTGGCTTTCACCGCCACCGTCATCAAGCTCGCCGTTGTCTCCCGGGCAAAACCCCCTCTCCCCACTCGCCGGATTAACATTTCGATTAGCTGGAAATTGAATCTTAAGCTCCGGTGACCTAGGTAGGTTGTTCTCTTGGTTTTTATCTGATTTTGACCCTCTTCGAAGCCTTTCCGGCGCGTCATCAGTCCCTCATTCGTCTCCTTCAAAGGCTGAACAACCCCTGACAATGTACCCGTCCGACACTAGCAAGGCCATCATCGGAAATTTGTCTCGTTTTGTTAAGTTGGTAAGTTTTCTCACTTTTAATCTGTTTCTAGGACCTTGATGGGTTGAAAACTACTTTTGGTTGAATTTGGGGAATTTTCCGAGTCTAGAGAGACGTTTCTGACCGTTTTGGGTCGTACGTGGCCTCCACGCGCCGCCCAGGGTGATTTCCCGTAGCCCTGAAAAGTGGCCAATCCAAACTGGTCCAAATCGGTATGAACATGTCCTGAATCAAGTCAACCCGAGCCGAACTGACCGAGTTAACCCATTGACCCAATCCATTGACTTGTTGACCCGACCGTTAACTAGCGACGTCAGCATGACGTCAGTGTTGACCTTGAACGATGACGTCAGCGCTGACCTGACTGTAGATGTCAGCGTTGACTTTGACAAAAAAGTCAAAATTTTTAAAAACCCTTATTTTTATGTTTTTTGACGTCCTGGGTCCATCTATAAAGTTTGTTTCACGAAATTCGAACCGTAAGGCCTCCAAATCGTACTTTAAAGTTTTGAGTCAAACTTTCTTCTGAGTTAAATTTAAGTTAAGTGTTTAAAATAAAAGGCTAATATCAATGTTTATTTGGTTGTAGGATCTCATTGTCCTCCCGATCGTGAACCAACCTAGCTCCTCCCGTTTTAATCGGTTTTAATCGATTAAATTTGAATCGAGTCACAATATATAAACTCGAACCAAACCCCATAGCTCGGTTCGAATCGGTTTTTCGGTTTTCTCGATTTCGTTGCTCATCTTGATGCTCACTTGAATCAAACAGATTTAAAATCAAAATAGTTGAATTTAAATTAAAAAGTCAAACTTAAGTATCAATTTGTACCAAGAAATCAAGTTCTTGTATCCAATTGAATAAAAAAGATTATGAGTACCAAATTGAACAAGAAAAAAAAGGTTAAACTATCAATTTAAATAAAATATCTAAATTTGAGTACATAATTAAACCAAAAAACAACCTTAAATACTCGACTTTAGGGGTACTTAACGAGTTGAGAAGCTCGTGAGTTGTTTAAACTCGACTCGGTTAAACTCGATAAATAATCGATTCGGATTAACTCGACTCGAGACCTTAACGAGTTGAATCGAGCAAAGTCTAACTCGACTCGATAAGTTTGCGAGCATATCGTTAATTTTTAAAATATTTTTTAGTAATTAATTTAAAATTATTTCATTCAAAAAATAAATCTAAATAATAATTATCAATTTGTAATTGTTACTTTAATTTTAATATTCTAGTTTAGTGTATTTATGGATTGTTACTTTTGAATTTAGACTTCGAAAGTGTTTTATACACTCTTTAGATATTTTTTATTTAAATTTATTAATTTATGTTAATATTAAACCCGATATAGTATTATTAAATTTTACTTTTATTTAAAAATAATGTTAGTTTTTTTATTGAGCTAACGAGCAACAAGTTAACCTTAACAAGAAACAAGTCGAGTTGAGTAACAAAATATTTTAATGAGCATGAATCGAGCACAATTTTAAAGAGTTTAACGAGCAACGAGTCGAACAATAAAAAAAATTTAATGAGCACGAGTTGAGCATTGCCCAACTCGCGATTAACTTGTTCGATAAGCATCCCTAGTTAAGTTCGGGTAAAAATATTTATAATACTATAAAAAAGGCTTATATATATATATATATATATATTTGGTGCTTGAACTAGATCACTTCTCCCAAGTTGATACTTAAAAATATTTTGCTCCTAAGTCGGTATTTGAGCTAGACACTTTCTCTCAAGTTGACACCTAAAGAAATATTCTTCATTTTGATACCTAAACTTTAATTCTATTCACTCGTTTGATATTTTTATTAACATATTTAGTGCTCGAAACTTATATTTTATCAATTTAGTCTTAATTCGAAATAATACACTAAATTTAACTCTTTATATGTATAAAGTTCATTAGTTTAGTATTATTTGTAATACTATCAAATTAAATAATTTTAACGAATCAACAAACAATGGGATAATTGCATCCTACTATAAAAAAATAAGTTGTTGTTTAACTTTTTTATATAAGAAAATTGTATAACATTTATAATAGAAGAACTAAGAGTAAATTGATAAAACAAAATTAAATATAGAGGGTTAAATTAATAAAATTGATTCAAATTGGAACCAAATTGATAGAATATAAAAGTTTTTGCATCAACTTGAAAGAATGTTCCTAATTCAAGTACCAACGTAAGAGAATAAAATTCTTTAAGTACTAAGTTGGCGGAAGATGTCAAATTCTATTACCAAATTAGGAGCAAAATGTTTTTAAATACCAATTTAAGAGAAAGTGTATAGTTCAAACACCAAATCAATATTTAAGTCAAAAAAGAAAGAAAGGAAGTTTAGCCTATACTATATTCCAATCAAAAGAACCTTAATTCCTCCACGTGGCACCATCAAGTGCGTCAAAAACGAAGTACTCTACATCAACGGCTACGAAGACTTGGAGAAAGCAGAACAAGTCGGAGGACGCTTCCAGTCATCTCTATGTTCTTTTCTTCGAACCTAAATTTTCTTTTCATAGGAATAATATTTATTTAATTATAATAAAAAATTAAAAACTGTAGTCAATAATTCTAAGAAAATATTTAATTATTACTATTATTATTTATTATTTGTGAGAGAGTATACATTTTGGTACTTAAATTTAATTTGCAGATGCATTTTGGTACCTAAATTTTATTTCGGTGTTCAATTTAATATATATACCGACTTTTAGGTTTGAGTAAAACTTGAACTTAAATTCATGGTTATTTTTTTTTTCAAATAAGTTATTTACTATAAATATTAGTTTAGAAAAAAAAAACATGAAATTCAAGTATTAATTTGACCAAAAATTAAAATTTGAGTACCTAATCAATCAAAGATAGGGATGACAGTGGGACAAGTTTTTTTACCATTTCGATCTCTATTAAAAAATTAATATATTCTCCCTGATTTAACCCGATCTTATTATGCATTTTTTCTCGACCTGATCCGAAATAATAAAACCTATAACATGATTCCGATATATTAATAAAAAATTTGATTAAATTCGACCCGACCTGAAAAAATAATAAAAATATATAAATATATTGGTTCAGGGAATTTTACTAGGGATGGTAACGGGGCGGGGCGGGGTGGGTTTTTGGCCGCCCCGACCCAATTTAGTAACCCTAAACCGGGCCTCGACCCGACCCGGGTTAGAATATTAATTTACCCGCCCCACCACGATGTATTATTTCTTAAACCCGACCCCAACTCGAAAAATTTAAAAAAATAATCTTTGTCAACGATAAAATTTAGATTCGATCAATCCTTCATCACAATCATAAATTATGATTTTTAAGTAACTTTAAATTTATGTAAAAAATAAAATAAAATACAATTTAAATTATTCACATTTTAAATTACATATTTAAAAGAAAAAACTTGAATTATCGACTGACAGAATCAAATATATTAAAATTTGAACAACAACTAATAATTTTTTATTATAAGAACAAACTTCAAAAGTATAAAAATTACTTAAAACCCATAAAAGTGTTTATGTATAATGATATTTTTTTTATAAATATAATAAAATATAAAAATATACCGAGGCGGGGAATTTCAAACAAATACCCGAACTCGACCCGACTCAATGATTTCTAAGCTTCGTCCCGATCCCCAAAATTTAAAGAGAAAAAATCGATTAGGTTGGATTGGGGCACAGCGGGTCGGATCGGGGACGAGTATTTTTGCCATCCCTAATTTTACCCTAAAATTAACTCCGATTTAATTTTATTTTTCCAATAACTTAACTCGATTCGAACTTGATTTTTTAATAAAAAGCTCACCCTATCAGATTGGATTGGATCGACCTATTAGTTTTGGATCAAATTATCATCCCTAATCAAAGAAACTTAAAATGTCAAATTGAACCTTGAAATGAAATTTATATACCTAATTAAATAAAAAATTAAATAATAGAATAAATACAAATAATATCATATACTTACACCATAAATATTAAAAATTTTAAATAATAAATTTATAATTGTTACGAATAAAGTAAAGAACAAGAATAAAATAGGAGAATAAAGATGAGAGACAAAAGGGAGAGAGGTTTTATTATATTCTCAAAGTAGGGGTTGTGTACAATGTTTTGTCTAAAAGTCTATATTTATAGACATAAGATGAAAACCCTAATTCCAATGGGTATTAAACCCTAATAATAAAGCCCATTAAACTTTAACTTAATATATGGATATCCACCATGAATAAATATAGACTTTTAGACACTCCCCCTTGGATATCCATGAAGATAATGTGCCTCGTTAAAATCTTACTAAGATAAAAACCCTGTGGGAAAAAATTCTTAGTGAAGGAAAAAGAGTACACACATCTTTGATACGCATAACATGTTGCCTCATTAAAAACCTTACCAGGAAAACCCATTGGGACAAAACCTCGGTTAAGGGAAAAAGAGTGCAACGCGTATTTACTCCCCCTCATGAAAATATCACATAAGATCTTTGAATCTTCATAATTCAATATTGAATACAATCTTCAATTGTTGAAGTAGATCATACACTAGTGGATAAATCTTTCAAATCATTGCTTGAAATGATTCATTGAATACTATTCATTTGAAAATCATGAGGGACGAAACTTGAAGAAATATGTTTCGTTTTATCATATTTGATATATCTACCTTGAGATATAAATTTTGTATTATCTCTATACAAGATAGCTTGCATCTTATCTTGTGAAAAATATTCACATATCTTCAAGATATGTTTAGCCAAATACACATTTCGGCTTTACCTCTTGTATAACAATTATTTAAAGGTAACGATCTCGTAGCACTTAAAATAATATTTCTGGACCAGTTAAGATACGATGCTTCCAGATCAAATAATGTGTATATTGTGCTTTAGACCAAAAATATCATTACCCTTTTCGTGAGGCGAAAAAAAATCTTTGTTTAAAGTAAGAGACTTAGCAACAACCCTAAGGGTGATCAATAGATATGCGTTATGCAAGTAAAGTCTCTTTTAATATTTTCTATATGTCGATAGATGCACAAGGATTTGAGGAGATCTCTTCACGAGTCTCAACTAGGGGTGAGCGTTCGAGCGAGTCGAGTCGATTTGAGTAAAAAAATTTCGAGTTATTCGAGTTGAGTCATTATATTTTACAATTTGAATTTTTTTTGAAATTTTTTCGATTCGAATCGATTTTAACGAGTTCGAGTCGAGTCGATTTTTCTATTTATGTATAAATTTTAATTATACTATTTATAATACTATAATATAGTTTGATTATAATTTAAACGGTTTTCTCTTTAAATTTACATACATATTTCTTCATATTATTTTTTACATGTGTAAAAAAAGATTTTAAATTATTATTATCATGAATCAAATATCTTAGGTATGAATATGTCCTTTTATTAAATTACAGGCTTTATTAATAACTTTCTTCTTATCTAGGTAAGACTAAGACTAGATAAAAAATAATGATAAATTAAATACAAAAATTAAAAAACAAATAACATAATATAAAAGATACAAATAAAAATTTTATTAAATAAAATAAAAAAATGAATCTAGAATGTGATTAGATTACAAGAAAGAAAATTAAAATGTAAAAAAAAAGACTAAAAATAAAACTATATGGGTTAAATGTGCAATTAATCTTTATAATTATTAAAAATTTCGAGTTATTCGATTTCTATTTTTATAAATTGAACTTAATTTGAAATTTTTTCGAGTCGATTCGATTTTATGAAATTTCGAATCGAGTTAAAACGAATCGAGTTTTTTCACCTCGATTCGAGTCGAGAAATTCGATTTTTTGAGTCGAGTTTTGCTCACCCCTAGTCTCAACGATATTCAAATCATCGACATACACAACAATAAAAATTCAGAGCTAAACCTCTTAATAAAAATGCTCGGGGAAATAATTCATATAGCATTATACTAATAAGTATTCAATGAGGCGATCATATCAAATACGCCTAAATTGTTTCAAGCCATAAAATGATATATTCAATATGATTGAATAATGTTCTCGAGAACTTGAATGAACTGCTTATGGCAATCTAAATCTTTCCGGAAGTTTCATATAAATATTATTGTCGAGAGGCCCATTCAAATATAATGTAACAACATCTATTAGGCAAAAACTGAGTAATTTTATTTATTGCCAGATTGATCAAAATCTAAAAGTAGTTGCATCCACCACCGAGGAATATATTTTTCTCATAATCAATTTCATGTCTTTGTGAGAATCCTTGTGCAACCAAATGAGCTTATGTCTCATGATTTCCCCTTTTGATTTCTCTTTCTCACAAAGGCTCGTTTATATCCACGAGCTTTACACATTTCAATGTACGGGCTATAGACCCAAATACTTCTCTTTTCAAAAGAGATTTTAGTTTCGCCTCAATTGCCTCTTTCATGTTGGCCAATCATTTCTTTGTTTACATTGCCCAATTGACAATGATTCATGATCCACATCATCAAATAAAATCTCTAGTGCTATATTGCATGCAAATATATTAACGACGTCGATTTAATTTCAGTTCCACTTATTACCAAACATGACATAATCTACTGAGATCTCTTTATTATCAGGTACCTGAGTCATGTCAATGTCTCTGTTGGAGACCATTTAATCTCTTCTAGAGATTTTCATAATCAATGATTCCTCAATCAGACCATCATAAAACATAATTTATTAGAATTATTTTCTTTAAAAATAATTTTTAAACGCATCAGTATAGTAGGAAACGACTAGTTTAGTCCATTCATAAATTTTGAATAATAAATTAAATTATAAAAACAAAAAGGAAATTCTAATGAAGCCCACCATTTTTTATTAAATACATTTTTTATTAAATACAGAGATTATATTTTTACACTGAAATTAAATTTATATAAAATAAAATAATATAAATATCTTTTAATCACTAAATCAATTAATGGATCTCTACCGTTTTATATTTTTACACTTTGAAAAATTATTAGGTGAACCTTGTTTATCACGTCATCCATGGTCCCAATTAATCAGGACCGTTGATCTTAATTTTTTTCCAAGTGAATCATCACTTCTTTCCTATATGTACTTAGTGGGTGGGTAGTTATTAGGTGGTTATTTAAAGATCAACGGTCCTGATTGCTTGGACCATAGATAATGTGATGAACAGATTTCACCTAATAATTTGTTTTTATTCAATTTGTTACTTGTGATGTTTTTAGCACAATTAGGTCCATGAACTTAGTTTCTTTGGCTCCATTTGGTATTTATAGTTTTTAGTTCAATTAATTATTATATTTGAAAAAATATAAAATTTTAAATTGATTTGAATTTATTTATGCCCGCTCGATTCGAATAAATCTAAAGCTAAAATATTCCAATTTGAAGAAAAAAATAAGTTTAAGTATCAATTAAAAAAAATCAAGTTCATATATTTATTTTTGAAAAAAATCATGAGTGCCATATTAAACTAAGAAGCCAAACTCAAGTACAAATTTAATAGCTAAATTATTTACCTAATTGAACCAAAATATGACTTCGGGTATCAAATTAAACTTTAAATTTAAGTTCAAATACCAAGATATATATTTAGCCATTTGTGATCTATATGTAGGAGGTGTAAATGAATCGAACGAACACGAACGAGGGTGTGTTCATGTTCATTTGTTTAACTTCAACCGAACAAATGAATGAACAAGAACATAAACGAACACAAAATTTTTTGTTTGTGTTCGTTTATGTTCGTTTGTTTAAATGATAAATCAATGTATACAAACGAACATAAACTAACGTAAATGAACAAACATAAACGAACAAACATATATTTAATATTTAATATTTAATATTTTGAGTTAATTCGATTAATTCAGTTAATTAACTAATTTTAAACTGAATTAATCGATGATTGAAATTAAAAAAACTCTTAATCATTAGATGAAATCTAAAACTATTTAACTAATTAACCAATTTTTTTTTGGTTCGGTCGGTTAGTTCGGTTTAACAGAACAATGAACACCCCTAGCTAATAAAAAGAAAAATTTTAACGAGTCACAAAATAAGACTTCTCAACTCAAGTAACTCGAATTTTTTTGATTCGACCTAATGCTCACCCCTAGATATATGTGATTAAATTTAAGGGGAAATTACATAAATGATCCCTCAATTATGTTCTAATTATCTTTTGCATCCCTCAATTATCATTAGTTATAAATTGGTCTCATAACTTAAAAATTATAATAAATTGGACCAATGTCATTAAAAAATTAACGATTGATAACATGATGGTTAATATAAATTAATATAATTACATAATTAACCCTCAAATTCTACACTTATTTTAATTCGACCCTAATTCTAAAACATAACTCATATAATTTTAGTAATCTATCGATTAGTCCCATTTTACCCTTAGTTTCATTTTTCTTTTTCAAAAACAATTTTTAGGTCATGGTGTGAATCCTTATGCAATGATCAAGAGTCGAGGATCGTTTAAATCTTGTACCCTTCTGGAATTTGCAAGTTTTTAGTGTATGAGTCCCAAATCTATAGATTAAATCAACACCATTATCAACTTTTGTGAAGAAAAACTTGCTAAAGAATGAAAATAACTCAGAAAACTATATATTTTATGTGATTGTAATACATGCTTATATAGGAGAACTAAGATTAGTTAGTTTGTTTAAGCTAACATTCTAGAATCCTAAAAAACTAACTCCCTCAGCTGAACTAACTCACACCTCAGTTTAACTAACTATTGCTTAACATTTTCCCTACTCCTTCGACTTACTATCCTTTTGGTGACTTAACACACATTTTCACACGATACATTTCAAATTAAGGTTTCGATAGAGGCTTTGTGAGTCCATCAGTTGTTTGATGCCCAGTTGAAACATAATTCACCTGAATCTTCCTTAATGTGACCTTCTCTCGAACAAGGTGCACATCTAAATTCACATGTTTGAACTTCGAGTGATACATGGGATTTGCACTCAAGGCTACTACATTGGTATTATCACACTAGATAACAGAGGGTTCTTACTGTTTAATCCCCAAATCAATAAACAATGCATCCAACCACAAAACTTCTGAAGTTGCATCAGCAACACTTCTATATTCGGCTTTCATGGTAGATCTGGACAAAACCTTTTGCTTCTTGGATTGTCATGCTACAAGGTTACCACCAACATATACACAATAGCCTGTGATTGACCTTCGATCTTCAAGACTATCTCCTCATTTTGCATCAGCAAAAACAATAATCTTTGTTCCATTTGTAGCTGCTTTAAACTCTAATCCATAGCTTGTTGTTCCTACCAAGTACCTCAAGACCCTTTTAACAGCTATCATATAAAACTCATTTGGTGCATGCCTGTATTGTGCCAGTTTATTCACACTGAAAGATATCTTTGGTCTCGTATAACATGCATAAAGAAGGGAACTCATAATGCTTCTATATTCTTGTGGATTGACTAACATCTTACTGGATTTACTTGCCACTTTCGAGGAGACAACCATTCGAGTGAAAGTTGAAGTCACATTGTACATACCGGTTTTATCCAATAATTCCTGCACATACTTTCTTTGACTCAACAACAACCCTCTTTCGTTTCTAACAACTTCAATTCTCAAGAAATAATAAAGCTCCCCCATGTCTTTTAAAGAGAACTTGGCATGTAAAAGTTTCACTACTCTTTCGATTTTCTTGTCTGATTGTCTAGTAATGATTTTGTCATCCACATAGACTAACATATAAGTCTTTATACTTTCCTCAGCTTTGATAAACAATAAAACATCAGTCCTCGACTCCTTGAACCCAATTTGCAGCAGATATCTTTTTAATTTGTCATGCTAATTGCGAGGTGCTTGTTTAAGACCATAGAGAGCCTTCCTCAATTTATAGGCAAGAGGAGTTCCATCAGTAGCTTGTTGTTCAAACCCTGGTGGTTGCTGCATGTATACATCCTTACTAAGATCTCCATAAAAAAATGCATTGTTTATATCAACCTGTCTCAAGTTCTAATTGTTTATAACTACAATGGATAAAATCACATTCAATGTTGTTGACTTTATCACAAGACTAAATGTATCCTGAAAGCCTTGAACAACCACTTGTGATAAGCCCTTAGCTACCAACCTAGCCTTTTACCTTTGAATTGTGCCATCTATATTTTTCTTCAACTTAAACAATCACTTACACCCCACAACAGATCTACCTTTTGGTAAAACTTAAAGTGTCCAGGTCTGATTCTTTCTTAATTTTTCCATCTCAGCCTCAGTTGCAAGTTTCCAATTTTCAGATTTTAATGCTTCTTGGATACACACTGGTTCAATTATATCTTCATATATGGCGACATATAGTTTATAATTGAAGGTGCCACACTTGTCATCGTATGGTGTGTATTGCTTGTTGTGTGAATTGATATTTCATGAGGACTCATAGGTGCAAAGCACACTCATCATGATTTTGTATTATTTCATGTGAGCATACAATACTAGTGACTTGTTGCTCTTTATTGTGGACTGATTCTAAATGATTTTCTTCTGCAGGCTGTGTGTGAATGTTGAGACTCATGCTGAAACTCAGACTACCATCATCACTACTATCAATTTGACTGGTAGCTCCTAGACTTGTAGCTTCTTGCTCTTCAGGTCTCGAACCACTACTGTGTATTTCAAATAATGTTTGACCATTATCATCCTAAGTAGATGCTCTTCTTTGTTCTTGCACTTGAGCCATACGAGACACTTATGAAAAACTTTGAAATTTGTTCCTACAACTACAAATAGCTTTCTTAACTAAGAGACCTGCAAAAGAAAAATTGTGTTCATCAAAGATGACATGTCTTGAAATATAGATTCTACCATTTTTTGTCAAGCTTGTGCTTCTGAAAAAGCCTCAAGTAAAGAAAACATCTGCATCCTAAGACTTTCAGCCATTGATAGTCAGGTACCCTAACAAACAATCTTTCAAATGGTGAGGCATTCTCTAAAACTATTATGGGCAATCTGTTGATCAAATATAATGCTGATATAACATCATATGAGCAATATTGCAGTGGTAAACTGGCTTATGCTACCAAAAAAAAAATATCCAATTCAATGACATGCCTATGCTTCCTCTCAATCACCCCATTCTGTTGAGAGGTATGTGGGCATGTTATCCTGTGAGATATCCCATCTTTAAAAGGTAGGGATGACAACTTTTTAAACTCACCTCCTCAATCACTCTGAATGGCTTTGATTTGAACACCAAACTAAGTTTTTACCACCTTCTGAAATAGTTGAAAAGCTTGCAATACTTGACATTTATCTTTCAACAAGTATAACTATGTATGTCTAGAATATACATCAACAAATGTTACATAATACCTGAACCCATTAGACATTACATGTGCAAGTCCCCATACCTCTATAAACACAAGTTTGAATGAAAAACTATAAACTGTTTCTGAATTTTCAAAGGATAATTTATGACATTTTTCTTAATACATGCAACACATTTCATTCATTGGCTTCGAAACTTTTACATTTGCAAGTTTACATGCTTGAATAAGCATTTCATGAGCTGGATGACCTAGTATCTTATGCCACAACTGATACAATTGACTATCTGAAATAGCTACATTGACCTCAACTTTAGCTTTCACAACTCTAGTCTTATTTACAGTATTGTAAAACTATATAAGCTTCATGTTCATTTCCTTGCAAAACAACTCCACTTGTATCCTCATCTCGAACATAAAAATCCTTGACATGAAACTCGATAAACACATGATTGTCCCTAACAAGCTTTGACATCGAAAGCAAATTCTTTGTTATCTTAGGCCCATGAAGCAATTATATAGCAATAATGACTTATATGAAGTGTATAGAGTAGATTGATCAGTCAACTTTACATCTAAGGACCTGTCATTAGCCACTACAACTTACCAGGACCATTAAACTATGTGACATTCATGATATTGGCTGAGTCTGGTTTCACATGGTGTGTTGCACCAGAATCGATCATCCAATGCTCCTAATTGGCAGTCAACACATGAGCTTGAGATGTGTTCTCAGCTTTTGCATCAGGTAGTGTCTCACGAACATAGGAACTGCAATGAGATGTAGTTGAATCCCCTCTAAATTGCTCTTTCCTTATGGCCGAGACTCCAGAAAATTTTTGATCAAACCTATACCATCACCTGTCAACCAAATGGCCTAACTTCCCACATAGCTGACACTGCAACTTGGATTGTCCTCGACCACGACCTCAGTCCTTCATCTAAAATACAATTGTGAGGAAAACACTCTTTTTGACAAATCACTAAACTCAGTAACATCTGAACCATTTGCTTTTACCATACTAACACGCATTGGCAACAAATCAGATTGAGCAAAGTTCAAGATTTGTGTTTCAACATCTATTAGTATGGTAAACACATTTTCAAGAAAAAAAGACCCTTTATTAACAGTTATAACAACCATAAAGGGTTGATAATCCCTGGGCAAATCATTCAAAATACTAGCAATTTGTTATACTTGAGACAAAGGGCTACCACATGAGGCTAAAGCATGACATACCTCTTTGAATCGAGAAAGATAAACTCGTATACTTTCGTCACCTTTCTTCAAGGAATACAGCTTAAAATATAATCTCATGACTGAAGTTGTGGATTTGTTGGTTAAGAACTGAACCATCGTACGTTATATCTCATCAACTGTCTCAGCACCAACAAATTGAGGAAGCAAGTGAGCATTGATGGTGGATAGCAACCACGATGCAATGGCACTGTTTTGAGCCACATAGTCCTCATACTCATCATTGACACTCTTTCGCCTGCAACAACCACTGTTTCTGGTGATTTCTTGATTGCACCAAAAAGCATCTTATCAAGCTTATGGCTGCGAACCGTAAGGAGCACTTGCTGTTTTCACAAAAGAAAATTGTACTTGTCCAGCATCACATTCACCTTCTTATTTGTGAATATACAATCATTTTTGGAGGAATACTCAATATGAACCTCCTCAGATTCAACAATCGGGACACTTCCACTTCGCAAAGCCATTATACCCTACCAAAGAAAGAAACTCAAGAACAAAAAAAGAACGAAAGAATACTAGAAATGAAATCTTAATTGCCCAAAACCTTGACGATTGATATCATGAAAAAAAGCTTGCTAAAGAATGAAAACAACTCTGAAAACTATATATTTTATGTGATTGTAATACATGTTTATATAGGAGAAGTAAGAATAGTTAGTTTGTTTAAGCTAACATTCTAAAATCCTAACAAACTAACTCCCTCAGCCGAGCTAACTCACACCTCAGTTTAACTAACTATTGCTTAACACTCAATAATTCTACGACTATCATTTAATGGTCTTCTCTTAGAAGCCAATTCTTGAATGTGTTTCATCAAAAATACCCGTATCAAAACTTTTAACCTCTCGCTTGATGTTTTCAAGAAGAAGTGTTGCATTAGTTAGGCTATGGATAATTTGTCCCTCATACGACAACTTAGCTTACATTCAACGATAGAAAATCAATCTAAAATAATATGATACTAAATATCTTCTATCTCATTTTCTCAAATCCCTCAAGTTTCTCTTTTTAACAATATTTTTGTTTAATATTTTCACTTTATTAATTGACAGACTCCACTGTCAAATCCAATCTAAAATTTGACCTTAAAAACTCAATTTACGTCAGTGATACACAAAACTCAAATTCTATATATAAAAATAAACAAAGCCATAAAACAAATGCAATACATTGTGAAAGAGATTTTATAGAATAAGCTCTGGATCAATTTCTAGCAATCAATAAAATTTCCAATAAAAAAGCTCTGAAAGTAGAACCCAACAAACGAATTATACAAAAATAATTATTTTTTAATGGTATTGGACCAATTTATTATAATTTTTAAGTTATAAGATTAGTTTGTAACTTATGACAGTCGAATGATAAAAAAATAATTAGAGCACAATCGAAAAACTATTTATATAGTTTTTCCTAAATTTAAATGAACATAAACGAACATAAATGAATAAATATAAATGAATGGACATAAAACGAACGGGTTACCAAATGTTTACGAACATAAATAAACGAACAAGCCATTTGTTCGTGTTTGCTTAATTAAATGAATGAAAAATCTTATTCATGTTCGTTTGTTTAATAAATAAACGAATATAAACGAATTTTCTGTTGAACGATTCACAAATGATTCACTAAACGTTGGGTTGATTTATATTCTTATATATACAGTAAGAAAAAGAAAACTTAGCTTATGTGATATTCCAATCAAAGAGCCTCAAATCCTCCACGTAGCACCATCATACTGCATCGATAATTGGAGTACTCTCATCCACGGCGACGAAGACTTGGAGAAAACATGAGTTCAGGACTCAAATTAGTTTTGCCGAGTCGGCTTAGAAACTTATTAAATACAAAAAATAAATTACATAAATAATCACTTTATTATAGGGTTAATATCTAAATAATCCACTCTTTAAAAAGTGACAAATATATTATTTAACTATTAAAATAGTTCTAATATAATTATCAATTGTTAAAAATTAACGAACTATTAACATGACAATTAAAAATAAAATAAAATAATTATATATTTATACCTTATTACTCATAATTTTTTAAATTTAATCGTAAGTTTATTATTAATAAAATAATACAAACTTTCCCCCAAAATTTGTGATATAAACCGACAATAATTATATAAAATTTATTTGACTGAAATCTCAGAGCTAGCAGCACTTGATGTTCGGAATCTTTTGATGGCTTGGGATTTTTGTTCTTCATTTAATAGAGTGCTCAATTTATGGCCGTTCTCTCTAGAAGATTTTAAAAATGCTATCTATCATAAGGATAGTAATTTGGTTCTCATTGTGGAAACACATTCAGCTCTACTTCGATTACTCATTGTTAGAATCTGAAAAATATACTCAGTGATTAGGAAGAAGAAAAGATAAAACGGTGAAAAAAAAGGCAACACTCTTATTGTTATTTTATTAAATAAATATTGTAATATTTAGAACTGATTATTTATACATCAATTCTGTTTAGAGAGATTGAATAACGACACTAACAAACTCCTAACCGTCTTCTCCAACCACCTCTTTCAACTCTTAAAGAATGATGTAGCACAAATGATTTTAAGTTACATTCATTCTAACCAGACAAACTAAACACTAAACCTACCTTTTACTTATATAGGTGAACAATACTATTAACTAAACCTACCTTTTTCTAAGTGTTTTTTACACGAGAGTATCGATACCCCTAGAACAGGTATCTATACCAACCTGCTTTTTCAAAGATTGTTCTTGAGACCAAGAACAAGTATCGAAACATGGTTCGATACCAAAACCTCACTGCCAACCTCTTTTCCAAACCAAGCATCGAACCAGTCTTTAATGTTTACATATTTAAAATAATATGCAGTGTTTCGATACCAGTATCGATACCCTGTAATCCCCAACGACTCTTTTAACATATAATGAGTTGACCGTTGGTGGTAGTTAAAACTTTAAATGATTGTTAAGCTGTTTCGAAACATGGTTCGATACCAACCTTCACATTTTACAACGTTTCTTTCTATTTTTGGTCTGTTTCGAAACAGGTACCCCGTGTTTCGATACCAACTATTGCAGAAGTGCATTTATGGTGGGAAGATGAAGTCCTAACGTCTTTATTTATGTTCCCAAAAACCACAACGGTTAGAAATCAATGAGAAGGTATAAAATGAAGCATTTTGAGCAGCATTAACAATTATTGAACCTCAAGCATCATCAAAGCACAAAAATCCAACTCCCAAGCACTTCATTGTAAATCTTGAGTCCCAACTCTTGTATTTCAATTTGACTCTTTGTAATTGAGTTTTGAGAGAGTTTATTTGTTCTTGGGGCATATATATCTTGTGAGAGAATTCCTTTAGCCCATTCTTATCTCTTGTAATCCTTTGTGAGGATTAAGTCAATTTTGGGTAGAAAATTGGCTTGTTTGTAAAGGTTATCCCTTGAACCTAGAAAAAGGTTGAATTCATTTAGTGAATTGGTTTCAAAATCCTTAGTGGGAGCTAAGGTAGTGGATGTAGAGTTTGTTCCGAAGCTTGAACCACTATAATTCGTGTGTCTCAAATTTTCCATCATTTTACTGAAAAATCTTCCATCAATTTTTAAATAGCCAATTCACCCCCTCTTGGCCAATTCCATTGATTGATCAACTCAACAATTGGTATCAGAGCTAGATCTTTGAAGGGATTCACATCCACCAAAGAAGATCCAAGGAGTGTTGATCATAATATAAAGTCAAATCCAATGGCTTCTACTTCCGTAAGTTGGAACGAGTCTCACTCTATCACAAAGCCACCCTTCTTCAATGGTGACAACTATCCATATTGGAAGAATAGAATGAGGTTGTTCATCAATTCCAACGATTATGTCTTTTGGGATATAATTGAAGATGACCCCTCAATTCCAATGAAGTTAGAAGGAGATAGAAAAGTACTGAAGAAGAGGAAAGAGATGACCGATGAAGAGCGTCGAAGGATGTCTACAAACGAAAAAGCTCTACACATTCTCTTTTCTGCTCTTGGTCCCGACATCTACTTCAAGATATCATCTTGCACAAGTGTCAAAGAAGTATGAGACTCTTTGCAGACTACATATGAGGGCACCAACGATGTCAAGGGGACTAAGATTGGTCTTCTCAATCTTAACTATGAGAACTTCAAGATGGATCCGGATGAAGACGTCACCAAGATGTTTGATCGGTTTTTCGTCATTGTGAATGGTCTCAAGGGCTTTGGTGAGATCATACCGGAGGATAAGCTTATGAGGAAGCTCATTTACTCTCTTCCCGAGTCTTGGGATAGCAAGAGAACGGCTATCATCGAAGCAAAAGACCTCAAGACTCTCAAACTTGATGCTCTTGTGGGATCTCTTCTCACCTATGAGATCATGAAGAAAGGAAGAGAAGAAGAGAAAAAGAAGGAAGATGTTAAGATAGAGAAAAGAGAAGTTGAAAAGAAAAAGTAAGGGGATTGCACTTAAAACTTCATCTTTCCAAGAAGAGGTGGATACAAGTGAAGAAGAAGAACTTGAAGAGTTGGCTATGGTAGCCAAACGATTCACAAGGCTCATGAGGGCAAACCAGAATAGGAGATTCCAAAGAAAGAAGGAATTCAAAGGAAAGAGCAAAATAGATGAGAAAGACTAAATCATTTGCTATGAGTGCAAGAAGCCCTGTCACATTAGGACCGATTGCCCACAATTCAAAAGGAAAGGGTTTAAGAAGAAGAAGAAACAAAAAGCATATGTTGCCACTTGGAGTGATGAGGAGTCATCATCCGATGAAGAAAATTAAGTGGTCAACCTTTGTCTTTATGGCTCTTGATGAGCCCAAGGTAACCCTTGAATCATCTTGTAATAATCTTTCTTATGATGAACTTTATGATGCTTATGATGAATTACAAGATGTTTATGATAAGTTGGTTTTAAAGTTCAAGGAATCGGTTTTGAAAAACAAGAAAATTATTTCTGATTTAAAAGAGAAAAACGATTCTTTGACAAAAATGATTTCGGATTTTGAAGAAAAGGTTGTTGTTTTAAATGATGATTTAAAGTTCTTTCAAAAAGAAAATGTGGATTTAAACAACAATATTTCTAGCTTGAGTGAGAATCACCATAAAGTGGTGAATGAGCTCAAAGAACAAATCAAAGCGGTTGGTAGTTCAACTTTTGAAAAAAGAAGCTCTTCAAAACCCAACCATGTGAAAAAGAATTTTTATGGCCACAAACAAAGAGGTTTTCAAAGGCATACTAGACATAGAAAGATTAGGAGTGTATGGGTTCCTAAGGAACTTATTATTTATAATAATTTTTATGCCATTGCATCTTGGATTCCTAAGGGAACCAAGCTTTTGGGAACTAACTCTCATGGACCCAAAATGATTTGGGTTCCAAAAATCAAAAACTAAATCTTCGTTTGTAGGTTGAGCATTGCTTCAAGGCTAAAACTTCAAGTCAAAACATTTGGTACCTTGATAGTGGATGCTCAGGGCATATAACCGGAGACAAGGGACGATTTAAGGAGTTAGAGCTCAAAAGTGGTGGAGTAGTGACCTTCGATGACAACTCCAAAGGCCAAATTGAGGGTATTGGCTCTATTGGTAATCACTCCTCTATTCTTATTGAAAATGTTCTTCTTGTTAATGGTCTTAAACATAATTTATTGAGCATTAGTCAATTATGTGATAAAAGTTTTTATGTATCTTTTGATAAACATGGTTGCAAAATAATAGACATAGAATCCAATAAAACAATGCTCATAGGTCATCGCATAGGAAATATCTATATGGTGCATCTAGATGACATAAATCTATCTCATGCATGCTTGGTAGCTAATGATGAAAATGATGCATGGTTATGGCATAGGAAACTAGGACATGCTAGCATAAGTGTTTTAGAGAAATTAGCTTCACAAAATCTAGTTAGAGGTTTACCTAAGCTCAAGTTCTCTTTAGATAAGATTTGCGATGCATGTGCTAAGGGTAAACAAAAGAGAGTTTCTTTTAAGTCATTAATGATGTTCAACTAGTAGAGTATTACAATTGATCCATATGGATCTTTTTGGACCTATTAGGACAACTAGCTTGGGTGGAAAATCATATGCATTTGTTATTGTAGATGATTACTCTAGATACACTTGGGTTCTATTTTTAAGTACTAAAGATGAAGCCTTAGAAAAATTCATCACATTTTCAAATATTTATCAAAATGATCTTGATCAAAGAATTTCTCATATTAGAAGTGATCATGGAACCGAATTTCAAAATTTAGGTTTTGAGAATTTTTGTAATGAAAATGGGATTAGCCATAATTTTTCGGCTCCTCGCACTCCTCAACAAAATGGGGTAGTTGAGAGGAAAAATAGAGCTTTAGAGGAAATGGCTAGGACCATGCTTTGTGAAAACAATTTACCTAAGTATTTTTGGACGGAAGCCACAAACACTTCTTGTTATATTATAAATCGTGTAATGATTAGGCCAATTTTAAAGAAAACTCCTTATGAGATTTTAAAATCCGAAAAGTCTAACATTAGCTATTTTCACCCTTTTGGGTGCAAGTGTTTTGTTTTAAACAATGGAAAAGATAATTTAGGTAAATTTGATGCAAAAAGTGATGAAGCCATATTTCTTGTATATTCTCAACTTTCAAAGGCTTATAGAGTTTTTAACAAAAGAACCTTAGTTGTAGAAGAGTCAATACATGTGGTTTTCGATGATAACCTCCTTCTTAGGAAGGATTCTTGTGATGATGGACAAGCATCAAAGGTGGATGGGGTTCCAACCAATGAGGAAACACAAGATCCTCCAATGGAAGCTTTAGGAGATGTAAAGCTTGAAGAAAGGGAAGTGAGCTACCCAAGAGAGTTTAATTATGTCAAAGGTGGTGAAATCTTGGGTGATCCATCCAAGGGGGTAACTACTCGTTCTTCTCTTAGATTAATGAACCATATTGCATTTATCTCATGCATAGAGCCTAAAAATATCAATGAAGCTTTAGATGATGATTTTTGGATATTGGCAAGAAGAGTTAAATCAATTTGAGAGAAGTAATGTATGGACATTAGTTGATAAGCCTAGTAATAAATCTATTATAGGAACTACATGGGTTTTTAGAAACAAACTAAATGAGAGTGGTAACATTGTGAGAAATAAAGCTAGATTAGTTGCTCAAGGTTACACTCAAGAAGAGGGAATAGATTTTGATGAAACTTATGCACCCGTAGCTAGAATGGAAGCTATTAGGATGTTACTTGCATTTGCATGTTATCATGATTTTAAGCTTTTTCAAATAGATGTCAAAAGTGCTTTTTTAAATGGTTTTATAAATGAAGAAGTGTATGTTGAACAACCACCGGGTTTTGAAGATCCAAAATTTCCAAACCATGTTTTTAAACTAACAAAGGCTTTATATGGTTTGAAACAAGCTCCTAGAGCTTGGTATGAAAGACTTTCAAATTTTTTTATTGAAAAAGGCTTTGAAAAAGGAAAGGTGGATACTACACTTTTTATAAAAAGGTTTAAAAATGATATTTTAGTAGTTCAAATTTATGTTGATATTATTTTTGGATCTACTAATGAATGTTATTGTCAAGAATTTTCTAAGCTAATGCAAGGTGAATTCGAGATGAGCATGGTGGGGAGCTCTCATTCTTTTTGGAACTCCAAATTAAGCAAAGGAAGAATGACACCTTCATCAATCAAGCAAAGTACAACAAGGATATGCTCAAGAAGTTTGGCTTGGAGAATGCGAAACCTCAAGTCACTTGTATGAGCTCATCAACTAAGCTTGACAAGGATGAAGGAGGTAAGTACGTTGATTCTAAATTGTATAGATCCATGATAGTTTCTTTGCTTTACCTTACCGCAAGTAGACCGAATATTATGTTTAGTGTTTGCTTATGTGCTAGGTTCCAAGCTAGTACTAAAGAATCACACTTAGTAGCCATTAAGAGAATTTTTAGGTACCTTAGAGACATACCTTGTTTAGGTCTTTGGTATCCTAAAGACTCTTCCTTTAATATTCATGCTTATTCGGATGCGGATTATGAAGGTTGTAAGATAGATAGGAAAAATACTTCTAGAACATGTCAATTCTTAGGTAGTATGCTCATATCTTGGTTCTCTAAGAAACAAAATAGTGTAGCTTTATCTACCACCGAGGCGAAGTACATATCCTTAGGAAGTTGTTGTGCTCAAGTGTTATGGATGAAACAAAAACTCTTAGATTATGGCATTAAGGTTGAAACTATATCTCTAAAATATGATAATACTAGTGCCATATGTCTTACTAAGAACCCTATTCAACATTCTAGAACCAAACACATAGAAATTAGAAATCAATTTATTAGAGATCATGTGTTTAAAATTGATGTTGTTCTAGAGTTTGTTGACACCTTAAACCAATTAGCAGACATTTTTACCAAACATTTAGACATAGAGCGTTTTTGGACCCTTAGGAAAGAGTTAGGTCTAACTAGCCTATCTTGATCTCTTAAGTGTTATTTTTGTGCAAAATATGCTTGAATCTTGATTGAAATCATGCCTATGTTGTTTTGCATCTTGTTGCTTCTATGCATGTTGCTAGGGGGAGTATGAACTTGTTCATGCATTTTAATCATGTCATAACATCATATGCATGCTTCTAAGGACTTTAGAGACCCATTTCTAATATTTTAGAAGCCTAAAATGCAAAGCTCAGCTAAGTGGTACCGAAACAGGTAACACTGGTTTCGATACCTGTTCATCATGTTCATCTGGGAAGTTTCTGGGTAAGCTTGACATCTATACCAATATCGAAACAAGCTGTTTCGAAACACCCTTAAATGTTTTTCGAAACACGCGGCGGCAAAGGGCTTTAAAAATACACAAAACCTAATTCTAATCAAATTAAAACTTACCCAAACACTCCTCTCTCAACCCTAGCTGAAAACACCCTTTAAATACCTCTAAATCAATCTCTTTTCACTAAAAATTCGAACGATTTTATTTGGGGATTTTCATCCACACATCAAAGCCAAGATCATATCAAAAATTGGTGCTTCAATAACCATAAATTCATCCTAATCTATACTCAAGGTAATTTTCGAAAAACCTTATTTTCGTTTATTTTTAGAATGTTAAAATTTATATTTTGAATGTTTTATTAATGCTTATTGCATGGGTTTTCATAATCCTAAAAAAATCTTTTCAAAATCATTTTTTTTCATTCGAATATATATTAATATTATCGTATTGGTTTTCACTAGTTTTTCAAGAAATTTTCAAAATTCTCAAATACCTTGAATTATTGATTAATAGGATTGAACTAGGTTGATAAATCATACATGTTTTATGTGCATAATTCTAAATTGTTTTTAATCCCTAGATCATGGCACTAAAGAAACGTTCACGCACCGAAGCCGGTAGTTCGTCATCCTCTCGGGCTTCCAAAGCCGATATCCAAGTGGTTTTTGAAAAGAGTTTGAATGGTCATGGTAGGATTGAAAACTTCAATGTTTTCCGCAACTACACGCTAAAGAAGGAGCGTTGTGTGGATATGCAATTCATGAACTCTCACAAGTTTCAATTCCGCTACTACAAACTCCTTTTCTATTGGAAATTCTTGCCTTTTCTCACTCATTCCGGCAAGTTCTATCCAACCCTTGTCCTTATTTTTTATGCTAATGCCTCGTGAATTCTTTCGAAGGAAAAAAGCAAAGTGGTTGTTATTGAATCCTATCTCATGGGCCAAACCTTTAGAATCGATGTCGACACCTTTGTTGATGTCTTCGGCCTTGAAGACGAGGGCATTGATGATGAGGATTCTCTTGGCGCTTTCACCGGCTCCGTTATGTACCTTGATGTCCACGATCGTTTCTTGCACCTTATCATCTCTTGGTGGATTTGTCCATCAAATGGTAAGTACTCTAGGATCCGTCAAGTGGATAGTTTTTGGCTCAAATGTTTTCGTCAAGCCCAACGCCCAAACCTAGACCAAATTATCTTCTCCGATATTGTGTGGCATATCAACAACCGTGCCACTCCCCTTGTCAAATCCTTTCCTTATGCTTGTGTACTTAGTTATATTTTTGTTCACTTGGAAATTGATTGCTCCTTCGACAAGGTGGAATCTGTCAAAGAACCCATTGGCGAGAATTCTAATAACCGTTCCCATTTTCAGTATGCTACTAATGGTGAATGGGTTCGAGGCTCTCCTCCTCCTTCTCCCGTCGATCCGGAGCCTCTTCAACAAGTTGCTCCAAACGCCGAGTTAATGGCTTTTCTCACTACGAGATTTGATAATTTGGATGCTCGGTTTGATAGCTTGTATGGAAGGTTTGATTCTTTGACTAGTCAATTCAACTCTCGTTTCGATGCCATGGATACGAGGTTGATGGGTTTGGAGAATCAAAACCTCTCTATGCAGCTCTCCATTGAAGCTCTTCGTCATGTTCAAAATACTTCCAATAGAGATGGAGATAACGACGAGGAAGACGATGAAGATGGAGATGATGTTGATGATGATAATGGAGACAAGTGATCTTAGCTTTTATCTTTAGCTTTACTATGGCTTTTTAGGACTAGTTATGTTTTTCTTTAGTATTATGTTGCATTTCATACTAGAACCTTATGCAACTTTGGTATTTTGCTTATTATGCTTTGAACCTTATGTTGAATTTGGATATTTGCTTAATGCTATGGCTTATTTGAACTTTATTAATGCTTGCTTCCATTATCCCTTATATTGATTTTGATCTAACAAAAAGGGGGAGAAATATATTGTTTTAAAGTTTTCTCTTTTAAGGGACCATCTTTAAATTTAAAGTGTTTCAAAGTCTTCAAATATTTCAAACTTTTTGAATCCAAAACTTTGATTTTAAACTTAAAAATTTATAGTGTTTTTGTTATATCAGAAAGGGGGAGATTGTAAAACTATAATTGATTTTGATATAACAATTATGTTAAAGGACTATTTTGTAATAAATTTTTAAGTCCCTAAGTCAAACTTTTTGTTTCAAGTCAAACCAATAGCTTTGAAATATTTTTCTAAGTATTTTTTACACGAGAGTATCGATACCCCTAGAACAAGTATCGATATCGACCTGTTTTTTCAAAGATTGTTCTTGAAACCAAGAACAAATATCGAAACATGGTTTGATACCAAAACCTCACTGCCAACCTCTTTTCCAAACCAGGCATCGAACCAATCTTTAATGTTTACATATTTAAATAATATGCATTGTTTCGATACCAGTATCGATACCCTTTTAATCTCCAACGACTCTTTTAGCATTTAATGAGTCGGTCGTTGGTGGTAGTTAAAACTTTAAATGATTGTTAAGCTGTTTCGAAACATGGTTCGATACCAACCTTCACATTTTACTAAAGGTATTGAAGCATGGTTCGATACCCCCTTTTATAAATGTACAACGTCTCTTTCTATTTTTGGTCTGTTTCGAAACAGGTACCCCGTGTTTCGATACCAACTATTGCAGAAGTGCATTTATGGTGGGAAGATGAAGTCCTAACGTCTTTATTTACATTCCCAAAAACCACAACGGTTAGAAATCAATGAGAAGGTATAAATTGAAGCATTTTGAGCAGCATTAACAATTATTGAACCTCAAGCATCATCAAAGCACAAAAATCCAACTTTCAAGCACTTCATTGTAAATCTTGACTCTCAACTCTTGTATTTCAATTTGATTCTTTGTAATTGAGTTTTGGGAGAATTTATTTGTAATTGGGGCATATCTATCTTGTGAGAGAATTCCTTTAGCCCATTCTTATCTCTTGTAATCCTTTGTGAGGATCTAGTCAATTTTGGGTAGAAAATTGGCTTGTTTGTAAAGGTTATCCCTTGAACCTAGAAAAAGGTTGAATTCATTTAGTGAATTGGTTTCAAAATCCTTAGTGGGAGCTAAGGTAGTGGATGTAGAGTTTGTTCCGAAGCTTGAACCACTATAATTCGTGTGTCTCAAATTTACCATCATTTTACCGAAAAATCTTCCATCAATTTTTAAATAGCCAATTCACCCCTCTTGGCCAATTCCATTGATTGATCAACTCAACAAACAACAACTCAATACAAAGGTACTACAACTAATCATAGTTTGTGTCTTTGAAAAGAAGCAACTGATAAAGATTTAGTAAAAATGTCAGTCACTTGTTTATATGCTTGAACCACATTCACTTGTAGTTTTCCTGCAATTACTTGTTCGAGAATAAAGTATAAATCTAGTTCAACGTATTTGAACTTAAAGTGTTGAATAGAATTGGCATAGAATGCTACAGTACTAGAATTGTCACACCACAATACTGGTAACCCATCTTCCATGATGTGCAACTCACTGTAGTACAAGCAACGCTCTTGTATTCTCCTTCAATTGTTGATCTTGAAACAACTGATTGTTTTTTTGACCCCCAAGATACTAAATCACCTCCAAAGTATAAATAGAATTCAGAAGTTGATCGTCTATCATCAGCATCAGGTCCCCAGTTAGAATCTGCAAAACCTTCAATTCTCAAATAAGAGTGAGTAGAGAATTCCAAAATCACACTCAATTGTCCCTTGTAGGTAACGTAGGATTCTTTTCATAATATTTAAATACACATTAGTTAGACTTTGATGAATTAACACACTTTATTTACTACAAAAGCAATTACAGGTACAATGTATTGCAGAGCTCCTATAATACTCCTATATTCAATAGCATTTTCAATTACACATCCAACATGAGCTGACACCTTACAGCTTGTAACCATTGATGTAGGCAAACTTTTGACATTATCAAACTCATACTTGTGCAAAAGATCTATATGTATTTTCTTTGACTAATCACTAAACTATTCTGAGTATATGTGATCTCTATACCTACAAAATACTTGAACATACAAAGATCCTTTAGAGAAAATGTCTAATACAACCTATTAATAACTTCTTGAACTGCACTAGAGTTATTTCTTATTAAGATAATACCATCCACATAGATTAACAAATATATCATATTTTAACCATGATCTTTTATAAATAAAGAGGCATCAAATTTTGTTAAGAAAAATCTTCTTTTATAAGATACTTTGTCAGTCTTTCAAATCATGCTCTTGGAGCCTTTTTAAGACCATATATAACCTTATTAAGCTTGCATACTATATTTTCATTAGGATCACCATGTTCATATTTAGGGACTAACTCATGTACACCTCTTTTCCAAAATTTCGTTTAAAAATTCATTATTAATATCAAATTGCTTTAACTTTCAATCTTTTGTAACAATTAATGACAAAATTGTGTACCGTAATTGGTTTTACTACAAGGTTGGATATTTCATGAAAATTTATGTATGCCTCTTAAAGATACCCTTTTGCAGCAAGTCTAGTTTTATAACGTTCTACTGATCCATTCGGATGTCTTTTAATTTTGGAGAACCATTTAAAATTGAAAATTTTCTTTTTGGGAGGTAATGATACTAAAGTACAAGTATTATTCTTGATCAAGACATCATATTCTGCCTGAGTGGCTGGCTACCACTGAGCATTCTAAATTATTTCTTTGAAATTTTTAGGTTCAACTTCAGTTGTTTAATTTTTGTCACATGATAAAATTTTGTTTTGTAAATATCAGTCTTAATCCTTGTCATCATATGATGCCCTTGTGTTCTCGATGAAGGTAAAGTAGGCTCAAAATTTGAGAAAAAAATTATGGCTCAAAATAATTCTCAACTTTAGAATAACTAATCTCAATTTGTACCTGTCCTCCAGGACTTTCATAAGGCATATCTAAAGTAGCATTATCACTCTCTGTATCAGGACCAAAAGCGAATTATGAAACTCCCCATTAAAGTTTCCAAACTAATTATATGTTGAATCTTTTAAAGCTTTAGATTCTTCTATAATTGTAGGTTTTTCCAAGGCTGCATGTGTATCAATAGGTGTGACTGTACCTTGAAGAGGTTCAGAAAGATTGATAGAGATATCTAATTGATCATTATGAATTCGAGAGTCATTAAGTGAATCATGAACCTGTTGAGACAACTCAGGTGACACACTTCCATGACATTGGACTGGAGTAGACCGTTGAGTGTGAACATATCTTGCATGCGAGACACGACCATATTGTTGAGTTGGAACAGATTCTTCATGAGTAGTTGTTGAGCTGAAGCTGATATTTCAAGTGAGATATGATCATGATGATGAACTGAAAAACATTCTTCAGAAGAGACATGATTATAATTCTAAGCTGAGACCGATATTTCAGGTAAAGCATGATCATGATGTTGAGCTGAAACAAAACTATCCTCCATGTGAATATTGCTACACTGAGATGCATTTAATAAACCTGAAACATGAGACTGATTTTGTAAGTAATTCCAATTAAAAGAAGAAGAAATAATTTGTAAGTCATTTGCCTTATTCTCAACAATTGTTTCTTGTGTATTTTCATTAAAAAAAGAAAATTGATTTCATCAAACACAACATGCCTAGAAATAATATTTTTTCTTTGTCACTCAAACACTTATAGCCTTTATGAGAGCCATTGTACCCTAAAAATATACATCTCATTGTTCTAAAATCCAGTTTATGTTTATTATAGGGTCTTATATATGGATAGCATGTACAACCAAAGACTTTCATTACACAATTCTCTGAAATTTTATCATATAATTTTTTAAAAGGTGACTTACCTTACAACACGTCAGTTGGTTGTCATTAATCAAATAAACAACATTTGCAAAGGCATAACTTCAGAACTTCACTTTCAAACCAGCTTGAGCAAGCAAAGTCAGACCAATCTCTATAATGTGTCTATGCTTCCTTTTAATTTTACCATTTTATTCTAATGTATAAAGACAAGAAATTCTATGTTTAATTTCATTTATTATCAGCCAATTTCTTAGATTTGTATATTTTGTACTTCCATCAGTCTGTAAGGCCTTAATTTTCCTATTGAACTGAACTTCAACTAATTTGTAAAAGTAAATAAAACATCGAGCAACATCTGAATTCTTTTTCACTAAGTACAATCAAGTGTGACGAATACAAACATTGATAAATTTAACATAATAATTATATCCTTCAGAACTAACTGAAGCAGGACCCTACAAATCTGAAACAAGTTCAAACAAATCATTTTATTCACTTATTAAGTTGTGAAAAGAAAACTTGTGAGCTTTTACTTGTAAACATGAATAGAAAACTTATTTGAAGGAGATACTATGTTGCAAGAATGTAAAACATAATTGACAACTCGACTAGAAGGATGTCCTAGACGTTTATGCCATAGATTAAAAATCAGAGTTGATGTAGAAGCAATATTAACCTAAGCATCACATAGTTCGGACTAAAAACCACTATTGAAAGGAGGAACCATTAGTGAGCTTCCCTTTCAGAAGTATTCTCTGAATTTGTGTATTATTAACATAACAACCATCAGCAAAGAACTCAAAATAGACATTATTATCGCGAGCTAATTATAAAATAGACAGTAAGTTTTTTGATTTGTAGCAACATGTAATAAATTTTTAAGATGTAATGATTTAAAAAATGTTGATAAAAGTCCTTGACCAATATGCCTAATAGAAACCTCATTACCATTGCCTATAAGAACACAATTATTACCTGAGTAAGTCATACCATTTTATAGATTCGACTGGTGAGATGTAACATGATGGGGTGCACCTGAGTCAGGACACCACACACCAGCAATTATAGGTGAACAAGTCTTAGCAGACCTTGATGCTGAAGTTAACTGAATAGTTGGTTGGAATATAGCATTCTTTGACTTATTTTCTGTAATCATCTTAATTTGTTGAGCACTTGATCGAGGACAATTTCCTTGTACTATAGGAAACACAGAACCAAAATTTTCAGAAGCACCAAAATTCCTAAGAGTAGTAAGGTTTTGTGTATAAGGCAAATATAGAGTTTCATGATGCGTAACATATAGAACCAGTCATTTGGTGAATATCCAACTGTGTGATTGTATATCTGGGCTTGGTTATGACTCTAAGAAATAGTATCTTGACTCTCATTTGTACTATTTTCTTTAGTTGAATATCCTGAATAACTCAAATCAAATATATAGTAACACTTTTACATTGTGTGTCCCATGCGACCACACAATTGATATTGAGGTATTTTGGCACCATTTAAATTTCTACCACCACGACCTCTATCTTTGTTACTATTGTAGCCTCCACGATGACCTCTAGAGTAAAAATGTACACCTTGATGTTGTTGATATGCACTAGAATTCTGAGTAAAATTTTCACTATCATTTGTGTCTGTCCCTTCTTTATTCTGTACGACTAAATTGACATGAATTGATAAAGACTCTTGCTGAAATAATTGCATTCGAGCTCCAAAATCTATTAACATTTTAGTAAGTTTATCAAGAGACAACAACTCCCTTAAAGCAATAACAATAATTGATTCAAATTCTAAGGTTAATCCCGCAAGCACAACACTTACATGCTCCTATTCAGATATTTCACTTCCTGAGCATTAAGAGTATCACAAATGAGTTTAATGTTGGCTAAATATTCTCTAATAGATAAATTTTCCTTTTTTTTTGAGTATGAAGACTGTGCCATAACGATGTAGTCTTGGCAGTAGAACAAGCACCAAACATATGAATTACAGTAGTTTAAATTACACGAGTTGTGTTATATACAGTTAAATGAGGTAAAATCTCATAGCTAATTGTTGATAACATCCAGGAGGCAAGCAATTCATCTTGTCTATAATCTGACAAAAACTCAGGATTGGAATTTGTTTTACCAGACTAATCAGTCATAAATCGAGTTAGAAAAATACTACTGTTAGATATGTATTCCAATAAGCCATAACCATCAATGATTAATGAGATTTGATGTTTTTATAACATATAATAATTGGAATAGAGTTTGAAAATATCGATCTTATGTAGTTGTTGAATAGAACACATAGTAGAAATACTAGGCATCTGCCTAGTATTTGAGCTCATATTGTTTGATTGATCTTGAGACATGTTGGTTGTGACAAAACTACAAACAAACTGTGTGCAATAATGCTAGACCACAACAAAGACCTTTCCACCACCGTCCGTGAACAAAAATCACTACACACTAGATGATTCATTATACAATGATGATTTCAGAGAAACAAACATAATATATTCATTGAAAACTCAATCACTAATCTCAGGATCTATTAAAAAAAGTCACTTAGTTATACTCATAAATCTATGAATCTTTCTAAGTAAAACATGTTTATGATCAACAAGGAGAATTCTAAACACAAGAGATAGCGATTGAAGCATCAAGAATGAAGCAATTAACAGACATATAACTATGATGCTCAATAAATAATGTAAAAATGTGGTGTTGAACCAAAAAGTGCTCGAAGAAAAGAATAATAGAGAAGAAAAAGGAACCTAAAATTAACCACCAATGAAGATCACAACAATAAAGCAATATTAGAAGTCAAAGCATCAGGATTCCAGACGATTGATACCATTTTAGGATCTGAAAAACATACTCAGTGAGTAGAAAGAATAGACGACAAAATGGTGAAAGAGAGACAAAACTCTCATTATTATTTTATTGAATGAATATCATAATATTCTCAAACTGAGAACCAGTTATTTATACACCAATATTGTTTAGAGAGGCTAAGTAACGGTACTAGAAAACTCTTAATCGTTTTCTCTAACCATCTATTTCAGCTCTTAAAGAATGATGTAGCATAGATGGTTTTAAGCTACATTCATTCCAATTACACAAACTAAACATCAAACCTACCTTTTATCTATATAGGTAAACAATACTATTAACTAAACTTACCTTTTACCTATATAGGTGACATTCATAAAAGATGGTGGTGAATATTCATCTGTTTTAAAAAAAAAAGCGATAGCCTAGGGTTAGAATATTGTTGAAATTTACATTTATTACCTTCTATATGAACCTTTTTCTTATTTTGCATGAGAATCTCCTTTTTCCCCTCTCATGCTCATGCTTTGTCACTTGACTGTTTTTGTTTCAGATTTCACTTGTCACTTGGACAGAGTATATCTTTGATTTCTTCGAAATGATCAATATTACTAATTATGCTTTTATATGAGCACTATAAAACGGGGGCATTTCGGGCTTTTGGAGGCTAATGCCAAGTTAGCAATTTTATGTGAATTGGTTTGTCATGCCCTTGAAACTGATTTTATTGGAGGGAAGTTGGATGAGCTTATTGAACAACGACAAACACTTGTAGCCGTATTAAAAGGGGAAGCTTTGGAATATGCTAGAAAGAAAAGAGAATTCTGATGCATTAATAAAGGAAAATTGTATGGAGAGCACGGAAAGCAATCCACAACTAAAAGAAAATAAAGATCAAACTGAAGAGATGTTGGATGAGGTTATTTCATCTATACAAAATAATGGATTCCATAATAGGTATATGTTATTTTTTAGACAAAAAGTCATTTACCTGAGATCTGCTTGATGCATTTGTCATTTATTTTCTATTTACTAAAAGAAAATATATGAAAAAATAGTAAAAGCATTATTGAAAACTGTTATACTATTATAAGTTTGTTAGGGTTAGTTAAGATAGTTACGAAGTGATCCTAGTTGTATAAATAAGAGCTTCAGCTCATAGGTTCAATTCAAGCTTTTCTTCTTCATTGTAATCAATAGATTACTAAATAAAAACACTTCTTTGAGTTGTTACATGGTATCAATAGTTTTTATTTTCACTTCCGCTCTCGTTCTTGTAGTTTCTTTAAGGTTGTTTTCTTTCTGATTCCGTTCTTCTTGTTCTTGATCATCTCTCTTGGTCATGACAACCTTGAATGATCAATTCAATGATGGTAGTAATCATATTATCTTCATCAATCTGATAACCCAGTAATGATTCTGGTTTTATAGCCCTTGAGTAATGATAATTACAACAGTTGGAGAAGGTTTATAGTTATGGCACTCTCTATCAAAAACAAAATGGGCTTTGTGGATGGCACGATTACTGTTCCTCCTTCTACTCCGATAGAAAAGTTTAATGCATGGACAAGAACCAACGATCTTGTCAATTTATGACTTTTAAATGTAGTTTTTAAAAAGATAATATTAAGTCTTTTTTATCATTCGACTGTTGCTGAGATTTGGAAAGATTTTGAAGATCATTTCCCGCAAATGAATGGCCCTCTTCTTTTTCATTTGAAGAGGAAAATCAATGAGCTAGTTCAAGGTTCAATGTTTATTACTGTATATTACACTCAACTCAAAATTTTATGAGATGAACTAACTTCTGTCAAACCAATTTGTTCTTGCTCCAATTGTCAATGTAGATCTGTTCATAAGATGATTGCTGATCAACAAAAGGAATAAACGATTTAGTTCTTGATGGGGTTGAATTAGTCCTATTCTCATATCCAGGGTAAAACCCTACTTGTTGATCCTTTTCTTACTCTCAACAAAAATTTTTCTTGAGTTATTCAAGAATAAAATCAAAGATCAAAGGAAATTGAAAATCAATTCCTGAAGTTGTTTTTGCTATTAAATCTGTAACTAAGAAGTCTCGTCCACAATGTAGCCATTGCAACATGTTGGGTCATACCAAAATGTTTTGATACAACCTTATAGTTGTTTTGATACCCCCTTTATTTTGAAGGCTAACTGTTTCGATACCATGATATAAGGTATCGATACCCCTTATTAAATGCACATAACGACTCTTTTTATTTTAGTAGTGTTTCTATACAAGTACCCCGAGTATCGATACCACTTTTTGCATGAGTGCATTTATGGTGGGAAGATGAATTCCTAACATCCATATTTATGTTACCAACCGTTTTAACGGTTAGAAATAAATGAAAGGGTATAAAACCAATCTTTCAAAGCAACATCAACAACTATTGATCCAAAAACAAACATCCAAGCATTCAATCCAACACAAAATGCTTTTATTACAAAATCTTTACACTCAACTCTTGTACTTCATTTCTATTCATTTTATTTGATTTTGAGGAGTGTTCAAGTGTAATTGGGGTTGTAATGCCCCAAAAATGGGCCTAGAAGTTAGTGGGCCGATTTAGTCGGTTAAGCCTAGTTCGGGATTAAATTCTTATAAATTGATTTTTAATCAAAATAAATTATGGAAAATTTTATAAAATAATTATTTAATATATATTTGAATTTTTTCAAGCCAATTTTGAAAATTGACCCTTGAAACTCTAAGATTTTGAAATTAGTGACTATTTTGTAAAAATTGAAAATTTGATGACAATTTTATAAAACAAGCCAAAACTTTGAATATTTAAGTACTTTAATCCAATTATATTCTAGATGGTCTAGGTTTTCCAAGTTTTAATTAAATAAGTCTAAAAATTATATTTTAACTCAAATAACAAAATAAACTAGATTTTTAACTCTAAAAACCTATTTAAACATTATAAACCTAACCTATTTTTCGTTTTCCTCATTGGAGGCAAACATTCAATCAAATTTTAAGCTAAAAACCTTTTCTTTTTCATCTAATTTCTTTTGGATTAAATGATATAACTTTTCTTCTTCAAAATCTCTAGTTTTCTCATTGTTTTATCGTTTTAAAACCCGAAAAGCAATTGGATCAATTTTGGAGATGATATTTAATCAAACCTATAGAACTTTGAAGTTATTTACTGAAATTACCAAGTTCTTGGCTTGGTAAAAATATTTTTAATCCTTTGTTTTTGAAAAATCGGTTTTTGAGTCAAAAATACATAATTTTCGTTCAAGGGTTTTTACTCACTGTTTTTGGATCCTAAAAGTATAATTTTCAAAGTTTTAGGATGTTGATAAAGTGTTTTTAAAATCCCTAATCCCGGACTAAAGGTTTAGGAGAAGTTTGGTTGGTTTCGAAAAGTTTTCGGTTAAGGTTTTGATAGGTTTAAGGGGTTGTCCGACTTGGGATTTATTGAGTGCAATTAGGAGCACTAAATCCTTAGTATTTGATTCTTGAAACATATCAAGAAGTAGGTGATCTCTTTTGAAGTGATCGAGTGAAGTTTCGGTGACTTGTCGGATAAGTTTCGGTTATCGGTGAGTGATTTATGAGAGTGGACTGCTTTGGAAGTGTTTTAAATCTATTTTAAAGAGGTTTGGGGGTATAGGGAAGGTGTGAAAAACCTCCCTATACTCGGACGTAAGTTTTTAAGTTTTGCTCTCTTGAAAATCCCATATTACACCTTTCTTTACTATGTGTTTTGTCATGTTCATGTTTTAATTATGCATATATGATTATGCATGTGATTAGATGCTCATGATAATGTTTTTATAATATTTGGATGCTCCCATGTTTTTTTTTCTTTCAAAATTTGATGAAAAAAGGTTTTATCGGTTTATGCATTTGATGCATGTATTGATAGGAAGCATGAGTGAGATTCACTATTTTTATCTTAAAACTTGAGCATCGTATTTTGTTTTTAGTGTGGGTATTAAAGATGATGAAACGTGTATAAGTTGATCGATCAATAGGATGTGAGTGCACTATAATTAAAATTCGTAAGTGTAAATTCCTTGGTGATGCATTAAAGGTGATGCCTAGTGCTGTGTGATATAATAGTTACCTTATCACATTTAGGTATGGCGAACTATCCCGGACACTAAGGTGGACCGATATGGGTCACCGTGGATTTTTTTTTCAATCACGGGCATGTTGGCGGTATAAGTCACATATGAGTTTTTCCGTTTATCCTAAGGTTTAGTGGTAATCTAAACGGTTCACTAATATCAATACAATATTATGAGAAAGTATATTTTCTTAATTGAATAGTATTTTCAATGAAGATTTTCCATTGGCATGTAAGACTTGTGTTTTTCTTATTGAACATGTATTTTCAAAAGTTATTTGGAAAGGTTTTATGGCTTATGTTATGGTATACTTGCTGTTTTTCATGATGTTGGCATTGAGACTTGTTTTTATAAAACTTTGGCTTTTATGGATTGCATTGCAAGCTGTTTTTACTTATGTTTTTATATGTCACTCACTAAGGTTTTGCTTAACCACTCTCCTTTACTTGCAATGCAGACAAATAAGTGATTAGGTTTCATCAAGAAGCAAGGGACTCAAGTAACTTATTTTATACTTTCTTAGGCTCAAGTATGTTTTGAATTAAATTGAGAATCTTAAGTAGACGAGAGCAATGGAGCAATTAACTTATGTGTGCTTTATGAATAATATGGTTTTGAATTCATCTATGACACTTATTATGCTTTTGAAGTATTTATGAGATGCAATCCATGATGAATTTTGATTTTAATTTGTGTTGAAAGCATAAAACTAGGAGGATTGGCGTCTAGAAATCTTGTTGAATTATGTGTTTTATGCCTTATAGGTGAATAATTGCATCTAGTACACTTTTGGTCACGTTTAAAGCTTGAAATCTGGGTAAATAGTTGTTTATAGGCAGGAGGTTACGATATTTGTTCATAGGGTATCAATACCTAGGCAAAAACATAACGATTTTATGGGAAATTAAGCCTGAGTATCGAAACCACATGAACTGGTTTCGAAACATTAGTATGAATTTCTGCAGGCGTATCGATACGCATCATTCTGGTTTTGATACCGATCCTTACAGTAGCAAATGGTATCGGAACGATCCTCCAAGCGTATCGAAACGCAACTTGTCGCGTAGGTAATCATCTGAGTTATCGAAGACGTATCGAAACCTTTAATACCCTTTTCGATACCCTTTTGTCGTTTTCATAAGTTTTGATACTGGGAAAGGGGGTTTCTATACCCCTGTCAGTTAAAGTCGTTATAGACTATGTTAAACCTTAAAAACTTACATTTTAGTCACTAAACTTTAGTAATGCAATTAGATGACTTGTAGATATTATTTTAACTTGAAAATTTACGTGCACGCATGAAATATACTTAATTAAGGATTTATAACATTAATTTCACTTTTAGAACATAATTTTGTGTAAAAATTCAATTAGGTCCCTAAAACATGTTCGTTTAAATTAGGACTCATTTCTCATTAATTTCCGCTGCAAATAAACTCATTCCTTGTATGAACATTTAGGATCTAATTAATGCATTTAGAGAAGATAAAAGAAAAACTTTTAGGGTCGTTTATCAGGGCAAGTCTCCGGATTACCTCGGTATTCCCCATGTAGCTCGTTCGAGTCGAGTGGCTTCTAGACTAAGTCGAGGGGGTTAAAGGGGCAAATCATTCTTTTAAGAGAAACAATATCTTTCCAATTAGTCTTTCTTGTAACCTAGTGAGGTTGAATCAATCTTTGGGTAAAAAGATTGATTCAGTTTGTAACGGTTATCCCTTGAACTGAGAAAATTTTGAATTTATTATTGAATTGGGTTGAAAATACTTAGTGGGAGATAAGGTAGTGGATGTAGAGCTTGTTCGAAGCTTGAACCACTATAAATCCTTGTGTCCTTATTTTTCCCATATTTTCCATTCTTCCATAATTTTTTAAAATTATCAATTCACCCCCTCTTGGATAATTCGATGTACCTTGTTCAATTTGTCCCCTTGCAAAGCAACACAGATTGCCTTTTCCTGTTTCTACATCTTAAGCTTCTTATCATTTTGAATTGATCAATTGTGACACTTGGGGGACCTTTTAAAGTTGTTACTTACAATAAAAAACTGTTTTTTCTCACTTTGGTAGATGATTACACTATATGCACATAAACTTATTTGTTGCAACACAAGTATGATGCTCTTTCTATCATTCCATCTTTTATTCAAATAGTAAAGAAATAATTTGGTCATGATGTTAAGATCTTCAGATCTGAAAATGCTTCTGAACTTCGATTTATTGATTTATTTGCCAATTTTGAGATCGTGCATCATTTTTTATGTGTTGAAACACCCCAACAAAATGATGTGATTGAACGTAAGCATCAACGTTTTCTAAATGTGTTGAGAGCTTTATTTTTTTCAATCTAGGGTGCCTAATAAATTTTGGGGTGATTTTTTTGCTTACAACTACTTTCATCATCAATGTCATCTTCTTTATTAAATAATAGATCACCATATGAGATATTGTATTTTCAAGCTCCCAATTACCAGTTTTTAAGACTTTTGGTTGTTTGTTCTTTATTTCTACCTTGAGAGCACCTCGTGACAAATTCTCTAAGAGAGCATTGCTTGGTGTCTTCCTTGTCTATGTATCGGGTATCAAAGGCTACAAAATATATGTATTAAAAATTCAGTCTATTATAGTTTCTCGAAATGTTATTTTTCATGAAAGCATATTTTCTTTCCATAAAATCACTATCGATAATGTTTGATCCTTTTCATAGAATATCATTGCTTATTGGTTTGTCTGATATGTCCCATGATTCTACTATTAATCATCATGTGTCAATTCTTCTAATATTTTTTGCAGCATGATTGTTCTCTATAACAGGGTTTTTTATATCAAAGTGCATCCACATAACCTGCTGATTTCCAGCCTGTTGATGGATATGTGGCTGAATCGTCTCATGAACTTGTGATTGAACCATTTCAGGAACCTGCGTTTGATCCATCTAAGGAACTTGTGGCTGAACCCTCCCATGAACCTGTGATTGAACCATATCAAGAACCTTAGATTGAAGAGGTACAACATGTCACTTACAGATTAACTAGGATTACTTAAAAGACATCCTATCTTCATCAATATTATTGTAACTTCACTTACTCTTATCCTATTGAACACCATGTTACTTCTTGCAAGTTGTTCATTTCGTATGCTTCTTTCATAGCTAATGTTTTCTCTACTTTTCAATCCTCTTATTACCATCAAGCTGTCAAATTTTCTTTCATAACTAATGTTTCCTCTACGAGCCATGTCACACTTGGTCAAGGAAAACAATCAATCGATTACAAATGGGTATATCGAATAAAACACAATTTTAATGGTACAATAGATCGCTACAAAGCTCAATTGGTGGCTAAGGGGTTTACTCAGTTTGAAGGCATTGACTACATCGACATTTTCTCTCCCGGGATAAAGATGACTTCTTTCAAAATTTTGTTGGCTCTTGTAGCTGTCAATGGATGGCATCTTCTTCAATTGGATGTCAATAATGCATTCCTTAATAGTAATCTCGATGAGGAAGTATACATGAAGCTTTCACTCGACTATAACACCAACATTTCGAGGACTGATTTGGTCTGCAAGTTGCACAAATTAATGTATGGGCTAAAGCAAGCATCCATGCAATGATTTAATGTCTTCTCTATTATTGTGTTGGAATATGATTTTATTCAATCTTTATTTGACCACTCCTTATTTGTCAAAGGAAATGGTGATGATTTAGTTGCTCTACTTGTTTATGTCGATGGCATGGTGTTAGTTGGGAAAAATTTAAATTTATTGTTGTAGATGCAAACATTTCTCAAATGTCATTTTAAATTAAAGGAGCTTGGGAACTTAAAATATTTTCTTGATTTTGAGATTGTTCGAAATGATTCTGGCATATCATTGTCTCGAAGACAATATGCCTTACAACTACTTGAAGACACTGGCTGCCTTGGAACGAAGCCAACTGAGTTACCAATTATTCTTAGTCAAAAGTTGAACATGTATGAAGGAGAATTATTGTCTGATTCTCAGTTGTTCGAAGGTTAATTGGTCGTCTCCTATATCTTACACACACCAGGTCAGATATCACCTATATTACTCACTTGCCGAGTCAGTTTGTGTCCATGCCACGCACGCCTCATCTTCGAGCTGCTTACCATTTATTGTCTTATATAAAGAAAACACCTGGTCTAGGCGTACTTTTTTCTTCTAAGGCCAATCTTCAACTTAGTGGATTTGTTGACTTAGATTAAAGTGCATGCTCAGATACAAGACGATCAATTACCGATTTTTGTACCTATTTTAGAAGTAACTTGGTCTCCTGAAAATCCAAAAAACAACATAATGTCAGTCATTCTTCATGTGAAGCTGAGTACGTGTCATGGCATCTGCAACATGTGAATTGGTATGATTGGATACCCTACTTTCGTTTTTTCATGTGGATGTTCAACAAATATTTTTGTACTGTGACAACCAAGTTGCAATCCATCTCGTTTTAAATCGGGTTTTTCATGAGAGGTCCAAACACTTCCAGGTTGTCTGTTATTTTATTCATGAAAGGATTACACAAAGATTTTTTAAACTTCTTCATATAAAATCGAAGCTCAAATAGTCGATATATTCACTAAAGCTCTTCATTCACCTATGTTTTTTGATTTTATTGTCAAGATGGGTCTCATTAACATTCACTAATCTCCATCTTGAAGGGGCTATTGGAAAATGTTATATTGTTATAAGTTTATTAGGGTTAGTTAAAATAATTACGAGGTGATCCTAGTTGTTATAAATAAGAGTTTCAGTTCATAGGTTCAATTCAAGCTTTTCTTCTTCACTGTAATCAACAGATTACTAAATAAAATCACTTCTTTTAGTTGTTATAAACATCAATCAAATGAGGTCAGGGGTTCATAAACCTTAATTGTGTTTGAAGAAAAATTTTCTTTTTTAAATAGTAGAAGACAATTAAACGGACAATAAAAAATAGAAAAAAAGCAAACTGTGAATTCAAAAGACGAAACAGAAAATACTACAAACTCAAATGAGAAGAAAGCACATAAACAACTAAACGGAGAATAAAAGGAAGACAAGAAAGAAAAAGAGTAAAGAAAAAAAGGGAACAGAGGGTTGAGTCTTTATCCCCTTCTCTCTATTTCACATGATGTTTGTGTATATTTTGTTTTCTTTTTTGTTTTGTTAACATTATTTGTACAACAAAAGATATATTTTTAACGTAAGATAAAGAAACGAAAAGTTCGTACTAATCCCTTGGGACTATAACATATATTATTATTGCCAACTCAAATCACAACTCTATGGTTATCTTGGTGGTAAAATCACTTCGATTCCAAAGGCCCCAAGATTGAATTCCTACGGGAAAAATATGTTTTCATTTTCTTTCCGGTCACCATTTGATTAGAGGACTATTTAATTAAATAATTATATTATTTTATTATAATAAAATTAAGATTAAATTAAAAAATATATAAATAAGAGAGAATAAATGTATAATTATTATATTTTATCTTTAACTGTTATGTCACCAGTCTATCAATTTTTAACGATGAATAATTATATTAAAACTATTTTAATAATTAAATAGTATATTTATTGTTTTTAAAGAATGACGATCATTTCAGTAATATAAGAGAATCCATAAATAATAATAATATATTTTTAGAATTAGTAATTAATATGTTTCTAAGACGACGTAGTCAAAACTTAAGTAAATTAATAAATATTTTAAGTTTTATGCTATAAAGTAAATTAAATCCCTAACCGAGCAGGGAGTTCAAATCTAGGATATATTAGAATGATTGCCCAATCCTACAGCATCAACGAATTCTCTATATCCTAAGTTTGCTTCAAAGCCTTAATTTTCTTTTCGTAGGAATAATTACAATCCTGTTTGTTTCCCAGGGAAATAAAACGGGAAAACCCAAATTTTCATCTTGTTTTCTTCTAAATTATGGCTACCCCAAAACCCCAAAGAACCCCAGAAGAAATAGAGGATATAATCCTCAGGAAAATCTTCCTTGTAACCCTTAGAGAAAACCCAGAAAATCCATCGTCTTCTGATCCAAGGGTTGTTTACCTAGAGATGACGGCAGCTGAGATCTTAAGTGAAGGCAAAAGTCTTCTACTTTCTCGTGATCTAATGGAAAGGGTTTTAATCGATCGTCTCTCCGGCGAATTCCCAAATTCGGAACCCCCTTTTAATTATCTCATTGGTTGTTACAAGCGAGCCCATGAAGAAATCAAGAAGATTTCCAACATGAAAGACAAAACGCTGCGTTCCGAGATGGAATCTGCTGCTAAACAGGCTAAGAAGTTGGCTGTTTCTTATGCTAGGATTCATCTGGGGAATCCTGATTTGTTTTCTAATGGTAATTCAAGGGATAGTAACCCGAAAGTGGGTTCTTCCGTGTCTTCGAGTTCCCCTTTGTTTCCATTACTTTTTTCTGAAGTTTCAAATGGAGTGATGCTTGATGGATTTGGAGGTAATAATTTTGGAAGTGGGGTGGATTGTCCTCCTGGGTTTTTGGAAGAGTTCTTCAAGGATTCGGATTTTGATACTTTAGACCCGATCTTAAAAGGGTTGTATGAAGATTTAAGAGGGAGTGTTTTGAAAGTTTCGGTTTTGGGAAATTTTCAGCAGCCTTTGAGAGCTTTGTCGTATTTGGTTAAACTCCCTGTTGGTGCTAAGAGCTTGGTTAATCATCCATGGTGGATTCCTAAAGGGGTTTACTTGAATGGACGTGTCATTGAAATGACTAGCATTTTGGGTCCCTTTTTCCATGTTAGTGCTCTGCCTGATCATACCATTTTCAAGAGCCAGCCTGATGTGGGGTGAGTTTGGATGGTGATTTTGTGTTTGTGATAATGCTTCTTTTAGCTGTGTGGTGTTAATTGAGAATTGAGTATTACCTTATTATGTATGCATTTAACTATCTGTTTTAATTTGGTTCTAGATTTCTAGTGGCTATGGTGCTAGATATTAGAAGTTGCCGAAAACATTGCCAGCATTGTAGAATGCAATTTTGCTTTGCAAAACAACTTAAATTATTGAAGTACTTGGATATTTGGTGATAAAATTTATGGAGTTCAAATTAATGTTTCATATGTTTGTGGTAATGCTTGTTTTATTTGTGTGGTGTTAATTGAGAATGAATTTTACCTCATTATAACAATCATTTTTAATCTGGTTCTAGATTTCTAGTGGCTATGAGTAGTTATTGGAAACATAGCTGGCATTGCTGAATGAAGTTATGCTTTTCACAATGGATTGAATGATTAAAGTCCTTGAGTATCTGGTACTAAAATTTGCAGAGTTCAAACTTCATTTTGCTAGGGTAACAAATCGTAGGGCGGTTATAATACATTAGCATCAGGAAGCATTTATTCGTTAGTATTACTCTAGGGTAACTAATAGATTTGCTGTTGGTATAGTCAATAGTGGGCTAGCAATGGCAGTCAATTGCAGTTTTTGTTGTTTTGATGATGTTAATTATCGGGAGTCTTTGTTGATGTCCGACTCTAAATTATGTTGCTTGTTTGCTGTTAATGTTGTTCTTGTCTTGATTGCTACTCTCAAGTTCTGTCTGAGTGACCTCTAATGGAAAAATTGAATACAGTTTTCTCATTAAAGGCCGACTCCGTAAATTTGGATTGATACTTTGCATTTGTTCAGTTTCATAGTTTTTGTTCAATGTTTTGTACTTAGTCGAGTTATTTATGCATCCATGTGGTTAGAATTGTCTAAATTTGATTTTTTGGGTTTTCTACTAGTAAAAACATTCTTTTTTGCATCTGAGTGAGACCCGATTATGTGCTTGAGTGTGTTCCATACGCTAATCTTTATTTATTTGGAAGCTACTTTTTTTTTAAATTTTCTACACCTCAAATATTCCGGTAGTGAATTACTGAGTCTTCTTTCTATCAGTATAATTGCAGAAATTTTAAATTGTTATCTAAGACTCATACCTTTGTGTTTGTCTCGTATTATAGTTTTACTCTTCTAAAAGCTTTTATGCAAATATTGTCATTCATTTGACCCTTTCATTCTATTATCTTTTGTTTTAGTCATGGATTTTCTCTCTTGAAATTACAGCCAGCAGTGCTTCTCAGACGCATCCACTAGACGAGCCGCTGATTTGTTATCTTCATTCACCACAATCAAGACTCTTGCGAATACATTATACAATGATCTGGCCGATGTTCTTCTCTGTCTCCTTAGAAACCCTGAGACTCGCGACGGTGTCCTTGAGTATCTCGCAGAAGTCATCAATAAAAATGCATCAAGGGACCATTTACAGGTTTCCCTCCTAATTGTCTTTACATGTTTAAGTTAGATTGCTTCAAGAGCTTAACTATTGCATCAAGTACTTGTTCTTTGGTTTATTCTACCTAAGAATGTTTTACATGAAAGGTTGATCTGTTTCTTAATTGTAAACCTGGTTATGTCGTTCTAGCCTCTTTAACATTTTGTTTATTTGGACCCGTATGACAGGTGGATCCTATATCTTGTGCTAGTTCCGGCATGTTTGTCAATCTCAGTGCTGTTATGCTCCGGCTTGCAGAACCATTTTTGGATTCAAATTTAACAAAAAGAGATAAAATCGATCCAAGCTATGTCTTCAACAGTAACCGTTTGGATTTGAGGTGAGGTGGCAAACTTCTTTTCCCTTCTTTTTCAATGGGGAGCATGCTTGTTTTTCTTCAAACTGTTAGATGCTTTGAATTCTTTTACTGTAAGTATTGATTATGAACCAATTTTAGGGGGCTAACTGCTTTGCATGCTACCTCGGAAGAAGTGGCTGAATGGATTGATAAAGTTAATTCCATAAAAACTGATGGGAGTGGGCTAAAACGTGATGGTGAAAATGATTTAAGGCAAATGCAAGAAGCATCCAGTTCAGGAAGTACCCTTAGTGTGAAGCCAACCCAAAGTATTGGCGATAAAGTTAGATATCCGTTTATTTGTGAATGCTTCTTTATGACAGCTAGAGTACTTAACTTGGGCCTTCTAAAGGCATTTTCAGACTTTAAGCATCTTGTTCAGGTAATGCTCACTGATTCCCAAGCCTTTTTTGTTCTTGTTTCTTCTACTGATGACTTGGTTTATTTGGTATGCTGTCACCTAGGACATTTCGAGAAGTGAAGATACACTTGCTACCTTAAAAGCTATGCAGGAACAAACGCCTTCTCCACAAATGGAGCTCGAAATATCGAGGCTTGAGAAGGAAATTGAGTTGTATTCACAGGAAAAGTTCTGTTATGAAGCACAAATTTTGAGGGTACATCTTATCTCTTCCGCATTGTGTCCATGTGTTGCTTCGGTTCTTTAGTTTTCTTGAAGATACACGTGCCCTGTGCATATTTTGATATGGTATGAGTATATAACACTGCAAGAATCCTTAAGAAATGGAAAACTTGGAAAAAAAAAATTAAAGATACCATATTTGATATTGACACCCAAATCTAAATAACATAGGTATATTCACACATGCATGTGGATTTGCTTGTCTACTGAAGCTTGAAGTGAATGGGTGCCCTTGTTAATTAGAAGCTTGTAGGCTATCTTGGAGCAATCTCTTTGTTGTTTTCCCTCCTATTCCTTATTAGCATTCTATTTGTGATGAGTAGGAGATTTTCTGTTTATATAATTATACTCACACATGATCATCTTTTCTGTTGATATATTGTGGGAAGGAAATATATGAATTTGGTAGAGTTTTGAATTGTTTCTTTCTTCTTTTCACAAGGATGTGGTGCTTATTCAGCGTGCTCTTTCATTCTATCGACTAATGGTGGTATGGTTAGTTGGCTTGGTTGGTGGATTCAAAATTCCCCTGCCTTCCAAGTGTCCAATGGAATTTGCTTCGATGCCAGAGCACTTTGTGGAAGATGCCATGGAACTATTAATATTTGCTTCCCGGATTCCGAAAGCTCTCGATGGTGTTATACTGGTAGGGTTTAGATTTAGATAGCTTTGTTCTTTGTCATACCAAAATTTCAATAATTTTATGTATTTATTCTTTTTTTTCTTGTCAGGATGATTTTATGAATTTTATTATTATGTTTATGGGAACTCCACAATTTATCAAGAACCCCTATCTCAGAGCAAAAATGGTTGAAGTTTTGAACTGTTGGATGCCACGGAGAAGGTTATTCACTCACGTTTGAAAAATATATACTGTTTCCCCATGTTTCTTGAATGTAAGTTCACAATTTATTTATTGCTTTCTTTCCAGTGGTTCATCTGCAACATCAACACTATTTGAAGGGCATCAACTGTCTTTGGAATATCTCGTGCGGAATCTGTTGAAGCTATATGTTGATATTGAGTTCACAGGTTCTCATACACAGGTAACTTGCTACCAATTGTTACTTCTATTTCATGTTATATTTTCGAGTTTCATTGTCGACCGCACTCATTGTTTTCCCTATGTGCAGTTCTACGATAAGTTCAACATCCGCCATAACATTGCGGAACTTCTTGAATATCTTTGGCAAGTTCCTAGTCATCGTAATGCTTGGAAACAGGTAGGGTCTTCTTCACTACATGTGAAACTTTCTACGATTTGTTTTTACTTTAACAATCAATGCCTTCCGAAATTTATTGAAATGTAATATGCTGTATCAGATTGCGAAGGAAGAAGAAAAGGGTGTTTATCTGAATTTCTTGAATTTCCTGATCAATGATAGCATCTACCTTCTTGATGAAAGTCTTAACAAAATTCTTGAGCTCAAAGAGCTGGAGGCCGAGATGTCTAATACCGCAGAATGGGAACGCAGGCCCACCCAGGAGAGGCAAGAGAGAACTCGACTGTTCCACTCCCAAGAGAATGTCAGTTTCCTTTTCTGGCTTAACCTTTCCTCCCTTCACATGTGTATGTATGATTTGTGTTTTTGAATTTGGACATAGTTAAACATTTCTTACGGATTATTTTCAGATTATACGAATTGATATGAAGCTGGCAAATGAGGATGTTAGCATGCTGGCATTTACATCTGAGCAGATTACAGCTCCTTTTCTACTCCCTGAGATGGTAACATAATTTCATCTGCACCAATGCTTATCTGTCAAATTTATGCAGCCTAGTTTCTACATTTTCTTGACAATTTTATACCTTGTTCCTTTTTTTCAGGTCGAAAGAGTGGCGAATATGCTCAACTACTTTTTATTGCAATTAGTTGGCCCTCAAAGAAAATCTCTTACTCTGAAAGATCCTGAAAAGTATGAATTCCGTCCGAAAGAGTTACTCAAGCAGGTTAGCAAAATGTAGATTTTTCATTTCAGTATATGCTAATACAACGAGGAAGTAGTTAACAATATGATAGAAATTGACTTTGAATTTAACTGATATTTTATGTATTGTGAATTGCTTGTACTTGAAGATTGTCCGCATATATGTTCATCTGGCGAGGGGTGATGCCAAAAACATATTTCCAGCAGCCATCTCCAGTGATGGCCGGTCATACAACGAACAGGTATGTGTTAACCGTGTTCACCCATTCATTAAATTAAGTAATGAAATGATTGCCGTATCTTTGTTCTCACTGACTCCTAATCTGATAACTCGAGTTTGCTCCAGTTGTTTAGTGCTGCAGCAGATGTTCTTCGAAGAATTGGTGAGGATGGGAGGATTATACAAGATTTTATCGAACTTGGTACAAAGGCCAAGGCTGCGGCTTCAGAGGCCATGGACACCGAAGCTGCACTCGGAGATATACCCGATGAATTCCTTGATCCAATTCAGGTACATTCCAGTTATATTTTGCTTAGTTTCAGAGTTCATCGAAACCGAACTGAAGGGAAAAGAAAAGTCGCCGACCATAAACAAACTCATTTCTTTCCTGCAGTATACCTTGATGAAGGATCCGGTGATCTTACCATCATCAAGAATCACAGTAGACAGACCTGTTATCCAGAGACATCTTCTAAGTGATAGCGTAAGTGCACATCTCGGATTCTACTCTTATAATGATAATTGATAACATTTCCCATAATGTCGCGTTAATTCGATATGATTTGCAGACTGATCCATTCAACCGATCTCATCTTACCGCGGAAATGGTAATTCCGAACACCGAACTGAAGGCAAGAATTGAAGAGTTTATCAGGTCCCAGGAACTGAAGAAGCATGGAGAAGGGTTGAACATGCAAAGCTCCAAAGGAACAATACAACCAACCAGTGGAGAAATGTTAATTGATTAGACTGAATTAGGGTTCATCATAGGTTCTTAAATGCTGTATTTATTTCATATACATATATATTTGTCATTTCTAACACTTTATTTTCTGTAAGTACTGGTGTTTGACATCTGTGTCCGAGGACATATTATCGGAACATGGTATAGGCATACTATCTTTCGAGGATTCTTCAAATTAGGGTTGTTCAAAAATATTCGATCTAACCAATCCAATCCGTCAATCTGATACAAAAATCGGATATTTGATCTAACTTTTATTTTTGGATCGGATATTCAATTTGATTTTAAATTTTATAGATCGGATACAAATCACAAATTTTGAGTTTTGGATTATTAGAAAATTTGAATATCCAAAATATTTATTTTTTTATATTATTTTTTATTTTTAATAATTTAATGCTTATTATATATGAAAATTAAAATAGTTAAAACTTTTTATAGATGTGAAGTTTGTTATATTTAATCATTTGTTATTTTTTATATTAAAAAAATTAAAATTTTTATAAATATAATCTTTAAATTTAAAAATATATATATATATATATTTTTGGATATCCAAAAATTTGATATGACTATCCAAAAAATTGAGTATCTAAAAAAAAGATCGGATACGAATTATTATATTATTAATCTAAAAATCTGAATATAAAAAAAATCAAATCAAATCCGATTCGATATCTGGTAATGAACATCTCTACTTCAGATACATGAAAATCTTGGTAAAAATAAACATATTTGCCTCTTGTTGTTTTTTTCCAAAACTTACAGCCGATTTCAAATAATCTGGCCATATATCTTACAACCTTACAGAGAAAACAGCATTAGGAAAACAATCTCTTGGTCACTAGGTTTGGCATGTATATAGGAAAATATGCCATGCTGGTGGAAGCGACAAACCCCTTAATTTAAGGTTTAAGAGCTAGTATATAGATTTAAAATTTAAGATGCATGGTTAAAATTTAAAAATAAAGATTTTAATTTATCACTAAACTAACTCAAACCGTGAGAAGATTTTAGAATATTTATTCATCCACGAGATATTTTTTATAGATAGGAATATTCTTAAAATTATATTTTATGATAGGATAAGATTATATCTAAATCGTTGATATAAATCTGTAATGATTGTTGGATGAAAGGAGACTCAACTACAAATAGAGATCTCTTTACTTCATTTTGTATCATTCATCTCATTCTATTTTTGAGTAATAGAAAGACATTCACTCTAAATTAATTAAGTATTCTTTTTTTTTTGTTTTTTGCTATTCACGTTCTTTTAGAGTTTTTCAAAGTTGGTCTCATAATTAACTTCTTTTTAAAACAATTTTTTGTTTTTAAATGTCTTGAAAGTTTGATCTTGTAGAGTGATGATTAAGATTTGTTAGTTTGTTTTAAAGACTTGAATAAAATCATATTAATTAGCTGTTTTAAAATTTTAAATAATAACATTTACCTATTTTTATTATAACAATTAAATAAAAACATAATATAAAAATATAATCATTTTTCTAATAAAAAGAACTTAATAATTATATAAGTTTAATATAAAATATAATTTTAAACAATGTATATTTTACAATGCAATAAAGCATTAAACGTTTAATATTTTAAATTATTAAATATGATACCTATATTTAATGTATTTAAAATTTTTTATTTTTACATTTTATAATAATTTATTATTTGTTTGATTTGTCAAAGATATATGCATGTATAAAATAAAAGAACTTTTATTTTTTGAATTCATTTATTCTAATATCAAATAAAATAAATTGAAATTGTTTTAAAGGTCAATAAAAATATTTTATCTTAATAAGAAAAATTGTAATAGGTGTAATAACCCACTTGAAAATAACCGAAGCTCATTTTTTATTTAATATCATCAAATCCAATATACAACCCTATAACCCATTATGATTGAAGCCCAATAACTATGACCCTAATAATAAAAAATAAACCTTAAACCTTATAAAAATACTAAACACAAACCAAACTTAACTCTAATAATAAAAATAAACTCTAGCTACAGCCGTCGTCTTTGCCGCCCATCTTCTCAGATCACCGTGCATGCCCGTCACGCGTGGCGCTTGGTCTTCGGCGTGGTAGCCACACGCTCATGCCATTAGATACTATTGTTGACCATCGCCTCACCGACTCATCCACCGCCCAAAGTTTGTAAAATATCAAGAAAAAAAGATTAATCTGAAAAAATCTCAAATCCAGGATAAAGTAGAATTAAAATAGAGTTTTTTTATTATATTTGCTTGTAATCTAAACGGGTATAAAACCCAGAATGAAAGTCATGTAACCTTCTGGATTTTTCGAAAGAAATAGAAAAAAAGAAGAGTGATTTTCAAAAAAAAAATAAAAAAAAATAAAAAGAGAGAGCATCAAATCAAAAAAAACGAGAGCAAGAGAACCAAGTCGGAACTAAATCGGAAATAAAAAAAGGTAACAAAAAGTCAAAAGTCACCTATCTTGCGTGCTAGATCTAGGCTTACATGGTTGTCTTTTCTAAAATCTCAGAAAAACAAAGAGTTTCTTTGTTAGCTCTTTTTGTAGAACAAATGTTTTGATATAATAATTGAAAAATAGTTTAGGACTAATTTGAAAAAATTTCAAAAATGGTTATTATGTTCAAACAACTTAAAAATATATTTAAGAAGTTTTTGAGAGTTTTTAAATGTGTTTTAAATAATTTAAAGAAACTAAAGAAGTGATTTTAACCCAGGCGTTTCGATACCAGTTTCGATACCGCCATGTTTTCAAAGGCAAAATCACAGTCGTATCGATACCCGTTTCGATACCCTTTCACCATTGTAATGTTTGGTTTCGATACCAGTTTCTATACACCCCCAACGGTCATAAATGATTTTATGAAACCCCCAACGGTTAGGAGCCGTATCAAAACCAATTTTGATACTCATTCATAAATGCAAGTTCAACGGCTATTTTCCAAAGCAGCCGTTTCGATACCAGTTTCGATACCAGTTTAGATACCGTTTGTACCAAAAGAAGAAATATGCCTTGAAATCAGCTCCAAACGGCTCTAAAACATCTTCAACGGCTATAAACGGCTAGATCATGATTTGAGATGATAAAAGGAAGCATCAAGCATCAAGAGAAGACTAATGCTTCACTTGTAACAACATTATGATCAAGAAATTGTCTTAGTGCTTAAATTCCAATCTTTGGGTAGACAAAACACTTATGAGCTCAATTGTCAATGTATGCTTAAGTGTATTAGGATTGGGTGAGTGCTTAGTTGCAAACAATTAACCTTATTAGAAGGATTATCAAAGTTTGCTTTGTTTATCTCTTTGTTTGAGAGGATTCCCAAAGTTAGGGTTGTGAAATTTGGATGCTTGATTCGGGTTTGAATCAAGGTTTGTAAAGTTAGCCCTTTGCCCTCAAAAGGAAGAGATTCTTAGTGAATTTGGGAAATCCTTAGTGGGAAGCTAAGGTAGTGGATGTAGGTGCTTGTTCGAAGGCCGAACCACTATAAATCATCGTGTTCATTGTCTATTTTCATTACTTCCACAAAAAAAACTCAAATTGTCGATTCTCCATCAACTTGGCAAGCTATATCGGTTATTCATCGAGCACATCCAAGCCCAACACTTTTCTTTGTTTGAAAGAAAATGAAAATAGAGAGCAATATTTATTAAACCAATGCTATGAATATTGAACATAAAACGACGTCGTTTTGGTTATGGGATACCCGTGACTGGCCCGTTTGTCAGACTCGGATCCGCTTGTAACCTGAAAAAGTGGGAAAATAATGTTATTGGTCCCTGTGCTTCGTATCCTTTACACTATTACTTTCCAATTTTAATTTCTTTACATTTCGGTCCCTATTTTTGTTATTTTTTGCTCTTTAAATTTCTGTATGCTTGCAATTTTGCCACTGTTTTTAAGCCCATCATTTTCTGGCATTTTAATTTATTTTTATCATGTTTTTACTTAACTTTTAGTACTCTTATATTAAATATATATAGATATATTAGTTTTGTCTATAATATTACCATATATGCATTGTATTTTGTGCAATAATATCATGCCTTTCACACCATATTTATTATTAAATATATGTAATGTCTATATATATATATATTCCATATATATGTATAGTCTATATTTAATATCATCGCTATTATGTAAAAAAATATATTAACTTATTATATTATATTCACGGTAATCTAAAATAATAAGGTAATTACCATATATGTAATATATGCGAGTAATTTATATTTTACATCACTAAACTTAATATTCATTTTCATTTATATTATAAACCTTTAATTTAATCAAATTATATAATTCAACAGGCCGTACCTGTGCCCGAGCAATAAGGGCACCGGTTTAAGGCCACCTATTGCTTAAGCCCCACTTTTAAATAAAATAAAAAATATTATTAAAAATAATGAAAAAATAAATAAAAAATATAATATAAAATGGGCCCACTAAATCAGCTTGCAGGCTGTCACATTGTTACCGTTTGAAAATCTTTAGTATTCAATACGTGAGCCCCATTTTTATATAAAATAAAAATATAAAAATAATGAAAAAATAAATAAAATTATAATGTAAAGTGGGTCCCACTAAATAGTTTTACCGGCTGCCAGTGCTAATTGTTTGAAAAAATCTTTAATATTTAATTTGTGGGCCCTATTAATAAATATATAAGCGTTTTAAGGTTTATTAAGTTATTTTTATATTTTATTAATCTAGAAATTAATAGGTTTTATGTTTTTAGATTATCATTAAGAATTTAATAATAATTTAATATTTTTTTTAATTTTTAATAAGATTAAAATTTTTAAACTCTTATAAATAATCCTTAAAATATTTTTATTTTTTACATCTCTATTTCTCTTCTATTTTCTCTCTTTCTTATGTTATATTCTTACATTTTGATTTAAATTTTTTTTCTATTATTTTGATTTGATATTCTAAGAGGACAAGAACTCATATATTCAAGGAGATTGCGGTTTACATGATTTGTTATTGAAAACTTACTTGAAGTCGTCAATGTCGCAAGAAATATTGAATGGTCTAGCCATTTTATGTATTGAGAAAAATATGTTAGACCATATTGAGTAGACACTATCATTAGTGATTTTGCATCTAGAAATACACATAGAAATTATTTTGTGTGGCTATTTGAATGTTTAATAAAACTTATGTTTTTATTTAAAATTTGATATATTTTAAAATGATTTATCAATAATAATAAAAAATAAATTAATTTATTTTAACATATTTTTAAAATTATTTATTTAATAAATATTTTAATGTCCCAAAATTATTTGAGTCTTCATAATTCAATATTGAATACAAAGATCTTTGAGTCTTCATAATTCAATATTGAATACAATATTCAAATATTGAACTAGAGTGTGCACTAATGGATAAATCTTCTAAATTATTGCTTGAAATGATTTATCGAATACTATTACTCTGAAGATTACGAGGGACGAAACTTTAAAGAAATATATTTCATTTTATCATATTTGATGTATCCACCTTGAGATATAAATTTTGTATTATCTCTACATAAGATAGCTTGCATATTATCTTATGAAAGTAATTCACATATCTTCTGAATATGTTTAGTCAAATACATATTTCGGATTTACCTCATGCATAACAATTATTTAAAGGTAATGATCTCATAGCACATAAATAGTATTTTCTGGACCAGTTAAGATACAATTCTGTCAGATCAAATAATGTACATATGGTGCTTTTAGACTAATAACATCATCATGGATCTTTGTTTATATTAAGAGACCTAGCAACCATAAGGGTGATCAATGAATATGCGTTATGCATGTAAAATCTCTTTAAATATTTTTTGTTTATATCGATTGATGCACAAAGATTCTATTGTTAAGGAGATCTCTCCATGAGCCTCATTAATATACACAACAATAACAAATTCAAGGCTAAACCTCTTAATAAAATACTTGGGGGAAATTAAAAAATTCATATATGATTGAAAGAGGTGATGTTCATACACAACAATAACAAATTCAAGCCTCATCAAAATACACAACAAAGATTCTGCTAATAAGTATTCAAAGAGGTGACTATACCAAATACACCTAATTTGTTTCAAGCCATAAAAAGATATATTCAATATGATTGAATAATATTCTCGAGAAGTTGAATTATCTGCTTCTAACAATCTAAATCTTTTTGAAAGTTTTATGTAAATATTATTAACAAGATGCTCATACAAATAGGATGTAACAACATCCATTAGGCGGAAATTGAGTAATTTTATTTATTGTCAGACTGATCAAAATCTAAAAGTAGTTGCATCCACCACCGATGAATATATTTTCATCATAATCGATTTCATGTCTTTGTGAGAATCCTTGTGCAACCAAATGATCTTATATCTCGTGATTTCCCCTTTTGATTTCTCTTTCTCACAAAGGCTTATTTATATCTACGAGCTTTACACATTTCAATGTACGGGCTATAGGCTCAAATACTTTTCTTTTCGAAAAAGATTTTAGTTTCACCTCAATTGCCTCTTTCTATGTTGGCCAATCATTTCTTTGTTTACATTGCCCAATTGACAATGATTAATGATCCACATTATCAACTAAAATCTCTAGTGTTATACTGCATGCAAATATATTATCGATGTTGATTTAATTTGAGTTCCACTTATTACCAGATATAACATAATCTATTGAGATCTCGTTATTTTCATGTACCTGAGTCATGTCAATGTCTCTATTGGAGACCTTTTAATCTCTTTTAGAGATTTTCATAATACGTTAATTCCTCGGTCATACCATCATAAAATATAGCTTCTTTTCTTTTTCGAGGATTTTTTTTATTTATTTTTGAAACATACTTGTCTACCACGCTTAAAGCGTAAGTTAGACTCATTAGCAACTAAAGCTTATCCTTCCAGGACATCAAATTTAATCAGAGCATTCTTAGCTGTTATATATAAATTAATCACTCTTTTAGGGTTAGTAAAATCATCTGACAATTGATTTGCTAGATGAATTATCCTTTATAGTTCACATTGTTGAATACGTGGATCAAACTAAGAAAATGATAATTCATTCCAACTTATATCTTTTTCCAACTATTTTATTTTATGTCCCTAATGTTGGGTAAACTAACTCATTAAAATGATAGTCAATAAATCGATTTATAAATAAATTTTCTATCAGAAGCTCAAAATATTTAATTATCAAGAGGAATTTAAATCTGACATATATTCTCAACAAAACTCATCTTTGTGCGTTGTGGTAGAGCAATTAGAACATATACCGCACACTAAAAAAAACTAAGATGAGAAATATTTGGTTCCTGATCAAAAACCATTTTTAATGGGAGAACTTATGATCATTTGTTGGTTTGATGCGAATTAGTGATACTACATGTAAAATGATATGTCATCAACATTATCAAGACCAATTATCTATATAAGATAATCTAGAAAATGTATTCGTGATTTTATCAACTGAGCAAGTAGCCTCTCGCAAACACCAAGTTGCAAGTTAATAATAAGGATACATATGACCATCTAGTCGATGCATCGATTAAAATCATAAAATGTCTAGATGGACTCTAAGAAAGGTATATGAGCCCACATAATCGTTTCAGAAAATTAATAAATTTACACTCTATCTTACCTGATGATGATTGAATAATCAGAATGTTTTGATAGCAAATATCACATGAAAAAATTATCTTGAAGAAAATTTTAGTTCTTCAATACATATGACCACATGAAAGTGTCAACAAATCTTCGTATCATAATTTGTACTAATTCTTTTATAGTACAATATGGATGACAGTTCATGTAATTTTGTCAAAATTTTCTTATTGATTTGAGTTATACTCATAATATTGAGATAGTCGATATCCCCTTGACTATTATTCCCAATATATTTTTGCAAATATCTTTAAAACTCAATAAGTCTCTTTGCGACTTTGACGAGTATAATTTACTATAAATATGAAATAAAATTATAGTTTGTAATAACATATTTTCTTAGTCGGAGTCTTCTATGATATTGGTACTTTCGGATATAGTATTCACATTATTCTCTTGCATTTAAAATGGGAAAATATGCATAATTATGCACCTTTTAATATGTGTTTTATTACATTCACTTCGGGGAATGAAAAATATGTGCTTTGTACCATTCACTTCGGGGAAGGGAAAAATATTAAATATAACACATCATATCAAATCGATTATATATCAAAGATAAACTTCCAAGAACTCTTCCGAAGCATTGATATTTTACTACTTTGATAAGTAGTACTCACATTTTTCCCACTTCTCTTTTGTATTTAAAAGGGAAAAATATATCTTATGCTTAAGTACAATATGAGTACTTGTATTGTCTTCTTGGCATAAATAGAAATAATTTATTGTTTATTTTATTTCGAAAGTAATAATAATTTTTAAAAGATAAATTAACATAAAGTATAAATAAATAATATATAAAATAAATTAACATAAATTAGATTAATAAAAATAAAAATAAAAATAAAAATAATTTAACATAAAACAAAATAAATAAATGATCAATTATTCCTTTTAGAGGTTATAAGGAAAATAAAATAAATGACGAATTATTCTCTTCAATGGTTATGAGAAAATTAAAAAATTTCAATTGAGTTGAATATATGGTAGATTTAGTCATCAATATCTTGTTAAATTCTTTTTCAAAAATATCGACAAAAATCACCGTAATTGAGCCATTTTATCTCTACACAAACACCAAATAAGCAATGATTTTTTAAAAATTAAAAATCAAGTTAAAGATCAAAAGATAAAAATAATCGATAATTAATATACAATAGAGGGAGAAGAACTTATATTTGATACATGCTAGTAACAAATTCTTTTCAATAACTCCTTCAAGATTCAAACGACGAAAACCTCCGTTGGTTAGAGTCTCGTGCTGATAATGTGTTGTGAATAAAGTAAAGAACAAGAACAAAACAAAATAGATGAACAAAGATGAGAGACAAAAAGAGAAAGACTTGTATTATATTCTCAAAATAGAGTTATTCAATGCTTTCTTCTATATCTATAGGCATAAGATAAAAATCCTAATTCTAATGGAAATTAAACTCTAATATAAAATACATTAAAATATTATTTAATATATGGATATCTACCGTAAGTAAAGATATTCATAACAATAAATAACATATAAAATATTATTTGAATAATTTTTTAATAGTTATATAGACAAAATTTATAAAATGAATGGTCAATTATGTTAAGCGTGGAGGCTCTAATATTTTTAGATATTTTATGTACAAACAATTTGTATTTTTATAAAACTTTACATTTATGAATAAATAAAATAAATGATTTATTAAAAAAATAATATAACCTTGATAATAAATCACACGAAGTAATGGAGGGAGTAACATCTTTCTGTGAATTTTTACTCATATTTAATATAAAATAAATTAAAAAATAATTTTTATCAACTAATATAAGATTCATTTGATAAAAAAATAATTATCGACTAACATAAAAAAAATTAATTACTGACTATAGATTCAATAACTATTTTAAGTATTTGTTAGTCCCTTAAAATTCATGTTTTTTTGGCATTCATGTATAGCAATTTAACCAATGTTTTGATTTAAAATTTTCATAAAGTTATTATTAAAAATTAAAAATAGTGATTTTTTTTTAATTCTTAAATAAACACATATCTCCAATAATATTTTTTTCTTAATCATGTAACAAAATACTCTTTTGGTTGAAATTATTTTGAAACTTTAATTCCTTTTCAATTTTTTTTTATTTCAGATAAGATGTAATCGAGTACTTAAAACTTAAAATAAATTTTATTTTATAATTTTTTTAAAAAAAACTAAATTCAAAATTAATTTAAAACATAAAACTCATACTTGTAAAACAATTGTCCCCTTACAAAACATGGTTCTACACTATTAAAGCAAAGGGAAAATATACAACGGTTTTTTTATAAGTGTCTTAATTTTAAAGGTTAGAAATTCAATTTAAAGATTAAATTTATGAATTTAAAATTTAAAGTTTGTGGTTAGAATTTAAGGTTTAGTGTTAAGGTATAGAGATTATATGTTAGAGTATAGGTTTTAAGATAATATAGTAAAAATTTAAGTTTTTATCTATGACTCAAAATTCTAACCATAAACATTAAATTTAAAACAAAATTCTTAAATTATAAATTGTTAGTGTATGAGCAATGTAATTAGATACTTAATCAGTAAAGTGCAGTAAGGTTAGTCTTACAGCACTAGTTTGTTAGGAGGTTGTTAGATAGACTCTTAACTAACTCACTGCTCTTAGGCTTGTATATAATACTCGGTCTTCTCTTGAAGATATTACGAGTTTTATCAATAAAGTCTATGATAGTATTGACTCTCTTTCCCTACTCTAACGTGGTATCAGTCACTAAAACGAAGACTGAGATTTTGTTGTTCTTCCGCTCTACTGCTCAGTAATGTTGTGCCTGCAAATTGATTGCGAGTTCAGGTAATCCTTTATCTGTGTCTTGCTTATTGTTTAAGATTCGATTGATGTGATTTCTGATCTCTCGGTCATTTGCTTCTTGGATAATAGTCGAGTTCTTGACAGTTATATCGTCTAATTGTAAGAAAGTTTGCTCGTAAAGACTTATTGGTTACAAAGTAAACTAATAATATTTAGATATTTCTATGCTCTTAGTCTAGTTGTTCTTGAACTGTTCTATCAGTTTAGGAATGGTACAATGATTTGGTGTTTCTTGAGTTCTTGTTTTTTGTCCGGGTTACTCTTTCTTTGTTGCTCTCCATTTGTTTGTTATATTGCTCGTGAGACTTGTTAGTTTTGCTGTGACTCAGTTTGGGTTTTATAGTTTGCCTTTGGTTGAGTTCTGGTTTTCACTCTATTTGTTCGACTCTTTGTTTTTGAGGATCCTGCTTTTGCTTTTGTGTTTTTATTATGACTTCTGATACGAGTAATATATTTAGGAATGGTGGTTCTTCTACCAGTTGTAGTATATTTTCTGTTCAACAAATTCCAAAACAAGATATTATTAAGTTTACAAAAACTAACTTCATTCTCTGAAAGCAACAAGTCACGCTGGTCATTGAGGGGTATGGTCTAATAGGATTTTTAGAACCTGACACTTTAGTTCCACCTCAGTTTTTTGTTAGTTCATCAGGGTCTCATGAGGTGAATCGTGAGTTTTTGATGTATTATAAGCAGGATAAATTGTTAGTCTCTTGGCTTTTAACTATAGTAAGCACAAATATTTTGCCTCATCTCATAGGGTGCAACACTACTATTTTTATTTGAAATGTTATTAATAGAATGTTTGCATTTAGATCCACTGCGAAAACTTCAGCCTTGAGACACAGTTTGTACACACAGAAAAAATATGATTTATCTGTGAATGTCTATCTTGCAAAGATTAAAATGTTGTGAGATACTCTCAATAGTTCTGGGAGTGCCATTTCTGAACAAAAACAGGTCAGTGTCATTCTAACTGGATTGTCTATGGAGTTTAAATCTGTTATAGCTATAGAATCTAAGAAAACTCTGTCTTTGGATAAACTGACTGAAATGTTGCTTGATTGTGAAGATTGTCAGCATTTGTTTTTACTAAAAAATTTGCCTGCACATGCTAACTTGGCAGTTCGACAAGGGGAGAAGCTTGATTTTCTTATTGAGAAACAATCCTATCAAGAAGGTTTTCAAGAGAGTGATCAATTTTTAGCCCCACAAAATAATTAGCATACCACTCAGCCCTTTTCTAATGGGTCTAAAGGGGCTGAGGGTCCTTATCGAGAGAGATCATGGCAGAAATAACTCTAATCATTCTCAGTTTCAGTAATGTGATCATTTAGGACATACTGTTCAAAAATGTTATAGAAGGTTTGATCAGAACTTTACTGGGTTGTTATTGATAACAAAGATGATCATGGAAGCAGTTATTACTATAATAATGGGACAAATAGTGGGTTCTCTCAAAGATCGACTATCCTTTATCAGACTTAAACTCATTCAGTCAGTCCTACATCTTATAATGTTAGGCTTGGGTATTGTCTACAACCTCAAGCCTTAATTGTACATGCAGGGACTCCTAATACAAATATTCAGGTCATTGGTAATGCTGGTTTTATACCTTATTGTCAACAAATATCTTTTTTTGTAGGTCTTGTATGTCCTTCTGGAGCTGGACAATTATGTGTTCCTTCAGCTCCTATGGTTTTTGCCTCTGCCTCATTCGCAACACCACAAAATACTGTTGGGGCTTGGTATTCAGATTTTGGTGCTACGCACCATATTACAAATGATTTTTCTCATCTGCAATCTAATGTTGCCTATTCAGGTAAGAGTATGTTACTTATGGGAGATGGTAATGGTGTATCTATTTCGAGAATAGGTCGGACTATTGCTACTTCATCCAAATGTTTGCTCTTACAAGATTTGTTGTATGTTCTTTTCATTCAGAAAAATCTTTTATCAGTTTCAAAGTTTGTTAAAGATATTGATGTTGTTTTTGAGTTTTCATTTGATAGGTGTTATGTAAAGGATTCTCGGACTCTCAAGGTTCTACTTAAGGGGAAGCTTACACCTGATGGACTATACCTTTTGTCTCCTCCTTCTAGCATATAGATAACATTCCTTCTTCTGCTGTCTTTGCAGCCTCTAAGTCTTTAGATACCTTTGATGTGTGGCACATACGACTTGGACATCCCTCTAGTAGTGTTCTTAAGTCTGCTTTACATTCTTGTAATATTGATGTTCCTGATAATAAAATGTCAAGTTTTTGCATTGCTTATCTTTAAGGAAAGTCTCATAAGTTTCCATTTTCTTTGTCGTCGACTGAATATTCTCACCCCTTTAACTTAGTTGTTTCGGATTTGTGTAGACCAACTTCTGTATCATCATAAGGTTATACCTATATGTTTCTTTTATAGATGTTTGTACTAGGCACACTTGGGTTTACCTTTTAAAGAGGAAGTCTGACGTGGTTCAAAGTTTTATTAATTTTCTAAACTAGTTGAAGTACAATTTAGTCATAAAATAAAAGCTTTTCAGTCTGATGGTAGCACTGAATTTCAAGGGTTAAGGAACTTGTTTCTTACTAATGGGATTCAACACAGAATAACTTGTCCCTATACTTCTGAACAGAATGGGAAAACTAAAAGGAAGCATAGCCATATAGTGGAGATGAGACTCACATTGTTAGCTCAAGCTGGCTTACCTTTGTAATACTAGATTCATGTTTTTACAATCGCTTTATTTCTCATAAATAGGTTGTCTACACCAGGTCTTCAAGGAAAGTCTCCTTTTAAGCAGCTACACAGAAAGATACCTGATTATTCTTTTTTAAAAGTTTTTGGTTGTGCTTGCTATCCACACATACGACCTTTTAATAAGCATAAGTTAGATTTTCGATCCAAATAGTGTGTCTTTCTAGGGTATAGTTCTTCTCACAAAGGCTACAATTGTATGGATGAGACTAGAAAAATGATAGTTTCTCGCCATGTAGTTTTTGATGAGTTAACTTTTCCTTTTGATGTCCATAAAGACATGTCAGAAGTTAGTAAGGACAATCTCCAAGGGTTGCCTTTAGTCACCTTTGTGCCACACCAACAAGATAAGGTTCAAAAGTCCTCTATACACAAGGGATAATGTACAACAACATTAATTTTTTGCTCATGAAAGTGACATACCAATATTCTCTTCCAGACATGAGAATGTACAGAATGAGTGATTGATTTTCGTGCAAGTATACACATCGAACAAGTAATAAAGTGTGTGAGTGAGATTGTTCACACAAGGATAGGGTAGGTTATTTCAAAAATAGTTAACATAGACAAAAGATAAAATAATCCTTTGTATGAACATATGTTAAAGCAATTCTGTAATTGTCACCAAAATGCTTTAGCAAAATAAAAGTTTCACAAATGATCCTAGAGCAAAGTGAAGAGTGTCACCAAAATACAGTAGAATCAAACTGATAATGGAGTGATAGATAAAGTGCACAAACACAACACAGAGAAGATATTCAAGATTAAGATAGGCTAGGCTTGCTATGGTAATGACTTTACTGTTCTCCTGAAAACTTATTGTTCCATTGGTTTAATAAGTGCTCGACAAAGTTTACTAAAAATGCCTCCACTATCCCTAGTCAGAAGGCCTGACACTCGAAAATGCTAAGGTATTACCTCCCGTTCTCAACCCTAACACTTCTAATGTTGATAAAGTGCTACCCCTTTTAGTCGTTGAAACACTTCCTTATCCCTAAGGTGAGTTAGGATTCTGCTCCTACAATAACCCCATTGTTCAAGTTGGTCTAGCTTTGTTTATCCCTAGATCTAAGCTTCCCGAACCCCTTAGCTATGACTATCTCCCGAAACTCTTACAAACCAAGGTTTAGATGAAAAAGGTATCACCTTTCTTGAACAAAACACTAAAATAAACACCGGAAACAGTAAACATTCATTTAAACAAAATAAAAACCATCCACAACAAGCCCTAGCCATACTAAGTTAATTCATGGCTAGGTTAGGTAAACTATTCAACTTGCATCGTTTGAAATACATTTTCAACGGTAAGAAAAGAGGTAAAGCAAAGTGAAGATGAAAGAAGTCCCAAACGCATATGCCGTGAAGCTCTCCCTAGCTTGTCGCTCCTCCCGAAGACGTGCAAATCCCTTGCTCGAAGCTTTCCTACAATGGGTGCTTGGCTTGAGGTTGAAGACGAATGAAAGTGGCCTTCTTTCTTCTTCGTCGTGCTCTCTTAAAGTTTGCTCCTTTTTTTGGCTCTTTTAGCTACTGATTTTGCTCTTCTTTTGCTCTTTAACAACACGATTGTTGAAGGAGGCTTACCCTTGTATTTATAGGAGGGTTCTTAGGGTTTTGTGCCCTAACGGTGCAAGGGAATATTCTCTGACATTTTTTGCAGAAAATAGAAGCAAAATGCAGGTCTGCAGGTGCGGTGCAACGTCTGCAGAGGAGGTGCAACTGGCCTGGAAAACGCGTGAGGACAGTGGGCTGCAGGTATGTCCTTTCTTCCGTCCTATTTTGTCCGCCCACAATGCTACAGCAACTTTGAAGTCCGATCTAACACTTTAAAAATATGCTATAGCATCTCTTCCAATCTTTCAACTTTGCCCCAACAATCTGCACATTACCACCAAGAAAATATCCTTCCAAGTAGCATCTTTAAAAATAAAAGAGAAAAGAGAAAATAAAAATGAAAACCTAATCTAAATGCAAATTCACATGAAATGCAACTAAATGCAATGCAAATGAACTTGAAATCAAACAAAACCTTAAATAAAAGGGTATAAATTATACGCTTTTTAGAGCGTTAACACAACCCCAAACTTAAGATGTTGCTTGTCCTCAAGCAATGACATATAAAAATGCTATGGCATTACTTTCAATCTTTGACAGCAGTTTAAGCAGAACATCAATCCTCAGAATAAATATGCTGTAGCAATCTACATAATATTGAGAAGTTCAAGAACTTAAATTTAGACATGATGTTTTAAATGTGTGTGCGGGATTGTATCTAGCCTATGCTTAACAATTAGAAAAATTCTAAGTTCCATTATTCACTATACCCTAGTTCTTTAAAATTACTCTCATGCTATTATGTTTTTTTTAAACTGATTTGAAGGGTGTCAGCTTATCATAACTACTGTCCTTAACTCTAGGTGAGTATGGAGCAAACATCTCACCCCCGAGTCTGTAGGTAGAGTCATCCCGTGACAACTTTCATTCGCTCATATGCTATAGCATTATTTATTTATATTCAGAGTTAAGCTAACTATTGCATAGAGGAGCTTTCTTCTACAGTTTTATGCTAAAGCATTTATTCTTATCTTTTTTTTATTTTTTTATTTACTTATAGTAAAAAGGAGTTCTCTTTCTCTCTGAACTAAGGCATAGAGTTTAAGTTCTCTAGAAACTTTCTACCAATTAAACATAGAAATCATACAATCGTGTCAATTAAATTTTCAAAGCATCACATCCTAATTTAGTTCTATTATTTCTCAAAATTTTCTATCTTTCAGTTCAAAAGCATTAAACTTTTCATCATCGGAAATCATTTATTCTATCCTAAAACCTGTCTTAAATTGAATCTAATGCTATAGCAAATTTACATGTATGCAGAATGAAATGAAAATACTATAACAAAGACTTTGCTACCCCCCAAACTTGAGGTTAGCATTGTCCTCAATGCGACTATATGAAATGATATGCAAAAATAAAAAGAAAAAGAAAAGATGCTTACTTCTTTGCGGGCTTCGTTTTCCTTGTTGCCATGCGCTTAAGTCTTTTCGCAGTCTGCTCCGATGGCGATGGGTCAGTTTGAGTGATTTCATCTTCAGACTGGTCTTCTGGGTCCTCGTCCTCACGGACTGTTGCAACATCGGGGTTCTCTCCTTCTCCACACCAAATGAAGCGTGTCGTCCTACTCTAGGTGAATTAAGGATCGGCAGGAGGGACCTCCTCACTGCTCACTTGGATTGTGTTGGCCTAGAGGTGTGCGATTCATTGGAAGGTCCCTTGCCCTTTTCCTTAGTTGGTGCCAAAGGACTGGCCGAGACTTGGTGCAATGTTGTAGCAGATGCGGTAGGGGATTGTGTTGTTGTTGGTTTAGTATGGGTCTGTTGTTGTTCTGGCTGGGTTGTGCTATGATCGTGTACTAGTGAAGTTTGCTGCTGGTGTTGTTGCGGCGGCGAACTATGTTGAGTAGGAATTGGCTCGGGCACATTTTGGTGAAAGATATGAGCTGGGAAGTCGGGCAAGTTGTATCCACCATCAGGCAGTAAATCTCGAAGGTTCAACTGGAGAACCAAATCACTTTTCTAGACATAGTTCATGTATGTCATAAACTTGTCGTGTAGGTCTGCCAATTGCATTTGTATTTGCATCCCTTCTATAGTAGTAGGTAATGCGTTGAGATTTTTTGTGGCATTTTTCGGTTTTGCTAAATGCTCGCCAGATGTTAGAGAATTTTCTTCCATGCCCATCAACTTAGGAATCTTTTTCAAAGCAATTCCTTGCCTCCCCTTTACCTTATAGTCTTCATCATTCTCGAACACTCTGTTTCCTACAGAGTGTGGTGATTAGGTAAGGGAACACCAGGGGGTTTTGTTTCCTTTTTAGTGTAGCGTGGGCCTCTTCTAGAATAATCTTTCCCACGTTGATTTTCCGCTTTTTCAAGATTGAATCCAAGAGTTTTAACCGACCGAGATTCATCATTGCGGTGTGGCTAGTTGGCATTAAGTTCTGCTTTATGAAATGCATCCAAATCTTGCCCTCCGGCTTCAATGAAGTGCAGTCCACTATTGTGTTCGCCTTGTCCCACTCCGTTCTATCAATGCAGAGATTCTTCAGAAGAAAATCTGGGTTCTGCCCCAGCATGGGAGACAAAGTTCGAGTGCTCATCTTCGTTACTTACGCCATAGAACTCGTTAATGTGCTTGGCAGTAAAGGGGGTGGCATCTCCTCTAACATAGACTATTTGCTGCCCTGGCCTTATAAAGTGGGCGTAGAATTCTTTTACCAGTGACACATTTATGGGTTTTGCATCCTTCTTCGCGCCGAAGTGGCGAGCAAAGGTCTCCCACTTATGGTGCTTCACAATGGCCGCGACATGCTCTGCCAGTTATTGAAAGGTTGTTGTGTCATAGATGAAGCCCTTCTCTTGATGGACCGTTCTTCCTTTGATCTTTTGGAAACAGTCATTTGCCGTGTCATTCTCAAACTTGCGTATTTCAATGGGTCTCGTCTGGGTAGCAACCCAAGAAGAATTGGTTGTGTTCTTGCAATGTATCATTGTTGTATGGAGAAGAAGAAAGATGGTTACAATGGGGTTTTTTCTTGCTTGGAGAAGTTGTGGGAGGTTTTGGGAGAAATATGAGTTCTTTGGAGAGAGAGAATGGTTTGCTTGTATGGAGGAGGAGGACGGGTTATGTGACTTTTGGAGAGAGGGAAGTTAAAAAATAATGATGATGGTGTAAGAGATTGGACGGCTAGGGTTATGGGGAAGGTAAAAAGGAGTGATGGTGATTTGGATTAATAGTGAATGGGAGAGAGAAAAGAATTTTATAATTAATGAAAAAGTAAATAGGTGAAGAAGGGGGTTGAATTGTAACTAAACTCTTCTCATTCTCCTTGGAGTTCAACCGGCTACATTCTCAAGGGCCTATCTTCTTCATTCTTTTTGGCCCAAATTGAATAATTCCAAAAGTCTTTCCCTCTAAAACTCCAGTCGTACCGTCTATCCTCCTTTGCACACAATAATGCCTCTTCACATTGCGCGTCTGGTGATGCACAGCTCCTTGTGAGCGCACAGTAGTCTGAAATTGTACCTTCAATGACTATTAACTGAATGGGGACAAAAAAAATAAAAAAGTAACATAAAAATAAAGCTACCTACTGTTTATTCAAACTGAAATTAAAATGCTAAAGCAAATAAAAGTTAGGGATAGAAATGCTCAAGCATTTTGCAGACTATGGTTGTCCTTGTCACGCACAATCAGAGCTCCATTATAAAGCTTCAGCCTTTGACCTTTGACCTTGAAGATTCGATCTCCTTCGAGTGTTTTAATCTCCACAACACCATAAGGATAAATCTTATGTATCAAGAATGGTCATGACCATCTGGACTTTAACTTTCCTGGGAAAAGTTTGAGTCTCGAGTTGTAGAGTAACACTTGTTTTCCTTCTGAGAAATGCCGTAGCAAAATCTGTTTATCGTGCCACCTCTTTGTCTTTTCCTTGTAGATCCTAGCATTCTCGTAGGCATTGGATCGAAACTCGTCCATTTCATTTAGCTCCAAAAGTCGCTTTTCTCCAGCTAGCTTAAAATCTAAATTGAGCTTTTTAATGACTCAATAAGCTTTTTGCTCGAGCTCCACTAGGAGATGACATGTTTTCCCATAAACTAATTGGAATGGGGAAATCCCTAAAGGAGTCTTGTACGTTGTCCTATATGCCCATAAAGCTTCATCTAGCTTTGGATACCAGTCTTTCCTCTTTGTGTTGACTGTCTTCTCTAATATTTGCTTGATTTCTCTATTGGAGATTTCAGCTTGGCCATTAGTCCGCGGGTGATATGCTATAGCAATTTTGTGTCTGACTCAATAACGTTGCAATGCTTAGCAATGAGCTTGTTATCGAAGTGGGTTTCTTCATCACTGATTATGGCTCTAAGGACTCCAAATCCAGTGGAGATGTTCTTGTGCAGGAACTTCAAAATTGTATTTGAGTCATTGCGGGGTGTAGCAACTGCTTCAACCCATTTACTTACATAGTCCACTGCTAGCAAGATATATAAATCACCATAGGATGATGGAAAGGGTCCCATGAAATCAATTCCCCACACATCGAAAAGCTCGATTTCAAGAATATTTTGCAACGACATTTCATTCCTCCTTGAGATGTTACCGGTTCTTTGACATCTATCACATGTCTTATAAAATGCTTGAGCATCCTTGAAGAGTGAGGGCCAGTAGAATCCACATTGAAAGCCTTTGCAGCAGTCATTGATCCACCAAAATGCCCACTACACGATGCTGCATGGCAATGGAATAGAATATCTTTTTGCTCTTCTTCCGACACACATCGTCGAAGCAATTGGTTAGCACATTGCTTGAACAAATATGGCTCATCCCAATAGAAAAATTTTGCATCATGCTTAAACTTCTTTTGACCCTGGCTAGATAAATCAGGAGACAAAATACCACTAACAAGAAAATTAACTATATGCATACCAAGGTAATGTTGTATCATATAAAATTTTCTCATCCGGGAAATTTTCTTCGATTTCAAATTCCTCTCCTAAATTTTATGGATTTTCTAGCCTAGATAGATGGTCTACAACTTGATTTTCAGTTCATTTTCTATCCTTTATTTCAATATCAAATTCTTGTAGCAAAAGTATCCACCTAATAAGTTTAGGCTTAGCATCTTTCTTAGTCACTAGGTATTTGATGGCAGAATGATCTGTGTGCACTATCACCATAGTTCCTATAAGATATGCTCTAAACTTATCAAAGGCAAATACTACAGCAAGTAACTCTTTCTTAGTGGTAGTGTAATTAATTTGTGCATCATTTAGAGTTCTACTTGCATAGTAAATAACATGGAAGAGTTTACCTCGCCTTTGACCTAGTGATACGCCCACTGCGTAGTCACTTGCATCACACATCAATTCGAATGGTTCAATCCAATCGGGTGGTATCACTATTGGAGTTAAAGTAAGTCTCCTCTTCAATTCCTCAAAAGCGTTATGGCAATTTTCATTGAACACAAAGGGTTGATTTTGTTGTAGCAAATTGCAGAGTGGTTTAGAGATCTTCGAGAAGTCCTTGATGAACCTCCTGTAGAAGCCAGCATGTCCCAAAAAGCTTCTAATTCCTTTTACGGTTGTTAGAGGTGGTAGATTCTCTATAAACTCAAATTTTGCTTTGTCAACTTCAATTCCTTTGCTTGAAATTTTGTGCCCTAAAACCTTACCTTCGGTTACCATAAAATTGCACTTTTCCCAATTAAGTACAAGGTCGGCTTCTTCACAGTGTTTCAATACTTTGGCTAGGTTACCTAGGCATTTTTCAAATGTTTCTCCGGACACAGAAAAATTATCCATAAATACCTCCAAAAATTCTTCAACCATGTCTGAAAAAATTGCTAACATGCAACGTTGAAAAGTTGCTAGAGCATTACATAACCCGAATGACATTCTTCGAAAAGCATAAGTCCCATAAGGGCAGGTGAAGGTTGTCTTCTCCTGGTATTCTAGTGTTATAGCAATTTGTTTGTACCCAGAATAGCCATCGAGGAAGCAATAATAAGCTTTTTCTGCCAATCGATCTAGCATTTGATCGATAAAAGGAAGGGGGAAATGGTCTTTCTTTGTTGCTTTGTTCAGCTTCCTATAATCCACACAAATGCGTCAGCCTGTGACTGTTCTTGTCGGGAGCAACTCGTTGTCCTCATTTGTGATTACTGTTGTGCCTCCCTTCTTAGGAACATAATGCACCGGGCTCACCCATGAACTGTCAGAAATTGGGTATATGATTCCTGCATCCAACCACTTGATAATCTCCGTCATCACTACCTTCTTTATCGCTGGGTTTAGTTTTCTTTGGGGCTCAACAGAATTGTTGTGGCATTCTTCTAGCAAGATCTTGTGCATGCAGATCGTAGGACTGATGCCCTTCAAATCGGCCATGGTCCACCCTAGAGCTTTCTTATATTGAGATAATAAATTCACAAGACTAAGCTCTTGGTTAGGATCTAATCTAGAAGAAATAATCATAGGCAAAGTATTATGAGATCCTAAATAAACATATTTTAAATGTGGTGGTAGTGGTTTTAATTCTAGATATGGTGCATGTAATAATGATTGTTTAGGAGAAATAAATTCAGAGAAATCAATTGATTCGAAGTTCATACCTGGTCCTGGCTTGTAGTAGCCAATTTGTTGTAGCTCTAGATGAGCTTCTTCTTCTTCTTCATCATGCTCCTCCAGTAGTTTCGCAAAGTCCTTCATCTACGGAGAATTGTCACAACAAAAATCATCATTCTCTTTAGTTGCTACAGCATTTATCCCAGCTATACATTGACATTCTTCATTCTCATCCATATACTTGAGAGTGTTGAAGATATTGATAGTCATGGACTGGTCTGCTACTCACATTGTGAAGTCCCCCTTTTCACAGTCGATGAGAATTCGACCGGTAGCCAGAAATGGTTGTCCCAATATGATGGGTGCTTTGTAGTCCACTTCACAATCCATAATCAGAAAATCCACCAGGAACACAAACTTACCTACTTTTACTATCACATCTTCCACTTTGCCTTCTGCCGGACATGAGAATGGTCCGCCAATTGTAAGATGACAGTTGTAGGTCGTGTACTCCCTATACCAAGTTTCTTAAATATTGTCTTGGGCATCAGATTCACAATCGAACCGAGGTCGCATAGTGCTCTGCCCACAAAAATGTCTCCTATCGAGCATGGAATGATGAAGCTGTCAGGATCTTGCCTTTTCATGGGAAGCTCAGTCCTTCCAGAATAAAACTTAGATGTTATAGCAACTGTTTCAAAATTCTCATCTTTTCTTTTCTTTGTAACAATATCTTTCAAAAACTTTGCATATGAGGGCATTTGATCAATAGCATATAAAAATGAAATATTTATACGAAATTGGTCCAGAATACTTACAAATTTTTGAAATTGGAGATCCTCTTTGTGTTGCTTTAATCGCTGAGGGAATGGTGGGGGAGTCTTACGTCCTCCAAAGGTTGCGCTGGTACTACTTCTTTTGCTGCAGCATTTGCAAGCTTCTCCCTAAATGCCTCAGTATTTAATTTTTCTCTAGTTTCTTCTTGAGCTGATTTTTCTTCTTGATGTTCAGCTTCTTTTTGCTCTTGAATGGGGGTTTCTTCTTTTTCCTTTCTTTTGAACTGTTCCCCCGTGCTGATTTGTCTTCCACTCCTCAAGGTCAGTGCATTGCATTGCTCTTTGCCATTATTTTTAGTGACTTCAGTATCACTAGGCAGATTACTTCTTGGTCTCGCTTGTAATGCTTCAGCAATTTAACCCACTTGAGTCTCCAGCGATCTCAGCGAAGAGCTGTGACTTTGCAGCAGTGCTCCTTGGGTCTGCAACAGATTGCCTTGATTAGAGATAGTTGTGGAATGCTCCTGCAATAATGCTTTCGTTGACGTCATGAACTCCTTGGTCGAAGTCATCAATTCTTGAAGTGAAGCTTCCAAAGAATTGTTATGACTTTGGTGATGAACTGTTCCCTTGTTCTCATTTTGCCATGGCATATTTCCTTTAAAGACATAGACTCCTTGTTGTGTTTCCATGGGTTGCTGCCTAACCGAGCTACTAGCTTGATTTTGTCCTTGATTACCCCACGAAAAATTAGGATGTTGTCTCCACCTTGGGTTGTATGTGTTGGAGTAGGGGTTGTTGGAATTTTTGTTGAAATTTCCAACGTAGTGAGCAGACTCTAGATGAGTTGGGTAGTCTTTACCAAAATGGTTTCCACTACAATGCACACAACTTAATGTCTTAGCATCTCGTACTTCACTAGGCTGTTGAAGATTCTTTAACTATTTGTGATAGCAGAAAGTTGTGCTAAAATAGAATCGTTTACGTTGAGCTCCAGCTTTCCTTGAGTTCTTCATCCTGTCCCAAGTCTTGTAGTTGGAAACTGATAATCATTGTTGGCTATTTTATCCAAAATATCAAATGCTTCTTCAGGCGACTTGTCCAGCAGTGTCCCATTTGCTGAAGCATCTAACATCATACTTGTGGGTACATTGACTCCATTATAAAACATCACGATTTGAGTCCAGTCTTGAAAACCGTGCTTTATACACCTTCTCAGCAAGCTTTTATACTGATCCCAACACTTATGCATCGACTTGTCATCCCCTTTTCGGAAGGATGCTATCTCATTTTGCAATTGGGTGTTCATGTTGGGTGGATTGTACCTTGCCAAAAAGCTTTTGCACAAAGCTATCCATGATTCCATCGAACCGGCTGGAATACCATTGAACCACTCTCTAGCTCGGTCTCTCGAAGAGTATGGAAATAGCTTGAGCTTCAACACATCCTCGTGCACTCCTTATTGGCGAAACGAATCACAAACCTCCAAGAAAGCACGGATATGTTGTCGAGCATCCTCTTGCGGAGATCCTCCAAATTGTCCGATCGAAAGCATATTAAACATCACAGGTTTGAGCTCGAAGTGTGCTACTTGTATATCATGTGTCACTATCCCAGAATTTAAGTCATCCAAGATCGGTGTAAGGTGATCTCGAATTGCCCTTGGTCTAGCTTCAGCATTTACTGCAGCATTTTGATTCTAAAAACCCTGAGCAGACAACATTGTTTTTCTTTGCTCTCGCCTTCTTTGTCTAAAGTACCTCTCGATTTCCGGGATAAATGGTTCGAGAGATTCTCGAGGATTCACTCTGGGCATCCACTAACTAAAAATCTATAAAGAAAAACAAAGATTAAACAAAAACAAAAGACTCAAAACACAAAACTAAAATAAAAAGATAGAAAATATGAAAACTATGATTGAAATTGCTTATTGCCTCAATCCCCGGCAACGGCACCAAAAACTTGTTGCGATACTTAAAGACTTGTTTAAGTGCTAATGTGTGATTGATTTGCGTGCAAGTATACACATCGAACAAGTAATAAAGTGTATGAGTGAGATCGTTCCTACGATGATTGGGTAGGTTATTTCAAAAATAGTTAACATACACAAAAAATAAAATAACCCTTTTTATGAACATATGCTAAAGCACTTATGAAATTGTCACCAAAATGCTTTAGCAAAATAAAAGTTTCACTAATGATGCTGGAGCAAAATAAAGAGTGCCACCAAAATACAGTAGAATCAAACGTATAATGGAGTGATAGATAAAGTGTACAAATACAACACAGAGAAGATATTCAAGATTAAGATAGGTTAGGTTTGCTATGGTAATGACTTTACTGTTCTCCTGAAAACTTACTGTTCCACTGGTTTAATAAGTGTTCGATAGAGTTTACTAAAAATTCCTCCATTATCCCTAGTCAGAAGGCCTAAGACTCGAAAATGCTAAGGCAATACCTCCCGGTCTCAACCCTAACACTTCTAATGTTGATAAAGTGCTACCCCTTTTAGTCGTTGAAACTCTTCCTTATCCCTAAGGTGAGTTAGGATTTTGCTCCCGCAATAACCCCATTGTTCAAGTTGGTCTAGCTTTTTCTATCCCTAGATCTAAGCTTCCCGAACCCCTTAGCTATGGCTATCTCCCAATACTCCTACAAACCAAGGTTTAGATGAAAAAAGGTGTTAGCTTTCTTGAACAAAACACTAAAATAAACATCGGAAACAGTAAACATTCATTTAAACAAAATAAAAATCATCCACAACAAGCCTTAGACATATTAAGTTAGTTCATGGCTAGGTTAGGTAAACTATTCAACTTGCATCGTTTGAAATACATTTTCAACGGTAAGAAAAGAGGTAAAGCAAAGTGAAGAGGAAGGAATTCCTAAACGCATATGCCATGAAGCTCTTCCTAGCTTGTCGCTCCTCCCGAAGATTTGCAAATCCCTTGCTCGAAGCTATCCTACAATGGGTGCTTGGCTTGAGGTTGAAGACGAAGGAAAAGGGCCTCCTTTCTTCTTTCTTCTTCCTCGTGCTCTCTTAAAGTTTGCTCCTTTTTGTGGCTCTCTTAGCTACTGATTTTACTCTTCTCTTGCTCTTTAATAGCACGATTGTTGAAGGAGGCTCACCCTTGTATTTGTAGGAGGGTTCTTAGGGTTTTATGCCCTAACGGTGCAAGGGAATATTCCCTGATATTTTTTACAGAAAATGACAGCAAAATGCAGGTCTGCAGGTGCGGTGCAACGTCTGTAGAGGAGGTACAACTGGCCTGGAAAACGCGTGAGGATAGTGGGCTGCAGGTATGTCCGCCCATAATGCTACAGTAACTTTGAAGTCCGATCCAACACGTTAAAAATATATTATGGCATCTCTTCCAATCTTTCAACTTTGCCCCAACAATCTGCACATTACCACCAAGAAAATACCCTTCCAAGCAGCATCTTTAAAAATAAAAGAAAAAAGAGAAAATAAAAATAAAAACATAATCTAAATGCAAATGCACATGAAATCAAACAAAACCTTAAGTAAAAGGGTATAAATTATACGCTTTTTAGAGCGTTAACAAGTGTTTAGCCCTATGGTCAAGCCTGTTATTGTTAGAGTGATTTTTTCTCTTGCGGTTACTAAAGGTTGGATTATGAGGCAAATTGACATCAATAATACCTTTTTGAATGGAGACTTAGTTGAAGAGGTTTATATGACCCAACCTCCTGACTATGAGCAAAGATCTTTCCATTCTTCTCTAGTTTACAAGCTTAATAAGGTATTGTATGGTTTAAAGCAAGCACCACGGGCTTGGTTTGAAAAGTTGAAAGAATACTTTATATCCATGTTAAGTGTTAAATTGTGCTATTATATTACTCTTTTTACTTATATTTGTTGTTATACTTAAGCATTTAATTAGTTGCATTTTAATTATTTTCATGCATTTTTATTTTATTTCATTAGTTGTCACCTTATATTTTTAATTGGTTGATTTTTGGTGGAAAAGATACTACTGTGGTTTGTTTATATATTTTGCAGGAAGAAATCCTTGATGAAGAGCTATCCATGGAAAGAAATAATGAAGAATAAGGTCAAAGAAAAGAAGTATGGAAAGCTTGGATGATTGGAACAAAGAAGGAAACAAATGATTTGAATAAAATATAAATTGGATATATTCTTTCAAAGTAATTTCCAATTATATTTTATTCTAATATCCATGTTTGACCGATTCCACTCCATATATGGAGTATGTCGTCCACATCAATAGAGGGGGAGGCTGGATAGAGATAGAGAGTGAATCAAGTGATAGTTGTTTCTTCATCTTTATTTTGTCTTATTCGAGTGATGAGAGGAATGTTTGTTGAATACTTTTGCCAAGCCATGAACTAATTCTAAGTTGGCTTGGGTTATTCTATGTTATAGATTGATTTGGTTTGAATTTTTATCTAAGTGTATGAGTGTTCTTAATTAAGGTTTGTCTATTCTTGGTACTTAAACTGTTTGCGGGAAAATTGGGAAAGGACCTCGATAAACGACTTATTTATCCAGATTTGGGAGAATTGGATTCACGAAACGAATAGGCATGGTTCGATCCAAGTGAGAAAGAACTAATCCGGCTTAGGGATAAGTGTAGGATTTCAACGGCTAACAGAAGCAACGCTTGCCAAAGCAATGTTTTGTCGAACCTTAAGGATAGTTGCTCAACTTGCCCGAGCAATTCCCTCAGTGCAATTACCCAAGTAGTCGCGAACTGACAACTCAAAGAAATGACTAGGCCATATCCGGCTAAGCCCAATTGCCGGAACGGGTTGAGTGATGCGAGCACCCACTTACGAAGAAGAATTCATTCAACAGTCATTCATAATTTGGAATAACCCAGCCTCATTTCTCTTATCGATTATCTCAATCATTTTACTTGCTTATTTATTATTTAATTTTATTTTAAATCGATTCTCTAAACAACTTGTGTTTTTTATTTCAGTGCAAGAAATTAGATTCTAAAAGGCGCACCAATCCCTGTGGATACGATACTTTTTATACTATAACTTGAACGTGTACACTTGCACGCAATCGCGACATACTATTTACACGCAACAATCCACAGGTTTTCTCCTAGCAAAATCTGATGCTTCTCTTTTTACTAAGAAAGATAAGTCATGTTTAGTGTATTTACTTCTGTACGTTGATGACATTATCATCACTGGTGATAATAATGAAGAAGTGCAATGTGTCATTGATGAGTTAAATCAGGTTTTCTCTCTAAAAGATATGAGACCTTTGTCTTATTTCTAGGTCTTGAGATACATTATGTTCCCACTGGTATAATAGTTAGTCAAAAAATTATGTGTTAGAGTTGTTAGATAAAATGTGGATTTAATGATGTTAAAAGTCTTCCAACTCCTATGACTACTACTTGCAAGCTTTTTTCTAACAATGGCAGTCTAATTGATAATGTTTCTGAGTACCGAAGTATTGTTAAGGCTCTTGAGTATATAGTCATAACCAGACCTGAGATAGCTTTTGTTGTTAATAGAGTTTGTCAATTCATGCAAAATCCTCTTGATGTGCATTTTCTAGCTGTTAAGAGAATTTTAAGATATCTTCAGGGGACAATTGATTTTATTCTATATTTTTCTCCTCACTCTTTCTGGCTATGCTGATGATGCTAATTGGAGTTCTGACTCTGATGATCGAAAGTCCACTTCTGGATATTGTATATATTTTTGTGGTAATCCTATTTCATGGAGTTCTCGTAAGCAACAAATTGTTGTTAGGTCTACAACAGAAGTTGAATACAAGAGTGTTTCTTGTACTACTACTGAGCTGATTTGGTTGCAGTCTTTGTTGCATGAGTTGTATGTTCTTTTGGAAGGGGTTCCACTCTATGGTGCGACAAGACGAGTGTTGTTGTTGTTTCTTCCAATCTAGTTCAACATTCCAAGTTCAAGCACGTGAAAATTGAACTTTTTTTGTCAGAGAACAAGTTGCTACTGGTAAGTTGAATGTCCACGAAGTTCTTGCGTATGAACAAGTAGTTGATATTATGACCAAACCTCTATCTGCTCCTGCTTTTCTTCGCCATAGACCAAGCTTATTGTCGTTTCTGGTTTCGAGTTTTCACAAAGAATGCAAGGATGTCAAGTTTGATGCTTCTTGGAAGTTTTCCTCTGTGCAGATGATCTCTCTATATCCTTTGCTATATTCGTGTTTTTCTGTTTGTTGTAATCTGCATATGATTTATTTTTTGTTTTGTTTGTTTGTTTTGCAGGTTTTCACAAGTTTCTTGTAGGGTGAATGAGCAATGTTAGTCTTGCACCTCTGGTTTGATAGTTGAGATAAGTGAGGAGTCTGTTAGGAGGTTGTTAGATGGACTCTTAACTAACTCATTGCTCTTAGGCTTGTATATAATACACAATCTTCTCTTAAAGATATTACGGGTTTTATCAATAAAGTCTATGAGAGTACTGACTTTCTTTCCCTACTCTAACATAAACTCTTATATTATAAATAGTAAACTGAATCTTTAACTTTTAAAATCGATATATTTATAGAAATAAAATATTTTTTACTGTCAAAGCATGCTATAATTACCTTATCCATAGCGCCTAAAGAATTTTCTTAGTACCCTTATATATATCATTTCAATAAAACGAAATATAGAGAAGAATCTTGGATGAGGATTGAAAATCTCACTAATTTGGAGTAGCTGTTAGTATCAGAAAATCAACTATACGGTCCTATTCTATCTGATGTGGGTAGGCTTAAGAAGCTACAGTTATTGTCTGCTGGCAGGAACTTTGTCTCTGAAACTAGTCGTTATTCTATTGGAAATTTAACAAACCAAACTTGATTTAGGTATCAACAATTTTCGCGGAAACATTCTTTGAAGTCTAGATAAATAACAAGATTCTATTCTAATAGATCTTACAAGATGTGTCCATGCCTATCCTACGAGGGTGGATCTACCATTGATAATAGATTGTTTTTCAGGTCAAAAATGTTTTTCATTTTATTTTGAAAAGTGTTTTTTAAAAACCTGAAATTTCTAGTTTTTAAAAGCACTTTAAAAAAAATATTTATCTTCATTTATATTATCAATCATTTAAAAAAACACTTTACAAATAAAATAATTGAATTCAAATATCTTAAAATAAATATTATATGTTTTCCTACTTGAATTCATGTGTTTTAGAGTTAAGAGTTTGTCTTTGTTATCAAACTAATTCTAAAGATCGTATTATACGTTATAACAACGTCGATACGATCGACACAACATTTAAAAATAAATAATTAAAAACCCTTGAAATTTTAAAAATAATTAATTAAAATTTTAAATTATTTTTACATTCGATTAAATCTTTAAATTTTAAATTCTCATCCATGTATCCTTTTAACTAAAATATCCGTTAGTCCCATTAAAAATATGATTTGACACATTAAAAATGCCACGATATTTCATTTATATCTTCCACAAGATGCTGACATGGCACTAAAATCATTTAATATAAACCCAGTAATCCGAGAAATTATATCATGGGTCAATTCCACCATGTCATCCATGGGACCGACCAATAAAAACTAGCCACCTTATTATTTTTTAATTTTTCAAGTGAAAAATCACTTGGAAAAAAATATAACATGGAAAGATGGGTAGTTTTTATTGGTTGGTCCTATGGACACGTGGTGGGACTGACCCATGATATAATTTTTCCATTAATCCAATCATTTCTTTTTTTTTTCTAAATCAGATTCGTCCTTCTATTCCTTTATGAGTAGGGATGATAAAAATACTCGTTCCCGATCTGATTCAGTGTGTCTCAACTCGATCCGGTCAGTTTTTTCTCTTTAAATTTTGGAGATCAGAGCGGGGCTTAAAAATCATTGAGTCGGGTCGGGTTTCAGTATTTGTTTGAAATTCTCCGTCCTGCCCCGCCCCAGTATATTTTTATATATTTATATATTTTATTATATTTATAAGAAAATATCATTATACATAAACACTTTTATGGGTTTTAAGTTTTTTTTACTTTTGAAATTTGTTCTTATAATAAAAAATTATTAGATGTTGTTCAAGTTTTAATATATTAGATTCTATCAGTCAATGATTCAAGTTTTTTTCTCTTTTAAATATATAATTTAACATGTGAATAAGTTAAATTATATTTTATTTTTACATAAATTTAAAGTTACTTAAAAACCATAATTTATGATTGTGACGAAGGATTGATCAAATCTAACTTTTATTGTTGAAAAATATTTTTTTAAAATTTTTCGGTCGAGTCAGATTTAAAAAATAATATATCGGAACGGGACGGAATGGGTAAATTAATTTTTAAACCCGGATCAGGTCGGAGTCTGATTTAAGAGTTACTAAATTGGGTCGGGGTTAGGGCGGTCTAAAACTCGGCCCACCCCACCCCGTTGCATCCCTATCTATGAGTCAACGTGGGGTTAGTTAAAAAATAAATTTATTGTTTCATCTATTTGAAAAAAAATTTCTGTGTAATCTCATTTAAATATTACGATTTAGGTTTAAATCGAATGTTTTTAATAATTGTAGCATGTGAACTATCCATTTATGGGATAAAAATTATTTCCAGAAAAATACCATTTTAGTACTCAAACTTTTCAAAAAATTTCATATTGCCACCAAACTTTCATTTTATTCATTTTGGTCACTTCACTTTGCACATCAAACTTTCAATCTTATCATTTCAGTCACTGACCAAACTTTGAGATATTACAAGATTATTATACTACATATTTAGTCCGATAATCACTCTTAAAACTACATATTTAATACCCTAACTATATCAGTGGAAAACACTTGGCCTCGTCAATAATCACTCTATGAATTTACTTTCCTTTCATCTCTCCGATTAAAGGAGTATTTTTTTTAGCAAACATATTTAGTCGGTTAGTCAAGCTATTTATCTTTTTTTTCCTTATTTCTATTAGGTCATAAGTTCTAGTCTTACTACAAGCTCTTTTTCCTCGCTCTAGAGTCCTCTTTCCTTTTCCCTCTAATTAGGATTAAGATTAGATAGGATTTATAAAAAAAAAATCTCATATTTTACTCTATTTTTGTATTGAGCTAATTTTAATAAAATTTTAAGATTACATTCGATCCTTAAATATAATCTTTGTTTGCTCTTCATCTTCACCTCACACTGGTCTTGGGCCGTTTATTTTCTCCAGTAACATGTCGTGATTCTTACACTCTCGTTATAAGAATAAAAGTGAAAATAAACTCACACATACTCTATATAGGATATAATTAATATTTCAAATGTTAACTTTATCATTAAACTATAATTTTGTCGATATATTTTAATTTATTTTTAATTTAAATGATCAAGATTAATTTCTTTTCTAAACCATAAATGATCAGACCAAAATTTGTCAAATAAAATTGATAAAACCATAGCTCTATATATTGGATATACACATTTTTTTTCCAATTCTTTCTATACAATGAATTTTGGGCATAATATGTACTTCAATGTTAGCTTTCTTCAACCTTGAAAATCCCCCATTGCTTTATCAAAATGATTTTTGAAAAAGTAACCATTTCCTCATTACTCTGGAAAAAAAATTGATTATGTGCTTTCAAATAGTTAATTTGAATTCGGGTTGAATTTTAATTTTAAATATTAAACTCGATTTGAGATAAAAATAGAGTTGTTATATCTCAACAACCATGCTCTTTTATCTAGAAAATTAACGAGTTAGAATCTATGTTCAAGTATTTGTTTCGAGCTCAAGTTTGACTGACTTATATGTTATGATATTTTAATTTGGTTTCCTCATTTCAATTTAGGAATAACTACATATTTAGTATCTTATTTTTATTCGTTTTTTATTTTGATATCCTGCTTAGTTTTTAGTAAAATGGTACTTAATGTTACATTTTATTTTTATTTTGGTACCCCACCATTAAAATATCAATGATAAACTAACTAGAAAAGAAAAAATCACGCGTGATAAGTTGAAACATTTTTTTCTATACTCATAAAATTAACTCGATTTTTTTCTACAACCATCGTATTAAAATAATATTCCTTTGAATGTATCAACATTTTGCGATGAATAATTATTGATGATGATAAAGAAGTTCTTACAATCGAGTTATATTTAGGAATTAAAATTTTAATTTAATATTTCAGGGTTTATAGTTTAAATTAAAATTTAGGATCACAACAATTAAATCATACTGTTTTTGGAGGTTATCGTAATCATCTTTAAAATTATAGTTATTTTTTTAAATAACATCGACATCCGCACCATATTTTAATACTTTAACATTGCTTTTAAGAAATATCATAAAAATATTATGAAAAAAAGATTTTACAAAATATTTTTAGATCGATATTTGGTATTACTGTTAAAAAAATATTTTTAAATAAATAAAATATCTCTGTCAATTATTATTTTTTAAAAATATAAAAAATATGATATAAATAAAGATAAATAAATAATTTTGTTTAAGAATATTTAAAAAATAGTTTTTTAAAAAAAATACTATTTAAATCAAATTAAAAAGCACTTTGAAACTAAATTGTTACTTATATTTTATATTACTTTTAGTTTTAAAATTACTTTTAATTCTGAAATATTTTTTAAAAGCATTAAAGAATAGATCGGGCTTCAATTACCTTGATCAAACCTTGTTCTTCGAGCTGCTAGTCGGATATGGTTTTCATTCCTTTGAAGGAGTGCATAAACTTGATCCGACTCAAACACCAACGGTCCAGAACACCCAACCTTTAACTGCCGATTGAAATGTTCATCAATGTCAAAATTTGAGGAAAAAATTATGATGAATTACAGGTTGTGGAAACTGATTCTCACCTTGTTTTTGTGTTTAGTCGTCACGTCTTCATGAGGGAATTCATCAATGGCGTCAAAGAAATCTGGCTTGACACCTTCAGAAACATCTTGATTCTCTTGGTTTGATGAATTAAAGATGTTTTCTGCATTTTTGAAGATGAAGATCGATGAATCTGGGATACTTATTTCGCTGATCGAACTCGGTTGATTGTAAGAAAGCGTAGATTTCGATTCTTTTTGCTTCTTCGTCCATGCAAAGCTGTTGGATCCTGTCACCGGCGGCGGAATCGTGAAAACATCGCTGCGAAACACCGTTGTCACTTGCGACATCTCCGATCTTGTATCCAACGGTGGATTCAGACCTTTGGGTTTCGGATTATTTGCAGTAACTCCGTTGTTTGTGCCGACGAATTGAGCATTGTCCAGCCGTTCCTGCATGTACAGAATATGGAAAATACATGCTCATTAGGTGTTTGCGTTAATGCCTGAGTGAGAAAATTGCAGTTTTGGGAGTTGCAGAGACCTCTTTCTCCACTGTTTTATTGAAAGTGTTAGCTTCGTGCAATGATTTACGATGTCGTCTTGCCTTGTTCTTTACTCTTGGATCTCTGTTTTTAGCTCCAAACTTCTTCCTGAAATTTTGATGAACAATGAAATATATGAGCCATGTTACTCGGATTCAGGTAAGAATGTCGCGAATATTTTGAAGAGAAAATGAGTCGGAACAACACAACATTCGAGCTAACATGGCATCCGAGAAGTTCACCTTTGTATGTCATCTCGTTGTTTGGCATCGATTTCTTTGTTAGGCGAGTACTTAGGCATGCTTGAAGGGTCGCAGGGGTAGTGCTCTGTGTGGAAATACTGAAAACAATTGGGAAGTGAACAGATCATGAATCTTGAATATAGACCGTAAACGGATAAGAAGTGAAAGTGGAATCCATTAATAGCGGCGGGTCATTCGTGTTTTTTCTTTACCTCTGATTCGAGGGCAGAAGATGCAGTCCCACGCTTGTGGGGTTCGATGGAAAGAAGAGTTTCCAACAAGTTCAATGCGGTTTCCGGGATTTCTTCGCACCTTTGTCGGAGACAACTCTCGTAAGGATGTTGGGGCTTAAACGTTGTGGAATGAGGAAGCTTGAGCTTTTTCCAATACTCTTCTGGTGGCGACCCGCAGAGTTTGAAGATTTTATGGAGTTGTTCAACCTGCCAAAATCATAATTGGAGTGAGTGTCGGATTACAAGTATATATTCGACACGGTCATTTTCATTTTCTCTTAAAAGTCACCTCGGTTCTGCCTTTCAGAATAGGTTTGCCCATGAGAACTTCAGCAAAAACACAGCCAACACTCCATAGATCCACTGAGACATCGTAACTCGTTGATCCCATCAAAAGCTCGGGAGGGCGATACCAGAGAGTGACGACTCGGCTTGTTAACTGATGCTTGTTCTTCGAGGTTAAGATGTTTGCCAATCCGAAATCCCCCAACTTCAAAACTCCTTCGTTACTGACCAAAATGTTGGATGATTTAATGTCTCTGTGCATTACACCTTGCAAGATGGCAATGCTCAAGCCCCATTAATAGGTGCTTCATATAGCACTTCACCTACACAATCAAGGGAAATCCAAACTGAACTTCGTAAACATTCGAGATATCATCTGATCATATTCCCATACTCATGTCGGGGTATCATAGGTTGCAGAAGCAAACCTGAGCTTCACTCAACTCGATATCGGGACAAGATGATAGACCAGCAAGATCATGCTCCATGTACTCAAACACAAGGTAAATAGAGCTTGAAAACCTTGATGTGATCACCCCTTCCAATTTCATGATATTCGGATGGTTCAGCCTGCGTAGTATTGTTATTTCTCGAGCCATAAATCGAATGCTTTCAGGTTGAAAGTTGTCGAACCGCACCTTCTTCAACGCAACCATCCTCCCTGTTTCGACCTCGCGTGCTCTGAACACGCTACTGTATGTGCCTTGTCCGATCTGCAAAATACAAAGATAAGCAAATGAGCTACATTGAAGGAGAAATGAAAGATGAAATTGCAGTTTGACACATCTGCAACCCTCATTCATCAACCATTCAATCTTATTGTATCTGGAGATGGACTTTAATCTAACAGGTTTGAGATTCGAATTCGAAACCTTGTCCAGTTTCTCAAAAGCATCAGCCTGCAAAGGAACCCAACCATGAACAGCTTCACCCGCGGCAGAGCTAAGCCAAGATGGCCAACCGGCTGCAACATGTTCAGCCTCCACAAACCTCTGAGAGAAGCCCAGTTTGAAGCTTAAAGAGCCCGTCTTCCTCCCGGAAATCTCACTCTTTGTTTTCTTCAACTCCCGGTTCTTGGTCTGGTTAACACTCCTACCATTTCCATCCAACTTCTCATCATCTCTGTTATCAACCTCGACCCTCACGGATTGTCGTTTCGGTTGTCGTTTCGATGAGAAAGAAAATGTGAGGCAATGACAGTTTTGGCCGAGAGGGGAGGCCACCACCCTTCCACCACCATGTTTGGAGTTAATGCAACCCATTGTTGTTCAGCTGGAGAGGCCAAGATTGACCCAGATCAGGAAACACAGGTCTGGGTCAAAAATGGCCAATCGTCGCCTCATCAGAACCAAAGCTGAAGCATTTTAAGCTGTGGAAAGATGGGCATAAGAAGGAGAAATGGGAGAACAAGACAACAACATGGTTACCAGGAAGAATGACAAACAGGTGGATTATGTTGGCGAGATCAGCGGAGGGGATGTAAGAAATAGCGAAGTGGAGAGATTCGTGGGTCCACAATAGAATTTGTGGAAACATGGATTGTTTGGTGTTATTTCATTATTTTCTGTTTGTTCATTGGGAAACTGTCGTACGTCATGGGAAAATTAGATAATTTAAAGCTTGATTCCTCTCGGATTCATATAGGATAGCCATCATAGGTTGGGTCAGGTCCATGCAACCGACAATGAGAAAAAACATATTTGTAGGTATAATTTCTTTGTAAATATAAATTTTTAATTTAAAGCTCGAAAACTCAACTTTAAATTTTAATAAATTAAATTTTATAACTTAAATTCTAAAACTTAAATTAAACTTTTTGAACTCGAAATTAAACTCTCGTGAAAAACAAATTTTTTACGTAAGTGCACAAAACTTTTTTATATTCATAAATGATAGATATAAACTTGTGCACTTATTTTTTTATATTTTTTTAAAACATATTATTTTTCATTTAATATATAGTAGTATATTTTAATATTTATATTATATTATATAATTAATTTCATTATATGGGTATAAAAATAAAAACAAAGCGTCGGATTATGTCAAATACAGACTTAGCCGATTGAACGTTGAAACCCTATGGGATAAAATTCGTTTACATAGTGTAAGAGTTTTTCAGTTTTATACGAATTTTTTTATCATTTTAAAGACGATCATCATAACTTAATTTTATCCGTTTACAATTTTACCTTACACCTTATCTCTTATTGCCAAGTGCCCACACTCGTCAATATAGATTTTATTACATCCTCAATAGCTTATAATTTTGGAGTATTAAGACAAAATTTCAAGAATTCATTAGATTAAAGTGGGAGAATTGAGAAAAACTTAAAGAGAAGGACTATTAGAGTAATTTTACCTTTTTTCTTAAAAAAATTCAAAATATACATTTGACTCAAGATTTGAAGAATCTATAAGGGCAGGTTGGTATTATAAGTGTTAAGGAATTTAAATATGGAGTAGGAAAGGAAGAACAAAAATTGGAGTTGAAATACGGTAAATGAATAGTGAAATACAGTCAGATGAATGAACAGTCGTATAAAATGGGTTGATTGTTTTATCTATGGTAGAATATTTTTGAGATATTAATAAACAAGACATACTTTTATCTATAGATAATATCTTCCGTTTTATTTAAACGGGATTTAAAGTATTTGTCTTATTGAAAATGTCTTTCACTGTAGGTTATCAAATCACCATTAGTATTAAAATAGGTACCTTACAAGAAAGAATTATTTCTATCACAACATTTGTATATTTAGATGCTACTAACTGCCAAAAATATTTATCTCGCAGTAAATCCTTTAAATTCAACGTCAACTATGCTCCAAGAACCAGCTGAGGCAAGATTACTATTCTTAGCTTGCACTTTGTACCGCTTTATTTTGGGGGGTTTAACATCAATTTTGGTCTAACATTTAAAATAGTTTATATTTCTTAAACTAAATTTACAGGTTAAAGGGTTTCTGAGACGTTTAGTGGACTTGAAAAATTTGTCGCACAGAGCTATAAAATTCAATTTTTGAAAATTACTTTTAAAAAACAGTTTTAGTTTGAAAAATTACTTTTAAAAAACATTTTAATGATTGTTGGTCGTTTAAAATTCATGTTTTCACTCTTTTTGTGTGTCAATATAGATGGTAATGTCCTCAACCTGGTTGGTTATGCTTGAACATAGTTCAGTTCTCTCTGGATTTAATATGGTCTCTGTGGGGGTCTAATACGTGATCATAATGGTTCATGGATTATTGGTTTCAACAAGTGCATTGGTATTACTGATACGCTTCAATCGGAACTTAGGCTATATACATTGGTCTCCAACTCGCATGGTCTCATGAAACTGATGTTATCCAAATACAATCTGATAGCAAACAAGCAATCCAATTTCTTCGTGATTAATCTGTACGCTATAGCTCCCTTTCTCTAGTTCGGGCGATTTATGCTCTTACCATAAGAAGTTCGGTGATTGATTTTATTTGGACACCACGAGAAGGAAATAAATCTGCTGATATGCTCACCAAACTTACAAATCGTTCATGTTTTGACATGCGAATCCTAGATAATTTCCCTACTGTATGTAATTGAACCTCTACTTGCTGTAGATGCGAATAATCTAATTTTGTAACCCTTTGAGGTCTCTCTTAATTTAAAAATAAATTATACGAGAAATTATATTATGGGTCTGGTTTATCATATCAATTATTTTTTAATTAATAAATTTAAATTCATTTTTTATGTCATTTAAAAATATATTTTTTAGAAATTAAAATAATAATATAAATAATTAGCGTTGAAATTGATGATTTTTATTGATTAGTGATTATAAATGATGTGACGAGTAATTTACGCAATATATGAAGTGTGGAAGCAATTAAATACTAATAATATAATTTTGTTATTTTAGAGAGAGCTTACCTTTGTAATTATCTAACTACCCTCTTATAAATTCAAGCAATGATTGTATGTACATTTTTTTTCCGAATGTAATGAGAAAATAAACTCAAGCAGCTAATTCAAAGTAGTTAATTGGGGTGAGAGGATTAGGTATCTGGCCGATATGATTGGAATTAGTTTTAATCTCGGTAGTCACTGGTTTTTGAGAATTAAAATTAGTTTCAATTTTGGTTATACCGATATTTAAATTCTAAAAATTAGTCCTGTTAAAAGTGAGAATTGGTATCAATATAGGGTACTCGATCAATTGGTTTATTATTAAGAAAATTTGAATAATAGAAAAAGAATTTAATCACCAATAATAATATTAAATAATAAAAATAGAATATTATAAGCTTAAAAATTAAAATTTTAAAATGAGTAATACTCATAATATTTATATATAAAGAGAAAGATGGATAAGAAAAAACAAATAAAAGAATATTATCTATTATAAGCAAGAAAATCGGTATTGGATACTTAGTTTTGATCTCGATCCTATTAAATACCCATCGGGTGTTGGATCCAGAAAATTAAGATCCAATCTCAATCCCGGTTACGGTTGAAACTTAAATTTTAGATCCAATTTCGGTTCTATCAAAACTAATTTTAAGTAAAAATTTATCGAGTCTAATCGAATCTGAAATGAAAACCGGGTAATCTAGTTTTTGTCCGCTCCTAATAGTTAGTTTAAGAAATAGAAATATCGTGTAAGATACTAATTCTTGAAGCCAAATATGTGTCGGAACATGTAAGAGAATGACCAAAATTAAAGCATCTTTTCTTTAAAAGCATTTCCTTTTCCTTTTTTCCCCTCTAAATACCATATTCCATTAATTCTTGTTCTTTTTAGTAGTTTGAGGATTAAATTAATTGAATGAATGAATAAATAATAAGAATTAAATTAATAGAATGTATAAATAATGATGATAAAATATATAATTATACAAAATTAAAAAAATAATATCGTATAATAATATACAACATTAATAGTATATAACGATATATAACGTAGACTCATCTTTGTTTTATAAGTGTGAGTTTTTAAAATTCATATTTCCAATAAATCTATAAATATATTATAAAATTAAAATTTCTACTCATAATTTGCCATGAAATAAAACCCTTACTGTATCATCAAACCATCTTCATAAGTTTAGCTAAGTTATAAAAAAAAGTTTTATAGTTATTGAATGAGTAAAATAGTTGAATAAATTAACATTAAAAATTATAAAGATTATCACTTAAAATCAAATAAGAAAATAATCTTAATCATTTATTACAATTATCTAATGGCCTAAAATTAATACCAAATTAAATGAATTTTATACCTTGGTAGTTGATCTTAGCCATATATATATATATATATATATATATTACAACGAGAAATTATTATATGAACCCGTTCCACCATTTAGGATATGATCCCTAACCAATTAAATTAAGACATATCATATATTTTTTTTCATATCATATTTACACATAAGCATTGTCCAAATCATCTAATTTAATATCTTTGATTTTAAAAAAAAAATACCCAAAATTTATTGTGTTATCTTTCTCTTCGTTCTTTAAATTTTTTCTCAATTAATTTTTTTAATATAGATTTAAGGTTTAGAGTTAAGGGTTATGTTTAGGGTTTAAGGTTTAGAGTTTAGGGTTAGGGGTTAGGTTTAGGTTTTAGGTTAGTGTTTGGGGTTAGGGTTTAAGTTAGTGTTTGGGGTTATGGTTTAGAGGTTAGGGTTTATGTTTAGGATTAAGGTTAGAATTTCGGGTTAGGGGTTAAGGTTAGGGTTTATGGGTTATGTTTTAGGGTTTAAGGTTTAGGGTTAGGGTTTATGGGCTATATTTTAGGGTTTAAGGTTTAGGGTTAGGATTTATAGGTTATGTTTTAGGGTTTAAGGTTTAGGGTTAGGGTTTATATGTTATGTTTTAGGGTTTAAGGTTTAAGGTTAGGTTTTATTGGTTATGTTTTAGGGTTTAAGGTTAGAGTTTATGAGTTATGTTTTAGGTTTAAGGTTTAGGGTTAGGGGTTAGAAAAAAAATAATTAAAAAAATTTAATAATAAAGAGAAGACAACATTAAAAATCTTTGATTATATTTTTTTTCCTTTTTTAAATGAAAGATATTAATGTGTATAATTTGGATGATGCTTATCTGTAAATATAATATGAAAAAAATATATGATGTATCTTAATTTAATTGGTTCAGACCGGAACGGATTCATGTAATAATTTCTCATATTACAACAATACTTACGAATTCCAACATACAAAACCGGATCAATTAGCAGCTATTATCATCTGATTTTCTTTCATGTTTCTTTGACCCCTTTTTGTTGATACACTTGTTCATTTCATAAGCGTGTTAGCCGGCGGCGATCGGCCGCTGAACTTCTGGTTAAAAATATTTAATAACAGAGTTTACACTCTTACTTGCTCCTCTTTTAGCCTTAAAACTGCTGGTCCCTGGACATTTTTTCCAAAATCCATCTCTTGGAGCAAAGAATGCTTCTGAGACACCCCCTCGTGTTGTTGTTTCGGCGGAGGCAAATTGTAGTTAACCGCATTGTGGCTGCTGTTTCTGGCCGCTGGGATGTCGTGATTGTGTTTCCCCTCGTATGTCGTAATGACGGCTTTGGGATCGGACGAAGCTCTTTCAACATGCTTCCGAACATTGCATCCTGCACTCGTGCATCTGTAATAGCTCCTGCAGGAATAACAGAGTCATAGAAGCATCAGAAATAAATCATGGAAAAAGGGTAAACAATCGACTGCAAGTGCAGCTGCTCGAAAGCAAAACAAATATAGTTATAAGGACGACGAAGCGGATTATAGAGCATACAAATCTACTAGACCGAACATACTCGCTTGACTCCTAATACCACAGGTAACAATGATTCAACATTGCTTCTCTCCACAATGTAAAACAACCATCAAGTATGTTTTTGAAATGATCCAAGAAATTTGATCAAACTGTTTTTGAAGGTAAATTCCAAGATATATAAAAAAATCAGTTCGCCATTGTAAAGTGCTCCGACGTTTATGCCAGCAATAAAAGATCATTACAAGTAACATTTAGTCTATCTTCAAATGGTTGAAGAATTTGATATTGCCGATACAACAGTTTTCCGGGGAAAAAATGCTTTAAGAATGAACCGGAAGATCTTCAACAGAGAGGCAAATGTAAGTTTTACTAATCACGAATATGTTCAGCAAGGAATTCATGCCATGATGTTATTATCCGAACCATAGGCAAATAAATATATAGTCTGTGGTACCTTGGATGAGGGTTCCCTTTGACAACTTTCTGCCCATATTTGCGCCACCGATAGCCATCAATTAAAAGGTCAACTTCACTTCTCGTTTGCACGATAAGTTTTGCATCCGTCACTGTCTTGTGTGACAACGCCACTGCAGCTTCCCCTGCAATATTCCTGCAGTAAAAAAGCACAACATTCAAAACTAGGACTGAAGGACTATAAATTTCCAAGACCAGTTACAAATAGATTCGAAACTTGCCTTCTTTTTGGATTTGGTTCTTCATCGTTTCTTTCTTCTCGACTCTCTCCATTACGTCCTTCCTCACCGTCACTTAATCCAGATAATTCCACAGGTTGAGTAGATTTATGATTTTCCCCCGATATGGAATGAGACGGTACAATTTCACTTGAAGTGTTTGAATTTCCAGCTACAGCTTGAGAACCTAGTTCCAGATTATCCTGTGAATTTGCGTTTCCATCACCTCCACCTTTTGCTTGCTTATTTGGTTGAGGCTTTTCGTGATTGTGTACGCTTTTGTAAATAATTTCAGTTATTTGGCCCTCGGCAGATCGCTCAACTATCTTTTTGACAGGGCAGTTTAAACTCGTACATTTATAGTAGCTTCGAGGATACTCGCAGCCTTTAATTTGCTTCTGCCCGTACTTACGCCAGTTGTATCCATCTTCAGCCGGTTTATCAACAGCAACAGAAGGTTGACTTTTTTTATCAAATTGAGAAGCTTCTGAGTATTCCATTGCCGAACTTTGAGGGTCAAAGGTCAAAGGAGGCATCTGCTGCGAAGTTTCTTCAGCATTGACGGATGGATGAGGGTTCAATGGTTCTGAAGGAGCTGCTAATGATAAAGTTTGATATTCCGTTTGAGCGCGCGCATGAGATTGAACTAGGGCAGATTGAGCCGTAACCTGTGCCAATGCTTGCTGGTGCGATATTCCGAAAGGACTCTACACGTATCATGAAACAAAGAAGTTTCATTAACCAATCATCATTAAAAGAAGAATGCAAATACAGTGATGATAAGTCACAAAGTATATTTTGATTTAATGAAAATCACCCTTTCATTAAGTTCTGGGTTCAATAGATATATTTCACATAATACTATGAGTTCGATATTGAACTCCAAAGCAAAAGGGAGATACCGACGCCTAAGGATTGTAACTCAAATCCGAACTTAGACCATAAACACGAAACCGTAATCAATCCAAACAAGTTACTATAAATAAATATATAAGATTCAGAACCATTCGGTATTAGTATCTCAAGCAACCTCTGATCCAACAAAGGAATTCACAATTCTCAACTGTTCAACATGTAATCTAGATGCAGGTTATCCCTATATTACTTGGATTCGTGTTTGATCATCGGATACGGGTATGTCCCATTTTCTTCCAAGTTTTTTCAAGTATTTGGACGTCCTCAAAAGGTCATGTCCCATGTATACACATCCGCATATAAGCTAGATTCGAGTGTCAAATTCAAACACAAAAAGCATAATCATAAGCCATTGTTGAACAACATAAGATTAAGCATACATAAGCTAGACATCATTGACCAAACAGATCAATTAGTTAATCCCAAAATCTTCAATTCAAGAATTGAAAGAGCATTGAAATCCAAGATACTATAAAACCCCAAATCATTTAACTCAATTAAAGCAATAAAAAAACAAAGAAAACCCAAAATTAAAACATCAAAAGCCAACTGAAATCACCTGAGGAGAAAGGCAAAAGAAGGCAGGAGAGTTAAGCAAACCAGAAGGGCTTAACCCAGGAGGCACGGTGAACCAAGGGGAATAGCCAACACCCAAATTCAAAGGTGTATTTTGCTTAAACCCAGAATTTTTTTCACCTCCATTTTCAAAACCCACTTCCATAAATGAGCCATCCATTGAATTGTAAGGCAGTTTAGCCCCAGGTGAAGCCATGGCACCGGCTAAGAGCTGAGAAAAAGACGTGTTTGTTGAGTCAGGGTCTGAGAAAAAGGCTGAAACAAGTGTCATAGGACCTGGACTTATCCCTGAACCAGTAGGAAATAGACCATCAATGGCGGTTGGCCTTGGTGGTAAAGTTATTGTGGGATATGTAGGAGCTGATAGCCTTGATCTTTTCCCTTGCTCTGCCATTTTTTCACCCTGTTTTTCCTCTGTTTTCTTTCCCGGATTTTCAGCTTATAAAAAGATGGGAAATTTTTGTTGTTTTCTGGTTTCTTTTTCTCTGTAAATTGGTTGGTTCTTCTCATAGTTTCGTGTTATCTTCAATTTTTTTTAGTGAAGAAAGTCAAAAGAGGAGAATTGAAAGTGACATTTTAAAATACTAGGGAAACTATATACTCGCATTACTATATTAGTATTATAGTAATTGTTATTTTAATAAAATAATATTTAATATAACATTCTTATTTTATTTGATATCTTTATCGTTAGAGATACAGAAATAATAATATAATTATTATAATTATAATTATAATTATAATTTTAGTTTAAAATAGTTATACACATGATTAATTTAATCCAAATCTATTAATTTAAATATCACGATAAAATTATAAATTGATAAATTCAGATGATCTATGTTATACACTTAGTTTTAACGGGTGAATGTATTGATGAATTTTTTATATATATATAAAATTTTAAACTCGAGACATTCTTAAATAACATCGAATTAGACCAACTTCGATGATAATAACTATTATATTTTTATATAAAAATTAATATCAATTCATTAATAGACTAACTAAAATCAAGTACTACAAAAATTAATTATTTGGTGATTTTTTTAAATAATTTATTTTATCGTAACATCAAAATTTGTATTCTGATTTTATTTTAAAATTTTAATATTTTATTCGATTATATTAATCGATAATCGATAATAACTAATATTTTTATTTCTTGTTTTAGGTTACATAGGATTTAACTAGGGTAGTTTTAGAGTGAGGCACTCTTACAGTGTGATTAAAATGAAAAGATCCTATATAAATTTTTACTCACTTGGTAAGAATTTGTATAATTACACAAATTCTTATCATTTTGTTAAGAATTTGAGTTATAATATAAAATTTTATCTAGCTATACAAATTTTCTGCTAAGGTAAAATCTATTTTAATTCTTGTTCAATCCTATATAAATTCTTACCATTTTTTAAGAATTTAGTATAAACTATACAAATGACCACTTAAATATAGGGTTGGTATCGATATAATCATTACACTTTTAATTTTGATAAATATATCACTAAATTATTTAATTGATTCTAATCAGTCCACCTACTATTAAAAAATAACAAAGAGATTGACGTGTCTGTTAAATAAATTGATATAATTATGTATTGATTCTCGTTATTTATATAATCTATTAATTTAATTTTAATTTTATAATTTAAATTATAAATATTTATAATGTTATGCTAATAATCAAAGAAGAAACTATTAAGAAGTGAGGGGTAATTGCCTTCGCTTAAAAAATATATATATATTCACTTTGGTCCTCCAATATAAATCATTTTAAAAACTGATTAATTTTTGAATTTGTCCTCTCTCATTTTCAAACACAATTATGTTTTGCTTTTAAATCTTAAATCTTGGTTCCGTCTCTAATAATAATTGATTCTAATTGAAATAGCTTTTTATATCTATCTATCTATTTATTTATTCATATTTTTATATGTGATACTCTTTTAACATGCAAAGTTGAGGAGCTCGATTCAAACATGAAATTGTTTCATTAATTACTAAAAATTAAAATTATTTGAAGTTTCATTTTATAATTCAAAATTTATTTATTTATTTTCTAATTAAATTTATGAAATTATAATTTGAAGTCGATTTTTTTTCATGTCGAGGCAAAAAATTTAATATTTTTCTAATTAAATTTTACTAGCCCTGCATCAATGCATTCATAATCAAAATTGTTTCATTTTTCGAATTATAGATTCCTTAATATTTATACATAAAATTAAATTTTAAATCTTTAAATATATTTTTTGTTTGTATTATATATTTTTAATTTTTAAAAATTTTAAATATATTTTTATTAATTTGTTAATGCTGAAAGAAAAAATGATATTAATATTTTTAATATCATTTTAGTGATAAAATTTAATAAATAATATATGTATAAATATTTTAAAATTAATTTTAAATCATTAATTTTTATGTTTGGTCATGTATTATAAAATTTTACAATTTATGTGTTTAATATGTAATTTTTTTAATTTTAAATTAAAAATATATAAATCGGGTACTCGTTACCCGGTTACTCGGGTAATCAGATTTTACGGGTACCCGTTATCGGATACCCAATATAAATAAATCAAGACACAAATCAAAAAATTAATACCCGATAATAAAATTCCCTAATATTTATATATGATATTTGTATTTATTTATTTTATTCCATGACGTGTGCTTAAGAACTAATCGTGTTGGAATTATTGTTGTCTTTAAGCTGAGAAATTATATCATTAGTTCGGCTCACCACGTCAGCCATGATCCCATTTAATTATAACTATCCATTTTATTACTAATTTTCAACTTATTTTTTCCCAACCAATGAAACTTCACTCATTTTTTTCATGTCATTTTAAAAATATAATTTCTGAAAATTATATTAATAACGTGGTGAGCTGGGCTTATAATATAATTTCTCATTTAAAACGGGCTAGGAATGAACCCGATCCAATCTTATTTATCCAAAAATTTCTAATTCTATTTTAAACAAAATTAAAATATAATTTTATTTTATTATCCTTATATTTTTAGACATTAAATTCAAATAAACTTTTTCATTATTTAAATATTATATAAATGGACCAACTTCTGTACGACCATCAAAATTCAGTTTGATTCAAAAAATTAATTTTTAATTATAAGTTATTTGAGTCAATTCAAGTAATTTAAAAAAAATCGAATTCAAGTCAGAGTTAAAATTTACCGAACTCAAAAAATATAAAATGGATTTTACTATTTCACGATTTAGTCTATAATTTTATTTTTCTTCAAATTCTCTTTCATTTTAAGTCCATTTTTTTACCAAATTTAAATCACATGTTCCTATACCAATATAGAATACTTATTGAATTTAACCCTCTTAATTTTGTATAATATTTTATTTCTTCAATCTTTTATTCGTTTTAAGTTAAATTTTGATTAAATTTAAACCACGTACTCCTAAATCATTGTAGAATATATATTTAACTTTAATTCATATATATATATTTTTTTTAGTTTTACAATTTATCCCCACAACTATGAATGATTTCTCATTTCTTTATTTTTTTCTTTTTGTTTTAAGTCTATTTTTATCAAAATTAAATCATATGATTCCTTAACGGTATCTAATATCTACGTAATTTCAATTTATATTTTTAATAAATATATTTGTTGAGTTGATCAATCAATGAAATTAGCCAAGAGGGGGTGAATTGACACTTTTAAAATTGTGGGATGATTGAAAAATTGGAAAAATTAAAGACACGATGAATTATACTAGTTCAAGCTTCGACAAGCTCTACATCAAATACCTTAGCTCTTACAAAGGATTTTCAACCCAATTCACTAAGAATTCGACATTTTTCTAGGTTCAAGGGATAAACGTTACAAACCGAATCAATCTTTCTACCCAAAGATCGATTCAATCTCACAAAGTTACAAGAAGAAAAATGAAAAAAAAATTCTCACAAAATAAATTTTTCCCCAATTACAAGTGCAAAACTCTTTAAACTTAGAAAATAAAATTAAAATGAAGATTGAATGAGTTGGGTGACAAGGATTTGAAAATTAAGTACTTTGAGTTGGATTGGATGCTTGGATGTTTGCTTTGAGATCAATAGATGTTGTTGCTACTTGAAATGTTTGATTTTATACATTCTCATTGAAATTTAACTGTTGAAGTGGTTGGGAATATAAATATAGACGTTAGACCTTCATCTTCCTACCATAAATATAGACGTTAGACCTCATACTGAAATATAATAAAAGTCTGAAAATCGGAGACGTTCTCTTGATACCGAGGCATCTAAGGATCGAAAGTATCTGAAAAGAGAACTAAATGGGGTGAGTCATAAAACTCAGTGTGTCTCTATGATGCAACATATCAGAATAAATAAATAAATAAATAAAATATTCTTCTTGTAAATAATTTCTCAAGTGCAAAATATCAAATAAATGCAAGTCATGACGCGTGAAATGATGTCATGCACAATGTACAAATCCCAACTATATCGTCACCAAAGTCCGAATGGAAGAGTTCCCTAGAACCCTCACCTACATCGTCACCAAAATCCGAAAGTGGTCTTAGGGCTTCCGAACCGGAAGACTGCCACAACTTCCTCCGTACACAAATACCACCCCATGCACACATGATAAATGCATAATGATTTAAAAATCCGAAAATAATTCCGACATGATCTGATATCAAAATATTCGAATTTATAATATATCCAAAATCACATTTTCACAAGATACTAAAATAAAAAAAGTATATAATCTGAATATCTGAAAGTTTTCATATTTTTCTCAAATCACAATGACATGTATGCATGGTAACACAAGTACACAATAAGAGTCATAATACAGAAATCAGACATGCTATGGAACCCAAAAATAATTCTCAGAACACAATTTCAAGTATGCCCAGAAATATATATATATATATATATATATATACTTTTAAAAGAAACACATATAGCACCAAATAAGAGAACACACCTCAAGAAAGCACAGTTCTATGTTGACGATGATGTTTTCCTCGATCCGAATTATCTCTAGTTCTAACCGGGTTGGATCCTACGATTTTTCCTAGAATTAGTAATAAAATTCTAAAATTTAACCATAACGAAAACATAAATCTAACAAAACTCACGAGTATCTCGTGAAGGATTTTTCAGAATGTTCTGAGTAGGTGATGGAGGCGGTGGTACGATCTCGTCTTCTGTATCAACGTCGTCTGGAACAATAAAATAAATATTCAAATCAATATTTTAATTTGAATAGCCCTAAAATTATAAAATAAATCACGATAATAAAAAAAACACTTCCTACAAGGATAAATTCGAATAAGTTCGTAAAATTCAATCAAATATAAAATATCATGAGTCCCACATAATACCCTTAATTAAAGAACTAAGATAATGTACCAAAACAGATCCACCCATCACCTAGACCAAAATTGTTTTATGGAATTCAATTTCTCTAAAACCCACGTGGGTTTACTAATGCCACCAAACCAATTTCTAATTTCTCATAATTTCCTCACATGGTTGATTTAGAAACAACCAACATCTTGATTTCCCCACGTGGTAACCCAATTAAGAGATTTCGATTCCAAAATCCAATGCACTCCTCCATTACTGTACGTAAAACAAAAATTAAACTTTCATTCTCCAGATTCATACCACGCGAAAGAAAGAACTTATCGGCTTGGAGCAAAATTGGGTTTGGCTTCGCGTAATGTTACAGCGAGACACGAGGTTGAACTAAGGTACGAGACAAAGCGTCGAGATTCAATCAACGAGATTTTGGATGATCAACGCGAGAGAGTGGGTTGAAACAAACAAAAGACGAGGTTTAGAAAATATGGCAGCCGAAAATTTGGTTTCTGATTGGTAAAGAAGTATAAATACCCAATTTAGAAGGGTAAAAATTATGATGTTTACCCTTGTTTTTCTTAGGATTCGCAAACTGGCCACTTAATTTATAACCTATTCAAAAAGGTCACTAAAATTAATTTATACCTTTACTCAAATTAGGGTTTGAAATAAAATTCCCAATTTTTTTTAGGTTTTTGAATTTGAGATATCACTAATTACGGATTTTTAAATTGGGAATAAATTTGAGGTGTTACAGTCATCATTGAAGAAGGGAGGCTTGATTATGGATTGTGGCTCATACATATATTACCCGAAAGTGGATGTCATGGCTTTGATTTGTTGTAGAATGATCAACACTCCTTGGATATTCTCTTTTGGATGTTAAGCCCTTAAGAGTCTAGCTCTAATATCAATTGTTGAGTTGATTAATCAATGAAATTAGCCAAGAGCACGGGTGAATTGATACTTTTAAAAATTATGGGTTGATTGGAAAATTGGAAAAATTAAAGACACAATAATTTATAGTGATTCAAGCTTCGAACAAGTTCTAAATCAACTAACTTAGTTCCCCGCTAAGGATTTCAACCTAATTCACTAAGAATTCGATATTTTTTCTCGGTTCAAGGGATAACCGTTACAAATCGAATCAATCTTTTTACCCAAAGATTGATTCAACCTCACAAGGTTACAATAAAGAAGAATGAAAAAACTATTTTCTCTCATAGAATAAATTTTACCCCAATTACAAGTGTAACACTCCCCAAACATAGAAAATAAAATTACAATGAAGATTGATTGAGTTGGGTGACAAGGATTGGGCAATTAAGCACTTTGAGTTGGATTGGACGCTTGAATGTTTGCTTTGAGATCAAGTTGTTGCTGCATGAAATGCTTAATTTTATACATTCTCATTGAATTCTAACCATTGAAGTGGTTGGGAACATAAATTTAGACGTTAGAACTTCATCTTCTTACCATAAATGCACTTTTGTAACTATCGGTATCGAAGCATGGGTTACTTGTATCAAAATGGTACCAAAATAGAAAGATCTGTCGTGTGTATTTAATAGGGGTATCGAAACACGAGGTCCGCATATCGGAACGAATTTTCTTTAAAATAGGGGTGTATCGAAACAACTACAGAGTTGTACCGAAACGTTTTAGGTCTGCCAAATTGCGTATCGAAACGCCTCTGAGGGTTATCGAAACGGGTCAACTAACTTTTAAATTACATGTCAAACAACGGTCAAAATATTTAATGCTCAAGAGTCGTTGAAAATTTAACTCGGTATCGGAATGGACATGTGGCATATCGAAACGCCTTGATTATTTTAATGGCTTGATTATTTCAGTTAAGCTTAAAAGACAAGACGATATCGAAATAACTTTTAGATGTAACAAAACAACTTTTAACTGTACCGAAACATTTGTTTTGATACCATTAAACGGAGTTTCGAAACCAATTTTCATAGTTTTAAACATATCGAAACGGTCTAAGACCGTATCGAAACGCCTAATAAAACTTGAAGAACTTTAAACGAAAATAGGCATGCTATATCGGAACGCCTGTAACAAAAGCATAAGTTTGACTTTGAAATTGACTTAGAAAATTATTTGTGTGTTTTTAGTTTGACTTAGAATTATTTGTTTGACTTTTCAATTTGGTAAGGACTTAAAATTTATTTTAAATTGATTCTTTAAATTCTTTGTTATATCAAAATCAAATTTGGTTTACAATATTTTTTTATATTAATTCCTTTAATTTAGGTTTTATTTAATTTCATCATTCAACTAATTTTTTTTTTTGTTATTTTTTACACCATTGACTCATATATACTACCATGAATACAATTTCAATTTTTTTTTGTATACTACCATTAATACCTCGATTCAATATTTATAATGCAATTTTAAATTTTATTTACACATAAACTAAATAAAATTTATATATGTAGTTCTTATATGATTAAAAAATTATTTAAATTATAATCAAATTGTATTAAAATATTATAAATAGTTAATCATTAAAATTTATATATAAACTTAAAAATTTAATTTGATTCAAACTCGAATCAATTTTTTAAATAAAATTAAATTTATTAATTCGACTAACTCATACGTTTCCCCTTAAACTAACGTACGGACTTGGTTAAAATGTGTGAAGGCAGCCAATAAATAGTGATGTAATTGACTTGTTGCCCTCCAAGACCGGCATTTGTGGTCTAAGATGATATTAAATGCCAACCACTTAGAAAATAAAATTACTTCTAAAAGGGGAACTCTCATTTATTATTTACATTTTTTTTTCATTCGAATAATAAATTTATTAATTTATAATAAATGAAATGAATTGCAAATGTTAGCATTTTTTAAATATTGATGTAAAGACAAAAAGGAGTATAAATGGGTTTAAGTAAAATTATATCGTAAAAGAGTAATATTATTATAAATGTTCATATTAGCACGAATCATCTTGTTTTAGTGGTTAAGAGAATTATTATTGTTTCTAGAGGTCATGAGTTTAAACATCAGTATTGTAACACAATGATTGAGCGATTAATGTCTAACGGTTGAAAATATATTCTAAAGCAAATATTATTATAATCATTGTAGTTAATTCGAAAATAAATGTTAATGTTATTTTGTACGTAAGAAATGTTTATCATAATAGTTATATTTTGAAAATGATGTGTTCTTAATGTGTTTATATCGTGTCTCAATTTATACTATATTTATATTATTATGAATATAATAAGTTAAGTGATGTGTAAAGAGTTCTGAATGTGGATTCATAATAACTTTTTTTAGGTTTCGAGAATATTTAGGTTAGGATGTATGCTTAAGAACCGATCGTCTTTCACTTATCTTTTAAATATATCTTGAAACATCTCGATCGAATATTAAGAACTCAATATATGTCTGTTTTTATTGAAGATAACACATAAAATACTGGATACATGTCCAAAATAAAAATTTGATTTTTTTATGAATTTTCAATTAATTTATTGATTATTTGTAATTAAAGTCAAATTTATGTTATTCCTATTTATTTCGATTAATTTAAGACCCTTTCATGCGTAAGGAAAGTGATTTGATTTTCAAACAAAGACATTATTCTTTTTCTGAAAAAATTAGTATTAGTGTGTTGTTATGAATATATTTATTCATGGTGGATATCCATATATTAAGTTAAACTTTAATGGGTTTTACTATTAGGGTTTAATACCCATTGAAATTAGGGTTTCCATCTTATGCCTATAAATATAGACTTTTGGCACAGCATTTTATACAACCCTTGCTTTGAGAATATAATAAAATCTCTCCCTTTTGTCTCTCATATTTATTCTTCTATTTTATTCTTGTTCTTTACTTTATTCACAACACGTTATCAGCACGAGTTTGCTCAGAAGATTTTTATTTCAAGTCTCTTCAAAGATTTACCCGGTATGTTCTTTTTCAATCTTTTATATTTTATTTATAAAATAGTATATATACGATGATGATTATGATTTTTCTCTTTTTCATGTAAATATTTCTATTTTTGTCTAATGATATTATGTGTTTATTTCATGTCATTAATATTTTGTTTTAATAATTTAATTCGAGTATATTGGCTGGACATCCCGTTCTGCGAGGCTACTGGTCTCAAAGGAGGTTCTTTTTAAAGGACCTTGTGGACTGGTTTAACAACGCCGCGTATGAGGATTAAATTTTTTGTTCTTTGTATATATTGTATATATATTGGTTGATCAATTACTATTTAATAGTATGAATATTATGAAGTCTATATTTGCTTGGAAGCAATATTTTTTTTGTGTCGAAAAACTCGACTATAGACTTATCACAAGTTCAAGTTACGAAAATTGTCTTGATCAAAGAATTTTTATGGGAGACATTCCCTGAAGTGAATGCATGCATGATGATTATTCCATGCTATTATTGGATTTATGACATTCCTTAAAGTGAATGCAAGCATGATGATTATTCCATGCGATTATTAGATTTATGACATTCCATGAAGTGAATGCAAGCATGATGATTATTCCATGCGATTATTTGATTTATGTCATTCTCTGAAGTGAATACAAGCATGATGTTTATTCCATGCGATTATTGAATTTGTTTCATTCCTTGAAGTGAATGCAAATGTGATAATTCACTATATGGTTAGTGAATAAAACTCAATTATGTGCCAGAGTATCATTGATGAGGATATGTTAGAAAAAAAAACATACTCCACTTTTCATGCCAACAATGTTGTCCTTCAGACACAATATCGTGAAAAAGGCTTTAAGAAATATTATGAGTTAATTTCTTGCCTTCTTGTGGCTGAGCAAAATAATAAGTTGCTCATGAAAAATCATGAATATCGCCCAACAGGCTCCGCTCCATTCCCTGAAGCGAATGTGACATTATATAGCGGAATGAATAAAAGTCACATTAGTAATTATGGTTGTGATTGAAGTCATAAAATAAACATGGATAAGATGATTCTTTTGAGAATACTTATATCCACAAGAAGTGGAATTATAAAGATGACAAGAATGATAGAGATCATATTAAAATCTTTATGTTATCAATGTGATGGTATAAACCATTGATCTCGTACTTGTCAAACGCCGAAGTATTATGGACTTTATTCATAATCATGAATGATAAATTGAAGAAAATATAATCAGATTTTCTTTGTGGCGAAAATAATAGCGTTATTGATCCAACTCAATTGGATATTGATAATTTTTCTCATAGTCCTTCAAGAGAATAATTCGCCATTTATTTTATTTCCCTTATAACATCTAAAAGAAATAATTGATCTTTATTTATTTTGTTTTATTTATTATATATTTATGTTAATTTATTTTACATATTATTTATTCACGCTCTATGTTAATTTATTTTATATATTATTTATTTATATTCTATGTTAATTTCTCCTTTGAAGAATATTATCACTTCTGGAATGAAATCTACAATGAATTGTGGCTATTTATGCCAAGCAGACAGTGCAAGTACTCATACTATACTTAAGCATAAGAAATATTTTCCCATTTAAATACAAGGGAAAATGTGAGTACTATATCTCAAAGTACTGAAATATCAATGCTTCGGAAGAGCTTTTGAGAGTTTATCTTTGATAGATAACAGATTTGATATAATGTGCTATATTTGATATTTTCCATTCCCCGAAGTGAATGGCACAGAGCACATATTTTTCATTCCCCGAAGTGAATGAAATAAAGCACATATTAAAATGTGCATAATTATGCAACTGAACAAATATGAGTACTATATATTGAGAATATTAGTCAAGTGAATGAAATAAAGCACATATTTTCCCATTTTAAATGCAAGGGAATAATATGAGTACTATATCCGAAAGTACTAATATCACAGAAAGCTCCGATAGAGCAAATATGTTATTGCCAAATGAGACTTTATCTCATATTTACAGTGTATTATGCTCGTCAAAGTCGCAAAAAGACTTATTGAATTTTAAAGATATTTACAGAAATATATTGAGAATATTAGTCAAGGGATGCTGACTATCTCAATATTACGAGTATAAGGAAATCTTGGCAAAATTACATGCACTGTCATCCATATTGTACTACATAAGAATTAGTACAAGTTGAAGCTCATGCTATTGTAAACAATATGTTTACTGATAATTTTATTTGGCATGACCGGTTAGACCATCCCGGTTCAATTATGATGCGAAAATTGGTTGACACTTTCATGTGGTCATTTATTCAAGAACTAAGATTTTCTTCATGGTTATATTTCACGTGATACTTGCTATGAAAGCAATTTGATTATACAATCATCAACATCTAAAATAAAATGTTATTAATTTTCTGGAATGGATACAAGGTGATATATATATGGGCCTATACACCTTTCTAAAAGACCATCTAGATATTTTACGATTTTTATCGATGCATCGACTAGATGGTTATATGTATCCTTGTTATTAACCCGCAACTTGGTGTTTGCGAGGCTACTTGCTCAGTTGATAAAATTACGAGCACATTTTCCAGATTATTTTCTAAAGACAACCAGTCTTGATAATGTTGATGACATGTAATTTTACATTTAGTATCACCAATTCACATCAAGCCAACAAATGATTATAAGTTCTCCCCATTACAAATGGTTTTTGGTCAGAAACCAAATATTTCTCATCTTAGATTTTTTTATGTGTGCGATATATGTTCTAATTGCTCCACCATAACGCACAAAGATGAGTTTTGTTGGGAATATATATAAGAGCTTCTGATAGGGGATTTATTTACAACATGATTTACTGACTATCATTTTAATGAGTCAGTTTACCCAACATTAAGGGGAGAAAATAAATAGCTGGGGAAAGAAATAAGTTATAATGAATTATCATTTTTCTCATTTTGATCCACGTACTACACAATGTGAACTATAAGTTCAAAGGATAATTCATTTAGCAAATCAATTGCCAGATATTTTATACCAGCTATGAATGCTCCGATTAAATTTGATGTCATGGAAGGACAAACTCTAGTTGCTAATGGGTCTAACTTACGCTTAAAGCGTAGTAGACAAGTAAGTTCCAAAGATAAGAGATCCTCGAAAAAGAAAAGGAGCTATATTTTATGATGGTCTGATCGAGGAATCAATGATTATGAAAATCTCTAGAAGAGATTAAATGGTCTCCAACAGAGACATTGACATGACTCAGGTACCTGATAATAAAGAGATCTCAATAGATTATGTCATGTATGGTAATAAGTGGAACTGAAATTAAATCGACGTCGTTAATATATTTGCATGCAATATAGCACTAGAGATTTTATTTGATGATGTGGATCATGAATCATTGTCAATTGGGCAATGTAAACAAAGAAATGATTGCCCAACATGAAAGAGGCAATTGAGGCGAAACTAAAATCTCTTTTGAAAAGAGAAGTATTTGGGCCTATAGCCCGTACATTGAAATGTGTAAAGCTCGTGGATATAAACGAGCCTTCGTGAGAAAGAGAAATCAAAAGGGGAAATCATGAGATATAAGCTCATTTGGTTGCACAAGGATTCTCATAAAGACATGAAATTGATTATGAGGAAAATATATTTCTCGGTGGTGGATGCAACTACTTTTAGATTTTGATCAGTCTGACAATAAATAAAATTACTCGGTTTCTGCCTAATGGGTGTTGTTACATCCTATTTGAATGAGCCTCTTGATAATAATATTTACATGAAACTTCCGGAAAGATTTAGATTGCCATAAGCAGTTCATTCAAGTTCTCGAGAACATTATTCAATCATATTGAATATATCTTTTTATGGCTTGAAACAATTTAGGTGTATTTGATATGATCGCCTCATTGAATACTTATTAGCATAATGCTATATGAATTATTTCCCCGAGCATTTTTATTAAGAGATTTAGCTCTGAATTTTTATTGATTGTGTATGTCGATGATTTGAATATCGTTGAGACTCGTGAAGAGACCTCCTTAAATCCTTGTGCATCTATCGACATACAGAAAAATATTGAAAGAGACTTTACATGCATAACGCATATCTATTTATCACCTTTATGGTTGTTGTTAAGTTTCTTACTGTAAACAAAGATTTTTTCGCATCACGAAAAGGGTAATGATATTTTTAGTCTAAAGCACAATATACACATTTTTTTGATCTGGAAGCATCGTATCTTAACTGGTCCAGAAATATTTTTTAAGTGCTACGAGATCATTACCTTTAAAATAATTGTTATGCATAAGGCAAAACCGAAATATGTGTTTGGCTAAACATATCCTGAAGATATGTGAATGTTTTTTACAAGATAAGATGCAAGTTATCTTGTACAGAGATAATACAAAATTTATATCTCAAGGTGGATATATCAAATATGATAAAACGAAACATATTTCTTCAAGTTTCGTCCCTCATGATTTTCAGATGAATAATATTCAATGAATCATTTCAAGCAATGATTTGGAAGATTTATCCACTAGTGCATGATCTACTTCAACATTTGAAGATTGTATTCAATATTGAATTATGAAGATTCAAAGATCTTATGTGATATTTTCATGAGGGGGAGTAAATAAGCGTTGCACTCTTTTTCCCTTAATCGAGGTTTTGTCTCAATGGGTTTTCCTGGTAAGGTTTTTAATGAGGCAACATGTTATGCGTATCAAAGATGTGTGTACTCTTTTTCCTTCACTAAGAATTTTTTTTCCCACAGGGTTTTTATCTTAGTAAGGTTTTAACGAGGCACATTATCTTCATGGATATCCAAGGGGGAGTGTTATGAATATATTTATTCATGGTGGATATCCATATATTAAGTTAAACTTTAATGGGCTTTACTATTAGGGTTTAATACCCATTGAAATTAGGGTTTCCATCTTATGCCTATAAATATAGACTTTTGGCATAGCATTGTACACAACCCTTACTTTGAGAATATAATAAAATCTCTCTCCCTTTTGTCTCTCATATTTATTCTTCTATTTTATTCTTGTTCTTTACTTTATTCACAACATATGTGAAATATTTTAAGTTTTTTAGGGTTTCTTGAAGTCTATAAATAGACTTCGTTCTGTTGTAATTCACATATGGTACTCAAAAGAGAGGATTAAAAAAAATAAATTAAATATTTATAAAAATATATAAATATATATAATCATATGTATATATAATAATTATATAAAGTTTAAAGACATAAAAAAAATAATGTTATCTTTTAGGTAAAATAAATAAATAAAAATATTTGATTTTTAGATGTTTAATATTTAAATTTTTTATTGTTAAAAAAAATAATCTAATAATATTTTTCTATTAAGTTTTTTTAAATAAGCTTATATATAATTAATAAATTATATAAAACCTTCAAAATTTTTAAAAGTAATAATATTTTTGATAAAATAAAAATTTTGTTTTAATAAATTATACAAACTTCTAAAATCTTTGAACCGTCTCGGAATAATCAATGGAACAAATAGTCTCTGTACTCCTCCCTTGCCGCACAGATAGCCTGGAACTGTTCATGAACACTCCCAAACTGCGGATATACAGATCGAAGCTTCAGCAGCTTCCTTAAAGCAAATATCAAATAGTTTCTCCGCACTTTCTTTCTTTCTTTCTTTCTTTAATTGAACAGGAAATTATAATAAATTATTGAATAGGTAAGACATCTTGATCTAACAATGATTTAATACTTATAGAAAGGACTTTCAAAAGGTGTAATTGGAATGATGAGTTTGAATTTTTGACTAATATATCTATTGGCTTATTTACTTCACGTGAAAACCAAATTATTTCAATTATTTATTTATCTCTTTTTCTGAAGTTTAACAATCGAACGAATGAAAGAAATGAAATTTTCATTAACTGTTACATCAAGTAATTTTACAACCTTTATACAATCAGATTGTATTTAGAGAACATTAAACGCATGCTTCCAAGCAATTGTTTACAAATATTAACAAATATCAAAAATAAATCTTAGTTATAATTAAAGAGTCAAAAGAGATACCCACTAAAACTATTTTGTATATTATCAGTTTAATTACCACTTTATCCCATTACCTTTAGTATTGAAAAAAATAAATAAATTATGTAAATCATAATTGGATTTTATTCTTAAATCTATTTTAGTCATTAAAATTTCTAAATGTTCAATTTACTAAATGAATTTTAAACATTATTTTTTGTCACTCTTAAACCTTAAATAATAATAAATGGTAGTTATTCGGTCCCAAATTTCACCAATCAATTCTCCTGGATTCTCTAAGTCTGAGATCAACCTCCATTTTGTTGAAAAGTGCTTCAAAGTTCACAAATCAACAAAAATTAAATCATCTATCCCGACACTGACTCGAACTTATATTTTCTTGACACGAATCGAAATAATACAACCTATAACCCGAACATGACTCAACCCCGATATATTAATAAAAAAAGATTAAACTCGGCCTGACATGAGAAAAAATAATAAAAATATTAAATGCTATACATAAAAATATATAAATATATGAGGTTAAGCCGGATCGAGGAATTTTTATCCTAAACCCAACTCAACCTTATTTTTATAATAACCAAACCCAAACTCGAATCCGATTTTTTAAATGAAAAATTCGCCCCTATTGGGTCGGGTCAGAACCCGACGAGTTGGGTCAAATTTTTATCCCTACTAGTTTCTGTCTCATAGATTTCCATCCTCTATAATCGGATGAAGATTGTTTCTCAATATGTAGTTTCTCTTGTGTCGATGAAGTTTTTCATCGTTTGGATTTTAGAGATGTTCCTTCATTTTTCGGTAAATAGACATTATCAAAAAACTAAAGACATGACAAACGTCATAATTGTCAAATAAAATATTCATAATTTTAAAAATAAATAATAAAAGAATTTAAAGAAAAGTAGGGTTAATTCGCAGGGACTAAAGAGTTTTCAATATTTACGCGTTTGATTCTAACTGTAGTAAATTTGGATGGTAATTTAAGGGGTGTTTGGAATAGTGATAAAACTAAAATGCAATTTAAAAACTAAATAAAATAATTTAAATAAAGAGTTTAAAATTCAATTTATAAAAATCAGCATCGGGTTAAAGCTTTTTCCTCAATTCAATTCAATCCTTAAATAAGATTAAACCATTGTGTTCATGTTGGTTACAAGAGCCCAACCCCTATAACTTGTTTTTCTCTCAAATAAACCAAGAACCTAAAATCAATTTTTAGATCTCAATTCTTTTTTGAATTAATTACGTCAATCGATTTGTTAATCGAAAAACCCGACTCGGATTGTACCGTCTAAAATGAGAATTTAACCTGATTTTAGTTTTTCTTAGTGAATCAGTCACTAAGTGTGTTCACTAGTCGAATTTGCTACAACCCGATCCTTCCTCCCAACTATTAATGGAAACCGAAATTTATTCCAACGTTGACTTTTTGAAATTATAATCTCTTTGATTATAAAAGGTTGATCGATTACCGAAGCTTAATTCCAGAAAACTGAAAATGTAACCCGAATGGGTATTGAGTGTTTTTCAATTCTCACGAATAGAATTGAGTAATTACTTTAACCCTTGGTTGCGAAAAATTTAGCTACGCATGATTATTGGAAAAATCATACTTAGCATTATAAAAGAAAAAAAAGAGATTCTCGAACGAGGAAAAGGATCCAATGACATAGAAAGAATTGAATAAGGAGACTTATGAGGTGAAAATCTCATGTACGGTTCTGTAGAGTGGCAGTAAGGCCGACTTATCTGTAAAGTTGCCAAAGTACGATTAACCTTTGGGTTTGAAATCACTGCTTATATACTTGGTATTGGCCATAATTCACAAGAACATTCTGTAGTCTTAGTAAAAAGGGGAGGGTTAAGGGTTTACCCGGTGTGAGATATCACATTGTTCGAGGAACCCTAGATGTTGTCGGAGTAAAGGACACAAAATTAAAAGAAAGAACTTTATTAAAAATTCCAAAGCAAAAACAATTCGAAGTAAAATGAAAAAGTAAAAAAATGGGAGGAGATTTTTGCATTTCCCTAAGTGAGGTATTTATAGTCTTCTAAAACCCTAAAAAGACTCGAAGATAATTCAAATTAATTATAAGGGATAAATCCTAAATAATTTAAATTAAATCCTAATAGATAATATCTTATTTTAAAATTTAAATTCAAAGTGATAAACTATCAGCCGTTCGGATAAGATATTTGGCGAGTGGATAAGCTATATGTGCTGCTACATCATCTTCTAGAAGGTTGATGATGTGGCAGCACGTGGTATTTTCATTCCTAAATTAATGCCCATTAATTCAGCCTTAAATTTGAAAAAAATTATAGATTTTTATCATTTTAAGCATATTTTCCAAAATCAACGTCTTGCACACAAATCATACGAAAACATTCTATTAAGCACCATAACCTTATCATTAAAGGCAGAATTAACATAAAAAGCTAAAGAGGTGTGATAAAAAAAGTTCAATATTTAAACTTCAATGAGTAAATTCAATGTTTTGAAACTTCCGTGACCAAAATAGGTTTGAGAATAAAATTCAGGGGTAACTTACATAATTTAGCCTTAAAATGATGACATATTGTCATCAGAACATGTCATGTGAAATGTAACACACTCAACTCAGATGTCATATTTGGACCTCAAGCCCAATCCGTAACCATAAAATTTAAACCTAGTTTAGCCCAAAACACGTTTCATTGTTCATAAAATCCATCAAGTCAAAAATATTTTAGTCATGGATAAATATTTAAAATGTTACATAAGAGGTCCATTTAAAATTACAGTTAAAAACATTTGACTCACAATTTAAATCCAAATATGAGTTACAATATAAAACATAGGGTCCTACAAATACATAGCCCAAATAAATCTAAGTATTATACTCTGAACAAGTCAATACATAAATCCTGCTTTAATAGTGCTACATCAATGATCATGTTGGGTCAGGACCCAGATTCAGATCCAAGGGTCAGGTTAACTCAAAGCATTGGGCTTTGATATTTGGGCCCTTATTGGTCCTTGGGCTTATGAGTGTTGGGTTGTTGGGTTGTTGTTGGGCCAAGAGATTTGAGTAAAGGGTTTTTGGTAATTTTATTTTTGGAGGAAAAGGAGAGGATGATTTTAATTCTTTTCCTATAGAAAACAAGGGTAACCTCACCTCTTGTCCTTGTTTTCTTCTTCTCTTTCATCCCTTCATCACTCAAACTAGAAGATCAGGGAGAAAACTTTGGTTTTTCTATTGTGAACCAGATTTTCAAGAAGTGAGGGTAAGGAGCATGGGTTGGGGAAAAAATGGGAATAGATATTTGAGAGCTTCATTCTTAGTTGGTTAATGTATTTAGGATTCCAAAATCCCTCATGGCAATGTTTAATCTTATTTTAATGTCCGTCCTTGTAGAGAAAGAGGTTTGAGAGCCTTCTAAGTGTCTTGGGAAGGAGAAGGTTTGAAGATTGAGAAATTTTGTTTTCAGATCGTTTTGCTTGAGGTTGGTACTCTACTAACTCCCTTAGCATCATACATCTCATAAAATTAGGCTTGTTGCATGTATGGTTGATTGCTTGATTGCTTTGGTAGCTTAGAGACCCTTTAATGACAATTTTGGTTTGAATGATTGTTTTGCTGTAAAATGGTTAGAAACACACCTTAAACTATCTAAATAAATTATAGGAGGAACTTGAGGATCAACCACTTAGGTTGAGCTAGGAATTTTGATGATTTTCTAACATAGACTTGTATTTTTGTGCAAACTTGTATCGATACAACAACCCGTGTATATTGATACACCATATAGGTACAACAACCCTTATATAAGGGATGTATCGGTACAACAACCCGTGTATCGATACCCCTTGCTTAAATTGAATTCCAATAACGTTTTTGGTTGCTAGTACATGGGGGCATATCGATACTATTATTGCATTGGATTTCTAATACACAGGTATATTGATACATCATATAGGTGTATCAATACGGGTACATATCAGTACCTATATAGGGGATAGTCGTATCAGTACAGGTAGACATTTTTTATTATTCGAGACTAAATAGCATAGAGTATCTGTACGGCTTGGAGGCGTATCTATATTGGGTGGCGTACCGATATCCCATATAGGCATGTCGGTACTCGCTAGGCAATCTATTCAAAGATTAATGTTTGATTTTTGGGATTCTATAATTTAGGGTAAAGGGTTTTAGGGGTCTCTTAAGTTGCAAAATGAATACTAAAACCGAGAATTCGATAATTTAACCCCATTTATGAGATAAATGGCTAACTACTCGGTAAATGGTAGGAGACTAAATGGTGATAGTAACATATAGGTTATTGGTGGACTATATACATGTTGTGTGGTATCTAAAACTTTGCTATGTGTTGATACGTTACCTATTGTTTAAATATTGTGTGATGGGATCAAGATACCCAATATAAGTGTTGTAACACTCGAAGACTACCGAATAGAGGATCCTGATGCTTAGTGGATGTAGGCCTCATTCAAAGATGCTTGATGGACCATTCCAAGCATGAATGTATGATCTTGATGCTTAGTGGACACGAGCCTCATCCCTAAAGTATAAGATCCTGATGCTTAGTGGATGCGGGCCCTATTCGTAGTATAGGATCTCGATGCTTAATGGACGTGGGCCTTACTAGTTATATTATTATCATATATGAGATACTATGTGGACTTCTCTTGATATGTATATGTTTTGTGCGGAAATATACAAGCATGTTTATCATTCATTTAGGCGGATATGGTAGTGTCATTGTTATGATTCTATGACACCATTCATGTAAAATTGCTTTATTTATGATATGCACGATGTGATTCGAGTGGTGGTGTATCCACTGAGTTTTCGTAGCTCAACGTTTTGAATATGTTTTCGTGCGTAGGTTTTTAGGTCGTAGATTGTTTTGGAGGAGCACCACCAATGGTTGGATTTTCAACTTCGACTTTGTTTTTAGAGTACAATTACTAGATAAATTGGATAATGTACTTGTAGGACCTTATATGTATTTGAAACTTATTTTAATTTAGGTTTTGAGTCGAATGTTTTAATTTACTATAATATTTTAAAGCTTATTTACTTTTGGTATTACTTGGAATTTATTTTTATTTGAGATGAATAGAATTTTTTTGATCTGAACATTTTAAATGGGCTTTTGTGTAACGCCCCAAAATTGGGTCTAGAAGTTTAGTGAACTGGTTTCGTCAGTTTAGCCTAGTTTGGGATTAAATAATTAAAAATTAGTTTTTATTTAAAATAAATTCTGAAAAATATTATAAAATTCTTATTTGACATATTTTGTCTTCGGTCAAATCAATTTTGAAAATTGACCCTTGAATCCAAGAGATTTTGAAGTTAGTGACTATTTTATAAAAATTAAAAATTTAGTGACTAAATTGTAATTGGGACAAAACTTTGAATCTTTAAGGGGCTTTGATCCAATCCTAATCCTAGTTGATCTAATCCTTACAAGAGCCTATATAAACAACCTTTAATACCTTGTTTTAACCTAAGTAATCAAAATTCCCTAATTTTGATCCAAAACCCAAAAATTCACTTTTTAAAAATAACCCTTCTTTACATTTTGGTTTCTTCTTCTCCAAGGCAGCCTCTTCATCATTTTTTTTCAAGTTAAATATCCATTCTTTTAAATAAATCCGTTGGTTTATTTTTCCTATATATTTTTTTTCTTCAAAATCTCTTCGTTTTTCTCCAGTTTTACTTGAAAAACTCTATTTTTGCATCAAGCTTTAAAACCTTCTCCAAGATTTTGGTTTCTTCCTACCCAAGACATATTCTTCATCACCTTTTCAAGTTAAATATCATTTTTTTTTCAAATAAATTTCGTTAGGTTAATTATCTATATTTTTCTTCTTCAAAATCTCTTTGTTTTTCTACAGTTTTTTTTTTGTTTTTAAACCTTGGAAGGAGGTTGGATCAATTCTTGGCTGATTGCATCAATCTTTAAAGTCTTGAATCAATAAAATCGGTTTTCTTGATAAAAATTCCATTATTTTCTTGATTTTCGTTTAAGGGTTTTACATTGCTGTTTTTGATGCCTAAATACATAAATCTTGAAGTGTTTAGATATAATTAAGATGGATTTTAAGTATCTAATCCCGGAAATAAGGTTTAGGGGGTGTTTGGAGAGGTTTTCGGTGAGTTTCGATTAGGTTTTACGGTGTTTTTAGGTGCTGCCATGTATTGGTCCGACTTGAGGGATGTTTGGGTGTTTTATAATGCACTAAACACTTTGGTTTTGATGCTTGAATTAGTTCAAGAGGTGTAAGAACAATTTCGAGGGAGATTAGAAAACCGAATCGCGTTTTTGGGTGACTTGTCGAGCAAGTTTTTGTAAATTGGTGAGTGAATTATGAGGGCTGCCAATTTGGCAGGGTTTTAAATGTTTTTTCAAAGTTTTTGGGGTTTAGGGAAAGTGTGAAAAACCTCCCTATACTCGGAAGTAAGTTTTAACTAATACTTTCTTAAAGGTTCTCATATTATGCCTTATTTTTCTATATGTTTTTAGTCATGCTCGTATTAAAAATTGCATATGTGATTATGCATGTGCTCAATCCTCATGAGATTTTTTTTACAAAAGTATTGTATGTATATGATACTCCCATGGTTTTTGTTTTTAAAACATGAGAAAAGTGATTTTACCGGTTTATGCAATTGATGCATGAAATAGTGGGATGCATGTGGTTACATATTGTTTTTAACTTGACACTTGAGCATTGGTTTAGTTTTTTATTGGATTATTATGTGATGGTTAATATGGATAAGTTGATCGATCAACAGAATGGTGGTGCACAAATTATATAAACGTGTGAAATTCCTTAATGATGCATTAATGGGAGCTAATGATGTGCGATATAAGGGAATTTATCGCATTCGGGTTTGCTAACTAACACGGACACTAAGGTGAGTTTTGGCATGGTGGAACTAGACCTTCATTTAACCTCGTTTAAGGGACCAAGCGAGAGTCTGTTTATCCCAACGATTAGCGGTAGACTAATCGGGTCACTAATACCAATGTGGCTTAAAAAGCAAGTGTTTTTAATTTGCAATAAGAATTGCATGTGTTGTGAATTGTGCACAAGAGTTTTGATTTAAGCATTACTATGAGTAGCATATAAGACTTGTATTTTGCTTATTAAGCATGTGTTTTCAAAAAGGGATTTTGAAAAGGTTTTGTGGCTTGCGAGCCATGTCCACTTGTTGATTTTCTAAAGATGTCCTTGTTAGCCATGAATGTTTTTCAAAGAGCATGACTTGGTTTTTAAAATTGGTTTAATATGGGCTGTACTGCAAGGAGTTTTTATACTTTTTTTATTCACTCACTAAGCTTATGCTTACTCTCTCATTTACCTTGCAATGCAGAGTATTTAACGTGAAGGCAGCAAGGGGAAGCAAGGATCTAGGTAACCTCCAGGTGAAAGCTTAAATATGTCTTTATAACATTGGTATTAGTGAGAGAGCAACGGGGATAGGATATTAAATTGAGAAATAATGTTTATGCTAATTAGTCATTCAATGGCTTTGTTGATTATCTATGTTGATGTTAGTTTTGTTACTTGGATTTGAATTGCCTATTGGTATTCCTTTAGTTATAATAAAGTGGTATTTCTTTAGTTATAATAAATTTAGTGTTGTTGAAAATAAAGCATGACTATTTTGAGTTAATTCTATGATGTGGTTATTTAGGCTGGAATGCATCTAAAAATCATTTTGTGTATATTGATGTTTTCTTATATGTTTTTTATTAGATTGTTAGTGTTACGCATGCTTTTAGGAGTTTGAATATATTGTTGCTAACTAGGTTTCAATGCATCTAGTAAGTTGTATATGATATGTGGATAATATTTACTTAGGTGTATATGCATATAGAAAATATTTTAAAACTTGTGCATGAAATTAAATGAGTTATAGATATTAATTTAAGATAAAATTTAACATACAAGCATGTAATGAACTCGATTGAAGGATGGTAACATTAATTTTATAATTAGTCGCTGAATTCCTAGAAATTTACAATTTGGCCCCTGAAGCATGTTTGTACATTTTAGGACTCGTTCCATATTTATTTCCAGTACAATTGAATATAATGTATGTTTGAACATGTAAGATCGAGATAAAACATATAGATAAGATAAAAAGAAAAAAAATTATGGTCATTTATCGAGGCGAGTCTTCGAATTAGCCTAGGTATTCCCCGTGTAGCTCGTTCGAGTTGGGTTTTGTCTAGACCGGGTCGAGGGGTTTACATTTGTTGGTATTAGAGCTTAGGTTTACGAAACATTGGGGAGGTTTATGAAATATTAGGAGGTTTGTTAAGTTTGTTAGGGTTACACAGATTTACGAAACTTTTCGGGATGTTTTGTTTAATTGATATGTTATAATGTTGATTTATGTTTAATATTGTCTATGCACGGTGAGTGTTTGAAAATTGTTAAGTATACTTGTGGAAATACATTTTTTATATGGTTATATATTCTTAATGCTAATCAAAATTGACGATTGTGCTATGTGATGATTGAATATATATTGTTGAGGTGTATTTTGGGGTATTGATTGCTCTAACTACTACTAGAAAATTATTCTATATTGTACTTGAGCTACTTGGAACTTGCTTCACGCTGACCTCACAAGTTTTGCAAAATGTTTTTCAATGTTAATTTTGTTTTTATATTTTTATTATGATTGATATAGGACCAAAAAGAAAGCTAAAACTTGGTAATAAATGAGTTGTGGAGATCATAAAGTTTAGAAAGATTTGTTTTGTGGTGTTGTGATATCCGATCTTGAGTCGACTGGGTCCTCGATCATGTTTGAGTGTAAAATGGTTTTGAATCAATTTAGTTTGAGAATTTGTTATGCTTGTGAGTAGTAGGTGACCACATCAATGAGAGTGCCTTTGTGAGTTTCAAAGTGCTTCGTCAAGGTGAATCGAACATGTTGGAAACTTTTGGGTTATGATGTGGTTGTGTACTCTTGAGTGCTAAGTTTCTATGGTTTTGAATGTTGAAGAGGTAGAAAGTTGAATTTCCGGAGTTGGGGATGTTGTTTTTGAGTATGAACAATAATCATGCATAGTATAAGAGCACTTATATGCATATACATTAGACATTTTAAGACATGCATGCATTCTTGAGCATGACATTAGATTGCATTTGCATGCACTTTCATAGGCATCTAGGTTGACATACAGGACTCATGCATACATTTTCTATATCTGTAAATGTTTCCCTCTTGAAAACGGAAGTTGTGTTGAGGTTGGTCCTTTAGGGAAAATGTATAGGTTTACAAAAGTGCTTGGAAGATACTCTTGTTAGAACTGAGCCTATTGTGTAGTGGATCGAATTACTATTCTAGTTGGGAAGTAATTCTTGACAAGGATTGGTTAGCTGGGCTTGGAGTTTTGGATGATTGTACCCAGGTTGGGTGCCTTGAGTTGATTTCAGTTGGGGTTGGTTGCTAGTAAAACGGAAGGTTGAGTTTTGCGATGTTTCTTTAGCGTGAGTTCGGGTTGTGTAATAGGTGTTGTGTTATCATCGTGTTTAGTGGAAGTACTACTTGGTATCCTCTGTTTGGTATGGTTTAGGGAATGGTTAGGCCACTGGGAAAAGAAAAAGATTTTTGCTTTTGGCTTGAGGATGCTATGAGTGTTGAGACGAACCATGGTATTTTTGGTGTAACGTTGTTTTGTGTATCATTTCAAGTTGTGATAACGATTGGTTTTAGGATGAGGCCGAATCTTATCTTTATGATATTTAAATGAGATCTTGGTTTTGGTAGTAAAGGTCTTTGTGATAAGGTGATTATGTGGGTCGGAGTGTTTTTAGTGGCATCATAGTGTTTAGAAACTCACGTGGGAGTGAAAGGAAGTTGTGAAGGAGCAGTTACCTTAAATCTTTCCATGGTGAAAATTTCGAGGAAGAAATTTCTTAAGTGGTGGAGAGTTGTAACGCCCCAAAATTGGGCCTAGAAGTTTAGTGAATCGGTTTTGTCGGTTTCGTCTAGTTTAGAATTAAATACTTAAAAATTAGCTTTTATTTAAAATAAATTATGGAAAAATATTCTAAAATTCTTATTTGACAAATATTTGACTTTGGTCAAATCAATTATGGAAATTGACCCTTGAATCCTAGAGATTTTGAAATTAGTGATTATTTTATAAAACTTGAAAATTTAGTGACTAAATTGTAATTGGGCCAAAACTTTGAATGTTTAAGGGGCTTTGATCCAATCCTAATCCTAGTTGATCTAAACCTTTCAAGAGCCTATATAAACAACCTTTAATCCCTTGTTTTAACCCAAGTAATCAAAATTCCCTAATTTTGATCCAAAACCCAAAAATTCACTTTTTAAAAATAACCCTTCTTTAAATTTAGGTTTCTTCTCCAAGGCAGCCTTTTCATCATCTTTTCAAGGTAAATATTCATTCTTTTAAATAAAATTTCGTTGGTTTATTTTTCCTATATTTTTCTTCTTCAAAATCTCTTCGTTTTGATGCTTGGGTGAGTTATAATGCACTAAACCCTCTGGTTTTGATGCTTGAATTAGTTCAAGAGGTATAGGAACAATTTTGAGGGAGATCGAAAAATCGAATCGCATTTTTGGGTTACTTGTCAAGAAAGTTTCGATAAATCGGTGAGTGGATTATGAGGGCTGCCAATTTAGAAGCGTTTTAAATGTTTTTCGAAAGGTGTTGGGGTTTAGGAAAAGTGTTAAAAATCTCCCTATACTCGGAAGTACGTTTTAACTAATGCTTTCTTAAAGGTTCTCATATTATGCCTTGTTTTTACTATATGTTTTTAGTTACGCTCGTATTAAAAATTGCATATGTGATTATGCATGTGCTCAATTCTCATGAGATTGTTTTTACAAAAGTATTGCATGTATATGATGCTCCCATGATTTTTGTTTTTAAAACATTAGAAAAGTGATTTTACCAATTGATGCATGAAATAGTGGGATGCATGTGGTTACATATTGTTTTTAACTTGAAACTTGAGCATTGGTTTTGTTTTGGATTATTATGTGATGGTTAATAGGGATAAGTTGATCGATCAACAGAATGGTGGTGCACTAATTATATAAAATGTGTACGTGTGAAATTCCTTAATGATGCATTAATGGGAGCTAATGTTGCGTGCTATAAGGGACTTTACTACATTCGGGATTGCTAACTAACCCAGAAACTAAGGTGAGTTTTGGCATGGTGGAACTAGACCTCCATGTAACCTCGTTCAAGGGATCAAGCGAGATTCCGTTTATCCCAACGATTAGCGGTAGACTAGTCGGATCACTAATACCAATATGGCTTAAAAAGCAAGTGTTTTTACTTTGCAATAAGCATTGCATGTGTTGTGAATTGTGCACAAGAGTTTTGATTTAAGCATTGCTATGAGTAGCATATAAGACTTGTATTTTGCTTATTAAGCATGTGTTTTCAAAAAGGAATTTTAAAAAGGTTTTGTGACTTGCGAGCCATGGCCACTTGCTGATTTTCAAAAGATGCCTTTGTTAGCCATGAATGTTTTTCAAAGAGCATGACTTGGTTTTTAAAATTGGTTTAATATGGGTTGTATTGCAAGGAGTTTTTATAATTTTTTTATTCACTCACTAAGCTTATGCTTACCCTCTCATTTACCTTGTAATGTGAAGTATTTAACGTGGAGGCAGCAAAGGGAAGCAAGGATCCAGGTAACCTCCAAGTCAAAGCTCAAGTATGTCTTTATAACATTAATAGTAGTGAGAGTGCAACGGTGTAACACTCCAACCCGGGTGCCACATTTGGGCCATAAGCCCAAACCCGTGTCCATAAAATTTCGAAACTAAACCAAGTCAAACCATTAAATAAGACATAATTTAAGACGATATTTAAAATCCAAAGTACTTTCACAACCCAAAATATAATCGGAGCTCCAAATAAAAGTTTGATAAAACATTTGACCTTAACAACTAAATAAAATAGAGTTACAATTACAACAATGGTCCTACGAATACATAGCCCAATAATCTAGCAATTGTACTCTACCAATCGGTCAATGTTAAAGTCCCGAAAAGATGGTGCTCCGCCACGTCCGCCCGAACTTTCGTCTACTTACCTACGCATGGAAACAAATTCCAAAACGCTGAGCTACGAAAGCTCTGTGGGTACACAACCTATCGACTGTGGTTTCAAGTGAATCATAACAATAAACATGCGATATATGATAACATGATGATATGACATGCCAAATGCAACCAACGCATAAAGTAAACAAATCAAGAGTGAGGCCCACTGCCAACCCGACACTGGGGAACTCACCTGGCTCGGAATCTCACATCGGGTTACTCAGAATCTCACATCGGGCTGCTCGGAATCTCACATCGAGCTAATATACTCGGAATCTCACATCGATTCTTCACTCGAAATCTCACATCGAGTAGGGCTCGGAATCTCACATTGAGCTAGGTCATCACCCGGAATCTCACATCGGATGGTCTTCGATACATCACCCGGAATCTCACATCGGATGGTCTTCGTTGTGTTGCAACACTATCACTCACTGGGTATCCAGATCTCATCAAACAATGACTCAAACCATACAAGGTGATCGACCTAGGATCTCATGTCAAACCAAACCATTAACAAGCCAAAACCGAGCATGCAAGCATAATTTCTCATATCAAGACTTATCACGACCTACCAACTTAATGGTGGTTTACGATTCATTTCATTGGTCTACGATTCATTATTACATTAATTTACCCTTACCGAATCACATTTATTACTCAACTTGTCGAAAGTTTACAGGGGTATCGATACTCCTATATGGGGTATCGAAACACCCTATATTGATACCCACCCAAAGAAGGTATCGAAACATGGGTATCGATACTGGAATCGATACCCTTTGACCATCTCAAAGGTCAACTAAGGAGGCCTTCCGGATTCGATACCAGCATCGAACCGGAAATGCTACTGGAGGACTCAATATCGAACCATGGTTCAATACCCCTATCCAAACGTTCACTTTTCTCTCAGGGGTAACGATACCGGTGGCCCGTGTATTGATACCCCTTACACGAAATGCAGGTTTGAAGCTTTAAATTTTTAAGAACCTTAATCCAAACTAGTCCAATCGATCCCAAATTATTCCTACTTATTTATGAAGTAGTTTAAGTGAGTTTCTAACCTATTTTACTCATTATCATCAACTCTAAAACAAGACACCATTAAAGCATGCAAAGGCTATATCCTAGCCAAACCATCACACAATCAAACAAGCATGTTGAAATGATGATGCACATGAAAATGCAAAGGATTTGGGAGTGTACCAACCTCAAAAACGAGCTGAAGAAACTCCACAACCAGCCCTCAAACCTTCTCCTTTCCCAAGCTTCTTGAAGGCTCTCCTTGCTCTCCAACTACAAAGAAGATGACCAAACGATTACTACACTATCTAGATGATTTAAGGAAGCTAAAACAACCTTAAAATCATTCTAAAACCTTTCCAAAACCTATTGTAGTTCCTACCTCAAAACTCCCACTAAAAACTTACCTCCACCATTTTTAACCCAACTTACCTTGAAAGAAAGATCTCTCCAAGCTGAACAAACTCCCCTCTATGAGCAAAACGTGATTCTCTCAACTAACACATAAAAACTCTACCTTGGTTGATGGATTTGGGAGAGAAAGATGAGAGAAAAAGATTAAAAAGACAATAAAGGAGGTGATGAAATCACCCTCTGCACAATGCAGAGAAATGCCTCCCTCTCCCCTCCCTTTTCCTCCCAAAACTCCAATTACCAACATACCCTTGGGCCACCATCCAAAACCAAACCCATTTCTAAACCATTAAGCCCAACAAGGCCCAAGAAGCCCAACAACAAGGCCCAAGAAGCCTAACAACAAGGCCTACACTCTCGGGTTAACCCGACTCTGAGCCCCGAAACTCAGGTCGTTACAAACGGGGATGGGATATTAAATTGAGAATGATGTTTATGCTAATTAGTCATTCAATGGCTTTGTTGATCATCTATGTTGATGTTAGTTTTGTTACTTGGATTTGAATTGCCTATTGGTATTCCTTTAGTTATAATAAAGTGGTATTCCTTTAGTTATAATAAATTTAGTGTTGTTGATAATAACGCATGACTATTTTGATTTAATTCTATGATGTGGTTATTTAGGCTCGAATGCATCTAAAAATCATTTTGAGTATATTGATGTTTTCTTATATGTTTTTTTATTAGATTGTCAGTGTTACGCATGCTTTTAGGAGTTTGAATATATTGTTGCTAACTAGGTTGCAATGCATCTAGTAAGTTGTATATGATATGTAGATAATATTTACTTAGGTGTATATGCATCTAGAAAATATTTTTGAACTTGTGCATGAAATTAATTGAGTTATAGATATTAATTTAAGCTGAAATTTGACATGCAAACATGCAATGAACTTAATTAAAGAATGGTAACATTAATTTGATATTTAGTCCTTGAATTTATGGAAATTTACAATTTGCCCTTGAAACATGTTTGTACATTTTAGGACTCGTTTCACATTTATTTTCGTTGCAATTGAATATAATCTATATTTAAACATGTAGGATCAAAATAAAGCATATTTATAAGTTAAAAAGAAAATTTTTTAGGGTCATTTATCGGGCGAGTCTCTGGATTAGCCTCAGTATTACCCGTGTAGCTCGTTCGAGTCGGGTTTTGTCTAGACCGGGTCGAGGGGGTTACATTTTGAAGTGAAATTTTTATAACACAAATTTTAGGACAGAGGCCAAAGATGACATCCTTGTTGAGTATATTACATGCTGACCTACTAACCTGCAAATGGAAATAACAAATTTTTAAAGTTGAGCTAACAAATCCCAGTGGATACACTTCCATTCTAATGTTTCATAAATATCATAAATATGATCATGTAACTAAAGATGATATCATGGCAATACAAAAAACGTGTGACGCTGCCTCTAGCCGCCTAAACACAAAGCAAGCAACATTGGAGGCATTAATCTTACAGAGATAATATATGCATCATACCGCACAATCTTGAAGTAAGGCTCGATATCACAGAACCTTGTGAATGTATACTTAGAGTGAGGTATGGTGTGCTAGAAATACTGGAGAAATAATTGAAGTAAACATAAAGGATTTCTTTATTGAAGAAGCTGTGTTACAATGATCACAAGACACTCTATTTATAAGAAAGATAAGAAGAAGAAACTGCTGCTAACAGCAGCCTTCTTTTTTTTTTTGGCGCCACAGCAACTAACTTTGTTAATCTGTTTAATATGGTGTTACACAATCTTAGAAACATACATTCATACTTACATCTTTCATCCAATATCTTCGAATGAGGCTCTGTGTCACACAGACTCATAATATACATCCGATGTCTTATCTCATGTTGTTGGAACATGCTCACTAAGTGTCTGGATCCCATCAATCAAGAATGACTTAACCAACTAGGTGTCTAATCAATACATAGAATCACTCAATTTTATGAAGGATTTTCTATAGTTATTATTATAATAATTCACTCAAGGTTTTACCAAGTTATTATATATTAGGTTGGTATAAGAGAATGGTATATTGGTTTTTCAATTTTACCATTCATTTTACCACATTAGAAGTTCATTGGACTATCGTCCTTGAATTATTAGCCCTTTGAACTCAAAACTAAATTTTTAGGCAGATTGCTTAATGAGTGTCGTACTGGTACTGGTACATGCACTCGCGTATCAGTATGGTACCTTTGGGTATGGTTACTCACAATATACCGATACAAAATTATCTTACTGAAATTTTATTTACTTCTTACGTACTAGTACAAGTTGACCCATATCAATAGGTTGAACATCGTACCCCTCAAATAGCTCATCTTCAATAAAACATTGTTCCTCAACCAAGAATACTATGGTATGGATAGTTGGTCATGTGTACTACCTAGGGGTGAGCAAAACTTGACTCAACTTGAAAAAACTGATTTTATTTTTGAATTTCGAGTTATTCAAGTCAACTCAAATAAATTACAAGTTCGAGTCGAGTTTTATTTTTAGAAATTCAAATAACCGAAAAATGAAATTTAAAACGACTTTGTTTTATATAATAGGTTTTCGTCATGTGATTTTTCTAAACCTAAATTTCTAATTATCTAAAAGGTAAGCATATCTACTATAATTACTTATCGAGGATGAAGCCTAAATTCTCTCGCTAGTTGCATATTTTTTCTTGATTCGAGATTTATTTTCTCATCACTGACTTTTTTAAGTTCATCGACTTATTTTTATTTTTACACCTTAGAGTTTGAGACGATTGTTCTGCTCTTATCTTCATTCTTACACTTTATCTTGTGAGTTTATTTCAGTTGGACACAACTGTTAGTGGACCAAGAGGCTCATGGATAATTGGTGATGGGGATCCAGACAAAGCGAGTTTATTAATCTCATCATTCTCTTCTGTTAGCCAGTTGATGATTGATGTTTTGGGGGTTTATTTTTTAGATTTGTTTTTTTACAGAAATCTTTTATGTGTTTTAGTGTCGATGTTGATTGTTAAATTTTGATAAAAACATCTTTTGACCATTTGAAGTATATAGGCTCTAGTTGTATGTTCCCAAATTTTCTCATGCAAAGCAAATTATAAGTTTGGGAAAACTATCATATGTGGATAAGAAACTAAGAAATCCTAGGATCTAAGATATACTGGAATTGAAAATTGGTTTAGGTTAATTGTTTTTATAGTGTTTTTGGTGGTTGTTTATTTCATAGCTAGAATACATAGAAATGATAAAATCTTGGTTAGGATTATCAAGATCATGTTCGAATTATTGGTAAGAACCCATTGACTTTAACATTTGATGAGATTCGTATAAGGTTGTTCATATATATACTTAGATGCAGTGGACATGCTTTCCTTCTTAATGCTTGAATGATCTAGTTTATCATTGTAAATGATGAATGCAATCAATAATTTTTTTCTAAAAAAATTGGAAAGAATTCCCTTTTTAAGAGTTTTTACTTGTCTAATTTATTGTTATATGATGTTAGTGATTAATTTCTAATCCAATGTTATATTTTGATACTGCAGATGAGTGAATCACAAGGGACTCAAATTTCACAAAAATTCTTCTTCAAATAAAGTCAACGTGTAATATCCCGGTTTTGGGTCTAGGAGTTTAGAACGGATATAACTTCAAATTGATTTTTTAAAGTTTATGTTTCGGGACCCATTTAAAGTAAAAATGGTTTAAAAAGGGGTTTTGAAAGAAAAGAGGGGTAGGGGGGACCACTTATGTGATTTCTCCTAAAACACCCATGGAAGACATAAAATTTAAAAAAAAAGTTTTCATTCAAAAATGAGACACCTTTTTGCTCTTCATCTTTTCCAAAAGGTTTTCCCCATTACAAGAATAAGCTTTCTTCTTCATATGAGTGATTTTAAAAAGGTAAATCATTCTTTAACTTAGTTTTCTTGTTCTTCACATTATTATAGCATGGATTTTGTTTTTATCCCTTGAGATTTTAGTTGCATGTTGGAAATGTGTTTTAAAAAGGAATTTTCGGATGAGTTTTAAAGGGGGTATTAAAAAGGGTGTTTTTAAACTTCTTTTGGTGCCAAAATATGTTTAAAAGTTAAGTTTTTAATGATATTCCCGAAATGGGTTGTTATGGGTATTTTAGGAGGTTGAAAACTTGAGTTTTGGAGGTGTTTTAAGGTGAAAATGATGGGCTGATATTACAACTATGTTTGAGGGATAATTTGAGCAAGTTTTAATGTTATTTAGGTGATGGAATCAATGAGTTTTGTAGTGTTTTTGTTGAAGTCTGAAAAATTAGGGTTATGGACATTTTGTCTTGAGTTTGATGAGGAAATGTTGGGGGTTCTATAAGTTTTTGTTTGATGATGTTATTATTGCTGATTTTGAGCTTAAAAGTCTGCTTTGGTTGCTTAGAAACAAGGCAAGACATTATGGAAGTTTCAGACGCAATTTTGGGTAGAGTGGAGGCTTGAATCGACTTTCTAGGTTGCTTGTGTGAGCTTGGTGAGTGAAAAATGTTTTGGAACTCGATTTTGGTTCAAGGATGATTTTGGGAGTTTAGATTGGGCTTGATAAGCCAATCCAAACTCAAGAGTAAGATCTACCCATTTTACTTACTTTGTATGCTTATTAGATGGTGAATTTTAGAAAGCTTGTTTGTGTTTAATTGTTGTCGATGGCATGTTAGTTGTTATGTTGATTATTAGTCGGTTGATGACATGTTAATATGACATATGAGATATTTGTAAGATGTTGTAGGTTATGCTTGTAAATGGTAAGTAAGACCACTTGCATATGGTAAGATTATAGCTAGGTGGCTATGTAAAACATTGTAAGCCGTAAGATGTTGTAAGATAATATTATGGTAATGATGTTGGCATTCGTTGAGTCATACTGGGTATAATTGGTCGAGCAATAGGATGTAAAAATAGTACACTATGATACAAAATTCGTATACGTGTAAGATAAATTCGACCGTGTCAGATAAATTCATATGCGTGTAAGACGTTTCCGCATATCCGTGTATAATAACCGAGTTTGCCAACATACTTATCTCAATTTCTATGAATATGTGTTTTATGTTATGTTGTGGACTTTGGATGCTTTTATAAGATTGTAAGATGCTATGATGTTAAATGCATGTAATGATGTTGGTTTTTAATTCAAATAAAGCTTGAACCTTGCATTGTCGTTGTTATGTTTTTGAGTTTCGCTCACTAAGCATTTATGCTTACGCTCTCGTTTTCCAACAATGCAGATTGTTAGCTCGGGAGTTAGCACGATACGAGGAAGGCCGTCCAAGCGTGTTGCTCGTTAGCTCAAGTATGATTTAGTTGTAGTAATGTACTAGCTAGCAATGAGATATGCTATGTTGATTAGGAGCGTTGTTTGACTCCTATGTTGACTTATGTTTTGGATGATTTCATGCATGGTTTATATTCGCCATGGTTGCCTTGAGTTGGCATATTGATTTATGTTTTGAAGTTATGATTTTGTGGATGTATCTTTGATGTTGTTTGAACTCTTTTATCTATGAATTCTATGTATTGTTGCTTGAGCATGATTCGAATGGATGTGTATGAGTTTCAAGAATGTGTAACCTGATCCTTGAGTTCTATAATGTCGTTTTGAGCCTTCGGGCTTTTAGTAAGCCCAATAAGGTTGGCTTAGAGCCCGTGTGAAGATATGTTGGTCATTTGGGCTTGGAAAGGCTTTCTAGGGTTGTTTATTGGAGTCGGGTCTTCGGATTTGACTTCGATAATCCCTGTGTAACCATCTCGGGTCGGCCTTACAAAAAGGTCGGGTCGAGGGGGTTACACAATAACCCAAATAATAATAAAAGTGTCCGAAAAAAATAACAACTAAAATCATCTTATTGAAGCCATTTCACCAAATATGTAACTAAAGATGGGGAGAACAGGATAAGTTGCAAACATTGTGACTCGACTTATAACATAGAAACTGGAGGTTCTACAACTAATCTGAATAATCACTTGAACATGTGCTTAAAAAAACCTCGAGGTAATACTTTTGATTCTAAACGATCGGAGTTAACATTTACAAAGTTTGGCCCTGAAAGTGAAGCATCAGTTTTTTTAACTTGAAAGTTTGACGAAGATGCTATTAGAAAGGCATTGATTCATATGATAGTTGTGGGCTATTAAGCCATTGAGTTTAGTAGATCAATTTTTAGCTGAGTGTTAAGCTGGAGGTTAGGTTGTTAGGAAACTCAAGTTAGTTTAAAACTAACTTCCTTTCTTTTCTTACTATATAACTATGTATTGAGGTTACTGAAAATATACAAGTTTCTACAGAATTTCTTTACTATAGTTGTACTTTTTTTCATGGTATCAATCGCCAGAATCTTGGGAAGTTGAGTATATTCTGTTGGTGTGGGTTCCTGTTCTAATGGCGCTGCGAAATGGAAATGAGCAACATGTTGAATCCGATGAAGTGCAGATTGAATATTCCTCCAAAAGAGATCGTGTCTTCACAAACAAGAAGGTGAATGTCATGCTGGATGAGTACAATTTTCTTTTATGGAAGCAGCAGGTGTTGTTGACAGTTCGAAGCCATAAACTTGAGAAAATGCTACTTGGAGCAGTCAAGAAACCATCAAAAATGGTTCTTGTAGATGGTGAAAGGGTGGTGAATGATGCTTATGAGGACTATTTGGCTCAGGATAGTGCTATTGCATCATGGTTGTTATCCACCATCAGTGCACACTTACTTCCTCAGTTTGTTAGGGCTGAGACAGTTGGAGAAATTTGGTCTACAGTGTTATAATTTTTTGCAAACAAATCCACAACCTCAGTTATGGGGTTATATTCCAAATTTCACTCGTTAAAGAAAGGTGATGAAAGTATGAGGGTGTATCTTTCTCGTGTCAAAGAAGTCTCATGTCTCTAGTGCAGCAGATTGCAAGTATCTTGAATGGGCTGCCTAGAGACTATCAACCTTTCATGGCAGTTATAACAACAAGTAAAGGTTCTTTTTATCTTGATAATGTGTGTACTATCTTGATAGATGCAGAAGCTCAAATCTTGAATTTTGCTAAGTCTGAATTGTTGCCAACGAGTGCTAGCTTGGTGAAAGGAAATGGGTCTGGTGATGTTGGTTTTACTGACATGTCAAGGAGGTTCTTTACATCTCAAGTGTATCCTGGAGGAAGAACTGGTGGTTGTGGTCGAGGAATGACTAAACTACAATGTCAATTGTGTGGGAAGCTGGGTCATTTGGTTGATAGATGTTGGCATAGGTTCGATCAAAATTTTTCAGGAATGTCTTCATCAAGGAGAGACCAGTCTCGGGGGGAGGCAAGTGCAGCTCATTGTAGTTGTTGTGTGCGAGAGTCGTTAGCTGATACAGATCCTGGTAATACTTCACAAGCTCATGTTTTAACTGCCCAGCAGGATCATTGGGTGATTGATTATGGTGCAACACATCATGTAACACCAGATTCAATTAACATTATGAATGGCACGGAGTGTAATGGTCCAAGTAAGCTAACTGTAGCTAATGGACGAGCATTAGATGTTAATATGGTTGGTCAATCTATGTTATGTGCATCTAATAGGTCATTACATCTTTATAATATAATGCATGTGCCTAAGATAACAAAAAATCTACTTTCGATGTCCAAGCTTGCTAGGGACAATCGAGTGTATCTGGAGTTCCATACCAAGGAATGCTACATTCGAGATGAGGATACAGGAGTTGTTGTCTTACGAGGAGAGGAGCATGAAGGTCTTTATCAGTTTACTACTAGTGTAAAGGGGGTCATACCTATGCAGAATAAAGTCGAGGTCAATATAGCTGCCTCAGTTAGTCAACCGTATGAGTTGTGGCACAGGAGATTGGGTCACCCAGCTCATAAGATATTACTGAAAGTTTGTAAAATTACAAATGTAAAACTTTCAGCAAAGATGAATGAAATTTGTGCTTCATGTCAGCAATGAAAGAGCCATAAATTGTCTTTTAGTGACTCAGAAACTGTATACAATTCCCCTTTTGAACTTGTGTTTACAGATGTATGGGACCAGCTCATACTAATTCTAGTGGTTTTCGATACTATGTTACCTTTGTTAATGCCTATTCTAGACACACTTGGTTGTATTTACTCAAAGAAAAGTCACAAGCCATTCAAGTATTTCAATTGTTTTAACGAATGGTGCAAACCCAGTTTAATATGTCTATTAAGGCTGTACAAAGTGACTGGGGAGGGGAATTTTGAAGCTTATCCTCCTTGCTTGCTAAAGATGGTACTATACATAGGGTAACTTGCCCATATACCTCTCAAAAAATGGAGTTGTTGAGAGGAAACATAGGCATGTCATTGAACTTGCACTTGTGTTGTTAGCTCAAGCAAATATACCACTACAATATTGGTCACATGCTGTTGTTTCAGCAGTTTATTTGATAAACAGGTTGCCAACAAAGGTTTTGGGGGGAGTATCACCATTCGAGAAGTTATATGACAAGGTTCCTGATTATCAATGGTTAAAAGTATTTGGGTGCAGGTGTTTCCATATTTAAGACCATTTCTGAAGTACAAGCTTGAATATAGGTCTCAGGCATGTACTTTTCTTAGCTATAGCCCTCAACACAAGGGATATCAATGCTTGACAGATGATGGGAGAATATACATTTCGAGACATGTGATATTTGATGAAACAAGCTTTCCTTTTGTAGGTAGAACTGGTTCAGACGAAAAGGAGCAGCATGAATGTAGGTTCAAGTCTCAAAAGTTTCCCACAAAGCCTTGTGTGGTTCCAGCTTCAACATGTGTAAGATCAGATGAGAGGAATGATGCAGGTCAGATACTATCAGAGATACCTTCTGCTGGCTCAAGACGTGGAGAGCAAGAGGTTCTCAATTCTGGACAAGATAGTCAGGTTGGAATTGCTTCAGGAGCTAACAGTGAAGCTGGTCCTAGTCTTAGTTCAAGCATGAGTCTTAGTTTCCACACACAACCCAGGCCTGCAGAAGCAAGTCAATCACTAGAAGTTTCAGTTCATAATGAAGGTACTGAACATTCGAGGACACATGAACTTATGTCCTGTACTGAGGAACATATGTTTGCAGCTCAGAATGTACATGGTAGAGGTGTAGTTACCAGCAATAGTCATCCAATGCTGACACGTAGCAAGTGTGGAATTTTTAAGCCAAAGGTTTATGGTGTTGCATATGATACTGAAGTTGAGCCAAGTTCCATTCATGAAGCTTTGAAGTCTCACAATTGGAAGCTTGCTGTGGAAGCAGAGCTGGAAGCATTGAAAAAGAATGGCACCTGGTCTCTTGAAGTTTTACTAGAAGGACGGTCAGTTGTAGGATGCAAGTGGTTGTTCAAGCTTAAAAGGAATGCTGATGGCACGGTACAAAGGTATAAGGAAAGGTTAGTAGCAAGGGGCTTCTCACAAGTTCCTGGCCAGTATTTTCAGGATACATTTGGTCCTGTAGTGAAGTTTGCAACTTTGAATGTTATTTTGTCCATTGTTGTCACTAACAAATGAAGCTTGAGGCAGGTTGATGTGAACAATGCATTCCTTAATGGGGATCTCCATGAGGATGTATACATGCCGCAGCCACCAGGTTTCGAACAAGAGGCTAGTAATGGAGTGACTCTTGTGTGTAAGCTTAAAAAGGCCCTTTATGGTCTTAAGCAAGCCCCTCGTAATTGGCATGATAAGCTCAAGGGTTATCTGCTGCAAATTGGTTTCAAAGAATCCAAGGCAGATGCTTCATTGTTTATCAAGATTGGTGCAGGAGTAAGGACTTATATGTTAGTGTACGTGGATGACATAGTCATCATTGGGCAATCAGATCAGCTCATTGAAGAGGTTTGCAGTGTTTGCATGCAAAGTTTTCATTAAAAGATATGGGTGAACTTCATTACTTCTTGGGTATTGGAGTTGAAAGGAATGAGAAAGGGTTAATGTTGAACTAGAAGAAGTATATACAAGAGTTACTTGATAGGAGTGGCATGCAAAATGTAACACCTACTGCAACACCTATGGTTGTGTCATCGAAGGCGGCAAGTGAGGCAAGCAATACTCTAGCTAATCCTCAAGAGTATAGGAGCATTGTTGGATCGCTTCTTTATGCTTGTCACACAAGGCCAGATATAGCATTCAGTGTGAACAGACTATCACAATATATGCATGCTCCACAAGAGATACATATGGTAGCAATAAAAAGGCTATTGAGATATTTAGAAGGTACAAAAAGTTATGGATTAGTGTTTCAAGCAGTCTCAAATGGATCTAAAATAACTGCTTTTGCGGATGTTGATTGGGATGAAAGTCTTAAAGATCAACGATCGATAACAGGCTATTGTGTGTATATAGATGGTAATTTGGTAACATGTCAATCCAGGAAACAAAAATCTGTGTCTAGGTTGACTTTGGAAGCTGAGTATAGGAGTGTTACAAATGCTGTAGCAGAGGTTACATGGGTTGATGCTTTACTTACAGAAATGGGATTTCAACAACAAGACATTCCAGTGGTCTAGTGTGACAATACAAGTGTTAGCTTTGAGTGCTAATCTACTGTATCATTCCATGTCAAAGCATGTGGATTTGGATGTGCATTTTGTGAGGAAGAAGGTGACAGTTAGGAAACTACAAGTGAATTATGTTTCAGCTGGTTGTTAAACAGCAGATGGACTTACAAAGCCTTTGTCAAAGCCATATTTTAAAATGTATCGTATGAAAATGTGTGTGCAGTCTAAAGTTAGTCAATAAGTGGAAGGAGTAAGGAGAATGTTAAGCCATTGAGTTTAATAGCTCAGTTTTTAGCTGAGTGTTAAACTGGAGGTTAGGTTGTTAGGAAACTCAAGTTAGTTTAAAACTAACTAACTTCCTTTCTTTTCTTACTATATAACCATGTATTGAGGTTACTGAAAATATACAAGTTTCTACAGAATTTCTTTACTATAGTTGTACTTTTGTTCATGGGCAAGTTATTTTTTGAATTATAAAAAGAAAAGGATTCAAGTTATTTCTTTCTAGAGTATGCTCAAATTTTCATCTCCTATTTCGGTTTATAGTTAGAAAAGATTGTCTTGATTTGTTTAGTTCTATAAAAAGTTTATTGAAGAATTCTTTTATTAAGATATAAGTATGATTTGTTTAACAACTGATACTTGGACTTCACTTCAAAGGATTTCTTACATGGATCTAACTGCATGTTGTATAGACAAGGAGTAGACGTTGCAAAAAAGAATTATAAACTTTTATTTGATATCTACTCATAGAGATGAAAAAATAGTTCAAGTCCTTGAAAAGTGTATTCGAGATTGAGGAGAAAATATTACAGTTGATAATGCATCTTCTAATATTGTTGGTGTTTAATATTTAAGAAAAAAATTGAACTATTTAAATGTATATGTTGCAAACGAAAAATATATGTATACAAGATGTGTTGCACATGTTATTAATTTTATCGTGCAAGAAGGAATTAAGTATGTTTCTGTGTTTATTGATCTAGTTAGAGCAACTGTGAGGTATATAATAGCATCACCATCAAGGATAAAAAAGTTCTACAAGTGTTCAAAAGAAGAAATGATAGATATTAAGGCTCACTTATGTTTAGATGTACCTACTAGGTGGAACTCAACTTATATGATGTTGAAGGATGCTGTAAAATATGAGCGTGTTTTTTATTCGTATGTTCGAAATGAACAAAAAAAAAATGGCCTCTCAATTGGAGATAGAGTCCTTATATTTGATGATTGGAAAAATGTTCGAAGAATCAAAAAGGTTTTAGAGTCTTTTTATGATCTTACATTAAAGGTATCTGGATCATTGCATGTCATATCTCATTTTTTAGAAAGTATTGATACGTGGATAAATTCTAAAAAGTTTAGGGTATCATTACATTGATATGTGGACTGACTTATAAAATTTTAAAAAATTAAAGGTGAATGTGTGAATTTAAAAAGTTTAGGGTGGGCTTGTGCCCATCCTATACACCCATGCATCCGCCACTGTATATAAGGGATAATAGTTCGAAACTCTTTAAGTTATACACGATTTTTAAATCGTTGAATAATTTAAACGAATAACTTAGATTAACAGCCGGTTACATGAATATTATCACTTTAAAAAAAATGTGAGGAGTTAATCTAAGTCATCCGTTTTAGTCATTCAACAATCCAAAAAATATATAAAATTTAAATAGTTTTATATTATATAACTTAATCCTATCTATATATTTTATAAGTTAATTTTTATTTTTTAAAACTTAAATTCTTTGAGTTCTTAATTATTATTATTATTTTTCTCTCACAACATGTTCTGATTTGGCCATATGATTTTTTTTCTTTTGTGAGGGACAAAGTGTAGGACAGAATGATATTACAGGAGATTACAGGAGATATGTTTAAGAAAAAATAGTACATGGAGTAAATTGCAAACCAGGCTAAAGTAAAGGGGGAAATAGGTATTATGCCCAAAACATATTTGGCAGTAGAAGTTTGTAAGAATCGTTATGCGGTGGTATTTAGCGAAAGACGACGACAACAACAAGGGTGTCGCGGAATGTAAGATTATCGTTAGGAATAAGATTACCGGAATGTTGTATTATTTATCCTATTATTAGAAATGTTGTATTATCTTGTTTGGTTTGTTTGGCAGGAATGTAAGATTACAGTGTTTGATTGAAGTAATATAAGATAATAAAACTATATATTTTTTCAAGTTATCATTGAGATATATTTTTCATTTTAACAAATTAAATTCTTAATATTAAAGTTAAAACATTTACATAAGAATTCACAAAATATATTATCCTTTTAAAAGAAATTAGTTTTTTATTATTTATTATTTAAGGTATATATTTGGATTATTTCTAAAATTAAATTTGTTATTTTTTTACCTTTGATGAATTATTTTCGTTTCTTTTTTAATTTTTTAACCCTTATTTGATTTGTTTGTGTAATAAGTAAATCTTTATTATTTAATTAAGAAAACCCTAAGTAAAATGTATAAATTTATCTAGACGAAGCTTTAATAAATTTGAAGGAATATCATTAAATAATTTTAATAGATCAAGCAACTTTATCAAACTTCATAAATTTGAAAAAGTATCGTTAAATTATATATTTTATATTGTATTTGTTCAGAATATATAACTTATTTTATAAAAAATGTAGATTTATATTTTTTCCGAAAATATCTATATATTTATTTATTTATTATTCTATGTTTTAACTTCATATTTAATTCAATATGTATTTATTTATATGTAATTATACCTTATTTAATAATTCAAAATAGTAAATTAACCTAAAAAAGAAAGGGAATAGTAAATTATACTTTATTTTATCAAGGGTATTTTTATCCTAAATGCCTGGAATCCACAAATACCTAAGAAAAGCAAGGGAATAGGGTTCCGGGAATAAACACAAAAACAAGCTATTGTTGGTAATCTTCTATTCCAGGTTGGTGGGAATAAGAACAAACCAAACATAGGAATAAGATTCTAGAATGTTGTATTACCCTTGGGAATGTTGTATTCCGCGATCCAAACGCACCCTAAGTTCGTCTATCTTTTAATTACTTTTTATTAATATTTTTTTTTAAATTAAAGAATTTAAGGTTTATGATTTAGGGTTTAAGATTAGGGAATGTAATTTTAGTTAGGTTTTAAAAAATTAAGGATATGATATATTTCTTAAGATGTAAGATTTATTGTTTAAGATATAACAAATTAGAATTAGGATTTAAAATTTAATTTCTTAAAAAAATTTAATAGAAGACATAAAAAAACATTATTAAGAGATTATAAAAAAATTTAAAAATTTCTACACAAGCAAGAGGATTACTACTAGCTATTTACAAGGTAACTCTCGTAGCCTTTAATGGCTCACAATGACAGGGACATCCATTTTTATCATACTATTCAAGTATAAAATAATAATTTTATTCGACTTTAAATATAAATAAATTTATTTATAATTAAAAATTAAATTATTCAAACTTGATTTATTTTTTAAAATAATTTTTTTTCATTAAATTTATACTTCACCGACGACGATCTTTGACCGTTTTACTTATTTTGTACATAAATAAAAAATCATCTTTGTTGATGAATTCTATTTGTAATTTTTTTCAATTTTATACTATATTTAGTTTTTATAGTTTCTTTATATGTTTTTATGGTAGTTTAGTCGTCTGTTTTTATGACAGTTTTAATTTGTTTTTATTATAAAGTTGTTCTTTTTGTAGTAGTTTAACTCCGTATGACGAATACCAATCGAACGTTGTTAGCAAGAAAGATCGATGGTCTGTAAAACTTTTAATTCCTTCTATGATTTTGTTGATATATCAATATTAAGTAAGAAAATAATTTATTTTCTTCTAAGAGAATTCTGATCAAATTAATTATTTTATTGGATTTTTAAAAAAACATTGTTAGATCTTTTAAAAATGGTAGGTCTTATACTTTAATGTCTTTCATGTTGTGAATAAAGTAAAGAACAAGAATAAAATAGAAGAATAAAGTAAAGAACAAGAATAAAATAGAAGAATAAAGATGAGAGACAAAAGGGAGAGAGATTTTATTATATTCTCAAAGTAGGGTTGTATACAATGCTATGCCAAAAGTCTATATTTATAGGCATAAGATAGAAACCCTAATTTCAATGGGTATTAAACCATAATACTAAAGCCCATTAAAGTTTAACTTAATATATGGATATCCACCATAAATAAATATATTTATAACACTCCCCCTTGGATATCCATGAAGATAATGTGCCTCATTAAAACCTTACTAAGATGAAAACCCTGTGGAAAAAAAATTCTTAGTGAAGGAAAAAGAGTACACACATCTTTAATACGCATAACATGTTGCCTCATTAAAAACCTTACCAGGAAAACCCATTGGGACAAAACCTCGGTTAAGGGAAAAAGAGTGCAACGCGTATTTACTCCCCCTCATGAAAATATCACATAAGATCTTTGAATCTTCATAATTCAATATTGAATACAATCTTTAACTATTGAAGTAGATCATGCACTAGTGGATAAATCTTCCAAATCATTGCTTGAAATGATTCGTTGAATATTATTCATCTGAAAATCATGAGGGACGAAACTTGAAGAAATATGTTTCGTTTTATCATATTTGATATATTCACCTTGAGATATAAATTTTATATTATCTCTGTACAAGATAACTTGCATTTTATCTTGTAAAAAACATTCACATATCTTCAGGATATGTTTAGCCAAACACATATTTCGGCTTTGCCTTATGCATAACAATTATTTAAAGGTAATGATCTCGTAGCACTTAAATAATATTTTTGGACCAGTTAAGATACGATGCTTCCAGATCAAAAAAATGTGTATATTGTGCTTTAGACTAAAAATATCATTACCCTTTTCGTGATGCGAAAAAATCTTTGTTTACAGTAAGAGACTTAACAACAACCATAAAGGTGATAAATAGATATGCGTTATGCATGTAAAGTCTCTTTCAATATTTTTCTGTATGTCGATAGATGCACAAGGATTTGAGGAGGTCTCTTCACGAGTCTCAACGATATTCAAATCATCGACATACACAATCAATAAAAATTCAGAGCTAAATCTCTTAATAAAAATGCTCGGGGAAATAATTCATATAGCATTATGCTAATAAGTATTCAATGAGGCGATCATATCAAGTACGCCTAAATTGTTTCAAGCCATAAAAAGATATATTCAATATGATTGAATAATGTTCTCGAGAACTTGAATGAACTGCTTATGGCAATCTAAATCTTTCCGAAAGTTTCATGTAAATATTACTATCAAGAGGCTCATTCAAATAGGATGTAACAACATCCATTAGGCAAAAACCGAGTAATTTTATTTATTGCCAGACTGATCAAAATCTAAAAGTAGTTGCATCCACCACCGAGGAATATATTTTCCTCATAATCAATTTCATGTCTTTGTAAGAATCCTTGTGCAACCAAATGAGCTTTCTCATGATTTCCCCTTATGATTTCTCTTTCTCACGAAGGCTCGTTTATATCCACGAGCTTTACACATTTCAATGTACGAGCTATAGGCCCAAATACTTCTCTTTTCAAAAGAAATTTTAGTTTCGCCTCAATTGCCTCTTTCATGTTGGCCAATCATTTCTTTGTATACATTGCCCAATTGACAATGATTCATGATCCACATCATCAAATAAAATCTCTAGTGCTATATTGCATGCAAATATATTAACGACGTCGATTTAATTTCAGTTCCACTTATTATCAGACATGACATAATCTATTGAGATCTCTTTATTATCAGGTACCTGAGTTATGTCAATGTCTCTGTTGGAGACCATTTAATCTCTTCTAGAGATTTTCATAATCATTGATTCCTCAATCAGACCATCATAAAATATAGCTCCTTTTCTTTTTCGAGGATCTCTTATCTTTGGAACTTACTTGTCTACTACGCTTTAAGCGTAAGTTAGACTCATTAGCAACTAGAGTTTGTCCTTCCATGACATCAAATTTAATCGGAGCATTCATAGCTGGTATACGTGACTTAGTCACTCTTTTAGGGTCAGCAAAATCATCTGGCAATTGATTTGCTAAATGAATTATCCTTTGAACTTATAGTTCACATTGTGTAGTACGTGGATCAAAATGAGAAAAATGATAATTCATTCTAACTTATTTCTTTCCCCAGCTATTTATTTTCTCCCCCTAATGTTGGGTAAACTGACTCATTAAAATGATAGTCAGTAAATCGGATTGTAAATAAATCCCCTATCAGAAGCTCTTATATATATTCCCAACAAAACTCATCTTTGTGCGTTGTGGTGGAACAATTAGAACATATATCGCACACACACAAAGATGAGAAATATTTGGTTCTTGACCAAAAACCATTTGTAATGGGGAGAACTTATGATCATTTGTTGGCTTGATGCGAATTTATGATACTACATGTAAAATTACATGTCATCAACATTATCAAGACTGATTGTCTTTAGAAAATAATCTGGAAAATGTGCTCGTAATTTTATCAACTGAGCAAGTAGCCTCGCAAACACCAAGTTGCGGGTTAATAACAAGGATACATATAACCATCTAGTCGATGCATCGATAAAAATCGTAAAATATCTAGATGGTCTTTTAGAAAGGTGTACGGGCCCATATATATATCACCTTGTATCCGTTCCAGAAAATTAATAGAACTCTATCTTAGATGTTGATGATTGTATAATAAAATTGCTTTCATAGCAAGTATCATGTGAAATATTACCATGAAGAAAATCTTAGTTCTTCAATAAATGACCACATGAAAGTGTCAACCAATTTTCGCATCATAATTGAACCGGGATGGTCTAACCGATCATGCCAAATAAAATTATCAGTAAACATATTGTTTACAATAGCATGAGCTTCAACTTGTACTAATTCTTATGTAGTACAATATGGATGACAGTGCATGTAATTTTGCCAAGATTTCCTTACACTCGTAATATTGATATAGTCAGCATCCCTTGACTAATATTCTCAATATATTTCTGTAAATATCTTTAAAATTCAATAAGTCTCTTTGCGATTTTGACGAGCATAATACACTGTAAATATGAGATAAAGTCTCATTTGGCAATAACATATTTGCTCAACGGGCATAATGCACTGTAAATATGAGATAAAGTCTCATTTGGCAATAACATATTTACTCTGTCGGAGCTTTCTGTGATATTAGTACTTCCGGATATAATACTCATTATTCCCTTGCATTTAAAATGGGAAAATATGCATAATTATGCACCTTTTAATATGTGCTTTATTTCATTCACTTCGGGGAATGAAAAATATGTGCTTTGTACCATTCACTTCGGGAAATGGAAAATATTAAATATAGCACATTATATCAACTCGTTTATTTATCAAAGATAAGCTCTCAAAAGCTCTTCCAAAGCATTGATATTTCAGTACTTTGAGATATAGTACTCACATTTTCCCTTGTATTTAAATAGGAAAATATTTCTTATGCTTAAGTATAGTATGAGTACTTGCACTGTTTGCTTGGCATAAATAGCCACAATTCATTGTAGATTTCATTCTGGAAGTGATAATATTCTTCAAAGGATAAATTAACATAGAATGTAAATAAATAATATATAAAATAAATTAATGATAAATTAACATAAAGCGTAAATAAATAATATGTAAAATAAATTAATATAAATATATAATAAATAAAACAAAATAAATAAAGATCAATTATTTCTTTTAGATGTTATAAGGGAAATAAAATAAATGGCGAATTATTTTCTTAAAGGACTATGAGAAAAATTATCAATATCCAATTGAGTTGGATCAATAACGCCATTATTTTCGCCACAAAGAAAATCTGATTATATTTTCTTCAATTTATCATTCATGATTATGAATAAAGTCCGTAATGCTTCGGCGTTTGACAAGTACGAGATCAATGGTTTATACCATCACTTTGATAACATAAAGATTTTTAATCTGATCTCTATCATTCTTGGCATCTTTACAATTCCACTTCTTGTGGATATAAGTATTCTCAAAATAATCATCTTATCCTTGTCTATTTTATGATCTCAATCATGACCATAATTACTAATGTGGCTTTTATTTATTCCGCTATATAATATCACATTCGCTTCAAGGAATGGAGCGGAGCCTGTTGGGCGATATTCATAATTTTTAATGAGCAACTCATTATTTTGCTCAGCCACAAGAAGGCAAGAAATTAACTCAAAATATTTCTTAAAGCCTTTTTCACGATATTGTGTCTGAAGGACAACATTGTTGGCATGAAAAATGGAGTATGTTTTTTTTTCTAACATATCCTCATCAATGATACTCTGGCACATAATTGAGTTTTATTCACTAACCATATAGTGAATTATCACGTTTGCATTCACTTCAAGGAATGAAACAAATTCAATAATCGCATGGAATAAACATCATGCTTGCATTCACTTTAGGGAATGATATAAATCAAATAATCGCATGGAATAATCATCATGCTTGCATTCACTTCATAGAATGTCATAAATCCAATAATCGCATGGAATAATCATCATGCATGCATTCACTTCAGGGAATGCCTCCCATAAAAATTCTTTGATCAAGACAATTTTCGTAACTTGAACTTGGGAGAAGTCTATAGTCGAGTTTTTCGACACAAAAAAAAATATTGCTTCCAAGCAAATATAAACTTTATAATATTCATACTATTAAATAGTAATTGATCAGCCAATATATATTCAATATATTCAAAGAATAAAAATTTAATCCTCATACGCGGCGTTGTTAAACCAGTCCACAAGGTCCTTTAAAAAGAACCTCCTTTGAGACCAGTAGCCTCGCAGAACGGGATGTCCAGCCAATATACTCGGATTAAATTATTAAAACAAAATATTAATGACATGAAATAAACACATAATATCATTAGACAAAAATAGAAATATTTACATGAAAAAGAGAAAAATCATAATCATCATCGTATATATACTATTTTATAAATTAAATATAAAAGATTGAAAAAGAACATACCGGGTAAATCTTTGAAAAGACTTGAAATAAAAATCTTCTGAGCAAACTCGTGCTGATAACGTGTTGTGAATAAAGTAAAGAACAAGAATAAAATAGAAGAATAAAGATGAGAGACAAAAGGGAGAGAGATTTTATTATATTCTCAAAGTAGGGTTGTATACAATGCTATGCCAAAAGTCTATATTTATAAGCATAAGATGGAAACCCTAATTTCAATGGGTATTAAACCATAATACTAAAGCCCATTAAAGTTTAACTTAATATATGGATATCCACCATAAATAAATATTAAGTAAGAAAATAATTTATTTTCTTCTAAGAGAATTCTGATCAAATTAATTATTTTATTGGATTTTTAAAAAAAACATTGTTAGATCTTTTAAAAATGGTAGGTCTTATACTTTAATGTCTTTCACACTTTTAAAATTTTATTATTTTTAATTTTATGATTGATGTGATTATTTTATAATCCGTTTGTTTTAAATATTTTAATTTCATATTACAAATAATAGGTACAAATCGTTTATTTCTTAATCGAGCCTCCATTGATGCATCTGTTTTAAATTAGTGGGTTTAAAGTTTAAGGTTTAATGTTAGAGGTTGTCGTTAGGGTTTAAGGAATTAGAGATAAGATTGTTTTTAAGGTGTAAGAGGATTTAGGACGTAAAAAAATACGGTTAAAATTTAAAATTTAATTTGCTAAAAAATTTTAACAGTAGACATGAAAAGAGGTATTGTTAGGAGACAGAAAATTTTTATTTCAAATAATAGATACATATTTTTCTTTCGACGTGAAAAATGAATTCGAAATATATAAATATTTTGGTAATAATCACAATTTTTTATCAAAATTTGTATTAATAGAAATCATGTTATACAAATTCTTTAGTTTACTTTAAAAACAACTTTATTTACAGTTTTTATTTGATTTGATTTAGAATATAAAGATATATGTTTAGAAGTGAATGTAAGATATCTATAAATAAAAAATTATATGTATGTATAATACGATAAATATTAAGTATAATGATAAAATATTACATCCGCCATAGCTGAAACAAAAGAAGGCTCCAGTTGAAAAACTAAAAGAAATGAGTAGGGAAAGAAAGGTGGGGGAATGGCTGAAGAAGAAACATTGGGTTGGGATGAAATGGTGAAACAAACAGTCGCAGTGACCGCCGGGCTCGGCGGCGTTAAGAGGACCAGGAACCGATTCGTGGGTATCGGAGCTGTTGAAAAAGAAGCTCAGCGGAGAAGATGTTTAATTATTAATGTTTAATTAACTTTTCAATAGAATATAATAGAATGTAATTTAATTTTAGGTGAATATTAATTACATTAAACATCCTAAATTAATTAAAATTACTTTTAGGAATGTTATTAATTATGCTCTACTATATTCTAATAAAAAATATTAATTATAAAAATCTAAAGTTTTTATTCATAGTATTAAGATTATTAATAACAAAATCCTTAAAAGATACTAGTTAAATTAGACAAAATCAGACTTTGATATTAGGGGTATAATATAAATATTTGAAAGTGAATGATAAATCTATAAATAAATTATATTTTAAAAAAATATATAAAAAGAAAAAAAAAGTTGAGTAGGATCCTGGTTTGAATTATTTTGAATTATTCAAGATAAATTTTCAAGGTTTTTTATACTTCAGATTCGGTATTTTTTTTTATTTAGAGTTTTTAGATTTTATTTTGAGAAATAATTTTGTTGTGCTTTTTAGACACAATTTATAAAGTTTAATGTTTTTTTCTTCATTTTTTAAAAAATTAAATTTTCAATTGAATAAAAATCAATAATCGTTGCATATTATTTTAAATATAAAATACTTGATTTCTATTATCGACCCTAATTAGAAATCGTCGAATACCATTTTCATATGATGTGAACCTGATAGATTGCTATTGTACTTCAAGATATTGTACTAATATTGTAAATAAGGGTGTGCATTCAATCAAGTAGACTCGAATCAAAAAATTTAAAATTATTCAAATTAACAAGTCATATTTTACAACTCAAATTTTATTTAATATTTTTTTATTTTAGTCAAATTTTAAAAAATTGATTCAATTCAAAATTTTAAGTTCTTATAAATATTTAATTATAATTATTTATCACATTATAGTACAATTTAATTTTAATTTAAACAACTTTCTCTAATCATATAAAATAAAGTTAAGTTATTCAAAAAATAAACTTTATTTTTATAAATATTTATTTTTATAGTTTGGGTAACTTTAAATATTTTAAAGGTCTCAATTTATCTTTTTCAAAAAATAATATAGGTGTAACAAAGAATCTAATAATTTCAAGACAACTGAGAAGATTTAAAAATCTAAAACGTAATTTAATTAAAATATTCAAAAATTATAAACCCTTTAATAAAATACATTCGAATAGTATCGGAATTCTAATTTTTCACTATGCAGAAAGGGCAGCGTATCTAAGTCAGATACTTACACCAGAGTCCGCGGAACATAGGCTGATGACACTACAACAGTAAAACAAACAGCATCAAAAATTTTGAACAAAGAGGAAAGGAAACAGAAAAACAAGGTAAATTCCCATCAGCAGAAGTTCCTTAGGTCCCATAACATTGTGGAAACCCAGATCACCAGTAAAGGCAAACGGTGTCCGAAGCCGGACAAACGTAAATAACCGTGTCGGAAACAGGAACCATAGTACCCCCCAAAAAAAGTTATATACATAGAATATTGTTATTCACATGCATCATGGGAGATTCATGGAGAATGGTCAATGAAAATATGGCATACTCATTTTAGAGGACTCGGAGCTGCGCGAGGAATGCGGCACAAAGGTCCAAGAAGAGAATCTGTGGCCCCTGAACCCTTTGAAGATCCAGCAGATACTTATCCTCCCGAGTTTTATATAGCTGACGATATTCGTGGTAGAAAAAGAAGAGTTAGCATTTTTATTAAGGGAATTCAAGAGTCTACAACTACACAGCACAGTAAAGTCCCATGTTCTCTCACAATAATCGGTAAAGACATTACCTGCACTTCGAATTTAACAACACTCGGCAACTTCATAACACCATCGCTTTCTATAATGGTTGATTCGTCGCCAAAATAGTGATTGTTGTGCACGGTACTGCTAGGAAGCCACCTGCACTTCATGTTGTAATGCCCTATCTTTTTCCAACAGACATTGAGTTCTTGCAAAGCTTTGAGAACTTCTGTCATGATTTCACGAGGAAGCGCCTGGGACTGCCATTATAAAAACAGAAATTAAACTCTGGGAAATAAAAGGAGTTAGTTCCACTAGTGGTCGTCCGCATTTGCTACATGCCAAATCTAGTATTAATTGTCTGAACTTAATTAGTATCAACCGCATTTATCCTGCCTGTTGTAGTTCATTATACACCATAATAAGACATTATCAGAAATAAAAGCACAGACGTTAGTTAAATGCCTATCGACTCAGGCCTAATCACCTACAAGTCTACAATCAATATCATACAAAATCAACAGTGTGGGGAAACTGATCGAGGCTCAGAAACTCAACCTGAAGTCCAAGAGCCCATTTCCTCTCGGGGCCTCTTAAACCCATTGCTTGATAATCAGCATGTCCTGGAAAGCGGTGTCCAACAGCTGGAGATGTAGGTTCACTTGGATGTAAGCGGTTGAAGCCAGATTCCTAAAACACAGATTAAAAAAAAGAATCAGAGTTCGAACTCAATAAGTGAAGGAAGAAGAAAAACAATGTCAATTAACTAGTGTAAAAGAAATAGGTCCTAAATAGTGGATTCTATAACCATCATGCAGCTTTAGATAAGCGATGTCAACAACAAATAGAAAAATTACAACTGAAACACACCATTGTTTCTTGAAACTCAGCTCCAAGATAGCCACTTGAGACTCGGAAACGATTGTCCAATAGTAAGTAATACGCAACAGTTCCCTGGAAGATAATACAATAAGAAATAAGCAACAATTCCCTCAAAGATACTCAGCAGTAGGCAACAGTTCCATCAAGACAACGAGTTGGAGAAGAATAAACCTCATTCTGAATTCTGTTGCGAAGAGATTCAACCAGATGATTCCTTTCAAATCCCATTCTGACAACTTCCTGAAGGATCTCTTCATCAATCTGTAATTATGCATCAATCAGAAACTAGAACTAAGACGTGGCATAATATCAAGTATAGAAATTAAAATATCTAATATTAGCAGAATTCAGAACTTCTCAGGCACTACCAAAGCACAAGCTAAATCTCATTATATGAATGATCCAGAAAACAAGAAAGGCTTATGTCACTTATGAGGTGGGGAATAGCAGGGAAATAGGTTATTGGGGTAAATATATTTCCAGGAGTACAATATCAAGGAAGAAAATTCAATGATTACAATGAAACTTGCATTAAAATAACGGTATAGGTGTTTAAAAGGTTCTCCCTGTAACAAAAACTGTGGTATTCGGTGCTCGATGTACCAAAACTACATCCAGAAGCTGAAAAGGGTTCAGAATTTCACAAGAAAGTGCACTCTAGGTATAATTTTCCAAAGATGATGGTTAATTATATCAAGTCAATGCCATTCAGTGTTAAAAATGGCAGTATACAAGCATATTTACAAATGAAGCTGAAAACTTGACTCGGGAGAAAACAAAATGAACAACCTTTCTTGCTTGTTGCATTGTATCTGGTGGGGGGACAGCTAAATATCTTGGAAGATGTGCTTGAAACCAAGGATGCAGGCGGATCTCAGGAATGGTCATCCTTTTCATTGGATCTACTACAAGCATCCGTGGAATCAAATCTCTAGCACCAGGAGATAAATGGCTTGGAAGAGTGTATATGCCTCCCTGGCAGAAAATAATGCCAATTTACAAGGTATCAGCTCTTTAAGGATTTAAGGAAACGAAAATCTGATTCAGAAATTATTCACAAGACAGATAAACAATAAAGTGAAAATAAGACGAGCATAAGAATATAATTAACTAATAAGTAATTCTGAGAGACTTTCCAGAAATCTTGGACAAAAGTATGATGCCACTTACCTTTATTTTCTTAAAGAGGTTGGGAATGTTTTCATCATCAAAAGGAAGGGTGCCACAAAGAAGGGCGTATAATATAACACCACAGCTCCACACATCCACTTCAGGTCCGGCATACAGTTTCCCAGAAATAACCTAAAACAATGGGGATCCATACACATTAGGAAACACCATTGTGGCACGATGCAAATTTCAATTAAATAAAAGAAAACTAAAACAATATGACAATAAATGTAAGCAATCCACCATTAAATGTAAATTCACGGACTCCTACCTCTGGGGCAGCATAGTTTGGGCTACCACAACTTGTCTTCAGAAAATGACCATCTCTCATTATGTTGCTCAAACCAAAATCAGCAATCTTCACATTGCATTTGGAATCCAGAAGCAAATTTTCAGGCTTCAGGTCTCGATGAACCACCATATTTCTATGACAGTACTCCACCCCAGAAATTATCTGCTTGAAGATTCCATACACAATTTATAAGAAGAAAAAGGGCATCGGTAATTAATAGTAATGAACAAGAATTTCAAACCAGACCTGCTGAAAAATGTTGCGAGCCTCATCCTCTTGCAATCTTCCTTTCTCCACGATATAATCAAAGAGTTCTCCGGACTTCACATATTCCATAACAACAAAGATATCTGTTGCTGTCTCTATGACTTCATAGAGTCGTATGATGTGAGGATGCATAAACAACCTCAAAATTTTAATCTCCCTTCTAACTGCACCAAATATTAAGCCTTCATCATTCAATAATTCTACAGAATAGACAACCACGCGCAAAAAAAATGCAAACAGAATATGGCTCGAGATTTGAGAAACCTACAAATATTCTTTAATTTTCCAACCCTACCAAGCTATGGTTTGGAAGAAAATTACTTGTTCTTCAGTGCTTTTAAAATATATGTATTTTCTTTCGATTTTTCCCCTCCAATTTTTCATCTTTCCAATTTTCTACCAAACAAAACATATGAATGCTGCAAATTTTGTTAATCTAATAAATTACTATATTCTCAATTCTCAAACTTTTTTCTCACTTCAGAAACTAAACAAAAACCTAAAATTCAATCGCTAAAACAAAAAACAATGTTTTTAAAAAGAATTTACCTTTTTCCTCCATCTCCATATTCTTAATCTTTCTCCGATTAAGGATCTTAATAGCAACTTTATAACCAGTAGAACAATGTCCAGCAATTTTAACCTTTCCAAAGGAGCCAATTCCAAGCGTCTTCCCAAGCTTGTAATTCGATAATACATTATCCGCTCCTCTTCCCCCTGATCCATCCATCTTCCTTCCCCTTTTTTTCTTAAAAAACACGAAATATATATAAAATCAAAATCAATTGAATCAAATCTCTTAGAAATCTTTAAAAATTCAGTGTAAGATTACCTGATTCGATCGGAACTGCCTCCGCTAGGTTTAGTTTTGGATGGAGAATCCAATCGAAGAAGAGCAAACGACAGATTTTCTTTGTTATTGGCTAGAAATCCGACTTTCTTTCCCTGTTTTCTCACCCTTAAAGATTTGATAGAATAACAGTGATGCCCGCCTTTTTGTCGTTTCCTTCGTTTTTTTAGGGAATTGATACAAGGGATAATAACCCTTTGGGTACTTATTTATAGAAGTCTTGGGGGTGTGAATAATAACTTTAAAGATTCTTAATCATTATTTATTTTTTAGAAAGTAATTAATTATATTGTTAAAATATTGTGTTTTATTAATTATATTCTTTAAACTTTAAACTTTCTTAAATTATAAACCCTAAGCTTAAACCATAAACATTAATTTTAATTCTTAAAAATTTTGAATCTAAACCTTAAATATAAACATTAAATTATAAACTTAAATTTTAAATTTAAACTCTAAATTATAAATTATTTTAAATAAATATTAATCATATTAAATAATTTAAATTAATTAAACAGTTACGTAATTAATTAAATTCTACTAGATTTCATTAAAAAAGCAAAATCTCTTTATTAAAAGTCTCCAATATACCTTCCAAATATATGTAGGGATGAGAAAATCATTCAAATCCAGTCGGATCCAACGTGTCCCACCCTACCTTAATTTTGGGTTTGGGTGTTGGAAAGAATTGAATCGAAGCGGGTCGGAATCGGATCAGGTTCAATTTGAAATATATTTTTTTGTATTTATTTATTATATTTTTATTATTATTTTAGATAAATCAATTTTTTGTTAAAATTCTAGAATTAAATAAGATCAAATTATATTTTTAATATATCAGGCATAAAATAGATTCAACCCGAATAAAACAAAGTTATAATTTTTAAATTTTAAGGTGAGACGGGATGAAAAGAAAATTCCTACTATTATATATTAATAATTTTAATTTTTCAATGCAAAAAAATTCAACTTCACATGACTTGAATGTTGATAATTTCATAAATTCGACTAAAAAAATTTAAATAAAATTTTAGTTATAAAATTAGACTCAAATAACTTAAAATTTTTAGTAATTAATGGATAATTTTTCAAGTTCGAGTCGATTTTTTCAACTTTACATTATATATTTTTTGAACATGAAAATTGAATTTTATTAAAGAAAAAAAGAATACATCCCAAATACAATACACTCAGAAAAAAAATTGAAATAAATCCATCAAAAACTCATAAAAAATAAAATATTAAAAAACCTAAAGGTGCAGATAAAAGTAACTATTTTCTGCTATAGTTACATCATATATGAAAAATATGATAAAATATATATAACCATAGGAAGTGGTTTAAATTAAAACTAATTAGTATTATAATATTATAAATATTTAATATTAAATTTTAACAAAAAGTCAAATAACTTAACTCGAATTTTATAAATTCGACTTGACTCAAAAATATTTTAAATAAATCTTAAGTTATAAAATAAGACTCACCATCACGACTAACTCAAAATTGTTCATTCGAATATTATTGAGAGCGTTTAACCGTGGGTCATTCCCGAAGGTCTGAAGCTGCTATGAGGAAGATTGTTTGGATCTTAATCAAAAAATTTAAAAATACGTTGACTAATGATCAAATTAATTAGAATATAATAGTTAAATCTATAATTTTCGTATAGTACAGGGGCTAACAGAAGAATTTCACCTAAAATATAACATATAGATTTGAGACAAAGAAGAAAAATTGATAAAATAGTATTAAATGTTGTGAATAAAGTAAAGAATAAAAATAAAATAGGAGAAGAAAGATGAGAGACAAAAAAGAGAGATTTGTATTATATTCTCAAAGTAGGGTTGTGTACATATGGAAATCCTAATTACAATGGATATTAAACTCTAATAATAAAACTCATTAAAGTTTAACTTAATATATGGATATCCACCATAAATAAAGATATTCATAACACTCCCCCTTGGATATCCATGAAGATAATGTGCCTCGTTAAAACCTTACTAAGATAAAAACCTCGTGAAAAAAAATTCTTAGTGAAGGAAAATGAGTACACACATCTTTGATAGCATAACATGTTGCCTCATTAAAACCTTACCAGAAAAACCCATTGGGACAAAACTTCGGTTAAAAGAAAGAGAGTGCAACGCGTATTTACTCCCCCTCATGAAAATATCACATAAGATTTTTGAATATTCATAATTCAATATTGAATAAAATCTTCAAATATTGAAGTAGATTATGTACTAGTGGATAAATCTTCCAAATTATTACTTGAAATGATTTATTGAATATAATTCTTCTGAAGATCATGAGGGGCGAAACTTTAAAAAATATGTTTCGTTTTTATCACATTTGATATATCCACCTTGAGATATAAATTTTTGCATTATCTCTACACTAGATAGCTTGCATCTTATCTTTTGAAAGCAATTCAATATCTTCAGGATATGTTTAGCCAAACACATATTTCGGCTTTGCCTCATGCATAACAATTATTTAAAGGTAAGGATCTCGTAGCCCTTAAATAATATTTCTGTACCAGCTAAGATACAATGCTTCCAGATCAAATAATGTATATATTATGCTTTTAGACCAAGAATATCATTACCATTTTCTTGAGGCAGAAAGAATCTTTATTTACACTAAGAGACCTAACAACCATAAGAGTGATCAATGAATATGCGTTATGCATATAAAGTTTCTTTCAACATTTTTCTATATGCCGATTGATGCACAAGGATTTGAGGAGATCTCTTTACGAGGCTCAATGATATTCAAGTCATCGATATACACAACAATAAAAATTCAGAGCTAAACCTTTTAATAAAAATGCTTGGAGAAATTAAATAATTCATATAGCATTATGCTAATAAGTATTCAATGAGGCGATCATACTAAATACGCCTAAATTGTTTCAAGCCATAAAAAGATATATTCAATATGATTGAATAATGTTCTCAAGAACTTGAATTAAATGCTTATGACAATCTAAATCTTTCCGGAAGTTTCATATAAATATTACTATCAAGAGGCTTATTCAAATAGGATGTAACGATATCCATTAGGCAGAAATCGAGTAATTTTATTTATTGTCAGACTGATCAAAATCTAAAAGTAGTTGCATCCACCATCGATGAATATATTTTCCTCATAACCAATTTCATGTCTTTGTGAGAATCCTTGTGTAACCAAATGAGCTTATATCTCATGATTTTTTCTTTTGATAAATACTTCTCTTTTTGAAAGAGATTTTAGTTTCTCTTTCTCACAAACGCTCATTTATATCCACGAGCTTTACAACATTTCATTGTATGGGTTATAGGCCCAAATACTTCTCTTTTTTAAAGAGATTTTAGTTTCGCCTAATTGTCTCTTTCATGTTGGCCAATCATTTCTTTGTTTACATTGCCCAATTGACAATGATTCATGATCCACATCATCAAATAAAATCTCTAGTGCTATATTACATGCAAATATATTATCGACGTCGATTTAATTTCAGTTTCACTTATTTGTAACCCACTAAACCCGACTTAAAAGAAATAGGTCGAATCTAGAAAGTCACGTTTGAAAACTTTACCCTCAAGAAACCAATTTTAAAAATTATACTTTAATTTAAAATAAAATCATAGTGATAACATAAATATCTCAAATGTCTAAAGTTTTCAAAATAATAAATAATAACCTGAATATCTAAAAATAGTTTCATTTTGAAATGAAAAACTAAATAAAATCTGAGATCCTCCAAGTACCGCATCGCCTAAAGTTCAAAGATCTGTAAGAAAAACTAAGAGGGGATAAGCTAAAGAGCTTAGTGTGTCTCTAAGGTGCAGATAAAAACAACAAAACATAGTTTATAAAATTATTTTTCAAAGTAATATTTAAAAAATAAAATACGGTTCACATAAATAATTTTGTCAAGTGTAAAGTTTTAGAAAAATGCAAATCATGATGTATGAATGATATCATACGCACAACACAAATCTCAACTACAACGTCACCAGTCCGAATGGAGGAATTCCCCAGAACCCTCACCTACAACGTCACCGAAATCCGAGAGTGGCCTTAGGCTTCCGGAAAGCAGCCACGAGTTCCTCCATACACAATCTCATCCCATGCACACAATATGATGTAACATGATTTGAAATCCGAAAATAATCGCAATTCAATCCGAAATCACAATTTATCTGAAATCTCAATTTGTCCGAAAACACAAATTCACTGGATAATAAAATCATATTTACTCTCAAAAGTGTGAAATCTCAAATCTGAAAATTTTAAAATTTCTCAAATCATAATGGCATGATAACACACACAAGTGCACAATCAAAGTCACAATACAAAAATTCGTCATGCTAGCAAAACACAAGTATTTTTCAAAACACAAAATATTAAGCATGTCACACAAAAAATATATTTTTCAGAAAAATATATATAGCACCAGTAAGAGAACACACCTTAGCCAAAGCGATGGAATTTACTAATAACGTGATTTTGAACTCGAACAGAAATAAACAATGAATACATAGGCTTTAGAGAATCTTGATGGAAGAAAATAATATAGGACTTTCTCTTATACCATAATATACATTTATATAGAAAAATAATTAATTTCAATTAGAATTATAATTCTATTAGACCATAAAAAGTTAGTAAAATAATAATAATAAAAGATTGTAGAATCTTAAAAAGGATTTTCTTTCCTTATATAAAACTTTATATAATATATAAATAATATAATATATTATAATAAATAAAGAGTTTTGATAAAAAATAATTAAAATAAAATAATATTTTAATAAAATGAAACAAAAAATAAACATAAAAAAAGGGTAAATTACATATTTAGCCATTGATCATTTTAAGATTTTCAAAACATCACTGTAACTTTTAAACTTTAAACTCACACCTTGAACTTTAAAAAAATTTATAATTTTATCCTAAAATATTTCCATTGAATTTAGAAAATCAATTTAAAAATCTCAAAAAATAGGGTTTCAAAAATTAGGAATCTAAAAATTAGGGTTTTTAATTAGGGTTTTAAAATTAGGAATAATTTTTGGGTGTTACATTATTACTAGACATGACATAATCTATTGAGATCTTTTTATTATCAGGTACATGATTCATGTCAATGTCTTTGTTGGAGACCTTTTAATCTCTTCTTAAGATTTTCATAATTCATTGATTCCTCGATCAGACCATCATAAAATATAGCTCTTTTTCTTTTTCGAGGATTTATTATCTTTGGAACTTACTTGTCTACTACGCTACAAGCGTAAGTTAGACTTATTAGCAACTAGAGTTTGTCCTTCTAGGACATCAAATTTAATCGGAGCATTCATAGTTGGTATACGTGACTTAGTCACTCTTTAAGGGTCAACAAAATCATCTGGCAATTGATTTAATAAATGAATTATCCATTGAACTTATAGTTCACATTGTGTAGTATGTGGATCAAAAAGATAAAATGATAATTCATTCAAACTTATTTCTTTCCCCAGCTATTTATTTTCTCCCTCTGATGTTGGGTAAATTGACTCATTACAATCATAGTCAATAAATCGGGTTGTAAATAAATTCTCTACCAGAAGCTCAAGATATTTAAATTTGATATATATTCTCAACAAAACTCATCTTTGTGTGTTGTGGAGCAATTCGAACATATATCACACACACAAAAATCTAAGATGAGAAATATTTGGTTCCTGACCAAAAACCATCTGTAATGGGAGAACTTATGATCATTTGTTGGCTTGATACGAATTGGTGATACAACATGTAAAATTACATGTCATCAACATTATCAAGACTGATTATCTTTATAAAATAATCTGGAAAATGTGCTCATAATTTTATCAACTGAGCAAGTAGCCTCGCAAACACCAAGTTGCGGGTTAATAACAAAGATATATATATATATATAACCATCTAATCGATGCATCGATAAAAATCGTAAAAATATCTAGATAGACTATAAAAAAGGTGTATGAGCCCATATATATCACCTTGTATCCATTTCAGAAAATTAATAGATTTACACTCTATCTTAGCTGTTGATGATTAAATAATCAAATTGCTTTCATAGTAAGTATCACATGAAAAATCACCATGAAGAAAATCTTAGCTCTTCAATAAATGACCACAAGAAAGTGTCAACAAGTTTTCGCATCATAATTGAACCGGGATGGTCTAACCGGTCATGCGAAATAAAATTATTAGTAAACATCTGATTTACAATAGCATGAGCTTCAATTTGTACTAATTCTTTTATAGTACAATATGGATGACAATGCATGTAATTTTGTCAAGATTTTCTTATTGCCTTGAGTTATACTCGTAATATTGAGATAGTCTACATCCTCATTGACTAATATTCTCAATATATTTTTTTGCAAATATCTTTAAAACTCAATAAATCTCTTTGTGACTTTGACGAGTATAATGCAATGTAAATTTGTAATTGATCAACCAATATATATACAATATATACAAAGAACAAAAAATTAAATCCTCATACGCGGCGTTGTTAAACCAGTCCACAAGGTCCTTTAAAAAGAACATCCTTTGAGACCAATAGCTTTGCAGAACGGGATGTCCAACCAATATATTCGGATTAAACCAATATAACAAAGAACATATTAATTAATTAAAGGTTTAATATTTGTTATAATATCATGTAATACTTAGAACATGATTAAAATATAAACTTTCATCATCATAATAAAATAAACAAATATTGGTTATAAATAAAGACAAAAAAATCTCAAATTAAATAAGTAAAACATACCAGACTTTCCACTAATTTGAATATATGGTAGGTTTAATCACCAGTATTTTGTTAAAATCTTTTTCGGGAATTGTTGACGGGTATCATGGTAATTGAGCCATTTTATCGCTACACAAACACCAAACAACCAAAGATTTTTTAAAAATTAAAAATAAAATCAAAAATCAAGAAAGAAAGATAAATAGAAAATTAGAATATAATTGAGGGAGAATAACTTATCTTTGATTCATGCTAGTAATAAATTCTTTTCAATAACTCTTTTAAGATTTGAACGAAAAATATCTCCGTTGGTTAGAGTCACGTATTGATAACGTGTTGTGAATAAAGTAAAGAATAAAAATAAAATAGGAGAACAAAGATGAGAGACAAAAGAGAGAGATTTGTATTATATTCTCAAAGTAGGGTTGTGTACAATGCTTTGCCTAAAGGTGTATAATAAGTGTCAAAATTGATATTTTTTTATGTGTTTAAAGTATGTTTAAGAAAAATAAATATTTACCGTTTTTAAAAATAAATGTTTATTGTCGATGTTTGTTAATTTTTATTGTTAATTTTATTTATTTAATATGTAATAATTTTAAAAAAATCAAATTATATTTAAAATAAATAAAAATTAATAAAATAAAATAACCTTAAATTAGCTTTAAAATTTGAAATTTCTAACACTCAAAATCTAAATCTTAATTCGATTTGATTTCGTTATCGATTATCACATCTTTATCTATTATATTTCTCGTCGGACTATCACGATCATTTATTCTATCATAAAATTGTCAAAAATCGATGATGTCATGCAAAAATATCAAAATCCTCAAATGATTCATTTGAATAATTCGCAATAAACAACAACATAAAGGATGCATGAGTCATTCAATAATAGGAGACTATTTCATTTTGTCGCTAAAAATAGGGACAGAGCCAGATTTAATATTGGGAGTGACAAGAGTCTATTAAACCTTTAAATTTAAAAATTTGGAGGGACAAAAATCCTATTTAATTAACATTTAAATTAAAAGGGACTAAAAATGCAATTATACCAAAAATTTTGGGAGGGGCAACAACCTTTCCCACTCCCTACACAACTCCGTCTCTGGCTAAAAATGCGATCAATACCGATAAAAGTAACTAAAGTTGAGAAAATTTAAGGATTTAAAAAATATTTTAAAATTTGGGTAAACTATATAAATGATCATCGAACTTTTAGGTTAGATTCATTTTGATCACTGAACTTTTTAAAATTTTTGATAAGGTCACCCGACTTTTAGTTCGCATTCGATAAGGTCATCCAATTTTTAGTTCGCATTCGATATGGTCCTTACCGTTATATATCGTTAAAAACTTTCGTTAAAATTTAATTTCTTTTAATAAAAAATGGGTAAATTACAATATTCATCACTTAACTTTCATCTCACTCTTATTTTAGCCACTAAAGTTTATAATTTTTTAATTCAATAATTTAACTTTTGAATTATTCATATTTTGACCACCTCAAATGACATGGTTATACAAATAAAAAAAATGCAGGCAATGTTTTTTTTATGTTTCATATTAAATTTAATTGGTACAGCATAAGATCGAGAAATGAATAGTCCAAAATTAACAATTAAGCAAAATAATTTTTAAAGATTAATCAAACTCGATTTTGGTACAAATTTTTAAAATAAATTATATTTATTTAGTTACGGTTCACAATTTTAAGTAAAATTGATTAAATGATCTAACAATTTTAAGTAAAATTTAATTGATAATTTTAGATCTTAATCGTTAATTTTGCTTAATTCTCGATCTAACAATTTTAATAAATTTAATATAAAAAATTAAAAAAAATTCTGAATTTTTTAAAATTGTATAATCATGTCATTTGATGGTGGCCAAAATATGAATAATTCAAAAGCTAAGTTATTGAATTAAAAAATTTAAATTTTAGTGGCCAAAATAAAAGTGAGAAGAAAGTTGAGTGATGAATATTGTAGTTTACCCATTTTTTATTAAGGAAAATTAAACTAACACAAATTTTTAATGGTATATAACAGTAGACCGTATTGAATGTAAAATAAATGTTGGGTGACCTTATCGAATGCGAACTAAAATTTGAATGATCTTATCGAATATTTTAAAAGTTTGGTGGTCAAAATGAATCTGACTTAAAAGTTCGATAACCATTTATATAGTTTACCCCTTAAAATTATTAAAAATTAATTTTTTAATTTCTAATTTATTTTTCTAAAAAGTAAAAATTAAAAAAATATATTTAACAATATAAAAGGTCATATTTTTATTAAAAGATACTTATTTAAATAATTTTAAAAATATTAAATATTTATTTGACTCAAATTTTAAACACTTATTTAAAAAATATATTTTCAATATTTATTTAACACTTTAAGTCATAAAAACAATAAGGTTTTCTTTCATTATAGAAGAACCCTAATAAGAAAATTTCTAAACAACAAAGATCCAATTGTGATCCCCCCCCAAAAAAGAAAATCTGTTCTTTTTTCCATTTCCAACTCCGTACACTCGCCCATGTAACCCAAAACGCTTCAAATTTTCTTCAGAGTTCACCCATTTTCTAGTTATTTCCCAATTCCCACCATTGGAATCCTCGCAAAAGGTACATATTTCCTTACTCGATCCACTTTTCCCTTATTATTTTTGGGCTAAATCAAGATTATTTTACCTTCCAAATAGAACCAGATTTGATGGTTCATGATTTATCCTTTAAAATGCTGATCTTGGATCGTATTTTCTGTTCAAGTGTTAGTATGATTCTGTTTGTGTTTTGATGAATTGGGGTAGATCTGGTTTCGGGGATTTGAATTTGGGTTTTCTTTCCCGTTTGATTTATTTTCAGTTTCTTGTAGGTTTACACGTTGATTTCTTTGTTGGGTTTTTGTTCTTCATCTCGAGCTGTAATTTCAATTTAGTTATTTTAAATCTTCAGTTTTGTAGTTACATTGGTTCAAATTTTCTTTCCCTTTGCTGCTTAATTCCAAAGGATCATGTAGGAGTAGTGTAGTGAATTGCTCAATTTAGCTCGGCGTAGTTTAATTATTTGTATTGTACTTTAGAACTCGCAGATGATAATTGTAATCTAAGAGAAGTTCATACTAATATGCTACTGGTAATTGCTGTCTAAGAAGATCTATTTCCTAGTTTATATTTGAGTTCAATTGTTTTGACATTCATTTGTTGATTTCAGCAGATAACATGATTTTACCAGAGTTTAGCATCTTGTTTGAGTAGTTTCCGGCTTCTTTGTTGAGAAATAATTTTCAGTTTTAGTAAGAATCTTGGTTGAATATGGGGGATCTGATTACACAATCTCGTTACAATGGATTTAATGGAGAGCTTGTCAAGCCCTCTAAAGGTGCTTTTGCTTGTATGATTAATTCTGAAATTGGGGCTGTTCTGGCTGTCATGAGGAGAAATGTTCGTTGGGGAGGTCGTTATGTTGATGATGATGATGATCAGCTCGAGCACTCTCTCATCCATTCCTTGAAAGAATTGCGGAAACAAATTTTCTCATGGGAACATCAGTGGCAAAATGTCGACTCAGTTGTGTATGTTCAGCCGTTTTTGGATGTAATTAAATCCGATGAAACTGGTGCACCTATAACTGGTGTTGCCTTGTCTTCCATTTATAAAATCCTGACCCTCGATGTACTTGACTTGGATACTGTAAACATGGAAGAAGCTATGCATCTGATTGTGGATGCTGTGACGAGTTGTCGGTTTGAGGTAACTGATCCAGCTTCTGAAGAAGTGGTACTAATGAAGATACTTCAAGTTCTTTTAGCTTGCATGAAAAGTAAGGCTTCAGCTAGGTTGAGTAATAAGCATGTATGCATGATAGCAAATACATGCTTTCGTATTGTTCATCAAGCAAGCTCCAAAGGTGAACTGTTGCAACGGATAGCTCGACATACAATGCATGAACTAATTAGGTGTATTTTCTCGCATCTTCCTGAGACCAGCAACACTGAACACGAGATGGTTAATGGAAGCTCATTATCTACTTCAGGAGGGGTAATTTAAATAAGTCATAGTTGGGGATTTTAATTGAATATAATAACTCATATGTTGCCTTCTAATTTATGAAATTCTTTTTTGCTACGCAGGTGAGTACACAAAATGGGAATCATGTACTTGGAAGTACACAGGTAGAAAATGGAAATGTCAGTACCATTTGTGATGGTCCATCCTCTCTTGCCACTGATACTTCTAGTCCTCCAATGGAGAAGTCCATTTCTGAATCTGACAAAATCGAGTCTGGTGAAGGGTACGGGAAGGAGGATGCCCAGCATGATGAAAGATTGATGTCTGCACCTTTTGGGATCCCTTGCATGGTGGAGATATTTCAGTTTTTGTGTTCTCTGTTAAATGTCATTGAAAAGATAGGTATTGGCCCTAAATCAAATCCTGTAGCATATGATGAAGATGTTCCACTATTCGCCTTGGGTTTAATTAATTCAGCAATAGAATTGGGTGGGCCCTCATTCAGCAAGCATCCCAAGTTATTGGCTATAATTCAGGACGAATTGTTCCGTAACCTGATGCAATTTGGCTTATCCATGAGCCCCCTTATTCTTTCTACTGTATGTAGCATTGTTCTCAATCTGTATTATCATTTGCGCTTGGAATTAAAAGTGCAGCTTGAAGCTTTCTTTTCATGTGTGCTTTTGAAGCTTGCACAAAGCAAGCACGGGTCTTCTTACCAACAGCAGGAGGTTGCTTTGGAAGCTTTGGTCGACCTTTGTAGGCAGCAGACATTTATGGCTGAGATGTATGCTAATTATGATTGTGACATAACCTGCAGTAATGTTTTTGAAGACATTGCCAATCTGTTGTCGAAGAGTGCATTTCCCGTTAATGGACCTTTGTCCCCAATGCATATTCTTGCTCTGCATGGTTTGATATCTATGGTAAAGGGTATGGCTGAGAGAATCGGCAAGGAATTACCTATATCAAATGAGGTATCGACAGATCGTGAGGGATATGAAGCTTTCTGGACATCGAAAAGTCAGAACTACAGTGATCCTAATTCTTGGATTCCTTTTGTCCGTAAGATGAAGCACATCAAGAGAAAGTTGGCAATCGGAGCTGACCATTTTAATCGAGATCCCAAGAAAGGCCTGGAATTTCTCCAAGGAATCCATCTATTACCTGATGAGCTTGAGCCAGGAAGTGTAGCATCATTCTTTAGGTACACAACTGGGCTAGATAAGAATCTTATCGGAGATTTTCTAGGAAATCATGATGAATTTTGTGTTCAGGTGCTTCATGAATTTGTGAAGACCTTCGACTTTAGTGATATGAATCTAGATTCAGCATTACGTGTTTTTGTGGGAACTTTCAGATTGCCTGGAGAATCCCAGAAGATACAGAGAGTGCTCGAGGCATTTGCTGAAAGATATTAATGAGCAATCACCAGATATATTGTGTAATAAAGATGCTGCCCTCTTGTTGTCGTATTCACTTATAATGCTTAACACAGATCAACACAATGTACAGGTTAAGAAAAAGATGACTGAAGAAGATTTTATCCGTAACAATCGACTCATCAATGGTGGGAAAGATCTTCCTCGGGAGTACTTGTCTGAGCTTTACCACTCTATCTGTGAGAACGAAATTCAGATGATCCCTGATCAAGGTGCTGGTTTCTCTGTAATGACGTCAAGCCGCTGGGTTAATGTGGTTCACAAGTCCAAAGAAAGCACCCCTTTCATTGCCTGCGATTCTCGAGCAACTCTTGACCATGATATGTTTTCTATCTTGTCTGGTCCTACAATTGCTGCTATATCTGTGGTTTTTGATCAAGTGGAACAGGAAGATATTTTACAAATGTGCATCGAGGGATTCTTGTCTGTTGCCAAAATTTCAGCACACTATCACTTTGGTGATGTATTGGATGATTTAGTTGTGTCTCTTTGTAAATTTACAAACCTCTCAACTCCGATGTCCATTGAAGAGGCCATTATTTCCTTCGGAGATGATGCCAGAGCAAGGATGGCAACCACAACAGTTTTCACTCTAGCAAATAGCTATGGTGATTGTGTCCAAAATGGCTGGAAAAACATATTGGATTGTGTCTTAACCTTGCACAAGCTTGACCTTCTACCTGCCCATCTGTCTAGTGATGCAGCTGATGAAACAGAGTCCTTGTCTGACCACGACCGGGGTAAGCCTGCTACAAGTTCTTTACAAAGATCACAGACAGCTCCTGAGACCATTCCCCAGAAATCTTCAAGCCTGATTGGACGGTTCAGTCAATTCCTATCCTTTGATGTGGAAGAGCCGAAGTTGTACCCAACAGAGGAAGAGCTCGCTGCTCAACAGCAGCTTCGTGAGATAGTACAGGAATGCCACATCGATAACATATTCATGGAGAGTAAGTTTCTCCAAGTGCAGTCTCTATTGCAACTTCTTGATGCCATTATCTTGGCTGCAGGTCGATTTAGCAAGGGAACCAGGGTCATGGAAGATGAAGAAACTGCAGTCTTCTGCCTGGAGTTGCTGATCACTATCACTCTAAATAACCGGGATAGAATTTTGATAATCTGGCAAAAGGTTTATGAGCACATATCTGATATTGTCCAGCAGAAGGCGGTACCATGTGCTCTAGTTGAAAAAGCTGTGTTTGGTCTCCTTAAGATATGCCAGCGCCTGCTTCCTTATAAAGAAAATATAACTGATGAGCTTCTAAAGTCCATGCAGCTAATATTGAAACTTGATGCTCGGGTTGCTGATGCATATTGTGAACCTATCACGCAAGAAGTCATGCATCTCGTGAAAGCAAATGCAACTCATATCAGATCCCATTTGGGTTGGCGCACGATCATCTCCTTGCTATTTATCACCGCTCGACATCCAGAAGCATCTGAATTCGGATTTGAGGCACTAGCATTCATCATGTCTGAGGGGTCTCATCTTTTGCCATCTAATTATGTTCTTTGTGTGGATGCGGCAAGGGAGTTTGCCGAGTCTCGGGTCGGAGAGGTCAATAGGTCCATTTCTGCCCTAGACATGATGGCGGGTTCAGTTGTTTGTCTAGTAAGATGGTCTTATGAGGCTCGGAATGCTGTGGAAGAGGAGGCTGCTATGAAAGTAAGTCAGGACATTGGTGAGATGTGGTTGAGGTTGGTGCGTGGACTGAGGGCAGTATGTTTGGACCAGAGGGAAGCGGTGAGGAACCATGCCATTTTAATGTTACAGAGTTCTTTAGGAGGAGTTGATGTAATTCGGATTCCAGATGCTTTGTGGTTCCAGTGTTTTGATCATGTGATTTTTACATTAATGGACAATTTGTTAGAAATTGCACAGGGTAGCTCCTCAAAAGAATACCGGAAAATTGAGGGTACTCTTGTTTTAGCCACAAAATTACTGTCTAAAGCTTTCTTACAGTCACTGCAGGATCTATCACAGCATCCATCCTTTTGCAAATTATGGCTCGGGGTTCTTGATCGAATGGAGAGATGCATGAAAGTCAAGTTCCGAGGAAAACATAGTGAAAAATTGCATGAATTAGTCCCTGAGCTTCTCAAAAACACCCTGCTGGTGATGAAGACTACAGGTGTACTCGTGCCAAGTGATGATCTTGGTGGAGAGAGTTTCTGGCATTTGACATGGCTGCATGTGAAGAACATTGCCCCATCTTTGCAATCCGAAGTGTTCACAGAACAAGAACTGGAGCAGGTACAAGCGAAACAGCAAAAGACAACTGAAGTTCCTTCAACCGATGGGTCGTTGCTTGTTCCATCAAGTGAATCGACAGTTTGAAGATGCAGTAAGAAAATCCCAAACCATAGATCTATTTGAAGATGATGTAAAATGGCATTCATACATGTCCTCCTTGCAAAATCTGAGAAAGTCCAAAATTGAATCCTTTTCATTGTAGACGAAGTTGGAATCGGAGGTCCGTTTGTCTGTCTGACCAGTTCAATACCCTGTCCCATTTTTTATTCCTTGATTCTAAATGTTTTGCAGGTAGAGTGCCCTTTGTTCCACAATCAAAGAGGGCTTTGAGTAAAAATCCCTCCATAATCTCTGTTTTGTCACAAAAGATGTCTTTCCCAGAAACCATTTTGTTTGTATACTTATATAGCCATGATATTAATAAATTTTGTACCAAAATGTTTTAATTCCTATACTTAATTTTATTTTATTTATGGGATAGAAGGAGTCATGGAAACTGAGTTGGTACTCGCTTACACTGGGATGTTGACATACTTGATATCAAGGTTTGAGAACATGGACAAGTAGAAGAAAAGGATTGTTCTTTAGAGTTCATATCCTATTTAATTTTGTACTATCCGGATTTACTCTACTTAGTTTCAGAAAATTTCATGCTCTACGCTTTGTCAACGTATTTTTGTTATAAACTCATGTTGTAATCGTACTGAACATAATTAGTTTTACACATTCTTTCAGGTGTAGGGGATGTAACTCAAATGGTAGAACACTCGCTTTGCATGCGAGAGACACGGGGTTTGATCCCCCGCATCTCCATTTGCATTTTTTTTTATTTTAAATCAATCCCAAGCCTTTCTTTTTATTTTAAATCAATCCCAAGCACAATCTTTCTGGATCGTGGTCCGTGGGTTTTAGAAAAGCAAGCGTATTTGGCTTGTAAAATTTTAAGGGTGAATCTTCGATGAGTCGAGTTTAAGAAATTCGAGTCGAGTTTAAAAAATTAATTATTTATCATTTTATAGTACGATCTGTTTCTAATTTAAACGATTTCTTTAATTATATAAGATATGTATGTATCTATATATTTTTCATATTTCTTCATACATGATAATATCGGTATATATATCATAAAAAATTGAGGGACTCTTCTCGAACTTAAAAATAAATTTTTTAATTACTAAAAATTTTAAGTTATTCGAGTTACTCAAATTTCTATTTCACAACTTAAGATTTATTTGAATTTTTTCGAATTGAGTCAAAATGAATAGAATATTTTTTTCTCGAGCCGAGTTTTGCTCACCCCTAAATAAAGTAATCACTTATTACTGCATGTACATTTCTGGTTATTGATTTATAAAATCAACTGTTATCATAACTTATGTTTTTGTTGTGTAAATTTTATGACCACTCGAACATTAATTTCGGTTCAGTGTGTTAAATGAGTAACGTGACAATTACAAAAATTTATATAATAAGATATTTGACTCTCTATATTTACACGTTTAATTAATTTAATCTTAATTTAAAATAAATTATTAATTTTAATTTTATTATTTAGATATTTTTTTCAATTTGATTCTATTTTATATTAACAACAATAAATTATAAAACTCTGGTTTATAGTGAATAAGAGTTGAGTGTGTCTGTAAAGCACTCAACCACTAGGCTAAAAGCCTTAGTATTTGATTTGAGTGGCAACAGTAGATATTACCCTTCTCTTCTCTAATTTTATATACCTTTTCTTTCTTTCTCATTCCCAGATTATTTTTTATTTCGTCCCCAAGTAATTTCAATGAAATTATTTGGTTTTAACCGAACTAATCGAATAAACCGAAATTATTTTGGTTAATTCAATCGGTTAATTTTAAATAATTTCGGTTAACGATTATTTTTTTAAAAAATTAGTTATCGATTAATTAATCAAATTTATTATATATTAAATATTATATATATTACATATATTTATTTTTGGTCATTTAACTCTTAATTTTTTTGATATATTATAAAATGATCATAAACTTTTATCTAATTAGCATAAAATGAAGGTTCAGTGACTAAAATGATTATTTTAGCACAATTTAGTGAATTATTATGTAATTTACCTAAAATTTATAACAAATTTCGGTTAATTTAAAAATCGACCAAATTAACTTAACTGAAATTCGGTTAGTTCAGTTATAGATAATTTGATATGGTTAAAGTTTAAAATTTCAAAAAATTTGGTTAATTTGACTTTAGTTAATTCAGTTCGGCCAGTGACCGAATTAATTGGATGTACACCCCTAATTTATTTTCTTACTTTTACTTACATTGTTTGAGTCAAGTCATGAAAATATTATTAGTAGCAAAAGACTAAAAGTGTAGATATTGTTGTTTTGATCCTTTAAATCGAAGAAGAAGAAGAATCCACACCGCTCTTCTCTCCATAAAAAGGTACATATACTAAAAAAAACATAAATGATCATTTCATTAGTTTATTCTAAAATTTTATTACATGCAGGCTGTAGCATTGATTATAGGGTAAATGTTCAATCGAGTTGATTGAGTCAAAAAATTTGAATTGAAACGTCAAGATTTTTAACTCAATCTTTATTTGATTCGATTCAAATTTATAAAATTTGATTTGAGTTTACGAATTCCTATATAAATTTAATTATAATTATTTATCATGTTATAATATAATTTGATTTTAATTTAAATATGTGATATATTTCTTTATATATATATATATATATCAGGAAAAAAAGATTTGGTTCAAATTAAAAAATTAATCCATTAATTAATAAAAAAATTAAGTTATTCAAATTATGCAAATTTCTATTTTACAATTTAAATTTTATTTAAAATTTTCTAGAGCTGAGTCGAATTTATATAAATTCAAATCGAGTTAAAATGAATCAAACTTTCTAATCCCAAATTAAATCGATAATTTTAATATTTTTAAATTGATTCAAATTTTGTTTACCCTAATTAATTGGATGTACCGGAAGACATGTTTCATCAACCGGAAATTAGTAGACAAAACCCTGATCTGCACTTGCTGGACCACCCAATGTTGTATCCAAACCCTTTGATGAACGATACACAGTTTTTATGACCTATCAAATAGATCCATTTCCTCTTAAGAGTAATATTACTAGGGGTGTTAAAAACTGATTCAATGAGTACTCAACGGTCTAATAAATTTAATATCAATATTATATTATTATGTTTTAATACTTTTATATTTTTAACTTGTATTATGAGTTTATTGGGCCGATTTTGAACACCCCTAAATATTAAGAGTAAAATAGTGATGATTTGATTACATTTCTAATAATGATTTAATAACTATTTTTATAACTTCAAAATCTTTCGATTTATGCTCTTATCTGAATATATCAAAAAAGATATACAGTCTAATAAAGTTACTATAAAATATTTATTCATGGTAGTATAAACTCTTCTATTCTAGTTCATGGTTCCTTTTGTCTATACGATTCATACGTAAAAAAGATCAATCTTTAAAAAATAGTAAATAATCTTATCAATACATAAATATATAATTCTTCAAGAATTTCAACTGCGTTTATATTCATTGATGTAGAAATTAGGTTTTTCGATCTTCTCTCATTAATAGACTTTTAACGTATACGAAGAAGTATGATTCATTCAATAATATCTATGTTTTGTTGCCTCCAAAGGTTAAACTTCATTGGAGAGTACCATGTAGGGATGGCAATGGATCTTGGACCCGACCCGAATCCGTAGATCCAGATCCGTTTTATAGGGTTTGGATCCTAAAATTTTAGACCCGATGGATCTGGGTCGGATCTGGATCTTCTGATTAAAATATGGATCTAGATCTGACATTTAAGACCCGAATATAGACCCGGATCCATTTACCTATTTATTAAAAAACCCACCTTTAGTTTTAAAATATATATAAATATATAATAGTAGGTTTTATATTTCACATTATTCTCTAATATGATTTTTATTTATTTATGAAAAAGAGGCTTTTTTAAGGAATACATGTTTGTTCTACTATTAATGAAGATTGTGATGATAATGCGAAAATGGTGAATATCATTGACAAGTTGGTAGTTTCTTGTTTGTTTTAGGATGTTTATGATTTAAGTAGTGATAAAGACTAATACTCTAAAAAATAAAAGTACGATACCCAGTTTGTGATAGTAAAATATTTTATGATCTACATTTCTTAATATTTGTGTTATTCAAAAGATATTTGTGTAATTGTTGAGTTTTTTAAGATTTTAATTTATCGTTTTTTTATCATGATACTAGTTAATTAAGTTGTGATGTGAAATTAATTAATGATAGTTTTATTACGTTAAAAAAGAAGTCGAATAGTAATTTTTTAATAGATCTTTTTTGGACCCGTTTTAGATCCGGATCTGTAAGATCCATTGGATTTGAATTTGGGTTTTAATTTTTTAAACCCACGAATCTAGGACGGATCTAGATCCAGCTGGATCTGATCTAGATCCGACCCGTTGCCATCCCTAGACTACCATGTGTACCTAATAGTCTCATAACTAGGGGTGTATTCGGTTCGGTTTGGTTCGGTTTTTTATCAAAATGTGAACCGAACCGCAATTTGCGGTTTTTTAAAAAGAAAACTGAAACCGAATGGTATAAAAACCGAATTTTGCTGTTCGGTTCGGTTAAAACCCGCGGTTTTAACGGGTTTTTTTTATTTCAAAAAAGTAAGCAAAACAAATAAAATATTTATTAGATCTTTCAATATAAATTTATTTTGTCATTAAGAAACATGAAAACACATGTCTCGAGTCATTGAGAAATCTAAAATTTTAAATAAAAAAATGAAAAAATAATAATATTACAAAACAAACAATATATCTGAAAAATAAATCATAAAAACATTTAGTTAATTAATATATACTCAATGATTCTATATCACCAACCTATATATATATATATATATCTAGCCTAATATATTGTTTGATTAAAGATAAACTCAAATATTTTATATCATAAAATAATCGTAAATAATAAATATTATAAAAATATATTCGAATTTAAAACACGATATCTAATGAATTTAATATTATAAAATTATATCTAAATATTTCAAGAGACCAATTTAAAAAATAAATCCAACAAAAGACTATCTTTAAAACATATTTGTATGGGGTCATAGTGTTTTTTCTTTAATTAGGGTTGATATAGAATAAACGGGTTTCCATATGAAAAACCCGAAACCGAACCGAATTATAAAATTTGAATTTAAACCGAACCGAAAACCGAACCGTAATATATAAACCCGAATCAAACCGAACCACATAGCACGGTTCGGATCGTTTTTTCGGTTTTCTCGGTTTCCTTTTCTTGGACCCCCATGGTTCAATACATGCATTAGTGATCTAGGCATTCAATGACATGAAAAGTGTCCTAGAGCTCTAGGGTCACAAAATTCTAAATTTTTGGTTACTCGATTATTCGGATATATTTAATAAATATATTTTTATATTAAATTAATAAATATATGTTTTTATATTAAATTAATAAATATATTTTTATATTTTAAAATTATATATTCTTTTATCTGTATATCCAATTATCCACTTTTACGGGTATCTATAATATTCAAATACCGAATTAGTAAATATCCGATCAAGTCGAATTAATTGAATTACTACCTAAAAACTTGAGTACCCGATATCTCAAATGCTCGAATTTAAACATCCCTACGCCCATTATACATTTTAAGTTTACAAGTATCCCATCAATTATTTTTTAATATATCTGTATCCTATGTGACATTATCTCAAATGCTCGAATTTAAACATCCCTGTATCTATGTTTTGGAATCATCACGTATAATTGTCGGAAAAAATAGATTTTTAAAAACTTTTGAGTGATATTTTCTATTAAAAAAGATAGATATTTAAATCATAAAATTATGATTTTATACTTTTATAATGATAAATTTTTTATATATAATTTTATTTGTATTCTCTAAATTTCCTCAATATTTTCCAGTACTATTTTATTTGACTCACGTTTGTTGATCAATAGTCGTGTCGTGTTCTAATGTATGCTATTCGGATTTACTATATTTTAGTTTCTGAATATATTTGAAGATTATAAAGTTAATGAATTTAAACAATTTTATGAAACATTTCAATAACAGGGGATGTAGTTCAAATGGTAGAGCGCTCGCTTTGCATGCGAGAGGCACGGGATTTGATCCCCCGCATCTCCATCTTTTTTGCCTTTCTTTTTATTTGTATTCACTCCTAATCCCAGGCATAATGACTCCACATATCCCGTGCAGGAGTAAGGATAAGCTGTTTCGACTGCCATCCGAGGTTGAAACAGCTCTGGTTCGAGTCAAGTAAGATACCTGTGTGAGTCTGAGTCTGAGTCTGAGTCTCATTGGATGTCGTGTTTCACCCTACTTCTTCCAACCACCCTACAGACATGTAAACATCAGGATTCAAAAGGACAGATTATTATATGAGACTCAGAAACACAGACCATGACAAGGACACACACATCATACAGACAATAAGGAAGCCAGACAGACAGACAGACAGACAGCAGACTGGTTTCTGCCTATACTACACAAACTATTAGTTTTCCCTGTCTACCTCAAACCTCAATTTGTAGACTGTGTACTGAAAAGCGCAATATGATAAGTTCAACATACCCAATTGTAGGTTCTGAGGATAAGGATTGGACAGAGAAGTACAAGTTTAGTATAAAAAGAAAAACAACTCACTAACTTTCCATCATTCAACACGTTCCTTACTACACTGGTAACATATATTTTCACTTTCATTCTTGTACCCTCAAGGGTTATCATGTAACTTGTAAGTCTCTTATTGCTAAGATTATCCTTTTTGTTGGACTTATAACTGAAAAAATCCAATTACTCAGTCTCGGACTCAATTAGACTCGATAAATTTTTATCCAGAATTGAAACGAGACTAGACCCAAAATTTATGTCCCGATCGTAATCGTGATCGGGACTGGATCTTGATTTTCTGGACCTGATACTCGGTAGGTACCCAATAGAACCGGAACAATACCAAGTACCCGATACTGATTTTTTTGCTTATGATAGATAATGTTCTTTTGTTTATTTTTCTTATCAAACTTTCTCTTTATGTATTAATATTATGAGTATGACTCGTTTTAAAACTTTAATTTTCAAGCCTATAATGTTCTAATTTTATTATTCAATATTATTATTGGTAGTTGAATTTTTTTTCTCTTATTACTCATTTTTTTTAAGAATAAACCAATTAATCGGGTACCCAATATTGATACTGATTTTCACTAGTAATGAGATCGATTCCTAGAATTTAGGAGCTGATGTGACCGAAACCGAGATTAATTTTAATTTTTAAAAATCGATAATTACCGAGATCAGAACCAATTTTAATTAAATTAACTGGAACCTGATCTTGCTCACCCTACAACATCCACTATGAGTCTCTCGAGTACGAGTAACATGTCTTTTGAAAAAATAAATAATAAAGGTACGTGTATTCCTTAGAGGATAAAACATTTTGTAAGATAATAATCAAATAAAAGTAGGAAAACAGGCAAAGGGGTGACAGTGGTCACCATTTTATACTGAAGCAACAAGTTTGCCACTGAACACTTTAGGTGATGTTAATACGAAGATAGGATGAGTATTCGATCCAGTCGAGTCAAGTAAAAAAATTTTAAGTTATTTGAGTTTACGAGTTATATTTTACAACTTAAACTTTATTTAAATTTTTTGATTCAAGTCGAGTTTAAGGAATTCGATTCGATTCGAATTTTTGAATTCCTATAAAAATTTAATTATAATTATTTATCATGTTATAATACGCTTTTTTATTCTAATTTAAATGATTCTCTCTAATAATATAAAATATGTATATATATTTATTTATATTTTTTCATACGTGATAATATTTTTTTTATATTTTTATATATCAATTTATAAATATTATAAAAAATTGAGAAACTCGACTCGAACTTAAAAATAAATCCTTTAATCACTAAAAATTTCGAGTTATTCAAGTTATTCGAATTTCCATTTTACAACTCAAACTTTATTTAAATTTTTTCAAGTAGAATCGAATTTTTAAAATTTTGAATCGAATCAAAACGAATCGAATATTTTTTTCCTCAAGTCAAATTAATCGATTTTTTTTAAATCGAGTTGTATTTTGCTCAGCCCTATACGAAGATCTGCACATGATTTTGGAGATCATAACTTATTTTGCATCATTTTTTAGATAAAATTAGAATAGTTTTGAGAATAAACACAGGTAAGAGGCTCTTAATTTTTGAGACTAGAATTTTAATGGGTTAAAAACGTATAAAGATGGAGAGCATTAGGCAGTCGAGTAAGCTCGATGAAGACTTTTATTTCGTCTAAATTAATCAAATAAGGCATTAATTAATGTGAAAAAAATATACGGTATGAAGTAAGGATTGAGTTAGACGTAGAAGAATATAGGAAATGGTAAACAATAAAAAAAATTATAAATATGAAAGATTAATTATATAATTACATAATTGTTTTTATTTTAGTGGTCAAACTAGGAGTGAAATAATAATTCAAGGATTATCTAGATAATTTTTTTTTTTTTGTGTCGCGACCATTTTAAAACCAAAAGTGTGAAAAATAGCCTGACGAGTGAATTTTGGAAAATCGAGTTTTTTACCACTTTTAATTGTTAATTATGAAAAATCGGAGTCATGTTAAAACATGTATTATTTCAATTTTAAAATGACTTGGAGTCGCCACCGGCCACTTTAGTAAGCCAGACACCATAAAACAAACCAGATATTCTTTTTAAAACATTTTGGGTTCGGGAGTTGTTTACGCGTAAGGACGACCCTTACAAGCGCCCGAAATCGGTACCTTATTAATTTACATGTGACATTTTGGTATTTCGAATAATAATATTAATTTAATTCGTCATTGTCAAATAAATATCGCTCGAATAAGAATATCCTTTTGGATAAGAAAATATATTTCTTTTAAATGCGAGTTTGAATAAGACGTCCTCTACATAGGAAACCTTAACTCGTATTTAGAGAAATACAAGTTCTGCCCCAAAAGGTTTTTTAATGCATGACCGGTTATTAATCTGGTTAATTTTAAGTTCTAACCTAAAAAGGCTCCATTAATTAAATATTTAAACCCTATTAAATTATTAATTTCACCAAGTGTATTAGCTCGGACACTACCATCTCGACACTAAACAAAATTAATAATACTATTGATATTTTCTAGTTTTTTTTTTACCTAATTTTACTTAATTCTAAACCTAAATTATTTTATCGAATTCTAGGTTTTGATAGCACATCAATTCGATATCAAGGTACACTCTTTAGGTCAAGATCATGGTACGTCAAAACACCGACCGTTTAGTGTATCCGAGGTATATGATTAACATACTATCATTACTACAATTATCTCCCTAATTAAATTGATTCATTAAAGTGACTAACCCTAAAAGACTCTAATTTAATTAACTAAATGTGAATTAAATATTTTCTTAAACAAATATACTATATGATTTAAAATATGCAAGCAAATAATTTAATTAAATAAATAAAACGATAATTAAAAGGCAAAGGAGTCCAATTATACTTTAATTAAAAGATATAGACCAAACAAATGAAAGAACCCGTAATGGTCTAATACAACAATTTGCATGAATGTGTTGTGTTTGCCCATTTGCATTATGACACATAACATTGACTAAAGATAAAACAAAATGCGAAACTCACCCAAGAACACTGTCAGTAGCATGAATGTGTCGGCACCAGCAGTTGTTCATCATTCCCGTGACATTCCAAATGAGCTTCTCGGGTTGCGTGTTGAGTGTATCATCCTAGACTCGAACCGCAATTTCCTTGGCTCCCAGCAGATCAAGAATCTCGACCTCCAGGGATCAGAAGCACCAGCACCAGAATTTCCCATATTTGTTTAGTTTCTCAGTAAGGTCCAGGCTACATGCTTGCCATGTTTCTCAGTGAATAACCGAACCCGTCTCCCCTCTTATGAAAAACCCCACAATCATTGTTCTATCATGGTGTCATCATTAACTCATTAACCCCATCACTACTTCATCATTGCACCATAATCATTTTAATCATCACCTTAATAATGACCACCATCATCACCTAATCATTGCCTCCATGAGCACAATCATTGCCGCATCATGGTAGTCATCATGCCCCATCACCATTTTAATCATTATTCTGGCCAAAACCATTTCTTCCTTCCTTTGTTTCTGCCAAATGTCCTTCTCTGCTGCCAATTGCCTCCTTTTCCTTTGAACCGTCCTCTCCCCTGGAAAATGTCACAGCAATTGGTCACCAATTGCCGTTTGCTCTCTGTCGAAAATTTATAGTGTTCATCTCCCTCATAACCGAGAAAAATGGAAACCCCTGCTCCTCATCATTGTTGTCATCCTGCTCCTGATGCACACGTCATTGCTACCTGCAACACCAAGTGCAAAAATCATGAGTTTGCTTTCTAATTACACAACTTTTGGAAAATGAAATTGATGAAATCTCCCTTTTTCGGTTTGGTTTTGGGTCATATGCAAAGGAACCGTTCCCCTCCGAATAGCTTCCTGGTCTTCGTGTTGTTGCAATGAATCCTCTTGGTTTGGTGATGGTGTCGATCTCCCATCTCCCTAGAAACTGTCGAATACATGGAGTCCTCCCTGTAAACTCGGTTTGATGGTAGAAAAGTAGCCAAAAAAAAGCAAAGTTGTCGAATGCCCCCCTCTGCCTCTACCGAATGGAACTCCTTCTCAAAGATAACCCCCCACCTTTTCTAATAATCGGCTGTAACTATCTTCTCAACCTTTAATAACCGACTCTCATCTTATCCTTTATTTTATTTTTATTATTATTTTTTTATATATTTATATTATTTAATATTTATTTTTTATTTTTTTTCATTTTTTATTTATGTAATATTTTTTTTGAGTTTTGGTTATTATCTACTTATTTATTCGTTTAATTATATTTACATAGGCCTTATTTTATATTCGAACCCGAACGAAATTCGAGTATTACATTTTGTATTGTACCATATCAACCTCTTGGCGTCTTATTAACATTTAACGACAATAAATATCTTAATGACCATAAATTTACAGATCAAAAACATAACCATAACAATCAAATTCAAAAAATAATGATAAAAACTATATATTTTATATATAAGTGACTATTTCAATAGTTTACCTTTTGATTTTCAGATTTAGTTATATGCGTAGATATAAATAGCCATAGGGATGACAAATGGGCAAGGCGGGTGCGGATACCCCCTTCCCCATATTCATACCCACCTAAAACTTTTATATCTACCATCTCCCCATCACCCACGGTGGGTACAATTTTTAAATCCATACCCGTCCACATGGGTACATTCTTAAATCCATCCTCACACCCACCACTCAAAACGTATCCGCTTGCACATGCCTACAAGCAACTACTAACATCGAATTATTTAAAAATAAATCATACTAAAAAAAGTAAAATTTTGCATACTTTATTGTCTGATTAAGTGTATATATAACATATTTACATCTATATAAATTTAACTACATCTAACTAACTAACTAACTAACTAACTAAAGATAACTAATTTAACTAAAACATATTTTTACTGATATAAATTTTACTTAACAACAACTAACTAATATATATAGCTAATTTAGCTAAAACATGTTTACACTTTTATAAATTTTACTTATCCATACATTATAAATTTTTAACCTGATTAATGCAAGCATGATCATAAATCATCAGTTTTTTAAACTAAATTAATTGAATTCAAAATCTATAGACTTAAGGATTAACATAGATTTTAAAACAAATTAATATCTGAGTACATAAAATAGCATAATAAAAGGAATAATCAAAGTCTATAAATAGAAATAGTTCAAAATTCATATGGCAGACGGGTAATGTCTTAAACCCATCACCTAACCACTACCCATGATGGGTATGACTTTTTACATCCAGACCCTCCCACTACCCACCAAATTCATACCCATCCTTACTCTAACTGGTGCGGATACGGTGCGGAATCCATAAAATTATACCCGTCTGCCATCCCTAAATAGACATACTCAAAATTTCAAAATATTCCAAAGTCTTTGTAGGATCACATCTTTATACTTATATTCCAACTAAAAAATAAATTTTACCTTTATGATGTAGATTTAAAAAAATAATTATATATACATTTGCTCCCTTACTTTTTAAATATTTAAATTTGTCTTTTAATCTTAAATCTTGATTCTATTACTGTTTGTATCGCATCTATATGCATCAAACATAAACATAGATGAAACTGTATAAATAGATAGGGTGTCAACGGACACCCTAAATTTTTAGAAAAAATATATTTTTTATATATTTTGTATATAAAAATAAAAAATATATAATTGATACCATTTTATAAATAATTTGACATTCATATATACATAAATTGATACCATTTTATAAATAATTAATCCTTCTTAAATATCATTCAAGAAAATGACACCGATTAAATAAATTTTTAACCCCATCAGAACATAAATACTTAAGAAAATTTAACATAATAATACCATTAATTACACTAAAACATAAAATCGAGAGATTATATCATAAACCTTGTTCATCACATCATTTATGGTCTATGCAATCAGGTCCGTTCATCTTTAAATGACTACCTGCTAACTATTCACTCAATAATTATGTGTAGGTGATGATTCACCTTAAAAAATTTAAGATGGATAAATTTGATTGATTGAGATCACGGATAATATGACGAAGAAGGTTAATTATATAATTTCTCCGTAAAACCAACTAAACTGAGATAAATTATACACCCTGCCATACATAAAGTTCATTTTTAGTCCCCGTGCACTTGAATAGCAGATATTTTGAACTAAATACTCTTTTGGTCCTTTTAAATTTTCAACTTAACAAGTTAATATTTATGTGTTTTAGGAGAAATTATATCATAGGTTCAACTCGTCAGTCGTGGTCTCTTGCAATTATAACTACCCACTTCATCACTATCTTTCAACTTATTTTTTTCCAACCAATGAATCTTTACTCACCTTTTCCATGTCATTTTAAAAATATAATTTCTAGAAATTATATTAATGACATGGCTTATTAGTGGTGGAATGGGTAATTTTCATTGGCTAGTGACCACAGATGACGCGGTGAGCCGGGTCTATGATATAATCTCTCGTGTTTCAGGGGTTAATGTCGCGACAGGTCCTCCAACGTGGTTACCCCATGGACAGGAGGATTGCATGTTCCATCGAAGTCTTAGCCACAATTTTAGGGTTTAAGATTCTATAAGAAGCAAAAAGTTTACGTCAAGTTGTCCTATTCAAGCGCTTCCCACCTTCCTCTCCCACTTATACTTCCTATATTTATCTCCATGCACAAACAAGAAAAGATAACAGCAACTTGAAGCGATGCCGTATTACACGACCCCGGACAACGATGAACCCGATGAATTCGATGAGTACAATCCAAAGCCGTACAAAGGCGGATTCGACCTCTTTATAACCTACGGACAACCGTTGGAACCGAGTAAAGCCACTTGCTACCCTCCATCTCAAGGAGATTTCGATTACGAGCGTCCAAATTTTGGTAACGGAAGCAAACCTAGTGTTTATAGTGGTGGACATGGTCATGATCATGGTCATGGAAGTGAGCATGAACATGAAAAACACAGCTTCATGTATGGACAAACCTCGGACGATGAACGACACGAATCTAAATATGGAAGGAAGCAAAGTTCTGGAACCGAAGGGTATAAGAAGTCGAGTTATGGAAATTCAGATGATGAAGAACAAGGATATAAAAAGTCAAGTCATAAAAAATCGAGTTATAGGAAATCAGACGACGAAGATGATGATAAGAAGTCGAGATATCGACGTAAGAATGATGATGACGACGACGACGATAATGACAAGAAGTCGAGGTATCGACGTAAAGATGATGATGACGACGACGATAAAAGAAAGAATTATGGTCGCAAAAAACATGTGAGTCGTTTTAAATTTAAGTAACATAGTTCAAGTATAACGTACATTTTATTGTTTCGGAACTAATTCAATCATATCATGATTAACATTAAAGGATAGTGGTAGTGACAACGATCATAGCGGAGATGAAAGGAAGGGTCGTCGATCGCAAAATCGTCGACACCGTGATTACGATGACGAGTAATCGAAACGGTGCCTCATTGCATAAATGGAGTTTGTTTCCTACCATACTACATATAGATACTAAATAAAGGGTTTGGGCATGCCTCCATTAATGGTATCTATTTACCTATCATATTTCTTAGTGCTATGTGTTTCTTTCGTCGGTCCAAATCTTTGATTGTTAATAAAATTCTCCCCAAACATTTGGGGGTTAATGAATCTATGTTTTGCTTGGCATCAACATGATGATGATAAATATAATATGCATTCTTCTATGTTTTTCGTATCGAATCGATACGTATTGATATTAAAAATAAAATAAAACCGTATTATATAATATATTATTTCAATTTTAATATCAATTTTCCATGAATTAAATTGTCTCAAAATACAATCTCAAATTATAGTAGTTTGAATAAAAATGAAATGTAGCACATAATTATAAATAATTCTATATTTTTATTATTATTATTATGTTTTTATATTTTATAGGGTAAATTACAATAAAGGTCACTCAATTACAGGTAGGATTACACTTGGATCACTCAATTATTAAAAGTTATATTTAGGTCACTCAATTATGGGTAAAGTTATATTTGGGTCACCCAATTAATAAAAGTTACATTTGAATCACTCAATTATAGGTAATGTTATATTTGGATCATCTTTCATATTTAAAAAAAGTTTATCAATTTGTGTATTAAATTATTTAATGATTTCAAATGAAGTACTCTAATGTTAACGAGAATATAAAAGTGATTGTAAGGTAAAATGACCAAATTGGTGTACTTTTTTTTTAAATATGAAGGGTGAACCAATCATAGACTTACCCATAATTGAGTGACTCAATATAAACTTACCCATAAATGAGTGACTCAAATATAACTTTTAATAATTCAATGATCTAAAATATAATCATACCCGTAATTGAGTGACTTCTATTGCAGTTTACCATATTTTATATATAATATTAAGGGTAAATTACATAAAACATCACTAAATTTTAATACGTGTATTAAATCCAAGTCCTAAAATACATAAATATAATTATTACAATAATTTATTGTAAAATAACCAATTTAAATTAATTTAAAAGTAAACAGAAAATTTTCAATGCAATTCTGATGGATGCGAATTGGACTCAGCAATTTAAATAATTAAATTAAGATTTAATTTTAATAATTAAATTTTAATTATGCAAGTGCACCCCCAATTTTAGTTGGAGAATGTTTCTAAGGCAGTGACTTCTATACCACGATGCGATTTTTTTGTTCTTGCTTATTTATTATTATTACTTGTTAGTGTTGATTCCTTTTTTATAGTCTATTTTTTTGCGGTCTGTAAGCTTAGTGAGTAACTTTTAGACTAGGTTATAAAAGAAGGCTAGATGACTTTTTTAAGTAGAAAACTCATCTTGGGTATGCTTAATAATTTTTTTGTGGGGAATATATTTATAAGAGATTAATTAGAAAGTAGTGGGATAGTTTAAAAAATGTATGTCTAGGATTGATTCTTTGAAAGATTTGGTATTTAAGTGTCCACCTCTCTTTCTAAACCTACCTGTGCATTACTATGCTCATTATTCCAATTTATAAAATACTATGACTAAATAAATATTTTATACTTAGTGTAGACACTAATGTTACTAAAAGATGTTTGTAGCCATTAAATTTCTTTGAGCTCTTTTCTTTAGAGTTTTAAGAAGGAAGAAAAGATTTGTCTATCTGAGGAATATGCAGAAATCTCTATAAAAATTCTCTTTATGAAAAAGATGAAAAGTGTTAGGTCCGATGGAGGTGGTGAGTTTAGATCTAAATTTCTTAAAGAGGTATATGAGACGAATAACATAGTTCATGAAACTTAAGTCCCTTATTTTCCTCCACAAAACATCATAGCCGAGAGAAAAAACAGAACTTTAAAAGATATGATGAATTCACTATTGATAAGTTTTGGGTTAGTTGATAACATATTGGGAGAAGTCATTCTATCGGTAAATCTTAAACCGAGTACCTCATAAGAAATTAGACTCAACCCCATACAAACTGTGGAAAGGTTATGCACCTAACTTGCAATACCTAAAAGCGTGGGGGTGTCTGGCTAAAGTAGGTTTGCTTGACTTTAAGAAACCCACCATCGCTGCCAAAACCGTTCACTCAATATTTAATGAGTATGCTATCAATAATGCAACATGAGATGCTCTAGAGTTTGAGTTAAAGCCTAAAATAAGTAAGAGGAAAGAGATAGAAACCTCTTTTGGACCAAACTTTGTTATTTCCTTTATTTTTGAGATAAATGATTTAGACAACTTATCAGATCCTATAGCTCAAGTTTTATTGTTAGATAAGGCTAAAACTTATGAAGAAGCTATGAGATCTATTGACATTAGTTTTTGGAAAAGCATTGTTAATGATGACCTAGAGTCAATAATGTCTAAATCATACTTGGGATTTGGTAGACTTACCAAGAGGATTTAAACCTATCAACAATAAATGAGTTTTTAGGAAGAAACTCATGCTAGATGGGTCAATCCAGAGTTATAAGGCTAGGCTAGTAGTCATAGGGTTCACTCAAAAATATTAAAGAGCTTTGACAGTTGGGATGTTATCTCTTCTTGAACCCATTTTGACTCTAGCACTCATCTCATTAAAAATAAAGAAAGTTGTGTTTCCCAGGTTCAATATGCTAAAATTATTGAAAGCCTAATATTCTTAATGAACTATACTCGACCCAATACTGCCTATGTTATGAGTAGATTGAATATATATACTCATAATTCAAGTGGTAAACATTAAACGACTCTTAGACGCTTACTAAAGTACCTTAAGGGTACTATGGATTGAAAACTCATTTTTGTTGGCTATCATGTTTCTCTAAAAGGATGTTGTGACACCAACTAGGTTTCTTATAGTAGAGGTAAGCTCTATGAATGGATATGTTTTCACTTTAGGTGGAGTTGTAATCTCGTGGAAGTCTGCCAAGCAGACTTGTATTGCACGCTCCACCATAGAGTCAGAGTTTATAGCTCTAGAGTTAACTAGGCAAGAAATCGAGTGATGAGGTAAGCTCTATGGTGGAGCGTGCAATACAAGTCTGCTTGGTAGACTTCCATGAGATTACAACTCCACCTAAAGTGAAAACATATATATTCGTAGAGCTTACCTCATTACTATAAGAAACCTAGTTGGTGTCACAACATCCTTTCAGAGAAACATGATAGCCAACAAAAATGAATTTCCAATCCATAGTACCCTTAAGGTACTTTAGTAAGCATCTAAGAGTCGTTTAATGTTTACCACTTGGATTATGAGTATATATACTCAATCTACTCATAACATAGGCAATATTAGGTCGAGTATAGTTCATTAAGAATATTAGGCTTTCAATAAAGGAAACACAATTTCTTTTATTTTTAACGAGATGAGTGCTAGTGTCAAAAGGGGTTCAAGCAGAGATGGCATCTCAACTGTCAAAACTCTTTAGTATTTTTGAGTGAACCCTATGACTGCTAGCCTAGCCTTATATCTTTGGATTGACCAATTTGACATGAGTTTCTTCCTATAAACCCACTTGTTACTGATAGGTTTAAATCCTGTAGGCAAATCTACCAATTCTCAAGTATGATTTAGACATTTTTGACTCTAGTTCTTCATTAAAAACGCTTCTCCAAACACTAGTGTCAACAGATCTTGAAGCTTCTTCATAAGTTTTAGGATCCTCATCTAATAAAAAACTTGATCTATAGGACCTGATGGATTGTCTAAATCATTTATCTAAAAAAATAAAGGAAGTAACAAAATCTGGTCCAAAAGAGGTTTTTTAACCTTTTCTTCTTACTTCTTTTAGGCTTTAACTCAAACTCTAGAGCATCTCATGCGACACTATTGGTAACATAGGCAATAAATACTACATCAATGTTTTCGGGACCGATGGTGGACTTCTTAAAGTCAGGCAAACCTACTTTAGCCAGACACCCCCACATTTTTAGGTATTGCAAGTTAGGTGCGTAACCTTTCCACAATTCGTATGGGGTTAAGTCTAATTTCTTATGAGGTACTCGGTTTTAGATTTACCGATAGAACGACTTCCCCTAATATGTTCTATTTTTCCTCTCGGCTATGCCATTTTGTTGAGGAAAGTAAGGGACAAAAGTTTCATTAACTATGTCATTCGTCTCATATACATATTTAAGAAATTTAGATCTAAACTCACCATCTCTATCGAACCTAACATTTTTCATCTTTTCCATAAAAAAAATTTTCATAGAAATTTCTACACACTCCTAAGATAGACAAATCTTTTGTTCTTAAAACTCTGAAGAAAAAAGCTCAAAGAGATTTAATGGCTACAAACATTTTTTTGTAGCATTAATGTCTATCATTTTTTCTTTATTTTAAACAAGATCATTACCTTAAAAGAGCACACAAAATATTCCTACTATGACCACAAGAATATATATTTAGTAATAGAATTTTATAAATTGGAATAATGAGCATAGTAATGCACCAAATAGGTTTAGAAAGATAGGTGGTGCATAAAGCACACTTAAATACCAAATCTTTCAAAGAACCAAGCCTAAACATGTATTTTATTAAAACTATATCTCTCTCTTATTTAGGTCTTTTAAAAGTCATGCTTAATATATATATTCCCCACAAAAAAAATTTATTAAGCATACTCAAGATGAGTTTTCTACTTGAAAAAGTCATATAACCTTCTTTTACAACCTAGTCTAAAACATACTCACTAAGCTTACAGACTAGGTAAAGGCTTAATATAAATTCATGTATCATAAATCATGAATTAAATAATCTGACCTTATAAGTAGAAATACAATTCCACGTAGACCTTGTCTATTTTGACCATGTCTACAGCTTCAATCCTTGAATCATAATCTCAAAATTTATCGTGACCGATATTTCATATATATTTTAAGGGTTAATTATAGCAGAGGTCACGTTTGTTTGCCCTCAGTACAAATTTAGTCACCGATTTTGAAAATCGAACAATATAGTCACATACGTTTTCGAGCTGTAAACTTATGGTCACTAAGACGTTTGTTGCCGTTAAACTTTAACGGGAAGCTGATCTGTCATAATAAGAAAATGATAAACTACTTAAATAGTCCCTAAATTATTCTTTTACTTATGTTTTATCTTTAATTTGATCCTCAAGATTTTGAATCTTTATATTTTTATCATCCTCTCAAACAATAAATTTGTAGAGAAATAGTTATGGATATACAACAAAAATAACTCTTTAGAAAATAAAATACACTCAACCACAGCTGTTGAGTTCTTAACAATCATTGAACGGATATGGTTTACCATGATTGTATTGAGCACCCACAAGAGCAGTCATCTGATAGTTTATTTCAGAGTTATACAGATTAAAGATACTAACACTGAAGGCAGAATTCCCCTCATATCGAAAGATCAAAAAGTAGCCGACACGGATATAGTATCCTTCCACGAATTCGGGCCAACCCTCGTGAAACCAGACCTTGTTGTCAGCTTTCTTGATTCCTACACGCCAAACATGACAATCAGGAACAGTGAGAGCAGCGGCAACAAAAAGTTCATCCTTGATACTCTTAACAAAGTTATCAGGGATCCTCTGCAGATAACCCCAAATCCATGTTAGACTTTATTGATATGATGAAATAATAAAATTGCAAATGAACTTTCATAACATTGTGAAAGTTTTCTTAACCGGAATTTCACGTAGAAAATCAACTGAAATTTCACAGCTTGAATTTTTTTAGCTAACAAAAATCCATTAGAATGAATCAGCGCAAAGATTTAACAAGTATCATCTGCAAAAAATTTCTAGGATAATTTCACCAAAATCATATCAAAAGAAGTAAACAAAACTCTTAAATTAACTTTACAAATCTCCTCAGTGTTCCATCAAGCAGACAAACATCAGCTACTCCCAAACATTCAAATTTCTCCAAGCCTCATAAACACACTTAAATCCACAGAAACAAAGGAAGAGTAAAACCTCAGATTTTCCAAGACTAAAACTTTACTTCAAAAAATACCACTTCTCTAAGAAATTACAAAAAATACCACTTAAACCTCATAAGTTAGGCATTTTATAACAGTTCAATGATCGTTAAGACCTCAATAGCTGTGGTTGAGTGTATTTTATTTTCTAAAAAGTTATTTTTGTTGTATATCTATTACCATTTCTCTAGAAATTTATTGTTTGAGAAGATGGTGAAAATATAAAGATTTAAAATCTTGAGGGTCAAATTAAAGATAAAACATAAGTAAAAGAATAATTTAGAGACTATTTAAGTAGTTTATCATTTTCTTATTATGACAGATCAGCTTCCCGTTAAAGTTTAACGACAAACAAACGTCTTAGTGACCATAAGTTTATAGCCCGAAAACGTATGTGACTATATTTCTCGATTTTCAAAATCGGTGACTAAATTTGTATTGGAGACAAACAAACGTGACCTCCATTGTAATTAACCCATCTACAAAATTCAAATAAAAATTATAAATGGTTAGTCATGAAAATAATTTACTAACATTAATAAAAATGATTTAAAAGATCCTTATCTTTAGGATTTTGTTTTTTTATCAACTTCACCACCATCTTCGATAGTTGACCTGTCGAGTGCGTCAAGCTTGAACAAAGCCAAAACCAGCTTGACAATTCGAGTGTGTAATCGGGGCTTTAGGCGGATGTCCCCCAACGGTTAACAAAGTCTCTCCAAACAATGTACACCCAAGGTTTAAAGTGGATTATAGCGATAATGATCGTCTAATCTAAAAGGAAGAACTTAATATCTGTGAATAAAACTCTCAAATCTCACAAAGAAAGCATAAAATTTTTCTAACTGATGATTGAAAAATGAGAAGTGAAACATCTTAATTATAGGTTGAAAATAGGGACAAATCTATCCGAGAATAAAATAAAATCTGATTTAAAATTTAAATTTTAAATTTAATATCAGATAATATCAAATCAAATCTGGGATAATATCAGATAATATTCATTCAAAATCTCTGATAATATTAGATAATATCTATTGAAAATCTCTGATAATATTAGATAATATCTATTGAAAATTAGATTTAATAACAGATAATATCAAATTAAATCTCTGATACTTATTAAATCTAATTGGTTATTCATTTAAAATTTAAAATGAATTTAAGCTCGGGAACGGATAACTCATAACTTCACAATGTTGCCATCAATAACAGATTCAAAGTTTTATGAGGCGAAATCTATCTTAAATATATTCAAGAAAGTGATAAAACAAAGGGCAAATAGATTTAAGTGTAACATATTACCAAAAATGAAATGACCAAGTCTCTTGTTGGGCAAATATTCATAAACCAGAAGACTTTCAGGGCCTTCAATGCTAGCACCAAGAAGCTTCACCAGATTCGTGTGTTGAATTCTGCTGATCAAATTTATTTCATTAAAGAAGTCATCGACCCATTGCCTTGTATTATATATCAATCTCTTTACAGCCACAGTTTTTCCATCAGGAAGAATCCCCATGAACACTGAACCAGTTCCTCCTTGAAGGACTGAAATAATCTGTTGCTTTCTCAAGAGTATCATACTTGAACTTCAAACCCGATTTGTCGAACCTTTTCAAAATCAGGGAAATGAATTTAATAGTTAATATAAAACAGATGATTAATGCATAAAACTGGGAATGGAACACCATAGATATATAACTTTCAGTTCAAATTGTGAAGATTAACTTTGAGATTTTGTACCTCTTTCCTCTTTGATAATCTTGCATAAGCTGCTGAAACAGCAAGTGTTAGGAATGCAGATGATGCCGAGACACTTGCTATAATAACTCCGATTGAATACCCTGGAAAATAGAAAAAATAATACATTCTAGGAAGTTTCAAATTTCTGGACTCAAGGATTGTCGAACTGCACCTACTATCATAGCACATTCTCGAATGATAAAACCGTAAGAACTTTCTTATATCCGAAGCGGATAACAGCTTATAGAAGTTGTGGTCCAAATATCCTTGCATCAATCATGTCTCAATAATAAAAAAACGATAGCTATGTCTCTATTACAATCTCAAACAAAACCACCCAACAACCCCACTGGTTCCACCAGAAAATCCAGCAACCAACAACCAGATATCAACAGAATTCATAAAAGGCTAAATCCAACAAAATGAATTGCAGAATCTACTCTAGAACAGCCAAAAAATACTCTCCAACCACATATCCGACACTCGAGCCAAGATAATTTCAACATAAATTTAGTCTATTTTTTCATTACAATCAATCTATCTCCAAAATAAAGAAGCAAGCAAAAGAGTTACCATGTTGACCCTCGGAATCTGCCCCGTAGAACCTTCTTGTGGAGTACCTCAAATAACATCCTGCATTCAAAGCTCTGCCTTCTTCCTTGGAAAGGAAGCTCATGGAAGAAAATTGTGCACCAATCAAATGAAATTTTCTTCGCTTGTTCTCGTCTCTTTTAAGCAGAAGAAAAGATAGTCCAATTGAGGCAAAGCTTAAAATGGTTTAATGTTGAATTGAAACGAAGACTTGGAATGGAAAACAGTGAAAGAGCCTGACCCACCATTCAAAAATAATAGAAAGATGGAAATATAAATTTTAGTCCCTAAACTTGGAATGTTTTTTTCAATGTCCATACTAACCCCTAAAATTATATGACATTCTAAACTTATATTATATAATCAAAATTATGAGAATCTAAATTTAAAACTAACGTGATAAAAATTCAGAATTCATTGAGAATTTAAATCATGATATTAAAATAATTTAAATTGGTTTGAGAAAATAACTCTTATAATAAATTATGTTAAAAGTATCGGTTCTACGTTTTAATAAATTGTCATCCTTCTATTAATAACCCCTAAAAGTGTGAAAATTATCTGTTTTTTCCTCATGCTTCTTTCCATGTCTTCATTTTAAATTTGAAGGTTTAAGGTTTAGAGCTTAGGGTTTAGAGTTAGGGATTGTGATTAGGGTTTAGAAAATTAGGGACAAGACATATTTTTTAGGACATAAGGTTTAAAATTTATGATATAGAAAATAATGGTTAGAGTTTAACATTCAATTTTTTAAAAATTTTTAATAGAAGACATAAAAAGAGACATAATAAAAAGACATAGGCTTTTTACTCCTTTATAAACTGATGCACCTTAGGTGCATCATCTAGTGTGAACGAGTGTAAATGCACCTTGATATGTCAGATCAGGTGCGACACGGTAAATATCAAGCAATGTATATCTTAAATTATTAAATTTAAATTACTCTAAAAAACTGATATACTCTAAACTTTAGACTCAATTTTAAATATTATAAAAACTTTAAATTTTAAAATTTAAATTTACACTGTTAAAATTTGTCTCTTAAATTATTAAAATATTGAATTCATTCCGAATTTGATACAGGTAGCAAATCTGTGCAGTTTAATGCAAAGAATTTCCACAGCAAATCCAATATCATCTTCTCATTTCTTGTAGGGCTGTTAAAAAAATACCTGAATCGAATGATCTAATCTGATTATTTGATTATTCAAATATAAATAGTCGGATATTTATTTAAATTTTTTGGTCCAAATCAGATCTGGATCATAATATTATAAATTTTCAAGTATTCAATTTTTTAAGTATCCGAAAAATTCAAATCGAACATGAGTCATAAATTTAACTACTCGAAAGTTCAGATATTTAATATTTCGGGTATCTGAATTTAAACACCCGAAAACTTCTTTAAATGGAAAAAAATAAAAATGTTTTTTTTTCCTACCAATTTTGGAATGTAATCATGAAATACTAAAAGATGATTTTTTTTTCTTCTTCTTAATATATCAAATAAAAAAGATTTTAATGAAAAGAAAAGAGCAAATTCAAGTCTACAAGAGTAAGGTGTATCTCTCTCACCGCATGATAATACCCTGTTCTTCGTTCATTTATGATATTTGTTATTCGATTAAAGATATTATATTTGATGTTTATATTATTTTAAATGTTTGTTTGTCGATTTTTGATAACGTAAGATTAAGATTATTTATTATAGGGTATTGTGAAAGAAGGAATGAAAAATAATTATAAGAATAAATATTATCGAGGAGAGAACCAAAAATCCCGAATATAGACCACCATATAATGAACATGTAATTTATCAAAAAAATATTATACACTTATTTTATAATTAAATCTAAATTAATTTGATTGATTATTTATTTTAAAAAAAATTCAATCTTAGACTCAAAGCAAGAGGAGCTTAAACAAGTTCCATTGGACTTATACATTTAGCAGATAACTTTATTATTTATAATCGAATTCAAATAACTTTATTAATTAAGAAATCCCAATTAAGCATAAATATTCAAATTAAAACATTATAATTCTTAAATTTAACTCTAATAATTTAAAATATTAAAATTTTATCCTATAAAAATTGAGTTGAATTCAAATTTACGACTTTGTTGTGACATTATAATTCTTAAATTTAATTCTAACAATTTTCTTTACTGCAGACTACGGTAATTATAAGCTGGCATGGATTCACATCCGATTATATTAACAATTCAAATTTTATTTTATTTTTTATTTCAGTTAACTTTATCAAATTCAAATAAAAATTGAATCGAATTTAAATTTTATTTCAAACGGTAAAAAATGTAAACATTATAAATTTAAATTTTTGAGTTATTGTAGTACAATAATTAATCATTTCAAGTAATTTTTATCTAAAATTTGAATGAATGAATGAAAATATAAGAATGATGTGAGATTGTGATTATATCAGGCCAGGATTTTAACCCGAATATTCAACAAGAAATTAACCATTGTGCTACTGCGAATTTGTTGATACAAATCGACAAAGTATTTTATACAATTTCAAGTGTCGTGAATGTTTACCCATGCCGTTGGAGGAGAGAATGAAGAACAAGAGAATATGAATAATTTAATTTGGTGAATCTATTTTGCATGTTTTGAGAACTTGGAGGAAAGAAAATATGAATAATCCAAACCCGAATATTAATTTCTGTGATGTTCGGTCTATTAGTCTTTGATGAAAAAAAAATAACTTTTCAACTGCAAAATCTAATTCCACAACTGGAAGTTGAACTCGGAAATTCAAAACAAAATTTTAGTCATTGTGCTACTATAGAGTTAATGTGATTGAGATGAAAAATAGTTACATATTGTATTGTTTTAGTAGTAGAACAATCTGCAACATAATGAAATGATGTCAAACCAAAGAAAGCGCTTTTGCAAGCGACGATTTCCTCATCCTTAGTTGACAACTTGAAGTTCTTGAGGGTACAAGTTGTTCAGTTTTTTTTTGAGCAGTCTCCAATGGTGCATTTGTGTGAAAAAAGCCTTGTGTTGACTGAATCAAACTTGCAACCTGCCATGCCCAAATTCATCCATTCCATGACCATGGCACTGCAAATGGTCATCTATTTTATTCCAGCGACAAGGCACACCTGCTCGTATATGGAACGATCTTCACATAGTTGATCTAGAAGCAGGTTAACTGATGCAGCACTTGGGGATAGAAGACATGATCATCAAAATTATTATTTTCAGAATCATGATCATCGACAACAAATCGATTTTGAACCATGTTGTGAACAAGAAAACAAAATTCCTCGTAGTCGTAAATCGAAACGAATTCATTTACTCCGAAATGTAGCATAGCTTAAGAAGGAACTAAAAATTTACGTTAACATATCACTTCTTATTCTAATTAAACCTTTCAAACTTTTAATCACTTATTTAATTCGGTATGACCACGAAATGTAGCGCTGCTAAGCCACAAGGCTCTTTTGGTCATCTCCCATATTAAGAAATACAAACATGTTTGTATTTCGATATTTGATAAGTGTATAAAAATCCTAATTATTATATCACTTTTCCACTCGACTATTGCTAATAATGGTAAATTTAATGGTAATAATGGATAATTCTACGTATTTTTTATATTTCAATATCCTAACATTTAATTCATGATTTTATTTATTATTTGACATAAAATAGGTGCGGTTAATGGTTTTCTCTCTTAGAAAGGAAACAACCATACAGGTAATGCCAGATAGCATGATGAATGCTGAAAACTGAAGTTGGAATGTAGATAAGCACCCACCACGGCAGCACTTTGGAGGCCATGGCAACAAAATAAAGATGATAACCGATGCACGATAGATAGAGAAAAATGTTCCGATTTTGATGGACAAAATGTGAGAAGAATAGAAGTGGAGAAATAGAGTCAAGTCGTGGTCAAAGTCAATGCGGAATTAAAGAAAGTCCAAAGGAGTTAAATTAGGAAATAGAATAAAGTGTTGTAATTTAATATGGACATGTATTCTTTTTCTTTTAGAACTCTTAACTTTATGGGAGACTTTAACCTAGGATTGGCCTATATAAAGCAAGCCCCTATGGCTAGAAACAACAAGTTGGGTTCTCATAGTTAAACCCTAAGCCACCGACGAAGTTCATCATGTTCTAAACCCCCATCGAGGCTTAGGTTGTTTGTGGAGTAGTTAAGGAACAAAGTTATACTTTATTTGAGATTTATTAATGAAACATTAATTTCATAGTTTATTCTCTTTTGGCATTCATTCTTTTTCGCATATATGACGTGAGCTTTGGAGTCCTATGCTTATATTCAAAGCTTTCCACCTCTTTTGTCAAATTGTAATACTTTAGATATCAATCCCAAAGGGACTGGATCACCTTAACTGCACGTTAATTCTGCACAAGAGAAAAGTAAATAAAACAAGTAAATTGATTGGTGAACGATGAAAGTAAATAAAATAAATAAATAAATAAAGTAAATAACAAAAATCTTGATAATAGAAGTAAGGCCAGGCTGATTGCTTTGTAGAGGGGAATCCAGTTGCACTTATTATCCACTTATTAATGCATTGGGTTGACTTGCCGCGGCGGCGGGTCGCAGTAAGGTTCGCCTTAGCTGCCTAAGCGGGGTTATGCCTTGTTGACAACTCAACTTTCCATAGTTCGACAGAGCATCCTTGTATGTCTCCTTCTTATCCCTAAGCTTGGAGAACTATTACAATCCATGTCTTGATAATACCTCCCAACGTGAATCAAGGATGAACAACAACCAATTATATGTATCCTTTTAGTCACTGAAACCCTTGTGGATTAATCGATGCCCTTGAACAAAGACCTTATTCTCTCGTTTCGTGAGCCTAACTCTCCTGATATTAGACAAATAGATTTTTCTTCACATACTATCATTATGAGCTCATATGCAAAGAAGAGTAAATGCCAAGAGAGAATAAACTATAAAAATAAGAATTGCATTAATAAATCTCAAATAAGTTCAACTTTCTTCCCCAACTATTCCACAAAAAATTTAAGCCTCGACGGGGGTTTAAAACATAATGAACTTGTCAACGACTTAAGGTTTAACTATGAGAACCTGACATTCTTTCTCAACCCTAGGGGTTTGCTTTATATAGGTCAAGCCTAGGTTAAAATTCTTTCCATAAGAGTTAGAGTTCTATATGGAAAAAAATACATGTCCATATTAAATTACAACTCTTTATTCTATTTACTAATTTAACTCCTTTGGACTTTCTTTAATCCCGCATTAACTTTGACCATGATTTGACTCTATTTCTTCACTTTTGTTTCTTCTCGCAATATGTCCATAAGAATCGACATATTTTTCTCTATCTATCATGCACCGGTTATCATCTTTAGTCTACTATCGCGACCTCCAAAGCGCTCCCGTGGCGGGTTCTTATCTGCATTCCAGCTTTAGTTTCCAACATCCATCCTGCTACCTGGAATTACCTGTATGGTTGTTTCCTGTCTAAGAGACAAAACCATTAATCTCACCTGTTTTATGCCAAATAATAGATAAATTCATGAATTGAGTATTAGGATGCTGAAATATAGAAAATACATAGAATTATCCATTATTGCCTTTAAATTTGTCCATTAGGAGCAATAACTGAGTGGGAAAATGATACAAAAATTAGGAATTTTATACACTTATCAAATACCCCCAAACTCAAACTATTGCTTGTCCTCAAGCAATGCAAATAATAACTTTAAGTAAGAAATTTTAGAGTAATATATCATTCTGCCTGTCGAGGCAGAATTTCTTTCTTGACTCGGCCTCTTCTAGGTTCTAGGATTTCCTCGGAACTGGACTATGAGTCTTAGTGAGTGTGTGCGTAGCTGTGTCAAAGATGATTTTCTAAGTTCTAATCCTTTTTCTAGTTCAAGACTCCTGACTTAGATTTTTCTCAATTCTTTTCTTTCCTTTCTCCCTAATTTGTATATAAGTATATATTACTATATATTTATACTGCTTGAGACGGTTTTGGGCACCTCAAGTGTTCAATTACCCTTACTAGAGCCAATTATGGGAACCTCTAGTAAGTGGGAAAAAGACTAAGTCCTAGAGCCAGTGATGGACACCTCTATAGTATACTAGAGCCGATGATAGGCACCTCTAGTTAAAATCTAAGGTCTAAGTCCTTATTGCTTTTCAAAGAAAAAGAACTTTTAAAATCAACTAAGATCAACAATGTTTATAAAATTCAAGCTCATAGTCTAATCCTAAGTACTATTCCTAAGATACCTTTATGAATTCAAGTCTAGTGAATGGTGCAAACTGCAACGAAGACTTGATGATATATTGCTGCCGAGGCAGACTCAATAAAATTCAACAGACTTAATTTTTTTTGCATGAATCTGTAAAGGCTGTTAGGGTAGAATTTAAGGCATTAATTAAGATAACCCGACTAATTTGCACACATGGCAGATAATTACAAATTACAAAATAGGATCAATACTCTCCCAAACTCGAAGGATGCATTATCCTCAATGCATGTACAGAAAATTAGATAAGAGAAACGAGGTCGATATAAAATTAAAAACAAAAGAAGAAAAATTCAGAAAATACTACCGTCCTTAGAATTGTGTGGATCCGAAGGAGTCCTCCAAATCGCTGTCAATTAGGAGTTTGTGGCGGGTTTTGGGTGGCTGCTATGCTGCTGCCTTCAAAGGGCTTACGCTGTGTTTCTTGGCAGAGCGGAGCGGCTAGACTCAGAGGGGATTAGGGTTGTTGCTAACATTTTCCTCATTGTCGATATTGATCGGGGAGGTTATTGTGGTAGAACCGAAGGTTTTCCTCTTCTTGCTGGTTTGTATTGAGGCAAGATAGTCCTTCACTGCTTGCATGGGGGACTCCATGTCTTTATAGGAAATGCTCTAATCTAAAGGATTAAAGTCCTCGGGTGTAGCAACTCTGTGTGTGGAGTCTGCCCTCATGAAGGCTGCTATTGAGTCGGTAAAAAAGGGTTCAGTTGTAGCAGCAATAGTGGTGGCAGCAGGAGAAATTTACACTTTGGTAGAGGTAGTTGCTTATTTGGAAGGAGCAGGTGGAGGATGTTGGGGCATGGAGAGGTCGACTATGAATTCAGGGAAGACAGTCGTGCAAGTCGGGAATTCTTCATGGATGGTGGCACCGACGGCGCTGTTGAACACCCGAATATATGTCATGAAGGCCAGTTGCCTTCTCTCCATGCGATGGATTATTTCTAGGACTCCTTCTAGTGTTGGAGTCGTATGCTCTGCTGCCTCAAATGTGCTTGTCGGTTGTGCTATCTCGGTAGATGCTACTTCAACGGCTAAAGGGACAACGTCTGCTACATGCATTCGCTTCATATATACCTCTTTGGTTCAGCCCTTTCTTGCCGGAGTGTAGAGATCGGAGGGTAGCGTTGGGACTCATTCTAAGTGACTGAGGGATGTAATTAAAAAAGGGAAATACAACATACCTCTGTCCTTGGTGACGCATTCGAAAATATGCTCGTTGATAATTCTGCCCACATCGATGCGGTGGTTATGAATGGTTGAGTGAATGAGCGCCAGTCGCGGTCGATCCATTGTTTGGTTATGCGAAGTCGACAACAGATTCCTCTTTATGAAGGTGTTCCATAGTTTCTCCTCTGGCCTTAGGTCATGGCGGCTGACAGATCCGCGGTGTTTCCTCGTATTCCACTTTGCTCCAAGCATGCAGAGTTCTGCCTTCATGGATTCGTAGTCGTCGACGGTTAAAGTAGTAATGAACGCGGCATGTTCGTAAGTTTCAATATGTAGGCCGAAATGAACGTTGATCGTGATATCCGCCATTGGAATAGTTGTTGCGTGTAAAAAGAGTGCGCAAATAGTGCAAGTGTACTCGTCGCAAGTAATAAAGTGATAAGTATCAAGTATCGTCTCCACAGGGATTGGTGTACTTAATATGATTTCTTTTCTCTTCTCGCTCTTTAAAAGAAATAAAAGACATAGATTAATTGGGTTGTTTCAAAAACTAGAATAACTGAATAATAAAAAGAGAATAGTAAAGGGAAATAAGATCATATTTAGAGAATGGGCAGGATCCAGTTGAATCGTATTGTGCTCGTATTGTGAGTTCAATTGACTTGTTTCTGTTTTGTGCAATAATGCAACACTGTCTCGGCAGAACTGCAGTTTCCTGCCTCGACAACGAAGACCAGCGTCCGCCGCGGCAATCCCTTGCTCTTGGGTGGACTTCCTTAAGGTTCGACAAAGTGTCCTTGGATGACTTCGCTTATCCCTAAGTCGAAGTACTGTTGATGACTAATCCTTGATGATACCTCCCGGCGTGAATCAATGATAACCACCAACCAATCTCACACTTCTTTTAGCCGCTGAAACTCTAACCTATCCCTAGGCCGAGTTAGTATTTTCCAACTAGAAAAATACCGTACTTATCCCTTTCGTGAGCCTAACTCTCCCGATATTAGATAAATAAATCTCTCACAAACTTCTCTCCCGAGCTTGAATGCAAGATCAATGAATAGCAAAGAATAAGCAAACCTTAATATTTTATTGCATAAAACAAGAAAACAAAATTCAATCATCTCTCACAAATACTTAACAACCTTCACCTAAACCCTAAGGAAGTTTAGAACATAATTGAAATAAAGAAAACTCTAAAAATCTAATTTCTCTCGTGCGTTGTTTATTCGTCTTTTTTCCTTGGGTGGCTATGGTTTATATAGGCTTGACCTAGGGCAAACCTTTCCTAAGTATGAATACAACTTGGAGTAAAACACAAGTCAAGTACATAAATAAAATATTTGTTTTATTTCTAAGTTTATTCTCACAAGGATTCTTTTCCGCGTGGCCTTTGACTTGGGCTTTTTGCTCGCTTCCCAGCTCCGATCCTTGTGCTGCTTGTCTAGAAACGTCCACCTCATTTTTCTCTTCAAGTCGCCTACAATATCGGTACTTGTCCTTTAGTTGTTGCCGCGGCCTCAGGTTCTGCTTCGGCCTCAATTACTATCGCGGCAATGGATATTCCTGCAATTGCATAAAAGGTGCCGTAAAGCCTGCATTTTCTATAAATATCATCTTTATAAGTCATACACGCAAAATATCTAAATATCTCACATTAAGTACATGCTTTAGTCCAAGTAGGTGTAGATTAGGTGATTATTGTCCATGAAAGGTGTAAAAAGTGATAGTGAATTAAGCACTTATCGCACCCTCAAACTCGAACTATTGCTTGTCCTCAAGCAATGCAAACCATCAAATTGCCAAACCTTATTCTCTTTTGGTCTTATGTTTTCATCTATTCTCCCCACCATAACTATGCTTATTCTTAAGCCTTAACCTTTCGGTTACCCAAGGACTTACTCGGAATCAAGCTATAGGATTTTGTGAGTGTGTGCGTTTTTGTGGACAAGTTTGATTAAAGGCTTTGTTAGACAAACTCTAAGTTCAAGACAAATAGACTTTGGAATTTATGATTTCTTCCTATAGTATCAACACTTGAGCCAATTTCAGGCACCTCAAGGGTTGTGTTTTATTACTAGCTAAGATTTTTTTTTATACTAGAGCCAATTTTGGGCACCTCTAGTTTTCATTCCGTAAATCCAAGTCTTTATCACCTAATTTCATTAAAAGAATTCCTAAAATCACACAAGTCCCAAAATTGATCTTAAAATCAACCTTATAGAAAGCTTTTAAGTTTTCTTCTTTAAGTATCCTAAAGTTAAGCCTTCTAAACAGGACCTAACCATGGCAAGGAGAAAGATTTCTATAGCCTCAAAAGAATAAACTAAGACAATACTGATGTAGAGCAGTGCAAAAGTATGGAAAATATTTCAAGTAAGGTGGTGAACATAAATTTTTTTTAAAAACATCTTAAATCCTTCCTTTCATGATAAGGCCTCGGCAGTAGATCTAGACCCCCAAACTCGAACCAAGCAGTGTCCTCAATGCTTATTATCAGGGCACACAGCAGGAAACAACATATGAAAAAGGACAAGTAAATATATAAAATCAGCATAAAGATTTAAAAATCAAAGAGACTCCGAAGAGCTGCTAGTGACTATCAGCTTTCGTGGCCTTGCTGCTGACTGTTTCATTTTTGGAGATGGTGATGGCTGACTTTTGGCTTGTTGGGGCGTCTGAACTCGTTTAGGTGGTGTCCGTTGCATTGGAGCATCTACTTCTTCTCCTTTTTCTTCGTCGGCAATTTCTTCAGTGGCCATTATGTTTGTCCCGCCTTCATCTTCCACATTTATTGGGTCTGCCCAGGCATGATGAGTGCTTGGCCTGACAGCTATTGAAGTTTGTTGCACGTAAGCATCTATCTCTGCTGAGAGACTGCCCATGATGATGGGGGATCTTGGTGGCGTGCTAAATACTGCTCTTCTCTTGGAGGGCCGTCGGCTGGCAGAGGATGCTGCGGCAGGCTCTGTTGGTCAAGATGGGCCTACGGCATGGAATTGTTGTTGAGGGCCAGTAGTGTAGAATGGCCTCGATCCTCCTGGTGCTGGAGTGGTCTCGGTATAGGGTGTAACTGTGACAAACATACCGGTAGGGAAGTCCGGGAACTGGACCCCTTGGTTTGGGAAATTACTTACCATCATGTGGGCCAACGCCGTGTTAAAATCGCGTTGATACTCCATAAAATGTTGCTGCCATATATCTATTGCTTCTATTCTGTTGAGTATTTCCTGAAAACCATCTGTTGTGGCAGTGTTGTGTGAAGCTGCAGGTATGTCTGCCGTGTATTGGGCCCCGATAGTGGTATCGGCAGTGTCCGGTTGGGGAGTTGCTTGGACTGGTTCTGCCTGTGTGATCTGCATGACTCTATGGCAGAACTCCCTCGTCCAACTGCGCTCGTGGACGGTGATTTCATCGTTATCCTCGGTTAGGACACTCGCGGCATTGCATAGGCCCGTAATTAAGCAGGGGAAGTATAATGGCCCCTTCTCCTTCCGGCCACACTAATAAATTTCTTGGAGGATCAGCTCCCCCACATTGATGTTGCGTTTGTTGATTATCGGTTGGATAAGAACCAGCCTCCGTTTATCTACGGTGTTGTTGTGGGATGTGGGGATGAGTCGTCTCTTGACAAATGTGTTCCACAGCTTGGCTTCGGGCTTGAGATTTTGCCTTGCCACGGAGCCACGGTGGGAACCGGTTTCCCAATTAGTGTTGGCATAGCCAAGGTCGTCTTTGATGAGTTCATAATCTTCATTGTTGATATCCTCCATAAATGCGGAATGGTCATCACGATCAGGGGTTAGGTCGTAGAACAAATTAATGGTATCAGCATCAACCTGGACTGGCCTGCCCCAGTAGTGAACATATAGGGACTTGGGCTCGGCCCGTGAGCATAGAATTCGCGTACAACTGTGGCATTGGGCTGGGCTGGCTGCAAGCAGAATAATTGCCATTCCTGGTAAGCTATCTTATCGAATAGATAATGCTCGATGCCATAGTTTTCTTCGTCGGAATGTTGGAAGCCTTACTCTTCCCATAATTGCTGAGCGATAAAGGATCAGTTGAAACGTTCGGCCACAGCAGTAGGAGCAAATCTGTTGTAGGTTTCCATTGAGAGTTGTGAGAATTTGAGAGAAAACAGTTTAGAGCAGTAAATAGAAATAGAGAGTTCTCAAGAAAGCAAGAATGCAGGAGTGAATAGTGCAAAGGGCGGAAGTGTTTATATAGGCCTCGACCTTGGGCTAGCCGTTGGCATTAACTGCCGCGGCCCTTGAATCTCGCCAGACTAGCCGTTAGGCTATTTCTACCCGTTGGATTGCTGCGGCCCTGATACTATGCTCTGCGGCAGAGTCCAGACTGACTTCACTTTGCATCTTGATTCTTGTCCTAAAATAAAAACTTAAACAGTAATTATAATAATTAGAAAAAATTATTAAAACGGGAAATTATAAAAACTATTAAACTAAACTAATCCTAAAAATGCAGAAAAATAAAATGAAACCGAATAATGAAATCAGTTCACAATAGGAGTGCATGCAAGTGCATCTCCTAATGTGATGGTATCCATAAGCCTCATGTCATGTGTGCTAGAATAATGCTTCAAACGTTGGCCATTCACTTTGAACTCGTGCCCATCTTTTTGTGATTTTATCGTGACTGCTCCATGTGGGTAGGCTTGAACAACATCAAATGGGCCTGACCATCTGGACTTGAGTTTGCCTGGGAATAGTTTGAGCCTGGAATTGAAAAGAAGGACTTGTTGCCCCGGCAGGAACTGTCTCGATAGTAACTTATGATCATGCCATCTTTTAGTCTTTTCCTTGTAGATCTTAGCATTTTCATAGGCTGCTGCTCAAAATTCTTCAATCTTATTAAGGTCTAGCAGTCTTTTCTGGCCAGCTTTCTCCCATTCCATGTTCAAATTTTTGACTGCCCAATATGCTTTATGCTCAATTTCCACGGGCAAATGACATGCTTTTCCAAATACAAGCCTGTATGGGGATGTTCCCAATGGGGTCTTGTAGGCTGTCCTATATGTCCACAGGGCATCATCTAGATGGTGATACCAATCCTTTCGTGATGGGTTGACCACCTTTTCAAGGATTTGTTTCAATTCCCTGTTTGATATTTCGGCCTGCCCATTTTTCTGTGGATGATACGCTATGGCAATTCGATGTGTGATGCCTAACTTCTTTAGGATCGCGACAATGAGTCTATTGTCAAAGTGTTTACCTTCATCACTAATGATTGCTCTAGGAACTCCAAATCTAGTGAAGATGTTTCTCTTGAGGAATTTTTTCACAGTTCTGGAATCATTATGTGGTGTGGCAATTGCTTCAACCCATTTTCATACGTAATCCACTGTTACAAGGATATAGAGATTACCTTGAGATGATGGGAATGGTCCCATAAAGTCTATGCCCCAAACATCAAACAATTCTACTTTCATTATAGGCTGCAATGGCATCTCATCACGTCTAGATATGTTGCCCGTACGTTGGCATCGATCACAGTGCTTGTAATAAAGTTGGGCATCCTTAAAAAGTGTGGGCCAATAGAGGCCTGATTGAAGCACTTTGGTTGTTCTATTTCCTCCAAAATGTCCTCCACAAGGTGAATCATGGCAGTGCCGGAGCACTTCTTATGTCTCTTCCTCGGGAACACATCTTCTTATAACCTGATCTGCACATTGCTTAAAAAAAGAGGATCGTCCCAGAAATAATGTTTTGCATTATGTTGAAACCTTTTTTTTTCATTATAATTAAAGTTATAAGGCAGAACACCACTGACTAAGTAATTAACAAGATCAGCATACCAGGGAGTGGCTGTGATTGCGGTAAGATCTTCTATCAATGTTGCCGAAATATACTCACTTACCGTTGTGGCAGCACAGTTGTATACTGCCGCGCTTGCTGCCTCGGCAGGAACTTCTGCTACTGCTGAGATTTGTAAGATGTGCTCGTCTGGGAATGCGTCTTGTATTTCTTCCAGTGGCATGTTTTTCTCCCCAGCTTCTAATCTGGAAAGATGGTCGGCTACTTGGTTTTCTGTACCTCTCCTATCCTTAATTTCTATATCAAATTCCTGCAAAAGAGGAATCCATCTAATCAGTCTTGGTTTGGCATCCTTTTTTGAGAAAAGGTACTTGATTGCCGAATGGTCGGTGTGGACATTCACTTTTGTTCTGATAAAGTAGGATCGAAACTTATCAAAGGCAAAGACTACTGCTAGTAATTCCTTCTCCGTGGTGGTGTAATTAGTCTGGGCCTCATTAAGAGTTTTATTAGCATATTAGATAACATGGAATATATTGTTCTTTCTCTGCCCAAGTGTTGCTCCGACAGCATGATCACTTGCATCACACATTATTTCAAAGGGCAAGGCCCAATCTGGGGGGACTACGATTGGTGCAGTGATCAGCTTCTCCTTGAGGGTCTCGAATGCTTCAATACATTCCTTGCTAAATTCAAATTTCCTGTCCTATTCAAGTAAAGCACATAGAGGTTTAGAAATTTTTGAAAAATTAGCAATAAGCCTCCTATAAAAATCTGCGTGACCCAAGGAGCTTCTGACTCCCTTGACTGAAATTAGTGGAGGCAATTTCTTTATCACATCTATCTTGGCCTTGTCAACTTCTATGCCTTGTGATGAGATTTTGTGACCCAAAACAATACCTTCCTTGACCATAAAGTGACATTTTTCCCAGTTGAGTACTAAGTTGGATTCTTCACATCTTTGTAGCACCTTTTCTAAATTACCGAGGCAATGATTAAAGTCATCTCCAAAGACTGAAAAATCATCCATGAATATCTCCAGGAAGTCTTCCACCATGTCGTGAAAAATTACCATCATGCATTGCTAAAAGGTTGTCGGGGCATTACAAAGGCCGAACGACATTCTTCTAAATGCATATGTTCCATACGGGCAAGTAAAGGTAGTTTTTGCCTGGTCCTTAGGGTCTATAGCAATCTGGTTATAACCTGAATAACCATCAAGAAAATAGTAAAAAGGTTTTCCGGCGAGTCTATCAAGCATTTCATCAATGAAGGGCAATGGAAAATGATCCTTCTTAGTTGCTTTATTTAACTTGCGATATTCCATACAAACCCTCCAACCGGTTACCGTCCTAGTTGGAATTAGTTTATTGTTTTCATTGGTTATCACGGCCATGCCTCCTTTCTTGCGTACACATTGTACCGGGATCACCCATGCACTGTCAGAGATGGGTAGATGATACCAACATCAATCCATTTGATTATATTCTTGCATACTACCTCCTTCATGGCATGATTGAGTCTCCTTTGGGCCTCAACAGTAGGTTTATGATCTTCCTCTAAAAGGATTTTGTGCATGCAAACTGCTGGGCTTATTCCCTTCAATTCAACAGTTGACCACCCAATTGCATTCTTGTGCTACCGCAGCATCTCTATCAAGCTTTGTTCCTGTTCTGGCTGCAACTCAGAAGAAATAATTACGGGAATTGTGTGGTTGGGTCCCAAATAAACATACTTTAAGTTATCAGGTAAACGTTTTAATTCGATCTTTAATGGTTTCTCATTCGAAAGTTTTTCGTCCTTACCTAGATAATTTAGAGGTTCGAAATACTTACCTGGGAGGTGTGCTGTCCAATTGACTTCCTCCGTCTCTTGTGTCTCAACTTCTTCAACTTCAGGCACACTATTCAATATACTGCTGTAGCAGTCGTCCACTGTACTGCGAAAGCAGCGTTGTGAAGAATTACTGTCACTTCTGCCGAGGCAAGGTATTGCACTGTCTGCATCTTTGGTGCAAATCACCTGGCACTCCTCTGGATCATCATGTCTTTTTAAAATATGGAAATCATTGAGTGTGACTTGCTGGTCGTTGACCCACATTGTTAATTCTCCTTTTTCCACATCAATAAGGGTGCGTCCAGTAGCTAAGAAAGGTCGGCCCAAGATGATCGGTGCATTGTCATCTGCTTCACAATCAAGAACAAGGAAGTCATCTGGAAAAATAAATTTATCTACCCTTACCAATATGTCCTCGATCTTTTCTTTCGGTTGCACATACGATCTATCTGCCAATTGAAGCATTATAGTTGTAGGTTTTGCCCTTCCTATTCCAAGCTTTTGAAATATAGATTATGGCATCAAGTTGATGCTTGCTCCCAAGTCGCACAAGGCCTTTCCTTCGTAGTGGCTTCCTATCGCACATGGTATAGTGAAATAGCCAGGATCTTTCAATTTAGGGGGGCATACGATTATGAAGCATGGCCATGCATCCTTCGGTTGCGGCAACAGTTTCAAATCACCAAGCCTTCTTCTTTTGGAAACAATGTCTTTTAAGAATTTGGCATAGTTTGACATTTGTTCTATTGCCTCAACTAATGGCAAATTTATGTGTACTTGCTTTAGGATGTCTAGGAACTTTTTGAATTGATAATCCTGCTTCTACCTTTTCAACCTCTGTGGAAAAGGTGTTGGTGGTCGCATTTCCTCCAGCGTCTCGTTAGTTTGGAATTTAATACCTGGTACCACTGGTGTTAGTGCTGCCTCGGCCGCTTGGCATGGAATTGTCATTTCTCCACCGGGGCAGTACCTTCTAATGGGATCGACTTGTCTACTGTGACATGATTGCTTAATGTAGTATCTATGTCCTCTCTATCTGATTCTTCTTGTTCCCTTGTTGGGACTTTGTCCGGACTGCTTGCAATCTCCTTAAGTTATAAGCCACTCCTCGTAGTGATTGCCTTACATTGCTCATGGCTTTTTCTCCTTGCAACTTCAGTATTGCTGGGTAATCCTCCTTGAGGTCTAGTGTTCAGACTTTGAGCGAACTACCCAACTTGAGTTTCCAATGTTTTAATGGGTGCCTCTTGATTTTGTAACCTCATCTCAGTTCTACTTATGAAAGCATCAGTTATCTTGATGAAGTTACTATTCTCAACCATGTATGATTCAGTTTTCATCATAAAAGCCTTAAGAGAATTTTCCAATGAACTTGCAGGCTGCTGTTGCGACATCTACTGCTGCGATAGTGTCTGCTACTGCTGCTACGGGTGTTGCATTGACATTGATTGCTGGAAACCTGAGGGTTGAATAGTTGGATTCAAAGCATTATTGGGATTGCTCCATGAAAAATTTGGATGCCTTTTCCAAGCTGGATTATATGTGTTGGATATCATGTTGTTGTTCCGGTTATAGTTTCCCACATAAAGGCTAGATTCCTGATTCTGCATGCACTTAGAAGAGCTATGGTTACCTCCACATAAATCACACGAAGAATCTATTACCTTAACCTCATGGGTATTATGTTGCATTTGCATATTTTGGACCATCTTAGTGAGAGTTGCCAATTGTGCTGCCACTGAATTGTATGTTTCTAATTCATGTATTGTGGCCTGACGTCTCATCCCTCCTCGCCTAGATGTAGGGAATTGAAAGTCATTCTTTGCGAGTTTGTTTAAAATCTCTATTGCTTCCTCTGGTGGTTTGTCAAGGAGTGTGCCATTGGTAGAGGCGTCTAACATCATTCTTGTTGGGGCATTGGTTGCATTGTAGAACATGGTCACTTGTGTCCATAATGGAAATCCATGCAAAGGACACTTGTGTAGTAACTTCCCAAGCGCTCTCATGCCTCATACATCGGTTCATCATCTGCCTGCCGAAAAGAAGTAATTTCATTACGTATACGATCATATAAATTAGTAGGATTAAAACGTATAATAAAATTATGACAGAGTTCACTCCAAGATCCTATTGATCCTGTTGGAATGCTATTTAACCAGGTTTTTGCCTTATCCCTCAGTGAATAGGGGAACAATTTAAGTCTCAGAACATCTTCATGGACTCCTTGGATTTTGAATGAATTACAGATCTCCAGGAATGATTTAAGGTGTTGCTTGACATCTTCAATTACTGACCCACCAAACTGTCCAATAATATTTAGCATATTAAACATGACAGGTTTTAGCTCAAAGTGGGTTGCTTCGATCTCTGGTGTAATGAATCCTGGATTTAACTCATTCAAATCCTCTTCCAAAAAATCTCGAACAGTAAGCTGCCGCGGCCCTGGTGGCGACAGAAGCCTTCCATTGCCAGCGGGTAGGTTTTGTTCTACTGGATGATCTGCCATAACTTCTCGGATTTGTCTTCGCAACCTTTGACACGTGCGTTCAATCTCTGGATCTAGCTCGTATAATGGATTGCTTGGATTTGCCCTGGTCATACACCAGTAAAAACCGAAGTTAAATAAAAATAACTAAAAGCAAGAAAATAAAGAAAACAAAATTTAGTTTCCAATCCTCGGCAACGGCGCCAAAAACTTGTTGCGTGTAAAAAGAGTGCGCAAATAGTGCAAGTGTACACGTCGCAAGTAATAAAGTGATAAGTATCAAGTATCGTCTCCACAGGGATTGGTGTACTTAATATGCTTTCTTTTCTCTTCTCGCTCTGTAAAAGAAATAAAAGGCACAGATTAATTGGGTTGTTTCGAAAACTAGAATAACTGAATAATAAAAAGAGAATAGTAAAGGGAAATAAGATCGGATTTAGAGAATGGGCAGGATCCAGTTGAATCGTATTGTGAGTTCAATTGACTTGTTTCTATTCTGTGCAATAATGCAACACTGCCTCGGGAGAACTGCAATTTCTTGCCTCAAAAGTGAAGACCAACGTCCGTCGCGACAATCCCTTGCTCTTGGGTGGACTTCCTTAAGGTTCGACAAAGTGTCCTTGGATGACTTCGCTTATCCCTAAGTCGAAGTATTGTTGATGACAAATCCTTGATGATACCTCCCGGCGTGAATCAATGATAACCACCAACCAATCTCACACTTCTTTTAGCCGCGGAAACTCTAACCTATCCCTAGGCCGAGTTAGTATTTTCCAACTAGAAAAATACCGTACTTATCCTTTTCGTGAGCCTAACTCTCCCGATTTTAGACAAATAAATCTCTCACAAACTTCTCTCCCGAGCTTGAATGCAAGATCAATGAATAGCAAAGAATAAGCAAACCTAAAAATTTTATTGCATAAAACAAGAAAACAAAGTTCAATCTTCTCTCACAAATACTTAACAACCTTCACCTAAATCCTAAGGAAGTTTAGAACATAATTGAAATAAAGAAAAATCTAAAAATCTAATTTCTCTCGTGCATTGTATATTCGTCTCTTCTCCTTGGGTGGCTATGGTTTATATAGGCTTGACCTAGGGCAAACCTTTCCTAAGTAGGAATACAACTTGGAGTAGAACACAAGTTAAGTACATAAATAAAATATTTGTTTTATTTCCAAGTTTATTCCCACAAGGATTCTTTTCCGCGTGGCCTTTGACTTGGTCTTTCTGCTCGCTTCCCAGCTCCGATCCTTGTGCTGCTTGTCCAGAAACGTCCACCTCATTTTTCTCTTCAAGTCGCCTACAATATCGGTACTTGTCCTTCAGCTGATGCCGCGGCCTCAAGTTCTGCTTCGGCCTCAATTACTGCCGCGGTAGTGGATATTCCTGCAATTGCATAAAATGTGTTGTAAAGCTTGCATTTTCTATAAATATCATCTTTATAAGTCATACACGCAGAATATCTAAATATCTCACATTAAGTACATGCTTTAGTCCAAGTAGGTGTAGATTAAGTGATTATTGTCCATGAAAGGTGTAAAAACTCATAGTGAATTAAGCACTTATCAATAGCTCAACCGCGGAGGTGGATGTATGGGTTGTTCGACATCAGACGGTGAGCATAGAATTCGCAAACCCATGTGATGTTCGCTGGTGGCGGTTGCTGGGCAAACTTTTGCCACTGCTAAAATGTGATTTTTGACAAAATGAACATCTCGATACCGAGATCTTCGTCATCAATATAATGAAAGTTATGCTCTTCTCAGATCTTCCGATTTTGGAACTTATGTTGATATTCTTTCTTGACTGCGTGGGTCACAAATCTTCTATAGTTTACCGCTCCGGTAGGGTTTTGTTGTCAGTTTTCCATCGAATGTTGTGGAGAAGAAGAGGAAGAAAATGAAGAGAGTTGTGATACTAAAAATTAGGAGAAGAGTGAAAGAGGGTCATTGTTGCCCGTGTATTTAAAGGGGGGATCGACGCAGAGTTTGAGGGAGCGAGTGATTATTACCCTCTGGCGTGCAAGAGACGCAAAACTAGCTAGCATGCGTTAGCAGCGAAAACGACACGATTTTTAAATCCGGGCAGCATAATTTCTTCTCAGAAATTTCTGCCGCGTCGATTGAGCCGCTAATTGATTGGGCTAATTATCCTATTTTATTCTTCTTTATTGATCCCAAATAGCAGAAAATAAAATTAATATATTGAAAATTTCTGAACACTAACTTGAAAGAATTGAAATCTAAATACTAAAACATAAAAAATAAAAAGATTAAGATTAAAGATAAAATTAGGTTATTAGAGAAGAGCAATTAATTGCATCTCCAGAACTAACCATATTCCCCTTTTTAGATGGATGAGGATTTGATCCATTTAGTTCCTCTTCATCAAGTAGTTTCTTTCTTGTGTGCTTTTGGTAAGGAGATATGCCTCCGCGGCAGCGATTGCCTTGGCGGTAAGTGTCTAGGTAGTCCGTTTCTGCATCGAATTTGAATTCAGATTTCACCTCGATTTGTTGACATTCATTAGGTTCCTCTGGATGCCTTAGAGCTTTAAACACATTGATCTTCACTTGTTGGTCATTAACTCGTATGATCAATTCTCCTTTTTAGCAATCGATCAATGTTCTTCCCGTGGCTAAGAATAACCTTCCCAATATGATCGAGGTATTTTCATCCGCTTCAAAATATAAAATCAAGAAGTCAACAGGAAATATAAATTTATCAACTCTTACCAATATATCTTCTATTTTTTCTTCTAGTTGCACGTAAGAGCGGTCTGCTAGTTGCAACATCACTGTGGTTAGTTTTGCCTACCCGATGCCTAGCTTCTGGAATACTGATTTAGGCATTAGATTGATGCTGGAACCTAAGTCACAGAATTCCTTACCCATATATTGATCTCTGATAGAGCATGGTATGATGAAACTACCAGGATCTTTTCTTTTTGTTGTGGCTTTATTATGTAGCATGCCACACACCCTTTTGTTGCATCAACAATTTCAAATTCCTCAATTTTTGTTCTCATGGATATTATTTCCTTAAAGAGCTTTGCATAGTTGGGCATTTTCTTTATTGCCTCCACTAAAGGTATATTAATGTATATCTGTTTAAGGATATCTAACAATTTTTTACAATGGTGCTCCTATTTTTGTTGTTTCAACCTTTGTGGTGGTAGTCGCAAATCTTTTATTTTTTCAGAATATTGGAATCTTATCTGCGATACTGCTACGACATCGACTACTGCGGCATCATCATTGACAACTTCTGCTGGTTCCTTTGCCTTAAGTTTTTCTTTAGTAACCTCTTCAAGGGTTATTGTTTCAGGTTTCTTACCTACTGCCCTAGTAGGTAACTCAGGGTCATTCAATTGTAATCCACTTCGGGTGGATATACCTTTACACTGTTCATGTGGACCAGTTCTAGCGACTTCAGTATCGCTAGGTAAACCTCCTATAGGTCAATTGTTCATCTATTGTGCTATCTGCCCTACTGTGATTTCTAGTGTTTTCAGAGCAGCTTCATTCTTTTGCATTCTCATCTCCGCTCTATCCATGAATGTATTGACTCTTTGAATGAATTTGTTTGTGTTAGCTGTATAAGCATCAGTTTGAGCCATGAAGGTGTTCAGCGTACTTTCCAGGGTCTGGATATCAGTTGGCTGTATTGCGGTAGATCCTACTGCGGCAGATGTTGTTGAATAGTTCTGTTTTTCTGCTAGAATCTGATTGATTGCACAGTTTGACGTTGCGAGTTTAATGCGTTATTTAGATTACTCCATGAGAAGTTCGAGTGCTTTCTCCATGCTGGGTTATAATTGTTGTACATATTATTTCTATTAAAATTCCCAATATAGAAACTTGATTCTGGATTTTGCGGGCAGTCGTTCAAATCATGATTGTCACCGCATGTTTCACAAAAAATAATGACTGGTTTTACCTCTTAAACGTGACTAGGCTTTCGCAGATCCTTTACCATGTTTTTCAATGCTGAGAGTTCAGCTAATATAGAATCTAAAAGTATAAGATTGTCATACCTCGCCTTGTTACTTCTCTTCTAGTGGTAGGGTATTGATAGTCATTCTTTGCTAATCTATCCAGAATCTCTAAACTTTCATAGGGTGGGCGGTCTAGTAGTGTGCCGTTAGCGGAGGCATCAAGCATCATTCTCGTATGTGTATTCATTGCATTGTAGAATATTGATACTTGTGTCCACTCGGGTAACTATGCATTGGGCATTTTCTATACAACTCTTTATATCTTTCCCATGCCTTGTACATGGACTCATCGTTTTCCTGCCTGAGGGATGTGATGTTGTTTCTTCACTTATCTGTCATATTTGTATAGCTGAAATGTGCTAGGAAGCTGTGGAACAGTTCTATCCATGAATTTTACGGTCCAGGTTGGAGGTTGTTGAGTCAGGATTTCACCTATCCCTAAGTAAATAAGGGAAAATTTTTAGCTTAAGTATATCGACAGAAACTCCCGACAACTTAAATGAATTACAAATTTCTAAAAATGATTTTAAATGTTACCGAGCATCTTCATTAACCGAACCTCTAAATTGAACTAACGTATTAATCATGTTGAACATGATCAGTTTCAATTCAAAATGTTCTACATCGATATTTGGCATGACGACAGAAGGCGTCAATCCATCCAAATCCTCCTCTAGATAATCATGAACAATTCGAATGCGTTCCTGTCGAGGGGAGTTGTCTAGATCGACAACTATGAATGCCGCCTAGTTGACTGCTTCAGCGGCGCTCGTGCCAGCGTTATTTCCCTGCTGGCCAAGTGCTTGGTTCATCCTTTTGCGTAAGCTTTATCGAAGACGCCTTGCAGTTCTTTCAATTTAAGGGTTAAAAGTGTCACAACCCCTTTTTCAGGCGGTTCGACAATTTTTTCTTTAAAAAACAAAAACAACGGAGTCACCACCAATCTTTTTTAAAGGCGTGATTGGATCACCTAAAAATGAGTTATTTTAATAAAATCATTTTGTTTTTATTAAAACAACAATTTTGGTTTGCGAAAACACAAAAAACGGTTTTTTAGAGTTGGTTACTTGTGGGGAAGGGTTATCACCCCCACAACGCCCAAAATTTGATACCTAATCGATTACAAAACATTTTAAACTCGGAATTTGCAAGTTTGTATAATTTTAAATTAATGTACATTTGTAAATATAATTCCATTTTAGAAGCCCCACTGCCAGGAGAGTAAACTTTAATCACCGCTAACATTTCTGGCGCTAAACCGTTACCTCCTTTTAGTGGAACACCACATTAATTAAGTTCCACTTTTTTAATCAAGCAAGCAAAGAAAATTAGGTATGTTGAATGCTTTTATTATTCTAAGTTAGTGATTATTAACCTAAAGAAATGTCTAAGTAAATTTTATCTATTATGGTTAAAATATGATTAAGTGTGTTTTATGAATTTGTTGTGAAGGGAATTTTTGTTAAACTTCAAAGCTTTAAATTAGCTAAGGTTGTAATACTAAAGAAACTAAACCTAAGAGTTTTACCTAAACTAATACTAAGGAAAAAGTTAAATATTTTAAATTAAGGAACTCAAAAAATGTTAAAACACAATATATCCCTTAAAAATATAAATTAAATGAAATTAAAAAGGCCTACTTTATTTTAAATGAGCATAAAGCCCCAAAACATTATTATTCAATTTATGTTTTAAAATAAAGATCAAAATGACACATTTTAAAAATTTATCAAGTGTTCATGTAAAAATATTGAAAAATAAGAACAAAGATGTTTAAAAAATTTAAAAAATATAAAATTACTATAATTATAATTAAATTCAAAATAAATAAAAAAATAGGTAAAGAACAAAAGATCAAGAGTAAAATACCAAAAAAACAAGCTTTTCTTCTTGTATTCAACTTGGAATTTTTAATACAAACTTGAGAGCTTTCTCTGAGTGAGTTACGAGAGTGGAAGATGAATGTGAATTGTGGTGTGTGGTGGTGTGTTACAAAGGTGATGGAGAAGGGCTTTTGTAGTGAAAATTTTACCCAAAATACAAGAAATTCGGAATAAAAAATCCCCAAATTTGTGTGATTCTTTCCCTTTCTAATTGGTGAAAATTTGAAAGAGATTTCGGGTTGATTCCTTCTTAATTTTCATCTAAATCTGAGCAAATTTGAAGTTTATTCTTCCCTTTTTCCTTTCCATATACGAACCAAGCTTTGATTTCTTCCCTTTCCTTTTCAATTTGAAAATCACAACAACAAATTTCCATAACTTTCCTTTACTGTTCGTGGATCTGGGGGATTGGCGTGAAGGAGATCAAATGTGGGGCACATGTTTGTGTGTCATCTTTTTTGGATTTAATCTAGACCATTGGATCGTATTTGGATCTAATGGTTAATTATTGGTTGCACATAGAGATGAAATATATAGTTAGGGTTTTTATTTGGGTCAAATGGATCATTATTTTATTGAATTAAATGAATCTCATTTAAAATTAAATGGACCATTATTTTTTGAGTTAAAAAAATAAAACAATGATAAAATATGTTGAAAATTTCATGTCAACAAAAAGTATAATCGTTTGTAGATGGATTATACCTAGTTATACAACAGGAAAACCCTGATTATATCGAATAAGAAAAACAAAAAAAGGAAAAGGAAAAGATGCAAAAATAAATTGCAGTTAGTTTGAACGCCAGTCCCCGGCAACGACGCTAAATTTGACATGAGCTTTGGAGACCTATGCTTATATTTAAAGCTTTCCACCTCTTTTGTCAAGTTGTAATACTTTAGATATCGATCCCAAAGGGACTGGATCACCCTAATTTCACGTTAATTCTACACAAGAGAAAAGTAAATAACACAAGTAAATTAATAGATGAAAGTAAATAAAATAAATAAATAAAGTAAATAACGAAAATCTCGATAATAGAAGTAAGGCCAGGCTGATTGCTTTGTAGAGGGGAATCCAGTTGCACTTATTATCCACTTATTAATGCATTGAGTTGACTTGTCGCCGTGACAGGTTGCACTAAGGGTCGCCTTGGCTGCCTAGACAGGGTTATGCCTTGTCGACAACTCAACTTTCCATAGTTCAACAAAGCATCCATGTATGTCTCCTCCTTATCCCTAAGCACCGAGAACTATTGCAATCGATGTCTTGATAATACCTCCCGGCATGAATCAAGGATGAACAACAACCAATTATATGCATCCTTTTAGTCGCTGAACCCTTGCGGATTAGTCGATGTCCTTGAGCAAAGATTGTATTCTCTCGTTTCGTGATCCTAACTCTCCCGATATTAGACAAATAATTTTTTTTCACATACTATCATCTCGAGCTCATATGAAAAGAAGAGTAAATGCCAATGAAAGCGGAACTATGCATTCCGGGAGCCGATGGAATACGGGGAAGCACAAAGGCTCTATCGGCCGCAAAGACTTGAGGCTAGAGGCGAAAATCTGGAACACCTTCGTTAAACGGATCTTGCTGCCAACCTCTCACAATAAAACTATTGATCGACCGCGGCTGGAGCTTATCCACTCGATCATACACAATCGTCGAATTGACATAGGCCACATAATTAGTGAACAAATCTTCGAATGTGCCACCAAGGATCGAGGTATGCTTTATTTCCCATGCCTCATTACATCCTTAGGATATTTAGAGAGAGTCCCTACACTGCCCACCGACCTCTACACTCCTGCATGGAAGGGCTGGACTATTGGGACCGCCAACACACCCCATGGCGCAGCGGAACAAAATTACGACGGTCTTTCCAGTGATCCATGTACGTTTAATCCGAAATCGGGAGGAAGAGATGCTATAACTTACATTGGGTTCCTTGATAAGCAGCAAAAATAGCAACTGCATCTGCTACAATCACGATCGTTCGACAACTCGAATCTTTAGCCTCCACGAATATCGTCTCAGCCTCTACTCAGTTCACCCGGTTGAGAGCAAATCTCGAAAAACTATTTTTCGTGATTTTAGGTTTGGGAATACGGGATTCTCTGTTGTGGATGCTAGACCCAAAGATCCTTTATATATATGTGAAACCTTAGGTATAAGAGTTTTATTCCGAATTTGTTTAGGAAATAATTACTTTTATTATTTCCTTAAATTTCAGAATCTATATTTAATTCGAATTTGAAAAGGGATATAATTAATTTAATTTTATCCTTTGTTTAAAATTCGAGATTAAATATAATCTACTTATACATATATATTTTTTGCTCCTTTTCAACCATTGGGTGTGACCCTGTAGGCTCATTGTAACGTTAGTAATAATATTAGAACAATTCTAATATTACAAACAATGAGTGACATCTAGCAATATATCATTGTCATCTAAGTTACAAGAGATTATGATTCGATGTATCATGTCCGTGACCAACTCTCTTAATGTATTATATCCTTTTGTCCTTTTATATCTTTAATAGGCACAAGTCTTGGAATAGTCACACTTGTATAGTCTATTTTAATGTTTCTTGATATCTAGAGTGGACTACTTTTAATGAATAATTTGTGATATCTCATATCAACGTATTCAAGAATGGCCATGCATTTCTAGTCTCACTCAATCAAGTGGCCTTTGATATATTTTCCTATTACGTAGGAAGGACAAATCCTATCTTGATCATTCATATCTCACTACATACATTGTAATATGTCCAATGTTAGTTTTTATAGTGTAACTAATTACGAGACACGTTTAACTGCATTAAAACATAAAACAACATATGTTGAGATAGTAATAATCTCAAGTCTAAGGATCATACATATAGTTGTCACTATGAGCATTATCGTGACCTTCACATAATAATCCAAGATATATGCTCATAGTGGGTCAATCCAATATATTATTCTCTACTAATATATTCATGTATTAATTCTGACATCTCTATGTCAATGACAACTCATTGTCAACAATTAATCACATGTTAGTCTTAAGTGTATTATTATTTTTCATACCCATAATAATAATTGACTAAGGATCTTTTAATAATAATACATATATTATTATATGGACCTTAGTGTTTCTCAGTTTATGTTATACATTGACACATATATCTAAAAACAACAATGGCAATGCCTTTATTGAATAAAATTGGTAAATAAAATTATCCTTACAATTATCATATGATTGGTCTATGGGCATACTCTAACATGGACAAGAGAAGTTTATATGAAGCGAATGTAAGTAGCAGATGTTGTTCCCTAAGCTTACATCCCCCAGCCTCTGTAGCAACTTTTGCCAAGGCAGCACAACCAGGAAGCACTGTCGAAGGAGTAGTACCACTTGAACCACCTACAACAGCAAAATGAGGCATCATATCTCTACTGCAGCGCATGGAGCGAAGACAGCTAGCCTTCATGACCTACGTCCTGGAATTCAATAGCACCATTGTTGCAACCATTCGAGAACAATTCCCAGATTGCTCGACTATCTTTCCGACATGCACAGTTGACTTCTCCATCACAATGGTCAAAGTCAACGCGGGAATAAAAGAGTTATTTTAGAAAATAGAATAAAGTGTCATAGTTTAATAAGGAGTTGTATTTTTTTCCTTTTAGAACTCTTTCTTTGTATGAAAGAATTTAACCTAGGCTTGGCCTATATAAGCATCATTAGGGTTAGGAAAGGAGAGTCGGGTTACCAAGGAAAAACCTAAAGCCACCGACAAAGCCATTATATTCTAAACCCCCATCAAGGCTTAGGTTGTTTGTGGAGTAGTTGGGGAAGAAAGTTGTACTCTATTTTGATATTTATTAATGCAACCCCTATTTCCTTAGTTTATTCTCTCTTGGCGTTTACTCTTCTTTGCATATGAGCTCGGTAAGATAGTATGTAAAGTAAAACCTATTTGTCTAATATCGGGAGAGTTAGGCTCACGAAACGAGAGAGTACGGTCTTTGCTCAAGGGCATTGACTAATCCGCAAGGATTTTAGTGACTAAAAGGATGCATGTGATTGATTGTTATTCATTCTTTATTCATGCCGAGAGGTCATCAAGACATGAATTTCAATAGTTCTCCGAGCTTAGGGATAAGGAGGAGACATACAAGGATGCTCTGTCGAACTATGGAAAGTTGAGTTGTCGACAAGGCATAACCCCGCCTAGACAGCTAAGGCGACCCTTAGTGCTACCTGCCGCGGCGGCAAGTCAACCCAATGCATTAATAAGTGGATAATAAGTGCAACTGGATTCCTCTCCATAAAGCATTCGGCCTGGCCTTACTTCATTCATCATTATTCGTTTCTTTATCTATTTAGCTTGTTTTAGCCATTCTCACCACAATCCAACTATTTGTGTTTTTACTCTTTCAAAGTGCAGGTATAACGAACAGTTGAGGTTGATCCAGTCTCTGTGGGTTCGACAACCTTAAATATTAAAATTTGGCGAAAGGTGGAAAAAGCATAGGACTTCTCAGCCCTCACCACTATACTAAGATGAAAAGAAAAAGAATGAAAAAATTCCACAGACGAGTTTTAAACCCGGTAATTCAACAGGAATATTAGTCATTGCGCTACTGCGGATTACTAACACAAAATGGCAAAGTTTATTATTATAATTTTAGTATAAAAGTAACTGAAAAAATTCAACACAAAATCACTATATCATGAGTGAGTTTAAAATTTGGTTTCTATTTCACAAAGACTAGATTAGTTCCCTCTATTTTTCGATTGTGACAATTATATCACTTTATCATTACGTATATAAGGGATGAAATTTTTTTAGTTGTTTTAGAATTATAAAAATGTAACAAATTTGTTAAGTTAGATCAATTATACGATAAAATATGTCACGATCTTGTTAGATAATTAAATTAAAATAGGACTAAATTCATAGAATTTGTAATTAGTGAAGACCAAATATATAATTATACAAACTTATTTAATTGTCAAATCAACATCTCTTTTATTTTTTAACAGTTAGTAACTTTTTTATCATATCGATTAGTGATTTGATTGATAATATTTAAATAGTGAAAAATATTGCACAATATAAAAGTAACAAATTAAAAATATTAATATATTTAATTGTTTTGGTAGCAAATATAGTAATATATTTAATGATATTGTTGGTAATGCTCAGGGTGTAAGGCTTGCCTATTCCTCTCAAATATGTATTATAATCATATCTAATTAAAATTATTTAATTGTCAATTAATATTATAAAACGGGTGGCTAATTGAATTTGCATGTTGACAACTTTTCTTTTGCACGTTTCATTTGCAAATTGAAAAGGTGAAATAACATTGCTTTTGCAACTTTCAAACAGCAGTTTAAAACAGCCCTTATTAGTATATTTTATTGAGAATTTTAATTTTAATTTTAATTAGAATGAAATGAAACATTTTAACAGCTTTTGGGGCATTAAAATTATTATGTATATTGACGTTTTTAACCCTATTTTTAAGCCTATAAATACCAAGTGATCTTGAACATTTCTACTCACTCAATTTGGAATTAACAATTTTGTTTTCCAATACTCTCTAATTACTAAAAGTGTTTTTACACTATTCTTCCAAAAGTTTGAAGTTTTCTTTCAAGAAAAAAGCAATACCACCGTTTTCCATTCTAAAGTTTGCGTGTACAAACTTTAGAGAGTCTGTGCTAACCTCGGGGGACGATCCGTCTGTAGCAGCAACTACACCGGTTGGGACGAATCTGTTTCTAAGGCAGTGGTCTCAACCACGACACGATTCAACACTTATTTTACTTATTTTATTTATACCAGTCAGTGCTAACGTCCTAGTTTTGTAGTCTATATTTTCAACAATTTAGAAACAGATTTATTACTGCAAAATTTTGATTCAGTCGAGCAAGTTGGTTCCCAATCTTTCAAAGCTTGATGCCCTTGACGGATTCAACTATCTAAGGAGGTCCCAAAGAATAATGATATTCTTTGAACAACTAGACCTAGACTATGTGTTCATCAATCTAGAGCCAACACAACCAATTACCGATATGGCTGATGCCCTTATTACCAATGAAGATCTTGCGGCCGTTCAAGTGTCCAATCAAAAATTCCAGAAAGACAACAAGACGGTTCGAGGTCATCTATTGAGTCACATGTCAAATAAAATATTTGATATGTTTCACAAGGAAAAAAGTGCCAAGTTGATCTGGGACACCCTCGAAAAGAAATATGGAGCCGACGACGCAGGGTTTAAGAAGTACGTGGTTGGCGAATGGATAAAATTCCAGATGACAGACGAAAAGCCCATAATGGAGCAAGTTCATGACTACGAGAAGCTTGTGTCTGACATCATTTCTGAAGGAATGAAGATGTGTGAGGTGTTGCAAGCCAATGTCTTGATCGAGAAGTTGCCCAAGTCCTGGTCTGACTACCACAATTCTCTTAAACACAAAAAGAGAGATATGACGATCATGGAATTGGTGGCCCATATGAAGATTGAGGAGGCAAACCGATTAAAAGATAAGGTTTCCAACTCTAGTCAATATTATTTGAAAGCTAATCTGGTAGTGCCTCAGGTTTTAAATTTAAACCAAAGAAAAAGATAAACCAGAAAAAGAATATCAAACCCTAAAAGGCTACCAACTTCAAGAAGCCAGGAAAGGAGAAAGCCCAAGGCAAGGTAGTTAACTGTTATGTATGTGGTCAACCTGGACACAAAGCCTACCACTGTCAACAACGATCAGACCGCCAAAATCGACCACAACTCAACGTTGTCGAGAATAACAATGATATCATTGCAGCGGTGGTTTCAGAAGTGAATCTGGTAGAAAACAACTCCGAGTGGGTTGTATACACTGGTGCTTCAAGACATTTTTGTGCCAAAAAGGAGTTGTTTGCTGAGTTCGAATCTGTAGACAAAGGAGAACAAGTTTACATGGGGAATTCCAGCAGCTCGGATGTGCTAGGTAAAGGGAAAGTTTTGTTCAAACTGACCTCGAGTAAAACTTTATCTTTAAGCAATGTCTTATATGTAACTGTCTTACGTAAAAATTTAATTAGTGGTGGATTATTGAATAAGGCGAGCGTTAAACTAGTTTTCGAAGCAGATAAACTAGTACTTTCCCGAAACGGAGATTATGTGGGGAAAGGTTTTTTATAAAATGGTTTATTTGTAACCGAAACCCAGTTTAATGAAAAATAATGAAGCCACTACTTTTGCTTATATTGTTGAAACCTTTGATATGTGGCATGCTAGATTAGGACATGTGAACCTACAATCACTTAAAAAACTCATGAAAATGAAGTTAATACCTAATCTAGAAAATAATAGCTTTAACAAATGTGAAATTTGTGTAGAAGCTAAGCATACTAAACCGACCTTTAAGACAGTTTCTAAACGTAGATCTGAACTTCTAGAACTTATACATACTGATCTAGCACACTTTAGAAACTGTGAGAGCAAAGGAGGAAAACACTACTACATAACCTTTGTAGATGATTACTCTAGATATACAAAGGTTTATCTCCTAAGAATTAAAGATGAAGCTGAAAAATTCTTCCTTATTTATAAGGAAAAAGTTGAAAATCAACTTGATAGGAGAATAAAGCGAGTTAGATCCGATAGGGGTGGTGAATATGGATCTAATTTTCTTAAAGAGGTGTGTGAGAAGAATGGCATAATACATGAGACCTCTGCTCCATATTTTCCTCAACAAAATGGCATTGCCGAGAGAAAAAACAGCACTTTAAAAGAGATGATGAACTCATTGTTGATAAGTTCTGGGTTATCTGATAACATGTGGGGGGAAGCCATTCTCTCGGCTAATCATATATTAAACCGAGTACCTCATAAAAAATTAGATTGGACCCCATACGAATTATGGAAAGGACATGCACCAAATCTCCAATACCTGAAAGTGTGGGGGTGTCTGGCAAAAGTAGGTTTTTTTGACTTCAAGAAGACCACTATCGGTCCTAAAACGTTTGATGCAGTGTTTATAGGGTATTCTACAAATAGTGTCGCATACAGGTTTATGACTTTAAATGATTTCTCAATTTGTGAATCTAGGGATGCAATATTTTTTGAGGAATCATTCCCTCTAAAAAAAATTAGATTAAATATCGAGACAAAACGAGAAAATCATACTTCTGCTTCTTCTAGTATTCCTGCAAAAGAGACTCTAGAGTTTGAATTAGAGCCTAGAAGAAGTAAAAAACAAAAGTAGCTACTACTTTTGGACCAGATTTCATAACTTCCTTTATTACAGAAATTAGTGATTTAGACACTATAACTGAACCTATAGCTCAATCTTTTCTTTTAGATGAAAATCCGAAGATATATTATGAAGCTATAAGTTCAATTGATGCTAGTTTTTGGAGAAATACCATTAATGATGAACTAGAATCAATTAAGTCTAATCACACTTGGGAGTTGGTTGATTTGCCTAGAGGGTTTAAACCTATCAATAACAAATGGGTCTTTAGAAAGAAATTAAGACCAGATGGGTCAATCCAAAAGTAAAAGGCAAGACTAGTAGTTAAAGGGTTCACTCAAAAGTTTGGTATTGACTTCTTTGATACATACTCTCCTGTGATAAAAATCTCAACGATCCATGCCTTGTTTGTGATTACATCTATTCATAAATTGCATGTACATCAAATGGATGTAAAGACTGCATTTTTGAATGGAGATCTAGAGGAGGAGATCTATATGGAGCAACCACCAGGTTTTGAGACACTTGGTATGGAAGGCAAAGTCTATAGACTTAAAAAGTCTCTTTATGGCCTTAAACAAGCTCCAAAACAGTTGTATGAGAAATTTCATAAAACCATTTTGAGTTTTGGTTTTATTGTTAATGGAGCAGATGCATGTGTGTACTCAAAGATGTTTGAAACTGATTGTGTCATCATAAGTTTATATGTAGATGACATGTTAATTTCCAATACTAACATTGAATCCATTAACAAAACAAAAAATTTCTTATCCACTAAATTTGAGATGACTAATTTGGGGGAGGTTGATGTGATCTTAGGAGTTAAAGTTACCAAAACTGATAAAGGATTTTCTTTAAGTCAAACACATTATATTGAGAAAGTGTTAAAGAAATTTGACAATTTTGATGTCAATCCTGTACGAACTCCTTATGACTCTAGTTTACATCTCTTTAAGAATAAAGGAAGTAGTGTTTCCCAAGAAGAGTATGCTAAAATTATTAGAAGCCTTATGTTCTTAATGAACTATACTTGGCCTGATATTGCCTATGCAGTGAGTAGGTTAAGTAGGTATACTCATAATCATAGTGGTGAGCATTGGATTGCACTCAAACGCTTACTAAAGTATCTTAAAGGTACAATTGATTGGAAACTAGAGTTTGTTGACTTTCCTTCTGTTTTAGAAGGATATTGTGACGCCAACTGGGTTATCGATAATGATGAAGTAAGCTCAACGAGTGGGTATGTCTTTACCTTAGGTAGTGCAGTGATTTCTTGGAAGTCTGCCAAATAGACTTGTATCGCTCGTTCTACTATGGAATCAGAGTTCATTGCTCTGGACTTGGCTGGGCAAGAAGCCGAATGGCTTTGAAATCTTTTAGCAGAAATTCCTTTATGGGAAAAACCGACTCCTCCAATGTCTTTATTATGTGATTCACAAGCTGCGATATGTGTGGCGAAGAGCCAAGCTTACAATGGTAAGAAAAGACACATTCGCATAAGATATGAGTCTGTGAGACATTTAATAAGGAATGGAGTACTTACTTTAGAGTATGTGATGTCGGAAAGGAACCTAGCTGATCCACTTACCAAAGGGTTAAGTCGGAAATTGGTTCTAGATTCGTCGAGGGGGATGGGTTTAAAGCCCATTGGTTGAGGAATTCATGGTGGATACCCAACTTAGTTATCTAAGTTCAATGTGGTTAAACGAAATCATGAAGAGTACTCATAGTGTACATTAATTATCACCTATCCCTATGACAAACAATGCACATGCCTAGGTTGAGTATTATTACTCTTAATAAATTCATAGCCCAGTTTTTTGGGTGGTCTTAGTGAGAAAGACTTGATGAATTTACCGACATTGGTTGAATAATTACTCTTAACAAGTTTATGACCCTGTGTGAATGGGTAGTGTTATCGCGAAAGACTAAATGAACCTGCCACTAGAGAGGATGAGTTTTCTTAAACTCTTAATGAATTCAATCCCAAAGAGTTTGGGTTGTTCTTTTGAGAAGAACTTATTGAATTCACCGATTAAAGAGGTTGAGTATTTATTCTTAATTAATTCTTATTCCAGAGTTTGGATGGTTCATTTTATAAATGAACTTGAAGAATTCACCTATTTTTGAGAGGTTGAGCTTAAGGAAAAAAAAACTCTTAATTATTTCATAGCTCTTATTTGAGTGGTTTATATTGAGATAAACTTGATGAAATAACCTATGTAAGTAAGAAGGATTAGCCACCTTCTATGAAAAACATTGGGCTATTTTTCTAACACACTTGTATATATTCTAACACATCGAGGATTTCGGTGGATGAAGAGGTTAGTTGTGTGTTATGAGTTCACCCCTATCTTAGAAAGTTCCAGATTCGTTCACTTATCTAAGAGAAGAATTACTTATATCACTATGTACTAGTTCCAAATATGTTCACTAGTGCTTAAGCAACTAATCTCGTTATTGCTCTTCTCGCGTTTGTTAAAACTTTCAATTTATAAATTATTTTAAGAATTCTTTCGCATTAGTGGGGGAATGTTGGTAATGTTCGGGGTGTAAGGCTTACCTATTCCTCTCAAATATGCATTATAATCATATCTAATTAAAATTATTTAATTATCAATTAATATTATAAAATGGGTGGCTAATTGAATTTGCATGCTGGAAACTTTTCTTTTGCACGTTTCATTTGCAAATTGAAAAGGTGAAATAACATTGCTTTTGTAACTTTCAAATAGCAGTTTAAAACGGCCCTTATTAATATATTTTATTGACAATTTTAATTTTAATTTTAATTGGAATGAAATGAAACGTTTTAATAGTTTTGGGGGCATTAAAATTATTATGTATATTGACTTTTTAACCCCATTTTTAAGCCTATAAATACCAAGTGATCTTGAACATTTCTACTCACTCAATTTGGAATTAATAATTTTGTTTTCCAATACTCTCTAATTACTAAAAGTGTTTTTACACTATTCTTCCAAAAGTTTGAAGTTTTCTTTCAAGAAAAGAGCAATACCACCGTTTTCCACTCTAAAGTTTACGTGTACAAACTTTAGAGAGTCCGTGCTAACCTCGGGGGACGATCCGCCTGTAGCAGCAACTACACCGGTTGGGGCGAATCTGTTTCTAAGGCAGTGATCTTAACCACGACACGGTCCAACTCTTGTTTTACTTATTTTATTTATACCAGTCAGTGTTAACATCCTAGTTTTGCGGTCTATATTTTCAACAGATATAAGGACGCAAAGATAGTAATATATTTAATTGTTTTAGAAGCAAAGCAATCTAATAAATTCCATCACAAATCACTGTAGTATGAGTTAATTTACAATTTGATCATCCATTTCACAAAGTCACAATTATATCGTTTTTATTTATCCATTGAACAACCCAATCAATTTGATATTAATATGAAATTAGAGTCGGTGGATTGAGAGGTAGAAAAGGGGATTCATTACAGAGGTCCAACAAGGAAGAAAGAAATTTGTTGAATGAGATATCATGATGTAGAATAAATTTCGGATTTGTCGAGGAAATAAAATGTAATATTAATATTTTAAATAGTAATAAATTAAACACTAATAAATATTATAAAACAAAGAGATTAAAGGGTTATTCAACCCAATTTCGTACTTTAGTTAAAAATATGATTAATTGTTTGTTATGTCATTAAGAATTTTAACATTTATTTAAAAATGTCAAGATCTTAAAATATATTTCTGGATTATGTAGAATACAAAATGCCCCAGCTTTATAAAATGTACATCCATATCTAGTGATTCCAAAATGTAGTAAAAAAAAATGAGTTCAACATTTGATTTCTGGTTTATGCCGCGTTACTCAAGGTAATCTAAGCATGGTCCATTCATATCATTGGGTTTAAAATTAAAGCTATGATTTGCTTCTATCAAACTTTACGTTTTTAAATGAAAACAAAAGCTCAATGAAATTTTGACAATGTGCATAAATCGTCAAAACAAGAAAAGAAGTCTTCCAATATCGGAATTTACCTGAGAGATAACATAATATAAGTGTCTAGATGCTCAAAGTTGGTCTCCGAAGCTTCAACTCAAGATTTACTACAACTGCATCAATGAATTCTTCCATGTTCAAGTAAAACTCTTTGGTTACTCTAAATTTAAAATACACACCAATTAAAGTTTATAATTTATTTGTGCTTAATGGACGCTCAAAGACGACATAAACAAAGTGGCTTGTGGAAGTAAGAATCGTTGAATCGAAGATTGCATTGACAAGCTAAAATTCACTTATATTGTTCCGACATTTCATCTTTCTTTAGTGTCTAGTTTTTGACACTCATGTCAAAGGCCTACCCGGACAAGGATATAATCCTCCAAATACATGGAAAAGATTAGAAGAAAATGAATACACTCATATCTAATATAGACCCGTATCAGACACCAACTCACCGCAGATCGAGTAACATAGAAGATCACAATAGAAAAATCAACAATGACAAAAATCATACATGGAAAGGAAGGGCAAGATATTTAGGTTCTTGGATTAAAAGGGAAAGATCCTTAGTCATTTTCCCAGCCTCCACTGTCTCAATGCAAGCAGACTCTAACTTGTGAACAAAGTTCAGCAATCTGTCATTGTTATCTAGTTTTGCCCTACGAGAGCAATTGCATGGAAGATCAAATGAAAAAAGAAAAGTTATAAACAGAAAAGATAATGAATAAAGATCATAAACAAAAAATATAAGATACCTGTGCTCCAGCCCTCTTGTCCATTCAAATATGGAAGCAATGTTGTTTGTAGTTTGTAATGGTTTCCTATCCTTTTTGATGAAACCTGAAATGTGTTACGGTCCATGAGCTGCCTCAGCTTCTAGTGTCTTTTGTGGGTATAATGCTTCAATCCCACACTCTGTTTTTATAGGCTGTATAGGAGCAGTTTGGTTGATTTAAAATTCTCTTTAAATTTTAAATACTTAACCGAATAGATTTAATAACAAAATATCCGAGATTTAAATGGATATTTTCGGTTATCAAATCTATTATTTTTGGATAGATATTAACAGAATTATCCGAGATTTTAAATGGATATTATCTGATATTATCCGAGATTTGATTTGATATTATCTGATATTAAATTTAAATTTTAAATCAGATTTTATTTGATTCTCGGACAGATTTGTCGCTGCTTTCAACCTATAAATAAGATGCTTTTCTCTCATTTTTAATCATCCCATTTAGAATTCGTCTGCTTCTTTGAGAGAAATTGAGAGTATTCTTTTAAAGCTTCTGCTAGCTTTTGTTTGATTCCGGTTTAGACGACCATTATTGCCATGTCCACTCCAAACTTTGGGTGTACACTATTTGGAGCGACCGTGCTAACCTTCGGGGGACAACCGCCTAAAGTAGTGATTACACACATCGGGGCGAATTTTTTCTAAGGCAGTGACCTCCATAAAACGACGCGGTCTAATTATCTTTCAGTTCGCTCATTTTATTTTTCATGTCAGTGCTAACGCCCTGTTTTGCAGTCTACTTAACCAACAATTTAGAAACAAATCTAGTGTAAAAATTTGTCTTGAGTATGCTTAATAATTTATTTTTTTGTGAGGAATATATATATTAAGCATAACTTTTAAAAGACTTAAATGTGAGAGAAATATTCATAAGAGATTAATTGGAAAGTAGTGAGATAATTTGAAAAATGCATGTCTAGGATTGGTTCTTTGAAAGACTTGGTATTTAAGTGTGCTTTCTGCACCACCTCTCTTTCTAGACCTACCTGGTGCGTTACTATGCTCATTATTCCAATTTATAAAATACTATAATATTTTATACTTAGTGCAGAAGTTAGAATAATAATCTTAATAATATATAAGATATTTTTTAGTCATAGTAGATGAATATTTTTCTGGTCTTTTAAAGGCAAATCTTGTAAAATAAAGAGAAAATGATAGGCATTAATGCTACTGGAAGATGTTTGTAGCTATTGAAAGATGTTTGTAGCCATTAAATCTCTTTGAGTTCTTTTCTTCAGAGTTTAAGGAAGAAAAGAGTTGTCTATCTTAAGAGTGTGTAGAAAATTTTCTTTATGAAAAAGATGAAAAGTGTTAGGTCTAATAGAGGTGGTGAGTTTAGATCTAAATTTCTTAAAGATGTATATGAGACGAATGACATAGTTCATGAAACTTTTACCCTTTGTTTTCTGCTCAACAAAACAGCATAGCCAAGAAGAAAAACAGAACTTTAAAAAAGATGATGAATTCATTGTTGATAAGTTTTGGGTTAACTGATAACATGTTGGGGGAAGTCATTCTATCGGTAAATCTTAAATCGAATACCTCATAAGAAATTAGACTCAACCCCATACGAATTGTGAAAAGGTTATGCACCTAACTTGCAATACCTAAAAGTGTGAGGGTGTCTGGCCAAAGTAGATTTTCCTGACTTTAAGAAGTCCATCATCGTTTCTAAAATCGTTGATGTAGTATTTGTTAAGTATGCTACCAACGATATTGCATGAGATGCTCTAGAGTTTGAGTTAGAGCCTAAAAGAAGTAAGAGAAAAAAAATAAAAACATCTTTTGGACCAGATTTTGTTACTTCCTTTATTTTTGAGATAAATGATTTAGACAACTTATCAGATCCTATAGCTTAAGTTTTCTTTTTGGATGATGATCTTAAAACTTATGAAGAAGCTATGAGATCTATTGAAGCTAGTTTTGGAGAATAGTTGTTAATGATAAACTAGAGTCAATAATGTCTAAATCATACTTGAGAATTTGTAGACTTGCCTAGGGGATTTAAACCGATCAGCAACAAATGGGTTTTAGAATGAAACTCATTCTAGATAGGTCAATCCAGAGATATAAGGCTAGGCAAAATGTTAAAGAGTTTTCACAGTTGGGATGTCAATTCTGCTCAAACCCCTTTTGACTCCAGCAATCATCTCGTTAAAAATAAAGGAAGCTATGTTTCCCAGGTTGAATATGCTAAAATTGTTGAAAGCCTAATGTTCTTAATGAACTATAATCGGTCCGATATTGCCTATATTATGGATTGGAAACTTAATTTTGTTGGTTATCTTGTTGCTTTAGAAGGATATTGTGACGCCAACTAGGTTTCTGATAGTGATGAAGTAAGCTCTACAAATGTATATGTTTTCACTTTAGGTGGAGTTGCAATTTCGTGGAATTCTGCCAAGCAGACTTGTATTGCACGCTCCACCATAGAGTTAGAGTTTATAACTTTAGACTTAATTGGGCAAGAAGTCGAGTGGCTTAGGAATCTTTTAGCAGAGATACTTTTGTGGGAAAAACCGACTCATCCGATATCTTTATTGTGTTATTCGTAATTTACGATATTTGTGGCTCTAAATGAAGATTACAATGGTAAGAAGAGACACATTCGCATAAGTTACGAATATGTTAGGCATTTAATAAAGAACGAAGTACTCGCCTTAGAGTATGTTAAGTCGGAGATGAATTTGGCTGATCTTCCTACCAAAGGATTGAGCATGAAACAAATTCTGGATTCGTCGAGGGGATGTGCCTTAAGCCCATTGGTTGATTGATTCATGGTAGATACCCAATTTAGTTCTCTAAGTTCAATGTGGTCAAACAAAACCATAAAACGACTCATAATGTACATGTCCATCTACCCAATCTCTATGACGTTTCATGTACATGCCCAGGTTGAGCTTAATGCTCTTAATAAATTCATAGCCCAAGTTTGGTTGGTCTTAGTGAGAAAGACTTGATGAATTTACCGATTTTGGTTGAATAACTACTCTTAATAAGTTCTTAGACCTATTGTGAAGGACTAATTGAACTTACCGCTCGGAAGGATGAGTTTATTTTTCAAACTCTTAATAAATTCTATTTGTTCTATTGTGAAGAACATTATTGAATTTACCGAACAAGATGTTGAGTTTTTATTCTTAATGATTTCTTAGCCCAGAGTTTGGGTGGTTCGTTTAATATGAACTAGAAGAAAATCACCTAATTTTCTTGTGAGGTTGAGCTTTATACAAAGCTATTAATTATTTTCATAGCTCGTTTTTTGGGTGGTTTATGTTGAGATAAACTTGATGAAATAACCTATGTAAGTGAGAAGAGTTAGCCGCCTTCTATGAAAAGTGTTGGGCTATTTTTCTAGTACACTTACTAAAATCCCGAGGTAAGATGGCTAAATATATACTTCATGTATATACATATATCTTCACATCGCAGACTTTGGTCAATGAAGGGATTAGTTATGTGTTATGAGTTCACCCCGATTTTAGAGAGTTCAAGACTAGTTTCACTTATCTAAGAGGAGGATTACTCATCATCACTACGTACTAGTTTTTAAAGATTCGTTCACTATGTACTTAAGTAACTAATCTCGCTAGTGCTCGTCTTGTGTTGGTCGAACTCTGTGATTTTTTAGAGGATTCCTTCGCATTAGTGGGGGATTGTGGGTATAATGCTTGAATCCCACTTTGTTTTTATAAGCTGTATGGGAGCAGTTCGGTTGATTTAAAATTCTCTTTGAATTTTAAATACTTAACCGAATAGATTTAATAACAAAATATCCGAGATTTAAATGGATATTTTCGGTTATCAAATCTACTATTTTTGGATAGATATTAATAGAATTATCCGAGATTTTAAATGGATATTATCTGATATTATCTGAGATTTGATTTGATATTATCTGATATTAAATTTAAATTTTAAATCAGATTTTATTTGATTCTCGGACAGATTTGCCCCTGCTTTCAACCTATAAATAAGATGCTTTTCTCTCATTTTTAATCATCCCATTCAGAATTCGTTCAGCTTCTTTGAGAGAAATTAAGAGATTCTTTTAAAGCTTCTGCTAGCTTTTGTTCGATTCCGGTTTAGACGGTCACTATCGCCATAGTCCACTCCAAACTTTGGGTTTACAGTATTTGGAGCGACCGTGCTAACCTTCGGGGGGACAACCGCCTAAAGTAGCGATTACACACATCAGGGTGAATTTGTTTCTAAGGAAGTGGCCTCCATAAAACGACGCGGTCTAATTATCTTTCTGTTTGCTCATTTTATTTTTCTGTTAGTGCTAACGCCCTATTTTGCAGTCTACTTAACCAACATCTTTCCATTTGATGACAGCGGCAGAATTTGTTATCACAAAGATTTGCATTAAATGGCTCAAACGGAGAAAGTAATATAGAAAGATCAGAATCAAAATCAGTTGATACAAGCCAACACAAAAGTCGTCAAACCTAAAGAACCAAATCCTGTACATAGCAAACATGCATTAGACTCCACAAGAAACTGAAAGATAATTTAAAATTCGAAAAATGAATTGTAAATGATTAAGCTTATTAACACAGAAATATATCTGATGAGTGTTCGAATTTACATATATTTTATTGATAATATTTTTCGTTGTTGATTTGATATTATTAATTTGGTTCTATTTTGATCATTTTTAGTGTAGGAACTTATTTTCCAGAACCAACAGAAAAGAGTGAATCTACATTTTCTTAATGGTTGGATTCATATGCACGATATGGGACACGACGTTTTTTGACCTAGCAGATTTAGATCGTCCAGTCAGCAACAACTTCTAGAAGGTAGTCCAGTCAGTATCTTCTAGAAAGACGGACGAATTAGGAATTATCTTGAAAATTTAAATTTAAATTTGATATTTGAATCATTTATCTTTTAGATTATCTTTAGGCTTTATCTTTTATTTTAAATTCATATTTTCACTTTTGCCTTAGGTTATAAAAGTTCTCTAAAGTTTTTTTTTCTTTGAGTTTTTATATTTTTTTCTTTTAAAAAATACTAAGTATGATTTCAATCATGTTTAGTAAATTTCCATTTAGCCAAAAGCTGATGACGACTCAATCCTTATTGTGAAAATCATAAAGCACTTCATACCTTCAGATAACATTTTTGATTTTCTGAAATCAAAGATTGACAATCGGCTTTTTCTTTAATGATTTCGACGCCTTCATTTTAAAAAGTGCACGTTGACTTGAAGATTGTTTAGATCTATTATTGGGAAGAAGTATCGGGTGGTAGCAAATTCGGCTTCTTGTGAAGAAACTTAGTGGACCGCCACTAAGGGAAATCAAGATTGGGTTTGATTCTCTGTGAGGCGCTATAACTCGAGTCGGGCTTTTCTAATACTTAAAGGCTAACGGTGATAGACGTGGTTAGTCCAGCAAAGACCAAATTCCGGAGATAGACTTGGGAATATTAGTTTACCAAAAAGAGAAGCAAGTTACAAGGGTTGGGCCTTATAGACTGTAACCGACATGGATCAATTGAGGCGAAGCAAAGGTTAAGGTTATATCCTTTAAATTTATTACTTTCAATTATTTTCTTCATTTAATTTCAATCATTATTAGATTAAATTTGTTTATTTATATTTTTTATAATATAAAACCCTTTTTCTAATTTATTATTTTTTTGGATCAGGATCAATACAATTCGATGTTGGAAATTCCTTAGTCCCTGTTGATCGACCCTACTTTCTCTATACTATATTTTTATTCTTTTATTTATTTGTTTAGAGAAATAGGATCTATTTATTTGATAATTCGACGTTTGTCAATATCCATTCATATCAATAGTCATTTAGAAGATAATCATCTTTCCTAATATATTATTCTATGCATTTCGTTTATGTTTCCACGAACGATGGATATGCACTTGAAAGTAAGTTTACAACTCTATGAAAATTTCAAGCAACACAACACAAATATGTAGATGTCCACAATACAAATAAAAAAGTGCCCATAAAGAATTCTTTTCTTGAATGATCATCATCAGACTTTAAGAAGGATTAGATTGCAGAATATTTTTCATTCTACAAAATGAGGCTTCATGAAGTATACCTGTAAACATTAATATTGATTCACTGATTGACGATCCAAAAGTAAAACAACTAATAAAGATCGTACGAAAATTCAAATCAAAATTTTAACCATTGTGTTATAGATTCAATGTTATGGTGTCGTAAGGATATCTATATTATTGGTGCTCAAGGCTTTGCAAATTATCATTGGTTTAGGATTTTTCATGAAAAGCTATCATCACTGACTTGGGATTTTGCTCCAAAACTATGGTAGTTAGAAGAATCATACGAAAATGGAGGTCTTATTGGGGAAGGCATATCCATGTCTTATGTCTTAAGATTTGAAGAACTTTGGACATGTTTGGTCTTAACGATGGTTCCGATTGAGTGCAAAGCAAACCAAAATGAATTCCCCTCTTGATTTCTTCAATTTGATCTTCAGAAAGCAAGCTTTCTTCTATGATTTCGGTGTTGTATTCTATTGAAAATATGTTTTTACAATGGATTTTTCAAAATTACAATCCGAAATATCGGCAAAAATGGTTTTTTTACAACGGATTTCATTAAAAATAATCGTAATTATTTCTGGTGAGTTATTGTAATATGACGATTAATTATTTCACATAACTTTCATTTAAAACTTGAATGAATGAAAATGTAAGAATCATGTAAAATTGTGATTACATCGATGACTAACTTTTCGAAATAATTGTCGGACTTAATTTTAGTGTTCTTCACTCATATTAAAAAATAAAGACATATTCGTATTTCGATGTTCACTATGATAAGTACTCGAATAACGGATACCTAGATGTAACAAGCCAAGACACGGGTCGATAAAATAGATACTCAGCCCGATTTACCCGTGGCGCTGGAGGAGGGAATGAAGATCAAGATCTATCATAATTGTTGAAGAAGAAAAAATAATTTTTCAATTGCTGAACTAATTTCCGCAGCTGGGTGTTGAACCTAGGAATTCAAAAGAGAATTTAACCATTGTACTATGGAAATTAGTTAAAATGTTGATGCAATGATATTTATATATCTTATTGTTTTAGTAGAAAAACTATCTGATAAATTGCATGACAAATCACTATACTTGAGTGACTTTACAATTCGGTCATCCATTTCAAATAGTCACAATTTGGTCGCTTTATTTATCCATTGAACAAACGAATCATTTTGATATTAATACGATTTATTCATATTATTGGGTTCAACAATGAACTTCTGACAGTATGCATAGATCGTCAAAACAAGATTCTAATATCGTAATACGATAATTAATTATTTTATGTAACTTTCATTTAAAAATTGAAAGAATGAAAATATAAGGAAGATGTGAGATTTTGATTACATCAGTGATTAATGTTTCAAAATAATTGTTGGACTCGATTTTGGTGTTCTTCACTCCGCTGATGATTTCAAGCATTACGATTCCGAAACTGTAAACATCTACTTCTTTGTTAATATTCTTTTCACAATGTATTCCGGAGCCATGTATCCATTACAAAAGTCAATCAAAACGTATTCGAGTTATGTTACTTCGACTCTTCGATATATGCATAATCCTAATTTATTACAAAGTTCTGGCCACGGTGTTGTTGAGAAGATGAATTCTATCGGTATCGCGTGATCAGAGCCTGGCGAGGCCGAAATCTGCTATTTTCGGTCGGAATTTGACATCCAACAAGATGTTACTGGCCTTGATGTCCCTATGAATGACCCGAACTTCACAACCTTGGTGTACATACTCCAATCCTTCGGTTGTTCCCAGTATAATTTTATGTCTACTTGTCCAATCCAACTCTTTCTTCTTCTTAGGATCTTTCTTCCATCGGCCATCACAACAGGTCACCATTTTATTTTAGCATACTTAACCAACTAACTTTCTTTATTCTTGGTAAAGTATTCTGTTAGTATCGAACCAATCGAATTAAATCGTAATAAATTTTTATGTTACATTTATTCAGATATCTGAGTGTCGGGATTTGAGTATGTTCATTCGTATTCATGTCACATACATTAGATAAACGTATTGGGGCGTCTATGATACTCCGACTATTTATTTTTCTTGAAGTATCAATATCCGACACTCGTGTCTGAGACATTCGGATAAGTAGCTTACCAAATAAGATGCAATCAAGGCTTTTGCTGGGAAGATATTCATAGACAAGAAAATTCTGAATAATGTTGAAGCAACCTCCGAAGCAACGAACCAAGTTCCTATGTCAAATCTAAAAGGTATTTTATACAATTTCAAGTGTTGTGAACGTTTCCTTGTGCCGCTCGCTGGAGGAGAGAATGAAGAACAAGAGTATCGTTTATTTCATCAGCATTCATTGCATTGAAAAGATCTTGTTTATTGGCAAATACAAGCAAATACATCATCTAAATTCATACTAAAAAAGGGAAGCAGTTCAATGTTAGAATATTTCAATGTTTCTTTCTTATTTGACTTGATTCAACGTCTTCTGTAACTCATCCCTTACCTCACCACACAGTCTATGTCATTGCTATCCACCAAGAAAAGTAATTTAATTTGGTGGATTTATTTTACATATTTTGAGAACTTGGAGGAAAGACTAATAACTATTATAAAACAAATAGATTTAAGGGTTATTCAACTCAAATTCTTACTTTATTTAAAAATATGATTAATTGTGTGTTAAATACTTAAGAATTTTAATATTTATTTAAGAGTAAATTACACAGATAGTCACCATACTATGGGGATGGTTTTAAAATTGCCATAATACTTTAAAAAAGCATCAAATCTACCGGTCAACTATTAAAATGGTATCAATATAGCCACCGACGGTTGAAATTTAATGGATTGATGAAGTGGCAATTAAAAATAAAATGGAATAATTACATATTTACTCTCATTCATATATATTTTTTAATTTAGTTCTAATTTTATTATAATTATTTATATATTTTTAATTTATTTTTCTCTTTTAATCAAAAAGGAAAAAAAACTTAAAAAGACATGCTAACCTGGGTTACAAGAAAGGAAAGCATGTGATTTAACCACTAAGTCAAACACATCCATTTGATGTAAAATGCTAACACATTGCATATATTTATTGTTTATGATATTTGTTCCTTTACATTCATATATATAATTTTATATTTATTTTTTAATTTATTTAAAAAATAATAATTAAATTATTATATAATAAATTAAAATTATAAATTTAATTAAATTTTATTTACAAACCCTAAATTCATTTAAAATTTTAAATTATAATAAAAATTCATTTAATAAACCATAACCTCTAAACCCTAAACTCTAAACCCAAATCCCCAAACACTAAACATTGAATCCTTAACATTAAATGCTAAATCCTAAATTGAGGATTTATGATTTAGAGTTTGGTGTTTATAGTTTAGTGTTGGGGGTTTGTAAATAAAATTTTATTAATTTTAATTTATTATATAATAATTAAATTATTATTTTTAATTAAATTTAAAAAATAAATATAAAATTCTATATTATGTAAATATAAAGGAAAAAATATCATAAACAAATATATAGAAAGTGTTAGCATTTTATATTAAAAGGATTTGCTTGGCCTAGTGGTTAAACCACATGCTTTCCATGCTTGCAACCCAAGTTTGAGTCTATCAAAAAGCATGTCTTCTTGAGTTTATTTTTCTCCTCCAATCAAGTTTGGCCTAGTGGTTTAGTGTTAGCATTTTATTTTTTTCAGATGGGTATTAAAAAGGGTGTTTTTAAACTTCTTTCGGGAATACCATTAAAAACCCAACTTTTAAACATATTTTGGTATTCCCGAAATGGTTTGTTATGGGTATTTTTGGAGGTTGAAAACTTGAGTTTTGGGGGCGTTTTAGGGTGAAAATGATGGGCTGATATTATAACTATATTTGAAGGATAATTTTAGCAAGTTTTGAAATGCCTCCAAGGTGTTTCAATACCGGTTCTTTAATGTAGGTTCAACGACTATTTTCCAAAGCAGTTGTATCAAAACAGTTTTCACGTGTTTCGATACGAATCATACCAGAAGCAGAAATAAGCCTTGAAATCAGTTCCAAAGGGCTCCAAATCAATCCCAATGGTCACGAACGACTAGAAGCTCATTTGGGTTGATAAAAGCAAGCATCTAGCATCAAGAGAAGACTAATGCTTACATTGTAACAACAATATGATGAAAGATTTGTCTTAGAGCTTAATTCTCATCTTTTAGGTAGACAACACTTGTGAGCTTAATGTTTATGCAGGCTCAAGTGTCTTAGGATTGGGTGAGAGCTTAGTTTTAAACAATTAGCCTTATTAGAAGGATTCAAGTTTGCTTAAGAATTCTCTTTGTGAGTGAATTCTCAATGTTCGGTTGTGAGCTTTGGATGCTTGATTTGGGTTGTGAATCAAGGTTGTAAGGTTATCCCTTTGTTCCTCAAAAGGTTGAATTCTTAGTGAATTGTGGAAATCCTTAGTATGAAGCTAAGGTAGTGGATCTAGGACTTGGGTCAAAAGTCCGAACCACTCTAAATCCTTGTGTTTTATTGTCTATCTTTTTGTTTCCACAAAAAACACCCAAATTACCAATTCTCCATCACTTGGCAAGCTAACATTGTTTATTCATCGAGCACCTTCAAGTCTAACACTCAATAAATAGAGAATTAAATGTCGATTCCAGTGGACACAAAGCGAGACAAAACGAAAGGAAATAAATAGAGTCAAGTCATGGTCAAAGTCAACGCGGAAATTAAGAAGTTAAATTAAGAAATAGAATAGAGGTTGTAATTTAATATGGACATGTATTTTTCTTCTTTTAGAACTCCTACCTTTATGAAAGACTTTAACCTAGACTTGGCCTATATAAAGCAAGCTCTTAGGTTGAGAATAACAAGTCGGTTCTCATAGACAAAACCCTAGACGTCGACAAAACCATCATGTTCTAAATTCCCATCGAGGCTTAGGTGTTTTATGGAGTAGTTGGGGAAGAAAGTTGTACTTTGTTTGAGAGGTATTAATGCAATCTTTATTTTCATAGTTTATTCTCTCTTGGATTTTACTCTTCTTTACTTACGAGCTCGAAAGATAAGTTTGTGAAGAAAAATCTATTTTTCTAATATCGAGAGAGTAAGGCTCACGAAATGAGAGAATACGATCTTCGCTCATGGACATTGACTAATCCGCAAGGGTTTCAGCAACTAAAAGGAAGCATACAATCAGTTTGTATTCATCCTTGATTCATGCTAGGAGGTATTTTCAAGACGTGGGTTTCAATAGTTTCCCTCTCTTAGGGATAAGGAGGAGACAATTTCGAATGCTCTGTTTCGAAGTATGAAAAGTTGAGTTATCGACAAGGCATAACCTCGTCGAGGCAGCTAAGGCGACCCTTCGTACGACCTGCCGCGGCGACAGTTCAACCACATGTGTTAATAACTAGATAATAAGTGCAACTAGATTCCCCTCTACAAAGCAAATTGTCTGACCATACTAATCTCATTGCTATTCCTCTTAATTATTTAGCTTTATTTTATTTTAAATTAAATCATAATCACCTCAAAATTACTTGTGTTTTTATTTTCACATTGTAGAATTGTTGTGCAACGTAGGTATCTCACTCCTTAAGGGATCGATATATTAAATACTACAACTTGTCAAAAGGTGAAAGAATTTAAGGACTCCTAAGCCCTCACCAAAAGATGTTCGCTACAAGGCAACATTAGTAGCTAAGGGCTACGCTCAGAAGGAAGGAATTGACTACAGTGAAGTATTTTCCCTAGTTGTGAAGCATTCCTCCATTAGAGTATTGTTGGTCTTGGTAGCATAGTTGAATTTGGAGCTAGCTCAACTCGATATAAAGATGACTTTCTTGCACGGTGCTTTAGAAGAGGAGATCTATATGAATCAGCCAGAAGGATACAATTGTCGCGACCATTTTAAAACCGAAATGTGTGAAAAATAGCTTGACGAGTGAATTTAAAAAATCGAGTTTTTTTACCACTTTTAATTATTAATTATGAAAATCGGGGTTTTATTTGAAAACATGTATTATTTTAATTTTAGAATAACTTGGAGTCGCCACCGGCCACTTTGGTAGGCCAGACGCCATAAAACAAACCAGAGATTCTTTTTAAAACATTTTGGGTTCGGGACTCACACCGAGAAGGCTGCCAATAGTGTTTGAATCGGGACTCACGCCGAGAAGGCTGCCAATAGTGTTTGAATCGGGACTCACGCCAAGAAGGTTGTCAATCTTTGTTCGCTATTGTTGATTTCTTTGAATCATTTCTCATAGATTTCTGAATACTGTTTAAGAGAAATACTATGCGTTATTAGTATGATCCTAATGCAGATGTTTCTATCATGATGCCTGAATACTGCCCAGAAAGGCATGTATTGTCAGTTAATTTGTCATTTTGAAGAGTCCAATTGGCCCTTCCCTCTCTTTTCCGCATTCTTGGTCATGTCTCGATTCTTCATCTCACATACAACGGGCAATCTCTGGCGATTGTCTTTCTCACAAAGTTGTCTTGAAGCGCCTTTTCAGGTTTTCACTTCAAATTTTCTCTTTATTTATTTTTATTTTCCCTCTTTATTCGATTTTTCACTGATCTTAGCCCATATCGGAGACTTTCCTCTGAATTGTACCCGATAAGTTCTTGCTTGCTCAAGATTTCGTCTGATTGTCTGAACATATTCGTTTTTATTCCGTTGTCCTAATCTGGAAAAACAAATCTTACCTGTAACTTTTTTAAAAACATAGTAATGACAAAAGATTTTCTATATTTATTAATTCACATTAATTCACTAGCATAATGCTTTGGATAAAATTGAAGGCTCGGAAGAGAAAATGAATATCTTTACTAGAGCTTTTTGTGTGTTCATGACAAGCATGGACTTTTAAAAACAGTCATGGCAAACCAATTGAAAGAGAAAAGTAAGAAACAAATGCAAGTTCTCAAGCGCCTATCACATGCGATCATCTGAACCTTCTCCCGAGATATAGATTTAAAACAGATCTGCTTGTCTAGCAGTTCTTCAAGTGAGGATCCAACTTTGCAAACATGAAGACCCTTCTGAACTACTAGATAATCGATAGGTATAAATTGTTGGACGCCTACTCTCATGCATTTGAACCGTCATTCCTGATTTTCGATCTAAATCCTCCTTTGGTATCGAGACGCCCTTTGCGGGTTTTTATCTCGACCCCTCCTTTCTTTATTTTCATCATTTTTTATGAAACGCCCTTTCGGGTTTTCGCTTCATTTTCGTTTTTTTTCTTCTCTTTTTTTTCCTTTTTTCTTTTTATTCTTCAGGCGTAATACTTCTTAACTGAATCAGAATTCACAGGCTTGTGTAATTCTTTTTCGTCCATTTCAGTCAAGATCATTGCGCCCCCGGAAAAGGCCTTTTTAACAACATACGGCCCTTCCCAATTCGGCATCCATTTCCCACGAAAATCACGGTGTATTGGCAATATCTTTTTAAGCACTAGATCACCCTCTCGGAACTTTTGCGGTCGAACTTTCTTATCATGAGCTCGAATCATTCGCTTCTGGTACATTTGGCTGTGACAGATAGCTTTCAACCGCTTTTCTTCAATCAAATTCAACTGATCAAAATGAATCTGTACCCATTCTGCATCATCTAACTTTACTTCTGATAACACTCGAAGAGATGAAATTTCAACTTCAAGTGGAAATACTGCTTCAGTCCCGTATACCAGAGAATATGGCGTTGCCCCGGTAGACGTTCTCATCGAAGTACGATACGCAAATAAAGCAAAAGGAAGTCTTTCATGCCAGTCTTTGTATGTCTCTATCATCTTCGATATGATTTTTTTAATATTTTTGTTAGCTGCCTCAACCGCTCCATTCATCTTCGGCCGGTATGCCACAGAGTTGTGGTGAATTATCTTGAACTGCTCACAGGTTTTTTGCAATCACTTTGTTGTTGAAATTGGTAGCATTGTTCGTGATGATTCGTTCTGGTAGACCATATCGACAAATGATCTTTTTCTTCAAGAGCTTGCACACAGTTATTCTCGTGACGTTGGCATAAGAAACAGCCTCTATCCACTTGGTGAAATAATCAATAGCCACTAAGATGAAGCGATGTTCATTCGAAGCCTTGGGGTGAATCTGCCCAATTACATCCATTCCCCATACAGCATAAGGCCACGGTGAATTCATTGTATGTAACGGTACCGGCGGGGAGTTGATCTTATCTGCATAAATCTGACATTTATGACATCTTTTGGCGTACTCTATGCAATCTCCTTCCATAGTAGACCAGTAATACCCGTATCTCATTATTTTCTGTGCCATCGAGAAACCATTGGCATGTGTACCACATATTCCATCATGCACTTCTTCAAGTATACTTTTAGCTTCACGAGCATTGACACATCTGAGTAACACTTGATCTCTGCTCTTCCTGTATAGGATATCACCGTCCAACACATACCCGAAAGTCACTCTTCTGATTATCGTTTGCTTCAAATGGATAAGTTTGGAACTTGAGGTATTGCAAAATATCAAAGTACCAAGGGTTACCATGCTCCTCTTCCATGTTGCAGCAATGTGCGTATGTTTCATAACTTTGCATTCGGATCAGCATCATATCCTCGGTCTATTTGCTTGGAATACCGAAGCCAGTGTAGCTAAGGCATCCGCCATTTGGTTGTCTTCTCTGGGAAGGTATGCAAACGTTATTTCTTCAATCAGTTCCAATACCAACTTTCGGTATTCTATCAACTTTGTGTCTTTGGTCTCCTATTCTCCGCGCAGCTGATAAATAACTAAGGCTGAATCTCCATACACCTTAAGGGCCTTTATCTTTCTTTCTATTGCAGCCCTCAATCCCATAACACACGCTTCATACTCTGCCATATTGTTAGTACACGAAAACTCCAACTTGCTCGTGAGAGGATAATGTATACCATCTGGAGATATCAACATAGCTCCAACTCCACGTCCCAGGGCATTAACTGCTCCATCAAAATACAACCTCCATTTTTTCATCTCCTCATCTTCTTCTACATAAATGGTCATCACATCCTCATCAGGAAAGTCGAAATTCAGAGGCTCATAATCTTCTGAGGCTCTACTTGCGAGAAAATCTGCTATGGCGCTCCCTTTAACTGCCTTCTGGCTTACGTACAATATATCAAATTCAGATAACAACATTTGCCAACGTGTTAATCTTCCGGTCAATGTTGGTGCTTCCATTAGGAACTTTAACGGATCAAGCTTCGATATCAACCACGTGGTGTGGTATAATATATATTGCCTGAGTCGACGAGTAACCCAAACAAGCGCACAACACATCTTTTGGATAAACGGGTACCGTACTTCACACTCGGTAAATTTCTTACTCAAGTAGTAAATTGCTCTTTCTTTCTTTCTGGTGTCATCATGTTGCCCCAGCACGCACCCCATGGAATTCTCGAACACCGTCAAGTAGAGGATTAGCGGTCTTTCAGGAATAGGTGCTACCAATACCGGTGCGTTTGACAAATATTGTTTGATCTTGTCCAACGTTTCTTGGCATTCATCGTTTCACTTGCCTAGATTATTCTTTTGCAACAATTTAAAGATTGGATCACATCTATCAGTTAACTGCGAAATAAACCGAGAGACGTAATTCAATCTTCCAAGGAAACCTCAAACTTCTTTCTGTGTTTTCGTATGCAGTAAATTCTGAATCGCCTTGACTTTATCCGGGTCAATTTCGATTCCCCGTCTACTAACCATAAAACCAAGCAGTTTGCCGGATGTAACCCCAAAAGTACACTTGTTAGGGTTAAGCTTCAACTGATACTTTCGTAGCCTCTGGAACAACTTTTCCAAATTCTGAATATGTCCATCCTCTGTTTGGGACTTGGCTATCATATCATCCACGTAAACTTTGATTTCTTTATGCATCATATCATGAAACAGTGTCACCATAGCTCTCTGATATGTTGCCCCGGCATTCTTCAACCCGAAAGGCATGACATTGTAGCAAAACGTACCCCATAGTGTAGTAAAAATTGTTTTCTCCATATCTTCTAGATTCATTTTAATCTGATTGTAACCCGAGAAACCATCCTTGAAAGAGAACCACGAATGCCCTGAAGTATTGTCAACCAGAACATCTATATGGTGCAAAGGGAAATTATCTTTCGGGCTTGCTCTGTTCAGATCTCTATAATCCACACACATTCGCACTTTCCCGTCTTTTTTCGGTACTGGAACTATGTTTGCTACCCACTCTGGGTATGTTGCCACTTGTAAAAATCCCGCATCAATTTGTTTCTGCACCTCTTCTTTGATTTTCAACAACATTTCCGGTCTCAACCTTCTGAGCTTCTGTTGTACTGGCTTACACTCTAGTCTAATAGGCAGCTTGTGCACCACAATATTAGTGTTCAAACCTGGCATATCTTGATAGGACCATGCAAAAACATCCTTGAATTCTCGCAACAAATCAATCAAATTTTGCTTTACCCGTAACAGAAATGTTGTTCCGATCTTGACTTCTTTTTTCACTTCTTTAGTACCCAGATTCAAAACCTCTATTTCTTCTTTGTGGGGCATGATCTGTTTATCTTCTTTTTCTACCAATCTCAATAATTCTTCAGGAACTTCATAATTCACATTATCTTCACACTCATTAATTTCCGTTAGACAAGGGATCCTTTTCAAATCTATTTCGGGCTTAGGCACAGAACCATTCATGTAATCATTGATTGGGAACCTGCGAAGAAAAACTTACATATTTGGATGAGAATAAAAAATGAATGAATGAAATGAATAAAAGAAAAGAAAATGTTTGCCATTTGAGAGAGAGAAAAAAACATCTTTATTTGCAAGTGAAATATGTAAAAAAGCCCTTTACAGAAAATCCCCTATACTCGCGGGCAAAAGTATAGGGTGGTTCGTGGCATTACTCTGTTTTGAAAACTACAGGTAAATCCTCTATGGTCCAATTCTTCAGAGTTTCGCCAGGGAAGCATGGACGAATTACCTCCAGAAAATTCATCCTTGGGCCTTCAGAAATTCCTCCCACCAATAGACCATCGAAAGCATCCCCGAAAATCTCTTCCTCTTGCAGCCTAACAACCTCTTGACAATTCTTTTCGGCTTGCTCTGTGACATTCACGAATCCATGAGAGATAAAGTCGATCTTTGAGCTCAATGAGATCGGCTTCTTAGCTGCAACCTTCCCATACTTCTTCCACAATGCTTCAACCGAAAAACCTAACCCAGCTCGACCTTTATTCATAACCACGGGCTTTGGGCGTAAACTTCCTTGCAACTTTCTTCCTAATCATTTTCCAGTCCTGGCTCCTTTGCCGAGAGTTTGCTTAACAGTCATTTCTGTGCAATTTGACAATCTTGGGCATGGAAACTCCGCACCTTCGGCAACAAACGCGGCGTTGATGAATTTCAGAGCCCGGAAAGAACACTTCAATGCCCCCTCATTTTCTTGAATGTACGGCGTATCAGTGGAAACTGAAGCGATAATGTCTTCCTCTGCCCTAACACACACAAGCTTTCCATCTATCACAAACTTCAATTTCTGATGCAGAGATGACGGCACTGCCCCGGCAGAATGAATCCAAGGTCTTCCAAGTAGACAATTATAAGTGGGCTTGATATCCATTACAACGAAATCCACATTGTATACAGACGGCCCAATCAGCAGTGACACTTCTATCCTGCCTAACACGTCTCTCGTAGTTCCGTCGAATGCTCTGACCACATTCTGGTAGCTTTTCATTCGAGCAACTTCTATAGGCAACCTTTGCAAAGTCGCCATAGGTAATACATTCAACGCTGAACCATTATCAATTAATACTCCCGGCACAACATGACCCTTACAGTGAGTCGTAATATTTAGAGCTTTGATAGACCCCATTCCACCATCCGAGATCTCATCATCGGTAAACGTTATATAATTATCTGCAGTGATATGATTAACAATCCGATCCAGCTTGTTCACTGATATATCATTCGGAACGAACGTCTGGTTTAACACCTTCAATAAAGCATTACGGTGTCCCTCGGAACTTAATAACATATCAAGAATGGAGATTCTAGCAGGTTGTCTCTTCAACTGCTCAAAAACATTGTACTCGTTGTGTTTCAAGAACCTCAGGAATTCATGTGCTTGCTCCTCGGTAACAAGCTCGTTTACCTTTGGAACTGGATCCTCAAAAATTTTCTTCTTCTCGACATTCTTTGCTTTCTCTTTTTCTTTGTCTTGAGCTGGTGAATAACATCTTCCACTTCTCGTGAAATGTCCTACCTCATTCATTGGTTCCTCTGTCTCAACTTTGTTTTTGGCCTCGGGCTTCTCTGGCTGTACCCCCTCGGCGGGTTTTGAATTACTTGGCCCAGCCACACTTGCAGTGTAATTCCATGGAACCCTATGTGTATCTTTGAACGAAAATGGTGCTGGAGGAGTAATTACTATCAGAGGGGTAGCTACTGGTTTCACTTCCCCAGTTGAACTATTACCCTTTGGTCGAGCTGAAATGACCAACGGCCTGTCCACGCTATATTTTGGCACGGTTCTTTCAGACGTGCACACATCCATCATTCTTTGCTCTCCCATCTTCGCAAAGAATTCCACTTATTTATTATCCATCATTCCCTGTAGCAAACTTTTGAACTCAACACAATGCTGAATCTCATGTCCTTGTTCCTGGTGATACTCGCAGTATAAACCCGTCTCAACTGGTTCTTTCATCATCATTCCTTGGCATATGAACTCATTATCGAACAACTGTTTGAAAACCCACTTTAACGGTGATCTGATCTCTGATACACTCGTCTTTATCTGCTTCATTTAATCTTCCTCAATCACATTCACACCTCGACCACCATGATTTGGCAACGGGTTTGTAGATATATTGGGTTCGTCAAATTTCAAAACTCCAGTATTGATTAGGTTCTGAACTATTCTTTGAATGCAGTGCAATTCTCAATGCTATGCCCCTGAACCTTAGCATGATATTCGCACTGAGCCTTCTGATCATACCAATGTGGATATGGAGGTTGAAGTGGTATAATGAAATACGGACGTATCATATCCACATCATGCAGTTGAGTGTACAACTTGGCATATGTCATCGGAATAAGCGTAAAACTTGGCCTTTCCCGTTTTGAGTCCTTCTTGTTTGAACTCTGCGAGCTACTTGCTCCTCCCCCAGGTTTAGAAATTGTCACATTTCTCGGCGCCTCGTATACAACGACGTTATTCACTTCATTGTATTTCTTTTTGAAATTTCTCTTAGAACTGTCAGATCCTTCTATTCTCCCACTCTTGATGGCTGCTTCCACAAGCTCTCCTGTAGCGACAATCTGAGAAAAGCTTTGCATCGAAGTATTAGTAAGCAAACGGTCATACATCAAGCCCTTCAATGTTTCCACAAACATATGGGTCATTTCCTTCTCAATCAATGGAGGTTGTACTTGGGAAGCCAAATCCCTCCATCTGTGAGCGTATTGTCGGAATGTTTCATTCGATCTTTGTCCCATCTGCTGCAACATAATTCTAGTAGGTCCCATCTCTGATATATGCTTGTAGTTTTCCATAAAAGCGCGATGTAAGTCCTTCCACGTCTTTATGTTTTCCCGACTCAATTGCGTGTACCATCAAATCGTAGAGCCTGTCAAACTATCCTGAAAATAGTGAATCAGTAGCTTCTAATCCTTATTAAAAGCGGCCATCTTCCGGCAGTACATTGTCATATGAGCATTTGGACATGTCGTTCCATCATACTTCTCAAAATCAGGCATTTTAAATTTTGGCGCTAAAACCAAATCAGATACCAACCCCAAATCAAACGCGTCGGTGCTTTTATCAGTTGTCCCCTGAATCTCTTGTATCTTTGCCTCCAGTACTTTGAAATGATCAGCATACTTTTTCTCCATGTCCTGATGCACCTTGTCCACCTCATTCATAAAATTGATATCCGGGACTTCTTCAACATTTGGAGTAGTAAAATCAGCAACTTCCACTGGGTGACTTGTAGATGCCCCTGCCAAATTGAATTGCACTTTTGTTGGTACTGACTGTACCTCAGGTTGCCCCCTTATGTGAGATGTAGTATCCGTCTGACCCTCGATCTCATTCGATCCTCCTACTGGTGCTTTGCCTTTCTCAGACTGCTTTCCCAACAAAGCTGTCAATTGATTGATAATATTTACCTGAGCTTCGGCAATACTATCCTTCATACTATTTTCGATTCCATCTATTCGATTCTGGAACACTACACGATCTTCCTCCAATTTTTTTAATCTTTCTTCCATTGCTGACATTTTAGTATGCGACCGTGTTGAATATGAATGCGGTATGATTGCAATTTAATAGTTCGCTGCCATAGAACCTTTTTATTAAAATTTATTTTATAATTAATAATGCATATGAGATGTATGAATGCATGAATGCATGTATGCAATAAGGTATTGAATTCCAAAAACATCATCTTAAAAACATCCGTTTGTCCAAAAGGTTCATTACAAATTAAAGATAATCTACAGAAAACTGCTAGCCCTAATCCCCAAATTAGTCAACTCATGCAGCAGGCGTACGATGACTTGTCCATGCTCTTGCTCAATGTTCGCCTGCTTCAGAAGAGTTGTAGCTTCCTTTGACAATATCTGTACATAGGAGGCGATGCTTCTGACCTGCCCCTTGAAGTTGACTAATTCATTGTTCTGACTTTGAACGGTGCGCGGTGCTGCCTCGTATTTCCATACTCCTCCAGTATCCTGGCATAAAGCTCCTTCGAAGCTGACTAGCTTCTCATACAATTCTTGCACTTTGTTCTCAAGCGAGACAATCTTCTGTTGTAGACCCTCCTTTTCTTTTTCCATCTGAACCATGTCCTCATTGTGATACTTGGTAACCAGTTCCTCTAACTATGCCACCTCGTTTGTCAGCTCAAAGTTCTTTGCCTGCTCTTTCTCTAATTTCTTCTTTGCCTTGTAATTTGCTTCTCTTCCCTCTCGAATCTTCCGTTCATAGAGCTTCCTATAGTCTTCTTTCTCTTTTGTCATCCTGTCTAAGCGATCAGACAAATCCTCAATCATCTTGCTCCCACTTTCTTTCTGAAACTTCTTCCTATGCCCCTCATGTATCTCGCTTGCTTCTTTCAGATCCTGACTTAGCTTCTCATTCTGGAGCATCAACTCTTTCTCTTTTCTCTCTTATGTCATCACTTGATACTTCGTCATGTTCAAATCTTAGGTATGTCATAAATATTCTTCTCGTGCCTTTGCAAATCCAGCTCCCGATCTTGCTTTAATTTTTCTAACGCTGATGGCGCTTCCTGGGCTGCTCTGTTCGACGATGATCCACCACTCCTCGGTATCTCTTGGAAAATTCTATCGTTCACTCTTTGCACCCTCCATTCATCGTATCTGACCATAACTTCTGACTCTCGGTAAGGCTGAACTCTTCTGGGTGCATCCCATGCCTTCGCAATTTGAGCTATTCTTGATCTGTAACCCTCGGTTTGGTGCGTGTACTCGAAGCTTGCCATGCCTGTTGTAGCCGGTATGAACTGTCTAGACCCGAATTGCCTTGAAACTAGAAGCAGACAATAAGCTGTTCCACCCCATATTCCTGCCAAAGGAATCCAATCCCTATCTCCACATCGGTACAGAAAAGTAGTTCCTCTGTTCAACCAGCAAGCTTTCCAAACGACGTCTGTATCTGTCAAGTTCCGAAAGAAATCTCTCCATTGGGTCTCAGTTTTCTTCTCCGAAACACAATCCTTCAAATGCTCTTCAATAGGCGAATAGGTAGTCTTGTACCTTAGTGCGCTATATGGCGTGCTCCAACGATGACCTCTAAACCATACTTCTAGCAGCTGTGCGCAACCCCAAAACCTTCCTTCACCGGCCTTCTTGCATGCAGTCAATGATCTATAAGTTTCAGCTAAGATGGAAGGAACTGGATTCACCCCCTTAAACTGTCTTTCGAATAAACCAACAACAGACGGGTCTATGTGCTCAGGGGTTCTCGGAAACAGCACTAACCTGTAAATGCAAAGGGCATAAATCCTTCTTACCTTGGTGGGCTCTTCTCTACTAGCAGTTATCAAATCCTTTAAAACTTTCCAACTTACTCTCTATTTATCTTCACTCATGTCGGTACCATCGTGACCCATTATCTTCTGATCCCAAAATTCCTTTGCCTTCCCAGTGATCTGCATCAGCTTCTTCTTGAAACCCGAAGTATTATTGGGCTTGATGTATATCTTATCGCTCTTAATTGCTGGACAATTGATCAATACTTCGTACTTCTCTAGCGTAGGCGTCATGTCGACCTTCCCGAAAGTGAAGCAGTTGTATGATGGATTCCAAAACTGCGTCATAGCTCTAATTAACTGTCTATCGATCAGAACTTTCACTAACAGTGCAATATCTCCAAATTCCTTCCTAAATTGCTCCTTCATATCATTGGTCCACTGATCCCATATTTCCTGGAGTTCGGGAAGACACGGGCTTTGATTTGTGTTGATCTTTACGTACCCTCTCATTGCTGACACGCTTCCCGAAGGTAAACTATCCCCTTTCTCATGCTGGACTGCTTTCGACCACGTCCAGACTTCTGTATTATCTTCTCCTATAATGATCCCTTCTGACATTTTTGGACACTTCTAACTTTACTGTTTCCCGAATCAATACCGATGCAAATGATATGACAAATAATAAAAAAACAAAGGTATATAAAAGAATCAAAACAAAACAAAAATTGTGTTAGTATGGTGAAACTATAATCTGAACAAGAATAAATTAACTTGTGAAAAATGACCAGAGAACAATTTAAGTCGCATAAAAAATAACCAGAGAGCATATATGTTGTTCAAAAATAACCAGAGAGCAGGGTAAACAAAGAGACTCTAATTTGGCGGCAGTTCGGCAGCATACCGCCTTATCTTATGGTCTTTTTCTGGCTCTAATAGGGGTAGGTTTCTACTCTATACATGTGGGTTTTGTTCTAGACACTGGGTTCCCGAACTGTCGTTACCGTCTACTACGACGATAAGACATCGATTCGATAGTATAGGTCCCTTACAACAGAGGTGAAGACCTCACAACGCGTAAGGTTAGTATACCGGAAGTAGATAAAAATCCGAAACTCGGAGCTGGAGAGCATCACGTCGGATAATATCTAATTCTCACTCAAGGGTAAAAGCCCGGGTCGAGAGCTTATGCATGAATGACAGATATATCACACAAATGAAAATACTACCCTTATTCGAACGATATTTATTTGACAATAATGAATTAAATTAATATTTATATTCAAAATACCGAAATGCCACGTGTAATTTAAAAATTAGGCCTGACTCTTAAAAATTTGTCCCCAGCGGAGTCGCCAAGATGTCGCGACCATTTTAAAACCGAAATGTGTGAAAAATAGCCTAGCGAGTGAATTTGAAAAATCGAGTTTTTTTACCACTTTTAATTGTTAATTATGAAAATCGGGGTTTTATTTGAAAACATGTATTATTTTAATTTTAGAATAACTTCGAGTCGCCACCGGCCACTTTGGTAGGCCAGACGCCATAAAACAAACCAGAGATTCTTTTTAAAACATTTTGGGTTCGGGAGTCGGTTACGTGTAAGGACGACCCTTAAAAACGCCCAAGATTGGTACCTTATTCATACACGTGGCATTTTGAAAAATAATATTAATTTGATCCGTTATTGTCAAATAAATATCGCTCGAATAAGAATATCCTTTTGGATAAGAAAATATATTTCTTTCAAATACGAATTTGAATAAGACGTCCTCTAAATAGAAAACCTTAACTCGTATTTGGAGAAATATAAGTTCTGCTCCAAAAGGTTTTAAATGCATGACCGGTTATTATCTTGTTCATTTTAAGTTCTAACCTACGAGGCTCCATTAATTTAATATTTAAACCCTATTAAATTATTAATTTCATCAAGTGTATTATGATAACATCCGAATGTTCGGACACTACCACCTCGACACCTAACAAAATTAATAATACTATTAACGTTTCTAACATTTACTTAATTTTATTTAATTCTAAACCTAAATTACTGAGTCAATTTCTAGGTTTCAATGGCATATCAATACGATACCAAGGTACACTCTTTAGGTCAACGTCATGGTACATCAAAACACCGACCGTTTATTGTATCCGAGATATATGATTAAAATGTCATTGTTACTACAATTATCTCCCTAATTAAATTAATTATTAGAGTGACTAACCTAAAAGGCACTAATTAATTAACTATGTGAAAATTAAGTGTCACCCTAAACAAGTATGCTATATGCTTTTAAAATCGTAAAAAAAATAAATAAATAAAAAAAGGATGACAAAAGAGCTAAGTTACTTTCATTAGAAACATAGGAGTTCGGATTACAACATCAGGAATTGAAATTGAAACAAAGGGAATTACAAAGTTTAAATGAAGCAAGGATTAAATTGACAAGCATCCGATTTTAGGAGTCAAATTAGGTTTAATTTGATTAAATTAAATTAATTCTAAACTTAGAAATCTAACCAAATTCAATTAAGAACCTAATTAAATTATTTCTAAGCTCAAAGATTAAATTAATTTTAATTAAATTAAAGTCTACATTGATGGAAATTTGGATTTAAGGTTTAATTTGGGTCTAATTAGGGACTAAATTGAGTGAATTTAGAAGTTTTCGGCCTTATTTAGAGAAAATGGGACTAAAATGAATTATAATTCGAAGTTCAGGGGACCACATGAATAACTTCCCCATTCTACTCTAGGACGCGCGGATCTCGGGTCAACCCGGATCAAAACGTGCGGACTTCCTACACTAAACGACGTAGTTTTGCCCGTGAATTACCCCTTTGACTTGAGTTAACTCGGTCATAACAATCCCTCTCTTAACTCGGCTGACTCACCCTCTCATGAAATTCTCTCAACCTAACACTCTATACCCAGAAAAAGCCTCTAATTCGGATCAAAACCTAACACTTTGGATGATGTTCATCAGTGTTCTTCATGAACACGAAGAACACGATGAACACAGTCACCCAACCGCCGTACCAAACACCGTCCGATCCAAAACACCACCACCGACCACCGTACCGGTGAGTTTTCCGGCCACTACCTTTCGACCGATTTTACTCTGGCGACAATTTCCAGTACCGACGAACTCGCCGAAAACATTAAAAATCCTTAAAACACCTCGTAAAACACATCAAAACTCATTCCTAACCACTCAATCTCATCCAAATAAGACTTAATTCTACCCGGATTCATGAGATTTGAACTCTTTCCCCGAAATCTATCTTAAACCTACCCGAATCAAAATCAAACTATTATATTCGACTTCAACCAAAACTTAAATACCACCAACAACCAATAAACTCAAGTAAATATCTTGGTCCTCATTTTGATCCGAAATTACGATGCATACTCTAAAATTTGATCCAAAGCAGTAGTCAATAATGAGAAAGATCAAAGAGATTTACCTCTCAGAATGCTTCTAACCTTCCAGTGACTTTCCGGTGATCTTTCGGTGTGGTCTTTGCTTTTAATCGGATCTCCAGTGATCTCCAGTGAGTTCTTCAATTCTCCGTAATCTCCCTGTCTCCCCCTTTTCACCGTTCAGTTTTTCTTTTCAAGGAACCAAACCCACACTCCTATCACCACAAGTAACTCAACCCACTCAAACTTCCCCCTACTCTCCTAGCTAACCTCCACATTATCTCCAATAACCGAGTTCCCTTATCCACTTTATCTCCAATAACCGAGTTCCCTTATCCACTTTTCATTTTTTATTTTATTTTATCTATTATTCATTTTATTTATTTTTATTTTTATGTATTTATTTTTATTATATTTACTTAGGCCTCTCGGACGAAATTCATGTATTACAACAATAATGTTACTGGTGAATAGATTTGTAAGTTGAACAAATCGCTTTATGGATTAAAACAATCTCCGAGGCAGTGGTACAAGCGATTTGATAGTTTTATGATGAGACAGAGGTACACAAGAAGCAAATACGACCATTGTGTGTATTTGCTAAAGCTAGAAGGTGTGTCTTTTATTTATCTTCTCTTGTATGTTGATGATATGTTGATCGCTTCAAAGAGTCAACAAGAGATTGACAAATTGAAGGCTCAGTTGAATCAAGAGTTTGAGATGAAAGATCTTGGTGAGGTCAAGAAGATTCTCGGCATGAAGATAAGTAGAGATAGACAGAGAGGCAGTCTTTGTTTAACTTAGAAGTAATATTTGAAAAAGGTATTACAATGTTTTGGTATGAATGACAGTACAAAACATGTATGTACCCCACTTGCTTCTCATTTGAAACTTTGTTCATAGTTATCTCCTAAAACTGATGAAGAGCGAGAATATATGACAAATGTTCCATATGCTAATGTAGTAAGGAGCTTGATGCATGCGATGGTGTGTATGCGGCCTGATATTTCACAAGCAATTAAAGTTGTGTGCAGGTATATGCATGATCTTGGAAAAGGACATTGGCAAGCTGTGAAATGGATTATACGGTATCTCTAACAAACCGTATATGTTGGTTTAGTATTTGAGCAGGATGAAACACTTGGTCAAGTTGTGGTTGGATATGTTGATTTCAAATATGATGGTGATTTGGATAAGCGTCGATCAACTACTGGATATTTGTTTACTCTAGCAAAAGAGCCAATGAGTTAGAGGTCTACTTTACAATCTACGATGGTTGTCTACTACAAAGGCAGAGTATATGGTGGTTTTAGAGGCTATTAAAGAAGCGATTTGACTTAACGGATTATTGGAAGACTTGAGAGTTGTTCAAAGTCACATTAGTCATTATTTGTGACAGTGAGAATGTTATTCATTTGGCAAAAAATCAAGTCTACCATTCAAGAACCAAGCATATCGACGTGAGGTATCACTTTGTGCGGGAGATCTTTGAAGAAAGAAAGATTCTACTTCAGAAAATCGTGACTATAATACCCTAAAATTATTCCTAATTTTAAAACCTTAATTTTGAAATTTCTAATTAAAAACCCTACTTTTCATATTCCCAAGTTTTAAAACCCTAATTTTTTGAGGTTTTTAAATTGATTTTTTAAATTCAATAGAAATTTTTTTGAATAAGATTATAAATTTTTAAAAGTTTAAGGTGTGAGTTTAAATTTTAAAAGTTAAAGTAAAGTTTTAAAAATTCTAAAGAGATCAATGTCTTAAAAGGTAATTTACCCTTTCTAATTATTCCTTTTTTTGACGTGAATTGTTTTTAGTTTTTTTATTATTTAAATAAAATTATTATTTTATTTATTATTATATATATTTTTTTGAAGTTTGAGAACTCTTGGATATCCAGCTTGTTTTTAAATTAAAGTATAATTTTTAAAATATATTGCATATATTTGTTGTTTATTATATTTGTTTCTTTACATTCACATATATAATTTTATATTTAATTAAAAATAATAATTAAATTATTATATAATAAATTAAAATTATGAATTAAATTAAATTATATATGTAAATGTAAAGGAACAAATATCATAAACAACAAATATATAGAAAGTATTAGCATTTTTATATTAAATGGATGTGTTTGGCCTAGTGGTTAAACCACATGTTTTCCATGCGTGCAACCCAAATTTGAGTCCCCAAAAAAACATGTCTTCTTGAGTTTATTTTTCATCTCCAATCAGGTGGTATAAATTAAAAATATATAAATAATATCATCCAATAAACGTGTCATCATTTAATTAAATAATTATATTATTTTATTATAATAAAATTAGGACTAAATTAAAAAATATATATGAATGATAGGGAGTAAATATGTAATTATTCCATTTTATTTTTAATTACACATCATTAGTCCATTAAATATTAACAGTTTGTGGCTATATTGATACCATTTTAATAGTTAACCGGTAAATTTAACGCTTTTTAAAATATTGTGGTCATTTCAATACCAACTCCATAGTATAATGACTATCTGTGTAATTTACTCTAAAATATATACCTTTTATCTTTTCAGAAGCATTTTTGTCTGCAATATCATACAATAAATCTTATATCAAAAAATTTTCTAAAGTAATGTTAAATTGACCTATAATCAATTTAAAAAACACATGAATTAATGCATGTAACAATCGTTTTCTAATTCAATTAGTTCAACCAACCAGTTCGGTCCCTTTTCGTTTAACACTTAAAAAAGATTAAAACTAAAGTAATAAACATATTTCAACTCAATTCACTAGGTTACTAATCTTTGTTCTCTCATGTTGTTTTAGGTTATAAACAGTAACAAGCTAAAATTTGAGGTTTGGATGCAAAATATAAATATTTGAAAGTAGGTGATAGAAAATTCATAAATATGTTATACTTTTTTAAAAAATAAATAAAAATAAAAAAATTCTTCGGGTGAAGACAATTGCTCCTCTCTTCTGTCTTTTGTTTCTGTCCCTGGTTATGAATTTTAGACTCACTAAGAACCTTTTTCATCTCCTAAGAACTAACTAAGAACTAAAGGACTACAGGATCTTCTTCCTTTCAAAAAATGTCTTTAAATGCCAAATCTGCAAAGCAGCCACTAATAAGCACACAACAATGGAGCAGAAACCAAGTGTTTCCATTTTTGAATTTGTTTCCCTATTAAGATGTTGCATTTCTTCTTCCCTGAAGTTAAAAATAAAATTAGAGAATTAAAAATTAATATTATTACATGAACTAAGTCAGAAACTGACACCGTAAAATGGTCTGTAATAACAAAACTTATTATTTCTTACCTCTCACGAAGATAAAACATCTCTTCATGAATGTACAAGACTGTGTCATACAATTTCTTCAATTCGAGCTCCATTGTCTGAAAAAAAATGTTAATCTAAATATTCGTGTCCAATACATATTCGAATACATAAACGTTAATAACATAGTTCATTACATGTCTTGCTACACGTTATCGAAACAACGATCGCAACAGAATTCGAAGCTAAACAATGTATATGCTACTTCTAATCTTCATTTTTCTTGGCGTACTTGTATGCAAAACTCGTATTTGATGCGTATACTTTTGTAAGGTCTGAATTCCTTTCATCGAGTTCCATTATCGAATGGAACTCGCGATCGGAATAATTTCGTATGATCACAACAGAAGTCAAAGCTAAACAATATATATGCTACTTCTACTCTTCATTCCTCTTGGAGTACTTATGTGCAATACTCGTGTTTGACACATTATTTATTAAGGTCTATAATTCCATTCGACGAGTTCTATTTGATCTATTATCGAGTGGAACTCGCAATCGGAACAACTTCGTATGATCACAACAGAAGTCATAGCTAAACAACGTATACGCTACTTCTAGTCTTCATTCCTCTTGGAGTACTTATATGCGAAACTCGTGTTTGACACATATTATTTAGTAAGGTCTATAATTCTATTCGATAAGTTCCATTTGATCTATTATCGAATGGAACTCGCGATCGGAACAATTTTATATGATCACAACAGAAGTCGAATCTAAACAATGTATACACTATTTCTACTCTTCATTTCTCTTCTAGTACTTATATGCATAACTCGTGTTTGACTCATATTCTTTTATAAGGTCTGAAATTTCCTTCGTCGAGTTCTATTACCAAATAGAACACGCGATCGGAACAATTTCGTATGATCATCATAGAAGTCAAAGCTAGACAATGTCTATGCTACTATTTCTCTTCATTTCTCTTGGAGTACCTATGCACAAAACTCGTATTTGACACATATTTGAATGCGAGTATGCGAATATGAATTACGATCTTCCTTTAAATGCATGAAATGAAAAAAAAAACGAGTTTAAAAAACGATAGTAGAAGGGTTATGGTAAATGAACTTACATCAACCTGCCCTTTCTTGGCAACCGTGGACCAATCTTTAGCAGCAATACCAGTTCTCCAAACAAAATCAATGGTGATCCTTTCCGGAGGTTGGTGATTAATTGCCAGAAAACAAGCAGTGTAAGCACCATTCTCGGCCGCAGTGAACGAAAAGTTACCGGAATCCGTATTGTCTCCGATGTGATAAATGTGGCTATAAGGTGAACTCACCTACAAAACAATTTTTTTCACACAAATCTTCCAAATTCCTAGGTTAGAGGTGAGAGCTAATTCTAACTATGTTGCTCGGACTTTTTATTTTTGTTAAAAGTATATTTCGGATACGAAGATATAATCTTTCTCAGAATCTTAAATCTACATGGTACAAACATATTCGTATACGACACTCATATTTTGCATTTACACATGGATATGGGAATTTGATCAAACACTTGAGGAACACATCTGTAGCCTAATATTCTCACCCGAATCCGAGTAACATAGAACTCGAAAGCATAATTTTGTAATTTTCCCACTTTTATGTTAACCCTTCATCCCCATTTTTGTATTAATTTCTTAAAAACAAATGGAAAATGAACACTAGGGGAAATTTGAGTGATTGAATCAAGCATCTAAGCAAAGAATAATTTCAAACTTGTACCATAGATTCAGACAACTGCAAGTATCATACCTTAAACTTTCCAAACCAAATTCAATCTCCAAACATTAAAAACAAATCAATAAATTGTTTGGGGACATACCTTGACAGTAAGTTTATGAGAATCAGGCAAAGGGTACGCTTGATTGTGATTGACAATGTAGTATTTTCCTACACTCATTGCGTTTGTCATGATATCTTCTGAAACATATTTGTTTTGGCCTGAATCCAGCTCAAATCTCATTGATTCCCCAAACTTTGTTTCCAACACTAATCCTAGGATTATGAGAAGGAAACCCAGGTTTTGTGTAGACATTCTTGTCTCAAACAAATCCCAGAGTTGTTTTTTTTTTTTTTTTCTCTAATTGGATTGAGATCTGTTTCTTCTAATGCTGGCATGTCAACAAATGATAGGCATTGTGTTACTAATAATATTGATAATTGGTTAGAATTATATTTTAAACCATAACTCTAAGTTTTTACGTCATAAACCCTAAATCCTATCCCTTAGAAAATAAATTATACCCCTAATTCCTTAAACTTTGACCACAATCCTTGACCTTAAACACTAAACACTAAACCCTATCCATTAGTTTAAAATGGAAGCACCAATAAACACGATTAGAAAATAGACGATCTGTAGTCGGATGCTGCTTTTATAATTGTTTTCCCTTGTGCAAAGTTTTTATTTCCAGAAATATATTTGAGTGTGATTATTTATTTTTTATATTGTTTAGTATATTCGGGCTAAATTCTTTTAGTATTTACGAACATATTTATTTAATATTTACAAATATGTTCATTTATATATTCGTAAATATAAGCAATCATATATAAATAAGTTAACAATACTTATTTACATGTTAACTTATTTATAATGATGTAAATAAATTATCAGTATAAACATTAATGAATCGAAAAATAATAATATATATAATTTGTCTACATTTATTATATTATATATGATGGATTCACCACAGTGAGATGTATATATATATATATATATATATATATATATATATATATAATTTGAAGTTTATTTAAAAAGTTATCTTTTGTTACATGTTACATAGATTAACAGATATAACATCTCTATGGTTAAAGATTAGCTGCAATTAACTCTTTATTAATTTTAATTAGATAGTATTAGGCGATTGGGTTAATTTATTAGAGAATAGGTTATATAAATTAGGAGTGTTCAAAATCAGCAAAATGATCTAACAAATTTAATATCAATACTATATTATTATTATTATTATTATTATTATTATTATTATTATATTTTAATATTTTTTTCATTTTTTTGTTTTATAAGTTTATTGGGAGTGTTGGGTTGATTTTGATCACCCCTAATATAAACCATGAGATTATAGATAAAACATAAATATTTGAAAGTGATGATAAATTTATAAATAAATAAATTTTTAAAAATATTAAATAGGGGATAAAGCCGATAAAAATCTTCAGGGGTTGAGGTCCCTCCCATCCCTATATAGTTTTGTCACTACCACGCTTGTAAGGGAATTTAGGTGAATAATAGAGTTGAGAAAACTTTTAGTGAATAGATATGTTTAGAAAATATTTAGGAGAATAGACTAAAATAAATAATTTTCCTCGAAAATCATTATTCTTCCGTTAGCATTGAGAATCTTTTCCAGATCTTAATCGCCTTACTTCTTTAAAAAAAAAAAAAGGGAATGAAGAGATGCAGCCATGAATTTTTAAGATTAAAGATTGAAGAAATGCAGTAAAGAAAAGAAGTAAACTGCATAAATGGTAACCAAACTTTTAGATTAGATTCATTTTGATCATTAAACTTTTAAAATATTCGATATGGTCACTAAACTTTTTTAATTTAATAACTTTTGAATTGTTCATATTTTGGTCACTATCAAATGACATGATTATACAAATTGAAAAATTCGATCAATCTTTAAAAAATTCGAGAAATATTTTTTATTTTCTTATTAAATTTATCATATTATCATATTTTATATTTTAATATATGATTTATTTTTTATTACTATGTGTACTATTTTTTAAGTTAAGATTGATCGAATTTTTAAACATTGATCTAAATTAATTTTTAATTTGTATAATCATGTCATTTGATAGTGACCAAAATATGAATAACTCAAAAGTTAAGTTATTAAATTAAAAAATTTTAGTGACCAAAATAGGAGTAAGAAGCAAGTTGAGTGATTATTATTGTAATTTGCCCTTTTTATCAAGGAAGAATCAATTTTAACAAAAAATTTAACAGTAGGGACTATATCGAATGCGAATTAAAAGTCGGGTGACCTTATCGAATGTGAACTAAAAATTGAGTGACTTTATCGAATATTTTAAAAATTCGGTGATCAAAATAAATCTAACCTAAAAGTTCAATGACTATTTATGTAGGTTACCCTAAATAAAAGACATGGTAAAGGTTAGAAATTAGATGTAATTAATTGTTAGGATAAAATACTTAAATGGTAAATGAATTTTGTTTAAAAATATAAAATAATAATTAAATTTTATTATAAAAACATACATTTGATGGGGGTAACGATATAAATACAAAAATTTGAACAACATATTTAATTCTCTAAATTTACACATTCTTTTATACCACTTATATTTTTAATTTAAAATAGTTATTATTTTTTTAATCTAATCAAACAATAACACATATCACACTTGAACATAAAAAATAATGTGTGTGTTTGAACCTAGATATTATAGATTGAAAAGAACATACCTCACCGCTAGTGGTGAGGCAGATTCCTTTCACCTTACAATAACCGAGTTCAAACCCACCACTATTTTCTATTAGAATAAAATTGATTAAATATATAAATTTAAATGATTAAATATGTTATCATACATATTTTAGTATCAAATGACCGTTTTGTAAAAGAAAATATATAATTTAATTGATATTTTGTAACTTTTTAATGTACGGTTATCGTTTTATATGTTTAGACAAATTTTCGTTACTATTTTAATACTTTGTCCTAATTATTAATATAATAAGTTAGTAGTGGATAATTATTTTAAGATAAATCTATTAATTTTATTAAACGAGGATATATCCGAAAATTCAATGAAAGTTGACATCTTAGTAAATAAAACACCTAAATCTAGATATATACCTAGTAAATAAAACTAGCATCATAAGATCATAAGAAGACCATTCAAGGAAAAGGTAAAAACCTAATCCAAAGACTCGAAATAAAAGAAAGATACAAACATCACCAAAATTCACGATGATAGGTAAAATCATCAACAAACTACATAAAAATGCATAGAATAATGACGGTGCGTTGACAACAAAGATATTACCACTATTCAATCGCGAAAAAGAACGATAAATGTAATCACATATCCAAATCTTATTTGAGTGTCTAAAATAGGGAAATCAACAATATAAAGGAAGGAGCATCATCTTGATCAATCGTGTGGTCGTCGTATCAACCCTAATAAAAAACTAAAAGAAAAAGAAAAAATCGAGTCAAAAGACAGAGAAAACATAAAATATAATCGTGCCACAAGAACAGAATATTTTATTAAAAATAAAATAAATAAAATAGTAGATCTAACTGTCCACAACTAATATTAAAATCAGTGTTGCCGTTGGAAAAAGCTTCAGACACAGAGAGAGAGAGAGAGGAGAACAGCGCTAGGTTTAGAAAAAATCAAAGCAATACAAAATAGTATTGGACAATTAAATTGTTATATTCTATAAGAGACTGAGTCATATAATTTTTCTCAATATATTGAATCATTAACTCTTTTTTATATTATATTTTATTTTAATAGGAAATAGAATTACATTCTATGTTTTTTGTAAATAACCCTAGTTGTTTATATTTTTCTTTTTTTCTTCTCCGTTCAACGTTATTCACCATCTAAGGCCACCATACTTGAGTTTTCATAGAGGTTGATGAAAATAGAAACAAAAATTATATAATTAAAATATTTTGGATAGGCTTCCCGGATAATACTCCGAGGATCAACACATTCAATACATGTCTTTTGTTGTAATATTTTGATACTATATATTTTATTATATTATTTTATACGGTTTTATGATGTATTTATATTTTAATATGGTATACTGGTTAACTTAATTTACCTATTTATATATTATAAATATTCCTTTATTTCAACCTTAAATTTTAAATATTTTTATGAAAAGTTTTTTATAAAAAAAAAGTATGATCTCTTGAAATTGAAATTACATATAAATCAACTAAGGATTATAAAAGATCTATCACAAAGATAAACGATAACGTTCCACGAGATGCAGAAAATATTTAGGGTAAACTACACAGATAGTCATCATATTATGGGGTTAGTATCGATCTGGCCACAATGCTTTAAAAAGAATTAGATACACCAACTAACTATTGATTTGGCATTAAAATAACCATCTGCCGTTAAAGGAGTAACGGACTGATAACGTGACAGTTAAATACAAAATGTAATAATTACACATTTAATCCTTGTTATTCATATATTTTTATAATTTAGTCATAATTTTATTATAATAAAATAATATAATTAAAGAAAAAAATAGAAAAATTAAGACTTTGAATTCTTGGGGATTCAAACCTAGGCAAATGGGAAGGTAATCCTATGACTCAACCATTAGACCAAGTGCTAATATAGGTTATGAAGTACCAGTATTAGTATATATGTAAGTAAAGTTTATATTTATTTTTCACATTAACATGTATAATATAATATTTATTTAATTAAATTATTAAATAATAAAATTTTAATTAAAATTCCCTAAAACTAACCTTAAACCTAAACCTTACTTTAAGTCATAAACCTTAAACTCTAAACCCTAAACCTAAACCTAAATTAATTATTACTTATTTAAATAAACCCAAACTTTAAATCTTAAACCCTAAACCCTAAACTCTAAACCCTAAACCTTAAATCTTAAACTTAAGTGTTTAGTGTTTAGGATTTAAAGTTTGGGTCTAGGGTCTAGGGTTTAGGATTTAAAGTTTGGGTTTATTTAAATAATAATAAAAATTAATTTAGGGTTTAGGGTTATGATTTGGTTTAGATATTTTTTATTAAAAGTTTATTATTTAAAATTTTAATTTATTATTTAATAATTTGATTAATATATTTAATTAAAATAAAATAAATAAATATTACATTATATATGTTAATGTGAAAAATAAATGTAAACTATACCTAAATATATATTAATACTGGTACTTTATAACCTAAATTAGCATTTGGTCTAATGGTTGAGTCATGAGATTACCTTCTTATTTGCCTAGGTTCAAATCCTCTAAAATGCAAAGTTTTATTTTTTCTATTTTCTTCTTTAATTAAATATATATATAAATAAAGTGGTAACACGTGTCATCACTTAATTAAATAATTATATTATTTTATTATACTAAAATTATGACTAAATTATAAAAATGTATGAATAACAGAGACTAAATGTGTAATTATTCCAATTTATATTTAACTGTCACGTCATCGGTCCGTTACTGCCTTAACGGAAGATGGCTATTTTAATACCAAATCAATAGTTTGTCGGTATATTTGATTCTTTTTAAAGCATTGTGGCCAGATCGATACTAACCCAATAGTATGGTGACTATAATGATGTGAGCACATCAATGCAAGCACAATATGATCCGGAGGTCTTGCCACAAGGACCTATTACTCGTTCTAAGGCAAAGAAATTCAGGGAAGTACTTTTTCTTACTTGTGTTTCAATTCCAGATTCATTCGATAATGTTTGTGCCTTAGAACATAGGCTTTATAATGTATTGCATGCTGATATGTGACATATTAGACTATAAACATATGCTATTAAGTATGTTTTAAGGTTTGGTTTGATAGTGTTTATTATGTTTCTAACTTATTTATACGTTCTTGTGTGTTTTTGAATAAGTTTACAAGTGTTTCAACCTTGTGTTTTACGAATGGATCCTTGTGTTGTTTTCCAGTATAGGTAAACAGAGGTGTACTAGTGAGTTACGAAATAGATTCTTGTATTGTTTTCCAGTATAGGTAAACAGAGGTGTACCAGTGAGTTACGAAATGGATTTTTGTACTATTTTCCAGTATAGGTAAACAGAGATGTACCAGTGAGTTACGAAATGGATTCTTGTACTGTTTTCTAACATAGGTAAACAGAGGTGTACCAGTGTAAGAGCAGGCCAAACACAACCCTCTTTTAGAATGATGGCCGGCAACAAAGGATAAGGATGAGGGGTTTCTCATTCAAATTCAAACAATTAACACATGTTTAATGTGTTTTATGAGCCCAAACATGTGGTTGATATGAATGGAGCCTAGATGCAAGTTATTAAGTATTTGAATTTAATTTCAGCCAAGTATTCAAATTCGGCCAACTCCTTTATTCTCCTATATATTCTGAAATTTTCGTAAAGACAAGGATACACACTTTTGAATAAAAATTATATTTGAGAGCTTTCTCTTATTTGGTTCTTTTAAGAACTTTTCTGACATTCAAACTTGTTTTTGATTGTCAAATTCTTGATACTTTGGGTTCCTAGATCTCTATCTAGAGGGTCCAAGTCCTTTTGACGTTAAACAGATTCAATTCGGGTTTGCTCAGTATATTGTGCAGGTTCTTTCGAGTTTAGCGTGTCCAATTCGATCCAGCAACTTTCTGTCCTTTTCTTATCTCTTTCATTTTTCGTTTTATTTTACTTCATTGTTTTCCTATGTAGGTAAACAATGTAAAAATTCTCTTCAAACGCCCAAATTATTATACTTATTTTCTATATAGGTAATCAGTGTAAACACTTGACTGTTTATGTTTTTCTTTTGCAGGAACTTGCTTAGAACATTCCTAAATCCGCAACTTACGAAGAAAATCCGTTTCGACAGGCTACCTCGTATCACTATCTGTGTATCACTATCTGTGTAGTTTATCCAAATATTTATAAACAACTAGTAAAAAATTAAATATAAAAATAAAAATAATAAAATACCATCAGTAGCATCAATCTCTTGCAACCAACAGTAAATTAATATCATCATCGATCAACCAAGAATAAGGAGAAAAAAAAAAGAACGGTATTAAGAAAAAAAAACTTATTAAGCTATATTTTTTCATTACATTGAACATAAATCATTTATCTTTTTATTGTGCCTCATTTGATATCTCATTTTAAATTAGTGGGTTTAAAGTTTAAAATTAAGGTTTGTGGTTAGGGTTTAAAGAATTAGGAGTAAGATGTAATTTTTAGGTATAAAATTTATGACATAAAAAATTAAGGTTAGAGTTTATAATTTAATTTTATAAAAAAATAGTAGAGAACGTAAAATAAGATATAATTAATAAAAGTGTGATAAACTTAACATATGATTAATAATTATGTTATTAGTCCTTTAAATTTTTATTTTTTATAAATTAATTTAATAATGTTCAGCGGTGTTCAATGTTAACGATGTTCAGCGGTGTTCGACGCCCGTAGTAGACTCATCCAGGATATTCTTTTTCTGAAAAAATAATAGGAAAAAAGGTACAGGGATATTCTTGTAATTAGAGCAACAAAATATCATACTTGTATTTTTCTGAAACGCGTGTCGAACTGTTTCCACCTGGATTTGTATTTTTGTCTCACAATAATTTTTTTTATTACAAAGAAAGAAGCAGAATCTAGTTGTTAGAAACAACCTCATTGTTAAATAAGTTCAATTAAATCCTTCGATAGCTTCTCAAAAACGGTTAATATTATTGATCTTTTTTAACATAAGACAGTTAATCAGTTAATTATTTTGTTTGTACAACAGTCAATCTTTTTAATTTTCATCAATCAAAATCGAACTAATAAATCATGAGTATTATTCACAAGGATAAAACCATAAAAACGCTTAAATTAAGAAATTTAATCAATTAATTTTTAAATAAAAAAAATAATTAAATTATTTTATTAAATTTGATTATTAAAATTTATATTTTTATATATTAATGACATATATGATATACTACGGTTTTATCTTGTTATATTTATAGTTTTTTTTATAAATTATATGTATATAATAGTAAAACTTTTAAAGAAATTTTAAAATAAAATAAAAAATATATGAAAATATTATGTGAAAATATTGTAACACTACATACTATATCATGTCTTAAAAATTAGAAGATTTAATGATAAAAATTGATAAAAAAAATAATTGATTTATTTTTTTAGTTTAAAGATTGAATTAATTAAATTTTTTGATTTAAAAACTAGATTGAATGAAAAATAAATTTATAAACTTAATTAGTTTTTAAAAATTCAAGGTTTTCTCATATAATTTATTTACTTCCTAAACTCCTGTCTTTATCATTCAAAGAAATTTTCCTCCATGACAGCCATGAATGAGTCTCTCCTGCTGGATTAATTTCCTTGGCCTATACTAAAAATGGTAGTTAATGAAATAAAACAATCCAAGGAACAAGATGGATTAAAAAAACAAACTTAGATTATAATGTCATTTAATAATAATTATTACATTATTTTATGATTTTTTTATAAATTTTATATTTTTTTAGAATTGTAAAACTTAAAAAAATATATATAAAAATATTATGTAAAAAATATTGTAACACAACGTACTGTATCAACGTGTCATCACTAATTGGATGATTAATTTTATTTTTTAATTTTTTTATTAAATATTTAATATATTTTTCTCCCCAATCAAATGGTGACACATGTCACCACTTAATTAATAAAAATAAAAAAATAAAATAAAATTAGGATAAATTGAGAGTATACTTTAGAACAAATACTACTTTAACCACTGTAGCTGAATAAAAAAAATCATCTCTTTTTTTTCTTTGATTTATGGTGTTTTATGTTGTAGGAAAAAAGGGTAAACTACATAAATGATCCCTTGACTATACCTCAGTTATCTTTTACATCCTTGACTATAAAATGTTATAAATTGGTCCCTTGACTATACCTCAGTTATCTTTTACATCCCCTAACTATAAAATGTTATAAATTGGTCCATTGACTAACTTTTTTGATACAAAGTGATCCTGTATCGTTAAAAATTTGACGGGAAACTGATGTGAACGTTAACATAATGACTTGGATAACTATGTGGCATCCCCAATCTCTATAATCCAAATCAGCATATTTAACATCCACATTAGTTTCCCGTCAAATTTTTAACGGCACAGGACTACTTTGTATCAAAAAAGTTAGCCAATGGACTAATTTATAACATTTTATAGTCAAGGGACGTAAAAAATAATTAAGATATAATCAAGGGACTATTTATGTAATTTACCTAAAAAACTAAAGAAAATAATAATATTGATGAGAAGAATATAATTTTTTTTTTTACAGAACGAAGAAAATAATCAATATTATCAAACTCAAATCATTTTTATCATTAAACGGTAAAAAACAAACAAAATCACTCAAACGTGATAAAAAAAATTACCCCCCAACAAAAAAAAACAACTTCAACTTTATTTTATCTGTCACTTAAGAAAATCTTACAACTTTCCTTGAAATTTCATTTTCCCATTTCCCTTTCATCCTTATCCTTTGTTCTTCACTACCCTTTATTTCTTCCTTTTTCTGGGATCCAAATCTGCAACTGAAAATGGAAATTTTCCACCGTAGTTTTTCTTTTGAACACAAATACATATCAACCACACAGTCCTCAAATCACTAATACAGTTAGATTAAGAAAATAATAACAAAAACATCTATTTTCTTATACTTTCCTTCCCAAAATCCTTGTATCCGTTCTTTGATTTCTTGTCTTGTCCTTTATTTGATCTCAGTAAAGAACAATAAGGAGAGGAAGATTAAAAGCCAAAAGTTTTAATTTTATTTTTAATTTAAAATTAGGATTAAATTTTAAAAAATAAATTAGAGAGATTATATGTGTAATTTTATAAAATTTACTTAACTGACACATCACTTTCTCTATTAGAATTTTAACAGTAATGACTAAAATATATCAATTTAATAAGTTGAGTGGCCTGATTGACGAGTTTGATAATCTAATGACTAAAATAAATATTCTCAATTAGTTAGGTAGCCACTGATATAATTTATCCAAATAATTAAATAATACAATTAATGAAAAGGTACCATAAATTTATTCCCGAAAAGAAAGAACACAATTTACAAAAATAAAACAATACATGTTATATTTTGACACAATATTATGTTATAAGCACAGAAAAACGTTTATTATTTCATGAGAAAATGAAATGATTTATTAAATAAAATTTTAAATTTATAAATACATAATTTACATAATAAGAGAAAAAGAAATAATAAAAATTTAAATGAATGACTAGACAGACTCTTAGGCCATCCTTGATAACAACAAACAAAATTTATTAGTTGTCTGATAAAAAAAAGTTTCGAGTGAAAGAGAATAAAATAAAATTATAAAATTGTAATAAAAAAACAACTTACATGGATAATCTTATAATTTGAGCAACAAAATATCAGACTTGTATTTTTCTCAAACGTGTGGTAGCTGGTTCCAACTGGGTATATTTTTTTTTTTCTGGCAATATCTTGATTCATGGTTTTCATTTATTATACATTTAAAGATAATTTTTATGTATATTTATAATTTAAGGGTATAAAAAGAATTTAAATTAAAAAAATTAATTAATTAAATTTAAAATTAAAAAATTTAATTTATTATGTTATTTGATTAATTTTAATCATTAAATTTTAATAATTTTTTCTTTAGATATTATTAGCATTGATACATTATAGTTCTATCATATCGTATTTATATATATATTTAAAAAAAACATAAATTTTATAAGTTTTTAAAATTTTATAATTTTAAAGAATTTTTAAAAATATCAAGTGAAAACATTGTAACACGACAAACTGCATCAATAGGTTAAAAAATTGTAAGATTTAATGTTTGATAAAAGAACTTGATTAATTTTTTTTTTTAATAAAATAAGAAATTACCATCATATGTCTCGTTAAAAAACCTCTCTAATCGAGATGGAGAAAAAAAGTGCATACATGGGCAGAGCCATATATGTAATTGGGGTGTCTATTGATACCTCAAAATTTTTAGAAAATTATATTTTTTTATAATATATATATTTAAAAATATATACAATTGATATCCCTTTATAAATAATTAACTCTTTTCAAATATTATTAAAAAATAACATCCATTAGATAAATTCTTGGCTCCGCCCTTAAGAAACAAACAAAGAAAAAAACTCTACAAGATACCAATAAAAGTACACCGAAATAAAAAAATATCATACAGTAAATCATAAGGTGACGGTAAAGAGGACCAACACGATCACGAATAAGCTTATATTTATTTACTTTCAAAACTCCTGTCATTGATACTTAATTAAATACAAAAAAAAAAATCATCAATTTAATTTACTTTTTTCAAAAAAATTAAAGGTTTCTTGCTCACTTAAGCTATATTTATTTATTTCAAAACTCCTATCATTATCATTCAAAGAATTTTTCCTCAATGACAGCCATGATTGAAGCTTTCCTGCTGGATTAATTTTCTTGGCCTATATTAAAAACGGTAGTTAATGAAATAAAACAATGCAATGAACAAGATGGATTAAAAAAATAAACTTGGATTCTAATGTCATTTAATAATATTGACTACATTAATATTATGATTATGTAGCAGATACGGCAAGCACGACATTATTAAAGGAAAGCCAGCAGGAAACAACTAAAACAAATTCATCTCTTGAAAAATTGGAATTCCTCTGTATAAAAATCCTTTCTTTTTAGTTTGTTTATGATTGAATTTGAAGAAGATGAAGTTTGGGAAGGAATTTGCAGCACAAATGGTGCAAGAATGGCAGGAAGCATACATGGATTACAGAAAACTGAAATCCATATTGAAAGATATATCAAGATTCAAGCAACAAAACAAGGCACCACCATTGCCAATGGCAGCAACAGCAGCAACAAATGGGTCGTTGAAGAGAAGGGCTTCGCTTTATAGGGCATTTAGTGGACTGACAAATCGATATAAATCTGTTTCTCCGAGGAAGAACAATGAAGATGAAGTTATATTAGTGAGTTCAGTTCAAGAAGGAGATGTTGCAGGGGATTACCAGACTATGTTTCTTAGGTCAAGTGAAGTAGGAGGTGAGTTCGAGTTGCTTTTCTTTAGGAGACTTGATGATGAGTTCAATAAAGTTGTTAGGTTTTATAAGAAGAAAGTTGAAGAAGTTATGGTGGAAGCTGATGAGTTGAACAAGCAAATGAATGCTTTGATTGCTCTAAGGATTAAGGTTGATAATCCAGTTGTTGGTGGTGGTGGAACTGATGTGGTTAATCTTGTTGATAATGGGTTTTCTTCAAATTCTTCATCAGTGGCTCTTCCCATCAATGGTGGAAATCATGGTAAGGAGAGAATCTGGGGTTTCTGTGTGTGTTTTGAACAAATCTATTTTTGTGCATGTGAAAGAAAATTTGGGTTTCTTTTGAAATGATCCGAATGTTCCAATTTTGCTTTATGTTGAACATGAAAGCATGGATTTAAATTGTGGTTGCGGCCAGTGTTTTCCATAGCATTCCACTGTTTGATTCCCTGCTTGAAAGAATCTGAAAGTTCCTATTTTTGTGATGTTTTCAATCTGTTTGTTTTATATGTAGGAGGGACTCAGATGGATGCTATTCAAGAAATTGAGATGAGCAGTGAAAGAAATTCGGAGGAAGAAGTTAAGGAAGCTGATTATAAACATTTTAGAGCAGCTTCATTAGATGTCTTGGATCAAGTAAAGATCAATGTGGAGCTTGAAACTCCTATAGCAACACTAAGAGGTGTAATAAAAAGTTCAAAATCGGATTTGTCATTCAGCAGGCAAGAACTGAGGACTGCAGAGGAGAAAATCTCTAAGGCTTTTGTCGAATTCTATCGAAAGCTTAGGCTTTTGAAAAGCTACTGGTACCCTACCTTTCTCCTTTGTTCATTAGAAAACTATAAACAAATTTAGTTAATCATTTCTGTCTTTGATTTATAAGCTTCTTGAATCAATTGGCATTTTCGAAGATCATGAAGAAATACGACAAGGTCTAATCCTTTTCGTTTCCTATATCACAATCAAGTAAAATCAACAAGGTTCATGGCTTTTTTGTATTGATTTTCTGGTTCATCCTAGTGCAGGTCACTTCGCGAAATGCATCGAAAGCTTACTTACAAATGGTGGACAAATCTTATCTCAGTTGTTCTGATGAGGTTAGAAATGGCTTATAAGAACCTGTTTACCTCCGTTCGATGAGTTTCCCGGTGTCCATAAACTTGCTCCATTCCTTGACAGGTTACTAAGCTTTTGGGAAGGGTTGAGGATACTTATGTTAAACACTTTGCTAATGGAAATCATAGAAAGGGACTGAAAACTCTGAGGCCACAAGTTAAAAAAGAAAGACACAGAATTACTTTTCTGTATGGTAAAGAGTTTGCCTCGTTTCGGAGCATCTTTCAAGAACAAATTTATACCGGTTTATCAAACTTTGTTTGATGTTTATGTCATCTCTTTGTCTGAAGAAAAAAGGGTTTCTTAGAGCTGTTGAGTTTGCATCTCTTTTACTTGTTTTTAACCGATATTTTCTCTTTGCTTGCAGGCTTCTTCTCTGGTTGTTCCATTGCACTTATAGTCGCAATTATTGTGAATATACATGCTAGAGATCTTCTTAAGAGTGAGGGAAGAGATCAATACATGCTCAACATATTTCCACTTTATAGGTAAAATCTATGTTGCATGAACTCTTCATTTATCGATTTATCCGTTTTCGACACATTTCCAGACATAGTTAGGGGTATTCCCCTCCAAAGACATAGTTATAGGGGTATGTCCCTCTAAAAACTCCTAGTGAACTCGATGTAAATATTGATGTTTCTGGTTCATATTTGTTTGCAGCTTGTTTGGTTACATTGTCCTGCATATGCTCATGTATGGTGGAAATGTATACTTTTGGAAGCGTTATCGGGTCAACTTTTCGTTCATATTCGGTTTCAAGCAAGGAACAGAATTGGGATACAGAGAAGTGCTGCTTCTTAGCAGTGGTCTTTCACTGCTTGCATTGGCTGGTGTCATTTCACATTTGGATATGGAGATTGACCCAAGAACTAAAAGCTTCAGAACTTTAACTGAACTAATCCCCTTGTTTTTGCTCATTGTAAGTCCTATATAAAACACATTTGAGTTATATTGCTCCGACTTTTCAGTTTTCTTAAAGCATACGAATTCCATACTTATGTTCGATGCATATGCGGACGAGTATGGGGTAGGTATGACCCTACAAAGATACACAAACACACACATGCAAGGACAAGTAACAAGGAATATGAGTATGTGTCCAACATAGGAAAGTTATTGTTTTAAGTTTTTTTACGTGTTCGAATGAAGAGCTGTATCAATGTTGGTCCTCTATCTATGTTGCTCCGACTTTCCATTTTTTCTTGAAATATCTCTGTTCTACATTACTGTTAGACATTGGTGTGCTGATATATAGCCTTCTTTAAGGAAAAACTTGAAAAGTTTCAACATATTTATACCGGATTTATACCCGTATAGTCCAAGTGACATATTTCTCTACTATGATTTTCTCATGAAATGCTATCTGAAAACGACCTTCTTGTCGGAAAGCTTTTGCCTGAAATGCTCACTGGTTTTCCTATTTTGCAGGCTGTCCTTTCGATAACATTCTGCCCTTTCAATATCATATACCGTTCAAGTCGATTCTTTCTTATCAGATGTGCATTTCACTGTGTTTGTGCACCTCTTTACAAGGTAACAAACCTTCAAATAGACTGATTTATCATATACGGATTATTATTTCGTACACCGGAAGTGGAGTTCTTTAATTCCACAAGCGGGGTTAAGAAACAGTCATATATGAGAAAAGTCATGCAAGAAAAGGATATTAATCTCCATATTCCATCATGCAGATCACTCTACCAGACTTTTTCTTGGCAGATCAGCTTACTAGCCAGGTTTGATATTCGGGCCAACCTATATTGTTCCGATTCTTCATTTTTCTTGAAATACCTGCATGATATACCTTTGTTCAATACAAATTTGGACATGAGTACTGGGACTCTAAAACACACATGTTTACATGCTTGTATTCGACACTTGCATCCGAGTTCAGGGAATATAGGGTTCAACAATCTTAAAATAATGTTGTGATTTCAACATCGTTCGTTTTCTGATAGAAATCCATCGACACTTCATACCAGGTTCAAGCAATTAGAAGCATGCAGTTCTACATTTGCTACTATGGTTGGGGAAACTTCAGAGAGAGATCAAATACCTGTGGTGAAAGTGAAGTTTATAAAGTACTTTACATAGTCGTTGCCATTATTCCGTACTGGATCCGTTTCATTCAGGTTAATTGAAACTCTCTGTTGTTTTGTTTCTCCATTTTCTCGAAGCACCTGTACTTAACACCGGTATCGAAATGTATATGTGGATATGGATATGAAAATATAACCATCTAAATACATGACAAACTTCAAAAAAGTTGGACAAACACATAAACTCGAGTTCGAGTAAGATAGGTGAAATTGTTCCACCATTTAACTTGTTCAGGGTTTTCTTTAATGCTTTGTCTCATCTTTATCTTTGGTAGTGTCTTAGACGTTTGTTTGAAGAAAAAGATGTCGCACATGTCGTCAATGGTCTAAAATACTTCTCGATAATCGCTGCGGTTGCCATTAGGACAATTTATCAACACCAGAAAGAGAAAACTACAACTTGGCTGGTCTTGGCAGCTGTAACTTCTGGCATTGCAACAATGGCTAGCGTATACTGGGACATTGTCATAGATTGGGGTCTTCTTAACAGGAATTCGACGAATCCTTGGCTTCGAGATAAGCTTGTTTTACCACACAAATGGGTGTATTATGTAGCCATGGTAAGAGTTCATGTTACTCATTTCTCATGTTTTCCATATCATTCATTTTCAATTTCACATGTATCAACATTTTGAAAGAAACGAGTTCATGTCACTCATTTCTCCGGTAGCGGTTTAGGGTCATCCACGGATCATCTTGGATCGATGAATTCGACCAATTCTAAAACTGTTTTGTGGTTTAGAGGATGGTCCATGATTTTAATTTTAGCTCTGCCCATCTAGAGCATGCATACCCCTAAACCAGTTAAATCATGCAGTCACACTTAAGAGTTGGCATTCCAGTTCGGAATTCGAGTCCTGAATCTGTAATCCTTCATTTATCAACAAACTTCGATTCTCGTTTACACCGAAGAAGAGGAAGATAAATTCGGGTGTAAATTTGCAGGTGTTGAACTGTGTACTGAGACTTGCTTGGATGCAGCAAGTGTTAGGCATTCAAACAGTGCCTTTCCTGCATAATACAGCCTTGATTGCAGTAGTGGCTAGCTTGGAGATCATTCGCCGCGGCATTTGGAATTTCTTCAGGTATTTCTAAACTTGTACTTCGTTTTACCGGTTCTTACTTCGTATATTCGATTGTGAATATCGAATATGACATGCATTTTACTTGAATATGCATACATTTTTCCAAGTAAAACATACTTCTAGGATCCATAGGAGATTGATAGCACTTGAGCATTACTTTTCCAGCATGTTTAATTTAACTTATACATGTATGTTTTACACTTCCAAACTATGTTATTCGAGTTCGAGTGTCGGAGATTGTTACGTATTCGACACGATATGCACGGCATTTGAAGAAACCAGAGTATATCTGACTTTGATTCATCAACTGATCAGGTTGGAGAATGAGCATTTAAACAATGTGGGAAAATACAGAGCATTCAAATCAGTTCCCTTGCCTTTTTACTATGCTTGCGATGAAGACAAGAGTATGAAATAGTCATCCATAGGGATGACAACGGGTCGGGAAAGATTTTTGATTATTCCGATCTTGATCCGAAAATTAAAATATCTGTCTCGACTCAATCTAAATATACGTGGATGACTCATCCACTTGTATGAGAATTTTGATTCTTTTATATAATTATACAAAGTTCAATACAATATTGATGTATATTTTTCTGAATTTGATGTATAATTTATCACTTTCTGAAGGATTATAGACACAGTTTCTCTCTGAAATATATTTTTTTGAATTTAATATATATATTTTATATAGTCTTAGCGGTTAAAGACATAGTTATTGTTTTTAGAAGTTATAGGTTCGAGCACCAGTAATTTCAGCATGGTGATTGAGCAATCAATCTTCAATGGTTGAGAGTGTACACTAAAACAGATATTACTACAATTACTGTATAACTGAATAAAAAAATACAAAATCATGCAATCAGAGAGAATGTCATGTGACATTTTTGACCGATAAAATTTGATAACTTTAATTAAAAAAGGGGAAATAACTTCTTAAGATAATTAGGTTTTTTTAATATAGTCGTTAAAAAGTTATTTAATTCTAAATTTATTTATAATTATTTCTAATTATTATAATTAATCTATTATTACTTTATAATTATTAGTATTTAATGCATCTATATATTATACATTTTCAATTTAATATTATTTTATTTACTATATTTAATAATAAAAAAACTCGTTAAAATGGATACTTTATGAGACAATAGTATCATTAAGCATTTTCTTAAAGAAAAATATTTCTCATATAAATTTATAATCTAATTTTTGATAAAATGTGAATTATATATATATATATACGTAAAAATATATCTTAATTATAACATAAATATATTTATATGTAAACATGGATTTAGAATTATAATTGCGTTCAATAATTTAATTATTATATTTTATTCTAATTATAAAAATAATAAATATGGTTTAGAAGGAAAAAAAAGTAGTTTTTCTTGCTCTTATATAAATAATTTTTTTTTCAAAATTAGATATAAAATAAGGGGAAATGAATTGTTATCGTACTTTAATAATATAATTATCAAATTATATTTAAAAATATTTTAATTTTATTTTCACTATATTTATAATTAGTTTTTATAGTTTCGTCCAATACCTTTATTATAATTTCTTTTAATTTAGTTCCTAAAATTTTTATTTAGTCTAAAATTTACCCTTATTTATTTTTAATTTTCTTATTAAAGTTAATAATATTAATGTAATAATATTTTCTTTACTTTTTTAGTCTCTAGAAACATTTATTTACTCCAAAAGTGACTCATTTTTGTTTCTAATTTTTTTATAACTTTGTCTAATATTTTTATTATGTTTTTTATTTTTATTTTATTTAATCCCTCAAATTTTATTTTGAAAATAACCCATTTTTAGCATTAGATATTTATGTTGGATTTGTTTGTACCAGATATTAGGCATTACATAGATAGTAAAACTCTGGAGAATAAATTATAAAATATTAAATTAAATTATAAAAAATAAAAATAAATAGAGGTCAATTTTGGATTAAATAAAAAAATTATGGACTAATATAGAAAAAATAAAACCACATTAACAATATTGGACTCAATTATAAAAAAAAATATAGGTCAATTTTGAATTAAAGGAAAATTTTAGAGCTTAAATTGAAAATAAAATAAAATCATATAAAAAATATTATATTATATTACAAAAATCATAAATAAAGAGGAGTCAATTTTAGTTAAAATCAAATATCTATGAATTAAATTAAGTAAAAATAATTATATTAAAAATATTCGACTAAATATCTGAATTATTATAAAATTATTTTTTCTTAATTTTAGATGTATGAAATTTTTTATGATAAAAATAAATATTTAATATTTTATTTTATTAATTTTAAATATTGACCATTAATGATTTTTAATTTTTTTATTAAATTAAAATATGACATGTAACTTTGATTTTAATTTCTTTTTGATCTTTTACATCTCTTAATTTTAAAAACCTCCTAAATTTACCAAAATTCAAGAATAATCTCTAGATCCCAACTTCTACCATCACCATCATTCACTTGATAAAAATTATTTTTAAACTTAATTTACAGTAAATATTACTTAAGACTCACTTAATAAAAAAGTTAAAATAAAAAAATAATTAAATACTTTTAATTAGTTAATCTCATGAATAACCCATAATATAGTTTTTCCATAAATACTTTTTTAATTATTACCATTTAACTCGCCTTCTAATTTGAAAAAAGCAATCAAAAGAAATAATTAAGTTTGATTAACTATAGAAATCAGGGATTTTGTATAATTATGTTTGGGTTTGTAGGAGTTAAATTGAGTTTGTGATTCTTAATAACAGTTGCTTTAATTGAATCTTCATTAATATTTACTGTAAATTAAATTTAAAAACAACTTTTATTGAGTAAAGATTCACTCGATGAAAAAGATAGAGATGAAAAAAATAATTAAATGAATACTTTTGATTAGGGGTGAGCGTTCGAGCGAGTCAAGTCGAGTCAAAAAATTTCGAGTTATTCGAGTTGAGTCATCATATTTTATAGTTTGAACTTTTTTTGAATTTTTTTTATTCGAGTCGATTTTAGCGAGTTCGAGTCGATTCGATTTTTCGATTTATGTATAAATTTTAATTATACTATTTATAATACTATAATATAGTTTTATTATAATTTAAACGGTTTTCTCTTTAAATTTACATACATATTTTTTTCATATTATTTTTTTATGTGTAAAAAAAGATTTTAAATTATTATTACCATCAATCAAATATCTTAGGTATGAATATGTCATTTTATTAAATTACAGACTTTATTAATAATTTCCTTCTTATCTAGGTAAGACTAAGACTAAACAAAAAATAATGATACATTAATACAAAAATTAAAAAAACAAATAATATAATATAAAAGATACAAATAAAAATTTTATTAATAAAATAAAAAATGAATCTAGAACGTGACCAGATTATAAAAAAGAAAATTAAAATATAGAAAAAGAAGGGACTGAAAATAAAACTACATGGATTAAATCTGCAATTAACTTTTATAATTACTAAAATTTTTGAGTTATTCGATTTTCATTTTTGTAACTTGAACTTAATATGAAATTTTTTCGAGTCGATTCAAGTTTATGAAATTTCGAATCGAGTTAAAACGAGTCAAATTTTTTTACCTCGATTCGAGTCGAGAAATTCGATTTTTCGAATCGAGTTGAGTTTTGCTCACCCCTACTTTTGATTGACTAGTGACAGGAATAACCCGTGATATAATTTCTCCTTTAACAAGGAAGAAGTCAAGATTTGAGAATTGAGATCCTAAAGGGGTAAAATATAAATATTTAAAAGTAGAGAGACATATTTGTAAATAAAATAAAAATTTAAATAAAAAATAAAATAATAAAGATGAAAAAAATTCGTAAGGACGATTGCCTCTCTCGTATAGTTTCGTCATTGTTAAAAGAGATTTTTTTTATTTCATTTAAAAAGATGATGATAATATGTAGGGGTGAGTAAAACTCGACTTAAAAAATCCGAATAACTCAACTCGATTCGAGGTGAAAATACTCGACTTGTTTTGACTCGACTCGAAATTTTATAAACTCGACTCGACTAAAAAATCAAATAAAAGAGTTGTAAAATAAAAATCCGAATAACTTGAAATTTTTAGTAATTAAATAATTTATTTTTAAGTTCGAGATGAAACTCTCAATTATATATATATATATATATGAAGAAATATCGTCACATATGAAGAAACATATACATATATCTTGTATAATTAGAGAAAGTCGTTTAAATTAGAATTAAATTATACTATAACATGATAAATAATTAAAATTATTTTTTTATAAGAACTCGAAAACTTGACTCAAAATTCTTAAATTTGACTCGAATCAAAAAAAATTAAATAAAGTTTGAATTGTAAAATACGACTCGTAAATTTGAATAACTTGAAATTTTTTTGACTCGTAAACTCGAATAACTTAGAAATTTTTTGACTCAACTCAAATAAAAAAATAAGGTTTTGAGTTTGACTTTTTAAACCAACTTTTCCTAAAAGCAACCAAAAACACCAAATAAGATGATAGTTTTTTAGTGTAAATTTTTTGTCTTTTTCTCAAACTCACCTCTTAAATAATACTTTTGGAAAAGATATTTTTTTTGGTTTTTACAAAACCTTAATTTGGGACCAAACCAAAGTTTGCCACCACAACCAAAAACAAAGCCTTTGTCTTAACTCATTAATAGATCTAAATTTAACACTAAATTTTAGTTTTCAAAAATTTTAATTGATCTAAATTTTAAAAAAATAAATGCTCAATTTTTATTATGTATGTAAATAATTTAATTTTATTAAATTTAAGTAAAAATATTAAACATGATGCTTATTTGAAATATATCCATTTAATTGTTTAGAAAAATAAAGGATAAATTTTAATGCATTAATAATTAGGGTATTCAAAAATATCTGATTCGGTTTATCTGATCCGAATATTCATTGATCCGATCTGAAAATTAGGATATTTGATCTGGTTTTTATTTTTGGATCGGATATCCGATCCTATTTTAAATTTTCTAGATCGGATATGGATCACAATATTTTAAGTTTCGGATTATCCAAAAATCTAAAAGTTCAAATTTTTATTAATAATATTCTTGTTATATTTAACAATTTAATACTTGTTGTATTCAAAATTTAAAAAAATTGAAACTTTTATAAATGTGAATCTTGTTGTATTTAATAATTTATTTATTTATTATATTCAAAATTCTAAAATTTTCATAAATAAAAAATATTCGATTATCCAAAAATATAATTTGATTAAATACAACCTTCAAATTCGAAAAATTAATTTAATCAAATTATATTTTTGGATAATTGGATATCCAAATATCCGATCCGAATATCCGATATCCGAATATGCGGATATCCAATATCCGATCCAAGTATGCGAATATCCGATCCGAATATCCAATATTCGATCCGAATATCCAATATTCGATCCGAATATCCAATATTCGATCCGAATATCCAATATTCGATCCGAATATCCAATATCCGAATATGCAGATATCCACTTTTTTCCGGATATATCGAAAACTCAAATATCTAAAAATATCAGATCTGATCTGATCCGATATCCGACAATAAATACCCTATTAACAATATCAAATTTTATGTATAGACGAATCAAATAAAGCGTTAAATATTTTAAAACTAACTTTACTTAACCTTATTTATTTGAGCCCTAATGTTTTTTATTCCGACTTTAGATGTTTTTTTTTATTTGAGCCCTAATGTTCATTTTTAGGGTTTAATTTAACTCAATTGAGTCTCGATTTAGGTTAATTTAATTGAGATTTGACATTTAATGTTAGAGTTATTTTAATTAGACATGTAATTTATGTTTCTAGTTTAATTAGATATTTCAATTGGATTCTAAAATTTTATTTTTAACTAAAATTAATCCCTATTTATTTTATATTCTTGTAATTTAGTCTAATATTTTTAATATAATGATATTTTTATTTATGTTAGTCTCTAATTTGTGTTCACTAAAATTGACCCTTCTTTATTTTTATTTTTCTAATTTACTCCAATATTTTAAATAATGATGATATTTTTGTTCATTCTAATGCCTAATATTTATTTTTAATATGATTTGTGTTCGTGAAAGATACTAAATAATTCATTAGAAATGACCCAACCCAAAGCCTATCACTATTTATATCAAACTCAAACTTAATATGAATTCGAAACTCGAATTAACCTGACCTAAAATAAAATCGACTTAAAGTTTACTCGAACCCAAATTAACCCGTCAATTAATTGATTCAAATCCGAATCGTTTTTGACCCGAAATGAACTTGACCAAAAATAAACCTGACCCGAAATAAACCTAACCCAAAATGAATCCAACCTAAAATTGATCCACGCCCAATCCGAATTGAATAAAAATATTAAATCAACTTAAAATAATATGTATCCGATTTGAACCGACCTAATAAGACCTGAATTAAAATATATCTAATTAACTGTTTTTACGTACCTAATTTATTCTCAGTGTAATTTCTTAAATGTTTTCATCTTTGGGTAAACCGTAAACCATTGCCTGATTTCCGCGAGTAGCAATCTTTCCTTTAAAAAAATAAATTTAAAAATAATACGATTTGGTTTTGAAAAGTTTAGGGGTTACTAGTTTTTGAAAAATATTTTAGAAAGGAAATTTCTTGATTTATTAACAAAAACTTTTAAAAAAAGTTTAAAAAGGTTGGAAAACGGATTAGAAAATATTAGAATCGTCACTGATCATTATGATAGACCAAATATTTTAAAAATAAAATCAGAATTTTTTTTGATTTTGAGAATTGGTTACGTTACGTGGTGGGAAGGTTTATCATTCCCGAAAATCAGTACCAAAAATACATGTTGCCTTTAATGGATGAAAATCTTTGAAATTTAAATCGAACTTAATTAAATGTTCTTGAATTGAATATAAACTTAATTTAACGAAAAATTCTACAATGGGCGTCGAACACTGTTGAACACCATTAATATTGAACATTGTTGAACACCATTAAATTAATTAATAAAAATTTAAAATCTTAAGGACTCAATATGTAATTAATAAAAGAGTGATAAACTCAACATATAATTAATAATTATATGATTAGTCCTTTAGATTTTTATTCTTTATAAATTAATTTAATAATGTTCAACGGTGTTCAACATTAATGATGTTCAGCGGTGTTCGACGTCCGTTGTAGACTCATCCTAATTTAACATGCTTTTTATCAAATTGATAGGTCCGAATTAATTAAACATTTAATTTGAAAGGATAATGATACATCGGATCCTAGATTAAACCGACATCAATTAAGTTTAATTGTTGAGTTAATTTAAAGTTTGAATCTCGTACCTCACCTTTATGAATGATGCATACATTTTAAGGATGATGTCATTATTTCTCATATTTTAATTCAAACTAATATTAACTTCGAACGGTAAAGATTAATTCAAATATTCGATTAATATTTATTAAGTTTAAAATATTACGATTTGAATATCAAAATTAATAAATATCTTCTTTTAATAGTTAGATCGATTACTAATGAAGTGAAAATTGAAGTTTAGATCAAGATGAATGACATATTAAATAATGTCATAAAAATGCATAATAGGTAGACATAGAAATCAAATTAAATAAACAAATAAATACAAGAAATTAAATAAAAGCATAAAAAGCAAAAATTAAAAATGCAAGAAAAATAAATATGATAAATAAAATGTAAAAGGAAAGCACGAGAAAGTAAATACGATAATTAAATGCAAAAAAAATCTACTCTAAACGAGTCATATATAATATTGTCATATCATGTTGTGGATCATCGTAAGATTGATCCGAATAAAAACAACAAAAACAAGTAATAAATAAATATAACTTTATAATATCATATAATAAATATATAATATAGTATTAAAATGTGATGTATATATCATATATATACATATATATATATAATATGTAATAGTAATATGTAAAACAATAATATATAAAAACTATATGATATAAACATATACTATATAAACCTTACATAAGTACAAGTAAAATATAGTTAATGTAGCTTACTATATAACAATATGATATATATAATATAAGGACCGAAAATAAACAGATAAAAAGGGGTGAAATTGAAATAAAAATGGATAAAGACCAATAAAGAAACATGATTAAATCTGAAAAAACAATGGTGAGATGAAATAATTTCAAAATGTTCAGGGGGCAAGTGAGCAATTTCAAAAGATGGAAGGTCGAAAAGATGATTTTAAAAACAAGAAGAGATTTATGAAGTAATTTATCATTTTTTTAACGGGGTGAATATAAATCACAATTCTTTTTAGATATCACACCTTTTATTTCATTTTTCAAAATTATTTTCAAAGAAATCTGAAAACCTTCCCCCTTTCTCTCTTTTGTTTATCCCAATATTAAGAAAATCATATCGATCGCCACACATGGTGACCGACGAGTTAAAAAAAATTATCTTTTTTTTTATTAAAACTTTAAAATCGACATTCGAGGATAATAAAATAAAGATGATGATAATAAATAATAATAAGTAATATTAAATAAAATATGTATTGGTAAAAGTACATGAACAAATAAAAGGTAGAAATATCACATAACATAGCTTAATAGCTATTTTAATATATAATAAAACTAATTGTAAATAAATAATATATATAGTAATGTTTTTTTTAGTTTTTTTTTGAATAATAATAATGTAAACAAAAATTAAAATCGGATTAATTCTCTAAATAAGATTGGTGGAGATAAAAATCTAATTAATTCTCAAACTTTAATCTCTAAATTTAAAAAAAAACAAATTAAATTAAAATTTTAATCCTTAAACTAATCCAATAATCCTAATTATAAATATTAATTAAATATTATATTAAATATAACCCAAATTTCAAATCCAGAACCAATAAACTAATCTCATAACTCATAACCTAAACTATAAATTTTATTTTCAATTTCATTTAGATAAATTATAATTAAAATTACAATAATTTAAAAAATAAATTGAATATTAATTTAAGAATTTAATTTATGGGAAAGCTTCCGCTTTTTTTAAACTCTTTTCCGCCGTTGATGCAATTTGGAGAAAGTCTTAGGGGTTTTTAGTTTAAGGGTTAATCACCCTTTAGGTCATTCTAGGTTTACGTGCTTAGATTTTAGGTCTTTAGGTTTTAGTTTTCTCTTTTTAGTCCTGGTTTTAGTTAAGTTTGTTTAGGCCTTTGAGTTTAGATTCCTTTGAATTAGATGATCGTCCATAAATTTATTTAATAATTAATTTTTTTAATTTACTTTAAATTTAATTTTATAATTAATCATTTTTAATAATTTATAAATCAATTTTATTTAAAATTATTATTATTTCAATTAGGTGAATAATTTAATTATAATTTATTTTACTTTACTGAGTTTTAATTTGAATTTTTTATATTTGATTTATTTTGAATTAGTCTACACATTTTTTAGCATGTCATGATTTTTTCATACATTTAGTAATATAATTAATTTTCCTTTGAGTTATAACAGAGACATAAATATAGTTTATGTTTATCAATATTTTAAATTGATTATATATTATATATAATTTAATAAATTAGCAATTAATAATTAAATTATTTAACAAAAAGATTTTAAATACAAAAATTAATAATTTAAATGATAAAAATTAATTTATCATATTATCATATAATAAATTCATCACATCATCAAATTATAGATTTCCTCAATTGCATGTCAAGTAAATATCAAATCATGTTAATATCCGTTTAGGTTAATAACAGGTCGTGTTCAAAACAGGTCAAAATCAAATCTCGGGTCGATTCAGTTAGGTAATATCGGTTATCTGTCAGGTAAATTTCGGGTTTGGATTCATTTTAGGCGTGTATAGGTTGGATTTCGAGTCCACAATAGCATGTTCAATTCGGTTTCAAGTCATTCTCGATTGGATGTATGTTGAGTTCGATTACTACAGTAACCTGTCCAACTCGAGTTTGGGTCAGCAATAATCGATTACATATCAATTTTGGGTCATTACATCCTTAAGTCAAACAGGTTTTAACTCGAATAGATTTCAGTCGAGTTTTTGGATCGAATCAACTTTCTACGTCCCTAATGATCTTCGTTTGAACATGTTGAAAATTGTTAAACCCCTCATATACCATAAAATGTTAGGCTTTATTGAATTTTTTGAAATGTTGCTCTTATTTGAGAAAATAGTAAATGTTATTTCTTATATCCCAATAAAATTGTTGTTTTTATGTTTTAAAATCATCTCAAAAAAATTTTAAATAGTCTAAAAGTGATTATAATATACTATTTGTGCATAAATATTCTTAACCCTTTGACAATGCATTCACGTTTTATAAACAAAGTTATTGAACTTGAATTTTACAAAACGAACATCATTCGTTTTACTACTATAATTACTTGTTAGATTTAAAATTATCTCACTTAAATTATTATTTTAAACAATTTTATTATATCCCATTAATAAATTATGTAAGTAATAGATGCAAGCTTAGCAACATTCAAAACATTAACCATAATAGAACATTAATAATCCATAAAGGTTGAAACTTGATAACAACCACCTTTCATTTTACCTTCATAAAGTAGAAATTTCTACCATTTTACAGTCAAAATACATTCTTAAAACTTACAATCCTTACAGTCAAAATAAAATATAAAACCATTTTTTTTACCATTTTACTAACCTTAATCAACTATTAATACCCAAGAGATTACAATCACCCCTTTTATAAACGGGTAAAAATCGTCGGCCTCTTTCTCGTGTCTCCATTTATACCTTCAGTTAAAATTTACTAAAAAATTAAATTTTAAACTCTAACCCTAATTTTATATATCATAACCCTAAACCATATACTCTAAAAAATACACTCTACCCCTAATTCCCTAAACCCTAACCACAACCCCTAACATTGAACCCTAAATCCTCTAATTTGAAGTAGAGGCACAAATGGAGGAATGAGAGAGAGGTAGACGATTTGCACCCTTTATAAACACACAAAAAAGCGCTAAATAAGAAAAAAAAAGGTAAACTACAATGAAGGTCGCTTAATTATAGATAAAGTCGCATTTAAGTTACATTTGAATTACCTAATTATAGATAAAGTCGCTTAATTATTAAAAGTTATATTTAGATCACTCAATTATGATAAAGATTATATTTGGGTCACCTAATTATTAAATGTTACATTTGAATCACCCTTCATATTTAAAAATACATCAAACTTATTCATTTTTTTAGGATCACTTGTATACCTTTTTTAATACTAAAGTACTTTATTTGAAAAACTAATTAATCTCATACAAAAATTGGTATATATTTTTTACACAAGAAGGGTGACCCAATTGTAATATTTTCCATAATTGAGTGACCCAAATATAATTTTTAATAATTAGATATCCCAAATATAACTTTTAATAATTAGATGACCCAAATATAAATTTTAATAATTGAGTAACTCAAACGACCCATTTTTTCTTCCTTGCTTTCTTCATTGCTCTCTTCAGTTATTTTAGTATCAAAACACTTGAGAGAAAAAAAGAACATTTTTTTTTTAAATTAAGACATCCAAAAAAATCTCTTATCCGAATTATCTTTTGTCCAAGACATTCTCAACTTAGTTGAAACATTACAATAACAAAAAGAAAAGATATTTATTGTCTCCATTTGCTCCTGCTCCTTCATCTTCATCCTTCCTTTAGCCGTAATATAGGAAATATATTTTGAGTTTGGTTTCCATCCTTTTTAATAAAGCTCTTTAGTAAAATGGTGACTAGGAGGAAAAAATATGTATTACATTAAAAAGGAAAAAAATACATCATTGTCATCATTAACTTTAAACGATAAAGTAAAAAAATATAAACAGTTAAGTACCATTTGGTTAAAAAAATAATTGAGATATCAAAGTAATAATATGAGAATATGTGAGTACTATTTTGGTAATTTTCCCTAAGCATATTAACTGGTTCGAGAGCAATAATCTTTTGAATTTTCGATTATTATACGATTTACTTAACTACATTAGGCACCACTAAAATAAAGACATTGACTTGTTTTTATCATCGAATTATTAGTTGGTCTAAATTTATCACAAAATTTTAGTTTTTTGACTTATTTATGTCACTTCATCGTTAACTTCTTAATAAGACAATGATATGTTAAATGGACAATGACATGAATATCACACCAAAATGATGTCGTTTTGATATCCAAATAGCCTACAATAACGTCGTTGTGATGGATAAATTTAAAAAATAAAAAGCATTTACGGAAATTTGAACTCGAAAACTCGAAACTTTTACGATCAAAACCTTAAGTTTAACCACCAAACCAACTTATATTTTTATTAAGTGCTTGTAGGATTAATCAAATTAAAAGGTATTGAAGGTGAAGTATAATTTTACCTTGCCAATGAAACTTTTGTTGTACTGATAAAGCACATTGCTTTAGTTATGGTAGTTCTTGGTATTTCTTTAATGTTGTCATCATAAATCTAGCATGAGAAAATAAGATGATAGTATAGCCAGAGACAACTTGCCGATAAATTCTCTATATAGGCATCGTAAACCGATAAATACGTCGAGTACGATTGATACGACGACCGTGTGAAGAGTCGATGCTAAGAAGAGTAGGTCGGCAAGTCATCCTTGGCTAAACCATTGCCTGATTTCCACATGCAAGACTTTAAGATGAGAAAAGAGAGTTTCCCAAAGGAGAAAGGAAATGGCATAAAAATTAGGGTTTTTTTTTAAGAAAACATGTAGAGAAGAAGAAGATTGGTGGGGATTGGTGAATTGGGAGAGGTGGTTTGTTTATAAAGAAACCTTTTGTTGTGAATAGGGTAATGGCATGGAAGAGAACACCATGTAAGTAAAAAATTGTCACTTTAAAAAATTAAACAATTTTAATAAACATATTTATTTTTCTATATATTTTTAATTTTTCAATAAAAAGACAAATTTTCGTAAACTTAACATATAACTTACATCACAACTTATATAATAAACTTTTTTTCCTAAAATTTCATAAAAAATAATTGTGATAAGAAAAGTAGAAGTAAATCATTGCATGAGCAACCTCAAAAATAGGGGTTAGGGTGTGACATAATTAGAGATAAACATTTTATTCGACTCAGTCAGGTTCTAACATGACCCAACCTAATTGGACTGTATGATTTTATAGAAATTCAGGTTCAATTTGAGTTTTTATTAAGGGTTATTTTGGGCAAGTAAAAAAATTCGACCACCTCAACCCGAGATTAATAATACAAATTTCTCATATTTCATAAAGATATTTACAATAATTCTCCATTTATATATATATATATATATATATATATAATTAAATCATTAAAATTAATTTTTTTATAAATAGGTCTCTAAAATTTATTTTTTAAAAAATAAATTGAGTTAGATTCAAGTTTAAGTATATACTTTTCGGGTCAAACGAGATCGAATTTTTTAAAAGATAAAATTAAATAGGGTTCGAGTTTAAAATACATATTTCCGAGTCGGGTTTAGATTTTTCAAAAATTCAACCTTGCCCATGCCATCCCTAGACATGGTATGGGTGCTAAAACCAAGAGATTTTTAAACCTAAACACAAATCTTTGCCATCAAAAGTCTGATAAAGATTTCCAGTACTTTCCCCACCATTCTTTTCTATTAGTCATAATGGTGTGAGTCTCCACAATCTCTGCTCAACTTAATTGTTCAAGTTTTGAGTTAGGTGGGTGGATTCACTTCATTTACCTGACCAGTAGAAAATCCTCAGAACCACTTCATGGCCATCTTCTTACATACATACAAAGATCCTTAAATACAACTTCACTTGTTCCAATCAATTGACAACAGCTCATGGGGTTTTGTCAGAAAGTCGTATTTCCTAAGATTAAAACTTAAATTCTCACACATACAAGATGATATAAGCTCCAACTCTACTAGTTTGATGGTTTTTAAGAAGTGCATTGAAAATCAATAGCGGATCTAAAAAATTTTTTGAAGTTGGGCACATATAAAGTTTTAAAATCTCAGGATGAGCACAAAACTTAAATATTATAAAAACTTAAAGATTAATTCATACAAATAAAGAAAATTAAAGATAAATATGTAAATTTTAAAAAGTTCAAGGTGAGCACAGGCCCACCCTCTTATGAATGTGGATTCGCCACTGGTGAAAATAAGTATTTGGTATTACTATCAAGAAGTTATTTTAAGTACAATGATTATTTTAAACATCATTTTTAAAAAATATAAAAGAATTGGTGATATAAATAAGGATGAATGAATAATTATACTCGAGTGTTTTTGAAAAAGTTAACAGTAAAAAAAATAAGCTTTTGAAAAATAATTTTCAAACATAGCTGGAAAAACACTTTCAACCTGAAAAGCTACATGTTTTGTATTGTTTTTGACCTGAAAACAGTTTTTGAAAAACAGTAACTTTTGAAAAACAATTTTCAAACTAAGCTGAAAAAAAGCATGTTCGATATTGCTTTTGACCCCAAAACACTTGAAAAACAATCCAGAATGAGATACCACCTTCATAGTGATCTTTAAGAGGAAGAATATATGGAACAACCACCTGGATTTGTTGCTCAGAGGAATATGAAAATGTATGTTTTCTGAAGAAATTTTTATATGGCCTTAAACAGAGTTCTCGGGTTTGATTTGGTAAGCTCAGTCAAGCTATTGAAAAGTTTAGGATGCAGAAAAACGAATCAGATCACTCTATTTTCTTTAAAAAGTCTGATGGGGGCATTATTTTACTAATCATATATGTAGACGGATATTATGCTCAATGATAGTGACACTAGCAGAATCTCCTTATTAAAGTCTTACATTCTCAGTTTGACACCAAAGATCTTGGGGCGTTAAAATACTTCTTGATGATTGAGATAAACAGAAGTAAAAAGGGATCTTTCTATCTCAAAGGAAGTATGTGCTTGATCTTTTATCGGAATCAGAAAAATTGGGTGTCAAATCTTGTAGTACACCAATGGTCTTTAATCTACAATTAATCAAAAAAGGTGAATTATTTGATGACCCTGAAAGATACAAAAGACTTATCGGTAAACTAAATTATCTCACGGTGACACGTCCTGATATATCTTTTTCAGTAAGTGTTTAAGTCAATATATGTCGTCACTAATTATTGATCATTGGAAAGCAGTAGAACAAGATTTATGTTATCTTAAAGGTGCTCCTGGACGAGGAATTCTATATGGCAATCATGGTCATACTAGAATTGAATGTTTTTCTAACTTTGATTGAGTAGGATGCAAGGAAGATAGAAGATTTACCTCAGGATATTGTGTGTTTGTTGGAGGAAACTTAATTTTGTGGAAGAGTAAGACGCAGAATGTCATCTCACGATCTAGTATAGAAGCCGAATATAGAGCGATGGCCAAGTCCGTATGTGAAATTGTATGGGTATATCATCTCCTTGATAAAGTTGGAATAAAAGTCTCAATATCGACAAAACTTTGGTGTGATAATCAAGCTACAATACACATTGTTTCGAATCTGGTGTTTCATGAAAAGACAAAACTCATTAAGATTGATTGTCATTTTATTCATGAAAAATACAACAAAGCTTGATATCTACAGGTTATGCGAAAATTAGAGAACAACTAGGCGAAGTCTTCACCAAATCTCTCAATGGAGTTCGAATCAATTATCTATGTAACAAGTTGGGCATGATCAATATCTATGACCTAACTTGAGAGAGTGTTAAGTATGAGAATATATTTTGTATCTTGTACTTATGGAAAGATAACTTTATTAGAAATTTAGAATATCATATCTAAGATTTTACCTTTTCTATTAATTAGTTACTTAGAATATTAGGTTAATTCTTGTATATAATATCTAGCCACACTATGAATAAAATAAAGGAAGATTTTATTCTACAGTACCAATTTTTTTATAAAAGTTGTAAGAATTTCGGTATCTATTTTTAAGTATATACCGAATTTCTTACAAAAATGTAAAGATTTCGGTACATATTGAATTTCTTATAAAAAGTGAGATTTTGATACATACCGAATTTCTTAAAAGAAAGTGTAAAAAAACTTCGGTATATACGAAAAAATTGATACCAAATTTCTTACGACTTTAAAAAAAAAATTAGATACAACCGATTTTTTAGCCTTTTTTTTTAAGCTGTTGCTTTTTAGAAAAACCCTAACCAACAGAATAAGCTTCAACTCCGAGAACTAGTGGACCTCTTCTGTACCTATAGTTCCACCTATCCCTAGACCAAGACCTAGTTTTACTGTTTCGGCTTTTAAGTTCTGAGGCAAACTGTACAAAACACAAGAAACATTTAAGCCCGGCGAATGAATTTTGAAAAAAAAACAAGTTTTATTGCTTTTAGTCGTGAATTGTGAAAATAGGGGGCTTGTTAAAAACATTTAATTTGAATTTTAAAATTGATTTGGAGTCGCCACCGGTCACTTTGGTAGGCCAGACACCATAAAACAAATCAGAGATTCTTTTTAAAATATTTTGGGTTCGGGAGTCGGTTACGCGTAAGGACGACCCTTACGAGCGCCCGAGATCGGTACCTTATTAATTACACGTGGCATTTTGACATTTCGAATAATGATATTAATTTAATCCGTCATTGTCAAATAAATATCGCTCGAATAAGAATATCCTTTTGGGTAAAAAGGTACATTTCTTTTAAATACGAGCTTTGAAAAAGACGTCCTAGAATAGGAAATCTTAACTCGTATTTAAAGAAATATAAATTCTGGCCCAAAAGGTTTTAAATGCATGATCGGTTTATTATCTGATTCATTTTAAGTTCTAACCTAAAAAGGCTCCATTGATTAAATGTTTAAACCCTATTAAATTATTAATTTCACCGGGTGTATTATGATAACATCCGAATGCACGGATACTACCATTTTGACACCAAACAAAATTAATAATACTATTAGTGTTTCTAGTTTTGCCTAATTAATTTTATTAAATTCTAACCCTAAATTATTTACCATTTTTTATGTTTCGATGACGCGCCGAATACGATACCAAAGTATACTATTGGCCAACATAATGTTATTTCAAAACACTGACCACTTAGTATATCCGAGATATATGATTAGAACGTCATCGTTACTATAATTTTCTCCTTAATAAAGTTATTTAATTAAAGTGACTAATCTTAAAAGGCTCTAATTTAATTAAGTGCAAATTAATTATTTTCTAAACATGTAGACTATATGAATTTTAAAACATGCGTACAAAATAAATAAAACAATTAAATAAAACAACACTAATTAAAAGATCATACAAAATATCGATTTCAAATTGATTCTCAGTTCATAGCAAAAGGCACGAATTATATCATACAAAATTAATGAAAATTTTTGTCGATTAAACTCTAAAGTATCAACTAACCTGGTATATAGCATGCCTTCGAATCGAACCTTTCACTCCACGGAAGAAACGAGTTGTTTACTCTCCATTTTCGGTTCTGCCCCTCAAATCTCAAGACTTTCACTTGCGCATGATGACCATATTGCTTCCATTATCATTACCAATCATTGTTTCCATACACCATCATTGCTTCCATCATGTGCATCATTATTGCTTCATCATGAACATCATCATTGCTTCATCATGCTGCAGTCGTTGGTCTAATCATTGCATCATAATGACCCAAAACCATTTCCATCATCATTTCATAATCATTGCTGCAATCATCTCCAATCATTGCGTCCTTAATGGCTAAACAACTTTTCTCTTCCCCTAAGTATATGCACTGTCGAAGGGAAAAGAAAAATCAAAAGAGACTCCACCCTTCTTTTCGGTTTCCATCTTCCCTGTGTTTTTCTTTCGGTTTTTGGCTGTAAAGGGTAGCCAAAAACCAGTTGCCGAATGCCTCTTCCTTCCCCTTTCCTCTCAAAGCAACGCAACTCCATGCTATATCCTGCTCTTGATGCGCAGTCACATGAAGATAAGTAACACACCTTATTTTTCATGAGCAGCCCATCCAGACCAAGCCATCTCTCTTATCCTCTCTGTATCCCCCTTAGTTGCTGCACTCTGGAAAAACCGATCCTGGAGAGAGCCCCCTTTTTTTTCAGTTTTCTTTCCTTTTTCTCCCTTTTTTCCTTCTAACCGAATGACCTCCTCTGTCATTGTCATTCTTTGTCATCTTCCCATGGTGTATCATGGTTCGATCCCTTGATATCGGAGAGAAGAAAATTTCAGAATCCTCCTCCCTAGGAACTCCCTTTTACTTCCCTCCCTCTAACCGAATGACCTCCCCCATGATCTGCAAAACGTTAAATGATAAAGGCAAAATGAAAAACCAAAAAACAACTTCCCCAAACCGCTATTAACCGCACCACTTTCATTATTTTATTTTTTATTTATCTTTATTATTATTATTTTGTTATTATCTACTTATCTATTTATTTAATTATATTTATGTAGGCCCTCGGACGAAATTTGGGTTCTACACCAAGTGTATGCATTCTCTAACTCAGCCGGTTCGAATCCCTCTTCATCGAAACTTAGAATAAAAATAAAATGGATTTAGATATAGCATACTCAAATTATTTAATTTCCCAACAAAGCAAGTACTCCAACAAGTATAAAATTAAAAACTACACTGATTTTTACACAAGTGATATTCAGAACCTCCCACCAAATCAATTGCTCCTATAACATTATAACTAGCTATATCGCTCTGACTCTTCATTTTTCTTGTACCCATGTCCAAAACATATCCAAACATGGGTAAGGGGTTATGACCCTAGTTGGCATATACTAGTACCCGACACATATCCATGTCCAAGTACCATAGCTAAGCAGTCCAACCATATTGATAATATACAAAACAATATAAGGGAGGTTAAGCAATTCACTTACTGGTGTTTTGCAAACACCTTAATGAACTCCTTCATTCTCTCAAATTACAAGCAACCATTAAAAGACGAATAAACTCTTACCTTTCATTTGAGGCCCTTTGTTCAGGAGATAATTAAAAAACCTACACAATATAGAAGTGAACAATACATATCCTTTCTCATGCTTATAATCTCCTTTAATTAAGAAATCCATTGGTAGCCTAAACTCACATTTTTTTTCCCACAAAAGCAATGACATGCACAATATCGTTTCTTGACAAGTGGAAGCATAAAAATTGATGACTAGATGCCATATTAGATCCATTCTATGCATCATTAACAGCATGTTTGGCATGGGTGGAAAATAGACAGACGGAAAATGGTGAGGTAAAAAGGGGGAAACATAATGGTTAATTTAAATAAAAAGAGTTTTCTTTTCCAAGCTGCAAATACACCCAAGTTAATCTTACTAAACAAAGGGATGCACCGAAAAAACAAGTTTATGATATCGCGACTACCACCAAACTCTACATTATAACTCAGAATTAATATTACATGCTCAAAGGAAATGGTATTCCTGGCAGTCCATTCTCTCAGGTAATTGGTTTAGGCTGGGGAATAAGTGGAAAATAATTGGCATTACTCTTCAAGTTTTTGACTAACCTGTTTTCAAGAATCTATCCCTTGATAGAGTTATGTTGATACCAAAGAATTTCTTGATTAAGGAACATTTCAAGGACCAGTTAGCTGATTTAGATGCTAATAAAAATGAATGAAAATGCCTGTATTCCAGATTATGTCTTCACTGCTACATATTGAGGTTAAACTGGGTAAGCTGAGGATAAGATCCAATCACAAATTGAGACCACAGGCGAAATTAAGAAAACAAAGAAGACAAATGTCAGATGATAAACTCAGCACTCTCAGTACAACTGCCAGTGGAAGGAAGAAGGTACAAGGTTTAGAAGCCCTAAACAAATGCAAACTAGAAAGCATAAATGACAACAAAATAAGAAAATAAAAGTCTGCAACAAGCATTCCGAGTAGCTAGGTTCTTGGGGAACACATATAACAGAGCTTGGTGTTTTAGGTGTCGTGGTCATGACGAATTTCAGAGAGAATAATAAGATCTCCACATGCATTTGGTCCTTCTAGGTAGTTGCATCAGGGTGGGTCATGAGTATGTCAAACTCTAGTTCATCTGGTCTTCAGGTTTAGGAAGCATTCAGCAAATTAGGCAGTAGGCTGGCTTCAGGCTTCATAAATCAGCTGTTTTATTGGGATAGGAAAGGCAACAAAGGGGAAAAAAGAGCATCAGATCTATAGGGAGATTGGATAGGCTGTACACTAGTACGTACTGGTCCAAATCTGAGATAGGCTATCTGCACGTACCAATTCACAGAATTTTAGTAACCATAGTTTTAGCGCCGGGAAACAGGGTTATAGCTTGATAACCTGGTAAGAGAAGTTAATGATGAATATTGAAGAATCCTAATAGAGTGTGCATGTACTAACCTAATCAAAACTAAAAGACCCAAAGACATGCTTGGGACAGAACAAATTTTAGACTGGTATTGTGCCCTCGAAGAAAACGTTATGCCATGTAGTTCAAATATTTAAATATAATGTTTAGAATAGTGCAATCACTCCCTCAGCGCCAAGCATTTTTCCTGCACATTAAATGACATACATGACAGTAATATGAAAAACAAAAATGTTCTCGAGGAAAGAAATAATTCTCACCCAGCAGTGCCACGTCCTGAAGAATAACCTCTATAAGCTCCATAAGCACTGGAACTACCACCAATCTAGAAATATTAACAACCATAACTATTTGATATCAGCGCGTTGAGAGAGAGATCGACAATGTAAGCAAAATGGGAAAGCTAAAGCACCAAAAACTGTATAAGAAATAAATATAGCAAGGAACAAGCTAAGGCACTAAAAATATTTTCAACTGATAACTAGGATAACAAAGTAACAAATTATATTTTACACTTCACCTGCCTAAGGTACTGTGAAACGGAAAAAGTAAAGAAATACCTGGAGACCAGCATAACTTCCATAACTGTCGCTAGCAGCTAAATCACTGGAGCCATAACCTCCAGAATAAGTATGCAGATGCCCATGCCTCTAGCCCTCTCTATTTTCATAACTCAAATTGTTTGTTCCTTCAGTTGGCATGTGAAGATATGGCAAAACTGGCACTAATGCAGAAACAGCACCTTCCCTATCAAAAATATTTGCTCTTAACCGCGTTGTTATTTGTACCAGGGCATCCTTAGCAACCTCAAGATCCCCAGCAATCTGATAATACATAAAAACCTACGATGTTTATTTTCCATTCCTGTTAATTAAAACACTAACTAACAAAGATAAATGATTAAGAAAATCCTATATGAACATTAATGGTACTACACCTGAACCATCTCATCATCTTCAGATGCTATGTTTGGAAGGTTTTCCTTTGACAAGATACGGATATTAGCTTTAGTATTCCTTCTCATCTCAGTTACAATAGTTCCACCTTTACCAATAAGGCAGCCAATACGCGAGGTTGGCACAAGTAAACGAGTTGTGAATGATATAATTCCAGAGTCTCTTTCAACCTTCTCACTGCATCTAGGTTGCAACCACGCAGCTGCTTCAATAGCAGGTGAAAATGTATCCTCGAAGAACTAATGCAGCGCAAGATTAGGAAAACCATCAAATCTAGAACAAGGCATAGCACAGTACTTTCACAAGACATAAACATAGAAAAGGTTAAAAGCTGACCTCTTTAGCTGATATAGTTATTAAGCAATCTCCATCTGTACTTGTGCTAGCTACTTTGATAGCTGCACCTGATTCCTGCCTGATCTGGTTGATTATGGCACCACCTTTGCCAATCACACCTCCAATATTAGCAGTTGGACAAACCAAACGAAGAGAAAATTCTTTTGACGAAATCTCATCCCTTGGAGCTGAGTACATGGAGCGTGGCCATTCTCCAGTGTCACCTTTGTATTGTCCATATGGACCCACCAATGAAGCTAACCCTACAATCTGGGAACCAGCAGCTGGACCACGCATTGCACCACCAGCAGGATATGCATTTGACACAGCAGAAACAAGCAAGTGCTGAGTCCGTGGAGGATTCTCATGAAGGCGAGATGCGATTTGATGCAGAGCCCTTTTCACAACAGAAGCTTCCCCGGACATCTAAATCCAAGTAAATTAAAAATGTAAATAAACCAACCATATGCGAAAAGAAGAGTGGAAACATGCCAAACATAGAGAGGCAAAAAACTCGTGAAGTATCTTGCAATACTTTTAATAAACTAAGACTTTTCTCTGAGGAACTTTTTCCCATACTAATGTATATCGCGAAGGCACTACCACTACAATTGAATAGTCAAATTACCTGTACAAGTTCATCTGAGGTGAAGGCACAAGAAGGTAAATCATCCTTGAGAATGCGAATCTGGGCACCAGTTTCACTACGTATGTTCTGAATGATCTGTCCACCCTTTCCTATGATACATCCAATCTGATCAGAGGATACTAGAAGCCGAGCAGTAACTTGGTGGCCTTCAGAATCTTCATCACTGTGCAAATCTTCAGCAACAACTTTGTCATGCACCCGGAATAAAGCATCTTGTGCAGGAGAAACAAAAGTGTCCCCATCTTCAAGGGCATTTGTCTCATCTCTAGAGCTGTAAATAGTAACCACACGCTCATCAGAACCAGGAACTGTCTCGCCAATTCTAATCTTCGATTTGGTGTCTGCTCTTAATTGCTTAACAATATCCCCTGCCCTTCCAATAATGCTTCCTATCTTTCTAACAGGACACAAATACCGATATACGGTATCATCTGAATCAATAACAAACTGTTCCCTGTCATCACCTACATTTCTCCTCTTATTTGATCCATTCCCAGAATAATCAGACTGAGAATGAGCCCGCTTCCCATAGCTATTCCTCTGACCCGCCATTATTATCAGAAAAAAAAGATACCTGGATCCAAGACAATTGTAAAACATTTCGAAGATTTAATAACTGAACCAATCTTGAGGATCAAACCACCCAAAATGTAAAGCACTAGCACAAGAACTCATCAACAGATCAAATTAATAATAAAGTGGCATATTTTCGTTTTACAATCAGCAAATCATAATTCAGATGACAATAAATTTCCACCTGATAGTTGGTTTTACACCTTCTTGCTGATACAAACAAAAAGAACAAAAATCTCTAGATACAGAAACATATACAAATTTTTGAAAAGATCAAAGTTTTCACCTTAATGAACAACAATACTTTCAAAATTACTTTCACACATGAAAATAATATTTCAAATTTGAATAATTACTAGATTCTAAACATTCGTTCACAGAAACCGAAAAGCAAACGGCAAAACAATAGATAACAACATTGAAAGGAAAACAGTTGCATAAATCCTTAGCCCCCCATAGCTCAGCTTTTCAAATAGGCAAATTCAAAGACAAATAACCAACTCATGTCAACATTGAACAACAAGGTTATCAATCCCACTGCAAATCGCCCATCTGAAACTAATATAAACAGATAATCAAAAGAAACCCGGTATTAGAAAGATTCAATAATATGAAAGAATAACAAATTTCAAATTATACTCATAAATTCAAACAGCTTACATGTAAATAATCTCCAAAAATTGACAGAAACACACACACATTAGATTCAACAACTAAACTATAATTCGTCGCATCAAACCAAAAACGAGAGATTGAATTGAAAAAGATAATAGACAACACTATAAACGTAGATCTGAATAAAAATAGAGTCTAGAAGTAAAATATATATATAAATAAGAGCAATCAGCGGGGAAATGGTTGCTACAAGATAACGGGGTTTTACCTGAGAATTGAGGTTGATTCTGAACTTTCAAACGACGAGATTTTAAATAATTAAAAGATGAAGAAGAAGAAAAAAAAGGCTAAAGATAGAATTTGGGGGACGAAAGATATATTGCTTCCGTTTTTTTTTTTTTATCTAAACTAATTGAGTATATCTATTTTGGCCATCGAATTATCGAGTTTATCAATTAGGTCATTCAATTTATTGAAACAATTTATTTTTGTTACCGTCGTTAAAATTCTAACGGAGAAGGTTAACGGTAATGATATGACACGTGTTATCACCAGATTAGATGATTAATTTTATTTATTATTTTATTTTTATTTATCATTTAATAAATTAATAAAATAAAATTAATCATCTAATCCAGTGATAACACGTCATTGTCGTTAACCTTCTCCATTAGAATTTTAATAACAGTGACCATAATAGGTCGATTTAATAAGTTGAGTGGCCTGATTGACGAGTTCGATAGTTTGGTGACCAAAATAGATATCTCCAATTAGTTGGGTGACCACTGGAATAGTTTACCTTTTTTATGATACATAAGTTTTAAAAATAATAATTTAGTTATTTAATTAAAATTTTTGATAAATAATTTTATTATAAAATTTAAAATATAATTTATTATAATAATTTTAGTCTTAACTTGTATATTTTATCGATTTAGCCTTAATTTAAAAAAATAATAAATTTTACTATTTACGTGTAAAAATTTTAATATTGCTATATTTTGATACACTCTTCGATCATTTGTCACACTCAGTAATATTATCTAGTAACTCAATAATCGATAAATATAATAATTTGACAAATATAATCATTTTACTATTGAACAACTTATTGGTTAATGAAAGTGACTCGTTATGATCTTAATGTCACTTGTTAGTTAGACAATAAAATTAAAGAATTGTAAAAGCAGATTTTTTAGAGTAATATAATTTTTTTTCAGTCTAACTTTTTCCCGATTAGTTTTAACTCTTCTATTATCATTTTGGTCCCAAAATTTATTGCACCAATCCTTGCTACTGATTTTCAATGCATGTAACGACTCAAATTTTATATCCGAGGATCGGGTTAACTCGAAGTATTGGGCATCGACGTTTGAATTTTTGTTGGACCACAGGTTAATGTGTTTTAAGGTTGCTATTGGGCCAAGACAATCTTAAGTGGGAATATTTGGATAATATCCCCTTTTGAAGACAAAGAGGGAGGAAGAGAAAGTAGCTTTCTACAAAGAGTTAAGATGAGTGAAGTTACCTTATCCTCTTCATCTTTTTCCTCCTTTTTTCAAGTCTTCCCACTTAAAACTAGTGTTAAAGGTGCAATCTTTGATTTCTTGTCTGTGAATCACGTTGTGGAGTTTAAGGGAAATTAGTTCTGTAGCAAAAGATCTACAAATCAAGGTAAAGTTTGTAAAGTTTGATGGGGAGAAGGGTTTTAGAGAGGTTGCAAGATAATGTACGAAAATAAGTTTTTAAGAGTTTTTTTTTGTTTAGTGTTCCTAAGTTTTAAAAATCTTCCCAAATCGTGTTTAATTCATTGCTTAACTTTTTCTTGTAAAGAAAGATGTTAGAGAGCGATCAAGATTTAAGAATTGTGTAAGAATTGTGTTTTGGGAAGGAGAAGGTTTAAGAATTGTGTAATTCTTGCTTTCTGATTGTTTTGTACGAGGTTAGTACACTACTAACTTTCATTACTTCATACATATCATAAAATTAGGCTTTGATGCATGATTTGGTGTTATTATTTGATTATGAAAGGTTAGAACCCTTTAATGACAACTTTGGAATGGTTGGTTAAATTGATGTAAAATGAGTAAAAACATCCTAAACTATCTTCATAACTTTTAGGATCAATTTGGGTCTTAACCATATAGGTTGAGCATGAAATTCTAGTAAAATTCTAACCCAGACCTATATTTTCGTACATGCATATCAATATAGATATGGAGTGAATTGGTACATTAGTGTAAATAAGAGAATTGTTTATAAGGGGCGTATCAGTATAGTAACCCGCATATAAATACCCCATGTATATTTTGAATTCTCGTAACATGTTTATGTACCTGTACGTGAGGGCATATCGGTACTACTGTTGTATTGGATGTTAGTGCCTAGGTGTATCAGTAACACATAGGATCCATGGTGGATTATATGTGATGTGTGGTAGCTAGGAACCTTGTTGTGTGCTGATAGGTTACTGATTGTTGATTATTGTTTGATGGGGTCTGGATACCCAATATAAAGTGTTGCAACACCTCAAAGGCTACCAAATGAAGGATCCCGATGTTTAGTAGACGCAGGCCTCGTTCGAAGATGCTTGATGGACCATTCTAAGTATAGATAGAGGATCTCGATGCTTAGTAGACACAAGCCTCATCCTTAGAGTATGAGATCTTGATGCTTAGTAGACACGAGCATTGCTCGTAGTATAGGGTCCTGATGCTTAATGGACGCGGGCCTCACTACTTATAATATTACTATATGTGAGATATTGTGCGAACTTTTTCTTTGACATGTATATGTTTTGTGCGGATATATGCATGCATGACTATCATGTGTTTAGGTTTTTGATGTCATTCATGTTGCATTATTTTATTTATGATATGTGTGATACTTGGTCGAGTGACGGTGTATCCATTGAGCTTTCGTAGCTCAGTGTTCGGAATGTGTTTCCGTGAACAGGTCTCTAGGTTGTAGCTTGGTTCAAAAGGAGAACCATCAAGGGTTGAATTTTTAGCATCGACTTTGTGTTTAGAGTACAATTACTAAATGAATTGGGTCATATACTTGTAGGACCCTATATGTATTTTGTAACTCTTATTTAAATCTCGAGTCGAATACTTTTAAACGGTTTTATTATTTGAAGCTCATTTTTTGGAATACTTTGACTTTATATTAATTTGATTTGGATGAGCTTATTTTGGATTTTGGATGTGATAAATGAGTTTTTGAAACAAAATTTTATGTTTAAACTTTGGATCGGAGGTCCAATATGACATTCGGGTCGAGAGTGTTGCAACACATCTCTTGTTATAATATTGTATACAAATGTATTACAAAGATACATGCAAATCGTTTGAAGAAGTAACTCCCTAATCTCATTTTACAAAATCAGAGTGTCTTAGAAAGAATAATTTTTTCAAGATGTGTTTTAAAACTTGACCTTTGTAAAACTTTTGATTCTTTAAATTAGAATTTTATTATACAATTATTTTAAAATTTGGATTTTCCTATTCAATTTAGTAGGTGGATTTTAGTTTGCATTACAAACTCAAAGTTATCTATCAATCTAACTGATGCCTTGTGAGTTACTTTTGGGGAGCAAAAGAGTGTTAAACACGAAGATCCCTTATCCCTTATATTTTTATTCTCGTGATGAATGTACTCTCATATTTATTGAACTTGATCGATTAACATAATTCTTTTTTTTTATTATTTTCACCCAAAGTGTAAGAAGATAAAACTTACAAATCTTTGTTTTGTAGATAACCTCGTACTATTTACTAAAAAATTCTAATTTTATCTTGGGTGTACAAAAAACTATGAATATTTTTACTTAATGTTTGAACTATAAATTAATGTCTCCAAGAGTAAAATTTTCTGTGGGGTATTTCTTTTTTGAAAATGAAAAGACTAGTTGAACATAGTAATTTTAGAATTGTTTTTTAACCTGTACAATATTTTGGGTCCCTTTAGTTACAAATAATCTCTTATATTCATATTGTTCTGACACGGTTGAAAAGATTACAAAGAAAATTAAAAGTTGATCATGTCATTTTCTTTCTTTTATTTGTTTGAAGCTTATTCAGGTTATGATTTCTAACATCCAAAATTTCTGATGCAAAATATTTTTTTCTCCCTTTAAATGTTTTAAAGCATATTGTACAGTTATGCAATACTTTTTTTGGAAGGGATTTAATGGTCAATCAAGAGGACAAAGATGAGTTGGGATAAAGTCTATCATCCAAAGTGTGAGAGAGGCCTTGGTAATTGATATCAATAATATCTTTGTGTGAAATAAGTCATGTATGTTGAAATGTTTATGGCTTATTTTTATTAAAGCATGTTTTATTTGGGTGACCTGATTTGACGTATGTCTTTTAAAAGGGATCTCTATTTGGTCAGTCCCTATCAAGTGTCATTATAGTTGATCTTGAAAAATGATTCTTAATTTACGAGATGATTTAGTTTAGATAGATATCTTGTAAGAGAACTTTAAAACGATAATGGTATGGAGTGTCCTCAAACATAAAAAAAATGAGAAGATGGATTAATTTTAAATTGTTTGAGAAATCCTGTCTATCCTAGGTTTTCTTTTATTTTATGGTTGTCCAAGACAAGTTCCTTACTAGAAGTAAGATGATGAATGGAGAATTCATGTTGATGATCTTTATACGTACGTTGATGAGAGATCATTTATTTACTGGATGTAACTATTTAAAGTAGTGTTGTGAATTATTCTAAGGTTATCATGTATTTTACAAAATAGAGAGAAATGATCAATGAAATTAAAGTGCACAACAAGAATTTTGAAGGTTGTCATTTTTCATTTAGTTTGGTGTAGTTACTTATATTATATATGACGAGAGAAATGAAAAGCTATATAAGAGAAGTTTAAAGTCGTTTTCGATATTATTCGAATGGATTAAAATAATGTTAGATCTTGACTGTTTGACTGTAAAAAAAAAATCATCTCTTCTTCTTCTTCTAGTTTACTCGAGATTTACTTTAATTTATTATTTTATTTATTATTTGGATAAATATAAAATATAATTATCATAATTTGTACATGTTTATTTTTTATGGTAATTTTTTGGATGAATAAAAATTATTTATTAAAAAAATCATTCTATTTATTTTTTATAGCAAAATAATTTATTATCTCAAAATTTTAATTGATCGATTAAATTATTTTTAAAATAATATATTTATTATTTAATTTATATTTAATTAACTTGTCATATATTTTATTTTTTATTGCTTTGTTAAAAAATTATTTTTGTTTGAGTTATATACTATTTTAGCCCTTTAACTTATATATTATTATTTTGATATATGAAGTTTTTTTTAATTTAATTCGAATCTGAACTCTTCAAACATGATGAAGTACGTTACCCACACATTTTTTTTTTTAAAAATGATGTAGTGCTCTAGAAATGTATACAAAATATGTACACAATATATATTCAATTAGGAAATGCCCAAAAATTCACAAGTCTTTTAAATCTTGATATATTTTCAAATTTAGGATATTTTTATTAAAAATATAATAATATTTTGATTTTTAAAATTTTTTAGGATTATTTTTGAAGTTTTTTAATTTAATGTATATTTTTGTGTTGTATGACAATCCTTAGAATATCATGAGGTATTTTATGATAAAAATGTAATCCTTAAACTCGTTTATGCGTTACACATAATCTAAGAGATCTCATTCGAGTTACAAGAACGACTCATAATAAAAACTCACATAAAATTCTTTTTCTTTTAATAAATTTAAAATCATAACATAAAATTTACTTTAAACACCAATCTAAAAAAATATTTATACATAAAACAAAATTTCAAAAACAGATTACAAATTTAGTCATAAAAAGATTAAATATACATGTCCAATGTTGGTAATGCTCAATTTTGTAAACTTTTTTTTAGACTATCTAATTCTATTTTAAATAGAATTAAATTTTCCTTGAAAATGACTATTTTGTCCTCACTATTTAGCCTATAAATAGTGGGCATATTTTCTCATTTGAGATATCCCTTAGCAAATATTTGCTTTAGAAACACTCTTGTTGGTTTTCTTAAAACCTATGTTGAGTGTTACTTTTGAGTTGAGAGAAGAGCAGTACCACCAAAGTCCGCTCCATCTTTCGGGTGTACGAAATTTGGAGAGCCGTGTTAACCTCAAGGGGCTATTCGTCCATTGTAGCGATTACACACATCGGGGTGAATTCGCTTCTAAGGTAGTGGTTAATACCACGACATGGTTTGGTTTTGAATAATTATTTTATTATTTTTCAGTCAGTACTAACGTCTCATTTTGCAACAGTCTATTTTTCCAACAATTTAGAAGCCAATTCAACGCTACAAATAATGCGTACGAATTATGTTAACTTCAATACATATGATGCTATATGGATTATTGAGGTATTTATGCTGCTACCTATTATTAGTAGAGAAAACCAATTTTTATGATTCTGGTAAGTAATTTTTTAGCTTATGTCTGAAGCTAAAGACTATTCTTAATCTGATTGGTATCGCAAATTATAATGCATATTATTAGTTCATGGTTGCATGAAAAATCAATAGTTACTTGAGACAAGAAGGTAACGATTTAGTGAGTTTTTATGCATTAATTTTGCATTTACATGCATTAAAATAGTAAAACGTTTTAAGTGATATAATGCTATTTAAAACTTGGGGCATTACATACAAAACGGTTACTAGAGATGTTATAATAATCATAAATGTTTTATAACAATTGTTTATAAGGTTTGAATTTGTAAACAAATAGTATTATAAAATATTTTATTATTTAATGTTTACGATAATAACCTTGAACTTGAGACGGAAAGAAAACTTGAATTATCTTTCTTCTCTAAGCAATTTTATTTGATTGCTATTTTTGATCATCCATAAGAATCAGTTAGGTGAAATGATGCCTAAAGAAATAGAAATTTATTTGGAGCATTTTTAAAGTCTTTTAGCTTGAATGTATATGATATATGTTATAATGTTTCTTTAAATATTTAATAATTATTATTAAATGCTTTAGTAACTTATAGCATTTTTTAAAGCATTTTTTAAAGCTTTGGAGATGAATAAAGCATTAAAAAAATTTGTGATTAATGCTCCATGAAATATATTAATGGAGAGGCATTGTTAAACCGTTTTTTAAAGTTTTTTTTTTTTAAAAAATAGGTTGCCGGTTACAATGCTAACAATAAAAGAAATAAAAGGTTTATTTGCTTTTATTAAAATTGAATTGTGTTTCAATTCTTGAAAATATCAATAAATAAAAATCATTATTGGTTGATATGTGATAATAGGTGAGTTTTAAATACCTTTCAAGATGAATATGTTATTTTTTTAAATGCATTTATTTAATGATCATTTAATTTGTAACGGTGTAATTATTTGAATATGTTTTATAACCGTTCAATTATTATGGTAATAATGCATTTTATGATGGTGTTGATTAAAACCTTAATAATGTTGTTTTAATACATTACATAAATTATAGATTTTGTGCTAATATAATTTATGTGTGTTTTAAACATCTTATTATATTGAAATTGTTGTACTAACAATATCTTGTAAGAAATTTAGACAACACGACAATGGGAGAAAATCTAAACATTGATGGAATGATTCTCCAAGCCAAATATTCTTATTGAGGAGCTATCAAGAATATAATATGATTTTCATAATTTATTAAAAGGGAGTCTCAAAGATTTAAAAGAGATTGTTGATTCATGTGATGTGATTGTCATGATAAATTCTAAATTATTTCTGATTAAAGATGATGATGCAAAGATTAAAGTTGCAGGCGTGGTGAGAATGAACAAGTCTATTTGGAATTATGAATCTACCTACAATGTCAGATTATTTAGATTTATTACATGTCAATTCATACTTTATCACATGAATTTATATTGTGCTTTTAAAACTAGTCTTAAACTCAGTGAGCATGTTTGAAACTAGTGTAAAGGTTAAGGCTAGAATGAATGACTATTTTGAATAGTGAGCCTTACATTAAATTTGCTTAGTAAGATACTGATGTGAATAAAAGTATCAAGCATGTTTTTAAGAGACCAAAATTAAAGAAAGAGAAAAATTCATAGATGACTTATCAAAAAGCATTATGAAAATGCATGTCTATGATTGGTTTTATAAAAGACTTGGTACTTAAGCGTACCTAGTGCAACACCTCTCTTTCATGATAACCTACCTAGTGCATTATTCTTTAATGTGCTCACTTTATAAAAAAAATACTATGACAAATAAGATCTCTTTAAACTTAGTGGTGAAGTTAAAAGAATAAAGGTTAATTTGGTTGAGTAGAATACAAATTTAGTCATAGTAAATAAAGTATATGATAGTCTCATCAGAACTAAAATGTTGAATGAGAAAATGATAGACATTAGTGCTACTAAAAATTTATTGTAGCTAGTAAAAATTTTTTTTGAGCTCTGTTCTAAGTAGAAGAAAAGAAAGAGATGGTCTATCTTAGGAGTTGTGTTGAAATCTCTTGTAACAAACTTGAGATAATTTTCTTGTGAGGAAAAAGTTGAAAACTCCAAGTAAACTTTTACATAATATTCCTAATTCCTTGAATACTTTCAAGAGAATCTAGGAAAAATATAATTCCTTTGAATGAGAAAAGGTCATGAATGACTACTGATGAGATATAAGGAATTTTATAATCGTTTGAGGTTATATATACTAATCTAAATGATTAGCAACTTCTCAAAACTTTGAGAATATAATCATGTGTAAGCAAGATTTGAGTTTGTTAAAAGCATAGTTTTATGGTTAAAACTCATAGCAATCTTACTTTAACATAAGTTGAGTATTTGTTTACACAATTATCCAAGACACTTATAGATTTGTTTCTATCTTAAAATGTTAGAAATGTGGGGGTGTCTTAAAGTGATGATTAAATTTAGAGAAGAACCAAGTAGATCCGCTTATCAAAGGTTAAAGACGGAAGTTGGTTCTTGGTTCGTCGATGAGGATGGGTTTAAAGCCCATTGGTTGAGGAATTCATGGTGGATACCCAACTTAGTTATCTAAGTTCAATGTGGTCAAACGAAACCATGAAGAGTACTCATAGTGTACATTTTTACTACCTATCCCTATGATGAACAATGTACATTCCCAGGTTGAGTTTTATTACTCTTAATAAATTCATAGCCCAGGTTTTGGGTGGTCTTTGTGAGAAAGACTTGATGAATTTACCGACTGTGGTTGAACAACTACTCTTAATAAGTTCATAACCCAGTTGAGTGGGTAGTTCTATCGCGAAGAATTGAATGAACTTGCCGAAAGAAAGGATGAGTTTTCTTAAAACTCTTAATGAATTCAATCCCAAGAGTTGGGTTGTTCTATTGAGAAGAACTTATTGAATTCACCGATTAAAGAGGTTGAGTTTTTATTCTTAATGAGTTCTTATCCCAAAGTTTGGGTGGTTCATTTTATTAATGAACTTAAAGAATTCACCTATTTTTGAGAGGTTGAGCTTGAGAGAAAAGTTCTTAATTATTTTATAGCTCTTATTTGAGTGGTTTATATTGAGGTAAACCTGATGAAATAACCTATGTAAGTGAGAAGGACTAGCCACCTTCTATGAAAAACGTTAGGCCGTTTTTCTAGTACACTTACTAGAATCCTGAGGAAAAAAGGCTATATATATACATTTGTATATATACTTTGTAGACACATCGAGGACTTCGGTGGATGAAGGGGTTAGTTGTGTGTTATGAGTTCACCCCTATCTTAGAAAGTTCCAGATTCGTTCACTTATCTAAGAGAAGAATTACTCATTCCACTACGTACTAGTTCCAGATACGTTCACTAGTGCTTAAACAACTAATCTTCCTATTGCTCTTCTCATGTTTTACCTTCAAGGCTCTCATAATTACGAAGGATTTTCTTTCGCATTAGTGGGGGAATGTTGGTAATGCTCAATTTTGTAACCTTTTTTAAAGGCTATTTAATTCTATTTTAAATAGAATTAAATTGTCCTTGAAAATGACTATTTTGTCCTCACTATTTAACCTATAAATAGTGGGCATATTTTCTCATTTGAGATATCCCTTAGCAAATATTTGCTTTAGAAACACTCTTGTTGGTTTTCTTAAAACCTATGTTGAGTGTTACTTTTGAGTTGAGAGAAGAGCAGTACCACCAAAGTCCGCTCCATCTTTCGGGTGTACGAAATTTGGAGAGCCATGTTAACCTCAGGGGGCTATTCATCCATTGTAGCGATTACACACATCGAGGCGAATTCGCTTCTAAGGAAGTGGTTAATACCATGACACGGTTTGGTTTCGAATAATTATTTTATTATTTTCCAGTCAGTACTAACGCCTCATTTTGCAGCAGTCTATTTTTCCAACATCCAATAATTACACTAATATCACACTTCATAAGTAAAATTGAGAAAACTCCAAAGGTGATATCATTCGCCAAAGCATGATCAAAATCTCTCTAATCTATAATGGTAAAACAAACGTGAATTTGGAGAAGTTCAACAATACAAGATTACCAATGAAAGTTAAAAGCACAAGCATATATATGTCAATCTTAACACGATTATGATATTTTAAACAACAACAAACTTCAACTACGATTTGATATTTTAGCAAAACATTATATTAGAAAACAACAAATTTATTCTTTATTCATTTACACGAGTATCAAACGATAAATATAAGACCCAAACGTTTAGAAAATATATAGATTTTAAAAATTGAATCAGAAAGACTAACGTGTTTCATTAGATGCAAATTAAGAGCATACCGAGTGTTTCAGACTTTGATAAATTAATCAGTATAGGATAGGTTTCAGGAGACAAATTTTTATTGTAATAATCTAACCATCCTTCAACAATTCGCTAATATACAATACACTAAAACTATATTTATAAAGGCTTATCCTAGATCCAATGGGCGTAGGAGCTTACAAAAACTTATCCTAGACTCAATTAGGATGTAAAAAGTTGACTAAACCTGAAAACCCGACTGAAACTTGTTCGAGCCAAAACTTGGTTTGACCCGGGGATGTAATGACTCGAACCCGATCTGTATCCGACTGTTGTTGACTCGAACCTGAGTTGGACCTATTACTGTAGTAACTAAATCCAAACTGTATCCGACCGAGAATGACCCGAACCCGATTTCAACTTGTTATTGTGGACCCTAAACCCAATCTGCATCTGACTGAAACAAACCCGAACCCGAGTTTAACTTGGTAAATAACCGATATTACCCGACTGTATCAACCCGAGACCTGATTTTACACGACTTGTTTTGAACCCGACCTGTTATTGACCTGAACTAATATTAACAAGACTTAATATTTACATGACATATAATTAAGTATATCTATAATTTGATGAATTTAAAATATTGGTAAATATAATTAGTCTTAAAAATTAGAATTAGACATGAGAATTAATTTATGAATTAATATTTAAATTTAGTATTACGTATTTAATTAAATTTATTTATTATTTTATTTAGTTTTAATGTATTTAATTATAATTTTAAAATAATATTTCATTAAAAATTATAATTTTAAATTAATTAAATATTTAATTAAGTTAGATTAATTAAACTAAATTAAAATATAAAAATATAAATTACAAACATAACTAAAAGAATTCTAAAATCAAATATAGATTTTTATTAAATTAATCTAAATTATGTCTCAATTAAATTAAACCAAAATAATTGATAAAAAAAGGAAAAAAGACAATTAATAAAAAAAAGAGTGAAAAGATCAAATTTTGGAGGAAAATAAGTCACTCATTTTTTAAGTTTGATATTATTTTACTTTTATTGTAAAAATTTTAAAGGGATATAAAAAGAGGAAAAAATTGGAGAAAAAAATTAGAAATAAAAATTTTGATTGTTATATAATAAAGAGGGGAAAATAAAATTTTAGAGAGAATTAATATATATAGTAAATTTTGGTTATTATTATTATTATTACAATCTATAATCAAATAATAAATTTTAATTAAATATAATTAATTAAAAATATAAAAAAAGTGAGATTAGATTTAGATATTCATTTGACACTACTCTAGGTCAGGTAAAAAATTTCACATATTTTTATATATGTCACGCATAAAAAATTGAATCTCGTGCCGCTCTACACTTTATTTTACAATTATTTCAATTTGATTATGATCACTCAAAAATTAAGTTTTAAATTTTATTTTTATTCGATTTGATCCTCATTTAATTAAAATTAGATTATATATTTTAAAATTGTTTTAATTTGATTATAGGGAATTAGATTAGTGATTGGAGAATTGATCTTAGAGAACTAGTTTAGTGATTTGGGCTTAGAGGATTAATGTTGAGATTAAAGAATTAATAATATACATACATTAATTTATAAACAAATTAAATACATATATTAATATACATTTAAGTATATTATATATTTTAAAGTATATTATATATTACATATAATAAATTATATATAAACCATACTATATATAAGTATATTATATATATATATATATATTCAGTGGCGGATCCAGAAAAATTTTTCAGGGTGGGCACAATTAAATTAATACATATATTTTGAAGATAGAAATATTAATTACCTCTATAGGGAAATAAGGTATTCCACCTAAAAAAATTTGAATATACGATATTACGAAAAAAAAAAAGTTAATCAACTACAACAATATCTACAATGCCAAAGGAGAACGTCACTTTCTCTTGGCGTTCTCCATTTTAAACTAATTATCTCCATAGATAATTATATCATCATTGAGAAGTCAATTTATTGATAAATTACCTTCATAGGTAATTACACTATCAGTTGAAATAATTTCCCCCCGTAATTGGCACTATAGAAATTGCCGTAATTGACTAATTTCCCCCCGTAACAACGTATATTCAAAAATTTTTGGGTGGAATACCTTATTCCTCAAAATATTGTTATTGAGTTTATTTTGTGTTTATTTTGTTATTTGGGTTGGGAAATGAGAATAGTTATTGGGTTTGAGTGTAGAGTTTATTTGAGCCTCAATTAAATAAATTTTAGGCTTTAATTTTGGTCTAATTTGGTGATTTAAATTCTAAATTAGATAAAAATAATGGCACCAATTAATCCAGGGTGGGCACCGGTTATATTCAGGATGGATACTAACATATAAAATAAACATTCATCAAGTCAAATTTAAATTTCAGGCCCAGACCCCCCCACCCTCACCATACAATGGATCCGCCACTGTATATATTAAACTATATTATATACATAGTATATATTAATGTATATTATATACATATATACATTTAATATATTATATAGACTTTTCTGTCAAAAAAATATATTATATAGACTACAGTATATATTAATGTATACATATATTAATATATACATCTAATATATAATAAGTATATATATATTAATTTATATATCTAATATATATATATAAGTATACATATATTAATGTACATATACATACTTATATATAAGTATACATACAATATATATTATATAAAAATATTAATATAAACTATATAGTATATAAGTATACATATACTTACATACATACTTATATATTATATACATATACATACATATTATATATATATATATAATTATATATTTTATATTTTCATATAGTATCATACCATAATATAATATAAATTCTATATATAGAATTTCATATATAGTATTATACATTTCATATTTTCATATATATATATATAGTATAAATTTCATATATAGTATTATATATTTCATATTTTCATATATATATATATTATATAGTATAAATTTTATATTTACATTTTTTAAATGTACTAAACCATATTGTATAGGTATAAATTATAACGTATTAAAGTACATTAAAATTAAAATTTTCATCGAATTTAACTATTATTAATTTATAATTTTTAAAATTTAGTTATTGCAACTTTATTTTTATTTTAAATTGACTATCGTTTATTTTTCTAATTTAATTTAGTGTTTTTAATAAGATGATATTTTATTTTATTAATGTTTATCCTTTTTAATTTAAAACTTTATTCTTTCTAGTCCAATGTTTATTCCTTATTAATTTTTAATTTTTGTAATTTATCTCATTTTTTAAGATATGAATCATTTGATAGATATTTTTGTTTAATCTAGTGCGTAATATTTATTTTTAATGAGATTCATGTTAGTTAAAGACGTTAGATATTAAATAATTAATTTGAAATTAACAATCAACCATTCAACCCAAAATCTATCGGTTATTTACTTAATTACTTATTTGTACCAAACTCAAACTTAATAATTTTAATTAATATGAATTTAAAACCCAAATTAATTTGACCTGAAATAAACCAACTTGAAATGAACCCGACCTGAAATGTAACCAAACTGAAATGAACCCGACCTGAAATGGACTCGTACCTGACCCGAATTGATTCAAAACATCAAATCAACCTGAAATGACATGTATCCAATTTTACCCAACCTGACAGTACCCGATCTGAAACTCATCCGATTAACTGTTTTTACAGAACCAATAAACGTGAGAGCTTATAGAAAAACTTACCCTAAGCTTTGGGTATAGAAACTTAAGAGAATACTTTAAGTCCATAAAAAATTATCAACCTATAGATCATCAATCATATCTAGATAATATACCCCTGGATAATAATATTAAAAATACATATCAAATGTATAATTTGTACAAAAAAAACAGAAGTTATAAATTGTGCTTTTATTTCGTCTAAAAAAATCTTATTTTAATCAAATTTTGTTACAAAATAGAGGGAATATTCATAGTTTAGGCATCAATTGTGTAATTTACCCTTTTAATTTCTAACTTTAATCGAAAAAAAGATAAACGAGAAACAAGGGTAGCTTAGTAAATTCAGGACCACAGGTTAGCACTTTTGAGTTTTGAGTACAATTCTCAACAATTAAAGAAAAATATCCCAAAACTGACGAAATCAGATATCCTCATCGCTTAAGAATAGTAAAAATTTTACCGAGAAAATTCTCGTATTTTTCTATCAAATCGAACACCCTTCTTCTTCCTTTCAGAAACCCTAGATGTCAACGTCAAGCCAACCTCAATTCCGTTATACCCAGACGCCATCGAAGGTTCTGCATCTCCGTAATCTCCCATGGGAGTGTTCGGAGGAGGAACTCGTCGAGCTTTGTAAACCTTTTGGGAAGATCGTTAACACTAAGTGCAATGTTGGCGCCAATCGGAACCAAGCTTTTGTTGAATTTGTAAGCTTCTAGATCCATCAATTTTTTTTAAAGTTCTTTGTTTATAGTTTATAGATTGCTTTGTGTTGGCGAAAAATAAAGGAATTCAATTTGTGTTAGGTAAGGGCAATCGACTATTGATTGTTTACCATTTTGGTAATTTAATTTTGTAGGGTAAATTTCATTATGTTCCTTCAAAATTGTCTTAGTATAAGTTCTTTTTGTGAGATTCGGTTTCTTTGCTTGGCATGGTAAAAATCTGATTTTATTTTTGTTGATTTTTTATAAATATTTTGATATGTAAATTTGATGGGGTTAATTGCAGTGTATATTATTTTTTTTTGTGTTAATTTGGGGGAACTGATGCTTTTTATCCTCTTGCTGGAGTAAGGTTAATAAGTGATGTACTAATTGAAAAATATTATATATATAAATGTTTTTTTTTTCACATTCGAAAGTGTAAACTTTGATGTGTTAAATTGACGACCTATCGAGTTGGATTTTGATTTTTCTTGGATGATGGTTTATTTTTGTTCGGTCAAGGGTAACTTTTCATTCCGATTCTATTCTTTTGTTAGTTTAAATTTTGATGGGTTAATTTTGTTAGTTCAAACTTAGATGATATTTATAGGTTGAGCACTTATGTTTTTCTGTTAATGTCACTTTTGTTTTCAGGTAGACTTAAATCAGGCTATTTCGATGGTTTCTTACTATGCTTCATCATCGGAACCGGCACAGGTTCGTGGAAAAACTGTATACATTCAATATTCAAACAGACATGAAATTGTCAACAACAAGAGTCCTGGAGATACCCCGGGAAATGTTTTGCTGGTTACTATTGAGGGTGTAGAAGCTAATGATGTGACCATTGAGACTATTCATTTGGTAAGTGCTTATTACCAGTGCATGCATTTCTCAACTAAATCCCTTCAATTGTTACAGATTTTATATTCCATTGCTGCTAAAAGAATTGGCTCTCTAGGACTTTTAAACCCATTTTTTGGCTTCAGGTGCTCTGATTAAGGTGCATATTTGTTTGGCTAAATGAAGATATCTTGTATATCTGTGTTTAGAAGTAGCCTACTTTAGTTCGGTCAAAACCTTGTTAATTACCTTGTGTTAAGTGCCATTTTTATTTTCTTGTTTTATTTCTTACATGACTGATGACTGATTAGGGACACTTCATGTTCTTAAATCCTGTCTCTTAAGGATTATGCTTTTTAATTAGTGGGCAAAGGGAAGTTTCTTATGGATATGAAATGAATTAAACTGTCATTTTTTCTTGTTCTCTTACATATGTAGAGATAACAGTTTTTGATCAAAATCAGTTGAATCACTGATGGTTATTCCCCTTATTTAGATTCCTTTGTGGGAGACAGTTTGGAAATATTATCATGTACGTCATACACTTTTTTAAGGTCTATCTTGAGGCATGTATGCACAGGTGTCATTTTGCATTAATTTCTTGTCCATTTGGATTTGTTAACAAGGATTTTTACATTATACCCATGTTTTTGACGGCTTATGATGTTCTTTTTTATTTGTATTCATGATATCTAATTGTTTCTGATTGTTTCTGATTTAATTTTGTTTCAGGTATTTTCTGCATTTGGTTTTGTTCACAAAATTGCTACTTTTGAAAAGGCTGCTGGATTTCAGGTGAGATGGCAAAAGTGCATTTAAATTTTTGGTTCTGTGGAGACTGAATGTCTTTCAATATGATGTTCATGTTTATGAACAATTGTTGGCAGGCGTTAATCCAATTCACTGATGCTGAAACTGCTTCTTCAGCGAGGAATGCCTTGGATGGTAGAAGTATTCCCAGGTATGTACTGCTTCCTTGCATCTTCTTCCTCCTTCCACACCACCACTCTAATTTTTCTCATTTCTCTTGCATCACCTAATTCTCTTCATATTGGTTATACATATATGGTTTGAGAATTGAATAAAAATTTGGTTGCATTCTGAAGTTTTTTCATGATATTATTATAGGTACTTGCTTCCAGATCATGTTTCTTCCTGTCACCTGCGAATCTCGTATTCTGCACACACTGATCTAAATATCAAGTTTCAGTCTCATCGGAGCAGGTAAAAGCGGACCCATGAAGACCAAGTTGTTTTCTTTTTGAAATTCAATGTTTTGGCCTTGTTTATTCCTGAGATTTCAAGTAACCTGACTGCTAAATGTTTATTGTGGCATCTGATACGTTGCTAATTAATGTGTATGCTTTTTGTCATCTAGGGTGTTAGTGAAGCCTGGTAGTCAGCACACAAGTGTTGTCATGGCCGCTTAGTAATTTTCTTAACTTCTGAATGCAGTTCAATGCATATGCTAATCTCAGCATAGTTAAAGTTGTTCTTATGTCGATTGTGGAATTGCCTTTTGGTGGTACCATGAGTGGTAGTCACCCTTTAAACAAATATGTTTACAGTAATTGACTAGAATGCATATCCTCTAACATGCTAGTGTGGTAATATTAATCTGCTTTAAGGTTTAAATATTGCTTTTAAGCTTGTTTAGTGTTTGCCACTGGGAACTTTGTCTTTGGAGTTGATACTTCCACCAACTTCTTTTTGTTTGCAAATTATTTATTCTATTAGCTGGTATTTTTGTAGTAATTTGAAGCCATCAAGTATGATGGTGAGCATGCTGTATTTTGGCAGGAGAAGTAGTTGATTGTGGGGGAAAGGCAATTTGTAAAATTTATTTCTGATTGATTTACAATTACTACTCATTATTATAATTTGAGTAGCACTTCATAAAAATGTGATTGCCCTAGCTTCTCTTAGTCCGTTCATGGAATTGTTCATAACTTCTGTTGGCCAAAATGAATGGTAGCATTCTGTTAGTCGGGATGCTGCTGGATTTAAGCCCACAATTCTTTTTTTCATTTTGCATATTCATTTGCAATAGAATCACTTTGTTCCCCTTTTATGCTTTTTATCTCGACCAAATGGCAATTTCTATTTGACACTGAGCTATGTGTTTTTATTTTATTTAATTTGTAATTCTTATTATTAAACTTCCAAATTTTGTTTCTACGCGTTTTGTAGGGACTATACCAATCCATACCTTCCTGTCAATCCAACTGCAATGGAGGGGCTTATGCAGGTAGTGCTTTCATTTGCAAACATTTGAGCTATTCTTTAGCAGTGGCTTTCACTAATATGTTGTAATCTCCAGCCTGTAGTTGGTCCGGATGGAAAAAAGCAAGAACCTCAGAGTAATGTGCTACTTGCTTCAATTGAAAATATGCAGTATGCTGTGACAGTAGATGTTCTTCACACAGTAAGACATTCTGCTAATTAATTGACATGGAAATACCAGTTCATTGTTTCAAAAATTTTCACCTATTATTCTACTGCTTGCTTATTGTAGGTATTTTCTGCCTTTGGCACGGTCCAAAAGATTGCTATATTTGAGAAGAATGGTGGAACACAGGCACTAATTCAATATCCTGGTATTCTTTTATCATATGATATTTTAATTGTTCTATGTATGTTTTTGGCAGTTTTGTCAAAGTGTGTACTTAGGTGCTAAGTCTTTAGCACCAGATGACAAAAGTGCCTTAGGCCTTGTCAGGCATGGGACATTTGATTTGGCACACACTTACTGCACCTAGACTACTTTTCATGTAAGGCGATAGGATCAAAGAAAGCTCGCCTGAATGATTTTCTCTTGCCTTTATTTTATTTGTGTTTTCCCGTTAATTGTACCCTTAATTGTAAAAATTGGGTATAATATTAACTCCTTACTTTGCACAATCAATTCAAAGCGCAAAAGTTTGTTAAAAAACAGAGCTAATGATAGGAGATAAAATCATTGATGTTCTGTAACAGCACTGACACGAGCTAGTTTTTTTTTAGCTTTTGTGGCCTAGGTTTGAAAGATAGAGAGTTATATGCAAATAATTTTGTGAAATCTCCATTTCCCATTTTCAGACGCTTAGATGACTCTGCTTGCTCAAAATTTTGAGAAAATGATGAGTATAACCCTTAAAACTCATATTGATACCTGAACGTTAGTCCATGCAACATTGTTCAAGTATTCTAATGTAAACTTGTGGTCATGGACAAGATGTGAATATTGGCCAAAAAAGGGAGAGAAATTCTGTATGTTGGATTGAAGTGGACCACTCTTTAGAGTATATCTTAAATTTATTATATATTCATATATATAAATACATATTATGCCTCGCTACTCTTTAGTGGACTCTTAGGAGGGCACTTTGACCATCTTTTTTGAAAGATGAGATCAAAATATTATCTTGTTCTATTTTCTTCTTTATATATGTGCGTGTGCGTCTATTTTATTATATAAATATACCATCTTTCGCGTTATATTGCTTTGGTTTGTCCCTTGGGGACTCAAACATCTTACAATCTGCAAATTATAGCAATCGATTATTATTAGATATTTTGGTAGGCTCTACTGACATAGAATTTGTTACATTCAGATGTCATGACCGCAGCTGTTGCCAAAGAATCCTTAGAGGGACATTGCATATATGATGGTGGCTATTGTAAGCTTCATCTATCATACTCTCGTCATACTGATCTCAATGTAAAGGTATAAATATGTGGTTTTGAGTTAGTGTTCATAAGAAAAAAGGAAAGAGAAAAATAAATTAACGACGTCTAAGGTGATCCATTGATCCAAAAAAGAGAGGATATGAACCCTTAAATGTATGCTTCTTGACACTTGATTATGAATCTTACCTGCTAAATTAGTTCTATTGTTTGACTTGACACGCATTCGCCACATGTGATTCTTGATTAGTTTCACTTTTTGCCACACAGGCTTACAGTGATAAAAGTAGAGATTACACAATCTCAGACCTGAGTTTGCTTGCGACACAAGCTCCGGGTATGCCCGCTGCTTCAAATGCTTGGCAGAATCTTCAGAGTGCTCCACTGTACCCTGGGACTGACTATGCAGCTTCAGTTCAACCCTCTGCAGGACAAGTTCCAGCTTGGGATCCAAATTTACAGGCTAGACCACCATACGGATCTGTGCCCGGAACTGTTCCTGGTCAAGCATATCAATCGTCTGCAGTCCCTGCGTACATGAACACTGCATCACCCCATTCCCAACCTGGCGGGTCTTCCATGGGAATGCCTCCGCCAGGGGCAAATGTCAGGCCTGGTGGTGCGCCACCTCCAGGTCAGCCTCCTTATTATGGTCAATGATCATCGCCTCATTTTCTTCCGAGTTGAAAAATGGATTTCTTGGTATGCAATCTCTTACCTTTAAGTTAAAATTTTTGTGTGGCTTTTCTTTTTTTTCTTTTTATAAATCCGAAACCATTTCCATTGTTGATGTACAAGGATCTTACATTCAAATGAATGTGTAAACAAGCAATGTAGAAGTCATGTTTTCATGCATTTAGACTCTCCTGCAGCCATTGTTGCCTTGGTGGGACCTATCTGTAAATTGTTTTGGCTTTGAAAAGATGAATTTTATCTATTAAATCTCTAAATTATTAAACTGATTTTAATCAAATTATTAATCGTTTTTTATTTTTTTCACATCCACTATTGCGTTCTCTTGGTGGTTTTAGTGTTCTCAATGACTATCTCAGACCATTTGTTTCACCTCTATGTGTGTCAATCTTCATGGGTGATTCTAGGAAATGGTTGTTAAAAGCTGGCCGAATGAAGGTTGACCGGTTTACTCGGTTATTTTTTGTATATAATTTGTTACAAAGTATGTATATAATTTCTTACAAAAAGTGTAAGAAAAAGAGTATATACATAAAATGTTACAAACGTAGGTATTTGTGTATATACATAAATCCTTACAAGTATTGTAGGAAAAATGGTATATACATAAAATGTTATAACGTAATGGTTTGTCTACATACACAATTTATTACGAGAAACATAAATCTTTACAAATATTGTAAAGAAAAAGGTATATACCGAATTCCTTACACCTACTACTCACCATGAGCTAAATAAATTCAACTTAGTGTAAGAATTTGTATACATACGTAATTCACTAAGAGAAAACATAATATGGTACAAGAAATAAAAGATTTTGTGTATGTACACAAATTATTACAAAATATACACAAATCCTTACAGAAATTGTAAGAAAAAAATGTATATACCGAATTTCGTATACTTACTCATTATAAGATTTATGTACATACGTAATTTACTACGAGAAAATATAATATGTTAAAAGAAATGTAAGGGTTCTGTATGTACACAAATTACTGTCAAGTATATACAAATCCTTACATAAATTGTAAGAAAAAAGATATATATAGAATTTTTTATACTTACTCATCTTAGCCCAAATTGGTTAATCTCGAATTTCTTACACGTATTGAATTGAGTTTTGAAGGCATTTTCTACAACATTTTTTTCTTTAGTTTTATATGATTTTTAAGTTTGAAATGAATTTTGAAAATATATATATATATGTATTGACGTGTCACCTTAAGAACAATAGATGCGAGGGTATAAACTAATTTAGTTCGAGTAGTATTGAGCTTTATTAATCTCAATTCATTAAGATTTTGAGTTGAATTCGAACTTTAGTAATCTGAAAATTTTGAGTTTGACTTGACTCGTTAAAAACTTGAATTGAATTCAAGCATGATTCGAGTCAAATCATATTAAATATTGATTGAATCTTGATCATATCATACTCAAATAATTTATCACGTCTCATTTAAAGCCCGATATATAAAGTTGTTCATAATCATTGAAAGCTCATCACTTTTCTCGTCATTAAACAAGATAAAAAAATCAACGGCAAAAATCCAACATTAATGCAATCCTTTTCATGTCAAAGGAACTTCATCACATGGTCTCAAACCATCCTTTTCAACCAATCTAATCGAAACAGAATAACACATAGAAATTCAAGTTATTGCAAACTAAATTACAAAAGCTAATGAACAATTCAATCAGCTGGACTTTATTTCAACATCTCTAAAAAACCTAAATTAAAAAGAGCTTGAAAACAAATCAACAAACTAAGTACAAACAGAAGGACAATGAACTTGATGGATGGAGGCTAACAGTTCCTGATGAATAGGATTCCTTTCTGTCAGCACCTAGAATCTGGTTCTATTTTTTAGCAAAAAACCTAAACCTGAAACAAAGATTTCTAGCAAAAAATCTATCATCGACTAAACACAATACATTGTTAAAAAATGATACTTTTTCCGGTTCTATTTTTGTATCCATGGCGCAACTCAAATCGTGTTGCCTCTTTTAGTGTTTTACAAGGTTCATAAATACGCACAGAATTTCAGCAGGGTGGCTTTAAAGGTTCCACTTTCATTCATGGTGAAACTCCATCAACATAATGGTTTTAAGAATAAGTAAGAACCAATTTCACAAGCTCATTACAGCCTCCAAAGAAACATTATACGATTTGATTCTTAGTAGAATAAAAATTACCAAAAATACAAATATGTAGAAACAAATCTCAGTAAAGGATATAAGAGGTGAACTTGATTTTGTTAAAATGAATAAGCATATTATATTTGAGTAATCAACTTTGTCGGTGTCATTTCATTAAGATAATTTTTCAAGTAAGCATTGATGGTATGAATCTTATCTGGTTATTAAGCAATCTATCTTTAAATAGCATCTTGATATTCATCAATGGTTTGTTCCATTTTCTTCAATTGAGAGAGAACGTACTCGAGTTTCTTGCAACATATTTCGTTCGATATTCTCGAACTATAACCACACTTCTTGAAGGGATGATACTCACAAGCATTCTTGATTTAATCCCTCAATATCACTTGGATGTCCTGTTTATTTTTTTTTTCAAAACAAGGAAATTTTAATGCTTAAATATTATAATTAATGCTCTGGTTCAATCAAATGTTCAGAAATAACGAGTTAAAACCTAAATTAAAATTTACAAGACAATTCAATCTTAATAACAGATCCACACCATAATGAAACTAAAAATTTTATCCATGTAAAGAGGAAAGTAGAAACCTTGATCATCTTCATGAATTCAAGGCAATGATTGTTGATGAATTCTTTCCTGGGACCTGTTGGAGTGCCGAGTTTATCTATGACACCTCCTGCTAATTCTCTGCATCGAAGCAAAAGAACCATAAAAAAGCTAATTTTCTTAAGAAAAATGTTGTTTTTCTTTGAATAAGTTGCAGGGTTGAAATTGATTACTTACCTTTTTTACATTCTGAAGTCGCTGCAAGAAAGTGTTTTGAGTGGGAGTAGGGGTGATAATGAGCATGTCCGGCTCACGAGCTACTCATGCTCGGTTCGAGTGAGCTCGATTCGTGTTCGGGTTCGACTCGGGATCTAAACGAGTCGAGCCGAGCTTATCCAAGCTTGGCTCGAAAAGCTCGTGAACAAGCTCATAATTATATATAAAAACGTACATATACATATATATATATATATAGTTATATATACATTAAAAATAATTTGTTTAACAAAGAAAAATAATAAAATAAATAAGAGTAAATCCACTAAAAATAAATAAAATAAAATAAATTGAATATTATCAACTAAAGCAAATTTACAAACCTACAAATAAAAACTACAAATAAACTACAAATAAATAAATAAATAATAAAACACAATAATATAAAAAATTGTCCATTTCGAGCCAAACTGAACCGAGCCCAGTAATATTATTTTCGAGCCGAGCTCGAGCCTAAAATTCTGAGCTCGACGAGTCTTGAACTGAGCCTAGATATGCTTGTTTCCGAGCCGAGCCGAGCTTGTCCTGGCTCAGGCTCGGCTCAACTCATTATCACCCCTAAGTGGGAGAATCCATAAAACTATCGCAACTTTAATTACAACAAAACTGAAATCGCCTCTCAATTAACCTAGGCAACCAGTTACCTTTCAATTTCCTTTTTAAATCCAACAGTTCAAAATAACTAAGCTTTATTCAACAGTAGAAATAAAATGATCGTCTTTAGTCGTTAAATAACATGCCGGCTTTTAGATAAACCCCAATCTTCATGCTTCATGGCATGAATCATTATGCAAGTCAAACAAAATCGAAAAAGGATTAAGATTTTAAATCACATCCATAAGCATGAATTAATAATATTTTGTTAAACTTAACACCAAATGATGAGTTTTAAGATACTTCAAAAAAATAAAGAAAGAAAGAAAGAAATGTTCATAACATAAACTACGCAGTAAATATTTTCGGTCAATTATTGTCTATAATTGAAATCCTCATAATTGAATATATTAGTTTTATTTTTTATTTTATTTTTACAGCTATACCATATATATGCATATGATGAGTGATTTCAGTGGCGGCGGATACACTCTTATAATAGAATTGGTCCGTGAAATTTTTTAAAATTTATATATTTATCTTTATTTTTTAATTTTTATGAATTAATTTTAATAATTTTATAATATTCAAGTTTTGTGTCCATCCTGAGATTTTAAAATTTTATGTGTCCACCTTTGAATAAATTTCTGGATTTGTCACTAAGCGACGTAAATACACATATAATCTTTTGTAGGTACGAATGAATATAATATTTTATCCAAGGCATAAATGTAACCATAATGAGCCTTCCTTCCTTATTGTCTGTATGATGTGTGTGTCCTTGTAATGGTCTCTGTGTTTCTGAGTCTGATATAATAATCTGTCCTTTTGAATCCTGATGTTTACATGTCTGAAGGGTGGTTGGAAGAAGGAGGAGGAAATAAAAAGAAAGGCAAAATAAAAAAAATAAAAAAATGGAGATACAGGGGATCGAACCCCGTGCCTCTTGCATGCAAAATGAATGCTCTACCATTTGAGCTACATCCCCAATATTAAGGTGTTTTATAAAATCTTTTAAATTCATTAATTTTATAATCTTCAAATATATTCAGAAACTAAAGTATAGTAAATCCGAATACCATACATTAGAACACGACACGACTATTGATCAACAAACGTTACTCAAATAAAATAGTACTGGAAAATATTGAGGAAATTTATAGAATACAAATAAAATAATATATAAAAAGTTATATGATATATCATTATAAAAATCTTATAAAAATTTAAAATCATAATTTTATGATTTAAATATCTATCTTTATCAATAAAAAATATTGAGTAAAAAAATTTTAAATTCTAATTTCCCAACAGTTATACGCGATGATTCTAAAACATAGATTCATCTATAGTATTTTTATAAAAGGATAAGGTCACATAGGATACATGTATATTAAAAAAATAATTGATGGGATACTTGTAAACTTAAAATGTATGATGGGCGTAGGGATGTTTAAATTCAAGCATTTGAGGTACGAGGTGTTAGAATTAAAATATATTTAATACGAATATAAACCCAAGATTTATACATGTCAAATCATCAATAACGATAAAATAAATAAACTGAATGAGAAAGCGTACCTGAATTAATCTCGATAGAGTTTTTTCAAAGGGTTTGATCTTCCAAGAAGTTATGTTACCTCTTGCCACACAACTCTCAGACAAGGAAAAGAGATATGCAAGTTAACCTAATTCTTGGGGACCATAACCCCTTTATATAGTTGATTTAATAACAAACTGTTAAGTATTTATAACTCTGTCTCTCATCAAATTATAAATACACCTTATGGTATCTACACTTTTAATCCCATGACAATTTAATACCTATAACACGTGTAACATAATTGGTCACTTAATTACGTGTTAAATTTTATAATAGCAATATACATTATACATATGTGCCCACTATTATTAAATTTTAATCCAACAATCTCCCACTTGGGCAACATATGTTTCCTGACAAATGTATAACCTTATGAGCTCAAAAATTTGCTATCATATAATAGGTATTCTATAATAATCTCGTCCATCAATTATATCCATATAGGATCAAAGCGGTCTTCATCATATCAATCATGATTAGACCCATCAATGGTCACGTATACAAACATAATCAAATGACATAGATCAATCATGGATGCGTAGCATGGAAATTACATGTAAATGTGAACCGAGCATGTCTATTTCCAACTGGTCCTCCTAAACTTTAATGAGATCAAACTTTACTGAATTCAGAGTGTGCATAAGTCAAAATAACTTTATTTCTGCAGAAATTAACTTTAAACTAAAGTAACCAAAATTGTTTCTAAAATGAATGAGCATTTATCAAAATAACAAACTCCACTAAAACTGAATATACTTAAATAATATTACACCCACATGAACAATGTGCTCATGAAAGACCTAGGGTGATAGTTTCTCAATAAGCGCACAATTATGGAGTTTGTACCAACATGCTCTATAGACACACAAACACTTTGAATTTTCTTTAACAACTAGAAACTAATTTTTTTTAAAGTGTTCCTATTGTTTATAGAATAAATGATGCATATTTATTGTCACAAAATAACTGAAGTGGTCTTTCTAGTCAATATATAATTAGCAGCTCATGTGACAGAGTCTTTTGCATTAATATTCTAGTAGAATCGAAGTCTGTAAACTTGATGATCTCTAACTTACCAGAACTTCGATATGTGAGCATGAAATTTTTGTTCTCTAAAGACATTTCATAACTCTATTGGCTACTATCCAACGGTTCATATTAGATTTACTTAAATATCTGTCTAACATTCTAATAATGTACGCAATATCCAAATGCATACATACTTAAGCATAAATTAGATTCTCAATAGCTTATGTATATGAAATCTTTTGTATTTTATAAATTTCAAGGTTACTTTTAGGGCACTGAAAAAAATCTTTAGTAATATGAGTGTCACTTGGTTTACTCCCACTAAACTTGTAATGCATATAATTTTCAACCAAATTTATCAAAACCGAATGAGATAATCAATATAAAATTTATAATTTTATTAATGAGAGTTAAACTTAAGCTCATAGATGGATTTCTTTAATTTACATATCATTAATTTTGTATCATTAGACACAAATCAATGATTGTACCATATAATTAATTTATTCAATGTTGTCATTGAAAAACACAAGCTTAACATCCATCTTATGTAGCTCAAGATTAAAAGCAACAAGTGTTAAAATTATTTTGAAAGAGTCTTTCAGTAAAACTTGAGAGAAAGTCTCCACAAAAATCAATGTCTTATTTTAAAGTATATCCTTTAGATACAAGACATACCTTATACTTGTCCACATTATCATTTACATTCCTCTTGGTTTTAAATATTAATTTACAACCAATTGGTTTGTACCTTAAGGTAATGAGACAAGTTTTTAAACTTTATTACCTTGTATAAAATTATACTCTTTTTTAATGACATCTATCCACTTTTGAGAGTTAAAACTTTTATAGTTTGATAAAAATAACTGATCAGGTTATTTTCTATCATTCCTTTATTATACTTATTTTCTTGATTAAATACTAAGTAATAATCCTTAATAGTATTTCTCTTTCCTCTCATGGATATCTTTAAAGACACTTTTTGAGGTTGTTGAGTTTGTTCTTCTGAAAAATAATTACCTTATCTTGAATGAGAGTTGTTCAACATTGCTTTGCTGATGTACTTGATTCACTTTTTGATTAATGATAGGTGTGAAATCCTAAACATCGTCAAAAGTGATAGTAGGAATTAAATTAATATCCAATTCCTCCTTAACAACAATGTATCTAACCTTATTCTTCCTCCAAACTCAACATACTAAAAAATAATTATAAACCTCTCATTAACATAATCTTAATTGTGGGATCATAAACTTTACAGCCCATTGATCACTCAAAATAACCTAGGTAGTTGCTTACTTTTGAAGTTTAATTTCTTTAAATGTATCTTAGCTTATACAAAATAATCAACACTTTGTAACTTATTGTTATTCCTTTTGAGTAGGACCCTTAGCAACTTTATTCTAATATTTATTTTTTATTGCCCTTATTCTTAGAGACACTAACTAAATGAGCACTAACTGAATGAGTATTTTTACAATTATAATGCTTCAACTTTTCTTCCTCTTTAACACAATGAGAAAAATCTCATTTAAAGTTTATTTCTCCTTTAATAATTGTAATTAATCTTGAATTAGTTAAACTGTATAGGAAACTATACTAGAATTATAAGAATAAACAATCGTTATGAAGTTTGATCTTATGTCCCTTAAGTTTTGAAGCAATATAATATACTCTCCATCACATTTCCTTGATCCTTATACTTCATAGACATCAAGTAAACCAAAAGTGGTGTCATATTATACTTTATGATCATTAGACTTATGCAACTTGAACAAACTCACCCCTCAAAATCCTATTTATGAATGCTTACCGCTGTGAGAGGTACAAGTTGTTCTTCACTTAGTGCAAGTTCTATGTTCATACCACCAAATACTATATATAAGTGTCTTTTTTATTCCTTGAAATTAATTTCACTAAACATGAGTGTAGAATGTATTCAACATATATTATAATAAAGATAAATTACCTAAATATAGAACAAAAATAAGTAAATAAACAAGCTCACATAAATATCCATAAGTAAACAATAAATTCAAAAATAATGGCTAGTTCCCCTCAGGATACCAAGCACAACATTAATATCAAGTCTTTGGACAGTAATATTAATTGTAAGCGGTGGTACTCTTGTTGTAGCAATCAAACATTGACAATAAACTATGTTAAACAATAAATTAATCTTTGGGCTAACGTATTGTTCACATAAAATACCATATAATTGTCACACATTTATCGCCACAGTTGTCGTTGTAATTCAGCCAAATATTAATTTTCCTTTGGGCCAATTAATAAACGCATGAATTACAAAGACCCGTAATTATATTAATATTTTAAATAAACTAATCTACACAAAAGCGGTTACTTTGGTGACATTATGTTTCAATTAATCTCTTAAAATATTAGATATTCGAAGCCAAAATATGAATTTAATTGTTTCAATATATATATATATTAATTTTATCTTTCACTCAAAGTAAAAGATAACCAAAATAATAATAAATTTGAATAAAGGTAACCTCATCACAAGATATCAGACACTCCATTAATATTTTATTTAAAAAATATTAACTTGTAAGTGATATCTTGATGTAGTAATTAAACATTGATAATAAGAATATTTTAAACAGAAATCTTCCTTTGGGCCGATTTATTGTTCACATATAAAACTGAATAATTATCACATGTTTATTACCACAGATGCACATGTAACATTACTAATTATTAACCTTCCTTTGGACCGATTAATATTAGCATAAACTAAATTACATGCACAAAACCTTCTATATTTTATAAATAAAATAATTTCCACAATAAAAATCACTTTGATGACTTAATGCTTCAATTAATTTACCTTAAAATATATAACATAAATATACCAATATTAAAACTTAATATTTATAACAGTCAAAGCTAAAATTTCTGATAACACTTGAGTTTTCAAAGTAAACCAAATTAAGGTTATCTTAATGGGGCTATCAGAATCCAAAGAGCCGAAATCTTTGACTGTTCTTCAAAAATTCCTTAAATATGTTTTTACCAAAACTAAATTCGATCAAAACATTTAATCTTTATGTAACGCCCCAAAGATGGGCTTAGAAGTTAGTGAGCCAGTTTAGCCTAGTTCAGGATTAAATACTTAAAAATTAGTTTTTAATCAAAATAAATTGAGGGAAAATATCCTAAAATTCTTATTTAACATATATTTGAATTTGGTCAAATCAATTTTGAAAACTTACCCTTAAATCCCTAGGATTTAGAAATTGGTGACCATTTTGTAAAATTGAAAACTTCGAGGACAATTTTATAAAACAAGCCAAAACTTTGAATCCTTAAGGGGCTTTGATCCAATTATAATCCTAGCTGGTCTAGGCTTTCCAAATTTTAATTAATTAAACCCAAAACCTATTTTAAATTAAATAACTTAGTTAAACCTAATTTTAAGCTCAAACCCTTTTTAATTAACCTAAATATCACATATTTTTCTAATTTTCGTTTTTCCTCTTTGGAGGCAGTCGTTCATCAAGTTTTCAAGGTAAAAACTCATTATTTTTCAATTAAATTCGTTTCTAATAATTATAATAACTTTTCTTCTTTAAATTTTCTTGTTTTCTCATCGTTTTCTCGTTTTAAAACCCGAAAAGCGATTGGATCAGTTTTGGAGGTGATATTTCATCAATCCTCTAGAACAATAAAGTTCTTTACTGAAATTCCCAAGTTATTGGCTTGGAGTTTTTGTTTTAATTCTTTAATTTCATAAAAATCGGTTTTTTGACTAAAAATCCCAATTTTCGTTCAAGGATTTTGATCCGCTGTTTTGGAATCCTAAATTCATGATTTTGAATGTATTATAATGTTTATAACAGTTTTTAAACATATATAATCCCGGACTATAGGTTTAGGAGAAGTTTGGTAGTTTTCGGAAAGTTTTCGGTTAAGGTTTTGATAGGTTTTAAGGGTTGTTGAGTGGGGGTCCGACTTGGGGTTTGTTGTGTGCGATTAGGAGCACTAAATCCTTAGTTTTTGATGGTTGAAACAGGACAAGAAGTTGGTGATCACATTTGAAGAAGTTTTGGATCTAATCGGTGACTTGTCGAGCAAGTTTCGGTTATCGGTGAGTGGATTATGAGGGTTGCCGATTTGGCATGTTTTTAAATGTGTTTTCAAAGTTTTGGGGGTGTAGGGAAGGTGTGAAAAACCTCCCTATACTCGGAAGTAAGTTTAAAGTTTTACTTTCTTAAAGCTTCTCATATTATGCCTTGTTTTTTACAATGTTATTTGTCATGCTCTTGTTGTATTGTGCATATGTGATTATGCATGTATATAAATGCTCAGGAAACTGTTTTTAAAGAGATTTTATATGCATTCAATGTTCCCACGGTTTTGTTTTGAAAAATAAGATAAAAGTGGTTTTATCAGTTTTTGTAAGTGATGCATGAAAAGTGGGATACATGTGATTTGAATTCTATTTTGAATTAAGTTTTGAGCATTGATTTTTGATAATATATTGGCTAGTTAAGTGATGAACCTTATGGGATAAGTTGATCGATCAATAGGGTCTAGAGTGCACTATAAACATTCAAAAGTCGTACGTGTATAAATTCTTTGTGTGTTGCATTTTGCCTTTTATTCTAATGCTATGTGATGAGAGTAGTACTATCACATACGGGTTGATCGGAGTAGTACTGTCACCGGACACCAAGGTGAGATAATTCATGTTGAGAGTAGTATCAACATGTGCATGCTCTGGGAGTAGGACTAACATGCGGTTGCCCGTTTATCCTGACGATTTGGAGTAGTACAAATCGGATCACTAGCACCGATATATGTTTTTACTTTTTAAAGGTAAGTGTCATGGTTTCTACTTGTTGCATATGAGATTATGCATGCGAGGTTTTATGCATTGGTATGTATGTGATATGAGCATTGCTATGTTGTTAGCATGTAAGACTTGGGTTTTGTGCATTGATATGCATGTGATTATAGCATTGCTATGTTGATAGCATGTAAGACTTGAGCTTGTGCATTGAGATGCACGTGTAACCATTGTTATGTGAGTAGCATGTAAGACTTATGTTTTAGCTTTTAAAGCATGTGATTTCAAAGTGGTTTTTACTAAATTTTAATGATGGCATTGTTAGCCATGATTTGATGACACTTACTGAGTTTTAAAAGTGGCACTGTTAGCCATGTTTGTTTTGTTTTATAAAGAGCATGACATGTTTTTAAATCGATGAAATTGGTTTAGTATGGGCTGCATTGCAAGGTGTTTTTATACTTGTTTTTATTCACTCACTAAGCTTATGCTTACCCTCTCATTTACCTTGCAATGTAGAGTAAATAATGTTGAGACAACGAAGGGAAGCAAGGATCCAGGTAACCGCCAAGAGAAAGCTCAAGTATGTCTTTATAACATTAGTAGTAGTGAGAGAGCAATGTGGATGGATTATCATGTTAAGATTATTGATATGATGATAAGACTTATTGTAGTCGCATGCTTATATATATTCGATGTTTATCAACATTGTTATTGCTTAAGATATGGCTTAGTGAATCTATGTGTTTTTGGATATTCTGACTTGAATTACTATAAATGATACACTTTTATGTTAACGAGGTATTTTGAGATCTATTAAAGGTTAATTTTAAAGTATGATATACCATGCTTGTTATTGTTGATGTATGCTTAAATTATGTGTTTTGCGTGTGAAATTAGGTGACTTTGTATCTAGGGACGATATTCTAAGTGTGGATTACGCCTATAGGGTCTTGTATGCATCTAGAGAACCTTACTTGTTCGGTTAAATTAGGACTCACTTTACATCTCTTTCCGCTGCAAATGAACTCAGTCCTTGCATGAATATGTAGGATCTAATTAAAGCATTTAGAAAAGATAAAAGATAATTTTTTTTAGGGTTGTTTATCGGGGCGAGTCTCCGGATTAGCCTCGATATTCCCCGTGTAGCTCGTTCGAGTCGGGTGGCGTCTAGACCGGGTCGAGGGGGTTACACTTTAACTAAAAACAAAATACAAAAAATATCATACAAATGAGTAATTCATATAATGATTACTTGAAACTTTAATAAAATCATAATAATTTAATAATCAAAAATAAAATTTTGATCAAACCAAATTGAATATATATTTATTTCTAAAGGTTTAACTTAATACCCAACGATTAAAACTAAAATTTTGATCCAAAAGAATTAAATATACATTTTAAATAAAATATATATTTTCTAAATTAATAACCGTGTGTATTAAAAATAAACTTTAATTGTTAGGATGAGTCTACCACGTACGTTGAACATTGTTGATCACCACTAATGATGAACACCGCTGAACACTATTAAATTAATTAATAAAAAATTTAAAATTTAAGGACTAAACATATAATTTATAATTATTTAAAATAAAATTTAAATTTATATATATTATATTTTATTTTTTAAAATAATTTATTTAAATTATTTTTAATTTAAAAAATAAAAATATTAAATCAAAAACCTAAAACCCTAAAGTCAAAGGTCTAAAATATTAAACCTTAAACCCTAAAATCCAAAACAATAAATCATAAACTCTAAAACTTAAAACAATAAAACCCTAAACCCTAAAATCTAAAAATATAACCATAAACCCTAAAATAGAAAATATGAAACTCTAAAAGTATAAACCCTAAACTTAAAACCCAAAATTAGTTTAAAAAGTTTTAAGTTTTAGGTTTAGGCTTTATGGGTTTTGGTTATTTTAGGGTTTAAGATTTTATGATTTGGATTTAGTGTTTATGGTTTAGTATTTTTAGGATTTTTGATTTTAGGTTTTGGATATAGGGTTTTAAGATTATATTTTAGGGTTTGTAATTTAATGTTTAGTGATTTTGATTTTAGGGTTTTTATTTTTTAAATTAATTTTTAGGGTTTAATGTTTTTTATTTAATTAATAAAATAAAATATATATAGAAAGTAATTTAATAAAAATAATTTAAATAATTTATAATTATATTTTGAGTCCTTAAATATTTTAATCTTTATAAATTAGTTTAATAGTGTTCAGCGGTGTTCGACGTGTTCGACGCTGACTATAGAATTTTCCTAATTGTTATTAACTGAAATTCATTAATTATGAAAAAAATAATAATTAATCCATTAAAATTCAGAACATAAAATTAACATAAAAAAGTATGTGATAATTACCAGAGTAATCAATGGAATTAAAAATTATTTAATCTCGCACTAACATTAAAAGGAAAAAACAAATTTCCAAATTGAAAAAAAGTAAGCAATTTCAAATTGCAAAATCAATCACAAAATTCACAAAGATCGATATGAATATTCCCGATTGAGAAAAAAATATATCGATTTCTCACGAAATATAAGAATTATCGAGAAAAGAATATGTGAAATACCAAACCTTAATATTTATGTTGAAAAAAACTCAAATCACCATAAACATATAAATCCGAGATTTTAAATCGACAATAAACAATAAAGAATTTAAAAACAAAAAAAAAACTTAAATCTCAATGATTCGACATAATTCTGACACTGATGCCACTTGTTAGAATTAAAATATATTCAATACGAATATAAACCCAAGATCTATACATGTCAAATCATCAAGAACGATAAAATAAATAAACTGAATGCGGAAGCGTACCTGAATTAATCTTGATAGAGTTTTTCCAAAGGGTTTGATCTTCCAAGAAGTTAGGTTACCTCTTGCCACACAACTCTCAGACGGGGAAAAGAGATATGCAAGTTAACCTAATTCTTGGGGACCATAACCCTTTTATATAGTTGATTTAATAACCAACTATTAAGTATTTATAACTCTGCCCATCATCAAATTATAAATACACCTTATGGTATCTACACTTTTAATTTTATGACAATTTAATACCTATAACACGTATAACATAATTGGTCACTTAATTACGTGTTAAACTTTATAATAGCAATATACATTATACATATGTGCCCATTATTATTAAATTTTAATCTAACATCGGGTACTCAAGTTTTTGGGTAATAGTTCAGTTAATTCGACTTGATCGGGTATTCATTAATTCGGTATTTGAATATTATAGATATCCGTAAAAGTAGATAATTAGGTACACAAATAAAAAGAATATGTAGTTTTAAAATATATATTTAATAAATATATCCGAGTAGTCGGATAACCAAAAATTTAGAATTTTGTGACCCGAGCTCTAGGACACTTTTCATGTCATTGAATGCCTAGATCACTAATGCATGTATTCAACCATGGAGGTCCAAGAAAAGTTATGAGACTATTAGGTACACATGCTACTCTCCAATGAAATTTAAGATTTGGAGGCAACAAAACATAGATATTATTGAATGAATCGTACTTGTTCGTATATGTTAAGAGTTTATTAATGATAGAAGATAAAAAAAAAAAAACTAATTTCTACATCGATGAATATAAACGCAGTTGAAATTCATGAAGAATTATACATTTATGTATTGATAAGATTATTTACTATTTTTTAAAGATCGATCTTTTTTACATATGAATTGTATAGACAAAAGAAACCATGAACTAGAATAGAAGAGTTTATACTACCATGAATAAATATTTTATAGTAACTTTATTAGACTGTATATCTTTTTTGATATATTCAGATAAGAGCATAAATCGAAAGATTTTGAAGTTATAAAAATAGTTATTAAATCATTATTAGAAATGTAATCAAATCATCACTATTTTACTCTTAATATTTAGGGGTGTTCAAAATCGGCCCAATAAACTCATAATACAAGTTAAAAATATAAAAGTATTAAAACATAATAATATAATATTGATATTAAATTTATTAGACCGTTGAGTACTCATTGAATCAGTTTTTAACACCCCTAGTAATATTACTCTTAAGAGGAAATGGATCTATTTGATAGGTCATAAAAACTGTGTATCGTTCATCAAAGGGTTTGGATACAACATTGGGTGGTCCAGCAAGTGCAGATCAGGGTTTTGTCTACTAATTTCCGGTTGATGAAACATGTCTTCCGGTACATCCAATTAATTAGGGTAAACAAAATTTGAATCAATTTAAAAATATTAAAATTATCGATTTAATTTGGGATTAGAAAGTTTGATTCATTTTAACTCGATTTGAATTTATATAAATTCGACTCAGCTCTAGAAAATTTTAAATAAAATTTAAATTGTAAAATAGAAATTTGCATAATTTGAATAACTTAATTTTTTTATTAATTAATGGATTAATTTTTTAATTTGAACCAAATCTTTTTTTCCTGATATATATATATATATAAAGAAATATATCACATATTTAAATTAAAATCAAATTATATTATAACATGATAAATAATTATAATTAAATTTATATAGGAATTCGTAAACTCAAATCAAATTTTATAAATTTGAATCGAATCAAATAAAGATTGAGTTAAAAATCTTGACGTTTCAATTCAAATTTTTTGACTCAATCAACTCGATCGAACATTTACCCTATAATCAATGCTACAGCCTGCATGTAATAAAATTTTAGAATAAACTAATGAAATGATCATTTATATTTTTTTAGTATATGTACCTTTTTATGAAGAGAAGAGCGGTGTGGATTCTTTTTCTTCTTCTTCTTCGATTTAAAGGATCAAAACAACAATATCTACACTTTTAGTCTTTTGCTACTAATAATATTTTCATGACTTGACTCAAACAATGTAAGTAAAAGTAAGAAAATAAATTAGGGGTGTACATCCAATTAATTCAGTCACTGGCCGAACTGAATTAGCTAAAGTCAAATTAACCAAATTTTTTAAAATTTTAAACTTTAACCATATCAAATTATCTATAACTGAACTAACCGAATTTCAATTAAGTTAATTTGGTCGATTTTTGAATTAACCGAAATTTATCATAAATTTTAGGTAAATTACATAATAATTCACTAAATTGTACTAAAATAATCATTTTAGTCACTAAACTTTCATTTTATGCTAATTAGATAAAAGTTTATGATCATTTTATAATATATCAAAAAAATTAAGAGTTAAATGACCAAAAATAAATATATGTAATATATATAATATTTAATATATAATAAATTTGATTAATTAATCGATAACTAATTTTTAAAAAAAATAATCATTAACCAAAATTATTTAAAATTAACCGATTGAATTAACCAAAATAATTTCGGTTTATTCGATTAGTTCGGTTAAAACCAAATAATTTCATTGAAATTACTTGGGGACGAAATAAAAAATAATCTGGGAATGAGAAAGAAAGAAAAGGTATATAAAATTAGAGAAGAGAAGGGTAATATCTACTGTTGCCACTCAAATCAAATACTAAGGCTTTTAGCCTAGTGGTTGAGTGCTTTACAGACACACTCAACTCTTATTCACTATAAACCAGAGTTTTATAATTTATTGTTGTTAATATAAAATAGAATCAAATTGAAAAAAATATCTAAATAATAAAATTAAAATTAATAATTTATTTTAAATTAAGATTAAATTAATTAAACGTGTAAATATAGAGAGTCAAATATCTTATTATATAAATTTTTGTAATTGTCACGTTACTCATTTAACACACTGAACCGAAATTAATGTTCGAGTGGTCATAAAATTTACACAACAAAAACATAAGTTATGATAACAGTTGATTTTATAAATCAATAACCAGAAATGTACATGCAGTAATAAGTGATTACTTTATTTAGGGTGAGCAAAACTCGGCTCGAGAAAAAAATATTCTATTCATTTTGACTCAATTCGAAAAAATTCAAATAAATCTTAAGTTGTGAAATAGAAATTTGAGTAACTCGAATAACTTAAAATTTTTAGTAATTAAAAAATTTATTTTTAAGTTCGAGAAGAGTCCTTCAATTTTTTATGATATATATACCGATATTATCATGTATGAAGAAATATGAAAAATATATAGATACATACATATCTTATATAATTAAAGAAATCGTTTAAGTTAGAAACAGATCGTACTATAAAATGATAAATAATTAATTTTTTAAACTCGACTCGAATTTCTTAAACTCGACTCATCGAAGATTCACCCTTAAAATTTTACAACCCAAATACGCTTGCTTTTCTAAAACCCACGGACCACGATCCAGAAAGATTGTGCTTGGGATTGATTTAAAATAAAAAGAAAGGCTTGGGATTGATTTAAAATAAAAAGAAAGATGCAAATGGAAATGCGGGGATCAAACCCCGTGCCTCTCGCATGCAAAGCGAGCGCTCTACCATTTGAGTTACATCCCCTACGTCGGAAAGAATGTGTAAAACTAATTATGTTCAGTACGATTACAACATGAGTTTATAACAAAAATACGTTCACAAAGCGTAGAGCATGAAATTTTCTGAAACTAAGTAGAGTAAATCCGGATAGTACAAATTAAAATAGGATATGAACTCTAAAGTACAATCCTTTTCTTCAACATCTCAGTGTAAGCGAGTACCAACTCAGTTTTCATGACTCCTATCTAGGGTTGTTCAAACGGTTAATTCGGTCGGTGACCGAACCGAATTACCAAAAACTGAATTAACCAAACTTTTAAAATCTTTGACCGTTAATCGAACCGAACTCTTTTTGAAATATATTAACTGAACTGAACAAATTTCGGTTAATTCGGTCGGTTTTCGAATTAACCAAAATTTATTAATTTTCTTATTCAAAGTTATTACACAATAAAAATCATTGAAAATACATTTTAATTTACAAAGATAAATTGACATTTAATTTAAATAATATCTAAACATAGATAAAAATATTAGAATTTTAGATTAAATATTATGATAAAACAAAACAAGTTGGATATGGACTTAATAATAATATATATTGTATATTTAATATTTATTATATTTCGGCTAACTCGGTTAATTAACCCGTTTTGAACCGAACTAACCGTTAACCGAACTTTTTAAAAAACTTTAACCACTCACCGACCGAATAAAGTTCACAATATGCATTTGGTTTCACGAGATGCATGACTTCTTGCGTGATAGGTTCACAATATGCATCAACAACCCGAGCATCAAGTTTCAATATTAGTTGCATGGACTTTAATAGCTTCGGTGTTGTTAACCATGTTGAGGGGAAAAAATCAATGAAAGCACCAATGTTAGTGCACACACTAACAATAGAAATTGCAGAATAGGTGGAGAAAAAAAGGAAGATATTTAGATTGAAAGGAGAGTTTTTTCTTGACGACTGAATGCACTAAAATTGCTTATTTATAGTAGCCTCTCACTACATGACAAAATCAGTTAATGCTTTAGGTAACCTCCTCTCCCTGGTTCCCCTACGAATTGGTTGCGCATTCCCCGACTCTATTGGTGCAGTCTCAATCTCGGCAATATCGGTACTTGAATTAGCTGTTGTAGATTCATCTTCCATGCTCGTAACACAAATCCGAATTCAGATGCTTGTGGATGTCGAGCGGTGATAAATAGCAAGGAGATGATCGTGCGCCAACCCAAATGGGATCTGATATTAGCTGCATGGACTTTAGAAGCTCATCAGTTATATTTTCTTTATAAGGAAGCAGGCGCTGGCATATCTTAAGGAGACCAAACACAGCTTTTTCAACTAGAGCACATGGTACCGCCTTCTGCTGGACAATATCAGATATGTGCTCGTAAACCTTTTGCCAGATTATCAAAATTCTATCCCGGTTATTTAGCGTGATAGTGATCAGCAACTCCAGGCAGAAGACTGCAGTGTCTTCATCTTCCGTGACCCTGGTTCCTTTGCTAAATCGACCTGGAGCCAAGATAATGGCATCAAGAAGTTGCAATAAAGACTCCACTTGGAGAAACTTACTCTCCATGAATATGTTATCGATGTGGCATTCCTGTACTATCTCACGATGCTGCTGTTGAGCAGCGAGCTCTTCCTCTGTTGGGTACAACTTCGGCTCTTTCATATCAAAGGATAGGAATTGACTGAACCGTCCAATCAGGCTCGAAGATTTCTGGGGAATGGTCGCAGGTGCTGTCTGTGATCTTTGTAAAGAACTTGTAGCAGGCTTATCCGGTCGTGGTCAGAAAAGGACTCAGTTTCATCAGCTGCATCACTAGACAGATGGGCAGGCAGAAGGTCAAGCTTGTGCAAGGTTAAGACACAATCCAATATGTTTTTCAAGCCATTTTGGATACAATCACCATAGCTATTTGCTAGAGTGAAAACTGTTGTGGCACATCGATTGGGATTACCCTGCCATGCACTACACAACTGCCACGGGGATATGAGGATTCATTCCGATTGGGATTAGGATTGTACAAATAAAAAGAAAGTCAAATATATTCAGAAACTAAAATATAGTAAATCCGAATAGCATACATTAGAACACGACACGACTATTCATCAACAAACGTGAGTCAAATAAAATAGTACGGGAAAATATTGAGGAAATTTAGAGAATCCAAATAAAATAATATATAAAAAATTATTTGATATATCATTATAAAAATCTTATAAAAATACAAAATTATAATTTTATGATTTAAAAATCTACCTTTATCAATAAGAAAATATTGACTAAAAAATTTTTAAAATCTAATTTTCCAACAGTTATACGTGATGATTCCAAAACATAGATTCATCTATAGTATTTTATAAAAAGATAATGTCACATATGATACAAGTATATTAAAAAAATAATAAATATGATACTTGTAAACTTAAAATATGAGATGGGGTATAGAGGTGTTTAAATTTGGGAACTTAAAATATCGAGTATCTAAATTTTTGAATAATAATTCAATCAGTTCAGGTTGATTGACTACCCGTTAATCAGGTGCTTGGATGTTGTAGGTACCCGTAAAATTGAGTAATTGAATACTCAAATATAAAATATGTATTTTTTAGATATAAAAATATTTTATTATTTTAATATAAAATATGTATGTATTACGTATAAAAAATTCTAATTTCAAATATATCAGGACAATTGAGTATCTAAAAAGTTAAAATTTTGTGATACAGACATGACTTAAAATATAGTGGCCTGAGACCTAAATTATTCATGAGTGCTTATAGTTTTATAGTAACTTAATCTTTGGTCACCAATAAACATTATTCCATAATATTTTTTTACCTAAATATAAACATTTACTTATCAAATAAACTTAATTATTAAGTAATTTTGAACCAATAGAATTAGGGACGTAAATGAGACGAGACAGATCGCGAGTTATTCGAGCTCGACTCGATCAAAGCTCGGTCAAAACTCGACTCGATTGGACTCGGCTCGAGCTCAAACTTGGCTTGAGTTCTTGACAAGTCGAGCCAAGCTACATGATACTCGACTCGAAAAGCTCACAAGCTACTCGAAAATATAAATGTACTTTAAAACCCTAAAATCTAAACCCTAAACATAAGTCTTACACTCTAAATTAACATACTGAAACCTAAAATTAACAAGCTTGAGTTTACACAACTTTTGTATCAAAGTTTTTTTCTCCGTTAGGTTTTAAATGAGACGTAAGAGATAAAAGTTACTCAAGCCTAAAATGGTCAAAGATCGGTTAATACTTAGCTCGATTAGGCTCAAAAAAAGCTCGAACTCGACTCGAAATCTTAACGAGTCGAGCCGAGTTTAGTACTACTCGAACTTAACTGGGCTCGTTTACACCCCTAAATAAAATCACAATAATATTTAATTTAATTATTAATTAAAATTTAGATTAATATATAATATCTCTTTGATCCTTTTATTTTTTTTCACGAAAAATAAATTTTGTCAATCACACACAGAAAAAAAAAAGTATATAAAAGAATAATAAACAACTTAGACCGGCCAAACCAAGGAAATACAATGTCCAGCCTACTAACAGATGAACTGTAGGAGAAATTAGAGATAGACAAAACTCGACTCGATTTAAAAAAATCTAATTATTTAACTTTATTTGAGATAATTTTTTTTTTGTTTTAACTTGATTCAAAATTTCAACGTATTACATGCGAAAATATGAAGAATAATAATCAACTTAAACTGACCAAACCAAGGAAATACAATGTCCAGCCTACTAGTGGATGAACTGTAGGAGGAATATGACTGTCTATAGGCTGCCAAGAATGGAGCATATCGTTAACCTTTCAGGCCACTTTGCTTCAAAGATGTGCTCGTATCCGTGCTCCGGTAGGCGGTAACACAGCTCGGAGATGCTGGGGCGAGCTAGTCGTGCCATCACGATGATTCCGAGGAAGATAACCGATTGAATCACTACAATGGTGGCATTTCAGCTGCATACCTGTATCTATCATTAAATAAGTGGCTACGTTTTATTTATCTAACAGTGTTGTTGCATCAGTATCTGTATACGTTATGCATATTAAGGTGGGTAAGACCGTATACCCGACCAATTTGAATAGAATTGGTCTCGATAACCATCGGTTTCTAAAAATTGGAACCAGTCCCGGTCTCGGTCACACCGGGTCCTAAATTTTAAGAACTGGTCTCGTTACTGGTGGGTACCGGTTCTAATACCGGGTACCCGGTCAATTAGTTTATTTTCAAAAATTTTTGAGTAATTCGAGAAAAAAAATTTAACCACCAATAATAATATTAAATAATAAAATTAGAATATTGTAGACTTGAAAATTAAAGTTTTAAAACTAATCATACTCATAATATTCATACATAAAGAAAAAGTTAGATAAGAAAAATAAACAAAATAAAACCAATACCGAATATTTGGTATTGATCTCGGTCCTACTGGATACCCATAGGGTATCGGGTCCAAAAAATCACGATCCAGTCTCGGTTATAACCGGAACCTAAATTTTGAATTCAGTTCCAGTCCCACCAGAACCAATACCAGATAAAAATCTATTAGATTTTACCGGATTCGGGACCGAAACTGGATAATCGAATTTTTTACCCACCCCTAATACATATCTATCTTACCCTGGAGTTCGACGGCGATTTTCATGCTGTCGAATGCTGAGAGGCAGGTCAGGCCAAGACCACCAATACATGGTACTGGCCAAGACTCAGATTTGCATCTGTAATCAAAGCGTTATAGATTTGATCATCACTATTTTACTCACAATATTAAGAGGGATCCATTGGATACCCCATAGGATAGTAATAACATAGCCGTTTTCTAGATTTTGGTGAGTCGGGGTTAAATCTAAAATAAAGATTCCTAATAACAAGTATTAAAAATTTAAATTCAAAGAGTATAAAAAATAAATTAATTTGTTTATAAATTATTTTTTATTAGGCTCAATAATTATCAAATAAAAAATATCAAAAAATTTTATTAAACACATAATAACTTACACAAAACAATTTCTACAGACATTTTTTCACATAAACATTATATAATAAAAATTATAAAAAAATGTATAGAGTGATAGCGCCTGAATTTTTTTCATTGAAGTTCTGTCTCAAACTTAGTTATATCATATCAAAAATTAAATCTTATAAATCATAATCTTTTTGAATAAATAAACCATTACCTTCTTAGAGTATCGAATCATAAGTTATAAATAAAAAATTCAAAATAAGTTATGAGAAGATAACATAAGAAAGAGGTGATGTGATAAGAAATTTAGATTTGAAGAACAAAAATAATGAAAATATTATTTATAGGTATATATGAATTTTTTATTCTTAATTTAAAATTAAAAAAATATTATTACAATATTAATTATGACCCTATAATACACATTAACCTAGACTAATTAGATACAAATAATTTTATAATTAATTATAAAAATTCTCAATTTTATAACGTCACTTTTTTAAAAATTATATAATAATATAATAATAAAATATAATTAAATTTAAAAAACCAATTAAAATAAAAGAGTCCACCTTAATTTTAAGTTTCCTAGAAACCATTATTATACTTTAATATCTCATAATTTTTAAGGTAGTTTAATAAAAAAAATAATTTTAATTAATTAATTTGATTTAAAAAAATAAAATAAGAGTGTTTGAAGTTACTACTTTTAAGTAGATAAAATATTTATTTTAGATATTTTTTTTAAAATATAAAAAGATTAATAATATAAACAATGATAAATGAATAATTTTATTTAAAAGTGTTTTTGAAAAAGTTAAAAAGTTAAAAATTTTAGTTTTTAAAAAATACTTCAAACCAAGTTAAAAAATACTTTCAACTTAAAAATCTATTTGTTTTTGTATTACTTTTGATCCCAAAATTATTTTGACCCTTCAGAACACTTTTTAAAAGCAATAAAGAAAGAATTGAAGAGTGATATTTTCTATTGCAATCGATACTCGTTGAACCAAACTTTTTTCCTTCTAAAATGACTTATAAAACATAAAAGCACGATTATACCTAGTGTATTAAATTCGAATAGTATAAGTTAAAACACGATATTAAATATAATTATTATTATGTTATAATCAATTAAATGATAAAACTAAAATATTTAAAAATTTAAGAATATGTTTAGAATGAAGGTCATTGATAAGTGCTTTAAATGATTATAATTTTATGATTAATTATGTGGTTTCGCTATTTTTTAGATACAGGACTGGATTAAATTTTTGTATGAAATTTTTTTTGTGACGCAACACCAACAAGCTTTTAGAAGATGACGTCAACAACACAAATAACTTATCCATACGGTTGATAGCTTATCAATTTTAATTTGAATTTATGATATTATCTTTTAGGATTTATCCCTTGTTTTTAATTTAAATGATTTTATTTTTATGATTAATTATGTCTCCCATTTTTTTTATTTTTTTACTTTGAGTTGTTTAGCTTTGGAATTTTTAATAAAATTTCTTTCTTTTTATTTTTTTGTTCTTATTTTTATTTTCTTTATGGAATCAAGGTTCGGTAATCAACCAACCTTTTATAATCAAAACGATTTTAATTTCAAAAAGTCGACGTCAGAATAAATTTGATCGACTTTTAACAAATTCGACTTTCTGTGAACACACTTAACGACGGACTCGCTAAGGAAAATTGAAATCGGGTTAAATTCTCTTTTGAGACGATACAATCTGAGTCGGGTTTTTCCAGTTTTTAAAAGTGTTGAACTAATAAAACGATTGACATGATTAATTCACAAAGAATTGAGATCTAAATATTGATTTTAGATTCTTGATTCATTTGAGAGAAAAACAAGTTATAGGTGTTGAGCCCTATAGACTTTAACCGATATGAGCCCAATGGTAAAATCCTATTCAAGGATTGAATTGAATTGAGGAAAAAGAAGTTTAGCCCAATGCTGATTTTTATAAATTGAATTTTAAATTTTTTATTTAAATTGCTTTCTTTAGTTTTATTAAATTGTATTTTAATTTGATCTCTATTTCACACACCCTCAAATCACCATCCGAATTTACTATGGTCAGAATCAAACGTGTAAATATTGAAAGTTTCTCAGTTCCTGTGGATCGACCCTACTTCTTTCTATACTATTTAAATTCCTTTAATATTTATTTTTGAGAACTAGAAATATTTTATTTGACAATTACGATGTTTGCCATTCATAATTTTTAGACATGTGTTGCGATTAATTTCGATAAGAACATACCCCACGAACCAAGTACTCATACGTTAAGCTTCATATATGTAGGTTATTCATGTCCGACATATCTAATCTTAGATTTCTTTTTAGAAAAGATGTATGTAAATAGGGCAAGAGGGGACCTCTTTATTATAAAGTATTATCACACTGAATTAGGAATATGGAGTGGCGTAAGACATAAATGGCATGATGTACCCTTTTGTCTGCCCTAAAATCAACTAAAGTCTAAAGCTTTCTTAGCTTAAGCTAATGCTTAATGTTTCCTTTTAGCATGTATGCATATGACATGGGGCCATTTGGAACACTTGCCAACACACCCATGCTTCTTAATGCCATCCTACTAAACTTTTAACATGGTTAAGTAAAAACAAATCGCGCATCGGTCGTTTAAGGTGGTTGTTTGGTGTTGGGTACAGATCATCTCTTTCGATTCAAGTGATGAATCGTTTATACATATATAAAATAGTTTTTAATAAAAAATTTAAAGGCCCCACAAATATAATTTGTTATTTTCATCCTTGATTCATAAATTTTTTTTTTTTTTTTTGAAATAATTAAAAATATATATAATATTAGAATTGTTGTTATTAATATGCCCAAATTTTGGTCATAGTGAAATAGTTGGGGGATGTACTTGATACAATAATTGTTAGGTTGGGTTGCTATTTGATATGAAGTGATTTGCATGCACATGCATTTCCACTATGGATATTAATGAGCACATGCATCTATGGGTATCATGCACTATAAAAAGCTTCCATCCATGTCTACATCATGTCCCATTGTGTTCCCATGAACCATTCTTACAACCACTCTCATTTTCAATGTCTTACCCATAAATATTACATAACATAGTGATGTAATTACATGGTAATAACTGATTATATATTTTTTGATAATTTACACGTACTTTACACATACAAATATTCGAATTTTAAAATTTTTAAATATATGAAAATATTTAAATATATGAAAATATTTAAAAATACATGACATAACCAGAGTTACTAAATACCTTAGGGGCACACTCTAATATTATTGAATTTTACACAAGAAATAATTAAACCAAATACCTTTAAGTTTAATTTGTCTAATTTTAAAATTTTTAAAGGACGAAGATTACATATCAAATTAAGATAAGTTGAAGCTTTAATTTGAGTTTTTTTTTTTAATTTTAAAAAAATCAAATTGAGAAAAAAGAGAAAAGAAAGGAAAATAATTAATAAACAACAGTTGGGGACATTGTTATGTATAGGGCGAGAGAGACTATTGTCCCTATTTATTGGTATAATTATATTTTTAGTTTTTTAATTTAAATATTAATTAAATAAAGATTTTTGTCCCTCCTAATATTTTAATTTAAAGGTTTAATATATTCTTTCACATCCCAACATTGAATCTTAGTTCCGTCCCTGACAATAATTACACGAAAGCGGAGAAGAATTTCATTAAATTAGAAGAAAAGTAAAATTATAGAAAAAACATGAAACACAATGTTTAAGCGCTGAGAAAAGATATGATTGTGTAATTAAAATAAGCGAAATTAAAAAAATATATAGTGATAGAATTAAAAGTTTTAAAGATGATTAACTAAAACAAAAGAATAAATAAAATTGAGCGATCGAAAAAACTTATTTACCCTTATAGAAAAAGATTACATACAAACTGTTGGTCATATGGACTGTAAAACAGGGCATTAGCACTGACAAGAAAAATAAAATGAATGAACTGAAAGATAATTAGACCGTGTCGTAGTATGGAGGTCACTGTCTTAGAAACAATTCGCCCCGATGTGTGTACTCGTTACTTTAGGCGGTTGCCCCCCCGAAGATTAGCACGATCCTCCAAACAATGTACACCCAAAGTTTGGAGTGGACTGTAGAGGAAATGATCGTCTAAACCGGAGTCGAATAAAAGCTTCTCTAAGCTTTTCAAGGAATGCTCTCAAACTCTCTCAAATAAGACAGAAGTAAATCTGAATGGGATGATTAAAACTGAGAGAAAGCTCTCTTATTTATAGGCTGGACGTGGGGGCAGAATCGTCCGAAAACCAGATTTTATCTGATTTTATTTTCAAAATTAAATTTGAAATAATCTGATAATAACAGATAAAATCTAATTAAATCTCAGATAATCTGTTAATATCCATCTAAAAATAGTAGATTTGATAACCAAAAATATTCATTTAAATCTCGGATATTTTGTTATTAAATCTATTCGGTTAAGTATTTAAAATTCAAAGTGAATTTTAAATCATCCGAACTGCTCCCATACAATCTATAAAAACAAAGTGTGAGATTCAAGCATTACATATTTCCCACGCAAACCATTCAAAAAATTTTAAAATATTATAAGAACAAAAAAATATAAAAGAGAGATATGAGATTCTTTAAAATATACGAAATAATCTAACATTTTAAAATAATTTAATCTTAAACTTATGCTTGTGCTATCGAACAATGAACAAAAATCTTCTATCCTTTTATTATGTTTTTTTTATGTTTTATCTTAAAAATATATAAAAATTAAATTTGAAACCTTAACCCTAGTTTCTAGGGGTGGTCATGGTCGGATATCTGATCGGATCATATTTGATTTTTTCAAAATTTATGGTCGATGATATAATGATCCGTATCCGATCCGGAAAAAAACGGATATCCACATATTCGGATACCAAATATTCGGATCGGATAGTCGGATATTCGATTATCCGAAAATATAATTTGATTAAACTAATTTTTCAAATTTGAAAGTTGTATTTATGAAAAATTTGGAATTTCAAATATAATAAACAACAAATTATTAAATACAACAAGATTCACATTTATAAAAGTTTCAATTTTTTAAATTTTTGAATATAACAAGCACTAAATTGTTGAATATAACAAGATTAATATTACTAAAAATTAAATTTTTTCGATTTTTGGATAATCTAAAACTTGAAATATTATGATCCGTATATGATCCAGAAAACTTAAAATCATATTGGATATTCGGTCCAAAAATAAAAACCGGATTGAATATCATAATTTTTAGATCGGATCAATGGATAATTGGATCAAAATTTTTTGAATACACCTACTAGTTTCTATATCATAAATTCAAAACCTTATACCATAAAAATATACTTTACCCTTAATTCCCTAAACTTTAACCATAATCCCTAGCTTTAAACCTATTATTCAACAGTTATGATATCACTCTTCAACCATATTTGTTCACAATTTAATCATTCCATAAAACACAACCTACAACTAAACTTGTTTTTCAGGACATCTTACCTCGTTTTAATCATAACCTACGATCCACCTCCCCATATTGTCATGGATTACATAATTATACTTATCAGGCGTGGACAAAAAACATGATTATTCGTTTTTGGTCTTAGATTTGATAAGACACGATAAATTTTTATCTTGTATTAGTTTTAGTGGGACCAAGACTGAATCTAAAATTTAAGTCCTGGTTATAATCGGGACCAGGACTGGATCTTGAATTTTTGGACCCGATACTCGGTGGGTATCCAATAGGACCGGGACCAATACCAAATTTCTGGTATTGGTTTGTTTTTATTTATTTTTCTTATCAAACTTTTCCTTTTTGTATGAATATTATGAGTATGACTAATTTTAAAACTTTAATTTTCAAGTCTACAATATTCTAATTTATTATTTAATATTATTGTTGGTGTTTGAATTTTTTTTCCTCCAATCACTCAAATTTTCTTAAGAATAAACTAATTGACCGGGTACCCGATATTGGTACCGGTTTCCACCAGTAACGGGACTGATTCTTAAAATTTAGGACCCGGTGTGACCGGGATTGGTTTCAATTTTCAGGAACAAGTGGTTACCAAGACCAAGACCAATTCTATTCAAATTGGCCAGGTACCCGACCTTGCCCACCCCTAATACTTACTTTATATATATATATAATTATCGATATCTAACTTATTAAATGATTTATTTAATTTAGATATTATATAAATATATATTATAGGAATTAGGGGTGAGTATTCGATCGAGTCGAGTCTAGTCAAAAAATTTTGAGTTATTCGAGTTGACGAGTCATATTTTACAACTCAAACTTTATTTAAAATTTTTTCGATTCGAGTCGAGTTTAAGAAATTCGAGTCGAGTTTCGAGTTCCTATAAATATTTAATTATAATTATTTATCATATTATAATATAATTTGATTTCAATTTAAACGACTTTGTCTAATCATATAAGATATGCATATATATATTCATATATAGCAATATTTCTTTATATTTTAATATATCAATGTATATATATCATAAAAAATTGAGAGATTCGTTCCAAACTTAAAAATTAATCATGTAATAACTAAAAATTTCGAGTTATTCGAATTTTTATTTTACAACTCAAACTTTATTTGAAATTTTTTCGAGTCGAGTCTATTAAATTTCGAGTCGAGTCAAAACGAGTCGAGTATTTTCGCATCGAGTCGAGTTATTCAGTTTTTTCAAATCGAGTTTTGCTCACCCCTAATAGGAATGATTCTTTTAATCTAACCTAATTTATTTAGTGAGTTCTACTAGGGGTGTAAACGAGCCGAGTCGAGCTCGAGTAGTGCTAAGCTCGGCTCGACTCGTTAAGATTTCGAGTCGAGTTCGAGCTTGAGTAATTTTAAACGAGCCTGAAATATCTGAGCTCAGCTCGACTCGTTAAGAACTCGAGTCGAGTTCGAGCTTTTTTCGAGCCTAATCGAGCCAAGTATTGATTGATCTTTGATCGTGTTAGACTCGAGTAACTCTTATTTCTTAGTCTCATTTAAAGCCTAATGAAGAAAAAACTTTAATACACAAGTTATATAAACTCAAGCTTGTTAATTTTAGGTTTTAATATGTTAATTTAGGGTTTAAGACTTATGTTTAAGATTAGATTTTAGGGTTTTAAGTTTAGAAATTTAGATTTTAAATTATAAAAAATTTTAAAAAATAATATATTTATGTTTTCGAGTAGCTCGTGAGCTTTTCGAGTCGAGTATCATGTAGCTCGGCTCGGCTCGTCAAGAACTCGAGCCGAGTTCGAGCTCGAGTCGAGTCCAATCGAGTCGAGTTTTGACCGAGCTTTGACCGAGTCGAGCTCGAGTAGCTCGCGATCTGTCTCGTCTCATTTACAGCCCTAAGTTCTACTATGAACCCTTATAAAAGGAAATGAAACCCTAGCTCGGACCTTTAATTTAGAGAGATAAAATATAAATATTTTAATTAAGAGAATAATTTATAATCAGATTAATTTATAATTTAGAGGAAGACTTTTTCGACAAATATATGTATATTTAATTTTTTGAAATTTAGAAATCTCCATTCAAATCTATAAAATATATGATATATTAGGATCTATATTTATTCTATTATGATATATATAAAAAAATTGATGAAATAAAAAAAAAACGTAAAAAAAGTCTTTTCTTTTTTATACTCTGCCTATATATTTTTTTTATAATTTAAATCCTTGATTCTAAACTACTAAATCATAAATTTTAATTATTAATTTTAAATTTAAAATACTAAATATTTAATTTTATAAATCTAAATCTTAAAATAAATTTATAATCCCTAAAATACGTATATTTGTATATACTAAAATTTACACGAACAATGCTTTAAGTATTTTTTCTTTTTAATTATTTAACATTTTTTTAATTTCTTATATAAATTAAAGTTATTTTTTGGTTGTTGGCCTCAACCTCTCTCACCTGTTGAGTAACTTCATTTCTGCTTGTGTACAAGGACAAATCCTGACATTGAAATTTAGGGAGCCAATTAAAAAATTAAAAGATTTTAAGAATCATTAAGATAATCTTTTTCTATGAGCCATTATATATAAAAAAAATAAAAAAATTTAAAGGGCCAAAATATAATTTTTAATTTTGAGAAATCAAAGCTCCGACCCTATCTCCCTAGAGGACCTCCATCTGCCTATATGAAATTAAAAATATATATAAGAATTCGAATTCGATTGGATTCGACCGGAAACACCAATAGTTTACACTCGATAGTTAATTGTCTATCTATTAATCGTATCTTTATTGGTGTCTTCACTTTAAATTAGTGAGTTTAGTGTTTAAGGTTTAAGGTTCGGTATTGTGGTTAAGTTTTAAGAAATTAGTGGTAAAACATATTTTTTAAGATGTAAGATTTAGGGTTTAACACTTAAAAATTAGGATTAAAGTTTAAAATTTAATTTTTAAGATTTTTTAATAAATGACATTAAAAAATATAATTAAAAGATAAAAGATTTTTACCCAAAATATTGACTCCAACAACCAAACAGTTTTCGAACAAACCCCCCTAAAACAGTTAAAAGTGGATGTCTTCGTTCGTCCAGCTGTCCCCTCCATTGGCCACCACCCATTAAAATCAACGCGGTTTTATGCCCAACAAACTCCATCTACTTTCCACAAAATCATCATAAAATCACACTAGTAATATATGACGTTGGATATTCGATCGAATCGAGTAAAATTTTAAAAAAATAATTTTTAAAATTTATTAATTTTATTTTATGATTAAAATTATTTTGAGTCAAGTTTATAAAATTCGAATCAAATTGAGTTTTTAAATTTCTATACAAATTTAATTATAATTATTTATAATATTATAAGGGTTATATTTTCATGTACAAGCAAGCTGGGTAAAAAAGTATACACTTCTAAACCTTACTCTAAATTCCTAAATCTCTACAAACTCTTAAACATTTTATATTTATGTTATAAAATTTAAAATCTAAATTCGTAACCCTAAAACTTAAATCTTAAACCCTAAATCTTACTCTAAATTCTAATCATAAACTTTAAATTCTTTGTCTTATGACTTATATTCTTAAACCTAAACATAACGTAAATCTTTAAACCCAAAAGAAATATATTTTGATTTTAATTTTAATGGCTTTTTATTTCCATATACGATATGCATATATATATTTCTTCTTACTTTTACATGTAATATACAATATTATACATAATATATCAAATAGAATTAACAAACCCGACTTGAGATTAAAACTGATCAACTAAATAATAAAAAAAATGAGTTTTTAAAATTTTATTTTATAACTTAAGCTTTCTTTGAAAATATTTTTAGTCTAATTTATGAAATTATGAGTCCAGTTAAAATGAGTTAATTACGCAACTACGCAGTGAGTAAAATGAGTTAATTTTTTCGCATCGAGTTGAGTCGGATAATTTATTTTTTTTATTTGAATCGACTCAAATTTAACGTTATCCAAAATCATGATAAAAAATGAGAGAGATACCCAATATCATTCATTGTATCCGTAAATGTGATTACTGGTGAACAAAATTTGAATTGACTAAAAATCAAATTTTTGGGTTTAATGTGAAAAACTCAACTTGTTTTGGCTCGACATGAATCTTTTATAAATTCAACTCGAACTTTTAAAATATGAGTTATAAAATTAAAAGTGTCATATATGAAAAAAAATACGAAGAATATATATAATATATAAATATAGAAATTCTTTTAAATTAGAATCAGTTTGTATTATCATATTGTAAGTAATTATAATTAAATTTATAGAGAAACTTAAAAATTTAATTCGAATAAAATTTTATAAACTCGAACCGAATTTTTTTTTAAATAAAATTTGAATCGTCAAATAAGATTCGTAAATTCAACTAACTCGAACTTCTTTTACTCAACTAGTTCGAATGTTTATCCACGACAACAACTGTAATTTAAACCGCCGGTTCCAACAGCTCAAATGGTTTGATTCTGACTGCCCTTTATTTATTCCCCTTCTATCTCCCCCACTCTCTTCATTTCCATAAACAACTTTTTTCAAGGTTCATTCCTCTTTTCACTTTTGCTGTTGCAGGAAAATGGGGAATAGAGGGTTTCCTGTTGCTGCTGCTTCTGCTGTTGTTGCTGTATTAGTTCTTCAAGTCATCGACTTTGTCGATGCTTTCCCGTGGTCTCATCGGCACCATCCTATTCGTTCGAATCGTGGCTATCATGGACCATGGATCAATGCTCATGCCACATTTTACGGCGGCGGCGATGCGTCCGGAACAATGGGTACATTTCGATTTTAATCCCGCTACTCGTCGTATTTATGTCTGAATATTTGTTAGAGAACGATATACGAATGTTCGGATTACATTTCGGGACTTTTGGTATAGGTGGAGCATGCGGGTACGGTAACCTGTATAGTCAAGGATATGGTGTTAATACGGCAGCATTAAGTACTGCCTTGTTCGACAATGGGTTGAGTTGTGGTGCATGTTATGAGCTAAGGTGTGTCAATGACCCGAAATGGTGTCTGCCGGGTTCGATTGTCGTCACCGCCACTAACTTCTGCCCGCCGGGTGGCTGGTGCGACTCTCCTAACCACCACTTCGATCTATCTCAGCCTATCTTCCAACACATTGCTCAGTACAAAGCCGGAATTGTCCCGGTCATTTATAGAAGGTAGCCATACTCCTCGGGTCAACCGGTTTACGGTTCAACCGGTCGGTCTTTTTAAATCTGTTATTTTATATGAATTGTTGGGTTTTTCTTTTTTTTCAGAGTGAGATGTAGGAGGAGAGGTGGAATAAGGTTCACCATTAATGGACATTCTTACTTCAATTTAGTGCTTGTAACCAATGTTGGTGGTGCCGGGGATGTTCACTCGGTCGCTGTTAAAGGTTCGAGGACCAGATGGCAACTGATGTCCCGAAACTGGGGCCAGAACTGGCAAAGCAATGCTTACCTAAATGGCCAAAGTCTCTCATTTCTCGTTACAACCAGCGACGGCCGCAACGTTCTCTCTTATAACGTCGCTCCGCCAGGTTGGTCCTTCGGTCAGACATACACCGGTCGCCAATTCCGATTTTAATCTCGAGTTTTAAATAACGATCGTAACATGAAAGATTAAATACGAGTTTAAAGAAGAAATCGAAGCAAAAGCTTTGTTTTTGCAGTTGAATTGAAGCCTGCTAAATTAACTGCTAAGATCAAATTATGAGTAGAGGTTTAATTTTAGTGCCAAAGGCACTTTCTTACTTTGCTTGTGGAAAGCCATTGAAAAGGCTTTCTTTTTTAGCTTTATGATTAATGTGTTTGTTTTTATGTACTTTTGAACAATTATTGGTATTTAAAAAAAATCAACAATTTGTGATGATGGAAATATCTTTTTTGTAAATTAGTGTAGTACTATGTATCATTTTTTTATGCGTAAAATATATCGTCGGTTAATAAATTATGCTAAAATAATTATTAAATTTTTTGAACGGTTATAAAATAGTCACTATCGGGGAAGAAAATAAGATTAAACCTTGATAAGGGTTAAAATATTAGATTTAAAAATATAAGAATTTATTAAGTATTTGAACTTAAAAATCATGAGACAAGAATTATTTTTCTAATATTTTAATTTATAAGGATCTAAATTATTATTGGATAAAGAAATTTAAAAATACATACTCATTATTCTTTAGTTTGATCCCTAATTGATTATATATTTAATAAATTTTATATTTTTAAAGTTAAATATTTAATTTTGTAGGGGTTAAATTGTTATTTGACTAAATTATTATTTTTATAGGGATCAAATTATTATATAAATTAAATTTTAAAGCATTAATCGGTCATTATGTCTCAAGAGAGTTTTGTCCCTGATCACTGTGAAGTTGTTGTAATTAACAGAGCAACGTAACGATTGACACGTTAATTTAATGATTAATATCTCTTTTGATTCCTTAATAGTAATAAAAATTTAATTTTAATATTTTTCAATATTTTTAAGTAATACTTTAGAAATGAAGAATTTGAAATATAAAATAAATATATAAAAATATGTATATATTTTTTTTGAAATTGTAAAAATATATTTGTAATATTATTAATTGTTTTAAAATTATAAAAACATAGAAAGAAAAACAATATTAGTGCAACTGTTGACGATGTTGTGAATTTTTTTTTTATATAACCTCAATATTCGATTCATTGATTGTTTAATTTTGATAAAATTTTATGAAAAGCCATTAAGAGAAAATATTATATTATGAACCCTTTTCACCACGTGGTCTCGTCTACTAAAATTCAGCTACCTATTTTTTTTCATGTCACTTCTTTCTAAGAATGAATCTTCAATTTTTAATGTCATATAAATAGGAAATGAGTGGTTACAAAGAAGTGAATTATAAATGGATTAATAACATAAAAAATAAATAAGTGGTTGAATTTTAATAGACGAGACCACGAATAACATAATGAAAATAATCCACGAAAGAGTTTTTTTAACTCATTTTTCTTTCATAATATTAAGATATTTTTTATTTTATAGAAAGCTCTGACATTTAAAAATAAATTTTAAGACTTGAATTTATATAAAATAAAATAATATGAATGTCCATTGCCCAAAATCCGAGTTACAAAATTTTGTTTATAAGAGTTTAATATACAAGTTCAAAACATAAATTCATCCATTGAAAAATAATACAAAATCAAATTAATTCAAAAGAGTAAGCGGAGCTCCATCAGTACAATCATATAAAAGCATTTGACTTAAGTCCAATAGCGAAAAGGGTTATAAAATACTTATATAGGATCCTACAAGTACATAGTTCATTACATCAATTAATTTGTACTATAACACCAAGTCAATGTTGAAAATTCAACCACAATGGTGCTCTTTCGATCCACACCGCCACCTAAAGACCTGTGAACGGAAACACATTCTAAACGTTGAGCTAAGAAAGCTCAGTGGATACACCACCACTCGACCATGCATCGTACATATCATGAATAAAGAATTGCAGCACATGTGATATCATGCGAGGTACAATGGCGCTATCATAATCACCTAAACACATGACATCATGAATGTATACTATCGCACATAACATATACATAGAAAATACATGCACAAAGTAGTAAGGCTCATGTCCACATAGCATTGGGGGCTACTCTAAGAGTGAGGCCAGTGCTCACGTAGCATCGGGATCCTACACTAGATCCTCCAATTCATGCTCGAAATATCACGTTGAACATCTTCAAATGAGGTCTATGTCCACACAACATCGAGATCCTTCATTCATGAGTCTTCAAGGTGTTGCAACATTATTTCTTGGGTATTTGGATTCCCACAAATCAAGGACTCAACAAGCTAAACAACCTATCAACACACAACAAGGTTCTAGTTAGCACACATCACCAAAGATACACAAAGGATCCCTATGGGTTTCTATCATACATTTAAACCACCCAAAGTTTACCGAGTCCATAGTTTAATAATTCATATTTAGGGTTAATTTATCAATTTCTCAGTTTTAATAAACGTTTCATGACTTGAGAGACCCTTATGAACCTTCACAAAGAATTATAGAGCCCCCGAACTCAAACACTAATTTTTAGATAGACTAACCAATGAATACCGATACGTATACAGTGAGTATCGATACATCTGTAACACCCTAACCCGGGCACCACATTTGGGCCACAAGCCCAACCCGTGTTCGTAAAATTTCAAAGTCAAACTCAAGTCAAACCATGAAATAAGACATAATTTAAAACGATATTTAATAACAAAAGTAGTTTCACAACCCAAAACATTATCGGAGCTCCAAATACAAGTTTGACAAAACATTTGACCTTAACAAATAAATAAAATAAAGTTACAATTACAACAATGGTCCTACGAATACATAGCCCAATAATCTAATAACTGTACTCTACCAACCGATCAATGTTGAAATCTCGAAATGATGGCACTCCGCCATGTTCGCCCGAACGTCCGTCTACTTACCTACGCATGGAAACAAATTCCAAAATGATGAGCTATGAAAGTTCAGTGGGTACACAACCTATCGACTGTGGTTTCAAGTGAATCATAACAATAACATACGAGATAAGATAATATGATGACATGACATGCCAAAATGCAACCAAAGCATAAAGTAAACAAATCAAAAGTGAGGCCCACAACCAACCCGACACTAGGGAACTCACCCAAACCGGAATCTCACATCGAGCTGCTCGGAATCTCACATCGAGCTAATATACTTGGAATCTCGCATCGTGTCTTCACTCAGAATCTCACATCGAGTGGGGCTCGGAATCTCACATCGAGCAAAATTATTTCATTATCTCGTTAACCAGACTCGATGCCCATTTTTCGGTTTAGTATTCATTTTAAAGCTTAAACGACTCTTAGTAACCCCTAGGATAACATTATAAGACTTTAACACTTATTACGCAAGAACTTGGCTAAATTTTCCCTGGGGTATCGATACCCCTACTTGGAGTATCGAAACGCCAGGTATCGATACCCTCACCAAGGGGGTATCGAAACTACCGATATCGATATGAGTATCGAACCCTTTGACCCATTTCAAAGACAACCAAAAGAGGGCCTACCCGATTCGATACCGGTATCGAATCGGGAAGGTCACTAGAAGACTCAGTATCGAAACTCCCTTCCTGTATTTCGATACCCCTGCACGAAAAGTGCAGTTTTGCATATTCAAACACTTAAGACTCTGGCCAAACTTGATCCATTCGATCCCAAATTGCTCTTACTCATTATTGAAGTTGTTTAAGTGAGTTTCTAACCAACTTTACTCATTTTCGTCAACTATAAATCAAAATACCATTAAAGCATGCAAATGCTCTATCCTAGCCAAACCATCACACAATCAATCAAGCATGCTAAAATGATGATGAACATGAAAATGCAAAGGATTTGGAAGTTTACCAACCTTCCAAAACGAGTTAGAGAAGCTCCACAACAAGCTCTCAAACCTTCTCCTTGCCCAAGCACCTTGATGGCTCCCCTTGTTCTCCAACTACAAGGAAGATGAAAAAACGATTACCACACTATCTAGAAGATTTAAGGAAGCTAAAACAACCTTAAAATCATCCTAAAACCTTCCCAAAACCTATTCTCGTCCTTACCTCAAAAACCCCACTAAAACCTTACCTCTACCATTTTTAACCAAACTTACCTTATAAGATAAATCTTCCCAAGCTGTGTAAACTTCCCTCAAGCAAAAAAACGAGATTCCACACTCTAACACTCAAGATTCAACCTTTGGTGGTGTGGCAAATTTGGGAGGAAGATGATGAGAAAAAGAGATGGAAGGAAATTAAGGTAGCTTATATCATCCTCTTTGCACAATGCAGAAAATAACCTCTTTCTCTCTCTATTTTCCCATTTTTCAACTTACCAAATTGCCCCTAAGGTGTCATCAAACCAAGCCCAACAAGCCCAACACGAGGCCCACAACCTCGGTTTAACCCGACTCCGAGTTCCAAAACTTGGTTCGTGACAACTCTCCCCTCTTTAAAAAAAACTTCGTCCTCAAAATTTACCTAGGGGAACAAGTACGGATAGAGCAACCTCATGTCCGGTTCGACCTCCCACGTAGCCTCCCTTACTCCGTGGTTTCTCCAAACCATCTTAACCAAAGGGATACACTTGTTTCGAAGCTCATTGACTCCTCTATAAAGCACTCTTACCGGCTTTTATTCATAGGTTAGATCTGTATTAACCTTAACATCCTCAGGAGGTAACACATGCGAAGGGTCTGAATGGTAACGCCTCAACATCGACACATGGTGGATGCGTTCCAAATCTGGAGGCAAAGTTAACCGATAAGCCACTGGCCTAACTTTCTCAAGAACCTTATACGATCCTATAAAGCTTGGACTCAACTTGCCTTTCCTTCCAAAACGGATGATCCCTTTCCATAGTGACACCTTTAAGAACACTTTTTCTCCGATCCCAAACTCGATATGCTTCCTTTTCTTATCCACATAAGCCTTTTGACGATCAGAAGCAGCTTTTAACCTTTCCTTGATGATCTGAATCTTCTCCTCTGTTTGTTTAACTAGATCGAATCCCACAATTCATCTTTCATTGAGCGCAGTCCAACACAAAGGTGTCCTACACTTGTGTCCATACAATGCCTCGAACGGTGCCATCTTGATACTTGACTGATAATTGTTGTTGTAAGCAAACTCAACCAACGATAGTTGTTCCTCCCAACTACCCTCGAAGTCCACAACAAAACATCAAAGCATGTCCTCAAGAATCTGAATGACCCGTTCAAATTGACCATTGATTTGTGGATGAAAAGTTGTGTTGAAGTGCAACTTGGAATCCAAGGCACTATGAATCTTTTTCCAAACCTTTGCTGTGAGCCGCGGATCCCTATCTGATATGATCGAGGATGGCACTCCATGCAATCGCACGATCTCCTTGATGTACAACTGAGTCAAACTTTCCAAACTGAAGTCTATGAGCACAGGCAAAAAGTGAGAAGACTTGATCAACCGGTCAACAACAACCCATATAGCATCATGCTTCCTTTGACTCAAAGTCAACCCCGTGACAAAGTCCATGGTGACCCGATCCCACTTCCATTTTGGAATCTGGATAGGCTGAAGCAAACTTGAAGGAACATGATGTTCCGCCTTCACTAGCTGACAAGCTAAGCACCTTGTCACAAACACGGAGATATACCTTGTTGCGTGTTTTAAGTGTTCGCAAATGCGTTCAAGTGTACATGTTTTCAAGTTATATTATAGAAAGATATCGTCTCCACAGGGATTGGTGCTTCTTCTAGAATCTAATTTCTTGCACAGAAAAATAAAGACACAAGTGATGATAGTTAAAGTTTAAGAAAATAAACAATGTAAGAAAAAGTAGATGAAATCGAATGGGTGAGAGAAAAGGTTTGATTATCCTGAGTTGTGGAGTGATGTCCGAATTGAATTCTTCTTTGTAAATAAGTGCTCGCACTGCTCAACTCGTTCCGGAAATTGGGCTCAATCGATTGCTTATGTCATTTCTTCGAGTTGTCAGTTCGCAGATTGTTTGGGCAATTGCGATGAGGGAATTGCTCGGGCAATTTGGGTGATTATCCTTAAGGTTCGGCAAACCGTAGCTTTTATTAGTCGTTGAAATCCTGTACTTATCCCTAAGCCAGATTAGTTCTTTCGCACTTGGATCGAACCATACCTATTCGTTTCGTGAATCCAATCCTCCCGAATCTAGATAAATAAGTCATTTATCGAGGTCCTCTCCCGATTCTCTCGCAAACAAATTAAATGCCAAGAATAGGTAAACCTCAATTAAGAACAACTAAATACTTAGATAAAATTCAAATCGTTCTTACAATCACAAAACAAGATAACCTAACCAATTACACCAATTCATGGGTTCTAAAGATACAAAGAATAAACCCAAATTGATTCTCTCTAAATCAATTCTAGAAATTGACTCCCAAATTGGACTCCTATTCGACTTAAAATCACAAAAACTTGTTGCGTGTTTTAAGTGCTTCGTAATTACGTGCAAGTGTACACGTTTCAAGTTATAGTATAAAAAGATATCGTCTCCACAGGGATTGGTGCTTCTTCCGTAATTTAATTTCTTACACTGAAAAATAAAGACACAATTGGTTGATAGAATTGATATTGAACTTAAATATCAAAATAAACAAGTAAAATAAATTGGAGTAATCGATAAGAGAGATGAGGCTGGGTTATTTCGAATTAAGGAATGACTGTCGAATGATTTCTTCTTCGTAAGTGAGTGCTCGCACCACCCAACTTGCTTCGGCAATTGGGCTCAACCGATTGCTTATGACATTTCTCTGAGTTGTTAGTTCGTAGATTGGTTGGGCAATTGCGATGAGGGAATTGCTTGGGCAATTTGGGCGACTATCCTTGAGGTTCGACAAAGTATTGCTTCAACAAGCGTTGCTTTTGTTAGCCGTTGAAATCCTGCACTTATCCCTAAGCCGGATTAGTTCTTTCGCACTTGGATTGAATCATACATATTCGTTTCGTGAATCCAATCCTCCCGAATCTAGATAAATGAATCGTATATCGAGGTCCTCTCCCGATTCTCTCGCAAACAAATTGAATGCCAAGAATAGGTAAACCACAATTAAGAACACATTACAAACTTAAATAAAAACCAAACTAAATCATTCATAACAATAAAATAACCCAAGCCAACTTAAAATTAGTTCATGGCTGGGCAAAACATCCAACAATATCCTCTCATCACTCGAGTAGAATAAGAAAACAAGAAGGAAATTCGACAGCCCCTTTGTGTTAATCTCTCCCACGATCGGCTCACTTTGTTTGACGCCAATGTTTCTCTTTTTATAGGATCTTGCTTGGTTAAATTATTTGATGAGAATTAATTTGATAAAGAGATAATTATCTCTTTAGAGATTTCAAATTAATTCAAATCTTTATTTGCTTATCAAGTCCAATCTCTTAGAATCTCTCTATGATCTCCTAGAATCTCTTCATGACTTTTAGAATCAACTTTATCTCCTTGTGACACCTTTAAATTAGCATCAAATCCTACAAATAAGGAAACACACAACCACAGTACCTTTTTCCACAAAATTAACCAAAATATAAATTAAATACACAAAACTAAGGAAATTATGTAAATATGTATGAATGACTAATAATGCAATTAATATTATGCTTAATTCTAACAATAATAAGAGTAAAATGGGCAATAAAATAGTACTTTTAGACACTCATCACACCCCCAAACTCGAACTATTGTTTTTCCTCAAGCAATGCAACCTAACAATTAATTGCCAAGACATCCAATCTTCATAGACATGCTTCGAAATTTAACTTTCAGCCTCAGAACCGGGGCACAAAGTATGATCACCTTTTAATTTTTCAAAAAGCAAAGAAATTACCCAGAATTAAACTATAATGCTCGTGACAAAGTGTGTGCGTAATTATGTACAAGTCAATTTTCAAGATTCTATGTGAACAGTCGGTTTAACACAGTAATTGCCTGGGCATAAATTTCAATTTTACTAGAGCCAGTTTCGGGCACCTCTAGTAATTAAGCAATTTTTTTAATTTTAATTTTATCAGCTAGAGCCAGTTTCGGGCACCTCTAGTGATTCTTCAATGCACACAGACTAGAGCCAGTTTCGGGCACCTCTAGAATGATATTGCTTTTTTACTTTTTTTAAAAGCCCAAAAGTCTAACAACCTAAAATCACAAAGTCTCTATCAATCAACAAGTCACAACCGTGTAAAAAAATCAACATCATAGTAAAATTCTAGATTCTTCCAATACATTCCTAAAATTAAAGGCAATTTCAATTAAGTGCAATGGTAAAATTTTCATCATTGATTATCCATCAAATTTAAAGCAATTAGATCAAATTGAAATTCTTGACAAATAATTTATGCAATCTATATGCAATAACTAATTATGAATGCAACTATCATGAATCAATTAAAGGTAAACACCCCCCAAACTCGAGATGAGCATTGTCCCCAATGCATGCAAAAATAAAAAAAATAAAAAAACCCAAATGAGTTAGAAAGGTCATCACCTTGAGTTAGTAATTTCCTGCTTGCCATTGATTTAATTTTCATTCCTCGTCGTGGTGGTTGTGCTAGTGCATTAGGTCTTCCATTGATGCTTTTTCATTATCTTGAGCAGCAGTTGCCTGGGCATGTGAAGTGGCGATCATATCATCACAACGAATGGATCCAAATCGTCCAATATAATCACAACTCCACTTGCCTGTCAAGAAAAACAAAAATAATAATAGTGAAGGTAATTGACAAAGATCATTAGTGAAGGAAAGAATTTCAACTAAAAATAAAAAGGAAATAAATAGACAAAAAAATATGGGTAACTTTTAGAGTTAATTATGGAATTAATCTCTTCAAAGTTTGACCTATATTAAAGTCTATCCAAATATGCAAGCAAATCTCCCTTGATCTTGATTTCCTTTCCTAAAAAGATAAACAACAATAAAGCAAGAATTATTCAAGTAATGAGAAGATAATTATTCCTAAAAACCATAATTAAGAAAATTCATGAAAATACCAAATAATATAAAAGAGAAAAATAATATAAAATAAAATATAAAGAAAACTTATGGAGGGTCGTTTTCGATATTTCTTATAGTCCATCCGCACCCTCCATCGAGTGTCAATTCTGCCCAAAAAGAGATGGGCCAATGCTGGTACGGATACTCCCATTTGTGCTATCATGGTGAAGGTGTCTTTCTTTCGTGTTCTCTTATAGTCCATGCCTATTGTTTACATTTAATTGATTCATGATAGTTGCATTCATAATTAGTTATTGCATATAGATTGCATAAATTATTTGCCAAGAATTTCAATTTGATCTAATTTCTTTAAATTTGATGGATAATCAATGATGAAAATTTTACCATTGCACTTAATTGAAATTGCCTTTAATTTTAGGAATGTATTGGAAGAATCTAGAATTTTACTATGATGCTGATTTTTTTACATGGTTGTCACTTGTTGATTGATAGAGACTTTGTGATTTTAGGTTGTTAGACTTTTGGGCATTTAAAAAAAAAGCGGAAAAGCAATATCATTCTAGAGGTGCCCGAAACTGGCTCTAGTCTGTGTGCATTGAAGAATCACTAGAGGTGCCCGAAACTGGCTCTAGCTGATAAAATTAAAATTAAAAAAATTGCTTAATTACTAGAGGTGCCCGAAACTGGCTCTAGTAAAATTGAAATTTATGCCCAGGCAATTACTGTGTTAAACCGACTATTCACATAGAATCTTGAAAATTGACTTGTACACAATTACGCACACACTTTGTCACGAGCATTATAGTTTGATTTTGGATAATTGATTTCGGCGCCAAAAACTTGTTGCATGTTTTAAGTACTTCGCAAATACGTGCAAGTGTACACGTTTCAAGTTATAGTATAGAAAGATATCGTCTCCACAAGGATTGGTGCTTCTTCTAGAATTTAATTTCTTGCACTGAAAAATAAAGAAACAACTGGTTGATAGAATTGATTTAATAAACAATAAAATAAACAAGTAAATTAAATTGGAGTAATCGATAAGAGATTAGGCTGGGTTATCCTGAATTATGGAGTGATTGACGAATGATTTCTTCTTCGTAAGTGAGTGCTCGCATCACCCAACTTGCTTCGGCAATTGGACTCAACCAATTGCTTATGACATTTCTCCGAGTTGTTAGTTCGTATATTGGTTGGGCAATTGCGATGAGGAAATTGCTCGGGCAATTTGGGCGACTATCCTTAAGGTTCGGTAAAGCGTAGCTTCTATTAGCCGTTGAAATCCTGCACTTATCCCTAAGCCGGATTAGTTCTTTCGCACTTGGATCGAACCATACATATTTGTTTCGTGAATGCAATCCTCCCGAATCTGGATAAATTAATCGTTTATCGAGGTTCTCTCGCGATTCTCTCGCAAACAAATTAAATGCCAAGAATATGTAAACCCCAATTAAGAACACATCACAAACTTAAATAAAAAACAAACTAAATCATCCATAATAATAGAATAACCCAAGCCAACTTAAAATTAGTTCATGGCTGGGCAAAACATCCAACAATATCCTCTCATCACTCGAGTAGAATAAGAAAACAAGAAGGAAATTCGACAGCCCCTTTGTGTCAATCTCTCCCACGATCGGCTCACTTTGCATTGGACGACATCTTCCTCTTTTAATAGCTTGGCTCGGTCAACTTGGATGACAAGGTAAGGTTGAATTGGAAATATTCATAAAGAATATTTACATTCTTTATTTGATTCTCATTATCTCTTTCCTTCTTTGCTTTATTCTCCAATTCTTTCCATGTCTTCTCCATTGACCTTTTCTTTCCCCAATAGATAGCTCCTCATCAATGAAGGAATCCTGCAAACATGGAAATAAACTACAGCAGTATCATTTTCCACAAAATTCAACCAACTAAGGAATTAAAGTGACAACCAAGGAAATAATGCATGAAAATAATAAAATACAACTAATTATGTGCTTAAGTATAACAATAATAATGAGTAAAAGGGTAATAAAAACAATACTTTTAAAAACTCATCATACCTTTTCATACAAGGCCACCAATAGAACGGTTTAAGATCTTGGTACATCTTGTTACTCCCCAGATATACGGTATAAGGGCTACAGTGTACCTCCCTCGTGATACGATCCCTCAGATCCTCTAAAGCAGGAACACACAAACGTCCTTTGAAGTACAAGTAACCACTATCTCGTACCTCAAAGTCCGTACTCTCACCCCTCTGAACTACCTCTATCTGAGCTACCAAGTCCTCATCCAAAACTTGTGTTCTCTTTATCTCTTGTACTAACGTAGGTTCCACTCGATGCTCGGCCAAAAGACCACCATCATCTGTCAACCTCAAACAAGCAAACATAACCCTCAAGTCCGCCATGGACTTCCTACTCAAAGCATCCGCCACCACATTTGCTTTACCCAGATAGTACTCGATCACACAGTCATAGTCCTTTAACAACTCTATCCAACGACGTTGTCTCAAGTTCAACTCCTTTTGAGTAAGCAAATACTTCAGGCTCTTATGATCCGTATAGATGTAGCAGTTTTCCCATAGAGATAATGCCTCCATATCTTCAAAGAAAAGATGATTGCGGCAAGCTCTAGATCATGGGTAGGGTAGTTCTGTTCATGCGTCTTGAGTTGCCTTGAAGCATAGGCAACCACCTTCCCATCTTGCATAAGAACACACCCTAAACCATTCAAAGATGCATCACTAAATTCAACATAGTCCTTTCCTGACTCCGGTTGAGTCAACACTTGTACCTCGGTAAGATAAGCCTTTAACTACTCAAAACAATCTTGTCTCTTCTCATTCCAAACAAAGGGACTCTTTTTTGCAACAACTTAGTCAACGGTGACGCCAAAATTGAGAAACCCTTTACAAACTGTCGATAATATCCCGCAAGCCAAAGGAAACTATGAACCTCCGAGACATTTCTAGGCGGTTTTCACTCCACTATAGCTTGGATCTTTTGAGGATTAACCCGGATCCCATCGGCCGCCACAATATGACCTAAAAACGCCACCTCCAAAAGCCAAAACTCACACTTGCTGAACTTAGCAAAAAGACGTCTATCCCTCAACGTCTGAAGCAAAACTCGAAGATGTTCATCATGCTCTTCTTCTGACTGAGAGTAGACTAAGATGTCATCTATAAACACCACCAAAAACTGATCCAGATAAGGCTGAAAGATCCAGTTCATGAGATCCATGAACGCTACCGGAGCATTCGTAAGTCCAAAAGGCATTACCAAGAACTCGTAGTGGCCATACCGCGTCTTAAAAGCGGTTTTCTGAACATCCTCCTCAACTACCTTCAACTGGTAGTAAACAGACCTCAAGTCTATCTTCAAGAACGCACGGAAAACTCTCAATTGGTCAAAAAGATCGTCGATCCTAGGAAGAGGGTAGTGATTCTTTATCGTTATCTTATTAAGCTACCGGTAGTCAATGCACATCCTCATTGACTCATCTTTCTTTTTCACAAACTGAACTGGAGCACCCCAAGGTGAAATACTCGGTCGAATAAAAACCTTTTCCAGCAACTCTTGTATTTGACTCTTTAACTCTCTCATTTCTGTTGGTGCCATACGGTAAGGAGTGATGGACACCGGTGCCGTACCTGGCAACACCTCTATACGAAACTCAAGCTCTCGATCTGGTGGTAAGCCCGGTAACTCCTCGGGAAACACATCAACAAACTCATAAACTGTCCGAATACTCTCCAAAGTTGGAACCTCCACCCTCGTATCAACCACGTGAGCTAAGAAAGCCTTACAACCTTTTTGTATCAACTTCTGTGCAGCCAAAGTTGAAAAAACATTAAGGATACCAGGATTCCTTCCCTCACTACTAACTTGGACCCATCGGCAACTCTCAACTTTAAACTCTTAGCTCTACAACCCAAGCTAGCGTCGTGCTCAAACATCCAATCCGTACACCTTTAAACAGCCAAAGTTGAAAAAACATTAGGGATACCTAGGATTGCATCAAACTTCTGAAAAGGCAACACCATAAGGTTCGCTGGAAAGATTTAACACTGCACCTCGATCGGACACCTCCGATACACCTTATCCACTATCACATCTAAAACCAACGGACTTGTCACTCTAACCCTTATATCTAGATCCTCAGCTGAAAACCCCCATTGTTCCGATATCCCACTACGGATATAGGAATTCATAGGCCCTGAGTCCACTAATGCAACTATAGGTACAAAGAATAAAGAGAAAGTACCTGAGATAACATCGGTGGGCTCACACTCCTCCTGAGCTCTGACTGCATACTGCCTCGCTGGTGCTCTAGCGGTAGACTAAAACGTGCCCCTACTCTGATGGCTGGTAGTCTGACTCGCACCTCCCCTAGAGAACCCTCGAACCCTCTAAGCCGGATAAGAGACCCTTTGAATCTGAACCGATACGGTAGTAGCAGCAGTAGGACAGTCTTTCACAAGATGGTCTAGAGATCCACACTCAAAACAAGCTCGGTTTGGTCCCCAACACTCACCATGGTGTCTGCGTCCACACTGATTACAAACTGGCATACTTGCACTCCTTTGAGAACTCTCGGGACTCATCATGGACGATGATGAGGGCCTCCTACAGCCAGCAGACTCTGACCTGTGATCAGACCTTGAAATCTGATTCGAGCCTCCCCTACCCTGATTCCAACGGCTTCTGTCCCTCCTAGACTGAGATTGGGAGTTGTTGGATGATTGATTCCTCCCACTGATATTACCTTGTCCTCCTGCAGAAACATATGTCAAATCTTGCACCTGCTCTAAAGCCTTAGCACTAGTTGTCAACTCAGAAAATACCTACAGTGTGTTAGCTGTCAGATAGGTCTGGATCTCCTTTCTCAAACCTCTCAGAAACCTCTTACACCTCATCTTCTCGGTAGCTATCAACTCGGGTGCATACCTACACAACTGTAGGAACTCCTGCTCATACTCAAAGACAGTACGATTGCCTTGTATAAGGTGGGTGAACTGATTCCTCAATCGATCGATGTGAGTCTCGCCCATATACTTTTTCTCAAACCCATTCAAGAAGTTATCCCATATCGACTGATCGGGATACCACTCTATCTCAAATGTTTCCTACCATTCCCTCGCGTTCTCCTTGAGCAGAGAAGGAACACAGGATAACTTGTCATCGGACCTCAACCTCATCTGCCTCATGATCCACTGAGTATCACGAAGCCACTGATCTTCCTTCACAGGATTGTCTTGGCCAGAACCCAAGAAATTCGTAGCACCCTGCCTACGAACCCTCTCGATAGGTGCCTCATGTAGGGTAGGTGTACGCCTCGCGATAGCCCTCACTATCCTATCTAAAGCACGATGCAGATAAGTAAAATAATTTGCCCCTTACCTAACCCATTCTTCCGACTCATCCACCCCGTACGTGTGGTCCTCCTCAAAGCTCCCCTTACGGGATCTCAAACTCTCCTCAATATCTCTGGCCCTCTTAGGAATAATTCACTTCTCCACAGTCAAACAAAAAGGATTACACCATCAGAAATAAGCTTTTCAAGTACTTCTAAGACTCATGGGCATGTATTCGCTAGACACTTGTCACAACTCCCGACACTTATCCCCGGGGACATCCTAGAACCGACTAAACCTAGGCTCTGATACCACTAAATGTAACACCCTAACCCGGGCACCACATTTGGGCCACAAGCCCAACCCATGTCCGTAAAATTTCAAAGTCAAACTCAAGTCAAACCATTAAATAAGACATAATTTAAAACGATATTTAAGATCCAAAGTAGTTGCACAACCCAAAACATTATCGGAGCTCCAAATACAAGTTTGAAAAAAAAAAATTGACCTTAACAACTAAATAAAATAGAGTTACAATTACAACAATGGTTCTACGAATACATAACCCAATAATCTAGTAATTATACTCTACCAATCAGTCAATGCTGAAGTCTCGAAATGATGGTGCTCCGCCACGTCCGCCCGAACGTCCGTCTACTTACCTACGCATGGAAACAAATTCCAAAACGTTGAGCTACGAAAGCTCAGTGGGTATACAACCTATCGACTGTTCTTTCTAGTGAATCATAACAATAACATGCGAGATAAGATAATATGATGACATGACATGCCAAAAAGCAACCAAAGCATAAAGTAAACAAATCAAAAGTGAGGCCCACTACCAACCCGACACTAGGGAACTAACCGACCCGGAATCTCACATCGGGCTGCTCGGAATCTCACATCGAGCTAATATACTCGGAATCTCGCATCGTGTCTTCACTCGGAATCTCACATCGAATGGAGCTCAGAATCTCACATCGAGTAAAGTCATCACCCGGAATCTCACATCAGATGGTCTTCGTTGGGTTGCAACACTATCACTCACAATGTATCCAGATCCCATCAAACAATGACACAAACCACACAATATGATCCGCCTAGGATCTTACACCAAAGAATACGCAACCAAGCCAAATCCGAGCATGCAAGTATAATTTCTCATATTACGATTCTTATCACCAAATTCGAATTACATTACGAACCCTTAACGGTTCCACATACCGGTTTATACCGCTAGACTCTGATTATTATTTCATTATCTCATTAACCGGACTCGATGCTTATTTCTCAGTTTAATATTCATTTTAAAGCTTAAACGATTCTTAGTAAACCCTAGGATAACATTATAAGACTTTAACACTTATTCTGCAAGAACTTGGCTAAATTTACCCTGGGTATCGATACCCCTACTTGGAGTATCGAAATGCCAGGTATCGATATCCTCACCAAGGGGGTATCGAAACTACCGGTATCGATACAAGTATCGAACCCTTTGACCCATTTCAAAGTCAACCAAAAGAGGGCCTACCATATTCGATACCGTTATCGAATCGGGAAGGTCACTAGAAGACTCGGTATCGAAACGCCCTACATTTATTTCGATACCCCTGCACGAAAAGTGCAGTTTTGCATATTCAAAAACTTAAGACTCTGGCCAAACTTGATCCATTCGATCCCAAATTGCTCTTACTCATTATTGAAGTTGTTTAAGTGAGTTTCTAACCAACTTTACTCATTTTCGTCAACTATAAATCAAAATACCATTAAAGCATTCAAAGGCTCTATCCTAGCCAAACCATCACACAATCAATCAAGCATGCTAAAATGATGATGCACATGAAAATGCAAAGGATTTGGAAGTGTACCAACCTTCCAAAACGAGCTAGAGAAGCTCCACAGCAAGCTCTCAAACCTTCTCCTTGCCCAAGCACCTTGATGGCTCCCCTTGCTCTCCAACTACAAGGAAGATGACCAAACGATTACCACACTATCTAGAAGATTTAAGGAAGCTAAAACAACCTTAAAATCATCCTAAAACCTTCCCAAAACCTATTCTCGTCCTTACCTCAAAACCCCACTAAAACCTTATCTCTACCATTTTTAACCAAACTTACCTTAGAAGAGATAAATCTTCCCAAGCTGAGCAAACTTCCCTCAAGCAAAAAAAACGAGATTCCACACTCTAAAACTCAATATTCAACCTTTGGTGGTGGCAAATTTTGGAGGAAGATGATGAGAAAAATAGATGGAAGGAAATTATGGTGGGTGATATCACCCTCTCTCCACAATATAGAAAATAACCTCTTTCTCCCCCTTTTCCCATTTTTCAACTCACCAAATTGCCCCTAAGGTGTTATCAAACCAAGACCAACTAACTCTAAGCCCAAAAAGGCCTAACGAGCCCAACATGAGGCCCACAACCTCGGTTTAACCCGACTCCGAGTTCTAAAATTCAGGTTGTGACAACATCACCCCATATCGATACGCCCCTAAGACGTACCGATATGCTATTTAGGTTTGAACAACCAAGAATACCTACCCGTACTGATACGCTTAACCCCCATATCGATATTGATCTAAGCTAGTACCGATACACCTGTATGGTGTACTGGTATGCCTAAGTCCTATCACCCAATGAAACAATAGTACCGATACGCTCTCCGTATCGGTACGCGAAAACGTTATTAGAATTTTAAATAAGCTAGGGGTATCGATATACTCTCCTGCATACTGATACGCCTCTCGTAATAAGGCACCCTTATTATACTAGCGTAACGATACACCCCCTAGCCATATCGATACACAAGCCTAGAAATACAATTTTAAGTTCGCGATATATCAAGAATCATCACTTAACCTATATGGTTAAGCCCAAAATTACTCCTACAAGTTATTAGAATAGTACTGAGTGTGTTACTATCAATTTTACATCCTTATCATTCCAAAATCACAAGTTGTCATTAAGGAGTCTTTAAGCATTCGTATCAAGCAATCGAACAAATATAAGAAACAAGAACTATTTTCATGAGATGTATGATGTTATGAGAGTTAGTAGTGTACTAACCTCAAGCTAAAACAGCTAAAGACGTAAGTTCAACCAAGCTCAAACCTTCTCCTTCCCAAGAGCTCTTAAAGGTTCACCCACCTTTTTCTCTACAAGAAGAAATTAAAACCAACAATTAGACATTGCTAGGGATGATTTTAGAGACTAAAAACACTAACAAAGCTGAGAGTAAAGTTCAACATCACCCCTTTCACATTCTTGCATCTTCAACCTCACAAAAACCTTCCTCTACCAAACCAAAACATATTTACCTTGTTTGATAGATTTTTTTGATGCTTTGCAAACTTTCTTCAACACTCAAAATGGGATTTCTAAACAAACCAACATAGATTGAACTTTTACCAAATTTCCCCTTTAGATATGAGAGGAAGAAAAAGGGAGAAAATGTTTCAAGAATTACCTCACACTTTGCAGAAAACCATAACCTCTCTTCCCCTTATTTTCCTCAATTATGAACTTAACCAAAATATCCTTTCTTAAAACCACTTTGGTCCAATGACAACCCAACAAACTCAAACCTAATGCCCAAACGATGAAATCCAAATGTTTCGGGTTAACCCGCATCTTTGATCCTGAAATACGGGTCGTTGCACGATTACTTAATGAATGTCGATGTTACTGTAAATTTGATTAGGTAGAAGTGGGGGAAGTTGCCTTTCAACATCGTTGCTTATTTTCCATTGATCTTTCATTTGCATAACGTGCCAATTTGATTCCCTTGATGTATGCCTCATAATTCGCCAATTTAGACTAAAAAATTACCCTAATTTAAACTTATTATTGGGCTTGAAATCATTAACTAAAATTGCTTGTCAAGTGGTGGAGAAGATTACTTTTGGATGACTATGGTGGAATTAAAATATAAAAAAATGACATAATAATTTTAGAGTGGTTCGGCTTTTAAATTAAGCCTACATCCACAACTTTAGTTTTTTCATTAAGGATTTCATCTCTGTACTAAAATCTTTAGTATTCCCTTTTTTAGACTCAAGAGGTAACCTTTACAAAATAAACTTATTCCCAAAAGTTTAGATAACACTTGATTTATTCCCCAAAATTAAACAATCCTCTATAAAATAAGGAGAAAATAAATCAAACAATAAAATTTTTTCAAGGAAAATTGTTTGTAAGTTAAGGTCACTCACCCAATACTAAACACTTGGTAAATATTACACTTGAAAAAAATATTATAATTAAACTCATAAATATTGTCTAATTAAAATTTTAAGCACAAAGACACTTATATAATCATTAAATGTTAACTTGTATGATCATTACTTGTTTCTGATGTTTGAATGTCTTTTATATACTTCAATTGATTTCTTAGTCGTTGGTAATTATTGAGGATAATCTAGAGTCGTTAAAATTAATTTTTAATCAAATATGACGTTTTATGATAAGAGGTATCGATACTTGTACAGGGGTATTGGTATCAGTCTAAAATTGAAAGAATCGTTGGAGGCAAATCTATAAGGGTACTCCAACTCAAATCTGAAAAATTGGTTTAAACACGTATATCTCTACTAGAGAAGGGCGTATTGGTACGAGCTTTCCGGTATTAATAATAAGGGTTCAGTGTAAATACTAGTGGACTATTTGAAGCTTTGGAATTTATACGTTTGACTCAAAGCTATTTTAAACATATTTTTTAAAATTATTTTGACTTTAAATAAATATTATAATATTTTAAAATTAGTCTAAACACATCTTTAATTCTTCTATCGAAATAAAAATCCTAACAATAATCGTATATAAACAAAAATCAACAACTTTTTGTGATTTTCTTCTATAATTAGTTCATATAAACATTCGATCTTAACTGTATCTTTACCTATAATAAATTTATAAGATATTCGATTAAAATTAAACGATCAATAAAATCAACTGATTATGATTTTTTTTTTTTTAAAGAGGGGAAATAGTGTTTTTAGGAATTGTCGGCAGATTTTTTTTCCCTCCAACACACAAAACAGTAGGATTGTACACCACCTTCGTCACCCATGTGAATGTACAATGGTATTTTCTTACAATGACAAAAACTGAACAAAATGTCATTAATCTTTGCTTTCAAATTGATGTAGTCGGTCCATCAACTGGTCACTACCTGTCCCATTCATGTCTAAACGTATCTTAAATGATATCGAATTAATTTAATTCAAATTATTATTTTATTAGTAAAATATTTATTTTAATTTAAGAATATAAATAGAAATATTTTCATTAATATTGTAAAATTATAAACATAATTTTAAATTTAATCCAAATAAAATTAAAAAACTGAATTAAATCCAATCTTTGAATTGATCAGTCTCCCCTCAGAATTCAGACCATGACTGCTAACTAAGCGCAAATTCCGCCTTCAATCTCTGCTGCTTTTCATATTCCGATGTGGCTTTTTCACCATAGTACAACTCCAAAGGTACGAATTTAGTGAGATATTAAATTTTCAAGTAAAATTAAAAATTTAAATATTAATATTATAAATAAAATAAATTTGATTAAAAATTATTTTTTATAATAGACAGATATAATAGATTAACCTAAAAATGAGTAGAATGAATATGATTTTTTTTAAAATAATTTTTAACTAAATATGCTAATTTTATTAAAATAAGAAAATTTGTAAAATATAACGAGTGTTAACTCAGGTAAATAAACTTGATTCAGATATATTTCTAAAAGTATAAAAATTAAAATTTTTAGATTAAAATCAAGACCATAGAAAGAAAAGATAAACCTTAACTCGAATACTCAAAACAAAATAGATGTATACATCTTCAAAACTCGATAGCAAAAGGTAAAAATCAATAATAAACGATATTAAAAAATATATATTATAATAGTAAGATACGTTGACAACATGATCATTATTACAATTTGATCGCGAATAAGAGTGATAATTGTGAACTCATATCTAAATTCAATTAGAGTTCCCAATACAGTTGGACCAATAAAATAATTAAAAGAGCGTCATCTTAATTAGTCATGACGATATCAAATTCAACCATGATAAAAAATTAAATAAAAAACAAAAAAATACGACAAAATACTAAAAATATATATTAAAAGATAGAGAAATTACTAAAAATAAAAAATATAGATAATTAACGATCAATGTTAAAATTGATATCTATCGCCTATTGCATAAAAAAAATTATAATTTTTTTGGGGTGGAAGGATGACAAAAATAATTAAATTTTAAAGGAGAAAAAATGAAAATTTCATAAATTAATATTTATAGCTAAATTTGTCAATTGGGTTTGTTGAATTAGCTGAGTTTAGTCGTATTTCATAAAAGTTGACATTTTCTCCGGTTTTAAATCTATTAAGAATAATTATTTTTAAGTATGAATTATTCAAAAAAATTATCATTCTATGCACTAATATAAAAAATATTTTACAAAAATATTTAGTTTTATTTTAAAAATTAAAATCCAAATCTTTAATTTAAACCCTTAATCATTAAAATAAAAATCTTAAATCATATCCATAAAAATTAAATTTTATATCATATAACTTAAATTACTAAATTCTAACACCAAAACTAAATATATAAACCCTCAATTAGACTCACTTTTAAAGATATTTTTTACTTTATTTGATTCACGTGATTTTAAGTTTAAATTATTTCGATTTTTAAATTAATTTAAATTTAAATTTTAGTATTGATTTTAAATTATTTTAAATTTTATTATCTCGAATTTAAACAATAATTTTTATAATTGAAAGAGATTATATCATGAACCGTTTTCACCATGTCATTCATAGTCTATGTAATCAGGTTCGTACATGTTTAAGTAATTATTTGATAACTACTCGTTCACTTATTATAATTAAGAAAGAGATGATAATTTATCTTAAAAATTATAAAATAAATAAATCTGATTAATTAAAATCACAAATAACATAATAAAAAAGGTTTATGATATAATTTCTCGAGTTAATGAGATAATATGAGCCAGGTTGGCTCAGCGGATGATATCTAATGAAAAGGCAAATTTGGGAAATGGGACCATTTATTTAAGGCTGTCATCTCGCACCCAATCGCTTGAGACTATTGTAGTATAGGTAAATATATAGATATTTTTTTAAAAAAAATATATCAAAATTCACTAAATTAATTAAAAATATCATTTCTATTGTTAAATGTTTGGATTTTATAAAATATATTTTAAATTTATTAAATTTTTATAAAATAATCGTTAAATTTTATTAATTCAGTACAAAACATCATTAAATTTTATTAAGGGTAAACTACATGAAATACGATTTAATTTTAGGATTTGACTCGAATATACCATTATATTAAAAAAACAATACTTTTATATCATTAAATTTTAATAAAGGTTTGATTATGCCACTAAAATTTAAAAAAATGTTCAATTATAACATTGAACTTTAGTAAAAGGTTCGATTATACCATTGAATTTTAATACAAGTTCAATTACATCACTAGGTGAAGTGAACCAAGAACTAAAACGATATCGTTTTGGTATGATTTTTTTATGCCTCATATAGCCTAAAATGATCTAGTGGTACAATTGAACCTTTTAAAGTCGAGTGGTATAATTATATCTTTTATTAAAGTTTTATGGTGTAAAAGAATTATTTTTAATTTAATGGTATAATCGAATCAAATCATATAGTTCAGTGATATTTTATACAATTTATCTTATTATTAAATTTATTATTATTTTATGATTATAGTAACGATTTTATAAGAGTTTGATAAGTTTATTTAATATTTTGTAACTTCCAAAATTTCAATATGGACAATTTTATTTTTCTTAATTTATGATATTTACGTATTTTATCCTATTATTATTATGCATGGACTTTGAAACATGGATGAATGTAGGATTTTATATTGGGAGTGAATCTATTAATTTTTAGGAGGAAAAATTATGAAAGTTTAAGAACAGAAAATGTTTTTTTAATGAAAGAGGGAAATTAAACCTGGTAAAAATATAATACATCTGAGTATCCAACAAATAAATTTCAATAACATAAATCACGAGTTAAACTCAATCAAAATAAAAAATAAAAAATAAAGAATTAAACACTAATAAAAATTCAACGGGTACCCAACTACCTGCAGCAAAAGAATGATCACATTTTGAGGGACATGATATCGAACACCATCCATACTTATTGTTTGAGCTAATCGAGTAAATCTATCAGTCACTTTATTACCATCACGTGGAATATACTGAAAAACAACCTCCTAATTACATGTATCATAAATGTTTAATAAAAAATATAAAAAAAAAATTAAAAATTATAAACCATATAAAAATTCAAAGTGTTTGAATTTTAATAAATTTAAAATTTATACATTTTAAAATTAGTGAGCCTACTAAAATATTTGTAATTACAATTTATTAACTAGATACGTCTAAAATATTTATCCTCAAACTTACGAATTACATCAATTCAGTTACTTAATTAACATTAATTATTAATATATTAACATGATAATTAACAATGCTAACGTGATTGTATACATGCGAATGACGACCTAACATAGGAAAACATTTGCTTTTTAGGGAGTTCGATGATAAAATTATTTTTTAAGAAGTTCAAATATGTAATTAATTTTTATATGATATTTAAATAAAAATTAAGAAGTTAAATTTAAAATTAAGGAGTTTTGTCTCTATCAAAATTCTATTGTTGTTTGAAATATTGTATCTGTCGTTCAGAATTTTTAATGGTCGAAATGATGTTATTTTCTTGACTCAAATTTCATAATCTATTTTTTCTTCTGATTATTAGAGTAAATCATCTTGTCTAATATTCGGTGATTAAATCAGAAAATGATTTTCTTAACTTTTAAGGGTAACAACAATACGAATTACATGCCATATTCGAAATGTGTTAATAATAATTGATTCATCAAATTAGTTCTAGTTAACTTTATACTTGTTGCATTCAGCATCATTCGATAATTTTATATTTTTGAGATTCTCCAAGCTCACATTTTTATCATCGTAGGTTATATTTTTTTGATCATGTTTTAGTAAATCGACATCACTATTGGGAGTTGTCTCGGTGTTACTTGCGGAGTACAATATTTATATAAATAGTAAAAATGTATAGTGTGTCGCATTTTATATTTGAATTTATAATATATTTTTTAAATTTATGTTTTGTATGAAAATGTTATTTTGATGGTGTTTTAAGTAAGTTTTATTTTATGGTTTCACAAGTATTTAATATATGTTTTTATTTTTTTTAATTTAAAGTTCTTTCATTTTTTTAATAAATTTAATAATTTATAAGTATTTTTAATTTTTTTAAATTTTAATCATTTTTCAATTTAGCTTTTGTTGTTTTTAGTTTTACTTATTTTTTAAATAATAGTATTTTTAGTGTTGATTTTTTAAAATATTATAATAATATATTTTTTATATTTTATATTATAATTATTTTTTATTTTTATTCCCAATTTTTTCATGGTTTATTAGGGAAATAGTCATCCCATAAATGCCAAGGATCATATGATATTTCTCCCCAAAGTCCAAATTATTAACTATGATATATCATATAATATGTTCTATTTAGTCAGTGGGCCTGAAAGCCCACCATTTAGTTCTACACTATCGCTTTAAATAAAATGTAGTAAAATTAAGTTTGAATTTGAACAATTCGATTTAAATAAATCGAATTCGAAAAAATTTAAATCCGAACTTGAAATAGTACTTTCGGAGTCAAAAGTGATTTTGAGACTAAAAACTATACAAAACATATAGCTATTAGTTCAGTTGTTGTCCCTTCCTCTTCCCATTGTTTTCACAACAGTTTGATCGGAACAATCACTATACAGCTCAATCTAGCTAATGTGAAATCATAAAAGAATATGTTAAAAACTTTTAATAATGTAAAAGTCATGATCCTGTAATCATTTATTTTTGTCCGGATTAAATAAAAATAATTAAAATTTCATAAAAAACTATGGTATATTAAAAATAAATGTCCATATCCAATTAAATCATCCATTTGCATGCCCAAGTGAGCCCAACCTCAAGCCCAAATTACAATCAAATACCTAGAAAGTATATTTAAATATCCCTTGACCCAATTACAACCCAATTCATCCTAAAACTGATAACCTAATTTGCTTAAACCATATGACCCAACCGAGTATTTTTAAAACAAATACTACTTGTATCTAGAGGTGATAAACGGATCAATCGGTTCAGATTAGGCTCGGGTCATTTTGGTTCTGACTACAGTCGTCTTAAATTCGGTTCAGATCGATTTGTGTCTAGTTCAAATTTTCGGTTTTAGTTCATGTCTACGTTGATTTCAGTTCGGGTATCGGATCGATTCAATTGATTTTTGGTTTGGTTAATATCGATTCAGTTATTTCGAGTCGATTGATTTTGAATCGGGTTAATATTAGGTTAGCAAGAGACCGATCAATTTCAATCGAATTTTTAAACATAATTAGTTTTTTACACCTTATATATCACTTTATATAGTATGTATATTTTTTTTTTTGTGAATTGTGCGACAATTCACATCCTTTCTTTATTTGTTTATTTTAATATATATATTTCGGGTTGTTTTCGGTTCAAGTGAAATCAGTTTGGGTAAAAATCAGTTTGGAACCATTCGGTTTGGTTGAAAATCAATTCTAATCTATTTTCGGTTCAAAAAGAATTCAGATCGGTTTCGGTTCAGGTTTCAGATCATTCATTCGGGTCAATTTCAGGTGATAAATCTGTTTGGTTTTCCAATCTCAAATCAGTTTTGTCAGGTCCACTTGTACCCATAGTAATTGATTAAAAAATACATAATTCAAAAAAGTTCATAACTATTGCTAGTAATTTTCTTTTCAAACATATCTAAATTTCAATAAGTTAAACTTATTCAATTAATAATGCGAAATTTTCAGAGTAAGTATTGAAGAGTTCAAATGAAGAAATAATTTTTTGATGCTTTTAAAATAATTATTTTTAACATAATTTTTTAGCTTTTGTCCCAAATCGCAAAACCTTATAGGAGGTTGACATGAACTCTTGGGGTGATCCTTAGGGTTGTTTAACTCTAAGATCCATTAAATCTAATATAGTTAATATTAGGTTTGCTTTGTTCATGATAACCGTCACGAATTCTAAATTTTAATTAACATTTATAAATTTTGAATATAAATTATAAAACGGACATATATTATTATACTCGAAAAACTTGGTTTTGCTTTCGTTCCATGTATCTTCTATCATAGTTAATATTTTAGGGTTTGCAATTCTTTCGACAGGTTTTGGTTGACTAATAATACTTGAGACTTGCATTAGGGGTTCGGAAAGACACTGTTTCTGAAATGTTTTTCGAACCATCAAAAATCGTTTAATTTAATGGAATAAAATATTAAATTTTTTAAATAAGATTAAAGATTCAAATATTAATATCGTAAATAATATAAATTGAGATGGGATAATTAGGGGTGTTCAAATGGTCGGTTCGATTAACCGACCGAATCAAATTTTTAGATTTTAATTAATTTATTTTTTTCGTATTAATCGTTAATCGAATCGAAGTTTTTCAAAAAAATTTAACTGAACCGAAAAAGTTCAGTTAAGCTGATCGGTTAATTTAGTTAACAAAACTTTTTTAAAAAATTGGGTAAATTACACAAATGGTTACTAAACTATGTTAAAATGATATATTTAACTACTAAACTTTCAAAAAATTTAAAAAAAACATTAGACTTATCGAATTATTACATTGATTCATCGCACGTTATAAATCATTGATAAATATTAAAAATTTTAATGATTATTTTTTATAATTTAGTAAATTTAATTATCATTTAGTGCTAATTTTATAAAGTTTAATAGTTATTTTATAATTTTTAAAAGTTTAATAATTAAAAATAAATATATAAAAATATATAATATATAAAAAATTTCTATTAATTCAATTAATTAACCGATTTTAAACTGAATTAACCGATAACTGAAGTTTCAAAAAATCACTAATCAACCAATCCAATCTAAAATTAATCGATCAATTAATTGAAAAAACTTTGAATCGATTGATTAATTTAATTAACCAAAATTTTGAACACTTTTAAAGATAATCACTTTATATTAAACTTTTAAATACCTCATTCGAATTAATCAGTCTATGTGTTAAATACCGATGATTCAATTAATCAGCCTGTCATGTATTGCTTTGAAAAGAGAGTCACTATGCAATCATGAATCTGACTCCTCAAAACAAATCATTTAAGGTTAAAATTTGTTTATTTAGTTACGTTGGTACCGGAGAATTTAGGAAAATAATAATGTTTGAGATTATATTTAAAAAGATAGATGTGTTTGAGGTAATTTTGGGGAAATAAACTAAAACAAATAATGTTTTTTGGACCTCGTCACCTGTAGGTGGTGAGGTCCATGTTAATCGTTGGATTAAAATAAAATCAACAGTGTACATGAACCTCGTTACCTGCAGGTGACAAGTGGCGAGGTCCAAGAAATAGTGTTTCTTTTGGATTATTCCCCAAATATTTTTTAAATACACCTATTTTTTCTATTTTCCCCATAACTCCATTATTCATTTAAATTAACTTTCATATTGATGCTATTATTTTAAAATTTAGGTAAAATACATAATTATTATTTTATTTTTTAAAATATTTTAGTCATTAAAATTTTAAAATATTTATTTATTAAAATTTGTGTATTTTTATTATTTTTTATTAATTTTTTAATATCACTGTGACGTAAACTATAACATGTGAAATTTCAATGATCAAAATAAGTTATATAGCGAATTTTAGTGTGATTTATCTCTTACCCATGGATTTTTATTTAGGTAAAATATATTGTAAAAAAATATATGGTTTTTCAAAGAAGGAAATTTTGGTGAATCCTACACCATGGGGTAAAGTGAAAATTAAATGTGAGATAATGAAGAAGTAACATAAAAAAATGGATTTTCAAAGATGAAAACTTTTGGAAATCTGGGAGAAATGAGGGTAGGTATACGGTGCATTATAATTGCGGTACCCGAAATTAAATTTTGATATTTAATCATTAACCTAAAATGTTATTAAAAAATATAATATTTTTAGTTTTATATTCTGTATCTTATAACATTTTCTATTGGTGTCACGCAATAACCGTATCATATTATATCTCACGTTAGAGACATCGAATATGTCAAATAACAAAATGATAAAAAATTGGGTTACACTGGACGAAGGGTGGTCGGAGAGGAAGGGATGTTTAGGGTTATTTTGATTTGGGTTTTAAGGTTTAAAGATTTTATTTTATTTTAAATTTTATATAGTATTAAAAATATTAATAATTAAGTTATGTCATTTAAAAATATCAAAATATGATTAAGGGTGATTAAATTAAAAATTTTCAAATTTTAATGAGAAAAATAGAAATAAAAAGAAAGATGAGTGATAAAAAAAATGTAATTTACCCTTATATTGTTTCACGTCATATCAACGGTTAATGGAGGAGTGATGAAAAATATCAATATATAAAATTTAATAAGTAAATTAAATATTTTTAAACTTTAATAATTAAAATAGGAAAAATAAAATAAAATTTAGTGATAATTTATGTATTTTATCATAAAATTTAAATACTTTTTAAAAAATATTTTTATGTAAAATATTGAATTTCTTTGCTTTGCTCGATATTATTATTTATCAATAAAATCTCGTTATTTAAATTTAAATATAAAATATATAAGTATTGTAATAAAATATTATTTTAAACATTAACGAGGTTGGGTTGCTTGAGTACTTAAGCCAAATATTTAATATATATTTTTGTCTTAAATTATATTTTTATTTTAAATTCTTAATATTTGTTCCCAAATTAAATTTAAATATTTAAATTGATTCTATTTATATTATATATTTTTAAGTTTTAAAATTTTTAAATATATTTTTATTAATTAATATCAAAAGAAAAAATAAGATTAAGATTTTTAAGATTTTTTGTTGAGAAGATTTACTATATATTCAAATATTTTAAAATTAACTTTAAATCACTAATTTTTATGTATGGTTATGTATTATAAAATTTTAAAATTTTAAAATTTATGTATTTAATACAAGAGTTTTTTAAAATTAAAAAAATTAAGAATCGGGTACTCATTACTCGATTAGTCAGGTATTCAAATCTTATGGGCCGTGACGTAGACCGAAAATTAGTTACCTAAACAAATTGAGTACCCAATTTATCTAGTTTTCAATTTTAATGAATAATGCTAAGTTATCTCATATTAAATCTCTACAAAATTCGATCCATATTATTTCACCAATAAGTTAAATACCACTAGTTATATTAAAAAATTATTCCTAAGAATTAAATTCAATTTTTAAAAAGTGATAAATGAATTAAAACTTAATTAATAAAATTATTTTTTATTTTATATATAATTAAAAGAATACGGAAGAAAATGAATGTCATCGTTGGGGTGCTTAACGAGTTGAACAGTTCGTGAGTTACTCGAACGCGACTCGGTCAAAAATCGATAAATATTCGATTTGGGTTGGCTCGACTGGAACTCGACTCGATAAGATCGCGAGCATCTCGTTAATTTTTAAAATTAATTTTTAGTAATTACTTTAAAATTATTTCATTTAAAACATAAATTTAAAGAATAATTATTATTGTGTGAATTGTTAATTTAATTTTAATATGCTAGTTTGGTGTATTTATAGATTGTTACTTTTGAATTTATACTTTTTAAAGTGTTTTATACACTCTTTTTATATTTTGGTTAAATTTATTAATTTATGTGAATATTAAGCCTCATATAGTATTATTAAATTTTATTTTTAGTTAAAAATAAGGTAAGTTTTTAGTGAGCTTAACGAGTGACAAGTCGAGCTTAACGAGCAACGAGTTGAGTCGAGCAACAAAATATTTAACAAGCACGAGTCAAGCATAATTTTAACGAGCTTAATGAGCAACGAGTCGAGTCGAGTAATAATTTTTTTTTAACAAGAACAAATCGAACAATACCCAAATCGCGTTCGACTCGTTCGATAAGCATCCTTAATCACCATCATCATTATCGAACTTGACTAGAAAGATGCTCAAATTTGACTAAAATTAGAAATTTCAAGTTTCAAACTCATTTAAATTTCTTAATTTGAATTACCTTTACAATAGAATTAGTGGTTGAATTACCTTTACAATATAATTAGTGGTTGAATTACTTTACAAGATGTAAATGGAAAATAAACATTATAACCACCTTTATATATAACATTCTTTTTATAATCTTAAGATGATTATAAAATAATATATATTTTATATATTTTTAACTATTAGAATGAGAAACTAAGCAATGACACTTTTCGGTTCGGTTAAATTTGGTTTTTTATTTTTTTATATTAACGTTAATTTTTAAAATTTTATATTTTATTTTGAAAAAATATCTTTATTTTATGACTTTTAAACATTAAAATATAAAGTTTTGAGATATTTTCATAAATTTTTATTAACAAATTAATTATAAAGTAAAATAACGATTAAAAATGTATCTATATTATTTTAAATATAAAATATATATAGATACCTTATAAAAATAATTAAAAATTAAATTCAGTTTAATTTAATTCGATTTGATTAATCATAATTTATAAATTTTTAAACCATAAACCGTATAAACATCTCCGTTCAGATCGATTTTCGATTCTCACAGTGAATAATATATTATTTTTCGCTTAAAAGAATAGATATTTTTGGCATGCCTTTGAGGTTTATATTATAATTTGGCTTCTCGTGAATTAGACTGTAATCAAGTAAGTAGAGGCATATTTTTTATCCTAAATTATTTGTTAAATCTCTCAAATTTATTAAAAATCTTAATTAAACACTTTTTTTTGAATTTTTTTTGTTTAAACCTCTATTTTTTTAAAAAAATATTTAATTTATCCTTTTTAAACTTTTACTTTAAATTCCATCACTGTAATTAAATCCTAATGTGAGACGACATCTCAACTAATTTTTTATTTAAAAATTCACGATAAATTAAATTATTACTAATAATTTCCTTTTCAAATTTTGAAAAACTTGGGTTTGATTTATAAATTTAATAATAATAACATTTATAAATTTGCTAAAAAAAACTTGGGTTTGATTTATTTTTATCTTCTATCATTGTTGATATTCGAGGGGTTTGCAATTATTTCCATATGTTTTGGTTGACTAGTGATACTTGAGACTTGCATTAGGGTTTTGAAAAGACTTTTAATTTGTTTCTAAAATATTTTTCAAGCCATTAAAAATAGATTGGTCTAAGGAAATAAAAAATTTAATTTTTTTAATAAAATTAAAAATTCAAATATTAATATCATAAATAACATAAATTAAATTAAGATAATCACTTTATATTAAACTTTTAAAATATTTTATTTAAATTAATCAGTTCATGTATTGCTTTGAAAACAGAAAAACGTGTTGCCATATTTTCTCCCCACTTATATCATTACGCAATCATGAAACTGACTCAAAACAAATCATTTAAGGTTAAAATATGTTTATTTAATTATGTTGTAACATCTTGAACCTCAATGTTATATTTGGACTATAAACCCAATCCATTCTCATAATTTTTTTCTTTCTAAGTCAAATTAAAATTCTGTCATTAATCACGTCATAATACTTAAAAGCATTGTCGAGTACCAAAAGTGTTGGGACCGCCGACACAACCCATGGCACAGCGAAATAAAATTATGACGGTCTTTCCAATGATCCATATACGTTTAATCCAAAATCGGGAGGTAAAGATGCGATGACTTACATTAGGTTCCTTGATAAGCAGTAAAAACATCAACTAGATCTGCCACAGTCACGATCGTCAACAATCCAAATCTTTAGCCTCCACGAATATCGTCTCGGCCTCTAGTCAATTCACCCGGTTGAGAGCAAATCTCAAAAACTATTTTTCGTGATTTTTAGGTTTTGGGAATTCAGAATTCACTTAAACGGCTGCTAGACCAAAACATCTCTTATATATTGTCTCACTTCGGGATCTATATTTAATACGAATTTGAAAAAGGATACAATTACTTTAATTATATCCTTTGATTAAATTTGAGATTAAATATAATCTACTTATACATATATATTTGTTGCTCTTTTTCAACCATTAGGTTGACCCTGTAAGCTCATTGTAACGTTAGTAATAATATTAGAACAATTCTAATATTACAAAAAATGAGTGACATCTAGCAATATATCATTGTCATCTAAGTTACAAGAGATCATGATTCGATGCACCATGTCCGTGACCAACTCTCTTAATGTATTGTATCCTTTTGTCCTTTTATATCTATAATAGGCACAAGTATTGGAATAGTCACACTTGTATAACCTATTTAATGTTTCTTGATATCTATAGTGGACTACAGTTAATGAATAATTTGTGATATCTCATATCAACCTATTCAAGCATGGCAATGCATTTCTAGTCTCAATCAATCAAGTGGCCTTTGATATACTTTCCTATTATGTAGGAAGGACAAATCCTATCTCGATCATTCACATCTCACTACATACATTATAATATGTCCAATGTCAGTTTTTATAGTGTAACTAATTACGAGACACGTGTAACTACATTAAAACATAAAACAACATATGTTGATATAGTAATAATTTCAAGTCTAAGGATCATACATATAGTTGTCACTATGAGCAATATCGTGATCGTCACATAATAATCCAAAACATATGCTCATAGCTGGTCAATCCAATATATTATTCTCTATTAATATATTCATGTATTAATTCTGACATCTCTATGTCAATGACAACTCATTGTCATCAATTAATAACATGTTAGTCTTAAGCGTATTATTATTGTCCATACCCATAATAAGACTTGACTAAGGATCTTTTAATAATAATACTTATATTATTATATGGACCTTATTGTTTCTCAATTTATGTTATACATTGATACATATATCTGAAAACAACAATGAAAATGTTTTTATTCAATAAAATTTGTAAATAAAAGTATCCTTACAATCATCATATGATTGGTCTTTGGACATACTCTAACAAAAAGGAGTTAAAACTTCCAAAGTAGTTATGAGTTCTAAATACAGTTTGATAAAACATTTGACTAATACAATTTGAATAAATAGAGTTACAACTACAAAGGGTCCTATGAATACATAACCCATTACATCTAAGTACTTGTATTCTACCAACGGTCAATGCTGAAGATCCACGACGATAGTGCTCGTCATGCTCAACCTCTTATCTACCTACGCACGTAAAAACATTCCGAACGCTGAGTTACAAAAGCTCAGTGGATACACAACCTATCGACTTTGCTTCAGGTGAATCATAACTATGCGTATGTTAGATGAGATATGACAATATGGTATGAAGCGCTGACGCTACCGTAATCACCTATATATGTGATATGAAAACTAACAACCAAAGCATAAATGTAAAAAAATCATGAGCGAGGCCTGTTGCGTGTTTTAAGTGTTCGCAATTACGTAAAAGTGTACACGTTTTCAAGTTATAATATAGAAAGATATCGTCTCCACAGGGATTTGTGCTTCTTCTGGAATTTAATTTCTTACACTGAAAAATAAAGATACAATTGGTTGATAGAATTGATTTAATAAACAATAAAATAAACAAGTAAAATAAATTGGAGTAATCGATAAGAGAGATTAGGCTGGGTTATCTTGAATTATGGAGTGATGAACGAATGAATTCTTCTTCGTAGTGGATGCTCGCACCGCTCAACTTGTTTCGGCAATTGGGCTCAATCGATTGCTTATGTCATTTCTTCGAGTTGTCAGTTCGGAGATTGTTTGGGCAATTGCGATGAGGGAATTACTCGGGCAATTTGGGCGACTATCCTTAAGGTTCGGCAAAGCGTAGCTTCTTTTAGCCATTGAAATCCTGTACTTATCCCTAAGCCGGATTAGTTCTTTCGCACTTGGATCGAACCATACCTATTTGTTTCGTGAATCCAATCCTCCCAAATCTGGATAAATAAGTCGTTTATCGAGGTCCTCTCCCGATTCTCTCGCAAACAAATTAAATGCCAATAATAGGTAAACCTCAATTAAGAACACGCCACAAACTTAAATAGAAATCAAACTAAATCATCCATAACAATAGAATAACCCAAACCAACTTAGAATTAGTTCATGGCTGGGCAAAATATCCAACAATATCCTCTCATCACTCAAGTAAAATAAGAAAACAAGAAGGAAATTCGGCAGCCCTTTTGTGTCAATCTCTCCTACGATCGGCTCACTTTGTTGTAGATGAAAGCTCTCTTTTTAATGGCTTGATCGGTTGACTTTGGTGATGGAATAAATTTGAATAAGAAATAATTGCAAAGAATATTTCCATTCTCATTTGATTCTCATCACTTATTTCCTTCTTTGTTTTATTCTCCAAATCTTTCCATGTACTCTCCTATTGACCTTATCTCCACTAATTTCTTGCCCATTATGTAGCTCCTCATCAAGGAAGGAATCCTGCAAACATGGAAATGAACCACAACAGTATCCTTTTCCACAAAATTCAACCTACTAAGAAATTAAATGGACAACCAAGGAAATAAAAGGAAAATGCATGAAAATAATAAAATACAACTAATTATGTACTTAAGTATAACAATAACAATGAGTAAAAATGGTAATAAAATCAGTATTTTTGAACACTCATCACACCTCAAACTCGAATTATTGCTTGTCCTCAAGCAATGCAAGCCTAACAATTAATTGCCAAGGCATCCAATCTTTACAGACATGCTTTAAAATTTAACTTCCAACCTCAGAACCGAGGCACAAAGTATGATTACCTTTAAATTTTTCAAAAAACAAAGAAATTTCCCAGAACTAAACTATAATGCTCGTGAAAATATGTGTGCGTAGTTGTGTACAAGTTAATTTTCAAGATTCTATATGAATAGTCAATTTAACACAATAATTGCCTGGGTATAAATTTCAATTTTACTAGAGTCAGTTTCGGGCACCTCTAGTAATTAAGTAATTCTTTTAATTTTATCAACTAGAGCCAGTTTCGGGTACCTCTAGTGATTCTTTAATGTATACAATCTAGAGCCAATTTCGGGCACCTCTAGAATGATACTGCTTATCCACTTTTCGTTTCTTTTTTTATTTAGTTGCCCAAAATTCTAATAACCTAAATTCACAAAGTCTCTATCAATCAACAAGTCACAACCGTGTAAAAAATCAGCATCATAGTAAAATTCTAGATTCTTTCAATGAAATCCTAAAATCAAAGGCTATTTCAATTAGGTGTCATGGCAAAAATTTCATCATTAGTTATCCATCAAATTCAAAGCAATTAGATCAAATTGAATACTTGACAAATAATATATGCAATCTATATGCAACAACTAATGATGAGTGCAACTACCATGAATTAAAGGTAAACACCCCCAAACTCGAGATGAGCATTGTCCCCAATGCATGCAAAAATAAAAAAATGCAAATGAGTTAGAAAGGTCGTCACCTTGATTTAGTAATTTCATGCTTGCCATTTATTTAACTTTCAGTCCTTGTCGTGGTTGTGCTGGTGGATTAGGTTCCTCCATTGATGCTATTCCATTCTCTTGAGCAGCATTTGCCTGAGCAATGACAATTGTCTGGGCATGTGAAGTTGCGAGCATAACATTACAATGAATTGATCCAAAATTTTCAATATAATCACAACTCCACTTGCCTATCAAGAAAAACGAAAATAATAATGGTGAAAGTAGGTGACAAAGATCATTAGTGGAAGGAAAGAATTTCGGTGAGAAATAAAAGGAAATAAATAGACAAAAAATTAGGGTAACTTCTAGAGTTAATTATGGAATTAATCTCTTAAAAGGTTGACCCATATTAAAGTCTATCCAAATCTTCCAGCAAATCTCCCTTGATCTTGATTTCCTTTCTTAAAAAGATAAACATCAATAAAGCAAGAATTATTCAAGTAATGAGAAGAAAATTATTCATAGAAACCATAAATAAGAAAATTCATAAAAAATCAAAATAAAATAAAAGATAAAAACAATAGTAAATAAAAATATAAAAAAAACTTATGGAGAGTCATTTCCGATATTTTTTATAGTACATCCGCACCCTCCATCGAGTGACACTTCTGCCCAAAAAGATATGGGCCAATGCTGGTATGGATACTCCCATTTGTGCTATCATGGTGGAGGTGTCTTTCTTTCTTGTTCTTTTGTAGTCCATGCATATCCTCCACCTTGATATTATACCTGAAGGCATGAATATCTCGTTAGAAAAAATTATATCAACATCCAACCATTTAATTACCTCATTTTCGTCGACTTCCATCATAGTTGGATGTAGCCTTCGTTGTCTTGGCAATTGCTGTGGTAGTCTTCTGCCAAAATTCTGTGTAAATCAAGTAAATGACCATCTTTCTCGAAGTCTTCAAGAATCAACCCATCGTGTTCTTTAGGATTCTCAAACATCTCCATCAGTAGAGATGTTGGTATGGCACTAGTATCAGATGAAATTACCAAAGATAGATTATCTCCCAAACAATCATTCCCTATTTGTGATGGCTTCAAATCTTGTAGCGTTGATTCCTCAAAACATACCTGCAATGGAAGAGGTGGGTTTTAAAAGAATTCAAAAGGTTCATCCATTACCTTCTCATATTCCATTAACAAAGTATCACCATCTTGTTGATCGAGCATGTCGTCATGTAGTTGCCCAGGCAACTGTGAGTGAGAGTAATCCTCAGATTCCTTTTTCAACATCAGTACTGATGTAACATCCTGGGAATCAAACTCCTCAGAATTTGCTGTTGAAGTACTCTCCTCGGCTTCACTAAATGTTGTCGCAATCTCGTTGTGTTCAAGCTCTTCAGTTGCCGTGACAATTATTTCATTAGGCTCATCCAATGTTGGACAATATTTCTCATCAACATGCTCTGGACTCGGAGGTTCCAGAATTTCCTCTTTGTCCTCTAGTCTTGGGATTTCAGTATCCCTAAGAACTGATTGTTGGGGCATGTTATCCATGACATATATGGATCTCCGCAATTGATCTTTTGAATCCCCCAAGGGTGCATCCAATTTAGCTATCCAATCTAGTTATTCTCGCATCCATGGACCTTGATTGATCCCTCATTAATTCTTCAAATCTAGACATTGATGCTTTCAATCTTTCCTCAAATGAATTTGGATACTCTTAAGAAGAATTATATTGCCATGACATATCTGTAGCATCAACAAAATTATCACGGTAAAAAAAATTTCGAGCGTTTTGATCATACCATGAAGGATTTTGTTGTTGGTTTCATCTATTGTCCTCCATGTGGCCATATGTTCCATTACTGTACGGGCAATTGCTAAATAAATGATTTTCTCCACAATAAGAACAAAAAATTGCCCTGGCATGAACTTGTTGGGCTTCTCTTGGTTGGCATAGATAATCATCGTTTAATCTAAGAAATTCTTGATTGGTTCGATTCATATCTTCCAACATCAACTCCCGAATAGATTTCTTTCTATTGTTCTGCATCTCGAAGTTTCTTGGTTGGCATAGGTAATCATCAATAAATTCTTGATTGGATCGATTCATATCTTCCAACATCAACACCCGAACAGATTTCTTTCTTTCTCTTTGATCTTGAAAATCCTTCAACCTGAAACACACCTATAATTTTTTTTGATTTTTTTTAAAAAAAGAAAAAAAATAGGTTAGTAAAAATAATTAAAAAAATATGCAAGAAACTAAAAACAAAGTCGCTATTGTCAATCCCTAGCAATGGCGCCAAAAACTTGTTGCGTGTTTTAAGTGTTCGCAATTGCGTACAAGTGTACACGTTTTCAAGTTATATAGTATAGAAAGATATCGTCTCCACAGGGATTGATGCTTCTTCTGGAATTTAATTTCTTGCACTGAAAAATAAAGACACAATTGGTTGATAGAATTGATTTAATAAACAATAAAATAAACAAGTAAAATAAATTGGAGTAATCGATAAGAGAGATTAAGCTGGGTTATCCTGAATTATGGAGTGATGGACGAATGAATTCTTCTTCGTAGTGGATGCTCGCACCGCTCAACTTGTTCCGGCAATTGGGCTCAATCGATTGCTTATGTCATTTCTTCGAGTTGTCAGTTCGGAGATTGTTTGGGCAATTGCGATGAGGGAATTGCTCGGGCAATTTGCGCGACTATCCTTAAGGTTCGGCAAAGCATAGCTTCTTTTAGCCGTTGAAATCCTGCACTTATCCCTAAGCCAGATTAGTTCTTTCGTACTTGGATCAAACCATACCTATTCGTTTCGTGAATCCAATCCTCCCGAATCTGGATAAATAAGTCGTTTATCGAGGTCCTCTCCCTATTCTCTCGCAAACAAATTAAATGCCAAGAATAGGTAAACCTCAATTAAGAACACGCCACAAACTTAAATAAAAATCAAACTAAATCATCCATAACAATAGAATAACCCAAACCAACTTAGAATTAGTTCATGGCTGGGCAAAACATCCAACAATATCCTCTCATCACTCGAGTAAAATAAGAAAACAAGAAGGAAATTCGGCAGCCCCTTTATGTCAATCTCTCCCACGATCGGCTCACCTTGTAGATGATAAGCTCTCTTTTTAATGGCTTGATCGGTTGACTTTGGTGATAGAATAAATTTGAATAGGAAATAATTGCAAAGAATATTTCCATTCTCATTTGATTCTCATCACATATTTCCTTCTTTGTTTTATTCTCCAAATCTTTCCATGTACTCTTATATTGACCTTATCTCCACTAATTTCTTGCCCATTATGTAGCTCCTCATCAAGGAAGGAATCCTGCAATCATAGAAATAAACCACAAGAGTATCCTTTTCCACAAAATTCAACCTACTAAGGAATTAAATGGACAACCAAGGAAATAAAAGGAAAATGCATGAAAATAATAAAATACAACTAATTATGTACTTAAGTATAACAATAACAATGAATAAAAAGGGTAATAAAATCAATACTTTTGAACACTCATCAAGGCCCAATGTCATCTCACACTGAGAGACCCACTTATGCTCGAAATATCACATTGAGTTGCTCGGAATCTCACATTGAGTTAGTATACTATGAATATCGCATCGCGTCTTCACTCGAAATCTCGCATCGAACAAAGTCTTCATCTAGAATCTCACATCAAATGACCTTCAATACATCACCCAAAATCTTACATCGGATGACCATTATTGTGTTGCAACATTCACTCACAGGATATAAGGATCCCACCAAACAAGGACTCAACAACAAAACCATGACCCACCAAGGATCCCTAGACCATATTATACAAGTAACCACAAAAAATCAACCATAGAAGGCATAAGCGTCATACTAGCATCACAATCACTCATTCCAAGTTTTAGTATTCATAATTTATTGAACCCCCAAACTCAAAACATGAAAACTTAAACAGATTTCTCTGCCCATACCGGTACGTACCCCATGCATACGCCTATATGCGTACTGATATGCCCATTCGCGTATCGATATTGATATTACATTTGATGCAGTTGACATATATTGAGTAACGATACACCCATTGGTGTATTGATAAAGTGGTTATTAAAATTTGAATTAGCATAAATGTACCGGTACACCCTATAGCCATATCGATACGATACCCATGAGAAGATTCACTCATGTTGAAAGAGGGGGTATTGTAATGACCTGGTTTTTCCAAGTCAACATCGAACGTTGACTCGAAACATGGATCGTTAAGTTAGGATCGTGTTGGATCGTGGTGGGCCTCGATTTTGTCTTGTTGGGCCTTTCGGGTTTGATATTAAGCTTGTTGGGCTTGATCTTGTACTTATGTTTGATGGATGAATAAGCCTCGAAGGGTAATTGGGTAAATTACCCACTAAGAAAGCAATAAGGGGGCTAAGGAAAAAGGGGAAAAGGTTTTGGGTCTTAACATTTTTCTCCTCTCCTCTCTTTCATCCTCTACTTCTTGAACACAAGAAAATAGAAACTTGTTGATGTTGAGAAAGAATCTTGTTTGGCCATCAATGAATAGTTGTTCAGCATAAAGAGATCTATTAATCAAGGTGCATATCTTTAGCTTTGGTGGGGAAAGGTTGAGAAGCTCAAAATCAAATCTTGGAGGTGAGAAAAGCTAGAAAAAAGCTTTAATCCGGGTTGTTTCTTAAAGATCAATATATTTCTGACTCTTAACTTCATGTGTATCATGAAATTGCTTGTCTTGCTTGATTGTTGGTTAGAGTTTGCTTGAGATGAGAGTTTGGGTAGTTTGAAACCCTAAAATGATAGATTTCGTATTAAGTGTTGTTTTGATATAAAAAATGGTAAGAGATCACCTCTTAAGCTTTAATTAACTTGTAGAATCGATTTGAGAATCAACCATATAGGTTGGGTGAGAGTTTTTGGTGATTTTCAGCCTTAGACCTACAATTTCATGCAGGCGTATCGATACACAAGTGAAATGTATCGATACCTTGAAGGCAAAACTTAGGCGTAGATAGCAAACGTATAGATACTTTTATCCATTGTTTCGATACGCCAAATTCCAGTAAGGTTTAGTTTCGATACTCTTAGGGAGGTGTATCGATACCTTGTAGTTAATTCGTGATCTAGGCAAGGCTCATTAGCTTAGCATATCGATACCCTTGGAAGGCGTATCGATACCCTAGAGAGAAGACAAGGGTAAGGATGAGAGGCGTTTCGGAACGCCCTGCACGTGTTTTGGAACCAAGTATTTCAAAGGCAAATCGTTTTGGTACCTCCTTAGGGGGCGTATCAAACCAGGATAGTGTATCGGTACCCCACATAGGTGTATCAATACAAGTAAGTTTCTCTTGACCTTAACTCAACGTCTTAGCGTATCGATACGCAGGGGAAGCGTATCGATACAAGGGCGTTTAGATACCCCCTTTACAGGAGTATCGATATGCCTGAGCATTCTATCCAAGTTTTTAAGGGTTGAGTTTGGAGATTCCATAAATTGTGCTATGAGTTCTTATAGGTTAATTAAGCCACGAAATTAATGATAAGACTGATAAACTGAGTTTATTATACTAATATGTGAAATTATGATCAACGACTTAGTATATGATAGTTGTCTTGGTTTTGGGCTTTCCTAGGGATCCATGGTGGACCGAACAATAACGTATGATGATTAGGGCATTTTTTGTGTGCTGATAGGTTATCAATATATATAGTTAAGGGGCTTTGGTTATGGAATTAATCTAAATAAGATCTCGTAAATGAACGAGTAACTTAGGTTGTTCAACCTTAGTTATGAGAGATATCTTGGCTATTGATTGGGTTATATGTTTGACCTTATTTGATGATACGTGTATGGATGCTCGGGGAGCATGAGTTACGGTATGAATTGGTAAAGGAAATCCGAATATCCTATAGTTAGTGTATGGACACTTGGTTAAGGGGACATGTACTTTTGGTTGTGTAAGCGAGTACGTTTGACGTGTCCACAGGCTATGTGATCTGGATGTGGTTCGAAATCCGTGGCTATGTCGATCCAGATAAGAAAATATAACTTGATAGGTTGTGTGAGCATCAAGCAACTCGATGGGCTATGTGAACTCGAGTAACTTGATGGGCTATGTGAACTCATGATTGTTGTGGTTATGTTGATCCAGATATGGTCCAACCCGACGGTTATGTGATCACGGGGAAACCCGACGGCTATGTAAGCATGGATATAGTAGGGTTACGCTTGGCCAATAGTTATGGATGTTGCATGCATGTGTGTATGTTATTTTATCAGTGGTTGATATCCTTATTACCCTAAAGTTGTGTGAGTGGGGTAAGATACCTATAACTCGGTGGGCTGTGTGATCTCGAGTAACTCGATGGGTTTTGTGAGACCGAGTAGATAAGCCTGGTAAGGCATGTGATCTTTCTTTAGTTTGATGGCTTGAGAATAATAACTTGAGAACTCTAGCTAAGGTAGAATAGGAGAAGAATCTTAGTTTAGAAGCCTTTCTGTGCACTCTTAACTATCTTTTCTCGCTTACTCGTTTTATGATATTCATGAATTGCAGTAGAGTAGAAATGTACCACTGAGCTTGTTAATTCAGTGTGCAGAATTGTGGTTTTTCCGTTGCATAGGTGACAGGTAGCTTTGGAGGAGCACATCGAGGAGGATTTCCCAGCATCGGAGCCATGAAAAGAGTACAATACTTGATCTTTAGTTTGGACTTAATGTATTCATAGGACCTTACCACATATCGAGTTTGTACCTTTACTTTGGATTTCATTTTGAGTCGGATAATGTATTTTGAAATGGAGCTCTTATTTTGTAAACACTTTATTATATTTTATTTTTATCTATTTGGATTTATGAAACATGATATTTGAGACTTTGGAACAGCTTTTTTAAAAGAATTTAATTGGTCGAGTTTTGGGTGACTCAAATGTTACATTTTGGATCCAGATCGGGATCGGGGTGTTATACGTATCGGTACTCAATTCGAATATCGTTACCTGAGCCTAGAAAACACAGTCTAGAGCTCGAAAATCCTCTATTCCCCCAAATACAATCCTAACAATCTAAGAATGTTCCTACAAGTTATGGGAAGTAATTACGCAAGTTTCTAATATTTTCAATCCAAAATATCTATAGTTTACCAAGTTACCATTAATGTATATATAAGTTCTATCTTCAATCACAAACATCGTAAACACATCAAATATATCATAAAGATGATGCAAATGAATTCACAGGGTTGAGGAGTGTACTAAACCCAAAAGTAAGTTGATTGAACCCTCAAACGATCCCCTTAAGTCTTTTCATTGTCCAATCTTCTTGATGGTTCTCCTTATTCTCCCACTACAAGGGAAAGTTACCTAGGGAATACTATTCTATTTGGATGATTTAAGGGAGCTATAAACGAATTTTCAAACACTCCATGAGCTCCCCAAAACTCATTCACGTTCATCCCTAACACCCCATCTAAAAACTCAACTTTCACTATAAACAACCATACTTAACTTGTTGGATAGATCCCTATAACTGGACAAACTTTCTTCTATGCTTAAAACGAGATTCTACAAAGAAAACTTTAAAATCAACCTTTTATGCTGTTTAGGGAGAAAGAATAATTGAGAAAAAAAGGGTTTAAGCCATTTCAGGAGGGTGATACCACCTCTGCATTATGCAGAAAAATGTCACCCTTTCCTCCCTCATGTTTTCATCCAAAAAAGTAATTACAAAAATATCCCTTTCATATCATCCCTTAATAAAACCCAAGCCCAAACAAGACTTCAAAGGCCCAAACGTAAGGCCTATTGTCTCGGGTTAACCTTACATCCGATTTTCAAAATCAGGGTCGTGACATATGTTCATATTGATGTTGTTTTATTAAAATTTAGTTAAAATAGTTAAATCATCACTAAATTTTGTTTTTCTTTATCTATTTTGATAATTGAAATTTTAAAATATTAAATTTATTTATCGAATTTTGTATATTATTAAGTGCTCAAAAGTCCTATTTATAGGCCCCATTTACTCTAATTATTGTTAGTTTTGGGGTTATTTGAGTGACAATATTGGTTATTTCTGTATATTTTCTACAGTTCAACATTAATGCACTTAAATATATAATTTATACAATATTTTTTAGAAAATGCACGGCTATTATTTTTATGCTTGACAGGTAATTTACCACAACGGCAAAATGTCATGGCGGAAGGTTACCTCAATGGCAAAATGTCAAGACGGCAAGATGGCATCAAGATTTGTCACCATACATTGCAGAGATATGCTAAGCTAAGAAATGAGCATATTGAACTAGGCCAAGAGAACTATAATGATGTAGTTCCAAGTTGAGAAAAAGTATAGCAACCGTCATGACAACAACCCACCGCGACATCATATTATGCCCTCCGTGGCAGCACCTAGAAAATAAATGTTGATATGATAGATGATATAAAGAGAAAAACGAGGTGGATTTTTTAAGACAAATAACATAGAAATTGGAGCTTGAAAACACATGAAAAGTCAAGGTCAAAGCTACGTGGGAAAAGAATACTAATAGGAATAAACTAGGAAATAAAATAAAGATCTTTTATTTATGTACTTAAGTTGTATTTTATTCTAAGTCGAATTCCTACTTTGGAAAGGTTTGACCTAGGCCAAGCCTATAAATATCATAGTCTATGTAGAGAGTAAAGCATCTCGGAATCAAGTATTCATAGAAAACCTTAAACTTCCTCCATCATCCCTTTAGGGCTTAGGTTAGTTGTGGAAAAAAGTTTTTAATTTATTTAGTTCTTATTAATGTAAGTTTTATAATTCATAGTTTGCTCACTCTGAGTTTTTACTCTTTCTTACATACGATCTCAGAAGATAAGTTTGCGAGGAAAAATATATTTGTCTAGACTAGGGATAGTTAGGCTCACGAAACGAGTGAATACAGTCTTTTCTCTTGGACATTGGCTAATCAGGCTTAAAGATAAGCCAACCAGGATTTCAGCGACTAAAAGGAAGCATATCATCGATTATTGTTCACCCCTGATTCATGCCGGGAGGTATCATCAAGACGTGACCCTCAATAGTACACCAAATTAGGGATAAGGAGGAGGAAATAAAGGATATTCTATCGAACTATGAGTTGTTGATTTGTCGACGAAGCATAACCCGCCGAGGTTGCTAAGGCAACCCTTTAGCGACCCGCCGAGGTGACACTTCATCCTGTTGCATTAATAAGTATGCGACAATTACATTATGATTCCACACTAAGAAGCAATCTAACATGGACCAGTTCTCCATCCTTGATTTCTTTATCATTTATTTTTATTGTTGTAGTTTTTTTTCTTAGTTTAGTTATAATTCAAACCAAATTACTTATGTTTTTAATTTTTTATTGTGCAGGAATGATAAGTTGTGTAAGTAATGCCAATACTCGTGAGATCGACAACCTTTTATACTATTACTTGACGAATGTGCACTTACACCATAAAGGTGTAGGACTTCCTACACACGACATATATTGACTTTTATCACTTTTCCGTTAAACCTATAACATCGTTATGTTGACCATAACATGTGAAATCACATTGATCAAAATTGGTTAGAGAGCAAAGTTCAATGATAATTTACATATATTACCCAACAATTTTTATTAGAGTAAAATACAATGTTCACTCAACTACTCTTATTTTGACCATTCAACTTTTAAATTTTTTTAATTTAGTAACTGAACTTTCGGATTGCTCTTATTTTGTTCATTGTAAAATGTTTTATTATACTTATTAAATATAAAAATAATTTAAAATAAACAATAAAAATGTATTTTATTATTGTTAAATTTAAAAATATAAAAATACCACAACTATCAATGATTGTTGGTCTTAAAATCGATGATCACTTGATCTTAAATTGTAACGGTGAAATCCTTTTGAAACATTGAGTCGAATCTGGTATTTATTTCATTGAAAAATATCTTGTAAAGTGCAAATCTCGTTTGATGTTTTACGGTTTCCTTAGTTTTGATTTTTTTTTCGTGGACTTTGAAATATTTTTTGAAAAAAAAGAAAATCGTATTTAAACTTAGGATTCCGAGATTAAAAGATCAATGAAAATTAAGACTCAACGACCACTATTTATAACCATCGACGATGGTGTTCAATGGAAGCGAACGATGGCCAGTGAAACAAGCAAATCCTGCATCATAGTCGCAGTAGGGGTACAATACGGTATTAATTAAAAATATTATAAAATATGAAACATAAAACTAAAAATATTAAGGTCTATTAATTATATATTTAGTTTATTTACTCACATTTTATTTATTTATTTATTATTATAATATTTTCTAACTATATTTTAATTTAATTATTTAACAATTATTTTTTATTTCTATCTTGAAAAGGTAGATACCAAGCATATTTTCTATCATTTTCGTTTGAAAACAAGTTTTCATCCCTAATTTCAATCATGTTTTTTAATTTTTGAAAAATTGAAACTGAAAATTATTTTTATGAAAATGAAACTAAAAAATTAAAAAATATTTTCTAGAACTAAAAGGAACCTTATAAAAAATAAATCAGAGAACAATGTTCAATAATGATTTATGTATCTTACTATAAATTAAAATAATATTTTTAAAAATATGAAATTAAAATAAATTATTATTTATCAATAAAATCTCATTTTTTTAAATTTAATTATAAAGCATATAAATATTGTAATAAAATATTATTTTACACATTAACGAAGGGTTTTTAGTTGCTTGAGTACTTGAGCCAAATTCGACCCAACTTAGTTATTGATGTCTTCATTAGGGACGTAAAAAAGCTGACTCGACTTGAAAACTCGATTGTAACCTGTTCGAGTCAGAATCTGGTTTGATTCGGGGATATAATGACTCGAACCCGATCTGTATCCGATTGTTGTTGACCCGAACCCGAGTTGGACCTGTTACTGTAGTAACCGAACCCTAACTATATCCGAGCGAGAATGACCCAAACTCGATTTCAACCTGTTACTGTGGACCCGAAACTCGACCTACATCCGACTGAAACAAACCTGAACCCGAGTCTGACCTGGCAGATAACTGATATTGCCCAACTGAATCGACCCGAGACCTGATTTTACCCAATCTGTTTTGAACCTAACCTGATAAATGATCCGACTTATTTTGAATCTGACCTGTTATTGACCTGAATTAATATTAACAAGACTTGATATTTATATGACATATAATTAAGTATATCTATAATTTGATGAATTTAAAATATTAGTAAATATAATTAGTCTTAAAAAATAGAATTAGACATAAGAATTAATTTAGGAATTAATATTTAAATTTAGTATTACATATTTAATTAAATTAATTTATTTACTATTTTATTTATTTTTAATGTATTTAATTTTAATTATAATTTTAAAATAATATTTTATTAAAAATTAGTATAATTTAAATTAATAAATATTATATTAAAATTTATAATTTTAAATTAATATTTAATTAAGTTAAATTATTTTATTGAATTTAAATTAATTAAAGTAAATTAAAATATTAAAATATAAATTAAAAACATAATTAAAAGAATTGTAAAATAAAATATAGATTTTTATTAAATTAATATAAATTATGACTCAATTAAATTAAACCGATAAAAAAAGAAAAAGAAAATTGATAAAAAAAAGAGTGAAACAAATTTTGAAGGAAAATAAGCCACTCATTTTTTAAATTTGAGATGAATTTCCTTTTAGTGTAAAAATTTTGGAGGGATATAAATTTGAGGGAAAAATTCTGGAGGGAAAAATTAAAAATAATTTTTTATTATTATATAAAAAAAAGGGAAAATAAAATTTTGGAAAGAATTAATATATATATATTAAATTTTGGATTATTTTTATTAAATACATATAAATATTTTAATTTATAAATAAATTAAATACATATATTATTATACATTTAAATATTATGTATATATTAAAGTATATTATATATTATATATAATAATAATAATAATAATATTAAAGTATATTATATAAATAGTATATATTAATGTTTATTATATACATATATACATCTAATATATTATATAGACTATAATATATATTAATGTATATTATATACATATATTAATATATACATCTAATAGATATGCATATATATATATATAAGTATTAATGTATACATCTAATATATAGAGTATATTAATTAAATACATATACATACATTAATCTATAAACAAATTAAATACATATATTAGTAAAAACATCAAATCAACCTGAAATAACTTGTATCCAATTTTACCCGACTTGATAATACCGAACTTGAAACTCATCCGAATAACTGTTTTTACATCCCTAATCTTCATTAAATGTATCTTGTTGAAATAATTTTCTCAAAAAAAATATCTAAATAAAGTTTATGTTAACAATTTATTAATAATCGGTCAGTCTAATAAGTTTAATCATTACATCTCCTAAGCAGCGTTAGGAATTTAAACTTTTAATATTACGAATGAAAAACTTAGATTGAGAGGGTCATTTTAGGGGTGTTTAAAATTATTTGATTTAAATTATCAGACCCAATGATCTAAAAAAATATCGGATAATTCTTGAAATATTATCTGACTAGGCTGGATGCTTGACCCGAGACTAATTGGGTGGGGCTTGTATAGTTTTTTCTTAATTATCGAATACCCGACCTGATAATTATTTATATATTTTTTTAATTTTAAATTAAATTTTTATTTTAAATTTTTAATATTTATATCTAATATTAAATTTAAATATATTAGTTGTTTGTATTATATATATATTTTTTGAAGTTTTAAGATTTTTAAATATTTTTCATAAATTAATTAACATTAAAAGATTAATATTTTTAATATCTTTTTATAAGATTATTTTATTGGTCCACTTATGTTCCATTTAATCTCGGCCAGGTCCAAATCCTAGTTTCGTTTGCTTTGTTTTCGTTACGTCCATTTCTTTTTTGTTAAAACCATGCATTATGATGCCTTTTCTTTCTCCTTTCTCCCTGTCAATTGTCTCGCTCTATAGTATCTTGTGTTTCTTTTGTTTATATTGTTTCATGCCTACGCTACATTGTCGTCGATTGATTTTTGTATGTTTTATCTGAACTCTCTTAAGAATTACGAAAAGACACTTTAAATTATTAATGCGGTGCCCTAAATTCGGTTGTAAACGAGACCAAATTTAATATGGTGGTGGTGGTTCAGACACTTACCTTTGAGTTTAGGTTTTTTAAAATAAATACGCATATTTAATTAAAAATTAATTTGATCGTTAAATTAGTCCAAAAAATTTAATAAAGCGGTAATTAAGTAAAGTACCAATTTTTGGACGGTATGGGGTGTTTCCCCATCCGTAAGCGACTCCCAAACCCCAAATTTTTAAATCTCTGATTTTACGTGTCAGGTCTACCTAAACGACCGGTGACAACTTCAATTCTTCCAAAAAAATCATTTTAAATCTAAAAATTCTCACGTAGAAGACATTAATTTTAAAATGAATACCAAATACTTTTTCCAATCCTTAAACAAGAATTTTAGCGGACTAAGCGTTTTTTACATCGCTATATATATATATATATATATATGTATATTCTAAAATTAATTATAAATTATTAATTTTTATGTTTGTTTATGTATTATAAAATTATAAAATTTATGTGTTTAATATGTTATTTTTAAAATTTTAAAATAAAAACTAAAATAATCAGAATCGAGTATCCGTTACCCAATAAGTTGGGTAACCAAATTTCGCGGGCCGATATATGACCAAAACAATAAGTACTTGAAGGAATCAGGTATCCAGATTTTTGGGTTTCTAGTTTTAATGAACAACCTTATGTCATCCCATATTAAACCTCTACAAAATCTTATCCATATTATTTGATTAATAAATTAAAAACCAATAGTTATACTAAAAATTATTCGTAAAAATTAAATTCAACTTTTAAAAAAATGTTAAATGAATTAAAATTTAATTAATAAAATTATTTTTTATTTTATATATAATTAAAAGAATGTGGAAGAAAATGTATGTCACCATCATCATTATCAAACTTGACTTGAAGGATGCTCAAGTTTCACTAAAATTACAAATTTCAAGTTTCAAACTTTCTTAATTTGAATTACTTTCTTTTAAATTTTTTTTTTCTAAAAAAGTTAGAAACCATTTAAACTAAAATTATTGTCTTGACTTTATAATGTAATTAGTGTTTGAATTACTTTACATGGTGTACGTTGAAAATAAACATTACAACCGCTTCCGATATATATTTTTATTTTTTTAATGAGAAATTACATCATAAATTATTTTTATTACGTTATCTATAAGATCAACTAATCAAATGCATCCATTTAATTATATTTTTCACTAATATAAGTTCTTCTCTTTAACAAAACACACCTTACGGTTAAAGTTATTTAAACTCAAATCTCCTACAATAAACTATCATTCTTTTTCACTAAGACAACTTATTGGCAACAGAGTGCACAAATTGTCTGCCCCTTTATTATGACACCTTTGATGCCTTCACTTTAAATTAGTGGATTCAAGGGTGTTTCAAAAATTTCGATAGCCATGTGTAATTTATTAAAATGTGGCCCTTAATATATAATCGCCAAGAAATATAAATTTATTTTTTAAAAGAGTATTGTATTACAAAAGATATTATTAAATTATCTTTTTGAGTAACAAAAAATTAATTTATAAACATCTAGAAATCAAACATTTTCAGTTAAAAAATATCATTTTTTGTATGTTTTGAAGCAAAATCTACAACACTTTTAATATCAATTTCTTCTAAAAGATGACTTTCGATTGCCATTAAAGTAAATCTATTTAGTCTTTCTTGGAAAAGCTTCCTTCTAAGAGCATTTTAAAAAAATTAGAATGAATTTTGACATTTGGAAAAAATTAATAGGAAAATAATTATAACGTTTTAATAGTTATCTTTCTTAGGGCCATTGTGTGATTGTTCTTATTGTGTTTGTCTAAAATTTCATCGAGTGAATTTAGGGTCTAGGATTCATGGTTAAGGGTTACAGTAAGGTTTAAGAAATTTAAGACAATATATTATTAGGGTTTTTAATTTAGGATGTGTAAATTAAGATTAGACTTTATAATTTAATTTTAATTTTTTTAAATAAAACAAAAATAAGATATAATTAAGGAGCATGAAATTTTTACTAGCGCGAAATAATTATTATTTTAATTTGTATGTTCATTATTAGAATGAGAAACTAAGTTACGGAGCTTTTTACATACCATTTTAGGAATGAAATATAAGAACCATTTTAATTTAATTTAGTAAATTATTTTAATAATTATTATTTTTATTAATCTAGATTTTTAATTTTTTCATATTAATTTTAGTTTTTAAAATTTTATATTTTATTTTGATAAAATAAATTTATTTTATAACTTTTAAATATTAAAAAGTAAAATTTTAAAATATTTTTCTTAAGTATTTACTAAAAACTTTTTTTAAGTAAAAATAATTATAAATTAATTAAAATATTAAATTTGATTCAATTCAGTTAATCACGTTTTATAAATTTATAAATCATAAACCGTCTAAACACCTCAATTCGGATGAATTTTTAATTTTACATTTAACCATACTCAACCCTAAATTTTAAAATTTATATTCATCTTTATTTTTTTTTAAATTTTATTTTTATTTTTATTTTTTAAATATCTTAAAATTATTAAAAATTTTAATTAAATTTATTTTTTTAACAAAAGTTTTCATTTAAGACTTCAATTTTTTTAAATTTTATTTTATTTTTTATTAAACTTTTATTTTAAATTCCACCACCGTAATTAAATCCTAATATGAGATGACATCTCAACTAATTTTTTATTTAAAGAATTCACGATCAATTAAACTTCCTAAATTGAACTTGATTATACTTAGGGTGACCTCATAATTTTTTTTATAGTCGTTAACATGTTAACATCAAATTAATTTAATTTTTATTTTAAAATAATTATATTAATACAAAAAATACTTTAAAAATACGAAGAAATAAAAAATTAAAATAATCAAATATTATAAAAAGTATATAAAATTAATTTAAATTATTTAAATTATAATAATTCTAGAAAAACTAAAAATTCCGTAAGAAATTGTAAAAGATAAGTATGAATATCCATGTTATATTTTTAATTAGTTTTATTTTTTATATCTATCAACATTTTATCTATTTATCAATGATTTAAATCTAATATTTTAAAATTTATTATAAGAATATTTTAAATCTATAAGAATTAATAAAAACGACAAATCTCATATGATATATCATATTCAGATTACTTAACGATAGAATAATAGATCTTTCGTTTCTTAAAATTAATAAAGAAAATAAATTTTTATATAAACATAATGTATTATTTGTTTTACATATTTTTAAGTTTTTGACAATATATATACTTTACAGATAAAACGATTTATATTCTAATATCTTAAAATAAATATTATCTATTTTTCATTAAAACCATTTATTCGATTCAAATAATTTTTGTAATTTTTTTTTTGTTAATTTTTTTATTCGCCATTTCGCCCCTCTAAATAAGCCAAAAAATATGGTTAGGTCACGAAAGAAATAACAATATGTAAGGTTAAAAGGGACTATTCCTCTGTCCCCTTTCTCTATCTCATTTATTGATATAAATTTTTGCAATCCCTAATCTTCTTTTGCTCCTCATTCAATCTCAAATCTCAATTTGGGATTGAAAATTTCAATTTTTGTGTGTTGTCCGAAGGAATTTACTCATTCGGAGACTAAGAAAAAACTGATCTTGAAGAAAATCGATTGCTTTTTGAGGTTTCATGAGGTGGGTTTGATCTGGATTTACCGTTTGGATTGAAGGAAAATTGATAGAGATTCAATTTTCGTTTCTAGGGTTTCTTTTTCTTTCCGATTTCTGGATCCAAAGTTCTGGGTTTTATTTGAAATGATCAATTTCCATAACTCAATCTCAGTCTCCGTTGACCAGGCTTCTTCAGCTCCATTCATGGCGAATTCTTTGGATTCAAATGATTCTCTGATGAACCCCAAATCATCATCATCATCGCCAAAGAACAATTTTCCCAAGAAACAAAAGGTACCCAATTCACCAAATTGTTTAAAAATTCCATCTTGTGAAGGATCAAGATCAGCTGCCATTGATGTGTTCCTCTTAATTGCTGTAATTGCTGCTTGTGGATTCTTGTTGTTCCCAACCCTAAACTGTATATCTTTGAAGATGATTGAATTATCCGAACCCGTCTTTTATATGTTTAAAGAGGAAATTATGAAAACTCCATTGATATATGCTTCAATAGGATTAGGCTTTTCTTGTGCTGCAATAGCTACTTGGATTATGCTTCTGTATACACCTAGGAAATGCAGGAACCCTACTTGTAAAGGTCTTAGGAAGGCGGCTGAATTCGATATACAATTAGAAACCGAGGAGTGTATTAAGAACTCCAACACATCGGTTAAAGATGGTGCTAAAAGATTTCTTTTCGAGTTGCCCTTGGATCATCACAAGGAATTGAAAGCAGAGTTGAAGAAGATGGCACCAATGAATGGTAGAGCAGTGCTGGTTTTTCAAGCTCAGTGTGGATGTCCTGTTGGCAGATTCGAAGTTCCGGGGCCGAAGAAGCCAAGAAAGAACAAGAAGTAGGATTTTGGGATATGATAGAGAGATGACTTAAAGCTATAGAGAAAGTAGTCATAATGCAGAGAGGAGTGCCTTCTCTGGTTAGTTTAGTCCAAAACTATGTTGTCTTTAAATAATCTCTAATGGCAATAAGTAGTCATAATACCCTATTGTGAGATTTGCATACATTTTTAGATTTCTACTTTCGACCCTTATTTGGTTTCGTCCCTGCATTATCGTATTTGGCAAATAACAAATGCTTGGTCTAGTTATACTAAGAATTATTGCTTGCTCATTGGCATCTTGAACCTGATATTACCTACTATAATAATAAGATATTGATTCGGGAGGATTCAAGTTTTATATCATACGGAACAATTATTATTCTTAGAGGTCATGGGTTCGAGCACTAATAATGTTAGTAGAGTGATTGAACGATCAATCTCAAATAATTAAGATTATATTCCAGAACAGATACTAATGTAATCACTATTAGCTAATTCAAAAAAGTCTTTATATCATACGGAGACGTAACCCTACAAAATATAAGGGTCAAATTCCGATAACAGATCACGATCTTATACGGAGGTGAACAACTTACGAATGTATGAATGTATGGCCATACAATAAAAAACCTAATTCCGTAAATCACGATAATCAAAAGAGATGATGCTTAAAGACTCGAGATGACACTCCCACTAAGATATCGAGAACTTGAACACTAAACTACACTATTGCAAATAAATTAAATATTATGAAATAGAATACATGAATAAATATGTATCAACGTAAACAAGCGTTAGCATAATTAAAACAACACACCCATATAAACTTGAAATAGGAATATAATAAAATATAGTTAATTAATGGAATAGTATTTTTATTTTCCCTCAATACAGATTTAGCCATCGATTTTAAAAAACGATCGATAAAATCACTTATGTTTTCGATCTGTAAACTTTTGATCACTGAAATGTTTGTTGACATTAACTGGTCTGACATAATAAAAAAGATAAATTACTTATATATTCTATAAATTATTATTTTATTTTTATTTTATCTTTAATTTTATCCTTAAATTTTAAAACTGTATTTTTAATATTTAAAAAATAAATAAAACTCCACCATCAAATCTGAAGAAACTGGTGAAGTACAGCATATTGGTATTTATATCCATTAATCAACTATTTTTGCTTTGGTCATCTACTCTTCCTTGTCTTCCCTTCACCTTCTTGTATATGGATTTACTAATAATGGATTGAGTTGACTGGAGTAGACTGAAGAATATTTAAATTTCAAGGAAGTAAAAGGTTACATTATTTGAGAGTTCTTAAAAAAAGAGGTGGGGATATAAGAGGGGAATTAGGGGTGTGTATTATTTGTTTTTAATTGAATTAACCGGTCAAATCAAAATTATTTTGGTTTGTTATTTTTAGATAAGTTCGGTTAAAGGTTAATTATTTAAGAAATTCGGTTATCAGTTAATTCGGCTCGAAATCGATTACTTAACTGAATTAGTCGAAATTATTATATATTAAATATTATATATATATATATATTTAGTCCTTTAATTTTTAAAAATTATAAAATATCATTAAACTTTTATCAAATTAGCATAAAATGAAAGTTTAGTAACTAAAAAGATTATTTTAGAATAATTTAGTGATCTATTAGTAATTTACCCAAAATTTATAAAAAATGATTAATTCAAAAATTGACCGAATTAATTGAAATAATTTTGGTTCGGTTCATTCAGTTATAGATAATTCAGTTCGATTAATGGTTAAATTTCTAAAAAATTGATTAATTCGATTATGACTAATTCAGTTCAACCATTTTCTGAATTAACTGAATGCACATCAGGGACCATGCCATGTGTAACAAGGGAGGGACAAGAGTCCCTCCCTAATTTCTTGGTATAATTGTATTTAAGGTTCTTAATTTAAATAGTAATAAAATAAGTTTTTTGTCCCTCTAAAATTTTAAATTTAAAGGTTTAATATTCTTTTATCCCTGTCAATGTTTAATCCTAGCTCCGTACCTGATGCACACCCTTGAAGGCTATCTAACCAATTCCATCTTTCTTGGAACTTTACTTTTAAATTTTGTGAAATCCTCCCACTTTAAAAGTACTCATGAGTTTGGCACAAACTAATATGGTATGTAATGCATATCCAGTGTATGGGATTGTTGACCATTACATTCTTTGTAATGTTGGACAGGAGACTCGAAATCATTTGTTTGTTGAGTGTTGAGTGTCCTTATTAAGTAAAATCTGAGAATTTGTTCTTAATTTTTGTGGCATTTAATATAGAAAATTGGATTAAGATGGGACACTACTTTGGCTATATTCTAGATTGAAAACTAAAAACCTGATAGTGTTCATCATGAAGCTTGCTTGACATTTAGTTGTTTACTACATATGAAAAGAGAAGAACTACAAAAAATTTAGGCACATACACAAAGATTGGGTTGAACTATTTGACTGTATAAAAAATATTGTAGGTATCTGTATACATGATAGAAACATACACATGGGTGATGTAAATAGAAGTATATGTACAACTTAGAGGAATTTTCTAAGCGGGTACCAGTTTAAGGATACCTATAAGGTTTGTAGTTATTTTTTCTCAAATTTTGATAAATAAAACTCAAATACTTTTAAAAAAGTTAGTGTATAACATTTATTGATATTTAGTTGTTTATTTTTTATAATCTCATGTCAGGTAGTTCCTTATATTCAACCATTACTCTTTTTACCTTCAAACTTTTGCGTCTGCCACCTTTAGGTGAAGGTGAAAAAGAATGAGAAAAAAATATTTTTAAATGGATAAAAGTTGCTAATGAGACTTTGGAAATAGAAAAATCAGGATTATGATAATTGACTTTTGATTGTTAAAATCCTTGTATCATGCGGTTAATTATTGTTTATGCAATTTTCACCAAAATAACAAAATTTACGGATTCGATAAAGGGAATACTTGGTGGGAAAAGGTGTTGGAAAAACAACGAATAAATGATCATCTTTGAGACATATTTTAGAAGTGTAAAGATGAGGATTCGAATAAGAAAATGATTGATTCCTATTCTACTCCATGAGATCTTTACAACGGTAGTTCACATGGTCAAAATTATTGAGTGATGAATGAGAAATTAATGCTCAAAGTAGGAAAGTCAAGAATAAAATAAGGAATGAAGAACCCCTTATCCCACATTGATGGGATAAATGAAGTGGGAGGTGTTTATATACACCTACCACATAGAGGTTATTGAATGACCTAAGATGACTTTGTGCCTCGCTTGCAGGATGTGTGTGAATCCAATCCCATTCGGGTTGGGCACACCCGCACGATGTTGGCAACACGAATGTTTGGACCAATCAGTTCTTTCATAAGCTAGTGGATATTTTACTCGTTGTGAGTATATTTTTCCTTAATTTATTTTTTTAATATCCAAAAAAGAGTTTGTATTTAGATGAAATACGAATTAAAAGGAGAAGTTGAAACTGCTCCGGATATTGTTTAGATAATGGGAAGATAATGGCTATTATTGGTTTAAAATTCAAATTTAATTCAATTTTAAATATCAGTTAAAACTGTTGCCCTATTTTCCCCTATAAATATAAGTTGATTTCTCAGGTTTCAAACACACATCAAAAACATTTTCTCTCTCGTTTTCTCTTCTGGTGATTGGCAAAGGCAAATAAGGCTTGGGATCTCAGCAAATGTGCTATTGTTAGAGGTCCTCTAGTTGTTGTATCTTTGGACACAGACTACCATCAAAACTCTAGCACCATCGAATTGGTAGAAAATCTGTCTTAAGGAAACTATGATTGTGCAGGCCTCAACTCAATTCTTTTTATTCGGTTCTAAAATTCGGTTTGAGTTTTCTACTTGTTTAATTATGAGATTTAAAATTCTTTCTTATTTTTTTGTGATTTTCTCGTCTGGATTGAAGATTGTCTAACAATATTAAGACAAATTCTTCTTCTACCTTTCTTAATCTGAGACGATTAAATCGTCGAAGAGATTGCAAACAAATTGGTTTCAGGATTTATCCTACCGTTTTAACGGGTTTGCAAAAATCTCAAGTTGGTGACAAATCTGTTTACAGAAATTGTCAAGTTTAAACAAGAAATTTTATTTCTATTTAGTGGAATTAATTTTAATTCCAAACGTTTCATTTACAGAAACAAATGAATAGTGGAGATTCTGGAAACTCAAAGGTTTCAGTACCTACACAGAACTCTAAACAGATTCAGAATATGAAGGCAACGACAGTGAATGTGAATCACAATGAGAAGTCGATCAAATTTATTGGATAAAATTTCAAGATATGGTAGTAGAAGACGTTCCATCTGACCATGTTGAACTTGAAAAGTTATTTAAAGGATGATCCCCTGTTATTGTTATAGGGGATGAAGAAGGACAGGTTGATACGATCACCGCCTTCAAGATCAAAGAAGAATGGGAGAACGAAGATTTTATGTGCTGGAATTATATTCTAAACAGATTACAAGACTCATTGTATCCGATATACAATGTATACGAAACTGCCAAACATTTGTGGAAAGCTTTGGAAAATAAGTACAAAGCAGATGATGTTGGGGCTAAAAAGTTTTTAGTCGCAAAATTCTTGAACTTTACTATGTTTGATTCAAAATCAGTAGTAACTCAAGTAGAAGAACTCCAACTGATTATTCATGGAATTCTTGCAGAAGGAATGGTCATCAATGAGCCCTTCCAAGTAGCTGTCATCACGGAAAAGTTACCTCCTGGATAGAATGATTTCAAGAGTTACTTAAAACACAAGAGGAAGGAAATTTCAGTAGAAGAACTGATTACCAGACTTCGAATTGAAGAAGACAACAGAGGTAATGCCGGGAAAACTCTAATTAGAGAGGCCAAGGAAAATGTTGTCGAAGCCGGAAAAGACAAGCAACCGCAAAGGCCTCAAACTAAACCAAAGTTGGGTCCTAGTGGTGGGGTCTTCAAAAAAGAGAAATTCAAGGAAACGTGTTTCAATAGTGGGAAAGTGGGGCACAAATCCTCTAAATGCAGACTTCCAAAAAGAGTGAAAGCCAAAGAGGTCAACATCGTGGAAGATGAAGATTTAGTTGTTGTGATATCTGAAGTCAACATGATTGACTCTAATCCAAGAGAGTGGTGGCTAGACACAGGAGCCACACGTCATATCTATTGTGATGAGAACTCGTTTCATGAGCTGACACCATGTGATAATGGAAAAAAAAACTATATGGAAAATACTACAACTTCCATGATAAAAGGGAAGGGAATTGTGGTGTTGAAAATAACTTCTGGAAAAGAACTGAAGCTTTAGAATGTGTTGTATGTACTGAATGGAATGTGGAAACTCAATGCTATCTCTGTAAAATCCCAAATTATGAATAAGAATGCAACTTTTTCTTCTATTTACATGCTTGAGTCATTTAATCTATGGCATGGTAGACATGGACATGTTAATTATGATATCTTACGAAGGTTAATTAAATTGAAACATATTTCCTCATTTCACATCAACTATAACTTAAAATATGAAATATGTGTTGAAGCAAAATCAACAAGAACTTCATTTCAAACTATTGAAAGAAGTACAAAGTCGCTTGACTTAATTCATAGCGACGTTTGCGACTTAAAATTTGTCCAAATAAGAGTAGGAAATAAATTCTTTATTAACTTCATCGATGATAGCACAAGATATTGTTATATATACTTGTTAAAAAGCAAAGATGAGGCTATAGAGAAGTTTGTACTCTATAAGCAAGAAGTTGAAAACCAACTTAATAAGAAAATTAAGATGGTAAGAAGTGATCGTAATGGTGAATATGTTAATCCATTTGGTGAATATTGTTCTCAACATGGTATTATTCACGAAGTGACACCACCATACACCCCTCAGTCTAATGGAGTAACCAAATGTAAAAATCGAACTATGAAAGAAATGATGAATACGTTATTGGGAAGTTCTAGGTTACCTCAGAACATGTGGGGGAAGCCGTTCTCTCGGCAAATTATCTTTTAAATAAGGTTTCACATAAAGGAAAAGACAAGACACCATATGAATTATGGAAAGGTCGGAAACCTTCCTATCAACACTTAAAAATGTGGGGGTGTCTTGAAAAGGTAATGGCATCGTTATCCAAACAAATGAAAATAGGTCCAAAAAAGTGGATTGTATTTTCATTGGCTATGTTGAACATAACAATGCTTATCAGTTTTTTGTGTATAAATCAAAAAATCCAGAGATTCACAAAAACACGATAATGAAGTCAAAGAATACCACTTTATTTGAGAATATATTTCCCTATAAAACTAGGGAAGTTGATCAGTTTGTTACAAAACGAACATTGGACAATAAGACTCCAAATGATCAACAAGAGGATGAATCTGAACAAAGCTAAGAAGGAGAAAAATGGCTAGGATAGAACAATCTTTTGGATCTGACTTCCTAACCTATATGCTGGAGGCTGAAACTCTAACGTATAGTGAAGCTATACGTTCCTCCAAAAGCACTCTTTGGAAAGATGCCATAAAAAGTAAAATTGATTCCATCATGCAAAATCATACATGAGAATTAGTCGATCTTCCTCTGGGAATTAAACCACTAAACTCAAAATGGATTTTCAAACGAAAAATGAAAACATATGGAACAATTGACAAGTACAAGTCACGGTTGGTAATAAAAGGATACCGACAAACGAAAGGCCTTGATTATTTTGATACATTTTCTCCCGTATCAAGAATAACATCCATCAGGATGATACATACAATTGTTGCACTAAGAAATCTCGAAGTGCATCAAATAATAGAGAACTTGACGAAGAAATATACATGGAACAACCTAAGGGTCATGTAATTTCAGGTCAAGAAAGAAAAGCATGTAGATTGGTGAAGTCACTATACGAACTTAAACAAGCACCAAAATAATGGCATGAGAAGTTCGATAGCGTCATGATGACAAATGACTTCAAAATAAATGAGTATGATAAATGTGTATATATCAAAATTACGAACATTGGATATGTCATCCTATGTTTGTATGTTGATGACATACTCATTGTAGGAAGTAACAATGAGATGATAAAACGTACCAAAAACATGTTAAATTCAAAATTTGACATGAAAGATATGAGATTAGCTGATACAATTTTGGGTATCCAAATAAAAAGATTAGCAGAAGGTCTTATATTAACTCAATCACACTACATGGATAAGATTCTTGAAAGATTTGCCAATGATGATTGTGGCACAACTAAAATTCCTTTAGATCCTTGTTTTAGTCTATCCAAGAATAAAGGAGAAAGTATCAATCAAGTGGAATATGCAAGGGTCATAGGAAGCTTAATGTATCTCATGAGCTGCACGAGACCAGATATCACTTTTATTCCAAAGGCCCTATTGTCTTTGAAGGATACTCTGATGTCAGTTGGATATCTAACATACAAGATACCAAAGACACAAGCAGATATGTGTTCACTCTAGAAGGAGGAGCCGTGTCTTGGAAATTCTCAAGACAAACGATCATAACCAGATCCACAATGGAATCTGAGTTTGTTGCTCTAGAAAAAACTGGAGAAGAAGCTGAATGGTTAAGGCAATTTCTTGAGGATATCCCTGAATGAGAAAAACATGTGCCCACTATATTAGGGGTGAGCATAACTCGATTCAACTCAAATAAACCAATTTTTTTTTCAAATTTCGAATTATTTGAATCGAGTTATTCGAGTCAACTCGAAATTTTATTTCGAATTTCGAGTTCGAGTCGGTTTGAAAATTTGAAAACTCGAATATCCGAAAAACCAAATATATTTAAACTACGTCGTTTTATACTTTTATGTGTTTAAGGGGTTAAGGCATAAAATAATAAAATATACCTGTCAGAAGTAATATTTTATTCTAAAATTTCTTGCTCTCGACAAATTTAAACAATTTCTCTGCCTTTTCCCCTTTTCAGAACCCTAAAGGCTAAATCTTCACAAATTGAAATTCCAGTGCTTAGTTTGGTCAAGCTCGATTCCTCATTCCAAATTTCCTGGCGTGATTCTCCATCGAAACTCAAGCTCCAAAAATTTCATCATTGCAGAAGAGAGAAGAGAAACTCCAGTGCTTTGAAAAGTATGTTGTCGTAATCTCCCTATTTCTCCAACAGCATATATTCTCGATTCTTGGCTTCTAGGTAACAAATATTTTCAAATAGAATACGTTTGCCACTGCTTATTGTTTCATTTTTATAGAGAAGCATGTATCATCTGCTTTGAAAATCTTTTCGAATATGACATGAACTGTTTATTGTTTCATTTTTTATAGAGAAGCAAGTAATTATGAAACTGAAATATCATCTACTTTTTCGTTTTTGGTGTTTAAATAGCAATGATATTAGTATGCCACTGCTTACTGTCTTCTAAAGATTCTGGACAAGATGAATATGGAATTAGTTTTCTTATAGTCTTGTTAAATAGAGATAATTTGAAAAGATGAACCAAATGAATTAAAATATGAAAGTCACGTGTTAATATAAAAGTATGATTTTAAAGATAGGGTACCAAGAAATACTTACCATCAGAATTTCCCCACCTTTGCCATTCTGCATCATCGAATGACACTTACAGAGCTTCTATGTGATAAAAAAATTCCATAAAACATGAAGTAAATAAGAAATTTCCTCAAATACACACAAATGCACAATTATGGGCATGTTTAAATTTTGCAAAGACATCCACGCATATAACTTATAAGCATGTGCAATTCTGCATATTGGCATATGCACGAAAAATCACACAAAAAAATTAAGTGTTTTCTTGCATCGTATTTTATATGTATATGACCACTGGACTGATTTTTTTTTTATTTTTTTGCATATATTTCAGAATATTTCACTAACAATCATTATTTTTACATTGTAGATGAGTGAATCACAAGGTAGTCAAAGCTTACAATCACATGGGCATACTTCTACTCAAAGTTCACAAAGGTCTTCTCCAACTAAAGGCAATGATCCAAAGACAACGAGTACGACTACAAATAAGAAAACAGTCCGAAAGAAACCACAACCAAGATCAGATTGTTGGAATCATTTTACCAAATATAAAACTAAAATTGGAGAGCAAGTAGAGCATAGGGCGAGGTGCATTCATTTGGCAAAACTTACTCCATGGAAATAGGGGGTTGTACAACCAATTTAAACCATCATTTGAAGACATGCTTGAAAAAACCTGGAGGTAATACTTCGGATCATAAACAATATGAATTAACATTTTCTAAGATTGGCTCTGAAGATGCAAATCCAACCTTTTCAACATGGAAATTTGACGAAGATGCTATTAGAAAGGCGTTGATTCGCATGATAATCTTGGATGAGCTAACCTTTCGAATTGTAGAGGGAGAAGGGTTTAAGTCGTTTCTTTCTATAGCATGCCCAAGGTTTCATCTCCCATCTCGTTTTACAATCAGAAGGGATTGTCTCGATTTATATAACTCCATGAAAAAGGTGATGAAGAATTCTTTTTGTAAAGATGCTACGAGTAGAATTTGTTTAACAACTGACACTTGGAATTCATTGCAAAGAGTATCTTATATGGTTCTTACATCACATTGGATAGATGATGAATGGATGTTGCAAAAGAGAATCATAAATTTTTGTCCAATATCTACTCATAATGATGAAAGCATAGGCCAAACCCTTGAAAAATGCATTCGAGATTGGGGGATTGAGAGGGTTTACACTGTTACAGTTGATAATGCATCTGCTAATGGTGTTGGTATTGAGTATCTGAGAAAGAAATTGAGTCATCGAAATACTTGTGTCGCAAATGGGAAATATATGCACATGAGATGTGTTGCACACATTCTTAATCTCATTGTGCAAGGTGTTAAATATGCTTCTGTATCTGTTGACCGAGTCAGAGTTGCTGTGAGGTACATACGAGCATCACCATTAAGGATGAAAAAGTTCTACAACCGGGCTGAAGAAGAAATGATAGACACTAATTCTCATTTGTGTTTAGATGTGCTTACTAGGTGGAACTCAGCGTACACAATGTTAGAGGTGGCTGAAAAATACGAGCGAGCATTTGATTCGTATGGTCGTGAAGACCATAGCTTTTTTGTTGATCTCACAACTGGAGGTGGAGTCCCTACAATTGATGATTGGGAAAATGTTCGAAGAACTGTGAAAGTTTTAAAGCCCTTCTATGATCTTACTTTGAAGGTATCCGGATCTTTGTATGTTACCTCTCATTTCTTTTTGGAAGTATTGATAGATATACATTGTTTACTTGATGAGTGGTCAAATTGTGAAGATTTAGACATAATCTCTATGGCTTCTAAAATGAGGGACAAGTACAATAAGTATTGGGGTGATGCCAAAAAGATTAACTTTCTAGTCTACTTGGCTATTATCTTAGATCCGCGACATAAAATGAAATTTGTAGCTTTGGGGTACATTTGCTTTTTCCTAATGTTGCTAGTGAGATTATGAAGGTGATTGATAAAGAGTTGCATTGTTTGTTTGATGAATACTTTACCCTTGCTGGGAAAGTTATAGTCCACCAAGATCAATCTAGTGTTCTGACCAAATTTTCAGATCCTACAGATCAATCAAAGATGAGTTTGGTCGTGCAACAATTTCTGTTGAAAAAATATTGAGTTGGTTTAGAAATTAAATCTGAGTTGGATAGATACTTGAATGAGGGGGAAGAAGTAGACTACTCGAGTTCATTTGATATATTATTGTGGGGGAAATTGAATAGTCCTAGATACCCTGTTCTTGGACGTATGGCTCGAGATGTTTTCTCTACCCCTATCTCGAAAGTTGCCTTAGAGAGTGCATTCAGCACCGGTGGACGTGTTCTAGATGGTTTTAGAAGTTCATTAACTCTGACGATGGTTGAAGCTTTGTTTTGTACTCAGGATTGGCTTCAAAAATCTAAGTATCCCATCAACCTTGACGAGTATCTTAGGGAACTTCAAGACATGGAAGATGGTAATATTTAATTTTAATTATTATTTTTAATTGTCGATATTTTTTATATTTTTACTAATGTTTTTTATTTTTATTTTGTTAGAGTTATTAATAATACCTGAAAATTAAGAAGTTTTCACACAATTGCCGACATTGCACGAAGCTGAAGGAGTCTAAGGTATTCAACGATGTAACACAAAAACTCAAGAAGAAATATTTTGTTGTATTTTGTTTTTTGGACTATTTAGGACCGTCATTTTATCTTCATGTTGTAATAATCAGGACCACCATTGACTTGAGCTCAGTTGAAAATTGAAATTACATCAGTCGGCCTTCAATATTGCAGAACATGCAAATTATTTTTCTTTCATTAAATGAAATTTACTTCAATTAAGTTGAAGCTTAAATTATGTAAGAGCCGAATGGTATGTTGTAGCAGTTATTTAGGAAATTCACTGGCATTTAGAGGTTGGATTATAAGACAAATTCATTTAAAATTAGAATTAATTAGTACTATAACATTATAAATAATTATACGAGTTATTCGAATTGAAACTCGAATAACTCGACTAGAATTTTATCAACTCGACTCGATTCGAAATGAAAATTCGAATGATAAAATTAGACTCGTCAACTCGAATAACTCGAAATTTTTTGACTCGACTCAACTCAAATCGACTCGATCGAACGCTCACCCCTAGAAAGAGTCATGATAAGGAGGTAGAAGATTTCTACTCTGGTGATTAGGTCTCAATTAGGCATCACGTTCGTGTAGAATTGGACTATGAATCCGTAAGCCTATAAACAAACCAAACGTTCAACAAATCATTCGTGATTTGTTCTATGAGAGATTCATTTATGTTCGTTTATTTATTAAATAAACGAATATGAACAAGATTTATAGAGATTTTACACTAATATTGTTCTTGAATTTTTTTTTTCAAAAAATATGGTATCCTTCAAATTATTTTCAACAATATTGTGATTTACTGTGCAAATAAGAAAACGGGAGGAAAACAATCAGTCTTTAAAGTGTTTTGTCTTGTATTATTAAAATATTGAGTACTATTCAAAAACAGGTTGCTTTCACCCATCTTCAAACAATGCTTTATTTTAAATGTATATATATATATATATGATAAAATAATCATTCTTTGAATACTCCCCGTGCACTATATATATATATATATATATATATATATATATTTAAAGTAAAATACTGTTTGAAGACGGGTAAAAGTAATCCGTCTTTGAATAATGTATAATATTTTAATAATATAAGATAAAACATTATTCAATGATTCATTTTCTTTTTTTAATTTGTACAATAAATCACAATATTATTAAAAATAATTTCAAGAATACTATATTTTTGTAAATAATTTTTTTAAAATAATATTAATATAAAAATGCTAAGATTTGTTTTGTTTAATTAAATGAACATGCACAACAATAATTAATCCAAAACAAACTGTTTATCATATTTATCAAAACAAACTCCATTTACATTTGACATGTTATTTTATTATAGTAATCACTCCATGCCTTAAATAATAATAGAAGAACCTTATTTCTCTAAATCTTTATTTTAAGGATATTATTTCGTTAAAAAAATAAAAATCATATCCTATAAAAATTTTAGTTTTTATATAACTTAAAAAGTTAATTATATATTAATGATATAGTTTTACGCCTTAAAAAATTGCATCCATCCTTTAATATAACTATTCACATAATAGTCATCGAAATTAATTTGATTGTCATAAATATATTAATAAATTGAATATTAAAAAATTAGTCACATGAATAGAATTTACTCAAAAGCACTGGCGGATGCACCCTTTAAATAGGGTGGGCCCGTGCCCACCCTGAATCTTTTAAAGTTCATATATTTACCCTTAATTTTTTTAATTTTATGAATTGGCCCTTAAGTTTTTGTAATATTTAAGCTTTGTGCCCACCCGAGATTTCTAAATTTCATATGTGCCCACCCTCAAATGAATTTCTGGATCCGCCACTGGTGAGAAGTAATAAAGGTTTTATTTATTTATTTATTATTATATGTATGAAAATGGAAAAAATTAAAAAAAATAAAAGTGGGGAATATAAAATATAGAAAATGTGGGGAATGCTATTAAATGAGATGACACTCGAGGATGAGAATGACTCTCCTAATAGAATGTCGATAAAATTATAAAAGAAAGATAAAGTCATCATTGATCACTTTAATAGGTCGTACATAATAAAATAATAGAAATTCAAAAGGATTCAAGAGTCAATTATACGAAGAAGGATTAATACCCTCACGATACTCAAAAATTAATATCATTTTGGTTAAGTGTCTTCATTATAAAAAAAAATATATAAATTTAATTTTTAATTTAAAATTTAATCCAGAAAATACATGATATATTATTCGAACATCTAAAATCTGATAATTTACTATACCAGCCCAAATATTGGGGACGATACTCCCGAATGAGATAACGGAATCATGAAGAATAACTAATGCAGTAAAAAGATAAATATGTAAGAATAATAAATGCATGCACAAATAACAAGATAAAATTAATTAAAATAAAAATTAAAGGTGAGTAATTAAACAAATATGTAAATATAAGTTCTATAAGTTAAATTGAAAAATATAAATAAAGAAAAAATTTAAAGTGCAAGGAAGATAAATGTGAGAATTAAATTATTCAGAAAAAGATCGGATCGAACAAAAAAAACTATGTAAATTAAATATAATAAATAAAAGTGAAAAAACAAAAAAAATATAAACAAATGAAAAAATTAAAATAAATATATATGATATATATGCATATAATAACATGTATCATATCATATAATATACATAATATAATATTATATACATATTTATTACATGATATATAATATAATGTTAAATACAATATAAATACTATATACTATACATATATAGTTATATACATAATATATAAGTATATATAATATATTATATATTAATACATAATATATATAGTTACTATAGGAGGTTTATTAAAAGCTTTTCGATCATAATAGCACCGTTGATAAAGTTACTTCAGAAAGGGGTTCTGTTTGTATGGAACGAGAGAAGACAACAGAGTTTTGAGCAGCTTAAGGCTTATCTTACCGAGGCTCCAGTCTTGACGCAATCGAAACCGGGGAAAGATTATGTGGTGCTTAGCGATGCTTTCTTGAATGGTTTAGGTTGTGTGCTTATGCAAGAGGGTAAGGTTGTTGCTTACGTCTCGAGGCAGTTGAAACCTCATGAAAGGAACTACTCCACCCATAATCTCGAGTTAGTTACGGTTATCTTCGCGTTGAAGATTTAGAGGCATTATCTCTATAGAGAGAAATGCTATATCTACACCGATTACAAGAGTTGGGCTAACCCGACTCACCTTGAAAATATAATTTTTCCTTTTTCATTTTTATGGTTCATCCCAACTTACAAATCACTGTAATCCACCAAACCGATCCCTGCTAATTGACACTGATGACCTAAAACATCTCACCTTGAACCTCTTCTTTCTGTAAAACAGAAGTAAAAAGTCTATTTGCTTTGAAAACGAAGACACCTTTATACCCAGATTTGAAAAGAAAAAATCTTCACTTACATCAAAGCCTTCATCTTATGATCGATTCACCCTGTTTGTTTCGAAAAAAAAAACCTAAAAAGCTTATCACCGGTGGATGAAACTCAAAAGGTAACAAAAATATTCGACAACCGCCAAGGTAAAAAAACACACACTTAATACTATTCTTCCTATGCATGCATTAGAAAGCTAAGGAGGAATTACCTCAAAATCCTTTTGTGTTGTATTTCTCTGTTTTTTTAAGGAGGATTGACTGCCATCACACATATTTGATGCGAATCGAGCTGATGGTTTTGGACTATGCTCAGTGCCGGATGCGGAACTTTAGGGGGGGTGCGAAGGTTTAAATCATGCTCCGTGATTGGGGAGCAAATCATTGCCTTTTAATTGTGTTTTTTCGTGTCTCTGTTATAAATTAATAAGCTTAGGGTTTAGAGTTTAGAATTTAAAGTTTAGAGTTGTGGTTAGGGTTTAGGGAATTAATTGTAGTGTGTATTTTTTAGGGTATAAGATTTAGGATTTAAGATATAAAAAAATAAGAATTAAGGTTTAAAGTTTATTTTTTAAAATTTTTAATAGGAGGTATAGAAAGAGCTATGATAAGGAGGCACATGATTTCTACTTTGGTGATTGGTCTCCGTCAGGCATCACGTTCGTGTGGAATTGGACTATGAATCCGTAAGGCCGTAAACGAATCGAGCGTTCAACGAATCATTCGTGATTTGTACAATATGGCCCATATCATCGTAGTGATACCTCATTAAATAAAAAAATTCTAAAGACAAATTAGCATATTAATACTACTTTAACTATATCGATACACTTTACTAATTATGACCAATTATGTACATTAATATCGATATGTTTGTACTCATACCGATATGTCTGATTCTGTAATAACATTCTTAGTTTAGTTTTTATGATTTTTATTAGTTAAACGATGTTCAAAGCCTATTAATTTTACATTAGCATGCCAAATTTTATAGCTATATGAATCCATTTACTATGATTTTACATTTTAAGGCTAAAATACATATTTTTCTAATTTTAATTAAAATTAAAAGGTCATTTAGGATTATTGTACATACACAACATGCCATGACATATATACATCAAAATGGTATAGAGTGACTAGTTTAACTAATATGTTATCATACTAATAGTTGATAAAGGTGATATACTTTATTTTAGTAGCATAGTGACTTACCAAAAACCTCCAATATTCTTAATCTTAAAACAAAACTTCCTTAACTTGAAATGCATAAAATAAAATATAGTAGATATACTTTATCTAGTGAGATAATAATAATAATAATAATAATAATAATAATAATAAATACATAATTCATATTATGGCAACATCAATGCAATATTACTCAAATAATGCAATATTCAATATAAGCATATCAATAATAATCCTTGGATATAATTGTTTTGTAATGTTGTTTTGTAATACAATTGTTTTGTATATGGTCATTGATATAATTATTTTGTAATGTTGTTTTGTGCCTTGTAAGCGCTTGTATAATGAGATCTGAACGCATATCATTAGGTTGAAACAACATGGTAACTTGTGGGATTAGAGGTTACTGATGTTAGCTAACTTGAGCTTCATCCATCTATCTTTGAAGAATGATTCTAAGTAAGGTGTATTTATCGATGTTAAGTGAATCAATTTCATCCAAAGTATATGTACTGATAAAAAGTGACTAATCTCATTCAAGGTGTATACTCCGATGCTAAGTGACCCAAACTCACTCGGAGTGCTTGTATCGATACTAATGACACGATCTTACTTCTATATTGTACAATATGGTATGTTGAACCTTGTGAGCCCTTGATTATTTGATTGATTGTTGATAATATTGATTGTATATGTTTAGGCAATCAGAGTAACACCACGTAATATTCATACTTGCTTATTATCTAATGACTTTGAGATATGTATGAAGCATGATAGAATAAAGGTGTACCGCTGAGATTTTGATCTCAGCGTTTGAAATTGTTATTTTCTTATGTAGGCCTTTAGGTTATTGTGTGGTTTTAAGGAACTCATCGGAGTATAACTTTACTGCATTGATATGTTGAAGAGTATAATTCTTAGATTTATAAGGATAATATATTCATAGGACCTTTGTATTTTATATTTGTATCTCTTTCGAAATTATTATTTATATAGAATATTTTGAAATTATTATGTTTGATTTGAAGCTCCTAAGCAACGCTCGAACAATGGTTCGATTTATGAAACTTTAAAGATTAGGTTAAATTTATTTAAGAAATTTTCTTATATCGGTTTAGGCTTGAGGCATAATATGACATTAGGTTTAAGATGTTATAAACTAAATCATGGGATGTAAGACCAGTTTAAAGCACATCTAAACCTTTGGGGACCAAAATGAGTATTAACCCGTTAAAAAATCATATTTATAAAAAACGAAGATAGCATTGAAAACCAAATCAAGAAATAACTTGATATCCCAAACTCTTTTTTATGAAAGATATATCATGAATCTGTTCATCACATTATTCATGGTTCATGTAATTAAGTCTTTTTATCTTTAAGTAATTACCTGATAACTACTCATTCACTAATTATATGTAAGAAAAACGTGATAATTCACTTTAAAAAAATATTAAATAAACAAATCTAATTGATTAGAATCACAAACGATAATGAAAATGATTTATAATATAATTTCTCCTTCTACATTGTTATGGTTCATCCCAACTTGCAAATCACTGTAATCCACCATATTGATCCCTGCTAATTGACACTGATGACCTAAAACATCTCACCTTGAACCTCTTCTTTCTGTAAAACAGAAGTAAAAAGTCTATTTGCTTTGAAAATGAAGACACCTTATACCCAGATTTGAAAAGAAAAAATCTTCACTTACATCGAAGCCTTCATCTTATGATCGATTCACCCTGTTTGTTTCGAAAAAACCCTAAAAAGCTTATCACCGGTGGATGAAACTCAAACGGTAACAAAAAGATTCGACAACCGCCGAGGTAAAAAAAACGCTTAATGCTATTCTTCTTATGCATGCATCAGAAAACTAAGGAGGAATTACCTCGAAATCCTTTTGTGTTGTATTTCTCTCTTTTTTAAGCAGGATTGACTGCCATCACACATATTTGATGCGAATCGAGCTGATGGTTTTGGACTATGCTCAGTGCTGGATGCGAAACTTTAGGGGGGCGTATTTGGGGTGCAAATCGTCTGCTTCTTAATCATATCTTCATTCGTGTTTTTGGTTTAAATCAATGGGCTTAGGGTTTAAGTTTTAAGGCTAGGGGTTGTAGTTAAGATTTAAGGAATTAAGGGTAGTGTGTATTTTTAGGATATATGGTTTAAGATTTAAGATATAAAAAATAGAAGATAATGTTTGAAATTTAATTTTTTAGAAACTTTTAATAGGAGACATAGAAAGAAAATGATAAGGAGGTAGAGGATTTCTACTCTGGTGATTGGGTCTTCGTCAGGCATCACGTTCGTGTGGAATTGGACTATGAATCCGTAAGACTGTAAAAAATCGAATGTTCAACGAATCATTCGTGAATTGTTCTATGAAAAATTCATTTATGTTCATTTAGTTATCATAAACGAATATAAACAAGATTTATGGAGATTTTACACTAATATTGTTCTAGAATTTTTTTTCATAAAATATGGTATCCTTAAAATTATTTTCAACAATATTGTAATTTACTGTACAAATCAGAAAACAGGAGGAAAACAATCTGTCTTTGAAGTGTTTTGTCTTATATTATTAAAATATTGAGTACTATTCAAAGGTGGGTTGCTTTCACCCGTCTTCAAACAATTCTTTATTTTAAATATATATATATATATAATGCATGGGGAGCGTTCAAAGATATATAGTGCATCGGGTGCGTTCAAAGATAGATTATTATATATATATATATATTTAAAATAAAGCATTGTTTGAAGACGGGGTGAAAGTAACTCGTCTTTAAACAATGTCCAATATTTTAATAATATAAGATAAAACATTGATCAATGACGGACTATTTTCCCTTATTTTTAATTTGCACAATAAATCGCAATATTATTAAAAATAATTTCAAGAATAATATATTTTTGTAAATAATTTTTTTTAAATAATATTAATATAAAAATGCTAAGATTTATTTTGTTTAATTAAGTGAACATGTACAACAATAATTAATCCAAAACAAACTGTTTATCATATTTATCAAAACAAACTCCATTTACATCTGACATGTTATTTTATTATAGCAATCACTCCATGCCTTAAATAATAATAGAAGAACCTCATTTCTGTAAATCTTTATTTTAAGGATATTATTTCGTTAAAAAAATAGAAAATATATCCTTTAAAAATTTTAGATTTTTATATAACTTAAAAATTTAATTATATATTAATGATATAATTTTACGCCTTAAAAGAATCACATCCATCCTTTAATATAACTATTCACATAATAGTCATCGAATTTAATTTGATTTTTACAAAAATATTATTAATTTGTATATTAAAAAATTAGTCACATGAATAGAATTTACTCAATAGTAATTAAGGTTTTATTTATTTATTACTATGTGTGTAAAAATGAAAAAAAAAATAAAAATAAAAGTGGGGAATATAAAATATAAAAAATGGCGGAAATGATATTAAAGGAGATGGCACTCGAAGATCGGAATGACTCTCCTAATAGAATATCGATAAAATTATAAAAGGAAGATAGAGTCATCACTGATCACTTTAATAGGTCGTACATTGTAAAATAACAAAGATTCAAAAGGATTCAGGAGTCAATTATACGTGAAGAAGGATTAATACCCTCACGATACTCAAATTAATATCATTTTAGTTAAGTGTCTTCATTATAAAAAAAAAATATAAATTTAATTTTTAATTTAAAATTTAATCCAAAAAATACATGATATATTATTGGAACGTCTAAAATCTCATAATTTACGCTACCAGCGCAAATATTGGGGACGATACCCGAATGAGATAACGAAATCATGAAGAATAACTAATGCAGTAAAAAGATAAATATGTAAAATAATAAATACAAATGAACAAATAACAAGATAAAATTAATTAAAATAAAAATTAAAGGTGAGTAATTAAACAAACATGTAAATATAAATTGTATAAGTTAAAGTGCATAATATAAATAAAGAAAAAATTTAAAGTGCAAGGAAGATAAATGTGAGAATTAAATTATTCAGAAAAGATTGGATCGAAAAAAAAAATAAACTACGTAAATTAATTATAATAAATAAAAGTGAAAAAACAAAAAAATATAAAAACAAATAACAAAATAAAAATAAATATATATGATATATATTCATATAATACCATGAATCATATCATATCATATAATATACATAATATAATATTATATACATATTTATTACATGATATATAATATAATATAATATAAAATATAAAATATTATATAATAATACATAATATATACATGGTATATTATGGACCAAAATGTACAAAATGCAAATAAAAATAAAAACGAGATAAAAAGGGATTGATTGGATAATTAACTCATAACCTTTAAACATAAATCTTGGCGGAATATCCGAGTCATCATATGAATTGAAGTGCCTTAAATGACATCGTTTTACTGATAATCAATTGAATAGTTAAAGATTTTTTTATTAAAACAAGCTTAGTTATGATATAAAAACCTTCGAATTTTATAACCGACTTTAATCATAAATAAATATAAAAAAGTTTTATTACATCAATAAATAATAATAACACATTAACAAATAAATATATTTTGATTTTTTTACATTATTTTTTGTTTTTACAATTTAATCCCTTTTTAAGGGTGAAAAATAAAATAATATTTGTTTAAATTTTTAGTTGATGTTTGCGTTTGGATTGGAAAACATATCCTCATCAACTGGACCCGAACTTGAATGATGGAAATCCCGACCTGAACCCATCACTCCCATGAAACTAGCCAAGGTGGCAAAAGCCAAAACCGATTGAAAAAAATCCAAGCGATTCATACTCTCCCCACCTTCCAATCTCCCCCGACCACGGTAGCTGCCTCCGAGTTCATTTGTCTCGTCGGTCGGCATCAAAAACCGACAAACCGGGCATGATCCATGGATCTGCAGCCATTTCTCGATGCAACCCGAATGAAACACGTGCTTGCATGGCATCTCCCTAGCTTCTTCATCAACCTCAAACTCTTCCAAACAAATGCTACAATCGTTGCCACTCTCTTTCACTTTAATCCTTGGCATTGCTTCGATCGATTCTTTTGAAGCCGGTGCCGGCCCGAGCTTAATGTTTTCGTTGGTAGCTCCACCGCCGTTAAGGTTGAACATGACGAAAACAACCCTAGGAGTCTGTTGGATTCCGGTGGGAGCATCCGCCATGTCAACGTCGGAAAAGAGAAACTTTTATGGGGAAAGAAGAAATCTTTTGGCTTGAATATAATTTGAAGGGAAAATAACATCTTTATAAGAAAATTAAATAGATAATTTGAGAAGAAATTAACTTCCATGAAACAGATTCTATTTTATTAGTGTATTTTAATCCTTGTTGGGAAACAAACATTCTATATTTGTCTTGGTCATATCTATTTGTTTAAATTCATTATTTTAAGGGTGAGTTTAGAAACTAATCTACTAATTAAAGGATTATAAGGAATTTATTGATTGGTTTGAATAAAAATGAAGTGTTGATATTTTTAAGAGGTTCAAGTTTAAGAAGTTTATATATCATTACGGATGGAGTTAAGATTAAATTACGATAAGATAAATCGTCAATAATGGAGAGTCTGTTCGATAAAGTAATTGAGTTGCAGAGTGTTAGGAAAGTTTGGGGAAGAAGACAATAAGGTTAAAGATAGGGATGGGCACGGAACCCGAACCCGATGGGTTTCAACCTGACTCGGTCTGATCGGGTCAGATTTTTTGGTGAAAAATTCAGGGTCGGGTCGGGGGTTTTTAAGGGTGGTCTCGGGTTGGGTCGGGTTCGGGTTTAGGGTGAAAAAATCCGACCCGAGTCGACCCGGGACTAATAGTGTAATTTTCCCATATATATTTTAGGGATATTTGCAATAATGATCCTTCTTTATATATATTTTATACAATTATATCACTAAAATTAATTTTTTTACAATTAGGTCACTAAAATTAAATATTTTTACAATTAGATCCCTAAATTTTATTTTTTATAGTTTAGTCCCTAAAATTTTAATTTTTTTAATGATTCGGGTCGGATCGGATTTTAAAGCTTAAAAATCGGGTCGGGTCGGATTTTTTCACCCTAAACCCGAGTCGGGTCAGGTAGCGGGTGGAGGGTATGATTTTTCGGATTTTTTCACCCTAAAACTTCCCTGCACCACCAAACCTTTGAAAAAACATTTAAAACCATGCAAAATTGGCATATCTCATAATCCACTCACCGATTTTCCAAAACTTGCTTGACAAGTCACCCAAAAAACATGATTTGGCTTTTTGATTTCCCTCAAACTTGTTACTCTACCTCTTGACCTAATTCAAGCATCATAACCAAAGGTTTTAGTGCATTATAACACACCTAAACATCAATCAAGTCGAACCAATACATGGCATCCCCTAAAAACACCATAAAACCTAACCGAAATCACCGAAAACCTCTCCAAATACCCCCTAAACCTTATGTTCGAGATTAGATACTTAAAATTCATCTTAATTACATCTAAAAAATTCAAGATTCATGTATTTAGGCATCAAAAACAGCCATAGAAAAACCTTTAACAAAAATCAAGAAAATAATAAATTTTTTATCAAAAAAACCGATTTTATTGATTCAAGACTTTAAATATTGTTACAATCAGCCAAGAACTTAGGAATTTCATTAAAGAACTTTAGGTTTCATAGGTTTGAATGATTATCACCTCCAAAATTGATCCAACCTCCTTCCAAGGTTTAAAAACAAGAAACCCGTAGAAAAACGAAGAGATTTTGAAGAAGAAAATTATAAATAATTAACATAACGAAATTTATTTGAAAATAATTTATATTTACCTTGAAAAGATGATGAAGAATATGTCTTGGGAAGGAAGAAACCGAAATCTTAGAGAAGGGTTTAAAGCTTGATGCAAAAATAGAGTTTTTCAAGTAAAACCGAAGAAAAAAGAAGAGATTTTGAAGAAGAAAAATATAGGAAAATAAACCAATAAAATTTTATTAAAAAATGGATATTTAACTTAAAAAGATGATGAAGAGGCTGTCTTTGAGAAGTAGAAACCGAAATAAAGAAAAGGGTATTTTTTTTAAAAAGTGAATTTTTGGGTTTTAGATCAGAATTGAAGAATTTTGATTACTTAGTTTAAAAAAAGTGGTTAATGTTTGTTTATATAGGCTCTTGGAAGGTTTAGATCAACTAGGATTAGGATTGGATCAAATTTCTTTAAAGATTCAAAGTTTTGGCTTAATTTATAAAATTGTCCTCAAGTTTTCAATTTTTTTACAAAATAGTCACTAATTTCAAAATCTTAGGGATTCGATGGTCAATTTTAAAAATTGAGTTTACCTAAGTCAAATATAAGTCAATTAAGAATTTTAGAATATTTTTACACATTTTAATTTTATCAAAAACTAATTTTTGAGAATTTAATCCCGAACTAGGCTAAACTGACAAAATCGGTCCACTAGACCTCTAAACCGGCCTCTAAACTTCTAGGCTCAATTTTAAGGCGTTATTATCGCGGCCGTCGCCGGTAATCAAGTGGGTGTTAGAACCCTAGCTGTTGGTTGAAGAAGAAAAAGGTTAGGGGTTGGTTGGTGTCTTTGATTAATCTAGGTTGTTGGTTTTGGGGCTTAAAGTGTATGTTGTTTTGAGTAGGCTGATAAGGGTTGGTTGTGTTTGTGGATTAGGAAGTTATGGGTTAGACCAAAACGAGAAAGGGGTTTAGGAAATCGGTTAGCGACTTGAATCTGTGACCAAATCCGACCCGAATTTATAATCTGACCTAATCAATATCCAATAGTGACATCATCGATGATGTTAGTAGTGACGTTAACCGTTAACCTTGATCGTTGAGCTTTTTCAAGAGATCCTACCCTAACCTTTTCGACGTCTTGAGTCTGTTTTTACAATCCATTTAGCCAAAATAAAACTCAAAACCCCATTTTGACCATAATTTTCTTATCTATGAGTTAGTGAATTTGGGGACTTGTTTTTAATGAGAGTTTGTTGGTCTTCTCGGACGACGTCGATTCTGAAAAAGAAGTTTTATCTCCACCACCTCTGCTTTCTGTTTAACCGGATCTTGCAATTTCGATACATGATTCTCGTATGTGTTCTTTTAGCTTATTTAGGTGACAGTTTATATTTGATGAATTTTGACAATTAGAACTCTATTTGTAGGTTCTAACTCAACTAGACCAGGATCTAGTTCAAATCGTGTGAAGCTTCCTTATCAATGTTAGTTTTTATGCGACTAGAGGTGTGTTCTCTTCTTGTGCTAAATTTCTATGTTGTGTGATCACTCGTTGCGTGCTATTTCTATGTCACTGTGTATTGAGACATGTTATGCTATGCATACTGTGTTTTAATGTGTGTTTGTACATTGTGTCTGTGATGATCGAATTATTGAAACTATGTGTCCTATATACCATACAAACAATTGTCATGAGACTTATGTGATTGTGGCATTTGATTGCATAATTATGTGCATGGGTTGAGATTATACAAAGAAAAACGTGGCTTTACCATACTGTGTTTGGAGAAATAAGGTGAGGAGTTCTAGGAAACTACCTCAACTATGACATTCTCTGTGACATTGCATTCATTACTCTCTGTGTTTATTTACTGCGGAAATTCATGATATATTTGTGATTGTGAGCTGTGGAATATAGTGTTATTTGTTTGCACTTTAGAGACACATTGTGCTTTATAACTCATTCTTTTTTAATTTTATTTTTTTTTCAAATACTTGGTCTTAGGAGTTTGATACTCGAAGACTTCTACCAGGTAACTCTTTATTTTTATTTTCAGTACAATTATTTACACACTTTTATTACAATTATTTTGGGATTGTTAGGGATTTGAGATGATTTAAGTTTCATGCATGAAACTTTTATTTGAGAGATTATATTTTTGAGTTTTCTAAAATTTTCCCTTATTTATAATAAAAATAATAAAAATATTTATTTTTATTTATATATTTAATTTTTGGTTTAATTCAATCACTTTATGAGTTTACGTGACGTTAAGGTTACAAAACAACGTTTTAAACCTACCTTTTACTACAAGTTAAATTTAAAGGGTTACACTTAAATAATTTTGAGTCCGCTAAAAGTTATTTGAATCTCTCTAAAAGAAAAGATTAATAAGTAATGCAAATTTGAGTAAAAAAAAATAATAGAAACATGATACTAATACAACAATTTATGTAAATTTGAGTAAAACATATTACACAACACACGAAAAAAAAATACGAATATGATACTAATACAACAAATTTTCGGCTTTAGTTTCCGCCAACATCGTAACCAAGTCCCAAAAATATTTGTCAAAATCTTGAAGGCCTCACCATTGGTATTTGGCAGCTACAAGGACTTCCTCGTACTTCTCAGCTGCACTGTCCCAGCTGAGATCTTGCTTCATTCCCCGTATCTGCAACCCTTCCCAGCTCGTTTTATACTCACGGTAAGTCAACAAACAATTGCCTAGAGCATTTATCAACTTGTTTGTATCAGCACTGTCAAATGTCCAGCCGAGCCCGGACTCTTCAAACGGATTGAATTGCTGCACTGTGTCCCTCAATCCACCGACCGCGTGGACAACTGGGATCGTTCCATAGTTCATAGCATACAGTTGGTTCAGTCCACAGGGTTCGAATCTTGATGGCATGAGTAAAATGTCAGCCCCGGCCGTTATTCGGTGTGCTGTCTTCACCGAGAATCCTACCCATCCTCGTATCCTGTCACCATGTTGGTTTTCAAACTGTCTAAGCATCTGTTCTAGGTCGGGTCTGCCGGTGCCTAACATGACTAACTGTACATCCTGGTCCATCATCCAAGGAATTGCCTCAGCGATTAGATCAACACCTTTCTGTTGATCCAGTCTCCCGATAAAGCCAAGTAGTGGGACATCTTCGCGAACCGGCAGCCCAAGCTCCTTCTGTAAGGCGGCCTTGCATTGAGGTTTGCCGGTTTTTAATGTTTCCAAGGAGTAGTTAGTATAACCATCTGACCTGAGGTGAATATCGGTTTGCGGATTCCAGTCTGCTGTATCAATTCCATTGACTATTCCCCTCAATTTCCAGTCGTTTTCGTTTATGATCCCATGCAAACCCCAACCACCTTCAGAAGTTTTAACCTCCCAAGCATATCCATGACTAACAGTGACCACCCGATCAGCTGTCTTTAGTCCGGCCGCAAAGATATTGAAGTGATCACCTCCTAACGGGTCATATAACTTGAAAAGGTACTTCTAGTGTTCCGGTAGACCAACATACTTGAAATCGTCCACAGGTCCCCGACCCTGGATTCAATTCAACACTTAGAATACAGCTATGAAGAAATACAAATAATCATATTCGTGTCAGACATCCAAACCCGAGTCTGAATAAGTAGTTCCGATCTTCCACTTTGGGATATTATTCATGTAATCAGTTGTAAATTCAATGAAATATAAAGCACGAAAAAAAAAACTGATCTGACTCCTTTTTCACTAACAGAGATTGCATTAGTGGATTATCACGACAAACCTGGTGAGCAATGTTATGGATAACAAGAATGGATCTTGTGAAGGACATCAAACCATTGTCCCGATAATATGCCTTTAAGTACACCGGTAACAACGCAGTATGCCAATCATTAGCGATGAAAACCAGATTTCCATCTCCGTAGCAGACACCCCCACACGGAACATGCCACGGAACCTGAAAACAAAAGGTTCATTTAACCAATATTTGATAGGAAAAAAAAAAAAAAAAAAAAACAAGGCTACACCGGTAAAGAAAGAAGTGAGCCGTAGAGTTGATCCTAAACAAATAATACAGATGTTAAGAAGACCTATATATTTTGGCAATTGTATCTAGCAACTGTTTTGGAAACATGTCAATATTGAAGTCAATCGACAAACTCCACAATACCTTCACCGTGGTTTATCTTAGTGAGAAGAATTTAGAGGCTATTAGAACACATGGCGATTATGGAGGTCAACCCAACATTGAATATCTGATGCTGTAACGCTAAATTTCTACATATTTCTAGGCAATTTAGAAACTATACCTCAACCGCTGCTTTGCAAAGTAATACCATGCGCTTCAAAATATCCTGCATCAAAAGACTAAAGTTGTTTAAAATTCAAAGTATAGTTTGCGAAACATATTACTTGAAACTAATGTGTAGTAAGTAATACATGCCTACAGAATTGCAGCCTATGGTACTCCGACTAATCAGTTTTTTCCTAGAAAACCCATGTCCGATGCACATGCGGACAATAATATGGGTACACAACCCACCATATACATGGAAATAAATTGAAAATTTTGAACATAGCCATGACAGAAACATACCGACATCCAACACATCCCAAACACACTAATTTAAGATGTAAAAGAGGCATAAGTTTTGGGGGAAAACTATAATATGTTGCAATCAACCTTGGATTAAAATATTAAAAATAAGCCTTCGATGGCCGATTTCTTTTAATCTTGTAGTAATAGCTTTGGGATGTTACGAAAATCACACATCTATTTTGAGATAAAACTATTAACTAATCATAAGAAAACCATATGAAAGGATTATTCTACCACACGGTTTCCTCCGTATATGTTATTCTGTATATGGCGAAACCAGGGACTGTCCAAGAACACAAAATCCACACCATCAATATAGGCATGGAAGTAGGATACTTCCATATCCTGCAAATAACATAAAATCGAGATTGTGCTGTCAAATTAGACGATTATGTTTTAACAATCAAAATCTATGTAACTCACAACACTATGAAATAGTGCTCTGTCATACCTGACCATCTACCTTATACCACTTTCGAACTCCAATATCTTGAGAATCAGCATAATCAGAATAGCGAGGTACCACAACCTAGTAAAAAAGGAAGATAATTGATCATAACTGACATAAAGACAATGTAAAGAGTTAAACCTAAGTTTAAAATTGATTTGCATCATTTAATGAGTCTGCTTGGAAGTAAAGAGATTATACCTTATATCTTGAATGCTAAGACATTGAATTTAACAAAAAAATCAGAGACGAAATATTACCATAACCCTGTGTCCACGTCGAGCCAAAGCCTTTGGCAAAGAACCAGCAACATCTCCAAGCCCACCTATAATATGAATATGTTACTCTCCAATTACATATAAAAGGGCAAGTTAATGTGCCATCTGCATATCAATAAAGAAAAAGAGACTGCCAGCTCAGATTGACTACCAAAGATATATTACCTGTTTTAGACCACGGGGCACATTCAGCAGCTACTAATATAACATTCATGATGTTTGCACCGGCTAGTGGTTGGTGGTTCTCACCTTCAACGGCAGAATCTTCTACCTCAGCAGCCTCTTTCAAGACTGCTTCAGTCAAGTTTTTGTTTTCTTCGTCTATAACTTGCACTTCATCAGATGAACTTGAGAGATAAGAAGGAAGCACATCAGACTTAAATGCTTTAGAATCATCTGTTTTCGACTGTTTGATAGAACCTATAGTAGAGGAAGCCTTTTCGTGAGGTAAATATTGTTCGGGTTCCTCTGCAACTTCATTCAAAGGTAGGATCCCCGATACATTCTTTGTAGCTGAATTAACAAGAGTAGTTGAAGAAGTGCTACCATTTTTGTCTTCATCCACTCCATCGGAGCTGCTAGAAGCAAGGTCTGGATTGGGAAGAGAGTTATCCCTCTGTTTAAGAAAATCTTCATCTTCATCTAGGTCAGCAGCACTACCTTTTATTGATGAAACCGTTTCCCTTCGTTCTACAATCTGACATGGATACAGAAAATGAATAACACCACTAAAATTTTGATTCTCACCGGAAAAAAAAAAACAGCAAGCGATATAGCTCTTAAATGACAAGGTTGGAACATACATCATCATAAACATCACAAATTTCCATATTCAGAACTGAAGTTTATCGTAATTCCATGTGCTAAAAGATTTCCATCAACAAAATTTCAACCACAATATTAGCAATACGAAACTAAGAGTTCAAAATGCCGACCAAACCAAGAAATAGACCGATATAAGAATACAGCAGAATTTTCATTCCCATCATTGAACAGAAATGTAACCCATATGTACCAAGTATCGTAAAATTCCGAATGCTTGTTAGAACACAACTATCCAAGTAATCCTACACTTGAATAGTAATCCAAAGGAGTTCAATAGCAGACAAACATATATGTATTCCCTATTTCCCCTTGGTTATGATCCCGCCAACCAAACACCAATGCTACTTTGAAACCCAAAAGCATGTAGAATAAAAAAATTAGATATGAAATGGCAGATTACAATTGGAATCCTATCTCCATGAAAGCTACTGAGTATCTGTTTCTTATGTATTGGTTTAATGGAGTTTCATTGCAAGTCAGGTGTAGATTATAGAATTTAAAAGTTGCCAATTACATTTAAGATTTATAGCCATAATTACAATTACAAAGTCCCACAATCAATAAAGTAACAAAGAATGAATCACAACCCAGAAAAGAAAGGCACATTTTTAATCCAAAAGAAACAGAACTTCACCATAAAAAAACTAAGATTTTCCATGAAAAGCAAAAGCAATAAATAAAAAGTAAAAACGAAAGAAAGGTACCTGAAGTAAGTCCTTTTGCATGGCAAGAACATTCTTGTTCTTCTCAATTGTTTCCTGAAGTGCATTCTCTGAGCTATCAACACTAAACCCATCCGTAGAATCAGCCACTCTAACAGGCTGAAATCTGCAGGTTTTTTCTTTGCTACAAAACAAAGAAACCCCACATTTTGAACCATTCAAAACAGCCAAAGTTTCAATCTTTCTCGGCCTTGAAGTTGAGAAAACAAAAGGTTTACTTTCTCCATTTCTTTCAATCATAAAAGGTGAAGAACTACTACCAATGGAAGCCATTTCCGAGGGACAGAAACTATTGAGTCAAAAACACCAAGAAAATCTCTTGTTTTTCTCTTCTTATTTTTATTGAATTCTGTAGCAATTACAACATAATTTAGGGAGATGGGTGAATGGGTGGAGAGTTGTTCTTAAAGTGGATCCCAAAAGGTGGGAAATCATGGAGGAAAGAATCAATGGCATTTGTCTGATTTTTCCAATTTTTTTGAGGTTGAAATTTGCTGAGAATTTGGGGAATGAAATGGGAGGGTTTGCTTTGTTAGAGGTCTGATTTTGTGTCATGCTTGGAAATTCAGATGAGAGGTTGATGAAAAGCTCTGTTATAGCTATAATATTTTTTTTATAATTTAACTAGCTAATCAATTAATTCAGAATAGATATAATAAATATTTTTATTAAATTAAATATTTTAAAAGTTTTATTATTGGATGATTTTTTATATAAATGTCACTTAATTTTTATTCAATATTTTGTTTGTTAAAAAATAATAAAATATTATATATATATATATGAAGTGTCTCGTTTTTATTGAAAATTAATTAGAAAATATTTCTTTAAAGTTTTATCTTTCTAGAAAATTTATAGTTATTATCCGTCATTTTGATAAACCAAATACCATTAAAAACAAAATTAAAGATTTCAAATTTAGATCTTAAAGTTAATTATGAATGGAGAAAGTTAGTATCTCACATTGTAGAACTAATGTTTTGATATAATAATTGAAGAATGGTTTTGGATTAATTTGAAAATACTTCAAAAATATTTCTTATATCCAAACCACTTGAAAATATATTTAAGATGTTTTTGAGAGATTTTAAATATGTTTTAAATGATTTAAAGAAATCAAAGAAGGGTTTTTAACTCAAGTGTTTCGATATACCTTCAAGGTGTTTCGATACTTGTTCTTCAATGACATGTTTTCAAAGGCAAAATCACAGTGGTATCGATACTGGTATCGATACCTTTTCACCACTGTGATGTTTGGTTTCGATACCGGTTTCTAAACACCCCCAACGGTCATAAACGATTTTATGAAAATCCCCAACGGCTAGGAGCGGTATCGATACTGGTATCGATACCAGTTCATAAATGCAGGTCAACGGCTATTTCTAAAAGAGGGTGTTTCGATACCAGTGTAAGGGGTATCGATACATCATGCACCAGAAGAAGAAATATGCCTTGAAATCAGCTCCAAACGGCTCCAAAACATCTCTAACGGCTATAAACGGCTAGATCATGATTTGGGATGATAAAAACAAGCCTCAAGCATCAAGAGAAGAAAAATGCTTCATTGTAAACAACATTATGATTCAAGAATTGTCTTAGAGCTTAATTCTCACATTTTTGGGTAGACAAACACTTGTGAGCTCAATTGTCAATATATGCTCAAGTGTAATTAGGAATTGGGTGAATGTTTAGATTGCAAACATTAGCCTTGCTAGAAGGATTAAACAAGTTTACTAAGTTTTCTTTGTTTGAGTGAATTCCCAAAGTTCGGGTTGTGAACTTTGGATGCTTGGTTCGGTTTTGGATCAAGGTTTGTAAGGTTATCCCTTTAGCCTCAAAAGGTTGAATTCTTAGTGAATTTGGGAAATCTTTAGTGGGAAGCTAAGGTAGTGGATGTAGGTGATTGTTCGAAGGCCGAACCACTCTAAAATCATTGTGTTATTTTTGCTTCCACAACAAACACTCAAATTGTCACTTCTCCACCACTTGGCAAGAGTTTAATCGGTTATTAATCGAGCCACATCAAGCCCAACAATTGGTATCAGAGCCTCGTCTCCATCGATTCAGACTAACATCCAAGAGCAGAGATTATGTTAAATCAATATGAGGAGAGATTATTCTACGTAGGGGTGAGCGTTCGAGCGAGTCAAGTCGAGTAAAAAATTTCGAGTTATTCGAGTTGAGTCATCATATTTTAGAATTTGATATTTTTAAAAATTTTTCGATTCGAGTTGATTTTAGCAAGTTCGGTTCGAGTTCGAGTCGATTCGATTTTTTGTACAAATTTTAATTATACTATTTATAATACTATAATATAGTTTGATTGTAATTTAAACGATTTTTTCTTTATACTTACATATTTCTTTATATTATTTTTTACATGCGTAAAAAATATTTTAATTTATTATTATTATCATCAATCAAATATCTTAGGTATGAATATGTCATCTTATTAAATTATAGACTTTATTAATAACTTCCTTCTTATCTAGGTAAGACTAATATTAGACAAAAAATAATGATAAATTAAATAAAAAAATTAAAAACAAATAGCATAATATAAAAAATATAAATAAAAATTCTATTAAATAAAATAAAAAATAAATCTAGAACGTGACCGTATTATAAAAAAATAAATTAAAAGGGAAGAAGAAAAAGAAGATGATGATGATGATGAATGACTGAAAATAAAACTACATTGGTTAAATGTGTAATTAGCCTCTATAATTACTAAAAATTTCGAGTTATTAGAGTTATTCGATTTCTATTTTACAACTTGAACTTAATTTAAAAATTTTTCGAGTCGATTCGAGTTTATAAAATTTTGAATCAAGTTAAAACGAGTTGAGTTTTTTCACTTTGATTCGAGTTGAGAAATTTGATTTTTTCGAGTCAAGTCGAGTTTTGCTCACCCCTAATTCTATGGACCGGTTCCATTAGGTTATCCATGGTCCTTAACCATTAAAAAGTAGCCAAATAATTTTTATTTTTCATGTCACTTTTCTTTACTAATTAATCTTTATTTAACCACCCATTACTTATTTATATGGCAATAAAAAAGTGAAGATTCACTCTTAAAAAATGACATAGAAAATATAAAATTAGTTGACTATTTTTTAGTGGTTAAAGATCATGAATGACGTGGTGGAACCGATCTATAAAATAATTTCTCGAGATTAATGAATCTGGTTAGTTGGGATCACGATTAACGTGGTAAAAAGAATCCATATTGTATAATTTCTCAATTCACCGTGGATGAAACTCGAACAAAGATACTATTTCCCGATAATCTAAATAAAATCTGATTTATTTATCCAATGATCTAATCTGAAAATATAATTTTTTTTAATTCTGATAAAAAAATAATCATAACGAAAATAGATCATTTAAGTTATAATTTTAAATTATCTAAGAAACCAGAAAATATTTGGGCCTTTGGCCCTTTTGCAGGCCCACCATAGTCTGCCTGCAATGCATCTCTCCCTCTGGCCTCTCCCAATTCCCATGCATCTCGCCTTCTGCCTCTCCCAATTTAAAAGGTGAATTTTGTATCCAATTTTTTTACAGATATAAAATTTATTTATTTTTCTCAAATTAGTTCATGTTCGAATAGAATAATCGAATATTCAATCTAAAAATTCTGATATTCGGAAAACAATATATATAATATATTTTTCTTTTTAAATTGAAAATAAAATACTATTTTATAGATATAAAAAATTAGATATCTGATTTTTTAAATCACATAGCATATATATCCGTAAATACACATCCTTAAATATTTTTTAATTAAACTTTTTATCGTGTGTAGGAAGTCTTACACCTTTATGGTGCAAGTGCACACCCGTCAAGTAATAGTATAAAAAAATATTGATCTCAAGAGGATTAGCATTACTTATGCGATTTATTATCTGTAAAACTAAAATTGACTTTGATATAACAATTATGTTAAAGGACTATTATATAATAAATTTTTAAGTCCCTTAGTCAAACTTTTGTTTTCAAGTCAAACCAAGAACTTTAAAGATATTTTTCTAAGTGTTTTTACACGAGAATATCGATAGCCCTAGAACAGGTATCGATACCGCCTCTTTTTTTTAGAAAATGTTCTTGAGTCAAGAACAAGTATCGATACCTTTTTCCACCAAAACGTTACTGCCAACATCTGTTTCGGAACAGGTATCGAACCAAGGCTTAATTTAAAAATATTTTAAAATTATAAAGGGTTGTTTCGATACTAGTATCGATACCCTCAGAAATCCCAACGACTATTTTAGCTTTAAATGAGTCGACCGTTGGAGGTAGTTGAAGCTTGAAATGGTAGTTAACATGTTTCGAAACAGGTATCGATACCAATATTCACAGATTGATATTGGTATCGAACCATGGTTCGATACACCCCTATTAAATGCACAACGTCTCTTTCTCTTTGTGGCCTGTTTCGAAACAGATACCCCGAGCATCGATACCAGTGTCTACAGAAGTGCATTTATGATGGGAAGATGAGGCCCTAACGTCTTTATTTCAATCCCTAACAACCACAACGGTTAGAAATCAATGAGAAGGTATAAATTAAAGGCTCTAAAGCAGCATTAACAACTATTGAACCTCAAGCAACATCCTAGCAACCAAATCCAACTCCCAAGCACTTCTATTGAAAATCTTAACTCCCAACTCTTGTATTTCATTTTGATTCTTTGTAATTGAGTTTGGATAGAGTTTGTTTGTAATTGGGGCAATATCTATCTTGTGAGAGATTTCAATTAACCTTTCTTTTCATCTTTTTATCTTGTGAGGTTGAATCAATTCTTGGGTCGAAGAATTGATTCGAATTGTAACGGTTATCCCTTAAATCGAGAAAAAGGTTGAATTCTTAGTGAATTGGTTTCAAAATCCTTAGTGAGAGCTAAGGTAGTGGATGTAGAGCTTGTTCCGAAGCTTGAACCACTATAATTCGTTTGTCTCAATTTTTCCATCTTTTTACCGAAAATCTTCCATCAAAATTTTAATTGCCAATTCACCCCTCTCTTGGCCAATTCCATAGATCGATCAACTCAACATTTTTCCTACACAAGAAAAAGTAAAAACACAAGTAATTTGGTTTGAATTATAACTAAAATAAGAAAAATAACTAAAACAATAAAAATAAATGGTCAACAAATCAAGGATGGAGAAGTGGGCCAAGTTAGATTGTTTCGTAGTGTGGATTCAAAATATAATTGTCTTGTTCTTATAATGCAACAAGGTTAAGTGTCGTCGCTGAAGGGTCGCCTTATTTGCCTCGACGAGTTATGCCTCGTCGACAAATCAACAACTCATAGTTTGACAAAGCATCCTTTATTGCCTCCTCCTTATCCCTAATTCAGAGTACTATTGAGAGTCACGTCTTGCTAATTCCTCCCGACGTGAATCAAGGGTGAACAACAACCGATGATATGTTTCCTTTTAGTCGCTGAAATCTTGGTTGGCTTATCTCTAAGCTGGATTAATCGATGCCCAAGACCAAAGATCGTATTCACTCATTTCGTGAGCCTAGTTATCCCTAGTTTAGATAAATAGGTTTTTTTCGCAAACTTATCGTTTGAGCTCGTATGCAAGAAAGAGTACGAACCAAGAGAAAATAAACTATGAATTCAAACTTGTATTAATAAGAACTAAACAAATTACAAACTTTCTTCCACAACTACTCCACGAACTAACCTAAGCCTCAATGGGTGATGGAGGAAGTTTAGGGTTTTTTATGAATACTTGATTTAGAGATGATTTGCTATCTACATAGGCTATGATATTTATAAGGTTAGCCTAGGACAAACTTTTTCAAAATATGAATTCGACTTGGAATAAAATACAACTTAAGTACATAAATAAAAGATCTTTATTTTATGTCCTAGTTTATTTCTATTAGGATTCTTTTCTCATTTAGCTTTGATCTTGACTTTCTATGTGTTTTTCAACTCCGATTTTTATGTCGTTGTCTTAAAAAATCCCCTTTGTTTTTCTCTTCAGTTTGCCTACCATATCAACATTTTTTTAGGTGCAGTCGCGGCAGGTTTGCTGTCACAACGGGTGCACTACTTTGTCTTGACTTGGAACTGCGTAGTACAGTTCCCTTGACTTGGTTCGATCTTCAACTTAGAATGTCTCTGCAATGTCTGGTGACAAATCTCAATTGCAGTTGCCATATTTGCTGCCTTTATAATTTGTTGCCGAGAGAACCTTTTGTTGTGGCATTTTGCTACCGAGGCAATTTTGCCACCATGGTAAATTATTTGTTAAGACATAAAAACAACAACAATACCTTTTTTCACAAAATATTGCATAAATTTTATATTTAAGTGCATTAATATTGAATGTAGAAAATATGTAAAAATGATCCATAATGCCACTCAATTGACTCGAAAACTAACAATAATTATAGTAAAAGGGAATTATAAATTAGGAATTTTTAACACTTATCATTTTTAATTAAATTTAAGGATAACCTACACTAACAATCACTAAATTATTTTATTTTGATTATCGAACTATTATTATTTTTGTAAAACTATCACTAACATTATTTTCCCCTTGTTTTGGTAACCAACTATTAAATTTAACCATTAACTTAACTAAAATGATAAAATGATAACTAGACGGAGTGGGTGTAGATATTTCCTCTCCTATACTCATACCTAACGAAATTTTTTATATTCACCACCTACGTATCCTTCGTGGTTGGTATAATTTTAAAATCCTTGCCCGTCTGCACGAGTACATTTTTAAATTCATCCTCACACCCACCACTGAAACCCACTTGTACCTGCTTACAAACAACCACTTATATCGAATTATGTAAAAATAAATAAAAACTTTTGTAAAAAAGAGTAAAACTTTACCTATTTTATTGACTGATCAAATGTATATATAATATATTTACACCGATATAAACTTAACTAACTAACAATACATAACTTAACTAAAATATATTTTTATCGATATAAATTTTACTTAACTACAACTAATTAATTATATATATCTAACTTAGCTAAATCATATTTATACTTTTATAAATTCTACTTATCCAAACATATTACAAATTTACAACTTGATTAATTCAAGTTCGATCATAAATCACCATTTTTTCAAACTAAATTAATTGAGTTCAAAGTCTATAAGCTTAAGAATTAAAGTACTTTGTAAAACAAACTAATATCTTTATACATTAAACACCATAATAAAAGGCATAATCAAAGTCTATATATACAAATAGTTCAAAATTCATATGACGGGCAGATGTGGATCGAGTGGATACGGTGCGAGTAAGGTCTTAAATCCATCACTTACCCACTTTCTGCGATGGGTATGTCTTTTTACATCCACACCTGTCCCTTACCCACCAAATTCATACTCATTCTTATTTCAATTGAGACAGGTATGATACGAAATCTACAAAATTATACTCGTCTATCGTCCTATTATTTATCCATTTAAACCATAAATTTATAAACCATTATAGCGCTTGTAATAAGTTTTCATTCTGCAATGTTTTCGAAAAGTAATTTTGGGGTCAAATTATCTTGGGAACAAAAATAATATAGAACATTCAATTTTTCAGATAAAAATGTTTGACTTGATTTGAAAAGTATTTTTTAAAAAGCTAAAATTTTAAGTTTTTAATTTTTTTAAAAACATTTTTAAATAAAACTACTCATTTATAATTATTTATATCATCAATCTTTTTATATTTTTAAAAAATGTTTAAAATAGATATTTTATCTATTTAAAATCAATTTTTAATAATAACATCAATTAATTATATTTAAACTAAACAATCTAAACATATTTTTTAAAATTATTTTTTATTACACTTTTCAAAAATAATATCAAACTGACATAAAAAGAAAACAATATAATTCATCTTGAATTTCTCAAAATCACAAAACTTTAATCTCATTTTCTTAATGTAAAAAATAGACTAAAGTTTTAAAAGAGAATTATAGTTCATAAAAAATAACATAAAGTCAAAAAATATTTTTAACATTTAATTAAATAGTTTTTTTTTTTTTAAATTTTGTTAGAGTAATTTAGTCATCGATATTTTATTTTAGGATCAAAATAACCTTTTTACACATAAAAATTGTTAAAATTTAATGATAAACAATTTAAAACGACTTAATAAAATGATAAGTCAACATAAAAATATTTTATATTTTATATAATTATATAAAATTATTTTTGATTGATATAACATTTTTCAAGTCAATAAATTTGTTTATTTGATATTATCGTATCAGAATGCACTATCATATAACTTTGAGTGCAAATTGTATGCCCTTAATCGTACCTCTATTGGTGTTCTCACTCTAAATTAGTGAGTTTAGGATTCAAGATTAGGGATTATGGTTAGAGTTTAAAAAATTAAGAGTAGGGTGTATTTTTTTAGAGTATAAGATTTAAGGTATATAAAATTAGACTTAGGGTTTGGAATTTAATTTTTTAAGATTTTTTAACGGGAACATGGAAGTAGGTAGATAAAACGCAGAGGATTTCTACTCTATAAATTCTTCATATTATTTTAAACTATTTACTGCTAGCGTAATGATAATTTTTATCTAAAAAAATATTTTAGTCTAAAATAAAAATTAAATTATTTTAAAATTAAATATTAAAATAAATATTTATTTAGATATCAAATATATTTTTTATTTTATCCCAAATAAAAAACGAGGATAGAGATGATAAGCTATGGAGTCTCCGGATAATTTTATTTAATAAAATATAAAATTAATATTATTAAAATATTAGTTGATAGTGCGTATCAAAAATTGATATAAAAATATCATATCATTAAAAATACAAATAATATAGGAATTAAAAAATTACTCGATATATATATATATATATATATATTCTTCCATTTAAGTTAAAGAGATTTTATAACGATATTTTTTATTTAATTTTTAAAAAGCAAATGATAATGGAATAAAAAAAATTAATCTTTAAAGTTAAGGGATCAAATCGCAAATTTGCAAACTTTAACCTTGAATCAGAGAAGGCAACCGTAGGATTTTTCTTTGACATATGAACCGTCAGATCTAGGGCTTCCATTACAAAAGAATCTATATTCATATGTTCTCTTCTTCAATTCCAAACCGCTTTGGCCTTACCGTCAATCTCTTGGCTTTTCTTTCACAGAGTTGAGAAAGTAAAACCCTAACCAAAATGGTTCAGAGGCTCACTTATCGTACTCGCCATAGCTATGCTACCAAGTCGAACCAACACCGTGTCGTTAAGACCCCGGGTAAGTCTTCAAGTTTCAAAACAACGCCGATTTACTTGTCTCTGTTTTTTTTTTTTCCTGGTTTTGTATGAAAATAATGGAGAATCTTTTTTTATGAAGGTGGGAAGTTGGTTTACCAGACTACTAAGAAGAGAGCAAGTGGACCTAAGTGTCCTGTTACTGGGAAGCGAATTCAGGGTGTACGTTCTTCATTCTTTTCAAAGTTGGAATTTTTAGTTAGGGATTTTAATTTTTGTTGTTAGGTTAATCAAATAAGTGTGAAAAGTAGATAAAATGATGATTTTGTTGATAATGTTTATGTTCATTTTCATGTTTGCTTATTGAATGTGAAACAATAGGCATAGTTGATGGAAAATTATTTTTTCCCATTGCTGTGCTTTGTAGGAAAGATTGAAAAATCCAAAGAAAATACATATTTTCTCTCATCTTTTGCTTTTCTTTGTGTTGATTTCTGATGCTGATAGTGTACTGCCTGTTTTGATGGTTTGAATTCCAAGAATACTGATGTGTTAGTAAAAAAAATTAAGAATTGTTGATAAAATGCCAATCATCTTTGCCATTTTGGATTCATTTATGGAGGAAAGCTTTATGGAATGTAATTATCCATTTGAAACAGTTTACAAGCTGTGCGTGGCTTGATTTCTTTATACTCGCTGTATAGCTAGTAAAAATGTAATTTTTTCTACCGGGACGGAAAGTTTGTTTTTACCATTTTTATGTTACTTGTCCCTGTGGTTGCTTTTTGGTTCTTTCTGAACATGTGGTTGATTGGATTCAAGATGGAAAGTTTTGAGCTTGTTATCATGGATTTCTTATATGACTTGTGCAGATTCCTCACTTGAGACCTGCTGAATACAAGCGTTCTCGACTGCCTAGGAACCGAAGGACTGTTAATCGACCCTATGGCGGTGTTTTGTCAGGCAGTGCTGTTAGAGAAAGGTACAAACAACTATTTCATTATTTAATAACTCTTGGATAGATTTTATTGTTCTTTGTTCGAAGTGATTGATGCTTCTTTCTCTCTCTGTTTCTTTTATTATCCAAGGATAATTCGGGCCTTCTTAGTCGAAGAGCAAAAGATTGTGAAAAAGGTTCTGAAAATCCAGAAGGCAAAGGAAAAGCAATCCTCCAAGAGCTAGACATTTAATTGCTGATGAAGCTGAATTGTTTTTGGTTTGTTCGATTTATCTGTGAGAATTTTTGTTTGTTATAATGGTGATCGATGAAATGTGGAACCGAATTTCAGTGTTTTTTTTCCCATTAGGTAATTTCATACCTATTAGTATGCTGTACTTTTTCAATTTTAAAGTTATTGTGTTTATTATGGTGTTATTTTCTAAGTTTTAGGGTTGAGTTGGCTTGGTACATTTTGTTACACAAGTGAGTCTTCACTAGCTTCATAATCGAAAAAGCTCGATTTTGTTGCCGTAGAAACAGAAAGTGTCAAAACAAGATGAACCAGTTTATTAAGAAGATGATATATAATTGAATTTCGAGTATTTGTTAATACTTGATAAAGTTCTGAAATTGTTGATGCCTTTTTTTAATTCAAAATGTTCTAATAGAACTTTTAAGCTTTCTTGTTTTGTGAAATCTTCTCAATAAAATTTATTAGTAAGCTTGTATCAATCATCAATACAAAATGATTTATAACAATCTTTTGAATCTAAAACAGAAGCACGTTTAAATAACTCCGTCATGTCATCTTTAAATCTAATGGTCATCTCGTGTATTTAAGAGTTAATAATAGAGACAAATATATTAAGACGATAATGACGCCTAATTGAGATGATATCTCATTAAAGTCTAAGCTTCCCTCTATCACCTTTAGATGGAGCATTCATATCGGAGATCTCTACATTATATTTATTATAAAATATTGTTACTTTTTCAAGTAAAGGATCTCATTCTTCTCTAAATCTTTGTATAAGTTTCTTTGTACTTGATACTAAAAACACATTTAGTATATCTTGAGACTTACGTTACAGAGTTTGACTAAGATCTTTAATGATACTCAAGAGATCTATCATGATATGTAAGATGAATACAAACTCAGAAGATGTCACCACATCATAAACGTTATCTGCTTTATTTCTTTGAGTCAAATTTTCACCACTCTGATATTCTCAAGAACAGAACAAGTGGCAGCAAACATCTTGAGTAAGTTACAAAGAGATGTTAAATGTTAACCCCATCTTATATCTTTACAATGTTGTAATGTGCCAATTTAATTTTTTTATAACTCATCGATGGCAATCATATATGTAATATAACTAACTTGGGTATCTCTCAAATGATCTTGCCTCTTACACGAAGAGATAACTAAATTTATAATGACAACCAAATATAAAAAAATTGTGCTACCAGAATTACTACTTTAGATGCCATCAATTATAATCTATGAGCAAGGTAATGCATGTAATAAGCAAATGGACATTGTTTAAGGAGTAATGCTTGTAATCTAATTCGGTGGCATTTCGACGGCATACACTTTATCTTATGGCCCATGTCTGGCTTTAATAGGGGTAGGTTTCTACTCTATACATTCAGATCTAGACATTGAGTTCCCGAACTATTGTTACTGTCTATTTCGACAGTAAGACATCGTTTCGGTAGTATAGGTCCCTTACAACGGTGGCATGGGCCCCATGACGCGCAAGGTTAGTATACTAGAAGTAGGCATAAATCCGAAACTCAAAACTAGAGAGCATCACGTCGGGTTATATCTATCTAAGGTAAAAGCCCAGGTCGAGAGCTTATGACAAATATATCACATAATAAAATACTACTCTCATTCGTCAGAAAATCCATTCGATAATCTATTGAAGAAAATTATATTATTATTCAAAATATCACGTGTAATTAATTATTAGGCTTGACTCTCAAAGAAAGTCAAAGTCGCCAAGCTGTCGCGACCATTTTAAAAACAGTGGGTGTGAAAAATAGCTTGACGAGTGAATTTTAAAAAATCGAGTTTATTTATTTTTAATTAATTTAAAAATTAGGGTTTAGAGTCACCACTAACCATTTTGGTAGATCAGACACCATAAAAATAAACCAGAGAATATCCTTAATAATTACACATGGTATTTTTGGTATTTTGAATAATAATATTAATTTAATTCATTATTGTCGGGGGAGAGAATATCCTTTTGAATAAAAAAATATATTTCTTTTAAATACGAGTTTAAAAAAGATGTCCTATAATAGGCATATTTAAAAAATATAAACTCTATCCCAGAATATTTGAATGCATGACAATTATTATCTTGTCAATTTTAATAAATAACGAGGGAAATAGGGTGGTAAAGTTGCACTACAACTGCATGATTGAAAAAGGCCATCCCACCTTCCAAATTCTATTAATGGTGTATAATCCACAGTCCACACACACAAACTAATATAATTATGAAGACCAAAATTAGAGACTTACTGCAGGATGCAGAGCAACTATGGCAAACAGAATAACAATAAAGAAGGTATTGAGACCACAATCATGTCCGGATGGAGTGAACCAGTGGAAGAGAATTCCCGAGAAGCCAAATGAGTGAAACAACTAACAGAGCAATGTACCAGAATTGTTCATCGTATCCGACCCATTTCTCATTCCATCCACGAACAAAGTCAAGTAAAAGCACAACTTGAACCAAAAGGAACAGTCCAGCACCAAACTTTGAGGCCGACTCAGAGAAGCTGATAATCTTGTTTGGAACAAAAAACATTAAAATCACTCAAATGAACCAGCAATTAATTTTCATCATCCATCCACCATGGTGCACAGCATCACGAAGATACCTCTGAGTTTTCACTCCAACCATAAAAACTGATAGGATAGGGAAAAACTTAAAATTTTCCAAGCTAAACCTCAGCACCGCGTCTGTTTCAAACCAGTCCCTATCGGGTGTTTTATGAAAATGATTTATCCCTTCTCGAAACGTTTCCCGGCCTCCGATAGCTTTCGGTGGCTTTTCCGGCGTAATTGCAGTTTCTGATCGGACTTCCGGCGACTCTTTTTCAATTGCTTCAGTGATTTCCGGATTCCAGATCCCCCCCCCCCCCCAATTGAAGTTCTGCCCCTCCTTCATTGCTGCCATTATTCTTTAATAAATCCATCATCCATGCTAACTTCCCCACTAACCGTTATTAAACCCCTTTTTATTATTTTATTATTTTATTTTATTTATTATATATTTATTTATTTATTTACGTAATAATCTTATTTTATATTTGACTACCGAATGAAATTCAGGTATTACCATTATCCATTGAAAAATAAAATATATTATAATATAAATATAATCTAACAATAAAATTGGCATGTCAAATGGTCTCGATGACTATAGAGCTATGAGACATTATTTAAACTAGTTGAATAAAACAAAGAAACTGATGCTTAAAGAAATAAAAATTCTGATGCCTAAATCAACATATAAACTCTAATAATAATGATTTGAATTCTTATAAAATTGAGTGCAATGTTGTTTGAGACGATGAACAAAATAGGGATATCGCTCAAAGATCAAACTACAATTTTTATTTACTTTTTGAAAGGAATCACAACATGTTTTGTCAATTTTTCTAAAATCATGATATGTTGTTATTGTTCTCCAAATCTTTTCAAAACATCTATTGCGATAACTCTCCATCGCTCACCAACATTGTTTACTTCTTTTAATGAAATATGAAGCATTTATTGGTATTTCGCAATGACTCCAAAGATGTGGTTGATTTTGATGACGATGATGCCTCACTGGTGATTGCAAAGTCGAAGGAATTGGTTTAACCGTTACCGGTACTGGTGGTTCAGCCACTATCGATGGAGGTTACGGTTACGGGTTTGGTTCAACAACTAATGGTGGTGGCTGTGCATCCCCTAATAAAGATGAAAATACTACACACAAAGTAATAACTATACTTCTCAATTCAACCATCATTTTTAATGAACTCACTTCACTCTTATTTATTTTTCGTCATAAGTTTTATATTTATAGACCAATCGAATAAGTTGTTTACTTTATATAATCTTATCTCTTCATTTGAAATTTTCAAATTTGATATTATAGATTGGATTTTAGATAATTATTTTATTTTTTTTAATTCTTTCACGTAATCTTTAAAACTCATTTGATTTTATCCTTTTATATCTAATAAATTTTTATATATTTCAAAAATATTATTTTAATATATATTATCTTTTGAAGTTATAATTATATAAAAAATATTAATCATATTATTTGTGTTTTAACTATTAGATCTAAGTATGTATATTTATGATAATTTTTATTTAGTGTATTCAACATCTTTTATGCTAAGATTTTATAAATTTTATTTTTTTCAATTTTAACATATTTTAAAAATAATATTTTCTTGGATTTTCATATCAATACTATTTTGTAATTTTTAATTCTCAAATCATGGATTTTTTTTTAGTTTTCCAATATTATTATACTATTATCAAATAAAAAATAATTTGGAGGGAAACCAAAATTACTTAACATTCCTACTAATTTGAGGCATATACTTTTCATGAATGGTTAGGGACGATGGTAAGTAACTAAAGCTTTATATGACTTTTTTTGTCTTAATATCAATATGAATGTTAACTAGTTTTTTATTTCACGTGTAATATGTTTGCGGTGGGAGAGAAGTTAGTGAAGAAGTTAAATGGCTTTGTCAAGGCCCAAATATAATTATTAAGAGATATAATGCCTTGCTCATTAACGAGTATAGATTCCATACGAAATCTCGAGAAAGATTAAGGAGGACGCAGAATTTTGGAGTTGTTACTTCTTGAACTACAAGTTTTGCTAGTGCTAGGGACAATCATCATGTGGAGGGAGATGTTGAATATTATGGAATTATTATCGACATTATTGAGTTGGATTATTATGGGAAACGAAAGGTTGTGTTGTTTCGTTGTGATTGGGCTGATGTCAATAGTACTCGAGGAGTTAAAAAAGATCAATTTGGTTTTACAATGATGAACTTTTCTCGATTAATTCATACTGGCCAACAATTGATGGACGAACCATATGTATTTTCTTCTCAAGTTAAACAAGTTTTCTATTCTCATGATCCAACAAAAGATGTTTGGTATGTTGTACTCCGTAACACCCCTAGAGACTTGATTGATATCGGGATGGAAGTAGAGATGACATTGAAACAAGATCAGAAACTTTGCCTTTTGCAGCACAAAACTTAGATGGAACATGTTCTACTTCTAATTCACAGTTTCAATGGGTTCGAGACAACATGGATGGAGATTTTAATAAAAATTAATTGCATATTGTAGTAAGAATTCTATTGAGCCTTATTAATTTTTTTAGTAGAGTTGTTGTCACTAATGACTTTTTTGCGTTTATTACAGGTATTATGCGGAGGAGGAAATTAAATAGCTTAAATATTGTTCAAGTTCCTCGAATAGGGGAAGAAACAAATGAAGATGGCTTGTCTGGTTTTGGATCTTGACAAGTTCCTAAAACAGTTGAAAATATAGAAATAGAAGATATTTTTTAAAACTTTATTTGAATCATACCTATTTGTTATTGTTGAAATAATTTTAATAAGTTTTGACTTGATATATTTGCATATATGTGGAAATGGTCGAAGGCGCAAGACTAGAGGGAGGACGACTTTGATGGAATTATATGATCTCCCCGTTGGAGAACGTGTAAAAGTTTCAAAAAACGATGTCGGCCAACCTATTGGTGCAGAAGCAGGTGTTTTGGCAAGTTATTTAGGCATTGTTGCACGCAATGCTTCAATTTTGCCAATCAATTATGAGTCATGGCATCAGATGCCAAATAGTAACAAAAACCAAGCTCTTGATCTTGTTAAGGTAATAATATTATTATATTAGTTAATTCATTGCATTTAAATAGTAATATTTATTTTTGATTTTGTGATTTTCAGGATAAATTTTCTTTGGAGGTCTTGGACGATTATGTGAATCATGCATTAAGAAAGAAATAGAAAGACCATAAGAGCTTCTTAAAGAAGACATATTTCAAGAACAATCTGAGCCTTCAAGAGAAACTTCAAAATGTTCCCTAAGAATACTACGGTATCAATGGGAAGATGCAGTCAGGTTTTGGAGTTCAACAAAAGGGGAGGTAACATCTACAATTTATAAAAAGAACATTATATCATTACAATTTTAACTTTAAATGTAATAAAAATTAGAAATTAAACAGGAAAGAGAGCGCGTAGGAGTTACTAGTAGACAAAAACAAAAATTTACTCACACAACAGGGATGAAGAGCTTTGCTCGCATAGCTAATGAAGAGGTATTATTATTTTTAAATATTATTTTTACTTGTATTACATTAAAGTTAATATTCATGTTTATTATATTTTGTAGCTTGTGACGACTAGTTCTAGCATTCGACGGGTAAAGCTATTCGACATTACTCACACCAAAAAGGATGGCTCTCCAATGAATCCTGAAGCTGAAGAAATTCTGGAATATTCATTGCTCTTAAAATTGTATTGTGTTGTAAATAATGTTTTCATTTATTATTTTTCATAAATGATTATCAGACGAAAATGAAGGAAAAAAGGACAAAGATGAAAGCTACGGCTTCAACTGATGGTTCTGCTAATATTGTCGATATCGAGAATCAAGTTTTTGCTGAAGTTTTGGGTCCTGAAAGATATGGCCGAGTGCGCTGTCATGGGTCATTCGTGACACAAACTAAATATTTTGGATCAAACCCGTCTCAGTACATGCCATCACAAAGTTAGTCTTCTCAAGCAGAAGTTCAGCGTTTAAAACAACAATTAACTTAATTCCAAGCAAAGATGGAAGCTAAAGAAGCTGAAAGAGAACGGAAAGAAGCTGAGAGAGCAACAAGGAAAACAAAGAGAGAAGCAACATATCAAAATCTTCAAAAACAATTCCAAGATATGATGGCGATGTTAAAGAAGAACCAACCAAGGAATCCGTCACCTTAGTTGATTTTAGGTTCATTTGGTTTGTACTTGTTACTGAACTATTATTTTACTTAAACGCTGAATTTATTATATTTCACTTTATTTGATATTGGACTTTAATTTATTTTGGTGGTTAAGTATTTTGGATTTAGTAGATATATTCTTTTTTAATTGTATTGTTGTTGAAATATTAATTACAGGGAAGCTTTTGGTAGTAATAATAATTTAAAATTTATTTTTTTAAAATGTCGTACCTATAGCGGCGTTTGTGAAAAACGCCACTAAGAACCCATTAACAACAGTGGCGTTTGCACAAAAATGCCACAAAAGTACAGGACAACTGTGGCGTTTTTGATAAAAAAATGCCACTATAAAACAGGGCAACAACGACGTTTGTACAGACAAACGCCGCTACATTACACGATCTTCAGCGGCGTTTGTGAAAACTAAACGCCGCTATAGAATGTAAATTAGCGGCGTTTGCCTATACAAACGCCGCTACAAATCGTGTACTGTAGCGGCGTTTTTTAAAAGTAAACGCCGCTACTTTTAGCGGTGCAGCTTTTAGCAGCGTTTCCTGTGACGCTTTTTTTAGCGCTGCGAATACTTTTAGCGGCGCTTAGAAACGCCACTATATATCTAAAAAACGCCACTATAAACCTGTTTTGCTGTAGTGAACCTCATTTTAACTTTATTTTAAGCCTCTAATATTAGAAAAACCCTTAATATTCCGTTAATCCTTAATTATTGGAACACTACTAAGGTGATTATCCCTTGTCAATCTCACACTAAAACTCAATATATATAATTTATTATTAGAAAAACAAAACTTATCATTTATCATGATCAAACCCTAAGAGTTATGAGAGATTAAAAAAAAAACCAAAAAATTATGGAAGATGCAAAATTAAAAACAAAAAACCCAAGAAACATATAAATCATAAACCCTTTGCTTGTTCTCTTGGATGCCAACAATATCCCAGAACAACTCAAATACAAAGGCTAAAATGTATATATAAGATATTACAAGAATAAAGTTGCAACGGTTATTGTTGTACAGATTGTCTAATGATGTTTGCATTAATGCTACTTCCAGGCTCCGATGAATTCAGTAACTCTGATATCCTATTGCTCAAATCATCCACTCTTCATTAAACTTCTTAATACGATTGCATATCTCATCCAGAAGCTGCATTTCAATGTATACAACGAACGTGATATAATCCGTTATTATTTCGCGACTTATGTTAACGTTCATCGCAAAACATGACAACAATAAACGGAAAACATGGAAGAAAACCAAGTGCATACCTTAGCTGCATTTCTTTTCTTCTTCTTGTTAGTTGACAAAAGCTCTGTAAGTCTGAGGCTAAAATCTTCATTTTCATTGCTCCTGCTATTTGGTCTTGCTGGACTTCTTCCACTTCATCTTTTGCTAGACATAGGATTATAAGAGGAGTGGGGTGAAAAATGAGAGTTTTTTCAATTGTGTAATGATGATTGAAATAAGAAAACATTCATATACAAGTGTTATTATTTCTTGTCATAATCATGTTTAAGATATTACTTATTGTTTTGTATCGTGTTCGTATCGAATGAATCGAATATTTGATGGGAAGCAGGTTAAGAAGGAAATCAGTCGACATGGGAAGGGCCCATTTGTTACAAAATCCGCAGAAGCAATTTTTGCAGAGGAATTATAGGGAACTTTTAGAGTTGACATGCGTATGATATTTTGACTGAATGATCTCCTTAACAAGTGGAACTCAACCCCACCTTCTTGGTTGGTGATTAACGGGAGAGAAACGGCGTTTGTCGATTTTTTTTCTTGCTAACCAGCCAACAATTGGCTAACAGACTAGCATTTGTCCACCATTTTTAGTGCCCAGACGGTACTTTGCATTGAGTTCATCTGTTCTAGTTTGTATACTCGTGCAATCATATTAAACCATATCCATTGAAAAATAAAATATATAATCAAACAATGAAATTGGCACATAAAATGGCCGTGATGACTATAGAAATATGAGACCTTATTTAAACTAGTTGAATAAAACAAAAAAACTCATTACCTTCTTCTATAAAAAAATAAATTTTGTTTTGCTTTTCTCATTTAATTAGGTGGCATTTGATTGGAAGAGAAAAATGAATTTAATAAATTAAATATACCTAATTGGAGAATTAAAATATTTTATTAGGATTAAATTAGAAAAATATATAAATAATAAAGATTAAATATGTAATTATACTATTTTACTTTTAACTGCCACATCATCACTTTGCTAATTTTTAACGACAGGTGGCTATATTGGAACTATTTTAATAGTTAAATGGTATATTTGTCACTTTTTAAAAATTTTGGCCATTTCAACACTAACCCCATAATTATGTGTTTTTTATATAATTTATCCTATTTAATTTAGGGTTTGATATTGAGGGTATATTTTATGGTTTTAAAATTATATTTAAAGGTCAGGGTTGTGATTTAGAATCCAAACCTGATGAAAAAAATTGTGTTTGGGATTTAGATTTTATATTGAGAAATTAAAATAGATGTGTTTTTATTAACAAAGTTGATCCAAGTGGTAAACCATTGGATATCAATTAAGTAGATCTCAAGTTCGAGACTTTGTGTATGTAAAAATATCTCGTTGAAAGATTCACCTATAAAAATTAAATGTGTGACGCAAATCGATCCATAAGTTCGCTAACCACACAAACAACTTCCTCACAACAACATCTTTAAAATAAAAATGCAAACCTAATCTGTCACTAATACAAATGAAATGCTTCTAAATGACATGCAAATATAATTAAAATCAAACTAAATTCTAAATAAAAGAGTATAAAATAAACTTTTTAAGGCGTTAACATTTGATTTAGTATTTAAGATGTGAAGATTAGGGTTATGATTTATAATTTATTTTTTAATAATTTTTAGTGTAAAATATAAAAAGATATATGATTATGGAGTAAAAGATTTTTGTTCGAGAAAAGAAAAGAAATGACATGAGTCTAATAGTCAATCTTTTTGATTTGATAAACTTTGGAGTATTGAATTTCCTCAAAATCAAAACCCTTTTGGTAATACTGTTTCTTGGTTTCAAACCTCAAAGCAATAGTTTTTAATACTAGATTAAAAAAATATTTCATTAAACGGTTATAGTTTATGGTTTATATATTTAATTATGGTTTAAAGTTTAAGGGTTATGATTTAGCATTTGGATCCGATAAAAAAGGGACCACGGGTGATAAAAAATTGGGTTAGGAATTTAGATTTTATATTATGAAATTAAAATAGATATGTTTATATTAATAAGGTTGATTCAAGTGTTAAGTAACTTAGTATCACTTGAGTAGTTTTAGAGTTTGAGGCTTTGTGTATGTAAAAGTTCTTTATTGAAAAATTCACTTATCAAAATCAGATGTATAACGTAAATCGATCCAGATTAAATAATACAACGTGGAAATCCCACATGAAAGTTATTGATTAATACCAATTTTTATAATAAGAATAATCTTTATAATAAAAATATTAAAGTTGTTAATTTATCGAATTAAGTCAATGAAATATTTATCAAATTATTTCTAGTTAAACTATTACTCCTACTTTGTATCTAGCTTGATGTTGCTATGGATTAAACTGGAAAATAACATCTTTTGTCTTATTACAAATATTATTTTATAATTCTAGATGTAACCCCTAAAATTTACCTAATTACTTAGGTTAAAAGTTAGGGTTTACGTTACTGAAACTTGATTTGCAAGTTAGTTTTTTTTTTATAAAATTAAAATAATATTATTCAAATAAATTATGAAAATAAATATTAATTTAAAATACTGAAAATAATATTCATCGTTTAAAATACCAAGTCAACCAATAAACAATCCAAACCCAAATAATTATTCAATGTCCGCTACGTAATTATTAACTGAAATAATTAAAAAGTCTGAAATAATAAAACATACGATATTACAGAAATTCAATTTCAACAGTCCTCCAAGTACCGAGACCTATGACCGGGTATCTGAAATAGAAACTAAAAGGGTGTAAGCTAGGAAGCCTAGTGTGTCTCTAATAAGCAGGTAAACAGGATTACAGAACAGTGAAATGTAGATGTTATGAAGTATGCATGATATGCACCCAACTCCGAACATCATCAGAAGAGAAGGTTTCCCCCTGAACCACTCTAACTCCATCACACCAACAGAAGTGGAACTCGACCCGCAGGTGGAGCCACTGAACAGAAGTGGTATAATACAGAACCACTGAACAGAAGTGAATCAATCACTAACTTCCTCCGTACAAAAATATTCTACCAGATGCAATGTTAAGTGCACATCTAAAATCAGAATTCATGCCTAATAATCTAACAGGAGGCATACATGACAATTTCAGAATCAAAAATATGATGTCAGGATGATGCATGATCATATGGAATTTATCAGAAATTATACACATGGAATAACATAAGTAACGGAATTAACAGAAGAGAACACACCTGTTCCAGAAGACTCAACGTCGATACTGACGTCTACTGGACTCGGCTCTACCACTGGAATGAGCAGGAGTAGAACCTACGAGTAACAATTAACATTAGACACCCTACTATGCCACTATACCGAAGAATACACTAAACAGAAATAAACCGATACTCACGTGCAGGTCCCGAATGCTGATGAACGGGTGGTCGTCCAAGAGGAGGAGGAGGTAGGTGCTCGGGGTCGGAATCCACGTCACCTGAAGCCAACATAAATGATTTTAGAAACCACTAAAGATAACTTCTAGATAAAGCATTCGAACATAAAAGCCCTAAAAACGACACTTCGAGTTTGAATTTCGAAAAACGGACTAAGCCAATGAACTCAGGACGTCGAAAAACATAAAGTGGGACCAGGTCGGAAAAAGTCAACGCTGACGTCAGCATGGTCAACGTTAACGTCAGCAGATGACATCAGCCGGGTCGGGTCATGGGTCAGGTTCGGGTCGGGTCAGGTTTGGGTCGGTTCGGGTCACGGGTCATGGGCCAGGCCGATTCGGTCTTGGGTGGCTCGGGCGGTTTAGACCGGTCGGACGGTTCGGTCCTCCAAGAAAACTCCCGAGAAAATCTGGGATTTCCAGATTTTCCCGGAAAATCTGGAAAATTCCAGAATTTTCCCCGGTCCCAAACGGAAAATTCAGAATAAACCCCCTTTTTTTCCCTATTCGATTCAAACATTAAAAGATCCGATTCAAACACTAAAGAGGCCTATTCGATTCGATCCAAAAACCCCTAAACCAAACGAAAAACCACACTCTTAAACCAGAATAAACAAAATCAAGGGAAGAGATGAAACTTACCCACAAAACTCGAACAAAAACCAGAGCAACAGAGACACCAGGCGGAAACGAATGAAAACAAAATGGATTAGACAAAGAAAACAAGTTGAAAACTCAGGTTTGGTAAAAAAAATTAAAACGCAGAAAATGGGAATTAAATCCCCCGATTCTGGTTCTGAAACGGAAGAAGGAAAGAAAATTTGTTACCATTTGAAAAATGGTAAAATTCCCTTTCAAGGGTCTGAACTCCAAAAACCTTTCAAAAAGTCCCTCAACTTTCAGAAATTCACAAAAAGGTCACTAAATTCAGAATTATGAATCCCCAATTTCTAAGGCACAACTAGGGATTTTGACATTTAAATTGGGGATGAATTTTAGGGTATGACACTAGAAGTGAAAGATGCAAATATTATTTAAAGGGCATTTTCAGATTTTTTTAAATAAACATTTATATCTGAACTATTAGTTGATTAAGAAGGATCATGTACTATAAAGGCTCGTTAAGGGGATACTCAGACGCCATTTGCTACTCTCGTAAACCTTTAGCTTCTGGATATGCAGTAGCAGCACTTTTGTAACACCTTTAAAAATGGAAATAAATTAATAATAATAAACTCGAATTAATTTAAAAAAAAATTATACCTTTTTAGAACCCATATCAGATCTGGAATAATATTATTTTTTTGAACCAACTTTTCATCTCCCTCAAACCCCCCTGACCACCGACGATCTCCCTCAACGTCGGTCCGTAACCGTCATCGCCACCGTCACCATGCTCGTCGCCCTCCCCCGATCCGAACCCCCTTAACCACGCACCGAACCGTCGCTACCTTCGCTGCATGTCGAAGGTTGAAGTTTCGCTGGAGTTAGGATTAAACCCTCTCGGTATCTTCGTTGAATCCGGCCACGATCGAAGTTGAATCGGCGCGTCGTCGGTCCTGTTGTGTTCGTCGCGACCAGGCGACCAAAACCCACCCATCACCATCTCCTGTCGTCGACGAGAAGGTGTTCGCCGGAGATCTATTCAGATCGGTAAGTTAGGTAAGATTTCTTACCTTTCGAAGTTGTTTCTGGGTGTACTGGTTAAAAAATGGTGTTTTTATGAATCATGGTGTTTTCCCAAGCCTGAAAATGTGTTTTTCGGCTGATTAGGGTCGCGCGTGGCCTCCACGCACTGTCGGAGGCGATTTCTGGCCACCGTGGATGGCTGCCGGGAGTCGACCGGTCTGAACCGGTTAAGCCCGAGTCAAAGCGGTCCTAAACCGGACCGATCCGATCCAACCCGAACTGGTCCAACCCAAACCGGTCCAACCCGAACTGGTCAACCCAACTCGACCCGTTAACCGCCCCAACCCGTTGACCCGACCGTTGACCGACCCGACCCGTTGACCGACCCGACCCATTGACCGACCCGTTAACCCGTTGACCGATGAAGTCAGCGTTGACTGCTGACGTGGCTGCTAACATGGCAGCTGACATCAGCGTTGACCCTACTGACGTCAGCGTTGACTTTGACCAAAAAGTCAAAAATTTCAAAAACTCTTATTTTATGTTTTTCGATGTCCTGAGTCCATACGTAAAGTTCGTTTTTCGAAATTCGAACCCAAAAGCCTCCAAATTGGACTTTAAAGTCTCGAGTCAAACTTTTCTTCTAAGTTAAGTTAAGTCCAAAGTTTTATTTAAAGTTTAATATCGATACCTGTTTGTTTGTAGGATCTCATAGTTCTCCCGATTGTGTACCGACGAAGCCTAGCTCCTCCCGTTTTGGCCGATCCCGAGAGCCGATCGTAACCCGTATGTTCTAATATCTAGTGAATAATCAATTCAATATTTAACTCTAGTATTAATAAAATTCTATCTTGTATTTTTAGGGTCCAGTACTGCTATAGAGCGAGGCTCGAACGCCCAGTAGACCACCTGTCTGTTCCTGCCATTTGAGGTGTGTTCCTTGTGTGCTATATTCGAATGTTACTGTTTTACGTTTTAAATGAACCAAACATGTGCACATGATTGTTTTCCTGGATTTACATAGATATTTATTTTAAATCTTAAGAATGATCATTCTATGTTTTTACTGTATGTATGATATTTATTTTAAATTTTCGATACTACTATCATGATTCCTGCCATTATTGCATGTCTGTCATTTTAGAATTGGGATGATGTGTAGTGTCTAATTTTCGGTTCAGCCTTGATCCAGCTGGTAATTCCGTCTGTTTATGGTTCCTAACTTCAGTTAGGGTAATTCCGCCTGTTATCGGTTCCCGTGCTTCAGCCGGGGTAATTCCGCCTGTTCCCTAAGGTAATTCCTTAGGTCGGTACCTTCGCCTTAATGGGCTTAGTTTAATGCCTGTATCAGATATTGTTTTGAGGAACTGTATCTAGGAGTTCGGTTGGAGGGTAACATGACATGCATATACATGACCTATTTTTCTGTTATTGTTGTTTATTGATTTTATTCGTATTTTATTTGTACTGTTAGAACACACTAGGCTCCATAGCTCACACATGTTTTCTTTCCCCTTTCAAATACCCTTAGATAGGTTTTCCAGATTTGGCATTTGGAGGATCAACGCATTATCTGGTTATAATTTGATGTAATATTTTAAACTTATCCAGTTTACGTTTAAGGTGATATGTGTCTATACTTTATTATTGGAGAATAATTTTGCGAATTATCTTATGAACAATGTTTTTCAGACAACTTGTTTTGGTAGCATTTTATACATTTTAAACGATACTCAACATTTATCTTTTATTCGTATGAAATATTTGATTTTTCTTGTAACTTGATTTACAATTTAATAATAATGTGACCACTCTAGTCGGGCTTCCCGCATAGGTCGATTTAGGGGGTTACATTTAGTTGGTATCAAAGCCAGGTTTTAAGATTCTTGGACTGTGATGGGTCCTAAATAAAAATTTTTCTGTTAAATTGTTATGAATTTATATCTGTAAGGCTATGTCACCTATATTTTTTGTATTGTGTATGGTACCCCGGTGCCAATTCTGATCTCCTAAATTTTATCCTTGTAGATTTCCAGAACACTATGAGTGCCCGTAGAGCTTGCCGAGCCACCTAAGGGCGTGGTCGAGCGACTAGTTTTGTTGATCCTGTAGAGGAGCCTACTAGTGATCCTCCACCCATCATTCCTCCGGACCCACCTGTTCCCACAAGTACCACCGTACCGCCCAACCCTCAGCCTGCTATAGGCATTGATATGTCTACCCCGGTCAGAGGGGCATTAGTACCGAGCACCGAGCCTGCTACAGCTGTAACAGATGAAACCCTTAGTAGGCAGTTCCTTCAGTTGCTACAGGGAGCTGTTAGAGCTTCGGGTGTGATTCCAGAAACACCTATCTCTCAGATTCTGATCGCGAATAGAGTGAGAACTTTCTCTGGATCCTTGACTGGTGCACCTTCAGATGCAGAGACCTGGTTGTATGATACTGAGAGACGAATGGATCAGCTGGGTTTGGAGCCAGCTAAGAGATACCTTGGAACTGTGTCTATGCTTGATGGTGGTGCCCACATCTGGTGGGAGTCTATGGTTAGTAGCGTATCCTCTGACAGGCTGACATGGGACTTTTTCAAGGAAAGGTTCAAGAACCGTTATCTGGGTGATCGATATATGAAAGAGAGGCGTCATACCTTTAGAGATTTAGTACAGGGTACTATGACAATGGTAGAATACGAGCTTCGGTTTCTGGACCTGATGAGATATGGTGCTGGTATAGTGGCCATAGAAAAAGATAAATGTGATAAGTTTCTTGAGGGTCTCCGTATTGGTATTCGAGATTGGGTAGCAACGCACCATGATGTGATTTTTGAGGACCTGGTGAACCGGGCAAAGACTGCTGAGGACTTAGAGAAGCTTTCTGATAGTCAGGTTATGAGGGATCAGGACCGAGAGCAGGGAAGAGATAGAGACCGTAGGAAGGATCGTGGTCGATCTGGGGGACATTTTAGCCATGGTGAGTCTTTTAGTCGCCCTGATAAGAGAGCTCGATCTGCACCGAGTTAGAGAGGTGGTTCCTATCATCAGTCTGCGACACCTCAAGACTCTTCTGTTAGCCGGGGTGGTTCTTCTAGGATCCCATCTGTACCTGCCTGTGACTTTTGTGGCAACATGTATAGAGGAGAGTGTAGGAAGAAGACTGAAGCTTATTTTCGGTGTGGATCTTCCGAGCATTTTTTGAGGGACTGTCCTTATCCACCCTCTGTCAGTCGACCATCGACTCAGACTCCTGTACGCTCTCAAACACCTTCTAGATCTCAGACATTCGTTCAGACACCCGCTTTGGGATGATCTCAGGGTAAAGCTTCTGGGTTTGCTGTTAGATCTGATACTAGGAGTCGAGGCCACCAGGGTGGTGGGCCATCTATTTCTAAAGCTCGTCAGCCAGCATTAGTTTATGCCACCAGACTTAGGGATGACCGAGACGAGCCTGATGTTATCGTAGGTACCTTTACCATCTTTTCTGTTCCGTACTTTTCTTTGTTGGACAATGGCTCCACCCACTCTTATATATCTAAGTCTGTCTCTGGACACCTTTCGATCTCAGTTGAACACTGAGAGTGTTGTTACCGTTATGAGCCCAGTGGGGCAATCCTTATCAGTGGATATGGTTTTCAAGAGATGTCCCCTTATTGTGGAAGGGGAAGTGTTTCTGGCGGATCTCATGGAACTTCCTTTAGAGGAGTTCGATCTAATTCTGGGAATGGAATGGTTAATCGAGCATCGTGTCAGTTTGGACTGTGAGACAAAAAGGGCTACCTTGAAGACTCTGGATGGACGATCTGTAGTTTTGGTTGTTGAACGACGAGGATATCTGTCCATTGTGGTATCAGTTTTGTCTGCTGATAGGATGATCCGGAAAGGATATGAGGCCTTTATTGCTTGTTTCCTTAACACAAAGGGATCTCTATCTACGATCGAAGAAATTCGCACAGTTAGCGAGTTTCCTAATGTTTTTCTTGAGGAGTTGCCTGGTCTTCCTTCAGACAGGGAGGTTGAGTTTGAGATTGAGACTTATCCTGGATCAGCACTAGTTTCTATGGCCCCGTATCATATGGCTCCGAAGGAGTTAAAGAATTTGAAGGTTCAGTTACAAGAACTGCTTGACAGAGGATTTATCCGACCTAGCTCTTCACCATGGGGAGCTCCAATTATCTTTGTTAAGAAGAAGGATGGTTCTTTTCGGTTGTGCATTGACTACCGAAAGCTAAATAAGCTGACCGTGAAAAATAAGTATCCTTTACCTAGGATTGATGATTTGTTTGATCAATTTCGGGGAGCCACAGTTTTCTCGAAGATTGATCTTTGATCTGGGTATTATCAGCTAAAGGTTAAGGGCTCTGATGTTGCTAAGACTGCTTTCCGCACCCGGTATGGTCACTATAAGTTCTTAGTGATGCCTTTCGGTTTAACCAATGCCCCTATAGCTTTTATGGATATGATGAACCGTATCTTCCGACCCTACATAGACCAGTTTGTTGTGGTGTTTATTGATGATATCCTGGTTTACTCTTGCTCAAAGGACGAGCATGTGGAGCATCTGAAAGTTGTATTGTAGACTCTCAGGGAGCATCGGTTGTATGCCAAGCTATGTAAATGCGAGTTTTGTCTTAGTGAGGTAACATTTCTAGGGCATGTCGTTTCGACTAAAGGTATCCAGGTGGACTCGAGTAAAATTGATGCAATCACTAGTTGGAAACCTCCCAAGAATGTGTCTGAGATTCGCAATTTTCTGCGCTTAGCTGGGTATTATCGACACTTTGTCGAGGGTTTTTCCATTATAGTCTCCCCTTTGACGAAGCTTCTGAGGAAAGATGTTCCATTTGTGTGGTTTAAAGCCCAACAGTCTAGTTTTGATTAGTTGAAATCAGTCTTGACCCGAGCTCCAATTTTGACCCAACCTGAGTCAGGGAAGGACTTTACAGTTTATAGTGATGCTTCGCATTCTGTTCTTGGTTGTGTTTTGATGTAGGATGGTAAGGTGATCGCTTATGCGTCACGCCAGTTGAGACCACACGAGATTAATTATCCTACTCATAATCTTGAGCTTACAACTGTGGTTTTTGCTTTGAAAATATGAAGACACTATCTCTACGGAGAGAAGTGTTATATCTTTACCGATCATAAGAGCCTGAAGTATCTCCTTACCCAGAAGGAGCTTAATCTGAGACACCGTCGTTGGTTGGAGCTTCTTAAGGACTACGATTGCGAGATTAAGTATCATCCAAGAAAAGCAAATGTTGTGCTAGATGCTTTGAGTCGTAAGACCATATCAGACCTGAAATCTCTGTTTGGCAGGATGAATGTATATGATGATGGTAGCCTACTGGCTGAATTACAAGTTAAATCGACTTTGGCTGAGCAGATTAGAGCCAAATAGTGGTTAGATGACTCTTTACTTCTTGTTATACAGCAAGTGGAAGAAGTATCCACTTCTGTTTATTCCTTTGATCAGGATGAAATTCTTTGTTTTAATGGTCGTTACTGTGTACCCAACGATCCTGAGTTGAGACAGACCATTCTCAGTGAGGCTCATAGTAGTCCTTATGCTATGCATCCTGGAGGAAATAAAATGTATCAGAATCTAAAGCAGAGATACCGTTGGGTAGGTATGAAAAAGGATATCTCAGATTATGTATCCAGATGCCTGACATGTCAGCAGGTGAAAGCAGAACACCAACATCCCTCTAGTCTTTTACAGCCTATAAAGATTCCTGAATGGAAATGCGAACGTATCACGATGGACTTTGTTACCGGTTTGCCTTTGACCCCGTCCAGGAAGGATTCTGTCTGGGTTGTGGTGGATAGACTCACAAAGTCAGCTCATTTTATTCCTGTTCAGATCACCTATTCTCTAGAAAAGCTGTCTAGACTGTATATTTCTAAGATTGTTAGATTGCATGGAGTACCTTTGTCTATCATTTCTGACCGAGATCTGAGGTTTACTTCCCGTTTCTGGACAGCTTTATAGTCTGCTTTGGGTACTCGTCTAAATTTCAGTACGTCTTTTCATCCCTAGACAGATGGTCAGTCTGAGAGAGTGATACAAATTCTGGAGGATATGTTACGGGGTTGTGTTCTAGACTTCCGGGGCAGTTGGGAAGACTTCTTGCCGTTGGTAAAGTTTGCTTATAATAACAGTTACCAGGCTAACTTCCGTATAGCACCTTATGAGGCCTTGTATGGTCGTAAGTGTCGTACTCCTATCTGTTGGACTGAGTTGTATGATCGGAAAACTTTGGGTCCCGAGTTAATTCAGGAAACTAAGGAGACTGTCAGATTAATTCGGGATCGTCTGAAGGAAACTTTTATCAGACAGAAATCCTATGCTGATCGGAGGAGAAAAGATATCGAGTTTGAGGTTAGTGATCAGGTTTTCTTAAAAGTATCTCCCTGGAAGAAAGTTCTGAGATTTGGTCGTAAGGGCAAGTTGAGTCCGAGATATATTGGACCATACCATATTCTGAAGAGAATCTGGCCTGTTGCATATCAGCTTGAGTTGCCTCCTCAGCTTAGCCGTATCCATGATGTGTTTCATGTATCCATGTTGAGACAGTATCATCCGGATCCGAGTCATATTATTCAGGTTCAGGATGTTGACTTACGTCCAGAGTCTTATGAGGAGGAACCTATTCAGATTCTGGAGTTTGATGAAAGAGTTCTAAGAAGAAGGCGTATCCATATGGTTAAAGTTCAGTGGAGAAACCGTAATGCTTCTGAGGCCACCTGGGAGATCGAGGAATCTATGAGGGAGCAATTTTCACATTTGTTCAGTTCAGGTAAATTTCGAGGACGAAATTTCTTTTAGGGGGGAGAGTTGTAACACCTTTAAAAATGGAAATAAATTAATAATAATAAATTCGAATTAATTTAAGAAAAAACAAAAAACTATACCTTTTTAGAACCCATATTAGATCTAGAATAATATTATTTTTTAACCAACTTTTCATCTCCCTCAAAACCCCCTGACCACCGCCGATCTCCCTCAGCGTCGGCCCATAACCGTCACTGCCACCGTCACCGTGCTCGCCGCCCTCCCCCGATCCGAACCCCCTTAACCACGCACCGAACCGCCGCTGCCTTAACCGCGAATCGAAGGCTGAAGCTTCGCCGGAGTTAGGGTTAAACCCTCTCGGCATCTTCGTTGAATCCGGCCACGATTGACGTTGAATCGGCGCGTCGTCGGTCCTGTTGTGTTCGTCGTGACCAGGCGACCAAAACCCACCCATCACCGTCTCCTATCGTCGCCGAGAAGGTCTTCGCCGGAGATCTATTCAGATCGGTAAGTTAGGTAAGATTTCTTACCTTTCGAAGTTGTTTCTGGGTGTACTGGTTAAAATATGGTGTTTTTATGAGTCATGGTGTTTTCCCAAGCCTGAAAATGTGTTTTTCAGCCGATAAGGGCCGTGCGTGGCCTCCACGTGCCGCCAAAGGCGATTTCTGGCCACCGTGGATGACTGCCTGGAGCCGATCGGTCAGAACCGATCAAGCCTGAGTCAAACCGGTCCTGAATCGGACCGATCCGGTCTAACCCGAACCAGTCCAACCCGAACTGGTCAACCCAACCCGACCCGTTAACCGACCCAACCTGTTGACCGACCCGACCCGTTGACCGACTCGACCCGTTGACCGACTCGACCCGCTGAATGACCCAACCCGTTGACTGCTGACGTGGCAACTGACGTGGTTGCTAACGTCAACGTTGACCCTGCTGACGTCAGCGTTGGCTTTGACCAAAAAGTCAAAATTTTCAAAAACTTCTATTCTATGTTTTTCGACATCCTGAGTCCATCCGTGAAGTCCGTTTTTCGAAATTCGAACCCGAAAGCCTCCAAATTGGACTTTAAAGTCTCGAGTCAAACTTTTCTTCTAAGTTAAGTTAAGTCTAGAGTTTTATTTAAAGTTTAATATCGATACCTATTTGTTCATAGGATCTCATAGTTCTCCCGATCGTGTACCGACCCAGCCTAGCTTCTCCCATCTTGACCGATCCCGAGAGCCGATCGTAACCCATATGTTCTAATATCTAGTGAATAATCAATTCAGTATTTAACTCCAGTATTAATAAAATTTTATCTTGTATTTTTAGGGTTCAATATTGCTACAGAGCAAGGCTCGAGCACCAGTAGACCACCTGTCTGTTCCTGCCATTTGAGGTGTGTTCCTTGTGTGCTATATTCGAATGTTATTGTTTTACGTTTTAAATGAACCAAACATGTGCACATGACTGTTTTCCTGGATTTACATAGATATTTATTTTAAATCTTAAGAATGATCATTCTATGTTTTTACTGTATGTCTGATATATGTCCTATATGATATCTCCTGACTGATGAATACATGTTCTTTGATAAATTTTAGATACTACTATCATGATTCTTGCCATTATTGCATGCCTGTTGTTGCATGTAAAAAGAGTGCGCAAATAGTGCAAGTGTACACGTCGCAAGTAATAAAGTGATAAGTATCAAGTATAATCTCCACAGGGATTGGTGTACTTAATATGCTTTCTTTTTTCTTCTCGCTCTGTAAAAGAAACAAAAGACATAGATTAATTGGGTTGTTTCGAAAACTAGAATAACTGAATAATAAAAAGAGAATGGTAAATGGAAATAAAATCAGATTTAGAGAATGGGCAGGATCCAGTTGAATCGTATTGTGAGATCAATTGACTTGTTTCTGTTCTGTGCAATAATGCAACACTGCCTCGGCAGAACTGCAGTTTCCTGCCTCGACAGTGAAGACCAGCGTCCGCCGCGGCAATCCCTTGCTCTTGGGTGGACTTCTTTAAGGTTCGGCAAAGTATCCTTGGATGACTTCGCTTATCCCTAAGTCGAAGTACTGTTGATGACTAGTCCTGGATGATACCTCCTGGCGTGAGTCAATGATAACCACCAACCAATCTCACACTTCTTTTAGCCGCTGAAACTCTAACCTATCCCTAGGCCGAGTTAGTATTTTCCAGCTAGAAAAATACCGTACTTATTTCTTTCGTGAATCCAACTTTCCCGATATTGGATAAATAAATATCTCACAAACTTCTCTCCCGAGCTTGAATGCAAGATCAATGAATTGCAAAGCATAAGCAAACTTTAATATTTTATTGCATAAAACAAGAAAACAAAGTTCAATCTTCTCTCTCAAATACTCAACAACCTTCACCTAAACCCTAAGAAAATTTAGAACATAATTGAAACAAAGAAAACTCTAAAAATCTAATTTCTCTCGTGCGTTGTGTTCTATTCTCCTTGGACGGCTATGGTTTATATAGGCTGGCCTAGGGCAAACCTTTCCTAAGTAGGAATACAACTTGGAGTAAAACACAAGTCAAGTACATAAATAAAATATTTGTTTTATTTCCAAGTTTATTCCCACAAGGATTATTTTCCGCGTGGCCTTTGACTTGGGCTTTCTGCTCACTTCCCAGCTCCGATCCGTGTGTTGATTGTCCAGAAACGTACACCTCATTTTTCTCTTCATCTCGCCTACAATATTGGTACTTGTCCTTCAGCAGCTTCCGCGGCCTCAGGTTCTGCCTCGGCCTCAGTTACTACCTCGGCCTCAATTACTGCCGCGACAGAAAATATTTATGCAATTGCATAAAAGGTGCCGTAAAGCCTGCATATCATCTTTATAAGTCACAAAAGCAGAATATCTAAATATCTCACATTAAGTACATGTTTTAGTCCAAGTAGGTGTAGAATAAGTGATTATTGTCCATGAAAGGTGTAAAAAGTGATAGTGAATTAAGCACTTATCACCTGTCATTTTAGAATTGGGATGATGTGTAGTGTCTAATTTTCGGTTCAGCCTTGATCCAGCTGGTAATTCCGTCTATCTACGGTTCCTAACTTCAGTTAGGGTAATTCCTCCTGTTATCGGTTCCCGTGCTTCATCCGGGGTAATTTCGCTTGTTCCCTAAGGTAATTTCTTAGGTCGGTACCTTCGCCTTAATGGGCTTAGATTAATGCCTGTATCAAATACTGTTCTGGGGAACTATATCCAAGAGTTCAGTTGGAGGGTAACATGACATGCATATACATGACCTATTTTCTGTTATTGTTGTTTATTGATTTTACTCGTATTTTATTTGTACTGTTGGAACACACTGGGCTCCATAGCTCACACCTGTTTTCTTTCCCCTTTCAGATACCCTTAGATAGGCATCCCGAATTTGGCATTTGGAGGATCAATGCATTATCTGGTTATACTTTGATGTAATATTTTAAACTTATCCAGTTTACGTTTAAGGTGACATGTGTCTATACTTTATTATTGGAGGATAAAAACGTATTATTTTTGGTATTGGTTTTACGAATCATCTTATGAACAATATTTTTCAGACAACTTGTTTTGGTAGCATTTTATACATTTTAATCGATACTTAACATTTATCTTTTATTCGTATGAAATATTTGATTTTTCTTGTAACTTGATTTACAATTTAATAATAATGTGACCACTCTAGTCGGGTTTCTCGCATAGGCCGGTTTAGGGGGTTACAACGTCACACACAGATTTCGGATTTTATTTTTCAGAACAACAATCCTATGTTCATAACTGATATCACTATCCATAAATTAGGGATGAGTAAAAATCTGATTATCCAGTTTCGTTTCGGAATTCGCTAGATTTTTATCCGGTATTGGTTCTAATAAGACTAGGACTGGATCTAAAATTTAGGTCTCGGTCATAACCGGGATAAGATTTTCATTTTTTAGATCTGATATCCGGTGGATACCCAATAGGACCGGGATCAATACCAAGTACACAGTACTAGTTTTCTTTTTTGTAATAGATTATATTCATTAAAATTTTAATTTGCGAGCCTACAATATTTTAATTTTGTTATTGATGGTTAAAAAATATCACATATTGCTCATATTTTCTTAATAATAAAACAATTGATTAGGTACCTGATATTGGTACCAGTCCCCACTAGGAACGAGACTGAATCTTAGAATTTAGAACCCTGTGTGAACAAGACCAAAACTGAATCTAATTTTTAAGAACCGATAGATACCAAAATCGAGATTAATTCTAATTAAATTGACTTGATACCTGGGTTTTTTCTCACACTACCGCAAAACACTTATTTCATATGTTTTTTTTCCTTCGTAATTATAGTTTTTGCTGCCATTTTCAACGATAGAAAATCAATTCAATAGGAACTTAACACAGATTACTGAATTCAAACATGATATCAATTTTAGATTCTCTATTGTTCAAAGACATCACTAACATGTAAAATTTCACATAATTAAACTAATATTCTAGCTAAGTTTCAAATTATGACATCTAGGCATGTTACTAGGATTCAGGTCAGAATGTCTAATAGAGGTATATATCCGACACAAATATTTGCTTCAAGTTGCTGATGATAATGTTCTAGCTCTATATTTTAATGTTGTACCCAACTGTTGCCCCATGCTGGATCTATCATCAGGATCCTTACAGATTGCTTGAAACGATGTAATCATATTAACCCATTTTAAGTCATATCCATTGAAAAATAAAATATATTACAATATAAATGTAATCTAACAATGAAATTGGCACATCAAATGGCCTTGATGCCTATAGAGCTATGAAAGATCAATTAACTCGGTTGTTTCTATAGTATTCTCTAAAATATCATGTGGGTCCCTCTCTTGGTGATAATTCTGTTCATAATAAGCTAAAGGATTCAGTTTCTTCTACTCAATTTACTAGAGACCAATATGAGAGCCTTCTTCATTTATTGCAAGAAAAGAATATTGTTTCTTGTGCATCTTTTAAGCACATGTTTACACCCTGGATTATAGATTCAGGACAACAAATCGTATTTCTAGTTCCCTAGAGTTATTTAAGCATTATAATGTTGTTATTGATAAGTTTGTTAAGATCTCAAATGAAAGATTAGTTAGGGTAACATATATGGGAATTGTTCAACTTATAGATTCTTTAATTTTTGCATAATGTTTTGCATATACCAGATTTTTTTAATTTAATTTTTTTTCAACTAACACAAGATAAGAATATTTCTTTCCTTTTTAATTCTGCTGGTTGTTATACACAAAATGTCAAATAATAACAGATGATTGGTTTAGCTAGACAGACAAATGACTTACTTGATATCACTCATTTTGGAAACACTGTTTGTGCCACTTCTAATTCGTCTTCTTTAGATAAATGACATAGTAGGTTAAGACATCTTTCACAAGGATGAAGTTCTTTAGCCAAATTGATAAAAGGTTTTCTTCTAGTTCTTTGTTTGAATGTGAGATTTGCCACTTGCCAAAACATAAGAGATTATTTTTTCCCATAAGTAGTATTGTTAGTAATTTTGTGTTTCATCTTGTACACATGAATGTATGAGGTTCTTTTTCAATAAAAAGTATATATGGATACTCTTATTTTTTACTATTGTTAAAGGTATGTTTGGCTTTTTTATATGAAATACAAATTTGAAGTAACGAAAATTATTGAAGAGTATTGTATCATGGTAGAAAATCAATTCTCTACATCAATGGTTAATTTTTCAAAGCTAAGGGGATAATACATCAAAATTCTTGTATTCATACTCCTCAACAAAATATTAATAGTATAGTTGAAAGAAAACATTAATATATACTTCTTGTTGCTAAAACTTTAAAAATACAAGCATCCTTACCCTAAAAGTTTTGGATGGATTGTGTTTTACATTCAATTTATTTGATTAATCTGATAGTCACTCATGTGCTTAATAATAAAACTTCATTATTTCAAAAACAATCAACTTTTGATAACCTTAAAATCATTCTAATGATATACAACTAAATAAGATATTAAATAATTATGGTGATACTTTTACTATTAATACTTCTCGTAATGTAGAATTTGTGGCAACTAAGTCATCTAGACCTTCTAGAAATGTTAAACTGGCACAAAGATTAAAGAATTTTCAGGTTAGTTACAAAGAACTAAGAAGTTACAAAGAAGCTATAGTCTGATTGGTCTAAGAAGGTTATTCATCATTGTTTAGCACCAGAAAGAGTAGCAACATAGCCAGAAGCAAGACATTCCAAGTAATTGTTGACATGCATAATCCCCACAATAATGCTTTGCTGCAGCACAATGCTAACATGTTCCGGTTCATCAATTGTCAACTCTATTAAAGAGAGTGCTAATGGTGAATGGTTCATTTTCTCAAGCTTAATCAAAGTCAATGAAAATCATGGAGGAAGGATATGTTTGCATTGAACTTCCTTCTTTGCAATCATATGGTTTAGATCTCTTATCTGCAATAATCATAAAAGGAACATGTAGGTATGTTACTTGGACTCGAATCAGAATGTCAGATATATATATGTATTCGACACAAATATTTTCTAATAGTAATATTCTGGTTCTATATTACAATGTTGCAGCCAACTGTTGCCCCATGCTGGATATATCATAAGGCTACTTTCGTATTGCTTGAAACAATATGCATTGCCAATGCCAAGAACAAAACTTTACTTCAGCACAAGGACTTTGTTGAATAAACTTAAATGAAATATTTAGTGAGTCATAAAATTTAGGAGTTAATGAGGAGTTACAAAGTTAAAATGTTAAAAGTTAATATGAGAGTGAGAATGTGAGAGATAAGAGTGTGAGAAAATAGAGAGAGCCACAAGTGTGTGGGTGTGAATGAGTGTGGTTGTGAGTGGCTGTGTTGAGTGTTAGAGAAAATAGAAGAGATTCAAAGGAATAAAAGAAAATTATTTCAAAATAGTATTGCATTTGTCAATTGCCTGAGCAATTTTCATTGCCGGGGCAATTTTATTTTGTGGGCAATTTTTTATTCCTGGACAATTTCATTCGAACTCTATTTGATTTAGAGTCTTCAAATTGGTATTAGAGCTAATGGCGAACGTGATGGGTCAAATGCTGTTACCACGGCTGACAAAAACGAACTACAAAAATTGGAGCATTCAAATGAAAGCTCTTCTTGGATCTCAAGATGCATGGAAGTTGTCGAAGAAGGGTTCGAAGAACCAACAACTACTACAGGATATACGACGGCTCAAACCAAGGCGTTGAAAGAGGCGCGATCGAAGGAAAATACGACGTTATACATGATGTTCAGAGCTGTTGACGAATCAAGCTTTAAGAAGATTGTTGGGGCAACTACTTCAAAAGAAGCGTGGGACACTTTAAAAATGGTGTTCAAAGGAGCCGACCTAGTAAAGCAAGTGCGTCTCCAAACTCTTCGTGGCGAGTTGGAGAGCATGAAGTTGAAGGAATCAGAAAGTGTATCCGACTACATTGCCCGTGTACAAGCCGTAGCAAATCAACTCATTCATAATGGTGAAACGTTAACCGATGCGCGAATTGTGGAAAAGATATTAAGATCATTAACTGATAATTTTGAGAATGTTGTGTGCGCGATAGAAGATTCAAAGGACCTTGAAACTCTCACAATTGATGAACTCACCGGTTCTCTGAAGGCACATGAAAAACGTAAGAAGAAAAAGAAAGAGGAGACACTCGAGCAAGCACTTCAAACTAAGGCGTCAATCAAAGGAGAAAATGTATTCTATTCTCAAAATTTTCGAGGTAGAGGACATGGCCTTGGAGGTCGTGGAAATGGATGTGGTGGTCAAAGAGATGGTCATGAAGGATATTATAAGGAGAAGGGACAAACGAGCCAACCAAATTGGCGTGGAAGAGGACGTAATCGAGGAAGAGGCGGCAGATCAAATTATTCCAACATCGAGTGCTACAAGTGTTACAAGTATGGTCATTACGCGAAGGATTGCAACTCTGAAAAATGTCATAATTGTGGAAAAGTGGGGCATTATGCAAAAGATTGCCGAGCCGATAAAAAGGTGGAACAGACAACCAATATAGTCTTGGAAGATGAAGTGAATGAAGGGGTTCTCTTGATGGCTAAAAATGAAGTCAACAACGACAATGATATATGGTACCTCGACTCGGGCGCAAGCAATCATATGTGTGGTCACGAGTACTTATTCAAAGAGATGCAAAAGATTGAAGGTGGACATGTGTCGTTTGGTGATGCATCAAAAGTAGAGGCCAAAGGCCGAGGTACAATTTGCTACTTACAAAATAATGGCATGATAGGGTCAATCCAAGATGTTTATTACGTTCCATATCTTAAGACCAATATTTTGAGTATGGGGTAAATCATGGAGAAAGGTTACTCAGTATTTTTGAAAGACCGGGTGCTACTCTTAAAGGACAAGCAAGGGCGTCTGATTACCAGAGTTGAAATGGGCAAAAATCGGATGTATAAATTGAATTTGAGAAGCGTGCGAGAAAAATGTTTGCGTGTTAATGTAGAAGACAAGGCATCGCTATAGCATCTTCGATTTGGTCACCTATATCATAGTGGTCTAAAAGAGTTAGCAAAGAAGAACATGGTGCACGGATTGCCGAACATGGATTATGATGACAAATTTTGTGAAGAATGTGTGATTGACAAGCAAGCGAGAACATTGTTTCAAAAGAAGGCGGAATATCAAGCTAAACATCCACTCAAGTTGATTCATACAAACATATGTGGACCAATCACTCCTGATTCTTTTAGCGGTAAAAGATATTTCATTTCGTTTATTGATGATTTCTCACGAAAAATTTGGTGTATTTTTTGAAAAAAAATCTGATGCATTTGAGGTGTTTAAAGTGATGGTAGAGAAGGCTACGGGTAGACATATCAAAGCCTTATGATCAGATAGAGGTGGCGAGTATACTCCGAAGGCTTTCATTGAGTATTGCGAGGAGCAAGGGATAAGGAGATTTCTAACCGCACCATACTCTCCTCAACAAAATGGTGTGGCTGAGAGAAAGAACCGGACCATTCTTGACATGGTTCAATCAATGCTAAAGAGCAAGAAATTGCTGAGGCAATTCTGTGCAGAAGCTGTGCAATGTGCCATTTATGTACAAAATCGGTGTTCACATGTAAAGTTAGATGATCAACAACCACAAGAAGCATGGAGCGGACAAAAGCCGACAGTTTCTCATCTCAAAGTTTTTGGTAGTGTGGCGTATGCACATGTACCGGATCAACGAAGAACGAAGCACGAAGACAAAAGTAAAATGTTTATTTTTATTGGGTATGATGAGAAGACAAAAGGGTACAAGCTACTTGATCCGATAAGCAAGAAGGTAATGGTGAGTCGTAATGTACGAGTAAATAAAGCAAGTGAGTGAGATTGGAATAATTCAACAGAGGTTGTAATGGAAGTTGGAGAATCATTAGTCGTTGCACCAACAAGCATACCAACAAGTTCTGAAACTACCGATGATGGATATGAACCACGAGAACCCAAAATGCGAAGTCTGCAAGATTTGTATGATTCGACAAGTAAGGTACATCTTGTATGTCTTTTGGCATATGCTGAAAATATTAGCTTTGAAGAGGCATCACGAGACAAGAAATGGCAAATTGCCATGGACGAGGAGATTAAGTCAATTGAACGAAACAACACATGGGAGCTAGCAGAATTGCCGAAAGGAAGTCACCCTATTGGTGTAAAGTGGGTGTTCAAGAAAAAGATTAATGCTCAAGGCGAGATAGAACGATACAAGGCGAGACTTGTTGCAAAAGGATACAAGCAAAAGGCAGGAATCGACTATGATGAGGTGTTTGTTGCTGTTGCAAGAATGGAGACAATCTGATTACTTATTTCACAAGCTGCTCAATAAAAATGGCCTATATTTCAAATGGATGTCAAGACAACATTCTTGAATGGTGTCCTCGAAGAAGATGTCTACATAGAACAACCACCCGGGTATGCAAAAATCGGAGAAGAGAAGAAGGTGTTAAAATTGAAAAAGGCATTTTATGAGTTGAAGCAAGCACCACGGGCATGGAATATACGTATTGACACATATTTTAAGGAGAACGGATTCATGCAATGTCCCTACGAGCATTCCCTTTACGTAAAGAAGAATGAAGGTAACATATTATTTGTTGCTCTTTATGTCGATGATCTAATTTTCATGGGTAACAATGATGAGATGATAGAAGAATTTAAGGGTACAATGGCAAGGGAATTTGAGATGACAGATTTGGGTTTGATGAAGTGTTTTCTTGGTTTGGAGGTTAAACAAGTAGAGAAAGGTATTTTTGAATCACAAGAGAAATATGCAAAAGAGATTTTGAAGAAGTACAAGATAGGAGATTGTAATTCGGTACCAACACCAATGGAAACAGGTGCAAAACTCTCAAAGTTCGATGGAGGAGAACGTGTTGATGCAAGTAAATACCGGAGTTTGGTAGGAAGCCTTCGTTATCTCACATGCACAAGTACGGATCTTTCATTAAGTGTAGGAATTGTAAGTCGGTTCATGGAGGAGTCGGTTTATTCACATTAGAAGGCGTTGAAGCGAATCCTACGCTACATCCAAGGAACTGTGTCACTTGGATTATTCTACTCGAAAGCAGAAGATTACAAGTTGTTTGGGTATTCCAACAACGATTGGTTTGGAGACATAGACGATCGGAAAAACACATCGGGATATGTGTTCTTTATAGGAGATATTGTGTTTACATGGCTTTCAAAGAAGCAACCGATCGTGACGTTATCGACATGTGAAGCTGAATATGTAGCAGCATCTTGGTGTGTATGTCATGCGATATGGCTTAGAAATTTGTTGAGCAAGATGGAGCAAAGCAACTAGGTGCAACTATGATTCAAGTTGACAACAAATCAGCAATAAAATTGGCAAAGAACCCGGTGAATCATGAAAGAAGCAAACACATTGATGTTCGTTTTCACTTTATCCGAGATCATGTGAAAGAAGGTAATGTAAAGTTGGTGCATGTGGCAAGTCAATATCAATTAGCGGATATCTTCACAAAACCACTACCGAAAGTACTTTTCGAAAAATGCAAGAAGATGGTCGGCATGATGGATGGAAGAAACATTTAAGTTTACGAGGGAGTTTTGTTGAATAAACTTAAATGAAATATTTAGTGAGTCATAAAATTTAGGAGTTAATGGGAAGTTACAAATTTAAAATGTTAAAAGTTAATATGAGAGTGAGAAGGTGAGAGATAAGAGTGTGAGAAAATAGAGAGAGCCACAAGTGTGTGGGTGTGAATGAGTGTGGTTGTGCGTGGCTGTGGTGAGTGTGAGAGAAAATAGAAGTAATTCAAAGGAATAAAAGAAAAGTATTTCAAAATAGTATTGCATTTGTCAATTGCCCGAGCAATTTTCATTGCCGGGGCAATTTCATTTTGTGGGCAATTTTTTATTCCTGGGCAATTTTATTCGAACTCTGTTTGATTTAGAGTCTTCAAACTTTGCATTGAGTTCATATTTTCTAGTTTATATACCCTTGCAATCATATTAACCCATTTTAAACTATATCCATTGAAAAATAAAATATATTATAATATAAATATAATATAACAATGAAATTGGCACATCAAATTGTCTTGATGCCTATAGAACAATGAGGCCTCATTTAAACTAGTTGAATAAAACAAAGAGACTAATACTTAAAGAAATGAAAAATTTGATGCCTAAATCAATATGAAAACTCTAATAATAATGATTTGAATCCTAATAAAATTGAGCACAATGTTGTTTGAGACGATAAACAAAATATGTATACCGCTCAAAGATCAAACTACAGTTTTTATCCGTCTTTTGAAAGGCATCACAACATATTTTGTCAATTTTTCTGAAATCGTGATATATTGTTGTTGTTCTCCAAATCTTTTCGAAGTATTTGTTGCGATAACTCTCCATCGAACACCAATATTGTTTACTTCTTTTAACGATATATGAAGTATTTGTTGGTATTTCACAATAACTCAAAAGATGCAGGTGTTTTTGATGATGATGATGATTCACTAGTAATTTCGAAGTCGACGAAACTGGTCTAACCATTATTGGTACCAGTGGTTCAGCCACTGTCTATGAGGGTTGCGGTTGCGGGTTTGGTTCATCAACTAATGGTGGTAGCTGTGCATCCTCTAATGAAAATTTTACCAAAACGCACAAATATCGATATATAATCTGATCAATTTTTATTTTTATTATAACAAATACTTTAGATCAAAAAACTAAAATAAAAGTATTATATTTTTATAATTTTTTCAATAACAATATCAATGAATAGTTGTTTGTTCCCGAAGTTAAGTGTCAAAATCTGTAGTTATAATTTTATTTATTTTAAAAAAACTCAATGAAACAAAAATAAAAGTAGGGATGAATATTTTACCCGGAACGATCGAGTTTCGATTCGACTCAACCCGACTGCATCAAATTTTTTGATAAAAATCAAGTTCGGGTCCGATTCGGATTTAAGGTGTAAAATATCCAACTCGATCCACAACTAAATATGTAATTTTTTCATAATTTTTTAAGGATATTTATAATATCTATCTATATTTTTTATAATTAGGTCCTTAACATTATTTTTTATTTATAATTTAATTCTTAAAATTATAATTTTTTATAATTAATCCCTCTAAAATTATTTTTTACAATTTAGTTCCTAAAATTATTTTTTATAGGCCGAGTCAGAATCAGGTTTAGAATATTTATTTTTCGGTCGGGTCGAAGTCAGGTTTATGATTTTTATGTTCGGTGGGCCAGAAACGAAGGACACTTTTCAGAATTCATAGGTAGAAAAAAATGAATTTAACCTATAAAATAAGTGGGGTGAGTTGGATTTAAATTATGTATATATGAGTTTAAATTTTTGAAGTTGATTTTGAATCGAATCAATTTTTATCATATATCATAATTTTAATTAATTCAGAAAAAGTATTTTTTTTATAAAATCATTATTTTTTTCTATTTTGTAAGTTATTGTTTGGTAGAGAAAAAAAACATTAATAATAAAAAATAACGAATTTAAATTTTTAATTTATTGATACTTCATCTAAAATTAAAAATTAGATATAATTAAATTGTTTGATGAATAAAAATTTTAAAAGATTGTTTTTTTTTGTATTTGAAGTTTATGATCTATGATGTCTTTTTCTTCTTCGCAAATTCTTTTTCATGTTTGTCGCATTTCTCGCAAATATTAAGTTTTTAATGTATTAATCGTGCATAATTTAATATATTATAAATAAATTACATAATAGATCTATATATTTTAAAAGAAATATTTTTATAACTAATGACAAATTACGAATTCACATATATTTTCAAACATTTTATGATTTTTTATTTTTTTATAATCATATCTTAGAAATAGTAGGAAAGTATAAAAATAATATTTTTGCTATAATTAAGGGATTAAATGAAATGTTACCCATTAATTTAATGTACATCATCATTCCCTAACAACAACTAACATCATAGTGATTATTTGCTATGGTTCTTTTTTTTAATATTTTAGTCTTAAATATTTTATTTTTTTTAAATGATCTATCTACAGATGGAAATTATTAGTCAACCAATATTAAATAGATAGAATGATATAACAAACCTACACGATAGTGCAAGTCGCGATAGCAATGTCATATAAACAAATATGCTTAGTTTACAGAATGATACATCAATCAAAAAATAATTTTATAAAACTGTATAAAATATAAAAAATTAACTATCATTTTGCTAAGTCATTTCAAGTTGTTTATTATCAGATGACTAACAGTTTTATCCATAGAGGGGACATGGAGAGCTATTAAAATGGTTATTTATTGGCAATGCAAGCCGCGATAGCAGTGTCATATAAGTAGTGCAAGTTGTTTACTATCAGTTGACTATCAGTTTGCTAAGTCATTTTAAGTAGTATTGATATGATCAATATACTTTTAATTTTGGTAAATATAGCACATAACTATTAAAATGGTTCTAATATAGCGACGTTCTATTAAAAATTTACAGAGAAACATCATCATAGTTAAAAAATAGTATAATTACACATTTAATCTCTATTATTTAGATATTTCTTCAATTTAGTCTTGATTTAAACCCTAAAACTCAAGCTCTAAACCCTAAAACTTAAATTTTAAACCCTAAATTTATTTAAAAAATTTAAATTATAATAAAAATATTTAATAAACCCTTAACCCTAAACTCTAAACCCTAAATTCATTTATAAATTTAGTTATAATAAAAATTCATTTAACAAACTTTAAATCATAAACCCTAAATGCTAAACTCAAACCCTAAAATCTTAAGATTTAGTTTTTAGGGTTTGAGTTTAGAGTTTAAGATTTAATGTTTGAGATTAGTGTTTAGGGTTTGTTAAATATTTTTTAATTTTAAATTGTAAATGAATTTAGGGTTTAGAGTTTAAGGTTTACGGTTTGAGGCTTGTTAAATAATTTTTTAGTATAATTTTTTTAATTTATTATATATAAAATATTTTGATTAATATTTTAATTAAAATCTATAATTATGTGTGAAACTAAAAAAATAAATACATAAAACAATGGTACAGATAAATTGGTGTTAATGATTTATAGCTCGCCTATTCTTTAGGCCTTTCTTATTTTTCCTTAAGACCTAGGTTTGAATCCCTCCACAAACATTCTTTCTTGAATGTGATTTTTCCCTCTAAATAGGACCAAATTGAAATAATTAAATTATTTTATTACAACAAAACTAGGATGAAATTGAAAAAAATTGTAAATAAAAGAGATTGAAAGTGTAATTATACCATTTTTTTAATTACCACATCATTTTTTTAATAATTTTTAACTGGATGTGATTATATTAAAACAATTTTAATAATTAAATAGTATATTTACTAAAATTGAAAGTATAATGGTCGTATAATATTAATCTCATATTTATTTATGTAGTTTACCTTTTTCATATTATGCCTTTTATTTATCGTTAAAAATCATAGAAAAGTATATTATCATATGCCGTATTAAACAACTATACAAGTAAAGAATATTCGGATTTTGTTAGTTAAATTAGCAGGATTGGAGTTGAGATATGCACTTAAACTTTGGATTAATTTTAGAACCATTTTATTTCAGAGTCCATTTAATTTTAGGTTTAAGTTAGTTTCGGGTTAGATTAATCTCGTTTGAGTTATTTTAGGGTATTGATTATAAAAATATTATTATACACAAGTTTGTGTAAATTAGATCTTTCAATTTTAAAGTTTAGAGATTTAGTTTATAGTTTAAGGTATAAATTTTAAAGTTTAGAATTTAGGGTTTAAGAGTCGTAATCTAGATTTTAAATTTTATAACTTAAATATAATATATAATTTTTTTCACACAAATTGTGAAATCAGTAAACATGTTGCTCTTAAAAAACAGTACTAGAACATCTTGGTTTATGTCCGAGTGAGACCGAGACGATATAATATTTTCTAAAATATACAAGTCCTATAATAACTTTAATTCCTGATTTTTATTCCATAAAATCAAGAAACCCTCGCTTTTTTCATTCCATAAGTCCTATTTTATATTAGGGTAAATAACACAGATAGCCACCATACTATGGGGTTAGTATCGAAATGTCCATCATACTTTAAAACGCATCAAATACACCAGTCAAGTATTAAAATAGTATCAATATAGCCATCGACCGTTAAAAACTAATGAACTGATGATGTGGCATTTAAATTTTTTTTTGAAATAATTACATATGTACTCCTTGTTATTTTTGTAATTTAATCCTAATTTTATTATAATAAAATGATACGTGTCACCACCAAATCAAATAAAGAAAACAAAATCCCATTTAACATACTTCTAAGATGAATTGAACCCAAGATCTTTTGTATGAAATGGCAATACTCGAACCATTAAGCCAAGCAAAATTTCATGATATGAGACCCGATAATATAGAGAGAATACATTTTCTATCTGTATTCTATTAGTTTCACACATAATCTTATATTTATTTCTAATTTAATTAAAATATTAATTAAATTATTTTATATTTAATAAATTAAATTATTTAAATAATAAAATTTTATTTAACAAATCGTAAACCCAAAACTTAAACCTTAAATAATAAATCCTAAAGTTATTTAAAATTTTAAATTACATTTAAAAATATTAAACACTAAATCCAAATTATAAACCTTAAAAATAAAATCCTAAACCCAAATCCTAAATATAAGATTTAATATTTTTAGATTTAGGGTTAGGGTTTTAGATTTAGGGTTTATGATTTGGGTTTAGAGTTAATTGATTAAGATTTAGGGGTTATGGTTAATTTTTTAGAGTTTAGGGTTTGTATTTAGTGTTTAATATTTTTAAATATAGCTTAAAATTTTAAATGACTTTAGGGTTTAATATTTAAGGTTTAGGGTTTGGGTTTAAGGTTTATTAAATAAATTTTTATTATTATTTAAATATTTCAATTTATTATATATAAAATAATTTAATTAATATTTTAATTAAATTAAAAATAAATATAAGATTATATGTGAAACTAATAGAATACATATAGAAAAAGTATTCCATATATATATATATATTATTGGGTTTCTCTTGAAATTCATCTTGGCTTAATGGTTGGAGTTTTACCCTGTTATGTAGAAAGTTTTGGGTTCAATTCTTCTTAGAAGCAAGTTAAATGAGATTTTGTTTTCCTTCTTTAATCTGGTTGTCCTTCAATAAGATGGTGACACGTTTCATATCTAATTAAATTATTTTATTATTTTATTATAATAAAATTAAAACTAAATTATAAAAATGTACGAATAGCAGGGAGAAAATGTGTAATTATTTCATTTTTTAACTACTACGTCATCAGTCCGTTAGTTTTTAACGGTCGGTGGCTATATTGATACCTTTTAATAGTTGATTGGTGCATTTGACCCGTTTTAAAGTATGGTGAAATAATTTACCCTTTATTTTATTAATAGCAATTGAGTTTATCAAACAAAAAAATCTAATTAAGTTGATAATATATACTTTTTTAAGGTATAGTGACATCCTGAACTTTAAATAGAATGCATGACATTCAAATGGATAAGGTTGTGGAGTATAAATTTACGTAATTTATATATTAATTTTTTCTCACTTAAAACAATTACATAAAATAAAGAATATTTGAAATCTTGTGATTGATAAATTCTCATTTGCTTTTCATTTTGTGTGTTCGAATATTATATTTATACTAAATATATTAAATTATACCTATTATATTAAAAAAATATGTTTCCTCTTGATAGAAGACAAGAATGTCATTTTTTTCATTTTTGATAAAAATAAAATAATTTATAGGCAACATAAGGTTCAATAACTTTAATATAAGTAAAGAATATTTAAAAATTCATTAGTTATGCATAGTTACATGGAATTAGAATTGTACTTGTTTGCCTACTAAAGCATTGTGTGAAAGCATCAATATTGCCTTAAAAAAGTGCATAAACAAAGAAGAATATTTGATCTCTCGTGAGAAGAAAGGAATTAAAATTTTCAAAATTTATAGGTAATAAAAAAAATATATTCAAAATTTCATTAATTGTGTATAATTTACATGGAATTGAAATCTATACTTGCTTGCCTCCTATAGGAGTGTGTGAGCCAACCTAATAATAAGGGGTGGGTAAGACCGGGTAGCCGGCCAATTTAAATAGAATTGGTCCCGGTCCCGATAATCATCGGTTCCTAAAAATTGGAATCATTCCCGGTCACACCGATTCCTAAATTTTAAGAATCGGTCTCGTTACTGGTGGGTACCGGTTCCAATACCGGGTACCCGGTCAATTAGTTTATTCTTAATTTTTTTGAGTAATTAGAGAAAAAAAATTCAATCACCAATAATAATATTAAATAATAAAATTAGAATATTGTAGACTTAAAAATTAAAGTTTTAAAACTAATCATACTGATAATATTCATACATAAAAAGAAAGTTTGATAAGAAAAATAAACAAAATAAAACCAATACCGGATATTTGATAAAAGAAATTTTATTTATTAAAAAATAGAGTTAACTTTTGGGTTTACTTATGTTTTCCTCTGTACATGATTGATCACCGATTTTAAAAAACTATCAGTAAGATCATTTATGTATTTTTGATATAAAATTTTGATCACTCGACCATATATTATCGTTAAACATTAACCAAAAAATTTTGTTATTACTCCGAATTTAATGATTAAATGTCTAGTGATTATTTTATTTGAAAATAATTAAAATATTTAATGAATATTTACCAAAAAATGAAAGATTTTATATGATTTTTTCAAATTCTTTAGGATGGTAACCTGTGCCGGCCATTCTTATGCTCCTACTATATCATGTTAAAATAATTATTTTAATCACTTCATTTTCAAGAATTATAAAATAAATATTAAATTTTTAATTTTGTTATAAATGATCACTGTGATGTTAGTTGTTATTAGGGAATGACGTTGTATATTAAATTAATGGGTAATATCTCATTTAATCCCTTAACTGTAGCAAAAAAAATTATTTTTACACTTTTCTAATATTTCATAGAAATGATTCTAAAAAAATAAAAAAATCATAAAATTTTAAAAAGATATGAAAAATCATAATCTGTTTTTTAGAATATATTGATCTATTACATAATTTATTAACAATATATGAAATTATACATAATTAATACATTAAATATCAAATATTTGTGAGGAATGTGGCAAGTACAAAAAAAAAATTGCAGACATGACATACCATAAGACTTCAAATACCAAAAATTTCTTTTTAAAATTTATATTTATCAAATAATTTAATTATATCTAATTTTTAATTTTAAATAAAATATCAATAACTTAATAATTTAAATTCAATACTTATTTATTTTTATTATTTATGTTTTTTTACCAAACGGTAACTTACAGAAGAGAAAATAAATAATGATTTTATAAGAAATTAGTTTTCTTGAATTTAATTAAAATCATGATATATGATCGAAACTGATTTGATTTAAAATTAACTTCAAAAAAATAAACTCGTACATAAATAATTTAAACTCATACTATCTTTAAACTTTAAACTCTTACCCTTAAAACCCCTAAACCATATACCCTAAACTAAAATTTTAAACTTTAAAATTAATACGCTTGGGAAAGATTTTAGCTTCAGTAAGAAATAATTACCCTTAAAATTTTACTCTTTTACTATTTAATAAATAAACTATTATTGTCCCATGCGCAAGCAATAGGTTTAACACGAAATCCAAATTTGAACCCTACGTTCTATCAACAACTTCTAAATTCAAAACTATTAAGTAGCCACGTCTCTTTATTCCAAGTAAAGGGTGACAAATCCTCTTAGGGGTTATTTATGAAGTTGGTCTTCCAACTTTCTAATCTTTGCACTTTTGCTTTAATAGTTTTATTTTCACAATTTAGTCACTAAAATATGTTTTTTTCACTATAGTATTTGTTTCATAATTTGATTCAATTTAAGTCCTATATTTGCTCAATTGATCATTTGGTCAGAAGTTAATATTATGATTTGACACGACGAGTGTTTAAGGTGTTACAAACTTATAAAGAAAAAAAAGAAATAATAATTTTATTAGAAAATTACTTTTCTTGAAATTAATTAAAATTATGACATACGATCAAAATTGATTCGAATCAAAATCAACTTCAAAAATTTTAACTCGTACATACTTAATTTAAACACGACTCAACCCGCCCATTTGATAGGTTGAATTCGAATTTTTGCCACCTATGAATTCTGAAAAGTATTATTCATTTCTTCTAACAAGAGATATCAAATATTCTTTTTCGTTTATACACTTTTAAAGGATATGGAAAGAAAATCCAAGATGTGCCTTGTCAATCAGGAACATAAATTAGAGAACGCTTATTTTTTGTTCCATTATTCAAAAATTATCAGTTGTAGTATTTGTCGTTATCATTTTGTTCCGAGGTACACTTGCTCTGACTGTGGATATTCACTTCATGAAAGCCGCATTGGAATTCCAAGGGAGATGAAAATCCAATTTCACCCGCTACACCCCCTTCACCTTGTTTCCCACACCCCAAAATTTTGTACCGTCTACAAAATATCATTACTTGATGCAATAAGCTATAGTTGCGTGCAGTATGATCTGTATTTCCATGCTCAGTGTGCCAAATCCTTGAAACATGTCTTGAAATCTAAATCTCACATCCATGATCTTTACTATTTTAGATCAATAATTTCGTTTGGCTCTTACACATGTGATGCATGCAAAATACCGCTTCATGGGATTCCTTTATGTATTTGTATGGAATGCTATGTCAAGTTGTATATTGAGTGTGCTTTCCCAGGTTCACTGAAATCCAGGTATCACGTTCATCCTTTAACTCTTGAGCTAGGTGTTGAAGAAGATGATTCAGAAGAATATTGTTGCGACATCTGTGAAGAAAAAGGAGATCCAATAGACCATGAATATCACTGCATAAAATGTCGTGCACATTCGTTGCTCACATCAGTTGTGTGCTTAAGTCGGTAAGTCCATCTTGCTCTTAAATTCTATAAATTTAAAAGTTCAATGAAGTATGACATCAAGATCCATGGTTTAGCAGGAGGAAGGAATTGCAACATCCTCCAATTTGGTATTGGACTCATGCCCTCGTGACACAAGGATAGACCCAAAGAGAGCATGAGGAGGGGACAATCGTCTCCCATAAAAATTGAAATTCAAGTATGATGTAGATATTTTTAGAAATTTTTGTGTTTTTTATTGAAAATAAATTTTCGTCCCCTATAATTTTATAAGTTCACCCTCTTAAAATTTTGTAGATGTCTCTTTTAATATAAAATAATGCATCTGGTCATATCTGAAGATGAGAATAAAGCTTCATGAGATAAATCCGAGAATGAACTACAGGAGATGAATTTGAGAGTGAAGTTTATAGAGATGAATCGAGGATAAAGTTATGAGAGATGAATCTGAGAGTGAAATTTCAAAAGCTAAAGTTGGTTTTACAAATGATTGGGTATTAAGTTAGTTTGAAGATTGTGTTTAAATATGTGAAATTATTGTGTTCAAAAGCTTTTATTTGTCTCTTACAACAAGTTTTGCATGATATTATTAATAAAAATTGTGAACAAATATATCAAAATCAGATTAAACTAGACGAGTATATTTTAATTTTTAATAATTAAAACAAATATAGTTATTTTTAAAATAACATTTAATCTATTGATTGTGCATAAAATCATATATTATCAATATTATATGACATCAGATTTTGTTTAACAAAATTACAATTAAAATATAAAATATAATTTTATTTCTACTTATTGAAAATCATTGCTGTGAAAAATATTAAAATATACTTTTCTTATTTACCGATAAAGGAAAAGTTTCATTCCTTTTTTCTAATAAGAAACACCGAATATTCTTTTGTTTCCTTCTTTGTATGAATTCGAATCTTAATATTCATATTAAAAATATTAAATTTTATCATCTTATATGGAAAAAATATTGATATTTCTGGTTAAAAGAAAGGAATGGTATTTTCCCTTTTTGAGAAACCTAAAAGAATTCATAGGCAACATAAGATTTAATAATTTTAATATAAGTCAACCTATTTCCGAAAGGAAATCAGTAAGTGGGTGTTCAAGAAAAAGATGAATGTACAAGGCAAGATAGAAGATGTTTGACATGATGGATGGTATAAACATTTAAGTTTACGGGGAGTTTTGTTGAAATAAACATAATAGTTTTTATTATATAGTAAAGTGTAGTGTCTATATAAAGTCATTGTTTATTCCTTTTGTAATGTGAGTGGTTGTTTAGTGAAAGTGGTTGTGGTGGTGTGAGAGAAAGAAGACATAAAAGATTCACAGTATTAAAGAAAATTATTTTGAAATGTTATTGTATTTGTGCCCGAGCAATTTCATTCTGTGAGCAAGTTTTATTCCTGGACAATTTCATTCGAATGCTATTTGATTGAGAGTCTTCTGATTGAAATAAGCATACATTTATATACAAGTGTTATGATTTCGTGTAATGATCATGTTTAAGATATTACTTATTGTTTTGTATCGTGTTCGTATCGTATGAATCAAATATTTGATGGGAAACAGGTTAAGAAGGAAATCAGTCGACATGGGAAGGGCACATTAGTTCCAAAATCTGCAGAAGAAATTTTTGCAGAGGAATTATAGCTTATAGGGATTTTTTAGAGTTTGTTGTTTGTCTTGGAGTCAATAACATGATTGAGTTTAACAGCTTAAACGGCGTTTGTCGAGTTTTTTTTTCTTGCTAAACAGACAACAATTTAAGTAGACAGCTTAAACGGCGTTTGTGATGTTAATATGAGTTACACAGCCCTTGGTAAGGCAAACCAGTAAACCGACCAGCAGGCTGTTTAAGTAGACAAACCCTCTCCATTCAACCATATAATCATTCGACATGCTAATGTTCTGTTTTTGTTGCCTCATGCTGGATCTATCATCACAAGGAAGTTGCACTGAGTTCATCTTTTCTTTGCAATCATATGGTTTAGATCTCTTATCTGCAATAATCATAAAAGGAATATGCAGGTATGTTTACTTTTACAAATTGAATATAAGAAAAATCGATTAACTAATCGGCGTAAATATCCTTTAGGTTCCTGATAATTTTAAAAACAAACAATGCTTCAGTGCATGTTGTAGATTGGAACATTGTCCGTGGATTACCGGTTTGTGATGTTAATCTGAGGTACACATCCCTTGGTAAGGCATAACAGTAAACCAACCAGCAGGCTGTTTAAGTAGACAAACCCTCGCCATTCAACCATATAATCATTCGACATGCTAATGTTCTGTTTCTGTTGCCTCATTGGTGTGTTCTGTGTAATGCTATAAATGATATATGTGAACACACATATATGTGCAAATATACACAGTCATACAAGTAATAATAGGGTAAGTGAGTATCGTTCCCACGAGGATCTCTGGTAAAGTGTGCAGTCAAATTTATCAAGGCAAAAAGGTGTCACTAAACAAAAGAAAAATAAATAAAATGATATAAACAAATGGAAAGGGATATGTACGGTGAAGTGTTATGTGGAAATGCTATTGCAATTTTAGAATGCAAGCAACTAAAATATGCTACGGCAAAATGGTATGGATGATGATGGCAAGGTGGATGTATGGTGGTGGTGTGAGAGTGTAAAGCAATGTGATCGCAAGATAACAAGTAAAATAAAGAAAGCAGTTTGTAAATGCGGAGGCATAAACAGGATGCAAGAACACGTTAAAACTTTATGATGTACTATTCCTCTATTGATGAACTCTCTCGGGAATGACTGGTGGTGACTTCTATGATTTCCTACCCCTTACCCCTACCTAACATATAGTTGCTATGGTGTATACCTACTCGACAGAGGTTTCTAAAGTGTTCACGCTCTTTCGAGTCATAGGAACCTGATAGACTAAAATGCCATGGCATCTCGTGTCACTCAAGTAGCACTAGCCTATCGACAAAGCACACTCCTTTTAGTCGTTGAAGCCTTCACCTACGCCTCTTTCGAGTGCTCTCGGATCCAACTAGGCTCTATTTGCATTCTAGAACCCATTGCTCACGTAGATCCTCCCTTAGCTCCTTTCGGATGATCTAAGGATCTATAGCTACGCCTCTTTCGAGTGCTCTAGTATGCACCTAAACACGAAACATTTTCGTGCCTCTTACAATGCCTAAATGATTATCAACAATGAGAAAAACAAATATACAAACACATAGAATGTAATATATTAAATAGAAATAAAAGATAATTATCCACAAAAGCAACCACCTAAACAAAGCTTACATGGTGGAGCTAAATGTTAAGAAATATCATCCACATAAATCTTAAACATTCAACAATCATCCTCATGAAAATATAAAAGAAATAAAGCAAGGAAGGAGGACTAGAAGACACCCTCTGTGTGAACAGCCGCCGGCTCTTCAACCACCATGAGACGCCTTGGTGTGCTAGCCCCTTTCGGGTGCCTAGCACACCACTCCCTTCGAGCTCTATCAACGGAGGTCCCTTTGGCCGGAGTTTGGAGGAGAAAGGTGGGAGCTTTCCACCGCTGCAAAAACCGCCCCAAAGGTCTCTCTTTTACTGTGTTTTGTTCCTCAAAAAGGCCTCTCCTTTTTCTCTAGGTCACCATGTCTTTAATAAGGGTGAAAAACCCTAAAAGATAGGCAAAAATCCATTTCTGTCCCCTTCACGTGATGGCATTTCTACAGGGCTGGCAGTGGTGACAGTGGTCCCCTACTGAGGTGGCTCGCAATCAAGAAATATTGGCTGTGGTCCCCTACCTAGGTGGCTGCGGCCAGGCTATAGTGGTCCTAACCGACTGTAATGGCACCAGCTGGCACAGGAGTCCTCCAACTTTGCCATGGCATTTTCCCATCGCTATCCTTCTACGAATGCCATAACAAATTGCCTCAACTTCCATTTTTGCTTTACCTGCACAACACAACTGAAAAGAACTATCTTTCCCATTAAATAGCACCTATTACCACATAAAAATGCCGAGGCATATCTAGAAGACTACATGCAATGTCATGAACCTAAATGCAACTAAATGAACCTATATGAGCCTAAAGACACTCAATAACTTAAGTAAAAAGGCCTAAAAATATAGCCTTTTTGCGGAGTTATCACACCCCCAAACTTAAGTTATTGCTTGTCCTCAAGTCGGGTTTGGTTGAAATAAGGTTTAGGGTATTTATTTTCGAATCAGGTCAAAGTCGAGTTTTATGACTTTTGTGTTCGTGTTGAGTTTGGGTGAGTCAAAAATCTGAACATGAGGAGAATGAAACCCAGTTTTGAACCTTCTTATCCATCCAAACATGAGGAGAATGGAGTCAACCTATTCGTTCACGTGTAACGAGAATGGATTCACACAACGAGTTTGACATCGCTAAAAATCAGTGTCTTTTATTCTTTACTCTATATCTGTTTCATTAGAATGAGCAGTTGTTGACACTAAATTTTTCAACTTTTTGTATTATTTGTATTTTCATTTTTATTATATAAGTCATATTATCACTTAGTTTTATTTTTAAACCTAAACAAAATAATGGTCCATTCAATTTTAAATAAAATTCATTAAGTTGAAAAAAATCCATTTTGCCCAAATAATAAAAAATTTAACTTTTTTTGTCTTTATGTACAACTAATTATTAATCGTCCGAATAGAATCCAATAATTTATATTAGATCCAAAATACAATACCCAATACATGGACCCCACAGACCATTTCTCCGTTGGATCCAACTGTACGTTTAACATTCATGTTCTTTTCTCTAGACTTCTTGAATAGAATGTCAAGCTACCTTTATTACCAAAAGTCTTACCATTTTTATTAAAAAGATTATGCCTTCGAGAATAATAAGACCTTTTTAAGTGTTTTGGTCTCATTCGATAACCTAATCGAATACGAAAGGATATAACCGGAATAATTTTTGCTTGTTAATTATGAATTTTATTAAGAATTATATGATTCAATCTTAATTCTAAGTTATATATCTCGTTAAAAAAGTTTTTAAACCTAATTAGAGGAAAAGAGTTGACCCAAGTCCTATACTGCACTTCTAGACCGCAACATTTCATGTGTCTATCTCCCCTTACCACCATGCATTGAAATACTCGCGCCTTGACATCCCTTCCTGGCTAGTTGGTCTGCCATGCCTTTCTCAGTTCTAGTGAGTAAACAAAAATTTCGCAAACAATATCTTGAATTAACCCACTTAGTGAGGAGTCTGCGATCCAATTCAATACGACTTGCGAGTTCAATTCAATCAGAAGATTCGCCTTACTCCTTTCGATCCACATCACTTCTTAATAATCCCCCCACAACCTTCCTTATTATCCTTGTAAGAGGTTCCTAAGTCTATGTTTGATCACGCTTAAGGGGAAGCCAAGTTTAATGTAGCAACTACATGGATTGGACCACCATTCATTCTCACAAACAGAGGCGGTTCAAATATCTAGGGGCTTTGTGCAATTTATTAAAAAGTAGACTTTAGAAGCAATTGTACATAACTCTTTCTAGTTCTAAAAATATTCCCTTAGAAGCAATTATACTTTTTAGAGATCCTATGAGGTCTTTTCTATTGTGTCTGTCTAAAACCTCATTGGTTCTACAAAAGCAATAATAATAATAATAATCAATAATTTTCTATAATTATTTGTCATATTTAAAAGATAATTATAACTTTTTAATAATCAATTGTCATATTTAAGAAATAATTATAATATTTTAAAAATTATAACTCGTATTTCTTAAGAGTATTTTTAAATTTTTTACAATGAATTTCAAGATTAACATCATCTAATGAATATAGTTTATCAAAATTTTAGGTCTTCTCTTTTTTAGGTTATTTTGTATGTTCGTTTCTATTGTGCCTATCTAGAAAGGATGCAAATCGTCTACCTCTTAATCGTGCCTCTATTAGTGTCTCCGTTTTAAATTAGAGGATTTAAGGTTCAAGGTTAGGGGTTGTAGTTAGGGTTTAGAGAATTAAGGGTGAGGCGTATTTTTTAGTATTTAAGATTTAGGGTTTAGAATATAGAAAATAAGGGTTATGGTTTAAAATTCAATTTTTTTAGAACTTTTCAATAGGATGCGTGAAAGGAAGCAGGATAAGGAGGCACATCCAGAACTCCCACAATTCAAAATTCTACACTTTTCCAAGTAAAATAAAATTTTGCTTCAGACTATTTTCAGAAGAATCATTTATACATTATTCAGAGGAGGTAATCATTAACCTGCGATGGTAAACAATAAGCTTGTAAAGCCTGTTAATACAGTATTATCAGATGATGTTGAATGCAACAAAAAAGTATAAGGTTTATCAAATCTAAAGTGATGAGTCAAAAATAACATTATTCAGATGTGAAAAGTAATTCATACTATTATTACATTTGAAGGTAACAAAGTTGTTTTTGGTTTGATCATCCAAATACCAAACAAGATGTTTAAATCCGATAATCAGAAGAGAATATAAATTATGAGAATTTAATCGGGGAGTTAGTGTGTTCCATAATTTACAAAGCAAGAATGATAAACGAGATGTTTTAAACAACTATAGAGTTTTCGAAAGGGCAAGTTATGGACATGAAAAATTTTAGTATCAACCTAACTACCCTTGAACCGTACTCCGATATGTAGTTCCCGAAAGCAATATCCATAAGGTCTTACCCCAGGCTCATAAGGAGTAGGAGTCAACTTAAGGGGTTACTTTATGTTCAAATGAAATTAACTGAGCCAAAACATCATAATTTATCTTAGGGGTAACCTTTGTTCCATAAGAAATTACCAGAGCTGAAACTATAGAAAATTCAAATCATACCTAGAAGTACCCCAAATTGGTTATTTTACTGAAGAGAAATGAAATAGGAAAAATAATAATCATACATATTTTTTTAGAATATAAAGATCAGGGATTATTTTCTCAAATCAAACATAAGGATATATTTCTCGATAAACATGGCTCATGATTCAATTAAGAGATAATCTTAGTTCAAATCAGAGTGAAATGCATACGCAAGAATCACACTAAACGGTTTGATTGAAACTTAGTGATTCTTGATAATTACATGTAGAAGACATTGAACTATAGATAGTCCTTCTTGATTGGTTTTAGAATTTCAGCACTTTATTCAAAGGAATTCAGTAAGTATTGACTTCATCCAAGTATTCAGTAATACTTCATTTTGAGTTTAAAGATTTATGATTTAGGGTTTGACATTCAAATAGGGAATACGATAACTTTAAAATTTTATTTGAGAAAAAAATTACATTAATTAATAAAATAGTTACTTTCCGAAGAGTTCTACATGTAAAATGTTAGAAGCTAATTAAACACATATACAAACATACACATGTATATATAATAAGTATTTGATTTATTGATGATATATTGTTTTATATCATTAGTGAATCAGATGATGACAAATCGTGATAACCATAAATGCATTAGTTTTAAAATCTTATGATAACATATCATCATCTAATTCACTATGGTTCTTAGAATTATTATACCTTTACTGCATCAAATATTAATCTTATATAAAATCATAAATAGTTTTTTTTTTTTTTTGCTAATTTTTCAATTAAAATATCGATTATTTTTATTGAATAAAAGAGAAAATACAATAAAATATCCATAAAAATTAAAGTAGACTTGTCACATTAATCGATCATTTTCCTTAAAACCATTAAAATACGCAAACTAATCACTTAAAAATATGCACAAGGGTTCCGATCATTGCCTTGGAATGAGAAAACTTTAAAATTTGTGTTAAAACGTTTATTTTTATATTAGCCAATAGAACTCAAATAATTAGTCAATGAGCTTGCTTCAATAGAGAGGTTAACGACTCACCATAAAATATATTCAATTCTTATGGTTAGGGATCAAACACTCTACGAGGGATGAAGTGAACATTCAGCTTACCACATCTCATAGTTTTAAATCCATCAAATATTAACTCTATATAACAACGATAAAAGATAATCCTTGAGTTTGAAATTTATAGGCTACTAACTACCTAAAAATAACAAAATGAAAAAACATAAAATAAAAGATAAAAGATAATCCTTGAGTTTGAAATTTAAAAACAAGATATCCTAAAGATCTTCTCAGATTTTGCTGACTGAACTGCTTTTAGAATCTTTTCGAATCTTCTAGAAACTGCCACGTTAGCATTTCATCATTCCCGGCATCGTGCCCATGTCTCTAGTCACGATAAAAAATGCAAAATTTGTCCTTTTAATCACTAATTCCAGTAAACAGTTCACTGCACATAAAATAAACCAAATACACTCAAATTAGCAGTGATAAATTCATGAAAATAAGAGAATTAGTAATTAAAAAGTGACAATTTAAATCACCAATCAAATCCCCCTCACTTATCTCATACTTTCCCTCAAGTATGCCTTAATCAAACCAATCAAAAACTTAGTTTGCAATCCTTCAATCCATCTCATACGTAAGCAATTTATGAAAACCAAAGCTCATAATAATTAATCGAATTAAAACTCCAATCAAGAGACTAAACACAAGTAAAAATAAATCAAACATCCTTGTAACTTCTTATCTTTCATCAATCAAAAATTCAGCCTAACTCAATTCCTCACAAGATTTCACTCAATTCACTCAAATGTGTTTCGGGTGCAAAATTTCACTCAAAGTCGCAATCAAATAAGGATTTCCATAAGCTTGTGACATAATCAATTCTCCACTACTTAGAAAAAATAAGATGCAAGATCAATGAGTCTTTAAAAAGGGTGTAATGGGACTTAGGTAAAGGTAGAGAAAAAGGCTTAAAATGAGGCTTATAATCAAGACTAAGAATTCTTCAATAGCATACCCAATGTCCACGGGTAAATAAGGTGCATGAAATAAATAAGAATATTTACATCAAAAATAAAATCAAAACCAAGCAAACTATTTTTTTCTTCTTTCTTCTTTCATTTTCCGTTTTTCCTTTCTTTCTTCTTTGTTTCTTCTTTCTTTGTTGTTCTTCTTCTTTTTTTTTTTATTTTTCGTGGAACAAAAATGCTCATATGCTTCAATTCTTTGTCCTGACAAAGGGTAAGAAAAGAGAACGACACAAAATAAAAAGGGCTAAAATTGAGGTGAAACAAGAAAGAGGATATAGGCTCAAAATTGCTTCACTAATGGGATTAAAAGGGTAGGTTTTTTCTTGGGTAAAAATTGGGTGAATCCTATGCCCAAATCATATCAAAACATCATATTTCATGTGTAGTCTCAAAATGTATTCGTGCCACAAGTTCTAGATTTCCAATATTTAAATCGACACACTCAAGCAAGAAAAACGAGCATAAAAATGGAGAAAACATGCTCAAGGCTCAAAACCTTACCAAAGTGTGTTTCATTAATCAAGTTAGGCGAAAAATCAACAGACAAAATCATGGCATGTTACAAAGAAGTCGAATCAAATTCCTACTCATGCAATTCAACAATCAAGAGTGTTCTAAATCCAAAATAATTAAAAGAGCTTAGATAATCCTAGCATGCTTAGGATATTTGATGAAAAGGAAGGAAATTTAATTAAGCATTCGACCAACTCAATCGAGGCATTCAATCAAGCAATAAATAAGACAAGTAAAACGAAATTTTGATTCAATTGTTTACCCCCTCACTTAAATCATATTGTCTCAATATGAAAATTAAAGTACAAGAGAAGGAATAGAGATGCTCCCCGTGTCTAAGGTGAGTTTTGTTGTTGATCTATGAGGAAAGAACGATGACTTTTGGGGTTGTAAGGAGTATGCAATTCCTCATTTGCATTTTTCAAGTTTCGTACATGACCAAGCCATTCAAATCTGAGACAAATTTTGTACAAATTTATTTGAAAATAAAAAATAAAAATAAATGAATGAAAATAAAAACAAAACAAAGAAATAAAGGAAATGGGTTGCCTCTCATTTAGCGCTTCGTTTAACGTCATTAGCTCGACGACCTGATTCAGACTACAGGTTCTGCGAGAAGTTCTTTTCCCAATTCATGTGCTTTTTCCAACTGAGAATTTCTTTATGATAAAATTTTCGATCATGGTGTTCATTTTTTTCCCGACAAAGTATCTTCTTTGATATGCAATTTATCTGGCGGTAATTTTAACTCCATCTTTGATGCCTGCAAGATTGCTGAAAAAGATTTAGTTTTTGAAGGTATTAAATGAAAATTAGAAGTAGAATAAACGGTAAAAATAATTTCTTCAAACTTCCTATCGTTAAATTCCACTTTTTCTAACTCCCTGCAAAACTCAAGTAGCAAATTAGTCTCCAAAAATTCATTAGCAAATGGATCAACAATATCAACAAAATTCAAGCTTACCACATTATCTGGATATTTTATGACTTTATATACGTCAAACTTGACGATTTCTCCATCAAACTTGATAATATATCATCATCTAATTCACTATGGTTCTTAGAATTATTATACCTTTATTGCATCAAATATTAATCTTATATAAAATCATAAATAGTTATTTTTTTGCTAATTTTTCAATTAAAATATCGATTATTTTTATTGAATAAAAGAGAAAATACAATAAAATATCTATAAAAATTAAAGTAGACTTGTCAAATTAATCGATTATTTTCCTTAAAACCATTAAATATGCAAACTAATCACTTAAAAATATGCACAAGGGTTCCGATCATTGCCTTGGAATGAGAAAACTTTAAAATTTTTGTTAAAACGTTTATTTTTATATTAGCCATCAGAACTCAAATAATTAGTCAATGAGCTTGCTTCAATAGAGAGCTTAACGACTCACCATAAAATATATTCAATTCTTATGGGTAGGGATCGAACACTCTACAAGGGAAGAAGTGAACATTCATCTTATCACATCTCATAGTTTTAAATCCATCAAATATTAACTCTATATAACAACGATAAAAGATAATCCTTGAGTTTGAAATTTATAGGCTACTAACAACCTAAAAATAAGAAAATGAAAAAACATAAAATAAAAGATAAAAGATAATCCCTGAGTTTGAAATTTAAAAACAAGATATCCTAAAGATCTTTTCAGATTTCGCTGACTGAACTACTTTCAGAATCTTTTCGAATCTTCTAGAAATTGCCACGTTAGCATTTCATTGTGCCCGGAATCGTGCCCAACGTCGTGCCCATGTCTCCAGTCACGATAAAAAATGCAGAATTTGTCCTTTTAATCACTATTTCCAGTAAACAGTTCACTGCACATAAAATAAACCAAATACACTTAAATTAGCAGTGATAAATTCATGAAAATAAGAGAATTAGTAATTAAAAAGTGACAATTTAAATCACCAATCAAATTCCCCTTCACTTATCTCATACTTGCCCTCAAGTATGCCTCAATCAAACCAATAAAAAACTTAGTTTGCAATCCTTCAATCCATCTTATACGTAAGCAATTTATGAAAACCAAAGCTCATAATAATTAATCGAACTAAAACACCAATCAAGACACTAAAAACAAGTAAAAAACAAATCAAACATCCTTGTAACTTCCTATCTTTCATCAATCAAAAATTCAGCCTAACTCAATTCCTCACAAGGTTTCACTTAATTCACTCAAATGTGTTTCGGGTGTAAAAATTCACTCAAAGTCGCAATCAAATAAGGATTTCCATAAGCTTGTGACATAATCAATTCTTCACTACTTAGAAAAAATAAGATGCAAGATCAATGGGTCTTTAAAAAGGGTGTAATGGGGCTTAGGTAAAGGTAGGGAAAAAGGCTTAAAATGAGGCTTATAATCAAAACTAAGAATTCTTCAATAGCATAACTAATGTCCACGAGTAAATAAGGTGCATGAAATAAATAAGAATATTTACATAAAAATAAAATCAAAACCAAGCAAACTATTTTTTTCTTCTTTCTTTTTCCGTTTTTCCTTTCTTTTCTTTTTTTTTCTTTGTTGTTCTTCTTCTTTTTTTTATTTTTTTCTTCTTTTTTATTTTTATTTTTCGTCGAACAAAAATGCTCATATGCTTCAATTCTTTGTCCTGACAAAGGGTAAGAAAAGAGAACAACACAAAATAAAAAGGCTTAAGGGCTAAAATTGAGGTGAAACAAGAAAGAGGATATAGGCTCAAAATTGGTTCACTAATGGAGTTAAAAGGGTAGGTTTTTTCTTGGGTAAAAATGGGGTGAATCCTATGCCCAAATCATATCAAAACATCATATTTCATGTGTAGTCTCAAAATGTATTCGTGCCACAAGTTCTAGATTTCCAATATTTAAATCGACACACTCAAGCAAGAAAAACGAGCATAAAAATGGAGAAAACATGCTCAAGGCTCAAAACCTTACCAAAGTGTGTTTCATTAATCAAGTTAGGCGAAAAATCAACAGACAAAATCATGGCATGTTACAAAGAAGTCGAATCAAATTCCTACTCATGCAATTCAACTATCAAGAGTGTTCTAAATCAAAATAATTAAAAGAGCTTAGATAATTCTAGCATGCTTAGGATATTTGATGAAAAGGAAGGAAATTTAATTAAGCATTCGACCAACTCAATCAAGGCATTCAATCAAGCAATAAATAAGACAAGTAAAATGGAATTTTGATTCAATTCTTTACCCCCTCACTTAAACCATATTGTCTTAATATGAAAATTAAAGTACAAGAGAAGGAATAGAGATACTCCCCGTGTCTAAGGTGAGTTTTGTTGTCGATCTATGAGGAAAGAACGATGACTTTTGGGATTGTAAGGAGTATGCAATTCTCATTTGCATTTTTCAAGTTTCGTGCATGACCAAGCCATTCAAATCTGAGACAAATTCTGTACAAATTTATTTGAAAATAAAAAATAAAAATAAATGAATGAAAATAAAAACAAAACAAAGAAATAAAGGAAATGGGTTGCCTCTCATTTAGCGCTTCGTTTAACGTCATTAGCTCGACGACCTGATTCAGACTACAGGTTCTGCGAGAAGTTCTTTTCCCAATTCACGTGCTTTTTCCAACTGAGAATTTCTTTATGATAAAATTTTCGATCATGGTGTTCCTTCATTTTTTTCCGACAAAGTATCTTCTTTGATATGCAATTTATCTGGCGGTAATTTTAACTCCATCTTTGATGCCTGCAAGATTGATGAAAAAGATTTAGTTTTTGAAGGCATTAAATGGAAATTAGAAGTAGAATAAATGGTAAAATTAATTTCTTCAAAGTTCCTTAGCAAAATCAAGTAGCAAATTAGTCTCCAAAAATTCATTAGCAAATAGATCAACAATATCAACAATGGTCGATATTGGTCGTGTTTGCCGTGCTCAAGAATGGTCGCCCAAGAAGTATTTCAGATCCAATATTACTGCGATCATTTTCCATGTCAATTATATAAAAGTTAGTAGGAAATATTAAATCATTTACCTTTACCAAAACATTTTCTAGAACTCCTTCGGGGTTGATGATGGATCGATCGGCGAGTTGTACTGTCACCCTCGTCTCTTTCAATGGTTCATTGGAAATTTTGTTATAAACGGATAATGGCATCACAATGATAGATTCACCTAAGTCACACATTGCGCGCTTGATTCCAACATTACCAATTTTACAAGGTATGGTGAACATACCTTGATCCTTGTATTTTGGTGGAAGCCTTTTCTGAAAGATCGCTGAAACATTTTCACCAAGGTTAACCTTTTCATTCCCATTCAATCGCCTTCGGTTTGTGCAAAGATCTTTCAAGTATTTTTCATACTTGGGTATTTTCCGAATTGCATCAAGAAAAGGAATGTTAATTTCTACCTTCTTGAAGATGTCAAGGATTTCTTTCTATTCCGCTTTCTTGTCGCATTTCATAAGCCTAGAAGGAAAAGGAGGCAAAGCTTCGTAAGGAGAAGAAAAAGAAGAAGTGAAAGTAAATTTACCAGAAATGTTTGAAGGCGAATGATCTTTTTCTTATTTCTTTGACAATGCATCTTCTTTTTGTTTATCGGACTTGTTTGAAGCTTCAGGTGAGATTGATGGTTTCATTTTGGAGAGTGATCGAACTTACATTTTCCCTTGGATTTGTTTCGGTTTGTGATGGTAATCGACCTTGAGATTTTAGGAGACCAAATTTTTATGCTAATTGGCTGATTTGTTTGTCAATTTCTTGGAGATGAGCATGTGTTTGAGTTTGAAATTTCTCTTGGGATATAGCAAATTTCTCAACAATTGTTTCAAGGGAGGATATTTGTGGCGTTTGGGCTGGCAAAGGAGGAACCCTCGATTGATAATTTTGGTTGTTTTCGTAACTCAGGTTTGGATGATCCCTCCATCTTGGATTGAAAGTATTACTATATGGGTTGTATGTTCTTTGAGGGGGTCCTGAAAAACTTCCTACGACATTAACTTGTGCCTCGGATGCACCTTGTAACAATGGGCAATATTCTGTCGGATGATCTGACATTGTGCAAACTCCACAAACTTTTACGGCTCCATTTTTTCCTGAAACAAGCGAATTAACTATGTCAGTTAATTTATCTAATTTGTTTTCAATTGAAACTGCACATACTTCGTGAACCTATCGGCTAGGTTCACTCGAGCCAAATTGTTATGAGTTTGCCGCTATAATAGAGATCAACGTTCTTGCTGCCGTGGGTGTCATGTTAATGAGAGCACTGCCACTGGCGGCACCTACCATCTTTCTGTCAACTGGAAGCATTCCTTCATAGAGGTATTGAAGGAGTGTTTGCTCAGAAAGACCATGTTGCGAATAGATGGAGCATAATTTCTAAAATCTTTCTCAGTAATCATAAAGAGTTTCGTATTCTTTTTGTTGAATTCCTAAAATACTTCGCCTTAACTCGCTTGCTTTCGCCATTGGGAAAAACCTGTCAAGGAAAACACGTGATAAATCAACCCAAGTAGTAATTGAACTAGGCAGTAAATAAAATAACCATTCCTTAGTCGTTTCGGCTAAAGAAAAAGGAAATGCCCTCAATTTGATTTGATCCTCGGAAACTCCTTGAGGTTTCATGCTGCTGCACACCATATGAAATTCTACGACATGTTTATGCGGGCTTTCACTAGGCAAAATGTTATATGTAGGAAGGAGATGGATTAAACCCTTCTTAAGTTGAAACGGGGTTTCGCCATTAGGAAAGGTAATGCAAAGTGGTTGTTGTATCTCGGGGGCTGTATTTAATTCTCTAATCGTTTGGTCGGCCATTTGTCTAGGTTCAATATTTGCATTTGATGAAGTCAGATAGGTGTAAGCTCACCGTAAGATTGAGAATGAGATAATGGTTCAGAATTAAATTCCGAACTTGCTTGCTTGTCTTGCTCTCTTTGTTGTTTCTTCTTTCGAAGTGTTTGGCCGTGAGTTCTACGAGCTCTTGCTTCGATTTCTGGGTCAATTTCAACAAGATTTCCCGGATTGCTCCTGGTCATAAAAACAAAACAAAATTTAATCATTAATTTACCGAAAATTTCCTGGCAACGACGCCAATTTTGACAAGCGTTGTTTTACTCGCCAAAATAAAATATTGCTCTATAAATTAAATAAGAAAAAGAATAGTATAGTAAAGAGGGTCGATCCACAGGGAATTTGAAATTTTTGATGTAATTCTGAATCAATTCCAGTCCAGGATGCTGTAAACGATTAATAAAAAGGGGGGTTTGATGAGATTGTGATGAAAAATAAAGAAACTAAGTAAACAAATTAAAAGTAAAAATATAAACTGAAATGAAGATATAGTAGTTGAAAATGACAATGAAGAAATAGCCTCGAGCTAACTTTGTTTCAATTCTGTCGATCATTGAAATGGATTTTTACTCCGGGATTCATGTCGGTTATAGCCTACAGGGCCCAACCCGTTGTAACTTTTATTTCTCTCTTGTAACCGATCTTCCCAAGACTATCTGTGAAAGATGATTCTTGAGTGATTTAAGCACAACTATTGCCGTTAAAACAATCATATTAAGTACTGGAAAGGCCCGACTCTGATTATGTTGTCTCGTCGAGAATCGAATTCGATCTCATTTTCCCTTAGCGGACCGCCGCTAAGTGTGTTCACAGGAAGTCGAAATTTCCAGAGGCAAATCCTTCCTCCCACTGTATATTAAAACAACATCCAGACCAACGAGCTCTTTTTGATTAGAAAATGTTTTAATTTTGTAAGTAAGGCCGATTGCCAAACTAATAAACCAAAAAAACGAGAATGTATCCCAAAGGGAATTAAGTACTATTCAATTCTCACGCATCGAATTGATTCATTGCTAGCTCTTGGCTTAAAAAAAATTAGCTAAGCATGATATAAATTACCATACTTAGCATATTTTTGCAAAATATAAAAAGACTTGAAATAAAGAAAGAAAAATAAAATTTTATAGAATAACAAAGAAACAAGACAAGAATTCAAAGAAAAAGTGATGGATGATCTAAAGCCTTACCCATGGAGGGTATTTGTAGGCTACTAACTGCCTAAAAATAACAAAATGAAAAAACATAAAATAAAAGATAAAAGATAATCCTTGAGTTTGAAATTTAAAAACAAGATATCCTAAAGATCTTCTCGGATTTCGCTGACTGAACTGCTTTCAGAGTCTTCTTGAATCTTCTAGAAACTGCCAAGTCAACATTTCATCATGCCCGACATCGTGCCCATGTCTCCAGTCACGATAAAAAATACAGAATTTGTCCTTTTAATCACTAATTCTAGTAAACAGTTCACTGCACATAAAATAAACCAAATACACTTAAATTAGTAGTGATAAATTCATGAAAATAAGAAAAATAGTAATTAAAAAGTGACAATTTAAATCACCAATCTAATATTCATGAAGTGAATATTCATCTTACCATATCTCATAGTTTTAAATCCATCAAATATTAACTCTATATAACAACGAGGATACGTTAATAAACTAATTAAATCAAAACTCAACCGTTACATATTTGGGGTGATTGTGAGCATCTATCAATATAATATAACCAACTTAAGAGTACAAAATATGATTAAATTAACAAGATAATCAAATAAATATGATATCAAATTTAATCTTAATAAAAAAACGTGACGTAACACTACAAGAATATTGATTATTTTTGTAGAAAAATAATTAAACAAAATAAACTATCACAATTCAAATATGCAGAACAAATCATAACAAATGTTATCATTCAATTTATCATAACAAATCATAATCAAAGATAATTACTATAAGTTTTTGGCTTCCATAAGTGTAATTATTATGTTTTAGTCCAAGGAAACTTAACAGTGAGAACATAAGATTGCAACAACAATAATAATGTTGTCTCTACTTAAACTTTGAAAACCATAATTGAAAAGACCAATTGTTATATTGTATTGGTCTTTTCATGAAAAATGACATGATTTTGTATGAATCAGAAAAAAAAATTGGAAAAGGTAAAGAATTAGTATTCGAAAAATTTTAGGGTGATACTACTTAAATTGATGTTATATCAAAATTATTTTAAAAATAATAAAAAATTCGGTATCGATTTTTTTGTACATACCGAAATGCTTACAAAATCGATAATTATTTTGTATATACTGAAATTTGTATAATTTTTATAAGCATTTCGGTATGTATATAAAAATCGATACCAAAATTCTTATCATTTTATAGAAATTTTCAATATAACCTTATTTTAACTTTATTTTAAGCATCTAACATTAAAAAAAACCTTTAATATTCTGTTAATCCTTAATTATTAGAACACTAATAAGGTGATTATCACTTGTCAATCTCACTATAAAACTCAAAACTATATATAATTTATTATTAGAAAAATAAAACTTATCATCCATCATGATCAAACAGTAAGAGTAATGGAAGATTAGAAAAAATAATCTAACAATGAAATTGGCACATCAAATGGCCTTGATATATATAAAACTATGAAACCTCATTTAAGCTAGTTGAATAAAACAAAGAAACTGATACTAAGAAATAAAAATTCTGATGCCTAAATCAATTTGTAGACTCTAATAATAATGATTTGAATCCTAATAAAATTGAGCGCAATGTTGTTTGAGATGAACAAAATAGGTATATCGTTCGAAGATCAAACTACAGTTTTTATCTGCTTTTTGAAAAGCATCACAACATGTTTTGTCAATTTTTCTGAAATCGTGATATGTTGTTATTGTTCTCCAAATCTTTTCGAAGCATCTATTGCGATAACTCTCCATTGAACACCAACATTGTTTACTTCTTTCAATGAAATATGAAGCATTTGTTGGTATTTCACAATGACTCCAAAGATGCGGGTGGTTTTGTTGACGGTGATACTTCACTGGTGATTGCAAAGTCGACGGAACTGGTTTAACCAATACCGATACCGGTGGTTCTGCCACTATCGATGGAGGTTGCGGTTGCGGGTTTGGTTCAGCAACTAATGGTGGTGGTTGTGCATCCCCTAATAGAGAAGAAAATACTACCAAAATACATAAAGTAATAACAATACTTCTCAATTCAATCATTATTTTCTTTTTCTTATGAACTCACTTTACTATTGTTTATTTTTCATTTGAAATTTTATATTTATAGACCAATCGGATAAGTTATTTACTTTTGAAAATCTTATCTCTTCTTTTGAATTTTTCAAATTTGATATTATAAATTAGATTTTAGATAATTATTTTACTTTTTACTTCTTTCAAATAATTTTTAAAAATCAAATGATTTTATCCTTTTATAACTACTAAATTTTTACATATTTAAAAATATATATTTTAATATGTATTATCCTTCAAATTTAATTATGTAAAAAATATTAATCATATTATTTGTGTTTTAACAATTAGGTCTAAGTATTTATATTTATAATAATTTTTATTTAGCGCGTGTATTTATCTTTTATGCTTTGATTTAATAAATTTCATTTTTTTTTTTAATTTTAAGATGATTGTTTAGGAAATATACTCAAACATAAAAACTAGTTCTAAAATATACAGATTTAAACTTATATTTAATAAATTAGTATTTTCTTGGATTTTTATTTCAATACTATTTTATAATTTTTGTTTCTCAATTCAAGGATTCTTACTTTTCCTCTATTATTGTAGTATTTTAAAATACATATTAAATAAAAAATAAATTTTTGGAAAATCAAATTTACTCAATATTCCTACTAATTTGAGGCTCATACTTTCTTCTATAAAAAATAAATTCTTACTAATTTACTCAATATCCTAATAGTTTCTTTGAGAGTAGTTATTAGAATATTGTTTTAAGTTTTTTCTGTGTTTTTTTTATTTTTGTTTCTCTGTTTAATATTTTAAAAATGAATTATATATGAATTTGCACCCACTTTCAAACATTTATGATTTTTTTTACCTAATATCGTCATGTATTGGGATAGATCGCTGCACTCCTAAAATTTTTTAACTTTCCTTATATTTTATATATTTTCTTTATATTTTCTATCGGTAATCTAATTTTTCACCCCTCTAAACTCTAATTTTGTGCCCTTACATTTTAATATAATAATTTTTTTGATAGTTTGCACTCCTTATATAAAATTCTAGATCCGTCCTTAATCATGTAATTTAATCAACTTTTATTTATATTATAACAAATACAATAGATCATGAAATTAAAATAAAAGCTTAAGTGTCGAGATATGGTATTAAATAAGAAAAGCTCAATGAAAGATATGTTTAAAAATACATAATATAGGAATTTTTACTAAATTAGAAATGTAGTTGTGCATATCATTTTTAAGTCTATTTCTATACCCAGGTGAAATACACGAGGTTATTCAAATATTTATTTTAGGTATAATTTTTATGGTATTCATTTTTAGGGTTGACACGCATCGTGTGTCAAAATAAAATAAAGAATGTTGAATGATATTTTAAGTAAAAAGGGGAGGTTGTCGAATAAAATAAAACTAAGTAATTGAAGAAAATAAAATAAAGAAAGTGATTTAATTATAATAAAAACTAGCCTTAAGCTTTCGCTTTGACTCGATTTAAATAGATCATTGGAAAAAGATTTTCAGTTAGGGATTTTACGTCGGTAATTAGCTTTCAAGGTTCTATCCTTGAAGCAAGGATTCTAAACCGAATACCCAAGTCTATCTTTGATATTGGTTTCATGGATTAATCCACCAACTCAATGTTTGTAGAAAAATCATTTAAATAGTTTAAACCGACTTGGATTATGTTATTTCAATAATAACCGATCCAATCTTAGTTTTCTTCTTAGCAATCAATTTGCTAAGTGTGTTCCCTGGAAGTCGGATAGCTTCAATAGCCGATCTTTCCTCCCACACAAGTAATTAAATCAAAATCTTGATTAAAGTCAATCTTTAGTTTTGAAATCAATTTAATTTTAAAAATAAGTTCAAAAGGAAACTAAATAAAAATCGAAGTTAATAATGCGTTTTTCAAACCTCACGTTTGGATCGAGTCATTACTTAAGCCCTTGGCTAAAAAGAAATTAGCCAAGCATAATTATGGAAAGAATTATGCTCGACATAAAATAAAATAAAAATAAAAATAAAAACAAGAAAAATAAATAAAAAAAACTTAAAACAAAAGATGAAAGAAACCCAATGATTTTCAAATTAAAAGAGGAATGGAATATGTTTTAAGCTTACCCAAAATGGGTATTTATAGCCTTTTACAAACCCTAAAATAAAGAGATAAATCCTAGATAATTATAAAAATATTTAAATTCAAATTACAAAAGATAAATCCTAATTTAAAATTCAAAATGCGGCTGATAAGCTATCTGGAACGCGGATAAGCTATCACGCGCTTGCTGACGTCATCTTCTTGAAGCTACTGATTGAATGCTTACGTCAGATTTCATGCCCAAAGTCGTGCCCACCAATCCAGACTCGATTCAGAAAATAAAAAAAAACTTCAGAAATCAGCCATTTAAATGCCTTTTCCAGATTCAGAGTCTTGCATAAAAACATACGAAAAAACTAAGATCAGTAACATAAATCATTGAATCAAGGAGTGATTAAGCACAAAATATTAACTATTTTAAACACTTATCAAGGGTTTATAATGATCATTCATAATATTATAAAATAAATTACCCCTAATGTTAACCCCTAATATTTAAAAAATTATTAATTTAATTTAATTATAATTTTAATATAATTATATAATTTAATTTAATTTGATCATCAATATTTAACAATTCTATTAGTAAAATTAAAAAATTATTAAAATTAAAATGACGCTCATTATTATTATTATTATTATTATTTTTCATGTCACCCATTTGTACATTTAACGTTCATGTTCTTTTCCCTAGACTTCTTTAACAGAATGTCAAGCTACCTTTATTACCAAAATTCTAACCATTTTTATTAAAAAAATTATGTCTTCGAGAGTAATAAGGCTTTTAAAAGTGACTTGGTCTCATTCGATAATCTAATTGAATACGAAAGGGATGTAACCCGGAATAATTTTTGCTCGATAATTATAAATTTTGTTAAAAAATATAGAATACAATCTTAATTTTAAGTTATATGTCTCGTTAAAAACTTCTCTTAACCTAATTAAAGGAAAAGAGTTGACCTAGACTATAACATCTCATGTGTTATCTCCCCTTACCACCATGCATTGAAATACTCGCGCCTTGACATCCCTTCCTGGCTAATTGGTCTGCCATGCCGTTCTCAGTTCTGGTGAGTAGACAAAAATTTCGCAGACAATATCTTGAATTAACCCATCCAAATCTATATAAATATTCCAACATCACCATGGTCTTAGTGAGGAGTCTACGATCCAATTCAGTACGACTTGCGAGTTCGATTCAATCAGAAGATTCGCCTTACCCTTGCCGATCCACATCACTTCTTAATAATCCTCCCACAACCTGCCTTATTATCCTTGTAAGAAGTTCCCAAGTCGATAGTAGACCAAGCTTAAGGGGAAGCCAAGTTTAATGTAACAACTACATGGATTGGACCACCTTTCATTCTCACAGACAGAGGCGGTTCAAAGATTTAGGGGTTCTATGCAATTTATAAAAAGGTAGACTTTAGAAGCAATTGTCCATAATCCCTACTAGTTCTAAAAATATTCTCTTAGAAGCAATTATACATTTTAGAGATCCTATGGGGTATTTTCTATTGTGTCCGTCTAGAACCTCATTGGTTCTATAGAAGAAATAATAATAGTAATAATCAATAAGTTTCTATAATCAATTGTCATATTTAAGAAATAATTATAACGTTTAATAATCAATTGTGATATTTAAGAAATAATGATAATATTTTAAAAATTGCAACTCATCCTTCCCAAGAATATTTTTAAATTTTTTACAATGAATTTCAACATTAACATCATCTAATAAATATAGTTTATCAAAATTTTAGGTCCCTCTTTTTTAGGTGATTTTTTACGTTAGTTTCTATTGTGCCTATCTAGAAAGGATGCAAATCATCTACCTCTTAATCGTGCCTCTATTAGTGTCTCCGTTTTAATTAGAGGGTTTAGGGTTTAAGATATAGAAAATACGGGTTATGGTTTAAAATTCAATTTTTTAGAACTTTTCAATAGGATGCATGGATGGATGCATGATAAGAAGGCAAATGATTTTTTCTCATCCAAAACTCCCGCTACTCACAAATCTACACTTTTTCATTTACTGCCTTGATCAATATCAATGCCCTTATTTTCATGATAAGAAGCCACAAACTCCCAAGGCTTTCGCGACTGTAATAAACCAAACAAATCTCGATATCCCAGTTCAACTTGTGTTGAAGCACATTAAGGAACAATCCTCTATATTACCGGAATTCAGCCATTCTATTGACCACCAGCTACATATTTTTTTCCTAGAAATTGCATACAAATCTGCAATCCCTTTTCTTGAGGAAGTCTTTTGTAACCCTAGACCCGCTTATGCGCTACATCTAAATCTAGGAGGTTAGAGTAGGGTCACATGAGCGACCCACATTAAAAAATCAAGTAGAATTATTTTTTAAATATATTTAAAAACAGTAAAATAAAAATTTTCTTCCGACTATTTTCAGAAAAATCATTTATATGTAACACAAAAAAATCTTTAGAATATATATTACACGTTCAAACATAATAATAAGACCGATATACATGTCCAATATTTAGACATATATCATACTCTGCAAGCAATACTGAGTAGACTCCCATAAGTTATGTCGATCGCCAAATCATGATCAAATAATTATTAACCTGCGATGGTAAGCAATAAGCTTGTAAAAGCCTGGTAATACAGGACTATCAGATGATTTTGAATACAACAAGCAAGTATAAGGTTAATCAAATCTAAAATGATGAGTCAAAAATAACATTATTCAGATGTGAAAAGTAATTCATACTATTATTACATTTGAAGGTAACAAAGTTGTTTTTGGTTTGATCATCCAAATATTAGACAAGATGTTTAATTCCGATAATCAAAGGAGAATATGAATTACGAGAATTTAGTCAGGGAGATAGTGTGTTCCATAATTTACAGAGCAAGAATGATAAATGGGATGTTTTATACAACTAAAGAGTTTTGACAAGGGCAAGTTAGGGACATGAAAAATTTTGGTATCGACCTAGCTACCCTTCAACAGTACTCCGATATGTAGTTCCCGAAAGCAATATCCACAAGGTCTTACCCCAGGCTCATAAGGAGTAGGAGTCAACCTAAGGTTACATTAGGTTCAAAAAAAATTAACTGAGCTAAAATATCAATATTTATCTTAGGGGAAACCTTTGTTCCATAAGGAATTGCGAGAGCTGAACCTATAGAAAATTCAAATCATACGTAAAAGTACCCCAAATTGGTTATTTTACTGAAGACAAATGAAATAGAAAAAATAATAATCATACATATATTTTAGAATATGAAAATCAGGGACTATTTTCTCATATCAAACATAAGGATATATTTCTAGATAAACATGATTCATGATTCGATTAAGAGATAATCTTAGTCCAAATCAGAGTGAAATGCATATGCAAGAATCATAGTAAACGGTTTGATTGAAACTATAGTCCTTCTTGATTGGTTTTAGAATTTCAGCACTTTATTCAAAGGAATTCAATAGGTATTGACTTCGTCCAGGTATTCAATAATACTTCATTTTGAGTTTTAAGATTTATGATTTAGGGTCAATTACATTCAAATAGAGAATACGATAACTTTAGAATTTTGTTAGAGAAAAAAATTATGTTAATTCATAATATAGTTACATTTCGAAGAGTTCCCTATGTAGAATGTTAGAAGCTAATTAAACAATCAATAAATAAAGGGTTGAGATCCACATAGACAACATATATATATATAAGTATTTGATTTATTGATGATATATTGCTTTATATCATTAGTGAATCAGATGATGACAAATCGTGATAACCTTAAATGCATTAGTTTTAAAATCTTATGATAACATATCATCGTCTAATTCACTATGGTGCTTAGAAATATTATACCTTTACTGTATCAAATATTAATCTTATATAAAATCATAAATAGTTATTTTTTTACTAATTTTAAATTAAAATATCGATTATTTTTATTGAATAAAAGAGAAAATACAATAAAATATCTAAAAAAATTAAAGTAGACTTGTTACATTAATCGATCATTTTCCATAAAACTATTAAAATACGCAAACTAATCACTAGAAAATATGCACGAGGGTTCGATCATCGCCTTGACATGAGACAACTTTAAAATTTGTGTTAAAACGTTTATTTTTATATTGGCCAACAGAACTCAAATAATTAGTCAATGAGCTTGCTTCAATAGAGAGGTAAACAAATCACCATAAAATATATTCAATTCTTATGGGTAGGGATGTAACCCTGTACAAGGGATGAAGTTAACATTCATCTTACCACATATCATATTTTTAAATCCATCAAATATTAACTCTACATAAAAACATGAATAGTTATTTTACTTTACATTTTTAAAATTAAAATATGACATATTTTGAATAAATAAAGTGAAAATACAAAATTATAAAAGTTTATTAAAGTAGACTTATCACATTAATCGGTCATTACCCATTAAATATTGAAATACACAAATTAACTAAGTATTAAATAATAAAATAGGACCATACAAGAAAAGATTAAAAAACTAATTTGGACCAAATAATTTTAAAAATTGATAAATAAAAAACACTATAATTGACCGTAAAAGATAAACGTCATCAACACCAATATAAAACATCATATAACGAGGATACGTTAATAAACTAATTAAATCAAAACTCAACTGCTACATATTTGGGGTGATTGTGAGCATCTATCAATATAATATAATCAACTTAAGAGTACAAAATATGATTAAATTAAAAAGATAATCAAATAAACATCAACTAAAAATGTGATATCAAATTCAATCCTAATAAAAAAAATGTGCGTAAAAATAAAATATTATCACAATTCAAATATGCAAAACAAATCATAACAAAAGTTATCGTTCAATTTATCATGTTTCTACGAATCTTAAGTTGCAAGTAATATGATTAAATTAAAAAGATAATCAAATAAACATCAATTAAAAATGTGATATCAACTTTTTAGTGTATCTGCATGTTCCAACACTAAAGCTTTGTTTTTGATTGAGTTTAACAGCTTAAACGGCGTTTATCGATATTTTTTTCTTGCTAAACAGCCAACAATTGGCTAACAGACGAGCATATGTCCACCATTTTTAGTGCCCAGGCGGTACTTTGCATTGAGTTCATCTGTTCAAGTTTGTATACTCGTGCAATCATATTAAACCATATCCATTGAAAAATAAAATATATTATCAAACAAATGAAATTGGCACATCAAATGGCCTTGATGACCATAGAAATATGAGACCTTATTTAAACTAGTTGAATAAAACAAAAAAACTCATACCTAAAGAAATAAAATATCTAATGCCTAAATCAATATTTGAATCCTAATAAAATTGAGCGCAATATTGTTTGAGACAATAAACAAAATATGGATATCGTTCAAAAATCAAACTACAGTTTTTATCCGCTTTTTGAAAGGCATCACAACATGTTTTGTCAATTTTTCTGAAATCGTGATATGTTGTTGCTGTTCTCCAAATCTTTTCGAAGCATTTGTTGCGATAACTCTCCATAGAACACCAACATTGTTTACTTCTTTTAATGAAATATGAAGCATTTGTTGGTATTTCACAATGCTTCACTGGTGATTGCAAAGTCGACGGAACTGGTTTAAGCGTTATCAGTACCGGTGGTTCAGCCACTATCGATGGAGGTTGCGGGTTCGGTTCAGCAACTAATGGTGGTGGCTGTGCATCCCCTAATGAAGATGAAAATACTACCAAAAACACACAAAGTAATAACTATATTTCTTAATTCAACCATCATTTTAGTTTTTTCTTTATGAACTCACTTCACTCTTATTTATTTTTTATAAATTTTATATTTATAGACCAATCGAATAAGTTGTTCACTTTTAAAAAAAATCTTATTTCTTCGTTTAAATTTTTTAAATTTGATATTATAGATTAGATTTTAGATAATTATTTTACTTTTTATTTTTTTCAAATTATTTTTAAAAAAAAAACATTTGATTTTATCCTTTTATAAATAATAAATTTTTATATATTTTAAAAATATAATTTTAATATATATTATCCTTTGAATTTATAATTATATAAAAAATATTATTCATATTATTTGTGTTTTAACGGTTAGATTTAAGTATGTATATTTATGATAATTTTTATTCAACATATACATTTATCTTTTATGTTCAGATTTTATAAATTTCATTTTTTTAAAATTTTAACATATTTTTTAGGAATATATTTAAGGATAAATACTAGTGTTAAAATATACAGATTTTAACTTATTTTTAAAAAATAGTATTTTATTAGATTTTTATATAATATTTTGTAATTTTTAATTCTCATTTATTTTTTTTCTATATTATTATATTATTTTCAAATAAAAACAATTTTGAGGGAAATGAAATTCACTCGACCTTCCTACTAATTTAAGGCTTATTACTTTCTTCTATAAAAAAATAAATTTTGTTTTGCTTTTATCCTTTAATTAGGTGGTATCTGATTGGAAGATAAAAATGAATTTAATAAATTAAATATACCTAATTGGAGAATTAAAATATTTTATCAGGATTAAATTAGAAAAATATATAAATAATAAAGATTAAATATGTAATTATACTATTTTACTTTTAACTGCCACATCATCACTTTGTTAATTTGTAACGACAAATAGCTATATTGGAACTATTTTAATACTTAAATGGTATATTTGTTGCTTTTTAAAAATTTTGGCCATTTCAACACTAACCCCATATTTATGTGTTTTTTTATATAGTTTATACTATTTAATTTAGGGTTTGCTGTTAAGTGTATATTTTATGGTTTTAAAATTATATTTCAAGGTCAGGGTTGTGATTTAGAATCCAAACCTGATGAAAAAATTGTGTTTGGGATTTAGATTTTATATTGAGAAATTAAAATAGATGTGTTTGTATTAATAAAGTTGATCCAAGTGATAAGCAATTGGATATCAATTAAGCAGATCTCAAGTTTGAGACTTTGTGTATGTAAAAATATCTCGTTGAAAGATTCACTTATAAAAATTAAATGTGTGACGCAAATCGATCCATAAGTTCGCTAACCAAACAAACAACTTCCTCACAACATCTTTAAAATAAAAATACAAACCTAATTGATAAGTGCATAAAAGTCCTATTTTTAATACCATTTTCCACTCGATATTTACTAATAAAGGACATAATTAAGGGCATTAATGGATATTTCTGTATATTTTTCATATTTCAGCATCTAAACACATAATTCATGAATTCATCCAATATTTGGCATAAAACAGATGCATTTGATAGTTTTCTTTCTTAGACAGGAAACTATTTATAAAGATGGCCAATTGAGAAGATAGATGCTGGAATGCAGATGAAGCACCCGCCACGGCAGCACTTGTTGAGGTCGCGGCAGCAGAGTAAAGATGACAATTGGTGCGCAATGGAAAGAGAAAAAGATGCTGATCTTAACGGAAAAAGAGTGAGAGAAAGACGAAGCCAAATTAAAGAGTTAAACCTTGGTCAAAGTCACGTGCGGGAAAGAAGAGATATTTTAGGAAATAAGAATTAAGTGTTATAATTTATTTAGGAATTATACTTATTCCTCTTTAGAACTCTTTCCTTGCATGGAAAGCTTTAACCTAGGGCTTGGCCTATATAAGGCACACATTAGGATTAGTTTAGAGGCAAGGAGTTTACCCTAGAAAATACTTTTAGTCGTCGACTATACTATGTTCTAAACTTCTTCGGAGTTTTAGGTTATTTATGGAGTAGTTGGAGAAGATGATTGTGTTATGTTAGATATTTATTAATGCAAAACTTATTTCATAGTTTATTCTCTCTTGGAATTTACTCTTTTTTGCATATGAGCTCGAGATGATAGTATGTGAAGAAAAATCTATTTGTCTAATATCGGGTGAGTTAGGCTCACGAAACGAGAGAATACGGTCTTTGCTCATGGGTATTGACTAATCCGGTTAAGAGATTAACCGCCCAGGATTTTAGCGACTAACAAGACGCATGTATTTGGTTGTTTTCTGCCCTTGATTCACATAAAGGTTGCCTCGGCGGAAAAATGTGAAGGAGGGCTGGCCACCCAAGAACATATGATGACGGGTTTGCGTCCCTAAAACTTAATCTCCCCCGTTTTATTTCATACTTCTTCATTATTGTTTTCCAGTGCAGTTTTTAGTTTCTTTCTCAACAAACTCCACACAAACTGATGACCCTCAGGATATAGAAGAGGACAAGACGCGACATATAAATATTGGTTTATCTTTTCCTTGTCTCTTAATGTTTATCTTGTCTTTTATTGTTGCCTTATTCTCAGATACATGCATTGAGGACAATGCATCCCTCGAGTTTGGGGGAGTATTGATCCTATTTTCTGCCTTATAAAAATATATGCCATGTATGGAAATTATTCGGATTATCCTACCTTAAATTTTGTCTTTACAACAATTACAGTTTTATGCAAAAAAAATTAAGTCTGTTGAATTTTATTGAGACTGCCTCGATAGCAATATATTCTCCAGCCGCCGCAGTAGTATGCACTATTCACCAGACTTGAAATCAGACAAGTCTCTTTGGATTAGTACTTAGGATTAGACTATGAGCCTAAAAATAATTAAACACTACTAATCTTAGTTGATTTTATAAGTTTTTTTCTTTGAAAAGCAATAAGGATTTAAACTTAGATTTTAACTAGAGGTGCCTATCACCGGCTCTAGTTTAGTCCATAGAGGTGCCTATCACTGGCTCTAGGACTTAGTCTTTTTCCCACTTACTAGAGGTGCCCGAAATTGGCTCTATTAGGAATAGCTAAACACTTGAGGTGCCCGAAACTAGCTCAAGCAGTATAAGTATATAGCAATATATATTTATATACCAAACAGGGAAAAGGAAAGAAAAATAATTGAAGAAAAATCTTAGTCGGAAGTCTTGAGCAAGAAAAAGGATTAGAACTTAGATAATCAACTTTGACACAACTACGCACATACTCACCAAGACTCATAGTCTAGTTCCGAGGAATTCCTAGAACCTAGAAGAGGCCGAGTCAAGAAAGGAATTCTGCCGCGGCAGGCAAGACGGTATATTACTTTAAAATTCCTTACTTAAAAATCTATCTTTTGCATTACTTGAGGACAAACAATAGTTCGAGTTTGGGGGTGTGACGAGTGCCTAAAAGTCCCATTCTTTATACCAAATTCTCACTCGATTATTGCTAATAAAGGACAGATTTAATGACAATATTGGATAATACTGCTTATTTTCATATTTCAGCATCTCAATACTCAATTCATGAATTTATCGATTATTTGGCATAAAACAGGTGCGGTTAATGGTTTTTTCTCTTAGAAAGGAAACTAACACACAGGTAATGCCAGATAGCATGATGGATGATGGAAACCAAAGCTGGAATGCAGATAAGCACCCGCCACGATAACACTTGTAGGCCGCGGCAGCACCGGGAAAACAAATATTGATATGATAGGCGATTTGAAGAGAAAAATAAAGTGGATGTTTTAAGACAAGCGACATAGAAATCGGAGCTGGGAAACACACGAAAAGTCAAGGTCAAAGGCCACGTGGTAAAAGAATCCTCATAGGAATAAAATAGGAAATAAAATAAATATCTTTTATTTATGTACTTAACTTGTGTTTTACTCCAAGTTGAATTCCTACTTTGTAAAGGTTTGCCCTAGGCCAAGCCTATATAAACCATAGCCTATGTAGAGATGAAGATATCTCGAAATCAAGTGTTCATAGAAAACCCTAAACTCTTCCATCGCCCCCTTGGGGTTTAGGTTAGTTTGTGGAGTAGTTGTGGAAGAAAATTGTACTTTGCCTTCTTGTTTCATGCAATAAAATATCGAGGTTTACTTATTCTTTGCCATTCATTGTTCTTGCATTCAAGCTCGGGAGAGAAGTTTGTGAGAGATTTATTTATCTAATATCGGGAGAGTTAGATTCACGAAAGAGATAAGTACGGTAATTTTCTAGCTGGAAAATACTAACTCGGCCTAGGGATAGGTTAGAGTTTCAGCGGCTAAAAGAAGTGTGAGATTGGTTGGTGGTTATAGTTGACTCACGTCGGGAGGTATCATTAAGGACTATTCATCAACAGTACTTCGACTTAGGGATAAGCGGGGTCATCCGAGGACACTTTGCCGAACCTTGAATAAGTCCACCCAAGAGCAAGGGATTGCCGCGGCGGACGTACCCTTCACTGTCGAGGCAGTAGAACTGCAGCACTACCGAGGCAGTGTAGTGTAATTGCATGAGACAGAAACAAGTAAATTGAACCCACACTACAAAGCACTCTAACCTACCTCACTTTTCCATCCTTGATTTCTTGATCATTTATCTTTATTATTTTAATTAGTTTTCTTAGTTATAATCTAACTTAATTATCTGTGTCTTTACTTTTCCATTGTGCAAGAAGAATAAATTGCGTAAGTAAAGCCAATCCTTGTGGGTTCGACATCTTAAATACTACAATCTGACAAAGGGTGAAGGACGAATGCTTCATCATAATAGCAGGACTACTGATTCCCTTCAACAGTTGTTTTGTGTATGACAAGGTCTAATCCATCGATAGAACAATATCCGTACGATCCTGAAATCGAAAGGACCGCAAGGCATTTACAACAAGGGATATGCGAAAGGATGAACATAGCACCTGGCCAGCAGAACAACGCTGGCATGAATGCCGCCGCGACAGACAACCAAGGCGCATTCACAGTTGTTGATCCGACCAATCCACCTCAACTAGAGCGTGTACGAACAGTTCGTAATTATTTAGAGGAAGATTTGGATGGATTGAGTCCTACCGTTGTGATGCCTAATATAGAGGCAGAACATTTTGAATTAAATCCGGTCATGTTCAACATGATCAACACTCTAGGCCAATTTGGAGGATCAGCCAACGAAGATGCTCGACAGCACCTTAATTTGTTTTTGGAAATCTGCAATTCGTTTAAGTTACCGAGGGTTTCTACCGACATATTGAAGTTAAAACTGTTCCCCTATTCACAGAGGGATAGGGCAAAATCTTGGTTAAACAACCTCCAACCTGGATCGTTGAACTCATGGACTGAACTTTTCTGAAGTTTCCTTACCCGATTCAGTTATACCAATATGACTGATAAGCTGAGAAATGATATCACATCCTTTAGGCAAGATGAAGACGAATCAATGTATAAGGCTTGAGAAAGATACAAGGAATTATATAGAAAATGCCCCATGCATGGTTTGCCCGAGTGGACTCAAGTGTCAATCTTCTACAATGCAATAAACACCCCTACGAGGATGATGCTTGATGCCTACGCAAATGGTACTCTCTTAGACCTCCCACCCCATGAGAGCTTAGAAATTTTAGATAGGTTAGCAAATAATGATTATCAACACCCGACCACCAGAAGAGGAATAACTAGGCGAGGTATGACAAGCTCTGACTCTTCAGAATCTATCCTAGCCTAATTGTCAGCTTTGACAAACATGATTAAAGATCTGCAAAAGCCGAGTCATATTCGAGAAGTTAAGGCAGTCACTGTTCTTTGTGAAACATGTGGCAATTATCATGATACAAGCGTATGCCCGCAAGATCCAAAATCTTCCTTTTATGTTGGAAATTTCAATAGAAACAATATGTCCAATAATTATAACCCAACGTGGAGGAAACATCCAAACTTCTCATGGAGTAATCCTAACACTACACTTAACCCGCAACATCAATCAGTGCAATCTACTGGATTCCAGCAAACAGATTTACTCAACAGCAGATGCCGTAGCAGGCATTACCGCCGCCGCAGCAAACAACAGATGTCCAAACCCTAGAAAACACTCTACATACATTCATGGATCAGACTGGCGCTTATATTGCAAATACCAATAAGTTCATTCAGAGAGTCGATACTTTCATGGACAGAACAAATATGAGAATGCAAAACAATGAAGCTGCTCTCAAGACGCTAGAAACTGCAGTAGGATAGATGGCACAACAGATGAAAAGTCGACCCATAGAAAGTCTCCCTAGCGATACTGAAGTCGCTAGAACTGGTCCTCATGAATAATGCAAAGCAATATCCACTAGGAGTGGATTACAACTAAAGGACCCTGAAATACCTGCTCAGACAGTAGGTAAGAACACTGAGACAGTAGCACCTCAAGAAGCTACCGATGAAATACCCAATGTTAATGAACCAGCAGACACTGCCGACGATGCTGCCACAGCAGATGATGTCGCTGCACCGCAGATAAGATTTCAATGCAATGAAAGAATTGAAGATTTGCAGCTACCACCACCTTTCCCACAAAGGTTGAAATAACAAAAGCAAGAATATCAGTTTAAGAAATTTCTAGACATTCTTAAACAGATACACATAAATATACCTTTGGTGGAGGCAATTAAACAAATGCCCAACTATGCCAAGTTCCTTAAGAATATTATATCAAAAAGGAAAAAAAATAGGGGAATTTGAAACGGTTGCCGCGACAGAAGGGTGTGTGGCAATGCTACACAACAAGGCCACGACAAAACGAAAAGATCCTGGTAGCTTCACCATACCATGCTCTATCGGTGATCAATACGTGGGTAAGGCACTATGTGACTTAGGCGCTAGCATAAATCTCATACCTAAGTCAGTATTCCAAAAGCTAGGCATCAGACAGGCAAAACCAACAACAGTGATGCTGTAATTGGCAGACCGCTCTTACGTGCAACCAAAAGGAAAAATTGAAGATATTATAGTAAGAGTGAATAAATTTATATTTCCTGCTAACTTCTTAATTCTTGATTGTGAAGCAGATGAACATGCTTCGATCATATTGGGAAGGTTGTTCCTAGGCATGGGCAGAACATTGATTGATTGTGAGAAAGGCGAATTGGTCATAAGGGTCAACGACCAACAAGTGAAGATCAATGTGTTCAAAACTTTAAGGCTTCTGGATGAACCAGATGAATGTCAGAGAATTGAGGTTAAAACTAAATTTAACTTCAATGCATTGACGGACTGCCTAAACAAGACCTGCCGCGGCAACCCCTACCGAGGCAACCCCTACCGAGGCAGCACACCGCTTGACCAGAAGCATACATGAAAAAAACACCTGGTGAGGAGGCTCTGGTTGGATCATCACACTATCCTCCATTAAAAAAGGGAAAATGGTTGCTGCTTGAGATGCATTCCATTGCACTCCACCAATAACCTAATTTCTATCTTACTATCTTTAATTTATTTTCATGTTTTAGGATTAGATTTTCAATTTCAGTTTTAGGAATTAGGTTTCAATTTTTTCGCAATTTAGTTTCCAGAATTTTTATATTTTTCACAGCATTTATTAAATTGATTTCTTGCTATTTAGGAATAATAAGGAAGAATTAAAGAGGACGATTAGCCCAACAAATTAGCGGCCCAATCCATGGAACTAAAAATTCTGGGCGGGAATTATGCCGCCCAGGTTCAAAAATCGCGTTGTTTTCGCTGCCAATGGTTGCTAGTTGGGGTTGCGTCTCTTGCACGCCAAGGGCAATAATCACGCCCCCGCTCCCTCAAAATCCTCTTATAAATACGCGGGCAAAGTTCTCCACCTTCACTCCTCTTTTAAGTATTGTTACACTGCCAAAATCCTTCTCCTCTTCTCCAAACAAAATACCGATGGCCAACAAACAACAAAACCCTATCGGAGCGGCTACATTTAAAAGATTTTCCATAAAGGCAGTTGAGCACGAATACTACCTTGTTTTCCAGAATAGACAGATCTGGAAAGAACAAGGATTTTATTACACCGAAGACGAGGATCTTGGCTTGGATGCCTTTATACTCTCCAAAATCAGCTTCCAAAGATGGCAACAGTTCGCAAAACAACCAAACCCAACAAATATCGATTGGGTACGTGAATTTTACGCCCATAGACCTTTGCCAAACAATCCCTACATCTTTGTCCGAGGCAGAGCCATAGCGGTGGCAGACATCACTATAAATGCCTTCTTCGGGCTCCCCATTGAGGAAGACGAGCATACTGCGTTCACTGCAGCCTTAGCAACGGCAAATTACGAATCAATAAAAATAGAACTTTGCCTATCAGGAGCGGAGTGGAATACTGGCAAGCATCGCGGATCTGTAAGCTGCCTAGACCTCAGACCAGAGGCAAAGCTTTGGAATACATTCATCAAACGAAGTTTGCTGCCAACATCACACAATCAGAAAGTACACCGACCACGACTTGCCCTAATCCACTAAATAATCCATAACTGACGCATCAATTTGGGCAAGATTATCAGTGAGCAAATATTTGACTACGCAGAGAAAGATAGATGTATGCTCTATTTTCCATGCCTAATTTCCAATTTATGCCGCCTTGAACGAGTCCCACTACTGCCATCGGACTCGATTATGCCAATATGAAAAGGCTGGACTCGGGATGTATACACCAAAAGAATGCAAGTCGAAGAAGCCACTCCGCAAGCATACATCCCGCCGACCACTGAGGCACCATCAGCCGAAGTAGAGCATCCGGCAGTAGCAGAGGCCGCACCTGTACCAGAAGAAGTGCTGGACACCCTGCAACGCATGGAGCGAAGGTAGTTGGCCTTCATGACATATGTGAGGGAATTCAACAACGCAGTCATCACTACTATTCAAGATGCAATTCCCAACTGTACGACTGTCTTCCCTGAGTTTACAGTCGAAACATCCATACCCTAGTAGCCCCCACCTGTTCTTGCCCCAACAGTCACTGCTTCCGCAACAGTCCCAGTTTCTCCTACCACCACCACTGTTGCACCAGCAACTGAACCCATTCCATCAGATTCTCTAGCTGAGTTCCTCTGTATGGACTCAACCAACCGAGGATCCACTCCATCTTAATCCAGCACATTCACTTGGAGTGATTCTGCCGAAGATTTAACAAGCCAAATTAAAGCTAACGAGGAACTGTTCGCTGCAGCCCAAGGAGAAAAGAAGAGAAAGGCAACCTCCTCCTCTCTAATCAATCTTGATTCAGAGGAAGAGCCAAGTAACAATCCAACTCCCATTCGAGTCTAACCACCCCGATCTGCTAAGAAGAAAAATATCAGTCCGCTGCCGGCAACAACCCAGTAACCACCCAAAAGCCGCCACAAGCTCCTCATCGATAGCGATTCCGAGGACTCCTTTGCCTCCTCGACATTTTAAAGGGCGTCAGTCTTTGTTTTATCTTTTATCTTTTTATTTTCAACTTTCTTTCTACTTTTCATGCATTGAGGACAATGCATCCCTCGAGTGTGCGGGAGCATTGATTCTTTTTTTTTTGTAAAATGTAAATATCTGTCATGTATGAAAAGTACTTAGATTATCGTATTAGTGCCTTATTTTTTGTCATTATAATCTTACAAATTACTGCAATTTTTTTTAAGTCTGCTGAATTTTACTAAACTGCCGAGGCAGCAATATATTCTCCAGCCGTCGCCGCAGTCTGCACCATTCACTAGACTTGAACTCGGAAAGGTATACTAGGTTAGTACTTAAGATTAGACTATGAGCCTGAAAAATATTTAACACTGCTAATCTTAGTTGATTTTATAAGTTCTTTTCTTTGAAAAACAATAAGGACTTAGGCTTAGATTTTAACTAGAGGTGCCTATCACCGGCTCTAGTTTAGTCCATAGAGGTGCCCATCATTGGCTCTAGGACTTAGTCTTTTTCCCACTTACTAGAGGTGCCCGAAATTGGATCTAGTAAGAATAGCTAAACACTTGAGGTGCCCAAAACCGGCTCAAACGGTATAAGTATATAGCAATATATATTTTTTTACCAAACAGGGAGAAAGAAAGAAAAAGAATTAAAGAAAAATCTTAGTCGAAAGTCTTGATCTAGAAAAAGGACTAGAACTTAGAAAATCAGCTTCGACATAAATACGCACACACACTAAGACTTATAGTCCAGTTTCAAGGAATACCTAGAACCTAGAAGAGACCGAGTCAAGAAAGGATTTCTGATGCAGCATGCAGGACGGTATATTCCCTTTAAATTCCTTACTTAAATTTATCTTTTGCATTGCTTGAGGACAAGAAATAGTTCGAGTGTGAGGGTGTGATGAGTGCATAAAAGTCATATTTCTAATACCCTTTTCCCACTCGATATTTACTAATAAAGGACAGAATTAAGGGCATTAATGGATATTTCTGTATATTTTCCATACTTAAGCATCTAAAAATATAATTCATGCATACATCTAATAATTGGCATAAAACAGATGCATTTGATAGTTTTCTTTCTTAGGCAAGAAACTACATGTAAAGACGGCCAATTAAGAAGATAGATGCTGGAGTGCAGATGAAGCACCCGCCACGACAACACTTGTTGAGGCCGCGGCAGCAGAGCAAAGATGATAACCAGTGGTCGACAGAAAGAGAAAAAGATGCTGATCTGAATGGACAAAGAGCGAGAGAAAGATGGAGCCAAATTATGGAGTCAAGCCTTGGTCAAAGTCACGTGCGGGGAAGAAGAGATATTTTAGAAAATAAGAATTAATTATCATAGTTTAATTAGAAATTATACTTCTCTCATCTTTAGAACTCTTTCCTTGCATGGAAAGTTTTAACCTAGGGCTTGGCCTATATAAGGCACACATTAGGATTAGTTTAGAGGCAAGGAGTTTACCCTAGAAAATAATTTTAGCCGCCGACTACACCATGTTCTAAACTTCTTCGGAGGTTTAGGTTGTTTGTGGAGTAGTTGGAGAAGATGGTAGTGTTATGTTAGATATTTATTAATGCAAAACTTATTTCATAGTTTATTCTCTCTTGGCATTTACTCTTCTTTACATATGAGCTCGAGATGATAGTATGTGAAGAAAAATCTATTTGTCTAATATCGAGAGAGTTAGGCTCACGAAACGAAAAAATATGGTCTTTGTTCATGGGAATTGACTAATCCGGTTGAGAGATTAACCGCCCAGGATTTCAGCGACTAACAAGACGCGTGTGTTTGGTTGTTGTCCGCCCTTGATTCACGCCGGTAGGTACCATCAAGACGTGGATTTCAACAGTTTTCTTCGTTTAGGGATAAGGAAGAAGACATACAAGGATGTTCTGTCGAACTATGGAATGTTGAATTGTCGACAAGGCATAACCCCGCATAGGCAGCTGCGGCGACCCTTTGTGCGACCCGCCGAGGCGGCAGTTCAACCCATTGCATTAATAAGTGGATACTTAATACAACTGGATTCTCCTCTACGAAGCACTCAACTTAGACTCACTTTATTCATCTTTATTTCTCTGATATTTAGTTTAGCTTTAATAGTTAATTTAGTAATCTCAACTCAACAATTACTTGTGTTTTTACTTTCTATAGTGCAGTCGTAAAAGGTAGTGAAGTCGACACAGTCCCTGTAGGTTCGACAACCTAAAGTATTACAATCTGACAAAGGTGAAAAAAAAAGACTTCCGAGCCTCCATCAATGCCTATAGAACTATGAAAGATCAATTAACTCGGTTGTTTCTATAGTATTCTCTAAAATATCATGTGGCTCCCTCTCTTGGTGATAATTCTGTTCATAATGGGCTAAAGGATTCAGTTTCTTCTACTCAGTTTACTAGAGAACAATATGAGAGCCTTCTTCATTTATTGCAAGAAAAGAATGTTGTTTCTTGTGCATCTTTTAAGCATATGTTTACACCCTGGATTATAGATTCAGGACAACAAATCATATTTCTAGTTCCCTAGAGTTATTTAAGCATTATAATGTTGTTATTGATAAGTTTGTTAAGATCTCAAATGAAAGATTAGTTAGGGTAACATATATGGGATGTCAAATAATGATAGATTATTGGTTTAGCTAGACAGAAAATGACTTACATGTTCTTGATATCACGCATTTTAGAAACACTTTTTTTGCCACTTCTAATTCTTTTTCTTTAGATAAATGACATAATAGGTTGGGACATCTTTCACAAGGATGAAGTTCTTTAGCCAAATTGATAACAGGATTCTAGTTCTTTGTTTGAATGTGAGATTTGTCACTTACCAAAACATAAGAGATTATTTTTTCCCATAAGTAGTATTGTCAGTAATTTTGTGTTTGATCTTGTACACATGGATGTATGGGGTTCTTTTTCCATAAAAGGAATATATGGATACTCTTATTTTTTGACTATTGTTGAAGGAATGTTTGGTTTTTTTATATGAAATACAAATTTGAAGTAAGAAAAATTATTGACGAATATTGTATCATGGTAGAAAATCAATTCTCTACATCAATAAAGTGTATTCGAATAGATAATGCTAAAGAGTTTACTATGGTTAATTTTTCAAAACTAAGGGAATAATATATTAAAATTCTTGTGTTCATACTCCTCAACAAAATAGTAATAATATAGTTGAAAGAAAACATTAACATATACTTCTTTTTGCTAAATCTTAAAAAATACAAGCATCTTTACCCTAAGAGTTTTGGATGGATTGTGTTTTACATTCAGTTTATTTGATTAATTTGACACTCACTCATGTGCTTAATAATAAAACTTCATTATTTCAAAAACAATCAACTTTTGATAACCTTAAAATTTTTGGTTGCTTAGCATATGTATCTATTTTACCTCAACCTAAAACAAAGATGCATCCTAGGGTCTAAAAATATATATTTTTCATGGTCTTTCTAAGGTTGTAAAAGGATTTAGACTTTATATTTTAGAGAGCTAATCTGTGTTTATATCTAGAGATGTTTTTGTTGAAGATGAATTTCCTTTTCAAAACATTAATACTCAAACCACTAATGAAATAATCTTGTCAACTTGTGAGAATCTTTTATGGATTCTGAGACTTCAGAAAATCATTCTAATGATATACAACTAAATAAGATATTAAATAATTCTTGTGATACTTTGACTACTAATACTTCTCGTAATGTACAATTTGCGGCAATTAAGTCATCTAGACCTAGAAATGTTAAACTGACACAAAAATTCAAGAATTTTCAGGTTAGTTACAAAGAACTAAGAAGTTACAAAGAAGCTATTGAGTCTGATTGGTCTAAGAAGGTTATTCATCATTGTTTAGCACCAGAAAGAGCAGCAACATAGCCAGAAGCAAGAAATTCCAAGCAATTGTTGACATGCATAATCCCCACAATAATGCTTTGCTGCAGCAAAATGCTAACATGTTCCACGTCATCAATTCTTAACACTGGTAAAGAGAGTGCTAATAGTGAATGACTCGTTTTCTCAAGCTTAATCAAAGTCAATGGAAATCATGGAGGAAGGATATGTTTGCATTGAACTTCCTTCTTTGCAATCATATGGTTTAGATCTTTTATATGCAATAATCATAAAAGGAACATGCAGGTATGTTACTTGGAATCGAATCAGAGTGTCAGATATAGATATGTATTCGACACAAATATTTGCCAATAGTAATGTTCTGGTTCTGTATTACAATGTTGCAGCCAACTGTTGCCCCATGCTGGATGTATCATAAGGCTACTTAGTATTGCTTGAAACAATATGCATTGCCAATGCCAAGAACAAAACTTTACTTCATCACAAGGACTTTGCATTGAGTTCATATTTTCTAGTTTGTATACTCGTACAATCATATTAACCCAATTTAAGCCATATCCATTGAAATATATAAATCAATATAATCTAATAATGGAATTGGCACATCAAATGGCCTTGATGCCTATAGAACTATAAGACCTCATTTAAATTAGTTGAATAAAACAAAGAGACGGATACTTAAAGAAATGAAAATTTTGATGCCTAAATCAATATGAAAACTCTAATAATAATAATTTGAATCCTAATAAAATTGAGCGCAATGTTGTTTGAGACGATAAATAAAATATGTATACCGCTCAAAAATTAAACTACAGTTTTTATCCGCTTTTTGAAAGGCATCACAACATGTTTTATCAATTTTTCTAAAATCGTGATATATTGTTGTTGTTCTCCAAATCTTTTCGAAGCATTTGTTGCGATAACTCTCCATCGAACACCAATATTGTTTACTTCTTTTAACGAAATATGAAGTATTTGTTGGTATTTCACAATAACTCAAAAGATGCAGGTGTTTTTGATGATGATGATGATGATGATGCTTCACTAGTGATTTCGGAGTCGACGGAACTGGTCTAACCATTATTGGTACCAATGGTTTAGCCACTGTCTACGAGGGTTGCGGTTGCGGGTTTGGTTCAACAACTAATGGTGGTAGTTGTGCATCCCCTAATGAAGATGAAAATTTTACCAAAACGCACAAATATCGATATATAATCTGACCAACTTTTATTTTTATTATAACAAATAGTTTAGATCAAAAAACTAAAATAAAAGTATAATATTTTTATAATTTTTTCAATAACAATATCCATGAATAGTTGTTTGTTCCTGAAGTTAAGTGTCAAAATTTGTAGTTATAATTTTATTTATTTAAAAAAAAAAACTCAATGAAACGATTTCTAACTACTCAATGAAACTAAAATAAGAGTAGGGATGAATATTTTACTTGGAACGATCGAGTTTCGATTCAACCTAGACCAAATGCATCAAATTTTTTGATAAAAAATCTGGTTCGGGTCGGGTTCGGATTTAAGGTGTAAAATATCCAACTCGACCCACAACTAAATATGTAATTTTTTTCATAATTTTTTAAGGATATTTATAATATCTGTCTATATTTTTTATAATTAGGTCCTTAAAATTAATTTTTTATTTATAATTTAATTCTTAAAATTATAATTTTTTTATAATTAAGCCCTTTAAAATTAGTTTTTACAATTTAATTCCTAAAATTATTTTTTATAGGCCGGGTCAGAATCAGGTTTAGGGTATTTATTTTTCGGTCGTGTCGAAGTTAGGTTTAGGATTTTTATGTTCGGTGGGACAAAAACGAAGGACACTTTTAAGAATTCATAGGTAGAAAAAAATGAATTTAACCTATAAAATAAGTGGGGTGAGTTGGGTTTAAATTATGTATATATGAGTTTAAATTTTTGAAGTTGATTTTGAATCGAATCAATTTTTATCATATATCATAATTTTAATTAATTCAGAAAAGTATTTTTTTATAAAATCATTATTTTTTTCTATTTTGTAAGTTATTGTTTGGTAGAAAAAAAAACATTAATAATAAAAAATAATGAATTTAAATTTTTAATTTATTGGTATTTCATCAAAAATTAAAAATTAGATATAATTAAATTGTTTGATGAATAAAAATTTTAAAAGATTCTTTTTGTATTTAGAGTTTATGGTCTATGGTGTCTCTTTCTTCGCAAATTCTTTTTTATGTTTGTCGTATTTCTCGCAAATATTAGGTATTTAATGTATTAATTGTGCATAATTTTATACATTATCAATAAATTACGTGATAGATCTCTATATTTTAAAAGAAATATTTTTATAACTAAAGACAAATTATGAATTCACAAATATTTTCAAACATTTTATGATTTTTTATTTCTTTTATAATCATATCTTAAAAATAGTAGGAAAGTACAAATGTAATATTTTTGCTATAATTAAGGGATTAAATGAAATGTTACCCATTAATTTAACGTGCATCATCATTCCCTAACAACAACAACTAGCATCATAGTGATTATTTGCTATAGTTCTCTTTTTTTAATATTTTACTCCTAAAAATTTTATTTTTTTAAAAATGATCTATCTACAGATGAAAATTATTAGTCAACCAACATTAAATGGATTGAATGATATAAGAAACCTACAAGGCAGTGCAAGTCGCGATAGCATTGTCATATAGACAAATATGCTTACTTTACAGAATGACACACCAATCAAAAAATAATTTTATAAAATATAAAAAATTAACTATCGTTTTGCTAAATCATTTCAGGTTGTTTATTATCAGATGACTAACAATTTTATCCATAGAGGGGACATGGAGAGCTCTTAAAATGGTTATTTATTGGCAATGCAAGCCGCGATAGCAGTGTCATATAGGCAGTGCAAGTTGTTTACTATCAGTTGACTATCATTTTGCTAAGTCATTTTAAGTGGTATCGATATGATCAATATACTTTCAATTTTAGTAAATATAACACATAACTATTAAAATAATTCTAATATAGTGACGTTCTATTAAAAATTAACAGAGGAACATCGTCATAGTTAAAAAATAATATAATTACACATATAATCTCTATTATTTACGTATTTCTTCAATTTAGTCTTGATTTAATCCCTAAAACTCAAGCTCTAAACCCTAAAACTTAAATATTAAACCTTAAATTCATTTTTTAAATTATAATAAAAATTCATTTAACATACCCTAAACCCTAAATTCATTTAAAAAATTTAAATTATAATAAAAATATTTAATAAACCCTTAACCCTAATAAAAATATCCTCAAATAGTTTCAAGTTAGTGACACTATCTTTAGCTATTGTCATCTCCTTTGGTTGTTTGAAAAAAAGGTTAATGAGGCATGCTCAGTACAGTTTCTGCCATTATTTTGAAATTCGGATATTCGAATGAACTTTTTCTTTGAATCAAATGGTTCCGTGATGGGAAATGGCACCTTTAAATCATTTTTTTATTTAAAGATATGCATAAATTTATTATAAAATTAATTCAGCTTAATCGTGTATTAGAAACAACCTTGAAATGCTTGTAAAAAAAATACAAGCTTAACTCTTGTATATATCCAATGCAACTTAATGTTTTCTGCTTTTGTGTGTGTTCTTAGTTGATGTCCTCTTGGAACTTCTTATGAGTTCAATCCCTTTATCTACATAGAGCCTGAAAAAAATCAAAATATGTAATTCTTATGTGTGTTCTTAGTTGATGTCCTCTTAGAACTGTTTTGGTTTAACGTGTTTTCTCACTTGATAGCACAATTTGTTATATTTCCTCTTTAGTAATAACTAAGTTCATTTTTTACGTAGAATATAATCCAAAGATATCATTTTGTTCCTTGAAACAATTCCTCTAGCACTACATATAGGTGCCTATCGGATCTCCTCCAGGTGCTTATGGGAGATGGGTGTTGTTGGCATTTTACCCTTTGAATAAACCGGAAAAACAACAGCACTACCTATATTTTAGATAATATAAATTGTAGAAACATGCATTTGTTTTTATTTGTCTTCGTATGTGGAGGCATTCTAGTTGATGAATGATTCACAGAATAACATTTGAACATACTTTCATTTGTGCTTATATCCTTGTGAGATTTGTAATACTTATATATGTTTATATATAATTAGATTCAGTGAGCTTGCTTATTATATATTTGCAAAGATAATAAACTTGGTATATCTAAAATCTACTTTGGTTCGAATTTCTTAATTCCTTCTCCAAGGTAATGTTGTGATAGATTCATTGTTGAACCCTTTTTATCCTTAGGTGTTATGGTATACTGAACTAAAATGGAAATGATATTTTTGTTAATTCATTTTACTCTCACACATCCATCATTAATTGTAATGATCTTGAACTTTAGTTGAGCCTTTTACGGTTTAAATTCAGGCATAGGCACTAGACACTGATGTTTCTTTGTTGTTTTGCAGCATTGTGCTGGCATAAATTGTTTTACTCTAGGGGTCTTGTTGGGGAGGTTTTTGTGTGAAATATCGAAGCTATAGTTACTCCAGTATCTAAGTCCAGTGATGTAGTGGACAATGACCGTTCCAATGGTATCAATGGTTCGACAAATTCATTACAAATGTCAAGTTTGCGAACAATTAGCTCGAGTAAACAACATTCAAACCCGGTTGATGATGACCAAGAAATTTCACCCGGTTGATGGAGGGATTGCCGCAAAAGTAAACTCAATTTCTATTGTGTCCTTATACAAAATTTAGTTCTAATTTTCTATTCGGTCCATAGGTCCTTATATTGGCATAGACTCAATTCTTAGATTGGTTTAGACTTACACAAGGGTTTGTAAAGACAATGAACACATATTGTTATTATATAATATTAGTATTATTTTTATTTGAGTTTTTTTAAATCATATTGTTAGTAGTGACATTTGTAAAAGAAAAACGCCGCTAAAGAACATGTCCTTAGCGGCGTTTGTATAGAAAAACGCCATTAAGGAACATGTCTTTAGCGGCGTTTGTATAGAAAAACGCCACTAAAAGAACATGTCTTTAACGACGTTTGTATAGAAAAACGCCACTAAAGATCTCGAACTTTAGCGGCGGTTCACCCATAAAAACGCCACTAATGTCATTTTTTCGTTTTTGATAAAAATAAAATAATTTGTAGGCAACTTAAGGTTCAATAACTTTAATATAAGTAAAGAATATTGAATTGATTGTGCATTATTGAGCAGTTACAAAGTGTATTCCCGAAAGGCATACTTTGCAGGGTTACAGACTCATGTTTTTATAATGCTAACCTAGCCTGACTAACAAACTTAGTGATAAGGCTAACTAAGTAACAAACTTATATTTTGAAATAAAATCCAAATCGTGTAACTGATTTGGTTGACCTTTAACATTTACCTCTATCTTTTTCTTTCTGCAAGGTAGACATAGGTACCACGTTTAGTTTCTTTCTGAACACCGTGAACTGTTTTGGTGAGAGTGGCTTAGTGAAAAGGTCGGCTACCTGGCAATTAGACGGTACATATCCGATCTTGAGTGTGTTGCCTAACACTTTTTCACGAACAAAGTGTAAGTCCAGATCAACATGCTTTGTTTTGGCGTGCATAACAGGATTAGTTGCCATGGCTATCGTGCTTGTGTTGTCGCACCAAACTTTAGGTAGGTCATTCAATGGATTTCTCATATCCTTGAGTACATTGTGCACCCACATAAGTTCAGATGTTGCATCCGCCAAACTCCGATATTCAGCTTCTGCAGTCGATCGAGATACTGCTCGTTGTTTCTTTGAGCTCCATGAGAGCAGATGATTTCCATAGTAGACATAGTGACCAGATATCGATCGTCGATCATCCTCATCACTTCCCCAATTAGCATCTGAGAAAGCTACAAGTGAGGTGAACTCACTAGACTTTGTGGCAAACATCAACCCAAAATCATTGGTTCCTTTCAAGTATCGGAGAATACGCTTGACGACAGTCCAATGAGAAACGGTGGGTTGTTGCATGTATTGTGCAACCTTATTCACAGCAAAAGAGATATTCGGTCGTGTATGACATATATATAAGAGTGCACCCACAATGCTGCGGTATTTAGTTACGTCATCAAAGAACTCACTATCATACTTGTGGAGCTTAGGTGAGATTGCCATGGGTGTGTCAACTTCTTTTGATTCAAGCATTTGTGTTCGTTGTAGTAAGTCATTGATGTATTTCTGTTGACTTAGGAGGATTCCAGCATCGCTTGTAAACGCTTGTATTCCTAGGAAGTAATCTAGGACTCCAAGATCTTTTAACGAAAACTGTCTATGAAGTTGTTGTTTTACCAAAGTTATATGTTCTTCCGAGCTTCCAGAGAGTAAAATGTCATCAACATAGACAATTACATACGTGATTACACCTTCTTTGTGATAGACAAATAGCGATACATCCGCAAGTGAACACTGAAATTGTAGCGAGATCAAATAGCTTCTAAGTTTCAAAAACCAGCTTCGTGGCGCTTGTCGCAGGCCATATAACGCTTTTACTAGTTTGCACACTAATGGAGTTCCATCTACGCCTTTTTCTTCGAAACCCGGGGTTGTTGCATATAGACTTCCTCTTGGAGGTCTCCCTTTAAAAATGCGTTGTTGATGTCGACTTGGTGCACCAACCATTTTTTCGAGACTGCCAATGAGATTAATACATTTACGGTTAGAGACTTAACAATCGGGCTAAATGTGTCTGTAAAATCATGGCCAGGTACTTGAGAGAATCCCTTGGCTACTAATCGAGCCTTGTATCGATTTATGGTACCATCGGCATTTCGCTTGACTCTGAACAACCACTTGCACCCGATAACTTTGCGATTTGGTGGTATCTCAACCAGTTTCCAAGTATCGTTTGTTAACAAGGCATCATATTCTTCCATAACAGCCTCACGCCATTCAGCACTTTCCATTGCAGCATGTATATCCTGAGGGACCTCACCACAACTGGTTAGGTAGACTTTAGGTTTAAAAATCCCACGTTTGCTACGAGTCATTTGTTGAGTCATCTTCGCCATTCAAGGGTGGACTCATAGGTGATGCTGCATGGGAAGTAGACGTTTCAGTTGGCAAAACACACGGTACATCTAGTGCAACTGATGGAGACGTTGAAGCTGGTGAATCCCGTGGTATACCCGATGTTGGTATTGGAGTTTCTAGAACAACATTCATCCCATAGTCTTGGGCATGAGTGTCTGGACAAGCTTCTTCTTGAGCGATATTCTGACCACGAGGAGGTGGTGAAGTTACCATTGGAATTGGATCAGACTTTGTCATTGTAACTGGAGCAGATTGAGACAGAGAGTGATATATACCTTTATTTGCACTTGGGGAAGCAAACGGAAAAATATTTTCATCGAATCTGACATGGCGAGTGATGAACATCCGACCTTCCGGGGCAAGGCATTGGTATCCACGATGTTTGGGAGAATAACCCAAAAATATACATTGTCTGGATCGAAATTCCATTTTGTGTTTGTTGAACGACCTCAAATAGGGGTAGCAAGCGCACCCAAATATGCGCAAGAATCCATAATCTGGTTTTCTTCCTGACAACTTCTCATAAGGCGATACATTTCCTAATATATGTAGCACTTAGTACGGCATATGACCAATATTTGAGGGGAACGGATGCTTGGGCAAGGAGACAAAGTGCCGTCTCTATAATTTGTCGATGACGCCTCTCAACTACGCCGTTTTGCTGTGACGTGTGAGGGCATGTAACTCTATGTTGAATTCCCATAATATCGAGCTTCTTTACTAGAGCTTGAAACTCCCCTCTTCCATCGGTTTGAACAGATTTAACAACCGAAGAAAATTGATTTTTAACCAAGGCAACAAATGAATCAAAGGCAATTGATACATCACTTTTATTTTTAAGGAGATAAGTCCAACAATTCCTACTACACATATCTAAAAATGAGACGTAGTAACGAAAACCCGCGGACGTGACTGGTGCAGGTCCCCATACATCTATTTCAACAAGCTCAAATGGAGTTTTATATGTAGTGGTAGATGGAGAAAACGACAATGCATGAGCTTTACCCATCTGACAGGCTTCGCACACACGTGTTTTATCAACATGAAATGACTTATTGATTGCCAGACTTAGAACTGTAGACGCGGGATGTCCGAGTCGCTTATGCCAAATCCAATAGGGAGATGTATCTTTATTCAAGGCCGTAAAATATATCGAGGGTTTCTGAGCTACTGGTTGGACAGAAAAACTGTATAGAACTCCTTCTCTAACTCCTTGCAGTAAGACTTTTCCAGTTCTTTCATCCTTCGCACAACAGCCAGTCGAATGAAACTCAAAAAACACATTATTGTCAGAGGTAAGTTTAGATAAAGACATTAAACATCGAGAAATAGACGGTACATGCAGTAATTTATCAAGAACTAAAGTGCGATTGGAAGCAGATATATTAGAGTGACCAACGTGTTCAATTGAGATGGCTGTGTTATCGCCTAATTGAACCTTACCCTGACCATTATAAACTGATGTTGTTGTCATAATGTCTTTATTGTTGGTGACATGGTGTGTTGCACCCGAATCAGGGTCGGACTGAATTTTCTCCGGTTATAGTGAAGGAATTAACTTGAGCAGATTCTATGTGGTGTTGATCGTCACCATCTGGGGACACACCTGAGTTGACACATGGATCATAGAATTGCTCAATGCATTCAGGCTCAAAGTGACACGCATTAGCTTGAGGATCATCTGATTGTCTCTTATGTGATGAAGGGCCCCCTTTGTAACCTTGATCGAACCTATGCCAACACGCATCTGCCATGTGTCCTAGCTTTCCACATATTTGGCATTGAGGCCTCGATCTTCCTCGAGACCTACCTCCACGATTAAAGTTTCCTCCTCGTGTACCTCTACCACGTCCCTGATTTGAGGATGGTTGTATGTAGGAAGGTTTGTTGGAGTTGAATTGTTGGTATTGAGAAAGGTGGATGCCAATTGGAATATCCATGGTGTCAATGAATCTGGATTCTGCATCTGTAAGAACAGAAACCACTCGTTCGAGAGAGTACGGTTCTTGGCTTGCTGAGATGACAGCTACAAAAGGGGCAAATTCAGGGGGCAAACCATTCAATATAGTCGCAATGTGTTCAACTTCAGATACCTTGTGGCCGGATAAAGCCAGTAAGTCGCATATTTCTTTAATTTTAACTGTATATTCTCTCATGCGCGTTGTTCCTTTTTTCATTGATCTGAGCCTACAATGAAGGTGCATCACCTTTTTTGTTGAGAGCTTAGAGTAGAGACGAGTAATAATCTGCCAGATTTCAGCTGCGGTTTCGGCACCCACAAGCTGAGGTAAGATACCGGAGCTCATCGTCGATAGTAACCAGGATATTAAATTAATGGGTAATATCTCATTTAATCCCTTAACTGTAGAAAATTATTTATTTTTATACTTTTTCTAATATTAAATAGCAAGTTGTATTCTTATTTCCAGGCTATTTTTTTATTGGATCTGTGCTATTGATCTATTTTTTCAAACTGAATGGCTAATTAGAAACCTCTTGATTGGCGTAAGCTATTTGGTGGAATTGAAGAACAATCGCTCGATTATTTACAACCGTCGGTGTTGGATGGTCATCCCGTTGCTCGACCACCGGTGGATGTTTTTGATGCTGGTATTGAAGAATGGAGATATGCCTTGGTTGGGCAATTCATTGGATCCGCTCCAAGCATTTCCTTTCTGCAGAAGATCACTACCATGATTTGGGGGAAACATTCTACAGTTAGGGTAAGTTTGGCTGGCCCTAATCTTTATGTTTTTTCATTTCTTAATGCCACTTTTAGGGATTTGGTTTTGGAAATGGACCATGGCATACACAACATAAGCCATTGATCTTGAGGAAATGGGAAACCAATCTTAAAATTTTGGAGTTTGACTTGCGTAAAATACCTATGTGGATTCGATTGTATAATGTGCCTCTGGAATTCTATACTCAGAGGGGATTAAGTTATATTGCTAGTGTTCTCGGTCCTCCTTTATATATGGATTCTATTATTGGTGCCAAAGAGGGACTAGAATATGCCAAAGTTTGTGTAGAGCTTGAAGTTGGTGGTAGTGTTCCTAAGATGATTGATATAGTCCTTCAAGACAGATCGATTGTTTTTGTTCATTTGATAGTTCCATGGATGTCACCTGAATGTTCTCATTGTCGAGTGTTTGGGCATAAGGATAAAGCTTGTGTACTAAAACAAAGTCAGGAGAAGGTTATACAAGTTTGAAAAGTCAAAGAGTCAATTGTGAAGAAAGATGAAATTTCTCAAGCTGTATCACAAGAAGAGATTCAGATTGAGCAAGATGTTGAACTACAAATAGTTGAATCATTTGTGGAGAGTGTTTTGAATAATGTCTTAACTGAGCCTAATACAGATGCTTTGTTGGATGACACTAAACCAAAATTTCCTTCTTTACAAGACTCAATTCAAAAGAAAGACAATGGGAAAACTAAGGATAAAAAATTTAATGTTTCTGCCAAGAAGGTTTTGGAGCAAAAGAATGATGGCTTGACTCGAGTGCCTAGAGCTATTTCTCAGGGAGTTGTCAATATCCTTCAAGAAATGAGAATGAAGAAAAAAGATTATCTTGACGAAGCTCTTAAGCCAGTAAAGGTTGTTTCATGTTCACCTGAAGGACCTCTTTATCTTCTCAATGACAGTGTGTTTCTGGAATGTGAGGGGGTTTAACAACCCTCTTAAACAGAAGAGAGTGTTAAAAAGATAAGATAAATTTGATGTTGAAATTTTTCGCATGCTTGAATCCAGAATTAGGCAACATAAGGCATCTGATTTAATTACCTTAGTCCAGGAAGAATGGAATTATTGTAATAATTACAGTTCAATTGTAAATGGTAGAATCTGATTGTTTTGGAAAAAATGTTTACAATTTTTAGTTATGAAGCAAGGGGATCAGGCTGTGACAATTAAGGGACTTCTACATGGCAGAGATGTTGCGATAACTACGGTGTATGGTAGCAATGATTGTGTTACGAGACGTTCACTATGGAGATATAATGATTATATAAATTCGGAAATAGGAGAGACTTCATGGTTGGTAGAAGGTGATTTTAATACTTTTTCTTTAGCTAGTGAGAGCTCTGATCTTAGTCTCTCAAATGACATGAATGAGTTTTCTCAGAGTTTAGCCTCTAATGATCTTGTTGAACATCCTTTTATTAGACCATCTTTAACTTGGTCAAATAAACAGGGTGAGAGCTACTTGGCTAGGAAATTAGACAAAGTCTTGATTAATCCAACGTGGTTACAAAACTTCCATGGTTCTTTGGTGGAATTCTTAGCTCCTGGCGAATCTAATCATTGTTCAGCCTTGGTATGACCTATTAAGGATGTTCCGGCTGACAGACCAAAACCATTCAAAATTTTCAATTTTTGGACTTCAAAAACCGAATACAGAAGCTTGATACAAGAGTCTTGGGTGGAGGAAGTTCATGGTAATCCTATGAAGATGCTTTTTGTCAAACATAGGAGACTAACGCCAAAACTTAAAGAGTTTAATAGAATACACTTCCTTGATATTTCTGGTCAGGTTAGAGCTAAAAGAAAGCAACTCGAACAAATCCAACTTTTGAATCTTACTTCTAGTGCTCAGTGTTTCTTTGAAGGAGAAAAACTTTTGCATAAGGAGTTATTTGTTTTTGAACGAGCTGAAGTCTCTTTCTATAAGCAAAAATCTAGAATTCAATGGCTCAATGAGGGAGACCTAAGTACAAAATTTTTTCATTCTACTGTAACTCCCTCGACCTGGTCTAGACACCACACGATTCGAACGAGTTACACGGGAAATATCGAGGCTAATACGGAGACTCGCCATGATAAACAACCCTAAATTTTATTTTGATTTTGTCTTATCTAGATGCTTTAATTATATTCTACATGTTCATGCAAGGATTGAGTTCAATTGCAGCGGAAATCGATAAGAAACGAGTCCTAATTTAACCCAACAAGTTATAAGGACCTAATTGTAATTTTCTTTAAATTTATGGACCAATTATGAAATTAAAGTTATCAATATTTAATTAAATTCATTACATGATTTTATATCAACTTTCAATTTAAAATAATATATATAAGTTATTTAATTGCATGTTCAAAGTTTAGGGACTATTTCCATCCTCCAAAGGTTTCATGACATTCTCTATATGTAAATTTACCTAAAAACACTTTAAGCACAAATCAAGGCATATTAGCTAGATGCAATTCAACTTAGTTAGTAACAATATATTCAACATTAACAATCTTTAAACACACGGGAGAACCACCTCAATATACTCAACATTATTTCCAGATGCATCCCAACCTAAATAACAACTTCATAGATTCGACTCCTAAATAGTCATTCTTCATTATCAACAACACTCAAATTCACACATAGAGATATCAAGAATCATACTTCAATATAACTTTTATTATAACTAATGGAATATCAATAGACAATTCAAGTCAAAGTCGTAAAACTAATATTAACATAGATAAACATCAAACATGTATAAGCATACGACTACCACAAATCTCATCAGTATAACAATATTCTTAACATGGTAACCCATCCCCATTGCTCTCTCACTACTACTAATGTTATAAAGACATACTTGAGCTTTCACTTAGCGGTTACCTGGATCCTTGCTTCCCTTTGCTGACTCAACATTATTTATTCTGCATTGCAAGGTAAATGAGAGGGTAAGCATAAGCTTAGTGAGTGAATAAAAACAAGTATAAAAACACCTTGCAATACAATCCATATTAAACCAATTTCATCAATTTAAAACTATGTCATGCTCTTTATAAAACAAAACAAACATGGCTAACAATGCCACTTTTAAAACTTAGTAAGTGTCATCAAACCATGGCTAACAATGCCATCATTAAAATTTGGTAAAAACCTTTTTGAATTCACATGCTTTAAAAGCTAAAACACAAGTCTTACATGCTACTCACATAGCAATGCTTACACGTACATCCTAATGCACAAAGCTCAAGTCTTACATGCTAACAACATAGCAATGCTTAAATCACATGCATACCAATGCACAAAACCTCGCATGCATAATCCCATATGCAACAAGTAAAAACCATGACACTTAACTTTAAAAAGTAATAACATATATTGGTGCTAGTGATCCGATTTGTACTACTCCAAATCGTTAGGATAAATGGGCAACCACATGTTAGTACTACTCCTAGAGCATGCGCATGTTGATACTACTCTCAACATGAATTATCTCACCTTGGTGTCCGGTGACAGTACTACTCCGATCAACCCGTATGTGACAGTACTACTCCCATCACATAGCATTAGAATAAAAGGCAAAATGCAACACACAAGGAATTTATACACGTACGACTTTTGAATATTTATAGTGCACTCTAGACCCTATTGATCGATCAACTTATCCCAATAGATACATCACTTAACTAGCCAATATATTATCAAAAAACAATGCTCAAGTTTCAAGTTAAAAACAATGAAATAAACTCATGCATCCCACCAATACATGCAACAAATGCATAAACCGAGAAAAACTACTTTTCTCATGTTTTCAAAACAAAACCGTGAGAGCATTATATACATATAAAAACCCTTTTAAAAATAGTCTCATGAGCATTAAAACACATGCATAATCACATATGCACAACACGATAAGAACATGACAAATAATATTGTAAAAATACGGCATAATATGAAAACCTTTAAGAAAGCAAAACTTTAAACTTACTTCCGAGTATATGGGGTTTTTCACACCTTCCTTACACCCCCAAACCTTTGAAAACACATTTAAAAACATGCCAAATCGGCAGCCCTCATAATCCACTCACCAATAACTGTTTCTTGTCCGACAAGTCATCGATTCGATCCAAAACTTCTTCAAATGTGATCACCAACTTCTTGTCCTGTTTCAACCATAAAAAAATAAGGATTTATTGCTCCTAATCGCACACAACAAACCCCAAGTCGGACCCCCACTCAACAACCCTTAAAACCTATGAAAACATTAACCGAAAACTTTCTGAAAACTACCAAACTTCTCCTAAACCTATAGTCCGGGATTATATATGTTTAAAACATGTTATAAACATTATAATACATTCAAAATCATGAATTTAGGATTCCAAAATAGCGGATCAAAATCCTTGAACGAAAATTGGGATTTTTAGTCGAAAAACTAATTTTTATGAAATTAAAGGATTAAAACAAAAACTACAAGCCAATAACTTGGGAATTTCAGTAAAGAACTTTATTGTTCTAGAGGATTGATGAAATCTCACCTCCAAAACTGATCCAATCGCTTTTCGGGTTTTAAAACGAGAAAACGATGAGAAAATAAGAAAATTTAAAGAAGAAAAGTTATTATAATTATTAGAAACGAATTTAATTGAAAAAGAATGAGTTTTTACCATGAAAACTTGATGAACGGCTGCATCCAAAGAGGGAAAACGAAAATTAGAAAAATATGTGATGTTTAGGTTAATTAAAAAGAGTTTTAAGAGTTTAAAATTAGGTTTAATTAAGTTATTTAATTTAAAATAGGTTTTGGGTTTAATTAATTAAAATTTGGAAAGCCTAGACCAGCTAGGATTATAATTGGATTAAAGCCCCTTAAAGATTCAAAGTTTTGGCTTGTTTTATAAAATTATCCTTGAAGTTTTCAATTTTTACAAAATGGTCACCAATTTCTAAATCCTAAGGATTTAAGGGTAAATTTTCAAAATTGATTTGAACAAAGTCAAATATATGTTAAATAAGAATTTTAGGATATTTTTCCTCAATTTATTTTGATTAAAAACTAATTTTTAAGTATTTAATCCCGAACTAGGCTAAACCGGCTCACTAACTTTTAAGCCATTTTTGGGGCGTTACATCTACAGTGCTTGATAGGAAAAAAACAGAACACTATACGAGTTTTGGAAGATAGTTTGGGGAATAGATTGGAAGATTTTAACTCTTTGTCTGCTGAGATGATTATCTTTTTCTATACGCTTCTAGGTAAGGTTGATGATTCTGTCCATGGTTGTTTTATTCAGGCTTTAAAGGAATTAATACAATATCATCTTCCTGATGGTGTTGATAGTTTACTTTGTTCTGAGGTCTCAAACCAAGAGATAAAAGATGTTGTAACCCCCTTAGCCTAGCCTAGACGGAACCGACTCTAATGGATTACACGGGAAATACCGAACCAAACCCGCGAAGGCCCGATCCGATAAACAACCCTAGAAACGTTATATTTTTTTCTTTTCTAGAGGCATAATTAAGTTCCTATATGTTTCGATTTCATGCAGAACAAGAACGGAAGTAATTCAACCACAATTGTGCACTTGATTAACACATAAGCAACTTAAGGACTAAAACGTGAATATTTTAAATTCTAATGGCAAGGTAGTAATTCATTCCATAGAAGTTCAATTAAACATACAAAGAGTACTCATGATGAATTTCAAACCAAACGGAGTATTCTAACATCACCAATTACATGCTTCATTGATTAGGGACCAAAATGTAAAAATTTTAATTTCTAAGGAATACATACAATTTAATTTAGCCAACTTGAAATTAAGTCAATTTCATGTATAAAGGTGAAATCTCAAAGCAAAATAACCTTTATAGCAACCATAATTGAACATAGAAAGATATACGGGACTAAAATGCAATTCCGACAACTCACAGCCCATAATCAGGCCAAGTTTTCGAAACTTAACTTAAAGTTTCGAAACTTTATGATAAAGGTTTCAAAAATTTTCCTTGAAAGTTTCAAAAATTTAATTCCAGTAATGTTCCAGTGTCGCACTGAACCTCAAGGTTTCGAAACCTACCTTGAAGTTTTTAAACTATATGGTAAAGGTTTCGAAACTTCCCTTGAAGTTATCGCCTCTGTGCCCAAAAACATAAAATCAGTCCTTTTAAGTAGATTTAACCCATACAAGACACAACCATTGACCAACATCAACTTTATGCATAATTCCTAGGCACCAAGAGCAACTTAGACAACCAATTGAAACCATCATAGACCCCGCAACTCCTATAGGCATGCTTTCTAACTTTCTCACAACATTCATAGCCATACAAGAATAAGCATACCTCAAGCAAACACAAAAGCATACATCACACTTTCTTTAAATACTTTTACTTACAAGACATCAACATTGTTCAACATCCAAAAGATACTCAAGTTCATATAACCAAAGTAACTCTTGTCAACCAAAAACCAACTCTTACAACAATGAAATCATGCCCCCATTGCTCTCTTACTACTACTACACTTTAAAACACATACTTGAACTTTTCATCAACACGCACTTGGAATCTTGCTTCTCCGGGATTCCTCGGTTAATATCTCTGCATTGCAAGGTAAAAGAGAGCGTAAGCATAATATTAGTGAGGGGTAAAACGTAGAAATACCACCCTTGCAATGCAACCCATAAGTCCATCAATAAAACACTTTAAATCATGCCATATCATGTTCAATATAAGTGTCTCAAACATTGTTTACAAAACCAAAACAATTTCCTTAACATGTGTCATTTATCTCATGCAATTCAAAACTAAAATCCTCATGACTTTTATGCTTTTAAAACAACGACAAAACTTATGGCCTTTTTATTACACATGCATCTCTATGCACCATCTCAAGTCTTAAATGTTATTCACCTAGCAAAGCTTAAACCATACACACCATAATGTGCACATCACAAGTCTTATATGCGAAACACATAGCAACGCTTAGGCAATTCCCTCGTGCTCATATCCTTGCACAAAACTTACTTAAAACACATGCTTGTGACTCACGACCTTAAAACATTATATTTTCTAAACAATTCTATATCGATATGTGACACAACCTCACGCGTTTCAATGCACAAAAGTCTCAAATCATAAACAATGCATATTGGCAGCTAAGTGACTAGTTTTGTTCAAACTTTATACCTATCGAATATTTGGATTCCTTATTCCTTATCTAGAGACACTTGGTCTCAACATGCATCGGTTGGACACGAAGTCACCCTTGTATACATGTTACCCCACTACGTACGATCGGACATAAAGTCACCCTTGTTTACGTATGTGTCAACTATATGCACGGTCGGACACAAAGTCACCTATATATACATATAGTCAAACTCTACACGCACGGTCGGACACAAAGTCACCCTTGTTTATGTGTAGGCAAGCTCTACACGCACGGTCGGACACAAAGTCACTCTTGTTTACGTGTAGGCAACACAACATATTAACTCAATATTATAGTGCACTTAATCCTAATAACATGTCATTTGTATTCGTGGTCTTAAAATAGTGTCACTAAGCCAATATCATTCTCATTATGCATGGAAGCTTGTTGTTTTACAATGCACTCAACATATGTTCAACAAAGTGAACTCAAATCATGCTCAATGGCTTTATTCGGGGAAAGGTAATAACCATACTTTAATCCAAATCATTCTCATGATTTAAAAGTCATGGAAACCATCATAAAGCATGCATATACAGCAGCTAACGCATGCATGCATCATTTTCAAACTCAATTCATGAATTGGAAACCTTTCCTTCATAAGCTTCCTTCACAAAACCAATGTAACATTACCAAATCATTGGATATGTTATCAAAAGCATAGAAAATAATAAAACTCGTGGAATGTTCAATTGCTAAAACATATACGATACCAATGGACAATAACGAAAACATCATTTAGCCAAAGCACTTATCATTTCTCATGCATAAATCACATATGCAAAAACTACATTAAGAGCATGACCAAAACATGACAAATATGGAGCGATATGGGAACCATTAAGAGAACAAAACCATTTAACTTACTTACGAGTGTAGGGAGTTTTTTCACACCATCCCTACACCCCCAAACCTTTGATAAAACAAGTAAAATCTTGCTGACACGGCAGCCCATTGACCACTTGTCCGAAACTCGCTTGTCGAAGCCAACCGACATTCTCGCCTTTTCCGAAACACATCCAAAACTTAGCTCAACACCTTGCCCTGTTTTAACACAACAAAAACAGAGGGATTAATGCATATTAATGCATTCAATCAACCTCCAACACATCCCAAACAAATAGCCCCAAAAACTATACTTAAGAAAACCGAAAACATATCCGAAACTCATCCGAACGACCTCCAGCCCTTAGACAATGAAAATTACCACTTCTCAAAATCAAAATACATCCAAGAACCATGATCTAATCATCCTAAACCAACAACAAACATTCAGCCACCCAAGCAAGCCATAAATCGAAGATCTAAGCCAATTAACACCACAAAAACCTAAGATCCGGGTTTACCCACCCAAGAACCTTTAATTCTATGTTAAAACACATCAAAATTCATTTATTTATCCATTGAAAAACATCAGGTGTCACCTTATTACGGGATTGCATCAATTCAATCAAAATTAACCGATAGAAACTGAAAATCATGAATTAAAACCTTAAAACAAATCAAGAACTCAATGTAATGGATCAAACACTTGAGAATTTCAATGAATAACTCAAATTTTAGAGGTGTGAATGGTTTCTTACCTCCAAACATGATCCAACCTCCTTCCGATTGTAAAACCCATAAAAAACAAGTTGTAAAGTATAAGAAAATTGAAGAAATCAAGAGGAAATTGATGTGAACGAAATTGAATCAAAAAGAAATGATTTACCTTGATTAAATTGAAGAGAAATAAGATTGGAGACCAAGAAAATTGAGAGAAGTTGAGAGAAACTGCGTAGTTACGTGAAATGGTGATTTTGGTGAAAAATAGGAAATAATTCTCAATTAAATCTTAATGGTGATTAAAAGAAGTTTATAAAAGTTATTTTTGGAAGGTTAGATCAACTGAGAAAGATTGGATAAATAGTCCCTTAAAGATTCTAAGTTTTGACCTAATTACATTTTAGTCACTAAAATAGTCCACTTTTACATTTTTTTACAAAATAGCCACTACTTTTCAAAATGTCAAGGTTCCACGTGTAATTTTCCAAAATTGATTTGACCAAAGTCAAATAGAGTCCAAATAAGAATTTTAGAGTATTTTTTCATATTTTATTTTCTTTAAAAACCATTTATAAAAATTAAATCCCAAATCTAGGCTAATTGGCTTAACTGGTTCAACCGTACCCTTGCTCCGACCATGATAACATCTAAGCTCATTTTTTGGATGTTACATATGCAATGTTTGGAAAAGAAAATAGAAAAAGTCTTGGACCTGATGGTTACACTGCTTGGTTCTTTAAGGATTCATGGGAGATTTTTAAAGAAGATTTTCTTGCTGCAGTACGATATTTTTTCCAAACCGCATCTCTCTTGACAGCCTTTAATGCCACTACTATGTTTTTAGTCCTCAAGACTATTAATGCTTGCATGGCCAAAGACTTTCGACCTATTTCATGATGCTTAGTTGTTTACAAAACAATTACAAAGATCATGGTCAAAAAACTGACCCATTTTCTCCCTAATATGATTTCCTTAAATCAAACTACATTTGTTAAGGGAAGAAGTATTATTGATAATACTCTCCTTACTTAGGAGTTGGTTAAGGGTCATGCACGGAAGACCAATTCTTCAAGATGTGTTCTAAAATTAGAATTACAAAAAGCTTTTGATCTCTGCATTGGGAGTTTATTTTACAACTTTTGGGGGTTATGGAATTACCACCCAGATTTATCAGTTGGATTTAGGCTTGTATAATGTCATCTAGGTTCTCACTCTCTTTTAATAGCAGTCTTGTGGGTTTCTTTAAATGTGCAAGAGGGGTGAGACAAGGACATCCTCTCTCACCTTATATTTTAATCTTGGTAATGAAACTATCTGAGAAACACTGTCATTCATTAATATCTAAAATTAAGGGTAAGCTCGATCACTAGTCAAATAAAAACCTGAGCTATGGAGGCAGATTGCAACTCATTAAAGTTGTCCTTTATAGTATGACTAATTATTGGTGTCGACAGTTAGTTCTTCCTACTTCCATCATTCGTAAAGTTGAGAAACTTTGTATGTGTTTCTTCTGGAAAGGAGATGATTTCAGCAAAGTGAGCTCGAGTGAAATGGAATCATGTTTATACCTTGAAATCAGAGGGAGGCTTAGGACTAAAAAATTTACAATATTGGAGTAAGGCTTGCTTATGTACTCTTATTCGGAACATTTTGGCTAACCATGGCTCTCTTTGGGTTGCTTGGCTAGAAAATATGTGTTTAAAAGGGTGGACTTTGGGGCAATTGATAGTAAAAGTCACTGGATTATAAAGAAGTTGCTAAAGATTAAAGAAGAGTTTCGACACATTTTTATTGGAGTTGATAACTGGAGAACAATGATGACCTCTTGGATTTGGGATCACATTGGAGAGGTTAGGAATAAAGTGCAATGACATAAGCTGATCTGGTATCTTTCCCATGTGCCAAAGCATTAAATCATAGCATGGATGGCCATTCTTGATACGCGTGCTCGTCTCTTGCAATTTGGTCTTGTACAAACTGGTGATTGTTTGTTTTGTCGGGATAAATTAGAAACTCGAGGGCATTTATTTTTTGGATGTCATTTTTCCATAAGGATTTGGATGCGAGTGTTGAGTATGTGTTTGCAAACAAGGAGGATAGGAGATTAGGATGATGAAATCCATTGGGCATCAACTCAACTCAAAAGGAAATCTTTGGAGGTTTTCAATTTAAAAATAGCTTGGAGTTGTCATATCTATCTTATATGGCAGGAGAGGAACCGTTGTCTTTTCACGGGCACATGTCAAAATAAAGATGGTATAGTTAACTCTATTAGATCTATTGTTTGCATCAAGTTACATACTAGATACATAGATAGTAACAATAGATTTCATACTAAGTTTTGTATAGAGTGGGGACACCAATAATGTATAGGGTCTAAATGTTTCTTTGATTGTTGTAGTAGTTTTCTACTTCTTGGATAAATAAAACACACATTTTATCCAAAAATAATATTTCATAGAAATAATTCTAAAAAATAAAAAATCATAGAATTTTAAAAAGATACGAAAAATCATAATCTGTTTTTAGAATACATTGATCTATTACATAATTTATTAACAATATATGAAATTATACATAATTAATACATTAAATATCAAATATTTGTAAGGAATGTGGCAAGTACAAAAAATTGCAAAGAAGAAAAAGACATGACAGACCATAAGACTTCAAATACCAAAAATTTCTTTTAAAATTTATATTTATCAAATAATTTAATTATATCTAATTTTTAATTTTAAATAAAATATCAATAACTTAATAATTTAAATTCAATACTTTTTTATTTTTATTAATTATGTTTTTTAAAAGAAATAATGATTTTATAAGAAACTAGTTTTCTTGAATTTAATTAAAATTATGATATATGATCCAAACTGATTTGATTTAAAATCAACTTAAAAAAAATAAACTCGTACTATCTTTAAACTTTAAACTCTTACCCTTAAAACCCCTAAACCATATACCTTAAACTAAATTTTTAAACTTTAAAATTAATACGCTTGTGAAAGATTTTAGCTTCAACTGCCATTGTAAGAAATAAATACTCTTAAAATTTTACTCTTTTACTATTAATAAATCAACGATTATTGTCCCATGCGCAAGCAATAGATTTTTTTTCACAAGCGTCTTAAATTTAGGATTTAAGATTTTAGTTTAGATTTTAGTATTTAGGGGTTTTAGTGGAGTTTAAAATTTTGGGTTTAGGGTTAAAATTTAAGGTTAAAGATTTAGATTTCAACCTAAAATCTTAAATTTTAAGTATAAAATAAACATCTTTTTGGAAACCCTAGTGTTTCAGATCTTAAAAAAAATAATAAAAAATATACTCTTTATTCGAATATACATATATATATATATATAAAACCCTTCATCTTCCTTTTTGTCGATCACCGACCGATCTCCCTCACTGTCGGCCTGTATCCGTCATCGCCACCACCAATCGAACGACCGTCGTCTCCTGACCAAAACCCCCCAAGCCACTCGATGAACCGCCGCCTGTACTGCCCGGAATCGAAGCTCAAAGCTTCGTTGGAATTTTAGGGTTTAAACCCTTTCGAAATCTGGAGATTTGGCCTCCGATCGACGCCATTCCAACGCGTCACCGGTCCTGTCGTGCTCGCCGTGGAAGGGCGACCAAAACCCCTCTGTCACCACCTCCGTTCGCCACCGATCGGACCCTCGCCGGAGATTTTCGTTTTGGTAAGTTTGGTAAGCCTTTCAAGTTGTTTTCTTGTACTTTTGTTTGATTTTAGGGTGTTTTATGTTGAATCTCTGAAAAATCCGGTTTCTATGAGTGTTTTCCGGCCGTTTAGGGCCGCGCGTGGCCTCCACGCGCCGCCGGGGCGATTTCCAGCCGCCCTAGACGGTGGCCTGGAGCCGGCCGGTCCAAACCAGCCATAACCGATCCTGAACCGGATCGAACCGATCGAACCGGCCAAACCGATTCAACCGAACCGAACCGGTCCAACCCGGTCAACCCTAACCAGACCCATTGACCGACCCGACCCGACCCGTTGACCCATTGACCGACCTAACCCGTTGATTGACCCGACCCGACCCGTTGACCTGACCCGTTGACCGTTGACCGTGATGTCAGCATGACGTCAGCGCAGACCGTTGACTTTGACTGCTGACGTCAGCATGACGTCAACGTTAACTTTGACTGTTAACGTCAGCGTTGACTTTGACCCAAAAAGTCAAAATTTTCAAAAACTCCTATTTTATGTTTTTCGACGTCCCGAGTCCATCCGTGAAGTCTGTTTTTCGAAATTCGAACCCGAAAGCCTTCAAATTGGACTTTAAAGTCTCGAGTCAAACTTTTCTTCTAAGTTAAGTTAATCCCAAAGTTTTATTTAAGGTTTAATATTGATACCTGTTTGTTTGTAGGACCTCATAGTTCTCCCGATCGTGTACCGACCCAGCCCAGTTCCTCCCGCTTTGAGCGATCCCGAGATCCGATCGTGACCCGTATGTTTTTAATACCCGTGAATAATCAATTTAGTATTTAACTCCAGTATTAATAAAAAATTCTATCTTGTATTTTTAGGGTCCAGTACTGCTACAGAGCGGGGCTCAAACGCCCAGTACAACACCTGTCTTTTTCTGCCATTGAGGTGTGTTCCTTGTGTGCTATATAATTGTATCTTATTGTTTTACGTTTTAAAACGAATCAAGCATGTGCACATGACTGTTTTTTTCTGGGTTTACATAAATACTTATTTTGAACTTTAAGGTTTATCATTTTATGATTTACTATATATCTGATATTTTCTGATTTATGTATATATGTTGCCTACTTAATTCCCGTTACTATCATCATCATACCTGTTATTATTGCACGCCTGCCATCTTAGTATTGGGATGATGAGTAGTATTTATTATTCGGTTCAGCCTTGATCCAGTTGGTAATTCCGCCTGTTTACGGTTCCTAACTACAGTTAGGATAATTCCGTCTGTTACCGGTTCCCGTGCTTTAGTCGGGGTAATTCCGCCTGTTCCCTAAGGTAATTCCTTAGGTCGGTACCTTCGCCCTAAGGGCTTAGGTTAATGCCTGTATCAGATACTGTTCGGGGGAACTGTATCCAGGAGTTCGGTTGGAGGGTCGTATATCATGCATATACATAATCTGATTTTCTGTACTACTGTTTAATGATTTTATCCGTATTTTATTTGCACTGTTGGGACACACTGGGCTTCATAGCTCATACCTGTTTTTTTCCCCCTTTCAGATATCCGTAGGTAGACATCCCGGACTTGGCATTTGGAGGATCTACACATCATCTGGTTACACTTTGATGTAACATCTTTAAACTTTTTCCAGTTTACGTTTAAGGTGACATGTGCCTATATATATATATATATATATATATATATCATATTACTGGTGATTTAAACGTATTATTTTTGCTATTGGTTTTACGAATTATTTTGTGAACAATGTTTTCCATATACCATGTTTTGGTGACATTTTATATATTTTAATGGTTAGACAAAATTTATCTTTATTTTGCTCAAGTTAAATAATTTTCATGCCATATGATTTATAAATAAAAACAATGTGACCACTCTAGTCGGGCTTCCCGCATAGGCCGGTTTAGGGAGTTACATTTAGTTGGTATCAGAGCTTTTGGTTTTAAGATTCTCGGACTGTGATGGGTCCTAAATAAATGTTTTCTGATAAACTATTATGAATTTATATCTGTAAGGCAATGTCACCTATAATTTTTCTGTATTGTGTATGGTTCTCTGGTGCCAATTCTAACCTCCTAAAATTTTATCCTTGTAGATTTCCTGAACACTATGAGTGCCCGTAGAGCTCGCCGATCCACCCGAGGACATGGTCGAGCGACCAGTTTTGCTGATCCTGTAGAGGACCCTATTAGTGATCCTCTACCCGTCATTTCTCCGGACCCACCTGTTCCCACAAGTACCACTGTAGCACCCAACCCTCAACCTGCTGCACGCATTGATATGTCTACCCCTGTCAGAAGGGCATCAGTACCGAGCACCGAGCTTGCTGCAGTGGCTGATGATACTCTTAGTAGGCAGTTCCTTCAGTTGTTACAGGGAGCTGTTAGAGCTTCAGGTGCGATGCCGGATCCACCTATCTCCCAGATCCTGATCGCGAATGGAGTAAGAACTTTCTCTGGATCTTTGACTGGTGCACCATCAGATGCAGAGACCTGGTTGTACGATACTGAGAGATGGATGGATCAGTTAGGTTTGGAGCCAGCTAAGAGATACCTTGGATCTGTGTCTATGCTCGATAGTGGTGCCCACATCTGGTGGGAGTTTGTGGTTAGTAGCATATCCTCCGACAGGCTGACATGGGATTTTTTTAAGGAAAGGTTCAAGAACCGTTATCTGGGTGATCGATATATGAGAGAGAGGCGTCAAGCCTTTAGAGACTTGGTACGAGGTACTATGACAGTGGCTGAATATGAGCTTCAGTTTTTAGACCTGATGAGGTATGGTGCTGGAATAGTAGCTACAGAGAAGGATAAATGTGATAAGTTTCTTGAGGGTCTCCGTATTGGTATCCGAGACCGAGTTGCCACGCATCATGATTTGGTTTTTGAGGACCTGGTGAACCGGGCAAAGACTGCTGAGGACTTAGAGAAGCTTTCTGATAGTCAGGTTATGAGGGATCAGGACCGAGAGCGGGGCAGAGATAGAGACCGTAAGAAGGACCGTGGTCGATTTGGAGGATATTTTAGCCATGGTGAGTCTTTTAGTCGTCCTGATAAGAGGGCTCGATCCGCACTGAGTCAGAGAGGTGGTTCCTATCATCAGTCTGTGACACCTCATGGCTTTTCTGTTAGTCGGGGAGGTTCTTCTAGGATCCCATCTGTACCTGCGTGCGACTTTTGTGGTAACATGCATAAGGGAGAGTGTAGGAAGAAGACTAGAGCTTGTTTTCGGTGTGGATCTTCTGAGCATTTCCTTAGGGACTGTCCCCACCCATCCTCCGTTAGTCGACCATCGACTCAGACTCCTGTGCGCTCACGGACACCATCCAGATCTCAGACATCCATACAAACACCCGCTTCGGGACGACCTCAGGGTAGAGCCTCTGGGTCTGCTGCTAGATCTGATACCAGGAGTCGAGTCCACCAGAGTGGCAGGCCATCTGTTTCTGAGGCTCGTCAGCCAGTTTTGGTTTATGCCACCAGATGTAGGGTTGACCGAGACTAGCCTGATGTTATCGCAGGTACTTTTACCATCTTTTCTGTTCCGTACTTTGCTTTACTTGACAATGGCTCCACACACACATATATATCGAAGTCAGTATCTTGACACCTTTCGATCTCATTTGAGAACACTAAGAGTGTCTTCACCTTTATGAGCCCAGTGGGGCAATCCTTATCTGTAGATAAGGTTTTCAAGAGGTGTACCCTTGTTGTGGAAGGGGAAGTGTTTCTGGCGGATCTCATGGAACTTCCTTTAGAAGAGTTCGATCTAATTCTAGGGATGGACTAGTTATCTGAGCATTGTGTTAATCTGGACTGTGAGGCAAAGAGGGCCACATTAAAGACTCTTGATGGATGGTCTGTGGTCTTGGTTGGCGAACGACGAGGTTATCTGTCCAATGTGATATCAGTTTTGTCGGCTGACAAGATGATCCGGAAAGGGTATGAGGCCTTTATTGCTTGTTTTCTTAACACAAAGGGGTCTCTATCTAAGATCGAAGAAATTCGCACTGTTAGTGAATTTCCTGATGTTTTTCCTGAGGAGTTGCCTGGTCTTCCTCCGGATAGGGAAGTTGAGTTTGAGATTGAAACTTATCCTGGATCAGCACCAATTTCCATGGCTCCGTACCGTATGGCTCCAAAAGAGTTTAAGGAGTTGAAGGTTCAGTTGCAAGAACTTCTTGACAGAGGGTTCATCCAGCCTAGCTCTTCACCTTGGGGAGCTCCAGTTCTCTTTGTTAAGAAGAAGGATGGTTCACTTCGGTTGTGCATTGACTACCGAATGCTAAATAAGCTGACAGTGAAAAACAAGTATCCCCTACCCAGGATTGATGATTTGTTTGATCAATTTCGAGGAGCTACAGTTTTCTCGAAGATTGATCTTCGATCTGGGTATTATCAGCTAAAGGTTAAGGGCTCTGATGTTGCCAAGACTGCTTTCCGCACCCGGTATGGTCACTATGAGTTTTTAGTGATGCCTTTCGGTTTAACCAATGTCCCTGCAGCTTTTATGGATATGATGAACCGTGTCTTCCGGCCCTACATAGACCAGTTTGTTGTGGTGTTTATCGATGATATCCTGGTTTACTCTCGCTCAGAGGACGAGCATGTGGGGCATCTGAAATTTGTGTTACAGACTCTCAGGGAACATCGGTTGTATGCCAAGCTTAGTAAATGCGAGTTTTGGCTTAGTGAGGTGACTTTTCTCGGGCATTTCATTTCGGCTAAAGGTATCCAGGTGGACCCGAGTAAAATTGATGCTATCACTAGTTGGAAACCTCCCAAGAATGTGTCTGAGATTCGCAGTTTTCTAGGCTTAGCTGGGTATTATCGACGTTTTGTCAAGGGTTTTTCCATTATAGCTGCCCCTTTGACGAAGCTTCTGAGGAAAGATGTTCCGTTTGTGTGGTCTGAGGCTCAGCAGGCTAGTTTTGATCAGTTGAAATCAATTTTGATCCGAGCTCCAGTTTTGACCGAACCTGAGTCAGGAAAGGACTTTACAGTTTACAGTGATGCTTCGTATTCTGGTCTTGGTTGCGTCTTGATGCAGGATGGTAAGATGATCGCTTATGCGTCACGCCAGTTGAGACCACACGAGCTTAATTATCCTACCCATGATCTTGAGCTTGTAGTTGTGGTTTTTGCTCTAAAAATCTGGAGACATTATCTCTACGGAGAAAAGTGTTATATCTTTACCGATCACAAAAGCCTGAAGTATCTCCTTACACAGAAGGAGCTTAATCTGAGACAGCGTCGTTGGTTGGAGCTTCTTAAGGACTACGATTGCGAGATTGAGTATCATCTGGGAAAAGTAAATGTTGTGGCGGACGCTTTGAGTCGTAAGACCATATCAGACCTGAGATCCTTATTCGCCAGGATGAGTATTTATGATGATGGTAGCCTATTGGCTGAGTTGAGGGTTAAACCGACTTTGGTTGAGCAGATTGGGGCAAACAACGGTTGAATGATTCTTTACTTCTTGTTATGCAACAAGTGGAGGAAGGATCCATTTCTATTTATTCTTTTGATCATGATGGAGTTCTTTGTTTTAATGGTCGTTATTGTGTACCTAACGATCCTGAGTTGAGACAGACCATTCTCAGTGAGGCTCATAGTAGTCCTTATGCTATGCATCTTGGAGGAGATAAAATGTATCAAAATCTGAAGTAGAGGTATCGATGGGTAGGTATGAAAAAGGATATCTCAGATTATGTATCCAAATGCCTGACATGTCAACAGGTGAAAGCAGAGCATCAGCATCCCTCTGGTCTCTTGCAACCCATCAAGATTCTAGAGTGAAAATGGGAACGAATCACGATGGACTTTGTTACGGGATTGCCTTTGACCCCGTCCAAGAAGGATTCTGTCTGGGTTGTGGTGGATAGACTCACAAAGTCAGCTCACTTTATTCTTGTTCGGATAACCTATTCTCTAGAGAAGCTGGCTAGACTGCATATTTCTGAGATTGTCAAACTACATGGAGTACCCTTATCTATCATTTCTGACCAAGATCCGAGGTTTACTTCCCGTTTCTGGACAGCTTTATAGTCTGCTTTGGGTACTCGTCTGAATTTCAGTACGTCTTTTCATCCCCAAACAAATGGACAGTCTGAGAGAGTGATACAAATTCTGGAGGATATGTTACGGGGTTGTGTTCTAGACTTCCGGGGCAGTTGGGAAGACTTCTTGCCGTTGGCAGAGTTTGCCTATAATAACAGCTATCAGGCTAGCATCCGTATGGTACCTTATGAGGCTTTGTATTGTCGTAAGTGTCATACTCCTATCTGTTGGACGGAGTTGTATGATCGAAAAACTCTAGGTCTCGAGTTAATTTAGAAAACTGAGGAGACTATCAAATTAATCCGGGATCGTCTGAAGGAAACTTTTACCAAACAGAAATCTTATGCTGATCGGAGGAGAAAAGATATCGAGTTTGAGGTTGGTGATCAGGTTTTCTTAAAAGTTTCTCCCTGGAAGAAAGTTCTGAGATTTGGACGTAAGGGCAAGTTGAGTCCGAGATACATTGGACCATACCGTATTCTTAAGAGAATTGGGCATGTTGCATATCAGCTTGAATTGCCTCCTCAGCTTAGCCGTATCCATGATGTGTTTCATGTGTCCATGTTGAGATAGTACCATCCGGATCCGAGTTATATTATCCAGGTTCAGGATGTTGACTTACGTCCAGACTTGTCTTATGAGGAGGAACCCGTTCAGATTCTGGAGTTTGATGAAAGAGTTCTGAGAAGAAGGCGTATCCCTATGGTTAAGGTTCAGTGGAGGAACCGTAGCCCTTCTGAGCCACCTAGGAGATCGAGGAATCCATGAGAAAGCAGTTTCCGCATCTGTTCAGTTCAGGTAAATTTCGAGGACGAAATTTCTTTTAGGGGGGAGAGTTGTAACACCTTTTTAAATGGAAACAAATAAAAAATAATAAATAGGAAATAATAATAATATATTAGTATAAAAAAGATACCTTTTTGGAAACCCTAGTGTTTCAGATCTTAAAAAAAATAAAATAAAAAATATCCTCTTTATTCCAATATACATATATATAAAAAAAAAAACTTCATCTCCCTTTTTGCCGATCACCGACCGATCTCCCTCACTGTCGGCCTGTATCCGTCATCGCCACCGCCAATCGAACGACCGTCGTCTCCTGACCAAAACCCCCCAAGCCACTCGACGAACCGCCGCCTGTACTGCTCGAAATCGAAACTCAAAGCTTCGTCGAAATTTTAGGGTTTAAACCCTTTCGAAATCCAGAGATTTGGCCTCCGATCGACGCCATTCCAGTGCGTCACCGGTCCTGTCGTGCTCGCCGTGGAAGGGCGACCAAAACCCCTCTGTCACCACCTCCGTTCGCCATCGATCGGACCCTCGCCGGAGTTTTTCGTTTCGGTAAATTTGGTAAGCCTTTCGAGTTGTTTTCTTGTACTTTTGTTCGATTTTAGGGTGTTTTATGTTGAATCTCGGAAAAATCCGATTTCTATGAGTGTTTTCCGGCTGTTTAGGGCCGCGCGTGGCCTCCACGCGCCGCCGGGGCGATTTCCAGCCGCCCTGGACGGTGGCCTGGAGCCGGCCGGTCCAAACCAGCCATAACCGATCCTGAACCGGACCGAACCGATCGAACCGGACCAAACCGATTCAACCGAACTGAACCGGTCCAACCCGCTCAACCCTAACCAGACCCGTTGGCCCGTTGACCGACCTGACATGACCCGTTGACCCATTAACCGACCCGACATGACCCGTTGACCTGACTCGTTGACCGTGACGTCAGCATGACGTCAGCGATGACCGTTGACTTTGACTGCTGACATCAGCATTGACTTTGACCCAAAAAGTCAAAATTTTCAAAAACTCCTATTTTATGTTTTTCGACATCTTGAGCCCATCCGTGAAGTCCGTTTTTCGAAATTCGAACCCGAAAGCCTTCAAATTGGACTTTAAAGTCTCGAGTCAAACTTTTCTTCTAAGTTAAGTTAAGCCCAGAGTTTTATTTAAGGTTTAACATTGATGCCTGTTTGTTTGTAGGACCTCATAGTTCTCCCGATCGTGTACCGACCCAGCCCAGTTCCTCCCGCTTTGACCGATCCCGAGATCCGATCGTGACCCGTATGTTTTTAATACCCGTGAATAATCAATTCAGTATTTAACTCCAGTATTAATAAAAAATTCTATCTTGTATTTTTAGGGTCCAGTACTGCTACAGAGCGGGGCTCAAACGCCCAGTAGAACACCTGTCTTTTTCTGCCATTGAGGTGTGTTCCTTGTGTGCTATATAATTGTATCTTATTGTTTTACGTTTTAAAACGAATCAAGCATGTGCACATGACTTTTTTTTTCTGGGTTTACATAAATACTTATTTTGAACTTTAAGGTTTATCATTTTATGATTTACTATATATCTGATATTTTCTGATTTATGTATATATGTTGCCTACTTAATTCCCGTTACTACCATCATTATACCTGTTATTATTGCACGCCTGCCATCTTAGTATTGGGATGATGAGTAGTATTTATTATTCGGTTCAGCCTTGATCCAGTTGGTAATTCCGCCTGTTTACGGTTCCTAACTACAGTTACGGTAATTCCGTCTGTTACCGGTTCCCGTGCTTTAGTCGGGGTAATTCCGCCTGTTCCCTAAGGTAATTCCTTAGGTCGGTACCTTCGCCCTAAGGGCTTAGGTTAATGCCTGTATCAGATACTGTTCGAGGGAACTGTATCCAGGAGTTCGGTTGGAGGGTAGTATATCATGCATATACATAATCTGATTTTGTGTACTACTGTTTAATGATTTTATCCGTATTTTATTTGCACTGTTGGGACACACTGGGCTTCATAGCTCATACCTGTTTTCTTCCCCCTTTCAGATATCCGTAGGTAGACATCCCGGACTTGGCATTTGGAGGATCTACACATCATCTGGTTACACTTTGATGTAACATCTTTAAACTTTTTCCAGTTTACGTTTAAGGTGACATGTGCCTATATATATATATATATATATATATATCATATTACTGGTGATTTAAACGTATTATTTTTGCTATTGGTTTTACGAATTATTTTGTGAACAATGTTTTCCAGATACCATGTTTTGGTGACATTTTATATATTTTAATGGTTAGACAAAATTTATCTTTATTTTGCTCAAGTTAAATAAATTTTCATGCCATATGATTTATAAATAAAAACAATGTGACCACTCTAGTTGGGCTTCCCGCATAGGCCGGTTTAGGGGGTTACAATGCGATCCAGTTCAATACGACTTGCGAGTTTGATCCAATCAAAAGATTCGCCTTACCCTTGCCGATCACAACACTTTGATGTCTACTCCACTTCTTAATAATCCCCCACAACCTGCCTTATTATCCTTGTAAGAGGTTCCCAAGTCGATTGTTGATCACGCTTAAGGGGAAGCCAAGTTTAATGTAACCACTACATGGATTGGACCACCATTCATTCTCACAAACAGAGGCGGTTTAAAGATTTAGTGGCTCTGTGCAATTTATTAAAAGGTAGACTTTAGAAGTAATTGTCCATAACCACTACTAGTTCTAAAAATATTCCCTTAGAAGAAATTATAATTTTTAGAGATCCTATGCGGTCTTTTCTATTGTGTGTGTCTAAAACCTCATTTGTTCTACAGAAACAATAATAATAGTAATAATCAGTAAGTTTCTATAATCAATTGTCATATTTAAGAGATAATTATAACGTTTTAATAATCAATTGTCATATTTAAGAAATAATTATAATATTTAAAAAATTGTAACTCATCCTTCTCAAGAGTATTTTTAAATTTTTTTACAATAAATTTCAACATTAACATCATCTAATAAATGTAGTTTATCAAAATTTTAGGTCCCCTCTTTTTTCGGTGATTTTCAACGTTAGTTTCTATTGTGCCTATCTAGAAAGGATGCAAATCGTCTACCGCTTAATCGTGCCTCTATTAGTGTCTCTGTTTTAAATTAGAGTGTTTAGGGTTCAAGATTAGGGGTTGTGGTTAAGGTTTAGGGAATTAAGGGTAGGTGTATTTTTTTAGTGCGTAAGGTTTAGGATATAGAAAATAAGGGTTATAGTTTAAAATTCAATTTTTTAGAACTTTTCAATAGAATGTATGAATGAAAGCATGGTAAGAAGGCAAATGATTTTTACTCATCCAGAACTCCCACTATTCACAAATCTACACTTTTTTCATTTACTGCCTTGATCAATATCAATGCCCTTATTTTCGATTAAAACAACATTTCATTGAGCCTTTTATGTCTTTTTTTTTTTCGAAAATTTTCTCTCTGTGTGCAAGCCACAAACTCCCCAAGGCTTTCGCGACTGTAATAAACTAAACAAATCTCGATATCCCAGTTCAACTTGTGTTGAAGCACATTAAGAAACAATCCTCTATATTACCGAGATTCAGCCATTCTATTGACCACCAACTACATATTTTTTCCTAGAAATTGCATACAAATCTGCAATCCCTTTTCTTGAGGAAGTCTTTTGTAACCCTAGACCCGCTTATGCGCTACATCTAAATCTAGGAGGTTAGAGTAGGGTCACATGAGCGACCCACATTAAATATATTTAAAAACAGTAAAATAAAATATTTCTCAAGACTATTTTCAGAAAAATCATTTATACATAACATAAAAAAATCTCTAGAAAATATATTACAGGTTCAGACATAATAATAAGACTCAATATACATGTTCACTATTTACACATATATCATACTCTGCAAGCAACACTAAAGTGATGAGCCAGAAATAACATTATTCGGATATAAAAAGTAATTCATACTATTATTACATTTGAAGGTAACAAAGTTGTTTTTGTTTTGATCTTCCAAATACCAGACAAGATGTTTAACTCCGATAATCAGAGGAAAATATAAATTATGAGAATTGAGTCGGGGACTTAGTGTGTTCCATAATTTACAGAGCAAGAATGATAAACGAGATGTTTTAGACAACTACAAAGTTTTGACAAGGGCAAGATGTGGACATGAAAAATTTTAGTATCAACCTAACTACCCTTCAACCGTACTTTGATATATAGTTTCAGAAAGAAATATTCTTAAGGTCTTACCCCAGGCCCGTAAGGAGTAGGAGTCAACATAAGGGGTTACTTTTGATTCAAAAGAAATTAACTGAGCAAAAACATCATAATTTATCTTAGGGGCAACCTTTGTTCCATAAGGAATTACCAGAGCTGAACCTATAGAAAATTCAAATCATACCCAGAAGTACCCCAAATTGGTTAGTTTAGTGAATACTAATGAAATAGGAAAAATAATAATCATACATATCTTTTTAAAATATAAAAAATCAGGGATTATTTTCTCATATCAGACATAAGGATATATTTCTAGATAAACATAATTCATGATTTGATTAAGGGATAATCTTAGTTCAAATCAGAGTGAAATGCATACGTAAGAAACACACTAAACGGTTTGATTGAAACTTAGTGATTCTTGATAATAACATGTAGAAGACATTGAACTATAGATAGTCCTTGATTGGTTTTAGAATTTAAACACTTTATTCAGTAGGTATTGACATTATCCAGGTATATAGTAATTAAACATGTATTTGATTTATTGATGATATATTGCTTTATATCATTAGTGAATCAGATGATGGAAAATCGTGATAACCTTGAACACATTAGTTTTAAATTTTTTTTGATAACATATCATCATCTAATTCACTACGATGCTTAGAATTATTATATCTTTACTACATCAAATATTAATCCTATATAAAATTATAAATAACTATTTTTTTACTAATTTTTTAAATTAAAATATAGATTATTTTTAATAAATAAAAGAGAGTATACAATAAAATATCTACAAAAATTAAAGTAGACTTGTCACATTAATCGATATTTTTCCTAAAACCATTAAAATACACAAACTAATCACTAAAAAATATGCACGAGGGTTCGATCATCCCCTTGGCATAAGAAAACTTTAATATTTGTTTTAAAACGTTTATTTTTATATTAGCCAACAAAACTCAAATAATTAATCAATGAGCTTGCTTCAATAGATAGGTTAACAACTAACCATAAAATATTCAATTCTTATGTGTAGGGATCGAACCCTCTACAAGGACTGAAGTGATCATTCATCTTACCACATCTCATAGAATTAAAATACCAATCATAGTAGACTTATCACATTAATACTATCATTACCCATAAAGTATTAAAATACACAAATTAATTAAGTATTAAATAATAAAATAGGACCATACAAGAAAAGATTAAGAAAACTAATTTGGACCAAATAATCTTAAAAATTGATAAATAAAAACACCACCGTCGACAGTTAAAGATAATCATCATCAACACCAATATAAAACATCATATAACGAGGATACGTTAATAAACTAATTAAATCAAAACTCAACCGCTACATATTTAGAATGATTGTGAGCATCTATCAATATAATATAACCAACTTAAGAGTACAAAATATGATTAAATTAACAAGATAATCAAATAAGCATCAACTAAAAATGTGATATCAAATTCAATTCTAATAAAAAAAATGTGAATAAAAATATCAATTATTTTTGAAAAAAAATTAATTAAACACAATAAACTATCACAATTCAAATATGTAGAACAAATCATAACAAAAGTTATCGTTCAATTTATCATGTTTGTACCAATCTTAAGTTCCAAGTAATTTCACCTTTTGGTTAGTCGTAATCCAAGATAATTATTATAAGTTTTTGGCTTCCATAAGTGTAATTATTATAAGTTTTTGGCTTCCATAAGATTGAAAAGGTCAAGAATTAGTATTCGAAAAATTTTAGGGTGATATAACTTAAATTGATGTTATATCGAAATTATTATAAAAATAATAAAAAATTCCATATCGATTTTTGTGTACATACCGAAATGCTATGAAATCGATAAGTATTTTGTATATATTGAAATTTTTATAATTTTTATAAGTGTTTCGGGGTAACTACGAAAAAATCGATACAATTTTTTTTACCATTTTTACAAGAATTATAGCATAACCTCATTTTAACTTTATTTTAAGCGTCTAATATTAGAAAACCCCTTAATATTCCGTTAATCCTTAATTATTGGAACACAACTAAGGTGATTATCCCTTTTCAATCTCACACTAAAACTCAATATATATATAATTTATTTTTAAAAAACAAAACTTATCATCTATCTAGATCAAACCCTAAGAGTAATGGAAGATTAAAAAACCCAAAAAATTATGGAAGATACAAAATTAAAAACAAAAAACAAAACAAAAATATGTAAATCATAAACCCTTTGCTTGTTCTCTTGGATGCCAACAATATCCCGGAACAACTTAAATACAAAGGCTAAAATGTATATAGAAGATATTACAAGAATAAAGTTGCAACGGTTATTGTTGTACAAATTGTCTAATGCTGTTTGCATTAATGCTGCTTCTGGGCTCCGATGAATTCAATAACTCCGATATTCTATTGTTCAAATCCTCCTCCTCTCCATTAAGCTTCTTAATACAATTGCATGTCTCGTCAAGAAGCTGCATTTCAATGTATACAACGACCGCGATATGATCGCAAAACATGGAAGAAAACCAAGTGCATACGTTAGCTGCATTTCTTTTCTTCTTGTTGTTAGCTGAAAAAAGCTCTCTAAGTTTGAGGCTAAAATCTTCATTTTCATTGCTCCTGCTATTTGGTCTTGCTTGACTTCTTCCACTTATTGTTTTGGTATTTGGTTATGTTTTTTTTCGTATCATGTTCGTATCGTATGGATCGAATATTTGATGGGAAGCAGGTTAAGAATGAAATAAGCAGAGGAATTATAGGGAATTTTTAGAGTTGACATGCGTATGATATTGACTGAATGATCACCTTAACAAGTGGAACTCAACCCCACCTTCTTGGTTGGTGATTAACGGGAGAGAAACGGAGAAAAAAAAATCTTATGCACTTTTTAGTGTATCTGCATGTTCCAACACTAAAGCTTTGTTTTTGATTGAGTTGAAAAGCTTAAACGGCGTTTGTCGATTTTTTCTTTTCTTGCTAAACAGCCAACAATTGGCTAACAGACGAGCATTTGTCCACCATTTTTAGTGCCCAGACGGTACTTTGCATTGAGTTCATCTGTTCTAGTTTGTATACTCGTGCAATCATATTAAACCATATCCATTGAAAAATAAAATATATAATCAAACAATGAAATTGGCACATAAAATGGCCGTGATGACTATAGAAATATGAGACCTTATTTAAACTAGTTGAATAAAACAAAAAAATTCATACCTAAAGAAATAAAATATCTAATGCCTAAATCAATATTTCAATCCTAATAAAATTGAGTGCAATATTGTTTGAGACGATAAACAAAATATGGATATCGTTCAAAGATCAAACTACAGTTTTTATCCGCTTTTTGAAAGGCATCACAACATGTTTTATCAATTTTTCTGAAATCGTGATATGTTGTTGCTGTTCTCCAAATCTTTTCGAAGCATTTGTTGCGATAACTCTCCATAGAACACCAACATTGTTTACTTCTTTTAATGAAATATGAAGCACTTGTTGGTATTTCACAATGCTTCACTGATGATTGCAAAGTCGACGGAACTGGTTTAAGCGTTATCGGTACCGGTGGTTCAACCACTATCGATGGAGGTTGCGGTTGTGGGTTTGGTTCAGCAACTAATGGTGGTGGCTGTGCCTCCCCTAATGAAGATGAAAATACTACCAAAACACACAAAGTAATAACTATATTTCTTAATTCAACCATCATTTTAGTTTTTTCTTTATGAACTCACTTCACTCTTATTTATTTTTTATCACAAATTTTATATTTATAGACCAATCGAATAAGTTGTTTACTTTAAAAAAATCTTATCTTTTCGTTTAAATTTTTAAATTTGATATTATAGATTAGATTTTAGATAATTATTTTACTTTTTATTTCTTTCAAATTATTTTTAAAAAATCATTTGATTTTATCCTTTTATAAATAATAAATTTTTATATATTTTAAAAATATAATTTTAATATATATTATCTTCTGAAGTTATAATTATATAAAAAATATTATTCATATTATTTGTGTTTTAACGGTTAGATTTAAGTATGTATATTTATGATAATTTTTATTCAACATATACATTTATCTTTTACGTTAAGATTTTATAAATTTCATTTTTTAAAATTTTAACATATTTTTTAGGAATATATTTAATGATAAATACTAGTGTTAAAATATACAACTTATTTTTAAAAAAATAGTATTTTATTATATTTTTATATAGTATTTTGTAATTTTTAATTCTCATTTATTTTTTATTTTTTCTATATTATTATATTATTTTCAAATAAAAACAATACGAGGGAAACCAAATTTACTCAACCATCCTACTAATTTAAGGCTCATTACCTTCTTCTATAAAAAAATAAATTTTGTTTTGCTTTTCTCCTTTAATTAGGTGGCATTTGATTAGAAGAGAAAAATGAATTTAATAAATTAAATATACCTAATTGGAGAATTAAAATATTCTATTACGATTAAATTAGAAAAATATATAAATAATAAAGATTAAATATATAATTATACTATTTTACTTTTAACTGCCACATCATCACTTTACTAATTTTTAATGATAGGTGGCTATATTGGAACTATTTTAATAGTTAAATGGTATATTTGTCACTTTTTAAAAATTTTGGCCATTTCAACACTAACCCCATAGTTATGTTTTTTTATATAGTTTATCCTATTTAATTTAGGGTTTGATGTTAAGGGTATATTTTACGGTTTTAAAATTATATTTCTGTCAGGATTGTGATTTAGAATCCAAACCTGATGAAAAAAATTGTGTTTGGGATTTAGATTTTATATTGAGAAATTAAAATAGATGTGTTTTTATTAACAAAGTTGATTCAAGTGGTAAGCAATTGGATATCAATTAAGTAGATCTCAAGTTCGAGACTTTGTGTATGTAAAAATATCTCGTTGAAAGATTCACTTATAAAAATTAAATGTGTGACGCAAATCGATCCATAAGTTCGCTAACCACACAAACAACTTCCTCACATCAACATCTTTAAAATAAAAATGCAAACCTAATCTGTCACTAATACAAATGAAATGCTTCTAAATGACATGCAAATATAATGCAAATGTACTTAAAATCAAGCTAAATTCTAAATAAAAGAGTATAAAATAAACTTTTTTAAGGCATTAACATTAGGTTTAGTGTTTAAGATGTGACAATTAGGGTTATGATTTATAATTTAATTTTTTAATAATTTTTAGTGTAAAATATAAAAAGATATATAATTATGGAGTAAAAGATTTTTTTCAAGAAAAGAGAAGGAATGACATGTGTCTAATAGTCAATCTTTTTGATTTGATAAACTTTGGAGCATTGAATTTCTTCAAAATCAAAACCCTTATGGTAATACCGTATCTTGGTTTCAAACCTCAAAGCAATAGTTTTTAATAGTAGATTAAAAAATATTTCATTAAACGGTTATAGTTTATGGTTTATATATTTAATTTAGGGTCCAGTGTTAAGGGCATATTTTATGATTTTAAAATTATGGTTTAAGGTTTAAGGGTTATGATTTAGAATTTGGATCTGATAAAAAAGGGACCACAGGTGATAAAAAAATTGGGTTAGGAATTTAGATTTTATATTATGAAATTAAAATAGATAGGTTTATATTAATAGGGTTGATTCAAGTGTTAAGTAATTTAGTATCACTTGAGTAGTTTTAAAGTTTGAGACTTTGTGTATGTAAAAAATTTTCATTGAAAAATTCACTTATCAAAATCAGATGTATAACGTAGATCGATTCAGATTAAGTAGGTAATACAACGTGGAAATCCCAAATGAAAGTTATTAACCTCAGATACATAGTCATGTTCCCAATGTGGAAATCCCACATGAAAGTTATTGATTAGTATCAATTTTTATAATAATAATAATCTCTATAATAAAAATATTAAAGTTGTTAATGTACCGAATTAAGTCAATGAAATATTTATCAAATTATTTCTAGTTAAACTATTACTCCTACTTTGTATCTAGCTTGATGTTGCAATGGATCAAACTGGAAAATAATATATTTTGTCTTATTATAAATACTATTTTATAATTCTAGAAGTGCAAGTTGCAAATATTATTTAAAGGGCATTTTCAGTTTATTTTTAACTAAACATTTATGTGAACTATTAGTTGATTAAGAAAGATCATGTACTATAAAGGCAGGATAACCTAAAAAAAATTTAGACTCCATTTGCTACTCTCGTTAACCTTCAGTTTCTGGATATGCAGTAGCAGCACTTCACACACAGATTTCGGATTTTATTTTTCAGAACAACAATCCTATGTTCATAACTCATATCATTATCCATAAATTAGGGATGAGTAAAAAAATCCGATTACCCAGTTTCGATTCCGAATTCGCTAGATTTTTATCCGGTATTGATTCTAATAAGACCGGGACTGGATCTAAAATTTAGGTCTCGGTCATAACCGGGATAAGATTTTTATTTTCTAGATCTGATATCCGATGGATACCCAATAGGACCGGGACCAATACCAAATACACAGTACTAGTTTTCTTTTTTGTAATAGATAATATTCATTAAAATTTTAATTTGCGAGCCTACAATATTTTAATTTTGTTATTGATGGTTAAAAAATATCACATATTGCTCATATTTTCTTAATAATAAAACAATTGATTAGGTACCCGGTATTGGTACCAATCCCCACTAGGAACGAGACTGAATCTTAGAATTTAGAACCCTGTGTGAACAAGACCAAAACTGAATCTAATTTTAAAAACCGATAGATACCAAAACCGAGATTAATTCTAATTAAATTGACCTGATACCTAGGTTTTTTCTCACCCTACCGCAAACCACTTATTTCATATGTTTTTTTTTCCCTTCGTAATTATAGTTTTTGCTGCCATTTTCAACGATAGAAAATCAATTCAATAGAAACTTAATACAGATTACTGAATTCAAACATGATATCAATTTTAGATTCTCTATTGTTCAAAGACATCACTAACATATAAAATTTCACATAATTAAACTAATATTCTAGCTAAGTTTCAAATTATGACATCTAGGTATGTTACTAACATTCGGGTCAGAATGTATGATATAGGTATATATCCGACACAAATATTTACTTCAAGTTGCTGGTGATAATGTTCTAGCTCTATATTTTAATGTTGTACCCAACTGTTGCCCCATGCTGGATCTATCATCAGGATCCTTACAGATTGCTTGAAACGATGTGCAATGCCAATGCTAACAACAGAACTTTACTTCATCACAAGGTAATCATATTAACCCATTTTAAGCCATATCCATTGAAAAATAAAATATATTACAATATAAATGTAATCTAACAATGAAACTGGCACATCAAATGGCCTTGATGCCTATAGAGCTATGAAAGATCAATTAACTCGGTTGTTTCTATAGTCTTCTCTAAAATATTATGTGGGTCCCTCTCTTGGTGATAATTCTGTTCATAATAGGCTAAAGGATTCAATTTCTTCTACTCAGTTTACTAGAGAACAATATGAGAGCCTTCATTTATTGCAAGAAAAGAATGTTGTTTCTAATGTTGCTATACAGATTTTGAATGATTTCAAGGTGAATATTCTTTTGTCTGATTTTGATACAAGTATCTCTACTGTTTTTTTCTTGTGCATCTTTTAAGCACATGTTTACACCCTGGATTATAGATTCAGGACAACAAATCATATTTCTAGTTCCGTAGAGTTATTTAAGCATTATAATGTTGTTATTGATAAGTTTGTTAAGATCTCAAATGAAAGATTAGTTAGGGTAACATATATGAGAATTGTTCAACTTATAGATTCTTTAATTTTGCATAATGTTTTTCGTATACCAGATTTTTCTTTTAATTTATTTTTTTTTTCAACTAACACAAGATAAGAATATTTCTTTCCTTTTTAATTCTGCTGGTTGTTGTATACAAGATGTCAAATAATGACAGATGATTGGTTTAGCTAGACAAACAAATGACTTACATATTCTTGATATCACTCATTTTGGAAACACCGTTTTTGTCACTTCTAATTCTTCTTCTTTAGATAATTGTTGGAGAAAACGAATTAAAGAAAGGAATATCAATTGAGAAGGATAAATCACTGGATGATTTTATTGATTAAACATAAGCCTTTTTATAGGCTAAACACATAACAAACTATAGAAAAATAAGGCTCAACAACTAACAAATATATTCCTAATTTTATGTAAACAGAATCACAAATCTAAACAAACTCAACTAAAAAATATCACGCAACAGTCCCTCCCTTAAACTGAAAAATTAGCTTCAGATTACCTTGTCAACACCAAGTAACTTTCTCATCTTAAATAAATTCAACTTGAGAGGTTTAGTAAAGATATCTGCATTGATCTTCACTTTTACAATAAAGAATATTTATGACACCTTCTCTTGTGAGATCCCTTAGAAAATGAAACTTGACATCTATATGCTTACTTCTTCCATGTAGGACAGGATTTTTTGAGAGTTTAATGGCTGAACTGTTATCACAAAAAATTGTTATACCTCCCAGCTTCTGACAAATTAATTCTTCAAGAATCCTTCTAAGCCAAATAGCTTGGCACGCACAAGAACTAGCGGCCACAAAATCAGCCTCGGTAGTTGACAAAGTAACAATCGGTTGCTTTCTTGATGACCATGAAATAGCTCCCGAACCATATATAAAGACATATCCCGAAATACTCTTTCTATCATCTAGATCTCCAACATAATCACTGTCGGTAAAACCAATTAAATCTGATTTTGCACCTTTTTTATAAAATAATCCATAATCAGTTGTGCCTTGCAGGTATCGAAGAATCCTCTTTGTAACAAGTAAGTGGGCATCCTTTGGATACTCCATGAACCTGCTAATAACACTAACAGCGAACATGATATCAGGTCTTGTACCTGTTAAATACATTAAACTTCCTACAATCTGCTTGTAAAAGGTACTTTCGGTCATCTTTCCTTCGGGATCTTTTACAAGCTTCAAACCAACTTCAATCGGTGTAACAACTGGATTACAATTTTTTATCCCAAACCTGTCCAAAATATCTTGCACATATTTCTTCTGTGAAATAAAAATTCCAGCTTCAGATTGTACTACTTCAATACCCAAAAAATAATGCAACATACCAAGATCAGTCATATCAAATTCAAGCATCATGGACTTCTTAAATTCATCAAACATCTCATCATTATTCCCAGTAAAAACAAGATCATCCACGTAAAAACAAACAACGAGCAACTTTCCATCATCACTAGATTTAACAAATAAAGTATGCTCACATGGACATTTTTTATGGCCTTCCTTTAAAAAATAAGATTCAATGCGACTATACCAAGCTCGTGGAGCTTGCTTTAATCCATATAAAGCTTTCTTCAGCTTATAAACTTTATGCTCTTTTCCTGTTTTAATATAACTAGGAGTTTGTTTAATGAATACCTGTTCTTCCAAGTTGCCGTGTAAGAATGCCAACTTCACATCCAATTGAAATAATGGCCATGATCTTTGTGCAGCTAGTGCAATCACCAATCTAATCGTATCATGCTGAACAACAGAAGCAAAAACTTCTTTATAATCCACACTGTACTCGTGCTTTATATTTATCTACCTCACCATTCTCTTTCAGCTTTGTCCTGTAGACCCATTTAACGCCAATAGTTTTCTGTCCTTTAGGGAGATCAGTCAACTCCCAAGTGTTATTATTCTCAGCGGAAGAAATCTCTGCATTCATAGCGTCACGCCATTTTGATTCTTTCACCGCCTCTTCAAAACCTACAAGATCACAATCTGAAAATAAGGCAAAATGAGTAACTTCTTCGTTAATTTCCTCTACCACAAAATCCTCCATCCATGCAGGCCTTCTTTTCTTACGTTGAAGACGTTCACATGTTGGTTCAACTGTTTGTTGCTCGTTTGAAGCTGCTTGTGATTCGTTTTGCACTTCCTCTAATGGTTGTACCCTTCCATTGTCACCATCAAAATCAACTTCAATTGGTTGGTCAAGTTTGTTTGCATCCCAATTCCAAAATTGATCCTCGTCAAACACCACATCACGGCTGATAACAATTTTCCTTGTGATAGGATTGTATAACTTATAGGCTTTTGATTTCTCACTAACCCCAAGAAAAATGCATTTCTCTCCTTTGTCATCAAGTTTTTTTCTCCTCTGATCTGGAACATGGACATAGGTCACTCATCCAAAGATTCTGAAATGATTTACGTCAGGTCTTTGATGATTCCAAGCTTCTTGTGGTGTGATATTTTGAACAGCTACTGTAGGGCTTCTATTCAATATATGGATGCTCCAATTGACTGCTTCAAGTCAGAAAGCTTTCGGAACTTTACTCATTGTCAACAGACTTCGTACCATGTTCAAAATTGTGGGATTTTTCCTTTCGCAAATGCCATTTTGTTGAGGCGTGTATGCTGCAGTTAATTGTCTCTTTATTCCTTGCTCATCAAAGAAATTAGCAAATTCTTCTGAATTATATTCTCCACCACGATCACTGTGCAACACTTTGATTGGAGTTCCTTCCTCTTTTTCAACTAAAGTTTTAAAACTTTTAAAAATTGTGAGAGCTTCAGATTTTTCATGTAAAAAATAAACTCATGTTTTTCTACTAAAATCATCAATGAACGATATAAAATATCGTTTACCTCCATTTGACATCGGAGTAATGGGTCCGCACAAATATTAATGCACAAGCTCTAACATCTTTCTCGCCCTCCAAGATTTTCTTTTTTGAAATGTTTCTCGATATTGTTTGCCGATAACATATTCTTCACATACTTGAGAAGAAATCTGTATTTGTGGTAGGCCTGTCACCATATTCTTTTGCTGCAACGTTTTTAGACCTCCAAAATTCAAATGCCCATACCGAAAATGCCAAAGCCAACCTTCATCTTTCAATCTTGTAGAGAAACATGACTTGGTGATAGTGTGAAGGTACAATAGAAACATTCTGTTAGGCGTCATATCTACTTGCGCAATTAATCCCAATTTTTCATCTTGAATTGTACAAACTCCATCTTTAATGGAAACCTCATATCCTTTTTCTTGTAGCTGGCCGATACTCAACAAGTTTGTTCTCAGATTTGGAACAAAAAGAACATTAGATATAGTTTGAAGAACATTGTTTTTTGGTTCGGATTGTTACCTCTCCTTTCCCCATCACAGAGATTTTTGAATCATCGCCAAACTTTACGTTGTCACGAAAAGACTCGTCTAGCACCGAAAAAGCAGATTTGTCACCACTCATATGATTACTACAGCCTGTATCCAAGTACCATAGATTTTTCTGTGTTTCCTCTTTGACATGACAAACCATCAGCAAAGACACTTCTTATTCATTTTCTAAGAAGTTAGATCTTTCTCCACTTTCTTTATTCAAATTAACCCGACATTCTGATTGATAATGACCATACCTATGACACCGAAAACACTCAACATTAGACTTTTCTACCGACTTTGCTCTGAAAGATGTAGAGTGATGGTCTTTACGTCCTCTTCCTCTCCTATGAAAATGAAATTCTTGTTGGTGGTGGTGATTTTGGTAGCCACGGTCATTGTTTCCTCTTCCTCTGCCTCTACCTCTATCATTTCCTCTATCACGATTTCTTCTAGTAGTGGAATAATTTTCTATAGAGGCCTTCAATGCATGTTCCTCTTTCTATTGCTGGTAAATTTTTCTCTCATGAATTAACAAAGAACTTTGCAACTCATCAATTGAAAGTTCTTTGATGATGTGTGATTCTTCAATGGAATACACCACAAAGTTGAATTTTGGTTCCATGGGACGTAAAATCTTCTCAACTACGACTACATCATCTGTCTTGTCACCATGAATTCGCATCTTGTTGAATATAGTCATCGTACGTGAAAAATAATCGGTTACCGACTCACCTGATTTCATTCGTAGTGTTTCAAACTCCGAACAAAGTGTTTGAAGCTGCTGCCTCTTTGCCCTTGCAGAACCTTGGTATTTTTTTTTTCATAGAATCCCAAATATTTTTGGACGTATCTTTGCAAAGGATGGTTTCCAAGATTGAACGATCAATGGCTTGAAAAAGATAATTTTTCGCCTTTAAATCTTTCAAGTGTAACCCTTCTAATTCCTTTCTTTGAGCCTCTGTCACTGCTGTGCCATTCGTTGGTTCCTCAATTCCATCGGAAATAACTTGCCATTGTTTTGTTAAAGAGTTTGTTATGGTTAATTTTTCAAAACTAAGGGAATAATACATTAAAATTCTTGTGTTCATACTCCTCAACAAAATAGTAATAGTATAGTTGAAAGAAAACATTAACATATATTTCTTTTTGCTAAAACTTTAAAAATACAAGCATCTTTACCCTAAGAGTTTTGGATGGATTATGTTTTACATTCAGTTTATTTGATTAATTTGACACTCATGTGCTTAATAATAAAACTTCATTATTTCAAAAACAATCAACTTTTGATAACCTTAAAATTTTGGATTCTGAGAATCTTGTCAACTTGTGAGAATCTTTTATGGATTCTGAGACTTCAGAAAATCATTAGATACAACTAAATAAGATATTAAATAATTCTGGTGATACTTTTACTACTAATACTTCTCGTAATGTAGACCTTCTAGAAATGTTAAATTGCCACAAAGATTAAAGAATTTTCAGGTTAGTTACAAAGAATCTATTAAGTATGATTGGTCTAAGAAGGTTATTCATCATTGTTTAGCACCAGAAAGAGCAGCAGCATAGCCAGAAGCAAGAAATTCCAAGCAAATGTTGACATGCATAATCCCCACAATAATGCTTTGTTGCAGTAAAATGCTAACATGTTCCAGGTCATGAATTCTTAACACTGGTAAAGAGAGTGCTAATGGTGAATGGCTCATTTTCTCAAGCTTAATCAAAGTCAATGGAAATCATGAAGGATATGTTTGCATTGAACTTCCTTCTTTGCAATCATATGGTTTAGATCTCTTATCTGCAATAATCATAAAAGGAACATGTAGCTATGTTACGTGGAATCGAATCAAAGTGTCAGATATAGATATGTATTCGACACAAATATTTGCCAATAGTAATGTTCTTGTTCTGTATTACAATGTTGCAGCCAACTGTTGCCCCATGCTGGATGTATCATAAGGCTACTTACGTATTGCTTGAAACAATATGCATTGCCAATGCCAAGAACAAAACTTTACTTCATCACAAGGACTTTGCATTGAGTTCATATTTTCTAGTTTGTATACTCGTACAATCATATTAATCCAATTTAAGCGATATTCATTGAAATATAAAATATATTGTAATATCAATATAATCTAATAATGAAATTGGCACATCAAATGGCCTTGATGCCTATAGAACTATGAGACCTCATTTAAACTAGTTGAATAAAACAAAGAGACGGATACTTTAAGAAATGAAAATTTTGATGCCTAAATCAATATGAAAACTCTAATAATAATGATTTGAATCCTAATAAAATTGAGCGCAATGTTGTTTGAGACGATAAACAAAATATGTATACCGCTCAAAGATCAAACTATAGTTTTTATCCGCTTTTTTAAAGGCATCACAACATGTTTTGTCAATTTTTCTGAAATCGTGATACATTGTTGCTGTTCTCCAAATCTTTTCAAAGCATTTGTTGCGATAACTCTCCATCGAACACCAATATTGTTTACTTCTTTTAACGAAATATGAAGTAATTGTTGGTATTTCACAATAACTCAAAAGATGTAGGTGTTTTTGATGATGATGATGCTTCACTAGTGATTTCTAAGTTGACAGAATTGGTCTAACCATTATTGGTACCAGTGGTTCAGCCACTGTTTATAAGGGTTGCGGTTGCGGATTTGGTTCAGCAACTAATGGTGGTAGTTGAGCATCCCCTAATGGAGATGAAATGTTACCAAAACGCATAAAGTAATTATTGTACTTCTTAATTTATGCATCATTTTTTTCTCTATATGAACTCACTTCACTCTTGTTTATTTTTCATCAGAAATTTCATATTTATAGACCAATCAAATAAGATTTTTACTTTTTAAGCTCTTATCTCTTCTTTTAAATTTTTCAAATTTGATATTATAGATTAGATATTAGATAATTATTTTACTTTTTTCTTCTTTCAAATAATTTTTAAAAAATCATTTGATTTTATCCTTTTATAACTGATAATTTTTTATATATTTTAAAATATCATTCTAATTTATATATTATCCTACTAATTTGAGGCTCATTACTTTCTTCTATAAAAAAAAATAATTTCTTACTAATTTACTAAATATCCAAATAGTTTCTTTAAGACTAGTTGCTAGAATATTGTTTTAAGTTTTTTTTTTTTGATTTTATTTTTATTTTATAATCTATGTTGATTTTGTCGCATCAATGGGTAATTAATGGGTCTTGCTAAAGTGAGAACAAAAATCGAAATATAATCTAATCGATTTTTCTTTATTTGCCTAATATCGATATATAATCTGACCAACTTTTATTTTTATTATAACAAATACTTTAGATCATAAAACTAAAATAAAAGTATAATATTTTTATAATTTTTTCAATAACAATATCAATGAATAGTTGTTTGTTCCCGAAGTTAAGTGTCAACATCTGTAGTTATAATTTTATTTATTTAAAAGAAAACTCAATGAAACGATTTCTAACTACTCAATGAAACTAAAATAAAAGTAGGGATGAATATTTTACCCGGAACGATCGAGTTTCGATTCGACCCAGCCCGACTGCATCAAATTTTTTTGATAAAAAATCGGGTTCGGGTCGGGTTCGGATTTAAGGTGTAAAATATTCAACTCGACCCACGACTAAATATGTAATTTTTTTCGTAATTTTTAAGGATATTTATAATATCTATCTATATTTTTTATAATAAAGTCCTTAAAATTAATTTTTTATTTATAATTTAATTATTAAAATTATATTTTTTTATAATTAAGCCCTCTAAAATTATTTCTTACAATTTAGTTCCTAAAATAATTATTTTACAGACCGAGTCAAAATCAGGTTTAGGGTATTTATTTTTCGGTCGGATCGAAGTCAGGTTTAGGATTTTTATGTTCGGTGGGCTAGAAACGAAGGACACTTTTCAGAATTCATAGGTAGAAAAAAAAATGAATTTAACCTATAAAATAAGTGGGGTGAGTTGGGTTTAAATTATGTATATATGAGTTTAAAATTTTGAAGTTGATTTTGAATAGAATCAATTTTGATCATATATCATAGTTTTAATTAATTCAGAAAAAGTAGTTTTTTTTATATAAAATCATTATTTTTTCTATTTTGTAAGTTATTGTTTTGTAGAAAAAAAATTAATAATAAAAAATAATGAATTTAAAATTTTAATTTATTGGTATTTCATCTAAAATTAAAAATTAGATATAATTAAATTGTTTGATGAATAAAAATTTTAAAAGATGTTTTTGTGTATTTGGAGTTTATGGTCTATGGTGTCTCTTTCTTATTCGCAAATTCTTTTTCATGTTTGCCGTATTTCTCGAAAATATTAGGTATTTAATGTATTAATTGTGTATAATTTCATATATTATCAATAAATTATGTGATAGATCTATATATTTTAAAATAAATATTTTTATAACTAAAGACAAATTATGAATTCACATATATTTTCAAACATATTATGATTTTTTATTTTTTTATAATCATATCTTAGAAATAGTAGGAAAGTATAAAAATAATATTTTTGTTATAGTTAAGGGATTAAATGAAATGTTCCCCATTAATTTAATGTACATCATCGTTCTTTAACAACAACTAACATCATAGTGGTTATTTGCTATAGTTCTTTCTTTTAAAATATTTTAGTCTTAAATATTTTATTTTTTAAAAATATCTATCCACGGATGAAAATTATTAGTTAACCAACATTAAATGGATTGAATGACATAACAAACCTACAACACAGTGCAAGTCACGATAACAATGTCATATAGACAATTATGCTTACTTTACAGAATGACACATCAATCAAAAAACAATTTTATAAAACTGTATAATATATAAAAATTAACTATCATTTTACTAAGTTATTTCAGGTTGTTTATTATCAGATGACTAACAGTTTTATCCATAGAGGGGACATGAAGAGCTATTAAAATGGTTTTTTATTGACAATGCAAGCCGCGATAGCAGTGTCATATAGGCAATGCAAGTTGTTTACTATCAGTTGACTATCATTTTGCTAAGTCATTTTAAGTGGTATCAATATGATCAATATACTTTCAATTTTGATAAATATAGAACATAACTATTAAAATGGTTCCAATATCGTGACATTCTATTAAAAATTAATATAGAAACATCGCCATAGTTAAAAAATAGTATAATTACACATTTAATCTCTATTATTTAGATATTTCTTCAATTTAGTCTTGATTTAAACCCTAAAACTCAAGCTCTAAACCCTAAAACTTAAATATTAAACCCTAAATTCATTTAAAAAATTTAAATTATAATAAAAATATTTAGCAAACACTTAACCCTAAACTCTAAACCCTAAATTTATTTATAAATTTAGTTATAATAAAAATTCATTTCACAAACCTTAAATCACAAACCCTAAATGCTAAACTCAAACCCTAAAATCTTAAGATTTAGTTTTTAGGGTTTGAGTTTAGAGTTTAAGATTTAATGTTTGAGATTAGTGTTAAGGGTTTCTTAAATATTTTTATTATAATTTTAAACTGTAAATTAATTTAGGGTTTAGAGTTTAAGGTTTAAGGTTTGAGGCTTGTTAAATATTTTTTTAATATAATTTTTAACTTATTATATATAAAATATTTTGATTAATATTTTAATTAAAATCTATAATTATGTGTGAAACTAAAAAAATAAATACATAAAACAATGGTACAGATAAATTGGTGTTAATGATTTATAGCTCGCCTATTCTTTAGGCCTTTCTTATTTTTCCTTAAGACCTAGGTTTGAATCCCTCCACAAACATTCTTTCTTGAATGTGATTTTTCCCTCTAAATAGGACCAAATTGAAATAATTAAATTATTTTATTACAACAAAACTAGGATGAAATTGAAAAAAATTGTAAATAAAAGAGATTGAAAGTGTAATTATACCATTTTTTTAATTACCACATCATTTTTTTAATAATTTTTAACTGGATGTGATTATATTAAAACAATTTTAATAATTAAATAGTATATTTACTAAAATTGAAAGTATAATGGTCGTATAATATTAATCTCATATTTATTTATGTAGTTTACCTTTTTCATATTATGCCTTTTATTTATCGTTAAAAATCATAGAAAAGTATATTATCATATGCCGTATTAAACAACTATACAAGTAAAGAATATTCGGATTTTGTTAGTTAAATTAGCAGGATTGGAGTTGAGATATGCACTTAAACTTTGGATTAATTTTAGAACCATTTTATTTCAGAGTCCATTTAATTTTAGGTTTAAGTTAGTTTCGGGTTAGATTAATCTCGTTTGAGTTATTTTAGGGTATTGATTATAAAAATATTATTATACACAAGTTTGTGTAAATTAGATCTTTCAATTTTAAAGTTTAGAGATTTAGTTTATAGTTTAAGGTATAAATTTTAAAGTTTAGAATTTAGGGTTTAAGAGTCGTAATCTAGATTTTAAATTTTATAACTTAAATATAATATATAATTTTTTTCACACAAATTGTGAAATCAGTAAACATGTTGCTCTTAGAAAACAGTACTAGAACATCTTGGTTTATGTCTGAATAAATAGCGGAGCTCCAAAATATTACAACCGTTTAAAAGCATTCGACAATAAATAAAATAGAGTTACCAAAATTACACATATAGGGTCCTACAAGTACAAATGCTCACTATGCCTAATAACAGTACTTTGACAACAGATGTCGATGCTGAACCCACCACGATGATGCTCCTCCAAAAGCCTCCTTAATCTACGCACGAAAACACGTTTCGAACGCTGAGCTACTAAAGCTTAGTGGGTACTCGACCAACCGGTCCACGACATGCATAGCATAAAATAAGCATAGCAACATGTATGATGACATGGCATGAATACGATGGCGCTACCATAACCGCCTAAACACATGATTTCATGATGACATATATCAGCACATAGCATATACAAGATAAGAAAAGACCACACAGCAACTCAAGTTCTTAACTCGTATTATATCTCATATATATATATATATACTTATATATATATATATATATTGGTGTCCATATCACCTCATAGTAGTATAGAAGTAGGGGGACCCATCAGCACTAAGCAAGGCCCGTGGCATGCCACTCCACAAAATCCGCTAAGGAACTCATCAGCACTAAGCAAGGTCCTAACTGGTCTTCCGCATAATATTATCGATAACCCATCAGCACTAAGCAAGGTTATTAGTTTTACATCTCATATAATAATTACTCTAGTAACCCATCAACACTAAGCAAGGTTACCAGACTATCTCATAATTATATAATATATACTCTAGGCAACCCATCAGCACTAAGCAAGGTTCCTAGTAAGCCACGTGACTCGAATAGGTTACACGAACCCTTAATAGTTCCACATACCGGTTTACACCATTAGACTCTAATTATTATTCAATTATCTCTTAAACGATGCTAGGTGACTATTTCTCGGTCTAATATTCATTTTAAAGTTTAAATAAGTCTTTAGGACTTCTAAGATAGCATTGTGAGACTTTACCATTCTAAGATAGCTCTCCAAAACTCAAATCCCGTACTCCACTCAAAACCCCTCCTAAACCTCCATCATCACCAAACCAACATTTTCTTACCTTGTTTTATAGATCCTTTTAAGCCTTACAACATTCCCTTCAAGCCAAAAACGGGATTTCTAACAAAACTGATAAAGATTTTACCTTTTGCTCTTCATTTCCTTGCCATAAAGATGGAGAAGAAGAAGAAGAAAAGAGAGAAAAGATGAGCTCATTCTCTGTACCCCAACCCCCTCTTGTCCTCTAATTGTCCATTTACCAAAAAGCCCTCAACTAACAATCCATAAGCCCAACAACCAACAAGCCCAACAAACCTAAGGCCCAACAAGGCCCAAACTACACAAATTCGGGGCCCAAAACCGAAGCCCAATCCCCTCGGGTTAGCCCGACACTCGGATCCGAATCCGGGTCGTGACATAAGTCCTATAATAACTTTAATTCCTGATTTTTATTCCATAAAATCAAGAAACCCTCGCTTTTTTCATTCCATAAGTCCTATTTTATATTAGGGTCAATAACACAGATAGCCACCATACTATGGGGTTAGTATCGAAATGTCCACCATACTTTAAAACGCATCAAATACACCAGTCAAGTATTAAAATAGTATCAATATAGCCATCGACCGTTAAAAACTAATGAACTGATGATGTGGCATTTAAATTTTTTTTTTAAATAATTACATATGTACTCCTTGTTATTTTTGTAATTTAATCCTAATTTTATTATAATAAAATAATACGTGTCACCACCAAATCAAATAAAGAAAACAAAATCCCATTTAACATACTTCTAAGATGAATTGAACCCAAGATCTTTTGTATGAAAGGGCAATACTCGAACCATTAAGCCAAGCAAAATTTCATGATATGAGACCCGATAATATAGAGAGAATACATTTTCTATCTGTATTCTATTAGTTTCACACATAATCTTATATTTATTTCTAATTTAATTAAAATATTAATTAAATTATTTTATATTTAATAAATTAAATTATTTAAATAATAAAATTTTATTTAACAAATCGTAAACCCAAAACTTAAACCTTAAATAATAAATCCTAAAGTTATTTAAAATTTTAAATTACATTTAAAAATATTAAACACTAAATCCAAATTATAAACCTTAAAAATAAAATCCTAAACCCAAATCCTAAATATAAGATTTAATATTTTTAGATTTAGGGTTAGGGTTTTAGATTTAGGGTTTATGATTTGGGTTTAGAGTTAATTGATTAAGATTTAGGGGTTATGGTTAATTTTTTAGAGTTTAGGGTTTGTATTTAGTGTTTAATATTTTTAAATATAGCTTAAAATTTTAAATGACTTTAGGGTTTAATATTTAAGGTTTAGGGTTTGGGTTTAAGGTTTATTAAATAAATTTTTATTATTATTTAAATATTTCAATTTATTATATATAAAATAATTTAATTAATATTTTAATTAAATTAAAAATAAATATAAGATTATATGTGAAACTAATAGAATACATATAGAAAAAGTATTCCATATATATATATATATTATTGGGTTTCTCTTGAAATTCATCTTGGCTTAATGGTTGGAGTTTTACCCTGTTATGTAGAAAGTTTTGGGTTCAATTCTTCTTAGAAGCAAGTTAAATGAGATTTTGTTTTCCTTCTTTAATCTGGTTGTCCTTCAATAAGATGGTGACACGTCTCATATCTAATTAAATTATTTTATTATTTTATTATAATAAAATTAAAACTAAATTATAAAAATGTACGAATAGCAGGGAGAAAATGTGTAATTATTTCATTTTTTAACTACTACGTCATCAGTCCGTTAGTTTTTAACGGTCGGTGGCTATATTGATACCTTTTAATAGTTGATTGGTGCATTTGACCCGTTTTAAAGTATGGTGAAATAATTTACCCTTTATTTTATTAATAGCAATTGAGTTTATCAAACAAAAAAATCTAATTAAGTTGATAATATATACTTTTTTAAGGTATAGTGACATCCTGAACTTTAAATAGAATGCATGACATTCAAATGGATAAGGTTGTGGAGTATAAATTTACGTAATTTATATATTAATTTTTTCTCACTTAAAACAATTACATAAAATAAAGAATATTTGAAATCTTGTGATTGATAAATTCTCATTTGCTTTTCATTTTGTGTGTTCGAATATTATATTTATACTAAATATATTAAATTATACCTATTATATTAAAAAAATATGTTTCCTCTTGATAGAAGACAAGAATGTCATATTTTTCATTTTTGATAAAAATAAAATAATTTATAGACAAGAATATTATAGTTATGCATAGTTACATGGAATTAGAATTGTGTGAAAGCATCTATATTGCCTTAAAAAAGTGCATAAACAAAGAGGAATATTTGATCTCGTGAGAAGAAAGGAATTAAAATTTTCAAAATTTATAGGTAAAAAAATTTGAATTTAACCTATAAAATATTTGATATTTCTTGTTAAAGAAATGAATGTATTTTTCCTTTTTCGATAAAATAAAAAAAATTCATAGGAAACGTAGGATTAAATAACTTCACTATAAATAAAAAAAAATATATTCAAAATTTCATTAATTGTGTATAATTTACATAGAATTGAAATCTATACTTGCTTGCCTCCTATAGGAGTGTTGAGCCAACCTAATAATCAGGAGTGGGTAAGACCGAGTACTCGGTCAATTTGAATAGAATTGGTCCCGGTCTCAATAATCACCGGTTCCTAAAAATTGAAATCATTCTCAGTCACACCGGCTCCTAAATTTTAAGAATCGGTCCCGTTACTGGTGTGTACCGGTTCCAATACCGGGTACCCGGTCAATTAGTTTATTTTAAATTTTTTTTTGAGTAATTAGAGAAAAAAAATTCAATCGCCAATAATAATATTAAATAATAAAATTAGAATATTGTAGACTTAAAAATTAAAGTTTTAAAACTAATCATACTCATAATATTCATACATAAAAAGAAAGTTTGATAAGAAAAATAAACAAAATAAAACCAATACCGGATATTTGATAAAAGAAATTTTATTTATTAAAAAATAGAGTTAACTTTTGGGTTTTCTTATGTTTTCCTCTCATACATGATTGATCACCGATTTTAAAAAACTATCAGTAAGATCATTTATGCTTTTTGATATAAAATTTTGATCACTCGATCATATATTATCGTTAAACATTAACCAAAATTTTTTTGTTATTAATCCAAATTTAATGATTAAATGTCTAGTGATTATTTTATTTGAAAATAATTAAAATATTTAATGAATATTTACCAAAAAATGAAAGATTTTATATGATTTTTTTAAATTCTTTAGGGCGGTAACCTGTGCTGGTCATTCTTATGCTCCTACTATTATCATATTAAAATAATTATTTTAATCACTTCATTTTCAAGAATTATAAAATAAATATTAAATTTTTAATTTTGTTATAAATGATCACTGTGATGTTAGTTGTTATTAGGGACTGACGTTGTATATTAAATTAATGGGTAATATCTCATTTAATCCCTTAACTTTAGCAAAAAAAAATAAATTATTTTTACAATTTTCTAATATTTCATATAAATGATTCTAAAAGAATAAAAAATCATAAAATTTTAAAAAGATATGAAAAATCATAATCTGTTTTTTAGAATATATTGATCTATTACATAATTTATTAACAATATATGAAATTATACATAATTAATACATCAAATATCAAATATTTGTGAGGAATGTGGCAAGTACAAAAAAATCGCAAAGAAGAAAAAGACATGACATACCATAAGACTTCAAATACCAAAAATTTCTTTTAACATTTATATTTATCAAATAATTTAATTATATCTAATTTTTAATTTTAAATAAAATATCAATAACTTAATAATTTAAATTCAATACTTATTTTTATTATTTATGTTTTTTTTACCAAAGGGTAACTTACAAAAGGGAAAAGAAATAATGATTTTATAAGAAACTAGTTTTCTTGAATTTAATTAAAATTATGATATATGATCGAAACTGATTTGATTTAAAATCAACTTCAAAAAAATAAACTCATACATAAATAATTTAAACTCATACTATCTTTAAACTTTAAACTCTTAAAACCCCTAAACCATATACTCTAAACTAAAATTTTAAACATTAAAATTAATACGATTGGGAAAGATTTTAGCTTCAACTGTCATTGTAAGAAATAATTACACTTAAAATTTTACTCTTTTACTATTAATAAATCAACGATTATTGTCCCATGCACAAGCAGTATATTTTTTCACAAGCGTCTTAAATTTAGGATTTAAGATTTTAGTTTAGATTTTAGTATTTAGAGGTTTTAGTGGAATTTAGAATTTTGGATTAATGGTTAGAATTTAAAGTTTAGGGTTAGAGATTTAGATTTTAACGTAAAATCTTAAATTTTAACCCTACGTTCTATCAACGACCTCTAAATTCAAAACTATTAACAATTAAGCTCGTAAACCCTAAAACCCAACTATTAAGTAGCCACGTCTCTTTACTTTGAGTAAAGGATGACAAATCCTCTTAGGGGTTATTTATGATGTTGGTCTTCCAACTTTTTAATCTTTGCACTTTTGCTTTAATAGTTTTAATTTTCACAATTTAATCACTAAAATATGTTTTATTTACTATAGTATTTGTTTCATAATTTGATTCAATTTGATTCCAATATTTGCTCAAATGATCATTTGGTCAGAAGTTAATATTATGATTTGACACGACCAGTGTTTAAGATGTTACAAACTTATAAAGAAAAAAAAACAATAAGTTTATTAGAAAATTACTTTTCTTGAAATTAATTAAAATTATGGCATACGATCGAAATTTATTCGAATCAAAATCAACTTCAAAAATTTTAACACGTACATACATAATTTAAACCCGACTCAACTCGCCCATTTGATAGTTTGAATTCGAATTTTTGCCACCTATGAATTCTGAAAAGTATTATTCATTTCTTCTAACAAAAGATATCAAATATTCTTTTTCTTTATACACTTTTAAAGGCAAGCAAGTATAGAATCCAATTTCATGTAAATTATAAACAACTAATGAAATATTAAGTATTCTTTACTTATATTAAAATTACTTTATGTTTATCAAAAAAGGAAAAATGACATTCCTTTCTTCTAAAAAAATATCATTTTTTTCTTCTTTTCATACAAAGTATGCGCTATCAACTTAATTAGAGTTTTTTTGTATGATAAGCACAATTGCTATTAATGAAATAAAATAAGAGTTTTTAATTAAAGAGATTCGATCCGACACACCATGTCTATCATTGCACGACTAATGGTTGCTCACATCAATTGTGCGCTCAAGCCGGTAAGCCCATCTTCCTCTTAAATTTTATAAATTAAAAAATAAATTATGATTTATTTTTATTTTTTTGAAAACCATTTCTGTGATAAGTATGAAAATATTCTTTTCTTATTTACCAATAAATGAAAAGTCTCATTCCTTTCTTTTTAATAAGAAACATCAAATATTCTTTTATTTTAAATTCATAAGTACGTAATTTAAACTCAACTCAACCCACTTATTTTATAGGTAAATTCGATTTTTTTTTCTATCTATGAATTTTGAAAAGTATCAATCGTTTCTTCTAACAAGAGATCTTAAATATTCAAAAAAAATTCTGTTTATGTTCTTTCAAAGGCAGACAAGTATGGATTCTAATTTCCTGTAAATATATTTCCCTATAAAACTAGGGAAGTTGATCAGTTTGTTACAAAGCGAACATTGGACGATATGTCTTCAAATGATAAACAAGAGGATGAATCCGAACAAGAGCCAAGAAGGAGCAAAAGGACTAGGATAGAAAAATCCTTTGGATCTGACTTCCTAACCTATATGCTAGAGGATGAACCTCTAACGTATAATGAAGCTATACGTTCCTCTGAAAGCACTTTTTGGAAAGATGCAATAAAAAGTGAAATTGATTCCATCTTGCAAAATCATACATGGGAATTAATGGACCATCCTCCAGGAATTAAACCACTAAATTCAAAATGGATTTTCAAACAGAAAATGAAAACAGATGGAACAATTGATAAATACAAGGCACGGCTGGTAATAAAAGGATACCGACAAAAGGAAGGCTTTGATTACTTTGATACGTTTTCTCCCGTATCAAGAATAACATCTATTAGAATGATACTTGCCATTGCTGCATTAAGAAATCTCGAAGTACATCAAATGAATGTTAAAACAGTTTTCTTAAATGGAGAACTTGACGAAAAAATATACATGGAACAACCTGAGGGTCATGTAGTTTCAGGTCAAGAAAGGAAAGTTTGTAGATTGGTAAAGTCTTTATATGGGCTTAAACAAGCACCAAAACAATGGCATGAGAAGTTCGATAATGTCATGATGACAAACGGTTTCAAAATAAATGAGTGTGATAAATGTGTATATGTCAAAACTACGGACATTGGATATGTCATCCTATGTCTATATGTACATGACATACTCATTGTAGGAAGCAACAATGAGATGATACATCGTACCAAGAACATGTTAAACTCAAATTTTGACATGAAAGATATGGGATTAGCTGATACAATTTTGGGTATCCAAATAAAACGATCAGCAGAAAGTCTCATATTAACTCAATCACACTACGTGGATAAAATTCTTGAAAGATTTGGTAAGGATGAGTGTGGTACAACTACAATTCCTCTAGATCCTTGCTTTAATCTATCTAAGAATAAAGAAGAAAGTATCAATCAAGTGGAATATGCAAGGGTCATAGGTAGCTTAATGTATCTCATGAGCTGCACAAGACCAGATATTGCTTTTACTGTAAGCAATCTAAGCAGATTCACGAGCAATCCAAAAAAGATCTCTGGAAAGCAATAGTGAAGGTACTAAGGTACCTTAGATACACTCGGGACTATGGATTGCATTATTCCAAAGACCCTGCCGTCTTAGAAGGATACTCCGATGCGAGTTGGATATCTGACATACAAGATACCAAAGGCACAAGTGGATATGTGTTCACTCTAGGAAGAGGAGTCGTATCTTGAAAATCCTCAAGACAAACGATTATAACCAGATCCACAATGGAATCTGAGTTTGTAGCTCTAGATAAAACTGGAGAAGAAGCCGAATGGTTAAGACAATTTCTTGAGGATATCCCTAAATGGGAAAAACCAGTGCCCACTGTGTGCATATACTGTGACAATCAAGAAACGATTGCTAGGGCACAAAATTTTATGTATAACGGTAAGTCGCGACATATGCGTCGACGACACAACACCATTAGAAAACTTGTCTCAAATGGAGTTATCTCTATTGATTTTACAAGATCAAAGGATAACATTGCGGATCCGCTAACCAAAGGGTTAAACCGAGATCAAGTTGAGAAAACATCGAAAGGAATGGGACTAAAGCCCATGAAAAATAAAGGCGCTATGTGAAGGAAAAAACCTACCTAGTTGACTGGAGATCCCAAGATCTAGGTTCAAAGGGACAACCTAATTGCATAGACCTGTACAGTCACTGTAGGGGGTTCTCTCCCAAGCCCATTCCTATGATATGAACAATGACAATAATTTGATAAAGGTTAAGCAAAAGCTTTTAATGACCATTGTGTGCTTCGGTGAGCCGAGCAACATAAGTCACCTATGTGAGAGTGAAGTGGGGCCGCTTCAAGGAGACTATTGGGCATAGTTCTTTCATACTCTTGCAGAACCAAGAGATGTCCACGGCCTTAAGGACATAACCATGAGAGCTGTATCTCTTGTCAGAGAGATAGGTGTGTGAAGTATGTCATCGTTTACACCAACGGTTGACAGTTCAAGGACATCGCGTCTACTGATTAGCTAGTAAAGTAAATATACTTTCACAAGGGAATGTTCAAAGGAAATACCTACCTATCCTATGCATCTATCAATCGTAGAGACTATCACCACAATGTGCCAAAATATTTTGATACAATCATCAATTTCATTCATGTGGGGGATTGTTGGAAAAATAGTGGTTTGTGGCCATCTTTGGAGCATATTTTGAACAAGTGAAATGAGGTTTTGAATAAGGAAATGGTTGATTCCTATTCTACGCCGTGACATCTTTACAACGGTAGCTTATACGCTCAAAATCGTTGAGTGATGAATGAGAAATTGATGCTCAAAGTAGGAAGGTCAAGAATAAATAAAAGGAATGTAGAACCCCTTATCCTACATTGGTAGGATAAATGGAGTGGGAGTTGTTTATATACAACTACCCATAAAGAGGTCATTGAATGACTCTAGATGACTCTGTGCCTCGCGCGCAGGGTGGTGCGAATCCAATTCCATTCGGGTTGGGGCGCACCCGCACGACGTGGGCGACGCGAATGTCCGAACCGGTCGGGCCTTTCCGAGGCCTGCGGATATTTTACCCGTTGTGCATATTTTTTCCTTAATTTATTTTTTGAAAATATTCAGAAAAGAGTTTTAATTCAGAATTAATTTTGAATTAATTAGCAGTTGACTGCTCGGGATAATTAAAGAAGTAATTGTTCATTATGGTATTTAATTTGATTTAAATATCAGATAAATGGAAATTAAATCCCGGATTTTTCGGATATTGAAATTAATCCGGATTTTCCGGATTTTAATTCGGGCAATTCTGACCACTGTTGCCCTAGAATTCCACTATAAATATGAGATGATTTTCTTCGTTTTACTCATCCCAAAACATTTTCCTCTCCTCTGATTTTCTCTCGGTGATCGGCAAAGATAAGAGCAGTTCGAGAACTCGGCATAAGTGCTACTGTTCGGAGTTCTTCCAGTTGTTGTATCTTGGGAGACAGACTGCCAAACAACTCAGCACCATCGGAGTGGCAGAAAATCTGTCTTAAGGAAACTGCTTCCGGTAGGCCTCAACTTCATTCCGTTTTCAAATCAAAATTCGGTTTGATTTTTATACTTCTCAATTTCAGATTTTATTTCTGTGTTACTAACATCTGTTTATTTCTGTGGATCGTTTGGGAATAAGATTGTACAACAAATTTTACTCTTTTACTATTAATAAATCAACGATTATTGTCCCATGCACAAGTAATATATTTTTTTCACAAGCGTCTTAAATTTAGGATTTAAGATTTTAGTATTTAGGGGTTTTAGTGGAGTTTAGAATTTTAGATTCATGGTTAGAATTTAAAATTCAGGGTTAGAGATTTAGATTTTAACGCAAAATCTTAAATTTTAACCCTACATTCTATCAACAATTAAGCTCATAAACCCTAAAACCCAACTATTAAGTAGCCACGTCTCTTTACTCCAAGTAAAGGATGACAAATCCTCTTAGGGGTTATTTATGAAGTTGGTCTTCCAACTTTTTAATCTTTTCACTTTTGCTTCAATAGTTTTAATTTTCACAATTTAGTCACTAAAATATGTCTTTTTACTATAGTATTTGTTTCATAATTTGATTCAATTTAAGTCCAATATTTGCTCAATTGATCATTTGGTCAGAAGTTAATATTATGATTTGACACGACCAGTGTTTAAGGTGTTACAAACTTATAAAGAAAAAAAGAAATAATAATTTTATTAGAAAATTACTTTTCTTGAAATTAATTAAAATTATGGCATACGATCGAAATTGATTCGAATCAAAATCAACTTCAAAAATTTGAACTCGTACATACATAATTTAAACCCGACTCAACTCGCCCATTTGATAGGTTGAATTTGAATTTTTGCCACCTATGAATTCTGAAAAGTATTATTCATTTCTTCTAACAAGAGATATCAAATATTCTTTTTCTTTATACGCTTTTAAAGGCAAGCAAGTATAGAATCCAATTTCATGTAAATTATAAACAACTAATGAAATTTTAAGTATTCTTTACTTATATTAAAATTATTTTATGTTTATCAAAAAAACAAAAAATGACATTCCTTTCTTCTAAAAAAATATCATTTTTTCCTTTAATACAAAGTATGCACTATCAACTTAATTAGAGTGTTTTTTTTTTTCTTTTTTGTATGATAAGCTCAATTGCTATTAATGAAATAAAATAAGAGTTTTTAATTAAAGAGATCCGATCCGACACACCATGTCTATCATTGCACGACCATTGGTTGCTCACATTAATTGTTTGCTCAAGCCGGTAAGCCCATCTAACTCTTAAATTTTATAAATTAAAAAATAAATTAATTATGATTTATTTTTATTTTTTGAAAACCATTTCTGTGAAAAGTATGAAAATATTTTTTTCTTATTTACCAATAAATGAAAAGTCTCATTCCTTTATTTTAATAAGAAACATCAATTTTTTTTCTTTTAATTTCATAAGTACATAATTTAAACTCAACTCAACCCAATTATTTTATAAGTAAATTCGATTTTTTCTATGTATGAATTTTTAAAAGTATCAATCGTTTCTTCTAACAAGAGATCTTAAATATTCAAATATTTTTTTTATGTTTATGTTCTTTCAAAGCCAAACAAGTATGGATTCTAATTTCATGTAAATTATACGAAACTGATGAAATTTAAAATATTCTTTACTTACATTAAAATTATTGAATCTTAGGTTGCTTATGTATTCTTTTAGGGAAAACATCATTTCTTTCTTCTAAAAAGAAATATCAAATATATTTTTTGGCACAATTTCTAAACAAAAATATACATATGAGGATATTCTTTTGTTCTTTCCTTGTTATTTATACACATAGTCCAAGCTCCTGGTCCTGGATATATCTTTAAACCATCTACTCTCCATCTACCTATCTTTCCTTGTATGATCTCCATTTGAGAGGATGAGCCTCAAACCTTTTCTTCATGAACATCACTTGGTTTATGATAAGTATGAGAAACAAGAGGCATGTTGTGATCAATGCAATCTGCACATTGATGGTAGGGCTTTCACTTGTGAAATCTGCAACTTTTGGTTACACCATTCATGTGCTGTGCAACAACTACCTCTTGAAATCTCACATCCCCTCCATCCTCAACACCCTCTTGAATTGTGTTTCGGTGATCCCTTTTACTCTCTCCATGCCATTTGTAATGGGTGTTCCAGTCTCACTCGAACACGCTTTTATTGGTGTCGAACTTGCAACTTCAACCTCGATCCCGTTTGTGTTTCTTCAACCACAATCACTAGTTATAAATATAAACAAATCTATCATTTCTGTCATCTTAATCATTCATTGATAGGGTTCAAGTATCGTAAAGTGAGCATGTATCACTATACTTGTTTCTGGTGTCAAAAACTTTTGTGTGGGGTCTCTTATGGTTGTTTTGATTGTTCTATTTTCGAAAAGTTTTTCATTCATGAAACATGTTTAATGAATATGCCCAATCTAATCTCAAAACATCACTTTCATCCATCCCACCAGCTTCAGTTAACGTGCAAATATAGACAGAGGCACAACCCATGCGGTGTCTGTGGTTATCCCTATTGGGATACTCGTGCCGGATATGTTTGTGAAAAGTGTCGATTTCTGGTTCATTTTAGATGTATTCAATTCAAACCCAGTCTAAAGCATGAGTGGCATCAGCATCGTCTTACTCTTCTTCCATGCTTACTCGAATCAGGTAGATTAGATCCATGAAAGAAGTGCAGGCAGAGTATTCTTCCTAGACGACATTCTGTGTTTAATCATTATTATCGGTGTGTTCCGTGTGAATTCAATTTCCATCTTCTTTGTTTGATACCATCAAGTATTAAACTTAAATATCACAGACATGAACTCATGCTTACTCATGTCTTTCTTGAGGATTATGATGACCAATATTATTGTGATGTCTGTGAAAAAGAAAGAAAAACAAGAGATCCTGTTTATTGTTGTAACAAATGCACATTTGTTACTCATATTGGTTGCGCTCTCAAATGCACACCTGTTGCTCAGCTTGGTTCTGGTCTCAAACAGGTATGTTCATTGTAAGAGAGAGGGTAGCATTGATGTGATTTTAAAATTAAAGAAATTAAATTTGAACTTTCTTAATTTTTAGAGTTAATTATTTACTAAAAATTTGATGTTCTAAGATTAAGTAATTTATCCCGTCAAAATTTAATCTTGGTTTCGTTGTTTGAAATATAATAAGATTCTTATTTAGTCTATTTCTTATTTTTTCCTAATAAAATTCGTCCCTTTAAAATCTAGTAGCATCCATTCCTCCATTTCTCAGAATAAAGATGATGCCAATGTTGACCATGAGTCAACTTCTATCTTGGTGGGTGACAAAGATTCAATGGGGGAACTAAAGGAGAAAGAAGTGAAGGAGAGAAATGAAACCTTTTCTGCTCATTTTTGAGGTTGATTTTCCTTTTATTTTGAATAAAATAGATTTAATATAGTTTTAAAACCCTAAACACTAATCCTTAAAATCTTAAATATTAAATTATAAATCTAAAATTTTAAATCCTAAATCTTAATTAATATATTAAATGAGAGTTTTTAATGAATTTTTTTAGTTTTTATAATAGAATGTATGATATTGATTTGTTTCAAATAAAATCTTATATTTAATGCATACTCTTAAGTGACCCTTATATATATGCATAGGTTAAATAAAGCAATAATATAAAATTATTATGTTATTTTCATTTTCTAATTGAATTTATTCAAAAAAACAAAATTTCAATATTCAAGTTTAGTGACTCAATTTAGGGGTAGGGTTTAAGGCTTTATTTTTACTAGTTTCAAATTTAGTGCTTGTGAATAGAATTTAGGGTTTATAGGTAAAAATCTAAATTCTTAACATATTAGACTAGAATCTAAACCCTAGACTCTAGATTTTAACCATTACTCCTAAATTTTAAACCTCTTAAACACTACACCTTAAACCTGTTTCCCTAAACCCTAAAATTAAAGTAGTTGTGTTTCATCCGATATAATTAATCTAAAAATTATATATATATTAAAATGAATTCCTCTTTAAACTCACTCATCCAAATACAATTATAAATTAACATTCAAACTCTTTAATATATGAGACATTATTATTTTCATTTAAAATGTATTTATATCTTATGTAATCGTTCTCCTTTCATTTTGAATAAAATTTATTTTCATCTTATTAATTCATATCTTCTTAAACATAATTATTAAATTATTTTTTTTTGTTTAATACAGATTGGATATTGTGAAGAAGGACATCGCCTAGTTTTGTACGAGGCTATCGAAAAGAATGAAAGGAATGTTCGATGCCTTGTTTGTGGGGCGGAAATCTCAAATGAAGCTTATGCTTGTAAAAGCTGCGAATTCTACGTACACACAACATGCAATAGATTGTCCTCTGAAGTGAGACATCCTCTTCACCCGCAACATTCTCTCAAGTTGATCCCTTTGTATGTATATAGTAACTATTCTAAGTTCGAATGCCAAGGATGTGCAGCCGTAAACTCTGGGGTTTTTACATACATATGTTATGCGTGTGATTTCGTACTGGATGTGAAATGTGTTGTTTCATGGGTGCCTAAGGCTAAATCTTTCACTCAAAAGCTGAAGGATATGGAAAGAAAATCCAAGATGTGCCTCGTCAATCAGGAACATAAATTAGAGAACGCTTATTTTTTGTTCCATTATTCAAAAATTGTCAGCTGTAGTATTTGTCGTTTATCTCTGTCTGGTCCGAGGTACACTTGCTCTGACTGTGGATATTCACTTCATGAAAGCTGCGTTGGAATTCCAAGGGAGATGAAAATCCAATTTCACCCGCTACACCCCCTACACCTTGTTTCCCACACCCCAAAATTCTGTCCCGTTTGCAAAATATCATTACTTGATGCAATAAGCTATAGTTGCGTGCAATGTGATCTGTATCTCCATTTTCAGTGTGCCAAATCCTTGAAACATGTCTTGAAATCTAAGTCTCACATCCATAATCTCTACTATTTTAGATCAATAATTTTGTTTGGCTCTTACACATGTGATGCATGCAAAATACCGCTTCACGGGATTCCTTTCTGTATGTGCATGGAATGCTAATGTCAAGTTGCATATTGAGTGTGCTTTCCCAGGTTCACTGAAATCCAGGTATCACGTTCATCCTTTAACTCTTGAGTTAGGTGTCAGAGGAAGATGATTCAGAAGAATATTGTTGTGACATCTGTGAAGAAGAAAGAGATCCGATAGACCATGAATATCACTGCACAAAATGTTGTGCACCATTCGTTGCTCACATTAGTTGTGCGCTCAAGTCAGTAAGTCCATCTTGCTCTTAAATTCTATAAATTTAAAAGTTCAATGAAGTATGACATCAAGATCCATGGTTTAGCAGGAGGAAGGAATTGCAACATCCTCCAATTTAGTATTGGACTCATGCCCTCGTGAGACAAGTTGCGTTCAAGCTTAAAAATCAAGTTCATCTGTTACTAGGTGAGCAAGAATAAATGATAATTTGGTCCATTTTAATGCTTCCAATTTCTTTTGTACACATTAGTCCTTTGATGACACCAGAATGGACCAAGTTCCCAAGTTCAGGGGACTAATTGTATTATCCCAAAACAGAACTCAATCAAACTTCAAACCTCAAACAGTGCAAAATGTGCATACAGATTCTGGGTTTAGATTTTGCTAGCAAGAATGTCATAAGCTATTCTGTTCTTAATGAAACATGTTTTCAGTTGCATTGCTTTTATATCAACTATACAAGGAACATTTCTTCTATACAAAGTATTGTTTGGTAAAGGACCGAGTACCGTTCTTGAAGTTGTTTCCCCACACTCGGTATAGAAATCCCATGAGCAAAATCCTGATTCTAAAGAATTACCAGCAGATGCAGCCACAACATATCTCCCCGAGCAACCATCCGAACTGTGAGCACGAACAATCCAACAATCCCTCCACATATTAGGTGAGATTGCCACCGTAGGCTTGTAGACAGCCTTCTCCTGAAATAATAATGGTATCATTTAAGTTATAAGTAAAGTTGCTTTTGTCTCCACTTTTTCATGCACCGTTGGTATAAAGACATAACAAATTTGATTTAATCAATGAGATTGGAGTGCAAATCATTGCCCCTTCCCCATGCCTCCATTTATGCCCCCACTTCAAATTAGAGGGTTTAGGGTAGGGGTTTTGATTAGGGTTTAGGGAATTAGGGGTAGAGTGTATTTTTTAGGGTGTAGGGTTTAGGATTTAGAATATAGAAAATAAAGGTTTAGGGTTTAAAATTTAATTTTTAAAAAAAAAAATCAAAGGAGACACACAAAAGAGAGGATTTTTGTTCATGAGATTGTAATATAACTTTTTGGTAAAACATATAGCCACATGCACACATCAATGCCTCAAGCTTTCAGCAAACTCAGTAACTTTTTTCCAATTGCGAGGTTTGATGAATTGAATTTTCAAGAAACAGAATGAATGAAGTAATAGAGACATTCAAATAATCAAACAGAGATGATAAAAATATAAAAATATGCTTGAATCACTATCATGAAACTTAACTTTATAGTTAATTTTTAACGATGGATGGTTATATTAGAGTCAATTTAATAGTTAAATATTATATTTGTTGCTTTTTAAAAACTGGTGGCTATTTCAACACTAACCTTATAGTTATGTAAAATTTTCAAGTTGAAAGATTTATTTATAAAAATTAGGTGTATGACGTAAATCGGTCCAGGTTAGAGAGGAGAAAGCATAAGTTCGCTAACCATTATTGTTTACTAAATCGCACATGAAAGTTATTGACTAATACCAATTTTTATAATAAGAATAATCTCTATAATAAAAATATTAAAGTTGCTAATGTAAGGGTAAATATTAACCGAATTAAGTCAATGAAATATTTATCAAATTATTTCTAGTTAAACTATTACTCCTACTTTGTATCTAGCTTGATGTTGCTATGGATTAAACTTGAAAATAACATCTTTTGTCTTATTACAAATATTATTTTACAATTCTAGAATTGCAAGTTGCAAATTAACTTGATTGCTTCCATCTAAAATTAAAATTTTTTACAATCTCAAAAGAATAATTTTTAATTGAACTTTGAGATGATAATTTGGTGTTTGTTAAAATATTATAAAGTTCATTAATATACTCCATTTCTATTAAATATACCTTTATATTGAGATCCAATCAAGGACGGAGTTAGGATTAAACATTGAGAGGAGTAAAGGTCTATTAAGCCTTTAAATCTAAAATTTAGGAGGAGCAAAAACCTTATTTTACTACTATTTAAAATAGGAAGGACCTTAAATGTAATTATATCAAAACAATTGAGAGGAGCAAGAGCCCCTCCCATAATGTCCGTCCGTCCTTGGATCCAACAATTGGTTGAGTGGTCAAAGACATTCATCTTATCTTATCTTATCTTATCTGGGTTCAAATCATTATATCTAGGAATGTAATACTTTTGTATTTAATAAAATAAATAAAATTATATTTTTATCAATATAAGCCTCGTCCTTTGACTTTTAATTAATTAAAATTTTATTTCAAATGAAATGTTGATTTATATTAGTGAGGCAAAAAATAAAAGGGTTTATTCCTTACCCATTGTGAAAAAAGATTAAGGTTTTATTTGAGCACTAAGTAAAGCTTAAAAATTTATTTAAAGGGTATTTTCAGATATTTTTTTAAATATGCATTTATATCTTAACTATTAGCTGATTAAGAAGGATCGTGTACTATAAAGGCTCATTACGAGGATAACCTAAAAAACTCAGACGACATTTACTACTCTCGTCAACCTTCAGTTTCTGGATTTTGGATTTTATTTTCCAGAACAACAATCCTATGTTCATAACTGATATCACTATCCATAATTGACATTCAATTAGGGAATACGATAACTTTAGAATTTGTTTTGAGAAAAAATTATCGTTAATTCATAAAATAGTTACTTTCCGAAGAGTTCCCTACGTAAAATGTTAGAAGCAAATTAAACATATAGTCAATATATAAAGGGTTAAGATCCACATAAACAAACATATATATATATATATAAGTATTTGATTTATTGATGATATATTGTTTTATATCATTAGTGAATCAGATGATGACAAAATGTGATAACCTTAAATGCATTAGTTTTAGAATCTTATGATAACATATCATCATCTAATTCACTACGGTGCTTAGAATTATTATACCTTTACCGCATGTAATATTAATCTTATATAAAATCATAAATAGTTATTTTTTACAAATTTTTAAATTAAAATATCGATTAATTTTATTGAATAAAAGAGAAAATACAATAAAATATCTATAAAAATTGAAGTAAACTTGTCACATTAATCGATCATTTTCCTTAAAACATACGCAAACTAATCACTAAAAAATATGCACGAGGGTTCGATCATCGCCTGGGCATGAGAGAACTTTAAAATTTGTGTTAAAACGTTTATTTTTATATTGGCCAACAAAACTCAAATAATTAGTCAATGAGCTTGCTTCAAAACAAATGATCATAAAATATATTCATCTTACTACATCTCATAGTTTCAAATCCATCAAATATTAACTCTATATAAAAACAAGAATAGTTATGTTACTTTACATTTTTAAAATTAAAATCTGACCTATTTTGAATAAATAAAGTGAAAAATACAAAATTATAAAAGTTTACTAAAGTAGACTTATCACATTAATCAGTCATTACGCATTAAATATTAAAATACACAAATTAACTAAGTATTAAATAATAAAAGAGGACCATACAAGAAAAGATTAAGAAAACTAATTTGGACCAAATAATCTTAATAATTGATAAATAAAAAACACCACCGCCGATAATGAAAGATAATCGTCATCAACACCAATATAAAACATCATATAATAAGGATATGTTAATAAATTAATTAAATCAAAACTCAACTGCTACATATTTGGGGTGATTAAAAATGTGATTAAATTAACAAGATAATCAAATAAGCATCAACTAAAAATGTGATATCAAATTCAATTCTAATAAAAAAATGTGCATCAAAGTGTTTGGTAGTGTGGCTTATGGATATATACCAGATCAACGAAGAACGAAGCTCGAAGACAAAAGTAAAAAGTTTATTTTTATTGAGTATTATGAGAAGACATAAGGTACAAGCTACTCGATCCAATAAGTAAGAAGGTGATGGTGAGTCGTGATGTGCTAGTAAATAAAGCAAGCGAGTGGAACTGGAACAATTCGACAGAGATTGTAGTCGAAGTTGGAGAATCATCAATCGTTGAATCAACGAGAATATCAACAAATTCTGGAACAATTGTCATGGACGAGAAGATTAAGGCAATTGTGAAGTCAGCCTATTCCCAAAAGGAAATCAGTCTATTGGTGTAAAGTGAGTGTTCAATAAAAAGATGAATATACAAGGCGAGATAGAACGATACAAGGCGCGACTTGTTGCAAAGGGATACAAGCAAGTCAGGATTAAGTTGTGACAAATGCAAGAAGATGGTTGGCATGAAGGATGGTAGAAACATTTAAGTTTATAGGGGAGTTTTATTGAAATAAACATAATAGTTTTTATTATATAGTAATGCCTAGCTTCTGCGAGATTATTAGGTGAACTTTGTTCACCACGTCATCCATGGTCCAAGTAATCAGGATCGTTGATCTTTAAATAACCACCTAATAACTACTCACCCACTAAGTACATGTAGGAAAAAGGTGATGATTAAAAGAAGAAATAAAAGATTCATAGGATTAAAAGAAAATTATTTTGAAATTGTATTGTATTTGTGCCCGAGCAATTTCATTCTGCGAGCAAATATTATTCCTGGACAATTTCATTCAAATGCTATTTGATTGAGAGTCTTCTGATTGAAATAAGCAGACGTTTATATACAAGTGTTATTATTTCGTGTCATAATCATGTTTAAGATATTACTTATTGTTTTGTATCGTGTTCATATCATATGAATCGAATATTTGATGGGAAGCCGGTTAAGAAGGAAATCAGTCGACATGGGAAGGGTCCATTTGTTCCAAAATCTGCAGAAGCAATTTATTATTGTTTTTAAAACGTTTCTACTATTTGCAGACGATATACCTAACAAAATTAAGTTGATTCATTATTGTTTAGCACCAGAAATAGCAGGCATATCCAGAAGCAAGAAAGTCCAAGCAATTATTGACATGCATAATCCCCAGCACAATGCTAACATGTTCCGGTTCATCAATTGTCAATTTTTCTGAAATCGTGATATGTTGTTACTGTTTTCCAAATCTTTTCGAAGCATCTATTGCGATAACTCTCCATCGAACACCAACATTCTTTACTTCTTTTAATGAAATATGAAGCATTTGTTGGTATTTTACAATGCTTCACTGGTGATTGCAAAGTCGACGAAACTGGTTTAAGTGTTACCGGTACCGGTGGTTCAGCTACTATCGATGGAGGTTGCGGTTGCGGGTTTGGTTCAGCAGCTAATGGTGGTGGTTGTGCATCCCCTAATGAAGATGAAAATACTACCAAAACACACAAAGTAATAACAATACTTCTCAATTCAACCATCATTTTCTTTTTCTTATGAACTCACTTCACTATTGTTTATTTTTCGTTTGAAATTTTATATTTATAGACCAATCAAATAAGTTATTTACTTTAGAAAATCTTATCTCTTCATTTGAATTTTCAAATTTGATATTATAGATTAGATTTTAGATAATTATTTTACTTTTTACTTCTTTCAAATAATTTTTAAAAATAAATGATTTTATCCTTTTATAACAACTAATTTTTTACATATTTAAAAAAAATATTTTAATATGTATTATCATTCAAAATTAATTATATAAAAATATTAATCATATTATTTGTGTTTTAACAATTAGGTCTAAGTATGTATATTTATAATAATTTTTATTTAGCGTATGTATTATCTTTTATGTTATGATTTAATAAATTTCATTTTTTTTAATTTTAAGATGATTGTTTAGGAAATATATTCAAACATAAACACTAGTTCTAAAATATATAGATTTAAACTTATTTTTAATAAATTAGTATTTTCTTGGATTTTTATTTCAATACTATTTTATAATTTTTGTTTCTCAATTCAAGGATTCTTACTTTTCCTCTATTATTGTAGTATTTTCAAATAAATATTAAATAAAAAATAAATTTGTGCGAAATAAAATTTACTCAACATTCCTACTAATTTGAGGCTCATACTTTCTTCTATAAAAAATAAATTCTTTCTAATTTACTCAATATTCTAATAATTTCTTTGAGAGTAGTTATTAGAATATTGTTTTAAGTTTTTCTCATGATTTTTTAATTTTTTTCTCTATTTAATATTTTGAAAATGAATTATATATGAATTTGCGCCCACTCAAACATTTATGTTTATCTCCCCAAATCTCAAATTCTGACCTTATCCCTATTTCCTAATATCATCATGTACTGGGATAGATCGCTGCACCCCTAAAAAATTTTAACTTTCCTTATATTTTATATATTTTCTTTATATTTTCTATCAGTAATCTAATTTTTCATCCTCTAACTGTGATTTTGTACCCTTACATTTTAATATAGTAATTTTTTTGATAGTTTGCACTCCTTACATAAAATTCTAGGGCCGTACTTAATCATGTAATTTAATCAACTTTTATTTATATTACAACAAATACAATAGATCATGAAATTAAAATAAAAGCTTAAGTGTCGAGATATGGTATTAAATAAGAAAAGCTCAATGAAAGATATGTTTAAAAATGCGTAAAATAGGAATTTTTTACTAAATTAGAAATGTAGTTGTGCATATCATTTTCAAATCTATTTTTATACCTTGGTGAAATACGCGAGGTTATTCAAATTTTTATTTTAAGTATAATTTTATGGTATCCATTTTTAGGGTTTATAATGATCATTCGTAATATTATAAAATGAATTACTCTTAATTTTAACCCTTAATATTTAAAAATTATTAATTTAATCTTAATTTTAATATAATTCTATAATTTAATTTAATTTGATCATCGATACTTAAAAATTCTATCAATATAATTAAAAAATTATTAAAATTAAAATGACACATTTTTAATTAATATTTTTCATGTCACCCATTTGTACGTTTAGCATGTTCTTGTCTCCAGACTTGAATAGAATGTCAAGCTACCTTTATTACCAAAATTCTAACCATTTTTATTAAACATATTGTCATCGAGAATCATAAGGCTTTTAAAAGTGACTTGGTCTCATTCGATAACCTAATTGAATAAGAAAGGAATGTAAACGAAAAAAAAAATTCCCGATAATTATGAAACTTATTAAGAATTATAGAATAGAATCTTAATTTAAGTTATATGTCTCGTTAAAAACTTTTATAAACCTAATTAAAGAAAAAGAGTACAATACAATTAGGATATATTCCAATACAAAATCCAAGACACAAATAGTTGACCCAAGTCGTATACTGCACTTCTAGACTGTAACATCTGATGTGTCTATCTTCCCTTACAACCATGCATCGAAAAACTTGCGCCTTGACATCCCTTCCTGGCTAATTGGTCTGCAATGCCATTCTGAGTTATGGTGAGTAGACAAATTACGAAGACAATATCATGAATTAAACCATCCAACTCTACATAAATATTCCACCATCACCATGGTATTAGTAATCCCCCACATCACTTTGATGTCTACTCCACTTCTTAATAATCCCCCACAACCTGCCTTATTATCCTTGTAAGAGGTTCCCAAGTCGATGATTGATCACGCTTAATATTCCACCACCACATTCTCACAAAAGAGGCGGTTCAAAGATTTAGGGACTCTATGCAATTTATTAAAAGGTAGACTTTGGAAGCAATTGTCCATAACCCCTACTAGTTCTAAAAATATTTCCCTTAGAAGCAATTATACTTTTTAGAGGCCTTATGCGGTATTTTCTATTGTGTCTTTCTAGAACCTCATTGGTTTTACAGAAACAATAATAATAGTAATATTCAATAAGATTCTATAATCGTCATATTTAAGAAACAATTATAATGTTTCAATAATGAATTGTCACATTTAAGAAATAATTAAATTTTTTTACAATGAATTTCAAGAGTAACATCATCTAATGAATGTAGTTTATAAAAATTTTAGGCCCCCTCTTTTTTAGGTGATTATGTACGATCGTTTCAATTGTGCCTATCCAGAACTCCCATTATTCACAAATCTACACTTTTTCATTTACCGCCTTGATCAATATCAATTCCCTTACTTTCGAGTAAAACAACATATCATTGAGCTTTATGCCTTCTTAGTCAAAAAATTCTCGTTGTATGCAAGCTACAAACTCCACAGGGTTGTCGCGACTGTAATAAACCAAACAAATCTCGATATCACAGTTCAATTTGTGGTGTAGAACATTAAGAAACAATCCTCTATATTACTGGGATTCAACCATTCTATTGACCACCAGATATAGATTTTTCCAGAAATTGCATACAAATTTGCGCTCCACAAATAGATGATTTGAGCTCTCATTTCCTGAACCACGTCAAAGATATTCTAAACCCGCTTATGCGCTACAGCTAAATCTAGGAGGTTATAGTAGGGTCACATGAGCGACCTACATTAAAAAATAAGTAAAATTATGTTTTTAATATATTTAAAAACTGTAAAATAAAATATTTCTTAAGACTATTTTCAGAAAATCATTTATACATAACATAAAAAATATCTAGAAAATATATTACAGGTTCAGACATAATAATAAGACTCGAAATACATGTCCACTATTTACACATATATCATACTCTGCAAGCAACATTGAGGAGACTCCTATAAGTTATATCGATCGCCAAATCACGATCAAATAATCATTAACCTGCGATGGTAAACAATAAGCTTGTAAAAGCCTGGTAATAAGGACTATCAGATGATGTTGAGTGCAACAAACAAGTATAAGGTTAATCAAATCTAAAGTGATGAGCCAGAAATAACATTATTCGGATATAAAAAGTAATTCATACTATTATTACATTTGAAGGTAACAAAGTTGTTTTTGGTTTGATCTTCTAAATACCAGACAAGATGTTTAACTCCGATAATCAGAGGAAAATATAAATTATGAGAATTGAGTCGGGGAGTTAGTGTGTTCGATAATTTATAGAGCAAGAATGATAAACGAGATGTTTTAGACAACTATAGTGTTTTGACAAAGTCAAGATATGGACATGAAAAATTTTAGTATCAACCTAACTACCTTTCAACCGTACTCCGATATGTAGTTTCCGAAAGAAATATCCATAAGGTCTTACCCCAAGCTCATAGGGAGTAGGAGTCAACCTAAGTGGTTACTTTAGGTTCAAAAGAAATTAACTGATCCTAAACATCATAATTTATCTTAGGGGCAACCTTCTTACTAGAGTTGAACCTTTAGAAAATTCAAATCATACCCAGAAGTACCCCAAATTGGTTAGTTTAGTGAAGACAAATGAAATAGGAAAAATAATAATTATACATATCCTTTTAGAATATAAAAAATCAGGGATTATTTTCTTATATTAAGACATAAGGATATATTTCTAGATAAACATGATTCATGATTTGATTAAGAGATAATCTTAGTTCAAATCAGAGTGAAATGCATACTGTAACCCCCTAGATCAGCCTATGCGGATAGCACGACCTAGAGTGATCACATTTTTTAAACATAAATCAAGATTCAAAATATAATCAAGAAACCTGTACTGACAATGTGACACGAGTCGTGTAGTGTCAAAATAAATTCCTTATTCTCAAATAATAAATAGGAAATTAAATATAGCATAGGAGAAGTAATGGTCGATCCCACAGGGACTAGAAACTTCCTGATTACGCTTGTTTGATTGGTGATCCAAGAATATTGAATGATGTTTTAGGTAAAAAGGGGTTGTTGTTGAATATAATGAATCTAAATAACTGAAGAAAATAAAATAAAGAAAGTGATTTAATTATAATAAAAACTAGCCTTAAGCTTTCGCTTTAACTCGACTTTAATAGATCATTGGAAAAAGATTTTCACTTCGGGATTTTACGTTGGTAATTAGCTTTCAAGGTTCTATCCTTAAAACAAAACTTCTAAACCGAATACCCAAGTCTATCTTTGATATTGGTTTCATGGATTAATCCACCAACTCAATGTTTGTAGAAAAATCATTTAAATCATTTAAACCAACTTGGATTATGTTATTTCAATAATAACTGATCCAATCTTAGTTTTCTTCATAGCAATCAATTTGCTAAGTGTATTCCCAGGAAGTCGGATTGCTTCAATAGCCGATCTTTCCTCCCACACAAGTAATTAAATCAAAGTCTTGACTAAAGTCAATCTTTAGTTTTGAAATTAATTTAATTTTAAAAATAAGTTCAAAAGAAAATTTAAAGAAATAAAAAGACGAAGTTATTGAAATACTTTTTCAATCCTCACATTTGGATTGAGTCATTGCTTAAACCCTTGGCTATAAAAAACTTAGCCGAGCATAATTATGGAAGAAATTATGCTTGACATAAAATAAAATAAAGTACAAATAAAAACAAGAAAAATAAAGAAAGAAAACTTAAAACAAGAGATGAAAGAAACCCAAGGATTTTCAAATTAAAAGAGGAATGGAAGATGTTTTAGGCTTACCCAAGGTGGGTATTTATAGCCTTTTACAAACCTTAAAATAAAGAGATAAATCCTAGATAATTCTAAAAATATTTAAATTCAAATTACAAAAGATAAATACTAATTTGAAATTCAATATACGGCTGATAGTTCAAAAGATGTTTTAGGCTTACCCAAATGTCGCGTCAGATTTTCATGCCCAAAGTCATGCCCACCAATCCAGACTCGATCAAGAAAATAAAGAACTTAAAAAATCGTCCATTTAAGTGCATTTCCAGATTCAGAGTCCTACACAAAAATATACGAAAACACTTAAGATCAGTAACATAATTCATCAAATCAATGAATAATTAAGCATAAAATAATAAATATTTTGAACACTTATCACAATGGTTCCCACATAATTATAGTTCCAAAACATAATCAACATAACTTGTACCGGAAAATGTTCAATCAGGATAACATCATCTAAAACAAGTGCCAAATCCCGAAGATTTAAAACATAATAGAACAAGCCGCTATCCACAAAATAGAATACGTTTAAAACATTGTTCACAAAATAATTTACACATCAGTAACAAAATATAGGCACATGTCACCCTGAATGCAATTCGAAAGATTTAAACGTTACATCAAAATATAACCAGGAAAGGTGTAGATCCTCTAAGTGCCAAATCCGGGATGCCTATCTACGGATATCTAAAAGGGGAAAGAAATAAGACATGAGCTATGGAGTAACACTGAGGAGTAGTAACAGAGTAATGACAGGAGTAACATGAAATAATCAGTTCTTTGTATCCAATCAGAAAAATCATACCATATATATCAGGTTCAAAACATAATATCTATATAAATCCAGAGAAAACAGTCATGTGCACATGCTAGGTTCATTTAAAACGAAAAACAGTATTATAGAGTTATATAGCATAAAAGGAACACATCTCAAAATGGGCAGAATTAGACAGGTAGTCTACTGGGCGTTCAAGCCTCGCTCTACTGCAGTACTGGACCCTAAAGATACAAGATAAAATTTATTTTAATACGGGTTAAATAATGAATTTATTCACTGGATTTGAAATACATACAAGTCACGATCGGATCTCGAGATCGGTTAAAAGAGGAGGAGCTAGGCTGGATCGGTACACGATCAGAAGGACTATGAGATCCTACAATTAATCAGATATCGAGATTAGACCTTAATTTAAACACTAGACTTAACTTATCTTAGAAGAAAAGTTTGACTCGAAACTTTGAAGTCCAATTTGGAGGCTTTCGGGTTTGAATCTTGAGAAGCGAACTTCATGGATGGACTCAGAACGTCGAAAAACATAAAATAGGGGGTTTGAAAATTTTGAATTTTTGGGTCAAAGTCAACGCTGACATCAGCATCCAGGTCAGCAGTCAACGCTGACGTCACTGGTCAACGGTCAATGGGTCGGTCAACGGGTTAGGTCGATCAACGGTTGATCGGTTCGATTGACTCAGGTTGGACCGGTTTAGTTCGGCTCAGGTTGATCGGTTCAAGACCAGTTTGGACCGGGTTTAAGCCGGTTTGGACTGACCGGCTCCAGGCCACCGTCCAGGGCAGTCGGAAATCACCCTGGAGGCGCGTGGATGCCACGCGCGGCCCAAAATGGCCAAAATCACCACTGCGAACTGGATTTCTTCCAGATCTTCATCAGAAACATCAAATTGCAGATCAAAAACCAAGAAAAATATTAAAAACAGATTTGTTTGAACCAAACTTACCAAATCGTAGCGATTCTCCGATGAAGGTCCTAATGACGTCGATCGGGAGCAAGCTCAAAGGGGTTTTGCTCGCCATTCGACGGCGAGCACGGCGATGTGGTCGACGCGCCGGAAGGACTCTTGGGATGGCCAAAATCGACGAAAAACCAAAAGGATAACCCTCCTAGGTCATCGAAACTTCGATATGAAATTCCCAGCGATTGCGGCGGCGGCTCATCGATTGGTTAGAAGGGTTTTGATTGGGGGAGGGAGACGGTCACGGTGGTTGTGGCGGTGAAGGCTACGGACCAGCTATGGAGGAGATTGGACGGTGATCGGGGGTTAGGGAGATAAAGAGTTTGAATGGTTCGAATATGGGAAAGGTTCTAGTTCTGATATTTTTGGGGTTTCCAATATAGTATGGATCGAATATTTGATGGGAAGCAGGTTAAGAAGGAAATCAGTCAACATGGGAACGGGCCCATTTGTTACAAAATCTGCAGAAGCAATTTTTGCAGAGGAATTATTGGGATTTTATAGAGTTTGTTGTTTGTCTTGGAGTGAATAGCATGATTGACATGCGTATGATATTGACAGAATGATCTCCAAAACAAGTGGAATTCAACCACACCTTCTTGGTCGGTGATTAAGAAACTGTTATTAACGGGAGAGACGGACGAACAAAAATCTGATATCCTTTTTAGAGTCATTCTGTATGTTCCAACACTATATAATTAAATTTTAAGTTCTAACTCTAAATCTTGAAGTCAATTTTTTAGTGTTAGAGCATACACATTAACAACAAAAGGAGATAGATGATTTCTGTTTGGGATGGAAGACATTCTAATCTATATACATAAACCAAACTTAATCGGTACATATTAATTTAGGTTTTGGGTTTTAACGTGTTTGATCCTTTCTCTTTTCTCTTAACCAGAGCAGTGATGTTACTCAGGAATAATCATAAAAGGAAAGTCCAAGTATGTTACTTGGACTCGGGTCAGACTCAGAGTATCGGATATAGATATGTATCCGACACAAATATTTGCTTCGGATTGCCGATGATAATGTTCTAGTTCTGTATTACAATGTTATACCCAATTGTTGCCCCATGCTGGATCTATCATCAGGCTACTTACAGATTGCTTGAAACAATGTGCATTGCCAATGCCAAGAACAAAACTTTACTTCATCACAAGGAAATTTGCACTGAGTTTATCTTTTCTAGTTTGTAACCCATTTTAAACCATATCCATTGAAAAATAAAATATATTATAAAATAAATATAATCTAACAATGAAATTGGCACATCAAATGGCCTTGATACATATAGAAGTATGAGACCTCATTTAAACTAGTTGAATAAAACAAAGAAACTGATACTGAAATAAAAATTTTGATGCCTAAATCAACATGTAGACTCTATTAATAATGATTTGAATCCTAATAAAATTGAGCGCAATGTTGTTTGAGATGATGAACAAAATAGGTATATCGCTCAAAGATTAAACTACAGTTTTTATCTACTTTTTGAAAGGCATCACAACATGTTTTATCAATTTTTTCTAAAATCGTGATATGTTGTTACTGTTCTCCAAATCCTTTCGAAACATCTATTGCGATAACTCTCCATCGAACACCAACATTCTTTACTTCTTTTAATGAAATATGAAGCATTTGTTGGTATTTCACAATGACTTCAAAGATGTGGTTGGATTTGATGAAGATGATGCTTCACTGGTGATTGCAAAGTCGAAGGAACTGGTTTAACCGTTACCGGTACTGGTGGTTCAACCACTATCGATGGAGGTTGCGGTTGCGGGTTTGGTTCAGCAACTAATTGTGGTGGCTGTGCATCCCCTAATGAAGATGAAAATACTACCAAAACACACAAAGTAATAACTATACTTCTCAATTCAACCATCATTTTCTTTTTCTTATGAACTCACTTCACTATTGTGTATTTTTTGTTGGAAATTTTATATTTATAGATCAATCGGATAAGCTATTTACTTTAGAAAATCTTATCTATTCGTTTGATTTTTATTTTAAATTTGATTTTTAGAGATTAGATTTTAGATTATTATTTTACTTTTTACTTTTTTAAATAATTTTTAAAAGTTATTTGATTTTATCCTTTTATAACTAATAAATTTTTATATATTTAATTTTTTTTAAATATATATTATCCTTCAAAGTTAATTATATAAAAAAATATTAATCTTATTATTTTTACTTTAACAATAAAGTCTATGTATGTGTTTTTATGATAATTTTATTCCGCGCGTATACATTTATTTATCTTTTATGCTAAGATTTTATAAATTTTATTTTTTAATTTTACGATGATTTTTTTATGAAATATATTCAAACATAAATATTAGTTCTAAAATATACAAATCTAAACTTATTTTAATTAATTAGTATTTTCTTGGATTTTTATTTCAATACTATTTTATAATTTTAAATTCTCAATTCATGGATTCTTACTTTTCCTCTATTATCATAGTATTTTCAAATAAATATTAAATAAAAAATAAATTTGTGGGAAACCAAATTTACTCAACATTCCTACTAATTTACTCAATATCCTAATAGTTTCTTTGAGAGTAGTCGTTAGTAGAGGTGGCAAACGGGTCATTCGGTTCGGTTTCGGTTCGGATTGTTTCGGTTCGGTTCAATTTCGGGTTTGTTTGCATTCAGTTTAGATTTGGTTTCGATCGGTTCGATTCTGGTTCGGGTTTTAATTCGGTTATATGATAATTCTGGTCAATTCGGATATCGGATCGGTTGTTTTTGGGTCGGGTTAATATCGGATTGAATGTTTTCGAGTCGGGTCCATATCGGGTCTTTCGGATCGGTTCGAATCGGGACAATCTTTGAATTTTTGGTTTAATTTGGTTTGAGTTGGACTTAGTATGAATCTAATTGTGTATATTATATATAGAATTAATCATATCTTTTTGTAAAAATATATCTTTTTATTTGTTTGAGGATAAAAGTGAAAAGAGGAAAAACTATAAGGACCAACTTGATAACGATCTCAATAATTATTTTTATTCCATAAATGAATAGTTTGAGTATGAATCTAATCGTTTATTGGCTCTTATGTGGATTTGACTACAACAAAATCCAAAAGTTGATATGTAACTGAATTTATGTGTATTCAATATAACTGAATTTTATGTGTAAGAGTAGTTGGGTTTAGATACTTGGTTTTATTTGTAGTTAAATATCACTTTTGAACGAAAATTATTTATTTAAGACTTGTTTGTATGTTACTGGGTACACTTTCTAATTTTTATCTTCAAGTTAGTTGTGTTATTTTATTGTATGGATATTTTCAAATGCAAACACCATTTGCATCGTGGATTACTGGTCTTTAGTGTTTATTACAAGCAAATGAATCAAAATGGAGGTCCAGCTCTAATGGAGTCTGATTGACAAAAAATAAATTGATTTTTAAATAAGGAAATATGATATTAAAAATTAAATTATTATAAGATGTAGTGATTAACTAGTATTATCATAATAAAAAAAGATAATAAAATATATATTATTTTATTATTTATCATATTGTTAAAAAATAAATAATAGTAAAAATAAATTATTCATTCACTTTGACTCAATTATCGGGTTAAAATCGGATTGATGTTCGGTTTAGAATGGTTTTCAGTGACAAGCTTCGTTTTACTCGTCAAAATAAAATAATCCTCTTTAAATTAAATAAAAGAATAGTATAGTAAAGAGGGTCGATCCACAGAGAATTTGGAATTTCTGATGTAATTTGTGTCGATTCTAGTCTAGGATGCTGCAAACAATTAATTAAAAAGGGTGTTTGATGAGATTATGATAAAAGTAAAACTTAAAGTAAACAAATTAAAATAAAATAAAATAAAGATTGAGAAAAAGAAATAGTAGTTGAAAATATTAATGAAGAAATCGCCTCGAGCTAACTTTGTTTCAATTCTGTTGATCATTGAAATGGATCTTTACTCCGGGATTCATGTCAGTTACAATCTACAAGGCCCAACTCGTTGTAACTTGCCTTTCTCTCTTTTAACCGATCTTCCCAAGCCTATCTTTGAAAGATGATTCTTGAGTGAATTAACCACAGCTATTGTCGTTAAAACAATCAGATTAAGTACTAGAAAGGCCCGACTCGGATTATGTTGTCTCGTCGAGAATCGAATCCGATCTCATTTTTTCCTTAGCAGACCGCCGCTAAGTGTGTTCACAAGAAGTCGAAATTTTCAAAGGCAAATCCTTCCTCCCACTATATATTAAAACAACATCTAGACCAACGAGCTCTTTTTGGTTTGAAAATAAATGTTTTAATTTTGTAAGTAAGGTCGATTGTCAAACTAATAAACTAGAAAAACGAGAATGTATCCCAAAGGAAATTAAGTACTTTTCAATTCTCTCGCATCAAATTGATTCATTGCTAGCTCTCGGCTTAAAAGAAATTAGCTAAGAATGATATCAATCATCATACTTAGCATATTTGTGCAAAAATATAAAAAAGACTTAACATAAAGAAGAGAAAGAAACTTTATAGAATAGAAAAAGGAACAAGAAAAAAGTTCAAAGATATAATGATAGATAGCTCTAAAGCCTTACCTATGGATGGTATTTATAGGCTTCTAATCTTCCTAAAAATAAAAAAAATGAAAAATAAAATAAAAGATAAAAGATAATCCTTGAGTTTAAAATTTAAAAACAAGATATCCTAAAGATCTTCTCGATTTCGCTGACTGAACTCACTATAGCAAAACAGTTCTACAACGGTGTTTTTTTAGGTCTATACCGGCGTTTCTAAGCGTCGCTAAAAGAATCAGTAGCGCATAAAAAAGTGCCGCAAGAAACGCCGCTGAAACAAGCGCCACAAATGACAACGGCGTTTTTTTCTTTAAAACGCCGCTATAGTACATTATCTTTAGCGACGCTTGGTATAGGAAACGTTGCTATAGTCCATTCTCTTTAGCGGCATTTTAGGCACAAACGCCGCTGTTTCTCTTTATCTATAGTGGCGTTTGTTTAAAAAACGCCGCTAAAAATGACGTACTATGCGACGTTTTACAACAAAACGCCGCAATTGTCATGCATTATAGCGGCATTTTTTTCTATAAATGCCTCAATATGTCACTAAATTAGTGACGTTTTTTTTAAAAAACGTTATTGTTGTGTTATTTTGTTGTGGCGTTTAGAACACAAACGCCGCTGTTGGTACTGTATTACCCAAAAAAATTTTGCTATTTTATGCTCACAAAATTTTTCCTGCTACAATCCAATATAAAACTGAAAAATAAAAACAATACCTTAAATAAAAACAAATAGTTTAGAACATTAATTTAAAATAAAGTATCATTAAATAAAAATATTTAAAAAACGAAAATAAAATTACAAGTCTAGAACCTTAATGTCAAATAAAATTCAATGTTAAAGTGAAATAAAGTAGCAACCACAACCTGATTGAACTTAAAATTAATTAAGGTGACGAACTATTTCCTTGGTTCTGCTTTAGCATTACCATCATTTCCTGAAATTGTTTTTGAAGATTCTGATATGCAGCTTCTCTCTCTGCTTCTCTTGCTGCTCTCTCTACTTCTCTTACTGCTTCTCTACTGGCTTCTCTCTCAGCTTCTCTCCTTTCTCTCTCAGCTTCCTTAGCTTCTAACTCAGCTTGAAGTTGAGTTAATTATGGTTTTAAACGATTAACTTCCGCTTGAGAAGACTGGCTTTGAGATGGCATGTATTGAGATGAGTTTGTTCCAAAATACTTGGTTAGGGTAACAAATGATCCTTGACACCTCACCCTACCATATCTTTCAGGACCCAGAACATCAGCAAAAACTTGATTGTCAATATCATCCATATTAACAGAACCATTAGTTGAAACCGTTGCTTCATACTCTGTCCTTTTTTCCTTCATTTTCATCTGATAATCATTTAAAAGAATATATATGGAACGAAATTATATATTTAAAAGAATATGTGCAATAAATATACCATAATTTCTCCAGCTTCAAGAGTTATTGGAGAGCCATCCTTTTTTGTGTGTGTAATATCAAAGAGCATTAGCCGTCCAATGCTAACACCAATCGTAATTTGCTACAAAAAATAATAGAAATTATAATTAATTAAAATAAATAATACCTCCTCATTAGCTATACGAGCAAAGCTCTTCGACTCGGCTGTATGAGTGAATTTTTGTTTTTGTCTGCTAGAAACTCCAATGCGCTCTCGATCCTGTGTAATTTATAGTTTGAATTACGTATAAAATTAATATTATAATGATATAGTATTATTTTTAATTACATCGATATTACCTCTCCTTTTGTTGAAGTCTAAAATCTAATAGCATCTTCCCATTGATACCGTAGTATTCCGGGTGGTACATTTTGAAGCTTCTCTTGAAGGCTCAAATTATTCTTGAAATATGACTTTTTCAAAAAGCTTTTATGGTCTCTCCATTTCTTTCTTAAGGCATGCTTCACATAATCATCTGAGACCTTCAAAGATAATTTATCCTGAAAATCACACAATTAAAACAAGATATAAATATTAGTATTTAAATATAATTGATCAGCTACTACAACATTATTACCTTAACAAGATCCAAAGCTTGATTTTTGTTACTGTTAGGCATCTGATGCCATGACTCATAATTGATCGGAAAAATTGAAACATTTCGTGCAACAATGCCTAAATAACTAGCCAGAACACTTGCTTCTGCCCCAATAGGTTGTCCTGCTTCATTTCTTGAAACTTTCACACGTTCTCCAACTGGGAGATCGTATAATTCAGTCAATGTTGTATGCCCTATAGTCTTGCGCCTTCGACCATTTACACCTACATATCAAATATCTCAAGTCGAAATTATTAAAATAAAGCCAATAATAACGAGGTATAATTCAAATAAATTTTTAAAAGTTACCTTCAATTTCTATATTTTCAACTGTTTCAGGTACTTGTGAAGAATCAACACCAGAAAAATCATCATCATTTGATACACCCTCCATACGAGAAACTTGAGCAATATACAGGCTATTAAGTTTCCTCCTATGCATGATGATACCTGCAATATAAAAAAATTAGTGACAAGAATACTATTAACAATTATATTATGCAGTTAATTTTAATATAAATCTTATTATATTATGTAGTTAATCTTCATTAAAATCTTCATCCATGTTTTCTAGAACCCATTGGAACTGTGAACTCGAACTACAACATGTTTCATCTAAGTTTTGTGCAGCAAATGGTAAAGTTGTTGATCTTGTTTCAGTGTCATCTCTACTTCCATCCCTAATGTCAATCAAGTCTCTAGGGGTGTTACGGAGTACAACATACCAACCCTCTTTCGTTGGATCACGAGAATAAAAAACTTGTTTGACTTGAGAAGGAAAGACATATGGTTCGTCCATCAATTGTTGGCCAGTATGAATGAGTCGAGAGAAATTCACCATTGTAAAACCAAATTTATCTTTTTTAACGCCTCGAGCACTATTTACACCAGCCCAATCACATCGAAATAGCACAACCTTTTGTTTACCTTAATAATCTAACTCAATGATATCTGTAATAATTCCATAATATTCTACATCTCCCTCCACAGGATGACTGTCTCTGGCACTAACATAACTTTAGTTGAAGAAGTAACAACAACCCCACAATTTTGTGTTCTCCGTAATCTTTCTCGAAATTTCGTATGAAACCTATATCCATTAATGAGATATGCATTATATGTCTTCACAATTATATTTGGGCCTTGACAAAGCCATTTGACCTCCTCACTAACTTCTCTTTCTTCAATAAAGCTATTATACGTGGAATTCAAATTTGGTTAACATTCATATTGATATATTAAGACAATAAAATTTATACATTAAATCATTTTCGTGCAAACATCGAGTTACTTACTGTCTTCCTTAACCATTCATGAAAATTTTCTGCAAACAACTTATGACTCTCGCGTTGATGTAATTTTCAGGAGCGTACACGAGATTGTAACTCTTCTTTAAACTCACTATAAAAAATTATGTGGTTAAAGAATGAGAAAATATAAACTGCTTCCAAAATCTTCTCGAATCTTATAGAAATTGCCACGTCAACATTTCATCATGCCCGACATCGTGCCCAACGTCGTGCCCATGTCTCCAGTCGTGATAAAAAAATGTAGAATTTATCCTTTTAATCACCAATTCCAGTAAACAGATCACTGCACATAAAATAAACGAAATACACTCAAATTAGCAGTGATAAATTCATGAAAATAAGAGAATTAGTAATTAAAAAGTGATTATTTAAATCACCAATCATTGAGCAAGTTAATTTGGGTTGCTTTCGTTTCGGGTGAAAATTGGTTCAGGTGAAAATCTGTTACAGGTCAAATCGGTTCTTCTGGAATTCGGATCGGGTTTCGGATCACGTTAGGATCATCTTGTTCTGATTCAATCGGGTTTCGGTTTAGGTAAATCAGTTCGATTTTCGGTTCTCAGATCAAGTTTGCCAGGTCTAGTCGTTAGAATATTGTTTTAAGTTTTTCTTGTGATTTTTTTTATTTATCTATTTAAGTTTTTTAAAGATGAATTATATATGAATTTGCGCCTAATTTAAAACATTTATGTTTAGCTCCTCAAATCTCAAATTTTGACTTATCCCTATTTAACTAATATCGTCATGTACTGGATAGATCGTTGCACCCCTTAAAAATTTTAAGTTTCCTTATATTATATATATATTTCCTTTGTATTTTGTATTGATAATCTAAATTTCACCCTCTAAACTCCTGTAATTATGTACCCCTACATTTTAATATAATTTTTTTATAGTTTTCCACTTCTTACATAAATTCTAGGTTCGTCCTTAATCATGTAATTTAATAAACTTTTATTTTTACTATAATAAATAAAATAGATCATGAAATTAAAATTTAAGTAGGTGGAACACACGAGGTTATTCAAATATTTATTTTAGGTATAATTTTTATGGTATCCATTTTTAGGGTTTGTAATAATCATTTGTAATATTATAAAATGAATTACTCTTAATTTTAACCCTTAATATTTAAAATTTTTTAATTTAATCTTAATTTTAATATAATTATATAATTTAATTTGATCATCGATACTTAAAAATTCTATCAATATAATTAAAAAATTATTAAAATTAAACTGACACTCATTTTTTATTATTATTTTTCATGTCACCCATTTGTACGTTTAACATCTTCTTGTGTCTAGACTTTTTGAACAGAATGCCAAGCTAACTTTATCACAAAAATTCTAACCATTTTTATTAAAATGATTGTCTTCGAGAATAATAAGGCTTTTAAAAGTGACTTGGTCTCATTCGATAACCTAATCGAATAAGAAAGGAATGTAACCGAAATAATTTTTTCTCGATAATTATGAATTTTATTAAGAATTATAAAATAAAATCTTAATTTTAAGTTATATGTCTCATTTAAAACTTCTCTAAACCTAATTAAAGGAAAGAGTACAATATTAGGATATATTCCAATACAAAATCCAAGACACAAACAGTTGACCCAAGTAATATACTGCACTTCTAGACTGTAACATCTGATGTGTCTATCTCCCCTTACCACCATGCATTGAATAACTCGTGCCTTGACATCCCTTCCTGGCTAATTGGTCTGCCATGTCATTCTGAGTTATGGTGAGTAGACAAAAATTATGCAAACAATATCTTGAATTAAACCATCCAACTCTACATAAATATTCCACCATCACCATGTTCTTAGTGAGGAGTCTGCAATCCAGTTCGGTACGACTTGCGAGTTCGATTCAATCAGAAGATTCGCCTTACCCTTGCCGATCCACATCACTTTGATGTCTACTCCACTTCTTAATAATCCCCCCACAACCTGCCTTATTAACCTTTTAAGAGGTTCCCAAGTCGATGGTTGATCATGCATAAGGGGAAGCCAAGTTTAATGTAGCAACTACTTGGATTAGACCACCACATTCTCACAAACGGAGGAGGTTCAAAGATTTGGGGGCTTTGTGCAATTTATTAAAATGTAAACTTTGGAAGCAATTGTCCATAACCCCTACTAGTTCTAAAAATATTGCCCTTAGAAGCAATTATATTTTTTAGAGGCCTTATGCGGTCTTTTCTATTGTGTCTGTCTAGAACCTCACTGGTTCTACAGAAGCGATAATAATAGTAATAATCAATAAGATTCTATAATCAATTTTCATATTTAAGAAATAATTATAACGTTTTAATAATCATTTGTCACATTTAAGAAATAATTATAACGTTTTAAAAATTATAACTCATCTTTCTTAGGAGTATTTTTAAATTTTTTTCTATGAATTTCAAGATTAACATCATCTAATGAATGTAGTTTATCAAAATTTTAGACCCCCTCTTTTTTAGGTGATTCTGTACGATCGTTTCTATTATGCCTATTTAGAACTCCCACTATTCACAAATCTAAACTTTTTCATTTACTGCCTTGATCAATATCAATACCCTTACTTTCGAGTAAAACAACATATCATTGAGCTTTATGCCTTTTTAGTCGAAAAATTTTCTCGTTGTGTGCAAGCTACAAACAACATATCATTGGGCTTTGTTGGGGAAACCGGGTTATTTCCCACACGAACGTAGCTTCAAATCTGAGTTGAAATGTCACGATTGAAACCACCAAAATTTACACAGCGGACAAACCCGTCAAACTATTGAATATTGTAATCCAAGGAAAACCCCAATATTGAACAACCAAAAATAAATAATGGAGAGAACACAAAGAATTTACGAGGTTCGAAAAATGTCTACTTCTCGGGAACCACCACCGGATGATAGCTTCACTATTACCAAAATGGTACAAACAAATGGAATTCCTAAGAATTCCCGAATACAACAAATGGTAGTACAAAGAACCAAATAGGAGAGTTGGTTGGGATTCTGGGGTGATTTCAAATGAAAAACATTAGGCCTATTTATAGTTGAGCTCCAAGGGCTAAACTTGTAAATAGCCTAAAGTTTAAGGACCAAACCGCAATTAACCCATGAGAAAATTTAATGAAACTTAAATTTTCTCAGTTTTGAACATATTCCATTAATCCTTCGTTAATGGCCAAAGGTTTCAAGCCATATGTAACAAATCTCCACCTTAGCTTGAAATTCGCTAAGCTTTTCAAGTCTTCCTCAACTCCCCAAATAAAGTTATCTTCTGTAGTGCCTCCAAATGCGCTCACGAGCGCCATACACCCGAAGGTGCTCAAACTCGCAATATATTAATCAAGTTCAAACAATGGCTAAACTTGATTGATGTTACCACCTTGATCAACATATCTGCAGGATTTTCTACTGTTAGAATCTTCTGAAGTAGAATCTTTCCTTCTTCAAAGATCTCTCGCACAAAGTGATATCTCGCGTCGATATGCTTGGTTCTGGAATGGTAAACTTGATTTTTCGTTAAATGAATAACACTCTGACTGTCACAATAAAGACTAATGTGACTTTGAACAACTCTAAGTCTTCCAACAATCCGTTAAGCCAAATTGCTTCTTTAACAGCCTCTAAAACTGCCATATACTCTGCCTCTGTAGTAGACAAAGCCACTGTTGACTGTAAAGTAGACCTCCAACTCACTGGTGCTTTTGCTAGAGTAAATAAATATCCAGTAGTTGATCGACGCTTATCCAAATCACCAACATAGTCGGAATCAACATATCCAACTACAATATGACCAAGTGCTTCATCCTGCTCAAACACTAAACCAACATATACGGTTTGTTGGAGATACCGTAGAATCCATTTCACAGCTTGCCACTGTCCTTTTACAGGATCATGCATGTACCTGCTCACAACTCCAACTGCTTGTGAAATGTCAGGCCGCGTACACACCATCGCATACATTAAGCTTCCTACTGCATTAGCATATGGAACTTTTGCCATATATTTTCGTTCTTCATCAGTTTTAGGAGATAACTGAGAACTAAGTTTCAAATGAGAAGCGAGTGGGGTACTTAGAAAACGGACTACGGTGAGCTTCTCTCAAGATACGATCCCTTAGGTCCTCTAAAGCCGGAATACACAACCGACCTTGAAAGTACAAGAACCCACCATCTCGTACTTCAAAGTCTGACAACTCACCTCTCTGAACAGCCTCTAACTGAGCAACCAATTCCTCGTCCAACACTTGTGCTCTCTTGATCTCCTGAACCAGCGTGGGCTCCACACGCAACTCTGCCAAAAGACCTCCATCGTCAGTCATCCTCAACCGAGCAAACAAAGCTCTCAAGTCCGACATGGACTTCCGACTGAAAGCATCGATGACCACGTTCGCCTTGCCGAGATGATACTCTATGACACAGTCATAGTCCTTCAACAACTCTATCCACCGACGTTGTCTCAGATTCAACTCTTTCTAGGTGAGCAGATACTTTAAACTCTTGTGGTCGGTGTAGATATAGCATTTCTCCCCGTAGAGATAATGCCTCCAAATCTTCAAAGCGAAGATAACCGCCGCGAGCTCAAGATCATGTGTAGGATAGTTCCTCTCATGGGGTTTCAACTGCCTTGAGGCGTAAGCAACCACCTTACCCTCTTGCATAATAAGCGCACAACCTAACCCATTCAAGGAAGCATCACTAAACACCACATAATCCTTCCCCGGTTCTGGTTGCGTCAAGACCGGAGCCTCTGTCAGATAAGCCTTAAGCTGTTCAAAACTTTGTTGTCTTCTTTCATTCCACACAAACGGAACACCTTTCTGAAGCAACTTGGTCAAAGGTGCCGCTATGATAGAAAAACCCTTAACAAACCTCCTATAGTATCCGGCAAGCCCAAGAAAACTAAGGACTTCCGAAACATTCCTTGGTGGTTTCCACTCCACCACAGCTTGGATTTTCTGGGGATCAACTTGGATTCCATCCGCTGCAACTATGTGGCCAAGAAACGCCACCTCAGACAACTAGAACTCACACTTACTGAACTTGGCGTACAGACACCTATCCCTCAACACCTGAAGAACAACTCTTAGGTGGTAGTCATGCTCCTCCTCCGAGCGTGAATACACCAAGATGTCATCGATGAACACAACCACAAACTGATCTAGATACGGCTGAAAGATCCGGTTCATCAAGTCCATGAAAGCTGCAGGTGCATTCGTGAGCCCAAACGGCATCACTAAGAACTCATAATGCCCGTACCGCATCCTAAAAGCGGTCTTTTGGACATCCTCTTCTACCACCTTCAACTGGTAGTATCCTGACCTCAGATCTATCTTAGAAAACACGCGAGCACCCCTCAACTGATCAAACAGGTCATCGATCCTAGGAAAAGGGTAACGGTTCTTGATCGTGACCTTATTGAGTTGACGGTAGTCGATGCACATCCTCATCGATCCGTCCTTCTTCTTCACAAACAAAACTAGTGCTCCCCACGGTGACACACTCGGTCGGATAAAGCCCCTCTCAAGCAACTCCCGGATCTGCTGTTTCAACTCTCTCATCTCCGCCGGTGCCATACGATACGGTGCTATAGACACCGGTGCGATCCCTGATAACACCTCTATCCGAAACTCCAACTCACGATCGGGAGGTAAACCAGGCAACTCCTCTGGAAAAACATCGGGGTACTCACAAACTGTCCTTAAACTCTCTAAAGCTGGACTCTCAACACTCACATCCACCACGTGAGCTAAGAACGCCTCACAACCCTACTGGATCAACCTCTGAGCTGACAAAGCTGACACGACATTCGCTAAACACGGGTTTCTCTCACCCCTCACAACAAGCTTAGAACCATCAGCCACTCGAAGCTTCAAACTCTTAGATCTGCACCCCAAACTCGCATCGTGTTCGAACAACCAATCCATCCCAAGGATTGCGTCGAACTCCTGAAACGACAAAACCATAAGGTCGGCCGGGAAGATTGATCCTTGTACCTCGATCGGACACCTCCGGTAAACCTTATCCACCAACACATCTAACCCCAACAGACTGGTCACACGGACTCCTACCTCTAGATCCTCCCCTGGTATCCCCCACTGCTCCGATATCCCACTACAGATATACGAGTGGGTAGATCCCGAGTCCACAAGAGCAACTATAGGGACAGAAAACAAACTGAACGTACCTGAGATCACATCTGTCGCAGCACAGTCCTCCTGTGCCCTCACCGCATACTGTCTCGCCGGTGCTCTAGTAGTGGACTGGAAGGTACCTCCTGATGCATGGCTAGCTTCGCCACGCAAAAACCCACGACCCCTTTAGGCCTGGAACACAGTCCTTTGAGCCTGACCTGGTGGAGATGTCACAACCTCTGGGCAGTCCCTCACAAAGTGCTCTGAAGACCCACACTGAAAGCAGACCCTGGCATTGCCCCAACACGGTCCTCGATGATTCCGACCACAGTGATTGCAAACCTGAACACTGGCACTCCGCTGCAAACCCTCTGGACCCCTAGCAGTAGAAGACACAGACTGCCTCCTACGTCCCACAGATTCTGATCTCTGGTTTGACCTCGAACCCTGATTCGATGCTCCTCTACTCTGATTCCAACGGCTCCTACTCCTCCCGGAGTGAGACTGAAAGTTACCCGCATGACTCTGACTAGCTCCACCAGTGACTCCCTGGCCAACAGACGGCCCATAGGTCAAACCCTGAAACTGCTCCAAGGACTTGGCACTGGCAGCTGATAAGTGCTCAACACACTATCATTTTTTACTCCTTTTATCGGCATTTATCACCAAATATTCACCCACTTGAACCAATGCATGTGCTTAATGTGATATATTTAGAAGTTATACTTAAATAGATAATATTTATAGAAAAAGGCACGTTTTACTGTGTTTTCATATCTGTGCAAGAAAACCATTGCCGCGACAGCAACAAGGCCGAGGCAGGACCTGATGCCGAGGCAGCAGCAGGAAGACAGGAAGCAAAGTGATAGGCGATGGAAAGACAAAAATCTAAGGAACGTGTTTGGACTTGAAGCCCAAGAATCGGAGCTGGCTAGCACAAGGAAAAGCCCAAAGGAAGACCACGCGGGAAAGCCCCCTTAGCCGAATTCAAACTTGGAAATATAATATTATTATGTACTTGACTTGTTCCCTACTCCAAGTTGTATTCTACTTAGGAAAGGTTTGCCCTAGGTCTAGCCTATATAAAGACCTAGCCACCCAATGTAGGATATCGGAAATAACTAGGGAGAGTTGACTTCTACTCTTGTTTCCTTCCTCTCCATCATGTTCTAAAACCTTCATAGGGTTTAGGTGAAGGTTGTGGAGTATTTGTGAGAGGAGATTGTAATTTGTCTTTTATTCAATGCAATAAAGATTATCAAGGTTTGCTTATCCTTTGTTATTCCTTGTTCTCGCATTCAAGCCCGCGAGGGAAGTTTGTGAGTAATCCATTTATCTAAGCTTGGGAGAGTTAGATTCACGAAAGGGGTAAGTACGGTGTTTCAATCGCGAAATACTAACTCGGCCTAGGGATAGGTTAAGAGTTTCAGCGGCTAAAAGAAGTGTGAGATTGGTTGGTGAGTATAATTGGTTCACGCCGGGAGGTATCATCAAGGACTAGTCATCAACAACACTCTGACTTAGGGATAAGCGGAGTCATTCAAGGACACTTTGCTGAACTTTGGTAAAGTCTGCCCACGAGCAAGGGATTGCCGCGGCAGACAGCGTTATCGCTGCCCAGGCAGTAAACTGCAGTGCTGTCGAGGCAGAGATATATGATTGCATTGGATAAAGATAAGTCAATCAAGTCCACAATACAATACAACTGGATCCTGGCCCATCTCTCTCTAATATTTCGACTCTTTATTTTTATTCAATTATTTTAGTTTAAATAAATCACATCAACTCACTTGTGTTTTTATCTTTCTACAGAGCAAGAAGATGAAGGAAGCATATTAAGTATACCAGTCCCTGAGGAGACGATAACTCGATAACATACTTATCACTTATTACTTGCGATGTGTCCGCTTGCACTGAACGCGCACTTTTGACACGCGACAACAGCCAACTCAGAAAACACCCTTGGCGGTGCAGTAGTGAGATAAGAATGGATCTCCTTCCTCAGACCTCTCAAAAACCTCTTACATCTCATCTTCTCTGTAGCCACAAGCTCGGGGGCATACCGGCTCAACTGAAGAAACTCTTGCTCATAAGCAAAGACCGAACGGTTCCCCTGAACAAGGTGGGTAAACCGCTCCCTCAAGGTGTCGATGTGAGTCTCACCCACATACTTGCTCTCGAACTCCTCAAGGAAGTCCTCCCACTTAGGACGATGAGGATACCAGCCCTGCTCGACCGTCTCCCACCACTCTCTCGCGTTGCCTTTCAGAAGCGACAACACACAGGACAATTTATCTTCTGATCTCAGCCTCATTTGTCTCATGATCCACCTTGTGTCATGCAACCACTAATCGGCCTGCACGGGATTATCCTGTCCCGTACCAAAGAAGTCCACAGCTCCCTGTCTTTGCACTCTCTCAACCGGTGCCTCACGAGGCGTAGAAGATGGCCTCGGTATAGCTCTCACGATCCTACGCAAGGTCTGATTCAACTGAGCAAAGTAGTTGCCCCCCTGACCAACTGCATCATCCGATGGTACCTCCTCATCGGGCTCATACTACTCATAGTCGGAGCCTCCTCCACGAGAACCCCGGCTTTCCTCTTGATCCCTCACACGTCTCGGCATACTCAACTACTTCTTCACAAAGAACAACAACAACAAACAAGAGTACACCATCAAAATCTCAGATTTAAAGAAAGTACGTTATCGACTCGTGGGCATGTACTTGTCTAACACCTATATAACACACTAGACTCCCCCGGGGACTTCCTAGAACCGACTCAACCTAAGCTCTGATACCACTAAATGTAACACTCGACCCGGATGTCACATTGGGCCTCCGGCCCAAAACCTGTGTTTCAAAAATTTCTTCCAAAAGCCCAACAAATTAAAATCAAATTCAATCCAATTATGATTCGTAAAATCCATTAAGATAAAACGCAAGCCCAAAATAGTATAAAGTGCTCGGAGCTCCAAAATATTATAAACCATTAAAACATTCAACCCAAATTAAAATAAACAGAGTTACATTACATAGGGTTCGACATAGTACAAGCCCACTAAATCTAATACATGTACTCTGACAACATGGTCGATGCTGAAATCCGAACCTTGATGGTGCTCTACGAACCGGCTTCACCTAACCTACGCACGAAAACATATTTTGAACGCTGAGCTACGAAAGCTCAGTGGATACGCCGAACTCAGCCAACATCATGCATATCATAAGCAGTAAAGCATAACATATAAAATATCATGCATGATATGATGATCTAGCATGCTTGCCTACCACATGGCATAAACAATGTATAATGACGCACACAGCATATACATGTCAAACAACAACACAAGGTAGTGAGGCCCGCGTCCACACAGCATCGGGATCCTACATTACGAGCAGGGCCCGCATCCACACAGCATCGGGATCCCATACTCAAGATGAGGCTCGCGTCCACACAGCATCGGGATCCTACATCCGGGATTTGAGGCCCGCGTCCACACAGCATCGGGATCCTCCAAATCCCATACTCGGAATGTCACATCGAGTATCATCGAATAAGGCCCGCGTCCACATAGCATCGGGATCCTACATCCGGGATGGTCTTCAAAATCATCACCCGGAATGTTACATCGGATGACCTTCGACGTGTTGCAACACTTTTGGATATCCGGATTTCCATCAATCAAGGACTCAACACACATAAACGATCCACCTAGGATCCTCACATCAAAACAAACAAGACTTAACATAATTTAGTCATTCAAGGTTTTAATACGTCAATCTTGTGTTAACCATTCAATTTATTAATTACAAGATTCATTATAGCCTTTAATCCCCTTATCGAACCCCAAATAAAGCTTATCTTGTTGAGTTTTCGCAAGGGTATCGATACCCCTATATAGGGTATCGAACCACCCTGCCTCGATACCTACCCAAAGAAGGCATCGAACCATGGGTATCGATACCAGTATCAATACCCTTTGACCATTTTCAAAGTCAACGAAAGGGGACCCTCCAGCATCGATACGGGTATCGATGCCTTTATTCCACTAGAGGTCCCAGTATCGAACCATGGTTCGATACACCTGGCCACTTAGCCAAAATCCACTTATGGGTATCGATACCGGTAGCCCGTGTATCGATACCCCTACACGAAAAACAGGTCTGCACTTAGAAATTTCTAAGGATTCTTCCCCAACGTTTATCTATTCGATTCTAAAGTGTTCCTAACAGTTCTTAGAGATGTTTAGGACGTCTTAACACGATTTTTCAGCCAATTAACTCACTAATACCATTTCTACCATTAAATCATGCCAAGCTCAAACCAAGCAATACATACACTATATCTACATGTATGCAACTACCATGATATGTATGATGTAAATAACAAGTTGGGAGTACCAACCTCTTGCAGGCAAACAACAAAAACGACCTTCTTCTTCCTTTTCAAGCTTTCCCTCTTCCCAAGCTTGATGATGGCTCACAAGCCTCTTTCTCTACAAGAGAAAGATTACGAATGGATTAGAAGCTTCTTGGGATGTTTCTTGATCCTAAAACACTAGGAAAACTCATAATACAAGCCCTCAACACACAAACCCGGATGGCACCCTAAACCCCCACTTAAACCTTCATCCTCACCAAAACTACCAAACTTTACTTGTTTTTAAAGATCTCTAACAGCCCTACAACTTCTTGTCTTGCAACAAAACGAGATTGTCACACAAAACGCTAAAGATCTTACCTTTTGCTCTTGAGATTGATGGAAGAAAAGATGTAACAAGAGAGAAAGAGTGGTGACTTCACTCCTCAGATTTTTCTGCAGAAAATCAAACCACTCTCCCCCCCTTTACCTTGTCCTACACAAGGGAAAAGACCAAAAAGCCCCCAAACTAACTCTTGGGCTCAAGGCAACCCAACTCTAAGGCCCAAACTACTCAAACCCGGGCCCAAAACCGAGGCCCAACACTACGGGTTAACCCGACACTCGGATACGAGAATCCGGGTCGTTACACAATAACTTTAGAATTTTGTTAGAGAAAAAATTACGTTAATTCATAATATAGTTACGTTACGAAGATTTTCCTATGTAAAATGTTAGAAGCTAATTAAACACAGTCAATAAATAAAGGGTTAAGATCCACATAGACAAACATATATATATATATAAGTATTTGATTTATTGATGATATATTGCTTTATAACATTAGTGAATCAGATGATGACAAATCTTGATAACCTTAAAAGCATTAGTTTTAAAATCTTACGATAACATATCATCATCTAATTCACTATGGTGCTTAGAAATATTATACCTTTACTGTATCAAATATTAATCTTATATAAAATCATAAATAGTTATTTTTTTTACTAATTTTAAATTAAAATATCAATTATTTTTATTGAATAAAAGAGAAAATACAATAAAATATCTATAAAAATTAAAGTAGATTTGTCACATTAATCGATCATTTTCCATAAAACCATTAAAATACATAAACTAATCACTAGAAAATCTGCACGAGGGTTCGATCATCGCCTTGACATAAGACAACTTTAAAATTTGTGTTAAAACATTTATTTTTATATTGGCAAACAGAACTCGAATAATTAGTCAATGAGCTTGCTTCAATAGAGAGTTAAAAAATCACCATAAAATATATTCAATTCTTATGGGTAGGGATCTAACCCTGTACAAGGGATGAAGTTAACATTCATCTTACCGCATCTCATAGTTTTAAATCCATCAAATATTAACTCTACATAAAAACATGAATAGTTATTTTACTTTACGTTTTTAAAATTAAAATATGACATTTTGAATAAATAAAGTGAAAATACAAAATTATAAAAGTTTATTAAAGTAGATTTATCACATTAATCGATCATTACCCATTAAATATTGAAATACACAAATTAACTAAGTATTAAATAATAAAATAGGACCATACAAGAAAAGATTAAAAAACTAATTTGGACCAAATAATTTTAAAAATTGATAAATAAAAAACACCATAATTGACCGTAAAAGATAAACGTCATCAACACCAATATAAAACATCATATAACTATGATACGTTAATAAACTAATTAAATCAAAACTCAACTGCTACATATTTGGGGTGATTGTGAGCATCTATCAATATAATATAATCAACTTAAGAGTACAAAATATGATTAAATTAAAAAGATAATCAAATAAACATCAACTAAAAATGTGATATCAAATTCAATCCTAATAAAAATTGTGCATAAAAATAAAATATTATCACAATTCAAATATGCAAAACAAATCATAACAAAAGTTATCGTTCAATTTATCATGTTTCTACAAATCTTAAATTGCAAAGTAATATGATTAAATTAAAAAATAATCAAATCAACATCAACTAAAAATGTGATATCAACTTTTTAGTGTATCTGCATGTTCCAACACTAAAGCTTTGTTTTTGATTGAGTTTAACAGCTTAAACGGCGTTTGTCGATATTTTTTTCTTGCTAAACAGCCAACAATTGGCTAACAGACTAGCATTTGTCCACCATTTTTAGTGCCCAGACGGTACATTGCATTGAGTTCATCTGATCTGGTTTGTATACTCGTGCAATCATATTAAACCATATCCATTGAAAAATAAAATATATTATCAAATAATGAAATTGGCACATCAAATGGCCTTGATGACTATAGAAATATGAGACCTTATTTAAACTAGTTGAATAAAACAAAAAAACTCATACCTAAAGAAATAAAATATCTAATGCCTAAATCAATATTTGAATCCTAATAAAATTGAGCGCAATATTGTTTGAGACGATAAACAAAATATGGATATCGTTCAAAGATCAAACTACAGTTTTTATCCGCTTTTTGAAAGGCATCACAACATGTTTTGTCAATTTTTCTGAAATCGTGATATGTTGTTGTTGTTCTCCAAATCTTTTCGAAGCATTTGTTGCGATAACTCTCCATAGAACACCAACATTGTTTACTTCTTTTAATGAAATATGAAGCATTTGTTGGTATTTCACAATGCTTCACTGGTGATTGCAAAGTCGACGGAACTGGTTTAAGCGTTATCGGTACCGGTGGTTCAGCCACTATCGATGGAGGTTGCGGGTTTGGTTCAGCAACTAATGGTGGTGGTTGTGCATCCCCTAATGAAGATGAAAATACTACCAAAACACATAAAGTAATAACTATATTTCTTAATTCAACCATCATTTTAGTTTTTTCTTTATGAACTCACTTCACTCTTATTTATTTTTTATCAGAAATTTTATATTTATAGACCAATCGAATAAGTTGTTTACTTTAAAAAAATCTTATCTCTTCGTTTAATTTTTTTAAATTTGATATTATAGATTAGATTTTAGATAATTATTTTACTTTTTATTTCTTTCAAATTATTTTTAAAAAATCATTTGATTTTATCCTTTTATAAATAAATTTTTTATATATTTTAAAAATACAATTTTAATATATATATTATCCTCTGAAGTTATAATTATATAAAAAATATTATTCATATTATTTGTGTTTTAACGGTTAGATTTAAGTATGTATATTTATAATAATTTTTATTCAACATATACATTTATCTTTTAGGTTAAGATTTTATAAATTTCATTGTTTTAAAATTTTAACATAATTTTTAGGAATATATTTAAAGATAAATACTAGTGTTAAAATATACGGATTTTAACTTATTTTTAAAAAATAGTCTTTTATTAGATTTTTATATTGTATTTTGTAATTTTTAATTCTCATTTATTTTTCTATTTTTTCTATATTATTATATTATTTTCAAATAAAAACAATTTTGAGAGAAACGAAATTTACTCGACCTTCCTACTAATTTAAGGCTCATTACTTTCATCTATAAAAAAATAAATTTTGTTTTGCTTTTCTCCTTTAATTAGGTGGTATCGATTGGAAGAGAAAAATGAATTTAATAAATTAAATATATATAATTGGAGAATTAAAATATTTTATTAAGATTAAATTACAAAAATATATAAGTAATAAAGATTAAATCTGTAATTATACTATTTTACTTTTAACTGCCACATCATCACTTTGTTAATTTTTAACGACAGGTGGCCATATTGGAACTATTTTAATAGTTAAATGGTATATTTGTCACTTTTTAAAAATTTTGGCCATTTCAACATTAACCCCATAGTTATGTGTTTTCTTATATAGTTTATACTATTTAATTTAGGGTTTGATGTTAAGTGTATATTTTATGGTTTTAAAATTATATTTCAAGGTCAGGGTTATGATTTAGAAACCAGACCCGATGAAAAAAAAATTTGCTTGGGATTTAGATTTATATTGAGAAATTAAAATAGATGTGTTTGTATTAACAAAGTTGATCCAAGAGGTAAGCAATTAGATATCAATTAAGCAGATCTCAAGTTCGAGACTTTGTGTATGTAAAAATATCTCGTTGAAAGATTCACTTATAAAAATTAAATGTGTGACGCAAATCAATCCATAAGTTCGCTAACCACACAAACAACTTCCTCACAGCATCATCTTTAAAATAAAATTGTAAACCTAATCTGTCATTAATATAAATGAAATGCTTCTAAATGACATGCAAATATAATGCAAATGTACTTAAAATTAAGCTAAATTCTAAATAAAAGAGTATAAAATAAAATTTTTTAAGGCGTTAACATTAGATTTAGTGTTTAAGATGTGAAGATTAGGGTTATGATTTATAATTTTTTTTAATAATTTTTAGTGTAAAATATAAAAAGATATATAATTATGGAGTAAAAGATTTTTGTTCGAGAAAAGAAAAGGAATGACATGAGTCTAATAGTCGATCTTTTTGATTTGATAAACTTTGGAGTATTGAATTTCCTAAAAATCAAAACCCTTTTGGTAATACCGTTTCTTGGTTTCAAACCTCAAAGCAATAGTTTTTAATAGTAGATTAAAAAAATATTTCATTAAACGGTTATAGATTATAGTTTATATATTTAATTATGGTTTAAGGGTTATGATTTAGAATTTGGATCCGATAAAAAAGGGACCACAGGTGATAAAAAAATTGGGTTAGGAATTTAGATTTTATATTATGAAATTAAAATAGATATGTTTATATTAATAGGGTTGATTCAAGTGTTAAGTAATTTAGTATTACTTGAGTAGTTTTAGAGTTTGAGGCTTTTTGTATGTAAAAATTCTTTATTGAAAAATTCACTTATCAAAATCAGATGTATAACGTAAATCGGTCCAGACTAAATCGGTCCAGACTAAATAATACAACGTGGAAATCCCACATGAAAGTTATTAGCCTCATATACATAGTCATGTTACCAATGTGAAAATCCCACATGAAAGTTATTGACTAATACCAATTTTTATAATAAGAATAATCTCTATAATAAAAATATTAAAGTTGTTAATGTATCGAATTAAGTCAATGAAATATTTATCAAATTATTTCTAGTTAAACTATTACTCCTACTTTGTATCTAGCTTGATGTTATTATGGATTAAACTGGAAAATAACATCTTTTGTCTTATTACAAATATTATTTTATAATTCTAAAAGTGAAAGTTGCAAATATTATTTAAAGGGCATTTTCAGATTTTTTTAAATAAACATTTATATCTGAACTATTAGTTGATTAAGAAGGATCATGTACTATAAAGGCTCGTTAAGAGGATATTCAGACGTCATTTGCTACTCTCGTCAACCTTCAGCTTCTGGATATGTAGTAGCAACACTTCTGTAACACCTTTAAAAATGGAAATAAATTAATAATAATAAATTCGAATTAATTTTTTTAAAAAAAATTATACCTTTTTTAGAACCCATATCAGATCTAGAATAATATTTTTTTGAACCAACTTTTCATCTCCCTCAAACCCCCATAACCACCGCCGATCTCCCTCAACGTCGGCCCGTAACTGTCATCGCCACCGTCACCGTGCTCGCCGCCCTCCCTCGATCCGAACCCCCTTAACCACGCGCCGAACCGCCACTACCTTCGCCGCGAATCGAAGGCTGAAGCTTCGCTGGAGTTAGGGTTAAACCCTTTCGGTATCTTCGTTGAATCCGGCCACGGTCGACGTTGAATCGGCACGTCGTCGGTCCTGTTGTGTTCGTCGTGACCAGGCGACCAAAACCCACCCATCACCGTCTCCTGTCGTCTCCGAGAAGGTCTTCTCCGGAGATCTATTCAGATCGGTAAGTTAGGTAAGATTTCTTACCTTTCGAAGTTGTTTCTGGGTGTACTGGTTAAAAAATGGTGTTTTTATGAATCATGGTGTTTTCCCAAGCCTGAAAATGTGTTTTTCGGCCGATTAGGGCAGCGCGTGGCCTCTACGCGCCGTCGGAGGCGATTTCCGGCCATCGTGGATGGCTGCCGGGAACCGACCGGTCCGAACTGGTCAAGCCCGAGTCAAATCGGTCCTAAACCGGACTATTCCGGTCCAACCGAACTTGTCCAACCTAAACCGGTCCAACCTGAACTGGTCAACCCAACCCAATCCGTTAACCGACCCAACCCGTTAACCCGACCCGTTGACCGACCCGACCTGTTGACCCGACCCGTTGACCCATTGACCGATGACGTCAGCGTTGAATGCTGACGTGGTTGATGACGTCAGCGTTGACCTTGCTGACGTTAGCGTTGACTTTGACCAAAAAGTCAAAAATTTCAAAAACTCCTATTTTATGTTTTTCGACGTCCTGAGTCCATCCGTGAAGTCTGTTTTTCGAAATTCGAACCCGAAAGCCTCCAAATTGGACTTTAAAGTCTCGAGTCAAACTTTTCTTCTAAGTTAAGTTAAGTCCAGAGTTTTATTTAAAGTTTAATATCGATACCTGTTTGTTTGTAGGATCTCATAGTTCTCCCGATCGTGTACCGACCCAGCCCAGCTCCTCCCGTTTTGACCGATCCCGAGATCCGATTGTAACCCTATGTTCTAATATCTAGTGAATAATCAATTCAGTATTTAACTCCAGTATTAATAAAATTCTATCTTGTATTTTTAGGGTCCAGTACTGCTACAGAGCGAGGCTCGAACGCCCAGTAGACCACCTGTCTGTTCCTTGTGTGCTATATTCGAATGTTACTGTTTTACGTTTTAAATGAACCAAACATGTGCACATGACTGTTTTCCTGGATTTACGTAGATATTTATTTAAAATCTTAAGAATGATCATTCTATGTTTTTACTGTACGTCTGATATATGTCCTGTATGATATCTCCTGACTGATGAATACATGTTCTCTGATAAATTTTCGATACTACTATCATGATTCCTGCCATTATTGCATGTCTGTCATTTTAGAATTGGGATGATGTGTAGTGTCTAATTTTCGGTTCAGCCTTGATCCAGCTGGTAATTCCGCCTGTTTACGGTTCCTAACTTCAGTTAGGGTAATTCCACCTGTTATCGGTTCCCGTGCTTCAGCCGGGGTAATTCCGCCTGTTCCCTAAGGTAATTCCTTAGGTCGGTACCTTCTCCTTAATGAGCTTAGATTAATGCATGAATCAGATACTGTTCTAGGGAACTATATCCAGGAGTTCGGTTGGAGGGTAACATGACATGCATATACATGACATGTTTTTTTGTTATTGTTCTTTATTGATTTTACTCGTATTTTATTTGTACTGTTGAAACACACTGGGCTCCATAGCTCACACCTGTTTTCTTTCCCCTTTCAGATACCCTTAGATAGACATCCCGGATTTGGCATTTGATGGATCAACGCATTATCTGGTTATACTTTGATGTAATATTTTAAACTTATCAAGTTTACGTTTAAGGTGACATGTGTCTATACTTTATTATTGGAGGATAAAAATGTATTATTTTTGTTATTGGTTTTGCGAATTATCTTATGAACAATGTTTTTCAGACAACTTGTTTTGGTAGCATTTTATACATTTTAAACGATACTCAACATTTATCTTTTATTCGTATGAAATATTTGATTTTTCTTGTAACTTGATTTACAATATAAGAATAATGTGACCACTCTAGTCGGGCTTCCCGCATAGGCCGGTTTAGGGGGTTACATTTAGTTGGTATCAGAGCCGGGTTTTAAGATTCTCAGACTGTGTTGGGTCCTAAATAAAATGTTTTCTGTTAAACTGTTATGAATTTATATTTGTAAGGCCATGTCACCTATATTTTTCTGTATTGTTTATGGTTCTCCGGTGCCAATTCTGATCTCCTAAATTTTATCCTTGTAGATTTCCTGAACACTATGAGTGCCCGTAAAGCTTGCCGAGCCACCCGAGGGCGTGGTCGAGCGACCAGTTTTGCTGATCCTGTAGAGGAGCCTATTAGTTATCCTCCACCCATCATTCCTCCGGACCTACTTGTTCCCACAAGTACCACCGTACCGCCCAACCCTCAGCCTGCTACAGGCATTGATATGTCTACCCCGGTCAGAGGGGCATCAGTACCGAGCACCGAGCCTGCTGCTGCTGTAATAGATGAAACCCTTAGTAGGCAGTTCCTTTAGTTGTTACAGGGAGTTGTTAGAGCTTCGGGTGTGATGCCAAAAACACCTATCTCTCAGATTCCGATCGCGAATGGAGTGAGAACTTTCTCTAGATCCTTGACTGGTGCACCTTCAGATACGGAGACCTGGTTGTATGATATTGAGAGACGGATGGATCAGCTGGGTTTGGAGCCAGCTAAGAGATACCTTGGAGCTGTGTCTATGCTTGATGGTGGTGCCCACATCTGGTGTGAGTCTTTTAGTCGCCCTGATAAGAGAGCTCGATCTGCAACGAGTTAGAGAGGTGGTTCCTATCATCAGTCTGCGACACCTCAAGACTCTTCTGTTAGCTGGGGTGGTTCTTCTGGGATTCCATCTGTACCTGCCTGTGACTTTTGTGGCAACATGCATAGAGGAGAGTGTAGGAAGAAGACTGGAGCTTATTTTCGGTGTGGATCTTCCGAGCATTTTCTGAGGGACTGTCCTCATTGACCCTCTGTCAGTCGACCATTGACTTAGACTCCTGTACGCTCTCAGGCACCTTCTAGATCTCAGATATCCGTTCAGACACCCACTTCGGGACGATCTTAGGGTAGAGCTCCTGGGTCTACTGTTAGATCTGGTACCAAGAGTCGAGGCCACTAGGGTGGTAGGCCATCTGTTTTTGAAGCTCGTCAGCCAGCATTAGTTTATGCCACCAGACGTAGGGATGACCGAGACGAGCCTGATGTTATCGCATGTACCTTTACCATCTTTTCTGTTCCGTACTTTGCTTTGCTTGACAATGGCTCCACCCACTCTTATATATCTAAGTCAGTCTCTAGACACCTTTCGAACTCAGTTGAGAACACTAAGAGTGTTGTTACCGTTATGAGCCTAGTAGGGCAATCCTTATCAGTGGATATGGTTTTTAGGAGATGTCCCTTTGTTGTGGAAGGGGAAGTGTTTTTGGCGGATCTCATGGAACTTCCTTTAAAGGAGTTCGATCTAATTCTGGGAATGGATTGGTTAACCGAGCATCGTGTCAGTCTGGACTGTGAGACAAAAAGGACTACCTTGAAGACTCTGGATGGACGGTCTGTAGTTTTGGTTGGTGAACGACGAGGATATCTGTCCAATGTGGTATCAGTTTTGTCTACTAACAGGATGATCCGGAAAGGATATGAGGCCTTTATTGCTTGTTTCCTTAACACAAAGGGATCTCTATCTATGATCGAAGAAATTCGCACAGTTAGCGAGTTTCCTGATGTTTTTCTTAAGGAGTTGTCTGGTCTTCCTCCAGACAAGGAGGTTGAGTTTGAGATTGAGACTTATCCTGGATCAACACCAGTTTCTATGGCCCCGTATCGTATGGCTCCGAAGGAGTTAAAGGAGTTGAAGGTTCAATTACAAGAACTGCTTGACAGAGGATTTATCCGACCTAGCTCTTCACCATGGGGAGCTCCAGTTCTCTGTGTTAAGAAGAAGGATGGTTCTCTTCGGTTGTGCATTGACTACCGAAAGCTAAATAATCTGGGTTTGTTGTGTTTATATACACCTACCCAGATAAAGGTTATTGAATGACCTAAGGTGACTTTGTGTCTCGCGCACAAGGGGGGTGCAAATCCAATCCCATTCGGGTTGGGGTGCACCCGTATGACGTGGGTGACGTGAATGTCCGGATCGGTCGGTCTTTTCATGGGCTTGTGGATATTTTACACGTTGTGAGTATTTTTCCATAATTTTTTTCTTTAATATCTAGAAAAGAGTTTGTATTCAGATGAAATACAAAATAAGAGGAGAAGTTGAACTTCCCTTGAACTCCGAATATATTTAGATAATGGGAAGATAATGGTTATTATCAGTTTAAGATTCGAATTTAATTCAATTTTAAATATCAGATAATGTACATTGTCCCTTAAGATTCGAATTTTGATTCGTTTCAAACTGCTCATTGTTGCCCTATTTTCCCATATAATATTAGTTGATTTCTAAAGTTTCAAACACATCTAAAATGTTTTCTCTCTCGTTTTTTCTTCTGGTGATTGACAAAGGCAGATAAGGCTCGGGATCTCTACAACCGTGCTATTGTTGAAGGTCCTCTGTTTTTTGTATCTTGGGAGATAGACTACCATCAAAACTCCAGCACCATCGGAGTGGCAAAAAATCTGTCTTAAGGAAACTATGATCGTGCAGGCCTCAACTCAATTCCTTTTACTCGATTCTAAAAATCGGTTTGAGTTTTCTACTTCTTTAATTCTGAGATTTAAATTCTTTTTCATTTTGTCGTCTAGATAGATTACTGTGTAAAATCTTAAGACAGACTTCACATTCTACCCTTCTTAATCCGAGACGATTAAATCGTCAAAGATATTGCAAACAAATTAGTTTCTGTATTTATCCTGTCGTCTTAACGGGTTTGCAAAAATCTCAAACTAGTGACAAATCTGTTTACAGAAATTGTCAAGATTAAACAAGAAATTTTTATTTCTATTTAGTGGAGTTAAATTTTAATTTCAAACATTTCTTTTACAGAAACAAATGACTACCGGAGATTCTGAAAATTCAAAGGTTTTAGTACATGCACAGAATTCCAAACAGATCAAGAATATGGAAGCACCGCCAGTGAATGTAAATCACAATGAAAAACCAGCCAAATTTACTGGATAGAATTTCAAGACATGGAAGCAGAAGATATTCTATCTGACCATGTTGAACTTGAAAAGTTATTTAATGGAAGATCCTCCTGTTATTGTTATAGGGGAAGAGGAAGGACAAGTTGATACAATCACTGCCTTCAAGATCAAAGAGGAGTGGGAAAACGACGATTTTATGTGTCGGAACTACATCCTAAACGGATTACAAGACTCATTGTATCCGGTATACAATGTATACAAAACTGTTAAGCAGTTGTGGATAGATTTAGAAAATAAGTACAGAGCAGATGATGTTAGGGATAAAAAGTTTTTAGTCACAAAATTCTTGAACTTTACTCTGGTTGATTCAAAATCAGTAGTAACTCAAGTAGAAGAAATCCAACTAATTATTCATGGAATTCTTGCAGAATGAATGGTCATCAACGAGCCCTTCCAAATAACTGCCATTACGAAAAAAATTGCGTCCAGGATGGAGTAACTTCAAGAGTTACTTGAAACAAAAAAGTAAAAAAATGTCAATGGAAGAATTGATTGCCAGACTTCGAATTGAAGAAGACAACAGAGGTAATGTCGGAAAATCCTTAATTAGAGAAGCCAAGGCAAATGTTGTCGAAGCCAGAAAATCCAAGCAACCGCAAAGGCCTCAAGCTAAACCAAAGTTGGGTCCTATTGGTGGGGTCTTCAAGAAATAGAAATTCAAGGTACCGTGCTTCAATTGTGGGAAAATGGGGCACAAATCCTCTGAATGCAGGCTTCCAAAAAGACTGAAATCTAAAGAGGTCAACATCGTGAAAGATGAAGATCTAGTTGTTGTGATATCTGAAGTCAACAAGGTTGACTCTAATCCAAAAGAGTGGTGGCTGGACATAGGAGCCACACGTCATATCTGTTGTGACGAAAACTCGTTTCATGAGATGACACCATGTGATAATGGAGAAAAGCTCTATATGGGAAATGCTGCAACTTCCATGATAAAAGGGAAGGGAACCGTGGTGTTGAAGATGACTTCTGAAAAAGAACTCAAGCTTCAGAATATGTTGTATGTACCTGACATACGGAAGAACCTTGTCTCTGGAACACTTCTAAGCGTTCATGGATTTAGAATGGTTTTTGAATCCCAAAAATTGATTTTGTCTAAAGGGAGAATGGTTGTGGGTAGGGGATATGTACTGAATGAAATGTAGAAACTCAATGTTATCTCTGTAAAATCCCAAATTATGAATAAGAATGCAGCTTCTTCTTCTGTTTATATGCTTGAGTCGTTTAATTTATGGTATAGTAGACTTGTACATGTCAATTATGATACCTTGCAAAGGTTTATTAAATTAGAACATATTCCCTCATTTCACATCAATTATAACTTAAAATGTGAAATGTGTGTTGAAGTAAAATCAAAAAGAACTTCGTTTCAAACTCTTAAAAGAAGTATAAAGTCACTTGAGTTAATGCATAGCGACGTTTGCGACTTAAAATTGATCCAAACAAGAGGAGTAAATAAATTCTTTATTACCTTCATAGATGATAACACAAGATATTATTATATATACTTGCTAAAAAAGACGAGGCTATAGAGAAGTTTGTACTCTATAAGTAAGAAGTCGAAAACCAACTTAATAAGAAAATTAAGATGGTAAGAAATGATCTTGGTGGTGAATATGTTAATCCATTTGGTGAATATTGTTCTCAACATGGTATTATTCACGAAGTGAAACCACCATACACCCCTCAGTCTAACGGAGTAGTCGAACGTAAAAATTGGACTTTGAAAGGAATGATGAATGCATTATTGGGAAGTTCTGGATTACCCCAGAACATGTGGGGGGAAGTTGTTCTCTCGGAAAATTACCTTTTAAATTAGGTTCCACGAAATGGAAAAGACAAGATACCATATGAATCATGGAAAGGTCAGAAACCTTCCTACCAACTTAAAAATGTGGGGGGGTCTTGCAAAGGTAATGACACCGTTACCAAAACAAATGAAAATAGGTCAAAAAACAGTGGATTGTATTTTCATTGGTTATGCTGAACATAGCAATGCTTATCGATTTCTTGTGTATGAATCAAAAAATCCAGAGATTCACAAAAACAAGATAATGGAGTCAAAGAATACAAATTTCTTTGAGAATATATTTCCCTATAAAACTAGGGAAGTTGGTCAGTTTGTTACAAAACGAACATTAGACGATATGACTCCAAATGATCAACAAGAGACTGAATCAGAACAAGAGCCAATAAGGAGAAGAAGGGCTAGGATAGAAAAATCCTTTGGATCTAACTTCCTAACCTATATGCTGGAGGCTGAACCTCCAACGTATAGTGAATCTATACGTTCCTCCAAAAGCACTTTTTGGAAAGATGCCATAAAAAAATTGATTCCATCATGCAAAATCATACATGGAAATTAGTGGACCTTCCTACGGGAATTAAACCACTAAACTCAAAATGGATTTTCAAACGGAAAATAAAAACAAATGGAACAATTGACAAGTACAAGGCAAGGTTGGTAATAAAAGGATATCGACGAAAGGAAGGCCTTGATTACTTTGATACATTCTCTCCCGTATCAAGAATAACATCTATCAAGATGATACTCGATATTGTTGCACTAAGAAATCTCGAAGTGCATCAAATGGATGTTAAAACAGCTTTCCTAAATAGAGAACTTTGACGAAGAAATATATATGAACCTGAGGGTCATGTAGTTTCAGGTCAAGAAAGGAAAGTATGTAGATTGGTGAAGTCTCTATACGGACTTAAGCAAGTACCAAAACAATGACATGAGAAGTTCGAAAGCGTCATGTTGACAAACGACTTCAAAATAAATGAGTGCGATAAATGTGTATATGTCAAAACTACGAACATTGAATACATCATCCTATGTTTGTACGTTGATGACACTCATTGTAGGAAGCAACAATGAGATGGTAAAGCGTACCAAGAAAATGTTAAATTCAAAATTTGACATGAAAGATATGAGATTAGATGATACAATTTTGGGTATCCAAATAAAAAGATTAGCAAAAGGTCTCATATTAACTCAATCACACTACGTTGATAAGATTCTTGAAAATTTTGGCAAGGATGATTACGGTATAGCTATAACTCCTTTCGACCCTTGTTCTAGTCTATCTAAGAATAAAGGAGAAAGTATCAATCAAGTGGAATATGCAAGGGTCATAGGCAGCTTAATGTATCTCATAAGTTGAATGAGACTAGATATCGCTTTTACTGTAAGCAGTCTAAGCAGATTCACAAGCAATGCAGGAAAACTTTATGTATAACATGTGCCCACTGTATGTATATATTGTGACAATCAAGCAAAGATTGCTAGTGTGACACCCTCGCCCCGAGTTAGGAGACGGGAGTGTCGACCGAACTTACAAACTTGTAAATTGACCAAACCATGTATTCCTTTCTAGAACATTTCATTTATTGTATATCAAATTCAAGTCTGACTTTTGTATTACAATTCCAAATCCATGTTGTACATATTAAAATCGAGGCCAATTTAAAACTTTTTCCCAATTACAAGTTCGTTCATCGAATTTAATTCACTTATTATTCCAATCTTAACTCATTCTCAAATTTTGGGAACCCAATATAGACTTTTAATCTAACCTATGGAATCAAGATGTGAGACTTCCACATTTTAATCTCAAAGATTAAACCAAATAAGGGATGGAGTATCGAAACACCTATATGGTGTATCGAAATAGGTGGTATCGAAACACAGTTCGATACGTTGACTCATTGACTCGTTGACTTAAGGCTAGGATAGCCTGATTCGATACAGGTATTGAATCGAGGAGTACACTGGACGATTTTGTATCGAATCGGGTATCGAATCGATTTTTCCATTAGACATCCTTGTATCGAAACGCATGCCAAGCGTTCCGATACGCCTGGTATACTTGCTTAGACTTTTCAAGGGGGTATCGATACGCATGGAATTGGTATCGATACCCCTGCTCGAATTGGCAGGTTCTAAGTCACTTAAACATTATCCAAAAGGCCTCTAATCTAGCCTCGATTCAATTTTAGACTCTAAGGAATAGTCCAAACATATTTTTTTCATATATTTCAACATACCAATTTTATTACTTCTAACCAATTACCATTCATACTATCATATGTCATTCATACTATCATACTATCATATGTCATTCCTACTTAGTTCCATGTTTCACATGCCAAGACAACTACTTGCATGCCACATGCATATTACAATGCTAACATATACAAATCATAGGCCAAACACAAAATATATATATGGCTAGCCTAACATGATCACCATGCCTTAAGGCTTACAAATCGAGAGCTGAATGGCAATATATATACAAACCATATACTAAATATCAAAATGCATAGGGTATTCTAAGCATGATCACTATGCCACCATACTCTAGGAGTTAGCAAAAAGTAAAAAATACCATACTTGGCTTGCTTGTGGTGCTTGGTTGCTATCAACCTCAATCTAGCTCTTTAGCTCGATAACCTGTTGTTTTTGGGAAAGAGGAAACAAACGATGGTAAGTACTTATTAGGTACTTAGTGAGGCAACCCTAAGTCTAACCAAATTAGACATAATTCAATAACAAAGATGACATGTTTCAATTAAGTAAATGAATCAATTCATGGCAATAGTTCAATCAATATACAAGGTTATCAATCGTCAAGTATAATGCTTAAGATACTTATCATGTTTATCATAATTCTAGCATACAATTCAATTTCATACCTATATGCTCATGCATTAGCTAGCATATAATCGATGCATATAACTCATTAGTCAATTTCCATTACTCAAGCTTTCATAGACCAATTCATATCAAGGGCTACTTATAGCCATAAATTAATTTCAACTGTCATTAGCAATTTCTTATTCAAGTGCTAATCATAGCAACAGTTCCATTTCAATGCTCTATAGCAAATTCATAACCAAGTTCCCATGATTCATGAGAAAATACATGTACACATAATTTCACATTTAAGCTTTAGTCTTTCAATTTAATTTCGTGTGATGCCTTGGTATAGTTAGACAAGGTAAGCGAGTCAACAAGAGTGCCACGAAGGCACTAACAAGAGATACCTATGGTATCTAACAAATGGTGACTAACCACCAATCAAAGGTACCCAAAGTACCAAACAAGAGTATCGAAGTACTAAAAAATGAGCTCAGACCCTAGGCCTGACGTACTACCTATGACCAACTATCGACCAAGGCTCAATAATATTTTCATTATTATTTTAGTCATCGTTGAATTCATATTAATCCAATTCATATAACCAATAGCAAGTATCCATAACATGTTACCAAAGACATGTACATCATATTAGCAACAAACATGCACATCATGTTATCAAACCAATGTTGATATCATTATATACATGCTTCATGCATGATTCACATACCTGGCATCCCGTAGCCGCGTGCCATAACTTACCTCAGTATTTCCGAGCTATGCAAATGTACTAAGCTAGTTCTAGCAATCTAGCATAGAATCATGGTATCACACAAGTCATTTAACATTAGGCCTCCTTCCCTTTTTAACGAATATAAGATTAGTCCATTTACATGAAAAATCAAATAACAAAAGGATGGTTAGGACCTAGGTCCTAACCCTAAAGTTTGCCACACTCACAAATGGTTCCAAGCACTCAAGGGTTGAATAGAGTGATCCCCTTGCCCTTCTTTCTAGCTAGCTTGAGCCTTTCCTCTTCCTCGATATTTTCTTCTCTTGGGTTATCTAGCAATCCAATACAAATAGCCATTCATTGGAACATATCAAAGTCACTTAATTTGAGTGATCACATGCTTAACAAATGTAAACATTCACATTTGTTCATTAGAGACAGCTTTGCTACCCTTTAGAAAATCGATCACATCTCCTAGCTCCCTTACCCGAAATTAGCTCATTTTACATCTTTGGAAAGCTAAGAAGATCCTCTACAAGGATATATCAACCTAACATTTTAATTCTTTCCCAATCAGTACCAGATTTGGTTTAAAGTCGGGTCTGTCCAGATTCGTGACTGCTCACACAGCCCTTACGAAAAGGCTTATAACTTCCTCTACAAAATTCCCTCAAATTAAACCTAGGGAATTTTTCCAATATGGCTACCCAAAATTGCATTTTCTAGGCAAATAATGCTATCTTTCATTCCATGGCTCTAATTCATATTCCAATTGGTTCGCATGAATTTTCCAGCACCTTAAACTTGAAATCAACATCAATTAACCCATTTTCCAGCAACATATCGAATTAATTATCACACACATGGCATTTACAAAATCCCAAATTCCAAATCCCCTAACTTATTGTTCATGCTTCAAAGAAACTCATAACCAAATAAATACTATCTTTAGATTAGGTCTTCTAACAACCTAACCCAACATGAAAACATCATACAATAATCAAAATCCAAAAGCTTAAACCCCATAATTTTCGGTTATGAAAAGAGACACTTACCAAGCTACCCAAATCTGATTTCTTAGCTAAATTCACCTTTCATGCAAAGCTTTAATCTCCCCCTTTCAATAGCTTCTCTAAATTTTCTCTCAAGACTCCCTCTCTTCTCTTGTTTTCTTTTCTCACGTGAATTGGGGAAGGAGGAAGATGATACCCATCATCTTCTTTTTCATTAAACATGTAAAATGTCAATCTTGCTACTTTTGTTATAACTAAGCTTAGTTTATTAGGAAGGGTAGTCTAGGGAATCCATGTATTTACCATGCAATCTCTAAGTTTCTCATTTAATTCAATTTAGTCACCTTTATTTATTCCTTTTTATTTTTATTTTATTTCAATTTAGTCCCTCTATTACATATTTTGAATATTAATTGGTCAACTTAATTATCAATTGGTCATGAATTCTCCTAGGTCCTTTTGAGGGTTTTACAATTCTCCCCTCCTTAAAAAAAATTCGCCCTCGAATTTACCTAAAGGGAACAAATGCGGATATTTCTCTCTCATTGTTGCCTCGGGTTCCCAAGTAGCTTCTTCCTTCTTGTGATTCCTCTAAAGAACTTTTACCAAGGGAACGTTTTTGTTTCGAAGTCTTTTAACTTCTCGTTCAAGGATCCGGACCGGATCTTCTTCATAAGACAAGTCGGGATTCAATTCTAATTCTTCCGGTTCCAAAAAATGAGAAGGGTCAGATCGGTACTTTCTTAGCATGGAGACATGGAAGAAATTGTGGATCTTATCAAACTCACTAGGGAGTGCAAGACGATAAGCCACGGGACCAATTCTTTTAACAATTTCAAAAGGTCTAATAAACCGAGGGCTAAGATTTCCCTTTTTCCCGAATCTAAAGAATTTCTTCCAAGGAGAAACTTTTAGGTAGGCCTTGTCTCCTACATTGTACTGAATATATCTTCGTTTCAAATCTGCATAAGCCTTTTGTCTGTCGAAGGCTTGTTTCAATCGATCATGAATAACTCAAACTTGTTCCACAATTTCTCGGATCATCTATGGTCCCAAAACCTTATTTTCTCCCAATTCAGACCAACACAAAGGAGTTCTACATTTCCTCCCATATAGAGCTTCAAAGGGAGCCATCTGAATAGATGCTTGATAGCTATTGTTGTAAGCAAATTCTAATAAGGGTAAAGATTTTTCCCAATTCTTTACAAAATCTATGACACAAGCACTCGACATATCTTCTAATACTTGTATCACTCTTTCAGACTGACCATCAGACTGCGGATGGAAAGTAGTGCGAAGATGCACTTTAGTTCCGAGAGCTTTTTGCAAAGACTTCCAAAATCTTGATGCAAAGTTCGGATCTCTATCAGAAATGATTGATGTCGGCACGCCATGTAACCGGATTACCTCACGGATATACAACTCGGCCAAGGTCTCCGAGTTCATGTTCTTTCGAACCAGAATGAAATGTGTAGACTTGGTGAGTCTATCAACAATCACCCAAACAACATCATTTTTCCTCGGTGTGACAGGTAAGCCAGCAACAAAATCCATCGTTACCCGATCCCATTTCCATTTAGGCAATTCGATAGGCTGAAGCAATCCCGTAGGAGCTCGATGCTCAGCCTTAACCTTCTGACAAGTCAAACATCAGGATACAAAGTCTGTGATGGTTGCTTTCATGCCAGGCCACCAATACAAAGATTTCAGATCCTTATATATCTTAACAGAATCAGGATGGATCGAGAATGGACTTTGGTGTGCTTCTTGTAAGATACCTCTTTTTACTTCTTCATTATTAGGAACACATACTCTATCTCTAAAGTAGAGCAATCCATTCGAATTGAGGGAGAATTCAGTATTAGCTTTCGAATCAAGCTTTGAGACAATAGCTTGAAGCTTAGAATCAGATTGCTGAAGGTCCTTGATTCTCGTAATCAGATCAGATTGAACTTGTAGTTCAGACAAATATCCTTGTTTCTGATACACTCGAAGATGAGCATTAATCGCATTTGGGGCTACAAGTAAATTTTCAAAATCAGATAAAAATATTCAAAGGAAGCTTATAAAGTTTTAAAGTTATCAAATAGCTTACCCAATGTCGATTTACGACTAAGAGCATCGGCCACCATATTGGCCTTTCCGGGATGGTAATCAATTATTAAGTCATAGTATTTTAGCAATTTCATCCATCTCTTTTGCCTCGAGTTCAAATCCTTCTAGGTTAGGAGATATTTGAGACTCTTGTGATCAGTGTATAGGTAACACTTCTCACCATATAAGTAGTGTCTCCATATCTTGAGAGCAAATAGAATGGCCGCTAACTCGAGATCATGAGTAGGGTAGATCAGTTCACGAGGCTTCAATTGCCTTGATGAATAAGAAACCACATTATTTCCTTGCATCAAAACACAACCTAGCCCCGAATGTGAGGCATCACTATACACAGTGAATTCCTTATCGGATTCCAGTTGAATAAGAATAAGAGTATGGGTCAAAGCTTGCTTAAGTTGATCAAAGCTGCTTTATTGGTTTTCTGACCATTCAAACGATTGATCTTTTCGGAGGAGCTTGGTCATGGGCAAGGCAATAGTGGAGAATCTTTTAACAAATCTCCTATAATACCCGGCTAAACCAAGGAAACTTCTGACCTTACTAACATTTCTCAGAGGTATCCAGTCTAGAATAGTTTGCACTTTCTTAGCATCGACCTTAATTCCTTCGGTCGAGATGACAATGACAAGAAATGAAACCTCTGATAGTCACAATTCACATTTGGAGAACTTAGTAAGCAACTGACGTTCTCGAAGAGTCTTTAGGACAATTCGAAGGTGTTCAGAGTGTTCCTCCCTGTTTCGAGAATACACCAGAATGTCATCAATAAAGACGACTACAAACTTATAAAGATGAGGCTTAAATATAAGATTCATGAGATCCATGAATGCAACCGGGGTATTAGTTAACCCAAATGGCATCACTAAGAATTCAAAATGGCCATAACGAGTTCTGAAAACAGTTTTAGGGACATCTTCTTCGTTTACTCTCATCTGATAGTACCCCGATCGAAGATCAATCTGGGAGAACACCGCAACATTCTTGAATTGATCAAACAAATCTTCAATTCTTGGCAAAGGGTACTTGTTCTTAATGGTCACCTGATTTAGTTGTCGATAGTCGATACAAAGCCTCATTGTTCCATCTTTCTTCTTTACTAACAAAACAGGAGCACCTCAGGGGGAGGAGCTAGGACGAATGAATCCTTTATCTTGTAACTCTTGTAGTTGCTTTTTAAGTTCTTTCAATTCTATTGGTGTCATTCTATAAGGAACAATCGATACCGAATTATTCTCAGGATGGACTTCTATCCCAAACTCCACTTCTCTGGTTGGAGGAAGACCAGGGAGTTCCTCAGGGAAAACATCAACAAATTCAGAAACCACAGGGATTTTCGGCAAACTAAAGTTATATTCTTTCACAAGGGAAGGTTCAAAGGAGAAAACCTTCCTATCCTATGCATCTATCTATCGTAGAGACTATCACCACATTGAGCCAAAATGTTTTGAGAAAATCATCAATTTCATTCATGTGGGGGATTGTTGAAAAAACAGTGAAAAAATGACCATCTTTGAGACATATTTTGGAAGTGTAAAGATGAGGATTTGAATAAGGAAATTATTAATTCCTATTCAAATCCACGAGATCTTTCCAACGATAGCTCATAAGCTCAAAATTTTTGAGTGATAAATGAGAAATTGATGCTCAAAGTAGGAAGGTCAAGAACAAAATAAGGAATGAAGATCCCCTTATCCCACATTGATGGGATAAATGAAGTGGGAGGTGTTTATATGCACCTAACCACATAGAGGTCATTGAATGACCAAAGATGACTTGGTGCCTGATAAGTGCTCAACTCACTATCACTTTTTACACCTTTTATGAGCATTAATCATCAAATCTACACCCACTTGGACCAATGCATATACTTAATGTGATATATTTAGAAGTTATGCTTATAAAGATAATATTTATAGAAAAGGCAAGTTTTACTGCATTTTTACATCTGTGCAGGAAATACTAGTGTCGCGGCAGCAACGTGACCGAGGCAGGACCTGATGCCGAGGCAGCAGCCGAAAGACAAGTAGCGATATTGTAGGCGATTGAAAGAGAAAAATACACTGGACGTTTCTGGACATGAAGCACATGGATCGGAGCTGGTTAGCACGAGGAAAAGCCCAAGACAAGGTCACGCGGGAAAGCCTCCTCTTTAGAATAAACTTGGAAATATTTTATTTATGTACATGATTCCCTACTCCAAGTTATATTCTACTTAGGAAAGGTTTTCCCTAGACCAAGCCTATATAAGACCTAGCCCTCCAAGGAAGAGAGGAGAGGAGAGTTTTCGGCATAATCTTAGTTTTAGAGTTTTCTTTTCTTTTCATTATGTTCTAAGTTTCTTTAGGCTTAGGTGAAGGTTGTAACGTATTAGTGTGAGGAGATTGAACCTTGTTTCTTGTTTCAATGCAATAAAGTATCAAAGTTTGCTTATTCTTCGCCATTCTTTGTTCTTGCATCCAAGCTCGAGAGAGAAGTTTGCAAGTAATCCATTTATCTAATATCGAAAGAGTTAGATTCACGAAAGGAAAAAGTACGATATTTCAATCGGGAAACACTAACTCGGCCTAGAGATAGGTTAAGAGTTTCAGCGGCTAAAAGAAGTGTGGGATTGGTTGGTGATTATAATTGATTCAAGCCGAGAGGTATCATCAAGGACTGATCATCAACAGTACTTCGACTTAGAGATAAGCGGAGGCATCAAAGGACACTTTGCCGAACTTTGGTAAAGTCTACCCAAGAGCAAGAGATTGCCGCTGCGGACAAGCACCATCGCTGTCGAGGCAGTAAACTGCAGTACTGCCGAGGCAGTGTTGTGCGACTGCATTGGAAAGAAACAAGCCAATCGAATCTACTATACAACACAACTGGATCCTGGCCACTTTCTTTATCTGATTTTATCTTTTTATTTAGTTCTCTTTATTTAGTTTCATCAAACTCCAAATTACTTGTGTCTTTACTTTTACAGAGCAAGAAGACAAAGAAAGCATATTAAGTAGACCAATCCCTGAGGAGACGATACACGATTATACTGATCACTTTATTACTTGCGACGTGTTCGCTTGCACTAATTGCGCACTTTTGACACGCATCAAGTTTTTGGCGCCGTTTCCGGGGATTGGCAACTAAATTTTGTTTTCTTTATTTTCTTGCTTTTTGATTTTTAATTTTTATTTTACTTTGTTGTTTTTCTTGGTGTATGACCAGGGCCAACCCAACCAACCCTTTGTACGAGTTAGACCCAGAGATCGAACGTGCATGGCAAAGGTTGAGGAGACAAATCCAAGGAGCTATGGCAGATCATCCGGCAGGACAAAACTTACCTGCCGGCAGTGGAGGTCTTCCGCCGCCACCAAGGCCGCGGTAGCTTACTGTTAGAGATTTCCTGGAGGAGGATTTAAATGGCTTAAATCCAGGAGTCGTTACACCGGAAATAGAAGAAGCCCACTTTGAGCTAAAACTTGTCATGTTCAATATGCTCAACACTATTGGACAGTTTGGTGGGTCTATGAATGAAGATGTCAGGCAGCACCTCAAGTCATTCATGGAGATATGCAATTCCTTCAAAATCCAAGGAGTCCATGAAGATGTCTTGAGATTGAAATTATTCCCCTATTCACTGAGGGATAGGGCAAAAACCTGGTTAAATAGCATTCCAGCAGGATCAATAGGATCTTGGAATGAATTATGCCGAGATTTCATTACACGCTTTAATCCTACAAATTTATATGATCAAATTCGTAATGAAATCACTTCTTTTCGACAGGCAGATGATGAACCTATGTACGAGGCATGGGAGCGCTACAGAGAATTATTGCACAAGTGTCCTTTGCATGGATTTCCCCTATGGACAAAGTCACCATGTTCTATAATACCATGAATGCCCCGACAAGGATGATGTTAGACGCATTTGCCAATGGAACACTCCTTGATAAAGCACCTGAGGAAGCTATTGAAATCTTGAACAAACTCGCGAAGAATGATTTTCAATTCCCTACATTTAGGTGAGGAGGAGTAAGACGCCAAGCCACGGTGAATGAGTTAGAAACATCAAATTCAGTGGCAGCACAATTGGCCTCTCTTACCAAGATGGTGCAAAGTATGCAGCTACAACAAAATACCCGTGAGGTTAAGGCCATTGATTCTTTTTGCGATTTATGTGGAGGTAACCACAATTCTTCTGACTGTATGAATCAAGAATCCAGCTTGTATGTTGGAAACTATAACCGAAACAAGATGATGTCCAACACATACAACCCCTCATGGAAGAGGCATCCAAACTTGTCATGGAGTAATCCTAATAATGCCTTGAATCCAACCACCCAACCTACAGGATTCCGGCAACCAATGCAACATCTGCCACAGCAGCAGGTCCAACAACCAATGCCGCAGATGCAGCAGCAGTTTGTAAGTTCCTTGGAAAATTCTCTAAAAGCATTCATGATGAAAACTGAGTCATACATGGCAGAGAACAGTAACTTCATCAAAAGAACAGATGCGTTTATAAATAGGACTGAGATGAGGTTGCAAAACCAAGAGGCAGCAATTAAGGCATTGGAAACTCAGGTTGGGCAGTTTGCTCAAAATATAAACACTAGACCACAAGGAGGACTACCTAGCAATACTGAAGTTGCTAAGGTAATAGGCCATGAACAATGTAAGGCAATCACTACTAGGAGTGGTCTACAGCTGAAGGAAAAGATAGGAATTCCAGCTGGCCAAGTTCCATCAACTGAACTAGCAAAAGAGGATTTAGATGCTGAACAAACTGATCTTGATAACACTACCCCAGTAAAGAGCTCAGCAGCTCCTGAACAATCTGCCGAGACAGCAACAACCCCAGTGGTGCCAGGTATTAAGTTCCAAACTAAAGAAACCCTGAACGAGATGAGGTCACCACCATCCTTCCCACAAAGGTTGAAGAAGCAAAAACAGGACCATCAATTCAAGAAATTTCTTGATATTTTAAAGCAAGTCCACATCAACTTACCATTCGTAGAGGCAATTGAACAAATGCCTAATTATGCTAAATTCTTGAAAGACATTGTGTCTAAGAGAAAAAGACTAGGTGAGTTCGAAACAGTGGTTGCTACCGAAGGATGCAAGGCAATGCTACACAATCGCATGCCACCAAAATTGAAGGATCCTAGATGCTTTATCATACCTTGTGCAATAGGTAATAACTATGAAGGTAAGGCCCTATGCGACCTTGGAGCAAGCATTAGATAGCTCAATGAAAAATATGCTTAAAATACGTAATATAGGAATTTTTTACTAAATTAGAAATGTAGTTGTGCATATCATTTTCAAGTCTATTTTTATACCTAATTTTTAAGTATAATTTTTATGGTATTCATTTTTAGGGTTTATAATGATCATTCATAATATTATAAAATAAATTACCCCTAATGTTAACCCTTAATATTTAAAAAATTATTAATTTAATTTAATTCTAATTTTAATTTTAATATAATTCTTTAATTTAATTTAATTTGTAACACCCTCGATCCGATGTCACATTGGGCCTCCGACCCAAATTTTGTATTTTAAAATTTCTTTCAAAAGCCCAATAACAAACCAAACTCGAGTCCAAAAATAATTAATAGAACTAATTAAAGTTAAAACATAAGTCCATAATAATTTAAAGTAGCTGGAGCTACAAATATTACAAATCATTTAAAACATTCAACCCAAAATAAATAAACATAGTTACAATTACATATAGGGTTCGACAAAGTACTAGCCCACTACATCTAATCATTCTGCTCTGACACAAGTCGATCCTGAAATCCAAACCTCGATGGTGTTCCACAGAACCAACTTCACCTAACCTACGCACGAAAACACATTTCAAACGTTGAGCTACGAAAGCTCAGTGGGTACGCTGCAACACGACCCAAAATCATGCATATGATAAGCAATAAAGCAAAGCATATAAATATCGTACATGATATGATGGTCTAGTATGCTTGCCTACCACAAGGCATAAATGAAAGTATAATAACGCACACAACATATACATGTCACATCACAAAAGAAACACAAAAGTAAGGTCCGCGTCTATACAACTAGTAGGAATTTTCCTAACAATTCAATAATATATTGTAGAAATAGTAGGGATAGAATTAAAAGAAGAGGAAGAAATTGACGAGAAAAAGAAAATATTAGAAAGAAAGGATATTTGTTTCATAAAAATTAACGTACCCTTCCCTTTTACAATAATTCTTATTTATAATTAAACATAGAAAACTACTAGAAACCGTCCAACTTCTGAAAACCACCCATGTATTCCCTTAATCTTTTCAACCATAACATTACCCTCCTCTAACGAGAGAACTTTGTCCTCAAGGTTCGACAATTGATCATCTAAATCTGATGTGGTTGTATGCATCAATATGGGAAGAGGTCTGGCTCCTATCATACAACTTCATTATTTTTTTCCATCACCAAAAGTTGAAATATGTAGGGATCTTTCGCCATAATTTTATTCGTATACACCAATATCCTTGAAATTATCTCTTCCAAATAAGACTCATTAACCACATTCTTTGACAATTCATCTAAATCGTCTTTCACCAAGGTTCTTAAGCAAGGCTTCCAAACATATTCTCCAAAAATTGCTCCGTATTCTTTGTACGATTTTACCTTTTGTGCTTCCTTGCCACTAACAGTGTCAATTTTTATTACTTGGTTGCTTTCTTTCTTTGGAGGTGACTCAATGTCATTTTCCTTTCGCGTGTCATTGTTGCCTCGAGTCTTTGGGTCTTTAACTTTTATGTTCATTAGTGTTGACAATTCATCGAATACTTGGTAGGTCCTTATGTTTGTGTTTGAATCCCTCCGATCTTTATTTTCGAGGTATACCTTAGACGAAAATCCCAAATGTAACGAAATAACATCCAAATGATGTGCTATATCCTGAAGTGTCTATTGCAATCTGTTATTCACTTGTTGCTGCTCTTCAAAGTGGGATTGAAGGGAAGCCAACATCTTCTCATGGCGTGTCGAGGTGATTTGCAATGCTTTAATCGATTCTGCGTGATTCATATTAGTTATGAAATCTCTCAATGAAAGTACCAATGTTAGGAATTTTCCTAACAATTCAATAATATATTGTAGAAATAGTAGGGATAGAATTAAAAGAAGAGTAAGAAATTGACGAGAAGAAGAAAATATTAGAAGGAAAGGATATTTGTTTCATAACAATTGATGTACCCTTCCCTTTTACAATAATTCTTATTTATAATTAAATATAGAAAACTACTAGAAACCTTCCAACTTCTGAAAACCACCCATGTATTCCCTTAATCTTTTCAACCATAACAACAACATTGGGATCCTACACTCAGGATTGAGGCTGCCCTCAAATCCTATGCTCGGAATGTTACATTAAGCATATTCGAACGAGGCCGCCCAATGTTCGGAATAAGAAATCGGTATGGAAGCCACCCAACCAATCTCATGTTCTTAATGTTACATCAAACATCTTCGAATAAGGCCACCCAATATTTGGAATAAAGGTCTTCAATACATCACCCAGAATATTACATCGAATAACCTTCGACGTTTTGCAACACTTTTGGATATCCGGATTTCCATCAAACAAGGACTCAATGCAGACAAATGATCCACCTAGGACCTTCACATTAAGACACATTATAACTTAGTATTTCGGGGTTAAAATCATCAATATTGATTTAACAATTCATTTCATAATGTTAAAGATTAATAGGAACCCTTAATTACAATTACTGACCCCAATCTCTATGTCGACTTAAGCAAGATTACACATGGGTTTCGATACTCCCTATGTGGGGTATCAGAACACCCTATATCGATACTCTTACAAAGAGGGTATCAAAACACCAGGTATCGATACGGGTATCGATACGATTTGACCAACTCTAAGGTCAACTAAGGGGGGCTTATCTGTTTTAATACTGGTATCGAATCGAAGATGTCATTGGAAGACTCCGTATCAAAACACGGGCAAGGCGTTTCGAAACGCCTGCCCATACTAGCTTATTTCTCTCTCAGGGGTATCGAAACACCCATCAAGGGTATTGATACCCCCTGCACGAAATACAGAACTGGAACTGAAAATTCTTAAGAACACTCCACAAATTTTATTTATTCGATCTGAAATCATTCCTACAAGTTCATGGAAGTGATTAAGGTGCGTTTTAATAAATTTTAACACAAGACTCGACATATTACAAGATTCACCATTAATGACTTCAAAGCTTAAAAACCAAGCATTCATGCACATAATCTACATTTCATACATACTACCATGATGTGAATGATAAAGAGAAGAGTTGGGAGTACCAACCTCAACAAAGCAACAACAAAAATGAACTCTCTTCTTCTCCTCAAACTTTCTCCTTTCCAAGGATCCTTGAGGGATCACCAATCTCTTTCTCTAAAACAGAAAGATAGACAATGATTAGAAACGTCTTGGGATGACTCTTGATCTTAAAAACACTAAAAGAATTCAGATTCTAAGCTTCCAAAACCCAAACCCGAGCTCAAACCAAAACCTTCTTCAAAACCTTCATCCTTACCAAACCAACCCATTTTTACCTCTTTGGATAGATCTTTAACAACCCTAAAACTTACCCTTCACCACAAAAACGTGATTTCCTATCAACCGAGTAAAGATTGAACCTTTAGCACTTCCTCCTTAAGCTTTAGATAAAGAAGATGATGGAAAAGAAAAGCCCTCTACCCTCATGATCTCACCTCTGCAGAATCAACACCCCAAAACCCCCTCTATTTGTCATCCTAAGGAAAAAGACCGTAAAGCCCTTAAATCTACACTTTGGGCTCAAGGTAACTCAAACCAAGGCCCCAAAATCAGCCTAACCCTTAACCTGAGGCCCAAACAATTCCCAAACGTCGAAGCCCAACGTTCCAGTTTAACCCGACACTCGAATTACGAACTCTGGGTCATTACATAATTTGATCATCAATATTTAAAAATTCTATTAATATAATTAAAAATTATTAAAATTAAAATGACACTCATTTTTATTATTATTTTTCATGTCACCCATTTGTACATTTAACATTCATGTTCTTTTCTCTAGAATTCTTTAACAGAATGTCAAGCTACCTTTATTACCAAAATTCTAACAATTTTTATTAAAAAATTATGTCTTCGAGAATAATAAGGCTTTTAAAAGTGACTTGGTCTCATTCGATAATCTAATTGAATACGAAAGGTATGTAACCGGATTAATTTTTGCTCGATAATTAGGGTTCAATGTTAGGGATTGTGGTTAGGGTTTTGGGAATTAGGGGTATGTGTAATTTTTAGTGTGTAAGGTTTAGGGTTTAGGATATAGAAAATAAAGGTTATGGTTTAAAATTCAATTTTTTAGAACTTTTCAATAGGATGCATGGATGGAAGCATGATAAGAAGGCAGATGATTTTTACTTATCCAGAACTCCCGCTATTAAAAAATCTACACCTTTTCATTTACTGCCTTGATCAATATCAATGCCCTTATTTTCGAGTAAAACAACATTTCATTGAGCTTTTTATGTCTTTTTTTTTGAAATTTTTCTCTTTGTGTGCAAGACACAAACTCCGCAAGGCTATCGCGACTGTAATAAACCAAAAAAATCTCGATATCCCAGTTCAACTTGTGTTGAAGCACATTAAGAAACAATCCTCTATTATCGGGATTCAGTCATTCTATTGACCACCAGCTACATATTTTTTTCTTAGAAATTGCATACAAATCTCGGTAAGGATTCTTGTTCTTCTCCTTACATTCCAATTCATTTTTAGGATACTCTGAGTTTCTAAACTTTCCTCCTTTATGAATTGGAATTGAACTAGGGTGGTTGTTTTCCATTCTGAATCTTTCTAGAATTTTTCCGATATAATTTTTCTGAGAAAGTCCTAAAACTCCTTGTGATATACCAAAAAATATTTCTATTCCTATCACATAGGATGCTTCTCCCATATCTTTCTTTTCAAAGTTCTCAGAAAGAAAATTCTTTATATCGTGCAACAAACCAAGATCATTCGCGGCTAGCAAGATATCATCGACATAAAGAACTAGAATTGCAAACTTGCTCTCACTAACCTTCATGTAGATACACTTATCAATAGTGTTCTCTACAAATCCATATAACAGAAGAGTATCATTGAACTTTAAGTACCACTGCCGATAAGCTTATTTTAATCCATAAATCGACTTCCTCAACCTACACACCATATTTTCTTTTCTTATGGCCTCAAAACCCTTAGGTTGAGCCATATATACTTCCTCTTCAAGTTTCCCATTTAGAAAAGCAGTTTTTACATCCATTTGGTGAAGCTCCAAATCATAATGAGCCACCAAAGCCATAACGATTCTCAAAGAGTCCTTCTTTGATACTAGAGAGAACATCTCTTTATAATCAATGTCATCCTTCTAAGTAAAACTTTTGGCTACAAGTCTGGCCTTATACCTTTCGATATTACCTTTTAAGTTACGCTTGGTCTTGAAGACCCATTTACAGCCGACCTTTTTACACCCTGCAGGTAAATCTACAACTTCCCATACTTGATTCTTATCCATCGATTCTAATTCATCTTTCATGGCATTGAACCATTCATTTAAATTGTTACTTTCCATGGCTTCCTGAAAAGAGACTGAATCTTTATCAATACTCAAGTCACATTCATTTTCAAGTGAATAAATCATATAATCATTAGAAATTGCATATTTACGTTCCCTTATAGACCTTGTCAATGTAACTTTTTCTGAATTCACTTGAACGTCATGAGTTTGTTCATTAACCATTATTTCATTGTTAGCGTTAATATCAAGCGGGAGTGTATCTCTTATTTCTTCTTGTTGGAGTGGATCTCTTATTTCTTGTTGTTGTCGTTCTCGTCTGTTTTTACGCTATAATATTATAGTAGGAATTACAAAAGCAGTCGTAGACTTTGGTATTGTCTGTTCTACCACAGTCTCTTTAATATCCACTTTTCGTGTTTCATCACTCCCACTAACTCCTTCATTCTCAATGAAATGAGCATTTCCAGACTCAATTATTCTCGTGCTATGGTTAGGAAAATAGAATTTGTACCCCTTTGATTTTTCTATATATACTAAGAAGAATCCACTAATGGTTCTAGAATCTAGTTTTCTTTCATGTGGATTATACACTCTCACTTCTGTTGGGCATCCCCAAACGTGTAAGTGCCTCAAACTGGGTTTTCTTCCTATCTGTAGTTCATAAGAAGTCTTAAAAACTGACTTACTAGGAACCATATTAAGTAAATATGCAGTTGTCTATAATGCGTACATCCACAAGGAGATAGGTACAGAGCTGTTACATAACATACTTCTAACCATATCCATGAGAGTAATATTCCGTCTTTCAGTTACACCTTTTTTGTGGTGTACCAGGCATTACGTATTGTGCACATATGCCTTTACTTTCAAGGAATCTCGCAAAAGGATCAGGACATTGTCCGCCTTCAATAGTCCTACCATAATATTCATCACCTCTATCAGATCTGACTATCTTAACCTTATGATCAATTTGTCTTTAAATTCAATGACAGAAATTTCGAAAACATTCACTGCTTGAGACTTTTCAGACAATAGATATAAGTAAAAGTACTTAGAATAGTCATCTATAAAAGTGATGAAATACCTTTCCCCATTCTAGGATGCAACATCAAATGGGCCAAATATGTCAGTGTGTATTAATTCAAACAGTTTTGTAGCTCTAGTGGAAGGTTTATTGACTATATGTTTAGTTTGTTTACCTTTAATGCAATTTAAACATACATCATTCCAATCAGTAAAATCCAATTGAGACAAAATCTCATTCTTTACAAGCCTCATTATCTTTTCTTTGGACATATGACCTAACCTATTATGCCATAGAGACGTAGAATGTTCATTTACAGTACTACGTTTAATACCATGATTACATTCAACATAAAACAGGGAATCAAATAACTTTTCTTCAAGATTGAAACGATAATAAATTATCGCACAAAGTATCACTACCATAAAAGTACTTATGTTTAAACAAAGAAAAATTGTTATGTCCAATCTTAAATTCAAATACTAAACAATTCAACTTAGAAACAGAAACTAAATTCCTCGCACACTCAAAAACATAAAGGCAACCTTTTAAATCCAGGTGTTTTCCGTTATCCAGGACTAATCTGTAATTGTCAATGCCCCCAATATATGCCTTTGATTTATTTCCCATATAAAGAAAGTTTTCATTTCTTGTTATGGGCTGGATCGTACTGAATACCTAATAAATACAAGAAACATGAGTTGTAGCAACATTATAAAGCCACCAAGTAATTTTAGAATCCTTAAGTAAATTTGATTCGAAATATACATAAATATAATACATACCTCTCTTTTCCAACCAAGCCTTCCTCTTGAGACAGTCCCTCTTTAAGTGTCCAACTTTATTGCAGAAGAAACACTTTTGCACCTTTTGGATTGATCCCTATATCACGTTCAGAGGACCCTTTTTCTTTTTGTTTGGCTTGACCTTACTACTTGTAGCTTGAGAGGAGTGAACCGTAACCTAAGCAATGTTAGCTTTTCCATCTTTCTTTAATCTTGCTTCTTCTTGAATAACTTTAGCCTTTAATTTAGGAAGGGTTTATTTCTTTTCTAGGATGTTGTAACTAAACACAAAAGACCCAAAATCAGTCGAAAATGAGTTAATGATCATTTCTACCCTCCATTCCTCACTGACCTCCACTTTCAGAATCTTAAATTTTGCTGATAAATTGACCATGTTAGTGATATGGCCATGCATCGACTTAATCCAATCAAATTTCTTGGTTGTCAGTTCAACCATCAATATGCTAGTCATAGCCTTACTTGCACCTTCAGTGCTAACACACTCCTTAAGTTTTTGCACGAACTCTTTCTCCACAGTGGTGGTGGGCATTGATGGCCATATGGTAGAATCCATAGTCATCTTCATGAAGCTCAATAGAGTATTGTTCGCATCATCACAAGCTACATAATAATTCTTATCATCTTGAGAGTTGCCTCTATCAACTCTGATGTTTTGTCATTAACCAATGCTTCTCGAAGCCCATAAATGCCAGCATGGAAATTGACATATTCATACCATTCAGCATAATTGAGTACATTAAACTTGATTGTCTCAACACCACCTACAATTTTCACTTCTATTGCAAATTTAATTAGTTCACTCATTAAATACTTTGAGTAAAGTTAATAGACTCAATCATAAATTTTAACATTATATTTAAGTTCATCTTTGGATGACTCTTAAATATAAACAACCATATACATTGCATAAAAAATAATTCATGCGCAGTAGACTATTAAATTAGTTTAAAATAAGTATACAAGATATCTTTGAATATTCTTATACAATAACTAAACTAATTAGTCTGTCACTATGATTTTCATAAATAGCAGTACAATTTACCTTTAGGTTAACTCATAGAACTGATTATTTACGATCATAATTGTTTATTTTAAGCCTTCATTGTCATTAGATATAAGCGATTCATTGAATTCAGTGGGTGGGCACATGGTTTTGTGATTTCTAATTGCTTTCATTTTCAATTCAACTTTTATTTGTATAAATAAAGCATTATTTTATGTTTATAATGTAAATAATGTAAAAAAATACTACAGAACATAACCACTAGGATACATGTACTAAGTGATGTTTGTATTTCCTTTTAGTCCATGCCGATGCGTCGATCACCTTTCTTTCCAGACTAAAAGAAGTATTTTTGCAGTGGATGGTTGCTTTTTCAAAGTAATTTCAAACTTCAAATATATGTTGAAGAAACAAACCATCATGTATGCTATAAAAGTATCATCTCTAATTTTCCACGACATGGATAATATAAACTGAAAATCATATTTTTCGTAGTCTTTATTCATGAACAATTATTTTACTATAAATTGCGTTTTATAATCCTATAAGTAAGTCACTTTGGTAACTAACAAACTTCTTTAAAAAAATCACAACTTTTAGTTAAAGAACATGAAAACCAATAAACCTGGCTCGATACCAATTGTGAGATTTTCTTAAACTATAAAAATGAATATACTATAATGCGGAAAAACAATTTAATGTTAATAGATTTATGGATAATTACGTTAATCAAAATTTAATTTTAAACAGAAAAAAAAAAGGAAAGAAAACTTACTGTTCTCCATTGTTCTCTCTTTAATGTCATTTTCCTTTTCGATTTTCTACGTCCTTAATGATGTCGGACTTGATCAATTTTTCTTTCTGTCGTGACTAAATTAATTAATTAAATTAAATTAGGTAATGATCAAATGATTAGTTTGACACTTTTACTTTCTCACAACCTTTAAATTGACCATTTAATTTTCTACGTTTAACAAGGAGCGGAGGGAAAATGAATTTCACTTTTAATTTCAATCTTTAATCACCTCTAATCATAACTACGAGAACATACATCGAAAAGTGTCGACTATAAGTTACATAAACCATAATAGTTATCATTAAAATTCTATCAGGTATCGAACCAACAAAGGATGAAGTTAACATTCATCTTACCACATCTCATAGTTTTAAATCCATCAAATATTAACTCTATATAACAACGAGGATACGTTAATAAATTAATTAAATCATATAACAATGAGGATACGTTAATAAACTAATTAAATCAAAACTCAACTGTTACAGATTTAGGGTGATTGTGAGCATCTATCAATATAATATAACCAACGTAAGAGTACAAAAACACTCTTTTTTACATGAGAAAAAAAATTTGATGGAAAAATCAAGGATAAAAGAAGAGAAATTTAGGACGTAATTCATTTAAATTAAAAGTTTATTAATTTATGTAATATTTAAGTTAAAAAATAAGAATTTAAGACATTAAAATTTAAAAAATATTAAAATTAGATAAATAATTTATTTAAATTTCAAGTTAATTTAATCAGTTTATTTAGTTTTTAATAAAATTTGATAAACAGTAACAAAATGTTTACTGGTTGAGGTTAAAAATATGGTTAAGGACAATGCTTCAGTGCATGTTGTATATCGGTTGGTTTACTGGTTTGTGATGTTAATATGAGTTACACAGCCCTTGGTAAGGCAAACCAGTAAACCAACCAACAGGCTGTTTAAGTAGACAAACCCTCGCCATTCAACCATATCAATTGAAAAATAAAATATATTATAATATAAATGTGAAATTGGCACATTAAGTGGCCTTGGTGCCTATAGAACTATGAGACCTCATTGAAACTAGTTGAAGAAAACAAAAAACTCATACCTAAAGAAATAAAATATCTAATGCCTAAATCAAGATTTGAATCCTAATAAAATTGAGCGCAATATTGTTTGAGATGATAAACAAAATATGGATATCGTTCAAAGATCAAACTACAATTTTTATCCACTTTTTGAAAGGCATCACAACATGTTTTGTCAATTTTTCTGAAATCATGATATGTTGTTGATGTTCTCCAAATCTTTTCAAAGCATTTGTTGCGATAACTCTCCATCAAACACCAACATTGTTTACTTCTTTTAATGAAATATGAAGCATTTGTTGGTATTTCACAATAACTCTGAAGATACGGGTATTTTTGATGATGATGATTTACTTGATATTTCAAAGTTGATGGAACTGGTGTAACCGTAATCGGTATTGGTGGTTCAGCCACTATCAATGAAGATCGCGGTTGCGGGTTTGGTTCAGCAGCAACCGGTGGTGGCTGTGCATCACTTAATGAAGATGAAAATACTACCAAAACATACAAAGTAATAACTATATTTCTTAATTCAACCATCATTTTAGTTTTTTCTTTATGAACTCACTTCACTCTTATTTATTTTTTATCAGAAATTTTATATTTATAGACTAATTGAATAAGTTGTTTACTTTAAAAACAATCTTATCTCTCCGTTTAAATTTTTTAAATTTGATATTATAGATTAGATTTTAGATAATTATTTTACTTTTTATTTCTTTCAAATTATTTTTAAAAGAATCATTTGATTTTATTCTTTTATAAATAATAATTTTTTATATATTTTAAAAAATATAATTTTAATATATATATTATCCTCTGAAGTTATAATTATATAAAAAATATTAATCATATTATTTGTGTTTTAATGATTAGATTTAAGTATGTATATTTATGATAATTTTTATTCAACATATACATTTATCTTTTAGAGTGAGGTCATATCAAAATTCTTATAAAATAATAAAATTTTGGTATTAAATTTTTTAGATATATCGAAGTGCTTATGTAGGGCCGGCTATGAGGGGGAACGGTTTGAGCGATAGCTCAAGGCCCCAATTAGCCTAAGTCCCTTAAAATTTATTTTTTTTAATTTATTAAAAAAATTAATTAGTTTAATGATAAAAGTTTAATTTTTTTAAATATTAAATTATTTATTTAAAGTAATAAGATAAATAAAAATCTTTTGTCCTTTTGGGTTATCCATTTTTATATCCAACTCTAGAGAATAAAATTATAACTTTAATCTTAAATCTTAAATTCTAACTCCTAAACTCTACACCGATACTTAAACTTTAACCCTAAATATTAAACTTATTTTTTTATTATTCGGCATAAATACAACACCAAAAAAAATTTCTATTTGTAATAAGATTTGCATTCATTTTATAATGATTTATTTTTATGTTTTACTCAAGACCCCGAAAATTTTTGAGTAGGCCCTATGCTTATAAAATTAGTAAGGATTTTTGTATATACTAAAATTTTTATCATTTTTGTAAGTATTTCGGTATATATAGAAAAATAGATATTAAAATTCTTATCATTTTTATAAAAATTTCGGTATAATCTCATTTTAGCTTTATTTTAAGTGTCTCACATTAGAAAAAACCCTTAATAATTAGTTAATCCTTATTTATTGAAACACTATTAAAGGAATTATCCCTTGTCAATCTTACACTAAAACTCAAAAATTATATAATTTATTATTAGAAAATCAAAACTTATCATCCATCATGATCAAACCCTAAGAGTAATGGAAGATTTAAAAAACCAAAAAATTATGAAAGATACAAAATAAATAAATAAAATAAAACATGTAAAACATAAACCCTTTGCTTGTTCTCTTGGATGCCAGCACTATCCCGGAACAACTCAAATGTAAAGGCCGAAACATAAATATATATTGTATTGCAAGAACAAAGGTGCAATGGTTATTGTTGCACAGATTGTCTAATGATGTTTGCATTAATGTTGCTTTCGGCCTCTGATGAATTCGGTAACTCTGATATCCGATTACTCAAATCATCCACTTCTCCATTAAGCTTCTTAATGCGATTGCATATTTCATCCAGAAGCTGCATTTTAATATATACGAAAACCGCGATATAATTCGTTGTTATTTTGCGACTTATGTTAGCGTTCATCGAAAACACGACAACAATAAACGGAAAACGTGGAAGAAAACCAAGTGCATACCTTAGCTGCATTTCTTTTCTTCTTCTTGTTAGCTGACAAAAGCTCTCTAAGTCTGATGCTAAAATCTTCATTTTCATTGCTCCTGCTATTTGGTCTTGCTGGACTTCTTCCACTTGATCTTTTGCTAGACATTGGATTATAAGAGGAGTGGGGTGAAAAATGAGAGTTTTGGTATTTGGTTATGGTTTTTTCAGCTGTGTAATGGTGATTGAAATAAGCGGACATTTATATTCAAGTGTTATTATTTCATGTCATAATCATGTTTAAGATATTACTTATTGTTTCGTATTGTATTCGTATCGTATGAATCGAATATTTGATGGGAAGCATGTCAAGAAGGAAATCAGTCGACATGGGAAGGGCCCATTTGTTCCAAAATCTGCAGAAGCAATTTTTTCAGAGGAATTATAGGGATTTTTTAGAGTTTGTTGTTTGTCTTGGAGTCAATAACATGATCTCCATAACAAGTGGAACTCAACCCCACCTTCTTGGTCGGTGATTCTTTCTCTTTTTTCAGACCGCCAGAATTTTCGTATTTCAAATAAGGTTGTGTCGTCGTTTCAAATAGGTTATGGCATCGAAAAAAATACAAGTGTTATGTGATAGACAACGAGTAATAATGATCTCACGATAAAAAAATATTCTTAATTTTACGTAAATTGTTTTGATGAAAAAAAATCACAGACAAAAAGAGAAAAAATCAATATAACATTGAAAGATTATGTGAAAATGGATTTTTGTAGCTAAAATAGCTCACTAAAAACCCTAAACCACATCACATCTTTATAAGATTAATAAGTAAAACTTAAGTAGTAAAAAATATGATTAAACTAAATTTCTTACGTTAAACATACCATCACCCGATAAAAATATCGGATGAGAATCCATAAAAAATGGGCCGAAATTAGGGTAGTCATAAACTCTAACCCTAAAACTATGGATAACAAAGGGTTTGGAGGTGTGAAGTTAAAGCATGAAATTGGATAATTTTGTCTCGCATGAGCTTCATCATTCTACTTTTTGAGTCACTTGAATTAGTAAAAAAAAAAAAAAAGAAATTTCTAACTTGCAAGTTCAAGCAACATCAATTCCAACTTTTTATTAAACTTTTGTTTTCAAGAATCCACATAAAGGTGAACAAAAGCACTTTCACAAACACATAAAACATGTTCTACATAGACACTTTTTCTTTGTCTCCATTTAAGGATATGAGTATTTAATTGTATCGAGTCAAAATATTTTCATATTAAACAAGTTGACGAGACATATTTTATAACTTCAATTTTTTTTTTAAATTTAAACCGAGTCGAGTTGTTCGAGTTCTTGTTGAAATTTAGTTGTAAATATTTTATAATTTTATGGAACTAGTTGGTTCCAATCTCAACGATTTTCTATAATATATGTGATATGCAAATATTAAGTATAGTTAAGAGACTCAACTCAAACTTAAAAATTGATTCATTAATTACTGAAAATACGAGGTATTCGATTATTCTTGTTATTGTTGCTTTCGCATAACGAAAACTTTTAAAATTGAAATTTTTGAATCCATATTTACGGGCAACTATGTCGTAAAAAAGACCGAACTTGTTTCAACAGCAATCGAGAGCGACTTTTTTAAAGAAGTTGATATTAAAAGCGTCCCAAATGATTTTGTTTCAAAACATGTAAGAAGAACAACAGTTTGTAAGTACAAATGTTAGATTGTCGGATGTTTTTAAGTGTTTTTTATGTTGATTAAGAGAGTAATCTAATATTTTTCTATTTAAGGAATTTTATTTTAAGAAAATTACACTTATTTCATATTATAAATTAAGGACGCTTTTCAATAAATTGAACAATAACTCTTAAATCCTTAAATCGACCCATAAAAGATTAGAAACTAATATATCATTTGGCATATGTATTTCATAAAATTTTGAAATTTTACAGATTTGAAATTTTATATATCCAAAATTACACACCCTTGTGGATAAGATGGAAGGTATGAGATATTTGATATATAAAGATAGGATCAAGTTAGATATCGTAAAACTCTTTAAGTTTTATACGTTTTTTGTATCGTTTGATAACTGAAACAAATGTCTCAGATTAACTCCTTAACTTTTTTTCTCAAATGATAATCTTTACATAACTGACTGTTAATCTAAATCTTCCAATGTTCCAAAAAAATGTAAAACTTAAAAGTTTAACACTATGTAACTTGATCTTATCTCATATATAGATAGATAGATAGATAGATGAGAGAATATGACATGTTCTCACTCTTATTCATTTTCTATGAGAAATTACATAGACCAAGAAAATACTACTGCAATCATTATTAGCTTGTTAAAAAAATTCAAATTGACTTCATGTGTTTTATATATTAACGAAGGTTATCATTTTTTTTCTCAATTTAACCCCTTCTTTAATTGGAATAATTTAAGGATTTAGAAAGTAAATGATAGAATCAAGGAAGACTTGGGATTTGAGTTAACGAGGGAAGATAGATTTTTTAAAAAAATATCAAAGCTTCTTTATAACTCGGTAGTTGTAAATAAAATAAAGAACAAGAAAAAAATAGATGAACAAAAATGAGAGGCAAAAAAGGGAGACTTGTATTATATTCTCAAAGTAGGATTATGTACAATACTTTCTTTAAAAGTCTATATTTATAGGCATAAGATGAAAGTATTAATTCCAATGGAAATAAACTCTAATAACAAAGTACATTAAAGTATTATCTAATATATATATATATACACCATAAATAAAGATATTTATAACAGTAACAACAATATTTCTTGTATATTATATTGAAAAGCTTTCAAGTAAGACTAAATATTGGATCGAGTCAATTAAAATATTAAATAATTTAAATTGATAAATTGTATTTTATCATTTTAATTTTATTAAAACAGTTAAATTGAGTTGATTGAGTTTTATACAAATTCAGTGCAGTTATCCTACTATTATTAATGTTATGTCGTAATCTAAAATTATTAACATCGTAAAAATCAGTTTATAAATAGAGTTTTCATGGTGTTAGTTATTTGTATAGAAGAATAACAATAATAATAGCATAAGTTAAAAATGGTATAGACGAAAAAGTCATATATTAACTCGAGTTTATTTGGATAATTTGAATAATTTAATTTAAATAACTCAATTTTTAAAAAATATTACTCAAATCGAGATTTACTTATTTCTACTTTAAAGGGTGATATTCAATGTCAGTTTAACATTGTTTTTGAAAAGCACAGTAAAAAAATAATTTTAAAAAATATTTTTAAATTAATTGGTTTAAATAAAAATATTTGATATTATTATTAAAAATTGGACTATTAACCAGATTTTGAATCTAACATTAACCCACTTTTAATTACCCAATTTACTACAATGTGTTGTTCTTGGGCTTTGGGTCCAAAATCATTGTTCTCAAAGGCTCTTTATTGCTGTTTTTATTTTCTTTCACTAATCACATTATATTGTGTCACATTTATGGGTTTGGGTTGATTTGGTTCAATTTTGATTAGGGTATATAATGATTTAGGTCGGGAATCAGGTCATATCGGATCGAATGTTTGTAGGTTAATTGATTTCAATTCAAGTGAAGATCAGTTTAATAGAGGATTGATATGTTTCACTCATGTTTTCAGACTGGATATTTTTTAAATCTAGATAGATATGACTATATAAAGCTAATATATTTGATTTTCGGGTGATTTGTGTTCCGGTTCATATCAAATCATTTATTATTTTTTAATATATTTTCTTTATTTCGGGTTACCTTCAGTTCGAGTCTATTCGGTTTGTATGAAAATTAATTCAGGTCTATTCAATTCTATTAAAATCAGATCGAATCCATGTCAGTTGAACTAAAAACTGGCTCGATTCTTATTTGAATCATTTTACTTCGGATTTTGAATCAAATTCAAATATCGTATTTGCATTGACATAAGATCCCAAATCGAGTAAAATCTCGGATTTCATGTAAGTTCGTCACCTCTAGTGTCAAATGTGCAACATGATGCATAAACTTTAGCTGAGAGATCAAGTTGGGACATTATATGCTTCGGCTAACTAACCTATGGTGATAAACAGGTGGATATGTATAACACTATAAACTCGGATATCATATTTGAGTCTTAAGTTTAATTGTTACCATAAAAATTTTAACCTATTTATATCAAAAGAGTTCACTCCATTCATTTAAGTCCAACAGTTAGAGACATTGATAAATAGTTCAAAATTATAACACTCTAAAAACCTACCTAGTCAGATTTTACTTCTGATGATCAAAAATATATTCTTGACAGTTTAAATGAAAGAAAGAAATGAGTAAAATGAATTAATTTGATAAATTGTAAGATTTCAGGTTTAGTTTGAAAGTTTAAAAAATGGGTACTGAATTGTAAGAGAACAAACTTAAATGAATGAAGTGTAAACCTAAATCCCAAAACGATGACACCCGAAACCTCAAACACTAAACTTTAAATTCTATTCATAAACCTTAAACTTTAAACTCTATATATTAAAACTCTAAACCCTAATTTAAAACTCTAAGCGTTAAAATTAAAAATAAGCCTGTGTATCGAAAAGTAATAAATAATACCAAATTTAATTGGATATTTATTATATCAATAAAATGGGCCACAACATTTGACCCTGGAAAGCATAAAGCACATAAAGCCCAATAGCATAGTTATAAGAAGATAATGCTCCACATGGCACAAAGACCATTAAAGTTCCAGTTTGTTGTTAATTTTAATTTTTGTAATTTATATATTCAAATTCGAATTTTTTTCAAGAAAAAATATTGAATATTTATAGTTTTAAAACGAAAGTATACTTTTTTAATTCCCAATAATTTTAATTATAGGTAGAAATAAAATATTTTAAATATTTATTGTAATATTTTTATACCATATGTTACTTCATTCAATGTTGAAATAACACATGCATTTTTTAATATTCTACTAAAAGTGATTATAAAATAATATATATAGAGATAGAGATAAATATAGATATAGTATAGATATAGATATAGATATTTTTTTAATAATGTGCATATATCTTGTAGATATTGTGATTGAACTCGAGTCTTTAAGATGAACATTATTTGTTTTTTTATTGATTGAGTAAAAATCTTTTACCTATTAATCATATCTCTTTTTATGTCTTACACTAAAAATTGTTAAAAAATTAAATTCTAAACTTTAATCCTAATTTTTATATCATAAACCCTAAACCTTAAAAAATAGACTTAACCCCTAATTCCTTAAACCCTAAATATAATTCCTGACATTAAACCCTAAACTCATTATTTTAACATAAAACCAACAATAAAAAGAATAATAATTAAGCAAACGATTTTAATTCATTTTCATAATATTCAAACTTTACAGATAATATGTAACAAGTTTCAAATTCAGTTGCCAATTTATACAACAAAAAACATAAATACCAAATGTCACACAAATTTAAAATATAAAATATTCTATTAAACCTATCTAGAATTATCCAAAAAATTTTCTTTTTTTACCAAACTTCTTGTCCTTTTCTTTCTTTTCTATAAGTACCAAATAATTATTTGAGCCCATACAAACCAATAAAAAATACCTTGAAATAGAGTGATAGACATTCATGAAAATTGAAGAAAAAAAAATTCACATGTCAAAAGTCACTTAATTATACATAGTTGGATGATTACTCATTATTTTTCTTTTTACCGAAGAAAGTCAAGATGATAATATCAATTATTAGTTGATTAATCAGATGAAATACATGATATTTTAAGTAAAGTCAATAAGTTAAGGAATAAATTATATAGATTATGACTGAATTTTTTTAACTATAAAAGCAATAAATAGGAATTTTAATTAATCGTGATTAAGGGTATATATAATTAACTGTGACCGTTAACTGTAATCGTTAATCGGTATAATTGTTATTTTATAAGTTAATTAATCAAACCGTTAAAATTAAACGGTTTCGATTAACCAAACCGTTAAAATAATGATTAATAGTTACGATTACGGTTATAAATTTTGATTAATAGTTAATTTATAGGTTAACCATTATTAAATTATTTTATATATACTTAAAATATAAAATAACATTTTACACTTTGATTCTGGTTTTTATGTATTGAACTTTGATTATTATATGTTAGTTAAATATTTATCTTTAAAACTTTGATAATGATTTTTATGTTTTGAACTTTGATGGTGTATTGCTACAATGTTATGTGTTGTAAACTTTTTAAACTTTAAAATATTATGAAGCATGTTCGTTATGTGTTGTAAACTTTATAGTATGTAAATATATTTTAATTACGGTGTAAGTGATTAGAATATCTTTATTTAAGTATTTTTATGAATGTTTAATATATTATTTATTATAGAGATTATCATGAGTTGTGGAGGGATGTACGAATTAAATTGTCGTGGAAATTGAGTGATCGCGCCGCTCAATCGTTCTAGCAATTGGGCTTAGTCGGATTTCCTAGTCAGTTCTTCGAATGATTGGAAAATTGCAACTAAGGGAATTGTTCGAGTAATTTGGACGATTATCCTCAAGGTTCGACAAAAAATTCTTCAATAGTTATCATTATCCCTAACACAAAACTTTGTTAATTGTGTATTCTTTGATGATACATCCCTACGTTGATCAAAGGTGAACCACAACCAATGTTCCGCTCCTATTAACCGTTGAAATCCTCAAGTTATCCCTAAACTGGATTAATTCTCACGCACTTGGATAGAATCATGTTTATTCGTTTCATGAATCTAACTCTCTCGATATTAGATAAATAGATCGTTTTACGAGGTTCTTTCCCAATTCTATCGCAAACCAATTAAGTATCAAGAATAAGCAAACCTAATTAAGAACAACTCAAATACTTAGAATTCAAATGTTTCTCACAACCATAAAATAAAATAACCCAAACCAGTTACATCAATTCATGGTTGGGTTCAAAAGATATACAAAGAATAATCCCAAATCTTGAAATAAAAATATGTATTGCTCTCTCCAAATCAACTTTTAAATTCAACTCTCTAATTCGACTTCTTTGTGCTTGACGCCGTGCTCTTTTATTTATAAGGCTTGTCTTGGTCAAGTCTTGTGATGAGAATTGGAAACAAATATTAAAAAAAATAATTATACCTTTAAAAATTCTTTTTCACACTCAATTCAAATCTTCACTTGCCATATTAAATTCAATCTTCTAAAATCTTTTCTTACCTTTTCAAATCAACTTGATTTAATTGGTATTTCTCTTCAAATGAGCATCTTATCTCCAAGGAATTAACTCCTACAAATAAGAAAATACAACGCAACATTATCTTTTTCCCACAAATTTAACTAAAATAAGATTTAAGTATAAAAATTAAGGAAATTATGTAAATATGCATGAAAGACTGATAATGCAACTAAAAATGTACTTAAGTCTAACAATAATATGATTAAAAAGGATAATAAAAATAATTCTTTTGAACACTAATCACACCCTTAAACTTGAACTATTACTTGTTCTCAAGCAATGCAAAACACTAACAATCACTTGCCAAGGCATTAACCATCAAAAAATGCTTTCAATTTGACATCAATTCTTAGAACGGTGACAAGAAGAGTTTGATTACCTTTCGATTTTTGAAAGACAAAAAATTACTAAAATATTCACTATAATACTTGTGAGAATATATGTACTTAATTGTATGTATGTTAATTTTCAAGATTCTAAGTGAACTATAGGTCTTTATCAAATTAATTGTCCGAACATTAAATAAACAATAACAATAATAATTTTAATACAAAGACATTTAATAATTAAGGGGCCGAGAGACTTATTTATTGTTGAAATTGGACCCAAAAACAAAATCATTGCATTTTTCTCGGATGACCATTGTATATTTTTGGAAAAAAAATTGATGCAATATATATAAATTTTAGTTTATAATTTTTTTATTTTACGGGTTAAAATTTTATAAGAGACGAGTTATATAGAGGTGAGATAATTATTTTTTTACCTTTATTCTTTTATATAATTGATAAGTATTAAAAAATCTTATTTTATAGGCCCATTTTTACTATAATTATTGTTAGTTTTCGAGTCCATAGAGAGAATATTATTCATTTCTGTATATTCTTTACAGTTCAACATTAATGTATTTAAATATATAATTTATGCAATATTTGGGGGGAAAGATACTATTGTTGTTTTTTATGCCATGACAAGTAAAATGCCTCAGTAGAAGGTTGCCTCGGCGGCTAAATGTCACAGCGGAAGGTTGCCTCGGGGGAAAAATGGCAAGGAGACAAAGAGGGCAACTGCAGTTGAGATATGTCACCAACATTGTCGAGACATGCGAAGCTGAGGAATGAGCAGATCGAACCAGGCCAAGAGAACATTACTGATGCAATTCCAAGTTGAGACAAAGTAATGCACCACTGTTACAGCAACCCACAACGGCAACACATGCTGAAGTAGCACCTAGAAAATAAATGTTGATATGATAGACGATCTGAAAAGAAAAACAAGATGGACATTTTAAGACAAGCGAGCGACATAGAAATCGAAGCTGTGAAACACATAGAAAATCAAGGTCAAAGCCACATTGAAAAAGTCAAACAAGATTAAATTAGGAATTAAATTAAAAAGATTTATCTATGTAATAAAGTAGAACTTAATTCCAAGTTGAATTCCTACTTTGGAAATGTTTGACCTAGGCCTAGCTTATAAATACCATAGCCTATGTAGAGAGAAAGGCATCTCGGAATCAAGTATTCATAGAAAACCCTAAACTTCCTCCATCATCCCCTTAAGGATTAGGTTAATTTGTGGAGTAGTTGTGGAAGAAAGTTTGTAATTTGTTTAGTTCTTATAAATGTAAGTTTTATAATTCATAATTTTTTCACTATAGGTTCATACTCTTTCTTGCATACGAGCTCAGAAGATAAGTTTGCAAGGAAAAATATATTTTTCTAGACTAGGGATAGCTAAGCTCATAAAATGAGTGAATACGGTCTTTGCTCTTGGGCATTAGCTAATCCGTCTTAGAGATAAGCCAACCAAGATTTCAATGACTAAAATGAAGTATATCATCGGTTGTTGTTCACCCTTGATTCACGCCGGGAGGTATTATCAAGACGTGACCCTCAATAGTACTCCAAATTAGGGATAAGGAGGAGACAATAAAGGTTGCTCTGTCGAACTATGAGTTGTTGACTTGCCGACAAGGCATAACCCACCGAGACAGCTAAGAAGACCCTTCAGTGACCCGCCGAGATAGGCATAACCTGTTGTATTAATAAGAACGAGACAATTACATTCTGATTCCACATTACGTAGCAAACTAAGCTAGCCCACTTCTTCATCCTTGATTTCTTGATCATTTATCTTTATTGCTTCAATTATTTTTCTTAGTTTAATTATCATACAAATCGAATTACTTGTGTTTTAAATTTTTTATTGTGCAGGAACAATAAATTTCGTAATTAAAGCCAATCATTATGGGATCGATATCTTTTATACTATTACTTGACAGGTTTGCACTTGCACCATAAAGGTGTAGATTTTCCGACCCACGATAAGTTTTTGGCATCGTTGTCGAGGATTGACGATTCCAACTTTGTGATTTATTTTTCTTGCACTATTATTTTGTTCTGTTTTTAGGAAAATAATTTAATTTTTGGTGTTATTTGTTTTGTTTAGGAAGGAAATCCAAGAAGATGAAATCATGAAGCACATAAAACGGCTCAGAAATCAAGCTCATTGTCCCGCCCAAGAAGCAAAATACCATGGCAGAAGGTTGCCACGGTGGAAGGTTGCCTCGACAGCAAATCGCAAAGAAAAAAAAGATGGTCGCCCAAGAGCACACAACTGTGAGTTTGATACCCAAGAACTTCATCTCCTCGTTTTGCTTCATACTACTTCATTATTGTTTTCCATTGTAGTTTTTTTTTTCACAAACTCCACAGAAACTAATGATCCTCAGGATACACAAGAGGCCAACTGCGATATATAAATGTAACTTTCTCATCTCTTTGTTTCTACTTTTTACTATTGTTGACTTGTGTTCAAATTCATGCATTGAGGACAATGCATATCCTGAGTTTTGGGGAGCGCTTTCAATAATCTTATTATCAGATATGTCAAGTCTCAAGTGCCCTCTAATTGATTCATTTATGCAAAAAGCAAAAAAAAATTAAGTTTTAGATTTTATGAAGTATATTGCCACGACAATAATATGTCAACTTAGCCGCCGTAGCAGAGTGCACCTTTCACCAAGCTTAGAATCAGAGGTTTCTAAGGAATAGTACATAGGATTAGACTATAAGCCTGAAAAATATAAACACTATTGGACTTAGTTGATTTTATGAGTTCTTTTCCTTAAAAAAAGCAATAGAGATTTAGACTTTAGATTATATCTAGTGGTGCCTATCATCGAATCTAGTGCAGTCTTTTAGAGGTGCCCATCACAGGCTCTAAGACTTAATAGTTTTTCCCACTTACTAGAGGTTCCTATAACTAGAGGTGCCTATCACCGACTCTAGTGCATTCAATAGAGACTTAGACTTCAGATTATAACTAGAGGTGCCTATCACCGGTTCTAGTGCAATCTTTAGAGATGCCCATCACAGGATCTAAGACTTAATAGTTTTTCTCACTTACTAGAGATTCTCGAAATTGGCTTTAGTAGAAATAGTTTAACACTTGAGGTACCCGAAATCGACTCAAGCATTATAAATATATACTCACACATATATTTATATACAGTTTAGGGAAAAATAGAAAGTAGAACAAAAATCTAAGTCGAGAGTCTTGAGCTAGAGAAAGGATTAGAACTTAGAAAATCAACTTTATTCTACGCACAAACTCACAAGACTCATAGTTCAGTTCTGAGAAAATCCTAGAATCCAAAAGAAACAAAGTACAAGAACGAAACCCCGCCGCGACTTCCTAAAGTCTAGAAGTTTTAATTAATAAATGTTTGGAGGAACTAATCCTAAAAAGTTTTAATTATTTATTTTGTAATTCCCTCAATTCAATCTAGACGTTAGATCAAATCGAGCGAATTATATTATTTTGCCGAAACAAACTCAAAAAGATTAACTCAAAAATAGGTTTATCTTTAATCTTGCTGATGAGTGCATAAAAGTCCTATTTTTATTACCATTTTCCCATTCGATATTTAATAATAAAGGACAGGATTCTAGGGCATTAATGGATATTTCTGCATATTTTCCATACTTCAGCATCCAAACATATAATTCATGAATTCATCTAATAATTGACATAAAACAGATGCATTTGATAGTTTTCTTTCTTAGACAGGAAACTACATATAAAGATGGCCAATTGGGAAGACAGATGCTGAAGTGTAGACGGAGCACCCGCCAAGGTAGCACTTTTGAGGTCGCGGCAGCAGAGTGAAGATGATAACTAGTGCTCGATAGAAAGAGAAAAAGACGTTGATCCTAATGAACAAAGAGCGAAAGAAAGACGGAGCCAAACTACGGAGTCAAGCCTTGGTCAAAGTCACGTGCGGGAAAGAAGAGATATTTTAGGAAATAAGAATTAATTGTTTTAGTTTAATTAGGAATTATACTTCTCTCTTCTTTAGAACTCTTTCCTTGCATGGAAAGCTTTAACCTAGGGCTTGGCCTATATAAGACACACATTAGGTTTAGTCTAAGGACAAGGAGTTTACCCTAGAAAATACCTTTAGCCGCCGACTACATCATCTTCTAAACTTCTTCGGAGGTTTAGGTTGTTTGTGGAGTAGTTGGAGAAGATATTTATTAATGCAAAACCTATTTCATAGTTTATTCTCTCTTGGCATTTACTCTTCTTTGCATATGAGCTCGAGATGATAAGTATGTGAAGAAAAATCCATTTGTCTAATATCGGGAGAGTTAGGCTCACGAAACGAAAGAATACGGTCTTCGCTCATGGGCATTGACTAATCCGGTTAAGAGGTTAACCGCCCAGGATTTCAGCGACTAACAAGACGCATGTGTTTGGTTGTTATCCGCCCTTGGTTCACGCCGGGAGGTATCATCAGGACGTGGGTTTCAACAGTTCTCTTCGCTTAGGGATAAGGAAGAAGACATACAAGTATGCTTTGTCGAAATATGGAATGTTGAATTGTCGACAAGGCATAACCCCGCCTAGGCAGCTGCGACGACCCTTTGTGCGACCCGCCGAGGCCGTAGTTCAACCCATTGAATTAATGAGTGGATACTTAACATAACTAGATTCTCCTCTACGAAGCATTCAACTTAGCCTCACTTAATTCATCTTTATTTCTTCAACATTCAGTTTAAGTTTTAGTAGTTAATTTAGAATTCTCAACTCAACCATTACTTGTGTTTTTACTTTTTATAGTGCAGCCGTAAGAGGTAGTGAAGTCGACACAGTCCCTGTGGGATCGACAATCTAAAGTATTACAATCTGACAAAGGTGGAAAAACAAAGGACTTCCGAGCCTCTATCACTTGTAAAAATGCATTATTAGGTCATATGGTGTGCATGCTAGCAGAGGATTAACTCAAAATTGAAACAACCAATGAATTGGCATTCAATTGAACGAATTGGTAAATTAGGGACCAAAAATATAAATTTGGGAAATTATGAGGACTTATTTAATTCTGGAGTTACCAGTCCACGATACGAATCTTACAATATCGATACTCAATCCTATTTTACACTCATCGATGTTAATATCAGTTCTCGAATATGAATACCATAGACTTATAATGTCCAAAATATTAGTTTCACACTCACAAGGATCTAATAAAACTATGTTAAACTCTAGGCAATCAACATATATCATCTTAGGCATATTTTCCATAAACATTCAAGGCTAACTCATCCGATTCACATATAGGCATGCTTTCTATCCAAACTTGTTTAAGCCTAGATTTGACCTGAGTTTGACTTGACTTGAGTCTGACTTGATCTAATTTGAATTAATCTAAACTCATCTAGCCTAACTTGCTTGGGTCAATCTAGTGGAGTCAACTCGTCCAAGTCAACTTGTTGATTAAGTCAACCCAACTAAGTTAACTCTTCTGAGTCAACTTAGTTAATTTTAACCCATTGACTTTGACTCTAACCATTGATTGTTGACTTTGACCAAAAGTTATTTTTAAAAAAAATATTTTAGGTTTTATAACATCACAAGTCTAATTTTGAAGTCTATTTTACAAAATTCTTACTCAAAAAGCTCGGAGTCTAACCTTGAACCTGAGCATGACTATGTATTGTATATTCAATTTAAGAGCAAAATAATTGAGTTAAAGACTATTTTCGAATATGTTTAATCGGAGGTATACACACTTCCTTGTATATGAGTTTTCGATTGAAGTTGAGTTCGCAAGTGATCAAAGATATTTTAAGGATCAATCAATGTGGAGTCAAGGTAATACTTTATTATCTATTTTATATTTTATGGAACATGTTGATAATAGGTTAATGCAACAAAAAGTATGATTGGTTATTTGATTACCATTGATTATTTTTAAAGTCGTATAATTTACGATAAAATGATAATAAACTAGTTGCGACCAAAACAACATGGGTGTTTTTCTTAGCAAGAATTATTGTAGTAAGATAATGGCTAGTAGGATTTAAAAGGCATTATGGCATTAAAGATTTCTAAGGTTTAGCCAAGGATTAGCTTTGGACCCCACTACTTGTCATATTTGGTTTGGTATTGTTACCACGCACGACTTCGAGAGTCATGATGATATTACTGAGAAATGTCTTTATCAGAATATTTTTGCTTCTTACTTCGAGCAATTAGCAATAATTTTTTTGTGGACTTCCGGAAATTTGTTTCATAACTCAATAAGAAATTGATGACCAGTTAGCTTGAATACATGTTAAACTGTTGGGGTAAGTCTAGTGATGTCTTTTGTATGTAACTCGTTCAGCTATATAATGTAGTCGCTATTAGGAAATGTATAAGTGTGAGGTATATATATTCGAATACTAGATAAATATCGTACTATTGTATCTGTTAGTCATATGGATTTTAAAATCTGATAAACCATATTGTAACCCCTTAACCAGGTCAAGTTTAAATCGGGTAGAAATATTATATTAGGTTCGTCGAGATAAACAAAAAAAAGTTAACCAAAACACATTTTTTCTCATTTATATTTTCTAAATGCATCACTTATTATTCTATGGTGAATATGGTTGTAAACGAACCGAACATTCGGTGAACCGTTCGGCGGGAAGTTCGTTTATGTTCGTTTATTTATTAAACGAACGAACATGAACAAGATTTTTCGTTCGTTTAGTTAAACGAACGAACATGAACAAAGGGCCCGTTCGTTCATTTATGTTCGTGAACGTTCGGTAATCTGTTCGTTTATGTTCGTTCATTTATGTTCATTTATGTTCGTTCGTTTATGTTCATTTATGTTCATTCGTTTATGTTCGTTTAAATTTATTCACATATATCTAAGGGTGAGCATTAGATCAAGTAATTCGCGTCAAAAAAATTTGAGTTACTCAAGTTGAGAAGTCTTATTTTATGACTCGTTAAAAACTTCCTTGTTATAGGCTAGGGGTGTTCATTGTTTTGTTAAACCAAGTTAATGGATCGAACCAAAACAAAACTGATAATTAGTTAAATTTTAGGTTTATCTAATAATTAAGAGTTTTTTTTTAATTTTAATTATCGACTAATTCGGTTTAAAATCAGTTAATTAGCTGAATTAATCGAATTAATCCAAAATATTAAATATTTAGCATATTATATATGTTGTTTATGTTCGTTCGTTTATGTTCATTTATTTACGTTCGTTTATGTTCGTTCGTTTACGTTCGTTTATCATTTAAACGAACGAACATAAACAAACATGAACAAGCTACAATCCTTAACGAACGAACATGAACAAGAAAATTTGTGTTTGTTTATTTCCGTGTTTGTTCATTTATTCTGTTAAAGTTAAACGAACAAACATGAACACACCCTCGTTCGTGTTCGTTCGGTTCGTTTACAGCCCTAATGGTGAACATAAAACTACGAAAGGAACACTAACGATCGATTTCGATAACGGGGTTTAAACAAAAGTTTGGGAAGTTTCAGTTTAGGCCTAAAATTTGTAAATATACAAATGTCCTTAACGTCTATTAACGGGACAATAGAAACATTGAAGCAAGGATTAATGGTAAGAATAAAACAATTGAAATTTTGATTATCAAATTAAATAATTTATCAAAGTTTAGTTACCATTTATGAAATTTATCCTAAAAATTACATGACAAGATATAGACCCTCCTCCCTTTGAAAAAATTTAATTTAGTAGAAATGAAATAAGGTGGTGAGGAAATGAAATGACGTTGGGGTTGTTAAAAAAATTTATTGTTTGTAAAATTAGGGATTATTGGAAAAATCGAGAATTTAGGTTAAAATTGATGAATTGGAGATTTATTAAAAAATTAGACTTTAATTAATAAAAGTTCAAAAATTAGGCAAACAGTGAAAATTATAATTAAAAATTAGGGATTTGAATTTAAATTAGGGAATTATTTTGAAACAAAAAATGGGGATTTATTTTAAAAAGAATGGGGTCGTCGCTGGCCACTTTGGTAGGTGGGACACCGTAAAAACCAGAGATTCTAAAAAAAATGGGTTTGAGAATCGGTTACGAATGAGATATAAATAATACCCCCCACACAAAAATTGGTACCTAATCGAATATGATTGCTCGAATTGGAAATTTGTAAGTTCACATTTTTACTAATTTATTATCCGTTTAAGAATACGAATAGATTTTAAAGATCTTAATATTCGAAGGTAAGCACCCAAACTGCCACCATTATGTTTGGTACTGAACTCTCTTACGATCAAATATTGAGATACACATTTGTTATTAATTAAGTTGGATTAAATGTTATATGTTTAGAACAAATAAATATATAAATTTACAAGTATAAATAAATCAAATAAATACAAAGAAACGAAAAGCAAAAATTTAAATTACAGAAATTAAATACGAAAAAATAAAGATGCAAGAAATTAAATTGCAAATATTAAAAGTGATAAATTAAATTACGAGGAAATTAAGGTTAGGTGTTAGATACTTATGCAAAATGGGCTATAAATAATACAAATCATTCCTCATTATGGGTCATCGTAAAGCCAACATACCGAACAAATAAATAAATAAAATAAAAAACAAATAAATGAATAAATAAATAACTTGATATAATAAAAAAAACATATATTCTATGCACGTAATATATAATATACAAATAATATTAGTATTTAATAGTAAATACTATATAGTATCATATACCCTATATATTATACAATATACATATAAATACTTCATTATAAAGATATATACAATATATTTACTATACAAATACGGACTAAAATATATATAAAAAAACAGAAACAAAAGAGTCAATTTATAACAAAAACATAAACGAAAAAGGATGAAATTAAAAAAAAACAAATTTAGGGGATTATAAAGGAGATTAACCCATGACCAAAAATGAAACAGTGTAAACTTTGAGGGACTGAGGCCGAGATTAACCCACTAACCAAATATGCTCGGATCCTCTCCTAGATTCGAATAATCACGCGAGTCTAGGAATCAAAATGACGTAGTTTTGTAAACTACATATATACAAAAATTAAAGGCCAAAATCGGCCTAATTTTCATTTCTCTCTTTCTTTGTTTCAAAAACAAAAAATATGAGAGTAAAACCCTCTGAAAATAAGAACCACCCCTTTTCTTTGAAGCCCAAAAATTGGTGATAGATCCGTCGCCTCAACCTAATTTTTCATTTATGAACTTTATCTTAAAAATTACATAACAATGCATATTGCTCTCCTAATAAGAGAATAAGAGTTCGAATCTTGAAAATGATGTTAATGAGAGAAAAGGCCACAAATCTATAACATGAACTATAAAATAGACAATATTGAAAAATATATTACAGAATAATAAAATATAAATATTTTTATTAAATAAAAATGTACTACAATATTGAAAATAAGATAATATGAACATCTTTAACCACTAGGTCAATTCAATTATCTTATAATATAATATTAAAAAATTATATTAAATTGTTTCTTTTAAAATTTTAATTAAATCAAAAATAATAAAAGTATGTCTAAATCAATTTAGGAAAACTATTTACGGTTATGACAAATATATATAAAACTTAAGATTATTTTTTTTTGAGTTGAATTAAATATAGTACATATGTTACGGGTATAATTTAAGGTTTATTGTTAGTTTTTTTTATCATTCTTAGCACTACAACCTTTTTCTTATATTTTTCAAAATCAATGATCGATAATTAATTTTAATATTGGTTGTCAATCATCGATTTTTTTTATTTTCTTATTTTTTATATTTTTAATAATAATCTCAATTTCTACAACATATTTTTTTTTGCCTTTGTGACACTCTTTTCTTTAATTTCATGATTTTGTTTCATTTATCATTTTAACATGATTTTAGCATACTTTAACGGTCGTTTGGTGCTTATAGAGAGATCTTCATGGTACTAGCTAATTTCTGATTATAATTCTATCGGTGATCATAGAAAGATAGATCCTCACTCAATTGATGGTTGTTTGTCAATATAATCAATCCTGGGTAGCATCGTGATCTTTTCTGATAGTTTGATTCGTTCACCACTCTTTTCTTCATGTTATAATTAGTCTTGCTTAGATAGAAATAAAGAGAATGTAGAAGATTTCTAAATTTTGACATTATATTAATCTCTTTAAAAATATATATTTTTTATACTTTTAAATTTTTTATGAGATTTTAGTAGATTAATCTTCATTATTATTCTCTTCTCTAGATTTATTGCGTTTGCAAAATCTTTCATTATAAAAAACTAAACTTCTAAACCTAACGATGCATTGCATATTTTTCCATAAGAAACATATGTATATCCATTTTACATATACCTAATATAAACTATAACACGGTGCATGGATGACAAATTACTCAATAAAGACAGTTGTCAACCAGTTTAGAACATGGTTGAGTTATATTCAGATTTTAGAAGACTGAAAGAGAAAGAATCATCTCGTCGCTTTGGCCGAGTGGTTAAGGCGTGTGCCTGCTAAGTACATGGGGTTTCCCCGCGAGAGTTTGAATCTCTTAGGTGACATTTTTGATCATGGGACAACTCTAGAAGAACAAAGCCGAGCTGCTGCTTGGGATCTTCTCAGAAAATTAAGGAATTTAACGAAATTATGTTCTCTTTCGAAAAGCAAGGTGGACTTTTGCGATGTGAACAACAAATGGGAGAAATTCGAGAACATCTTGACAAGGAGAAATTATATTATGAGTCTGAGCGCCTAGCTTACTACGTCACTCATGTTCCCATCCAATCATAACCTCCTACTTCACCACTATCTTCCAAATCATTTTTTTACATCTAATGAATCTCTACTCATTTTTTCATGTCATTTAAAAATATATTTTCTGAAAGTTAGAATAATAACATGGATGATCAGTGATAAAATGAGTGATTTTTATTGGTTAAGGACTACTAATGACGTGACGAGCTAGCCCGTGATATAATCTCTCCTTAGTCATTGGTTTTCAATAGTAGCAAACCCTGCTTGGTGGAACTTGTTTCCGAACTTTACCCTTCGTAATCTTTCTCAAGTTTTTCCCGATCATTGTCCACTAATGCTCCAATCAGACGGTAAGATCTCTTCTGTTGATCTTGTTGCACACTTTGGTTTTAAAGCCTCTTGGTTACTTGAAGAATCCTGTGAATAAGATGTTGAACGACTTTGGGTTGCTTCTATCGATGATGTCCCCTCTCGGCTCTCACCTTAGGATGATGAGTCAAGACTTGGATAACTGGTTTCGGCGTATTAGATGAGAAAAGAATATAACAACTTCAGACCTTAAAAAGAGATTGCTAGTCTTTGATTGGTTGTCTACTTTAAAATTTTCATTCTATAGGATTCATTATTATATATATATATATATATATATATTTATGTTAGTTTTGACGACAGGGGATGATGCACCATGGTATATGAAGAGTTAAGTGACCTTCATTAAAAATAGGATTAACTACTTTCTTAATCACTAAATTTTTAGAATGTTTTCAATTTCATCACTAAAATTGAAAATTCTTCATTATAGTCACTAAACTTTTGATTTAATTATTATAGTGCTTTCAATCCCATTAAGAATTATTGACGTGGTACGTTAAAATCTTCTTCAAAAAAAATATTTTTTCAAAGTTATAGTTATCGTCAAGGCCATAATTTTATTTAACGAAACGATAGGATATATATATCATTCTCAAAAATTTATTTTTCTTAAAAACAAATTTATCTCCAAAAATATTTTTTGGTAATCATGTAATCATATCTTCATTCGAAAAAAAACTCTTATAGTTCAAACCACTTTGAAAACTAAATTCCTCTCTGATTATTTTAATTTTCGATAAATTATAATCAATTTGAATATTTAAAACCTAAACGACTTTGATTTCGTAATTTTTTAAAAAATTCCTAAAACTCTAAATTGAGTTTGAATATAAAACTTATACTTGCACAACAATTATCACTATCAATATTTAATTTCACTATAAGATATTTTTCTACTCTCTAAAACACAATTACATCGGTGTAAGATAGTTCTATTTTCTCACATATTTACACTGGTTGATTCTTCATTTTTCCATATGTTTTTAACCATAAACCATGTTTGTTTGCACAATAATTATCAACTATTAATATTTTATTGCAACAATACATATTGATTCTAGATTTGTTTAATCGAATCAAATTAAATCAAAAGAAAACTTCTCAAAAAAATATCAATTAATAAAAAGTATTAATTCAATCAATTAATTCGATTTCAATCAAACAGATACACGTAATTAAAATAAAAATGAGAACACATTAAAAAAATATTCATTTTCTCCATACCTTCAACCTTTAAACTTAAACCCATATAGATGACCCCAAGAAGTGTGGTTTGGGTTAGGGTTTTTCAAGGGCACTTGGGCTTGTCTTTGTGTGTTTTCATCTTTGTGTAACATTTTCCACACATTTCTCGTTTTCCATACGTTCCCGGTGGAACACATTTGCATCTATCACAACATGTGATGCAAGCTCTCAAGCATAGATTAATCCTGGAGGATGTAATGTCGTTTCTCAACTTATCAGTCATGTTGGTATAACTGAAGCGGGCAAGGAAGTTTTGACATAGTTCTCTCCATGAATTCAATGATCCAGGCTGGAGATTGTTTAACTAGGATTTTGCCCTATCCCTCAGTGAATAGGGAAACAATTTTAATTTCAGAATGTCGACAGAGACTCCCGGTAGCTTGAATGAATTACAAATTTCCAAGAAGGACTTGAGATACTACCGAGCATCTTCATTGGTCGATCCCCCAAATTGACCTATAGTGTTGATCATGTTGAACATGACTGGTTTGAGTTCGAAATGTTCTGCCTCTATATTAGGCATAACTACGGTAGGAGTTAATCCATCTAAATCTTCCTCTAGATAATCACGAACAGTGCACGCACGCTCTTGTCGAGGCAGATTGGCAGGATCAACAACTACGAATGCGCCTTGGTTGTCTGTTGTGGCGGCATTCATACCAACGTTCCCCTGCTGGCCAGGTGCTGCGTTCATCCTTTCACGGAGCCTTTGTCGTAGACGCCTTGCGGTTCTCTCGATTTCATGATAAAAAGGATATTGATCTGCAAACGGGTTGGACTTGGTCATACAACAGAAAAAACCTTTAAGAAAATTAAAAGTAACAAATTAAAAATAAAAATAAAAGGGCTGCAGAAATAATTGGTAGTAAAGTTGAACATCAATCCTCGACAACGGTGCCAAATTTGGTGAAGGCTTAGAAGTCCTATGATTATTCCACCTTTTTCCAAATTGTAGTATTTAAGATTGTCGAACCCACATGGATTGGGTCGACTTCACTACTTCTTAGACCTGCACTTAATAAAAGTAAAAACATAAATAGTTGATGAGTTGAGATAACTAAAATAACTAAATTAACTATCTTAAAAACTAAGTAAAGGAAGAGAATAATAATGAATGAAGTGAGGCCAGGTTGAGTGCTTTGTAAAGGGGAATTCAGTTGCACTTATTATTCACTTATTAATGTAATAGGTTGATTTTCCGCCTCGACGGGTCACACTAAGGGTCGCCGCAGCTGCCTAGGCGGGGCTATGCCTTGTCGACAATTCAACTTTTCAGAGTTCGACAAAGCATCCTTGTATGTCTCCTCCTTATCCCTAAGCGAAGAGCACTGTTGAAATCCATGTCTTGATGATATCTCCTGACGTTAATCAAGGATGAACAACAACCAAACACATGCGTTCTTTTAGTCGCTGAAATCCTAGACGGTTTATCTCTAAACCAGATTAGTCAATACCCTTGAGCAAAGACTGTATTCTCTCGTTTCGTGAGCCTAACTCTCCCGAGATTAGACAAATAGGTTTTTCTTCAAAAACTTATCTTTCGAGCTCATAAGTGAAAAAGTGTAAGAACCAAGAGAGAATAAACTATAAAAATCGGTTTGCATTAATAAATCTCAAAATAAGATACAACTTTCTTCCCCAACTACCCCACAAACAACCTAAACCTCCGAAGGGTTTTAGAACATGGTGTAGTCGACAACTTAAGGAATTTTGCTATGGGAATCCGACTCCGTGTGTCTCAACCTGAGCCTCCAGATAGTGTTCTGCTTCTGTAAGTTCGTTGTTGCAGTAAGGTAGCGTTGCTCTCCTTATTGTATTCTACCGTTGTATCCTGGGAGACAGACGTTACATAGTAACTCCAGCACCGGGAGGGGACGAATCTGTTTTAAGGACACTGTGATAGCACAGGCCTCGGTTAAAGTTTTAGAATCGTTTTTTTTATTTTGGTTTCTTTGTTTTTTGTGTTTCTAATTTATATGTTTTATTTTAATTTCGTTTACATAATTGTGTTTAACATATTAATAACTTGCTTCGTTTTGTGGTAACATGAATCACATATATCTCTAAGATAGCGAGTGGTACTAACTTGTTTTATTTTCAATTCTAATTAAAGATATTTCCCCTAATTTTTCAAGCATAACCTATGTATTGTAAGTATAAAGAAGAACATAATTCTACTTCTTTGTTTCTCAAAATCTACTATCATTTACCACCTCATTTATCACGATACGATATGTTCGTAACATCTCTATGACATAAAAGGGAGAACGTAGGATGGTTATGTGTTAGTTAGGGTAGCCTAACACTTCCGAGACACTCCTTTATCGCTTGGTTAACTTTAATGAATAGATTACCAACTAAAGATTGTATGTTATTTTGGGGATTCTTGGTTGATCCTAACAATGTTCGGTGTTTGGATTCTATAGAAACAAGGGACCATTTATTTTGTAACTGCAACTTTGTTAAAGAATTGAGCTATTAGACCTATTGTGGGAGGATGGGTAGTACAATCTGACTGGATGCAGAGGCATGGCATGTAGGGGTGTTAAAATGTATCCAATCCGATCAATTTGATTCGATTATACATTGATCCGATCTGAAAATTAGGATATACGATCCGGTTTTTATTTTTGGACCGGATTTCCAATCCGATTTTAAGTTTTCAAAATTGGAAACGGATCACAATATTTCAAGTTTCGGATTATTCAAAAACTCGATAATCCAAAAATTCAAATTTTTTTAATACTAATCTTGTTATATTCAACAATTAAGTGCTTGTTATATTCAAAATTTTAAAAAAAATGAAATTTTATAAATGTGAATCTTGTTGTATTTAATAATTTGTTGTTTATTATATTCGAAATTCCAAAATTTTCATAAATACTATCTTAAAATTCGAAAAATTAATTTAATCAAATTATATTTTTGATTAATCGGATATCCGATATCCAATCTGAATATCTGATATCTGAATATGCGGATATCCGCTTTTTTGGATCGGATACAAATCACTATATCATCGATCTGAAAACCCAAATATCTAAAAAAATCGGATCTGATCTGATCTGATATCCTACAATGAATACCCCTAATGGCAAGTGAAACTCATTGGGGGCTGCCATTATTTGCATTTCTTGGGGAGCTATGTTGTATTTTGTATGGTAGGAAAGAAATAACAAATTGCTTGGGAAAGGTAATAAGAGTGTTCGAAATATTTTGATGCAAATTAAATCTGATGTTCGTACGAGGCTGCGAGGATGTAGCAAACTTACTCCCTCTTCTCCATCACTTATTATTTCTTGGAATTTGTTTTAAGTCTTGTTTTCTATTTTGAGTTTTTTGTAAAGCAAACCGGTGAATTTTGTTTATACTTTGATGGTTCTCTAGATAGAATAAAAATAAAACATTTAGAAAATAAAAAAAGATATGTCCGTAACCTTCATTTAAATGGTATATGTATTTTGACATTTACACTAAGAAAATTAATCATGTTTAAAGCTTCACAAAAGTCATGGGAAGCAAGTTGAATGGAGTTTTTGATAGTGGTTTATCTACACGAATTTGTATATTCGAATGAGTGTGAAAGTATGTATTATAACCACTACTATTATATTCAAATGACCTAACATTTTTGTTACATTTTATTACGTGGAGATGCGGGGTATTGATCCCCATACTTCTCGCATGCAAAGTGAGCGCTCTACCATTTGAGCTACATTCCCTATACTTTTTAATTTACATTTTTAACATTAATGTGGTTTATTTAAGGGTTTTGATTAAAACATTACACAATTTTGAATTCATAAGAATCATACAATTTTGAATATATTTTTAACATTAATGTAATTTATTAAACGGACTTAACAAATTTTCTAATTAATTTTTAATTAAATATTTTTTTCTAAATTTTTCTTTGGTCTCAGTAGTTCTCTTCCTCAAGAAAACAAAATATCAAATAAACTTCAATGAAGTTTTTTTCCAACTTCTTTATCTTCCTAAAACTTACTTTATAGTATCACCACCTATACCATGATGCGATCAGTCCGTAACATGTTATGAAAATCATGTGACGTTATAAAAATCATGTAACAAACTGAAAATAATAATTTTTAGCACTACATCTCACACATTCAGAAAATAATTATTATTTAACCTAAAAAGGTAAAAATAAATAGGTTGTAATCTAGTAAACTCTTTCTAAATTTACACTCTCGTAATATTTTAGATTATTTTGATAAATTTAAAGAAGTTTTGAAAATTTTGTACATAGAAAATTTTGAATTACTCAATAGGAATGGTTCAATTTGGTTTTTTATTGCAGCCCATTTTCAAATTTATATAGATAAAAAATTTCTCTCTAATAGCGAGTATTATTCACCTATTTTCTTTTCCATTCTAATTTAAGATCATCTTCTAAATAGTATTATAATCTTTCAAAGCCTCATTTCTCAAGCATAACCTACGTAATGTAAGTATCAAAAAGAAAATTATTCTACTTCTTTGTCTCTCAAAAACTGTTGTCTCATATAATCTCTTTTATCACAATATGATATGTCCAGACCTTCGTTTAAAAGGCATAAGTATTTTTACATTTATTCAACAAAAATTGAATATGTTTAAAGATTCACAAAAGCGATGAGAATGAAGCTGAATGGAGTGATCGATTTTGGTCTAACAACTCTACCTTACATCGGCAGTCTAATGTGTATGTTATACGATGGCCATGAATATTCTTTGGAATAGACAAAGAAAAAGTTTAAAGTAAATTAATATCTTTCATAGGAAAGTAGATGATTGTTATGATGTAGAATATTTTAAAATTATGTATTATTTTTATCTCCCTTTTTTTTATTGAATATTAAATGTGAAAAAATATTTTTCATATATTAATAATAAATAGCCTTAAACAACATCTAACATACATGTTACTTTTTTTAAACTTCTTGAGAAAAGAAATTGGTGTTAAAAACATAATGGATCGATTTTCTTAAATTGTTAAATAATACAATATGGAGATGCAGAGTATCATTCCCCGTACTTCTCGCATGCTAAGCAAATGATCTACCATTTGAGTTGCATCCCCATATTTTGCTTTATTTATTTGTTTGAACATATGATACACTATTTTTATTTTATTGCAACCCACTTTCAAGTTTATATGAATCACATATATCTCTAAGATAGCGAGTGGTATTAATTTGTTTGAACATAGGATATACGTTCTCTAAGATGTCTTCATTGAGGCCACAAAGAAGAATGTAGCTTTTTCTCCTTCACGTCATTTGTACTTCGTTGCTTTTTCTTCTTCTTAAGAGCTTCGGTGTAGCCATCTTCAACAATGTCCCAAACTTCAAAATCGTGGAAATTGATAAATAGCTTTATGAGAGTTCTCCATTGGAAGTAACTTTCTCCTTCGAAGAGCGGAGGACACGTGATGGAACGGCCTTCTTCAAAGCAAGCTATTTTCTTGAACTATAGAATTCGAGAGATGGATCTTTGCTCCTAGATGTTAGTTCGAATATATGGAGACGAGGCTCTGATACAATTGAAAGGCTTGATGCGTAAGCTCGAATCGAACACCGATTACCGTCAAGAGGGTTGTTTGTGTGTTTGGTTGAATTTTCTAAAATCGAAAGATTGAGACAAATGACACAATAATTTTAGAGTGGTTCGGTCACGCCTACATCCACTACCTTAGCACTCCACTAGGGATTTCAACCAATTGACTAATGAATTCCTCCTTTTTACCAGTTCAAGTGATAACCGTTACAACCCTATCTTTTGAACTTGGCTAAGATAGAACAAACTCTAGCTTTTCTCTAAGGCTAAACTTGAACCTCTCCTTATACAAAGGGATTTTTTTGGTAAACTAATTATCTAACAAAGGTGTGTGTTTACACAATTTAAGTTCACAAGAGACTACAAGATTTACAATAAGAACACTCCCTTAAGACTATGTACAAAAGAAAAGTAAAATAGGGATTTAGAATCAATTTCCATTGGTCATCTTTCTTGTATGTTGTCTCTAACCATCTTCAAGTGTTCCAGCCTTCACTTTATAGTTAGGAATGAGCTTGTGGTTGTTGGGATGATTTGGAGTCGTTTGGAGCTGATTTCAAGACCAATTTCTGCTTCTGGCGCAGGTGGTATCGAAACGCGTGAAAGTTGTTTCGATACAGCCACTTTGGGAAATAATCGTTGGATCTGCAATTAAAGAATGATATAGAAACACCTACAAGGCATATCGAAACACCTTGCTCTGCGTATCGAAATAACTGAAACAAGTTTTTTGTAAAGTCGTTGAGATCTACAATTTGAAGCCTGTTTCGATATGGCTCCTAGCTATTGGGTTTTTTATAAGATTGTTAGAGGTGTATCGAAACACCTAAAACAGGTTTCGATACTGGCGTATCAAAACGGGTGTTTGTTGTATCGAAACAAAAAATCATAGTGACAAAACGTATCGAAATGGTCTTAACCCGTATCGAAACGATTGTGTAATTTTATCTTTGAAATGCATAGCGGTATCAAAAAACCTAGGAGGTGTATCAAAATGCCTGGGTTAAAAACACTTCTTTGGTTTCTTTAAATCATTTAAGACACGTTTAAAAATCTCTCAAAAATCTCTTAAATATATTTTCAAGTTGTTTGGACATAATAACCATTCTTGAAATCTTTTTAAATTAGTCCAAAACTATTTTTCAATTATTATATTAAAACAATATCTCAACATCATATTAGCAATGAGCTCATTTGTCAAGCATAACCTATATAATGTAAGTATCAAAAAGAACATTATTCTAATTCTTTATCTATTAAAAATTACTATCACTTACCACTTCATTTATCATGATATGATTTGTCTTCATTTAAAAGGCATAGTATTTTGATATTTAGGCAACAAAAATTGAATCACGTTTCAAGCTTCACAAAAGCGATGAGAATTAAGCTGAATGGAGTGTTCGATATTGGTCTAACAACTCAAACTTGTATCCTCAATTGAATGTGAAAGGTATACTATGATCGCGACTATTCTTTGAAAAAAGACAGAAAATTTAAAATAAATTAACTTCTCTTATAGTAAAATAGATATTTATCTATCAAAAATTACTATCACTTACCACTTCATTTATCATGATATGATCTCTCTTCATTTAAAAGGCATATATATTTTGATATTTATGCAACAAAAGTTGAATCATATTTCAAGCTTCACAAAAACGATGAGAATTAAGTTGAATGGAGTGTTCGATAGTGGTCTAACAACTCGAACTTGTATCATCAATCGAATGTGAAAGTTATACTATGATCGCGACTATTCTTTGAAAAAAGACAAAAAATTTAAAATAAATTAATTTCTCTTCATTTATCATGAGAGCATTGTTTATAACCTTTTTTTAAGTAGAAAATTTATCTTGAGTATGCTTAATAATTTTTTTGGGGGAACATGTTAAGCATAACTTTTAAAAGACCTAAATGAAAAGAGAAATATTCATAAGAGATTAATTGGAAAGTAATGAGATAGTTTAAATAATGCATGTCTAGGATTGGTTCTCTGAAATACTTGGTATTTAAGTGTGCTTTATGCACCACCTCTCTTTCTAAACCTACCTAGTGCATTACTATGCTCATTATTCCAATTTATAAAATACTATGACTAAAAAAATATTCTATACTTAGTGCAGAAGTTAGAATAATAATCTTAAAAAATTTTAAGATATATTTCTTTTGGTCATAGTAGATGAATATTTCTTGTTGTGTTTTAAAGGCAATGATCTTGTCTAAAATAAAGAGAAAATGATAGACATTAATGTTTTTCTTCAGAGTATTAAAAAGGAAGAAAAGATTTGTTTATCTTAGGAGTGCGTAGAAATCTCCATGAAAATTCTCTTTATGAAAAAATAAAAAGTGTTAGGTCCGATAGAGGTGGTGAGTTTGGATCTAATTTTCTTAAAGAGGTATATAAGACGAATGACATAGTCCATGAAACTTTGACCCCTTGTTTTCCTCAACAAAACGGTATAGCCGAGAGAAAAAACAAAACTTTAAAAGAGATGATAAATTCATTGTTGATAAGTTCTGGGTTAGTTGATAACATATTGGGGGAAGTCATTTTATCGGTAAATCTTAAACCGAGTACCTTATAAGAAATTAGACTCAACACCATACGAACTATGAAAAGGTCATGCACTTAACTTGCAATACCTAAAAGTGTGGGGGTGTCTGGCTAAAGTGGATTTGCCTGACTTTAATAAGTCCACTATCGGTCCTAAAACCATTGATGTAGTATTATTGAGTATGCTACCAACAGTGTCGCATGAGATGATCTAGAGTTTGAGTTAGAGCCTAAAAGAAGTAAGAAAAAAATAAAAACATCTTTGGGACCAGATTTTGTTACTTCCTTTATTTCTGAGATCAATAATTTAGACAACTTATCAGATCCTATAGCTTAAGTTTTCTTGTTGGATGATGATCCTATAACTTATGAAGAAGTTATGAGATCTATTGACGCTAGTTTTGGAGAAGAGTTGTTAATGATAAACTAGAGTCAATAATGTCTAAATCATACATGGGAATTGGTAGACATACCTAGAGGATTTAAACCTATCAGCAACAAATGAGTTTTTAGGAAGAAACTCATGCCAGATAGGTTAATCTAGAGATATAAGGCTAGGCTAGTAGTCATAGGGTTCACTCAAAAATGTTAAAGAGTTTTGACAATTGGGATGTCATCTCTGCTTGAACCCCTTTTGAATATAGCAATCATCTCGTTAAAAATAAAGGAAGTTGTGTTTCCCAGGTTGAATATGCTAAAATTATTGAAAGCCTAATATTCTTAATGAACTATACTCGGCTCTAATATTGCCTATATTATGATTAGATTGAGTTGATATACTCATAATCCAAGTGTTGAACATTGGATGACTCTTAGACACTTACTAAAATACCTTAAGGGTATTATGGATTGGAAACTTAATTTTGTTGGCTATCTTGCTGCTTTAGAAGGATATTGTGACGTCAACTAGGTTTCTGATAGTGATGAAGTATGCTCTATGAGTGGATACGTTTTCACTTTAGGCGGAGTTGCAATCTCGTGGAAGTCTGCCAAGCAGACTTGTATTGCATGCTCCACCATAGAGTCAGAGTTAATAACTCTAGACTTAACTGGGCAAGAAACCTAGTGGCTAAAAACTCTTTTAGCAAAGATACCTTTGTGGGGAAAATCGACTCCTCTGATATCTTTATTGTACGATTCGTAATTTAGATACATGTGGCTCTAAATCAAGCTTACAATGGTAAGAAGAGACACATTCGCATAAGGTACGAATATGTGAGGCACCTAATAAAGAACGGAGTACTCGCCTTAGAGTATGTTAAGTTAGAGATGAATTTGGCTGATCCTCCTACCAAAGGATTGAGCAGGAAACAAATTCTGGATTTGTCGAGGGGGATTGGTCTTAAGCCCATTGGTTGAGTGATTCATGGTGGATACCCAACTTAGTTCTCTAAGTTCAATGTGGTCAAACAAAACCATGAAACGACTCATAGCGTACATGTCCATCTACCCAATCCCTATGACATTTCATGTACATGCCCAGGTTGAGCTTAATGCTCTTAATGAATTCATAGCCCAAGTTTGGGTGGTCTTAGTGAGAAAGACTTGATGGATTTACCGATTTTTGTTAAATAACTACTCTTAATAAGTTCTTAGACCTATTCTGAAGGACTAATTAAACTTACCGCTCGAAATGATGAGTTTATTTTAACTCTTAATAAATTCTATCCAAAGAGGTTGGATTGTTCTATTGAGAAAAACATTATTGAATTTAGCGAGCAAAGAGGTTGAGTTTTTATTCTTAATGATTTCTTAGCCCAGAGTTTGGGTGGTTCATTTAATATGAACTTGAAGAAAATAACCTTATTTTCTTGTAAGGTTGAGCTTTATACAAAGCTCTTAATTATTTCATAGCCCGATTTTGGGTGGTTTATGTTGAAATAAACTTGATGAAATAACCTATGTAAGTGAGAAGAGTTAGCCGCCTTCAATGAAAAATGATGGGTTGTTTTTCTAGTACACCTTACTAAAATCCCGAGGTAAGATGGCTAAATATATACTTCGTGTATATACATATCTTCACATCACGGACTTTGGTGGATGAAGGGATTAGTTATGTATTATGAGTTCACCCCGATCTTAGAAAGTTCAAGACTAGTTTCACTTATCTAAGAGGAGGATTACTCATCATCACTACGTACTAGTTTAAGATTCGTTCACTATGTACTTAAGTAACTAATCTCGCAAGTGCTCGTCTTGTGTTAGTCAAACTCTATGATTTTTAGGAGGATTCCTTCGCATTAGTGGGGGATTGTGGGTATAATGCTTGAATCCCACACTCTGTTTTTTATAGGTTGTATGGGAGCAGTTCGGTTGATTTAAAATTCTCTTTGAATTTTAAATACTTAACCGAATAGATTTAATAACAAAATATACGAGATTTAAATGGATATTTTCGATTATCAAATCTACTATTTTTGGATAGATATTAACAGAATTATCCAAGATTTTAAATAGATATTATCTGATATTATCCGAGATTTGATTTGATATTATCTGATATTAAATTTAAATTTTAAATAAGATTTTATTTGATTCTCGGATAGATTTTTCCCTCCTTTCAACCTATAAATAAGATGTTTTTCTCTCATTTTTAATCATCCCATTCAGAATTTGTTCTGCTTGTTTGAGAAAAATGAGAGCATTCTTTAAAAGCTTTTGATATCTTTTGTTCGACTCCGGTTCAGACGATCACTACTGCCATAGTCCACTCCAAACTTTGGGTGTACACTGTTTGGAGCGACCGTGCTAACCTTCGGGGGACAACCGCCTAAAGTAGCGAGTACACACATGGGGCGAATTGTTTAAGGCAGTGGTCTCCATACCACGACACAGTCTAATTATCTTTCAGTTAGTTCATTTATTTTTCCTGTTAGTGCTAACGCCTTGTTTTGCAGTATACTTAACCAACAATGGTAAATACACGGTTTCTTTATCATCAAACAAAATTTAATCTCCTTCGATAAGAAAGTGAAGGCTATGCTAAGCTAGTATGAGTGCAGATTGATGAAGTTTCTGTAATATTTTTCGCATATATTGCCTATGGTTATATTTTCTTGAATATTTGGGGATGAAACTTTTTTTCAGTTACTTATCAATTGAATATTTTTCACCTTACACCTATAGGATAATAGCAATTTTGATTTTTTTCCTAGCATGTTGTTGGAGTTTTAAAATTACGTTGTAAGTTTTTTTTTCTAATCACCGTTTATTATCTTATATCAGTCCTGATTATTAATCATATTTTATGGTACATTAATTCTGTTGAATGAATTTGTTAAGACACTAATTTTTTGATTCTTTAGGTGTTGGAGTGTTATGAACTTCCGCTAGATAATAATGCTTTTTTTTGCATTCACTTTATGTAAATTACTTTTCTTGTTCAGCCTTTCCTCACCGGTGTGTATAGATTGGTGAGCAGTGATGGAACCCTCTCCAATAGAACGAGGCTAGTAATTAAACAGGGGAGGTAAAGCATACCTCAGTCTTTGGCTGCACAGTCAAATATTTGCTCGTTGATGATGCGGCCAACGTTGATTTATCTGTTATGGATGATGGAGTGAATGAGAGCAAGTATGGGACGATCAATGATTTGATTGTGAGAGGTAGGCAGCAAGCAACTCTTGATGAAGGTGTTTCACAACTTTACATCGGGGCAGAGGTCACTGTAACGCCCCAAAAATAGGTTAAAAGTTAGTGGGCTAGTTTAGTCGGCTAAGCCTAGTTCGAGATTAAATCCTTAAAAATTGATTTTTAATGGGAATAAATTATGAAAAAAATATCCTAAAATCCTAATTAAATATATATTTGACTTTGGTCAACTCAATTTCGAAAATTGACCCTTGAATCCCTAAGATTTTGAAATTAGTGATTATTTTGTAAAAATTGTAAACTTAAGGGCAATTTTATAAACTAAGCCAAAACTTTGAATCTTTGAGGGGCTTTGATCCAATCCTAATCCTAATTGATTTAAACTTTCATGAGCTTATTTAAATAATTCTTAACCCAAGTTTTAAAACACAAAACCCAAATAATTTTAATTAAAACCCATAACCATTAATTTATATCAAAACCTAAACCCTTATTTTATTATTTTCGTTTTCCCTTTTCCCAAGGAAAAGAACAACCGTGTTTTCAATTTAAACTCGTTTTCTTTTCAATTAAATTCATTCTAATAAATATCTATAACTTTTTCTTCTTCAAAATCTTGTTTTCACTTGTTTTTCTTCTTCAAAAACCATTGAAGTTGGTTGGGTCAAAATTGGAGGTAAGAAGCATTCGATCATATGATTTTAAAAGGTTCTTTACTGAAATTCCCAAGTTATTGACTTGGTAAAAACGTTTTTAATCTTTTGGTTCAAGAAAAAACGGTTTTCGGTCAAAAACCATATTTTCGTTCAAGGGTTTTTACCCACTGTTTTTGGATCCTAAATGGATGATTTTTTTGGATGTTTATAAAGTGTTTTTAAAATCCCTAATCCCGGACTAAAGGTTTAGGAGAAGTTTGATTTATTTCGGAAAGTTTTCGGTTAAGGTTTTTATAGGTTTTAAGGGCTGTTGTGAGGGAGTCCGACTTGGGGTTTATTGTGTACGATTAGGAGCACTAAATCTTTAGTTTTTGATGTTTGAAAGAAGGCAAGAAGCAGGTAATCTTGTTTGAAGTGATCGAGTGAAGTTTTGGTTATCGGTGAGTGAATTTGAGAGTGGGTTGCTTCGGCAGTGTTTTAACTTTCTTTTCAAAGTGCTGGGAGTGTAGGGTAGGTGTGAGATACCTCCCTATACTCCGGAGTAAGTTTTATGTTTGTTCTCATAAATCGGTTTTTTCATATTATGTTATTTTTCTATGTGTTAGTCATGCTTGCTAATTAATTGTGCATATGTGATTATGCATGTTAACAAATGCTCATGTGACTATTTTTACAGTAGTTTTAATGATTCCTTGGTTTGTTTTCAGAATAAGTAAAATATGGTTTTTATCGGTTTATTCAAATTGTGCATGAGGTAGAGGAATTCATGTGATCTAACTACTGTTTTTAATGTAAAACTTGAGCATCTGGTTTTGTTTTGTGTTGAACGTTAAGATGATGTTGATTGGATAAGTTGATCGATCAATGGGATGTACAGTGCACTATAAATAAAATTCGTACGTGTGTATATTCCTTGAGAGAGGTTAGCCTAGCGTTGTGTGATATAATAGTCACCTTATCACATTCGAGTATAGCGAACTATCCCGGACATCAAGGTGGGATCTTTAGATTGTGATAGTAAATCTGTGTGAATTGGTGTACGATGCCATTCGCATATGTCCGTTTATCCCAACGTTTGAAGGTAAATTCATTCGTGTCACTTAACCAACATGTGAAAAACGCAAGTGTAAACGATTTACTGTTTTTCTGAAATTTGTAAATTGCATGTGTTTTAGTAAAGAGCTCAAAGGTTTTGAGAGCATTGCTATGTGAAGCATATAAGTCTTGTTTTGTGGCATACGCCATGTGATGAACACTTGTTGATTTTTTTTTATTAGTGTGACCTTGGTTCTCACAAGCTATTTTCCATAAGCTTTACTTGTTTTTAAATTGATTTTCAGTATAATGTGGGTCGCATTTCAAGTAGTTTAACTTGTTTTATAATCCATTCACTAAGTTTCGGCTTAACCACTCTCTTTTTCTTGTAATGCAGAGAATTAAGTGAGACAGTCATCCCAAGGAAGCAAGGAAACTATTACTGCTTTTAAATCATATTTAAGATCAACGGTTTAACCACTCTAATTTAAACTAAGTTTCGGCTTAACCACTCTCTTTTCCTTTTAAATCATATTTATATAGATAAAAAAATTCTCTCTAATAGCTAGTGATATTCACTTATTTTCTTTTCCATTCTAATTTAAGATCATCTTCTAAATAGTATTATAATCTTTCAAAGCCTCATTTCTCAAGCATAACCTAAGTAATGTAAATATCAAAAAGAACATTATTCTACTTCTTAGTCTCTCAAAAACTGTTGTCTCATACAATCTCATTTATCACATATATCTCTAAGATAGCGCTCTACCATTTGAGCTACATCCCCTATACTTTTTAATTTACATTTTTAACATTAATGTGATTTATTTAAGGGTTTTGATTAGAACGTTACACAATTTTGAATTCATAAGAATCATACAATTTTGAATAAATTTTTAACATTAATGTAATCTATTAAACGAACTTCACAAATTTTCTGATTCATTTTTAATTAAATATTTTTTTCTAAATTTTTCTTTGGTCTCAGTAGTTTTCGTCCTCAAGAAAGCAAAATATCAAATAAACTTCAATGAAGTTTTTTTTTTCCAAATTCTTTATCTTTCTAAAACTTACTTTATCGTATCACCACCTATATCATGATGTGATCAGTCCATGACATGTTATGAAAATCATGTGACGTTATAAAAATATGTTACAAGCTGAAAATAATAATTTTTTAGCACTACATCTCACACATTCAAAAAAATAATTATTGTTTAATCTGAAAAGGTAAAAATAAATAGGTTGTAATCTAGTAAACTCTTTCTAAATTTACACAGGAATTTCGTCTCTAATTTTTTGGAATAATTATTGATAATGGTAAAACCCTCTTCGTTCTTTATAAATTCTTCCAACTACAAACGTAAATAGGAATGGTTCAATTTGGTCTTTTGATAATTTCCAAAGTTAATTTGTTAATATGGATAGGAATGGTTCAATTTGGTTTTTTAATAATTTCCAAAGTTAATTTGTTAATATGGAGATGTGGGGTATTGATCCCCATACCTCTCACATGCTAAGCGAGCGCTCTACCATTTGAGCTACATCCCCATGTTTTGCTATTGTATTTGTTTGAACGTAAGAAACACTATTTTTATTTTATTGCAGGCCATTTTCAAATTTATATAGATAAAAAAATTCTCTCTAATAGCGAGTGATATTCACTTATTTTCTTTTCCATTCTAATTTAAGATCATCTTCTAAATAGTATTATAATCTTTCAAAGCCTCATTTCTCAAGCATAACCTACGTAATGTAAATATCAAAAAGAACATTATTCTACTTCTTAGTCTCTCAAAAACTGTTGTCTCATACAATCTCATTTATCACAATATGATATGTCCAGAACCTTCGTTTAAAAGGCATAAGTATTTTGACTTTTATTCAACAAAAATTTAATCATGTTTAAAGATTCACAAAAGCGATGAGAATCAAGCTGAATGGAGTGTTCGATTTTGGTCTAACAACTTTACCTTACATCATCAGTCGAATGTGTAGGTTGTACGATGGCCATGAATATTCTTTGGAATAGACAAAGAGAAAGTTTAAAGTAAATTAATATCCTTCATAGGAAATTAGATGATTGTTACTATGTAGAATATTTTAAAATTATGTATCATTTTTATCTCCTATTTTTTTATTGAATATTAAATGTCAAAAAATATTTTTCATATATTAATAATAAATAGCCTTAAACGACATCTAACATATATGTTACTTTTTTTAACCTTCTTGAGAAAAGAAATTGGCGTTAAAATCATAATGGATCGATTTTCTTAAAATGATAAACAATACAATACAGAGATGCAGAGGATTATTCCCCGTACTTCTCGCATACTAAGCGAGCGATCTACCATTTGAGTTGCATCCCCATTTTTGTTTTATTTATTTGTTTGAACATATGATACATTATTTTCTTTTTATTGCAACCCATTTTCAAGTTTATATGAATCACATATATCTCTAAGATAGCGAGTGGTACTAACTTTTTTTATATGAATCCCGGACACCAAGGTGGGATCTTTAGATTGTGATAGTCAATTTGTGTGAATTGGTGTACGATGTCATTCGCATGTGTCCGTTTATCCCAATGTTTGAAGGTAAATCCATTCGTGTCACTTAACCAACATGTGAAAAACACAAGTGTAAACGATTTACTGTTTTTGTGAAATTTGTAAATTGCATGTGTTTTAGTAAAGAGCTCAAAGGTTTTGAGAGCATTGCTATGTGAAGCATATAAGTCTTGTTTTGTGGCATACGCCATGTGATGAACACTTGTTGATTTTTTTATTAGTGACCTTGGTTGTCACAAGCTATTTTCCTTAAGCATTACTTTTTTTTAAATTGATTTTCAGTATAATGCGGGTCGCATTTCAAGTAGTTTAACTTGTTTTATAATCTATTCACTAAGTTTTGGCTTAACCACTCTCTTTTCCTTGTAATGCAGAAAATTAAGTGAGACGGTCATCCCAAGGAAGCAAGGAAACTATTACTTCTTTTAAATCATATTTAAGCTCAAATATGTTATTTTTATGTTCAAACCTTAGGTATTTTAGGAGAAATGGTAATAAGGAACCTTATGGTATTTGAATCGATAATTGAGTTTGGATATTGAACTACATGTTTGTAAGCGTTTTATGAAAGTATTTTTAGAATTGATTTATATCCCAATTTAGTTTAAGCATGTTAAGTTATGACTTTAATGAATATTTGTTTCAATTCGTGTTATAAGTATGGAACTAGAATGATTGTCATCTAGAAATCTTGTTGAACTATATGATTTATGCCCTATAGGTGAATAACTGCATCTAAAATATGTTGGGCCACTTTTTAGGCTTGAAACCTTATTAAATTTTTGTTTCTGAGCAAGGGGTTTCGATACCTCTTCATAGGGTATCAATACCTAGGCCAAAACATAACAAAATAATTTCATGACTTTTTGAAGAAAGAATGAAAAACAAAGTAGAGATATTGACTGTATTTTCCAGCAATAATCCTTGCTGTCTAGAAAGTCCAAGTCTTCCCATTGACTGTATATTCTAATTATTTTTTCCTATAAATTTTCATTTCCCACTAAATAAAACTATGTAGAACCTTTAGGCTTAATCTCTGAACAGAAATTATGCAATTAGTTCTAAAAAAAACTACTCCCAATCAAATCAAATACGTATACAAATGAGTTCATCTATAAATATCGGTGTTTTTAAATAAACGTTACTAAAAATCATGTCTTTAATAATATTTTTGTGTAATCACTAATTTTATCCGAGGTGTTAAACCCGGGTGTTAATTTTCATTCCAAATAAAATAACGGGCTTGTAATGATTTTACCCGGGTGTTAACGAGTCTTCGGAAGGAGTCTTCTTCCTTTACTCGGCTTCCAAAAGTAACCATCTTTTGGTTGCGAGTTCTTTACAAGAAGAAAAATTTCGTATTGTTTTTTGTGGATTCAAGGGTTAAACAAGATTCGGGTTTCGGAAGGAATCTATTCTTTACGGTGGTTTCTGGGTTTTGCTTATGAACAAGAACATTCAAGTTCTTTTCTGGGTTTGGCTTAAACATTTCAGAGAATTTTTGGGTTTCTTTTGGTTCCGGTTGAAAGAAAAATGAAATAAGGAATGTTTTTTTTTATTTTTCGGTTATTATTTATACCCGAGGGACTCGTTTGAAAATATTTTTATTTACATCATAAAACCCTCCGTCCTAAAATATTTCTTACCCAGGTCCTCGTAACTTTGAAACGTTTTCAATCTCGTCATTAATCTGATTCTAATCACCGTTTTCAAATGGTTTAATATACATTCGGTCCCTTCGTGTCTGGAGGATAACTTCCAGGTCCTTCCTTGCTTCAAAATAGCATTTTAAGGACCTCGATGTTTTTTAATCCTTCCAATTTGGTCCTCTCCAGTAGCGTTTTCCAATTTGTTCAAATTAGAACCTGATTTGAGCTGAGGATACAATGATCAAACTTGATCTATATCTAACTATTGATGACTGGAATTCAATTTAGACTTGTTACTGTTATAACCGAGAATCGACTATATCGATTCTGACCAAATCTTCTCATTTGTTAGTGAAGAAGAAAATTGGTGGTTCTGGTGACAATATATTTAATGTCGTCAACTTTGGAACTATCGGAGATGAGCTCCAAGATGATTCAAAGTGCTTTAAGGATGCTTGGGATGCTGCTTTTGATTCATCATCTCCGTCAAGGGAAGACGTTTCTGCTACAACCCTTAACTTTCAATAGAAAATGCAACTCTAAGAACATTACTTTCTAGGTCTTTCTCGTAGGCTTAGCTAAGGAAATACTATAATACAATGACCATGCCTTTTGTAGAAGAAACCAATCTTATTGTTGCAGTTTTAGTATTTTTCTCATCAAATGATCGATGCAAAATGATAGAAGAAAACGGTAAATTCTATGGGAAAAGACAGCACAAAACCTCAGATTTGAAGGCAGGAAACCCTAATTGTTGAATACATGTAGGACGACGACGGTGTCTGAGAACTGGGGTTGCCTACTTATTTATAGATCTGGTTGAGGTGTCTTTCATAAACCCTAGATTGAAACGGCGGAGTTTTTGGATTTGGGAATTGTAATGGCTGAAGAGTTTAAAATGGGTCGAACAGTTTATTAAACGAGATGTTTAATTTATCATTTTTTAGTTTACATCAAACATTTATTTTATATTACTTTAATATTTAATATTTTATTTTGTAATTTAGATCAGTTTTTTATGATCAGTATTAAAAATATGATATATAGCATATTTTTGATATTTTAAAAAAATAAATAATTTTCAAATCTTTATTTTCTCTAAAATTCTAAAATTTAAATCTCTCGATCACACTATCGACAATCACACTTGCTTTCATCAAATTTCACAAAAGAAAACTTTATCATTTCGTAGTAAAAAAAATGAAGAAATGAACAATGACGGATCTTAGGGAAAGTTTACATGTCGATTGTCGTTTTATAGATTAAATAGAGATAAAAAATTTTAAAAATATATATTTTTAAAATAGTCATTTTTAATCATCGTCAATCAAAAAAATAAAATATATAATTTAATTCTCTCTATAATATATTTTTGCCCCTGAATATAAGGTAACGTATCTAGTGGCCGATCATTAATCGTGGTTCGCGGAAAAGATTATTAGTTGAGAAAATATTTTTTTAAAAAAAAAATATTTTCATATTTGGTTTGCCATCATTTCCGCCAACCCAAAAAAGATGATTATCAATAATAGTGTTTTTATCAATATTCCGGAAATATTAATCACACCCATTCCTTAGATATTTATTAATTCCTATAATTTTGGACAAAATTATTCTTGAAATAATGAGTTTTTTTAACTTAAATCTTTTGTAGTATGTTTAAATGACATATAATTTTAAATAATTTTATTTTATATTAATTTAATTTTTATATAGTTTTATGCATATTTAAAAAGTATTTTAATATTTAAATAAAATTAAAAAATTATGGTTATGGAAATATTTGATAAAATATTTAAATATTCTTTAATTCTTTTAAATTTTGGTAAGAAAATAAAATTGACACATATCATATTACAAATAGATTCTTTAAATTTATTGATTTTATGTTCTATTTTTGTAGAAATCTTTAGGTGAAATATAGATTTTTAGAACTAAATTAAACAAAGATATATTTTTATTTAAAATATTAGATCAAATTATAAAAATAAAAAATAATAGGGGTCAATTGTGGTTTAAGTTCCAACTAAAAATGTTATATGTTATGATAATTTTAAGGTTTTAATTTTAATATTAAGAATTTAATTTATTAAAAAATATATTTAAAGGATATTTGGTAACATATATTTTTTTCTTATCTTATATTACTTCAATCAAACACTATAATTTTATATTCCTGTCAAATAAACCAAATAAGATAATAGGATATTCTCAGTAATTTGTCATATAATGCAACATTTCGATAATTTTTTTCCTAATAGTAATCTTATATTCCGTGAACCAAACAACCTCCTAGAGTTTAGGAGAGTTTATTTTATTAATACTAAAATAAACTTTTTTATAAGTTAATTATTTGATTTATTAGTGATTTTTTTTTCTCTAAACGATTTTAATCCCTACTTTGCCTCTCAAATTAATAGCTTAAGTAAATAAATAAAATACATAATTAAATTATGCACAAAAGATTTCAATCGGTACCCTATGTATCAAACCTTAAAAAATAAATTTTAAGTTTTAATCTTAAATTTTAAATTTTAAATCATAAACCTTAAATCCTAAAAATATATTATACTTTTAATTTCTTAAATAATGATGAATATTTTACCCGATCCATTTCCCGATCAAGGAGAATTTTTAATAAAAAGTTTGGTTCAGATTAGGTCAAGTTTTTACTAAGTGAGAAATTAAATCGGGTTGAATTCATCCTTAGAGTGTGAAATATATAACTTGATGTAACCCGAGTCTAATTATGTAATTTTTCTTTAAAATTTTAAGTATATTTATAATATCCTTCTCTTTATATGTTTTTATAAATAGGTCTTTAAAATTGATTTTTTTTTTTTATAATTTAGTTCTTAAAATTATATTTTTATGATAAAATTTCCTAAAATTATTTTTTATAATTAAGTCCCTAAATTTTTATAGGTTGAGTCAGGATTAGTTTAAGATATATATTTTTAGGTCGGTCAGAGTCAAATTTAAAATTTTTATTTTCAATTTAGGTTCGGATGGATCAAAAACAAGACCCGATCCATACGCATCTCTATCATTAAATCCTAATAATATACTCTAATCCTAAATCTTAATTCTATACTCTAAATCCAAATTTTACTATAAGACATAAATAAAAATACTAAAAAATAAAAGATTATTATTCGTAAACTATGACACCTTATAAATAAGGTAACCAACTGCATACATGTGTTGGGATTGTACCAGAAACCATGTTCCCTGACAGATCCAAACTCTGCAAACTCTCACAGTGCTGTAACGACTGAGGTAATTGTCCTGAGAATTTCATGTCACGTAGCCGAAGACTTAGCACCCGGTTTTCTCCTTTGTCCCAACATGAAACTCCGACAAAGTTGCATATAAATCCTGCTGAATTGTTATTGAAGGTCCAGTTGCTTAACTTCCCATCTGGGTCTTTTAGAGAATTCTTGATTCCTTCCAGACATTTTCTATCATCCACGGTTGACAAAACGTGTCTTGCCAAAAACATCCATGTTAGAAGAACAAAGATGGAGATGTTTAACCTGCTGCAAGCCTGCAACATGATCCCTTCATAGCTTATCACATGGATCGAAAAGAACCCAGTTTTATTTGTGAGTTGGATCATGGTATAAACTTTGCCCTTTATTTAATTTGTTGCAGTAACTTGGGAGAAACCGCGTGGTTGACTTGGGAAGACGAGTCTATGAAGACTTATTGATTTTGGCACGTATTAATTAGGTAAGCTACAGCACATACTACTCGGTCGCGACTAAAAAAATATCACTTTATTGGTATTTCTTAACGTTTTGTTTAAATCAAAACCGCGTGTTTTCGATCACATTTTCAGTTGTTTCGTGTTTATCGCAGTTACGAACATAACAGTTGTTATTGTAGTCGTTGCGGTCCTGAATTCTTTTAAAACTCGCACAACTTATTATATAAGTTTTTGAAATAACGGTACAATAACGGTCAAAATTATTAATCCCACCCATTCTTTAGATATTTGTTAATTCCTATCATCTCGGACAAAATTATTATTGAAATAATGAGTTTTTTTAACTTAAATCTTTTGTAGTATGTTTAAATGACATTTTATTTTATATTAATTTAATTTTTATATAGTTTTACACGTATTTAAAAAGTATTTTAATATTTAAATAAAATATAAAAATTATAGTTATGGAAATATTCGATAAAATATTTAAATATTCTTTAATTTTTTTATAAAATTTTGGTAATAAATTAAAATTGACACATATAGATTCTTTAAATTTATTGGTTTTATGTTCTATTTTCGTAGAAATCTTGGGTGAAATATGATTTTTAGAACTAAATTGAACAATAATATATTTTTATTTAAAATATTAGACTAAATTATAAAAATAAAAAATAGTAGGGGTCAACTGTGGTTTAAGTTGCAACTAAAAATGTTATATGTTATGATAATTTTAAGATTTTAATTTTAATATGAAGAATTTAATTTGTTAAAAATATATTTAAAGGATAATTTGAAAAAAAAATATATTTTTTATCTTATATTCCTTTAATCAAAAATTATAATTTTATAATCTTGTCAAGTAAACCAAATAAGATAATAGGATATTCTCAATAATGTGTTAGATAATGCAACATTCCAATAATTTTATTCCAAATAGTAATTTTATATTTCGTAAACTAGACGAACTCTTATAGGATTTAGGAGAGTGTATTTTATTTTATTAAGACTAAAATAAACTTTTTTATAAGTTAATTATTTGATTTATTAGTGACGTGTATCAAACGTTAAAAAATAAATTTTAAGTTTTAATAAAATAAATAAAATTATGAACAAAAAATTTTAATCAGCACCCTTATGTATCAAACGTTAAAAAAAAATTTTAAGTTTTACTAAAATAAATAAAATACATAATTAAATTATGAACAAAAAATTTCAATCAGCACCCTTATGTATCAAACGTTAAAAAATAAATTTTAAGTTTTAATCCAAAATTTTAAATTATAAACCTTAAATCCTAAATTTTTATAGGTTGAGTCAGGGTTAGTTTAAGGTATATATTTTTAGATCGGTCAGAGTCGAATTTAGAGTTTTTATTTTCAATTTAGGTTCGGATGGATCAAAAACAAGACCCGATCCATGCGCATCTCTATCATTAAATCCTAATAATATACTCTAACCCTAATTCTTAATTCTATACTCTAAACCCAAATTTTACTATAAGACATAAATAAAAACACTAAAAAATAAAAGATTATTATTCGTAAACTATGACACCTTATAGAGGAAAAAATATTTCCTATAGTATATCAATCTTTTAGTAAGTCATCAAACAGTGGCTATCTTATTATGTAAACTATTTACTATAACTTATTATGTAAGTTTTTGAAATAACGGTACAATAACGGACTGTTATCACCGTTATCAATCAATATCTGTTAAATAAGGCCGTTATCGATCTTTATCGGTATGAATTTAAATTTCACTGTTATTTTTAATAATAATAGTTTCGAAAAATAGTTTCGTATGATGGCATTACCTTTAAATAACGCATGTTATAACTTTAATAGACCGTTTTTTAAATTGTTGATTTCGTTAGAGGAAAAATATTAAAATTATATGCCCGGAGGGTTTTGAAGCAAGAACCTTCAAATATAAATGCTAAGCTTTAACCAATAAACAATCATGATATTATATAATGTACTTGATATGCATACAAGGATATGGATACAAGGCAAGTTTTCACAAGAGGTATCAATACGTCTAACTGTCATATCGATATCTAACCACCATTTAAAAATCCAAATTTTAGTAACTAAAAGTGGTATCGGTATATCTCCCCGTGTATTGGTACGATAGTCAAATCCTCCATACACATACCAATGTACTTGATCGAGTATTGATACCCTAATTTAATTTCATTGTATCCATAACGATACGAATCTTCAAATATCGATGCTTAATCCTATTTTACACTCATCGATATCAATATCAGTCCTCGAGTATAAATACCCATTGACCTATAAAGTCCAAAATATTAGTTTCACACTCCAAGGATCCAATAAAACTGTTTTAAACTCTAGACAATCAACGTATATCATCTTAGGCATATTTTTCATAAACATTCAAGGCTAATTCATCCAATTCACCTATTGGCATGTTTTCTATCCAAACTTGTCTAAGCCTAGATTTGACCCGAGTTTGACTTGACTTGAGTCTGACTTGATCTGATTTGATTTAATCTAAACTCATCTGCCCTAACTTACTTGAGTCAATCCAGTGGAGTCAACTCGTCCAAGTCAACTTGTTGATTAAGTCAACCCAACTAAATTAACTCGTCTGAGTTAACTTAGTTAACTTTAACCCATTAACTTTGAATTTGACCGTTGATTGTTGACTAGATTTATTGGACCGTTGATTATTGACTTTGACCCAAAGTTAATTTAAAAAAAAAAACTATTTTGGCTTTTATAACATCACGAATCTGATTTTAAAGTCTATTTTACGAAATTCTAACTCAAAATGCTTAGAGTCTGACCTTGAACCTGAGCATGACTATGTATTGTATATTCAGTTTAAGAGCAACATAATTGAGTTAAAGACTATTTTTGAATATGTTTAATTGTAGGTATACACACTTCCTTGTATATGAGTTTTCGATTGAAGTTGAGTTCGTAAGTGATCAAAGATATTTTAAGGATCAATCAATGTGGAGTCGAGGTAATACTTTATTATCTATTTTATATTTTATGGAACGTGTTGATAATTGGTTAATGCAAGAACAAGTATGATTGGTTATTTGATTACCATTGATTATTTTTAAAGTCGTATAATTTACGATAAAATCTTAATAAACTAGTTGCGACCAAAACAACTTGGGCATTTTTCTTAGCAAGAATTATTGCAGTAAGATAATGGCTAGTAGGATTTAAAATGCATTACGACATTAAGATTTCTATGGTTTAGCCAAGGATTAGCTCTGGAACCCACTACTCGTCGTATTTGGTTTGGTATTGTTACTGCGCATGACTTCGAAAGTCATGATGGTATTACTGAGGAACGTCTTTATCAGAATATTTTTGCTTCTCACTTCGAGCAATTAGCAATAATTTTTTTGTGGACTTCCGAAAATCTGTTTCATGACTCATATAAGAAATTGATGACCAGTTAGCTTGAATACATGTTAAACTATTGGGGTAAGTCTAGTGATGTCTTTTGTATGCGACTCATTCAGCTATATAATGTAGTCGCTATTAGGAAATGTATAAGTGTGAGGTATATATATTCGAATACTAGATAAATATTGTAGTATTGGATCTGTTAGTCATATGGATTTTAAAATCTGATAAACCATATTGTAACCCCTTAACCGGGTCAAGTTAAATTCGGGTAAAAATATTATATTAGGTTCGTCGAGATGAACCAAAAAAGTTAACCCAAAACACTTTTTTTTCTCATTTATATTTTCTAAATGCATCACTTATTATTCTATGTTGAACATAAAACTACGAAAGGAACACTAACGATCGATTTCGAAAACGGGGTTCAAACGAAAGTTTGGGAAGTTTCAGTTTAGGCCTAAAATTTATAAATATACAAATGTTGTTAACTTCTATTAACGGGACAATAGAAACATTGAAGCAAAGTTTAATGGTAAGAATAAAACAATTAAAATTTTGATTATCAAATTAAATAACTTATCAAAGTTTAGTTATGATTTATGAAATTTATCCTAAAAATTACTTGACACGGTATAGACCCTCTCTTTGAAAAAAATTAATTTAGTAGAAATGAAATGAGGTGGTGAGGAAATTAAATGACATTGGGGTTGTTAAAAAATTTATTGTTTGTAAAATTAGGGATTATTTGAAAAATCGAGAATTTAGGTCAAAATTGATGAATTAAAGATTTATTAAAAATTAGACTTTAATTAATAAAAGTTCAAAAATTAGGCAAAAAGTGAAAATTAGAATTAAAAATTAGGGATTTGAATTTAAATTAGGGAATTATTTTGAAACAAAAAATGGGGATTTATTTTAAAAAGAATGGGGTCGCCACCTGCAACTTTGGTAGGTGGGACACCGAAAAAAACAGAGATTCTAAAAAAATGGGTTTGAGAGTCGGTTACGAATGAGATATAAATAATACCCCACATCGCCCAAAAATTGGTACCTAATCGAATATGATTGCCCGAATTGGAAATTTATAAGTTCACATTTTTATTAATTTATTATCCGTTTAAGAATGCAAATAGATTTTAAAGATCTCAATATTCGAAGGTAAGCGCCCAAACCGCTCCCATTACGCCTGATACTGGCCTCTCTTACGAATGAATATTGAAATACACATTTGTTATTACTTAAGTTGGATTAAATGTTATATGTTTAGAACAAATAAATATACAAATTTACAAGTATAAATAAATCAAATAAATACAGAGAAATGAAAAGCAATAATTTAAATTACAGAAATTAAATATGAAATAAATACAGAGAAATGAAAAGCAATAATTTAAGGTTAGGTGTTAGATACTTATGCAAAACGAGCTATAAATAATAAAAATCATTCCCCATTATGGGTCATCGTAAAGCCAACATACCGAACAAATAAATAAATAAATAAAATAAAGAACAAATAGATAAATAAATAAATAAATAAATAACATGATATAATAAAAAAAACATATATTCTATGCACGTAATATATAATATATAAATAATATTAGTATTTAATAGTAAATACTATATAGTATCATATACCATATATATTATACGATATACATATAAATACTTCATTATAAAGATATATACAATATATTTACTATAAAAAATACGGACTAATATATATATATATATATATATATATATATATATATATAAAGAGAAACAAAAGAGTCAATTTATAACAAAAACAGAGACGAAAAAGGACGAAATTAAAACAATAAACAAATTTAGGGGATTATAAAGGAGATTAACCCATGACCAAAAATGAAATGATGTAAACTTTGAGGGACTGAGACCGTGATTAACCCACTGACCAAATATGCAAGGATCTTCTCCCAGATTCGGATCATCACGCGAGTTTAGGGATCAAAACAAGGTAGTTTTGCAAACTACATATATACAAAAATTAAAGTTCAAAATCGGCCTAATTTTCATTTCTCTCTTTCTTTGTTTCAGAAACAAAAAATATGAGTAAAACTTTCTGAAAATAAGAACCACCCCTTTTCTTTGAAGCCCAGAAACCGGTGATAGATCCGTCGCCTCAACCTAATTTTTCATTTATGAACTTTATCCTAAAAATTACATAACAATGCATATTGCTCTCCTAATAAGAAAATGAGGGTTCAGAGGGAACCGAATCCTCCTCAAGAACAAAAATCACCTCCGATAGAAGCTGCCCCTAAGCAGGTAGTCCCGGTTATACAAGATGTTCAGAGGAAATGTCTCCTTAGTATGAAGGGGATGTTCGATCAGTTAGACAAAATTGATTATGAGAAAAATTAATTATGAGAATGACTCGATAGTTGACTCTGGTTGTTCGAATCATATGACAGGTGATAAAGAAAAATTGCAGGACTTATCTAAATACTAAGGAAGTCGTGTGGTGGTTACAGCAAATAACTCCAAGTTATCAATAGCTCATTTTGGTAATACAATGGTCTCTCCTCAAAATAATAGCACTAAAATGGCACTTCAGAATGTCTATCATGTGCCAGGGATGAAGAAAAATCTTCTTTCAATAGCACAATTAACATCTTCGGGCCATGTTGTTCTATTTGGTCCACAGAATGTGAAGGTATACCATAATCTCGATATCAAAGAGGAGCCGATAATGAAAGGATGAATATTAGAGTTTATCTATGTGATGTCTGTGGAAACTGCATATGTTGACAAAACAAAAAGAAATGAGATAGCGGACTTGTGGCACATGCGGTTAAGTCATGTCAATTTCTCCAAGCTAGACGTGATGATGAAAAAGTCAATGTTGAATGGACTTCCAAAACTTGAGGTGAGAACAGACACTATATGTGCGGGTTGCCAGTATGGAAAAGAGCATCAACTACCATATGAGGAGTCAAAGTACAAAGCAAATGAACCATTAGAGTTAATTCACTCTGATGTGTTTGGACCTGTTAAACAAACCTCGATCGGTGAGATGAAGTACATGGTGACTTTCATTGATGATTTTTCCAGATATGTGTGGATCTATTTTATGAAGGAAAAATCTGAGACTCTTTCAAAGTTCAAAGAATTTAAAGGGATTATGGAAGCAGAAGTTGGCAAAAGGATTTGTTGGCTACGTACAAATAATGGGGAAGAATACACTTCAGATGAGTTTGCAAAATTTCTTCAAGAGTATCGAATACGCCGTCAATTCACATGGGCTAACACTCCATAACAGAATGGTATTGCTGAAAGGAAGAATAGACATTTGACAGAAATATGCCGAAGTATCTTCATGCAAGAAATGTTCCAGGACATTTTTGGGTAGAGGCAATGAAAACCGCAACTTACGTGATCAACAGACTTCCTCTACAAAGGTTACATTTTCTTTCACCTTTTGAAAAATTATGGAAAATGAAACCAACAATTAGCTATTTTCGAGTTTTTGGAAGTGTTTGTTATGTATTTGTGCCTAACCATTTACGTAGCAAAATGGACAAGAAAGTTGTTAGGTGTATTTTTGTAGGGTACGACAAACAAAGAAAAGGATGGAAATGTTGTGATCCTACAACTAGAAAATGTTATGTATCTCGTAATGTGGTGTTTGATGAAATATCTTCATGGTGGTCCTTCGATAAAGAGTTATTGCCAGACTCAGATACTCTCAGGGGAGAATTACAATCTTCCGAAGTTCAGTTGAGTTTAGATGAAACTGATGTTGTCGTTGATGTTTAAGAAGAAGGCGGAACTCAGAATCCATGGCAATCTGGTGTCCACCAGCAACTGGTTGAAGATGGTGAGTCTAATGAAAGAGAAGAACCAATGTCACTTAGAAGATCAACAAGGATCAGAAAGCCAAATCCTAAATATGCTAATTCTGTTGTAGTAGAAAAATATGATGCAAAAGAGCCAAAAACCTTTGAAGAAGCTTCTCAAAAAGCAGAATGGATTGAAGCAATGAGAAATGAGATAGATGCACTTGACTAGAATCAAATTTGGGAGCTTGTACCAAAGCCAAGAAATGTGAAGCCTATTTCTTGTAAATGGATCTACAAGATAAAACATCGCATAGATGGATTGATTGAGAGGTAAAAAGCTCGATTGGTAGCTCGAGGATTCTCTCAACAATATGGGCTAGATTATGATGAAACATTTAGTCCAGTGGCAAAGCTTACAACTTTTCGACTAAAAAATATCACTTTACTGGTATATCTTAACGTCTTGTTTAAATCAAAACCGCGTGTTTTCGGTCACATTTTCAGTTGTGTCATGTTTATCGCTGTTACGAACATAACACTTGTTATTGAAGTTGTTGCGGTCCTGAATTCTTTTAAAACTCGCACAACTTATTATGTAAGTTTTTGAAATACCGGTACAATAGAAGACTATTAGCGTCGTTATCGATCAATATCAATTAAATAAGGTCGTTATCGATCTTTATCGGTATGAATTTAAATTTTACCGTTATTTTTAATAATAATAGTTTCGAAAAAAATTAGTTTCGGATGACAACATTACCTTTAAATAACGCCTGTTATAACTGTAATAGACCGTTTTTTGAATCGTTGATTTCGTTAGAGGAAAAATATTAAAATTATATGTCCGGAGGGTTTTGAAAAAAGAACCTTCAAATATAAATGTTAAGCTTTAACCACTAAACTAACATGATGTTATATAATGTTTTACCACAATATTATTATCTTAAACTACATAAGATTAATTCAAATTATTTTATAAAATAAATAATATTATAAATAATATTAATATATAAAAATATAAGATATATTATTTATATATGTATGAAAAAATATATTATTTTTATAATTTTATATATTATTAATAATTTAAATATATTATTATGATAACGGAGTCGTCATCAATCCATTTAAAATAGACAGATCAGAAACCTAAAATAAATCAGAGATTATGAAATCTCAAAGGTTCAAGATCACGGTTACACGTGGGGAAAGATTAATATCTCCAGAACGCCCCATAAAGGCATTTACTTGATCAATAATAATATTTTTTGTAACCCAGATGAATATAAAAATCCGTAAAGTTTTAAAAGTGACTCAAGTTTACAGACGATAAGGGAACCCAAGTAAAATAAAAACGCAATAGAGATTGAAGGCATTAACGTCTAAAATTTCAAAGTAGAGTCTTGCATTGGAGTTTTGATCGTTACCTAACTGCACTAACAAACTAAAATTAACCTCACTTAAGAAAATACCTCATTTTTGTGATGCATGAAGAAAATCTTTTTTGGTGACATTTTAGGTAATTTTTAATTCTTAAAGTCTAGAAGTTTTATTTAATAATTTTTTTGAGGAACTAATCCTAAAAAGTTTTGCTTATTTATTTTTTAATTCTCTCGATTCAGTTTAGACGTCGGATTAAACCGAGCGAATTATATTATTTTGCCGAAACAAACTCAAAAAGATTAACTCAAAAACATGTCTATTTTTTATCTTGTAAAAATGCATTATTAGGTCATATGGTGTGCATGCTAGCAGTGGATTAACTCAAAATTGAAACAACCAATGAATTGGCATTCAATTGAACGAATTGGTAAATTAGGGACCAAAAATATAAATTTGGAAAATTATGAGAACTTATTTAATTCTGGAGTTACCAATCCTTAATTAATTAGTTTTATGCATACTTGTCAAATTTTAGTTCAAAATAACCATTCAAGCTCATTCAATTGCATACATATCAACAAGGGACCAAAATGGAAGAATCTAAAGCTCAAAACAGTCATACAACTAAAATAACGACACCAATATCGATACACATACAAGGATTTTGATACAAGGCAAGTTTTCGCAAGAGGTATCAATACGTCTAACTGCCATATCGATATCTAACCACCATTTCAAAATCCAAAATTTAGTAACCAAAAGTGGTATCGATATATCTTCCTGTGTGTTGGTACGATAGTCAAATCCTCCATACACGTATCAATGTACTTGATCGAGTAATGATACCCTAACTTAATTTCATTGTATCCATAACGATACAAATCTTCAAATATCGATACTCAATCCTATTTTACACTCATTGATATCAATATCAGTTCTCGAGTATGAATACCCATAGACTTATAATGTCCAAAATATTAGTTTCACACTCCAAGGATCCAATAAAACTGTTTTAAACTCTAGGCAATCAACGCATATCATCTTAGGCATATTTTCCATAAACATTCAAAGTTAACTCATCCGATTCACCTATAGACATGCTTTCTATTCAAACTTGTCTAAGCCTAGATTATTTTTAAAGTCGTATAATTTACGATAAAATGATAATAAATTAGTTGCGACCAAAACAACATGGGTATTTTTCTTAACAAGAATTATTGCAGTAGGATAATGGTTAGTAGGATTTGAAAGGCATTATGGCATTAAGATTTCTAAGGTTTAGCCAAGGATTAGCTCTGGAACCCACTACACGTCGTATTTGGTTTGGTATTGTTACCGCGCATGACTTCGAGAGTCATGATGATATTACTGAGGAATGTCTTCATCAAAATATTTTTGCTTCTCACTTCGAGCAATTAGAAATAATTTTTTTGTGGGCTTTCGGAAATCTGTTTCATGACTCGAATAAGAAATTGATGACCAGTTAGCTTGAATACATGTTAAACTGTCGGTGTAAGTCTAGTGATGTCTTTTGTATGTGACTCGTTCAGCTATATAATGTAGTCGCTATATATATATATATATTCGAATACTAGATAAATATTGTATTATTGGATCTGTTAGTCATATGGATTTTAAAATCTTATAAACCATATTGTAACGCCTTAACTAGGTTAAGCTAAAATCGTATAAAAATGTTACATTAGGTTCGTCGAGATGAACCAAAAAAATTAACCCAAAACATTTTTTTTCTCTTTTATATTCTCAAAATGCATCACATATTATTCTTTGGTGAGCAACATAATTCTACTTCTTTGTTTCTCAAAAGCTACTATCATTTACCACCTCATTTATCATGATACGATATGTTCGTAACCTCTCTATGACATAAAAGGGAGAAACTAGGATGGTTATGTGTTATTTGGGGTGGCCTAACACTTCCGAGACACTCCATTATCGCTTGGTTAACTTTAATGAATAGATTACCAACTAAAGATTGTATGTTATTTTGGGGATTCTTGGTTGATCCTAATTATGTTCGGTGTTTGGATTCTATAGAAACAAGGGACCATTTATTTTGTGATTGCAACTTTGTTAAAGAATTGAGCTATTAGAACTATTGTGGGAGATGGGTAGTACAATTTGACTGGATGTAGAGGCATGCCATGTAGGGGTGTTAAAAAGTATCCGATCCGATCAATTTGATCCGATTATACATAGATTCGATCTGAAAATTAGGATATCCGATCCGGTTTTTATTTTTGGACTGGATTTCCAATCCGATTTTAAGTTTTCCAGATTAGAGACGGATCACAATATTTCAAGTTTCGGATTATCCAGAAACCAGATAATCCAAAAATTTAAATTTTTATAAATACTAATCTTGTTATATTCAACAATTAAGTGCTTGTTATATTCAAAATTTAAAAAAAAATAATTTTTATAAATGTGAATCTAGTTGTATTTAATAATATGTTGTTTATTATATTCGAAATTCCAATGTTTTCATAAGTACTACCTTAAAATTCAAAAAATTAATTTAATCAAATTATATTTTTGATTAATCGGAGATCCGACTATCCGATCTGAATATTTGATATCCGAATATGTGGATATCCACTTTTTTCGGATCAGATACAAATCATTATATCATCGATCCGAAAACCCAAATACCTGAAAAAATCAAATCTGATATGATCCGATATCCGACAATGAATACCCCTAATGGCAAGTGAAACTCATTGGGGGCTGCCATTATTTGCATTTCTTGGGGAGCTATGTTGTATTTTGTATGGTAGTGAAGAAATAACAAATTGCTTGGGAAAGGTAATAAGAGTGTTCGAAATATATTGATGCAAATTAAATCTGATGTTGGTACGAGACTACGAAGATGTAGCAAACTTACTCACTCTTCTCCATCTCTTATTGTTTCTTGGAATTTGTTTTAAGTCTTGTTTTGTATTTTGAGTTTGTTGTAAACGAACCAGTGAATTTTGTTTATACATTGATGGTTCTCTAGATGGAATAAAAATAAAACATTTATAATGTAACCCCCTAAATCGGCCTATGCAGGAAGCCCGACTAAAGTGGTCACATTGTTTTTATTTATAAATCATATAGCATGAAAATTTATTTAACTTGAGCAATAAAGGTAAATATTGTCTAACAAATAAAATATATAAAATGTCACCAACACATGGTATCTAGAAAATATTGTTCACAAAATAATTCGTAAAACTAATAGCAAAAATAATATGTTTAAGTCGCCAGTAATATAATTTATATATAGGCACATGTCACCTTAAACGTAAACTGAAAAAGTATAAAGTAAAAGTTACATCGAAGTGTAACCAAATAATGTGTAGATCCTCCAAATGCCAAGTCCGGGATGTCTACCTACGAGTATCTGAAAGGGGGAGAAAACAAGTATGAGCTATGAAGCTCAGTGTGTTCCAATAGTGCAAATAAAATACGGATAAAATAATTAAACAGTAATACAGAAAATCAGATTATGTATATGCATGATATGCTACCCTCCAACCGAACTCCTAGATACAGTTCCCCCGAACAGTATCTAATACAGGCATTAACCTAAGCCCTTAGGGCGGAGGTACCGACCTAAGGGATTACCTTAGGGAACAGGCAGAATTACCCCGGCTAATGCACGGGAACCGATAACAGGTAGAATTACCCTAACTAAGGTTAGGAATCGTAAACAAGCGGAATTACCAGCTGGATCAAGGCTGAACAAGATATTAGATACTACTCATCATCCCAATACTAAGATGGCAGGCATGCAACAATAACAGGAATCATGATGGTAGCAACAGAATTTAAGCAGGCAATATGTATACATAAATCAGGAAATATCGTATATACAGTAAATCACAAAATGATATATCTTAAAGTTCAAAATAAGTGTTTATGTAAATCCAGAAAACACTCATGTGCACATACTTGATTCGTTTAAAACGTAAAATAGTAAAATACAGTTATATAGCACACAAGGAACACACCTCAATGGCAGAAACAGACGGGTGATCTACTGGGCGTTCGAGCCTCGCTCTGTAGCAGTACTGGACCCTAAAATACAAGATGGAATTTTTTTATTAATACCGGAGTTAAATATTGAATTGACTATTCACGAGTATTAAGACATACGGGTCACGATCGGATCTCGGGATCGGTCAAAACGGGAGGAACTGGGCTGGGTCGGTACACGATCGGGAGAACTATGAGGTCCTACAAACAAACATGTATCAATTTTAGACTTTAAAATAAAACTCTGGACTTAACTTAACTTAGAAGAAAAGTTTGACTCGAGACTTTAAAGTCCAATTTGGAGGCTTTCGGGTTCGAATTTCGAAAAACGGACTTTACGGATGGACTCAGGACGTCAAAAAACATAAAATAGGAGTTTTTGAAAATTTTGACTTTTTTTGTCAAAGTCAACGCTGACGTCAGCAGTCAAAGTCAACGCTGACATCATGCTGACGTCAGCAACCAAGGTCAATGGTCAACGGGTCGGTCAACGGGTCAACGGGTTGGGTTTGACCGGTTCGGTTCAAGACTGGTTCAGCTCGGTTTGACCGGTTCAAGGTCGGTTTGGACCGGGTTTAAGCCGGTTTGGACCGTCCGGCTCCAGTCCACCGTCCAGGGCGACCGGAAATCGCCCCGGCGGCGCGTGGAGGCCACGCGCGGCCCTAAACGGCCGGAAAACACCTTTTTAGACTCGGAAAGATCTCCAGATTCAGATCTTTTTCATTTTATACCCAAAAGGAACCAGAAACAACACGAAAAACATCCCGAAATTACCTATTTACCGAACGGGGAAAGGTTCTCCGATGAGGATCCTGCCGGCGTCGGACGGTTGCGATATCGGAGGGGTTTTGGCCGGCCTTGGACGGTGAACACGATGGGGCAAGCGACGCGCCTGATCGGCGTTGATGGCGTTCGGAATCAACGAAAACAGGTAGGGTTTTAAACCCTAGATCGTCGAAGCTCTTAGCCTTGATTACCGGTGAACGGAGCGGCGGTTGAGCGCGTTGGGAGAGGGGTTTTGGTCGGGGAAGGGAGGCGGTCACGGTGGTGGCGGCGGTGCAGGTCACGGCGCGGCGGTGCTCGGGGTACTAACTTGTTTATATGAATCACATGCTAAGCGAGCGATCTACCATTTGAGTTGCATCCCCATATTTTGCTTTATTTATTTGTTTGAACATATGATACACTATTTTCATTTTATTGCAGCCCATTTTTAAGTTTATATGAATCACATATATCTCTAAGATAACGAGTGGCACTAACTTGTTTTATTTTCAATTCTCATTAAAGATATTTCCCCTAATTTTTCAAGCATAACCTATGTATTGTAAGTATAAAGAAGAACATAATTTTACTTCTTTGTATCTAAAAAGCTACTATCATTTACCACCTCATTTATCACGATACGATATATTCGTAACATCTCTATGACATAAAAGGGAGAAAGTAGGATGGTTATGTGTTAATTGGGGTGGCCTAACATTTCCGAGACACTCCTTTATCGCTTGGTTAACTTTAATGAATTGAATACCAACTAAAGATTGTATGTTATTTTGGGGATTCTTGGTTGATCCTAACTATGTTCGGTGTTTGGATTCTATAGAAACAAGGGACCATTTATTTTGTGATTGCAACTTTGTTAAAGAATTGAGCTATTAGAACTATTATGGGAGGATGGGTAGTACAATTTGACTGGATGCAGAGGCATGGCATGTAGGGGTGTTAAAAAGTATCCGATCCGATCAATTTGATCCGATTATACATTGATTCGATCTAAAAATTAGGATATCCGATCCGGTTTTTATTTTTGGACCGGATTTCCAATCCGATTTTAAGTTTTTCAGATTCGAAACGAATCACAATATTTTAAGTTTCGGAGTATCCAAAAACCCGATAATCCAAAAATTCAAATTTTTATAAATACTATTCTTGTTATATTCAACAATTAAGTGCTTGTTATATTCAAAATTTTAAAAAATTGAAATTTTTATAAATGTGAATGTTTTTGTATTTAATAATTTGTTTTTTTATTATATTCAAAATTCCAAATTTTTCATAAATACTACCTTAAAATTCGAAAAATTAATTTAATCAAATTATATTTTTGATTAATCGGAGATCCGACTATCAGATCTGAATATCTGATATCCGAATATGTGGATATCCACTTTTTTCGGATCAGATACAAATCACTATATCATCGATCCGAAACCCAAATACCTGAAAAAATCGGATCTGATTTGATCCGATATCCGACAATGAATTCCCCTAATGGCAAGTTAAACTCATTGGGGACTGCCATTATTTGCATTTCTTGGGGAGTTATGTTGTATTTTGTATGGTAGTAAAGAAATAACATATTGCTTGGGAAAGGTAATAAGAGTGTTCGAAATATATTGATGCAAATTAAATCTGATGTTGGTACGAGACTGCAAGGATGTAGCAAACTTACTCACTCTTCTCCATCTCTTATCGTTTCTTGGTATTTGTTTTAAGTCTTGTTTTCTATTTTGATTTTGTTGTAAAGCAAACCAATGAATTTTGTTTATACTTTGATGGTTCTCTATGGAATAAAAATAAAACATTTATAACATAAAAAAGATATGTCCGTAACCTTCATTTAAATGGTATATGTATTTTGACATTTACACTAAAAAATTTAATCATGTTTAAAGCTTCACAAAAGTCATGGAAAGCAAGCTGAATGGAGTTTTTTTATAGTGGTTTAACTACACGAATTTGTATCTTTGAATGAATGTGAAAGTATCTATTATGACCACTACTATTATATAAAAAAGACAAAGAGAATAAAAAATAAATTAATTACTTTTGTAGGGGTATATGATTGTTAAGATATAGAATATTTTAAAATCTTGTTTTATTTTTATCTTTTGTTCCATTGATGAATACTAAACTTCAAAAAAAATTATTTTTCTTATAATAATAATAGCCTTGAACGAAAAGGAATTGATATATTAAATTGATCAATTTTCTTGGAATGTTAATCATTATATTGTGGAGATGCGGGGTATTGATCCCCGTACTTCTCGCATGCAAAGCAAGCGCTCTACCAGTTAAGCTACATCTCCTATACTTTTTAATTTACATTTTTAACATTAATGTGATTTATTTAAGGGTTTTGATTAAAACATTACACAATTTTGAATTCATAAGAATCATACAATTTTGAATACATTTTTAACATATTCGAATGAGTGTGAAAGTATGTATTATAACCACTACTATTATATTCAAATGACCTAACATTTTTGTTACATTTTATTACGTGGAGATGCGGGGTATTGATCCCCATACTTCTCGCATGCAAAGTGAGCGCTCTACCATTTGAGCTACATTCCCTATACTTTTTAATTTACATTTTTAACATTAATGTGGTTTATTTAAGGGTTTTGATTAAAACATTACACAATTTTGAATTCATAAGAATCATACAATTTTGAATATATTTTTAACATTAATGTAATTTATTAAACGGACTTAACAAATTTTCTAATTAATTTTTAATTAAATATTTTTTTCTAAATTTTTCTTTGGTCTCAGTAGTTCTCTTCCTCAAGAAAACAAAATATCAAATAAACTTCAATGAAGTTTTTTTCCAACTTCTTTATCTTCCTAAAACTTACTTTATAGTATCACCACCTATACCATGATGCGATCAGTCCGTAACATGTTATGAAAATCATGTGACGTTATAAAAATCATGTAACAAACTGAAAATAATAATTTTTAGCACTACATCTCACACATTCAGAAAATAATTATTATTTAACCTGAAAAGGTAAAAATAAATAGGTTGTAATCTAGTAAACTCTTTATAAATTTACACAGGAATTTCGTGTCTCATTTTTTGGAATAATTATTGATAATGGTAAAACCCTCTTCGTTCTTTTATAAATTCTTCCAACTACAAACGTAAATATTTATTAAACAATTAAGAAAAATCTTAAAAACTCTTGTAATATTTTAGATTATTTTGTTAAAATTAAAGAAGTTTTGAAAATTCTATACAGAAAAATTTTTGAATTACTCAATAGGAATGGTTCAATTTAGTTTGCTAATAATTTCCAAAGCTAGTTAGTTAATATGGAGATGCGGGGTATCGATCCCTGCACCTCTCGCATGCTAAGCGAGCGCTCTACCATTTGAGCATATGATATCTCTAAGATCTCAAGTGGTATTAATTTGTTTGAACATATGATTTACTTTCTTTGAGATGTCTTCATTGAGGCCACAAAGAAGTATGTGCATCGCCTTAGTGTTTAGTTTCTCCTTCACGTCATTTGCACTCCGTTGCTTTTTCTTCTTCTTAAGAGCTTCGGTGTAGCCATCTTCAAGAATGTTCAAAACTTCAAAATCATGGAAATTGATATATAGCTTCATGAGAGTTCTCCATTAGAAGTAACTTTCTCCTTCGAAGAGCGGAGGACTCGTGATAGAGCGACCTTCTTTAAAGCAAGCTATTTTCTTGAACTGTAGACTTCGAGTGATGGATCTTTGCTCCTAGATGCTAGTTCGAATCGATGGAGACGAGGCTCTAATACCAATTGAAAGGCTTGATGCGTAAGCTCGAATCGAACACTGATTACCGTCAAGAGGGTTGTTTTTGTGTTTGGTTGAATTTTCTAAAATCGAAGGATTGAGACAAATGACACAATAATTTTAGAGTGGTTTGGTCACGCCTACATCCACTACCTTAGCACTGCATTAGGGATTTCAACCAATTCACTAATGAATTCCTCCTTGTTATCGGTTCAAGTGATAACTGTTACAACCCTATCTTTTGGACTTGTCTAAGATAGAACAAACTCTAGTTTTTCTCTAAGGCTAAACTTGAACCTCTCCTTATACAAAGGGATTTGTTTGGTAAACTAATTATCTAGCAAAGGTGTGTGTTTACACAATTTAAGTTCACAAGAGACTACAAGATTTACAATAACAACACTCTCTTAAGACTATATACAAAAGAAAAGTAAAATAGGGATTTAGACTTAATTTCCATTGGTCATCTTTCTTGGATGTTGTCTCTAACCATCTTCAAGTGTTTCAACCTTCACTTTATAGTTAGGAATGAGCTTGTGGTTGTTGGGATGATTTGGAATCGTTTGGAGCTGATTCCTAGGCCAATTTTTGCTTCTGATGTAGGTGGTATCGAAACGCATGAAAGTTGTTTCGATACAACCACTTTGGGAAATAGTCGTTGGATCTATAATTAAAAAATGATATAGAAACACCTACAAGGCGTATCGAAACACCTTGCTCTGCGTATCGAAACAACTGAAACAAGTTTTTTGTAAAGTTGTTGGGATCTACAATTTGAAGCCTGTTTCGATATGGCTCCTAGCTATTGGGGTTTCTATAAGATCGTTAAAGGTGTATTGAAACACCTAAAACAGGTTTCGATACTGACATATCGAAACATGTGTTTGTTGTATCGAAACCAAAAATCACAGTGACAAAACGTATCGAAACGGTCTTAACCCGTATCGAAACGACTGTGTAATTTTACCTTTGAAAAGCATAGCGGTATCGAAACACCTAGGAGGTGTATCAAAACGCCTGGGTTAAAAACACTTCTTTAGTTTCTTTAAATCATTTAAGACACATTTAAAATTCTCTCAGAAATCTCTTAAATATATTTTTAAGTTGTTTGGACATAATAACGATTTTTGAAATCTTTTCAAATTAGTCCAAAACTATTTTTCAATTATCATATCAAAATCAATATCTCAACATCATATTAGCAATGAGCTCATTTGTCAAGCATAACATATATAATGTAAGTATCAAAAAGAACATTATTCTACTTCTTTATCTATCAAAAATTACTATCACTTACCACTTCATTTATCATGATATGATCTGTCTTCATTTAAAAGGCATATGTATTTTTATATTTATGCAACAAAAATTGAATCATGTTTCAAGCTTCAAAAAAGCGATGAGAATTAAGCTGAATGGAGTGTTCGATATTGGTCTAACAACTCGAACTTGTATCGTCAATCGAATGTGAAAGTTATACTACGATCGCGACTATTCTTTGAAAAAAGACAGAAAATTTAAAATAAAATAATTTGTCTTATAGGAAAATAGATATTTTTCTTTACTGACTCTTGGTCATGGTAAATACACGGTTTCTTTATCCGCAAATAAAATTTAAACTCCCTCAAGAAGAAAGTGAGGGCTATTGCTAAGCTAGTATGAGTGCAGATTGAAGAAGTTTCTGTAATATTTGTCGCATGTATTGCCTATGGTTATATTTTCTTGAAGATTTGGGATGAAACTTTTTTTCAGTTATTTATCAATTGAATATTTTTCACCTCACACCTATAGGATAATAGCAATTTTGATTCTTTTTCCTAGCATGCTGTTGGAGTTTTAAAATTACGGTGTAAGTTTTTTTTTTCTAACACCGTTTATTATCTTATACCAGTCCTGATTATTCATCATATTTCATGGTAAATTAGTTCTATTGAATGAATTTGTTAAGACACTAATTTCTTGATTCTTTAAGTGTTGGAGTGTTACGAACTCCCGCTAGATAATAATGCTTTTTTTGTATTCTCTTTACGTAAATTACTTTTCTTGTCCAGCCTTTCCTCACTGGTGTGTATAGATCGGCGAGTAGTGATGGAACCCTCTTCAATAGACCGAGGCTAGTAATTAAATAGGAGAAGTAAAGCATACCTCGGTCTTTGGCTGCACAGTCAAATATTTGCTCGTTGATGATGCGACCAACATTGATTCGTCTGTTATGGATGATGGAGTGAATGAGAGCAAGTATGGGACGATCAACGGTTTGATTGTGAGAGGTGGGCAGCAAGCACATCTTGTGAAGGTGTTTCACAACTTTACTTCGGGGAGGAGGTCACTGTAACGCCCCAAAAATGGGCTTAAAACTTAGTTGGCTAGTTTAGTCGGTTAAGCCTAGTTCGGGATTAAATCCTTAAAAATTGATTTTAATGGAAATAAATTATGGAAAAATATCCTAAATTCCTAATTAAATATATATTTGACTTTGTTCAACTCAATTTCAAAAATTGACCCTTGAATCCGTAAGATTTTGAAATTAGTGACTATTTTGTAAAAATTGAAAACTTAAGGACAATTTTATAAACTAAGCCAAAACTTTGAATCTTTAAGGGGCTTCGATTTAATCCTAATACTAATTGATTTAAACTTTTATGAGCTTATTTAAATAACTCTTAACCCAAGTTTTAAAACACAAAACCCAAATAATTTTAATTAAAACCCATAACCCTTACTTTATATCAAAACCTAAAGCCATATTTTATTATTTTCATTTTCCCAAGGAAAAGAATGAAAAAAATGAAAAAGAATGAAAAAGAAAACAGATATTATTGTTGCAGTTTTAGTATTTTCTCATCAAATGATCGATGATAGATGCAAAATAATAGAAAAAAACAGTAAACTCTATGGGAAAAGAAAGCACAAAACCTCAGATTTGAAGGCAAGAAACCCTAATTGTTATCATCGTTATCGATCAATATCTGTTAAATAAGGCCGTTATCGATCTTTATCGGTATGAATTTAAATTTCACCGTTATTTTTAATAATAATAGTTTCAGATGACAACGTTACCTTTAAATAACGCTTGTTATAACTGTAATAGACCGTTTTTTGAATCGTTGATTTCGTTAGAGGAAAAATATTAAAATTATTTGCCCGAAGGATTTTCAAGAAAGAACCTTCAAATATAAATGTTAAGCTTTAATTAATTAATTAATTTAAATGAAGTATCTAATATTAACAATGGTATACAAGTAATTTAGAATAAAAAACAACCAAATTGATATACTTTTTCAAATATGAAGGGTGACCCAAATGTAACCTTACTTATAATTGGGTGACCCAAATGTAACCCTTAATAATTGGGTGACTCAAATATAACCTTACCCATAAATGGGTGGACCTAAATGTAACTTTCAATAATTAGGTGACCAAAATGTAACTATACTTATAATTAAGTGACCTTTGTTGTAGTTTACCTAATATTTTTTTGACATTTAATATTCATTAAAAGAATAAAAGATAAAAATAATACATAATTTTAAAATATTCTACAACGTAACAATCATCTATTTTCCTATCAAAGAAGTTTATATATTTTAAAAAATTTCTTTTTCATTTTCAAAGAAAAGTCGTGCTCATAGTACATACATTCACATTCGACTGAAAATGCAAGTTCGAGTTGTTTGACTAATATCGAACACTCCATTCAGCTTGATTCTCATCACTTTTGTGAAGCATGAAACATGATTCAATTTTTTTTGCATAAATATCAAAATAATATGTCTTTTAAATGAAGATTGTGGATAGATCATATCGTGATAAATGAGGTGGTAAGTGATAACAACTTTTAAGAGACAAAGAAGTAGAATAATGTTCGATTTTATACTTATGTTACGTAGGTTATACTTGACAAATGAGGGTAAGCCTCAAATCATCTCATTTTAATTTTTGATTTTTTATTCTAATTGTTTCAAGCCTTTGAGGTTTTAATAAAATTATCTATTTTTTATTTTTGCTCTTTAATTTTTATTTTAAAATATCAAGTATGATTTTTATCATAATCATGCTTAATTAAGTTTTTTAAACCAAAAACTAAATTTATTATTCAATTCTATTTGTGAGAACAAAAAAAATAGAATACATAGAGGTAGCTCATCAACATCAAGTTTTACCAACCGAACATAGTGAACATAGCAGCAGAGAAATCTCTTCAGTATTGGACGTTACCTATTTCTTGCTATTATCTCTTAATTTGATAATTGATATATATGATAGTTCGGAAGAAATAATCACTTAAGTATTGGACAATTAACAGACAAAAAAAATAATTCATTATCAATTTAAAGACGCATGCTAGTAGACATAATCACTTCACTAATGTAAATTTTAAATATAAATATTAAATTTATTGAATTATTTCGAATAAAGATTAAATTAATAAATTATACAAGTTTTGGGCCTAAAATTATTATTAAACCAAGCCATTTGTTTTATTTTTAAAGTAATCTGTTTGTTACAAAATTTTAATTGAATAACTAAATTATTATATTCTAAAAAAATATTTTTTTTATCAAAATAACAATATTTTATCCATGTTTTTATGCATGTTTTTAATACAATATTTTAACAAATAAATTGGTAACCGATAAAAAAGATAATATATATATGTTAGGCATGGTAGACTCCATTGTTAATGTGTCATGGGTCATTATCTTCTTCTCAAAAAATATTTATTAGAATGTATAATGATATTGTTTATATATTTTAAGATCTTTTTTATATGAGAAAAATGCCCCGTGTCTTTTTAAATGGGAGATTCTCCTCACTCAACCTTATATACCTTCTAGGCAAGTCAAGATGGGTCATTATCATAATTTTCACTCCATTTGTCTCATTCATGAGTGTTCGGTCCGAAATCGAACAGTCAAATAATCATTCCGATATAACTTGTCACGGGACAATTACTCTTTTTTTAAATATATATATATATATATATATATATAATTGGATGTGAAATACCATCGTTTATGTATCTAAAGACTTTTTTTTTTCTGACGTGGAATTGAAATTGCTACATCTTCTAAGATGCACTAGTAGCTAGTATGAAAGTATGCCGCTACTTATGGTCTTATGTGATCAAAATCGTTAAATCATTTAAAGTTTAAGTAAAATATGCAAATGATCCTATGACTATATCATACTTTTTGTTAAGTATCTGATTATAAAAATTTATAAATTATCAACGTCTTAAAAAATTACATAATTAAATTCTTTAATATAAAAATAAGATTTATAATAATTTATCATAATTGTATGGAAGTTGAGACAACAAATATTTAAGGAACTAATTTGAAAAAAATATATATATAATTTTATTTTTATTCCGTAAAATATAATAAAATATAATAAAATATAATTTTATCATAATATATTTTTCGTCTCACTCATGTAAGAAACGTTGAATACCAACCAAATCAAATGCGTATGCAGCTGAGTTGTTCTGGAAACATTTGACTTTATAAACTATTTTATCTTATCAGATTCACAAATAAAGATGTTAAACTCTATGAACAAAGCTTTCATTTTGAGTCTATAAATACCAGCTGAGTTTATCATTTTTTCTCATCAACTTCTCTATAAATACCATGGGTGTTTTCACACATGAAATGGAGGTCACTGCAAAAATCCCCCCGGAAAAGGCATTCAAGGCCACCGCCCTCGATTCCGACACACTCTTCCCCAAGGTTGCACCTTTCGTAATCAAGAGCGTAGAGGTCCTTGAAGGAAATGGTGGACCAGGAACTATCAAGAAGATCACATTTGCTCAAGGTATCATACCTAAGTGTTACTTTTCTGACATGGTTACATGTTAGTTATGTTGATGTATCTGTTGGTGATGAATGCAGGCTGGGGACCTAGTTATCTAAAGCAGAAGGTTGATGAATTAGACACGGACAATCTTTCGTACACTTACACTGTGTTCGAAGGCGACGTTTTAATGAACGTACTTGAGAAAATCACTTACGAGAACAAGTTCGTCGCAGGACCAAACGGAGGAACGATTTGTAAGAGAAACCAAGTTTTACCCTGTGGGTGACATCGAGATCAATGAAGAAACAATAAAAGAAGGAATGGTGAAACAAGCCCAGGTTTTCAAGGCCGTCGGAGATTTTCTCGTGGCAAACCCCCATGCCACAAAACATAAAACATATGAATAAATAGTAATAATCTCAAGTCTAAGGATCATACATATAGTTGTTACTATGAGCAATATCGTGACCATCACATAATAATCCAAGACATATGCTCATAGCGGGTCAATCCAATATATTATTCTCCATTAACATTTTCATGTATTAATTCTGACATGTTAGTCTTAAGCGTATTAGTATTGTCCATATCATAATAATATTTGACTAAGGATCTTTTAATAATAATACTTATATTATTATATGGACCTTATTGTTTCTCAGTTTATGTTATACATTGACACAAATATTTGAAAACAACAATGGTAATGTCTTTATTCAATAAAATTGGTAAATAAAAATATCCTTACAATCATCATATGCTTGGTATTTGGGAATACTCTAACAGGTTCATATTCAACAAGTAAGGCATTTAAGATTGTGACAATATGTTCAATATCTGTTATTTTTCTGCCACAAGAGGCCAGTAGATCACAAGTCTCTTTTATTACTATTGTATACTCTCGGATGGGTTGAGTGCCTTTTTTTCAGAGATCGAAGCCGAAAGTGAAAGTTCATCATCTTTGTAGTGGAGAGTTTCGAGTATAACCTGGTGGTGGCTGACCAGATTACTGTTGTGGTGTCCGCTCCAACTAGCTGAGGTAAAATGCTCAGGGAAATGGTGGAATGTAGCCACGACGCAAGTGATCTTTCTTTCTTGAAATATTGAAAAAAAGGAAGGGTTTAAAGAGTGTTCACCTGCTCGATTACAAATGGTTCTAGAGGGTATCACCAGGGATCCATCAAGATAGCCATCAAGACCAAGCCCTCGAACCTTGAGGATGGCCTGCTGCCTCCATAGAAGGTAATTGGAATTAGTGAGAAAAACATTAATCCAATATTGGAGAATACCTTTGTTTTCAGACCAGCTTCATTCAAGGTTTGTTCAAGAAGTTCTTCTGGAAGCGCCATTTAAGAGTAGAAAGAAACGAACACAATACAGAAGATAAAGCAAAAACAAGAGAAACAAAAAGGAAAAACAAAAAGAAGATCAAACCCTAGCAACTGATACCATGTTGAACAAACAATAAACCTGTGTATGAGCTAAAACTCTTTTCCATTCATCTAACTTGCGAAATACCGAGAGCTTACATCCTAATTTATACAAGAGTTGAAGTACTAAGGAAAACCCTAGAAGCTTAGCAAGGTAGTTATAACTGCCTATACAACTCAGATAAATTTCAACAGAAGTTGGATTTACAATGCATCTATGATGCAGCTGCAGCTGCAGACTATACCTTCTGACATAAATCATGTGGGTTTGGTTGATCCATTTGAAACTTGTGACTTGGAGACACCATTGAATTTCATATCTCCGATTGTTCGAGTCAACACAATAGATTCAACTGGTTTTGAGACAAAGCAACTTAGCTGGTGACGAGGTTAGAGTCCTTGAATTCTTTCACATTTTGACAAGTAGTATTTAAGATATCGATCCGTCAGAGACTGAGATACCTATACTGCACAATAATTTTGCATTATAAAAATAAAAACACAAGTAATTTTGAGGTGAGGATGAATTAATCGAAAATAAATGAAAACTAAATAATTAAGAGAAATAACATTGATATAAGTAAGGCTAGGTAGTTTTCTTTGTATAAGGGAATCTAGTTGCACTTATTATCCATTTATTAACGTACGTGGTTGAACTGCTGCCACGACGGGTCGCTCGAAGGGTCACCTCAACTGCCTCGACGGAGTTATGCCTTGTCGACAAATCAACTTTCCATAGTTCGACAGAGCATCCGAAATTGTCTCCACCTTATCCCTAAGCAAATAGAACTATTGAAATCCACGTCTTAATAATACCTCCCGGCGTGAATCAAGGATGAATAACAACCAATTGTATGTGTCCTTTTAGTCGCTGAAATCCTTGCGGATTAGTCAATGCCCATGAAAAAAGATTGTATTCTCTCATTTCGTTAGTCTAACTCTCCCGATATTAGACAAATAGATTTTTCTTCACAAACTTATCTTTCAAGCTCGTAAGTAAAGAAGAGTAAAATCCAAGAGACAATAAACTATGAAATAAAGATTGTATTTATAACTCTCAAATAGAATAGAACTTTCTTCTCAACTACTCCACAAAATACCTAAGCCTCGATGAGAAATTAGAACATGGTGGTTTTGTCGGCGACTAGGGTTTTGTCTATGAGAACCGACTTGTTATTCCTAGCCCTAGGGGTTTGCATTATATAGGCCAAGCCTAGGTTAAAGACTTCCACAAAAATAAGAGTTCTAAAAGAAAAAGAATATATATCCATATTAAATTACAACTCTTCTATTCTATTTCCTAATTCAACTCCTTAATTTCCGCGTTCTCTTTGACCATGGCTTGACTCTTTTTCTTCCCTTCCATTTTGTCTCACATATTGTCCAATGGATTCAGCATATTATTCTCTATCTATCGAGCACCAATTGTTATCTTTCCTCTGCTTCCACGGTAGGCAATGTGCAGCCGAGGTGGGTGCTTCCTTGCAATTCAGCTTTCGTTCCAGCATCCATTCTTCAATATGGTCATACTTGCATGGTTATTTCCTTTATAAGAAAGTAAACCATTAACCATACCTGTTTTATAATAAATAATAGATAAAATGATCAATTGAGTGCATGGATGTTGGAATATGAAAAATATGCAGAATTATCCTTAATTGTCATTAAATCTGTCCATTAAAAGCAATAATCAGGTGGGAAAATGATATAAAATTTAGGGCATTTATGCACTTGTCAAATACCCTCAAAACCAAACTATTGTTTGTCCTCAAGCAATGCAATAATATTCTTAAGTCTAAAATTTTATAGTAATATATCTTCCTGCTGGCCACGGTAGAGTTCCTTTCTTAACTCGGCCTCTTCGAAGTTTTAGGAATTCCTCGGAACTAGACTATAAGTCTGTGTGGGTGTGTGCGTTGCGTTAACAAAGCTGATTTTCTAATTTCTAATCCCTTTTTTTAGCTCAAAACTCTCGACTTTGATTTTTAATTATTTTTCCTCTTCTCAAATCTGTTATATAAGCACATAATTTTACATACTTATACTGCTTGAGCTGGTTTCGGGCACCTCAAGTGTTTATTATTCTCACTAGATCCGGTGATAGGCACCTCTAGTAAGTGGGAAGGAGTCTAAGTCTTAGAGCCGGTGATAAGCACCTCTAAGAACTATACTAGAGCTGGTGATAGGCAACTCTAGTAGAAATCTAAAGTCTAGGTCTCTATTACTTTTCCAAGTGAATTTTTTTTAAATCAACTATGTTTAGCAGTGTTTAATTATTTTCAGGCTAATAATATAGTCCTAAGTACTAATCTTGTAACGCCCCAAAATTGGGCCTAAAAGTTAGTGACCCGGTTTAGCCGGTTAAGCCTAGTTCGGGATTAAATTCTTAAAAAATAGTTTTAAATCAAAATAAGTTATGGAAAATATTCTAAAATTCATAATTGACTTATGTCAACTCAATTTCGAAAATTGACCCTTGAATCCCTAAGATTTTGAAATTAGTGTCTATTTTGTAAAAATTGAAAACTTGAGGACAATTTTATTAACTAAGCCAAAAATTTGAATCTTTAAGATAATTTGTTATAATCCTAATCCTATTTGATCTAAACCTTTCAATAGCCTATATAAATAACCTTTAATATCTTGTTTTAACCTAAGTAATCAAAATTCTCTAATTTTGATCCAAAACCCAAAAATTTACTTTTTAAAAATATCCCTTCTTTAAATTTTGGTTTCTTATTCTCCAAGGCAGCCTCTTCATCATATTTTCAAGGTAAATATCCATTCTTTTTAATAAAATTTCATTGGTTTATTTTCCTATATTTTTCTTCTTCAAAATCTCTTCGTTTTTCTTCGAGTTTTCTAGTTTTTAAACCTTTGAAGGGGTGAGATCAATTTTGGAGGTGAGAATCATCCAAACCTCTGAAACCTAAAGTTCTTTAATGAAATTCATAAGTTCTTGGCTGATTTAAACAATCTTTAAAGTCTTGAATCAATAAAATCGATTTTCTTGATAAAAATTCCATTGTTTTCTTGAATTTTGTTCAAGGGTTTTACATGGCTATTTTTGATGCCTAAATACATGAATTTTGAATTTTTTATATTTAATTAAGATGATTTTTAAGTATCTAATCTCGGACCTAAGGTTTAGGTGGTGTTTGAAGAGGTTTTCGGTGAGTTTCGGTTAGGTTTTATGGTGTTTTTAGGGGCTACCATGTATTGGTCCGACTTGAGGGATGTTTGGGTGTGTTATAATGCACTAAAACCTTTGGTTTTGATGCTTGATTTAGGTCAGGAGATATAGGAACAAGTTTTAGGGAGATCGGAAAGCTGAATCGCGTTTTTGGGTGACTTGTCGAGCAAGTTTCGGTAAATTGGTGAGGGATTTTGAGAGTGGGATACTTCGACAATGTTTTAAATCTATTTTTCAAAGGTTTGGGGGTGTAGATAAGGTTTGAAAACCTCCCTATACTCTGGAGTAAGTGTTTTAAGTTTTGCTCCCTCGAAAATCTCATATTACGCATTTCTTTACTATGTGTTTTGTCATGTTCATGTTTTAATGGTGCATAAGAGATTATGCACGTGATTAAATTCTCATGATACTATTTTTATAATGTTTTGATGCTCCCATGATTTTTGTTTTCAAAATTTGATAAAAGAAGTTTTATCGATTTTTGCACTTGATGCAAGTATTGATGGGAAGCATGAGTTGTGATTCACTGTTTTTGTGTTAAAACTTGAGCATCGTGTTTTGTTTTGAGTATTGGTATTAAAGATGATGAAACTTGGATAAGTTGATTGATCAATAGGATGTGAGTGCACTATAATTATAAAGCGTACGTGTATAAATGCCTTGGTGATGCATTAGAGTTAATACTTACATTATGATATATGTGTTTGTCACGTCCGTAGAGTTTCACTACTCGGGGCGTGCGGCCTTAGACGCGTTTTTCTCAGTAAACCGCCTAAGTAAGCCTAAACCGTTCAAAGCCTGAATGCTAAGAACCTTGCGGAAACCAAAGAACAATTGAAAGGAAGAGAAATGGCAAAGGCTAGAGAGTGTTTGAGTGAATACTCTTGTATTTCTCAATGAAGAAGTGAGTGACAAATGAGGTGGGCAAGGCCTCTATTTATACTTGAAGCCCTGTACATCCAACGGTTGTAAATGATTTACATCAAGGGTCCAGATTCAATCCTATCCTATCCAAAAGCACAATTCCTAGAATATTCCTATTTGAGTAAGGAAAGTATTTCCCATGTTCACATGGTGTGTTCACATGGGTGGATGGATAAGTCTTCTTTACCAAGTGTTGGGCCATTCCAGATTTGGGCTCCAATGGGTGGTTGGGTTGGTGCTGAGATGCCTAGAATGCTTTGGAGTGCTTTTGTGGCAACCTGATTGGTGCTTGTCTCGGGCCCTTTGGTGCGGTCCGTGACATTCTCCCCCACTGGATCTAGTGACGCCCTCGTCACTCGACTAGAATGGTACTGCTCCACTTGGTTCTTGAATTGCCACAGTGCCTCGGCATGTTCCCAACTACCTTCAGTGTCGGGAAGTCCTTTCCAAAGAACAAAGTACTCGTGCCTCGGTCTATGGCCTGGTCTACGAATGACCCTCTCTGCTTGGATTTCTCGTACCTCATTGTCATAGGAGACCTTCACTCCGACTGGCGCTCGGTGTGACTTGCCTCGATCCGGATCTAACTCATCTTGATAGTAAGGTTTTAGTAAACTTACGTGGAACACGGGATGAGCTCGAATGGTCGGAGGCAACTCGATCCTGTAGGCCATGGTGCCTACTCGTTTCACGACTTTGAAAGGACCCTCGTATCTTCGCACAAGCCCTTTGTGTACGGTTGGATTGCGCAAGATCCCGGTCAATTTGACAAGGACTAAATCACCAACCTGGAAATTCACGTCCCTTCGCTTTGTATCTGCCCACTTCTTGGTCCGTTTCCCTACCTTGTGTAAACAAGCTCGGGCTAAGTCGTGATGTTCTTGCCACTCCTTGGCAAACTTGTGTGCTGCTGGATTAGGCCCCTAATACTTGGAAACAATCGTACTGGGTGTAAACGGTTGTTGTCCATTCACGATCTCAAAAGGAGTTTGGTTTGTCGCCTCACTCCGTTGCAAGTTGTATGAAAACTGGGCCACATCTAACAGCTTCGGCCAGTCGTGTTGGGTGGCACTTACATAGTGCCTCAAATAGATCTTCAGTAAAGCATTCACTCACTCGGTTTGCCCGTCGGTCTGTGGGTGGACGCTTGTAGAAAAGTTCAAACTTGATCCCAAAAGCTTGAACAACTCCGTCCAAAACCTCCCTGTGAACCGTGTGTCCCAGTCACTAATGATCGTCTTTGGCACTCCAAAGTACTTCACCACGTGTTTTAGGAAAAGACGAGCCGCTTCATCGGCTGGACACACCTTGGATGCTGGAATAAAGACAACATACTTTGAAAATCTGTCAACAACTACCATGATGTTTGACAGTCCATTAACATTGGGCAAACCGACAATAAAATCCATGGAAACACTCTCCCATGGTCTCTCGGGAATGGGCAAAGGTTGCAACAATCCCGCAGGTTTCTTCATCTCGATTTTGTCCTGTTGGCATACAAGACAAGTCCGCACATAGGCTTCAACATCTTTGCCCATGCGTGGCCAGTAGTAGTGCTCGCTGATAAGTGCCATCGTCCGGTTCATTCCTGGATGGCCAGCCCACTTGGAGTCATGACACTCCTTCATGATCTCCTTGCGTAAGTCCCCAAAATGTGGCACATAGAGACGGTGTCCTCGGGCATAAAGCAAATCTTCCTCGAGCCAAAATCTTCTAGTTTTTCCCTCGTTAACATAACTGATCAGCATTTTGGCTGTTGGATCATGGGACAGCCCCTCCTTGATGCGCTCAAGCAATTGTCCCTTCGGTAGGCTTACGGTCTCAATGTTGTACCTCCGGCTTAATGCATCAGCAACTGTGTTTATTTTCCCGGGCTTGTACTCCAATGAGAAGTCAAATTCTGCAAGAAATTCTTGCCATCGGGCCTGTTTTGGAGACAACTTGCTTTGAGTTTGAAAGTAACTATTTGCCACATTATCTGTATAAACCACAAACTTTGACCCCAAGTATGTGGTGTCGCCATGTGCGCAAACAATGCACTACTGCTGTCATTTCTTTCTCATGGTCCGTGTACCTCTGCTCGGTCTCATTGAGTTTCCGGCTTTCATATGCAACCGGATGTCCTTCTTGCATGAGGACTCCACCAATGGCTACATCGGACGCATCGGTGTAGATCTCGAAAGGCTTGGTGTGGTCTGGCAACACCAATACTGGCTCACTTGCCATAGCCTTCTTAAGTCCTTCAAAGGCTTCTTGACACTTAGTACTCCAATCCCACGCCTTGTCCTTCTTCAGTAACTCGGTCAAGGGTGCGACAATTTTGGAATAGCCTTTGACAAATCTGCGGTAGAAGTTGGCTAGCCCCAGGAAGGATCTCAACTCCGTCACCTTGGTTGGCGGCTCCCAATCTTCAATAGCCCGTATCTTAGCCCCATCCATCTTGATCTTGCCACCTCCGACTATGTGGCCTAGGAAAGGGACCTCCATTTGGGCAAACGAACACTTTTCCTCCTTGACATAGAGCTCGTTCTCTCGCAAGACCTTGAACACTTGTCTTAAGTGCTCCACATGCTCCCCAAGGCTCTTGCTATAGATGACAATGTCATCCAGGTAAACTACAACGAACCGATCCAGGAAGGGTTGTAGTACCTTGTTCATCAAAGTGCAGAAGGTGGCGGGAGCATTCGTGAGGCCGAATGGCATCACTAAGAATTCATATGAGCCATAGCGTGTTACACAAGCTGTTTTTGGCTCATCTCCTTCTGCAATCCTTACTTGCCAATATCCGGACCGCAAGTCTAACTTGGTGAACCACTTTGCACCACCAAGTTGGTCGAACAAGTCTGCTATCAGTGGGATCGGGTACTTGTTCTTCACAGTGAGCTTGTTTAAAGCCCTGTAGTCGATGCACATTCGAAGACTCCCATCATGTTTCTTCTGAAATAACACCGGCGCTCCATATGGTGCCTTAGACGGTCGGATATAGCCTGCGTCGAGGAGTTCCTTCAATTGTCTGCGCAACTCCTCCAACTCGGGCGGAGCCATTCGGTAGGGGGCTCGGGCAGGTGGCTCCGCATTTGGCACAAGATCAATCATGTGGTCGACCTCCCTCTTCGGTGGGAGAGTTTTTGGCAGCTCGGTAGGCATCACATCCCGGAATTCTGCCAAAACTTGTTTCACCTCAGCTGGAATTCCTTCGGTCGTGACTGGCTCATCATGGACCAATGCCGCTAGATAAGCTGGTTGCACCTTGTGTACTCCTTTGCTGAATTGGATTGCTGACAACATCTTGGCCCCAATTCCAGCTTCTCGATTCACCGGAACAAGGCATGGATGGCTTGGGTCAAGAATTAGCAAAGAATTTGCAAATGGTACCGGGAACGCTTTGATTCGGTCAAGGAAACTGAGCCCAATCACAAAATCAAAGTCATCGAAGGGGATTACTTTGATCGTCTCCTTACCGATCCAACCACCAATCTCAAGCTTCACTCCTTTTGCTACCCCTGCAATCGGAGTCTGTTCGGAATTCACAGTCTTGATGAATCCACTTGCCTTCTCCACATGAAGACCAAGTTTCTTGGCAATTTGTTCGGACACGAACAACTCTGAGGCACCAGTATCTATGAGTGCACTCAACTTTTGGCTAGCAATGGAAACATCTACATACATAAGTCCCTTCTCCTTGGAATCTTTCTTGAATTCCATGGAACTGATGATGGAGTTGAGCTTGACAACCTCTTCTCCTTCTCCAGTCTTCTCTTGGATGGCAGCAACCTTCTCATTTCGTGGTTGTGGGCAATTTCTGGCTAAGTGCTTACCACCACAGTTGTAGCACTTAAACTCACCCCTTCATTTTGGTTCCGAAATTGTTTATCTCCGGCTTTGTTCTGCGGTTTTCCGGAACCATTCTTGGCGGACTTATCTTTGTCTCCCCCACTGTTGCCCTTATGCTTTGGCTTGGAAGAATCCTTCTTTTCGAATTCTGCAATGGATTCTGCAACGGCCATCGCTTCCGAAAGATCCTGCACACCCATCCTCTTCAGCTCCATTCTTGCCCATCGTTGAAGGCCAGATTTGAAGAGATACAGTCCCTCTGATTTACTCAAGTCTTTGATCAGCAACTTGAGCTCCGAAAATCTCTTGACATACTCCCGAATTGAGCCTTCATGCTTCAATTGGTAAAGTCTGTCTCGAGCCTCCTCATTAGCATTCTTGGGATAGAAATGCTTCTTGAGTTCCGACTGGAAGTCTTTCCATGTCTTGACTGGAATGTCTCCATCACTTGACTCAGCACATTTGGTTCGCCACCATAGCAGGGCGGCATCAACCAAATAAATTAAAGCCGTATTAACTTTAGTAGCTTCATCCTCGATGCTCATCAGACGAAAGTACTGCTCCAACCCCCAAATGAAGTTGTCCACTTCTTGAGCAGTTCTCGCCCCCTTATACTCCTTGGGTTTCGGCGCATCGATCCTGGGCTTCGGCGTAGTTGCTTCAACCATCATGCCACCCAGCATGGCATTCTTATAGAGGAGCAGCTCGGTACTGAGCTTCTTGATCTCCCCCATCAATTCCTTCTTCAATGCATCCATTGCATCCTGAAGGATCTTCTCTTTCTCAGTCAGTTTTCCATCGACAACGGACTGAACTTGTTCCGAGATTTCGTCCTTTTGGGACTCCATCTTCTCAAGGCGCACTTCGGCCTCGTCTTGGGTCTCCTGGAACTTGCCCAACGCATCCTCCAGTCTCGCGACCCTCTTGTCCAAGGTAGCAATGATATCCCTGGAACTTTCCCGCTTCTTCCCCGCAGCTCCTGCACGAGTCTCTCGGTCAGTTGCTGGGACCTCGCTAACACTTTGTGGAGCCATTTCGATCGAACAAACTCGCTCTGATACCACTTGTCACGGGGTCAGAGTTTTGACGCAGGGACAACCACCCCGTGCGGCACCTCAAGCCTCTCACACACCCGAGGTTCAGCCTTAACCATCTCGATGCTTACTGGTTTCGCCCTCCCATGGGCTCATCAGGGAAGCGGGGACAGCTCCCGACCAGTGTGGTGCGCGATCAGCACGCCCATCCGAAGATAGGACGGCTGCTCGGCACGTATTACACCCTTAATGTTATCCCGCTCCCAAGAGTTAAGCACAACCAGAAAGCATCTCGCCCGGTCCCGCGTTGCTACGATACACGGACCGTGACAATCTCCCCCACCTGATTCATGCACGCCCTCGTGCATGGGGAGGAAACTCTTTCCCTTCTGGAAAGTAGCCAGGAACTAGTGTGCAATTCTCCCAAACTCGCCCTCTAACTGGGGCCGCCCTCCACTGTTGGGCAAAGGTCTGCTCGCAACCACCTCATGGCCACTCGCCACTTAGACAAGGTGTCCCATTGCAGTCTACCAACTGGAGAACTTTCACTGCGGCTTCCTGCCTACCCGTCCTCGTCTTAATCTCTTTCTAGAGGACCCAGTTGCGAACACCCCTTCTCTTAAGGTGCGAGCTTCACTTGCTCGTCTACACGACTCGCTCCGCGGCACATGGGGCGCTTGGCAAACTCGACAGCTAGCACACGGCCACGCTCTGATACCACTTGTCACGTCCGTAGAGTTTCACTACTCGGGGCGTGCGGCCTTAGACGCGTTTTTCTCAGTAAACCGCCTAAGTAAGCCTAAACCGTTCAAAGCCTGAATGCTAAGAACCTTGCGGAAACCAAAGAACAATTGAAAGAAAGAGAAATGGCAAAGGCTAGAGAGTGTTTGAGTGAATACTCTTGTATTTCTCAATGAAGAAGTGAGTGACAAATGAGGTGGGCAAGGCCTTTATTTATACTTGAAGCCCTGTACATCCAATGGTTGTAAATGATTTACATCAAGGGTCCAGATTCAATCCTATCCTATCCAAAAGCACAATTCCTAGAATATTCCTATTTGAGTAAGGAAAGTATTTCCCATGTTCACATGGTGTGTTCACATGGGTGGATGGATAAGTCTTCTTTACCAAGTGTTGGGCCATTCCAGATTTGGGCTCCAATGGGTGGTTGGGTTGGTGCTGAGATGCCCAGAATGCTTTGGAGTGCTTTTGTGGCAACCTGATTGGTGCTTGTCTCGGGCCCTTTGGTGCGGTCCGTGACATGTTGTATTACATGTAAGTGTTGCTTATCTCGGAAGCTAAGGTGTTCTCATGATTGGTTTTATTCCATCATGGGTGTGATTAAGCGATTGGCCTTCACACATGATATGAGTAGCAGTTGGCTCTCATATGTGGAAAGTTGGCGATTGGCCCCATGCCTTCCATTTTTGTTTATCCTAACGTTTAGTGATAGTCTAAACAGTTCACCAATACCAATACATTGTTAAAAGCAAGTATGTTTTCTTAATTGAAAAGTGTTTTCAATGAAGCTTTGCGATTGACATGTAAGACTTAAGTGATGCTTATTGAGCATGTGTTTTTCAAAAGTATTTGAAAAAGGTTTTATGGTTTATGCCATGGATACTTGTTGTTTTTCATGTTGTTGGCATTGATAGCCATGTGATTATTTCATGAGTTCAACATGACATGTTTTTATAAAACTTCGGGTTTTATGGGTTGCATTGCAAGCTGTTTTACTTATGTTTTTAAATTGTCACTCACTAAGCTTTTGCTTAACCACTCTCCTTTACTTGCAATGCAGAGAAATAAGTAATTAGGTGCTAGAAGGAAGCAAAGAAGTTGAATAACTATTTATATTTTCTTAGGCTCAAGTATGTTTTGAATTCAATTAAGAACCTTAAAGTAGATGAGAGCAATGGAGCCCTGTTTTGATATGTTTATTTGGATATTCTTTATGACATTGTTTTTCTTTGAAGTATTTATGAAGAAATCCATGATGAATTTGAAGTATGTTTACCTTTATGAATATTGTTTTCAATTTATATTAAGAACATGGAACTAGGATAATTTGCATCTAGAAATCTGTTGAAAATGTGGTTTATGGTCTATAGGTGATTAAATGCATCTAGTAGATATTATTTTAATCTGAAATTTGATACTTAAGCATGTAATAAAATTAATTAAGGATTGATAACCTTAATTTCACATTTTGATCATAATTATCTAAAAAATTACAATTAGGTCCCTAAAATTTGTTCGATTAAATTAGGACTCGTTTCTCATTAATTTCCGTTGCAAATGAACTCAATCCTTGCATGAACATTTAGGATCTAATTAATGCATTTAGAAAAGATAAAAGAAAATTTTTTAGGGTTGTTTATCGGGGCAAATCTCCAGATTAGCCTCGGTATTCCCCGTGTAGCTCGTTCGAGTTGGGTGACGTCTAGACCGGGTCGAGGGGGTTACAAATCCTGAGTTACCTTTCTTATTTCAAGTCTGGTGAAGGGTGCACTCGGCTGCGGAGGTAACATGGAATATTGTTGCCGAAATAGACTCTATAAAATTAGCAAACTTAAAAATAATTGCAGTAAAATATAAGGAAAAATTAGAGAAAATATTAAGATAATCCTACTAATTCCATACATGGAAGTAATTTACTTACAAATTAAAAAAAATAGACTAATGCTCCCCTAAACTCAAGCGATGAATTATCCTCAATGCATGGAAAGATAGATAAAGAAAGAGAAAACATGGGATATAGGAAGAAAAAATAAAAAAGAAAAAAGACTATCGCCCTTAGAATATCGAGGATCCAAAGGAATATTCGGAGTCGCTGTTGATAAGGAGTTTTTGGCAGCTCTTAGGTGGTTGTTGCTCTACTACCTTTAGCGGACTAACACTTGGTTTCTTGGCAGATCGGGGTGGTTGGACTTGGAGGGGAGTAGGTTCGTTGCTTACCTCCTCTTCGGTGTCAATATTGATCGGGGAGGTTGCTGTGGCAAAGGTTGAAGCCTTCCTCTTCTTTACGGTCGGTATCGAAGAAAGGTAGTCCTTCACTGCTTGCATGGGGGACTCCATGTCGTTTGAGGAGCCGCTCCAATCTAAGGGATTGGAGTCATCGGTTGTGGAAGCTTTGTGTGTGGAGTTTGCCCTCATGAATGTTTCCGCTGAGTCGGCGAAAAAGGGTTCAGTTCCAGCAGCGACAGTGGTGGCGACAGGATAAATTGGTACTATGACAGAGGCAAATGTTGATTTAGCAGTGGCAGGTGGAGGCTATTGAGGCTTGGAGAGGTCGATTGTGAATTCAGGGAAAATAGTCGATCATGCTGGGAATTCTTCATGAATGGTGACCACGGTGGCGCTATTGAATTCCCGAACATATATCATGAAGGCCAGTTGCCTTCTCTCCATGCGTTGGAGTAATTCGAAGACTCCTTTCTGTGTTGGAGTCATCCCCTCTAGTACCTCGGCTGTGTTAGCTGGTTGTGCTGCGTAGGCAGATGCAGTGGCTGGGGGGATATATGCTTGGGAGACAGCTTCCTCCACTTGCATTCTTTTCATCTATATTTCTCTTGTCCAGCCCTTTCTTACCGGAGTAAATGTGATAGAGGGCAACTTCGGCACGCGCTCTAAGTGACCCAAAGATGTAATTAAACAAGGAAAGTATAGCATACCTCTTTCCTTTCATGCGCATTCGAAGATATGTTCACTAACTAAGCGGCCGACGTCGCTGCGACGATTGTGAATTATCGAATGGATGAGTGCCAGCCGCGGTAGATCGACAGTTTTGTTGTGCGAGTTCGGCAACAAATTTCTCTTGATGAAGGTATTCCAGAGTTTGGCCTCCGGTCGTAGATCTCAGCGGTTGACAGAGTCGCGATGTTTCCCCGTATTCCACTCTGCTCCAGGATTGTAGAGTTCTGCTTTCATCATCTCATAATCATCGGTGGTCAGGGCAGCAACGAACTTGGCGTGTTCTTCGGTTTCGATGTGTAGTCCAAAATGAGCATTAGTGGTGATATTTGCCACCAAAATTGCTCTGCCGCAGAGATGGGTATATGGGTTATTTGGTACTGGTCTGTGGGCATAAAATTCTCAAAAGCATTCGATGTTCGCCGGCGCTGGTTGTTTGGCAAACTTTCGCCGCCTATAAAATGTGATCTTTGAAAAAATGAATGTTTCGATGTAGAGATCTTCAGCATCAGTTAGTGGAACCCTGCTCCTCCCAGATCTGTCGATTCTGGAATTTGTGTTTATATTCATGTTTGACTGTTGTTGTTACGAATCTTCTGTTGTTTGCGGCTCCGGTAGGATTTTGTTGTCGATTTTCCATTGTATTGTGGAGAACAAGAAGAAGAAGTAAATGCAGAGAGTTTTGGTAATAATAATTAGGAGAAGAGTGAAACAAGGTCACCTTTGCCCGTGTTTTTAAAGGTGGGGAGCGACGCAGCGTTTGAGGGAGCAGGGTGTGATGATTTTCCTTAGCGTGCAAGAGACGGAACACCAGCTGGCATCCACTAGTAGCGGAAATGACGCGATTTTTGAATCCGGGTGGCATAATTCCCGCCTGGAATTTTCTACCGCATGGATTGGACCGCTAATTGATTGGGCTGTTTATACTCTTTTATTCTTCTTTATTGATCCTAAATAGCAGAAAATAAAATTAATAGAAATGGTGAAAAATATTAAAAATTAAAAATTGAAATTGCAAAAATTGAAAATCTAATTTCTAAAACTTGAAAATAAAATATGAAGATTAAAGATAAAACTAGGTTACTAGAGGAGTGCAATTAATTTCATCTTCAGAAATAACCATTTTTCCCTTTTTAGGTGGATGAGAACTTGATCTAGATAGAGTTTCCTCATCAGTTGGTTTCTTCTGTGTGTGCTTCTGGTCAAGGGGTATGTCACCGCGGCAGCGGTTGCCTTGGCGGGTATTGTCTAGGCATCAAGAAGAACCAAATGAATATCAACAAATTGAGGTTAAATCATTGTCTAGGCATTCAGTTTCTGCATTGAAGTTAAATTCAGATTTAACCTCAATTTGTTGACATTCATTTGGTTCTTCTGGATGCCTTAGAGATTTAAATGCATTGAACTTCACTTGTTGGTCATTGACTCGAATAACTAATTCACCTTTTTCACAATCGATCAATGTTCTTCCTATGGCTAAGAACGACCTTCCCAATATGGTCGAAGCATGTTCATCTGCTTCATAGTCTAAAATCATGAAGTCAACAGGAAATATGAATTTATCTACTCTTACCAGGATGTCTCCTATTTTTCCTTTTTGTTGCACGTAAGAGCGATTTGCCAACTGCAGCATAACTGTAGTTGGTTTTGCCTGCCCGATGCCTAGCTTCTGGGAAAATAACTTAGGCATTAAGTTGATGTTGGCACCTAAGTCACACAGTGTCTTTCCCACATATTGATCTCCAATAGAGCATGGTATCATAAAACTACCAGGATCTTTTCTTTTTGTAGTGGCCCTGTTATGCAGCATTGCCATACACCCTTCTGTCGCGGCGGTAGTTTAAAAACTCCTCAATTCTTGTTCTCTTGGATATGATATCCTTGAGAAATTTGACATAATTGGGCATCTGTTTAATTGCCTCCACTAAAGGTATGTTAATGTGTACCTGTTTAAGGATGTCCAAGAATCTTTTGAACTGGTACTCTTGCTTCTGTTGTTTCAACCTATGTGTGAATGGTGGTGGTAACCTCAGATCTTCAATCTTTTTTTAACATTGAAACCTGATCTGGGGTGCTGCTATGGCATCTTCTGCTGCAGCATCATTGTCGGCAGTGCTTTCTTCTAGTTCTTTAGCCTCAGGTTTATTTTTAGTAACCTCCTAAGAGATCATTGTCTCAGATTTTTGACCCACTACCTTGGCAGGTATCTTAAGGTCTTTCAGTTGAAGTCCACTTCTGGTGGTTATCGCCTTGCATTTTTCTTATGGACCTGTTCTAGCAATCTCAGTATCGCTTGGTAAATCTCAAAAGGTCAAGTATTTAGTTGTTGTGCAATTTTTCCCATTGTGGTGTCCAGAGATTTTAGAGCAGCTTCATTATTTTGCATAGGCATCTCAATTTTGTCCATGAATGCATCAACTGGATGAATAATTTATTTGTATGTGTGATAAGTGTCTAAAAGTATTATTTTTATTACCCTTTTTACTCTTATTATTGTTAGAATTAAGCATAATATTAATTACATAATTAGTCATTCATGCATATTTACATAATTTCTTTAATTATTATATTTAACTTATATTTCAGTTAAATTGCATGGAAAAAGATACTGTGGTTGCGTGTTTCCTTATTTGTATGATTTGATGCTAATTTAAAGGGATCACAAGAAGATAAAGTTGATTTCAAAAGACACGGAGAGATTCTAGGAGATTGGACTTGATAAGGAAATAAAGATTTGAATTAAGTTTGAATTCTCTAAAAGGGATAATTATTATTTATTTAATATTTATCTCCTAATCAAATTAATTCTTATCACCAATCAAGATCCTATAAAAGGGAGATGCCGTCCAAAGCAAAAGAGAGGCTGGAACGTGCGATAGAGAACAAGAGAGTAAGGAGCTATCGACTTTCTTTTCATCTTCCTTTTTTTTGTTTTATTCGAGTGATGAGAGGATTATTTGTTGGATATTATTACCCAGCCATGAACTAATTTAAAGTTGGCTTGGGTTATTCTATTTTATGGATTGATCTAGTTTAAATTCTATTTAAGTTTGTGGTGTGTTCTTAATCAAGGTTTGCCTATTCTTGGTGTTAATTTGGTTTGCGAGGGAATTGGGAAAGGACCTCGATAAACAATTCATTTATCTAGATTCGGGAGAATTAGATTCACGAAACGAATAGGCATGGTTCGATCCAAGTGCGAAAGAACTAATTCAGCTTAGGGATAAGTGCAGGATTTCCACGGCTAATAGAAGCGCAAGAAAGTTGTTGTTCACTTTTGATTTACGCAGGGATGTAGCGTCAAGATTTGTGCAATTAATAGCGTCTCAGGTGAGGGATAACGGGGACCATTGAATAACGCTTTGCCGAACCTTGAGGATAGTCGCTCAACTTGCCCGAGCAATTCCCTTAGTTGCAGTTGCCCAAGCATTCAGATGAACTGACTAGGCAATCTGACTAAGCCCAATTGTCGGAACAATTGAGTGGTGCGATCACCCACTTACGAGGAAGAATTCACTCAACTGTCATTCCATAATCAGGATAACTCAGCCTAATCCATCTCATTAATTATTCCAATTTATTTTACTTGTTTATTTTGTTATTTAATTTCATTTAAAATCAATTCTCTAAACAATTGTCTTTATTTTCAGTGCAAGAAATTAGATTCCGGAAGAAGCACCAATCCCTGTGGAGACGATAACTTTCTATACTATAACTTGAAACGTGTACACTTGCACGTATTTGCGAAGCAAACACGCAACAAGTTTTTGGCGCCGTTGCCGGGGATTGGCAATAGCATCTTTGTTTTTAGTTTCTTGTATTTTTTTATTTGTTACTAACTTATTTTCTTTTTCTTTTAAAAAAAATTCAAAAAAAATTATAGGTGTGTTTCAAGTTGAAGGATTTTTAAGATGCAAGGAGAAAGAAAGAAATCTATTCGGGAGTTGATGTTGGAAGAGATGAATCAATCCAATAAAAAATTTCTTGATAATTACCTATGCCAACCAAGAGCAGCCCAACAAGTTCATGCCTGGGCAGATTTTTGTTTTAATTGTGGAGAAAATCATTTGGTTAGCAATTGCCCGTACAGTACTAGAACATATGGCCACATGGAGGACCATAGATGGAACCAACAACAAAATCCTTCATGGTATGATCAAAACGCTCAAATTTTTTACCATGACAATTTTGTTGATGCTACAGATATGCCATGGCATTATAGTTCTTTTCAAGAGAATCCAAATTCGTTAGAGGAAATATTGCAAGCATCAATGGCGAGAATTGATGAATTAATGGAAAATCAATCAAGGTCCATGGATGCACATATAGCTAAAATGGATGCGAGAATAGCTAGATTTGATGTGACTATGGCTAAATTGGATGCACCCTTGGGGGATTTAGAAGATCAATTGAAGAGATCCATATATGCCATGGATAACATGCCCTAACAATCAGTTCTGATGGATACTGAAATCCCAACACTGGAGGACAAAGAGGAAATTCTAGAACCTCCGAGTCTAGAGCATGTTGATGAGAAAGACTGCCCAACATTAGACGAGTCTACACAAATAATTGCCATGGCAATGGAGAAGCTTGAACAGGACAATGTCACGATACCATTCAATGAGGCCAAGGAGAGTAATGCTACAGAAAATTCTAAGGAGTCTGATTCCGAGGATATTACATCAGCACTGATGCTGAAGAAAGAATCTGAGGATTACTCTCACTCACAGTTGCCTGGGCAATTGCATGATGACATGCTCGATCAGCAAGATAGCGATGCCTTGATAATGGAATATGAGAAGGTAATGATTGAACCTTTTGAATTATTTAAAAACTCATATCTTCCATTGCAGGTATCTTCCGAGGAGTCAACGTTACAAGATTTGAAGCCATCACAAATAGGATATGATTGTTTGGAAGATGATATTTCATCTGTGGTAATTCCATCTAATATTAGTTCCAAACCAAAGTCTCTACTGATGGAGATTTTTTAGAAGCATAAAGAACAATGTGGGTTGATTCTTGAAGACTTCAAGAAAGATGGTTCTTCACTTGACTTACACCGAATTGTGGCAAAAGATTTCCACGGCAATTGGCTATCACAACAATTGCCACGACAACGAAGGCTTTATTCAACTATGATGGAAGTTAATGACAATGAGGTAATTAAATGGTTGGATGTTGATATAATTTTTTATAATAATTTATTTTTGCCTTCAGGAACAATATCAAGGTGGAGGATATGCATGGATTACAAGAGAACACGAAAGAAAGACACCTCCACCATGATAGGACAAATGGGAACATCCGTATTCACATTGGCCCATATCATTTTGGGCAGAATTGTCACTCGATGGAGGGTGCGGATGGACTATAAGAAATATCGGAAACGATCCTTCATAAGTTTTTTTTATATATTTTTTTTTATTTTATTTTGATATTTATCTTTATATTGGTATTGTCATGAATTTTCTTTATTATGGTTTTAGGAATAATTATCTCTCATTACTTGAATAATTCTTGCTTTATTGATGTTTATCTTTTTAGGAAAGGAAATATTCAAGATCAATGGAGATTTGCTTGAAGTTTGGATAGACTTTAATATGGGTCAAACTTTGAAGAGATTAATTCCATAATTAACTCTAAAAGTTACCCATATTTTTAGTTTATTTATTTCCTTTTCTAGTTGAAATTCTTTCCTTCGACTAATGATCTTTTTCACCTTCCTTTACCATTATTATTTTTGTTTTTCTTGATAGACAAGTGCGGTTGTGATTTATATTGGATATTTTGGATCCATTCGTTGTGATGTTATGCTCGTAACTTCACATGCCTGGGTAATCGTTGTTGCTCAGGCAACTGCTGCTCAAAATAATGGAAAGCATCAATGGAGGATTTAATCCACCAGCACAACCACCACCACGAGGAATAAAAGTTAAATACATGACAAACAAGAAATTACTAACCCAAGGTGATAACCCTTTCATTTGCATTTTTTTTATTTTTGCATGCATTGGGGACAATGCTTATCTCGAGTTTGGGGGGTGTTTACCTTTAATTCATGGTAGTTGCATTCATTATTAGTTGTTGCATATAGATTGCATATATTATTTGCCAAGAATTTTAATTGGATCTGATTGCTTTAAATTTGATGGATAACTAATGATGAAATTTATGTCATTGCACTTAATTGAAATAGCCTTTGATTTTAGGATTGCATTGGAAGAATCTAGAATTTTACTATGATGCTGATTTTTTTTACACGGTTGTAACTTGTTGATTCATAGAGACTTTGTGAATTTAGGTTGTTAGAATTTTGGGAAAAGAAAAAGAAAAAAAATCAAGTGGTAAAAAAAAGAGGGGAAAATGGATAAGCAATATCATTCTAGAGGTGCCCGAAATTGGCTCTAGTTTGTATGCATTAAAGAATCACTAGAGGTGCCTGAAACTGGCTCTAGTTGATAAAATTAAAAGAACTGCTTAATTACTAGAGGTGCCCGAAACTGGCTCTAGTAAAATTGAAATTTATGCCCAGACAATTATTGTGTTAAACCGACTATTCACATAGAATCTTGAAAATTAACTTGTACACAACTACGCACACATATTTTCACGAGCATTATAGTTTAGTTTTGGAAAATTTCTTTGTTTTTCGAAAAATTTAAAAGTGATCATACTTTGTGCCCCGATTCTGAGGTTCGAAGTTAAATTTGAAAGCATGTCTATGAAGATTGGATGTCTTGGCAATTAATTGTTAGGTTGCATTGCTTGAGGACAAGCAATAGTTCGAGTTTGGGGGTGTGATGAGTGTCCAAAAGTACTATTTTTATTGCCCTTTTTACTCTTATTATTGTTAGAATTAAGCATAATATTAATTGCATTATTAGTCATTCATACATATTTACATAATTTCCTTAGTTTGTGTATTTAATTTATATTTTGGTTAATTTTGTGGAAAAAGGTATTGTGGTTGTGTGTTTCCTTATTTGTAGGATTTGATGTTAATTTAAAGGGATCACAAGGAGATAAAGTTGATTCTAAAAGCCATGGAGAGATTCTAGGAGATCATGGAGAGATTCTAGGAGATTGGACTTGATAAGGAAATAAAGATTTGAATTAATTTGAAATCTCTAAAGAGATAATTATCTTTTATCAAATTAATTCTCATCAAATAATTTAACCAAGCATTATCCTATAAAAAGAGAAGCACTGGCGTCAAACAAAGAGAGCCGATCGTGGGAAAGATTGACACAAAGGGGCTGCCGAATTTCCCTCTTGTTTTCTTATTTTACTCGAGTGATGAGAGGATATTGTTGGATGTTTTCCTCAGCTATGAACTGATTTAAAGTCACTTGGGTTATTCTATTATTATGGATGATTTAGTTTGATTTTTATTTAAGTTTGTGATGTGTTCTTAATTGGGGTTTACCTATTCTTGGCATCTAATTTGTTTGCGAGAGAATCGGGAGAGGACCTCGATAAACGATTCATTTATCCAGATTCGAGAGGATTGAATTCATGAAACGAATAGGTATGGTTCGATCCAAGTGCGAAAGAACTAATCCGGCTTAGGGATAAGTGCAGGATTTCAACGGCTAATAGAAGCTACGCTTTTTCGAACCTTAAGGATAGTCGCCCAAATTGCCCGAGCAATTCCCTCATCGCTATGCCCAACCAATCTACGAACTGACAACTCGGAGAAATGTCATAAGCAATCGATTGAGCCCAATTGCCGAAGCAAGTTGGGTGGTGCGAGCACTCACTTACAAAGAAGAAATCATTCGTTCATCATTTCATAATTCAGGATAACCCAGCCTAATCTCTCTTATCGATTACTTCAATTTATTTTACTTGTTTATTTTATTGTTTATTAAATCATTTCTATCAACCAATTGTGTCTTTATTTTTCAGTGCAAGAAATTAAATTCTAGAAGAAGCACCAATCCCTATGGAGATGATATCTTTCTATACTATAAATTGAAACATGTACACTTGCACGCAATTGCGAACACTTAAAACACGCAACAATGTGATATATACGAGTTGGTTTGAGCCATGAACATAGTTAGCGTATTCTCCAAGGTTTGAACGTCAGCTGGTTGCTATTGCGGTATCGCCTACTGTGACAATTGTTGTTGGGCAGGTCTGATAGTCTGCTGAAATCCAGTAGGTTGTACGTTCTACTATTGCGGGTTTAGTGCATTGTTAGGTTTACTCCATGAAAAATTTGGGTGCTTCCTCCATGCTGGATTATAGGTTTTGGACATATTGTTCCTATTAAAATTTCCAACATAGAAGCTCGATTCTGGATTGTGAGGACACTCGTTCGAATTAGAGGAAACATCTATGTTAGGTAATTCAGTAGGTTATACGTTCTACTGTTGAGGGTTTAGCGCATTGTTGGGGTTACTCCATGAAAATTTTGAGTGTTTCCTCCATACTAGAATATAGGTGTTGGACATATTGTTCCTATTAAAATTTCCAAAATAGAAGCTCGATTCTGGATTGTGCAGACACTCGTTCGAATTAGAGGAAACATCTATGTTATGTAATTGTTAAGGTTGTTTATTATTATTATATGAAAAATATTAGTTTGACGTTTAGTATTCATTAAAAGAATTAGAGGCAAAAATAATATATAGTTTTAAAATATTTTATATCATAACAATCATTTACATTCTAACAAAAATAATTAATTTGTTTTATATTTTCTGTCTTTTTTATAGAATAATAATGGTCGTAGTACGTACTTTTACATTTATCTGAAGATACAGATTTGTGTAGCTAAACCACTACCGAAAACTCTATTAAGCTTGCTTTCCTTGACTTTTGTGAAGCTTTAAACATGATTAATTTTTTTTAGTGTAAATGTCAAAATACGTATACCTTTTAATTGAAGGTTGCAGACATATCATGTGATAAATGATAGCAATTTTTGAGATACAAAGAAATAAAATTCAGTTCTTTTTTGTACTTATATTACATAGGTTATGCTTGACAAACTAGGGTTTGAATGATCATAATATTAATTAAAAAGATCTTTAATTAGAATTGAACAAAAATAAGTTATACAACTCTCTATCTTAGAGAAATATGTGGTCCCTATAAACTTGATAATGCAATGTAATAAAATAAAAATGGTGTATCTTAGATTCAAATAAATAAATATAATAAAACATGAGATGTAGCTGAAATGGTAGAACGCTTGTTTAGCACGCTAGAGGTATGGGGATCGATACCCTGCATCTCCACATTAACATTGAAAATTGACATTGGAAATAATAAAAAGACCAACAAAATAAATTATTCTTAGTAATTAAAACAAATTATTAATTCAAATTGTTAGACAATAAAGATGTTTTTACCATCATGCTATAATTAATTCCAAAAAATGAGAGACAAAATTATAAAGCGTAAGAATTTACAAGGTTAGAACTTATCTAATTCTTCCTTTTGAGGTTAAACAATATTTTTTTTAATTTGTGACATGTAATTGTAGCGAACTTTTTTTAAAAAAAAATTAAAAAAATTTAAAAAGTTCGGTGAGATTTGAAAATTCGGTATCCTAGGAAGATGACACCTGAAGAACAGGATGCCACTCCAAATGGAATACTGTTAAAATTTAAAAATTCGCGATAATATTTAAAAAGTCGGTATCCCGGGAGACGACACCTGAAGAACATTATGCCACTCCCATTGGGATACCGTTAAAATTTAAAATCGGTTAATCGATTGGAGTCGTTATTGACCGTTCAAAAAGGTGGATCGAACACCGAAAATAAAACCAAAGAAAATTGGGTTCGGGAGTTGGTTACGTTTGGGGAATGATTAGCACCCCCATAACGCCCAAAATTGGTACCTAAAGGTTTGCATCGTAATTTTTAAGAAAATATAAAATTCAAATTAAATAAATTTTTAATTTTAAAATGCATACTTAATCCTAATATCCACGACAATTCAAAGAAGATAACACCCGGAGACCGGATGCTACTCCCAATAGAATATGTCGGGATAATAAATTCTAATTCAAAATAAAATATTATAAATTATCACAATTAAACAACAAATTAAAAAAGATACCGCGAATATAAATATGAATATTAATATAACGTATTATATATTTATTATTTCGATATAAATATATAATATAATAACATGATAAAATAGTATAACAATATTAAATAATATAAAATATGATTTATGATAATTTAACAAATAAATAGCAATAGTGGTGCAGAATAAAATAACAATAAAATTAGTAATATTATGCTAATAATAATAACGAAAACTTGTGGTAATATTTATAATTGTGAAATGATAATAATATTTATATATAATAATTAGTTAGTATCAACATAAATACTATATGAATGTAATATAATAATATGAAAACAGTAGCAGTAATGAAATAGAGAAAGAACAGAAATTTAACAATTATAAAGAAAATAGGACTGAAACATAACAAGATAAAAACTGAAGGGCAAAGGATATGAGACATTAATGACCAATCCTGTAATCTTTCCATTTCTGATTGTTATAACTAAATGAACGAAACAGATTCATTTCATTCGCATCTCCCTTTTTCTTTTGTCTGCCTTTGTTCACCGATGGGGGTGGCTCTTGGTGGTTCATCATTCTCCGGCGACGGGCACCGCCGTCCAAGGTGGCCGGAATGCAACAAGCTTGCACTTTTCCGAAAGCTTTTGGTGCGAGGAACGTGAATCTCACCTCGGATTTTTGAAATGAAGCGTGTACAAGGCTAGATCTAGAAAATATAAGTTCGATCTCTTTATATTTTTTTACCTTTTTTTTTCTCCTGATTTGGTTCCGATCTCTCCCTTTTTTTCTTTTTTATGTTTCGAATATGATATTTGTTTTTATTTTGTGTAAAAAAACTCTTTTCTTTTTTCTATTTTTCATTCGAAATGCTGGAAGAAGCTTACACTGATTTTGTCCCGGGTTTTATACCCGTTCAGATACATGAGAAATCATAAAATAATATAAAGATCTTTGTTTTCTTCTGCTTAATCTGAAATTTCCATATTATAATCTCTTTTTCTTTGCTTTTGCAGGTCAGAGTGGGCGGTGGAGTAGGGCGGTGCTGCAGCATGGGCGGTGGCCGTTCAGAGGACCAATGAGCGAACGACGCGTGGCTACAATGCGGTATTCGAACCACCGAGCGTGGCGGACACACGCAGGAAAGTTGAAAAGGGTGGGGGCTGTCGGCTGCTGCAGATATTTTAGGGTTTGTTTAAGTTTTTTAATATTTGGGTTAGATAATATGTTGGGTTGTTGGATTTAGGGGTTTATGGTTGGTTTGGGCTATTGGGTTTGTAAGGGGAAATGGGTTATGACAGTTGCCCCTCTTTGCTCATTGTTGTGTAGCGACATAGAGCAAAGATAAAGAATAACCCATTTCACCTGATATGGTTTCAGGATTCATCTTGGTAAGGTGGTGTCTATTTTTGTATGGTTGGGGGTTCTTTCTCCTGACCACCGCCTTTTCTTAGTCTCCACTTTATCTTCTTCGTTGCTCTGGAGAAAATTTTTTCAAAACTGGGACTTCAAGCTTACAACTTCTTCCTTATTTGCTCTTTTGTCAGGTGCCTTGGATGAGCAGATTCTTCCTGTTGTAGAGTCTTGCTTGTCTTCGGCAAAGTCTTTAGGCTGCAAGTTCTTCCTGTTGACTTTTCATCTTCGGATGTCGATGCTGCAAGTTCTTCCTATATAGAACCTTCTGCATCTTAAGGCGAGAGTCCTTCCTGTAATGAACTTCTCGTTGTAGGTTCTTTCTGTCATAGAATCTTTTGTGTCTTCGATTTTAAGAGTTCTTACTATAGCAGAACTTCTCGCTAGAGATTCTTTCTGTCATAAAATCTTTCGCATCTTCGATTCTAAGAGTTCTTCCTGTTGTAGAACTTCTCGCTAGAGACTCTTTCTGTTATAGAATCTTTCGCGTCTTTAATTCTAAGAGTTCTTCCTGCTATAGAACTTCTCGCTAGAGACTCTTTCTGTCATAGAATCTTTCGCGTCTTCAATTCCAAACGTTCTTCTTGTCGTAGAACTTATCGCTAGAGATTCTTTCTGTAATAGAATCTTTGCGTTTGGAATTTCAAAAGTTCTTCCTGTTGTAGAACTTCTCGTTGGAGATTCTTCCTGTCATAGAATCTTTGCTTACTCCAAGGGTTCTTCCAATATAAAACATCTCGCTGGAGATTCTTTCTGTCGTAGAATCTTTGCTTCTTGGAGTCTTCAAATCAAGAGTTCTTCCTATATAGAACTTCCTTGTTGATTCTTCTCTTGAATCTTTAGTTTCCTTGCATGGAATATTCTAGTTGATTCTCTTCTCGAATCTTGAGTTTGTTGTTTCTTCTTGCAATCTTCATCTTACAATTGTGAGTTCTTTTTCGTGCAGAATTATTGACAATGCTTTGTTCTCTGATGTGAATTTCAACAGCTTTCTTAGGCTGAAGAATGGGAATTTTCAAAATGATTCCCTAATTTCTGATATTCTTGACATCATTAATCAGGTACCTTGGTTAAATTCTGCTCTTGATTCTTTGTCAGGATCTACCTTCTCTGTTGCGCAGACCTAATTCTCTTCTAATTCTTGAATATCATTGCTCTTCGGTTCAGTTCATGAATCTTCTTTGCATTTTTCCCAAATGCATAGGGATTAACGGATTTGGATTGCCTTTACCGGTAGTCGTTTGCTCTGGGCTAGTTGTACCATTTTTCCCTAGGTACAATCAGTTTGTACCAATCAAGAGATTGGGTTTTTTTCAAAAGATTTATTTTCTTTCGACCATTTGTGAAAATGGATTTTGATGGACGTTTGAATGGTCCTCATCTTGATCAATCATTTGATCTTCTTTGTATTTTTCCCAAATGCACAGGGATCAACGGATTTGAATCGCCTTTACCGGTAGCCATTTACTCCGTGCTAGTTGTACCTTTCCCCTGGGTACAATCAGTTTGTACCAATCATGAGATTGGATTTTTCCAAAGGATTTACTTTCCTTCGATCATTTGTGAAAATGGATTTTGATGGACATTTGAATGGTCCTTAACTTAATCAATCATTTGATCTTTTTTGCATTTTTCCCAATTGCACAGGGATCAACGGATTTGAATCGCCTTTACCGGTAGCCGTTTGCTTCGGGCTAGTTATACCATTTCCCTGGGTACAATCAGTTTGTACCAATCAAGAGATTGAATTTTTCAAAAGATTTATTTTCTTTCGACCATTTGTTAAAATGGATTTTGATGGACGTTTGAATAATCCCTCATCTTTTGTCAATCGTTTGGTATCCTTATGAAAGGATTTCAAAATTTGTTTTAAGAAAAACCTCATTTTAAAAGGATTGAGTTTGGTTTTAAGAAAAGCCTCCTTTTGAAAAGATCAAGTTTGATTTTAAGTAAAAACATCCTTATGAAAGGATCAAGTTAAGAAAAATATCCTTATGAAATGATCATGTTAAGAAAAATATCCTTATGAAAGGATTTGAATGAAAAACTCAAGTTTTCAAAAGAGTCATTGAGAAATGATCAAATTAAGAAATTCGAACTCAAAAGAGTATCCTTAAGAAATGATTGAATTAAGAAATTCAAATTCAACAAAGTATCCTTAAGAAAGGATCGAGTTTGATTTTAGGGAAAACATCCTTATGGAAGGATCAAGTCTCCTTTGTTCTTTTCTCAGGAAAACTCTTTGAGTTACCATCTTGCATCTTAGTTTTGAGAAGATTACCTTGGAATAATGAGTTCATCTGGAATGGGCTCTATAAGCAGCATGATCTTAAGAGGCATTCTTGGAACTTTAGTTCTTCTAAAATAAATTCTTTAATCTGTAAACATCCAAATATTAGTTATTTGTCTCAAAAATATATCCTCATGAAAGAATTGAGTTAAATGATGCATCCTTATGAAAGGATTTGGATAAAAAATTCAAATTTTCAAAAGTGTCATTGAGAAATAATCAAATTAAGAAATTCGACCGAAAAGGTGTCCTTAAGAAGGGATTGAAAAAGTTTCCTTAAGAAATGAGCAAATTAAGAAATTCGAATTCAGCAAAGTATCCTTAAGAAATAATCAAATTGAGAAATGTGTTTTCGAAAATATGATGCCCCGGTTCTGTCCATCTTGACATCAAAAGGTATCCTTAAGAAAGGACTAAATTAAGAAATTCGTTTTTGAAAAAGGTATCCTTAAGAAAGGATCGAATTAAGAAATTCGTTTTCGAAAAAGTATCCTTAAGAATGGACCGAATTAAGAAATTTGTTTTCGAAAATATCTTGTAAAATGATGCCCCGGTTTTGTCTGTCTTGACATCAAAAGGTATCCTTAAGAAATGACCTAATTAAGAAATTCGTTTTTGAAAAAGGTATCCTTATGAAAGGATCGAATTAAGAAATTTATTTTCGAAAAAGTATACTTAAGAAAGGACTGAATTAAGAAATTCGTTTTCGAAAATATCCTATAAAATGATGCCCCGGTTCTATCCGTCTTGACATCAAAAGGTCTGTCATTGGTGATAACTCAATATCGGATGATCTCTCCCTTGTTTTTTGAAGTGATCGAACCAGGTGGCACTCAAGCTTATGTCTTCTTGATTGGTGCAGAGATGCACAAAATTCTTTCACAAAGTAATCTTCTTGGATACTGTCTATCCAAAATCCTGTACAAATATTCATGATGAAGATGATGCATGATGCAAAGATGCATATGTCATGTAAAACACTATTCTCACTATTAATAAGGATGCGTAGGTGCATGCAAGTCGTCACTTTTCTGGTTAGGTAGGCTTCGTATAGGTACTATCACCCACCATCATTCTCATGCCCCAATAAAATTTGCCCTAAAAGATATTGTCTAACCATTGTTCAATCTTCTAAGTCAAGTGACTTCGGTTCGTATCATTTCTTCAGCAAAAGAATTGAATTCTTTCATGTTTTTTGTCTTCTCTTGTCTATTCGAATCTGAACTCTTGTGTGTATAAGAGATTTTTGTTTTTTGGGTAACGATGCCCCATTTATTGGTGTAGACTCTTCTTTCAAAATTTTGTGTCTCTGTATGCGTCGTGCTATTCACTTGTTCTTCAACGGGTCCAACTGAGATATTTTCTTTTCATCTCCTTTTTTAAGCATAACGGTTATCTTGCTCCAAAATGACACAATGTCTTCCATCGCCTTAATTCACAAGCGGAATGATTGTAGTGTCTTTCATCGCCTTAATTCACAAGCGGAATGATTGTAGTGTCTTTCATTGCCTTAATTCACAAGCGGAATGATTACAGTCTGAAGCCATCTTACATGAAATTGCCCAAATGTAGTTTCGATGATTAATGCATGAAAAATGTGAAAATGAATGCTAGAATGCTGATTCTTGAATGGTCCTTAGAAAGACTTTCAAAGATGCCTATTTACAAGAAGCAAATAATGAATTACAGATCACATTTGTTTTGTCATCTCGATCTTGTGAAATAGGGCTGTCACTTTTCGATATTGCTCCATGTCTTGATTGTGATGATGTCGTCTTTTCTTCAAAGATCTATAATAATGAGATCGTATATCACAAGGACTTCAAAAATATTGCTAGTATAGACAATGATCTTCAAATATGTGTGAACTGGATCACTTCTCTTCTCGATACGTGTCTAGTTTTCAGATCGTCTTCTTTCTACACTGGTCTTCGATTGACTGAACATGATATTGTAATATTATCGCTCTTGATATCACAGAGTATTCCTATCTCGAATGCCTTCTAAATTGGGTCATTTTTGAATCAACATGACATGTTATGATATGTTATGCAATGTGAGTGCAATAGAGGCATTGATTCTTAAGTAACATCAGAAAGACTTTCATTAAGATAAAGAGGTCCTGATTACAATAAGTCGTCATAACGCTAATTACAGATAGCGGTTGGCCTCACACCTAAGACCTTTATTTCTTGTAGTAACCTCTGAACACAGGACCCTAATGGTGTTCCGGAGCTGACACACACTCTTAGCTCGCGAGCTTCCATCGTTAGTTCTGGATGTGGGCAACCCTTCGTGCCTGTTGCATAAAATCCATCATTGTTCTTCGTTGGTCTTGAATTAACTATCCAACTTGTTGCAATTCGTATATTATTCAACTGTTATCTTCTCGTAAAGCTCCTTCAAAGGAAATTAGTCTCTCTTGGCAGTCTTGGAGGTCATTCTCAAGTTTAATGAATAGCTCATTTTCATTTTACGCGAGGCTTAAGGCAGCAACCATGTCCTGATTGTAATAACCCTGCAAAAGCTAATCCATTCGCATAACCTAAACTTCATAGTCTTCATTCTGCGATATCAGATCATGATTTTGAGCTTAGTTGGCAGTTAACTCCTGAGCGAATGCTTCTAATTCTCTTGTCTTGTTTCCAACTTGTTTCTGAATCGTTTCATACTTTCGGGAATAATGATAATATTAATCTTTCAAAAAAGTGAAACAACAATATCCAAGACTCAAAAATGCGTGAAGGCTCGAAACATATAGGTGTCAGTCTGGTCGTTTAGTAACAATGCTATATCGCCAAATTCTTGTTGGAAGATTTCCTTCAAATCTGAATCACATTTTTGCTATATCTCTCTTAGCTCATTAAGTTTATTCTGCTTTGAAATGATCAAAGTAGGCTCCGCATTTTTTTTACATGTGATCTTTTGATAAGTTGTTTCCTTTCTTCATTTATTCGTTCAGACCACCCTCATACTGTAGTGTTAGCACTTTTGTTGATAGAGAACCTCTCATCCATAATTGAACGTCTTTTATAATGTACTTTTGAATCAACGCCTATGCATGAAATGATATGCGGAAATGGATGCAAAAAATAAACAAAATAAACACAAAAAAGAAATGAGTTAGTAGTTAATCCAATAAAAGAAATAACAAAAAAAGCAGTACAAAGCATAAAATATTTAACAAGCATATAAAAACATATATATAAAAGACAACCTAAAGGGTATTTCTAAACGGACAACATAACTATGCGGTCTCAAAAAGGTAGGTTTCTAAGGTTCACTATATGCGTTTCGGTTCTAGAGTAAGCGGTACCTGAACTGTCGCTGAGGACTTCGATTCGGGGGAATATAACCCTTATTTATATGGAGGTGAGAACCCCACGAAATATAAGGACCAAAATTCCGGAAATGAATTACAACGCTATACGAAGGTGAAGACCACACGAAGTGAAGTAGTCATTCCCACTTAAGGGTTCTTAATCTAATGTATGATGGAAATTAAAAATTAATTTATTTAGAATTTTATATTTTCTTAAAAATTAGGATGCGAACGAAACTAAGGCTTAACTCTGTTTTTAAAAACAAAAACGATGTACCCAGCAGAGTCGCCATATGTACCAACCTTTTTTTTTGAAAAATTAAAAAAATTTTGAAAAGTTCGGTGGGATTTGAAAATTCGGTATCCCGGGAAGATGACACCTGAAGAACAGGATGCCACTCCTAATGAAATACCGTTAAAATTTAAAAATTCGCGATAATATTTAAAAAGTCGGTATCTCGGGAAACGACACCTGAAGAACATTATGCCACTCCCATTGGGATACCGTTAAAATTTAAAATCTATTAATCGATTGGAGTCGCCATTGACCGTTCAAAAAGGTGGATCGAACACCGAAAATAAAACCAAAGAAAATTGGGTTCGAGAGTTGGTTACGTTTAGGGAAGGATTAGCACCCCCATAACGCTCAAAATTGGTACCTAAAGGTTCACATCGTAATTTTTAAGAAAATATAAAATTCAAATTAAATAAATTTTTAATTTTAAAATGCATACTTAATCCTAATATCCACGACAATTTAAGGAAGATAACACCCGGAGACCGGGATGCTACTCCCAATAGAATATGTCGGGATAATAAATTCTAATTCAAAATAAAATATTATAAATTATCACAATTAAACAGCAACTTAAAAAAGATACGGCGAATATAAATATGAATATTAATATAACGTATTATATATTTATTATTTCGATATAAATATATATAATATAATAACATGATAAAATAGTATAACAATAGTAAATAATATAAAATATGATGTATGATAATTTAACAAATAATTAGCAATAGTGGTGGAGAATAAAATAACAATAAAATTAGTAATATTATGCTAATAATAATAACGAAAACTTATGGTAATATTTATAATTGTGAAATGATAATAATATTTATATATAATAATTAGTTAGTATCAACATAAATACTATGTGAATGTAATATAAGAATATGAAAACAGTAGCAGTAATGAAATAGAGAAAGAACAGAAATTTAACAATTATAAAGAAAATAGGACTGAAACGTAACAAGATAAAAACTGAAGGGAAATAACGCAAAGGATATGAGACATTAATGACCAATCCTGTAATCTTTCCATTTCTGATTGTTATAACTAAATGAACCAAACAGATTCATTTCATTCGCATCTCCCTTTTTTTGTACGCCTTTGTTGGGTGGCTCTCGGTGGTTCATCATTCTCCGGCGACGGTCACCGCCGTCCAAGGTGGCCGGAATGCAACAAGCTTGCACTTTTTCGAAAACTTTCGGTGCGAGGAACGCGAATCTCACCTTGGATTTTTAAAATGAAGCGTGTACAAGGCTAGATATAGAAAAGATAAGTTCGATCTCTTTATATTTTTTTACCTTTTTTTTTCTCCTGGTTTGGTTCCAATCTCTCCCTTTTTGCTTTTTTATGTTTCGAATCTGATATTTGTTTTTATTTTGTGTAAAAAAACTCTTTTCTTTTTTCTATTTTTCATTCGAAGTTCTGGAAGACGCTTACACTGATTTTGTCCCGGGTTTTATAATTTTTTTCTGCTTTTGCAGGTCAGAATGGGCGGTGGAGTAGGGCGGTGCTGCAGCATGGGCGGTGGCCGTTCAGAGGACCAATGAGCGAACGACGCATGGCTGTCACGCGATATTCGAACCGCCGAACATGACGGCCACGCGCAGGAAAGTTGAAAAGGGTGGGGGTTGTTGGCTGCTGCTGATTTTTAGGGTTTGTTTAAGTTTTTTTAATATTTGGGTTAGATAATATGTTGGGTTGTTGGATTTTGGGGTTTATGGTTGGTTTGGGCTATTGGGTTTGTAAGGGGAAATAGGTTATGACAGTAATGCTAAAAAATTATATTTTAAATTTTTCATATGATTTTATAACGTCACATGATTTTCATAGCATGTCACAAACTAATCGCAATCATGATATAGACAGTGATTTGAAAAGGCAAGTTTTATAAAGATAAAAAAAGATGAAAATAAAAACTTTATTGAAGTTTGTTTGAAGTTGGGAAAGTTTTGATTATTAAATTTATAGGCAACGAAGAAGACATTCGGGAAGATTTTGCAAGCCCGGAAGTTGTAGATAAACAGGCCTAAGAAGATCAAAGTCTAGGAAATTTCAACCCTTCAAAGCTTTCATGCGGATTCTTTCATGGAATATCAGAGGGTTGGGTTCAGATGTCAAAATCTCAGAAATTAGGAGGATTGTACGTGCACAGAAGTTAGAGATGCTTTTAGTGCAAGAAACAAATGTTAAAACAGAGAATGAGGAGAAACTATGATAGAAATGTTGTTATTTCATGTATTGAAAGAAGGTTAAGTTTACAAGGATGATAAACTTCTTATTTATAGGGGAGCTGAGCTACAAGATTACAAGAATAACTTCCATTGAATGTAGTTCAAGATCAGTTAACAAACCACTCAACTATTCTAGAAACTACCAGCTAACAAACTAACTGATTCTTAGAGGAATTTGGAATTGGATGACGCGGTGGTGTTGGTGGTGTAATTACCTATAGAGGTAACTTCTGAAAACATTTTAAAAACTAGTAGCCAGTGAATTTCTAATAATGAAGATGGAGAAATTTGAAGATAAATCTATTAGTAAACTATGGCCACATGACGATTTCGATTTTGTTGTAGTTGTAGCGGAAGGGAATGCGGGAGGTTTACTTACGGTATGGAATAAAAACAGCTTCAAACTTGGGAGAAAAATAGTCCAAGATGGTTCATTATGGTTGAAGGGTGGTGGTATGGAGAAAGCTCTCCATCTGTTTGGATAAATGTCTATGCACCGTATGAAATTCAAGTTCAAGTAAGACTATGAGAGGAATTGTACGAAATCAGGAGTTGTGCAAAAACATGTTTTCTTAGAGGAGATTTCAACTCGGTGCGTTCTGAGAGCGAAAAAAAAGTGGGTGCACAATTAATAGATCAGGGATGGCATGTTTTAAGTCTTTCATTGTTAGATGTTGACTGGTACCAAACAAAAACAAATATTTTCTTATGGGGTCTAAATAGGATTGTATCTGAGTGAATGCTTAGTAATTATAGTGCATTTGATGCATGTGATGCATGTGTTAGTGGGATGCATGTGATTAATACACTATTTTTAACTTGAGCATTGATTTTGTTTTGTTATGGATATTGAGATGATTTAATAGGTATAAGTTAATCGATCAATTGGATGTGAGTACACTATAATTATAAAATTCGTATACGTAGGTAAATTCTTTAGTGATACATTAGAGTTATTGCTTGAATTGTGGTATATGTGTTGTATTGCATTTAAGCGTAGCTTATCCCGGAAGCTAAGGTGGGAAACATGATTGGAGTAATCCATCGTGTGCATTAGTTTAGCTTATGCGTGGTATGAGTAGGCGGTTTAGCCCTCATACGTGGTATAAGTGGCGGTTTAGATCTAATATGTGGCATGTTGGTGGTTTAGCCTCATGTGTGGTATGTCTTTGCATTGTGCCGGCGTGCGAGTTTCCGTTTATCCCAACGATTAGAGGTAAGACTAATCGGATCACTAATACCAACATCAGAAAAAGAAAGTGTAATGTTTTTACTAATTTTTATTACAAATAGAGTTTATAAGTGTTTGACATTGAGTTCAAACGTTTTAGAAGCCTTGCTAAGTGAAGCACGTAATCCTTGGGTTTTGTGGCTTAGCAACACGTGATGAAAGACTTGTTGATTTTTACTATTGATAGCATTGTTAGCCACGATTGATTATTTTATAAAGCATGACTTATTTTTTAAAATTAATCAAATCGGTTTAATATGGGTTGCATTACAAGGTGTTTTTATACTTGTTTTTATTCTCTCACTAAGCTTCTGCTTGCCCTCTAATTTACCCTGCAATGCTTAGTATTTTATTGTGAAGGCAACAAAAAGAGAAGCAAGGATCCAGGTAACCATCAAGTGAAAGCTCAAGTATGTCTTTATAACATTCGTAGTAGTGAGAGTGCAATGGGGATGGGTTTATCATATAGTGAATATTGTCTATGCTATTTAGACTTGAAATAGTTTATGATTATACATATTGATTATATTCAATATTGATGTTTCTTGAATAAAAACTTAATGTAGGAATATTTTGAAAGTCATGAACCTTATGTTGAAAATAGGTGATGATGCATTTAGTTGGGATGATATGTTTTGATTAGTCGAGATAATGTTAGCCTTGTTACCTGAAATTGAATTGCCTATTGGTATACATTTAGTTACAATAAAGTTACATTGAAGTTTGATTCTTGTTATCCCTATTTGTGAATTTGAGTGTTGTTGATAATGAAGCATGACTATTTATGAGTTGAATCAATTATTGCTAACTAGGTTGCAATGTATCTAGTAAGTTGTATATGATATATGGATAACGTGTATTTAGAACTAAAATTTGAGATCCAAGCATGTAATGAACCTACTTAGAGATTGGTAATACTAATTTCATTATTAGTCCTTTAGTTTTAGGAAAATTACATTTTGGTCCCTAAAGCATGTTTGTACGATTTAGGACTTGTTCTTTATTTGTTTTCGCTGCATTTGAATACAATCTTTACATGAACATGTAGGATCAAAATAAAGCATCTAGATAAGATAAAAATAAAAATTATTAGGGTTGTTTATCGAGGCGAGTCTCTAAATTAGCCTCAGTATTCCTCGTGTATCTCGTTCGAGTCGGGTTGTGTCTAGACCAGGTCGAGGGGGTTACAAAGAGTATGAAACAAGAGAGAACAAACTATGAAACTTCAAATTGCATTAATAAGAATTGAATAACATTACAAACTTCTTCCACAACTACTTCACAATTAACATATGCCTTAATAGACTTATAGAACATAATGTGTTTGTCGGCCGCTAAGAGTCTATTCGGTGGAAGCCGACTTACTTTTCTTAGGTCTAGGGACTAGCTTATATAGGCCAAGCCTAGGTTAAAGTCTCCAATTGATAATAGGAGTTCTAAAAGGAATAAAATATAAATTCATATTAAAATACAACTCTTCATTTTATTTTCTAATTTTGCTCCTTTTGGACTCTTGAATTTTCATGACTTTTACCATGGCTCGACTTTCTTTCCTTGACTCTATTTCTTCTGTGATTGGGCTCACTAAATCCGATGCTTTATTCTCCATCTATCACTAGGTCAATTCAACGATCTAATAATATAATATTAAAAAATATATTAAATTGTTTCTTATAAAATTTTAATGAAATAAAAATATAATAAAAGCATGTCTAAATCAATTTGGGACAACTATTTACGGTTATGATGAATATAAATAAAATTTAAGATTCATATTTTGAGTTGAATTAAATATAGTACATATGTTAGAGATATAATTTAAGGTTTATTGCTAGTTTTTTATCATTCGTAGCAGTGCAACATTTTTCTTTTTCTTTTCTAAAATCAATGATTGATAATTAATTTTAATATTGGTTGTCAATCATCGTGTTTCTTTTTTTTCTATATATTTTTAATAAGAATGTTAGTTTCTACAAGACATTTTTTTCGCTCCTTTGTGACACTCTTTTCATTGATTTTGTGAGTTCGTTTTATTTATCGTTTTAATATAATTTTAACATACTTGAATGGTCATTTGGTGCTGATAGAGAGATCTTTACGATGCTAACTAATTTCTGATTATAATCCTAGGTAGCATGGTGATCTTTCTGATAGTTTGATTCATTCACCAATCTTTTCTTCACGTTATAATTAGTCTTGTTTAGATATAAATGAAGAGAATGTAAAAGATTTCTAAATTTTGACACTATATTAATTTCTATAAAAATATTTAATTTTTTTATATTTTTAAATTTTTATATGAGATTTTAGTAGATTAATCTCCATTATTCTTTTCTATAGATGTATTGTGTTTACAACATCTTTTATTATAAAAAAAACTAAACTAAACTTGTAAACCTAACGATGCATCGCCTATTTTTCAATAATAATAATAATAATAATAATAATAATAATAATAATAATAATAATAATATAAACTATAACACTTGTTCAAAAATAATAATAATAATAATAATAATAATAATAATAATAATAATAATAATAATAATAATATAAACTATAACACAGTGCATCGATGACAAATTACTCAATAAAGACGGTTGTCATGCAATTTAGAACATGGTTGAGTTATAGTCAGATTTTAGAAGACTGAAAGAGGAAAGAATCATCTTGTCGCCTTGGCCGAGTGGTTAAGGCGTGTGCCTGCTAAGTACATGGGGTTTCCCTGCGAGAGTTCGAATTTCTCAGGCGACGTTTTGATCATGGGACAAATCTGCTTCTAAGCACGCCACTGGTTTTTTAAGCACGTTTTCTAAGTTTTTTTTACGATACTCTAGAAGAACAGAACCGAGCTGCTGCTTGGGATATTATATTATGAGTCTGAGCGTCTGGTTTATTATGTCACTTATATTCTCCATCCAATCATAATCATCCACTTTATCACTATTTTTCAAATTATTTTTTAATCTCCATTCATTTTTTTATGTTATTTAAAAAATATATTTTTTATTGATTAAGGACCACTGATGACGTGACGTTTTTGGTGAGGTCTTTGGAGTCTTGTATAATTATGATAAAAGCATCTACTTATTGCCAAGTTGTAATATTTAAGGTTATCGAACCCACGAGGACTTGATACGTACACGACAAACTATTCCTGCACTAAAATATAAATAAGACAAACAAAGGTGAACAACAACCGATAATATGCCTTCCTTTAGTAAATAATTTTGAATTACTCAATAGGAATGGTTCTATTTGGTTTTTTAATAATTTCCAAAGTTAGTTAGTTAATATGGAGATGCGGGGTATCGATCCCCGTACCTCTTGCATGCTAAGTGAGCGTTGTACCATTTGAGCTACATCCCCATGTTTTGCTATTGTATTTGTTTGAACGTAAGATACACTATTTTTATTTTATTGCAGCCCATTTTTAAATTTATATAGATAAAAAGATATGTCCGTAACCTTCATTTAAATGGTATATGTATTTTGACATTTACACTAAAAAATTTAATCATGTTTAAAGCTTCACAAAAATCATGAGAAGCAAGCTGAATGGAGATTTTTATGGTGGTTTAACTCCACGAATTTGTATCTTCGAATGAATGTGAAAGTATGTATTATGATCACTACTATTATATAAAAAAGACAAAGAGAAAATAGAAAATAAATTAATTATTTTTGTAGGAGTGTATATGATTGTTAAGATATAGAATATTTTAAAACCATGTTTTATTTTTATCTTTTGTTCCATTGATGAATACTAAACTTCAAAAAATTATTTTTCTTATAATAATAATAGCCTTGAACGTCATCATCTAACATTGATGTTACATTTTTTTAACCTTCTTAAGAAAAGGAATTGGGATTAAAATAATAAATTTGATTAATTTTCTTGAAATGTTAATCATTATATTTTGGAGATGCGGGGTATTGATCTCCGTACTTCTTACATGCAAAGCGAGCGCTCAACCATTTGAGCCACATCCCCTATACTTTTTAATTTACATTTTTAACATTAATGTGATTTATTTAAGGGTTTTGATTAAAACATTACACAATTTTGAATTCATAAGAATCATACAATTATGAATACATTTTTAACATTAATGTAATTTATTAAACGGACTTAACAAATTTTCTGATTCATTTTTAATTAAATATTTTTTTAAATTTTTCTTTGGTCTCAGTAGTTCTCTTCCTCAAGAAAACAAAATATCAAATAAACTTTAATGAAGTTTTTTTTTCCAACTTCTTTATCTTTCTAAAACTTACTTTATCGTATCACCACCTATATCATGATGCGACCGGTCCGTGACATGTTATGAAAATCATGTGACGTTATAAAAATCATGTAACAAATTGAAAATAATAATTTTTTAGCACTACATCTCACACATTCAAAAATTAATTATTGTTTAACCTGAAAAAGGTAAAAATAAATAGGTTGTAATCTAGTAAACTCTTTATAAATTTACACAGGAATTTCGTGTCTTATTTTTTGGAATAATTATTGATAATGGTAAAACCCTCTTCGTTCTTTATAAATTCTTCCAACTACAAACGTAAATATTTATTAAACAATTAAGACAAATCTTAAAAACTCTCGTAATATTTTAGATTATTTTGATAAATTTAAAGAATTTTTGAAAATTTTGTAAATAGAAAATTTTGAATTACTCAATAGGAAAGGTTCAATTTTGTTTTTTAATAATTTTTTAGCACTACATCTCACACATTCAAAAAATAATTATTGTTTAACCTGAAAAGGTAAAAATAAATAGGTTGTAATCTAGTAAACTCTTTATAAATTTACACAGGAATTTCGTGTCTTATTTTTTGGAATAATTATTAATAACGGTAAAACCCTCTTCGTTCTTTATAAATTCTTCCAACTACAAATGTAAATATTTATTAAAAAATTAAGACAAATCTTAAAAACTCTCGTAATATTTTAGATTATTTTGATAAATTTAAAGAAGTTTTGAAAAAATTTTACATAGAAAATTTTGAATTACTCAATAGGAAAGGTTCAATTTGGTTTTTTAATAATTTTTTAGCACTACATCTCACACATTCAAAAAATAATTATTGTTTAACCTGAAAAGATAAATTAAATAGGTTGTAATCTAGTGAACTCTTTATAAATTTACACAGGAATTTCGTGTCTCATTTTTTGGAATAATTATTGATAATTGTAAAACCCTCTTCGTTCTTTATAAATTCTTCCAACTACAAACGTAAATGTTTATTAAACAATTAAGACAAATCTTAAAAACTCTCGTAATATTTTAGATTATTTTGATAAATTTGAAGAATTTTTGAAAATTTTGTACATAGAAAATTTTGAATTACTCAATAGGAAAGGTTCAATTCTGTTTTTTAATAAGTTTTTAGCACTACATCTCACACATTCAAAAAATAATTATTGTTTAACCTGAAAAGGTAAAAATAAATAGGTTGTAATCTAGTAAACTCTTTATAAAATTACACAGGAATTTCGTGTCTCATTTTTTGGAATAATTATTGATAATGGTAAAACACTCGTTATATTTAAAAATTCATCCAACTACAAACGCAAATATTTATTAAAAAATTAAGACAAATCTTAAAAACTCTCGTAATATTTTAGATTATTTTGATAAATTTAAAGAAGTTTTGAAAATTTTGAATTACTCAATAGGAATGGTTCAATTTGGTTTTTTAATAATTTCCAAAATTAGTTAGTTAATATGGAGTTACAGGGTATCGGTCCCCGTACCTCTCGCATGCTAAGCGAGCGCTCTACCATTTGAGCTACATCCCCGTGTTTTGCTATTGTATTTGTTTGAACGTAAGATACACTATTTTTATTTTATTGCAGCCCATTTTCAAATTTATATAGATAAAAAATTTCTCAATAATAGCGAGTGGTATTCACTTATTTTCTTTTCATTCTAATTTAAGATCATCTTCTAAATAGTATTATAATCTTTCAAAGCCTCATTTCTCGAGCATAACCTACGTAATGTAATTATCAAAAAGAACATTATTCTACTTCTTTGTCTTTCAAAAACTGTTGTCTCATACAATCTCATTTATCACAATATGATATGTCCAAAACCTTCGTTTAAAAGGCATAAGTATTTTGACATTTATTCAACAAAAATTGAATCATGTTTAAAAATTCACAAAAGCGATGAGAATCAAGTTTAATGGAGTGTTCGATTTTGGTCTAACAACTCTACCTTAAATCGTCAGTCGAATATGTAAGTTGTACGTTGGCCATGAATATTATTTGGAATAAACAAAGGGAAAGTTTAAAGTAAATTAATATCTTTCATAGGAAAGTAGATGATTGTTACGATGTAGAATATTTTAAAATTATGTATCATTTTATCTCTTATTTTTTATTGAATATTATATGTCAAAAAAATATTTTTTTATATATTAATAATAAATAGCCTTAACCTTCTTGAGAAAAGAAATTGGTGTTAATATTATAATGGATCGATTTTCTTAAAATGTTAAACAATACAATATGGAGATGCAGAGTATCATTCCCCGTATTTCTCGCATGCTAAGCAAGCAATCTACCATTTGAGTTGCATCCCCATATTTTGCTTTATTTATTTGTTTGAACATATGATACACTATTTTCATTTTATTGCAACCCATTTTCAAATTTATATGAATCACATATATCTCTAAGATAGCGAGTGGTACTAACTTGTTTTATTTTCAATTCTAATTAAAGATATTTCCCCTAATTTTTCAAGCATAACCAATGTATTGTAATCATAAAGAAGAACATAATTCTACTTCTTTGTTTCTCAAAAGCTACTATCATTTACCACCTCATTTATCACGATACGATATGTTCGTAACATCTCTATGACATAAAAGGGATAAAGTATGATGGTTATGTGTTATTTGGGGTGGCCTAACACTTCCTAGACACTCCTTTATCGCTTGGTTAACTTTAATGAATAGATTACCAACTAAAGATTGTATGTTATTTTGGGGATTCTTGGTTGATCCTAACTATGTTTGGTGTTTGGATTTTATAGAAACAAGGGACCATTTATTTTGTGATTGTAACTTTGTTAAAGAATTGAGCTATTAGAACTATTGTGGGAGGATGGGTAGTACAATTTGACTGGATGTAGAGGCATGGCATGTAGGGGTGTTAAAAAGTATCCGATCCGATCAATTTGATCCGATTATACATTGATTCGATCCAAAAATTAGGATATTCGATCCGGATTTTATTTTTTGACCGGATTTCCAATCCGATTTTAAGTTTTCCAGATTGGAAACGGATCATAATATTTCAAGTTTCGGATTATCCAAAAACCCGATAATCCAAAAATTCAAATTTTTATAAATACTAATCTTGTTATATTCAACAATTAAGTGCTTGTTATATCCAAAATTTTAAAAAATTGAATTTTTTATAAATGTGAATCTTTTTGTATTTAATAATTTTTTGTTTATTATATTCGAAATTCCAAAATTTTCATAAATACTACCTTAAAATTCGAAAAATTAATTTAATCAAATTATATTTTTGATTAATCAGATATCCAACTATCCGATCTGAATATCTGATATCCGAATATACGGATATCCACTTTTTTCGGATCAGATACAGATCACTATATCATCGATCCGAAAACCCAAATATCTGAAAAAATTGGATCTGATCTGATCTGATATCCGACAATGAATACCCCTAATGGCAAGTGAAACTCATTGGGGGCTGCCATTATTTGCATTTCTTGGGGAGCTATGTTGTATTTTGTATGGTAGGAAAGAAATAACAAATTGCTTGGGAAAGGTAATAAGAGTGTTTGAAATATATTGATGCAAATTAAATATGATGTTGGTACGAGACTGCAAGGATGTAGCAAACTTACTCACGCCTCTCCATCTCTTATTGTTTCTTGGAATTTGTTTTAAGTCTTGTTTTCTATTTCGAGTTTGTTGTAAAGAGAACCATTGAATTTTGTTTATACTTTGATGGTTCTCTAGATGGAATAAAAATAAAACATTTATAACATAAAAAAGATATGTTCGTAACCTTCATTTAAATGGTATATGTATTTTGACATTTACACTAAAAAATTAAATCATGTTTAAAGCTTCACAAAAGTCATGGGAAGCAAGCTGAATGGAGTTTTTTATAATGGTTTAACTACACGAATTTGTATCTTCGAATGAATGTGAAAGTATGTATTATGACCACTACTATTATATAAAAAAGAAAAATAGAAAATAGAAAATAAATTAATTACTTTTGTAGGAGTGTATATGATTGTTAAGATATAGAATATTTTAAAATCTTGTTTTATTTTTATCTTTTGTTCCATTAATAAAATACTAAACTTCAAAAAAATTATTTTTCTTATAATAATAATAGCCTTGAACGTCATCATCTAACATTGATGTTACATTTTTTTTAACCTTCTTAAGAAAGGAATTGGGATTGAAATTGATACGAGGTAGCCTGTCGAACGGACTTTCTTCGTAAGTTGCGGATCTAGGAATGTTGTAAGCAAGTTCCTGCAAAAGAAAAACATAAACAGTCAAGTGTTTACACTAATTACCTATATAGGAAATAAGTATAATAATTTGGGCGTTTGAAGAGAATTTTTTTACATTGTTTACCTACATAGGAAAACAATGAAGTAAAATAAAACGAAAAATGAAAGAGATAAGAAAAGGACAGAAAGTTGCTAGATCGAATTGGACACGCTAAACTCGAAAGAACCTGCACATTATACTGAGCAAATCCGAATCGAATCTGTTTAACGTAAAAAGGACTTGGACCCTCTAGATAGAGATCTAGGAACCCAAAGTATCAAGAATTTGACAATCAAAACCAAGTTTGAATGTCAGAAAAGTTCTAAAAAGAACCAAATAAGAGAAAACTCTCAAATATAATTTTTATTCAAAGTGTGTATCCTTGTCTTTAAAAAAATTTCAGAATATATAGGAGAATGAAGGAGTTGGCCGAATTTTAATACTTGGCTGAAATTAAATTCAAATGCTTGATAACTTGAATCCATTTCGTAACTCACTAGTACGCCTCTGTTTACCTATACTGGAAAACAGCACAAGGATCCATTCGTAAAACACAAGGTTGAAACACTTGTAAATTTATTCAAAAACAACACACAAGAACATATAAATAAGTTAGAAACATAATAAACACTATCAAACCAAACCTTAAAACATACTTAATAGCATATATACATACTTAAACATATATAATAAGTAGTATAGTCTAATATGTCACATATCCGCATGCAACACATTATAAAGCCTATGTTCTAAGGCACAAACATTATCGAATGAATCTGGAATTGAAGCACAAGTAAGGAAAAGTACTTCCCTGAATTTCTTTGCCTTAGAACGAGTAACAGGTCCTTGTGGCAAGACCTCCGGATCATATTGTGCTTGCATTGATGTGCTCACATCATTCCCCCCTTCTTGAAAAGGATTTGACCTCAAATCTGCAGAACCATCATAAGGGGTTAAATCAGAAACATTAAATGTGGCACTTACAGTGTACTCGCCCGGTAAGTCTATCTTGTAGGCGTTGTCATTCACTTTCGCCAACACCTGAAAAGGACCATCTCCTCTTGGTAACAACTTTGACCGTCGTTGGGCTGGAAAATGTTCTTTTCAAAAATGAACCAAAACCCAATCGCCAACATCGAAGGTGACTCGCTTCCTTCCTTTGTTTGCTTGCTTTTCATATTGTTGAGTCCTTCGTTCTAAATTCTCCTTCACTTGTTGATGCAACTTCTTCACATATTCTGCTTTTGCTTGACCGTCCCTGTTCGTCACTTGTTCCTGTGGCAAAGGTAACAAATCTAGAGGCGTAATAGGGTTAAAACCATAAACAACCTCAAATGGTGACATCTTAGTAGCAGAATGTACAACATGATTATACGCAAACTCAACATGTGGCAAACAATCTTCCCAAGTCTTGACATTTTTTTTAATGATGGAACGAAGTAAAGTAGATAAAACTCTGTTAACAACCTCAGTTTGTCCATCAGTCTGGGGATGGAAAATAGTAGAAAACATGAGTTTCGTACCTAATTTGCTCCAAAGAGTCCTCCAAAAGTGACTCAAAAACTTTACATCCCTGTCAGAAACAATCGACCTAGGAATACCATGCAAACGTACAACATCTCTAAAGAACAAGTTAGCCACATTAACAGCATCATCGGTGTTATGGCATGCAATAAAATGTGACATCTTAGAGAACCTATCAACCACAAAAAAAATACTATATCTACCTGTCCTAGTTCTTGGCAATCCCAAAACAAAATCCATTGAAATATCAGTCCAAGGAGAATCAGGAATAGGTAAAGGTAAGTACATACCATGTTGTGAAACCTTCGATTTTGCTTTCTTACATGTCACACAATGTTCACAGTACCTTTCAACGTCTCTACGCATCTTAGGCCAAAATAGATGTTCTTTCAATGTCTGTAACGTCTTGGTGACTCCAAAGTGACCCATCAATCCACCCTCATGTGCTTCACGGATCAGAATATCACGCATTGAACCCTGTGGAATGCATATCCTATTTTCTTTGAAAAGATAACCATCATGCCTGTAAAACTTTCCATCTGCACCTTTCTCACAAGCATTATACTTATCTCTAAAATCAGAATCATCAACATACAAGTCACGAATATATGCAAATCCAATTAAATGTGAATCAAGGTAATTTAAAAGCACATATCTACGTGATAAAGCATCAACAACGATATTATCTTTACCCTTTTTGTAACGTATGACATAAGGAAAAGACTCCAAAAATTCAACCCATTTAGCATGTCGCTTATTCAATTTATGCTGACCTGTGATATATCGTAAAGCCTTATGATCAGTGTGAATCACAAACTCCTTAGGCAACAAGTAATGTTGTCATGTCTCCAATGCCCGAATCAGTGCATACATCTCCTTGTCGTAGACTGGATAATTCAATGTTGCTCCACTAAGCTTTTCACTAAAGTATGCAATGGGCCTTTTTTCCTGCATTAACACAGCGCCTATACCAACTCCAGAAGCATCACATTCAATTTTAAAAGTTTTATCAAAGTTAGGTAAGGCTAACACAGGTGACTTCGTCAAACAATCCTTAATTTTCAAAAAGGCATCTTCTTGTTCTTTACCCCATAAGAAGCTAGAATTCTTCTTAATAATCCCGGTTAAGGGTGCGGTAATAGAACTGAAGTTAGGAACAACCCGACGATAGAAACTAGCTAAACCATGAAAAGATCTAACCTGAGTAATCGATGTCGGTCGTGGCCATTCCTGAATTGCCTTTATCTTTTCAGGATCGATTTCAACACCCTGTGCACTAACAATGTAACCAAGAAATGTAAGTTTGTCAATACAAAACACACATTTCTCTATGTTACCAAACAATCTTTCTTCTCGCAAAGTTTGCAAAACAGCTCTCAAATGTTCTAAATGATCCTGCAAAGTCTTGCTATAAATTAAAATATCGTCAAAATATACAACACAAAACTTTCTAATAAAAGATCGCAGAACATGATTCATCAATCGCATAAAAGTACTAGGTGCATTAGTTAAGCCAAAAGGCATTACTAACCATTCGTACAAACCTAGCTTTGTTTTGAAGGCTGTATTCCATTCATCGCCTTCTTGCATGCGAATCTGATGATATCCACTATTTAGATCAATTTTGGAGAAGATGACGGCTCCACAAAGCTCGTCCAACATATCATCAAGTCTAGGAATAGGATGACGATACTTAATTGTAATCTGATTCACAGCTCTACAATCTACGCACATCCTCCAAGACCCATCTTTCTTCGGCACTAACAATACCGGAACAGCACACGGACTCAGACTCTCTAGAATATAACCCTTTTCCATCAATTCTGTCACTTGTCTTTGAAGCTCTTTTGTCTCTTCAGGGTTAGTTCGATAAACTAGTCGATTTGGAATAGTAGCACCTGGGATAAAGTCAATCTGGTGCTCAATACCACGTAGAGGTGGTAATCCCCTCGGTGTTTCTTCCGGAAACACATCCTTAAATTCCTGCAAAAGGGAAACAATTGATGGAGGCAAATCAGAAGGAAAGTCAGTTAATAAACAATAATCTTTAAACATTAAAATAAACAAAGATTGGTGAGAGGAAAGACATTTCCTGATTTCTCGGCTGCTTGCATAAACATTCATCTTTTTCTTCTCCTTTGAGCTTCCTTACTCTTTTTCAAGCTTGCTTGATCTTCCACCACTTGACTCGGTGTCAAAGGAGCCAAAGTAATCTTTTTACCTGCATGCATAAAAGAATATCGATTTGTAAAACCATCATGCATAACCTTCTTGTCATACTGCCAAGGGCGTCCCAAAAGAAGGTTAGTAGCATCCATCGACACAACATCACAAAGGACCTCGTCGTTGTAACTTCCAATCGAAAACGGTATAACAACTTGTTTTGTTACTTTAAGTTCTCCACCATCATTCAACCATTGCAATTTGTAAGGATTCAGATATTTTGTCGTCTTGAGACCCAACCTGTCAACCATCACTAAACTGGCAACATTAGTACAACTACCGCTATCAATAATCACAACACATACCTTATCTTGAACTTTACATCGCGTGTGAAAGATATTTTCGCGTTGTTGTTCATCCTGAACCTGTTGCACACTCAGACTACGTTTAACAAACATAATTTCCATTACCTTACCAGTCTCAGCAACTTCTAGGACATCTTCTTTATCATCTTCATCAAGGGTCTCATGTGGTTCTTCTTAAGAATCTGACTCGATCTCTCCATCATCCCGCATCAACATAACCCTACGATTAGGACACTGACTAGCAACATGTCCTCGACCAAGGCACTTAAAACATTGAATATCTCTCGATCGTTCTTGTACCACTACTTTTTGTTTACCACGCCCATTATCAACAACGGGAGGCTTTGGTTTGCTGGACTTGCCTTGTTCTTGAATCCGAAGTGGCGCTTGTTTCCTAGCATGGTTAGGGGTATACAATGGATTCGTAAAAGATTTAAATGGAGTAGTATTACCTCGAGTAGAAACTTTTCTATGTTGTTGTCGCTCAATTTTCATCGCCATATGCACCATGTCATCCAATTCAACATAATGCTGCAATTCAACAATGTTAGCAATTTCAGAATTCAAACCTGCCATAAACCGAGCCATAATTGCTTCACGATCCTCAACTATGTTCGCACGCATCATGGACATCTCCATTTCCTTGAAATAGTCCTCGACACCCCTATTTCCCTGTTTCAAAGTTTGTAATTTCTGAAATAAATCACGATGATAGTGAGAAGGAACAAACCGTTTCCGCAAGATATGCTTCATTTCGTCCCATGTTCTCACTGGTCCTTCACCCGCACGTCGTCGACTAACCAATAATTGATCCCACCACAACAGTGCATAGTCAATAAACTCCAAAGTTGCTAGTCGTACTTTCTTTTGTTCCGAGTAATTGTAACACTCAAAAACGTGTTCAATCTTACTTTCCCATGTCAGATAAGCATCTGGATCTAAACGTCCCTGAAAAGAAGGTATAGCAACTTTTATGTTAGAAATATTATCATCAACTACACGTCCTGGTCGTTGATTCATCCGTGGTGATTGTTCAACGTCATTTTCATCATGATTCTCATTATGGACAGATTGGGAACCACCCCCATCTATCTTGTCCAAACGAGACTGCAAAGGCTCTAATGCATTCTCTAATAGACGTTTCATAGTATGTGTAAAAGCCTGCATTTGCAAATCTGGTGGCTGGTCTCCACCATGACTACGATCATCTAACCCTGTCATATTAAAACAAAAGAAAACACAAAGAAGCACAAACAACGAGTTAAGTAAAACAAAAATAAAAATCCTCACTGCACACTCACAAAACCTCTCGGTTTTCACTCCAAAGAAAAATGTGCACTCAAAATGTAACACTCAACGCTCGTGTTTCACTTGGGAGAATGCTTGAATGGCTCGTTTTGTCTCCCCTTCTATTCTCACAACACTCAGTGCCTTTTTCCCTCACAATTTCTCAATTTTCAGTTCTTTAAAGGACTAAACCAACGTTTTCAAACCTGTTACAAATGTGTTACTAACAAGAAACACAAATAAGGAAAAAACGAAGATAAAACAAAGAAAAAAAACAAGAAACAAAGGTAAAAGGGCTAGAAATTGGCAAAAAGAACTAAAAGATGGAAATGTAATTCTTACTACAAGGAAGTGCTTTACAACGCTCCTATCACCGAACAAACAAGAACAATTCATTTCGGTTGATTTCCAAGCACTTCGAATCACATAGTAAAAGAACTTGTACATTCATCTTGATTTTACAATAGGAATACACTTTCTTTTTTTTCAATTTCTTTGCAATACTTGAATCTGATTTATTTATTTATTTATTTATTTTGGATTTTTTTTCTATTTTTTTGTCTTTGACTTTTTTTAGTCAAACTTTGACTTCGACTTTTTTTTTTGAATTTTTCGAAATTTATTTTTTTTTGTATTTTTCTTTTATACTAAATTGTAGAAAAAGTACAACAATTTCGAACCTAAGCTCTGATTACCATATGATACGACGTAGCCTGTCGAAACAGACTTTCTTCGTAAGTTGCGGTTCTAGAAATGTTGTAAGCAAGTTCCTGCAAAAGAAAAACATAAAGAGTCAAGTGTTTACACTTATTACCTATATAGGAAATAAGTATAATAATTTGGGCGTTTGAAGAGAATTTTTTTACATTGTTTACCTACATAGGAAAACAATGAAGTAAAATAAAACAAAAAAATGAAAGAGATAAGAAAAGGACAGAAAGTTGCTGGATCGAATTGGACACGCTAAACTCGAAAGAACCTACACAATATACTGAGCAAACCCGAATCGAATCTGTTTAACGTCAAAAGGACTTGGACTGGACCCTCTAGATAGAGATCTAGGAACCCAAAGTATCAAGAATTTGACAATCAAAAACAAGTTTGAATGTCAGAAAAGTTCTAAAAAGAACCAAATAAGAGAAAACTCTCAAATATAAATTTTATTAAAGTGTGTATCCTTGTCTTTACAAAAATTTTAGAATATATAGGAGAATGAAGGAGTTGGCCGAATTTTAATACTTGGCTGAAATTAAATTCAAATGCTTAATAACTTGCATCTAGGCTCCATTAATATCAGCCACATGTTTGGGCTCATAAAACACATTAAATATGTATTAATTGTTTGAATTTGAATGAGAAACCCCTCATCCTTATCCTTTGTTGCCGTCCATCATTCCCAAAGAGGGTTGTGTTTGGCCTGCTCTTACACTGGCACACCTCTGTTTACCTATATTGGAAAACAGTACAAGAATCCATTTCGTAACTCACTGGTACACCTCTGTGTACCTATACTGGAAAACAGTACAACAATCCATTTCGTAACTCACTAGTACACCTCTGTTTACCTATACTGGAAAACAGCACAAGGATCCATTCGTAAAACACAAGGTTGAAACACTTGTAAATTTATTCAAAAACACACAAAAACATATAAATAAGTTAGAAACATAATAAACACTATCAAACCAAACCTTAAAACATACTTAATAGCATATATACATACTTAAACATATATAATAAGTAGTATAGTCTATTATGTCACATATCAGCATGCAACACATTATAAAGCCTATGTTCTAAGACACAAACATTATCGAATGAATCTGGAATTGAAACACAAGTAAGGAAAAGTACTTCCCTGAATTTCTTTGCCTTAGAATGAGTAACAGGTCCTTGTGGCAAGACCTCCGGATCATATTGTGCTTGCATTGATGTGCTCACATCAGAAATAATAAATTTGATCAATTTTCTTGAAATGTTAATCAATATATTATGGAGATGCGGGGTATTGATCCCCGTACTTCTCGCATGCAAAGCGAGCGCTCTACCATTTGAGCTACATCCCCTATACTTTTTAATTTACATTTTTAACATTAATGTGATTTATTTAAGGGTTTTGATTAAAACATTACACAATTTTGAATTCATAAGAATCATACAATTTTAAATACATTTTTAACATTAATGTAATTTATTAAACGGACTTAACAAATTTTCTGATTCAGTTTTAATTAAATATTTTTTCTAAATTTTTCTTTGGTCTCAGTAGTTCTCTTTCTCAAGAAAACAAAATATTAAATAAACTTCAATGAAGTTTTTTTTGAACTTCTTTATCTTTCTAAAACCTACTTTATCGTACCACCACCTATATCATGATGCGATCAGTCCTTGACATGTTATGAAAATCATGTGACATTATAAAAATCATGTAACAAATTGAAAATAATAATTTTTTAGAACTACATGAAACACATTCAAAAAATAATTAATTTTTAACCTGAAAAGGTAAAAATAAATAGGTTGTAATCTAGTAAACTCGTTATAAATTTACACAGGAATTTCGTGTCTCATTTTTTGGAGTAATTACTGATAATGGTAAAACACTCGTTATATTTAAAAATTCATCAAACTACAAACGTAAATATTTATTAAACAATTAAGAAAAATCTTAAAAACTCTCGTAATATTTTGGATTATTTTGATAAATTTAAAGAAGTTTTAAAAATTTTATACATAGAAAATTTTGAATTACTCAATAGGAATAGTTCAATTTGGTTTTTTTAATAATTTCTAAAGTTAGTTAATATGGAGATGTAGGGTATCGATCCCTGTACCTCTCGCATGCTAAGCAAGCGCTCTACCATTTAAGCACCATCCCCATGTTTTGCTATTGTATTTGTTTGAATGTAAGATACACTATTTTTATTTTATTGCAGACCTTTTTCAAATTTATATAGATAAAAATTTTCTCTCTAATAGCGAGTGGTATTCGCCTATTTTCTTTTCCATTCTAATTTAAGATCATCTTCTAAATAGTATTATAATCTTTCAAAGCCTCATTTCTCAAGCATAACCTACGTAATGTAAGTATCAAAAAGGACATTATTCTACTTCTTTGTCTCTCAAAAACTGTTGTCTCATACAATCTCATTTATCATATAATATGATATGTCTAGAACCTTCGTTTAAAAGGCACAAGTATTTTGACATTTATTCAACAAAAATTTAATCATGTTTAAAGATTCACAAAAGGGATGAGAATCAAGCTGAATAGAGTGTTTGATTTTGGTCTAACAACTCTATCTTACATCGTAAGTCGAATGTGTAAGTTGTACGATGGCCATGAATATTCTTTGGAATAGACAAAGAGAAAGTTTAAAGTAAATTAATATCTTTCATAGGAAAGTAGATGGTTGTTACGATGTAGAATATTTTAAAATTATGTACTATTTTTATCTCTTATTTTTTTTATTGAATATTAAATGTCAAAAAAATATTTTTCATATATTAATAATAAATAGCCTTAAACGACATCTAACATACATGTTACTTTTTTTAACCTTCTTAAGAAAAGAAATTGGTGTTAAAAACTTCATGGATTGATTTTCTTAAAATGTTAAACAATACAATACGGAGATGTAGAGTATCATTCCCCGTACTTCTCGCATGCTAAGTGAATGATCTACCATTTGAGTTGCATCCCCATATTTTGCTTTATTTATTTGTTTGAACATATGATACGCTATTTTTATTTTATTGCAACCCATTTTCAAGTTTATATGGACCACATATATCTCTAAGATAGCGACTAGTATTAATTTGTTTGAACATATGATATGCTTTCTTTGAGATGTCTTCATTGAGGCCACAAAGAAGGATGTGCATCGCCTTAGTGTTTAGTTTCGCCTTCACGTCATTTGCACTCCGTTGCTATTTCTTCTTCTTAAGAGCTTCGGTGTAGCCATCTTCAATAATGTCCCAAACTTCAAAATCATGAAAATTGATAAATAGCTTCATGAGAGTTCTCCATTGGAAGTAGCTTTCTCCGTCGAAGAGCGGAGGACACGTGATAGAGCGACCTTCTTTAAAGCAAGCTATTTTCTTGAACTGTAGACTTCGAGCGATGGATCTTTGCTCCTAGATATTAGTTCAAATCGATAGAGACGAGGCTCTGATACCAATTCAAAGGCCTGATGCGTAAGCTCGAATCGAACACCGATTACCTTCAAGAGGGTTGTTTGTGTGTTCGGTTGAATTTTCTAAAATCGAAAGATTAAGACAAATGACATAATAATTTTAGAGTGGTTCGGTCACGCCTACATCCACTACCTTAGCACTCCACTAGGGATTTCAACCAATTCACTAATGAATTCCTCCTTTTTACTGGTTCAAGTGTTAACCATTACAACCCTATCTTTTGGACTTGGCTAAGATAAAATAAACTCTAATTTTTCTTTAAGGCTAAACTTGAACCTCTCCTTATAAAAAGGGATTTGTTTGGAAAACTAATTATCTAAACACCTTGCTCTGCGTATCGAAACAACTGAAACAAGTTTGTTGTAAAGTCATTGGGATCTACAATTTGAAGCCTGTTTCGATATGGCTCCTAGCTATTGGGTTTTTTATAAGATCGTTAGATGTGTATCGAAACACCTAAAACAGGTTTCGATATTGGCGTATCGAAATGGGTGTTTGTTGTATCGAAACCCAAAATCACAGTGACAAAACGTATCAAAACAATCTTAACCCATATCTAAACGACTGTGTAATTTTACCTTTGAAAAGCATAGCGGTATCGAAACACCTAGGAGGTGTATCAAAACGGCTAGGTTAAAAACACTTATTTGGTTTCTATAAATCATTTAAGACACGTTTAAAAATCTCTTAAATATATTTTCAAGTTGTTTGGACATAATAACCATTTTTGAAATCTTTTCAAATTAGTTCAAAACTATTTTTCAATTATTATATCAAAATCAATATCTCAACAACATATTAACAATGAGCTCATTTGTCAAGCATAACCTATAAAATGTAAGTATCAAAAAGAACATTATTCTACTTCTTTATCTATAAAAAATTACTATTACTTACCACTTCATTTATCATGATATGATCTGTCTTCATTTAAAAGGCATATGTATTTTGATATTTATGCAACAAAAATTGAATCATGTTTCAAGCTTCACAAAAGCGATGAGAATTAAGTTGAATGGAGTGTTCGATATTGGTCTAACAACTCGAACTTGTATCATCAATCGAATGTGAAAGTTATACTATGATCGCGACTATTCTTCGAAGAAAGACAAAAAATTTAAAATAAATTAATTTATCTTATAGGAAAATAGATATTTTTCTTTACTGACTCCTGGTCATGGTAAATACACGGTTTCTTTATCAGCAAATAAAATTTAATCTCCTTCGATAAGAGAGTGAAAGCTATGCTAAGCTGGTATGAGTGCAGATTGATGAAGTTTCTATAATATTTGTCGCATGTATTGCCTATGGTTATATTTTCTTGAAGATTTGGGGATAAAACTTTTTTCAGTTACTTATCAATTGAATATTTTTCACCTTACACCTATAGGATAATAGCAATTTTGATTTTTTTCCTAGCATGTTGTTGGAGTTTTAAAATTACGGTGTAAGTTTTTTTCTAATCACCGTTTATTATCTTATACCCGTCCTGATTATTCATCATATTTCATGGTACATTAATTCTGTTGAATGAATTTGTTAAGACACTAATTTCTTGATTCTTTAGGTGTTGGAGTGTTACGAACTTCCGCTAGATAATAATGCTTTTTTTTTTTGCATTCTCTTTACGTAAATTACTTCTCTTATCCAGCCTTTCCTCACCAATGTGTATAGATCGGCGAGTAGTGATGGAACCCTCTCCAATAGACCGAGGCTAGTAATTAAATAGGGGAAGTAAAGCATATCTCATTCTTTGGCTGCACAGTCAAATATTCGCTCGTTGATGATGCGGCCAACGTTGATTCGTCTGTTATGGATGATGGAGTGAATGAGAGCAAGTATGGGACGATCAACGGTTTGATTGTGAGAGGTAGGCAGCAAGCACCTCTTGATGAAGGTGTTTCACAACTTTAATTCGGGTCGGAGGTCACTATAAATCCCCCAAAATGGGCTTAAAAGTTAGTGAACTAGTTTAGTCGGTTAAGCCTAGTTTGGGATTAAATCCTTAAAAATAGATTTTTAATGGAAATAAATTATGGAAAAATATCCTAAAATCCTAATTAAATATATATTTGACTTTGGTCAACTCAATTTCGAAAATTGACCCTTGAATCCCTAAGATTTTGAAATTAGTGACTATTTTGTAAAAATTGAAAACTTAAGGACAATTTTATAAACTAAGCTAAAACTTTGAATCTTTAAGGGTATTTGAACCAATCCTAATCCTAATTGATTTAAACTTTTATGAGCTTATTTAAATAACTCTTAACCCAAGTTTTAAAACACAAAACTCAAATAATTTTAATTAAAACCCATAACCCTTACTTTATATCAAAACCTAAACCCTTAGTTTATTATTTTTGTTTTTCCTTTTTCGAAGGAAAAGAACAACCGTGTTTTCAAGTTAAACTCGTTTTCTTTTCAATTAAATTCGTTCTAATAAATATCTATAACTTTTTCTTCTTCAAAATCTTGTTTTCACTTGTTTTTCTTCTTAAAAACCATTAAAGTTGGTTGGGTCAGAATTGGAGATAAGAAGCATTCGATCATATGATTTAAAAGGTTCTTTACTGAAATTCCCAAGTTATTGGCTTTGGTAAAAACGCTTTTAATCTTTTGGTTCAAGAAAAATCAGTTTTCGGTAAAAAAAAACCATAATTTTCGTTCAAGGGTGTTTACCCACTGTTTTTGGATCCTAAATGGATGATTTTTAATTTTTTGGGATGTTTATAAAGTGTTTTTAAAATACCTAATCCCAGATTAAATGTTTAGGAGAAGTTTGATTTGTTTCGGAAAGTTTTCTGTTAAGGTTTTTATAGGTTTTAAGGGCTGTTGTGAGGGAGTTCGACATGGTGTTTATTGTGTACGATTAGGAGCACTAAATCCTTAGTTTTTGATGCTTGAAAGAGGGAAAGAAGTAGGTAATCTTGTTTGAAGTGATCGAGTGAAGTTTCGGTGACTTATCAGACAAGTTTCGGTTATCGATGAGTGGACTTGAGAGTGTGTTGCTTCGGTAGTGTTTTAACTTTCTTTTCAAAGTGTTGGGAGTGTAGGGTAGGTTTAAGATACCTCCCTATACTCCGTAGTAAGTTTTATGTTTGCTCTCATAAATCGGTTTTTTCATATTATGCTATTTTTCTATATGTTAGTCATGCTTGCTAATTAATTGTGCATATGTGATTATGCATGTGAACAAATGCTCATGTGGCTATTTTTATAGTGGTTTTAATGATTCCTCTGTTTGTTCTTCAGAATAAGTAAAATATGGATTTTATCGGTTTATTCAAATTGTGCATGAGGTAGAGGAATTCATCTGATCTAACTCTTGTTTTTAACGTAAAACTTTAGCATTTGGTTTTGTTTTGTGTTGAACGTTAAGATGATGTTGATTGGATAAGTTGATCGATCAATGGGATGTACAATGCACTATAAATAAAATTCGTATGTGTGTAAATTCCTTGAGAGAGGTTAGCCTAGTATTGTGTGATATAACAGTCACCTTATCACATCCGGGTATAGCAAACTATCCCAGACACCAAGGTGAGATCTTTAGATTGTGATAGTCAATCTGTGTAAATTGGTTAAATTAGAAACATGGACCAATTAAATCATAATCATATCTCAACATCCGAGGAAAATCTACAGAAAAAGAAGGATTCTAGAGGAATCTGAAAAAAGAATGAAATAAAAATAGCGATCATCAGAGACTTAAATACATGTAATCATGGAATATAATCTGATCTTATTGTTGCAGTTTTAGTATTTTCTCATCAAATGATCGATGATAGATGCAAAATAATAGAAGAAAACAGTAAATTCTATGGGAAAAGAAAGCACAAAACCTCAGATTTGAAGGCAGGAAACCCTAATTGTTGAATTCATGCAGGACGACGACGGTGTCTGAGAACTAGGGTTTGGTTCAAATTAGGTCAATTTTTTATTAAGTGAGAAATTAAGTCGGGTTGAATTCATCGTTAGAGTGTGAAATATATAACTTGATCTAACCCAAGACTAATTATGTAATTTTTCTTTAAAATTTTTAAGAATATTTATAATATCCTTCTCTTTATATGTTTTTATAAATAGGTATTTAAAATTGATTTTTTTTTATAATTTAGTCCTTAAAATTATATTTTTATGATAAAGTTCCCTAAAATTATTTTTTACAATTAAGTCTCTAAATTTTCTATAGGTCGAGTCAGGATGGGTTTAAGGTATATATTTTTAGGTCGATAAGAGTCTAGTTTCGAGTTTTTATTTTCGAGTTAAGTTTGGGTGGATCAAAAACAAGACCCAATCCATACGCATCTCTATCATTAAATTCTAATAATATACTCTAACCCTAAATCTTAATAATGTACTCTAAACCCAAATAAGTCATCAAACAGTGGCTATCTTGTTATGTAAACTATTTACTATAACTTATTATGTAAGTTTTTGAAATAACGGTACAATAACAGACTGTTATCACCGTTATCGATCAATATCTGTTAAATAAGGCCGTTATCGATCTTTATCGGTATGAATTTAAATTTCACCGTTATTTTTAATAATAATAGTTTCGAAAAAAATAGTTTCGGATGACGGCATTACCTTTAAATAATGCATGTTATAACTTTATTAGACCGTTTTTTTAATTGTTGATTTCGTCAGAGGAAAAATATTAAAATTATATGCCCGGAGGGCTTTGACACAAGAACCTTCAAATATAAATGTTAAGCTTTAACCAATAAACAATCATGATATTATATAATGTACTTGATATGCATACAAGGATATGGATACAAGGCAAGTTTTCACAAGAGGTATCAATACGTCTAACTGTCATATCGATATCTAACCACCATTTAAAAATCCAAATTTTAGTAACTAAAAGTGGTATCGGTATATCTCCCCGTGTATTGGTACGATAGTTAAATCCTCCATACACGTACCAATGTACTTGATCGAGTACTGATACCCTAATTCAATTTCATTATATCCATAACGATATGAATCTTCAAATATCGATACTTAATCCTATTTTACACTCATCGATATCAATATCAGTCCTCGAGTATAAATACCCATAGACCTATAATTTCCAAAATATTAGTTTCACACTCCAAGGATCCAATAAAACTGTTTTAAACTCTAGACAATCAACGTATATCATCTTAGGCATATTTTTCATAAACATTCAAGGCTAACTCATCCAATTCACCTATAGGCATGTTTTCTATCCAAACTTGTCTAAGTCTAGATTTAACCCGAGTTTGACTTGACTTGAGATTGACTTGATCTGATTTGATTTAATCTAAACTCATCTTCCCTAACTTGCTTGAGTCAATCAAGTGGAGTCAACTCGTCCAAGTCAACTTGTTGATTAAGTCAACCTAACTAAATTAACTCGTCTGAATTAACCTAGTTAACTTTAACCCATTAACTTTGATTTTGACCGTTGATTGTTGACTAGATTTATTGGACCGTTGATTATTGACTTTGACCCAAAGTTATTTTTTTAAAAAAAAAACTATTTTGGCTTTTATAACATCACGAGTCTGATTTTAAAGTATATTTTATGAAATTCTAACTCAAAATGCTTAGAGTCTGACCTTGAACCTGAGCATGACTATGTATTGTATGTTCAGTTTAAGAGCAACATAATTGAGTTAAAGACTATTTTCGAATATGTTTAATTGGAGGTATACACACTTCCTTGTATATGAGTTTTCGATTGAAGTTAAGTTCGCAAGTGATCAAAGATATTTTAAGGATCAATCAACGTGGAGTCGAGGTAATACTTTATTATCTATTTTATATTTTATTGAACGTGTTGATAATTGGTTAATGCAAGAACAAGTATGATTGGTTATTTGATTACCATTGATTATTTTTAAAGTCGTATAATTTACGATAAAATTGTAATAAACTAGTTGCGACCAAAACAACTTGGGCATTTTTCTTAGCAAGAATTATTGCAGTAGGATAATGGTTAGTAGGATTTAAAAGGCATTACGACATTAAGATTTGTAAGGTTTAGTCAAGGATTAGCTCTGGAACCCACTACTCGTCGTATTTGGTTTGGTATTGTTACCGCGCATGACTTCGAAAGTCATGATGGTATTACTGAGGAACGTCTTTATCAGAATATTTTTGCTTCTCACTTCGACCAATTAGCAATAATTTTTTTGTGGACTTCCGAAAATCTATTTCATGACTCGAATAAGAAATTGATGACCAGTTAGCTTGAATACATGTTAAACTGTTGGGGTAAGTCTAGTGATGTCTTTTTTATGTGACTCGTTAAGCTATATAATGTAGTCGCTATTAGGAAATATATAAGTGTGAGGTATATATATTCGAATATTAGATAAATATCGTACTATTGGATCTGTTAGTCATATGGATTTTAAAATCTGATAAACCATATTGTAACCCCTTAACCGGGTCAAGTTTAAATCGGGTAAAAATATTATATTAGGTTCATCGAGATGAACCAAAAAAGTTAACCCAAAACACTTTTTTTTTTCTCATTTATATTTTCTAAATGCATCACTTATTATTTTATGGTGAACATAAAACTACGAAAGGAACACTAACGATCGATTTCGAAAATGGGGTTTAAACGAAAGTTTGGGAAGTTTTAGTTTAGGCCTAAAATTTATAAATATAAAAATATCGTTAACGTCTATTAACGGGACAATAGAAACATTGAAGCAAAGTTTAATGGTAAGAATAAAACAATTGAAATTTTGATTATCAAATTAAATAATTTATCAAAGTTTAGTTACGATTTATGAAATTTATCCTAAAAATTACTTGACAAGGTATAGACCCTCCCTTTGAAAAAAATTAATTTAGTAGAAATGAAATGAGGTGGTGAGGAAATGAAATGATGTTGGGGTTGTTAAAAAAATTTATTGTTTGTAAAATTAGGGATTATTTGAAAATCCAGAATTTAGGTCAAAATTGATGAATTGAAGATTTATTAAAAAATTAGACTTAAATTAATAAAAGTTCAAAAATTAGGCAAAAAGTGAAAATTAGAATTAAAAATTAGGGATTTGAATTTAAATTAGGAAATTATTTTGAAACAAAAAATGGGGATTTATTTTAAAAAGAATGGGGTCTCCACCTGCAACTTTGGTAGGTGGGACACCGAAAAAACAGAGATTCTAAAAAAAATAGGTTTGAGAGTCGGTTACGAATGAGATATAAATAATACCCCACATCGCCCAAAAATTGGTACCTAATCGAATATGATTGCCCGAGTTAGAAATTTATAAGTTCACATTTTTATTAATTTATTATTCATTTAAGAATGCGAATATATTTTAAAGATCTCAATATTCGAAGGTAAGCGCCCAAACCGCTATCATTACGCTTGGTACTGGCCTCTCTTACAACTGAATATTGAGATACACATTTGTTATTAATTAAGTTGGATTAAATGTTATATGTTTAGAACAAATAAATATACAAATTTACAAGTATAAATAAATCGAATAAATACAAAGAAACAAAAAGCAATAATTTAAATTATAGAAATTAAATATGAAAAAGTAAAGATGCAAGAAATTAAATTGCAAAAATTAAAAGCTATAAATTAAATTACGAGAAAATTAAGGTTAAGTGTTAGATACTTATGCAAAACGAGCTATAAATAATACAAATCATTTCCCATTATGGGTCATCGTAAAGCCAACATACCGAACAAATAAATAAATAAATAACAAATAGATAAATAAATAAATAACATGATATAATAAAAAACATATATTCTATGCACGTAATATATAATATATAAATAATATTAGTATTTAATAGTAAATACTATATAGTATCATATACCATATATATTATACAATATACATATAAATACTTCATTATAAAGATATATACAATATATTTACTATACAAAATACGGACTAATATATATATATATATATATATATATATAAACAGAAATAAAAGAGTCAATTTATAACAAAAACAGAGACGAAAAAGGATGAAATTAAAACAATAAACAAATTTAGAGGATTATAAAGGAGATTAACCCATGACCAAAAATGAAATGATGTAAACTTTGAGGGACTGAGACCGTGATTAAAACCACTGACCAAATATGCACGGATCTTTTCCCAGATTCGGATCATCACGCGAGTTTAGGGATCAAAACAAGGTAGTTTTGTAAACTACATATATACAAAAATTAAAGGCCAAAATCGGCCTAATTTTCATTTCTCTCTTTCTTTGTTTTAGAAAAAAAAAATATGAGAGTAAAACTCTCTGAATTTAAGAACCACCCATTTTCTTTGAAGCCCAGAAATCGGTGATAGTTCCATCGCCTCAACCTAATTTTTCATTTATGAACTTTATCCTAAAAATTGATCACCTAATAAGAGAATAAGAGTTCGAATCTTGAAAATGATGTTAATAAGAGAAAAGGCCACAAATCTATAACATGAACTATAAAATAGATAATATTGAAAAATATATTACAAAATAATAAAATATAAATATTTTTATTAAATAAAAATTTGCTACATTATCATGCCAAAATTTAAACTTATATAAAATAAGATAATATGAACATCTTTAACCACTAAGTCAATTCAATGATCTTATAATATAATATTAAAAAATTATATTAAATTGTTTCTTTTAAAATTTTAATTAAATCAAAAATAACAAAAGTATGTCTAAATCAATTTAGGAAAACTATTAATATAAATAAAACTTAAGATTCTTTTTTTTTTAGTTGAATTAAATATAGTACATATGTTACGGGTATAATTTAAGGTTTATTGTTATTTTTTTTATCATTCTTAGCACCACAACCTTTTTATTTTATTTTTCAAAATCAATGATCGATAATTAATTTTAATATTGGTTGTTAATCATCGATTTTTTTTATTTTTCTTATTTTTATATATTTTTAATAAGAATCTCAATTTCTACAACATATTTTTCTGCCTTTGTGACACCCTTTTCTTTAATTTCGTGGTTTCGTTTCATTTATCGTTTTAACATGATTTTAGCATACTTTAACGGTCGTTTGGTGCTTATAGAGAGATCTTCACGATGCTAGTTAATTTTTGATTATAATTCTATCGGTAATCATAGAAAGATAGATCCTCACTCGATTGATGTTTGTTTGTCAATATAATCAATCCTGGGTAGCATAGTGATCTTTTTGATAGTTTGATTCATTCACCACTCTTTTCTTCACCTTATAATTAATCTAGTTTAGATAGAAACGAAGAGTTGCATGAATCCTCTAGTCCAAGTGGTTAAAGGAATGGTTGTTGTTTTTAGAGGTCATGGGTTCGAGCACCAATGATGCCAATAGTGTGATTTAGTTATCACAGTCAAATGGTGGAGATTATATTCTAAACGATTTCTAAAAATTTTGACACTATATTAATCTCTTTAAAAATATTTTTTTTATACTTTTAAATTTTTGTATGAGATTTTAGTAGATTAATTTTTAATATCCTCTTCTCTAGATGTATTGGGTTTATAAAATCTTTCATTATATAAAACTAAACTGAACTTCTAAACCTAACGATGCAGGGATGACAAATTACACAATAAAGACAGTTGTCAACCAATTTAGAACATGGTTGAGTTATAGTCGGATTTTAGAAGACTGAAAGAGAAAGAGTCATCTCGTCACTTCGGCTGAGTGGTTAAGGCGTTTGCCTGCTAAGTACATGGGGTTTCCCCGCGAGAGTTCGATTCTCTTAGGTGACGTTTTGATCATGGGACAAATCTGCTTCTGAGCACGCCACTGTTTTTTTTAGCACGTTTTCTAATTTTTTTACGATACTCTAGAAGAACAGAACCGAGCTGCTGCTTGGGATCTTCTCAGAGAATTAAGGAATTTAACAAAATTATGTTCTCTTTCGAAAAGCAAGGTGGACTTTTGCGATGTGAACAACAAATGGGAGATATTCGAGAACGTCTTGACAAGGAGAAATTATATCATGGGTCTCAGCGCTTAGTTTATTACGTCATTCATGTTCCCATCCAATCATAACCACTCACTTTATCACGAACTTCTAAATCATTTTTTTACAAATAATGAATCTCTACTCATTTTTTTCATGTCATTTAAAAAATATATTTTCTGAAAGTTAGATTAATGACATGGATGATCAGTGATAGAATGAATGATTTTTATTGGTGAAAGGTTACTAATGACATAACGAGCTAGCTCGTAATATAATCTCTTCTTGGTCATTGGTTTTCAGTAGTAGCAAACCCTGCTTGGTGGAACTTGTTTCCGAACTTTACCCTTCGTCATCTTTCTCACGTTAATGTGTAATCATTAAAAATAGGATGCACCATTGGTATAATAAGTATCAAGGGATCTCCATTAAAAATTGGATTAACTACTTTGATAATCACTAAATGTTTAGAATGTTTTCAATTTCATCACTAAAATGGAAAATTCTTCATTATAGTCACTAAACTTTTGATTTAATTATTATAATGCTTTCAATCCCATTAAGAATTATTGACGTGGCACGTTAAAATCTTCTTCCATAAAAAATTTTAATTTTTCAAAGTTATATTTATCGTCAAGGCCATAATTTTATTTAACGAAATGATAGTATATATCATTCTCAAAAATTTATTTTTCTTAAAATTAAATTTATCTCCAAAAATATTTTTTTGGTAATCATGTAATCATCTTCATTCAAAAAAAAAACTTTTATAGTTCAAACCACTTTGAAAACTAAATTCCTCTCTGATTATTTTAATTTTTGATAAATTATAATCGATTTAAATATTTGCTCGCTTTAGACTCTTGAGTTTCTGTTGACTTTGACTATGGCTTGACTTTCTTTCCTTTTGTTCCTTCTCGGATTAGGCTCAATGAGTTCGATTCTTTATTCTGCATCTATTGTGCACCATATGTCATCTTTATTCTGCTACCGTGACAACCAATTTGTTGTCTTGACGGGTGTTTATCTACGATTGATCTTTTGTCTATAACTCCTGCTTCTAGCATCCTTCGATTGTATTTGGCATCACATGTAGGTTTATTTTCTATCTAAGAAAGAAAACTATAACCATATTTGTTTTATACCAAATAATATATAAAAATAACATTTAAGTGCTTGGAGACTAGGATGTAGAAAACAAACAGAATTATCCAGTATTGTTATTAAATTTGTTTGTTATTAATAATAATTGAGTTAAAAAATGATATAATAAATAGGATTTTTATTCCCTTATCAGTTTTCATTAGTAGCAAACCCCTGCTTGGTGGAATTTGTTTTTGAACTTTACCCTTTGTCATCTTTCTCATGTTTTTCCCGATCATTGTCCACTAATGCTCCAATCAGACGGTCAGACCTCTTCTGTTGATCGTGTTGCACACTTTGGTTTTAAAGCCTCTTTGTTACTTGAAGAATCCTGTGAATCAGATGTTAAACGACTTTGGGTTGCTTCTACCGATAATGTCCCCTCTCATCTTAGGGCGATGAGTCAAGATTTGGATAATTAATTTCGGCGTATTAGAAGAGAAAAGAATAAAACAACTTTAGACCTTAAAAAGAGATTGCTAGTCTTTGATTGGTTGTCTACTTTAAAATTTTCATTCTGTCATTTTTATTAATTGCTTTTATTGTGTCACTAAAAATTAAATTCTTTATTATAGTCACTAAACTTTTGATTTAATTATTATAGTGCTTTCAATCCCGTTAAGAATCATTGACGTGGCACGTTAAAATCTTCTTCCATAAAAATTTTAATTTTTCAAAATATATATCATTCTCAAAAATTTATTTTTCTTAAAATTAAATTTATCTCCAAAAATATTTTTTGGTAATCATGTAACCATCTTCATTAAAAAAAAGAACTTTTATAGTTCAAATCACTTTGAAAACTAAATTCCTCTCTGATTATTTTAATTTTTGATAAATTATAATCGATTTAAATATTTGAAACCTTAAATGATTTTGATTTCGTAATTTTTTGAAAAAAAAAATCCTTAAACTCCAAATTGATTTTGAATATAAAACTTATACTTGCACAACAATTATCACTATCAATATTTAATTTCAATATAAGAAATTTTTCTACTCTCTAAAACAGAATTACATCGGTGTAAGATAGTTCTATTTTCTCACATATTTACACAGGTTGGTTCTTCATTTTTCCATATGTTTTTAACCATAAAATATGTTTGTTTGCACAATAATTATCAATTATTAATATTTTCATACAACAATACATATTGATTCTAAATTAGTTTAATCGAATTTGATTAATTCAAAAGAAAACTTCTCAAAAAAAATATCAATTAATAAAAAGTTTTAATTCAATCAATTAATTCAATTTTAATCAAACAGATACACATACTTAAAATAGAAATGAGAACACATTACAAAAAAATCTTCATTTTCTCCATACCTTCAACCTTTAAACTTAAACCCATATAGATGACCCCAAGAAGTGTGGTTTGGGTTAAGGGTTTTCAAGGGCACTCCTTGATAAAGCACTTGAGGAAGCTATTGAAATCTTGAACAAACTCGCCAAGAACGATTTTCAATTCCCTACATCAAGGCGAGGAGGAGTAAGACGCCAATCCACAGTGAATGAATTAGAAACATCAAGTTCAGTGGTAACACAATTGGCCTCTCTTACCAAGATGGTGCAAAACATGCAGCTACAGCAAAATACCCATGAGGTTAAGGCCATTGATTCTTTTTGTAATTTATGTGGAGGTAACCACAATTCTTCTGAATGTATGCAGAATCAAGAATTCAGCATGTATGTTGGAAACTATAACCGAAACAATATGATGTCCAACACCTACAACCCCTCATGCAAGAGGCATCCAAATTTTTCATGGAGTAATCTTAACAATGCCTTGAATCCAATTACTCAACCCCCAGGTTTCCAACAAACAATGCAACATCTACCGCAGTAGCCGGTCTAGCAACCATTGCCGCAGCAGCATATGCATCAGCAGCAGCCTGTAAATTCACTGGAAAGTTCTCTGAAAGCCTTTATGATGAAAATTGAAACATACATGGCAGAGAATATCAATTTCATCAAAAGAACAGATGCATTCATAAATAGAACTGAGATGAGGTTGCAGAACCAGGAGGCAACAATAAAGGCACTAGAAACTCAGGTTGGGCAGTTTGTCCAGAACATAAATACTAGACCACAAGGAGGACTACCTAGCAATACTGAAGTTGCTAAGAGAATGGACCATGAACAGTGCAAAGCAATCACTACTAGGAGTGGTCTACAACTGAAGGAAAAAGTAAACCCAGCAGACAAAGTCCCACTAGAAGAACAAGAAAAAGAGGACTTGGATGCTGAACAAACAGATCATGTCACAGTAGGAAGCACTGCCCCAGCAGAGAACTCGGCAGTACCTCGACCAGCTGCCAAGACAGATAAAAACCCAGTGGTGCCAGGTATTAAATTCCAAACTAATGTAACCCTGGAAGAGATGAGACCACCACCACCGTTCCCACAAAGGTTGAAAAAGCAAAAACAGGATCATCAATTCAAAAAATTCTTAGATATTTTAAAGTAGGTTCACATCAACTTGCCATTTGTAGAGGTAATTGAACAAATGCCCAACTATGCTAAATTCTTGAAAGACATTGTGTCTAAGAGAAAGAGGCTTGGTGAGTTCGAAACAGTGGCTGCTACTGAAGGATGCATGGCAATGCTGCACAATCGCATGCCACCCAAATTGAAGGATCATGGATGCTTTATCATACCTTGTGCGATAGGTAACCATTACGAAGGAAAGCCCTATGCAACCTTGGAGCAAACATAAACCTAATGCCCAAATCAGTCTTCCAAAAGCTTGGCATAGGAAGAGCAAAACCCACAACAGTGATGCTCCAACTTGCGGATAGATCATATGTGCAACCTGAAGGAAAGATCGAGGACATATTGGTAAGAGTTGATAAATTTATTTTTCCCACTGACTTCCTTATCCTTGATTGTGAAGCAGATGACAATGCACCGATCATCATGGGGAGACCTTTTCTGGCCACTGGACGCACACTCATAGATGTGGAAAAAGGAGAGTTGACAATGAGGGTTAATGACCAACAAGTCAAACTCAATGCCTTCCACAATTTGAAAAGATATGATGATGCAAAAGAATGCAAAGTCCTCCACACCACATATGCAGGCATCAAGATATCCTGTTTCAGCAGCAACTGCCTCGGCAGCATGCTTGGCAAAATATTGGGCAAGAAGATTAAGCCAGAAATGGAGGAAACCAATAAGAAAACACATTGTCCAGGCATATTCAGGTCCAAATGGTCAGAACCACATGGTGTAGTAAAGACCAAATCGAAGAGGGATGGGCATGAGTTCAAGGAGAATGGCCAACACTTGAAACATCATTCTGGCATACAAGAAATAATCACCTTAGGAGATGCACTCGCATGCACTCCACTAGTGACATAATCTCTTTTCTCTAATTTTTATATTATTAGGATTAGTTTAGTTAGAGTTAAATTTTTATTATATTTATCTTTAATTATTTTTGTTTATGTTTAATTTTTAGGTCAATAAGCAAGAATAAAGGAGAAGTAGTTCACAACAGGAAAAGTGTTGTCGGGGCAGAAAACAATGTCAGAAGCCGTAGCAGTCCCAACGAGCAGAACAGTGTAACGGCTAGTCTGCCGAAATTCCTGCCGTGGCAGTAAAAGCAAATAGCAGTAAAGGCTAACGGCTACAAAACGGCTAGTGGTTCAAACGGCTACAAGGCTGAGGCCTATATAAGCACTTCCTTCCTCTTGAGCTATTCACTCTTGCATTCTTGATTTTATTTTAGATTTACTTGCTAATCTCTTTCTCACAATACTCTCTGTCTATTTCCAAGATTTCTTAGAATTTTCGAAAATCTCCAATAAACTCTCCAAGATCATCAAATTCTCCAATACTCATACATGGCTACGTACAACAGATTTGCCCCTACCACTGTTGAAGAACGTTTCAACAGATCTTTTATTGCTCGACAGCTATGGGAAGAACAAGGGTTCCAACACTCCGATGAGGAGAATTACGGCATTGAGCATTTTTTGTTCGACAAGATTAAGTATCAAGATTGGGAGATCTTTTGCCTACAACCTGCTCAGGCCAATGCCACCATCGTACGGGAATTTTATGCGCACGGGCCGAGCAAGGACTCTCTTTATGTCCACTACTGAGGCAGGCCTGTCAAACTTGATGCCGAGACAATCAACCTATTCTACGGCCTTACACCTGAACGTGATGATCATGCTGAATTCATGGAGGACATCACCAACAAAGATTATGAGTTGATAAAAGATGATCTTTGCTACGAGAATACTCATTGGGAAACCGATGCCCATAGAGGATCAGTATCAAGGCAAAATATTAAGCTCGAGGCAAAGCTTTGGAATACCTTTGTCAAAAGACGCCTCATCCCAACCTCACACAATAGCACGGTGGATCGAAGGAGATTGGTGCTCATTCAATCAATCAACAACAAACGGAGCATCAATGTTGGAGAAATAATTTTAAAGGAGATATACGAATGCGGTAAGAAAGATAGAGGACCTTTATATTTCCCTTGTTTAATCACTGGTATTTGTACTGCTGCAGGTGTACCAATGGCAGAAACGGATGAATTCATAGCCCATAGACGAGGATGGACTAGAGACTTCTGCCACAAAATCATGCAGATCACACAAGCAAAGCCAGTCCAAGCAACCCCTCAACAGTTCACTGCTGACAAAGCTGTCGGGGCCTAGTACACGACAGACATGCCTGACACTGCCTACACCATTGCCGCAGCAGACCCATACCAGGAGATACTTCAAAGGATGGCAGCTATGGATCTTAGGCAGCAACGATACATGGAGTATAAGAGGGACTTCAACAGCACACTTGCCCAAATGATGCTCCATAACTTTCCTGGCCAAGGGGTGTAGTTTCCCGAGTTTCCTTCAAACATGTTTGTCACAGCTGCACCCTACAATGAGACGACTCCAGCTCCAGGAACACGACCATTTTTCCCCACTGTTCGACAGCAACAATTTCATGTTACTGGCCCATCTAGGGCAGTAGACTCCGCCGTAGCATCCTTTGCCAGCAGACGACCATCCAAGAGGAGGGCAATCTTCAGCACTCCACCAAGATCCCCTATAATCATGGGCAGTCTATCCGCAGAGATATATGCCTATATACATCAAAGTTCAACTACTGTCGGGCCAAGCATTCACCATTCCTGGGCAGACGCAACAAATGAAGGCGGGACAGACATCATGGTCACCGAGGAAATTGCATAAGAGGAAGAAGGAGAAGAAATGGATGATCCAATGCAACGGACACCACCAACAAGAGTCCAACCATCGAGACAAGCAAAAACTCAACCATCTCAATCGTCCAAAGTCAAACAGTCAGCGGCGAGGCCACGAAAAATAATTGTTCCTAGCATCTCTTCTGACTCTCTTTAAATTTTACATATTCATGTTGTCTTAATATATATATATATATATATTGTTACTTGTCTTGTTTTCTTCTTTATATCCTGCCGTGTGCTATTTATAAGCATTGAGGACAATGCTTGGTTCGAGTTTGGGGGTGTAGATCCACTGCCAAGGCAATCTAATGCCGCGGCCTAGCCATGAAAGGAAGTATTTAAGTGTTTCTTCAAAAAAATTTATGTCCACCACCTTACTTGAATTGTTGTTTATGCTTTTGCACTGCTTTTCATCAGTATTGCCTGAGTTTATTCTTTAAGGCTATAGAAATCTTTCTCCTTACCATGGTTAGGTCCTGTTAAGAAGGTTTAACCTTAGGATACTTAAGGAGGAAAACTTAGAAGCTTACTATAAGATAAATCCAAAAAACACTTTTGGGACTTGTTGGATTATAGGAATTCTTTTAATGAACTTAGGTGATAAAGACTTAGATTTTTGGGAAAGTGACTAGAGGTGCCTATCACCGGCTCTAGGAGTTACTTTTCTTCATGCTAGAGGTGCCCGAAATTGGCTCTAGTATGCTAAAAAGAATATCAAAAGAAAGAAGGAATTAGTGATGAGAAAACACAATCCTTGAGGTGCCCGAAATTGGCTCAAGAAATTGTTGTTTTAAGAAGAGAACACTAAACCCAAATTCTACTTGTCTTGAACTTAGAGTTTGTCTAAGAAAGCCTTTAATCAAACTTGTCCACAAAAACGCACACACTCACTAAATCTTATAGTTTGTTTCTAGGTAAACCCTTGGGTAGCCGAAAGGTTAAGGCTTAAGAATAGGCATAGTTATGGTGGGGAGAATAGATGGAAACATAAGACCAAGAGAGAGTAAGGTTTGGCAAATTGATGGTTTGCATTGCTTGAGGACAAGCAATAGTTCGAGTTTGGGGGTGTGATAAGTGCTCAACTCACTATCACTTTTTATACCTTTCATGGACAATAATCATTAAATCTACTCCCACTTGGACCAATGCATGTGCTTAGTGTGAGATAATTAGATATTCTGCTTTTGAAACATACAAAGATGATATTTATAGAAAAGGTGAGTTTTACTGTACTTTTGTGTCTGTGCAGGAAAAACTATTACCGCGGCAGCAACCGAGACCGAGGCAGGACCTGATGCCGAGGCAGCATCTGAAGGACAAGTAACGATATTGTAAGCGATTTGAAGAGAAAAATAAGCTGGACGTTTCTAGACAAGCAACGCATGAATCGGAGCTGGGTAGCACATGGAAAGCCCAAGTCAAAGGCCACACGAAAAAAAATCCTAGTTGGAGTAAACTTGGAAATATTTTATTTATGGACTTGACTTGTGTCCTACTCCAAGTTATACTCCTACTTAGGAAAGGTTTGCCCTAGACCAAGCCTATATAATACCTAGTCGTCCAAGAGGAGAAGAAGAGGAGAGTTTTCGTCACAAAGCTTAGCATCATAGAGAGAGTCGACTCCAACTTAGATTTTAGATTTCTTTTTATTATGTTCTAAATTTCTTTAGTCTTAGGTGAAGGATGTAGAGTATTAGTGAGAAGAGATTGACTTTTTTTCTTGTTTTAATGCAATAAAATATCAAGGTTTGCTTATTCTTTGTCATTCTTTGTGCTTATATATAAGCTCGAGAGAGAAGTTTGCAAGTAATCCATTTATCTAATATCTAGAGAGTTAAATTCATGAAAGGAATAAGTACGGTGTTTCAATCGGGAAACACTACTCGTCCTAGAGATAGATTAAGAGTTTCAGCGGCTAAGAGAAGTGTGGGATTGGTTGGTGATTATAATTGATTCACACCGAGAGGTATCATCAAGGACTGGTCATCAACAGTACTTCGACTTAGAGATAAGCGGAGTCATTAAAGGACATTTTGCCGAACTTTGATAAAGTCTACCCAAGAGCAAGAGATTGTCGCGGCGGACAAGCATCATCTTTGTCGAGGCAGTAATCTGCAGTACTGCTGAGGCAGTGTTGTGCGATTGCTGATAAGTGCTCAACTCACTATCACTTTTTACACCTTTTATGGGCATTAATCACCGAATTTATACCCACTCGGACCAATGCATGTACTTAATGTGATATATTTAGAAGTTAAGCTTATAAAGATAATATTTGTAGAAAAGGCAAGTTTTACTGCATTTTTTATATCTGTGCAGGAGAACAAGTGTCGCGGCAGCAACATGGTCGAGGCAGGACCTGATGCCGAGGCAGCAGTTGAGAGCCAGGAAGCAAGACTATAGGCGATTGGAAGAGAAAAATCCAAGGAACATGTCTGGACATAAAGCACATGGATCGGAGCTGGTTAGCATGAGGAAAAGCCCAAGACAAGGCCACGCGGGAAAGCCCCTTAGTTGAATTAAACTTGGAAATATTTTATTTATGTACATGACTTGTTCCCTACTCCATGTTGTATTCTACTTAGGAAAGGTTTGCCCTAGGTCAAGCCTATATAAGACCTAGCCGTCCAATGTATGAGATATACCTAGAGAGAGAGCCGATTCATAGATTCTTTGTTTTCTTTCTATCAAACTATGTTCTAAGCTTTCTTAGGGTTTAGGTGAAGGTTGTTTAGTATTTGTGAGAGGAGATTGTACTTTGTCTTTGTTTAAATGCAATAAAACTATCAAGGTTTGCTTATCCTTTTTCTATTCTTTGTTCTTGCATTCAAGCTCGGGAGAGAAGTTTGTGAGTAATCCATTTATCTAGACTCAGGAGGGTTAGATTCATGAAAGGGGTAAGTACGGTGTTTCAATCGCGAAATTCTAACTCGGCCTAGGGATAGGTTAAGAGTTTCAGCGGCTAAAAGAAGTGTGAGATTGGTTGGTGAGTATAATTGATTCACGCCGGGAGGTATCATCAAGGACTAGTCATCAACAGTACTTCGACTTAGGGATAAGCGGAGTCATCCAAGGACACTTTGCCGAACTTTGGTAAAGTCCACCCACGAGCAAGGGATTGCCGTGGCGGACAGTATCGTCGCTGCCAAGGCAATAATCTGCAGTGCTACCGAGGCAGTGATATACGATTGCATTGGGCAGAGACAAGTCAATCAAATCCACAATACAACGCAACTGGATCCTAACCTCTCTCTCTATTAATCAATCCTCGTTCTTTTATTTAGTTGTTTTATTTTAGTTTATCAAACCCAAAATTACATGTGTTTTATTTTATTTCTTTCTACAGAACAAGAAGACGAAGAAGACATATTGAGTATACCAATCCCTGTGGAGACGATAATCCGATAAATACTTATCACTTATTACTTGCGATGTGTCCACTTGCACTAAACGCGCACTTTTTACACGCGACAATTGCATTGGACAGAAACAAGTCAATTGAATCCACTATAAAACACAACTGGATCCTGGCCACTTCTTTAATCTGTTTATCTTCTCTTTATTTAGTTTTCTTTATTTTGTATTCATCAACCCCAATCTTACTTGTATTTTTATTTTATTCCTTTTCAGAGCAAGAAGACAAAAGAAGGCATATTAAGTAGACCAATCCCAGTGGAGACGATATCTGATATACTTATCACTTTATTACTTGCGACGTGTACACTTGCACTATTTGCGCACTTTTGACACGCAACACATAACTTATATAATATAAGTATAAGAAAGAACATTATTCTACTTCTTTATCTATCAAAAATTAATATCACTTACCACTTCATTTATTATGATATGATCTGTCTTTATTTAAAAGGCATATGTATTTTGATATTTTTTGCAACAAAAATTGAATCATGTTTCAAGCTTCACAAAAGTGATGAGAATTAAGCTGAATGGAGTGTTCTATATTGGTCTAACAAATCGAACTTGTATCGTCAATCGAATGTAAAAGTTATACTATGATCGTGACTATTCTTTGAAAAAAGACAAAGAAAATTTAAAATAAATTAATTTCTTTTATAGGAAATTAGATATTTTTCTTTACTGACTCCTGGTCATGGTAAATACACGGTTTCTTTATCAACAAACAAAATTTAATCTCTTTCGAGAAGAAAGTGAGGTTATGCTAAGCTGGTATGAGTGCAGATTGGGGGTTATATTTTCTTGAAGATTTGGGGATGAAAACTTTTTTTCATCTTTTGTCAGTTTGACTATTGGTGACACTAAATTTTCACCATATTTTATCATTGTTCTATTTTTTAAAAACAACCCAATAAAATAATGGTCCATTTAACTTTTTTAAATGAGATCCATTTGACCCAAATAAGTATTCTAGCTAACTCATTTTCCCATAATGTGCAGGCTTTAATATCATCCATCGGATCTAGGATAAAGATCTAACGGTCTAGAATGAAGTCAAAAAAGTCATCATATAAAGCATAGGCCCCACAAAGATTCTTTTCCCTTCTTCTCTTTCCCATATTTGCTGGACTTGAAAAATGGAATGGAACATTTCAATTTAAGGAATCTTAAATGGTTAGCTATGGAAACAAGAAGGAAATTTGTCTCAAGAAACAATAGGGGAAAGAAATAAAGATTAGATTCGAATTTTAGAGGAAATAAATAGCCTCAATCTCTGTAAATTCAATTCAAAAGGAAGGAAAATATGGTCATATTTGAAGAAGAAATATGGGAATCAAATCAAATTTTTTGGGTAATTTTTACCCAAAAATTAGAGATTTAAGAGTTTTATTTCTGATTTTTCCTCATGTAATTATGGTAGCAAAACTACTATATAAACCCGCTCCCATCACTTGTAATTCACACACCACAGCACACAATTGAAACACAATATTTGCACAAGAGATTTTATACGAAAATTCTCTAGAGAATACTCCGATTTGTACTTGGATTTGTGTTGGAATAAAAACTCGGAAGCTTTCTTTTGAGGTATCTCTTTTTATTTATTTATTTATTTTTATTTTAGATTTGCTTTTATTTGTTTATTATTGGATGTATATTATAAAAAATAATAAAATTTATCTTGTTTAAAAATTTTAAATATCATCCCTATTGTCGGATTTTTGAGTATTTTTATTTTGATTTATTCGATTTAAAGTGAGATTTTTTAAAGTTTAAAACTTGTGTGTTCTGTGTAGTGCTATAAATGGTGTATGTGAACACACATATATGTGCAAGTATACACAGTCATACAAGTAATAATAGGGTGAGTGAGTATCGTTCCTACGAGGATCTTTGGTAAAGTGCGCAGTCAAATTTGTTAAGGCAAAAAGGTGTCACTAACTAAAAAGGAAAACAAAGGAAAAGATATAAACAAGAGAAAATGGATATGTACGGTGAAGTGTTATGCAGAAATACTATGGCAATTTCAGAATGCAAGCAACTAAAATATGCCACGGCAAAATGGTATGGATGATGATGGCAAGGTGGATGTATGGTGGTGGTGTGAGAATGTAAAGCAGTTTGATTGCAAGATAACAAGTAAAATGAAGAAAGCAGTTTGTAAATGCGGAGGCAAAACAGGATGCAAGAACACGTTAGACAATATATTGTACTAACCCTCTATTGATGAACTCTCTTGAGAATGACTGGTGGTGACTTCTATGATTTCCAACCCCTTACCCCTACCTAACATACGACTGCTACGGTGTATACCTACTCGACAGAGGTTTCTGAAGTTTTCCCGCTGTTTCGAGTCATAGGAACCTGATAGACTAAAATGCCATGGCATCTCGTGTCACTCGGTAGCACTAGCCTATCAAAAAAGCACACTCCTTTTAGTCGTTGAAGCCTTCACCTACGCCTCTTTCGAGTGCTCTAGGATCCAACTAGGCTCTATTTGCAGTCTAGAACCCATTGCTCACGTAGATCCTCCCTTAGCTCCTTTCGGATGATCTAAGGATCTATAGCTACACCTCTTTCGAGTGCTCTAGCATGTACCTAAACATGGGACACTTTCGTGCCTCTTACAATGCCTAAATAATTATAAAAAATGAGCAAAGCAAATATACAAACACATAGATGGCAATATATTAAATAGAAATAAAAGATAATCATCCACAAAAGCAACAACCTAAACAAAGCTTACATGGTGGAGCTAAATGTTAAGAAATGTCATCCACATAATCCTTAAACATTCAGCAATCATCATCATGAAGATATAAAAGAAATAAAGCAAGGAAGGAGGACTAGAAGACACCCTCGGTGTGTATAGCCGCCGGCTCTTCAACCACCATGAGACGCCTTGGTGTGCTAGCCCCTTTCGGGTGCTTAGCACACCACTCCCTTCGAGTTCTATCAATGGAGGTCCCCTTGGCCGGAGTTTGGAGGAGAAAGGTGGGAGCTTTCCACCGCTGCAAAAACCGTCCCAAAGGTCTCTCTTTTCTGTGTTTTTGTTCCTCAAAAAGCCTCTTTTTTTCTTTAGGTCACCATGTCTTTAATAAGGGTGAAATACCCTAAAAGATAGGCAAAAATCCATTTCTGCCCCCTTCACGTGATGGCATTTCTGCAGGGCTGACAGTGGTGACAGTGGTCCCCTACTGAGGTGGCTCGCATTCAGGAAATATTGGTTTTGGTCCCCTACCGAAGTGGTTGTGGCTAGGATGTAGTGGTCCCGACCGGCTGTAATGGCTCCAGCTAGCACTCTTATCAAAATATCTCTTTGTCGTCTAGCTCAGCACAGGAGTCCTCCAACTTTGCCATGACATTTTCCCATCGCTATCCTTTTGCGAATGCCATGAAAAATTGCCTAAACTTCCATTTTTGCTTTACCTGCACAACACAACAGAAAAAAACTACCTTTTCCATTAAATAGAACCTATTGCCACATAAAAATGCCAAGGCATATCTACAAGACTACATGCAATGTCATGAACCTAAATGCAACTAAATGAACCTATATGAGCCTAAAGACACTCAATAACTTAAGTAAAAAGGCCTAAAATATAGCCTTTTTGCGGAGTTATCAAAAACCAAAAAGATTTTTTTTTATTCCCACCGTCGACAACGTCGGTCGGCACAGGTGGAAGGTGGCCGACACGGTGGTTCGTTCCCGGTGAATGAAGAACATCATGAACTTTTGAATTTTTTTAAAAGATGGTGTTTTGATCCATTTTTTGTTGAAATAATGTTTTTGAGTTGTTTAAAAATTGGGTTTCATAATTATTGCCCAATCACTTTTATTAAAACCCAATTCTATTTATTTTTGTTTTAAATGACCTTTTATTAATATTATCATCCTTTTAAAAACTTTAACCTTTATTAAAAGAAAGATTAAAATAAGGAATAAATTAAAATCTTGTTCTTAATATTTTTTACCTTTATTACCTTCTTTAATTTTTTTATTTATATTTTACTATTCGTTGTAATATATTTTTATGTTTTATTAGTTTAAATAAAGCCTTATGGTTCGATACTTAAATGCCATAGTTAGAGTCTTTTTTTATAAAAAATAAAAAAATACTTCTCACTTTAACAAATTACACTTAACTACATTTTAACATAAATAGGTAAAATTCACTTAGACCTTTTTTAGGTTAATAATCACTAACTTAGAATAAAACCTTCAACACACCTAATTTTCTTTGCTTTTGTAATTAAAAAGTGGAACTTAATCAATGCGGTGTCTTACTAAAGGGAGGTAACGGGTTAGCGTCAGAAATATTGGTGGCGATTAAAGTTTACTCTCCTGGCGGTGGGACCGTTAAAATAGAACCAAATTCATAAATGGACAATATCTTAAATTTTATACGAACTTGCAAATTCCAACTTTAAAACTTTTTGTAATCGGCTAGGTACCAATTTTTGGGTGTTGTGGGGGTGCTAACCCTTCCCCACACGTAACCGACTCCCAAACCCGTTTTTGTGTTTTCGCAGATCAAAATTGTTGTTTTAAAAAAAACAAAATGATTTTATTAAAATGACCCATTTCTTTAGGTAATCCAATCACACCTTATTTTTTAGAAAAAAGGATTAGTGGCGACTCCGTTGTTTTGATTTTTAAAGAAAAAATCGTCGAACAGCTTGAAAAAGGGGTTACGACACCTATATTATTTTATATATTGTTGTTTGGTTCATTTGGTTTTGCTATTTCTTTTCTTGTGATTATAACAAAATGTGCATGTTAGACCGTGTCAGGAAAATCTATAATGTGTTTTCAAAGGTGTCGTTGCCTAGTAACGTGGCAGATGATGATGACGATGGTCGAGAACTTAATGAAGCTCTTGGGACAGAAAAAACACGTCTGGAGGGTTGCTCATCATTCATAAGAGCTGCTACAAAGTGAGACATTGTTCCCTTATTATTTTGTTGATTAGCTATTTTCTTTATGACGTTTATAATTCGCTTGTGTTTCATTTATCCTCAGCTCCATCTGCCTCAAACTTGTCTCTAGATTAACTTTTTCATTCTTTACATCTTTTAATTAATGTTGGATATTGGTCAGCTCAACATTATCCCCCACCGGTTGCATTTTTCTTGCTTTTCCCAATTTGGTTGAATCTTATAACGAGCTCCGATACTAAATATTATAGGTAGGTTTGTATGTATTAAGAGAAATAGAAAGTGTTAAACGAATAGAAGAAAGGATTGAGAGAGAGAGAGGATGTAAGATTAAAGAAGAGAACTTTCTTGTATTTTCATTCATGGTAATATTCATCTAATACAACAACATATAAGGATAACCTTACAAGACTAGACTACTATCCATAATTCTTAATAAAAAGAAAATAAAATAACAAAAAATAATCAGTGGTCCCCACATAAAAACCGTTCCAACATTCATCCTTCAGTATGTAAAATGGTATCGTTCTCTGCACTTCCCAAAACGGCATCGTATCCATTCTTTTTTAAAATGGTGTTGCATTCCTTCATTTCAAACTCAGCCGGGTGAATATTTTTATCTCCAACTTCTTTAGAATCCTTTATCCTTCGGTCCTAACACTTTTTGCGATAACTTCCCTAATAGGATGTTTTCAATAACTTTGACAGAAACTTTTTGTGATAGTTAAAATATATTCTAATTTGGCATCATTTAGTGGTAAGAAATAGGGATGGGTAAAAAACCCGATTACCCGGTCCCGATCCCGGACCCGGTAAGATCCGGTGGATTTTTATCTGGTATTGGTTCCGGTGGGACCGGGACTGGATCCAAAATTTAGGTTCCGGTCATAACCGGGATCAGGACTGGATTTTGATTTTTGGGACCCGGTACCCGGTGGGTACCCAGTAGAACTGAGACCAATACCAAATATCCAGTATTTTTTTATTTTTCTTATTAAACTTTCTCTTTATATACGAATATTATGAGTATGACTAGTTTTAAGACTTTAATTTTCAAGTCTATAATATTCTATTTTTATTATTTAATATTATTATTGGTGGTTGAATTATTTTTTCTCCAATTACTCAATTATTTTAAAGGATAAACTAATGTATCGGGTACCCGATATAGGAATCAATACCCACCAGTAACGGGACCGGTTCTTAAAATTTAGGACCCGGTGTGACCGGGACCGAGACTGGTTCCAATTTTCAGGAACCGGTGGTTACCGGGACTCGGACCAGTTCTATTCAAATTAGCCGGGTACCCGGTCTTGCCCACCCCTAGTAAGAAACATAAGTAGTATGCAGTCTAAATGTCGAAACATTCTCTTGAAGTAGCGGATTATACCTATAATTGGCTGTTGTTTGATCATATGCATGCTACTTCTTGGCAGAATCAATTGGACAGTCCATCAATGTCCAATATTTTCTTGATTAAGGATATCCTTTCTGTAATAGGTTCTGCTTGGATGACAGTTTCTCGCCCTTTTATCGACAACTGCATTTGGGGATGGGACAATCTACCTCGAACTGTCCTTATGTACTATGCAAACTTTTTATCTGCTCCAGAGGGTTATTTCCACACGATCATTTGCAATGATCACAGTAAACAGTGATCTCCATTTTATATCATGGGATAACCCTCCTAAGAAGCATCCTCATCACCTCAGGCTTGCTAACATGCAACGAATGATCGATAGCAACGCCCCGTTTGCTAGAAAGTTCCCCAGAGATGATCCTGTGCTTGATAAAATCGACTCTGAGCTCGTCTCGGGGACCAAATATGTTTACTGTTGTGTAGGAAGTGGGAAGAATGGGACTGATCCTTGCTCTGTTGTTGGTAATTCAACATTCATAATCCTGGACCCGGTGTTGATAAGCTCTCTACTATCCAACGGCAATGCAAATAACACGAAATTACATGGATCAATATTCGCTATCGGAGGCACTAATGCTTATCGAGGTATGTTCATAGATGTATCGGTGAATTTTATTTATATTTTGATGGTTCTCTAGATGGAATAAAAATAAAACATTTATAAAATAAAAAAGATATGACCGTAACCTTCATTTAAATGGTATATGTTTTTTTGACATTTACACTAAGAAATTTAATCATGTTTAAAATCATGGGAAGCAATCTCAATGGAGTTTTTGGTAGTGGTGAATGTGAAAGTATGTATTATGACCACTATTATTATATAAAAAAAACAGAGAAAATAGAAAATAAATTATTTATTTTGTAGGAATGTATATGATTGTTAAGATATAGAATATTTGAAAATCTTGTTTTATTTTTATCTTTTGTACCATTGATGAATAGTAAATGTCAAAAAAAAAATATTTTTTTATAATAATAATAGCCTTGAACGTCACTGAACATTAATGTTACATTTTTTTAACCTTCTTAAGAAAAAGAATTGGGATTGAAATAATAAACTAGATCAATGTTCTTAAAATGTTAATCATTATATTATGAGATGCAGGGTATTGATTCTTGTACTTCTCACATGCAAAGCAAGCGCTCTACCATTTGAGCTACATTCCCTATACATTTTAATTTACATTTTTAACATTAATGTAATTTATTTAAGGGTTTTTATTAAAACATTACACAATTTTGAATTCATAAGAATCATACAATTTATTTTTCTTAAAAACAAATTTATCTCCAAAAATATTTTTTGGTAATCATGTAATCATATCTTCATTCGAAAAAAAACTCTTATATTTCAAACCACTTTGAAAACTAAATTCCTCTCTGATTATTTTAATTTTCGATAAATTATAATCAATTTGAATATTTAAAACCTAAACGATTTTGATTTCGTAATTTTTTGAAAAATTCCTAAAACTCTAAATTGAGTTTGAATATAAAACTTATACTTGCACAACAATTATCACTATCAATATTTAATTTCACTATAAGATATTTTTCTACTCTCTAAAACACAATTACATCGGTGTAAGATAGTTCTATTTTCTCACATATTTACACTGGTTGATTCTTCATTTTTCCATATGTTTTTAACCATAAACCATGCTTGTTTGCACAATAATTATCAATTATTAATATTTTATTGCAACAATACATATTGATTCTAGATTTGTTGAATCGAATCAAATTAAATCAAAAGAAAACTTCTCAAAAAAATATCAATTAATAAAATGTTTTAATTCAATCAATTAATTCGATTTCAATCAAACAGATACACGTAATTAAAATAAAAATGAGAACACATTAAAAAAATCTTCATTTTCTCCATACCTTCAACCTTTAAACTTAAACCCATATAGATGACCCCAAGAAGTGTGGTTTGGGTTAGGGTTTTTCAAGGGCACTTGGGCTTGTCTTTGTGTGTTTTCATCTTTGTGTAACATTTTCCACACATTTCTCGGTTTCCATACGTTCCCGGTGGAACACATTTGCATCTATCACAACATGTGATTCAAGCTCTCAAGCATAGATTAATCCTGGAGGATGTAATGTCGTTTCTCAACTTATCATTCATGTTGGTATAACTGAAGCGGGCAAGGAAGCTTCGACATAGTTCTCTCCATAAATTCAATGATCCAGGCTGGAGATTGTTTAAATAGGATTTTGCCTTACCCCTCAGTGAATAGGGAAACAATTTTAATTTCAGAATGTCGACAGAGACTCCCGGTAGCTTGAATGAATTACAAATTTCCATGAAGGACTTGAGATACTGCCAAGCATCTTCATTGGCCAATCCCCCAAATTGACCTATAGTGTTGATCATGTAGAACATGACTGGTTTGAGTTCGAAATGTTCTGCCTCTATATTAGGCATAACTACGGTAGGAGTTAATCCATCTAAATCTTCCTCCAGATAATCACGAAAAGTGCACGCACGCTCTTGTCGAGGCAGATTGGCAGGATCAACAACTACGAATGCGCCTTGGTTGTCTGTCGCGGCGGTATTCATACCAGCGTTCCCCTGCTGGCCAGGTGTTGCGTTCATCCTTTCACGAAGCCTTTGTCGTAGACGCCTTGCGGTTCTCTCGATTTCAGGATGAAAAGGATATTGATCTGTAGACGGGTTGGACTTGGTCATACAACAGAAAAAACCTTTAAGAAAATTAAAAGTAACAAATTAAAAATAAAAATAAAAGGGCTGCAGAAATAATTGGTAGTAAAGTTGAACATCAATCCTCGACAACGGTGCCAAATTTGGTGAAGGCTTAGAAGTCCTGTGATTATTCCACCTTTTTCCAAATTGTAGTATTTAAGATTGTCGAACCCACATGGATTGGGTCGACTTCACTACTTCTTAGACCTGCACTTAATAAAAGTAAAAACATAAATAGTTGATGAGTTAAGATAACTAAAATAACTAAATTAATTATCTTAAAAACTAAGTAAAGGAAGAGAATAATAATGAATGAAGTGAGGCCAGGTTGAATGCTTTGTAAAGGGGAATTCAGTTGCACTTATTATTCACTTATTAATGTAATAGGTTGATTTGCCGCCTCGACGGGTCGCACTAAGGGTCGCCGCAGCTGCCTAGGCGGGGCTATGCCTTGTCGACAATTCAACTTTTCATAGCTCGACAAAGCATCCTTGTATGTCTCCTCCTTATCCCTAAGCGAAGAGCACTGTTGAAATCCATGTCTTGATGATATCTCCCGACGTTAATCAAGGATGAACAACAACCAAACACATGCGTTCTTCTAGTCGCTGAAATCCTAGACGGTTTATCTCTAAACCAGATTAGTCAATACCCTTGAGCAAAGACCGTATTCTCTCGTTTCGTGAGCCTAACTCTCCCGAGATTAGACAAATAGGTTTTTCTTCACAAACTTATATTTCGAGCTCATAAGTGAAAAAGAGTAAGAACCAAGAGAGAATAAACTATAAAAATCGGTTTGCATTAATAAATCTCAAAATAAGATACAACTTTCTTCCCCAACTACTCCACAAACAACCTAAACCTCCGAAGGGTTTTAGAACATGGTGTAGTCGGCAGCTTAAGGAATTTTGCTATGGGAATCCGACTCCGTGTGTCTCAACCTAGCCCTAATGGTTGGCTTATATAGGCCAAACCCTAGGTTAAAGTCTTCCACATAAGGAAAGAGTTATACAAGGAAAAGAATACAACTCCTAATTAAACTATATCACTTTATTCTATTTCCTAAAATAAATCTTCTTTCCCGCGTTTGACTTTGACTAGGGCTTGACTCCTTTAATCTGTTCTGAATCTCTCTCTTTATGTATGTTAGAATCGACGTCCTTTTCTCTATCTGTCGAGCACCAGTTGTCATCTTCATTCTGCTACCGCGGCCTCTAAAGTGCTACCGTGGCGGGTGCTTCATCTGCATTTCAGCTTTTTTTTTCTTCCAGCATCCATATTCTTGTTTGGTCATTCCTATGATGTAATTTCCTGTTTAGGAAATAAAACCATCAAATGCATCTGTTTTATGCCAAATAATAGATAAAGTTATGATTTAAGTATTCTGATGCTGAAACATGGAAAATAAGTAGAATTATTCAATATTGCCCGTAAATTTGTCCTTAATTGGCAATAAAAGAGTGGGAAATTGATTTAAAAAAATTAAGACTTTTAGACACTTAGAAAGAGTGTTGGAAATTAAATCTGATGTTGGTACGAGGCTGCGAGGATGATGTAGCAAACTTACTCACTCTTCTCCATATCTTATTGTTTCTTGAAATTTGTTTTAAGTCTTGTTTTCTGTTTTCTTAAAATGCTAATCATTATTTTGTAGAGATGCGGGGTATTAATCCCCGTACTTCTCGCATGAAAAGCGAGCGCTCTACCATTTGAGCTACATCTCCTATACTTTTTAATTTAAATTTTTAACATTAATGAAATTTATTTAAGGGTTTTGATTAAAACATTACACAATTTTGAATTCATAAGAATCATACAATTTTGAATACATTTTTTACATTAATGTAATTTAATAAATGGAATTAACAAATTTTCTGATTCATTTTTAATTAAATATTTTTTCTAAATTTTTCTTTGGTCTGAGTAGTTCTCTTCCTCATGAAAACAAAATATCAAATAAACTTCAATGAAGTTTTTTTTCCAACTTCTTTATCTTTCTAAAACTTACGTTATCGTATCACCACCTATATCATGATGCAATCAGTCCGAGACATGTTATGAAAATCATGTGACGTTATAAAAATCATGTAACAAATTGAAAATAATAATTTTTTAGCACTACATATCACACATTCAAAAAATAATTATTGTTTAACCTGAAAAAGTAAAAATAAATAGGTTGTAATCTAGTAAACTCTTTCTAAATTTACACAGGAATTTAGTCTCTCATTTTTTGGAATAATTATTGATAATGGTAAAACCCTCTTCGTTCTTTATAAATTCTTCCAACTACAAACGCAAATATTTATTAAACAATTAAGAAAAATCTTAAACTCTCTCGTAGTATTTTAGATTATTTTGATAAATTTATAGAAGTTTTGAATTACTCAATAGGAATTAATCTATTTGGTTTCGTAATAATTTCCAAAGTTACTTAGTTAATATGGAGATGTGGGGTATCGATCCCCATACCTCTCGCATGCTAAGCGAGCGCTCTACAATTTGAGCTGCATCCCCATGTTTTGATATTGTATTTGTTTGAACGTAAGATACACTATTTTTATTTTATTGCAACCCATTTTCAAATTTATATAGATAAAAAAATATCTCTCTAATAGCGAGTGGTATTCACCTATTTTCTTTTCCGTTCTAATTTAAGATCATCTTCTAAATAGTATTATAATCTTTCAAAGCCTCATTTCTCAAGCATAACCTACGTAATGTAAGTATCAAAAAGAACATTATTCTACTTATTTGTCTCTAAAAAACAGTTGTCTCATACAATCTCATTTATCACAATATGATATGTCCAGTACCTTCGTTTAAAAGGCATAAGTATTTTGACATTTATTCAACAAAAATTGAATCATGTTTAAAGATTCACAAAAGCGATGAGAATGAAGCTGAATGGAGTGTTTGATTTTGGTCTAACAACTCTACCTTACATCGTCAGTCGAATGTGTAAGTTGTACGATGGTCATGATTATTCTTTGGAATAGACAAAGAGAAAGTTTAAAGTAAATTAATATCTTTCATAGGAAAGTAGATGATTGTTAGGATGTAGAATATTTTAAAATTATGTATCATTTTTATATCCTATTTTTTATTGAATATTAAATGTCAAAAAAATATTTTTCATATATTAATAATAAATAGCCTTAAATGACATCTAACATATATGTTACTTTTTTTAACCATCTTGAGAAAAGAAATTGGTGTTAAAATCATAATGGATCGATTTTCTTAAAATGTTAAACAATACAATATGGAGATGCAGAGTATCATTCCCCGTACTTCTCACATGCTAAGCGAGCGATCTACCATTTGAGTTGCATCCCCATATTTTGCTTTATTTATTTGTTTGAACATATGATATACTATTTTCATTTTATTGCAACCCATTTTCAAGTTTATATGAATTGTTGGAAAAATGGTATGGTACATGGATATTTGAGCTTAAATTTGAGTGGGTTCCATTAGTCAAATTAATTGGGACTAAGTGTATTATTACTCTACAACAAGAGTAAATTAAATTTGTATATTTACATGCTCAAAATGTTCAATGGTTGAATGAGAAATTGTTGCTTAATGTAACACCCATGATGTTGGAAAAATAAAATGAAAAGTAGAATATCCCACATTTGTTGGGAACATAGATTTGGAAAGCTTTATATATCCCACTTTTCTGACTTATTTTTTTAACAGATACTATAGAGTTAAACCACCTTTTATGGAGTTGCAGACCCTTTAGCTGGTTGTAACCTCCAATTTATTTGGATTAATTCTCTGATAAATACCATTTTAATTTCTAAGAGTTGTAACTCTTCAGGAATTGTTAATTACAGATTAATTCTGTAATTAAACATGTCCCCTGCATGAACACTATAAAAGGAGACCTTTTGTTCATATTTCAACACACTGAAAAAACCACAAATATCCTATAGCCAGATAGTGTTCTGCTTTTGTAAGTTCGTTGTTGCAGTAAGGTAGCGTTCCTCTCCTTATTGTATTCTACCGTTTTATCCTGGGAGACAGACGTTCCATAGTAACTCCAGCACCGGGAGGAGACGAATCTGTTTTAAGGACACTGTGATAGCACAGGCCTCGGTTAAAGTTTCAGAATCGTTTTTTTATTTTGGTTTCTTTGTTTTTTGTGTTTCTAATTTATATGTTTTATTTCAATTTCGTTTACAGAATTGTGTTTAACATATTAATAACTTGCTTCGATTTGTGGTAACATGAATCACATATATCTCTAAGATAGCGAGTGGTACTAACTTGTTTTATTTTCAATTCTAGTTAAAGATATTTCCCCTAATTTTTCAAGAATAACCTATGTATTATAAGTATAAAGAAGAACATAATTCTACTTCTTTGTTTCTCAAAATCTACTATCATTTACCACCTCATTTATCACGATACGATATGTTCGTAACATCTCTATGACATAAAAGGGAGAACGTAGGATGGTTATGTGTTATTTGGGGTAGCCTAACACTTCCGAGACACTCCTTTATCGCTTGGTTAACTTTAATGAATAGATTACCAACTAAAGATTGTATGTTATTTTGGGGATTCTTGGTTGATCCTAACTATGTTCGGTGTTTGGATTCTATAGAAACAAGGGACCATTTATTTTGTGACTGCAACTTTGTTAAAGAATTGAGCTATTAGACCTATTGTGGGAGGATGGGTAGTACAATCTGACTGGATGCAGAGGCATGGCATGTAGGGGTGTTAAAAAGTATCCAATCCGATCAATTTGATTCGATTATACATTGATCCGATCTAAAAATTAGGATATCCGATCAGGTTTTTATTTTTGGACCGGATTTTCAATCCGATTTTAAGTTTTCTGGATCACAATATTTCAAGTTTCGGATTATTCAAAAACTCGATAATACAAAAATTCAAATTTTTTTAATAATAATCTTGTTATATTCAACAATTAAGTGCTTGTTATATTCAAAAATTTTTAAAAAATGAATTTTTTATAAATGTGAATCTTGTTGTATTTAATAATTTGTTGTTTATTATATCGAAAAATTAATTTAATCAAATTATATTTTTGATTAATCGGATATCCGACTATCCAATCTGAATATCTGATATCTGAATATGCGGATATCCGCTTTTTTGGATCGGATACAAATCACTATATCATCGATCTGAAAACCCAAATATCTGAAAAAATCGGATCTGATCTGATCCGATATCCGACAATGAATACCCCTAATGGCAAGTGAAACTCATTGGGGGCTGCCATTATTTGCATTTCTTGGGGAGCTATGTTGTATTTTGTATGGTAGGAAAGAAATAACAAATTGCTTGGGAAAGGTAATAAGAGTGTTCGAAATATTTTGATGCAAATTAAATCTGATGTTCGTACGAGGCTACGAGGATGTAGCAAACTTACTCCCTCTTCTCCATCACTTATTATTTCTTGAAATTTGTTTTAAGTCTTGTTTTCTATTTTGAGTTTGTTGTAAAGCAAACCAGTGAATTTTGTTTATACTTTGATGGTTCTCTAGATAGAATAAAAATAAAACATTTAGAAAATAAAAAAAAAAAAGAAGATATGTCCGTAACCTTCATTTAAATGGTATATGTATTTTGACATTTACACTAAGAAAATTAATCATGTTTAAAGCTTCACAAAAGTCATGGGAAGCAAGTTGAATGGAGTCTTTGATAGTGGTTTATCTACACGAATTTGTATATTCGAATGAGTGTGAAAGTATGTATTATAACCACTACTATTATATTCGAATGACCTAACATTTTTGTTACATTTTATTACGTGGAGATGTGGGGTATTGATCTCCATACTTCTCGCATGCAAAGTGAGCGCTCTACCATTTGAGCTACATCCCCTATACTTTTTAATTTACATTTTTAACATTAATGTGGTTTATTTAAGGGTTTTGATTAAAACATTACACAATTTTGAATTCATAAGAATCATACAATTTTGAATACATTTTTAACATTAATGTAATTTATTAAACGGACTTAACAAATTTTCTGATTCATTTTTAATTAAATATTTTTTTCTAAATTTTTCTTTGGTCTCAGTAGTTCTCTTCCTCAAGAAAACAAAATATCAAATAAACTTGAATGAAGTTTTTTTCCAACATCTTTATCTTTCTAAAACTTACTTTATAGTATCACCACCTATACCATGATGCGATCAGTCCGTAACATGTTATGAAAATCATGTGACGTTATAAAAATCATGTAACAAACTGAAAATAATAATTTTTAGCACTACATCTCACACATTCAGAAAATAATTATTGTTTAACCTAAAAAGGTAAAAATAAATAGGTTGTAATCTAGTAAACTCTTTCTAAATTTACACTCTCGTAATATTTTAAATTATTTTGATAAATTTAAAGAAGTTTTGAAAATTTTGTACATAGAAAATATTGAATTACTAAATAGGAATGGTTCAATTTGGTTTTTTATTGCAGCCCATTTTCAAATTTATATAGATAAAAAATTTCTCTTTAATAGCAAGTATTATTCACCTATTTTCTTTTCCGTTCTAATTTAAGATCATCTTGTAAATAGTATTATAATCTTTCAAAGCCTTATTTCTCAAGCATAACCTACGTAATGTAAGTATCAAAAAGAAAATTATTCTACTTCTTTGCCTTTCAAAAACCGTTGTCTCATACATTCTCTTTTATCACAATATGATATGTCCAGACCTTCGTTTAAAAGGCATAAGTATTTTGACATTTATTCAACAAAAATTGAATCATGTTTAAAGATTCACAAAAGCGATGAGAATGAAGCTGAATGGAGTGATCGATTTTGGTCTAACAACTCTACCTTACATCGTCAGTCGAATGTGTAAGTTATACGATGGCCATGAATATTCTTTGGAATAGACAAAGAAAAAGTTTAAAGTAAATTAATATCTTTCATAGGAAAGTAGATGATTGTTATGATGTAGAATATTTTAAAATTATGTATTATTTTTATCTCTTATTTTTTACTGAATATTAAATGTCAAAAAAATATTTTTCATATATTAATAATAAATAGCCTTAAACGACATCTAACATACATGTTACTTTTTTTAAACTCCTTGAGAAAAGAAATTGGTGTTAAAAACATCATAGATCGATTTTCTTAAATTGTTAAATAATACAATATGGAGATGCAGAGTATCATTCCCCGTACTTCTCGCATGCTAAGCGAATGATCTACCATTTGAGTTGCATCCCCATATTTTGCTTTATTTATTTGAACATATGATACACTATTTTTATTTTATTGCAACCCATTTTCAAGTTTATATGAATCACATATATCTCTAAAATAGCGAGTGGTATTAATTTGTTTGAACATATGATATACTTTCTCTAAGATGTCTTCATTGAGGCCACAAAGAAGGATGTAGCTTTCTCTCCTTCACATCATTTGTACTCCGTTGCTTTTTCTTCTTCTTAAGAGCTTCCGTGTAGCCATCTTCAACAATGTCCCAAACTTCAAAATCGTGGAAATTGATAAATAGCTTTATGAGAGTTCTCCATTGGAAGTAGCTTTCTCCTTCGAAGAGCGAAGGACACATGATGGAGCGGCCTTCTTCAAAGAAAGCTATTTTCTTGAACTATAGAATTCGAGCGACGGATCTTTGCTCCTAGATGTTAGTTCAAATATATGGAGACGAGGCTTTGATACCAATTGAAAGGCTTGATGCGTAAGCTCGAATCGAACACCGATTACCGTCAAGAGGGTTGTTTGTGTGTTGGGTTGAATTTTCTAAAATCGAAAGATTGAGACAAATGACACAATAATTTTAGAGTGGTTCGGTCACGCCTACATCCACTACCTTAGCACTCCACTAGGGATTTCAACCAATTGACTAATGAATTCCTCTTTTTTACCGGTTCAAGTGATAACCGTTACAACCCTATCTTTTGGACTTGGCTAAGATAGAACAAACTCTAGTTTTTCTCTAAGGCTAAACTTGAACCTCTCCTTATACAAAGGGATTTTTTTGGTAAACTAATTATCTAACAAAAGTGTGTGTTTACACAATTTAAGTTCACAAGAGACTACAAGATTTACAATAAGAACACTCTCTTAAGACTATGTACAAAAGAAAAGTAAAATAGGGATTTAGACTCAATTTCCATTGGTCATCTTTCTTGTATGTTGTCTCTAACCATCTTCAAATGTTCCAGCCTTCACTTTATAGTTAGGAATGAGCTTGTGGTTGTTGGGATGATTTGGAGTTGTTTGGAGCTGATTCCAAGGCCAATTTCTGCTTCTGGCGCAGGTGGTATCGAAACGCGTGAAAGTTGTTTCGATACAGCCACTTTGGGAAATAGTCGTTGGATCTGCAATTAAAGAATGATATAGAAACACCTACAAGGCGTATCGAAACACCTTGCTCTGCGTATCAAAATAACTGAAACAAGTTTTTTGTAAAGTCGTTGGGATCTACAATTTGAAGCCTGTTTCGATATGGCTCCTAGCTATTGGGGGTTTTATAAGATTGTTAGAGGTGTATCGAAACACCTAAAACAGGTTTCGATACTGGCGTATCAAAACGGGTGTTTGTTGTATCGAAACAAAAAATCACAGTGACAAAACTTATATAAACGGTCTTAACCCGAATCGAAACGACTCTGAAATTTTATCTTTGAAAAGCATAGTGGTATCGAAACACCTAGGAGGTGTATCAAAACGCATGGGTTAAAAACACTTCTTTGGTTTCTTTAAATCATTTAAGACACGTTTAAAAATCTCTCAAAAATCTCTTAAATATATTTTCAAGTTGTTTGGACATAATAACCATTCTTGAAATCTTTTTAAATTAGTCCAAAACTATTTTTCAATTATTATATTAAAATCAATATCTCAACATCATATTAGCAATGAGCTCATTTGTCAAGCATAACCTATATAATGTAAGTATCAAAAAGAACATTATTCTACTTCTTTATCTATTAAAAATTACTATCACTTACCACTTCATTTATCATGATATGATCTGTCTTCATTTAAAAGGCATAGTATTTTGATATTTATGCAACAAAAATTGAATCACGTTTCTAGCTTCACAAAAGCGATGAGAATTAAGCTGAATGGAGTGTTCGATATTGGTCTAACAACTCGAACTTGTATCGTCAATCGAATGTGAAAGTTATACTATGATCGCTACTATTCTTTGAAAAAAGACAGAAAATTTAAAATAAATTAACTTCTCTTATAGTAAAATAGATATTTATCTATCAAAATTTACTATCACTTACCACTTCATTTATCATGATATGATCTGTCTTCATTTAAAAGGCATATGTATTTTGATATTTATGCAACAAAATTTAAATCATATTTCAAGCTTCACAAAAGCGATGAGAATTAAGCTGAATGGAGTGTTCGATAGTGGTCTAACAACTCGAACTTGTATCGTCAATCGAATGTGAAAGTTATATTATGATCGCGACTATTCTTTGAAAAAAGACAAAAAATTTAAAATAAATTAATTTCTCTTATAGAAAAATAGATATTTTTCTTTACTGACTCCTAGTCATGGTTGTGGGTATAATGCTTGAATCCCACACTCTGTTTTTTATAGGCTGTATGGGAGCAGCTCGGTTGATTTAAAATTCTCTTTGAATTTTAAATACTTAACCGAATAGATTTAATAAAAAAATATACGAGATTTAAATGAATATTTTCGGTTATCAAATCTACTATTTTTGGATAGATATTAACAGAATTATCTTAGATTTTAAATGGATATTATTTGATATTATCCGAGATTTGATTTGATATTATCTAATATTAAATTTAAATTTTAAATCAGATTTTATTTGATTCTCAAATAGATTTGTCCCTGCTTTTAACCTATAAATAAGATATTTTTCTCTCATTTTTAATCATCCCATTAAAATTCGTTCTGCTTCTTTGAGAGAAATTGAGAGCATTGTTTATAACCTTTTTTTAAGTAGAAAATTTATCTTGAGTATGCTTAATAATTTTTTTGGGGGGAACATGTTAAGCATAACTTTTAAAAGACCTAAATGAAAAGAGAAATATTCATAAGAGATTAATTAGAAAGTAATGAGATAGTTTAAATAATGCATGTCTAGGATTGGTTCTCTGAAATACTTGGTATTTAAGTGTGCTTTATGCACCACCTCTCTTTCTAAACCTACCTAGTGCATTACTATGCTCATTATTCCAATTTATAAAATACTATGACTAAAAAAATATTCTATACTTAGTGCAGAAGTTAGAATAATAATCTTAAAATTTTTTAAGATATATTTCTTTTGGTCATAGTAGATGAATATTTCTTGTTGTGTTTTAAAGGCAATGATCTTGTCTAAAATAAAGAGAAAATGATGGACATTAATGTTTTTCTTCAGAGTATTAAAAAGGAAGAAAAGATTTGTTTATCTTAGGAGTGTGTAGAAATCTCCATGAAAATTCTCTTTATGAAAAAATAAAAAGTGTTAGGTCTGATAGAGGTGGTGAGTTTGGATCTAATTTTCTTAAAGAGGTATATAAGACGAATGACATAGTTCATGAAACTTTGACCCATTGTTTTCCTCAACAAAACGATATAGCCGAGAGAAAAAACAGAACTTTAAAAGAGATGATAAATTCATTGTTGATAAGTTCTGGGTTAGTTGATAACATATTGGGGGAAGTCATTCTATCGATAAATCTTAAACCGAGTACCTTATAAGAAATTAGACTCAACACCATACGAACTATGAAAAGGTCATGCACTTAACTTGCAATACCTAAAAGTGTGGGGGTGTCTGGCTAAAGTGGATTTGCCTGACTTTAATAAGTCCACCATCGGTCCTAAAACCATTGATGTAGTATTACTGAGTATGCTACCAACAGTGTCGCATGAGATGCTCTAGAGTTTGAGTTAGAGCCTAAAAGAAGTAAGAAAAAAAATAAAAACATCTTTTGGACCAGATTTTGTTACTTCCTTTATTTCTGAGATTAATGATTTAGACAAGTTATCAGATCCTATAGCTTAAATTTTCTTGTTGGATGATGATCCTAAAACTTATGAAGAAGTTATGAGATCTATTGACGCTAGTTTTGGAGAAGAGTTGTTAATGATAAACTAGAGTCAATAATGTCTAAATCATACATGGGAATTGGTAGACGACATACCTAGAGGATTTAAACCTATCAGCAACAAATGAGTTTTTAGGAAGAAACTCATGTCAGATAGGTCAATCCAGAGATATAAGGCTAGGCTAGTAGTCATAGGGTTCACTCAAAAATGTTAAAGAGTTTTGACAATTGGGATGTCATCTCTGCTCGAACACCTTTTGACTATAGCAATCATCTCGTTAAAAATAAAGGAAGTTGTGTTTCCCAGGTTGAATATGCTAAAATTATTGAAAGCCTAATGTTCTTAATGAACTATACTCGGCTCGATATTGCCTATATTATGATTAGATTGAGTTGATATACTCATAATCCAAGTATTGAACATTGGATGACTCTTAGATGCTTACTAAAATACCTTAAGGGTATTATGGATTGGAAACTTAATTTTGTTGGCTATCCTGCTGCTTTAGAAGGATATTGTGACGCCAACTAAGTTTCTGACAGTGATGAAGTAAGCTCTATGAGTGGATATGTTTTCACTTTAGGCGGAGTTGCAATCTCGTGGAAGTCTGCCAAGCAGACTTGTATTGCATGCTCCATCATAGAGTCAGAGTTAATAGCTCTAGACTTAACTGGGTAAGAAACCGAGTGGCTAAAAACTCTTTTAGCAAAGATACCTTTGTGGGGAAAACCGACTCCTCCGATATCTTTATTGTACGATTCGTAATTTAGATACATGTGGCTCTAAATCAAGCTTACAATGGTAAGAAGAGACACATTCGTATAAGGTACGAATATGTGAGGCACCTAATAAAGAACGTAGTACTCGCCTTAGAGTATGTTAAGTCAGAGATGAATTTGGCTGATCCTCCTACCAAAGGATTGAGCAGGAAACAAATTCTGGATTCGTCGAGGGGGATGGGTCTTAAGCCCATTGGTTGAGTGATTCATGGTGGATACCCAACTTAGTTCTCTAAGTTCAATGTGGTCAAACAAAACCATGAAATGACTCATAGCGTAGTCCATCTACCCAATCCCTATGACGTTTCATGTACATGCCCAGGTTGAGCTTAATGCTCTTAATAAATTCATAGCCCAAGTTTGGGTGGTCTTAGTGAGAAAGACTTGATGGATTTATCGATTTTGGTTAAATAAATACTCTTAATAAGTTCTTAGACCTATTGCGAAGGACTAATTAAACTTACCGCTCGAAATGATGAGTTTATTTTAACTCTTAATAAATTCTATCCAAAGAGGTTGGATTGTTCTATTGAGAAAAACATTATTGAATTTACCGAGCAAAGAGGTTGAGTTTTTATTCTTAATGACTTCTTAGCCCAAAGTTTGGGTGGTTCATTTAATATGAACTTGAAGAAAATCATCTTATTTTCTTGTAAGGTTGAGCTTTATACAAAGCTCTTAATTATTTCATAGCCCGATTTTGGGTGGTTTATGTTGAGATAAACTTGATGAAATAGCCTATGTAAGTGAGAAGAGTTAGCCGCCTTCAATGAAAAACGATGGGTTGTTTTTCTAGTACACTTACTAAAATCCCGAGGTAAAATGGCTATATATATACTTCGCGTATATACATATCTTCACATCGCGGACTTTGGTGGATGAAGGGATTAGTTATTTGTTATGAGTTCACCCCGATCTTAGAAAGTTCAAGACTAGTTTCACTTATCTAAGAGGAGGATTACTCATCATCACTACGTACTAGTTCAAGATTCGTTCACTATGTACTTAAGTAACTATTCTCGCAAGTGCTCGTCTTGTGTTGGTCAAACTCTATGATTTTTAGGAGGATTCCTTCGCACTAGTGGGGGATTATGGGTACAATGCTTGAATCCCACACTCTGTTTTTTATAGGCTGTATGGGAGCAGTTCGGTTGATTTAAAATTCTGTCTTTGAATTTTAAATACTTAACAGAATAGATTTAATAACAAAATATACGAGATTTAAATGGATATTTTCGGTTATCAAATCTAATATTTTTGGATAGATATTAACAGAATTATCCAAGATTTTAAATGGATATTATCTGATATTATCCGAGATTTGATTTGATATTATCTGATATTAAATTTAAATTTTAAATCAGATTTTATTTGATTCTCGGATAGATTTTTCTGCTTTCAACCTATAAATAAGATGCTTTTCTCTCATTTTTAATCATCCCATTCAGAATTTGTTCTGCTTTTGAGAAAATTGAGAGCATTCTTTAAAAGCTTTTGATATCTTTTGTTCGACTCCGGTTCAGATGATCACTACCGCCATAGTCCACTCCAAACTTTGGGTGTACACTGTTTGGAGCGACCGTGCTAACCTTCGGGGGACAACCGCCTAAAGTAGCGAGTACACACATGGGGCGAATTGTTTAAGGCAGTGGCCTCCATACCACGACACAGTCTAATTATCTTTCAGTTAGTTCATTTATTTTTCCTATTAGTGCTAACGCCTTGTTTTGTAGTATACTTAACCAACAATGGTAAATACACAGTTTCTTTATCAGCAAACAAAATTTAATCTCCTTCGATAAGAAAGTGAGGGCTATGCTAAGCTAGTATGAGTGCAGATTGATGAAGTTTCTGTAATATTTTTCGCATGTATTGCCTATGGTTATATTTTCTTGAAGATTTGGGGATGAAACTTTTTTTCAGTTACTTATCAATTGAATATTTTTCACCTTACACCTATAGGATAATAGCAATTTTGATTTTTTTTCCTAGCATGTTGTTGGAGTTTTAAAATTACGGTGTAAGTTTTTTTTCTAATCACCGTTTATTATCTTATATCAGTCTTGATTATTAATCATATTTCATGGTACATTAATTCTGTTGAATGAATTTGTTCAGACACTAATTTTTTGATTCTTTAGGTGTTGGAGTGTTACGAACTTCCGCTAGATAATAATGCTTTTTTTTTTTGCATTCTCTTTATGTAAATTACTTTTCTTGTCCAGCCTTTCCTCACCGGTGTGTATAGATTGGCGAGCAGTGATGGAACCCTCTCCAATAGAACGAGGCTAGTAATTAAACAGGGTAAGTAAAGCATACCTCAGTCTTTGGCTGCACAGTCAAATATTTGCTCGTTGATGATGCAGCCAACGTTGATTCGTCTGTTATGGATGATGGAGTGAATGAGAGCAAGTATGGGACGATCAGCGGTTTGATTGTGAGAGGTAGGCAGCAAGCAACTCTTGATGAAGGTTTTTCACAACTTTACATCGGGGCGGAGGTCACTGTAACGCCCCAAAAATAGGCTTAAAAGTTAGTGGGCTAGTTTAGTCGGCTAAGCCTAGTTCGGGATTAAATCCTTAAAAATTGATTTTTAATGGGAATAAATTATGAAAAAATATCCTAAAATACTAATTAAATATATATTAAACTTTGGTCAACTCAATTTCGAAAATTGACCCTTGAATCCCTAAGATTTTGAAATTAGTGATTATTTTGTAAAAATTGTAAACTTAAGGGCAACTTTATAAATTAAGCCAAAACTTTGAATATTTAAGGGGCTTTGATCCAATCCTAATCCTAATTGATTTAAACTTTCATGAGCTTATTTAAATAATTCTTAACCCAAGTTTTAAAACACAAAACCCAAATAATTTTAATTAAAACCCAAAACCCTTACTTTATATCAAAACCTAAACCCTTATTTTATTATTTTTGTTTTCCCTTTTCCCAAGGAAAAGAACAACCGTGTTTTCAAGTTAAACTCGTTTATTTTTCAATTAAATTCATTCTGATAAATATCTATAACTTTTTCTTCTTCAAAATCTTGTTTTCACTTGTTTTTCTTCTTCAAAAACCATTGAAGTTGGTTGGGTCAGAATTGGAGGTAAGAAGCATTCGATCATATGATTTTAAAAGGTTCTTTACTGAAATTACCAAGTTATTGGCTTGGTAAAAACGTTTTTAATCTTTTGGTTCAAGAAAAAACGGTTTTCGGTCAAAAACCATAATTTTCGTTCAAGTGTTTTTACCCACTGTTTTTTGATCCTAAATGGATGATTTTTAATTTTTTGGGATGTTTATAAAGTGTTTTTAAAATCCCTAATCCCGGACTAAAGGTTTAGGAGAAGTTTAATTTGTTTCGGAAAGTTTTCGGTTAAGGTTTTTATAGGTTTTAAGGGTTGTTGTAAGGGAGTCCGACTTGGGGTTTATTGTGTACGATTAGGAGCACTAAATCCTTAGTTTTTCATGCTTGAAACAAGTCAAGAAGTAGGTAATCTTGTTTGAGTGGATTTGATAGTGGGTTGCTTCGGCAGTGTTTTAACTTTCTTTTCAAAGTGCTAGGAGTGTAGGGTAGGTGTGAGATACCTCCCTATACTCTGGAGTAAGTTTTATGTTTGCTCTCATAAATCGGTTTTTTCATATTATGTTATTTTTCTATGTGTTAGTCATGCTTGCTAATTAATTGTGAATATGTGATTATGCATGTGAACAAATGCTCATGTGACTATTTTTAAAGTGGTTTTAATGATTCCTCGGTTTGTTTTCAGAATAAGTAAAATATGGTTTTTATCGGTTTATTCAAATTGTGCATGAGGTAGAGGAATTCATGTGATCTAACTACTGTTTTTAATGTAAAACTTGAGCATTTTGTTTTGTTTTGTGTTGAACGTTAAGACGATGTTGATTGGATAAGTTGATCGATCAGTGGGATGTACAGTGCACTATAAATAAAATTCGTACGTGTGTAAATTCCTTGAGAGAGGTTAGCCTAGCATTGTGTGATATAACAGTCACCTTATCACATTCGAGTATAGCGAACTATCCCGGACATCAAGGTGAGATCTTCAGATTGTGATAGTAAATCTGTGTGAATTGGTGTACGATGCCATTCGTACAATTTGACTGGATGCAGAGGCATGGCATGTAGGGGTGTTAAAAAGTATCCGATCCGATCCGATCAATTTGATCCGATTATACATTGATTCGATCTAAAAATTAGGATATCCGATTCGGTTTTTATTTTTGGACCGGATTTCCAATCCGATTTTAAGTTTTTCAGATTAGAAACAAATCACAATAATTCAAGTTTCGAAGTATCCAAAAACACGATAATCCAAAAATTCAAATTTTTATAAATACTATTCTTGTTATATTCAACAATTAAGTGCTTGTTATATTCAAAATTTTAAAAAATTAAAATTTTTATAAATGTGAATGTTTTTGTATTTAATAATTTGTTTTTTATTATATTCGAAATTCCAAAATTTTCATAAATACTACCTTAAAATTCGAAAAATTAATTTAATCAAATTATATTTTTGATTAATCGGAGATCCGACTATCCAATCTGAATATCTGATATCCGAATATGTGGATATCAACTTTTTTCGGATCAGATACAAATCACTATATCATCGATCCAAAACCCAAATACCTAAAAAAATCGGATCTGATCTGATCCGATATCCGACAATGAATTCCCCTAATGACAAGTTAAACTCATTGGGGACTGCCATTATTTGCATTTCTTGGGGAGTTATGTTGTATTTTGTATGGTAGTAAAGAAATAACAAATTGCTTGGGAAAGGTAATAAGAGTGTTCGAAATATATTGATGCAAATTAAATCTGATGTTGGTACGAGACTGCGGGGATGTAGCAAACTTACTCACTCTTCTCAATCTCTTATCGTTTCTTGGTATTTGTTTTAAGTCTTGTTTTCTATTTTGATTTTGTTGTAAAGCAAACCAGTGAATTTTGTTTATACTTTGATGGTTCTCTATGGAATAAAAATAAAACATTTATAACATTAAAAAGATATGTCCGTAACCTTCATTTAAATGGTATATGTATTTTGACATTTACACTAAAAAATTTAATCATGTTCAAAGCTTCACAAAAGTCATGGGAAGCAAGCTGAATGGAGTTTTTTATAGTGGTTTAACTACACGAATTTGTATCTTCGAATGAATATGAAAGTATGTATTATGACCACTACTATTATATAAAAAAAGACAAAGAGAAAATAGAAAATAAATTAATTACTTTTGTAGCGGTGTATATGATTGTTAAGATATAGAATATTTTAAAATCTTGTTTTATTTTTTTCTTTTGTTCCATTGATGAATACTAAACTTCAAAAAAAAATTATTTTACTTATAATAATAGCCTTTAACGTCATCATCTAACATTGATGTTACATTTTTTAACCTTCTTAAGAAAGGAATTGGGATTGAAATAATAAATTTGATCAATATTCTTGAAATGTTAATCATTATATTGTGGAGATTCGGGGTATTAATCCCCGTACTTCTCGCATGCATAGCGAGCGCTCTACCATTTGAGCTACATCCCCTATACTTTTTAATTTACATTTTTAACATTAATGTGATTTATTTAAGGGTTTTGATTAAAACATTACACAATTTTGAATTCATAAGAATCATACAATTTTGAATACATTTTTAACATTATTGTAATTTATTAAATGGACTTAACAAATATTCTGATTCAATTTTAATTAAATATTTTTTTTAAAATTTTTCTTTGGTCTCAGTTGTTCTCTTCCTCAAGAAAACAATATATCAAATAAACTTCGATGAAGTTTTTTTCCAACTTCTTTATCTTTCTAAAACTTACTTTATCGTATCACCACCTATATCATGATGCGATCAGTCCGTGACATGTTATGAAAATCATGTGACGTTATAAAAATCATGTAACAGATTGAAAATAATAATTTTTTAACACTACATCTCACAAATTCAAAAAATAATTATTGTTAATTTAACCTGAAAAGGTAAAAATAAATAGGTTGTACTCTTTATAAATTTACGCAGGAATTTTGTGTCTTATTTTTTGGAATAATTATTGATAATGGTAAAACCCTCTTCGTTCTTTATAAATTCTTCCAACTACAAACGTAAATATTTATTAAACAATTAAGACAAATCTTAAAAACTGTCGTAATATTTTAGATTATTTTAATAAATTTAAAGAAGTTTTGAAAATTTTGTACATAAAAAATTTTGAATTACTCAATGGAGATGCGGGGTATTGATCCCCATACCTCTCGCATGCTAAGTGAGCGCTCTACCATTTGAGCTACATCCCCATGTTTTGCTATTATATTTGTTTGAACATAAGATACACTATTTTTATTTTATTGCAGCCCATTTTCAAATTTATATACATAAAATATTTCTCAAAAATAGCGAGTGGTATTCACTTATTTTCTTTTCCATTCTAATTTAAAATCATCTTCTAAATAGTATTATAATCTTTCAAACCCTCATTTCTCAAGCATAACCTACAGCATAACCTACGTAATGTAAGTATCAAAAAGAACATTATTCTACTTCTTTGTCTCTCAAAAACTGTTGTCTCATACAATCTCATTTATCACACACAATATGATATGTCCAGAATCTTCGTTTAAAAGGCATAAGTATTTTGACATTTATTCAACAAAAATTGAAGCATGTTTAAAGATTCACAAAAGCGATGAGAATCATGTTGAATGGAGTGTTCGATTTTGGTCTAACAACTCTACCTTACATCGTCAGTCGAATGTGTAAGTTGTACGATGGCCATGAATATTCTTTGGAATAGACAAAGAGAAAGTTTAAAGTAAATTAATATCTTTCATAGGAAAGTAGATGATTGTTACGATGTAGAATATTTTAAAATTATGTATCATTTTTATCTCCTATTTTTTTTATTGAATATTAAATGTCAAAAAATATTTTTCATATATTAATAATAAATAGCCTTAAACGACATCTAACATATGTGTTACTTTTTTTAACCTTCTTGAGAAAAGAAACTGGTGTTAAAATCATAATGGATCGATTTTCTTAAAATGTTAAACAATACAATATGGAGATGCAGAGTATCATTCCCCGTACTTCTCGCAAGCTAAGCAAGCGATCTACCATTTGAGCTGCATCCCCATATTTTGCTTTATTTATTTGTTTGAACATATGATACACTATTTTCATTTGATTGCAGCCCATTTTTAAGTTTATATGAATCACATATATCTCTAAGATAGCGAGTGGTACTAACTTGTTTTATTTTTAATTCTAATTAAAGATATTTCCCCTAATTTTTCAAGCATAACCTATGTATTGTAAGTATAAAAAAGAACATAATTTTACTTCTTTGTTTCTCAAAAGCTACTATCATTTACCACGATACGATATATTCGTAACATCTCTATGACATAAAAGGGACAAAGTAGGATGGTTATGTGTTAATTGGGGTGGCCTAACACTTCCGAGACACTCCTTTATCGCTTGGTTAACTTTAATGAATTGAATACCAACTAAAGATTGTATGTTATTTTGAGGATTCTTGGTTGATCCTAACTATGTTCGGTGTTTGGATTCTATAGAAACAAGGGACCATTTATTTTGTGATTGCAACTTTGTTAAAGAATTGAGCTATTAGAACTATTATGGGAGGATGGGTAGTACAATTTGACTGGATGCAGAGGCATGGCATGTAGGGGTGTTAAAAAGTATCCGATCCGATCAATTTGATCCGATTATACATAGATTCGATCTGAAAATTAGGATATCCGATCCGGTTTTTATTTTTGGACTGGATTTTCAATCCGATTTTAAGTTTTCCAGATTAGAAACAGATCACAATATTTTAAGTTTTGGAGTATCCAAAAACCCGATAATCCAAAAATTCAAATTTTTATAAATCGGATCTGATCTGATCCGATATCCAAAAATGAATTCCCCTAATGGAAAGTTAAACTCATTGGGGACTGCCATTATTTGCATTTCTTGGGGAGTTATGTTGTATTTTGTATGGTAGTAAAGAAATAACAAATTGCTTGGGAAAGGTAATAAGAGTGTTCGAAATATATTGATGCAAATTAAATCTGATGTTGGTACGAGACTGCGAGGATGTAACAAACTTACTCACTCTTCTCCATCTCTTATCGTTTCTTGGTATTTGTTTTAAGTCTTGTTTTCTATTTTGATTTTGTTGTGAAGCAAACCAGTGAATTTTGTTTATACTTTGATGGTTCTCTATGGAATAAAAATAAAACATTTATAACATTAAAAAGATATGTCCGTAACCTTCATTTAAATGGTATATGTATTTTGACATTTACACTAAAAAATTTAATCATGTTTAAAGCTTCACAAAAGTCATGGGAAGCAAGCTGAATGGAGTTTTTTATAGTGGTTTAACTACACGAATTTATATCTTCGAATGAATATGAAAGTATGTATTATGACCACTACTATTATATAAAAAAAGACAAAGAGAAAATAGAAAATAAATTAATTACTTTTTTAGGGGTGTATATGATTGTTAAGATATTGAATATTTTAAAATCTTGTTTTATTTTTTTCTTTTGTTCCATTGATGAATACTAAACTTCAAAAAAAATTATTTTACTTATAATAATTGCCTTGAACGTCATCATCTAACATTGATGTTACAATTTTTTTAACCTTCTTAAGAAAGGAATTGGGATTGAAATAATAAATTTGTTCAATTTTCTTGAAATGTTAATTATTATATTGTGGAGATCGGGGTATTGATCCTCGTACTTCTCGCATGCAAAGCGAGCGCTCTACCATTTGAGCTACATCCCCTATACTTTTTAATTTACATTTTTAACATTAATGTGATTTATTTAAGGGTTTTGATTAAAACATTACACAATTTTGAATTCATAAGAATCATACAATTTTGAATACATTTTTAACATTATTGTAATTTATTAAACGGACTTAACAAATATTCTGATTCAATTTTAATTAAATATTTTTTTTTAAATTTTTCTTTGGTCTCAGTAGTTCTCTTCCTCAAGAAAACAATATATCAAATAAACTTCGATGAAGTTTTTTTCCAACTTCTTTATCTTTCTAAAACTTACTTTATCGTATCACCACCTATATCATGATGCCATCAGTCTGTGACATGTTATGAAAATCATGTGACGTTATAAAAATCATGTAACAGATTGAAAATAATAATTTTTTAACACTACATCTCACACATTCAAAAAATAATTATTGTTAATTTAACCTAAAAAGGTAAAAATAAATAGGTTGTACTCTAGTAAACTCTTTATAAATTTACACAGGAATTTTGTGTCTTATTTTTTGGAATAATTGTTGATAATGGTAAAACCCTCTTCGTTTTTTATAAATTCTTCCAACTACAAACGTAAATATTTATTAAACAATTAAGAAAAATCTTAAAAACTGTCGTAATATTTTAGATTATTTTAATAAATTTAAAGAAGTTTTGAAAATTTTGTACATAAAAAATTTTGAATTACTCAATAGGAATGATTCAATTTGGATTTTTAATAATTTCCAAAGTTAGTTCATATGGAGATGCAGGGTATCGATCCCCGTACCTCTCGCATGCTAAGCGAGTGCTCTACCTTTTGAGCTACATCCCCATGTTCTACTATTATATGTGTTTGAACGTAAGATACACTATTTTTATTTTATTGCAGCCCATTTTCAAATTTATATAGATAAAAAATCTCTCTCTAATAGCGAGTGGTATTCACTTATTTTCTTTTCCATTCTAATTTAAGATCATCTTCTAAATAATACTATAATCTTTCAAAGCTTCATTTCTCAAGCATAACCTACGTAATGTAAGTATCAAAAAGAACAATATGATATGTCCAAATCCTTCGTTTAAAAGGCATAAATATTTTTACATTTATTCAACAAAAATTGAATCATGTTTAAACATTCACAAAAGCGATGAGAATCAAGCTGAATAGAGTGTTCGATTTTGGTCTAACAACTCTACCTTACATCGTCAGTCGAATGTGTAAGTTGTACGATGGCCATAAATATTCTTTGGAATAGACAGAGAAAGTTTAAAGTAAATTTATATCTTTCATACGCTTAGCAAAACTGGTATATAGTGGCGTTTTTGGAACGAACGCCACAATGACTTGTACTTTAGTGGCGTTTGTGTGTAAAGCGCCGCAATAGTTTGTTTTTAGCGGCGCTTTACAACAAACGCCACAATAACTCATATTTTAGTCGCATTTGTATTACAAACGCCGCAATAAGTTAGATTTTTAGCGGCATTTTTTCACAAACGCCACAATATGTCGTACTTTAGTGGCGTTTCTGTTACAAACGCCGCAATAAGTGTGTTTTATAGTTACGTTTTTAAACAAATGCCACAATAGCATGTATATTATTGACGTTTTGGAAGACAAACGCCGTAAACCCCTCCTATATAAACTCAATATGTCGTCAGATTTATCCCTGAATTAAAAACCCCAATTTCCCCAAATTTCCCTCGCCCAGTTTTCAAACAACGTCGATCGATCCCCCTCTCGCTCCTCCACCGACATTAACTCGCTGGAATCAATGTCGGAGTCTCGCGGGTCATCCACCACCGTTGCCACCACCAAAATCTATAGTTGAAACAATTTTTCGTTGAAGCAATCTGCAGTGGGGTAACCCAATCTGTCATTGGAATCATCATTTCCTCAATCTGTCGTTGACTCGCTGGAATCACCGTTTCTTCAATTTGTCGTTGAAGCAATCTACAGTGAGGTAACCTAATTTCTACAAATCCATCGTTGTCCGGCGTCCCTCCATCGTTGCCCCAATTTCCTTAATTTGTTTACCTACAGGTAACCATTATTTCTTTCACCAAAAATCCATTTCAATATCCATTTTCTTAATTTTTGTTGAAACACTACAGGTAATAACTTGTTTACATTAATCTGTTTCCACAAATCCATTTTCTCAATTTCATTGATAATTTTTCTCACTGGGAATAGCTCGTGGTAGTAAAAATTAGCTGTGTATATTTTCATTTATTTGAGTGGTTAGAACTTAGAATGGAGACAATTTTGAAGTTAAGAAGATTGAGTGCAATACAATTGAAGAGGATTTCATACTCATGTATTACAGGTGGATGGACTTGTTGCTTTAATGGAAGGTGAGCACATCGAGCCTTTTAATCTGGGCAACCTCGGAGAGTTCACTATGCTCGAATTGGCCGAGGTTTGTCCTTCCGCGTCCAATTTGTTTTCTGTTGAGTAATCTTAGCATATTCTTGGAGGCGTTTTGAAATTCATTTTCCTGCTAACCTTTCAGGTTGTCAAAGACACAATTGATTCAAGTGCAACAATAGAATATAAACCAAATACTGCGGACGATCCACATATGAGGAAACCAGATATCACCAAAGCAAAGGAGCTGCTGAACTGGGAACCCAAAATCACCCTGAGGGAGGGGTTGCCCCTTATGGTGAATGATTTCCGGAATCGCATTTTGAATGAAGATGAATGAAAAAGAGCTTAAATGTTGACGAAGAAATGTCGCGACGACGAGTATGTATAGTGTGAACAACTTTCATTACTATTATTGTTGTTAATTACCATCCTTTTTCTACGTTACCTGGAAAAATTAGCATAGGAATTTTTTCTATTTTTGTTTTGGATTTGATTACGTTATTGAAATTTGATTCGAACATAAATGTTAAATAATAAAAGTATGTATATAAATTACTTAGACACATTTTTATATTTTGGAATGTGTATTTACCTTAAAAATACTTGTAGTATAATAAATTTCAGATATGAGATGATTGCAATTGATTTATGCATTATATTATTTTCTGTTTAGCAAAGAATGCATTTTAGAAAATTGGATTTCATATAGTTTCTATGATTTCATAAATTTAGATTATGTTTATTGTGGGTAGTTTCTTAAGATTAGACTAATTGTTGTTCAATTTGCCGATTTTGATTTCGTCAATTTTTTCCATATTTTTGGTTTTGCAGGTCTGCGTATTTTATTTGGTTCTTCAAGCACTTGATGTTGTTGGTTTGTTCTTGGTCCACTCTCTATTTGTATTTTAACGTGTCATTTTCCATTAGACACAGAAATACTCTGTGTTGTACAATTATAAACATTTAGATTGGCAGAATATTTTAGTCCACTCTCTATTTGTATTTAACATGTCATTTTGTGAAATTTAAAAAGTTTCCATTTTGTTTCACATGTTTAGAAAACTGAGAGCAAATGAATGCAAATCATGTGCCAAGTTTATACAACCGTTTCATACTTTTGCGTTAGTGATGCTGCTACCGGGTATGTTGCTACTCCTAAGCCCTCTTCCCATCTCACTATACAACTGCCAATCAATTATATGAAGATTGGCTATGAACTTGTGACACATCAAGCACCCTAGAAAGTGTTTAATTTCTATTATCTTTAACTAAAATTTGTTTATTTGCAGGTGGGTTTGTTATGGAACTTAAGCTAATGTGTCATTAGTTGGTTGTGGGAGACTCTCCAGTCGTATGCATGCTTCAAAATTTTCTTGCTTTATGTATATCAATTCCTTGTAGTGTTTTCAAGTACATTACAGCAGATAGCTGATTTTGTTGGTCTATTCAAAATGTGTTCAACATATGAGTGGATTGAATATATATATTTTTCGGATTTGTGGTCTAATCATGAGTATGCGTTGATCAATTATATATATATTTTAAAGAATGATGTTCTTTAGCGGCTTTTGTATATTCAAACGCCACAACAGAGTGGTTCTTTTAGCGGCGTTAGGGTAACCAAATGCCGCAACAGAATGGTTCTTTAGCGGCGTTTAGTGTTTCTTTAGTGGCGTTTGAATACACAAACACCGCTAAAGAACCATTCTGTTGTGGCGTTTGGTTACCCAAACGCCGCTAAAGATCTTATCATTTTGCGGCGCAGTTTTTAGTGGCAATTCTTGCGGCGTTTTTCTAAGTGTCGGGATAGTTTTTAGCGGCATTAAAAAACGCCACTATAGAATTAAAAAAACTCCGCTATTGGTCTGTTTTGGTGTAGTGATAGATGTAGAATATTTTAAAATTATGTATCATTTTTATCTCCTATTTTTTATTGAATATTAAATGTCAAAAAAATATTTTTCATATATTAATAATAAATAGCCTTAAATGGCATCTAACATATGTGTTACTTTTTTTAACCTTCTTGAGAAAAGAAATTGGTGTTAAAATCATAATGGATTGATTTTCTTAAAATGTTAAACAATACAATATGGAGATGCAGAGTATCATTCCCCGTACTTCTTGCATGCTAAGCGAGCGATCTACCATTTGAGTTGCATCCCCATATTTTGCTTTATTTATTTGTTTGAACATATGATACATTATTTTCATTTTATTGCAGCCCATTTTCTAGTTTATATGAATCACATATATTTCTAAGATAGCGAGTGGTACTAACTTGCTTTATTTTTAATTCTAATTAAAGATATTTCCCCTAATTTTTCAAGCATAACCTATGTATTGTAAGTATAAAGAAGAACATAATTTTACTTCTTTGTTTCTCAAAAGCTACTATCATTTACCACCTCATTTATCACGATACGATATGTTCGTAACATCTCTATGACATAAAAGGGATGAAGTAGGATGGTTGTGTTAATTGGGGTGGCCTAATACTCCGAGACACTCCTTTATCGCTTGGTTAACTTTAATGAATTGATTACCAACTAAAGATTGTATGTTATTTTGGGGATTCTTTGTTGATCCTAACTATGTTCGGTGTTTAGATTCTATAGAAACAAGGGACCATTTATTTTGTGATTGCAACTTTGTTAAAGAATTGAGCTATTAGAACTATTGTGGGAGGATAGGTAGTACAATTTGACTGGATGCAAAGGCATGGCATGTAGGGGTGTTAAAAAGTATCCGATCCGATCAATTTGATCCGATTATACATTTATTCGATCTGAAAATTAGGATATCCGATCCGGTTTTTATTTTTGGACCGGATTTCCAATCCGATTTTAAGTTTTTCAGATTAGAAACAAATCACAATAATTCAAGTTTCGGATTATCCAAAAACCCGGTAATCCAAAAATTCAATTTTTTATAAATACTAATCTTATTATATTCCACAATTAAGTGCTTGTTATATTTTAAATTTTAAAAAATTGAAATTTTATAAATGTGAATCTTTTTGTATTTAATAATTTTTTTATTATATTCGAAATTCCAAATTTTTCATAAATACTACCTTAAAATTCGAAAAATTAATTTAACGAAATTATATTTTTGATTAATCGGATATCCGACTATCTGATCTGAATATCTGATATTCGAATATGTGGATATCAACTTTTTTCGGATCAGATACAAATTACTATATCATCGATCCGAAACCCAAATACCTGAAAAAATCAGATCGGATCTGATCCAATATCCGACAATGAATACCCCTAATGGCAACTGAAACTCATTGGGGGCTGCCATTATTTGCATTTCTTGGGGAGCTATGTTGTATTTTGTATGGTAGGAAAGAAATAACAAATTGCTTGGGAAAGGTAATAAGAGTGTTCGAAATATATTGATGCAAATTAAATCTGATGTTGGTACGAGACTGTGAGGATGTAGCAAACTTACTCACTCTTGTCCATCTCTTATTGTTTCTTGGAATTTGTTTTAAGTCTTGTTTTCTATTTTGAATTTGTTGTAAAGCGAACCAGTGAATTTTGTTTATACTTTGATGGTTCTCTAGATGGAATAAAAATAAAACATTTATAACATAAAAAAGATATGTCCGTAACCTTCATTTAAATGGTATATGTATTTTTACATTTACACTAAAAAATTTAATCATGTTTAAAGCTTCACAAAAGTCATGGAAAACAAGCTGAATGGAGTTTTTTATAGTGGTTTAACTACACGAATTTGTATCTTTTAATGAATGTGAAAGTATGTATTATGACCACTACTATTATATAAAAAAGACAAAGAGAATAAAAAATAAATTAATTACTTTTGTAGGGGTATATGATTGTTAAGATATAGAATATTTTAAAATCTTATTTTATTTTTATCTTTTGTTCCGTTGATGAATACTAAACTTCAAAAAAAAATTATTTTTCTTATAATAATAATAGCCTTGAACGAAAAGGAATTGAAATAATAAATTGATCAATTTTCTTGAAATATTAATCATTATATTGTGGAGATGCGGGGTATTGATCCCCGTATTTCTCGCATGCAAAGCGAGCGCTCTACCATTTGAGCTACATCCCCTATACTTTTTAATTTACATTTTTAACATTAATGTGATTTATTTAAGGGTTTTGATTAAAACATTACACAATTTTGAATTCATAAGAATCATACAATTTTGAATACATTTTTAACAATAATGTAATTTATTAAACGGACTTAACAAATTTTCTTATTCAATTCTAATTAAATATTTTTTTTAATTTTTCTTTGGTTTCTCTCTTCCTAAAGAAAACAATATATCAAATAAACTTCGATGAAGTTTTTTTTCCAACTTCTTTATATTTCTAAAACTTACTTTATCGTATCACCACCTATATCATGATGCGATCAGTCTGTGACATGTTATGAAAATCATGTGACGTTATAAAAATCATGTAACAAATTGAAAATAATAATTTTTTAGCACTACATCTCACACATTCAAAAAATAATTATTTTTTAACTTGAAAAGGTAAAATTAAATAGGTTGTACTCTAGTAAACTCTTTATAAATTTACACAGGAATTTCGTGTCTCATTTTTTGGAATAATTATTGATAATGGTAAAACCCTCTTCGTTCTTTACAAATTCTTCCAACTACAAACGTAAATATTTATTAAACAATTAAGAAAAATCTTAAAAATGCTCGTAATATTTTAGATTATTTTGTTAAATTTAAAGAAGTTTTGAAAATTTTGTACAGAAAAAATTTTGAGTTACTGCATAGGAATGGTTCAATTTAGTTTCTTAATAATTTTCAAAGTTAGTTAGTTAATATAGAGATGCGGGGTATCAATCCCCGTACCTCTCGCATGCTAAGCGAGCGCTTTACCATTTGATCATATGATATCTCTAAGATAGCGAGTGGTATTAATTTGTTTGAACATATGATTTACTTTCTTTGAGATGTCTTCATTGAGGCCACAAAGAAGTATGTGCATCGCCTTAGTGTTTAGTTTCTCCTTCACGTCATTTGCACTCCGTTGCTTTTTCTTCTTCTTAAGAGCTTCGGTGTAGCCATCTTCAACAATGTCCAAAACTTCAAAATCATGGAAATTGATATATAACTTCATGAGAGTTCTCCATTGGAAGTAGCTTTCTCCTTCGAAGAGCGGAGGACTCGTGATAGAGCGACCTTCTTTAAAGCAAGCTATTTTCTTGAACTGTAGACTTCGAGCGATGGATCTTTGCTCCTAGATGCTAGTTCGAATTGGTGGAGACGAGGCTCTGATACCAATTAAAAGGCTTGATGCGTAAGCTCGAATCGATCACTGATTACCGTCAAGAGGGTTGTTTTTGTGTTTGGTTGAATTTTCTAAAATCGAAGGATTGAGACAAATGACACAATAATTTTAGAGTGGTTTGGTCACGCCTACATCCACTACCTTAGCACTCCGTTAGGGATTTCAACCAATTCACTAATGAATTCCTCCTTGTTATCGGTTCAAGTGATAACTTGAACCTCTCCTTATACAAAGGGATTTGTTTGGTAAACTAATTATCTAGCAAAGGTGTGTGTTTACACAATTTAAGTTCACAAAAGACTACAAGATTTACAATAACAACACTCTCTTAAGACTATATACAAAAGAAAAGTAAAATAGGGATTTAGACTCAATTTCCATTGGTCATCTTTCTTGGATGTTGTCTCTAACCATCTTCTAGTGTTCTAGCCTTCACTTTATAGTTAGGAATGAGCTTGTGGTTGTTGGGATGATTTGGAGTTGTTTGGATTTGATTCCAAGGCCAATTTCTACTTCTGGCGCAGGTGGTATCGAAACGCGTGAAAGTTGTTTCGATACAGCCACTTTGGGCAATAGTCGTTGCATCTATAATTAAAGAATGATATAGAAACACCTACAAGGCGTATCGAAACACCTTGCTCTGCGTATCGAAACAACTGAAACAAGTTTTTTGTAAAGTCATTGGGATCTACAATTTAAAGCCTGTTTCGATATGGCTCCTAGCTATTGGGGGTTTTATAAGATTGTTAGAGGTGTATCGAAACACCTAAAACAGGTTTCGATACTGATGTATCAAAACGGGTGTTTGTTGTATCAAAACAAAAAATCACAGTGACAAAACTTATATAAACGGTCTTAACCCGAATCGAAACGACTGTGAAATTTTATCTTTGAAAAGCATAGCGGTATCGAAACACCTAGGAGGTGTATCAAAACGCATGGGTTAAAAACACTTCTTTGGTTTCTTTAAATCATTTAAGGCACGTTTAAAAATCTCTCAAAAATCTCTTAAATATATTTTCAAGTTGTTTGGACATAATAACCATTCTTGAAATCTTTATAAATTAGTCCAAAACTATTTTTCAATTATTATATTAAAATCAATATCTCAACATCATATTAGCAATGAGCTCATTTGTCAAGCATAACCTATATAATGTAAGTATCAAAAAGAACATTATTCTACTTCTTTATCTATTAAAAATTACTATCACTTACCACTTCATTTATCATGATATGATCTGTCTTCATTTAAAAGGCATAGTATTTTGATATTTATGCAACAAAAATTGAATCATGTTTCTAGATTCACAAAAGCGATGAGAATTAAGATGAATGGAGTGTTTGATATTGGTCTAACAACTCGAACTTGTATCGTCAATCGAATGTGAAAGTTATACTATGATCGCGGCTATTCTTTGAAAAAAGACAGAAAATTTAAAATAAATTAACTTCTCTTATAGTAAAATAGATATTTATCTATCAAAATTTACTATCACTTACCACTTCATTTATCATGATATGATCTGTCTTCATTTAAAAGGCATATGTATTTTGATATTTATGCAACAAAAATTGAATCATGTTTCAAGCTTCAAAAAATCGATGAGAATTAAGCTGAATGGAGTATTCGATATTGGTCTAACAACTCGAACTTGTATCGTCAATCGAATGTGAAAGTTATACTATGATCACGACTATTCTTTGAAAAAAGACAGAAAATTTAAAATAAAATAATTTCTCTTATAGGAAAATAGATATTTTTCTTTACTGACTCTTGGTCATGGTAAATACACGGTTTCTTTATCAGCAAATAAAATTTAATCTCCTTCGAGAAGAAAGTGAGGGCTATGCTAAGCTAGTATGAGTGCAGATTGATGAAGTTTCTGTAATATTTGTCGCATGTATTGCCTATGGTTATATTTTCTTGAAGATTTGGGGATGAAACTTTTTTTCAGTTATTTATCAATTGAATATTTTTCACCTTACACCTATAGGATAATACCAATTTTGATTCTTTTTCCTAGCATGTTGTTGGAGTTTTAAAATTACGGTGTAAGTTTTTTTTTTCTAACACCGTTTATTATCTTATACCAGTCCTGATTATTCATCATATTTCATGGTAAATTAGTTCTATTGAATGAATTTGTTAAGAAACTAATTTCTTGATTCTTTAGGTGTTGGAGTGTTACGAACTTCCGCTAGATAATAATGCTTTTTTTGTATTCTCTTTACGTAAATTACTTTTCTTGTCCAGCCTTTCCTCACTGGTGTGTATAGATCGGCGAGCAGTGATGGAACCCTATTCAATAGACCGAGGCTAGTAATTAAATAGGAGAAGTAAAGCATACCTCGGTCTTTGGCTGCACAGTCAAATATTTGCTCGTTGATGATGCGACCAACGTTGATTCGTCTGTTATGGATGATGGAGTGAATGAGAGCAAGTATGGGACGATCAACGGTTTGATTGTGAGAGGTGGGCAGCAAGCACATCTTGTGAAGGTGTTTCACAACTTTACTTCGGGGAGGAGGTCACTGTAACGCCCCAAAAATGGGCTTAAAACTTAGTGGGCTAGTTTAGTCGGTTAAGCCTAGTTCAGGATTAAATCCTTAAAAATTGATTTTTAATGAAAATAAATTATGGAAAAATATCCTAAAATCCTAATTAAATATATATTAAACTTTGTTCAACTCAATTTCGAAAATTGACCCTTGAATCCGTAAGATTTTGAAATTAGTGACTATTTTGTAAAAATTGAAAACTTAAGGACAATTTTATAAACTAAGCCAAAACTTTGAATCTTTAAAGGGCTTTGATTTAATCCTAATCCTAATTGATTTAAACTTTTATGAGCTTATTTAAATAACTCTTAACCCAAGTTTTAAAACACAAAACCCAAATAATTTTAATTAAAACCCATAACCCTTACTTTATATCAAAACCTAAAACCATATTTTATTATTTTCATTTTCCCAAGGAAAAGAATGAAAAAAATGAAAAAGAAAACAGATATTATTGTTGCAGTTTTAGTATTTTCTCATCAAATGATCGATGATAGATACAAAATAATAGAAAAAAGCAGAAAACTCTATGGGAAAAGAAAGCACAAAACCTCAGATTTGAAGGCAAGAAACCCTAATTGTTATCGTCGTTATCGATCAATATCTGTCAAATAAGGCCGTTATCGATCTTTATCGGTATGAATTTAAATTTCACCGTTATTTTTAATAATAATAGTTTCGAAAAAAATAGTTTCGGATAACAACGTTACCTTTAAATAACGCTTGTTATAACTGTAATAGACCTTTTTTGAATCGTTGATTTCGTTAGAGGAAAAATATTAAAATTATCTGCCCGGAGGATTTTCAAGAAAGAACCTTCAAATATAAATGTTAAGCTTTAATTAATTAATTTAAATGAAGTATCTCATATTAACAAGGGTATACAAGTAATTTAGAATAAAAAACAACCAAATTGATATACTTTTTCAAATATGAAGGGTGACCCAAATGTAACCTTTAATAATTGGGTGACTCAAATATAACCTTACCCATAAATGGGTGACCTAAATGTAACTTTCAATAATTAGGTGACCCAAATGTAACTATACTTATAATTAAGTGACCTTTGTTGTAGTTTACCTAATATTTTTTTGACATTTAATATTCATTAAAAGAATAAAAGATAAAAATAATACATAATTTTAAAATATTCTACAACGTAACAATCATCTATTTTCCTATCAAAGAAATTTATATATTTTAAAAAATTTCTTTTTCATTTTCAAAGAAAAGTCGTGCTCATAGTACATACATTCACATTCGACTGAAGATGCAAGTTCGAGTTGTTTGACTAATATCGAACACTCCATTCAGCTTGGTTCTCATCACTTTTGTGAAGCATGAAAGATGATTCAATTTTTTTTTTTTTTTGCATAAATATCAAAATAATATGTCTTTTAAATGAAGATTGTGGATAGATCATATCGTGATAAATGAGGTGGTAAGTGATAACAACTTTTGAGAGACAAAGAAGTAGAATAATGTTCGATTTTATACTTATGTTACGTAGGTTATACTTGACAAATGAGGGTAAGCCTCAAATCATCTCATTTTAATTTTTGATTTTTTATTCTAATTGTTTCAAGCCTTTGAGGTTTTAATAAAATTATCTATTTTTTATTTTTGCTCTTTAATTTTTATTTTAAAATATCAAGTATGATTTTTATCATAATCATGCTTAATTAAGTTTTTTAAACCAAAAACTAAAGTTATTATTCAATTCTATTTGTGAGAAAAAAAAATAGAATACATAGAGGTAGCTCATCAACATCAAGTTTTACCAACCGAACATAGGGAACATAGCAGCAGAGAAATCTCTTCAGTATTGGACGTTACCTATTTCTTGCTATTATCTCTTAATTTGATAATTGATATATATGATAGTTCAGAAGAAATAATCACTTAAGTATTGAACAATTAACAGAAAAAAAAATAATTCATTATCAATTTAAAGACGCATGCTAGTAGACATAATCACTTCACTAATGTAAATTTTAAATATAAATATTAAATTTATTGAATTATTTCGAATTAAGATTAAATTAATAAATTATATAAGTTTTGGGCCTAAAATTATTATTAAACCAAGCCATTTGTTTTATTTTTAAAGTAATCTGTTTGTTACAAAATTTTAATTGAATAACTATATCATTATATTCTAAAAAAATATTTTTTTTATCAAAATAACAATATTTTATCCATGTTTTTATGCATGTTTTTAATACAACATTTTAACAAATAAATTGGTAACCGATAGAAAAGATAATATATATATATATATATGTTAGGCATGGTAGACTCCATTGTTAATGTGTCATGGGTCATTATCTTCTTCTCAAAAAATATTTATTAGAATGTATAATGATATTGTTTATATATTTTAAGATCTTTTTTATATGAGAAAAATGCCCCGTGTCTTTTTAAATGGGAGATTCTCTTTCACTCAACCTTATATACCTTCGTGGCAAGTCAAGATGGGTCATTATCGTAATTTTCACTCCATTTATCTCATTCATGAGTGTTCGGTCCGAAATCGAACAGTCAAATAATCATTCCGATATAACTTGTCACGGGACAATTACCCTTTTTTTAAATTTATATATATAATTGGATGTGAAATACCATCGTTTATGTATCTAAAGACCTCTTTTTTTCTGACGTGGAATTGAAATTGCTACCTCTTCTAAGATGCACTAGTAGCTAGTATGAAAGTATGCCGTTACTTATGGTGTTATGTGATCAAAATCGTTAAATCATTTAAAGTTTAAGTAAAATATGCAAATGATCCTATGACTTTTTTTTAAATATATATATATATATGTATATATATATATAATTGGATGTGAAATACCATCGTTTATGTACTAAAGACCTCTTTTTTTTTCTGACGTGGAATTGAAATTGCTACCTCTTCTAAGATGCACTAGTAGCTAGTATGAAAGTATGCCGTTACTTATGGTGTTATGTGATCAAAATCGTTAAATCATTTAAAGTTTAAGTAAAATATGCAAATGATCCTATGACTATATCATACTTTTTGTTAAGTATCTGATTATAAAAATTTATAAACTATCAACGTCTTAAAAAATTACATAATTAAATTCTTTAATATAAAAATAAGATCTATAATAATTTATCATAATTGTATGGAAGTTGAGACAACAAATATTTAAGGAACTAATTTGAAAAAAAGTATATATAATTTTATTTTTATTCCGTAAAATATAATAAAATATAATTTTATCATAATATATTTTTCGTCTCACTCATGTAGTTTTTTATATTTTAAAATTTTTAATTAAAAAATAATAATTTCTACGGAGTACATTTCTTTTTTATTATTTCTTTATTTTTCGTCTCACTCGTGTAAGAAACGTTGAATACCAACCAAATCAAATGCGTATGCAGCTGAGTTGTTCTGGAAACATTTGACTTTATAAACTATTTTATCTTATCGGATTCACAAATAAAGATGTTAAACTCTATGAACAAAGCTTTCATTTTGAGTCTATAAATACCAGCTGAGTTTATCATTTTTTCTCATCAACTTCTCTGTGTATTATTAACCATGGGTGTCTTCACACATGAAATGGAGGTCACTGCACAAATCCCCCCGGAAAAGGCATTCAAGGCCACCGCCCTCGATTCCGACACACTCTTCCCCAAGGTTGCACCTTTCGCAATCAAGAGCGTAGAGGTCCTTGAAGGAAATGGTGGACCAGGAACTATCAAGAAGATCACATTTGCTCAAGGTATCATACCTAAGTGTTACTTTTCTGACATGGTTATATGTTAGTTATGTTGATGTATCTGTTGGTGATGAATGCAGGCTGGGGACCTAGTTATCTAAAGCAGAAGGTTGATGAATTAGACACGGACAATCTTTCGTACACTTACACTGTGTTCGAAGGCGACGTTTTAATGAACGTACTTGAGAAAATCACTTACGAGAACAAGTTCGTCGCAGGACCGAACGGAGGAACGATTTGTAAGAGAACAACCAAGTTTTACCCCGTGGGTGACATCGAGATCAATGAAGAAACAATAAAAGAAGGAATGGTGAAACAAGCCCAGGTTTTCAAGGCCGTCGGAGATTATCTCGTGGCAAACCCCCATGCCTAAATCTCCGTGTGTTCGAATACATATGTTGTTTCATCGTTGTGAATGTCTAATGTTGTAATTTCGATGTTTCACATGTTTGATTGAATATAATAAGAGTACTGATGATCTCTGCTTTGATCATCTGTGTTATAATTAATAATGGTCTTCGGATTGAGTTGTATTGTTTTCTATATATGAAATCGAACACACAGAAGATAAAAAACTGAGTTAACAGCTCTTTAGTTCTTCCTGATCTCTCCATTAGACCCTGTAAGTGAACTTATGTTTCCCATCTTGATCATGGAGCTGGCGAAATCGATGAAGAACAACTTCGAATACTTGTTGTAGCATTCGACTAGGCTTTTGGTTGTGCATCCAGACAAATCACTTGAATATGAAATCTGATTGGAGCCTAATAAATCCTTCCCATTAACTAAGTTCTTGAAGTAATGGTTGTCGAATAGATCGATCGATCGTTATAACATTCCAGTTCGCAACATATGTTACCTGATAATAACACTTGTTATACTCGTATAATATAAAATAAACTTATTGGATTTAGTTACGAAGGATTAAATTTATCAATACAAGCTTAAACCTAATTAGAAACATGATAATCTACCTCATAAAAAATATATCTTAATAATGAGAATCATAACACCAGTTTGGATTTAGTAAAATATAAGATAAATTATAACAAAGGTCATTTAATTATGAATAAGATTATATCTTGGTCACTCAATTATTAAAAGTTATGTTTGGGTTACTCAATTATAGATAAGGTTATATTTGGGTCACCCAAATAATAAATATTACATTTGGATCACTCAATTATAGGTAAGGTCACATTTGGGTCACCCTTAATATTTTAAAAAGTTTATTAATTCGTGTATTAAATTAATTAATGATTTTAAATGATGTGATATAATGTTAACGAGGGTATACAAATGTTTTGAAAGAAAAAATGGCTGAATTGATGTATTTTTTTTAATATGAAGGATGACTCAATCATAAACTTACCCGTAATTGAGGGACTTAAATATAACATTTAATACTTGGGTTACACAAATGTAACTTTGTGTATGAATGAGTGATCCAAATATAATTTTTAATAATTAAGTGACTCAAACATAACTATATTCATAATTGAGTGATCTTTGTTTGTAGTTTACCTTAAAATACGAGATAAAACTATATATATAATCCATTTTTTTAATTTTTGGTTGCATTTATTATTATTATTATTATTATTATTTTGAGTCATTATCACGAATACTAAGCCTTGCTTTTTAGGTACTCCAAGTCTTCCCATCAACTGTTGTAACCCTTAAAATTAAACTAATTTCTTAGATTAAAAGTTAGAGTTTACGTTACTAAAACTTGGTTCGCAAGTTAGGATTTTGATAAATTAAAATAATATTCGGGTAATTTATCAAACAATTACTAAATTAAACTATTGAAAAATTCAATATTTAAATATACCGAGTTCAACCCATAAATAATAATAATTAATAGTCCTGAAAATCCGAGTAAAAGTCCAAATACACAGAAGATTAGGTTCCCCCTGAACCACTCTAACTTCGTCAAACCAAACAGAAATTGAAACTCGACCCGTAGGTGGAGCCACTGAACAGAAGTGATATCTCGACCCGTAGGTGGAGCCACTGATCAGAAGTGAATATATCACTAACTTCCGCGTACATATAATCCAACCAAATGCAATGTTATGTGCAGATACAGGATCAGAATGCATGCCTTAATATCTAAAGGAGGCATGCATAATATTTCCAGGATCAAAAATATAATTATAAAACGTAGAATAAAACATGACAATTATTTTAGAAAATTTAAGAATGATGCATGATCATACAGAGTTTAATAGAATCTGCACACAAAGAAATAAACGGGATTGACAGAAGAGAACAAACCTGAAGCAAGCTGCTCAACGTCGATACTGACGTCTATGGGACTCGGCTCTACCACTAGAGTGTACAGGTGTAGAACCTACGAGTAACAAAATATTAGACACACTACTATGCAACTAAACCGGTAAATAAACGAAACGAAAATAAACTAAAAAATCACGTGCGTATCCCGAATGCTGATGAATAGGAGGTCGTCCAGGAGGAGGAGGTAACTGCTCGGGATCAGAATCCACGTCACCTTAACCAAACAGAAATTATTTCAGAATCCAGAACAAATAACTTCAAGATAAGCATTCGCACTAAAAAGCCCTAAAAACGACACTTCGGGTTTGAATTTCGAAAAACGGACAACGCCATCGAACTCAGAACGTCGAAAAATATAAAGTGGGACCGGGTCAAAAAAGTCAACGCTGACGTCAGCATTGATCAACGCTGATGTCAGCAGATGACGTCAGCAGTCAACGCTGACGTCAACAGTGACGTCAGTCGGGTCAACGGGTCGGATTTTCGGGACGGTCGGTTTGGGTTTTCGGGTCAGATCTCGGGTCGTCGGGTCGGGCCGGTTAGGTTTCGGATTTTCCCAGGATTTTCCGGGAAAATCTGGAAATTCCCAGATTTTCCGGGAAAATCTAAAAAAATCCTGAAAAATCCCAGAAAATCCAGACTCGATTCCTTCTCAAATTTTCTGATTCTAATGCCTCTTATTAAATTCTAACATCGATTAAAACGAACTCAATCACAGATTTGAAACAACGACAACAACAAACATCAAAATCGAATTTATAACCCTTTTCCTAAACATTCAAACTCAAACGAAACCACCCCCTTCACATACAACACTTCTCTTAAACACCTATACCAACCCAGAAATGAATCGAACAACTACAACCAAAACTCAGACCATACTACAACCCCATTGAACCCTTAGCAACACTAAAACAGAACGTAAAAAGGAAGAAACATAGAGCTTACCGAACTTACTGAAACTGGATCAAAACGAGACAGGGAGAGTAAATGGAAAAGTGTTTTTCAGATTGATTCAACAACCACAAGAGAAAACAAAGATTGAAGAAATAATATGGAAAATAAATTCCAAATTAAACCGAAACAGAGAAGAAGGATTAAGTATCGGTTACCAAAAGACAAATGGTGTAATTGCACACCAAGGGTCTGGCTTTTTAGAATTTAAAATTAAACCCTCAACTTTCAGAAAATTACAAATTGGTCACTGATTTCAAAATTTAAAAATCCCCAAATTCTAGGTTTAAAATTAAGGATTCAGAATTTAATTTGGGGTGTTACAACTCTCCCCCTACAGAAATTTTTTCCTCGAAATTACCTGGATCAAAGAGATGCGGATACTGGGCCTTGATTATAGATTTGGGCTCCCATGTAGCCTCATCATAGCCTCGATTACGCCAGAGAACCTTAACTATCTTAATGGTTTTTCTCCGAAGAACCTTCTGGTCCTGAGCAATAATCTCAACGGGTTCTTCCTCATAACACAGATCTGGATGGATCTCAAAATCCTCAACAGACAGAACATGAGACGGATCAACTCGATAACGTCTTAGTACAGATACATTGAAAACATCATGGATACGCTTAAGCTCTGGTGGTAACTCAAGCTGATGAGCTATAGGTCCAACTCGTCTGAGAATACGGTAAGGTCCAATATAACGGGGATTGAGTTTGCCTTTCCGACCAAAACGGAGTACCTTCCTCCACGGGGATACTTTTAGGAAAACCTCATCACCAACCTCAAACTCAAGATCCTTAAATCTTAGATCAACATATGATTTATGTATATCAAAAGCGGCTTTGAGCCGATCCCGAATCAACCTGACAGTCTCCTCAGCCTCATGCACAAGATTTAGACCCAATAAACGGTGCTCATTAAGCTCAGTCGAACTAATAGGTGTGCGACACTTGCGCCCGTAAAGAGCCTCATAAGGTGTCATCTTAATACTTGCCTGATAACTGTTATTATACGCAAACTCAACAAGTGGTAAGAACTCCTCCCAACTACCTCTAAAATCCAGAATACATCCTCTCAACATATCCTCAAGGATCTGAATCACACGCTCAGACTGACCATCGGTCTGAGGGTGATAAGCATTACTGAAATTTAACTGAGTACCCAGAGCAGAATGCAGAGAACCCCAGAACTTAGATGTAAACCTCGGATCCCGATCATAAATAATAGACAGAGGTACCCCATGCAACCGAACAATATCAGAAATGTACAACCGAGCTAGCTTACTCAGAGGGTAAGTAGTCTTAACAGGAATAAAGTGCGGAGACTTGGTCAACCGATCAACAATGACCCAGACAAAATCCTTCTTTGACGGAGTCAAAGGTAAACTACTGACAAAATCCATAATCACACGCTCCCGTTTCCACTGAGGAATCTCAATATGCTGAAGAAGCCCAGACGGATGTTGATGCTCTGCTTTGACTTTCTAGCAAGTCAAGCACTTAGAAACAAAACTGATAACGTCTCGCTTGAGACCTTTCCACCAATACTTCTCCCGAAGATTCTTATACATCTTATCCCCACCAGGATGAATAGAATATGGACTATCATGGGCCTCCCGAAGAATAACCTATTTCAGATTAGATTTCCTTGGAATACAGTATCGACCCCGAAAACACAAAACTCTATCCTGATCGATTGAAAAATCCTGAGAAGTTCCCTAATTAACCTCTGTAATACGATGGGCCAAGAAAGGATCATTGGGCTGCTCAGCCCGAATATCTGATATCAGAGTAGGAACAACACGGAGCTCTACCAACAGACTACCATCCTCAAACAAACTCAGCCGAGCAAACAGAGCTCTCATATTAGAAATGGTGTTGCGACTCAGAGCATCCGCAACGACATTAGCCTTACCAGGATGATAATCGATTTCACAGTCATAATCCTTCAGAAGTTCCAACCAACGTCGTTGTCTCAGATTAAGTTCCTTCTGAGTGAGAAGATACTTCAGAATCTTATGGTCTGTGAAGATGTAACACTTCTCTCCATAGAGATAGTGTCTACAGATTTTTAAAGCAAAGATCACTATTGGTAACTCTAGATCGTGGGTCGGATAGTTACACTCATGCGGCTTCAACTGTCGAGAAGCATAAGCCACTACCTTCCCGTCCTACATCAGAACACATCCTAAATCGGTATACGAGGCATCACTATAAACCGTATAAGGTTTCCCCGACTCTAGCTGGATCAGAACTGGTGCTTATGTCAAAACAAATTTAAGTTTCTCAAAACTCTCCTGTTGAGCCTCAGACCAGATAAAAGGGACATCTTTCCTCAGAATTTTGGTCAACGAGCGGCAATAGAGGAAAAGCCCTCCATGAATCTCCGGTAATAACCAGTCAATCCCAGAAAACTACGAATCTCTGTCACATTCTTAGGTTGCTTCCATTCCATAATAGCTTCAATTTTCTTCAGGTCGACCTGGATACCCTTATCTGAAACAATATGACCCAGAAATACAACCTCGGATAACCAGAACTCACATTTGCTGAACTTTGAATAAAGCTGTTTCTCTCTCAGAGTCTGTAAAATAATACGGAGATGATGCTCCTACTCAGCCTCAAACTTAGAATAGACCAGGATATCGTCTATGAAGACCACAACAAACTGATCCAGATAGGGTCGAAACACCCTATTCATCATGTCCATGAATACTGCAGGGGCATTCATAAGACCGAAAGGCATAACCAGAAACTCATAGTGACCATAACGGGTCTAGAAAGCTGTCTTAAAAACATTAGAATCCTTAACCTTGAATTGGTAATAACCAGATCTCAAGTCTATCTTAGAGAATATAGAAGCTCCTCAGAACTGATCAAACAGATCATCTATACGGGGAAGAGGATACTTGTTCTTGATGGTCAACTTGTTCAATTTCCGATAATCAATGCAAAGACGCAGAGACCCATCTTTCTTTTTAACAAACAAAACCAGGGCTCCCCACGGAGAAACGCTAGGTCGAATGAAACCTCTATCCAGAAGTTCCTGTGGCTGAACTTTAAGCTTCTTAAGCTCTTTCGGAGCCATCCGATACGGTGCCATAGATACTGGAGTAGTCCCCGGATACAACTCAATACCGAACTCCACCTCCTCCCGTTTAGGGGGTACTCCTGGTAATTCTTCTGGAAAAACATCAGGAAATTCACACACAACTCGGATCTTATCCATCCTGGAATCAGATTGCCTCGGATCAAAAATATAGGCAAGATAGGCGACAAATCCTTTCTTGATCATCTTTTCAGCTTTCAGAGCAGAAATAGCATTGGACAGAAACCCTCTACGCTCACCGATAAGGGTCACGTCATAGTCATCAGAAATCCTCAGAGTTTCCCTCTTACAATCACAATCCAGAGTAACTCGATGAGCTAACAGCCAATCCATCCCCAGAATCAGATTAAACTCCCCAAACAGTAGCTCCATTAGATTAGCATGAAAGATTTCCCCTTGGACCTCAAGAGGACAATCTTTATACACTTTGGTAACCTCTATAAGGTTTCCTACAGGACTATAAACAGAAACAGAACTACTGGTATCCTCTACAGGAACTTCCAAATAACTAGATATAAAACTAGATACATAGGAATGAGTTGACCCATTATCTAACAATGCGAATAAAGAAATAGCATGAACAGAAAAAGTACAAGCAATGACATCTGGCTCATCCCGGTCCTCATGTCTCCTCGTAGCATAAACTAACCTAGGCTGAGATCCCCCTAATCGAGCTGATCCTTTGAACTGACTGGGTCTATCTTGACTACTAGTACCAGATGCAGCAGGTCTACCCTGACCTCTTCCCACTACAGGAGTCTGAACTAACGCCTGAGATTGCCCCGGAGCATATACTGACGGCAGAGACACTAGACAGTCCCTGAGGTGATGATCAAAAGAACCAAAACGAAAGCAAGCCCCACTCCTCATCCGAAACTCTCTTGAATGCCATTTCTTATGGAATGAACATTGAGGTAAGGCTCGAGTACTAGTGGATCCAGCTCCACTAGTAGTAGGAATAACTAACACTGCTGGTCTATCTCGTGTAGAACTCTATGGCTCAAACTCCTCACGGCCCCTCTTCCAGGACTGAAAACCCTGACTATACTGTATAGATGCTGCAGGCTGTCGTCTACCTCTATCCTGGACTTGGGATTCCAGCTGAACCCTCAAACTCTCATTACGCTCGGTAGTCCTGGCACGCCGAGTGATCATCTTGTACTCGGTATCATGGTGGGTGGCTACAACAATCTTTAAAGGCACCCGAAGTCCTTTCAAAAAGTGATCACACTTTTGCTTCTCGGTAGTAACAATCCCAGGAGCATACTGAAGCAGTCGCAGAAACTCTATCCCATAGTCGTTCAATGACATGTCGTTCTATTGCAGATTCAGAAATTCCTCTCAACACTTAGCCAAATACTCGGGACCCACATACCGGTCCTTAAAAGTCTGTCTGAAAAATTCCCAGTCGATCTTATCCGAAGCAATATCTCTTTCCTCTGCATCCCACCTGTTCAGGGCTTCACCTTGAAGCAACGATACAGCCACCCTCAGTTTCCTATCTGAAGGGTACTCCATCTCAACAAACAACCGCTGAAGCTTCTTCATCCAGTACTCTTCATCAGCTGGGTCTGTCCCGGTTTTACCATCGAACATAGTCATCCCAGCAGCCAGAAACTCAATAGCTATGGGTTTCCTTGCACCCTCATTCTGCCGAAGATAACGGAGCAGCTCTCTCTACATCGTCACAGAATCCAAACCGACAATCTAACTGTCTACAGAAACATATGGTCCCTCACTCTAGACCGATTGATCAACCTCGACTTGCTGAGCCTCGGTCTGAACCTCAAGTAAATCCTTTCCTCCAATCTCATGAGCCAAACTCTGCTCCTATGACAGGTCCACAGGAGGCGAAACATCACTAGCAGATCCAGCAGATCGACCACGGCCACGACTTCGGCCACGACCTCTCTCGGTCGCTAATCGTATACTCCTATGTGGTGGAATATTAGTATATCTACAGAAAAATAGACAGAACCCTATTTTAGAACCGGTACTTGGAGTATTATTCAAAATATTTCAGAAATTTCAAACACGAGTCAAAAACGAGAATTCGAATTTCAAATAAAATGGACAAAATCATTTTCAGATCAAAAATTATTTTGGACCTCACAGTCCGAGGGTTGAACCTGACTTTGATAACGTTAAATGTAACCCCTAAAATTAACCTAATTTCTTAGATTAAAAGTTACAGTTTATGTTACTAAAACTTGGTTCGCAAGTTAAGGTTTTGATAAATTAAAATAATATTCGAGTAATTTATTAAACAAATTACTAAATTAAACTACTGAAAAATTCAACATTTAAATATACCGACTTCAACCAATAAATAATAATAATAGTCCAGAAAATCCGATTAAAAGTCCAAATACAATATAGAAATTATCAAATATCCTAAATAATATTATTAGTCTGAATACTGTAAACATACACAGTAAATCTGAAAACTGGATCCTCCAAGTACCGTAGAAGACTATGAATGAATATCTGAAACAGAAACTGGAATGGTGTAAGCTAGGGAACCTAGTGTTTCTCTAGAGATTTCAAATAAACAGAGATCAAAATAGAACAAAATAATACAGATGATGTAGTGAATGCATGAAATGCACCCATCTCCGAACACCAACAGAAGAGTATGTTCCCCCTGAAACACTCTAACTCCATCACACCAAATAGAAATGGAAACTCGACCCATAGGTGGAGCCACTGAATAGAAGTGGTATCTCGACCCGTAGGTGGAGCCACTGATCAGAAGTGAATATATCACTAACTTCCGCGTACATATAATCCAACCAAATGCAATGTTATGTGCAGATACAGGATCAGAATGCATGCCTTAATATCTAAAGGAGGCATGCATGATAATTCCAAGATCAAAAATATAATTATAAAACGCAGAATAAAACATGACAATTATTTCAGAAAATTTCTGAATGATGCATGATCATACAGAGTTTAACAGAATTTTTCATTTATGAACTATATCCTAAAAATTACATAACAATGCATACTGCTCACCTAATAAGAGAATAAGAGTTCGAATCTTGAAAATGATGTTAATAAGAGAAAAGGCCACAAATCTATAACATGAACTATAAAATAGATAATATTGAAAAATATATTACAAAATAATAAAATATAAATATTTTTATTAAATAAAAATGTACTACATTATCATGCCAAAATTTAAACTTATATAAAATAAGATAATATGAACATCTTTAACCACTAAGTCAATTCAACGATCTTATAATATAATATTAAAAAATTATATTAAATTGTTTCTTTTAAAATTTTAATTAAATCAAAAATAATAAAAGTATGTCTAAATCAATTTAGGAAAACTATTAATATAAATAAAACTTAAGATTCTTTTTTTTTTAGTTGAATTAAATATAGTACATATGTTACGGGTATAATTTAAGGTTTATTGTTAGTTTTTTTTATCATTCTTAGCACCACAACCTTTTTATTTTATTTTTCAAAATCAATGATCGATAATTAATTTTAATATTGGTTGTCAATCATCGATTTTTTTTCTTATTTTTACATATTTTTAATAAGAATCTCAATTTCTACAACATATTTTTTGTGCCTATGTGACACTCTTTTCTTTAATTTCGTGGTTTCGTTTCATTTATCGTTTTAACATGATTTTATCATACTTTAACGGTCGTCTGGTGCTTATAGAGATACTTCACGATGCTAGTTAATTTCTGATTATAATTCTACTGGTAATCATAGAAAGATAGATCCTCACTCGATTGATGGTTGTTTGTCAATATAATCAATCCTGGGTAGCATAGTGATCTTTTTGATAGTTTGATTCATTCACCACTCTTTTCTTCACCTTATAATTAATCTAGTTTAGATAGAAACGAAGAGTTGCACGAATCCTTTAGCCCAAGTGGTTAAAGGAATGGTTGTTGTTCTAGAACATATACTACTGTATGAGATTTTAGAACATATACTATTGTAATCATTATTAGCTTGATCAAAAAGATAGAGACAAAGAGATTGTAGAAGATTTCTAAAAATTTTGACACTATATTAATCTCTTTAAAAATATTTTTTACACTTTTAAATTTCTGAAAAAGGAGATTTGATTCAATAAAATACAAGTGTTTTCTTAACAAAGGATATGGATACAAGGCAAGTTTTCACAAGAGGTATCAGTACGCCTAACTACCATATCGATATCTAACCACCATTTCAAAATCTAAATTCTAGTAACCAAAAGTGGTATCGATATATATACCCGTGCATTGGTATGATAGTCAAATCCTCCATACATGTACTAATGTACTTGATCGAGTACTGATACCTTGACTTAATTTTTATTGTATCTATAACGATACGAATCTTACAATATCGATACTCAATCATGTTTTACACTCATCGATGTTAATATCAGTTCTCGAACATGAATACCATAGACTTATAATGTCCAAAATATTAGTTTCACACTCCAAGGATCTAATAAAACTGTTTTAAACTCTAGGCAATCAACATATATCATCTTAGGCATATTTTCCATAAACATTCAAGGCTAACTCATCCGATTCACCTATAGGCATGCTTCCTATCCAAACTTGTTTAAGCCTAGATTTGACCCGAGTTTGACTTGACTTGAGTCTGACTTGATCTAATTTGAATTAATCTAAACTCATCTGGCTTAACTTGCTTGAGTCAATCCAGTGGAGTCAACTTGTTGATTAAGTAAACCCAACTCAGTTAACTCGTCTGAGTCAACTTAGTTAATTTTAACCCATTGAATTTGACTATTGTCGCGTGTCAAAAGTGCGCGTTTAGTGCAAGCAGACACATCCAAGTAATAAGTGATAAGTATGTTATCGAGTTATCGTCTCCTCAGGACTGGTATACTTAATATGCTTCCTTTATCTCCTTGCTCTGTGGAAAGATAAAAGCACAAGTGAATTGGTGTGATTTATTTAAACTAAAATAATTGAATAAAAACAAAGAGTCGAAATATTAGAGAGAGAGATGGGCTAGGATCCAGTTGTATTGTATTGTGGACTTGATTGACTTGTCTCTATCCAATGCAATCGCATATCTCTACCTCGGCAGCACTGCAGTTTACTGCCTGGGCAGCGATAACGCTATCTGCCGCGGCAATCCCATGCTCGTGGGTAGACTTTACCAAAGTTCGGCAAAGTGTCCTTGAATGACTCCGCTTATCCCTAAGTCAAAGTGTTGTTGATGACTAGTCCTTGATGATACCTCCCGACGTGAACCAATTATACTCACCAACCAATCTCACACTTCTTTTAGCCGCTGAAACTCTTAACCTATCCCTAGGCCGAGTTAGTATTTCGCGATTGAAACACCGTACTTACCTCTTTCGTGAATCTAACTCTCCCGAGCTTAGATAAATGGATTACTCACAAACTTCCCTCCCGGGCTTGAATGCAAGAACAAGGAATAACAAAGGATAAGCAAACCTTGATAATCTTTATTGCATTGAATAAAAGACAAATTACAATCTCCTCTCACAAATACTCCACAACCTTCACCTAAACCCTATGAAGGTTTTAGAACATGATGGAGAGGAAGTAAACAAGAGTAGAAGTCGGCTCTCCCTAGGTATTTCGATATCTCATACATTGGGTGGCTAGGTCTTTATATAGGCTAGACCTAGGGCAAACCTTTCCTAAGTAGAATACAACTTGGAGTAGGGAACAAGTCAAGTACATAATAATATTATATTTCCATGTTTGAATTCGGCTAAGGGGGCTTTCCTGCGTGGTCTTCCTTTGGGCTTTTCCTTGTGCTAGCCAGCTCCGATTCATGGGCTTTAAGTCTAGACACGTTCCTTGGATTTTTGTCTTTCCATCGCCTATCACTTTGCTTCCTGTCTTCCTGCTGTTGCCTCGGCATCAGGTCCTGCCTCGGCCTTGTCTCTGCCGCGGCACTGGTTTTCCTGCACAGATGTGAAAATGCAGTAAAACATGCCTTTTTCTATAAATATTATCTATTTAAGTATAACTTCTAAATATATCACATTAAGCACATGCATTGGTTCAAGTGGGTGAATATTTGGTGATAAATGCCGATAAAAGGAGTATAAAGTGATAGTGTGTTGAGCACTTATCAACTATAACCATTGATTGTTGACTATGTATTGTATATTCAATTTAAGAGCAACATAATTGAGTTAAAGACTATTTTGGAATATGTTTAATCGAAGGTATACACACTTCCTTGTATATGAGTTTTTGATTGACATTGAGTTCGCAAGCGATCAAAGATATTTTAAGTATCAATCACTGTGGTTTTGAGTTAAGGTAATACTTTATTATATGTTTCATATTTTATGGAACGTGTTGATAATTGGTTAATGCAAGAACAAGTATGATTGGTTATTTGATTACCATTGATTATTTTTAAAGTCGTATAATTTACGATAAAATGATAATAAACTAGTTGTGACCAAAAGACTCGAATAAGGAATTCATGACAAGTAAGAATTCTAAATTTAGTAAATAATTGACAAAACAATTCACTTCAAACTTTCGATTCAGATTATTTTTTAATGAAAGATTTAATACACACAAATACTATATGAAAAATGATAAAAAAACCCTTAGGGTGCGTTTTATTTACGGAATATAAGATTACCTTTGGGAATAAGATTCTTGGAATGTAACATTACTTAATATATTACTGGAAATATTACATTACTTTGTTTGGTTTACTTGATATGAATATAAGATGACAATGTTTGGTTGATGGAATATAAGATTATTTAAAGATAAATTTTACTAGATTATCCTTATAAATATTTTATTTTTAAAAATTTAAACTTATAATAGTAAATTAAAAATATTTTTTATTAAAAATTATACAATTATTTTTGTTACAACAACTAAATTTTACAAAAGTATTATATTTAACGTATTATAAATTTAATTAGTGTCTTAAACAATATTTAACAAATTATTATATAAATATATATACATTATATTTACTTTTATCTTCATATATAATAAAAAATTTAATTAATGTTTTAGTGATTAAAATAATTATATAAATCATTAGAAAATAGTTTATGATTAAAAACTCGCCATAAGATTATATTTTTTTTATTAAACAAACATTATTTATTAATAATGATCTAGTTTTCTAACAAGTGTCCATAACTCTTTTTTCAATCCAAAATAAGTTACTTTTATAATTTTGATTTTTAACTCATTTACTGTGAAACCAAATTCAAGTAAACGTAAATGAATTATATTAGTTTCATTTTCATAAACTTGAAATTCGGAATCTCGTATCAAAATAAGAAACATACACTTTGAATTATTTTTTTATCGATAAAAAATATCTTTAAATAAAAGCAACTAACAGTGTCAATCTAATGCCTTTATTTAAATATTTTATCAAATATTTTATAGTTATAATTTTTTCTTTTATTTAAATATTAAAATATTTTTTAAAATATGCATAAAACTATTTTAATATTAAACTAATATAAAATAAAATTATTTAATAAATTTATATCATTTAAATATGCTAGAAAAGATCTAAATTAAGAAAATTTATTATTTCAAGGGTAAATTTGTCTAAGGTGGTGAGAATTGACAAATACCTAAGGAAAGAAGGGGAATCACATCCCCGAAATTTTGACAAAAAAATGTTACTGTTGATAATAATCTTTTATGGGTTGATAGAAATATAGACAAACAAAACATTAGAATAAGATTCCAAAAAATATTATTACCCCTAATAATAATTTTTTCCATGAACGAAACATCGTTAAAGTGTAAAAAGAAGTAGAATACCCTTTGAATGTATAAATGATCGTTAAATATGCGTAACATGATCCTAGGATTTGAGATATGCAGAAATATATTACATAATAATAAAATATGAATATTTTTTATTAAATAAAAAATGTACTACATTATCATGAAAAAATTTAAATTTATATAAAATAAGATAGAATGAACATCTTTAATCATTAGGTCAATTCAACGATCTCATTATATAATATTAAAAAATTATATTAAATTGTTTCTTTTAAAATTTTAATGAAATAAAAAATAATAAAAGCATGTCTAAATCGATTTGGGACAACTATTTAAGGTTATGACGAATATAAATAAAATTTAAGATTCATTTTTTTAGTTGAATTAAATATAGAACATAGGTTAGAGGTATAATTTAAGGTTTATTGTTATTTTTTTATCATTCTTAGCATCACAACCTTTTTCCTTTTTTTTTAAAATCAATGATCGATAATTAATTTTAATATTGATTGTCACTCATCGATTTTTTTTTATGTTTTATATTTTTAATAAGAATCTCAATTTCTACAACATATTTTTGTGCCTTTGCGACACTCTTTTCTTTAATTTCGTGGTTTCGTTTCATTTATCGTTTTAACATGATTTTAGCATACTTTAACGGTCGTTTGGTGCTTATAGAGAGATCTTCATGGTGCTAGTTAATTTCTGATTATAATTCTATCGGTAATCATAGAAAAATAGATCCTCACTCGATTGATGCTTGTTTGTCAATATAATCAATCCTGGGTAGCATAGTGATCTTTTTGATAGTTTGATTCATTCACCACTCTTTTCTTCACCTTATAATTAATCTAGTTTAGATAGAACGAAGAGTTGCATGAATCCTCTAGCCCAAGTGGCTAAAGGAATGGGTGTTGTTCTTAGAGGTCATGGGTTCGAGCACCAACGATGCCAATAGTGTGATTGAGCGATCATAGTTAAATTGTAGAGATTATATTCTAAAACATATACTAATGTAATCATTATTAGCTTGTTCAAAAAGATAGAAACATAGAGATCGTAGAAGATTTCTAAAAATTTTGAAACTATATTAATCTCTTTAAAAATATTTTTTTTATACTTTTAAATTTTTGTATGAGGTTTTAGTAGATTAATCTTTATTATTCTCTTCTCTAGATGTATTGGGTTTACAAAATCTTTCATTAAATAAAACTAAACTAAACTTCTAAACCTAACGATGCATGGATGACAAATTACTCAATAAAGACAGTTGTCAACCAGTTTAGAACATGGTTGAGTTATAGTCGGATTTTAGAAGACTGAAAGAGAAAGAGTCATCTTGTCACTTTGGCCGAGAGGTTAAGGCGTGTGCCTGCTAAGTACATGGGGTTTCCCTGCGAGAGTTCGAATCTCTCAGGTGACGTTTTGATCATGGGACAAATCTGCTTCTGAGCACGCCACTGTTTTTTTTAGCACGTTTTCTAATTTTTTTACGATACTCTAGAAGAACAGAACCGAGCTGCTGCTTGGGATCTTCTCAGAGAATTAAGGAATTTAACGAAATTATGTTCTCTATCGAAAAGCAAGGTGGACTTTTGCGACGTGAACAACAAATGGGAGATATTCGAGAACGTCTTGACAAGGAGAAATTATATCATGGGTCTCAGCGCTTAGTTTATTACGTCATTCATGTTCCCATCCAATCATAACCACTCACTTTATCACTATCTTCTAAATCATTTTTTACAACTAATGAATCTCTACTCATTTTTTTCATGTCATTTAAAAAATATATTTTCTGAAAGTTAGATTAATGACATGGATGATCAGTGATAGAATGAATGATTTTTATTGGTGAAAGGCTACTAATGACATAACGAGCTAGCTCGTAATATAATCTCTTCTTGGTCATTGGTTTTCAATAGTAGCAAACCCTGCTTGGTGGAACTTGTTTCCGAACTTTATCCCTCGTCATCTTTCTCACGTTAATGTGTAATCATTAAAAATAGGATGCGCCATTGGTATAAGAAGTATCAAGTGGCCTCCATTAAAAATTAGATTAACTACTTTGATAATCACTAAATTTTTAGAATGTTTTCAATTTCATCACTAAAATGGAAAATTCTTCATTATAGTCACTAAACTTTTGATTTAATTATTATAGTGCTTTCAATCCCATTAAGAATTATTGACGTGGCACGTTAAAATCTTCTTCCATAAAAAATTTTAATTTTTCAAAGTTATATTTATCGTCAAGGCCATAATTTTATTTAACGAAATGATAGTATATATCATTCTCAAAAATTTATTTTTCTTAAAATTAAATTTATCTCCAAAAATATTTTTTTGGTAATCATGTAATCATCTTCATTCAAAAAAAACTTTTATAGTTCAAACCACTTTGAAAACTAAATTCCTCTCTGATTATTTTAATTTTTGATAAATTATAATATATTAAAATATCTGATTATTTTACTTTACCTACCGTAGTGGCATTCATGCCAGCGTTGTTCCCTTGCTGGCCAGGTTCTGGATTTATCCTTGCTCTTAACCTTTATCGAAGACTTGGTGTGGTATGCTCGATTTCTGGATCAAAAGGGCAATCGTCAGTTGATGGATTTGACTTGGTCATGCAACGGGATAAATCAGATTAAAAAAATAGAAAAAGAAAATAAATAAATAAAAAATAAAAGTAAATAGGGTGCAAGAGTAATATGCTGGAAGGTCGGAACGTCAGTCCCCGACAACGGCGCCAAACTTTGTAAGGCCTTTGGAGTATTGTATAATTATGATAAAAGAATCCACCTATTGCCAAGTTGTAATATTTAAGGTTGTCGAACCCAATAGGATTGGATACCTACGTGACAAACTATTTCTGCACTAAAAAATAAATAAGACACGAGTAATTTGGGTTGGAGAATAATTAACTTAAAGAAAAACAAATAAAATAAGTAATTTAATGAAATTGATATGATATAGATAAGGTTAGGTTGACTGCTTTATAGTGTAAAGTCCAGTTGTAAGATATTCTCCTCTTATTAATGCATGGGGTTGAAGTGCCGCCTCGGCGGGTCGCTGAAGGATCGCCTTAACTTCCTCAACGGTTTATGCCTTGTTGATAATTAAATAGTTCATAGTTCCATAGAGCATCCTTACTTGCCTCCTCCTTATCCCTAATTCGGAGTACTATTGAAGGTCACGTCTTGATAATACCCCCGACGTGAAACAATGGTAAACAACAACCGATAATATGCTTCCTTTTAGTCGCTGAAATCCTAGTTGGATTAGCCAATGCCCAAGAGCAAAGACTGTATGCAAAGAAGAAGGAGAACCAAGAGATAATAAACTATGAAACTAGAATTGCATTAATAAGAATAAAATAGAATTACAATTTTCTTCCACAACTACTCCACAATTAACCTATGCCTTGTGAAAAAAATTAGAACATAATGTTTTGTCGGCGGGTAAGGATTTATGTGATGGAAACCTACTTTCTTTTCTAGGTCTAAGGGTTAGCTTATATAGGCCAATATGTCAAAGTCTCCTATTGGTATTAAGAGTTCTAAGAGGAATAAAATATAAATCTCTATTAAAATATAACTCTTTATTTTATTTTCTAAAATTGCTCCCTTTAGACTCTTGAGTTTCCGTTGACTTTGACTATGGCTTGACTTTCTTTCCTTACTTTTGTTCCTTCTCGGATTAGGCTCAATGAGTTCGATTCTTTATTCTGCATCTATTGTGCACCATATGTTATCTTTATTCTGCTACCGTGACAACCAATTTGTTGTCTTGACGGGTGTTCATCTACGATTGATCTTTTGTCTGTAACTCCTACCTCTAGCATCCTTCGATTGTATTTGGCATCACATGTAGGTTTATTTTCTATCTAAGAAAGAAAACTATAACCATATCTGTTTTATACCAAACAATATATAAAAATAACATTTAAGTGCTTGGAGACTAGGATGCAGAAAACAAACAGAATTATCTAGTATTGTTATTAAATTTGTTTGTTATTAATAATAATTGAGTTAAAAAATAATATAATAAATAGGATTTTTATTCCCTTATCAGTTTTCATTAGTAGCAAACCCCTGCTTGGTGGATTTTTTTTTTGAACTTTACCCTTTGTCATCTTTCTCACGTTTTTTCCGATCATTGTCCACTAATGCTCCAATCAGACGGTCAGACCACTTCTGTTGATCGTGTTGCACACTTTGGTTTTAAAGCCTCTTTGTTACTTGAAGAATCCTGTGAATCAGATGTTGAACGACTTTGGGTTGCTTCTACCGATAATGTCCCCTCTCATCTTAGGGCGATGAGTCAAGATTTGGATAATTGATTTCGGCATATTAGAAGAGAAAAGAATAAAACAACTTTAGACCTTAAAAAGAGATTGCTAGTCTTTGATTGGTTGTCTACTTTAAAATTTTCATTCTATAAGATTCATTCTCTGTCATTTTTATCAATTACTTTTATTGTGTCACTAAAAATTAAAATTCTTTATTATAGTCACTAAACTTTTGATTTAATTATTATAGTGCTTTCAATCCCATTAAGAATTATTGACGTGGCACGTTAAAATCTTCTTCCATAAAAAAAATTAATTTTTCAAAATATATATCATTCTCAAAAATTTATTTTTATTAAAATTAAATTTATCTCCAAAAGTATTTTTTGGTAATCATATAATCATCTTCATTCAAAAAAAAAACTTTTGTAGTTCAAATCACTTTGAAAACTAAATTCCTCTATGATTATTTTAATTTTTGATAAATTATAATCAATTTAAATATTTGAAACCTTAAATGATTTTGATTTCGTAATTTTTTGAAAAAAAAATCCTTAAACTCCAAATTGAGTTTGAATATAAAACTTATACTTGCACAACAATTATCACTATCAATATTTAATTTCAATATAAGAATTTTTTCTACTCTCTAAAACAGAATTACATCGGTGTAAGATAGTTCTATTTTCTCACATATTTATACAGGTTGGTTCTTCATTTTTCCATATATTTTTAACCATAAACTATGTTTGCACAATAATTATCAATTATTAATATTTTCATACAACAATACATATTGATTCTAAATTTATTTAATCGAATCAGATTAATTCAAAAGAAAACTTCTCAAAAAAAATATCAATTAATAAAAAGTTTTAATTCAATCAATTAATTCAATTTTAATCAAACAGATACACATACTTAAAATAGAAATGAGAACACATTACAAAAAAATCTTCATTTTCTCCATACCTTCAACCTTTAAACTTAAACCCATATAGATGACCCCAAGAAGTGTGGTTTGGGTTAGGGTTTTTCAAGGGCACTTGGGCTTGTCTTTGTGTGTCTTCATCTCTGTGTAACAGTTTCCACACATTTCTCGGTTTCCATACGTTCCCGGTGGAGCACATTTGCATCTATCACAACATGTGATGCAAGCTCTCAAGCATAGGTTAATCCTAGAGTGTAATTTGCACCTGTATCCACATAAAGAGATGCAATCTGCAAGAAGAAAGGGTCAAACATATTGTTAGAATCAAGTTTTTCGATCGAACTTTGATTTTCTTTGACAAAACCTACTTCTACTTCTACCTAGAGAGGGAAGGGATGCTCCTACCGGGTCTTAAACTAGAGACCTAGAGAAAAGGGAATGTACAATTTGACTTTACTAGGAAAAATATTAAAGTTTTACCCTTTCTTTTCTTGACCGGTGGCACCTAAGTCACATAATGCCTTGCTCACATATTGATCCCCTATAAAAAACATGGTATCGTAACTATAAAGGTCTTTTCTTTTTGTTGTGGCTCGGTTATGCAGCATTGTCACACACCCTTGTTTCGCAGCGGTAGTTTCAAACTCCCCAATCTTTGTCCTCTTTGATATGATATCCTTAAGGAACTTTGTGTAATTGGGCATTTGTTTGATTACCTCTACTAAAGGTATATTAATGTGTACCTGTTTTAGGATGTCTAAAAACTTCTTGAATTGGTACTCCTACTTTTGTTGCTTTAACCTTTATGGGAATGGTGGTGGTAACCTAAGATCTTCAATCTTTTCAGAACATTGAAATCAGATTTGTTTTGTTGCCTCGGTATCGTCTTTGGCACATGTTTTTGTTGGTTCTTTCTCATCAAATTTTTCTTCGGTTGCATCCTTGGAGATTATTGTCTTAGGTTTTTGAACCACTACCTTAGCAGGTATTTCAGGGTCTTTCAGCTGTAATTCACTTCTAGTTGTTCTTGCTTCGCACTGTTCATGTGGACCTGTTCTTGCGACTTCAATATCGCTTGGTAGACCTCTTAAGGTTCGATTATGAATCTTCTGTGCAATCTGCCCTACTATGATTTCCATTGTTTTTAGAACAACTTCATTATTCTGCATACGCATCTCAGTTTTGTCCATGAAGGTGTCGGCTCGATGAATGAATTTATCCGTATTGGATATATAAGCACTAGTTTAAGCCATGAACATGTTTAGCGTATTTTCTAGGGTTCGTATATCAGTCGGTTGCTGTTACGGTATAGCCTGCTACAGAAACTACTATTGAGTTGGTCTGGTATTCTGCTAGAATCCTGAGGGTTACAAATTCTGTTAAGGGTTAAATGCATTATTGTGGTTGCTCCATGAAAAATTTGGATGCTTTCTCCATGCTGGATTATAATTGTTGGACATATTGTTACGATTAAAATTCTTAACATATAAGCTGGACTCTGGATTCTGAGGGCATTCGCTCGAGTCATAGTTTTCGCCACATAGATCGCAAAAAGGGGTGATTGCCTTAACTTCCCTAACATTGCTGGGCTTTTGCAGATCCTTAACCATATTTGTTAATGCTGATAGTTGGGCCAAATTAGAATCTAAAGCGTCCAGGTTTGTCACTCCTCGCCTTGTAGCTCCTCTACTTATAGTGGATGCCGGTAGTCATTCTTGGCGAGTCGATCCAAGATTTCCAAACTCTCATGAGGCGGATGATCTAGTAGAGTATCGTTTATCGAAGAATCAAGCATCATCCTCATTGGTGTGTTTAATATGTTGTAGAAGATGGATACTTGAGTCCATTCAGACAATACATGCATTGGGCATTTTCAATAAAGTTTTATGTACCGCTCACATGCCTCATACATAGATTCATTGTCTTCTTGCTTGAACAATGTGATCTCGTTCCTTAGTTTGTCTGTCATATTTGTGTAGCTAAAACGGGCAAGAAAGATATGACACAATTTCGTCCATGAACTAAGTGATCCTAGTTGTATGTTATTCAACCAAGATTTTGCCTTATCCCTTAGTGAATAGGGAAATAACATGAGCTTAAGGACATCGGTGGATACTCCCGGTAGCTTGAAAGAATTACAGATTTCTAATAATAATTTAAGATGCTGCTGAGCATCTTCATTGATTGAACCTCCGAATTGCCCAAGTGTATTTATCATGTTAAACATTACTGATTTAAGCTCAAAATTTTCTGCATCTATATTTGGCATGACAACGATAGAAGTTAACCTATCTAGAACTTCTTCCAGGTAATCGCGAATTGTCCTTACGCATTCAGGTGCTGGAAGATTGTATGGGTTAACTACTGCATATGCGGCCGCTTTACCTACCGTAGTGGCATTCATGCCAGCGTTGTTCCCTTGTTGGCCAGGTTCTGGGTTTATCCTTGCTCTTAACCTTTATCGAAGACTTGGTGTGGTATGCTCGATTTCTGGATCAAAAGGGTAATCGTCAGTTGATGGATTTGACTTGGTCATGCAACGGGATAAATCAGATTAAAAAAATAGAAAAAGAAAATAAATAAACAAAAATAAAAGTAAATAGAGTGCAAGAGTAATATGCTGGAAGGTTGGAACGTCAGTCCCCGACAACGACGCCAAACTTTGTAAGGCCTTTGGAGTCTTGTATAATTATGATAAAAGCATCCACCTATTGCCAAGTTGTAATAAGGTTGTCGAACCCAATAGGATTGGATACCTACGTGACAAACTATTCCTGCACTAAAAAATAAATAAAACACAAGTAATTTGGGTTGAAGAATAATTAACTTAAAGAAAAAAAATTAAATAAGTAATTTAATGACATTGATATGATATATATAAGATCAGGTTGATTGATTTATAGTGTGAAGTCTAGGTGTAAGATATTCTCCTCTTATTAATGCATGGGGTTGAAGTGCCGCCTCGGCGGGTCGCTGAAGGATCGCCTTAACTGCCTCAATGCGTTATGCCTTGTCGATAATTCAATAGTTCATAGTTCGATAGAGCATCCTTAATTGCCTCCTCCTTATCCCTAATTCGGAGTACTATTGAAGGTCATGTCTTGATAATACCCCCGATGTGAAACAATGGTAAACAACAACCGATAATATGCTTCCTTTTAGTCGCTGAAATCTTAGTTGGATTAGCCAATGCCCAAGAGCAAAGACTGTATGCAAAGAAGAATGAGAACCAAAAGAGAATAAACTATGAAACTAGAATTGCATTAATAAGAATCAAATAGAATTACAATTTTCTTCCACCACTACTCCACAATTAAAATATGCCTTGTGAAAAAACTAGAACATAATGTTTTGTCGGCGGGTAAGGATTTATGTGATGGAAACCTACTTGCTTTTCTAGGTCTAAGGGTTGGCTTATATAGGCCAATAGGTCAAAGTCTCCCATTGGTATTAAGAGTTCTAAAAGGAATAAAATATAAATCTCTATTAAAATATAACTCTTTATTTTATTTTCTAAAATTGCTCCCTTTAGACTCTTGAGTTTCCGTTGATGTTGACTATGTCTTGACTTTCTTTCCTTTTGTTCCTTCTCGTATTAGGCTCAATGAGTTCGATTCTTTATTCTGCATCTATTGTGCACCATATGTTATCTTTATTCTGCTACCGTGACAACCAATTTGTTGTCTTGACGGGTGTTCATCTACAATTGATCTTTTGTCTGTAACTCCTGCTTCTAGCATCCTTCGATTGTATTTGGCATCACATGTAGGTTTATTTTCTATCTAAAAAAGAAAACTATAATAATATCTGTTTTATACCAAACAATATATAAAAATAACATTTAAGTGCTTGGAGACTAGGATGTAGAAAACAAACAAAATTATCCAGTATTGTTATTAAATTTGTTTATTATTAATAATAATTGAGTAAAAAAAATGATATAATAAATAGGATTTTTATTCCCTTATCAGTTTTGATTAGTAGCAAACCCCTGCTTGGTGGAATTTTTTATTTGAACTTTACCCTTTGTCATCTTTCTCACGTTTTTCCCGATCATTGTCCATTAATGCTCCAATCAGACGGTCAGACCTCTTCTGTTGATCGTGTTGCACACTTTGGTTTTAAAGCCTCTTTGTTACTTGAAGAATCCTGTGAATCAGATGTTGAACGACTTTGGGTTGCTTCTACCTATAATGTCCCCTCTAAGCTCTCGCCTTAGGACGATGAGTCAAGACTTGGATAACTGGTTTCGGCGTATTAGAGGAGAAAAGAATATAACAACTTCAGACCTTAAAAAGAGATTGCTAGTCTTTGATTGGTTGTCTACTTTAAAATTTTCATTCTATAGGATTCATTCTTTGTGATTTTTATCAATAACTTTTATTGTGTCACTAAAAATTAAAATTCTTTATTATAGTCACTAAACTTTTGATTTAATTATTATAGTGCTTTCAATCCCATTTAAGAATTATTGACGTGGCACGTTAAAATCTTCATCCAGAAAAAAATTTAATTTTTCAAAGTTATAGTTATTGTCAAGGCCATAATTTTAATTAACGAAACGGAAGTATATATCATTCTCAAAAATTTATTTTTCTTAAAAACAAATTTATCTCCAAAAATATTTTTTGGTAATCATGTAATCATATCTTCATTCGAAAACAAAACTCTTATAGTTTAAACCACTTTGAAAACTAAATTCCTCTATGATTATTTTAATTTTCGATAAATTATAATCGATTTGAATATTTAAAACCTAAACAATTTTGATTTCGTAATTTTTTGAAAAAAATCCTAAAACTCTAAAATGAGTTTGAATATAAAACTTATACTTGCACAACAATTATCACTATCAATATTTAATTTCACTATAAGACATTTTTCTACTCTCTAAAACACAATTACATCGGTGTAAGATAGTAAAGTTGAACGTCAATCCCCGACAACAGCGCCAAATTTGGTGAAGGCTTAGAAGTCCTATGATTATTCCACCTTTTGCCAAATTGTAGTATTTAAGATTGTCGAACCCACATGGATTGGGTCGACTTCACTACTTCTTAGACCTGCACTTAATAAAAGTAAAAACATAAATAGTTGATGAGTTGAGATAACTAAAATAACTAAATTAACTATCTTAAAAACTAAGTAAAGGAAGAGAATAATAATGAATCAAGTGAGGCCAGGTTGAGTGCTTTGTAAAGGGGAATTCAGTTGCACTTATTATCCACTTATTAATGTAATAGGTTGATTTGCTGCCTCGGTGGGTCGCACTAAGGGTCGCCGCAGCTGCCTAGGCGGGGTTATGCCTTGTCGACAACTCAACTTTTCATAGTTCGACAAAGCATTCTTGTATGTCTCCTCCTTATCCCTAAGCGAAGAGCACTGTTGAAATCCATGTCTTGATGATATCTCCCGACATTAATCAAGGATGAACAACAACCAAACACATGCGTTCTTTTAGTCTCTGAAATCCTAGACGGTTTATCTCTAAACCAGATTAGTCAATACCCTTGAGCAAAGACCGTATTCTCTCGTTTCGTGAGCCTAACTCTCTCGAGATTAGACAAATAGGTTTTTCTTCACAAACTTATCTTTCGAGCTCATAAGTGAAAAAGAGTAAGAACCAAAAGAGAATAAACTATAAAAATCGGTTTGCATTAATAAATCTCAAAATAAGATACAACTTTCTTCCCGAACTACTCCACAAACAACCTAAACCTCTGAAGGGTTTTAGAACATGGTGTAGTCGGCGGCTTAAGGAATTTTGCTATGGGAATCCGACTCCATGTGTCTCAACCTAGCCCTAATGGTTGGCTTATATAGGCCAAACCCTAGGTTAAAGTCTTCCACATAAGGAAAGAGTTATACAAGGAAAAAAATACAACTCCTAATTAAACTATATCACTTTATTCTATTTTCTAAAATAAATCTTCTTTCCCGCGTTTGACTTTGACCAGGGCTTGACTCCTTTAATCTGTTCCGAATCTCTCTCTTTATGTATGTTAGAATCTGCGTCCTTTTCTCTGTCTTTCGAGCACCAGTTGTCATCTTCATTCTGCTACCTCGGCCTCTAAAGTGCTACCGTGGCGGGTGCTTCATCTGCATTTCAGCTTTTTTTTTCTTCCAGCATCCATATTCTTGTTTGGTCATTCCTATGATGTAATTTCATGTTTAGGAAACAAAATCATCAAATGCATCTGTTTTATGCCAAATAATAGATAAAGTTATGATTTAAGTATTCGGATGCTGAAATATGGAAAATAAGTAGAATTATTCAATATTGCCCGTAAATCTGTCCTTAATTGGCAATAAAAGAGTGGGAAATTGTTTTTAAAAAATTAAGACTTTTAGACACTTATCAAGAGTTTTGGAAATATTTTGATGAAAATTAAATCTGATGTTGGTACGAGGCTGCGAGGATGTAGCAAACTTACTCTTCTCCATATCTTATTGTTTCTTGGAATTTGTTTTAAGTCTTGTTTTCTGTTTTCATAAAATGTTAATCATTATATTGTAGAGATGCGGGGTATTGATCCCCGTACTTCTCGCATGCAAAGCGAGCGCTCTACCATTTGAGCGACATCCCCTATAATTTTTAATTCAAATTTTTAACATTAATGAAATTTATTTAAGGGTTTTGATTAAAACATTACACAATTTTGAATTCATAAGAATCATACAATTTTGAATACATTTTTTACATTAATGTAATTTAATAAATGGACTTAACAAATTTTCTTATTCATTTTTAATTAAATATTTTTTCTAAATTTTTCTTTGGTCTGAGTAGTTCTCTTCCTCATGAAAACAAAATATAAAATAAACTTCAATGAAGTTTTTTTCCAACTTCTTTATCTTTCTAAAACTTACTTTATCATATCACCACCTCATGATGCGATGAGTCTGAGACATGTTATGAAAATCATGTGACGTTATAAAAATCATGTAACAAATTGAAAATAATAATTTTTTAGCACTACATCTCACACATTCAAAAAATAATTATTGTTTAACCTGAAAAAGTAAAAATAAATAGGTTGTAATCTAGTAAACTCTTTCTAAATTTACACAGAAATTTCGTCTCTCATTTTTTGGAATAATTATTGATAATGGTAAAACCCTCTTCGTTCTTTATAAATTCTTCCAACTACAAACGTAAATATTTCTTAAACATTTAAGAAAAATCTTAAACTCTCTCGTAATATTTTAGATTATTTTGATAAATTTATAGTAGTTTTGAATTACTCAATAGGAATTAATCTATTTGGTTTCGTAATAATTTCCAAAGTTATTTAGTTAATATGGAGATGCGGGGTATCGATCCCCGTACCTCTCGCATGCTAAGCGAGCACACTACAATTTGAGCTGCATCCCCATGTTTTGCTATTGTATTTGTTTGAACGTAAGATACACTATTTTTATTTTATTGCAACCCATTTTCAAATTTATATAGATAAAAAAATATCTCTCGAATAGCGAGTGGTATTCACTTATTTTCTTTCCCATTCTAATTTAAGATCATCTTCTAAATAGTATTATAATCTTTCGAAGCCTCATTTCTCAAGCATAACCTACGTAATGTAAGTATCAAAAAGAACATTATTCCACTTCTTTGTCTCTCAAAAATTGTTGTCTCATACAATCTCATTTATCTGATATGTCCAGTACCTTCGTTTAAAAGGCATAAGTATTTTGACATTTATTCAACAAAAATTGAATCATGTTTAAAGATTCACAAAAGCAATGAGAATCAAGCTGAATGGAGTGTTCGATTTTGGTCTAACAACACTACCTTACATCGTCAGTCGAATGTGCAAGTTGTACGATGGCCATGAATATTCTTTGGAATAGACAAAGAGAAAGTTTAAAGTAAATTAATATCTTTCATAGGAAAGTAGATGATTTTTACGATGTAGAATATTTTAAAATTATGTACCATTTTTATCTCTTATTTTTTATTGAATATTAAATGTCAAAAAAATATTTTTCATATATTAATAATAAATAGCCTTAAATGACATCTAACATATATGTTACTTTTTTAACCATCTTGAGAAAAGAAATTGGTGTTAAAATCATAATGGATCGATTTTCTTAAAATGTTAAACAATACAATATGGAGATGCAGAGTATCATTCCCCGTACTTCTCGCATGCTAAGCGAACGATCTACCATTTGAGTTACATCCCCATATTTTGCTTTATTTATTTGTTTGAACACATGAAACACTATTTTCATTTTATTGCAACCCATTTTCAAGTTTATATGAATCACATATATCTCTAAGATAACGAGTGGTACTAGCTTGTTTTATTTTCAATTCTAATTAAAGATATTTCCCCTAATTTTTCAAGCATAACCTATGTATTGTAAGTATAAAGAAGAACATAATTCTACTTCTTTGTTTCTCAAAATCTACTATCATTTACCACCTCATTTATCACGATACGATATGTCCGTAACATCTCTATGACATAAAAGGGAGAACGTAGGATGGTTATGTGTTATTTGGGGTGGCCTAACACTTCTGAGACACTCCTTTATCGCTTGGTTAACTTTAATGAACAGATTACGAACTAAAGATTGTATGTTATTTTGGGGATTCTTGGTTGATCCTAACTATGTTCGGTGTTTGGATTCTATAGAAACAAGGGACCATTTATTTTGTGACTGCAACTTTACTAAAGAATTGAGCTATTTGACCTATTGTGGGAGGATGGGTAGTACAATTTGACTTGATGCAGAGGCATGGCATGTAGGGGTGTTAAAAAGTATCCAATCCAATCAATTTGATTCGATTATACATTGATCCGATCTGAAAATTAGGATATTAGATCCAGTTTTTATTTTTGGACCGGATTTCCAATCCGATTTTAAGTTTTCTAGATTGGAAATGGATCACAATATTTCAAGTTTCGGATTATTCAAAAAGTCGATAATCCAAAAATTCAATTTTTTTTTAATACTAATCTTGTTATATTCAACAATTAAGTGCTTGTTATATTCAAAATTAAAAAAAATGAAATTTTTATAAATGTGAATCTTGCTGTATTTAATAATTTTTTGTTTATTATATTCGAAATTTCAAAATTTTCATAAATACTATCTTAAAATTTGAAAAATTAATTTAATCAAATTATATTTTTGATTAATCGGATATCTGACTATCCAATCTGAATATCTGATACCTGAATATGCGGATATCCGCTTTTTTGGATCGGATACAAATCACTATATCATTGATCTGAAAGCCCAAATATCTGAAAAAATCGGATCTGATCTGATCCGATATTCGACAATGAATACCCCTAATGGCAAGTGAAACTCATTGGGGGCTGCCATTATTTGCATTTCTTGGGGAGTTATGTTGTATTTTGTATGGTAGGAAAGAAATAACGAATTGCTTGGAAAAGGTAATAAGAGTGTTCGAAATATTTTGATGCAAATTAAATCTGATGTTCGTACGAGGCTGCGAGGATGTAGTAAACTTACTCACTCTTCTCCATCACTTATTTCTTGGAATTTGTTTTAAGTCTTGTTTTCTATTTTGAGTTTGCTGTAAAGCAAACCGGTGAATTTTGTTTATACTTTGATGGTTCTCTAGATAGAATAAAAATAAAACATTTAGAAAATTAAAAAAAAAAAAAAGATATGTACGTAACCTTCATTTAAATGGTATATGTATTTTGACATTTAGACTAAGAAAATTAATCATGTTTAAAGCTTCACAAAAGTCATGGGAAGCAAGTTGAATGGAGTTTTTGATAGTGGTTTAGCTATACGAATTTGTATATTCGAATGAGTGTGAAAGTATGTATTATAACCACTTCTATTATATTCGAATGACCTAACATTTTTGTTACATTTTATTACGTGGAGATGCGGGGTATTGATCCCCATACTTCTCGCATGCAAAGTGAGCGCTCTACCATTTGAGCTACATCCCCTATACTTTTTAATTTACATTTTTAACATTAATGTGATTTATTTAAGGGTTTTGATTAAAACATTACACAATTTTGAATTCATAAGAATCATACAATTTTGAATACATTTTTAACATTAATGTAATTTATTAAACGGACTTAACAAATTTTCTGATTCATTTTTAATTAAATATTTTTTTCTAAATTTTTCTTTGGTCTCAGTAGTTCTCTTCCTCAAGAAAACAAAATATCAAATAAACTTCAATGAAGTTTTTTTCCAACTTCTTTATCTTTCTAAAACTTATTTTGTAGTATCACCACCTATACCATGATGCGATCAGTCCGTGACATGTTATGAAAATCATTTGACGTTATAAAAATCATGTAACAAACTGAAAATAATAATTTTTAGCACTACATCTCACACATTCAAAAAATAATTATTGTTTAACCTAAAAAGGTAAAAATAAATAGGTTGTAATCTAGTAAACTCTTTCTAAATTTACACTCTCGTAATATTTTAGATTATTTTGATACATTTAAAGAAGTTTTGAAAATTTTGTACATAGAAAATTTTGAATTACTCAATAGGAATGGTTCAATTTGGTTTTTTTAATAATTGCCAAAATCAATTTGCTATTATATTTGTTTGAAAGTAAGATACACTATTTTTATTTTATTGCAGCCCATTTTCAAATTTATATAGATAAAGAATTTCTCTCCAATAGCTAGTGTCATTCAACTATTTTCTATTCCATTCTAATTTAAGATAATCTTCTAAATAGTATTATAATCTTTCAAAGCCTCATTTCTCAAGCATAACATACGTAATGTAAGTATCAAAAAGAACATTATTCTACTTCTTTGTCTCTCAAAAACTGTTGTCTCATACAATCTCATTTATCACAATATGATATGTCTAGAACCTTCGTTTAAAAGGCATAAGTATTTTGACATTTATTCAACAAAAAATGAATCATGTTTAAAGATTCACAAAAGCAATGAGAATCAAGCTGAATGGAGTGTTCGATTTTGGTCTAACAACACTACCTTACATCGTCAGTCGAATGTGCAAGTTGTACGATGGCCATGAATATTCTTTGGAATAGACAAAGAGAAAGTTTAAAGTAAATTAATATCTTTCATAGGAAAGTAGATGATTGTTATGACGTAGAATATTTTAAAATTATGTATTATTTTTATCTCTTATTTTTTTATTGAATATTAAATGTCAAAAAAATATTTTTCATATATTAATAATAAATAGCCTTAAACGACATCTGACATACATGTTACTTTTTTAAACTTCTTGAGAAAAGAAATTGGTGTTAAAAACATCATGGATCGATTTTCTTAAATTGTTAAACAATACAATATGGAGATGCAGAGTATCATTCCCCGTACTTCTCGCATGCTAAGCGAACGATCTACCATTTGAGTTGCATCCCCATATTTTGCTTTATTTATTTGTTTGAACATATGATACACTATTTTTGTTTTATTGCAACCCATTTTCAAGTTTATATGAATCACATATATCTCTAAGATAGCGAGTGGTATTAATTTGTTTGAACATATGATATACTTTCTCTAAGATGTCTTCATTGAGGCCACAAAGAAGGATGTGCATCGCCTTATTGTTTAGTTTCTCCTTCACGTCATTTGCACTCCCTTGCTTTTTCTTCTTCTTAAGAGCTTCAGTGTAGTCATCTTCAACAATGTCCCAAACTTCAAAATCGTGGAAATTGATAAATAGCTTTATGAGAGTTCTCCATTTGAAGTAGCTTTCTCCTTCGAAGAGCGGAGGACACGTGATAGAGCGGCCTTCTTCAAAGCAAGCTATTTTTTGAACTATAGAATTCAAGCGATGGATCTTTGCTCCTAGATGTTAGTTCGAATCTATGGAGACGAGGCTCTGATACCAATTGAAAGGCTTGATGCGTAAGCTCGAATCGAACATCGATTACCGTCAAGAGGGTTGTTTGTGTGTTTGGTTGAATTTTCTAAAATCAAACGATTGAGACAAATGACACAATAATTTTAGAGTGGTTCGGTCACGCCTACATCCACTACCTTAGCACTCCACTAGGGATTTCAACCAATTCACTAATGAATTCCTCCTTTTTACCGGTTCAAGTGATAACCGTTACAACCCTATCTTTTGGACTTGGCTAAGATAGAACAAACTCTAGTTTTGCTCTAAGGCTAAACTTGAACCTCTCCTTATACAAAGGGATTTTTTTGGTAAACTAATTATCTAACAAAGGTGTTTGTTTACACAATTTAAGTTCACAAGAGACTACAAGATTTACAATAAGAACACTCTCTTAAGACTATGTACAAAAGAAAAGTAAAATAGGGATTTAGACTCAATTTCCATTGGTCATCTTTCTTGTATGTTGTCTCTAACCATCTTCAAGTGTTCCAGCCTTCACTTTATAGTTAGGAATGATCTTGTGGTTGTTGGGAAGATTTGGAGTCGTTTGGAGCTGATTCCCAGGCCAATTTCTGCTTCTGGCGCAGGTGGTATCGAAACGCGTGAAAGTTGTTTCGATATAGCCACTTTGGGAAATAGTCGTTGGATCTGCAATTAAAGAATGATATAGAAGCACCTACAAGGCGTATCGAAACACCTTGCTTTGCGTATCGAAATAGCTGAAACAAGTTTTTTGTAAAGTCGTTGGGATCTACAATTTGAAGCCTGTTTCGATACGGCTCCTAGCTATTGGGTTTTTTATAAGATTGTTAGAGGTGTATCGAAACACCTAAAACAGGTTTCGATACTGGCATATCAAAACGGGTGTTTGTTGTATCGAAACAAAAAATCACAGTGACAAAACGTATCGAAATGGTCTTAACCCGTATCGAAACGACTGTGTAATTTTATCCTTGAAAAGCATAGCGGTATCGAAACACCTAGGAGGTGTATCAAAACGCCTGGGTTAAAAACACTTCTTTGGTTTCTTTAAATCATTTAAGACACGTTTAAAAATCTCTCAAAAATCTCTTAAATATATTTTCAAGTTGTTTGGACATAATAACCATTTTTGAAATCTTTTTAAATTAGTCCAAAACTATTTTTCAATTATTATATTAAAATCAATATCTCAACATCATATTAGCAATGAGCTCATTTGTCAAGCATAACCTATATAATGTAAGTATCAAAAAGAACATTATTCTACTTCTTTATCTATTAAAAATTACTATCACTTACCACTTCATTTATCATGATATGATCTGTCTTCATTTAAAAGGCATAGTATTTGATATTTATGCAACAAAAATTGAATCACGTTTCAAGCTTCATAAAAGCGATGAGAATTAAGCTGAATGGAGTATTCGATATCGGTCTAACAACTCGAACTTGTATCGTCAATCGAATGTGAAAGTTATACTATGATCGCGACTATTCTTTGAAAAAAGACAGAAAATTTAAAATAAATTAATTTCTCTTATAGTAAAATAGATATTTATCTATCAAAAATTACTATCACTTACCACTTCATTTATCATGATATGATCTGTCTTCATTTAAAAGGCATATGTATTTTGATATTTATGCAACAAAAGTTGAATCATATTTCAAGCTTCACAAAAGCGATGAGTATTAAGCTGAATGGAGTGTTCGATATTGGTCTAACAACTCGAACTTGTATCGTCAATCGAATGTGAAAGTTATACTATGATCGCGACTATTCTTTGAAAAAAGACAGAAAATTTAAAATAAATTAATTTCTCTTATAGGAAAATAGAGATTTTTCTTTGCTGACTCCTGGTCATGGTTGTGGGTATAATGCTTGAATCTCACACTCTGTTTTTTATAGGCTGTATGGGAGCAGCTCAGTTGATTTAAAATTCTCTTTGAATTTTAAATACTTAACTGAATAGATTTAATAACAAAATATCCGAGATTTAAATGGATGTTTTCGGTTATCAAATCTACTATTTTTGGATAGATATTAACAGAATTATCCAAGATTTTAAATGGATATTATCCGAGATTTGATTTGATATTATCTAATATTAAATTTAAATTTTAAATCATATTTTATTTGATTCTTGGATAGATTTGTCCTTGCTTTTAACCTATAAATAAGATGTTTTTCTCTCATTTTTTAATCATCTCATTCAGAATTCGTTATGCTTCTTTGAGAGAAATTGAGAGCATTGTTTATAACCTTTTTTTAAGTAGAAAATTTATCTTGAGTATGCTTAATAATTTTTTTGGGGGAATATGTTAAGCATAACTTTTAAAAGACCTAAATGAAGAGAGAAATATTCATAAGAGATTAATTGAAAAGTAATGAGATAGTTTAAATAATGCATGTCTAGGATTGGTTCTCTGAAAGACTTGGTATTTAAGTGTGCTTTATGCACCACCTCTCTTTCTAAACCTACCTAGTGAATTACTATGCTCATTATTCCAATTTATAAAATACTATGATTAAATAAATATTTTATACTTAGTGCAGAAGTTAGAATAATAATCTTAATAATTTTTAAGATATATTTCTTTTGGTCATACTAGATGAATATTTCTTATGGTCTTTTAAAGGCAATGATCTTGTCTAAAATAAAGAGAAATTGATAGACATTAATGTTTTTCTTCAGAGTATTAAAAAGGAAGAAAAGATTTGTTTATCTTAGGAGTGTGTAGAAATCTCCATTAAAATTCTCTTTATGAAAAAATAAAAAGTGTTAGGTCCGATAGAGGTGGTGAGTTTGGATCTAATTTTCTTAAAGAGGTATATGAGACGAATGACATAGTTCATGAAACTTTGACCCCTTGTTTTCCTCAACAAAACGGTATAGCCGAGAGGAAAAACAGAACTTTAAAAGAGATGATAAATTCATTGTTGATAAGTTCTAGGTTAGTTGATAACATATTGGGGGAAGTCATTCTATCGGTAAATCTTAAACCGAGTACCTCATAAGAAATTAGACTCAACCCCATACGAACTATGAAAAGGTCATGCACTTAACTTGCAATACCTAAAAGTGTGGGGTGTCTGTCTAAAGTGGATTTGCCTGACTTTAATAAGTTCACCATCGGTCCTAAAACCATTGATGTAGTATTATTGAGTATGCTACCAACAGTGTCGCATGAGATGCTCTAGAGTTTGAGTTAGAGCCTAAAAGAAGTAAGAAAAAAAAATAAAAACATCTTTTGGACCAGATTTTGTTACTTCCTTTATTTCTGAGATCAATGATTTAAACAACTTATCAGATCCCGCGTGGTCTTTTCTTGGGCTTTTCCTCATGCTAGCCAGCTCCGATTCATGAGCCTTAAGTCCAGACACGTCCCTTGGATTTTTATCTTTCCATCGCCTACAGTCTTGCTTCTTTTCTTTCTGTTGCTGCCTCGGCATCAAGTCCTGCCTCGGCCTTGTCGCTGCCGCGGCACTGGTTCTCCTGCACAGATATAAAAATGCAGTAAAACGTGCCTTTTTGTAAATATTATCTTTGTGAGCTTAACTTCTAAATATATCACATTGAGTTCATGCATTGGTCCAAGTGGGTGTAAATTCAGTGATTAATGCCAACAAAAGGTGTAAAAAGTGATAGCATGTTGAGCACTTATCACACTCCAAAACTCGAACTATTGCTTGTCCTCAAGCAATGCAAACCATCAATTTGCCGAACTCTACTCTCTCTTGGTCTTACATGTCCATCTATTCTCCCCACCATAGCTAGGCCTATTCTTTAGTCTTAACCTTTCGGTTACCCAAGGGTTTAAGTAGAAACAAACTATAAGAATTGTGAGTGTGTGCGTTTTTGTGGACAAGTTTGATTAAGGCTTTCTTAGACAAACTCTAAGTTCAAGACAAGTAGAATTTGGTTAAGTGTTCTCTTCTTTTCTCAACCACCAAATTCTTGAGCCAATTTCGGGTACCTCAAGGATTTGTGTTTTTCTTTTCACTAAATTCCTTCTTTCTTTTTAATATTCCTTAAAACATACTAGAGCCAATTCCGGGAACCTCTAGCATGAAGAAGAGACTTTCTAGAGCCGGTGGTAGGCACCTCTAGTTACTTTCCAAAAAATCTAAGTCTTTATCACCTAAGTTTATTAAAAGAATTCCTCTAATCCAACAAGTCCCAAAAGTGTTTAAAGTTTTTCTTATAGTAAGCTTCTAAGTTTTCATCCTTAAGTATCCTAAGGTTATATCTTCTTAACAGAACCTAATCATGGTAAGGAGAAAGATTTCTATAGCCTTAAAGAATAAACTAAGGCAATACTGATGATAAGCAGTGCAAAAGTGTAGGCAGTTAATTCAAGTAAGGCGGTGAGCATGAAAAAAATCACTGGAATACTCCCTTTTTGGCAAGGCCTCGGTAGTAGATTACTGCCTTGGCAGTGAATCTGCACCCCTAAACTCAAACCAAGCATTGTCCTCAATGCTTTATATTTGAAGAAATAAGCGGGCAAAAAAATATGAAGTAAGCAACATATAAAGACAGCAAAAGCAATTAATATTGAATTAAGAACAAAGATTTTAAAGCGACTCCGAAGAGCTGCTTGTGACAATTTTTCTCCTCGGCCTTGTTGCCGATTGCTTTGTTCTTGGTGAGGGCGATGGTTGAGCTTTTGCTTGCCGGGGGGGTTGGACTCTGCTGCGGCAAAGGTGTGGGCAGTGTCTGGCATATCTGCCGTGTACTGGGCCCTGGCAGCAGTATCGGCAGTGAACTGCTGGGGTGTTGCTTGGAATGGCTCCGCTTGCGTGATCTGCATGACTTTGTGACAAAAGTCTCGGGTCCATCCTCGCCGTGGGGGAGTGTATTCGTCCGTATCTTCAATGGGAACACCTACAGCAACACATAAACCCGTGATCAAACATGGGAAATACAATGGTCCCCTATCTTTCTTACCGTATTCGTGAATTTCTCGTAGGATGATCTCTCCAACATTGATGGTCCTCTTGTTGATGATTGATTGGATAAGCACCAATCTTTTGTGGTCTACCGTGCTATTGTGGGACGTGGGGATGAGGCGTCGCTTGACAAAGGTATTCCACATCTTGTCCTCGGGCTTTAGGCTTTGTCTTGTTATGGATCCTCTATGGGTACCGGTTTCCCATGGAGTATTTACGTAACAAAGATCATCTTTGATGAGCTCGTAGTCCTCGGCAGTGATGTCTTCCATGAATTCGGCGTGAACATCACTGTTCGGGGTGAGACCGTAGAAGTCGTTGATGATCTCGGCATCTAACTGGACTGGCCAGCCACGGCAATGAACAAAGAGGGAGTCTTTGCTGGGGTCGTGCGCATAGAACTCCCGCACCATCGTAGCATTCGCCTGGGCAGGTTGGAGACAAAAACTTTCCATCCTTGGTACTTAATTTTGTCGAAGAGGTAGTGCTCAATGCCTTAGTTTTCATCGTCCGCATGCTGGAAACCTTCTTCTTCCCACAGTTGCCGAGCGATGAAAGATCGGTTGAAGCGATCTTCAATGTTGGCTGGGGCGAAACGCTTGTATGTTGCCATCAAGATTTGAGAGATGTGATTTCTTGGAGTCTATCTTGAAAAGAATCTGGAATTTCACGAAGATTATGAGTAGGCAGAGAGTAATGTGAGAGAGATTGTTATGAATACTAAAGAAAACAAGAATGCAAAAGTGAATAGTTCAAGAGGAAGGGGTTTCTTATATAGGCCTCATCCTTGTGACCGTTTGAAGCCACTAGCCGTTTTGTAGCCGTTACTCTTTACTGCCGTTTCCTTTTTCTGTCGCGGCAGGAATCTCGGCAGACTAGCCGTTACACTTTTTTGCCCGTTGAGACTGCTGCGGCACTGACACTGTTTTTCTGCCTCGGCAGAGTTCCTGCTGTGAACTACTTCTTTATTCTTGCTTATTATTCCTAAATAAAAAAAATTAAACACACAAAAAAAAATACTTAAAGCAAAAAAATAAATTTGAAAAAAATATAAAAAAAAACTAATCCTAATATATTAATAAAGAAAAGAGAAGAGATCAGGTTACTGGTGGAGAGCATGCAAATGCATCTCCCGAGTTGATTCTCTCTCTTTGGCCCGTATTGTGAATCGGTTGTGGGCCCCTCTTTTTTTGTGTGTCCATCCACCTTGGGCTTAATCTTTTTGCCGAATATCCTGCCAAGCAGACTGCCAAGGCAGGATACTTTAGTGTCTACTGTGTGGATGGCCTTGCACTCCTCTGGATCATCATATTTTTTTAAGTTGTGGAATGCATTGAGTTTGACTTGTTGGTCATTGACCCTCATCGTCAACTCTCCTTTTTCCACGTCAATTAGGGTGCGGCCAGTTGCAAGGAAGGGTCTCACAAGGATGATCGGTGCATTCTCATCTGCTTCACAATCAAGGACAAGAAAATCAGCAGGAAAAATAAACTTATCTACTCTTACCAGTATGTCCTCGATTTTGCCTTCAGGTTGCACATAGGATCGATCCGCTAGTTGGAGCATGACGGTTGTAGGTTTTGCCCTTCCAATTCCAAGCTTTTGAAAGACTGATTTGGGCATGAGATTTATGCTTGCTCCAAGGTCGCATAGGGCCTTACCTTCATAACTCTTACCTATCGCACAAGGTACGCGATTGAAACACCGTACTTACCCCTTTCGTGAATCTAACTCTCCCGAGCTTAGATAAATAGATGATTCACAATATCCTCTCCCGAGCTCAATTGTGAAAACAATGAATAACAAAGGATAAGCAAACCTTGATAACTTTATTGCATTGAATCAAAGACAAAGTACAATCTTCTCTCACAAATACTCGACAACCTTCACCTAATCCCTAAGAAGGTTTAGAACATAATGGAGAGGAAAGAAACAAGAGTAGAAGCCGGCTCTCTCCCTAGGTATTTCGTGTATTGTACATTGGGTGGCTAGGTCCTTATATAGGTTAGACCTAGGGCAAACCTTTCCTAAGTAGAATACAACTTGGAGTAGGGAACAAGTCAAGTACATAATTTGAATATCTTTCCAAGTTTATATTCGGCTAAGGGGCTTTCCCGCGTGGTCTTCCTTTGGGCTTTTCCTTGTGCTAGCCAGCTCCGATCCATGGGCTTCAAGTCCAGACACGTTCCTTGGATTTTTGTCTTTCCATCGCCTATAATCTTGCTTCCTGTCTTTCTGCTACTGCCTCGGCATCAGGTCCTTCCTCAGGCTTGTCCCTGCCGCGGTACTGGTTCTCCTGCACAGATATGAAAACGCAGTAAAACGTGCCTTTCTCTGTATATATTATCTATATGAGTATAACTTCTAAATATATCACATTAAGCACATACATTGATCCAAGTGGGTGTATATTTGATGATTAATGCCCATAAAAGGAGTAAAAAGTGATAGTGTGTTGAGCACTTATCAGGTCCGCTGATTGAATTTGTTTTTCTGGGATCTTTTCCTTCAGTTGTAGACCACTCCTAGTAGTAATTGCCTTACACTGTTCATGGCCCATTACCTTAGCAACTTCAGTATTGATAGGTAGTCTTCCTTGTGGTCTAGTATTTATGCTTTGAGCAAACTGCCCAACCTGAGTTTCCAACGTTTTAATGGCCGCCTCTTGATTGTGCAACCTCATCTCAGTTTTATTCATAAAAGCGTTTGTCCTTTTGATGAAATTACTATTCTCTACCATGTATGAATCAGTTTTCATCATAAAGGCCTTTAGTGTATTCTCTAGTGAACTTACCGGTTGCTACTGCATCTGCGGCGGCGGCAGTGACTGCTGGGCCTGCTGCGGCGGTAGTTGTTGCATCGGCTGCTGGAATCCTAAAGGTTGGGTGATTGGGTTTAAGGCATTGTTAGGGTTGATCCATGATAGGTTTGGATGCCTCTTCCATGAGGGGTTGTATGTGTTGGACATCATGTTATTTCGGTTGTAGTTCCCAACATACATACCGGTTTCTTGATTCATGAATCAGAGGAACTGTGGTTACCTCCACATAAGTCACAATATGAATCAATTACCTTGACCTCACGGGTATTTTGTTGTAACTATAGGTTTTGCACCATCTTGGTAAGAGAGGCCAACTGTGCTGCCACTAAATTCGATGTGTCTAATTCATTTAACGTGGCTTGGCGTCTTACTCCTCCTCGCCTAGATATTGGAAATTGAAAATCATTTTTCGCGAGTTTATTTAATATCTCAATAGCTTCCTCAGGTGCTTTATCCAGGAGTGTTCCGTTCGCCGAGGCATCTAACATCATCCTTGTCGGGGCATTCGTGGCATTGTAGAACATTGTCACCTGTGTCCATAGGGGAAATCCATGCAAAGGAAACTTGTGCAATAGCTCCCTGTAGCGTTCCCATGCCTCGTACATAGGTTCGTCTTCTGCCTGTCGAAAAGAAGTGATTTCATTACGAATTCTACCATATAAATTAGTAGGATTAAAACGAGTAATAAAATCACGGCAGAGTTCACTCCAAGATCCAATAGATCCTACTGGAATGCTATTCAACCAAGCTTTCGCCCTATCCCTTAGTGAATAGGGGAATAGCTTCAATCGCAAGACATCTTCATGGACTCCTTGGATTTTGAAAGAGTTGCAAATTTCCATGAAGGACTTAAGGTGTTGCCTTGCGTCTTCAGTTGCAGACCCACCAAATTGTCCAATTGTGTTAAGCATATTGAACATAACAGGTTTCAGTTCAAAGTGGGCTGCTTCAATCTCCGGTGTAACAACTCCTGGGTTTAATCCATTTAGGTCCTCCTCCAGGAAGTCCCTGACAGTGAGCTGCCGCGGCCCAGGTGGCGGCGGAAGTCCTCCATTGCCGGCAGGTAAGTTTTGTCCTACCGGGTGATCTTCCATGGCTCCTTGGATCTGTCTCCACAACCTTTGCCTTGTTCTTTCGATCTCCGAATCTAACTCGTACAAGAGGTTGGTTGGATTGGCCCTGGTCATACACCAAGAAAAACAAGAGTAAAAGAAAAAGAAAAAGAGACAAGAAAATAAAGAAAACAAAATTTAGTTGTCAGTCCCCGACAACGGCGCCAAAACCTTGTCGCGTGTCAAAAGTGCGCGTTTAGTGCAAGTGGACACATCGAAAGTAATAAGTGATAAGTAATTATCGGATTATCGTCTCCACAGGGACTGGTAGACTTAATATGCCTTATTCACTTTCTTGTTCTATAGAAAAGTAAAAACACAAGTGAATTGAGTTGGTTTATCTAAACTAAAATAACTAAGCAAAGATAAAGAGATTTAATAATAGAGAAAGATGGGCCAGGATCCAGTTGCGTTGTATTGTGGATTTGATTGACTTGTCTCTGCTCAATGCAATCGTATATCACTGCCTCGGCAACACTACAGTTTACTTCCTTGGCAGCGACGATACTGTCCGCCGCGGCAATCCCTTGCTCGTGGGTAGACTTTACCAAAGTTCGGCAAAGTGTCCTTGAATGACTCCGCTTATCCCTATGTCAGAGTGCTGTTGATGACTAGTCCTTGATGATACCTCCCGTCGTGAACCAATTATACTCACCAACCAATCACACACTTCTTTTAGCCGCTGAAACTCTTAACCTATCCCTAGGCCGAGTTAGTGTTTCGCGATTGAAACACTGTACTTACCCCTTTCGTGAATCTAACTCTCCTGAGCTTAGATAAATGGATTACTCACAAACTTCCCTCCCGGGCTTGAATGCAAGAACAAGGAATAACAAAAGATAAGCAAACCTTGATAATTTTATTGCATTGAATCAAAGACAAAGTACAATCTCCTCTCACATATACTCGACAACCTTTACCTAATTCCTAAGAAGGTTTAGAACATAATGGAGAGAAAGAAGACAAGTATAGAATTCGGCTCTCTCTCCCTAGGTATTCCGTCTCAATTACATTGGGTGGCTAGGTCTTTATATAGGCTAGACCTAGGGAAAACCTTTCCTAAGTAGAATACAACTTGGAGTAGGGAACAAGTCATGTACTTAATTAAAATATTTCCAAGTTTGATTCGGCTAAGGGGGCTTTCTCGCGTGGGCTTTTCTTGGGCTTTTCTTCATGCTAGCCAGCTCCGATTCATGAGCCTTAAGTCTAGACATGTCCCTTGGATTTTTATCTTTCCATCGCCTATAGTCTTGCTTCCTGTCTTTCTGCTGCTGCCTCGGCATCAGGTCCTGCCTCGGCCTTGTCGCTGCCGCAGCACTAGTTTTCCTACACAGATATAAAAATGCATTAAAACGTGCCTTTTTTGTAAATATTATCTTTATGAGCTTAACTTCTAAATATATCACATTGAGTTCATGCATTGGTCCAAGTGGGTGTAAATTCAGTGATTAATGCCAACAAAAGGTGTAAAAAGTGATAGTGTGTTGAGCACTTATCAAGTATACACATCGGGGCGAATTGTTTAAGGTAGTGGCCTCCATACCACGAACAGTCTAATTATCCTTTAGTTAGTTCATTTATTTTTCCTGTTAGTGCTAACGCCTTGTTTTGCAGTATACTTAAACCAACAATGGTAAATACACGATTTCTTTATCAGCAAACAAAATTTAATCTCCTTCGATAAGAAAGTGAGGGCTATGCTAAGCTAGTATGAGTGCAGATTGATGAAGTTTCTATAATATTTTTCGCATGTATTGTAACACCCGTTAATTATAAATAAATAAATAAAAATAATAATAACAAAATATAATAGAATAAATAATAAAAATATTACTCGTGGTACTTAAACCCTCATACCGTGTTAGAGTCTGATAAAAAAAATATTAGATCTGGAACCAACTCTTTTTCGAACCAAAATAAACCCTTATCCCTCTCAAACCCCGACCACCGCCGCTTTCTATCATCGTCGCGTCGTGGCCATCACTGCCGCCACCATCGTATGTGCCTCCTCTTCCCGGTCAAACCCCTCAGAACCACGTGCTCGTCGATCGTCGCAAACATCTTGAATCGAGGGCGGAAGTTTCGTTGGAATTAGGGTTTAACCATTTCGGGTTTTCGCCGATTTTGGCCACCACCGACGTTGATCCGGCGCGTCACCGTCACCCTCTGATTCGCCGTTCAAGGGCGAGCAAAAGCCCTCCGACCTTGCACCCAACCGTCACCGACAAGGGCTTTATCGGGAAACTCCTCCGATTTTGGTAAGTTAAATAATTTTTCTTACTGATTCATGTTGTTTCTGGGCTAGTATGGTTTCGATCTGACGTTTTTTATGAATCTGGGTAAATTTCCGAGTTTGTGATGGTGTTTTCCGGCCGTTTAGGGCCGCTCGTGGCCTTCACGCGCCATCGGGGGAGATTTTCGGCCACCGTGGACGATTACCGGTAGCCGACCGGTCTGAGCCGGTCTAACCCGACCCAACCCGAGTTAAATCGAGCCGAACCAGTCCCGAACCGAACCGGTCAACCCCTAACCCGACCCATTAACCCATTGACCGACCTGACCCATTGACTCGTTGACCGTGACATCAGCATGACGTCAGCGTTGACTGTCGACTTTGACTGCTAACGTCAGCATGACGTCAGTGTTGACTTTGATTGCTAACGTCAGCGTTGACTTTGACCCAAAAAGTCAAAATTTTTAAAAACTCCTATTTTATGTTTCTTAACGTCCTAAGTCCACCCGTGAAGTCCGTTTCTCGAAATTCGAACCCGAAACCCTCCAAATTGGACTTCTAAGTCTCGAGTCAAACTTTTCTTCTAAGTTAAATTAAGTCCAGAGTTTTATTTAAGGTCTTATATCGATATCTGTTTGTTTGTAGGATCTCATAGTTCTCCATATTTGTTCCTCCAGTACTGCTATAGATCGAGGCTCGAACGCTTAGTAGACCACCTGTCTGTTTCTGCCATTGAGGTGTGTTCCTTGTGTGCTATATAACCATATCTTACTATTTTACGTTTTAAACGAATCAAGTATGTGCACATGACTGTTTTTCTGGATTTAAATAAACATTTATTTTGAACCTTAAGATTGATTATTTTACGTTTTTACTGTATGTTTGATATATCCTTTATGATATTTCCTGATTGATGTATACATGTTGTCTTCTTATTCCTATTACTACCATCATGATTCCTGTCATTATTGCATGTCTGCCATTTTAGCATTGGGATGATGTGTAGTGTCTAATATTCGGTTCAGCCTTGATCCAACTGGTAATTCCGCCTGTTTACAGTTCCTAACTTCAGTTAGGCTAATTCCTCCTGTTCCCTAAGGTAATTCCTTAGGTCGGTACCTTCGCCTTAATGGGCTTAGGTTAATGCCTGTATCAGATACTGTTCTGGGGAACTGTATCCAGGAGTTCGGTTCGAGGGTAGCATATCATGCATATGCATAATCTGATCTTTTGTAATTATTGTTTATTGTTTTTACCCATAATTTATTTGCACTGTTGGAACACACTGGGCTTCATAGCTCATACCTGTTTTCTTCCCCTTTCAGATATCCATAGATAGACATCCCGGATTTGGCATTTGGAGGATCTACACAATATCTGGTTACACTTTGATGTAATAATTTAACATTTTCCAGTTGCGTATAAGGAGACATGTGCCTATATTTTACTGGTGGTTTCAACGTATTACTTTTGTTATTAATTTTACGAATTATTATTTTGTGAACAATTTTTTCCAGACACCTTGTTTTTTAGTAGCACTTTTACACATTTTAAGTGGTATTTAATATCCATCTTTTATTCGTACTGGTTAATTGATTTTTCTTGCAACTTGATTTATAATTAAAGAACAATGTGACCACTCTAGTCGGGCTTTTCGCATAGGCCGGTCTAGGGGGTTACATTTAGTTGGTATCAGAGCTTTTGGTTTTAAGATTATCGAACTGTGATGGGTCCTAAATAAAATGTTTTTTGTTAAACTGTTATGAATTTATATTTGTAAGGCCATGTCAACTATGTTTGTCTGTATTGTTTATGGTTCTCCGGTGCCAATTATAATCTCCTAAATTTTATCCTTGTAGATTTCCTGAACTCTATGAGTGCCCGTAGAGCTCCCCGATCCACCCGAGGGCATGGTCGAGCGACCAGTTTTGCTGATCCTGTAGAGGATCCTATTAGTGATCCTTCACCCATCATTCCTCCGGACCCACCTGTTCCCACAAGTACTACTGTACCGCCCAACCCTCAGCCTGCTGTAGGCATTGACATGTCTACCCCGGTCAGAGGGGCGTCAGCACCGAGTGCTGAGCCTGATGCTGCAGTGGCTGATGAGACTCTTAGTAGGCAGTTCCTTCAGTTGTTACAAGGGTCTGTTAGAGCTTCGGGTGTGATGCCAGAAACACCTAACTCTCAGATTCTGATCGCGAATGGAGTGAGAACCTTCTCTGGATCCTTGACTGGTGCACCTTCAGATGCAAAGACATGGTTGTACGATACTGAGAGACGGATGGATCAGCTGGGTTTGGAGCCAGCTAAGAGATACCTTGGAGCTGTGTCTATGCTTGATGATGGTGCCCACATCTGGTGGGAGTCTGTGGTTAGCAGCGTACCCTCCGACAGGCTGACATGGGACTTTTTCAAGGAAAGGTTCAAGAACCGTTATCTGGGTGATCGGTATATGAGAGAGAGGCGTCAGGCCTTTAGTGACTTGGTACAAGGTAATATGACAGTGGCTGAATATGAGCTTCAGTTTTTAGATCTGATGAGATATGGTGCTAGGATAGTGGCCACAGAAAAGGATAAATGTGATAAGTTTCTAGAGGGCCTCCGTATTGGTATCCGAGACCGAGTTGCCACGCATCATGATGTGGTTTTTGAGGACCTAGTGAACCGAGCAAAGACTGCTGAGGACTTAGAGAAGCTTTCTGTTAGTCAGGCTATGAGGGATCAAGACCGAGAGCGTGGCAGAGATAGAGACCGTAGGAAGACCGTGGTCGATCTGGGGGACATATTAGCCATGGCGAGTCTTTTAGTCGCCCTGGTAAGAGGGCTCGATCTACACCGAGTCAGAGAGGTGGTTCCTATCATCAGTCTGCGACACCTCAAGACTTTTCTGTTAGCCGGGGTGGTTCTTCTAGGATCCCACCTGTACCTGCGTGTGACTTTTGTGGCAACATGCATAGACGAGAGTGTAGGAAGAACACTAGAGCTTATTTTCAGTATGGATCTTCTGAGCATTTTCTGAGGGACTGCCCTCATCCACCCTCCGTCAGTCGACCATCAACTCAGACTCCTGTGCGTTCTCAGACACCATCTAGATCTCAGACATCCGTACAGACACCTACTTCGGGATGATCTCAGGGTAGAGTTTCTGGGTCTGCTGTTAGATCTGATACCAGGAGTCGAGGCTACCAGAGTGGGGGGCCATCTATTTCTGAGGCTCGTCAGCCAGCTTTGGTTTATGCCACCAGACGTAGGGATGACCGAGACGAGCCTGATGTTATCGTAGGTACTTTTACCATCTTTTTTGTTCCGTACTTTGCTTTGCTTGACAATGGCTCCACACACTCTTATATATCCAAGTCAGTATCTAGACACCTTTCGATCTCAGTTGAGAACATTGAGAGTGTTGTTACTGTTATGAGCCCTGTGGGGCAATCTGTATCCGTGAATAAGGTGTTTAGGAGATGTCCCCTTGTTGTGGAAGGGGAAGAGTTTCTGGCGGATCTTATGGAACTTCCTTTAGAGGAATTTGATCTAATTCTGGGAATGGACTGGTTATCTGAGCATCGTGTTAATCTGGACTATGAGGCAAAATGGGCCACTTTAAAGACTCTAGATGGTAGGTCTGTGGTTTTGGTTGGTGAACGACGAGGTTTTTTGTCCAATGTGATATCAGTTTTGTCTGCTAACAGAATGATCCAGAAAGGATATGAGGCCTTTGTTACTTGTTTCCTTAACACAAAGGGATCTATATCTACAATCGAAGAAATTCGCACAGTTAGTGAGTTTCCTGATGTTTTTCCTGAGCAGTTTCCTGGTCTCCCTCCGGACAGGGAGGTTGAGTTTGAGATTGAGACTTATCCTAGATCAGCACCAATTTCTATGGCTCCGTACCATATGGCTCCGAAAGAGTTAAAGGAGTTGAAGGTTCAATTACAAGAACTGCTTGACAGAGGTTTATCCGGCCTAGCTCTTCACCTTGGGGAGCTCCAGTTCTCTTTGTTAAGAAGGATGGTTCTCTTCGGTTGTGCATCGATTACCGAAAGCTAAATAAGCTGACAGTGAAAAACAAGTATCCTATACCCAGGATTGATGATTTGTTTGATCAATTTCGGGGAGCCATAGTTTTCTCGAAGATTGATCTTCGATCTGGGTATTATCAGTTAAAGGTTAAGGGCTCTGATGTTGCTAAGACTACTTTCCGCACCCGGTATGGTCACTATGAATTCTTAGTGATGCCTTTTGGTTTAACTAATGCCCCTGCAGCTTTTATGGATATGATGAACCGTGTCTTCCGGCTCTACATAGACCAGTTTGTTGTGGTGTTTATCGATGATATCCTGGTTTACTCTCGCTCAGAGGACGAGCATGTGGGACATCTGAAAGTTGTGTTGTAGACTCTCAGGGAACATCGGTTGTATGCCAAGCTAAGTAAATGCAAGTTTTGGCTTAGTGAGGTGACATTTCTGGGGCATGTCGTTTCAGCTAGAGGTATCCAGGTGGACCCGAGTAAAATTGATGCTATCACTAGTTGGAAACCTCCCAAGAATGTATCTGAGATCCGCAGTTTTCTGGGCTTAGTTGGGTATTATCGACGCTTTGTCGAGGGTTTTTCCATTATAGCCTCCTCTTTGACGAAGTTTCTGAGGAAAGATGTTCTGTTTGTGTGGTCTGAGGCTCAGCAGTCTAGCTTTGATCAACTGAAATCAGTTTTGACCCGAGCTCCAGTTTTGACCCAACCTGAGTCAGGGAAGGACTTTACAATTTACAGTGATGCTTCGCATTCTAGCCTTTATTGCGTCCTAATGCAGGATGGTAAGGTGATTGCTTATGCGTCACGTCAGTTGCGACCACACGAGCTTAATTATCCTACTCATGATCTTGAGCTTGCAGCTTTGGTTTTTGCTCTAAAAATCTAGAGACACTATCTCTATGGAGAGAAATGTTATATCTTTACCGATCATAAGAGCCTGAAGTATCTCCTTACCCAGAAAGAGCTTAATCTGAGACAGCGTCGTTGGTTGGAACTTCTTAAAGACTACGACTGTGAGATTGAGTATCATCCGGGAAAAGCAAATGTTGTAGCGGATGCTTTGAGTCGTAAGACCATATCAGACCTGAGATCCTTGTTCGCCAGGATGAGTATATTTGATGATGGTAGCCTATTGGCTGAGTTGAGGGTTAAACCGACTTTGGCTGAGCAGATTAGAGCCAAACAGTGGTTAGATGACTCTTTACTTCATGTTATATAGCAAGTGGAAGAAGGATTCACTTGTATTTATTCCTTTGATCACGATGGGGTTCTTTGTTTTAATGGTCGTTACTGTGTACCCAACGATCCCGAGTTGAGACAGACCATTCTCAGTGAGGCTCACAGTAGTCCTTATGCTATGTATCCTGGAGGAGATAAAATGTATCAGAATCTGAAATAGAGATATCGATGGGTAGGTATGAAAAAAGGATATCTCAGATTATGTATCCAGATGCTTGACATGTCAGTAGGTGAAAGCAGAACATCAATATCCATCTGGTCTCTTGCAACCTATCAAGATTCCAGAGTGGAAATGGGAACGAATCACGATGAACTTTATTACTGGATTGCCTTTGACCCCGTCCAAGAAGGATTCTGTCTGGGTTATGGTGGATAGACTCACGAAGTCAGCTCATTTTATTCCTGTTCGGATAACCTATTCTCTGGAGAAGCTAGCTAGACTGTATATTTCTGAGATTGTCAGATTGCATGGAGTGCCCTTATCTATCATTTCTGACCGAGATCCGAGGTTTACTTCCCGTTTCTAGACAGCTTTACAATATGCTTTGGGTACTCGTCTGAATTTCAGTACGTCTTTTCATCCCCAGACAGATGGTCAGTCTGAGAGAGTGATACAAGTTCTAGAGGATATGTTACGGGGTTGTGTTCTAGACTTCTAGGGCAGTTGGGAAGACTTCTTGCCGTTGGCAGAGTTTGCCTATAATAACAGTTACCAAGATAGCATCCGTATGGCACCTTATGAGGCCTTGTATGGTCGTAAGTGTTGTACTCATATCTGTTGGACTGAGTTGTATGATCGAAAAACCCTGGGTCCCGAGTTAATTCAAGAAACTGAGGAGATTGTCAGATTAATCCGGGATCGTCTGAAGGAACCTTTTACCAGACAGAAATCTTATGTTGATCGGAGGAGAAAACATATCGAGTTTGAGGTTGGTGATCAGGTTTTCTTAAAAGTCTCTCCCTGGAAGAAAGTTCTGAGATTTGGGCGTAAGGGCAAGTTGAGTCCAAGGTATATTGGACCATACCGTATTCTGAAGAGAATCGGGCTTGTTGCTTATCAGCTTGAGTTGCCTCCTCAGCTTAGCTGTATCCATGATGTGTTTCATGTATCCATGTTGAGACAGTACCATATGGATCCGAGTCATATTATTCAGGTTCAGGATGTTGACTTACGTCCAAACTTGTCTTATGAGGAGGAACCCGTTCAGATCTTGGAGTTTGATGAAAGAGTTCTGAGAAGACGGCGTATCCCTATGGTTAAGGTTCAGTGGAGAAACTGTAGTGCTTCTAAGGCCACCTGGGAAATAGAGGAATCTATGAGAGAGCAGTTCCCGCATCTGTTCAGTTCAGGTAAGTTTCGAGGACGAAATTTCTTTCTAGGGGGAGAGTTGTAACACCCGTTAATTATAAATAAATAAATAAAAATAATAATAACAAAATATAATAGAATAAATAATAAAAATATTATTTGTGGTATTTAAACCCTCATACCGTGTTAGAGTCTGATAAAAAAAAATTAGATCTGGAATTAAATCTTTTTCGAACCAAAATAAACCCTTATCCCTCTCAAACCCCGACCACCGTCGCTTTCTGTCACCGCCGCGCCGTGACCGTCACCGCCGCCACCATCGTGTGCGCCTCCTCTTCCCGGTCGAAACCCTCAGAACCAAGTGCTCATCGATCGCTGCAAACGTCGTGAATCGAGGGCGGAAGTTTCGTCGGAATTAGGGTTTAACCCTTTCGGTTTTTCGCCGAATTTGGCCACCACTGACGTTGATCCGGCGCGTCACTGTCCCCCTCTGATTCTCCGTTCAAGGGCGAGAAAAACCCTCCGACCTTGAACCCAACCGTCACCAGAAGGGCTTTATCGGGAAACTCCTCCGATTTTGGTAAGTTAAATAATTTTTCTTACTGATTCATGTTGTTTCTAGGCTAGTATGGTTTCGATCTAACGTTTCTTATGAATCTGGGTAAATTTCCGAGTCTGTGATGGTGTTTTCCGGCCGTTTAGGGCCGCGCGTGGCCTCCACGCACCGTCGGGGGAGATTTCCGGCCACCCTGGACGGTTACCGGTAGCCGACCGGTCTGAACCAATCTAACCCGACCCAACACGAGTTAAACCGAGTCGAACCAGTGTCGAACCGAACTGGTCAACCCCTAACCCGACTCGTTGACCCATTGACCGACCCGACCCATTGACCGTGACGTCAGCGTTGACTGTTGACGTCAGCATTGACTTTGACTGGTGACGTCAGCATTGACTTTGACCCAAAAAGTCAAAATTTTTAAAAACTCCTATTTTATGTTTTTCGACGTCTTGAGTCCATCCGTGAAGTCTGTTTCTCGAAATTCGAACCCGAAAGCCTCCAAATTGGACTTTTAAATCTCGAGTCAAACTTTTCTTCTAAGTTAAGTTAAGTCTAGAGTTTTATTTAAGGTCTTATATCGATATCTGTTTGTTTGTAGGATCTCATAGTTCTCCCGATCGTGTACCGACCCAGCCCAGCTCCTCCCGTTTTGACCGATCTCGAGATCCGATCGTGACCCGTATGTTTTTAATATCAGTGAATAATCAATTCAGTATTTAACTCCAGTATTAATAAAATTCTATCATGTATTTTTAGGATCCTGTACTGCTACAGAGCGAGGCTCGAACGCCCAGTAGACCACCTGTTTGTTTCTGCCATTGAGGTGTGTTCCTTGTGTGCTATATAACCGTATCTTACTGTTTTACGTTTTAAACGAATCAAGTATGTGCATATGACTGTTTTTCTAGATTTACATAAACATTTATTTTGAACCTTAAGATTGATTATTTTACGTTTTTACTGTATGTCTGATATATCCTATATGATATTTCCTGATTAATGTATACATGTTGTCTGCTTATTCCTGTTACTACCATCATGATTCATGTCATTATTGCATGCCTGCCATTTTAGCATTGGGATGATGTATAGTGTCTAATATTTGGTTCAGCCTTGATCCAGCAGGTAATTCCGCCTGTTTACGGTTCCTAACTTCAGTTAGGGTAATCCCGCCTATTATCGGTTCATGTGCTTTAGTCGGGGTAATTTCGCCTGTTCCCTAAGGTAATTCCTTAGGTCGGTACCTTCGCCTTAATGGGCTTAGGTTAATGCATGTATTAGATACTGTTCTGGGGAACTGTATCCAAGAGTTCAGTTGGAGGGTAGCATAACATGCATATACATAATCTGATCTTTTGTTATTAGTGTTTATTGTTTTTACCCGTAATTTATTTGCACTATTGGAACACACTAGGCTTCATAGTTCATACCTGTTTTCTTCCCCCTTTCAGATATCCATAGATAGACATCCCGGATTTGGCATTTGGAGGATCTACAGAATACCTGGTTACACTTTGATGTAATAATTTAACATTTTCCAATTGCGTATAAGGAGACATGTGCTTATATTTTACTGGTGGTTTCAACGTATTATTTTTGTTATTGGTTCTACGAATTATTATTTTGTGAACAATGTTTTCCAGACACCTTGTTTTTAGTAGCACTTTTACACATTTTAAGTGGTATTTAATATCCATGTTTTATTCGTACTGATTAATTGATTTTTCTTGCAACTTGATTTATAATTAAAGAACAATGTGACCATTCTAGTCGGGCTTTCCGCATAGGCCGGTCTAGGGGGTTACATATATTGCCTATGGTTATATTTTCTTGAAGATTTGGGGATGAAACTTTTTTTCAGTTACTTATCAATTGAATATTTTTCACCTTACACCTATAGAATAATAGCAATTTTGATTTTTTTTCCTAGCATATTGTTGGAGTTTTAAAATTACGGTGTAAGTTTTTTTTTCTAATCACCGTTTATTATCTTATATCAGTCCTGATTAGTAATCATATTTCATGGTACATTAATTCTGTTGAATGAATTTGTTAAGACACTAATTTTTTGATTCTTTAGGTATTGGAGTGTTACGAACTTCCGCTAGATAATAATGCTTTTTTTTGCATTTTCTTTATGTAAATTACTTTTCTTGTCCAGCCTTTCCTCACCGGTGTGTATAGATCGGCGAGCAGTGATGGAACCCTCTCCAATAGAACGAGGCTAGTAATTAAACAGGGGAAGTAAAGCATACCTTAGTCTTTGGTTGCACAATCAAATATTTGCTCGTTGATGATGCGGCCAACGTTGATTCGTCTGTTATGGATGATGGAGTGAATGAGAGCAAGTATGGGACGATCAACGGTTTGATTGTGAGAGGTAGGCAGCAAGCACCTCTTGATGAAGGTGTTTCACAACTTTACATCGGGGCGGAGGTCACTATAACGCCCCAAAAATAGGCTTAAAAGTTAGTGGGCTAGTTTAGTCGGTTAAGCCTAGTTCGCGATTAAATCCTTAAAAATTGATTTTTATAGGCTTAAAAGTTAGTGGGCTAGTTTAGTCGGTTAAGCCTAGTTCGCGATTAAATCCTTAAAAATTGATTTTTAATGGAAATAAATTATGGGAAAATATCCTAAAATACTAATTAAATATATATTTGAATTTGCTCAACTCAATTTCAAAAATTGACCCTTGAATCCCTAAGATTTTGAAATTAATGATTATTTTGTAAAAATTGTAAACTTAAGGGCAATTTTATAAACTATGCCAAAACTTTGAATCTTTAAGGGGCTTTGATCCAATCCTGATCCTAATTGATTTAAACTTTCATGAGCTTATTTAAATAACTTTTAACCCAAGTTTTAAAACACAAAACCCAAATAATTTTAATTAAAACCCATAACCCTTACTTTATATCAAAATCTAAATCCTTATTTTATTATTTTCGTTTTCCCTTTTCCCAAGGAAAAGAACAACCGTGTTTTCAAGTTAAACTCGTTTTCTTTTCAATTAAATTCGTTCTAATCAATATCTATAACTTTTTCTTCTTCAAAATCTTGTTTTCGCTTGTTTTTCTTCTTCAAAAACCATTGAAGTTGGTTGGGTCAGAATTAGAGGTAAGAAGCATTCGATCATATGATTTTAAAAGGTTCTTTACTGAAATTCAGAAGTTATTGTCTTGGTAAAAAACGTTTTTAATCTTTTGGTTCAAGAAAAAACGGTTTTCGGTCAAAAATCATAATTTTCGTTCAAGGGTTTTTACCCACTGTTTTTGGATCCTAAATGGATGATTTTTAATTTTTTGGGATGTTTATAAAGTGTTTTTAAAATACCTAATCCCGGACTAAAGGTTTAGGAGAAGTTTGATTTGTTTCGGAAAGTTTTCGGTTAAGGTTTTTATAGGTTTTAAGGGCTGTTGTGAGGGAGTCCGACTTGGGGTTTATTGTGCACAATTAGGAGCAATAAATCCTTAGTTTTTTATGCTTGAAACAAGGCAAGAAGTAGGTAATCTTGTTTGAAGTGATTGAGTGAATTTTCGGTTATCGGTGAGTGGATTTAAGAGTGGGTTGCTTCGGTAGTGTTTTAACTTTCTTTTCAAAGTGCTGGGAGTGTAGGGTAGGTGTGAGATACCTCCCTATACTCCAGAGTAAGTTTTATGTTTGCTCTCATAAATCGGTTTTTTCATATTATGTTATTTTTCTATGTGTTAGTCATGCTTGCTAATTAATTGTGCATATGTGATTATGCATGTGAACAAATGCTCATGTGACTATTTTTACAGTGGTTTTAATGATTCCTCGGTTTGTTTTCAGAATAAGTAAAATATGGTTTTTATCGGTTTATTCAAATTGTGCATAAGGTAGAGGAATTCATGTGATCTAACTACTGTTTTTAATGTAAAACCTGAGCATTTGGTTTTATTTTGTGTTGAACGTTAAGATGATGTTGATTGGATAAGTTTATCGATCAATGGGATGTACAGTGCACTATAAATAAAATTCGTACGAGTGTAAATTCCTTGAGAGAGGTTAGGCTAGCGTTGTGTGATATAACAGTCACCTTATCACATTCGAGTATAGCGAACTATCCCGGACATCTAGGTGGGATCTTTATATTGTGATAGTAAATCTGTGTGAATTGGTGTACGATGCCATTCGCATATGTCCGTTTATCCCAACGTTTGAAGGTAAATCCATTCGTGTCACTTAACCAACATGTGAAAAATGCAAGTGTAAACTATTTAATGTTTTTGTGAAATTTGTAAATTTCATGTATTTTAGTAAAGAGCTCAAAGGTTTTGAGAGCATTGCTATGTGAAGCATATAAGTCTTATTTTGTGGCATACGCCATGTGATGAACACTTGTTGATTTTTTTATTAGTGACCTTGGTTGTCATAAGCTATTTCCCTTAAGCATTACTTATTTTTAAATTGATTTTCAGTATAATATGGGTCGCATTTCAAGTAGTTTAACTTGTTTTATAATCCATTCACTAAGTTTCGGCTTAACCACTCTTTTTTCTTTGTAATGCAAAAAATTAAGCGAGACGATCATCCCAAGGAAGCAAAGAAACTATTAGTGCTTTTAAATCATATTTAAGCTCAAATATGTTATTTTTATGTTCGAACCTTAGGTATCTTAGAAGCAATGATAATAAGGAACCTTATGTTATTTGAATCGATAATTGAGTTTGGATATTGAACTACTTGTTGGTATGCTTTTTATGAAAGTATTTTTAGAATTGATTTATATCCCAATTTGGTTTAAGCATGGTAAGTTATGACTTTAATGAATATTTGTTTCAATTCGTGTTATGAGCATGGAACTAGGATGATTGACATCTAGAAATCTTGTTGAACTATATGATTTATGGCTTATAGGTGAATAACTGCATCTAGAATATGTTGGGCCACTTTTTAGGATTGAAACCTTATTAAATTTTTGTTTCTAAGCAAGGGGTTTCAATACCTCTTCATAGGGTATCAATACCTAGGCAAAAACATAATGGAATAATTCCATGACTTTTTAGAAGAAAGAATGAAAAACAAAGTAGAGATATTGACTGTATTTTCCAGCAATAATCCTTGCCGTCTAGAAAGTCCAAGTCTTCCCATCGAATGTATTTTCTAATTATTTTTTTCCTTTGAATTTTCATTTCCTATTAAATAAAACTATATAGAACCTTTAGGCTTAATCTCTGAATGGAAATTCTGCAATCGGTTCTAAGAAAATATTTTAAATTTTCTACTTTTCTGATTTAATTTTTCAACAGCTACTATAGAATTAAACCACCTTTTATGGAGTTGCAGACCCTTCAGCTGGTTGTAACCTCCAATTTATTTGGATTAATTCAGTGATAAATACCATTTTGAATTCTGGAAGTTGTAACTCTTCTTGAATTGTTAATTACAAATTAATTCTATAATTAAACATGTCCCCTGCCTGAACACTATAAAAGGAGACCATTGTTCCTATCTCAACACACTAAAAAACACAAACATCCTCTAGCCAGATAGTGTTCTACTTCTGTAAAAGTTTGTCGTTGTAGTAAGGTAGCGTTGCTCTTCCTACTGTATTTTACCGTTTTATCCTGGGAGACAGACGTTCCATAGTAACTCTAGCACCGGGAGGGGACGAATCTGTTTTAAGGACACTGTGATAGCACAGGCCTCGGTCAAGTCTTCATAATCGTTTATTGGTTCCTTTATTTTCTGTGATCATTTTATTTCCCATTTTTATATGTTTATTTCTATTTCACTTACAGAAATTATTTTAACGTTTCATTAACTTGTTTCGTTTGTTTTAGAATACAATATTCATTTATTTTCTTTTCCATTCTAATTTAAGATCATCTTCTAAATAGTATTATAATCTTTCAAAGCCTCATTTCTCAAGCATAACCTACGTAATGTAAGCATCAAAAACAACATTATTCTACTTCTTTGTCTCTCAAAAACCGTTGTCTCATACAATCTCATTTATCACACAATATGGTATGTCTAGAACCTTCGTTTAAAGGGCATAAGTATTTTGACATTTATTCAACAAAAATTGAATCATGTTTAAAGATTCACAAAAGCGATGAGAATCAAGTTGAATGGAGTATTCGATTTTGGTCTAACAACTCTAGCTTACATCGTCAGTCGAATGTGTAAGTTGTACGATGGCCATGAATATTCTTTGGAATTGACAAAGAGAAAGTTTAAAGTAAATTAATATCTTTCATAGGAAAGTAGATGATTGTTACGATGTAGAATATTTTAAAATTATGTATCATTTTTATCTCCTATTTTTTATTGAATATTAAATGTCAAAAAAATATTTTTCATATATTAATAATAAATAGCCTTAAACGACATCTAACATATATGTTAAATCCCCTATACTTTTTAATTTACATTTTTAACGTTAATGTGATTTATTTAAGGGTTTGATTAAAACTTTACACAATTTTGAATTCATAAGAATCATACAATTTTGAATACTTTTTTAACATTAATGTAATTTATTAAACGAACTTAACAAATTTTCTGATTCATTTTTAATTAAATATTTTTTTCTAAATTTTTCTTTGGTCTCGGTAGTTTTCTTCCTCAAGAAAACAAAATATCAAATAAACTTTAATGAAGTTTTTTTTCAAATTCTTTATCTTTCTAAAACTTTATCATATCACCACCTATATCATGATGTGATCAGTCCGCGACATGTTATGAAAATCATGTGACGTTATAAAAATACGTTACAAACTGAAAATAATAATTTTTTAGCACTACATCTCACACATTCAAAAAATAATTATTGTTTAACCTGAAAAGGTAAAAATAAATAGGTTGTAATCTAGTAAACTCTTTCTAAATTTACACAGGAATTTCGTGTCTCATTTTTTGGAATAATTATTGATAATGGTAAAACCCTCTTCGTTCTTTATAAATTCTTCCAACTACAAACGTAAATATTTATTAAACAATTAAGAAAAATCTTAAAAACTCTCGTAATCTTTTAGATTATTTTTATAAATTTAAAGAAGTTTTGAAAATTTTGTACATAGAAAATTTTGAATTACTCAATAGGAATGGTTCAATTTGGTTTTTTAATAATTTCCAAAATTAATTTTTTAATATGGAGATGCAGGGTATCGATCCCCATACCTCTCACATGCTAAGCGAGCGCTCTACCATTTGAGCTACATCCCCATGTTTTACTATTGTATTTGTTTGAACATAAGAAACACTATTTTTATTTCATTGCAGACCATTTTCAAATTTATATAGATAAAAAATTTCTCTCTAATAGCGAGTGATATTCACTTGTTTTCTTTTCCATTCTAATTTAAGATCATCTTCTAAATAGTATTATAATCTTTCAAAGCCTCATTTCTCAAGCATAACCTACGTAATGTAAATATTAAAAAGAACATTATTCTACTTCTTTGCCTCTCAAAAACTGTTGTCTCATACAATCTCATTTATCACAATATGATATGTCCAGAACCTTCGTTTAAAAGGCATAAGTATTTTGACTTTTATTCAACAAAAATTGAATCATGTTTAAAGATTCACAAAAGCGATGAGAATCAAGCTGAATGGAGTGTTCGATTTTGGTCTAACAACACTACCTTACATCGTCAGTGGAATGTGTAAGTTGTACGATGGCCATGAATATTCTTTGGAATAGACAAAGAGAAAGTTTAAAGTAAATTAATATCTTTCATAGGAAAGTAGATGATTGTTACGATGTAGAATATTTTAAAATTATATATCATTTTTATCTCCTATTTTTTATTGAATATTAAATGTCAAAAAAATATTTTTCATATATTAATAATAAATAGCCTTAAACGATATCTAACATATATGTTACTTTTTTTAACCTTCTTGAGAAAAGAAATTGGTGTTAAAATCATAATGGATCTTCTTAAAATGATAAACAATACAATATGGAGATGTAGAGGATCATTCCCCGTACTTCTCGCATGCTAAGCGAATGATCTACCATTTGAGTTGCATCCCCATTTTTGCTTTATTTATTTGTTTGAACATATGATACACTATTTTCATTTTATTGCAACCCATTTTCAAGTTTATATGAATCATATATATCTCTAAGATAGCGAGTGGTACTAACTTGTTTTATATGAATCCCGACACCAAGGTGGGATCTTTAGATTGTGATAGTCAATCTGTGTGAATTGGTGTACGATGTCATTCGCATGTGTCCGTTTATCTCAATGTTTGAAGGTAAATCCATTCGTGTCACTTAACCAACATATGAAAAACAAAAGTGTAAACGATTTACTGTTTTTGTGAAATTTGTAAATTGCATGTGTTTTAGTAAAGAGATCAAAGGTTTTGAGAGCATTGCTATGTGAAGCATATAAGTCTTGTTTTGTGGCATACGCCATGTGATGAACACTTGTTGATTTTTTTATTAGTGACCTTGCTTGTCACAAGCTATTTTCCTTAAGCATTACTTGTTTTTAAATTGATTTTCAGTATAATGTGGGTCGCATTTCAAGTAGTTTAACTTGTTTTATAATCCATTCACTAAGTTTCGGCTTAACCACTCTCTTTTCCTTGTAATGCAGAGAATTAAGTGAGACGGTCATCCCAAGGAAGCAAGGAAACTATTACTGCTTTTAAATCATATTTAAGCTCAAATATGTTATTTTTATGTTCAAACCTTAGGTATTTTAGGAGAAATGGTAATAAGGAACCTTATGGTATTTGAATCGATAATTGAGTTTGGATATTGAACTACTTGTTTGTAAGCTTTTTATGAAAGTATTTTTAGAATTGATTTATATCCCAATTTAGTTTAAGCAATTTAAGTTATGACTTTAATGAATATTTGTTTCAATTCGTGTTATAAGCATGGAACTAGAATGATTGTCATCTAGAAATCTTGTTGAACTATATGATTTATGCCCTATAGGTGAATAACTGCATCTAAAATATGTTGGGCCACTTTTTAGGCTTGAAACCTTATTAAATTTTTGTTTTTGAGCAAGGGGTTTCGATACCTCTTCATAGGGTATCAATACCTAGGCCAAAACATAACAGAATAATTTCATGACTTTTCAGAAGAAAGAATGAAAAACAAAGTAGAGATATTCACTGTATTTTCCAGCAATAATCCTTTCTGTTTAGAAGGTCCAAGTCTTCCCATTGACTGTATTTTCTAATTATTTTTTCCTTTAAATTTTCATTTCCCACTAAATAAAAATATGTAGAACCTTTAGGCTTAACCTTTGAACGGAAATTCTGCAATCAGTTCTAAAAAAATACTACTCCCAATCAAATCAAATACGTATGCAAATGAGTTCATCTATAAATATCGGAGTTTTTAAATAAACGTTACTAAAAATCATGTCTTTAATAATATTTTTGTAAAAAAAACATTACTAATATATGTCTTTAGCAACGCTTTTAAGCAAAAGCTACTAAAAATATGTCACTAGCAGCGTTTGATTTTAAAAACGTTTTTCAAAAAACACCACTACAGATATAGTTTTAAGTGACGTTTAATTCAAAAACGTCGCAAAAATTAAAACTCATCATTTTTGAAACACTAAAATATTTAAAGAAATATATTGCTTCCGAAGGGTGTTGAACCCGTGCTCCCTTGGATTAAAGTGTGTTGCCTTTGACATTTGAGCGAAGGCAGTTATTTGGTAAAGTCTGTTATGATTAATAATGGAGTCTTCAGATTGAGTTGTATTATTTTCAATGTACAAAAACACACAAAAGATAAAATTTACGTTAACAGCTCTACAATTCTTCCTGATATCTCCATTAGACCCTATAAGTGGACTTTATGTTCCCCATCTCGATTATGGTGTTGGCAAAATCAGTGAAGAACAACTTCAAATTCTTGTTGTAGCTTTCGACTAGGCTATTCGTCATGGAATCAAGAATACTAAATCTTCTCATTTGTTACTGTTATCCAACTATTGATCTATATCCAACTATTGATGACTGGAATCCAATTTAGACTTGTTATTGTTATAACCGAGAATCGACTATATCAACCAAATCTTCTCATTTGTTAGTGAAGAAGAAAATTGGTGGTTCTGGTGACCATATATTTAATGTCGTCAACTTTGGAGCTGTCGGAGATGGGCTCCAAGATGATTCAAAGTGCTTTAAGGATGCTTGGGATGCTGCTTCTGATTCATCATCTCCGTCGAGGGAAGACGTTTCTGCTGCAACCCTTAACTTTCAATAGAAAATGCAACTCTAAGAACATTACTTTCTAGGTCTTTCTCGAAGGCTTAGCTAAGGAAATACTATAATACAGTGACCATGCCTTTTGTATAAACTTTGCATTTAAATTGTGGTGCTTTCAACCCATCTTGAAAAAATACATGAATAAAATAATCAAATTTGTCCAACAAAAAAACATAAAAAGAACTCGTCTTTTAGCAGTGTTACACCATTAAACAATGTTAGAAATTGAATTCCCACTATTCAAACATTAGTAAAAAAAATCTTCCAATCCATTCCGATAGCTCAAACAAAACATTTAACATTCAAATACAAAAAAAAAATAATAATAAAAATAAAATATTAGATATTATTCAATAATATAATAAATAGAGCATTAAAACAAAATAATGAGAATAAAAGGAGTACTATTTGTATAATTATACCATAATTAAAAAAATAGTCCTCTAAATAATAATGTTAAGTTAATATCAATAAATTTTGTATTAAAATAGTAAAATCAGAAAATAATCCTCTTAAGTTATGCCTCACATATTCTAAACCAATTTAATCAAATCAAAGAGTAAAATTATACAAATATAAATGAATAAAAACAATTTAAAATGAAAGAAAATCAATAATAAACCGAAACTCTGCTCAGAAAACTTGATTTTCCTTCTCATAGATTTAAAAAAATCTCTGAAGTCTGACATGTGAAGGTTAATCATAATTCATCACAGCAGAAGAATTTAAAAGAATTTAACAAAATTAATCAAAATTAAGAAGAATTTACAAGCAATAATACTTACTCTAAAGGTCATCTGGTCATTTTATCTAGAAATTGGATTAGACGGAATCATTCCATTACTTTTAAGAAGAATGAAAAACAAAACAGATATTTTAAAGAGCTTTAGTAAATCTACAATGAGTTTTGAGATCAGAGATTGGTAAAATAATATCGGTCACGGTTAAATCAGAAACATGGACCAATTAAATCATCATCATATCTCAAAATCCGAGGAAAATCTACAGAAAAAGAAGGAATCCATAGGAATTTGGAAAAAAGAATGAAATGAAAATAGCGATCATCAGAGACTTAAATACAAGTAATCATGGAATATAATCCAATATTATTGTTGCAGTTTTAGTATTTTTCTCATCAAATGATCGATGCAAAATAATAGAAGAAAACAGTAAACTCTATGGGAAAAGAAAGCACAAAACCTCACATTTGAAGGCAGGAAACCCTAATTGTTGAATACATGGAGGACGACGACGTCTGAGAACTGGGGTTGCCTGCTTATTTATATATCTGGTTGGGGTGTCTTTCAGAAACCCTATATTGAAACGGCGGCGTTTTTGGATTTGGGAATTGTAATGGGCTGCGTTTTTGTAATTTAGATATTTTTTATGATAATACCAAATACTAAAAATATGATATATAGCATATTTTTGATATTTTAAAAAATAAATAATTTTTAATTTTATTAAAAACCTCAATTCTTTATTTTCTCTAAAATTCTAAAATTTAAATCTCTCGATCACACTATCAACAACTACACTTGCTTTCGTCAAGTTTCACAACAGAAAACTTTATCATTTCGTAGTAAAAAAACGAAGAATATTAGCAATAACGGATCTTAGGGGAAGTTTATATGTCAATTGTCATTTTATATACTAAATAGAGATAAAAAATAAAAAATATTTTTTTTAAATAATCATTTTTTAATCATCGTCAATCAAAAAAAATTAAAATATATAATTTAATTCTCTCTATAATATTTTTTTCCCCTGAATATGAGGTAACGTATCTAGTGGCCGATATTAATCGTGGTTCGTGGAAAAAATTATTAGTTGAGGAAGTAATTTTTTTCCGAAATTTTATTTTCATGTTTGGTTTGTCATCATTTTCGCCAACCCGAAAAAGATGATTATCAATAATAGTGTTTTTATCAATATTTCGGAAATATTAATCACACCCATTCCTTAGATATTATTAATTCCTATAATTTTGGACAAGATTATTCTTGAAATAATGAGTTTTTTTAACTTAAATCTTTTGTAGTTTGTTTAAATGACATATAACTTTTAAATAATTTTATTTTATATTAATTTAATTTTTATATAGTTTTATGCATATTTAAAAAGTATTTTATTATTTAAATAAAATTAAAAAATTATGGTTATGGAAATATTTGATAAAATATTTAAATATTCTTTAATTTTTTTTAATTTTGGTAAGAAAATAAAATTGACACATATCATATTATAAGCAGATTCTTTAAATTTATTGATTTTATGTTCTATTTTCGTAGAAATCTTCGGGTGAAATATAGATTTTTAGAAATAAATTAAACAATGATATATTTTTATTTAAAATATTAAACTAAATTATAAAAATAAAAGACAGTAGGGGTCAATTGTGGTTTAAGTTGCAGCTAAAAATGTTATATGTTATGATAATTTTAAGAATTTAATTTGTTAAAAAATATAGTTAAAGGATAGTTTGAAAAAATATATATATTTTTCTTATCTTATATTCCTTCAATCAAAAACTATAATTTTATATTCTTGTCAAATAAACCAAATAAGATAATAAGATATTCTCAGTAATGTGTTAGATAATGCAACATTCCAATAATTTTATTCCAAATAGTAATTTTATATTTCGTGAACCAGAAGACCTCTTAGGATTTAGGAGAGTTTATTTTATTTTATTAAGACTAAAATAAACTTTTTTATAAGTTAATTATTTGATTTATTAGTGATGTTTTTTTTTTCTCTAAACGATTTTAATCTACTACTTTGTCTCTCAAATTAATAGCTTAAGTAAATAAATAAAATACATAATTAAATTATGAACAAAAAATTTCAATCGGCACCCTTATGTATTAAACGTTAAAAAATAAATTTTAAGTTTTAATCCTAAATTTTAAATTATAAATCTTAAATCTTAAAAATATATCATACTTTCAATTTCTTAAATAGTGATGGACATTTTATCCGATACATTCCGATCATGGAGAATTTTTAATAAAAAGTTGAGTTCAGATTGGGTCAAGTTTTTATTGAGAAATTAAGTCGGTTTGAATTTAGTGTTAAAATGTGAAATATATAATTTGATCTAACCCAAGACTAATTATGTAATTTTCCTTTAAATTTTTAAGTATATTTATAATATCCTTCTCTTTATATGTTTTTATAAATAGGTCTTTAAAATTGATTTTTTTTTTATAATTTTGTTCTTAAAAATATATTTTTATGATAAAATTTCCTAAAATTATTTTTTATAATTAAGTTTCTAAATTTTTATAGGTTGAGTCAGGGTTAGTTTAAGATATATATTTTTAAGTCGGTCAAAGTCGTGTTTAGAGTTTTTATTTTCAATTTTGGTTCGGATGGATAAAAAACAATACCCGATCCATACGCATCTCTATCATTAAATTCTAATAATATACTATAATCCTAAATTTTAATTCTATACTCTAAATCCAAATTTTACTCTGAGACATAAATAAAAATACTAAAAAAATAAAAGATTATTATTCGTAAACTATGACACCTTATAAATCCTAAATCTTCAATTACTTTAAAACTTTCAATCAAATAATTTAAATATATATATATATATATTTTTATAAATTTAATTAGTCAAAATATTATTCAATGTTTAAAGCATCAAATAAGTTTGTAATTAAATCACATCCTAGATTCTGAATACATGCACAGTGTTTTATGACTTGTTCATCCTCCCACTACACCAGAGACACCCAAATCCTACCAGAATTGAAAATACAGCTGCTATTATAATTGTCAACCTCTTCCAGCTTGAAATCTATCCCAAAACTAGCAAATGACAAAGGAATGGAACCTTTGAGATCATTGCCACAGAGAACCTCTTCAAACGTTTCAAATCAGATAACTGCTCGGGAATCGATCCCGAGAGTCGATTATTCGACAGTATCAAATTGTTTAGACACGAACAGTTTGATAACTCGGATGGGATGGAACCTGACAGATCATTGCTAGACAGATCAAGGGTTACTAAATAAGGTAACTGTAGTGACTTTTTTTTCGAAAAATTTAAAAAATGTCTTTTAGCGTGGTGATTTTGAAAACATGATGTCACTTCTATTGGAATACCGTTACAATTTAAAAATTCGTTGGTTACGTTTGGGGAAGGATTAGCACCCCACAACCCCAGAAATTGGTACCTAAAGGTTCGCATCGTAATTAATAAAAAAATATAAAATCCAAATTAATTTATTTTTTAATTTTTTTATTTAAAATGCATATTTAAAACCTAATATCCACAATAATTCAAAGGAGATAACACCTTGAGACCGGGATGCTACTCCCAATAGAATATATCAGGATAATAAGGTTGAACAAAAGCGAACAAAATATATTTGGTTAAAATATAATAATAATAATAATAAATAGAAATTGAATCTCCAAAACAAAACATTGAATAACTATAAATTAATTAAAATAATACAATAATGAATAATAAAGTGACAGTGACTGATCTACAAAAAAACAAAATTGTAAGGTCAAATATGGTGAAATTAGGGGTCAAAATCGAACAAAATGGAACTTATATGACCAATTTAGCAAAAATAGTGACCAAATCGAACGTAAAACAACACTGGAAAAGCCAAAACTAGAAGGATACAAAAATACGAGGACGACGACTGTAATATTCCCATTTTCGCGGGTTAAGAAAGGGTCAAGGTCGGTTATTCGGGTTGATCCATGGGTCAGGGGTTCAAAACAACACCGTTTTGGGCCCTATAAACCGGCACCAAAACGATGCCGTTTTGGATACTATTTAAATGTATGTAATATATTTTTTTTCCACATTCATTTGTTTTCTTCTTCTTCAAGAAGAAATAACAGAGCCTCAAAGGATCTCTGTCCCTTTGTGCTCGCCGGTGGAGCTGGGATTGCCGTCCGTCGCGCCGGCCCTCGCAAATCCGAGGTCGGATTTTCGAAGAAACCAACACACAAGACTAGATCTGAGAGATAAGTATCGAATATATTTATTTATTTTTATCTTTTTTTGCATTGATTTCGTTTCCGATTTGCTTCGATCTTCCCTCTCTATTTTATTTCGTTCGAGTATTCAGTGGTTGCTTTCGAAATTTGCTTTCAAATATTGTTTTTTTTTTCGATTCCTCTTTCATTGTTTACATCGATTTTGGTTTGGGGTTTTATACCAACATTTTTACAATATAAAACACAAAATATCTCTCTTTTCCTGAGATTTTCAAATCTCATATCTTTATTTTGATGCTTGCAGGTTCAGACTGACAAGGGCGGTGGGGCGTTAGTGAAGCGGTGGCCGTTCGCGGGACCAATAGGAGAGCGCGTGAGTACCACACGCGATTCGAAACATCGCGTGTGGTTGTCATGCGCCGGTGACTGGGAAGGGGAAATGGCATCAACGCCACTGGTGTTGGTTAGGGTTTAACGTTGTTATCATTAGGGTTTTTTATTGGATTGGGTTTAATTGTTTAGATTGGGTTATTAGTTGGGTAATGGGCTTAATGGGTTGTGGGTTATTGTAAAGGGCTGAAAGGTTTTTAATTTGGGTTTAGGGAAAATGGGTTATTGCAGTAACCAACTGCATACATGTGTAGGGATCATACCAGAAAGCATGTTCCCTGACAGATTCAAACTCTGCAAACTCTCACAGTACTGTAACGACAGAGGTAATTGTCCTTTGAGTTTCACGTCATGTAGGCAAAGACTTAGCACTCGGTTTTCTCCTTTGTCCCAACATGAAACTCTGACAAAGTTGCATATAAATCCTGCTGAATTGTTATTGAAGGTTCAGTTGCTTAACTTCCCATCTGAGTCTTTTAGAGAATTCTTGATGCCTTCTAGACATTTTCTATCATCTACGGTTGACAAAACGTGTCTTGGCAAAAACATCCATGTTACAAGAACTAAGGTGGAGATGTTTAACCTGCTGCAACATGATCCCTTCATAGCTTATCACAAGGATTGAAAAGAACCCAGTTTTATTTGTGAGTTGGATCCTGGTATAAAGTTTGCCATTTATTTAATTTGTTGCAGTAACTTGGGAAAAACCGCATGGTTGACTTGGGAAGACTAGTCTATGAAGACATTGATTTTCACACGTATTAATTAGGTAAGCTACAGCACATACTTCTCAACTATGTTCACGACTAAAAAATATCACTTTACTGGTATATCTTAACGTCTTGTTTAAATCAAAACCGTGTGTTTTCGGTCACATTTTCAATTGTGTCGTGTTTATCGCAGTTACGAACATAACAGTTGTTATTGAAGTCGTTGCGGTCCTGAATTCTTTTAAAACTCGCACAACTTATTATGTAAGTTTTTGAAATAGCGGTACAATAGAAGACTATTATCGTCGTTATCGATCAATTTCAGTTAAATAAGGCCGTTATCGATCTTTATCGGTATGAATTTAAATTTTACCGTTATTTTTAATAATAATAGTTTCGAAAAAAAATAGTTTCGGATGACAACATTACCTTTAAATAACGCCTGTTATAACTGTAATAGACCGTTTTTTGAATCGTTGATTTCGTTAGAGGAAAAATATTAAAATTATATGTCCGGAGGGTTTTGAAGAAAGAACCTTCAAATATAAATGTTAAGCTTTAACCACTAAACTAACATGATGTTATATAATGTTTTACCACAATATTATTATCTTAAACTACATAAGATTAATTCAAATTATTTTATAAAATATAAGATATATTATTTATATATGTATGAAAAAAATATATTATTTTTATAATTTTATATATTATTAATAATTTAAATATATTATTATGATAACAGAGTCGTCATCAATCCATTTAAAATAGACAGATCAGAAACCTAAAATAAATCCAATATTATGAAATCTCAAAGGTTCAAGATCACGGTTACACGTGGGGAAAGATTAATATCGCCTAAAATTTGAAAGTAGAGTCTTGCATTGGAGTTTTTATCGTTACCTAACTGCACTAACAAACTAAAATTAACCTCACTTAAGAAAATGCCTCATTTTTGTGATGCATGAAGAAAATCTTTTTTGGTGACATTTTAGGTAATTTTTAATTCTTAAAGTCTAGAAGTTTTAATTAATAAATGTTTGGAGGAACTAATCCTAAAAAGTTTTGCTTATTTATTTTTTAATTCTCTCGATTCAGTTTAGACGTCGAATTAAACCGAGCGAATTATATTATTTTGCCGAAACAAACTCAAAAAGATTAACTCAAAAACATGTCTATTTTTTATCTTGTAAAAATGCATTATTAGGTCATATGGTGTGCATGCTAGCAATGGATTAACTCAAAATTGAAACAACCAATGAATTGGCATTCAATTGAACGAATTGGTAAATTAGGGACCAAAAATATAAATTTGGGAAATGATGAGGACTTATTTAATTCTGGAGTTACCAGTCCACAATTAATCAGGTTTTATGCATACTTATCAAATTTTAGTTCAAAATAACCATTCAAGTTCTTTCAATTGCATACAAGGATATGGATACAAGGCAAGTTTTCACAAGAGGTATCAGTACGCCTAACTACCATATCAATATCTAACCACCATTTCAAAATCCAAATTCTAGTAACCAAAAGTGGTATCGATATATCTACCCGTGCATTGGTACGATAGTCAAATCCTCCATACATGTACTAATGTACTTGATCGAGTATTGATACCCTAACTTATTTTTTATTGTATCTATAACGATACGAATCTTACAATATCGATACTCAATCCTATTTTACGATGTTAATATCAGTTCTCGAATATGAATACCATAGACTTATAATGTCCAAAATATTAGTTTCACACTCCAAGGATCTAATAAAACTGTTTTAAACTCTAGGCAATCAACATATATCATCTTAGGCATATTTTCCATAAACATTGTCTAAGCCTACATTTGATTCGAGTTTGACTTGATTTGAATATGACTTGATCTAATTTGAATTAATCTAAACTCATCTGGCCTGACATGCTTGAGTCAATCCAGTGGAGTCAACTCGTCCAAGTTAACTTGTTGATTAAGTCAACCAAACTAGGTTAACTCGCCTGAGTCAACTTAGTTAACATTAACTCATTGACTTTGATCATTGATTGTTGACTAGATTTATTGGACCGTTGATTGTTGACTTTGATCAAAAGTTATTTAAAAAAAACTATTTTGGGTTTTATAACATCACGAGTCTGATTTTGAAGTCTATTTTACGAAATTCTAACTAAAAAAGCTCAGAGTCTGACCTTGAACCTAAGCATGACTATGTATTGTATATTTAGTTTAATAGAAACATAATTGAGTTGAAGACTATTTTGGAATATGTTTAATCGGAGGTATCCACACTTTCTTGTATATGAGTTTTTGATTGACGTTGAGTTCGCAAGTGATAAAGATATTTTAAAGATCTATCACTGTGGTTTTGAGTTCACAAGTAAGAAATCTAAATTTAGTAAATAATAGACAAAACAATTCACTTCAAACTTTCGATTCTGATTATTTTTTAATAAAAGATTTAATACACACAAATAATAGATCAAAAATGATAAAAAATATTTGGTTGATGGAATATAAGATTATTAGAAGATAAATTTTACTAGATTATCCTTACAAATATTTTATTTTTAAAAATTTAAACTTATAATATTAAATTAAAAATATTTTTATTAAAAATTATACAATTATTTTTGTTACAACAACTAAATTTTACAAAAGTATTAAATTTAACATATTATAAATTTAATTAATATCTTAAACAATATTTAATAAACTATTATATAAATATGTATACATTATATTTACTTTTATCGTAATATTTAATAACAAATTTAATTAATTTTTTAGTGATTAAAATAATTATATAAATCATTAGAAAATAGTTCATGATTTAAAACCCGCCATAATATAATATATTTTTATTAAACAAACATTATTTTATTAATAATGATCGAGTTTTCTAACAAGTGTCCATAATTCTTTTTTCAATCCAAAATAAGTTAATTTTACAATTTTGAGTTTTAACTCATTTACTGTGAAACCAAATTCAAGTAAACGTAAATGAATTATACTAATTTCATTTTCATAAATTTGAAATTCGGAATCTCGTATCAAAATAAGAAACATACACTTGAATTATTTTTTATTGGTAAAAAATATCTTTAAATAAAAGCAACTAACAGTGTCAATCTAATGTCTTTATTTAAATATTTTATCAAATATTTTTATAGTTATAATTTTTTTCTTTTATTTAAATATTAAAATATTTGTTAAAATATGCATAAAACTATTTTAATATTAAGCTAATATAAAATAAAATTATTTAATAAATTTATATCATTTAAATACGGTAGAAAGGATCTAAATTAAGGAAATTTATTATTTCAAGGGTAAATTTGTCCGAGGCAGCGAGAATTGACAAATACCTAAGGAAAGAATTGAAGTAATCGAAATTTTGGTTATCAAATTAAATAATTTATCAAAGTTCAGTTACTATTTATTAACTTTATCCTAAAAATTACATAACAATGCATATTGCTCTGCTAATAAGAGAATAAGGGTTTGAATCTTAAAAATGATGTTAACGAGAGAAAAGGCCACAAATCTATAACATGAACTATAAAATAAACAATATTAAAAAAATATATTACATAATAATAAAATATAAATAATTTTTATTAAATAAAAATGTACTACATTATCATGCCAAAATTTAAATTTATATAAAATAAGATAAAGTGAACATCTTTAACCACTAGGTCAATTTAATAATCTCATAATATAATATTAAAAAATATATATTAAATTGTTTCTATTAAAATTTTAATGAAATAAAAAATAATAAAAGCATGTCTAAATCGAATTAGGACAACTATTTAAGGTTATGACGAATATAAATAAAATTTAAGATTCATTTTTTGAGTTGAATTAAATATAGTACTTATGTTAGAGGTATAATTTAAGGTTTATTGTTAGTTTTTTTTTATCATTCTTAGCACAATAACCTTTTTTTTATTTTTCAAAATCAGTGGTCGATAATCAATTTTTATATTGATCGTCAATCATCGATTTTTTTATTTATTTTTAATAAGAATCTCAGTTTCTACAGCATATTGTTTTGTGCCTTTGTGACACTCTTTTCTTTGATTTTGTGGTTTCGTTTCATTTATCGTTTTAACATGATTTTAGCAATACTTTAACGGCCGTTTGGTGCTTATAGAGAGATCTTCATGGTACTAGCTAGTTTCTGATTATAATTCTATCGGTGATCATAGAAAGATAGATCCTCACTCGATTGATGGTTATTTATCAATATAATCAATCCTAGGTAGCATAGTGATCTTTCTGATAGTTTGATTCATTCACCACTCTTTTCATCACCTTATAATTAGTTTAGTTTAGACAGAAACAAAGATATGCATGAATCCACAAGCCCAAGTGGTTAAAGAAACGGTTGTTGTTCCTAGATGTCATGGGTTCGAGCACCAGCGATGCCAATAGTGTTATTGAGCGATCAAAGTCACATGGTGGAGATTATATTCTAAAACATATACTAATGTAATCATTATTAGCTTGTTCAAAAAAGATAGAAACAAAGAGATCGTAGAAGGTTTCTAAATTTTGACACTATTAATCTCTTTAAAAATATTTTTTTTTATACTTTTAAATTTTAGTAGATTAATCTTTATTATTCTCTTCTCTAGATGTATTGGGTTTACAAAATCTTTCATCATATAAAACTATACTAAACTTCTAAACCTAACAATGCATTGCATATTTTTCCATAAGAAACATATGTATATCCATTTTACATATACCTAATATAAACTATAACACGGTGCATGGATAAAAAATTACTAAATAAAGACAATTGTCATCCAGTTTAGAACATGGTTGAGTTATATAATCGGATTTTAGAAGACTAAAAGAGGAAAGAGTCATCTCGTCGCTTTGGCTGAGTGGATAAGGCGTGTGTGCCTGCTAAGTACATGGGGTTTTCCCGCGAGAGTTCGAATCTCTCAGGCGACGTTTTGATCATGTGACAACTCTGCTTCTGAGCATGCCACTGGTTTTTTAGCACGTTTTCTAAGTTTTTTTTTTACGATACTCTATAAGAACAAAACTGAGTTGCTGCTTGGGATCTTCTCAGACAATTAAGGAATTTAACGAAATTATGTTCTCTTTAGAAAAGCAAGGTGGACTTTTGCGACGTGAACAACAAATGGGAGATATTCGAGAACGTCTTGACAAGGAGAAATTATATCATGGGTCTCAGCGCCTAGCTTATTACGTGATTCATGTTTCCATCCAATCATAACCACTCACTTTATCACTATATTCCAAATCATTTTTTACAACTAATGAATCTCTACTCATTTTTTTTTCATGTCATTTAAAAAATATATTTTCTGAAAGTTAGATTAATGACATGGATGATCAGTGATAGAATGAATGATTTTGATTGGTTGAAGACTACTAAGAGCTAGCTCGTGATATAATCTCTCCTTGGTCATTGGTTTTCAATAGTAGCAAACCCTGCTTGGTGGAACTTGTTTCCGAACTTTACCCTTTGTCATCTTTCTAACGTTTTTTCCGATCATTGTCCACTAATGCTCCAATCAGACGGTCATACCTCTTCTGTTGACCGTGTTGCACACTTTGATTTTAAAGCCATTAAAAAAGTTTTAATTCAATCAATTAATTCGATTTCAATCAAACAGATACACGTACTTAAAATAGAAATGAGAACACATTAAAAAAATCTTCATTTTCTCCATACCTTCAACCTTTAAACTTAAACCCATATAGATGACCCCTGGTTTGGGTTAGGGTTTTTAAAGAGCACTTGGTCTTGTCTTTGTGTGTTTTCATCTCTGTGTAACATTTTCCACACATTTCTCGGTTTCCATACGTTCCCAGTGGAACACATTTGCATCTATCACAACATGTGATGCAAGCTCTCAAGCATAGATTAATCCTGGAGGATGTAATGTCGTTTCTCAACTTATCAGTCATGTTGGTGTAACTGAAGCGGGCAAAGAAGTTTCGGTATAGTTTTGTCCATGAATTCAACGATCCAGGCTAGAGATTGTTTAACTAGGATTTTGCCCTATCCTTCAGTGAATATGGAAACAATTTTAATTTTAAAATGTCGACAGAGACTCCCGGTAGCTTGAATGAATTACAAATTTTCGAGAAGGACTTGAGATGCTGCCGAGCATCTTCATTGGTCGATCCCCCAAATTGACCTATAGAGTTGATCATGTTGAACTTGACCGGTTTGAGTTCAAAATGTTCTGCCTCTATATTAGGCATAACTGCGGTAGGAGTTATTCCATCCAAATCTTCCTCCAGATAATCACGAACAGTGCGCGTACGCTCCTGTCGAGGAAGATTGGCAGGATCAACAACTACGAATATGCCTTGGTTGTCTGCCGCGACGGCATTCATACCAGCGTTCCCCTGTTGTCCAGGGGTTGCGTTCATCCTTTCGCGGAGCCTTTGTCGTAGACGCCTTGCAGTTCTCTCAATTTCAGGATCAAAAGGATATTGATCTGTAGATGGGTTGGACCTAGTCATACAACAGAAAAACCCTTTAAGAAAATTAAAAGAAACAAATTAAAAATAAAAATAAAAGGGTTGTAGAAATAATTGGTAGTAAAGTTGAACGTCAATCCCCGGAAACGACGCCAAATTTGGTGAAGGCTTAGAAGTCCTATGATTATTCCACCTTTTGCTAAATTGTAGTATATAAGATTTCCGAACCCCCAGGGATTGGGTCGACTTTACTACTTCTTAGACCTACACTTAATAAAAGTAAAAACACAAATAGTTGATGAGTTGAGATAACTAAATTAACTATCTTAAAAACTAAGTAAAGGAAGAGAATAATAATGAATGAAGTGAGGCCAGGTTGAGTGCTTTGTAAAGGGGAATTCAGTTGCACTTATTATCCACTTATTAATGTAATAGGTTGATTTACCGCCTCAGAGGGTCGCCGCAGTTGTCTAGGCGGGTTATGCCTTGTCGCCGCTACAGATATAATTTCTAGTGACATTTAATTTAAAAACGTCACAAAAATTAAAACTCACCATTTTTTAGTCACTAAAATATTTAAAGAAATATATTGCTTCCAAAAGGTGTTGAACTCGTGCTCCCTTGGTTTGAACTGTGTTGCCTTTGACATTTGAGCTAAGGCAGTTGTATGATAAAGCATGTTATGATTAATAATGGAGTCTTCAGATTGAGTTGTATTATTTTCAATATAAAAAAACACACAGAAGATAAAATCTAAGTTAATAACTCTGCAATTCTTCCTGATATCTCCATTAGACCCTATAAGTGGACTTATGTTCCCCATCTTGATTATGGTGTTGGCAAAATAAGTGAAGAACAACTTCGAATACTTGTTGTAGCTTTCAACTAGGCTATTAGGAAAAGAATTGCAATAGCTAAATGATGGTGTGCAATATCAATCCTCCATAGACCCTCAGTCATTGGGTCTAATCCTCCACGAAAATTAAGAAATTCCGCATATTTTGACCAATTCAAGGTAAAAAATGGGGTTACACCCTTAACAAAACTGAGATAAAGTTCAGCCACATGATCACGATTCAAGAAAAATTCATGGGGAAGTGGGATCTCTTTAGGGTCTACTCCAGCATTTAGAAATTAGTTTATCGGTAAAGATACATGTACTTGATACCCCGCCCAAGAAAATGACTCAATCCCTAGTAGCCCTGCTAAATGGTAATTCAACATAGATTCTACATCCTGGAACCAAACCAATTTTGAGGCTGCTTTGAGATAATGGAACCAACCGACAAAAAGCATTAAGGTCGCAAAGACCAATGCTGTAATTCACTAGTTATTCTAGATGCTCGCCAAATCTGGAAAAAAACAGAGGTTATTTGTATTCCTCGGAAACCCCCACCCACATCATCATTCAAGATTTCTTGGCACATTATTGGCCAAACCACCTGGGCGCCCGGTCCAATGTGAGTAGGATCGTTGAGCAATGCTTCATAATTGGAAAAACGAGCACCATGGAAATACATGCCGCTCAACCAAAGAAAGATGATGGAGAGTTTCATCGTAGAATCAAGAATATAAAATCTCATTGGAGCATAATAAACCCTTCAGACCAACCAAGTTCTTGAAGTAATGGTTGTCAAATAGATCGATCGAGTTCCTATTAGGGATGTAACAAGTTGACTCGACCTGAAAACTCAACTCAAACTTGTTCGAATTAGAACCTGATTTGACCTGAGGATACAATGACCGAACCTGATTTATATCCAACTATTGATGACTGGAATCCAATTTAGACTTGTTACTATTATAACTGAGAATCGACTATATCGACCAAATCTTCTCATTTGTTAGTGAAGAAGAAAATTGGTGGTTCTGGTGACAATATATTTAATGTCGTCAACTTTGGAGCTATCGGAGATGGGCTCCAAGATGATTCAAAGTGCTTTAAGGATGCTTGGGATGCTGCTTCTGATTCATCATCTCCGTCGAGGGAAGACGTTTCTGCTGCAACCCTTAACTTTCAATAGAAAATGCAACTCTAAGAACATTACTTTCTAGGTCTTTCTCGAAGGCTTAGCTAAGGAAATACTATAATACAGTGACCATGCCTTTTGTATAAACTTTGCATTTAAATTGTGGTGCTTTCAACCCATCTTGAAAAAATACATGAATAAAATAATCAAATTTGTCCAACAAAAAAACATAAAAAGAACTCGTCTTTTAGCAGTGTTACACCATTAAACAATGTTAGAAATTGAATTCCCACTATTCAAACATTAGTAAAAAAAATCTTCCAATCCATTCCGATAGCTCAAACAAAACATTTAACATTCAAATACAAAAAAATAATAATAATAAAAATAAAATATTAGATATTATTCAATAATATAATAAATAGAGCATTAAAACAAAATAATGAGAATAAAAGGAGTACTATTTGTATAATTATACCATAATTAAAAAAATAGTCCTCTAAATAATAATGTTAAGTTAATATCAATAAATTTTGTATTAAAATAGTAAAATCAGAAAATAATCCTCTTAAGTTATGCCTCACATATTCTAAACCAATTTAATCAAATCAAAGAGTAAAATTATACAAATATCAATGAATAAAAACAATTTAAAATGAAAGAAAATCAATAATAAACCGAAACTCTGCTCAGAAAACTTGATTTTCCTTCTCATAGATTTAAAAAAATCTCTGAAGTCTGACATGTGAAGGTTAATCATAATTCATCACAGCAGAAGAATTTAAAAGAATTTAACAAAATTAATCAAAATTAAGAAGAATTTACAAGCAATAATACTTACTCTAAAGGTCATCTGGTCATTTTATCTAGAAATTGGATTAGACGGAATCATTCCATTACTTTTAAGAAGAATGAAAAACAAAACAGATATTTTAAAGAGCTTTAGTAAATCTACAATGAGTTTTGAGATCAGAGAATGGTAAAATAATATCGGTCACGGTTAAATCAGAAACACGGACCAATTAAATCATCATCATATCTCAAAATCCGAAGAACATATGCAGAAAAAAAAGGATTCCAGAGGAATTTGATAAAAGAATGAAATGAAAATAGCGATCATCAGAGACTTAAATACAAGTAATCATGGAATATAATCCAATATTATTGTTGCAGTTTTAGTATTTTCTCATCAAATGATCGATGCAAAATAATAGAAGAAAACAGTAAACTCTATGGGAAAAGAAAGCACAAAACCTCACATTTGAAGGCAGGAAACCCTAATTGTTGAATACATGGAGGACGACGACGGTGTCTGAGAACTGCGGTTGCCTGCTTATTTATAGATCTGGTTGGGATGTCATTCATAAACCCTAGATTGAAACGGCGGCGTTTTTGGATTTGAGAATTGTAATGGGCTGAAGAGTTTAAAATGGGTCGAACAGTTTTTTGGGTTTCTATATTTCAACTCTTCTTTTTTAGTTTTTTTTTTTTTTATAAGCATTGTATATTATCCAGGAAAAGAAATACATCACCTATAATCACACTTGGGCATCCATCCCACTAGAGAATTCCCCAAGATGTGCAAATGGTTCTATTTACATCATCCATGTGTATAAGTCTATTCCGAGTTCGGATACAAACTATTTCCTTAATGCAATATAAAATGCTCTCAATAGTTCTACTCGTATTCCTAAACAATCTTCTATTTCGTTCTTTCCACACAAGGTAAACAAAAGCACCCCATGCAAGCTTCAAAATATGAACTATCAAAGACTTGTCTTTCAATCTCGAGCTCAACCACTACAGCTCATCATTCCATTCGAGCATCATTCTATGTAATCCACACATCTCCAAAACAACAGCCTATATGCGCCTCGACAACATGCATCCAGCAAAAAGATGGTCCTTACTTTCCTGAGCAGAATCACAAAATACACAGCCCTTCCCATGGCTCGTAGCCTATCTTTGGTTGACAACCTATTAAGAATTGCCATCCAAAGAATCGTAGAGTGTTTTGGCACATTCAAACTGAACCAAACCAACTTATGTCAAGCAACATTTATTTTATATTAATTTAATATCTAATATTTTATTTTGTAATTTAGATCAGTTTTTTATGATAATATTAAAAATATGATATATAGCATATTTTTGATATTTTAAAAAAAATAAATAATTTTTAATTTTATTAAAAACCTCAAATCTTTATTTTTTCGAAAATTCTAAAATTTAAATCTCTCGATCACACTATCGACAATCACACTTGCTTTCGTCAAACTTCACAACAGAGATAAAAAAGAAGAATATTAGCAATAACGGATCTTGGGAGAAGTTTACATGTTAATTGTCGTTTTATATATTAAATAGAGATAAAAAATTAAAAAATACATTTTTAAAAATAAATATTTTTAATCATCGCGGATCAAAAATATTAAAATATATAATTTAATTCTCTCTATAATATTTGTTTGCCCCTGAATATGAGGTAACGTATCTGATGGTCGATCATTAATCGTGGTTCATGGAAAAGATTATTAGTTGAGAATTTTATTTTTCGAAATCTTATTCTCATGTTTGGTTTGTCATCATTTCCGTCAACCCAAAAAAGATGATTATCAATAATAGTCTTTTTATCAATATTTCGGGAATATTAATCATACCCATTCCTTAGATATTTATTAATTCCTATAATTTTGGATAAAATTATTCTTGAAATAATGAGTTTTTTTTAACTTAAATCTTTTTAGTATGTTTAAATGACATATAATTTTTAAATAATTTTATTTTATATTAATTTAATTTTTATATAGTTTTATGCATATTTAAAAAGTATTTTAATATTTAAATAAAATTAAAAAATTATGGTTATGGAAATATTTGATAAAATATTTAAATATTCTTTAATTTTTTTTATAAATTTTGGTAAGAAAATAAAATTGACACATATCATATTACAAGTAGATTCTTTAAATTTATTGATTTTATGTTCTATTTTTGTAGAAATCTTCAAGTGAAATATAGATTTTTAGAACTAAATTGAACAAAGATATATTTCTATTTAAAATATTAGATCAAATTATAAAAATATAAAATAATAGGGGTCAATTGTGGTTTAAGTTCCAACTAAAAATGTTATATATGTTATGATAATTTTAAGGTTTTAATTTTAATATTAAGAATTTAATTTATTAAAAAATATATTTAAAGGATATTTGGTAACATATATTTTTTTCTTATTTTATATTCCTTCAACCAAACACTATAATTTTATATTCATGTCAAATAAACCAAATAAGATAATAGGATATTCTCAGTAATTTGTCATATAATGCAACATTCCGATAATTTTATTCCTAATAGTAATTTTATATTTCGTGAACCAAACGACATCTTAGGGTTTAGGAGAATTTATTTTATTTATTAAGACTAAAATAAACTTTTTTATAAGTTAATTATTTGATTTATTAGTGATGTTTTTTTTCTCTAAACGATTTTAATCCACTACTTTGTCTCTCAAATTAATAGCTTAAGTAAATAAATAAAATACATAATTAAATTATGAACAAAAAATTTCAATCGGCACCCTTACGTATCAAACGTTAAAAAATAAATTTTAAGTTTTAATCCAAAATTTTAAATTATAAACCTTAAATCTTAAAAATATATCATACTTTCAATTTTTTAAATAGTGATGGACATTTTGTCCGATCCATTCCGATCAAGGAAAATTTTTAATAAAAAGTTGAGTTCAGATTAGATCAAGTTTTTTATTGAGAAATTAAGTCGGTTTGAATTTAGTGTTTAAATGTGAAATATATAATTTGATCTAACCAAGACTAATTATGTAATTTTCCTTTAAATTTTTAAGTATATTTATAATATCCTTCTCTTTATATGTTTTTATAAATAGGTCTTTCCTAAATTTTAAGGTATATATTTTTAGGTCGGTCAGAGTCGAATTTAGAGTTTTTATTTTCAATTTAGGTTCGGATGGATCAAAAACAAAACCCTATCCATACACATCTCTATCATTAAATTCTAATAATATACTCTACTCCTAAATCTTAATTCTATACTCTAAATCCAAATTTTACTATGAGACATAAATAAAACCACTAAAAAATAAAAAAATATTATTCGTAAACTATGACACTTTATAGAAAAAAACTATTAACTATAATATACAATCTTTTAATAAGTCATCAAACAGTGGCTATCTTCTCTTTTACTCTGTTATATCCTTTTTGTCCTAATTTTTTACTTTATTTGTCCCACCGAATATATTTAATATTAATTTTTTTATCATTTTTTTTAATTTTAACTTTTAATTACTTTAAAACTTCCAATCAAATAATTTAAAAAGTATATATTTATAAATTTAATTAGTCAAAATATTATTCAATGTTTAAAACATCAAATAAGTTTGTAATTAAATCACATCCTAGATTCTGAATACATGCACAGTGTTTTATGACTTGTTCATCCTCCCATTACACCAGAGACACCCAAAACCTACCAGAATTGAAAATACAGCACCAGAAATCCCAGCTCCTAGTATAATTGCCAGCCTCTTCAAACGACCGCAAAGACCATCATTCCCAGCGAAATCCACCTCACTAAAACTCTCAAATGACAAAGGAATGGAACCTTTGAGATCATTATTTGCCGCAGAAAACCTCTTCAAACGTTTCAAATCAGATAACTGCTCGGGAATCGATCTCGAGAGTCGATTATTTGATTATTCGACAGTATCAAATTGTTCAGAAACGAACAGTTTGATAACTGGGATGGGATGGAACCTGACAGATCATTGCTAGACAGATCAAGGGTTACTAAATAAGGTAACCAACTGCATACATGTGTAGGGATCGTACCAGAAAGCATGTTCCCTGACTAGTGAGGGTTCTGGACAGGCGCAATAAGAGCGATCGCACAGGGTCCCCGAAAAAGAGGAGCCCAAAATTTTGATAAACTACATTCATTAGATGTTAATCTCGAAATTCATTAAAAAAATTTGAAAATACTATTAAAAAAGATGAGTTATAATTATTTCTTAAATATGACAATTGATTATAGAATCTTATTGATTATTATTATTACTATTGCTTCGGTAGAACTAGTGAGGTTTTGGACAGACACAATAGAAACGATCGCACAGGGGACCTAAAAAGTATATTTGCTCTTAAGGGCTATAATTTTATAACTAGTGGAGGTCATGGACAATTACTTTTAAGGATCATAATTTAATAAATTGTACAGGACCCAAAAATTTTAACTCTGCAAACTCTCACAGTACTCTAACGACTGAGGTAATTGTCTTGAGAGTTTCATGTCACGTAGGCGAAGACTTAGCACCCGGTTTTCTCCTTTGTCACAACATGAAACTCCAACAAAGTTGCATATAAATCCTGTTGAATTGTTATTGAAGGTCCAGTTGCTTAACTTCCCATCTGGGTCTTTTAGAGAATTCTTGATGCCTTCCGGCTTCCAGACATTTTCTATCATCTACGGTTGACAAAACGTGCCTTGCCAAAAACATCCATGTTAGAAAAACAAAGATGGAGATGTTTAATCTGCTGCAACAAGATCCCTTCATAGCTTATCACAAGGATTGAAAAGAACCCAGTTTTATTTGTGAGTTGGATCATGGTATAAACTTTGCCCTTTATTTAATTTGTTGCAGTAACTTGGGAGAAACCGCGTGGTTGACTTGGGAAGACGAGTCTATGAAGACATTGATTTTCACACGTATTAATTAGGTAAGCTACAGCACATACTACTCAACTATGGTCACGACTAAAAAATATCACTTTACTGGTATATCTTAACGTCTTGTTTAAATCAAAACCGCGTGTTTTTGGTCATATTTTCAGTTGTGTCGTGTTTATCGCAGTTACGAACATAACAATTGTTATTGAAGTCGTTGCGGTCCTGAATTCTTTTAAAACTCGCACAACTTATCATGTAAGTTTTTGAAATAGCGGTACAATAGAAGACTATTATTGTTGTTATCGATCAATATCAGTTAAATAAGGCCGTTATCGATCTTTATCGGTATGAATTTAAATTTTACCGTTATTTTTAATAATAATAGTTTCAAAAAAAATAGTTTCGGATGACAACATTACCTTTAAATACGCCTGCTATAACTGTAATAGACCGTTTTTTGAATCGTTGATTTCGTTAGAGGAAAAATATTAAAATTATATGTCCGGAGGGTTTTGAAGCAAGAACTTTCAAATATAAATGTTAAGCTTTAACCAATAAACAAATATGATATTATATATTGTTTTACCACAAATATTATATATCTCAAACTACATAAGATTAATTCAAATTATTTTATAAAATAAATAATACTATAAATAATATTAATATGTAAAAATATAAGATATATTATTTATATATATGAACAAAATACATTATTTTTATAATTTTATATATTATTAATAATTTAAATATATTATTATGATAATAGAGTCACCATCAATCCATTTGGAATAGACGGATCAGAAACCTAAAATAAATCAGAGATTATGAAATCTCAAAGATTCGGGATCACGGTTACATGTGAGGAAAGATTAATATCTGAAGAACTCCCCAAAAAGGCATTTACTTGATCAATAATAATTTTTTTTGCAACCTAGCTGAATATAAAAATCCGTAAAGTTTTAAAAGCGACTCGAGTTTACAGATGATAAGGGCATTATTAGGTCCTATGGTGTGCATGCTAGCAGTGGATTAACTCAAAATTGAAACAACCAATGAATTGGCATTCAATTGAACGAATTGGTAAATTAGGGACCAAAAATATAAATTTGGGAAATGATGAGGACTTATTTAATTCTGGAGTTACCAGTCCACAATTAATCAGGTTTTATGCATACTTATCAAGTTTTAGTTCAAAATAACCATTCAAGTCTACAAGGATATGGATACAAGGCAAGTTTTCACAAGAGGTATCAATACGCCTAACTACCATATCGATATCTAACCACCATTTCAAAATCCAAATTCTAGTAACCAAAAGTGGTATCAATATATCTACCCGTGAATTGGTACGATAGTCAAATCCTCCATACATGTACTACAGTACTTGATCGAGTACTGATACCCTAACTTAATTTTTATTGTATCTATAACGATAGAATCTTACAATATCGATACTCAATCCTATTTTACACTCATCGATGTTAATATCAGTTCTCGAATATGAATACCAAAGACTTATAATGTCCAAAATATTAGTTTCACACTCCAAGGATCTAATAAAATTGTTTTAACCTCTAGGCAATCAACATATATCATCTTAGGCATATTTTCCATAAACATTGTCTAAGCCTAGATTTGACCTGAGTTTGACTTGATTTGAATATGACTTGATCTGATTTGAATTAATCTAAACTCATCTGGCCTGACCTGCTTGAGTCAATCCAGTGGAGTTAACTCGTCCAAGTTAACTTGTTGATTAAGTCAACCAAACTAGGTTAACTCGTCTGATTCAACTTAGTTAACATTAACTCATTGACTTTGACTTTGACCATTGATTGTTGACTAGATTTATTGGAACGTTGATTGTTAACTTTGATCAAAAATTATTTAAAAAAACTATTTTGGGTTTTATAACATCAGAGTCTGATTTTGAAGTCTATTTTACGAAATTCTAACTCAAAAAGCTCAGAGTCTGACCTTGAACCTAAGCATGACTATGTATTGTATATTTATGTTAAGAGCAACATAATTGAGTTAAAGACTATTTTGGAATATGTTTAATCGGAGGTATCCACACTTTCTTGTATATGAGTTTTTAATTGATATTGAGTTCATAAGTGATAAAGATATTTTAAAGATCAATCACTGTGGTTTTGAGTTCACAAGTAAGATTATTTGAAGATAAATGATATTACCTTCGGGTGCATTTTATTTACGGAATATAATATTACCTTTGGGAATAATATTTCCGGAATATAACAATACTTAATATATTACAAGAAATATTAAAATACTTTGTTTGGTTTACTTGATATGAATATAAGATGACAATGTTTGGTTGATGGAATATAAGATTATTTGAAGATAAATTTTACTAGATTATCCTTACAAATATTTTATTTTTAAAAATTTAAACTTATAATATTAAATTAAAAATATTTTTATTAAAAATTATACAATTATTTTTGTTACAACAACTAAATTTTACAAAAGTATTAAATTTTAACATATTATAAATTTAATTAATATCTTAAACAATATTAATAAACTATTATATAAATATGTATACATTGTATTTACTTTTATCGTAATATATAATAGAAAATTTAATTAATTTTTTAGTGATTAAAATAATTATATAAATCATTAGAAAATAGTTTATGATTAAAAACTCGCCATAAGATTATATATTTTTATTAAACAAACATTATTTTATTAATAATGATCGAGTTTTCTAACAAGTGTCCATTATTCTTTTTTCAATCCAAAATAAGTTAATTTTATAATTTTGAGTTTTAACTCATTTACTGTGAAACCAAATTCAAGTAAACGTAAATGAATTATATTAGTTTCATTTTCATAAACTTGAAATTCGGAATCTCGTATCAAAATAAGAAACATACACTTGAATTATTTTTTATCGGTAAAAAATATCTTTAAATAAAAGCAACTAAGAGTGTCAATCTAACGCCTTTATTTAAATATTAAAATATTTTTTAAAATATGCATAAAACTAATTTAATATTAAAATAATATAAAATAAAATTATTTAAAAAATTTATATCATTTAAATATTCTAGAAAGGATCTAAATTAAGAAAATTTATTATTTCAAGGGTAAATTTGTCCAAGGCCACAAATCATATTACATAATAATAAAATATATTACATAATAATAAAATATAAATATTTTTTATTAAATAAAAATGTATTATATTATCATGCCAAAAATTAAACTTATATAAAATAAGATAAAGTGAACATCTTTAACCACTAGGTCAATTTAACAATATCATAATATAATATTAAAAAATATATATTAAATTGTTTCTATTAAAATTTTAATGAAATAAAAAAAATAATAAAAGCATGTCTAAATCAATTTGGGACAACTTTTTACGGTTATGACGAAAATAAATAAAACTTAAGATTCATTTTTTTTGAGTTGAATTAAATATAGTACATATGTTAAGAGGTATAATTTAAGGTTTATTGTTAGTTTTTTTATCATTCTTAGCACCACAACCTTTTTTTTAAATCAATGATCGATAGTTAATTTTAATATTGGTTGTCAATCATCGATTTTTTTATATTTTTAATAAGAATCTCAATTTCTACAACATATTTTTTGTGCCTTTGTGACACTCTTTTCTTTATTTTCGTGGTTTCGTTTCATTTATCGTTTTAACATGATTTTAGCATACTTTAACGGTCGTTTGGTGCTTATAGAGAGATCTTCATGGTACTAGCTAATTTCTTATTATAGTTCTATCGGTAATCATAGAAAGATAGATCCTCACTCAATTGATGGTTGTTTGTCAATATAATCAATCCTAGGTAGCATAGTGATCTTTCTGATAGTTTGATTCATTCATCAGTCTTTTCTTCAACTTATAATTAGTCTAGTTTAGATAGAAATGAAGAGATGCACGAATCCTAAATATCACGGGTTCGAGCACCAGCGACACTAATAGTGTGATTGAGCGATCAAAGTCAAATGGTGAAGATTATATTCTAAAACATATACTATTGTAATCATTATTACCTTGTTCCAAAAGAAAGAAACAAAGAGTTCGTAGAAGATTTATAAATTTTGTATGAGATTTCAGTAGATAGATTAATCTTTATTATTCTCTTATATTGGGTTTACAAAATCTTTCATTATATAAAACTAAACTTCTAAACCTAACGATGCATTGCATATTTTTCCATAAGAAACATATGTATATCCATTTTACATATACCTAATATAAACTATAACACGGTTCATGGATGAAAAATTACTAAATAAAGACAATTGTCATCCAGTTTAGAACATGGTTGAGTTATAATAAAGAATCATCTCGTTGCTTTGGCCGAGTGGTTAAGGCGTGTGCCTGCTAAGAACATGGGGTTTCCCTGCAAGAGTTCAAATTTCTTAGGTGACGTTTTGATCATGGGACAAATTTGCTTCTGATCACGCCACTGATTTTTTTAACACGTTTTCTAAGTTTTTTTTACGATACTCTAGAAGAACAGAACCGAGCTGCTGCTTGGGATCTTCTCAGACAATTAAATGACCCCCCCCGAGACATTCCATGGTTAGTAATTGGAGAATTTAAAGAAATTTTGCACATAGAAAAATGTTGAATTACTCAATAGGAATGGTTCTATTTGTTTTTTTAATAATTTCCAATGTTAGTTAATATGGAGATGCAGGGTATCGATCCCCGTACCTCACACATGCTAAGCGAGCACTCTACCATTTGAGCTACATCCCTATGTTTTGTTATTGTAACCCATTTTCAAATTTATATAGATAAAAAATTTCTCTCTAATAGCGAGTGATATTCACTTATTTTCTATTCCATTCTAATTTAAGATAATCTTCTAAATAGTATTATAATCTTTCAAAGCTTCATTTCTCAAGCATAACCTACGTAACGTAAGTATCAAAAAGAACATTATTCTACTTCTTTGTCTCTCAAAAATTGTTGTCTCATACAATCTCATTTATCACAATATGATATGTCTAGAACCTTCGTTTAAAAGGCATAAGTATTTTGACATTTATTCAACAAAAATTGAATCATGTTTAAAGATTCACAAAAGTGATGAGAATCAAGCTAAATGGAGTGTTCGATTTTGGTCTAACAACACTACCTTACATCGTCAGTCGAATGTGTAAGTTGTACGATGGCCATGGATATTCTTTGGAATACACAAAGAGAAAGTTTAAAGTAAATTAATATCTTTCATAGGAAAGTAGATGGTTGTTACGATGTAGAATATTTTAAAATTATGTATTAATTTTATCTCTTATTTTTATTGAATATTAAATATCAAAAAAATATTTTTCGTATATTAATAATAAATAGCCTTAAACGACATCTAACATACATGTTACTTTTTTTAACCTTTTTAAGAAAAGAAATTGGTGTTAAAAACTTCATGGATCGATTTTCTTAAAATGTTAAACAATACAATATGGAGAACTAGTCTCTATAATAGCTGGAGGCTCGGGCTTTCTTATGGCGTAATCGATGTCCATCCAACCTAAATGTAGCAGGATCCTCTCTTTCCACACTTGAAATCAGAAGTATTAATAGGCATAACAGTTGTAAACAAAAGAAAATTCATAACTGCAATTTTGAGACAAAATAAAGTAATATTTTACCAATACAAAATATTATACCATGAATCTAATGACATAAAACCTGCTTGTGGGATAAAGTCTTACTCAATTAGATCCACACTTAATGATAAAACTATCAAATTATGTTCCTTTTCTTAATTCCTCTAGGTAAATTAAGAAATATAATTGATATCTCATCCTAATTAATCAAGACGATCAAGTAAAATCCCTGTGGGTAAATTTCACTATATTAGTTATGATTAATTACAATTAGATAATTTTATGTAATTATTAACCTTATGTAATAACATTAATTAATTAGAGATGTTGTAGCTGTTCTCTAACTAGTCAAAATTACACTAATTACATTATGTCAATTTTACGCTTAATAAGGAAATAAATTTACCACATAATCTTATTTAAGCAACAAAACTATTTAGAGTAATTTCTAAATATTGTACACTATCTTAAAACATTAATTTCTATGCGCTAAATTAGAAATTAATCAAATAATAATAATCTTATAAATTAAAATTATTATTTTACATAATTTCTGAAATCTTTACTCTAATTAAATGATAATTTGATTAATCACTCACAATTAGAAAACAAGCTAATCAGAAAACAATAAATTATATATATAAATAATAATATATATAATCTTTAAAGACCATATAAAAAATCCTACTGTAGAACATAACATTTTGATGGATGAATTTTAAATCCAAATCAAATGAATTCCCAGTTTTATAGTGATAATCCAAAACAATTTTGATCACACGATATATATCTTGAAAGAAAATACAAAACTTAACTAAAAAAAACAAGGCAGAGGAGAACTTGCTCGGATACCAAATGATGAAAAAACACAACGTTCTAAACTTAATGAACGATAAAGAATAAAGCAGAAGCAATTAATTAAATTCGGTTTACCTCCAGCCATTGCTCATGGGTTCAGAAAAAAGATCAAGAGAAACAAACATGATCTTCAAAATACTCACTCGCACTATAGATGGTGTATATTTCTGAATGTGGATTAGTATTTTTGGACCCTATTGTGTATATATTTATAGCTGATTGATTCAATCCATCATTGAATAAAATCAGTATTTATGACCAAAATTCTTGAATTTTGATGGAATCAAAATTGACAATCAAAGCCATGATTTTGACAATATATATATGGTCATTGACCATTTTCTAAATTAAAGGAAAATAAATCCTAACAGTTTAAAGATTCACAAAAGCGATGAGTATCAAGCTGAATGGAGTGTTCGATTTTGATCTAACAACACTACCTTACATCGTCAGTCGAATGTGTAAGTTGTACGACGGCCATGAATATTCTTTGGAATAGACAAAGAGTTCACAAGAGATTACAAGATTTACAATAAGAACACTTTCTTAAGACAATGTACAAAAGAAAAGTAAAATAGGGATTTAGACTTAATTTCCATTGATCATCTTTCTTGGATGTTGTCTCTAACCATCTTCAAGTGTTCCAGCCTTCACTTTATAGTTAGGAATAAGCTTGTGGTTGTTGGGATGATTTGGAGTCGTTTGGAGCTGATTCCCAGGCCAATTTCTGCTTCTGGTGCAGGTGGTATAGAAACGCGTAAAAGTTGTTTCGATACACCCACTTTGGGAAATATTCGTTGGATATGTAATTAAAGAATGATATAGAAACGCCTATAAGGCGTATCGAAACACCTTGCTCTGCGTATCGAAACAACCGAAACAAGTTTTTTGTAAAGTTGTTGGGATCTGCAATTTGAAGCTTGTTTCGATATGGCTCCTAGCTATTGGGGTTTTTATAAGATCGTTAGAGGTGTATCGAAACACCTAAAACAGGTTTCGATGCTGGCGTATCAAAACGGGTGTTTGTTGTATCGAAACCAAAAATCATAGTGACAAAACGTATCGAAACGGTCTTAACCCGTATCGAAACGACTGTGTAATTTTACTTTTGAAAAGCATAGCGGTATCGAAACACCTAGGAGTTGTATCAAAACGCTTGGGGTTAAAAACACTTCTTTGGTTTCATTAAATCATTTAAGACACGTTTAAAAATCACTCAAAAATCTCTTAAATATATTTTCTAGTTATTTGGACATAATAACCATTTTTGAAATCTTTTCAAATTAGTTCAAAACATTTTTCAATTATTATATCAAAATCAATATCTCAACATCATATTATCAATGAGCTCATTTGTCAAGCATAACCTATATAATGTAAGTATATGAAAGAACATTATTCTACTTCTTTATCTATCAAAAATTACTATCACTTACCACTTCATTTATCATGATATGATTTGTGTTCATTTAAAAGGCATATGTATTTTGATATTTATGCAACAAAAATTGAATCATGTTTCAAGCTTCACAAAAGTGATGAGAATTAAGCTGAATGGAGTGTTCGATATTGGTCTAACAACTCGAACTTGTATTGTCAATCGAATGTGAAAGTTATACTATGATCGCGACTATTCTTTGAAAAAAGACAAAAAATTTAAAATAAATTAATTTCTCTTATAGGAAAATAGATATTTTTCTTTACTGACTCCTGGTCATGGTAAATACATGGTTTCTTTATCAGCAAACAAAATTTAATCTCCTTCAATAAGAAAGTGATGGCTATGCTAAGCTGGTATGAGTGCAGATTGATGAAGTTTCTGGAATATTTTTCGCATGTATTGCCTATGGTTATATTTTGTTGAAGATTTGGGGATGAAAGTTTTTTTTAGTTACTTATCAATTGAATATTTTTCACCTTACACCTATAGGATAATAGCAATTTTGATTTTTTTTCCTAGCATGTTGTTGGAGTTTTAAAATTACGGTGTAAGTTTTTTTTCTAATCACTGTTTAATATCTTATATTAGTCCTGATTATTCATCATATTTCACGTTACATTAATTCTGTTGAATGAATTTGTTAAGACACCAATTTCTTTATTCATTAGGTATTGGAGTGTTATGAACTTCCGCTGGATAATAATGCTTTTTTATTTTTATTTTTATTTTTACATTCTCTTTACGTAAATTAGTTCTCTGGTCCAGACTTTTCTCACCGGTGTGTATAGATCGACAAGCAGTGATGGAACCCTCTCCAGTAGACCAAGGCTAGTAATTAAACAAGATAAGTAAAGCATACCTCGGTCTTTGACTGCACAGTCAAATATTTGCTCGTTGATGATGCGACAAACATTGATTCATTTGTTATGGATGATGGAGTGAATGAGAGCAAGTCTGGGACGATCAACGGTTTGATTGTGAGAGGTAGGCAGCAAGCACCTCTTGATGAAGGTGTTCCAAAACTTTACTTCGGGGCGGAGGTCACTGTAACACCCCAAAGATGGGCCTAGAAGTTAGTGGGCTAGTTTAGTCGGTTAAGCCTGGTTCATGATTAAATCCTTAAAAATTGATTTTTAATCAAAATAAATTATGGAAAAATATACTAAAATCCTAATTAAATATATATTTGACTTTGGTCAACTCAATTTCGAAAATTGACCCTTGAATCCTTAAGATTTTGAAATTAGTGACTATTTTGTAAAAATTGAAAACTTAAGGACAATTTTATAAACTAAGCCAAAACTTTGAATCTTTAAGGGTATTTGATCCAATCCTAATTCTAATTGATTTAAACTTCCATGAGATTGTTTAAATAACTAACACAAGTTTTAAAACACAAAGCCCAAATAATTTAATTAAAACCCATAACCCTTATTTTATATCGAAACCTAAACCTTTATTTTATTATTTTCGTTTTCCCTTTTCTCAAGGCAGAGAACAACCGTCTTTTCAAGGTAAACTCTTTTTCTTTTCAATTAAATTTTTTCTAATAAATATCTATAATATTTTATTCTTTAAAAATCTTGTTTTCACTTATTTTTCTTCTTCAAAAACCATGGAAGTTGGTTGGGTTAGAATTGGAGGTAAGAAGAATTCGATCATATGATTTTAAAAGGTTCTTTACTAAAATTCCCAAGTTATTGGCTTGGTAAAAACGTTTTTAATCATTTGGTTCAAGAAAAATCGGTTTTCAGTCAAAAACCATAATTTTCGTTCAAGGGTTTTTACCCACTGTTTTTGGATCCTAAATGGATGATTTTTAATTTTTTTTGAGATGTTTATAAAGTTTTTTTTTAAAATCCCTAATCCTGGACAAAAGGTTTAGGAGAAGATTGATTTGTTTCGAAAAGTTTTTGGTTAAGGTTTTTATAGGTTTTAAGGGTTATTGTGAGGGAGTTCAACTTGGGGTTTATTATGTACGATTAGGAGCACTAAATCCCTAGTTTTTGATGCTTGAAACTGGGCAAGAAGTAGGTAATCTTGTTTGAAGTGATCGAGTGAAGTTTCGGTGACTTATCGGAAAGTTTCGGTTATCGGTGAGTGGATTTGAGAGTGGGTTGCTTCGGCAGTGTTTTAACTTTCTTTTCAAAGTGCTGGGAGTGTAGGGTAGGTGTGAGATACCTCTCTATACTCTGGAGTAAGTTTTATGTTTGCTCTCATAAATCGATTTTTCCATATTATGTTATTTTTCTATGTGTTAGTCATGCTTGCTAATTAATTGTGCATATGTGATTATGCATGTGAACATATGCTCATGTGACTATTTTTACAGTGGTTTTAATACTTCCTCGATTTTTTTTTCAGAATAAGTAAAATATGGTTTTTATCGGTTTATTCAAATTGTGCATGAGGTAGAGGAATTCATGTGATCTAACTACTATTTTTAATGTAAAACTTGATCATTTGGTTTTCTTTTGTGTTGAACGTTAAGATGATGTTGATTGGATAAGTTGATCGATCAATGGGATGTACAGTGAACTATAAATAAAATTCGTACGTGTGTAAATTCCTTGAGAGAGATTAGTCTAGTGTTGTGTGATATAACAATCACCTTATCACATTCGGGTATGGCGAACTATCTCGGAGACCGAGGAGAGATATTTAGATTGTGATAGTCAATCTGTGTGAATTGGTGTACGATGTCATTCCCCTTTGTCTGTTTATCCCAACTTTTGAAGGTAAATCCATTCGTGTCACTTAACCAACATGTGAAAAACGCAAATGTAAACGATTTACTGTTTTTGTGAAATTTGTAAATTGCATGTATTTTAGTAAAGAGCTCAAAGGTTTTGAGAGCATTGTTATATGAAGCATTTATGTCTTGTTTTGTGGCATACGCCATGTGATGAACACTTGTTGATTTTTTATTAGTGACCTTGGTTGTCACAAGCTATTTTCCTTAAGCATGACTTGTTTTTAAATTGATTTTCAGTATAATGTGGACCGCATTTCAAGTAGTTTAATGTAAGGTTCTGAATAAGAATTAACAGGAGGTTAAGAAGATTAGAAGAAGAAAACTTAGAGAAGAGAGGAATTGAGAGGAAGAAAAGATAACATTCATTCAGAAATTCGATGAAGAAGAATAAGGCAGACAAACCTTATTTATAATATTCAGCCCTCTCCCCCAAACCACACCGTTCCACATAAAACAGAATTAAAACCAACCTAACGGCTAACCCAAAACTAAATGACCAACTCAGCATAACAGAAAGGTAAACAACAAAAATAACAGCAAAATAACAGTAATAGAAATAGGTCCTTGACAATACTTCCCCCTTGAAAGTATCCTTGACCTCAAGGATCAAACCATATTTCAACAGTTCCCCTGTCAGCTTCTCAATCTCATTTTTCTGGTAAGTGGGACATCTGTATGGTCGAATTCTTTTCCACCGAGGTCTCACCAGTTAAAAGAATTCTGTAATCCTTACTTCTCATAGGTGGAAAAGTTTTCGGCTCTTGAAAGGTATCTTTAAAATCATTCAATAATTGCTGCATTTCACCAGGTATCCTTCCCTCTATCCTATGTACTCCTAATTTTGCATTTAACAACCAAAGACAAGTATTATAAGGACTTGCCACCCTTCTCAACATCTTAACACAAACCTTAGAAGTAACCCAAGTTACTAGATAAGGATATATTCCTTCTAACTTCACCTCCCTCCCTTGATGCTGGAATTTCATAGTAATTGCTGAAAAATCCCATCGAATTGGACCCAAAGTTGATAACCACTACACCCCCAAAAATAAATCAATGCTCTTCAAGGGTAAAATCAAAAAATCAGCAACAAAAATATGATCCTGAACACACCATGGCACCTTATTACAACATCCTATTGTTTCCATTAAACCTCCATCAACCACTGTTACCTTAAGGCTCACCCTTTTCTCCACCTTCAATCCTAACTTCTTAACAGCTGTCAAACTCAGAAAATTATGAGTGCTTCTCGAATCCAACAATGCCACCAGTTGTTGACCTTCCAAAATCACTTTGGATCGCATAATTTCCTAGGAAGAAATCTCCCATCTATCTTGCAACGAAATCATATGAACCTCAGCCTTTGGGACCTCTGAATGTTCTTCAAAGTCTAAGAACTCTTCTTTTCCTCAGATTCCCCCTCATCATCAACTCCTTCCACAGTAATTTGGTAGATTTGAGTTTTCTCACACTTGTGTCCCGGCGTATATTTAGCCGAACACCAAAAATAGAGCCCTTTCTTCCTTCTATCCTCAATCTCAGCAGGAGTCAAGGCCTTGTTGACTCCTCTTGAATTACTAATTACTGGAGCCTTAATAGTGTTGGGACTCATGGTTCCAGGAGAGGTACTTCAAGAAGAAAATGTGGATGGAGACACCACATTCTTAATCATACTTTTTGCTTCCCTCGGAGGGATGGAAAAAGTAGATGGTACGGGTGCTCCTGCTCTGGAAGAAGTATTGAACCCCCTTTTGACCGGTGCAAATATAGATTCAAGGTGTTTAGCCATATAAAACACTTCTTCCAGGTCTCAACAGTTTCAAGAAATTACTAATCTCCAATCTCAAATGATTTTTAAATAAGCTTAAAACATAATCGTCCGGTAAATTCACCTGATTTAATAGCACCACAAACTCCTCATAAAATTGATCTACCGAACCATTTTGTTGAAGGTCGACTAGCTCCGCAAATGGATCCTCAAAACCTTCGGGTGCAAATCTGTCTCTGAGTAATTGCAAGTATTGCCCCAAAGATAATTGAGCAAATTCCACAGTATTACGTGCTGCCAACTGGTGCCATTTAAGGGCTTTTTCCTCGAGGTGTAACATCACCAATTGGATACGAGTGTCCTCCGGCACATACTCCGCCTCAAAAAATTGCTCAAGCTTGGAAAGCCAACCACGAAAATTCGAACCATCAAATTTGGGGCACAATAAATGGTAAGCAAGGTTACCTGAATGTGGTTGTGGTAAGACTGGTTCAATCGACACTGGAATAACTTGAGGATGACTGTTACTGGAAGTAGCTTGTGTCCTGAGAGGGTTACCCATGGTAGTTGGTGCCTTAGGAGAAGAACCCAAAACTCCTTCGACTGGAATTGGAACTCCCATTAACCTTTGTGTGACTGGAACCGAAGAAGGAAGAGTATCTTCCACTACATGAGCTTTGCTGACTACAATCGTCAACAACTTTTGAGTCTCCGTCAAAATCGAAGCCCTCACCTTAATGATTCTATCCTCCATACGAGCATCCATACGGGTAATGTCCATACGAACCGAGGAAATCTCTGATTGAAGTCGCGCTGCCTTAGTCTGCCAAGAAGGAGAAGTGTTTCCCTCACCCACATCTTTAGTAGGGTTATTCGCCTACGCCGCTAGAGCTAGTTGTGTCGTCGGGTTACGAGTACGAACTCCAACAACATGATTTAAGATTGGACTGGACTCTGATACCTTTGTAAGGTTTCGAATAAGAATTAACATGAGGTTAAGAAGATTAGAAGAAAAAAACTTAGAGAAGAGAGGAATTGAGAGGAAGAAAAGATAACATTCATTCAGAAATTCGATGAAGAAGAATAAGGCAGAGAAACCTTATTTATAATACTCAGCCCTCTCCCCCAAACCACACCGTTCCACCTAAAACAGAATTAAAGCCAACCTAACGGCTAACCCAAAACTAAATGACCAACTAAGCATAAAAGAAAGGTAAACAACAAAAATAACAACAAAATAACAGTAATAGAAATAGGTCCCTGACAATTAACTTGGATTAACCTTCTTTTTTTTGTAATGCAGAGAATTAAGTGAGACAGTCATCCCAAGGAAGCAAGGAAACTATTAGTGCTTTTAAATCATATTTAAGCTCAAATATGTTATTTTTTATGTTCGAACCTTAGGTATTTTAGGAGCAATGATAATGAGGAACCTTATGGTATTTGAATCGATAATTGAGTTTGAATATTGAACTACTTGTTAGTATGCTTTTTATGAAAGTATTTTTAGAATTGATTTGTATCCCAATTTGGTTTAAGCATGTTAAGTTATGACTTTAATGAATATTTTTTTCAATTCGTGTTATGAGCATGAAACTAGGATGATTGACATCTAAAAATCTTGTTGAAATATATGATTTATTCCCTATAGGTGAATAACTGCATCTAGTATATTTTGGGACACCTTGAAACCTTATTAAATTTTTGTTTCTAGGCAAGGGGTTTCGATACCTCTTCATAGGGTATATTGATTGTATTGTTAGAAGAAAAAAATGAAAAACAAAATAGATATATTGACTGTATTTTCCAGCAATATTCCATGCTTTCTAGAAGTCCAAGTCTTCCCATTGACTATATTTTCTAATTATTATTTTTCCTTTGAATTTTCATTTCCCACTAAATAAAACTATATAGAACCTTTAGGCTTAATCTCTGAATGGAAATTCTGCAATCAGTTCTAAAAAAATACTACCCCAATCAAATCAAATAGGTATGAAAATGATTTCATTTATAAATATCGGTGTTTTTAAATAAACGTTACTAAAAATCATATCTTTAGCAACGCTTTTAAGTAAAAACTACTAAAAACATGTCACTAGCGGCATGTAAGTTTAAAAACGTTTTTCAAAAAACGCCGCTACATATATAGTTTCTAGTGACATTTAATTTAAAAACGTAACAAAAATTAAAACTCACCATTTTTTAAACACTAAAATATTTAAAGAAATATATTGCTTCCAAAGGGTGTTGAACTCGTGCTCCCTTGGTTTGAAGTGTGTTGCCATTGACATCTGAGCTAAGGCAGTTGTTTGATAAAGCATGTTATGATTAATAATGGAGTCTTCAGATTGAGTTGTAATATTTTCAATATACGAAAACACACAGAAGATAAAATCTGAGTTAACAACTCTGCAATTCTTCCTGATATCTCCATTAGACCCTATAAGTGGACTTATGTTCCCCATCTAGATTATGGTGTTGGCAAAATTAGTGAAGAGCAACTTCGAATACTTGTTGTAGCTTTCAACTAGGCTATTAGGAAAAGAATTGCAATAGCTAAATGATGGTGTGCAATATCAGTCCACCATAGACCCCCAGTCACTAGGTCTAATCCTCCACGAAAATTAAGAAATTCCGCATATTTTGACCAATTCAAGGTAAAAAATGGGGTTCCTCCCTCAACAAAACCGAAATAAAGTTCAGCCACAAGATCACGATTCAAGATAAATTCATGGGGAAGTGGGATCTCTTTAGGGTCTACTCCAGCATTTAGAAATTAGCTTATCGATAAAGATACATGTACTTGATGCCCCGCCCAAGAAAAGGACCCAATCCCTTGTAGCCCTGCTAAATGGTGATTCAACATAGATTCTACATCTTGGAACCAAACCAATTTTGGGGCAGCTTTGAGATAATGGAACCAACCGGCAAAAAGCATTAAGGCCGCAAAGACCAATGCACCAATTGTGGTAGAATAGAGTTGTAAATTCACTAGTTATTCCAGATGCTCGCCAAATCTGAAAAAAAAACGGAGGTTATTTGTATTCCTCAAAAAAACCCACCCACATCATCATTCAGGATTTCTTGGCACACTATTGGCCAAACCACCTGGGCACTCAGTCCAATGTGAGTAGGATCGCTTAGCCATGCTTCATAATTGGAAAAACGAGCACCATGGAAATACATGCCGCTCAGAAAAAGAAAGATGATGGAGAGTTTCGTCGTGGAATCAAGAATATAAAATCTCATTGGAGCATAATAAACCCTTCGGATCAACCAAGTTCTTGAAGTAATGGTTGTCAAATAGATCGATCGAGTTCCTATTAGGGATGTAACAAGTTGACTCGACTTGAAAACTCAACTCAAACTTGTTCGAATTAGAACCTGATTTGACCTGAGGATACAATGACCAAACCTGATTTGTATCCAACTATTGATGATTGGAATCCGATTTAGACTTGTTATTGTTATAACCACGAATCGACTATATCGACCAAATCTTCTCATTTGTTAGTGAAGAAGAAAATTGGTGGTTCTGGTGACAATATATTTAATGTCGTCAACTTTGGAGCTATCGGAGATGGGCTCCAAGATGATTCAAAGTGCTTTAAGGATTCTTGAGATGCTACTTCTAATTCATCATCTCCGTCAAGGGAAGACGTATCTGCTGCAACCCTTAACTTTCAATAGAAAATGCAACTCTAAGAAAATTACTTTCTAGGTCTTTCTCGAAGGCTTAGCCAAGGAAATACTATAATACAATGACCATGCCTTTTGTATAAACTTTGCATTTAAATTGTGGTGCTTTCAACCCATCTTGAAAAAATAACTCAAACAATGTTAGAAATTGAATTCCCACTATTCAAACATTAGTAAAAAAAATCTTCCAATGCATTCCGATAGCTCAAACAAAACATTTAACATTCAAATACAAAAAAAAAAAATAATAAAAATAAAATATTAGATATTATTCAATAATATAATAAATAGAGCATTAAAACAAAATAATGAGAATAAAAGGAGTACTATTTGTATAATTATACCATTATTAAAAAATAATCCTCTAAATAATAATGTTAAGTTAATATCAATAAATTTTGTATTAAAATAATAAAATCAGAAAATAATCCTCTTAAGTTATGCCTCACATATTCTAAACCAATTAATCTACATTGTTTATCATACTTTATTTTCTATATTAATACCAATTTAATCAAATCAAAGAGTAAAACTATATAAATATTAATGAATAAAAACATTTTAAAATGAAAGAAAATCAATAATAAACCGAAACTCTGCTCAGAAAACTTGATTTTCCTTCTCATAGATTTAAAAAAATCTCTGAGGTCTGACATGTGAAGTTTAATCATAATTCATCAGCAGAAGAATTTAAAAGAATTTAACAAAATTAATCAAAATTAAGAAGAATTTACAAGCAATAATACTTACTCTAAAGAATTTAAAAAAATAGTTTAGGATGACAACGTTACCTTTAAATAACGCTTGTTATAACTATAATAGACCGTTTTTTGAATTGTTGATTTCGTTAGAGGAAAATTATTAAAATTATATGCCCGGAGGATTTTGAAGAAAGAACCTTCAAATATAAATGTTAAGCTTTAACCACTAAACTAACATGAAGTTATATAATGTTTTACCACAATATTATATATCTTAAGCTACATAAGATTAATTCAAATTATTTTATAAAATAAATAATATTATAAATAATATTAATGTATAAAAATATAAGATATATTATTTATATATGTATGAGCAAAATATATTATTTTTATAATTTTATATATTATTAATAATTTAAATATATTATTATGATAACAGAGTCGTCATCATTCCATTTAAAATAGACAAATTAGAAACCTAAAATAAATCAGAGATTATGAAATCTCAAAGGTTCAGGATCATGGTTACATGTGGGGAAAGATTAATATCTCCAGAATGCCCCGAAAAGGCTTTTACTTGATCAATAATAATTTCTTTCGTAACCCAGATGAATATAAAAATCCATAAAGTTTTAAAAGTGACTCGAGTTTACAGACGATAAGGGACCCAAGTAAAATAAAAACGCAATAGAGATCGAAGGCATTAATCTCTAAAATTTGAAAGTAGAGTCTTGCTTTGGAGTTTTGATCGTTACCTAACTGCTAGGAGCAAACTAAAATTAACCTCACTTAAGAAAATACCTAATTTTTGTGATGCATGAAGAAAATCTTTTTTGGTGACATTTTAGGTAATTTTTAATTCTTGAAGTCTAGAAGTTTTAATTAATAAATGTTTGGAGGAACTAATCCTAAAAAGTTTTGCTTATTTATTTTTTAATTCTCTCGATTCAGTTTATACGTCGGATTAAACCGAGTGAATTATATTATTTTACCGAAACAAACTCAAAAAGATTAACTCAAAAACATGTCTATTCTTTATCTTGTAAAAATTCATTATAAAATTCATTATTAGGTCGTATGGTGTGCATGCTAGCAGTGGATTAACTCAAAATTGAAACAACCAATGAATTGGCATTTGTTGAACACCCCACAGTCAAAACATTTAAAGAACGAAAGAGAATGCTCAAATGGAGGAAGAAAGACTTTATTTATTTTCTTTTTCTTCAGTGTGTTACAAACGATAAACATATACCTTAATATAGGCATACAAAAAGGAGTTTAATAAATGTTAAACTTAATTAACATTTATTACATATCAATTAAAAACAATAAACCGTAACCATTAATTAAACTAATAAAACATAAACTTTTAATTAATTATTAATTAATGATGTTGGTGTTGATATTTTAACACTCCCCCTCAACACCAACTTTCATTTTGCTTTTTATGTTGAGCCGACGATAGAAGCTTTCGAATTTATTACCACTTAAGCCTTTTGTGAACATGTCTGTCACTTGATCTTCTGTCTTCACATGTTCAAGCTCGATTTCTTCTTGCAAGACTTTTTCTCTAAGAAAATGGTAATGCACCTCCACATGTTTAGTTCTTGCATGAAAGACCGGATTCTCAGCTAAGCGTATGGCTGACAAGTTATCACAATATAAATTGACTGGAAATTCCACTTGTTGATGCAAGTCCTTCAACAATTGCAAAAGCCAAGTGCTCTCTTGAGTCGCCATTGCCGCTGCACGATATTCTACTTCTGTGGTTGATAAAGACACTGTGGGTTGTCTTTTACTACACTAGGAAATTGCTCCAGATCCAAGTAAAAACACATACCATATAGTTGAACGTCGGGTATCATTGTCACCCGCATAGTCAGCATCACAATAGCCAACTAGTTTGAAATCTCCACCCTTTTTGTACATAATATCATGACCGATGGTACTTTTCACATATCTCAAAATTCGTCGAACTGCTTCCAAATGAGGCTTTTTTGGATTTTGCATGTATCGACTCACAACACCAACTGCAAAAGAAATATTTGGTCTTATTAAAGTTAAGTAGATAAGGCTACCAACTAGTTGTCTGTACATCGTATCATCTTCTAAATTTTTTCCTTCATTTGCACAGATTCTTGCATTTGGTTCCATCGGTGTAGAAATTGGCTTGCAATTGAGCATTCCAAACTTTTTCAATAGATCACAGGAATATTTTCTTTGATGGAGAAAAATTCCTTCCTTGGTGTGATCAATCTCTAGACCAAGAAAATGTCTGAGTTGACCCAATTCTTTCATTTGGAAGCGGACTGACAAATTCTTCTTGGTTCAAAGAATTTCATCCTCAAAATCACTAGTGATGATTAAATCACCACGTATACTAGCACAATAGCCAATTTTCCTTCAACTGCTTTCACGAACAGACTAGAATCTGAAGGAGCCACAAAATAGCCACTATGAGTTAGAAACTCAACACTCTTGCCATACCATGTCCTGGGTGCTTACTTCAACCCGTACAACGCCTTTCGAAGATTAAATACATACTCAGGATGATCTTGACTTTGAAAACCAGTCGGTTGATCCATGTAAATCTCTCGATCTAGATCTCCATGCAAAAATGCATTCTTCACATCCATTTGCCATAAGTTCCAATCCTTGTTGGCTGCCAGTGCTAATAGGACTCGGACAGTTGTAAGCTTCGCCACTGGACTAAATGTTTCATCATAGTCTAGTCCATATTGTTGAGAGAATCCTCGAGCTACCAACCGAGCCTTGTACCTTTCAATCGATCCATCTGTGCGATGTTTTATCTTGTAGATCCATTTACAAGAAATAGGTTTCACATCTCTTAGCTTTGGTACAAGCTCCCAAGTTTGATTCTGGTCAAGTGCATAAATCTCATTTCTCATTGTTTCAATCCATTCTGCTTTTTGAGAAGCTTCTTCAAAGGTTTTTGACTTTTTTGCATCATCTTTTTCTACTACAGCAGACTTAACATATTTAGGATTTGGCTTTCTAATCCTTGTTGATCTTCTAAGTGGTGTTGAATCTTCTCTTTCATTAGACTCATCATCTTCAACCAATTATTGATGAACACCAGATTGCCATGGATTTTGAATTGTGTCTTCTTCATCAACATCATCGACAACTTCAGTTTCATCTAAATTCAACTGAACTTCGGAAGATTGCAATTCTCTTCTGAGAGTATCTGATTCTGGTAATAACTCTTTATCATCTATCATATGATTTGAACAACCAGAGTCAACTATCCAGTCACTCTCATAATCAATTTTGTCTAACATTATTGTCGTAAAAGCTAGTTCTTCCTCTTCTGCTTCAAAGAATGCTTCTGCGTCCCATTCTTCTTCATTATTGGAAGTAACAACATTACTCTCAACAGATTTCTTCTTTGACCAACAAGATTTGGCCATATGACCCTTTTTCCACAATTATAACACTTTTTTTCAAATCTTTTGTTGTTGTCGTAAATTTTGAAACCTCTTCTTTCACGAGAGATTTCTTCTCCTTGATTTCTATTGAACCCACCATTGTCATGCTGCTTGAAGTTTCTCTTGCCTTTATTGACATAGAGTGCCTCTTCTTCATTTTTCAATGAGACACCTCCCATTTGTTTAGCTAATGCTTCTTGACTAGCTAACAAATTTTTGAATTCTACAAGTGACGACTGAGTTTGCCATCCTTGTACAGCAGCAAAAAAACTCCTAAACTCCGGCTTTAGACCATGGACAATAATTCGTTTCATCTTGGTATCCCCAATAGGAGCTGCTGGATCCAACTCAGAAATCTCCCGACATAACAACTTCACTTTGTGAAGGTATTGTTTAATCGTCATATTGTGTTGCTTTATAGACAACAACTCGCTCTCTAGAGGTTGGAGCTTCGTATCGTTTTTCTTAGAAAACAATTTGGCGAATGTTTCCCAAGCTTTATTTGGGGTTTTGACATCTCGAATATACTCCAGCATATCTTCTTCCACTGTTGTCTTTAAGGCGTACATTGTCTTGCCTGCTTTTATCTTCCATTTTCTTAGCACACCATTTGCATCCTCTACTTCTGATTGCTCCTTTTCACTACCATTGACAATCTCCCATAAGTCATGTCCTTGCATATATGACATCATGCAAGTTGACCATGTATTATAATTATCGTTGTTAAGCTTTCTCATTCCGCCGACAGCATGTAGGTCCGTCATTGTGCCAACAAATGATTTTCACCAAAATTAAATGCACCATTGAAAGTATATGTAACGTACACCAGGTAAGCTCCCAGGAAAGAGAGGTGGATCACTCAGATCACTCAAATACCAAGTCTTTCCTAGTCAGAACTTTCCTAGACATGCACCGTCACTATACCACACTATTTTGCATTAACCGAGCAACTAAAATAACCTTCAACGAGGCTCTGATACCAGTTGTTGAACACCCCACAGTCAAAACATTTAAAGAACGAAAGAGAATGCTCAAATGGAGGAAGAAAGACTTTATTTATTTTCTTTTTCTTCGGTGTGTTACAAACAATAAACATATACCTTTATATAGGCATACAAAAAGGAGTTTAATAAATGTTAAACTTAATTAACATTTATTACATATCAATTAAAAACAATAAACCGTAATCATTAATTAAACTAATAAAATATAAACTTTTAATTAATTATTAATTAATGATGTTGGTGTTGATATTTTAATAGCATTCAATTGAATGAATTGGTAAATTAATGACCAAAAATAAATTTGGGAATTATGAGGACTTATTTAATTCTGGAGTTACCAGTCCATAATTAATCAGGTTTTATGCATACTTATCAACTTTTAGTTCAAAATAACCATTCAAGTTCATTCATTGCATACAAGGATATGGATACAAGGCAAGTTTTCACGAGAGGTATCAGTACGCCTAACTACCATATCGATATCTAACCACCATTTCAAAATCCAAATTCTAGTAACCAAAAGTGGTATCGATATATCTACCCGTGCATTGGTACGATAGTCAAATCCTCCATACATGTACTAATGTACTTGATCGAGTATTGATACCCTAACTTAATTTTTATTGTATCTATAACGATATGAATCTTACAATATCGATACTCAATCCTATTTTACGATGTAAATATCAGTTCTCGAATATGAATACCATAGACGTTGAGTTTGCAAGTGATAAAGATATTTTAAAGATCAATCACTGTGGTTTTGAGTCCACAAGTAAGAAATCTAATGTAACGAACCGGATTCGGATCCGAGTGTCGGTTTAACCCGATGGGTTTGGGCTTCGATTTTGGGCTCGGGTTTTGGTGTTTAGGCCTTAGGCTTTTGGGCTTGTTAGGTTGTTGGGCTTTTGTGTTGTTGGACTAAGGGTAATTTGGTAAATACCAAGGAAGGATGAAAGAGAGGGTTGGGGGATTAGTTCTCTGCAGAGTGATATCACCCTACTCACCTCTTTCCTCCCTTCATCCTTCATTCTTGAGTCAAGAAAAAGAAAGGTAAAAGGTGAAATCTTTGAGATTTTAAGTTGGTTTTTCGTTTTTGTGGTTGAAGGAGAGTTATAAGGCTCAAGGAGATCTACAATCTAAGAGAAAGAAGTTGGAGATCTATCATCAAGTTTGGGTAAAGGAAAGAGCTTGGAAGAGGGAGTTCGAGTTTTGGTTGTTGTGCTTGCTTGAGGTTGGTACTCTCAACTCTTCTAATTATCTTGCATTTCATGGTAGAGTGCATAGCATATAGAAATCCATGTATGAATGTTTGGAGTGCATGTTTGAGGACATTACTGGTGAATTTCGTATTTGTGTGTTTGATGACTTGAAAATAATGTTAAAATACCTTAATCATATCTAGGAATGAATAGAAACACTTTGGGATTGTTTGGATCGAGTTTGAGAATGAATCCTAGGAATTTTCTAAGTGCAGACCTGTATTTCGTGCAGGGGTATCGATACACGGGCTACCGGTATCGATACCCATGAGTGGAAATAGGCTAAGTGGCCAGGTGTATCGAACCATGGTTCGATACCGGGACCTCCAGTGGCATAATGGCATCGATACCAGTATCGATGCTGGAGGGTTCCCTTTTTGTTGACTTTGAAAATGGTCAAAGGGTATCGATACTGGCATCGATACCCATGTTTCGATGCCTTCTTTGGGTGGGTATCGAAGCAGGGTGGTTCAATACCCCATATAAGGGTATCGATACCCCTGCGAAAATTGGACAAGTTCAGTATGGTTTAAGGTTTGGTAAGAGGATTAAACGTTATAATGAATCTTATAATTAATGAAATGAATGGTTAATACAAGATTGATGTCTTAAAACCCGAACGACTAAGTTATGATAAGTCTTAATATATCTTGTTGTGCTAAGATCCTAGGTGGATCGTTTGTGTGGTTTGAGTCCTTGTGTGATGGAAATCTGGATATCTATAAGTGTTGCAACACATTGAAGGCCATCCGATGTAACATGATGGATGATGTTTGAAGACTTTTATTCCGAGTGTTGGGCGGCCTCACTCGAAGATGTTCGATGTAACATTTCGTGCATGGGGTTGGTTGGGCGGCCTCCACCCCTTTCCGAACGTTGGGTGGCCTCGTTCGAAGATGTCTGATGTAACATTCCAGGCATAGGATTTGAGGGCGGCCTCAATCCTGAGTGTAGGATCCCGATGTTGTGTGGACGCGGGCCTCGCTCTTGTGTGTTATTTTTGTGATGTGACATGTATATGCTGTGTGCGATATTATACATTGCTTATGCCATGTGGTAGGCAAGCATGCTAGATCATCATTTCATGCACGATGTTTATGTGTTATGCTTTATTGCTTATGTTATGCATGATGTTGGCCGAGTTCGGCGTACCCACTGAGCTTTAGTAGCTCAGCGTTCGAAATGTGTTTTCGTGCGTAGGTTAGGTGAAGCCAATTCGTGGAGAACTATCGAGGTTTAGATTTCAGCATCGACCTATGTCAGAGTACATTTATAGATTAGTGGGCTAGTACTTAGTTGGACCCTATGTATCTTGTAACTCTATTATTATTTCAAGTCGAATGTTTTAAATGATTTGTAATATTTTGGAGCTCCGATTTCTTTATATTATTTTGGGCTTACGCTTTAACGTAAATGGATTTTATGAATAGTGTTTTGAACTTGAATTGGATTTTAATTGTTGGGCTTTCGAAAGAAATTTGAAATACGGGTTTGGGTGTTATATTTAGTGGTATTAGAGCTTAGGTTGAGTCGGTTCTAGGAAGTCCCCGTGGAAAGTCTAGTATGTTATATAGGTGTCAGACAAGTACATGCCCACGAGTCGATATAGTACTTTTAAAGCTGAAGTTTCGATGGTGTAATCCTGTTTGTTGTTGTTGTTGTTGTTGTTGTTGTTGTCTGTGCATGGTGTAGATGAGTCTGAGGAAGGGGTTAGGCAGGGGGCGAATTATTTTGCCCATTTTCACCGTGCTTTGGATCGGATAGTGAAGACTATTCCGAAGCTTGCACCTACCCCACGTGAGGCACCTATCGAGAGGGTTCGCAGGCAGGGTGCTACGGATTTCTTGTGTTCTGGCTAAGATAATCATGTGAGGGCGGATCAGTGGTTGAGGTCCGAGGATAAGCTGTCTTGTATTCTTTCTCTGCTCAAGGAAAACGCAAGGAAATGGTGGGAAACAGTTGAGATAGAGTAGTGTCCCGATCAGCTGACATGGGGCGACTTTTTGGATGAGTTTGAGAAAAAGTATTTGGGCGAGACTCATATCGATCAGTTGAGAGATCAGTTCACCCACCTTGTGCAAGGTAACCGTACGGTCTTCGAGTACGAGCAGGAGTTCTTACAGTTGGGTAGGTATACAACCGAGTTGATAGCTACTGAGAAGAAGAGGTGTGAGAGGTTTCTGAGAGGTTTGAGGAAAGACATCCAGACTTATCTGACAGCTAATCCACCGGTAGTGTTTTCTGAGTGAGCATGCTAGGATGTTGGATATACCTTGTGAGATACTAGATATAGGTGTTAGTGTTGCTAGTTCTCTGGAGATACCGTAGTGGTCAGAAAGATGTACAGACGATGTCCATAGATGGTTTAGGGGTATATGTTCCCAGTTGATATGATAGAATCGTCATTCTATGGTTTTGATGTGATTTGGGTACGGATTGACTGACAAAGCATATGGATAAGATAGACCGTGAGACCAAGAGAATTTATTTGAAGCTAGCGAATGACCATGAGATTATGGTCGTAGGTGAGAATGTGAAGTTCTTATTTAATGTTGTTTCTGCTCTAGAGGCTCAGAGGTTAGTTGAGTTAGGCTGTGAGGCATACCTAGCATATATGATGAACCCGAACATGAATGAAGTCAGACTGTAGGATATCAGGATGGTGTGTGATTTTTTCGAGTGTGTTTCCAAAAGAGTTGCCTGGATTGCCACCTGACAGAGAGGTTGAGTTTGTCATATAGATGTATTTAGATTTTGCTCCTATTTCGATTGCTCCGTATCGTATGGTACCGAAAGAACTAAAAGAATTGATGACTCAGTTGCAAGGACTATCAAATAGAGGTTGTATCCGACGGCGTTCTTCTCCTTGTGGCGCACCGTGTGGTTTGTGAAGAAGAAAGACGGTAGTATGAGGATGTGTATTGACTATAGACAGATCATCAGTTGACAGTGAAGAACAAGTATCCATCGTCGAAAATTAATGATATGTTTGATCAGCTTAGAGGTGCTACTGTGTTTTCCAGGATAGACTTGAGACCAGGGTACTATCAATTGAAGGTAAAAGAAGTCGATGTGTCGAAGATAGCTTTTCGTACAAGGTATGATTACTATGAGCTTCTGGTTATGCCTTTCGGGTTGACTAATGCACCAACTGCTTTTCATGGACATGATGAACAGAATTTTCTTCGAGTTCTTGGATTAGTTTGTGATTATGAATATGGAGGACATATTATTATACTCACGTATTGAGAAAGATCATGACAAACACTTGAGGTTAGTATTGGAGACTTTGTTGGATCACCAGTTGTATGCCAAATTGAGCAAGTGTGAGTTCTGGATTAAAGAAGTTGTTTTCTTAGGACATGTAGTGTCAGCTGAAGGGATTAAAGTAGATCATAAGAAGATTGAAGCGATTGTTAGTTGGAAGCAATCTAAGTTTGTTATATAGATTCATAGTTTCCTAGGCTTAGCATGTTACTATAAAAGGTTTGTGAATGGTTTTTCGAAGATAGCTGTCCCTTTGACTAAGTTGCGGCAGAAGAATATTCAGTTTGAGTGATCAGATGCAAGACAACAAGCCTTTGAGAAACTGAAAGAAGCTTTGACAGATGCGCCGATTTTGATACAGCCAGTGTCAGAGGAGGAGTATGTGATTTACAGTGATGCTTCGTATGTAGGGCTAGGTTGTGTGTTTATGCATGACGGAAGAGTTATAGCTTACGCTTCGAGATAGTTGAAGAATCATTAGCGCAATTATCCGACCCCTGATATAGAGCTAGTCGTAGTTGTGGTTGCTTTGGAAATTGGGAAGCATTAATTGTATGGTGAGCGATGCACAGTGTACACAGATCACAAAAGTTTGAAGTATCCGAAGACACAGAGAGATTTAAATTTGAAACAGCGCAGATGGCTCGAGTTATTGAAAGACTATGACCTCAAAATTGAGTATCATCCGAGTAAAGCCAATGTAGTGACAGATGCTTTGTGTAAGAAAGTAGCTGTTGAGGTGAGAGTTATGTTTGCTAGATTGAGTTTATCAGGTGATGGTGGCTTGGTAGCCGAGCTTCAGGTTAGACTTACTTTGGGTCAGTTGATCATAGGGAAACAACTGTCAGATAGATTTTTGACACCTCACGTGCAAGATGTAGCTGAAGGAAGACCTACAGAGTACAATTTCAGAAATGATGGTGCATTATGCTTCAGAGACAGAGTAGTTGAGCCGAATGACGGTGATTGAAGACGTATGATTCTGATCGAAACGCACAGTAGTCCTTTTGCTACGCATCCGGGTAGTACGAAGATATACCTTGGTTTGAAGGATGAGTACTTCTAACTTTGTCTGAAGAGAGATATTGCCGACTATGTGAGTAAGTGAATGGTTTGTCAGAGAGTTAAGCAGAACATCAGTTTCCGTCTGGTTTGTTACATCCATCGAAGATTCCGGAATGGAAATGAGAAAATATCACCATGGATTCTGTATCCGGTTCGCCTTTGACTCCTTCGAGGAAGAATTCAATTCAGGTTATAGTTGATCGCTTCATGAAGTGTGCCCACTTTATTGTTGATTATACGACTTATTTGTTAGATAAGTTGGTAGATTGTACATCAGTGAGTTTGCGAGACTGTATAGTGTGTCGAAATCGATTGTGTCTGACAGAGATTTGAGATTTATAGCCAGATTTTGGGAGTGTTTGCACAGTACTTTGGGTGGCCATTTGAATTTCAGTACTTTGTATCATCCTCAGTCAAATGGGCAGTTAGGGAGAGTTATTCAGATTCTCGAGGATATGCTCCGATGTTGTATCATTGACTTTCAAGGTACTTGAGAGAAGCACCTGCCGTTGGTTGAGTTTACGTGTAACGACAGTTATCAATCGAGTTTACAGATGGCTACGTATGAGACTTTGTATGGTAGAAAATGCAGAACTCCGTTTAGTTGGGCTGAAGCAGGTCAGAAATTGATATCGAAGCCAATTATGCTTGAGGGGACTACCGAAAAATTGAAGTGATTTGTGATCGGTTAAAGACAGCTTCAGTTAGGCAGAAATCGTATGCGGAATTGAATCTGACAGAAACAGAGTATAAGGTAGCAGAAAAAGTGTTCTTGGAAGTGTCACTGTGGAAGGGGATCATCCGTTTGGAAGGAAAGGCAAGTTAAGTCCAAGGTTTGTAGGACTGCATGATGTTGCTCTTTTCGCACTTGTTTTCCTTAGGTAAATTTCGAGGACGATATTTTCTTTAAGGAGGGGAGAGTTGTAACGACTCGGATTCGGATTCGAGTGTCGGTTTAACCCGATGGGTTTGGGCTTCGGTTTTAGGCTCGGGTTTTGGTGTTTAGGCCTTAGGCTTTTGGGCTTGTTAGGTTGTTGGGCTTTTGTGTTGTTGGAATGAGGGTAATTTTGTAAATACCAAGGAAGGATGAAAGAGAGGGTTGGGGGATTAGTTCTCTGCAGAGTGATATTACCCTACTCATCTCTTTCCTCCCTTCATCCTTCATTCTTGAGTCAAGAAAAAGAAAGGTAAAAGGTGAAATCTTTGAGAGTTTAAGTTGGTTTTTTGTTTTTGTGGTTGAAGGATAGTTCTAAGGCTCAAGGAGATCTACAATCTAAGAGAAAGAAGTTGGAGATCCATCATCAAGTTTGGGCAAAGGAAAGAGCTTGGAAGAGGGAGTTCGAGTTTTGGTTGCTGTGCTTGCTTGAGGTTGGTACTCCCAACTCTTCTAATTATCTTGCATTTCATGGTAGAGTGCATAGCATATAGAAATCCATGTATGAATGCTTGGTGTGCATGTTTGAGGACATTAATGGTGAATTTCGTATTTGTGTGTTTGATGACTTGAAAATAATGTTAAAATACCTTAATCATCTATAGGAATGAATAAAAACACTTTGGGATTGTTTGGATCGAGTTTGAGAATGAATCCTAGGAATTTTCTAAGTGCAGACCTGCATTTCGTGCAGGGGTATCGATACACAGGCTATCGGTATCGATACCCATGAGTGGAAATAGGCTAAGTGGCCAAGTGTATCGAACCATGGTTCGATACCGGGACCTCCAGTGGCATAATGGCATCGATACCAGTATCGGTGCTGGAGGGTTCCCTTTTTGTTGACTTTGAAAATGGTCAAAAGGTATCGATACTGGTATCGATACCCATGTTTTGATGTCTTCTTTGGGTGGGTATCGAAGCAGGGTGGTTCGATACCCCATATAAGGGTATCGATACCCCTATGAAAATTGGACAAGTTAAGTATGGTTTGAGGTTCGATAAAAGGATTAAAGGCTATAATGAATCTTATAATTAATGAAATGAATGGTTAATACAAGATTGATGTATTAAACCCCGAACGACTAAGTTATGATAAGTCTTAATATATCTTGTTGTGATAAGATCCTAGGTGGATCATTTGTGTGGTTTGAGTCCTTGTGTACCCATAAGTGTTAATATAAGGGTATCGATATCCATAAGTGTTGCAACACGTTGAAGGCCATCCGATGTAACACGCCGGATGATATTTGAAGACTTTTATTCCGAGTGTTGGGCGGCCTCACTCGAAGATGTTCGATGTAACATTCCGAGCATGGGGTTGGTTGGGCGACCTCCACCCCTTTCCGAACGTTGGGCGACCTCGTTCGAATATGTCCGAAGTAACATTCCGGACATAGGATTTGAGGGCGGCCTCAATCATGAGTGTAGGATCCCGATGTTGTGTGGACGCGGGCCTCACTCTTTGTGTTATTTTTGTGATGTGACATGTATATGCTGTGTGCGATATTATACATTACTTATGCCATGTGGTAGGCAAGCATGCTAGATCATCATTTCATGCACGATGTTTATATGCTATGCTTTACTGCTTATGTTATGCATGATGTTGGCCGAGTTCGGCGTACCCACTGAGCTTTAGTAGCTCAACGTTCGAAATGTGTTTTCGTAAGTAGGTTAGGTGAAGCCAGTTCGTGGAGCACTATCGAGGTTTGGATTTCAGCATCGACCTATGTCAGAGTACATTTATAGATTAGAGGGCTAGTACTTAGTTGGACCCTATGTATCTTGTAACTCTGTTATTATTTCAAGTCGAATGTTTTAAATGATTTATAATATTTTGGAGCCCCGATTTCTTTATATTATTTTGGGCTTACGTTTTAACGTAAATGGATTTTATGAATAGTGTTTTGAACTTGAATTGGATTTTAATTGTTGGGCTTTCGAAAGAAATTTGAAATACGGGTTTGGGTCGGAGGCCCAATGTGACATCCGGGCCGGGTGTTACATCTAAATTTAGTAAATAATAGACAAAACAATTCACTTCAAACTATCGATTCAGATTATTTTTTAATAAAAGATTTAATACACACAAATAATAGATGAAAAATGATAAAAAAAACTTCGGGTGCGTTTTATTTACGAAATATAATATTACCTTTGGGAATAAGATTCCCGGAATGTAACATTACTTAATATATTACTGGAAATATTACATTACTTTGTTTGGTTTACTTGATATGAATATAAGATGACAATGTTTGGTTGATGGAATATAAGATTATTTAAAGATAAATTTTACTAGATTATCCTTACAAATATTTTTTTTTTAAAATTTAAACTTATAATATTAAATTAAAAATATTTTTATTAAAAGTTATACAATTATTTTTGTTACAACAACTAAATTTTACAAAATTATTAAATTTAACATATTATAAATTTAATTAATATCTTAAACAATATTTAATAAACTATTATAAATATGTATACATTATATTTACTTTTATCGTAATATATAATAGAAAATTTAATTAATTTTTTAGTGATTAAAATAATTATATAAATCATTAAAAATCCGGCATAAGATTATATATTTTTATTAAACAAACATTATTTTATTAATAATGATCGAGTTTTCTAACAAGTTTCCATAATTCTTTTTTCAATCCAAAATAAGTTAATTTTATAATTTTGAGTTTTAACTCATTTAATGTGAAACCAAATTCAAGTAAACGTAAATGAATTATATTAGTTTCATTTTCATAAATTTGAAATTCGGAATTTCGTATCAAATTAAGAAACATACATTTGAATTATTTTTTATCGGTAAAAAATATCTTTAAATAAAGCAACTAATAGTGTTAATCTAATGCCTTTATTTAAATATTCTATCAAATATTTTTATAGTTATAATTTTTTTCTTTTATTTAAATATTAAAATATTTGTTAAAATATGCATAAAACTATTTTAATATTAAGCTAATATAAAATAAAATTATTTAATAAATTTATATCATTTAAATATGCTAGAAAGGATCTAAATTAAGAAAATTTATTATTTCAAGAGTAAATTTGTCCAAGGTAGCGGGAATTGACAAATACCTAAGGAAAGAATTGAAGTAATTGAAATTTTGGTTATCAAATTAAATAATTTATCAAAGTTCAGTTACTATTTATGAACTTTATCCTAAAAATTACATGATAAGGCATGTTGCTCTCCTGGGTTTGAATCTTAAAAATGATGTTAATGAGAGAAAAGGCCACAAAGCTATAACATGAACTATAAAATAAACAATATTAAAAAAATATATTACATAATAATAAAATATAAATAATTTTTATTAAATAAAAATGTACTACATTATCATGCCAAAATTTAAATTTATATAAAATAAGATAAAGTGAACATCCTTAACCACTAGATCAATTTAATAATCTCATAATATAATATTAAAAAAATATATATTAAATTGTTTCTATTAAAATTTTAATGAAATAAAAAATAATAAAAGCATGTCTAAATCGATTTGGGACAACTATTTAAGGTTATGACGAATATAAATAAAATTTAAGATTCATTTTTTGAGTTGAATTAAATATAGTACATATGTTACAAGTATAATTTAAGGTTTATTGTTAGTTTTTTTTATCATTATTAGCACAATAACCTTTTTTTTATTTTTAAAAACCAGTGATCGATAATAAATTTTTATATTTGTTGTCAATCATCGATTTTTTTTTTTATTTATTTTTAATAGGAATCTCAGTTTCTACAGCATATTGGCACATATTGTTTTGTGCCTTTGTGACACTCTTTTCTTTGATTTTGTGGTTTCGTTTCATTTATCGTTTTAACATGATTTTAGCATACTTTAACAGTCATTTGGTGCCTATAGAAACGATTGATGGTTAAAGAAACGATAGATCCTCACTCGATTGATGGTTATTTATGAATATAATCAATCTTGGGTAGCATAGTGATCTTTCTGATAATTTGATTCATTCACCACTCTTTTCATCACCTTATAATTAGTTTAGTTTAGATAGAAACGAAGAGATGCACGAATCCACTAGCCCAAGTGGTTAAAGAAACGGTTGTTGTTCCTAGATGTCATGGGTTCGAGCACCAGCGATGCTAATAGTGTGATTGAGTGATCAAAGTCACATGGTGGAGATTATATTCTAAAACATATACTACTATAATCATTATTAGCTTGTTCAAAAAAGATAGAAACAAAGAGATCGTAGAAGATTTCTAAATTTTGACACTATATTAATCTCTTTAAAAATATTTTTTTTATACTTTTAAATTTTTGTATGAGATTTTAGTAGATTAATCTTTATTATTCTCTTCTCTAGATGTATTGGGTTTACAAAATCTTTCATTATATAAAACTAAACTAAACTTCTAAACCTAACGATGCATTGCATATTTTTCCATAAGAAACATATGTATATCCATTTTACATATACCTAATATAAACTATAACACGGTGCATGGATGACAAATTACTCAATAAAGACAGTTAACATCCAGTTTAGAACATGGTTGAGTTATAATCGGATTTTCGAAGACTGAAAGAGGATAGAGTCATCTCGTCGCTTTGACCGAGTGGTTAAGGCGTGTGCCTGCTAAGTACATGGGGTTTCCCCACGAAAGTTCGAATCTCTTAGGCGACGTTTTGATCATGTGACAACTCTGCTTCTGAGCACACCACTGGTTTTTTAGCACATTTTCTAAGTTTTTTTTTACGATACTCTAGAAGAACAGAACCGAGCTACTGCTTGGGGTCTTCTCAGACAATTAAGGAATTTAACGAAATTATGTTCTCTTTCGAAAAGCAAGTTGGACTTTTGCGATGTGAACAACAAATGGGAGATATTTGAGAACGTCTTGACAAGTAGAAATTATATCATGGGTCTCAGCGCCTAGCTTATTACGTGATTCATGTTTCCATCCAATCATAACCACTCACTTTATCACTATATTCCAAATCATTTTTTTACAACTAATGAATCTCTACTCATTTTTTTCATGTCATTTAAAAAAATATATTTTCTGAAAGTTAGATTAATGACATGGATGATCAGTGATAGAATGAATGATTTTTATTGGTTAAAGACTACTAAGAGTTAGCTTGTGATATAATCTTTCCTTGGTCATCGGTTTTCAATAGTAGCAAACCCTGCTTGGTGGAACTTGTTTCCGAACTTTACCCTTTGGCATCTTTCTCATGTTTTTTCCGATCATTGTCCACTAATGCTCCAATCAGACGGTCAAACCTCTTCTGTTAATCGTGTTGCACATTTTGGTATTAAAGCCACTAAAAAGTTTTAATTCAATCAATTAATTCGATTTCAATCAAACAAATACACGTACTTAAAATAGAAATGAGAACAAATTACAAAAAAAATCTTCATTTTCTCCATACCTTCAACCTTTAAACTTAAACCCATATAGATGACCCCAAGAAGTGTGGTTTGGGTTAGGGTTTTTCAAGGGAACTTGGGCTTTTCTTTGTGTGTTTTCATCTCTGTGTAACATTTTCCACACATTTCTCGGTTTCCATACGTTCCCGGTGGAACACATTTGCATCTATCACAACATGTGATGCAAGCTCTCAAGTATAGATTAATCCTAGAGGATGTAATGTCATTTCTCAGCTTATCAGTCAAGTTGGTGTAACTGAAGCGGGCAAGGAAGCTTCGGCATAGTTTTGTCCATGAATTCAACTATCCAAGCTGGAGATTGTTTAACTAGGATTTTGCCCTATCCGTCAGTGAATAGGGAAACAATTTTAATTTCAGAATGTCGACAGAGACTCCCGATAGCTTGAATGAATTACAAATTTACAAGAAGGACTTGAGATGCTGTCGAGCATCTTCATTGACCGATCCCCCAAATTGACCTATAGTGTTAATCATGTTGAACATGACCGGTTTGAGTTCAAAATGTTCTGCCTCTATATTAGGCATAACTATGGTAGGAGTTAATTCATCCAAATCTTCCTCCAGATAATCACGAATAGTGCGCGCACGCTCCTGTCAAGGCAGATTGGAAGGATCAACAACTACGAATGAGCCTTGGTTGTCTGCTGCAGCGACATTCATACCAGCGTTCCCCTGCTAGCCAGGTGTTGCGTTCATCCTTTCGTAGAGCCTTTGCCGTAGACGCCTTGCGGTTCTCTCGATTTCAGGATCAAAAGGATATTGATCTGTAGACGGGTTAGACCTGGTCATACAACAGAAAAACACTTTAAGAAAATTAAAAGAAACAAATTAAAATTAAAAATAAAAATAAAAGGGCTGCAGAAATAATTGGTAGTAAAGTTGAATGTCAATCCCCGGCAATGACGCCAAATTTGGTGCTTAAAAGTCCTATGATTATTCCACCTTTTGCCAAATTGTAGTATTTAAGATTGTCGAACCCACAGGGATTGGGTCGACTTTACTACTTCTTAGACCTGCACTTAATAAAAGTAAAAACAGAAATAATTGATGAGTTGAGATAACTAAAATAACTAAATTAACTATCTTAAAAACTAAGTAAAGGAAGAGAATAATAATGAATGAAGTGAGGCCGGGTTTAGTGCTTTGTAAAGGGGAATTCATTTGCACTTATTATCCACTTATTAATGTAATAGGTTGATTTGCCGCCTCGACGGGTCGCAATAAGGGTCGTCGCAGCTGCCTAGGCGGGGTTATGCCTTATCGAAAACTCAACTTTTCATAGTTCGACAAAGCATCCTTGTATGTCTCCTCCTTATCCCTAAGCGAAGAACACTATTGAAATCCATGTCTTGATGATATCTCCCGACGTTAATCAAGGATGAACAACAACCAAACACATGTGTCCTTTTAGTCACTGAAATCCTAGGCAGTTTATCTCTAAACCAGATTAGTCAATACCCTTGAGCAAAGATCGTATTCTCTCATTTCGTGAACCTAACTCTCCTGAGATTAGACAAATAGGTTTTTCTTCACAAACTTATCTTTCGAGCTCATAAGTGAAAAATAATAAGAACCAAGAGGGAATAAACTATGAAAATTGGTTTGCATTAATAAATCTCAAAATAAGATACAACCTAAACCTCTGAAGGGTTTTAGAACATGGTTTAGTCGGTGGCTTAAGGAATTTTGCTATAGGAATCCGACTCCGTGTGTCTCAACCTAGCCCTAATGGTTGGCTTATATAGGCCAAACCTTAGGTTAAAGTCTTCCACATAAAGAAACAGTTATACAAGGAAAAGAATACAACTCCTAATTAAACTATATCACTTTATTCTATTTCCTAAAATAAATCTTCTTTTCCGCGTTTGACTTTGACCAGGGCTTGACTCTTTTAATCTGTTCCGACTCTCTCTATATATATATGTACGTTAGAATCGGCGTCTTTTTCTCTATCTTTCGAGCACCAGTTGTCATCTTCATTCTGCTACCGCGGCCTCTAAAGTGCTACCGTGGCAGATGCTTCATTTGCATTTCAGCTTTTTTTTTTCTAGCATCCATATTCTTGTTTGGTCAATCCTATGATGTAATTTTCTGTCTAGGAAAAAACCATCAAATGCATCTGTTTTATGCCAAATAATAGATAAAGTCGTTATTTAAGTATTCGGATGCTGAAATAAGGAAAATAAGCAGAATTATCCATTATTGCTTGTAAATCTGTTCTTAATTGGCAATAAAATAGTGGGAAAATGATTTAAAAAATTAAGACTTTTAGACACTTATCAAGAGTGTTTGAAATATTTTGATAGAAATAAAATCTGATGTTGGTACGAGGCTACAAGGATGTAGCAAACTTACTCACTCTTCTCCATAGCGAGTGGTATTCACTTATTTTCTTTCCCATTCTGATTTAAGATCATCTTCTAAATAGTATTATAATCTTTTGAAGCCTCATTTGTCAAGCATAACCTGTGCAATGTAAGTATCAAAAAGAACATTATTCTACTTTTTTGTCTCTCAAAAACTGTTGTCTCATACAATCTCATTTATCACAATATGATATGTCCAGTACCTTCGTTTAAAAGGCATAAGTATTTTGAAATTTATTCAACAAAAATTGAATCATGTTTAAAGATTCACAAAAACGATGAGAATCAAGCTGAATAGAGTCTTCGGTTTTGGTCTAATAACTCAACCTTACATCGTCAGTCGAATGTGTAAGTTGTATGATGGCCATGAATATTCTTTGGAATAGACAAAGAGAAAGTTTAAAGTAAATTAATATCCTTCATAGGAAAGTAGATGATTGTTACGATGTAGAATATTTTAAAATTATGTATCATTTTTATCTCTTATTTTTTATTGAATATTAAATATCAAAAAAATATTTTTCATATATTAATAATAGATAGCCTTAAACGACATCTAACATATATGTTACTTTTTTTTAACCTTCTCAAGAAAAGAAATTGGTGTTAAAATCATAATGGATCGATTTTCTCAAAATGTTAAACAATACAATGTGGAGATGAAGAGAATCATTCCTCGTACTTCTCGCATGCTAAGCGAGCAATCTACCATTTGAGTTGCATCCTCATATTTTTCTTTATTTATTTGTTTGAATATATCATACACTATTTTTATTTTATTGCAACTCATTTTCAAATTTATATGAATCACATATATCTCTAAGATAGGGAGCGGTACTAACTTGTTTTATTTTCAATTCTAATTAAAGATATTTCTAAATAATATTATGATTTTTTCAACCCTAATTTTTCAATCATAACCTATGTATTGTAAGTATAAAGAAGAACATAATTCTACTTCTTTGTTTCTCAAAAGCTACTATCATTTACCACCTCATTTATCACGATACGATATGTTTGTAACATCTTTATGACATAAAAGGGAGAACGTGGGATGGTTATGTGTTATTTGGGGTGGCCTAACACTTCCGAGACACTCCTTTATCGCTTGGTTAACTTTAATGAATAAATTACCAACTAAAAATTGTATTTTATTTTGGGGATTCTTGGTTGATCCTAACTATGTTCGGTGTTTGGATTCTATAGAAACAAGGGACCATTTATTTTGTGATTGCAACTTTGTTAAAGAATTGAGCTATTAGACCTATTGTGGGAGGATGGGTATACAATTTGACTGGATGAAGAGGCATGGCATGTAGGGGTGTTAAAAAAGTATCAAATCTGATCAATTTGATCCGATTATACATTGATCTGATCTGAAAATTAGGATATCCGATCCGGTTTTTATTTTTGGACCGGATTTCCAATACGATTTTAAGTTTTCCAGATTGGAAACGGATCACAATATTTCAAGTTTCGGATTATCCAAAAACTCGATAATCCAAAAATTCAAATTTTTATTAATACTAATCTTTTTATATTCAACAATTAAGTGCTTGTTATATTCAAAATTTTAATAAAAATTGAAATTTTTATAAATGTGAATCTTGTTGTATTTAATAATTTGTTGTTTATTATATTCGAAATTCTAAGATTTTCATAAATACTATCTTAAAATTCGAAAAATTAATTTATTCAAATTATATTTTTGATTAATCGGATATCCGACTATCCGATCTGAATATCTGATACCTGAATATGCGGATATTCGCTTTTTTCGGATCAGATACAAATCACTATATCATCGATCTGAAAACCCAAATATCTGAAAAAATCGGATCAGATCTGATCCGATTTCCGACAATGAATACCCCTAATGGCAAGTGAAACTCATTGGTGGCTGCCATTATTTGCATTTCTGGGGGGCTATGTTGTATTTTGTATGGCAGGAAAGAAATAACAAATTGCTTGGGAAAGGTAATAAGAGTGTTCGAATATTTTGATGCAAATTAAATCTGATGTTGGTACAAGGCTTCGAGGATGTAGCAAACTTACTACCTTTTCTCCATCACTTATTATTTCTTGGAATTTGTTTTAATTCTTGTTTTCTATTTTGAGTTTGTTGTAAAGCGAACCGGTGAATTTTGTTTATACTTTGATGATTCTCTAGATAGAATAAAAATAAAACATTTAGAACATAAAAAAAGATATGTCCGTAACCTTCATTTAAATGGTATATGTATTTTGACATTTAGACTAAGAAATTTAATCATGTTTAAAGCTTCACAAAAGTCATGGGAAGCAAGTTGAATGGAGTTTTTGATAGTGGTTTAGCTACACGAATTTGTATATTCGAATGAGTGTGAAAGTATGTATTATGACCACTACTATTATATAAAAAAGACAAAGAAAAAATAGAAAATAAATTAATTAATTTTGTAGGAGTGTATTGATTGTTAAGATATAGAATATTTTAAAATCTTGTTTTATTTTTATCTTTTGTTCCATTGATGAATACTAAACTTCAAAAAAAAATTATTTTTCTTATAATAATAATAATAGCCTTGAATGTGACCTAACATTTAGGGTTGTAAACGAACCGAACGAACACGAACAAGAGTGTGTTCATGTTCGTTCGTTTAACTTTAACCGAACAAACGAACGAACACGAACATAAACAAACACAAATTTTCTTGTTCGTGATCGTTCGTTAAGGATTGTAGCTTGTTCATGTTCGTTTATGTTCGTTCGTTTAAATGATAAACGAACGTAAACGAACAAACATAAATGAACGTAAACGAACATAAATAAACGAACATAAATGAACGTAAACGAACATAAATAAAGGAACGTAAACGAACGAACATAAATAACATATATAATATGCTAAATATTTAATATTTTGGATTAATTTGATTAATTCAACTAATCGACTGATTTTAAATCGAATTAGTCGATAATTAAAATTTAAAAAAAATCTTAATTATTAGATGAAACCTAAAATTTAACTAATTAACTAGTTCACTTTTGGTTCGATTCATTAACTCGGTTTAATAGAATAATAAACACCTCTAGCTTATAACAAGAAAGTTTTTAACGAGTCATAAAATAACACTCTTCTCGACTCGAGTAACTCAAAATTTTTTGATTTGACTTACTTGATCTAATGCTCACCTTTAAATATATGTGAATAAATTTAAACGAACATAAATGAATGAACATAAATGAACATAAATGAACAAACATAAACGAACAGATTACCGAATGTTCATGAACATAAATGAACGAACGAACCCTTTGTTCATGTTCGTTCGTTTAACTAGACGAACAAAAAATCTTGTTCATGTTCGTTCGTTTAATAAATAAACGAACATAAACGAACTTCCCACCGAACGGTTCACCGAACGTTCGGTTCGTTTACAGCCCTACTAACATTGTTGTTACATTTTATTACATGGAGATGCGGGGTATTAATCCCCGTACTTCTCGCATGCAAAGCGAGCGCTCTACCATTTGAGCTACATCCCCTATACTTTTTAATTTACATTTTTAACATTAATGTGATTTATTTAAGGGTTTTGATTAAAACATTACACAATTTTGAATTCATAAGAATCATACAATTTTGAATACATTTTTAACATTAATATAATTTATTAAACGGACTTAACAAATTTTCTGATTCATTTTTAATTAAATATTTTTTTCTAAATTTTTCTTTGGTCTCAGTGGTTCTCTTCCTCAAGAAAACAAAATATCAAATAAACTTTAATGAAGTTTTTTTCCAACTTCTTTTTCTTTCTAAAACTTACTTTATCGTATCACCACCTATATCATGATGCGATCAGTCCATGACATGTTATGAAAATCATGTGACGTTATAAAAAACATGTAACAAACTGAAAATAATAATTTTTAGCACTACGTCTCACACATTCAAAAAATAGTTATTGTTTAACCTGAAAAGGTAAAAATAAATAGGTTGTAATCTAGTAAACTCTTTCTAAATTTACATAGGAATTTCGTGTCTCATTTTTTTGGAATAATTATTGATAACGGTAAAACCCTCTTCGTTCTTTATAAATTCTTCCAACTACAAACGTAAATATTTATTAAACAATTAAGAAAAATCTTAAAAACTCTCGTAATATTTTAGATTATTTTGATAAATTTAAAGAAGTTTTAAAAAATTTGTACATAGTTTTGAATTACTCAATCGGAATGGTTCAATTTGATTTTTTTAATAATTTTCAAAGTTAGTTAGTTAGTTTAAAAGGCATAAGTGTTTTGACATTTATTCAAAAAAAATTGAATCATGTTTAAAGATTCACAAAAGCGATGAGAATCAAGCTAAATGGAGTGTTCGATTTTGGTCTAACAACTTTACCTTACATCGTCAATCGAATGTGTAAGTTCTACGATTGCCATGAATATTCTTTGGAATAGACAAAGAGAAAGTTTAAAGTAAATTAATATCTTTCATAGGAAAGTAGATGATTGTTACGATGTAGAATATTTTAAAATTATGTATTATTTTTATCTCTTATTCTTTTATTGAATATTAAATGTCAAAAAAATATTTTTCATATATTAATAATAAATAGCCTTAAACGACATCTAACATACATGTTACTTTTTTTAACCTTCTTGAGAAAAGAAATTGGTGTTAAAAACATCATGGATCGATTTTCTTAAAATATTAAATAATACAATATGGAGATGCAGAGTATCATTCCCCGTACTTCTCCCATGCTAAGAGAACGATCTACCATTTGAGTTACATCCCCATATTTTGCTTTATTTATTTGTTTGAACATATGATACACTATTTTTTTTATTGCAACCTATTTTCAAGTTTATATGGACCACATATATCTCTAAGATAGCGAGTGGTATTAATTTGTTTGAACATATGATATACTTTCTTTGAGATGTCTTCATTGAGGCCACAAAGAAGGAGGTGCATTGCCTTTAGTGTTTAGTTTCGCCTTCACGTCATTTGCACTTCGTTGCTTTTTCTTCTTCTTAAGAGCTTCAGTGTAGCCATCTTCAAAAATGTCCCAAACTTCAAAATCATGGAAATTGATAAATAGCTTCATGAGAGTTCTCCATTGGAAGTAGCTTTCTACTTCGAAGAGCGGAGGACACGTGATAGAGCGACCTTCTTCAAAGCAAGCTATTTTCTTGAACTGTAGAATTCGAGCGATGGATCTTTGCTCCTAGATGATAGTTCGAATCGATGGAGCCGAGGCTCTGATATAAATTGAAAGGCTTGATGCGTAAGTTCGAATCGAACACCGATTATCGTCAAGAGGGTTGTTTGTGTGTTTGGCTGAATTTTCTAAAATCGAAAGATTGAGACAAATGACACAATAATTTTAGAGTGGTTCGGTCACACCTACATCCACTACCTTAGCACTCCACTAGGGATTTCAACCAATTCACTAATTAATTCCTCATTTTTACCAGTTCAAGTGATAACCGTTACAACCCTATCGTTTGGACTTGGCTAAGATAGAACAAACTCTAGTTTTTCTCTAAGGCTAAACTTGAACCTCTCCTTATACAAAGGGATTTGTTTGGTAAACTAATTATCTAACAAAGGTGTTTGTTTACACAATTTAAGTTCACAAGAGACTACAAGATTTACAATAAGAACACTCTCTTAAGACTATGTACAAAAGAAAAGTAAAATAGGGATTTAGACTCAATTTCCATTGGCCATCTTATTTGGATGTTGTCTCTAACCATCTTCAAGTGTTCCAACCTTCACTTTATAGTTAGGAATGAGCTTGTGGTTGTAGGGATGATTTGGAGTCGTTTGGAGTTGATTCCCAGGCCAATTTCTGCTTCTAGCGCAGGTGGTATCGAAACGCGTGAAAGTTGTTTCGATACAGCCACTTTGGGAAATAGTCGTTGGATCTTCAATTAAAGAATGATATAGAAAAACCTACAAGGCGTATCGAAACACCTTGCTCTGCGTATCGAAATAGATGAAACAAGTTTTTTGTAAAGTCGTTGGGATCTACAATTTGAAGCCTGTTTCGATATGGCTCCTAGCTATTGGGGTTTTTATAAGATCGTTAGAGGTGTATCAAAACACCTAAAACAGGTTTCGATACTGGCGTATCGAAACGAGTGTTTGTTGTATCGAAACCAAAAATCACAGTGACAAAACGAATCGAAACGATCTTAACCCGTATCGAAACGACTATGTAATTTTACCTTTGAAAAGCATAGCGTTATCGAAACACCTAGGAGGTGTATCAAAACGCCTGGGTTAAAAACACTTCTTTGGTTTCTTTAAATCATTTAAGACACGTTTAAAAATCTCTCAAAAATCTCTTAAATATATTTTCAAGTTGTTTGGACATAATAACCATTTTTGAAATCTTTTCAAATTAGTCCAAAACTATTTTTTAATTATTATATCAAAATCAATATCTCAACATCATATTAACAATGAGCTCATTTGTCAAGCATAACCTATATAAAGTAAGTATCAAAAAGAACATTATTCTACTTCTTTATCTACCAAAAATTACTATCACTTACCACTTCATTTATCATGATATGATTTGTCTTCATTTAAAAGGCATATGTATTTTGATATTTATGCAACAAAAATTGAATCATGTTTCAAGCTTCAAAAAAGCGATTAGAACTAAGTTGAATGTATTGTTCGATATTGGTCTAACAACTCGAACTTGTATCGTCAATCGAATGTGAAAGTTATACTATGATCGCGACTATTCTTTGAAAAAAGACAGAAAATTTAAAATAAATTAATTTCTCTTATAGTAAAATAGATATTTTTCTTTACTAACTCCTGGTCATGGTTGTGGGTATAATGCTTGAATCACACACTCTGTTTTATAGGTTGTATGGGAGCAGTTCGGTTGATTTAAAATTCTCTTTGAATTTTAAATACTTAACCGAATAGATTTAATAACAAAATATCCTAGATTTAAATGGATATTTTCTGTCATCAAATCTACTATTTTTGGATAGATATTAACAGAATTATCTGAGATTTTAAATGGATATTATATGATATTATCCGAGATTTTATTTGATATTATCTGATATTAAATTTAAATTTTAAATCTTATTTTATTTGATTCTCGGATAGATTCGTCCCTGCTTTCAACCTATAAATAAGATGTTTTTCTTTCATTTTTAATCATCTCATTCAGAATTCGTTCTGCTTCTTTGAGAGAAATTGAGAGCATTATTTAAATGCTTTTGATAGCTTTTGTTTGACTCCGGTTCAGACGATCACTACCGCCATAGTCCACTCCAAACTTTGGGTGTACACTGTTTGGAGCGACCGTGCTAACCTTCGGGGGACAGCTGCCTAAATTAGCGAGTACACACATCGGGGAGAATTGTTTCTAAGGTAGTGGCCTCCATACCATGACACAATCTAATTTTCTTTCAGTTAGTTCATTTATTTTTCCTGTCAGTGCTAATGCCCTGTTTTGCAGTCTACATAACCAACAATTTAGAAACAATTCTATTGCAAAAATGATATTATCGTCAAGTTGATTTTGGGTTTGTTCAAGCTTGACGCACTCGACAGGTCAACTAATCGAAGGTGGTGGTGAATTTGAAGATAAGAACCAAAATCCTAAAGATAATGATATTTTACTATCAATGAATTTTATTTATTTATTTATTATTATTACTGTTAGTAAATTATTTTTGTGACTAACCATATATAATTTTATTTGAATTTTGTAGATTTAAAATATATGTGAAATATCAGTGACGATGAATTTTGGAGTCATGATGCAAGGATAAAAGTTGCAGGCATGATCAAAATAGACAAGGTCTACAATAATTAAGTTTCTACTTTTAAGGTCAGATTATTTAATTCACGATTTATATTACATGAATTTATATTAAAGTCTTTACCTAGTCTGTAAGCTTAATGAGTATGTTTTAAACTAGGTTGTAAAAGAAGTCTAGATAACCTTTTTTTAAGTAGAAAATTTATCTTGAGTATGCTTAATAATTTTTTTTGGGAATATGTTAAGCATAACTTTTAAAAGACCTAAATGAAGAGAGAAATATTCATAAGAGATTAATTGGAAAGTAATGAGATAGTTTAAATAATGCATGTCTAGGATTGGTTCTCTAAAAGACTTGGTATTTAAGTGTGCTTTACGCACCACCTCTCTTTCTAAACCTATTTAGTGCATTACTATGCTCATTATTTCAATTTATAAAATACTATGACTAAATAAATATTCTATATTTAGTGCAGAAGTTAGAATAATAATCTTAATAATCTTTAAGATATATTTATTTTGGTCATAGTAGATGAATATTTCTTGTGGTCTTTTAAAGTCAATGATCTTGTCTAAAATAAATAGAAAATGATAGACATTAATGTTTTTCTTCAGCGTATTAAAAAGGAAGAAAAGATATGTCTATCTTAGGAGTGTGTAGAAATCTCCATGAAAATTCTCTTTATGAAAAGATAAAAAGTGTTAGGTCCGATAGAGGTGGTGAGTTTGGATCTAATTTTCTTAAAGAGGTATATGAGACGAATGACATAGTTCATGAAACTTTGACCCCTTGTTCTATCAGTAAATCTTAAACCGAGTACCTTATAAGAAATTAGACTGAACCCCATACGAACTGTGAAAAGGTCATGCACTTAACTTGCAATACCTAAAAGTGTGGGGGTGTCTGGCTTAAGTGGATTTGCCTGACTTTAATAAGTCAACCATCGGTCCTAAAACCATTGATGTAATATTATTGAGTATGCTACCAACAGTGTCGCATGAGATGCTCTAGAGTTTGAGTTAGAGCCTAAAAGAAGCAAGAAAAACATAAAAACATTTTTTGGACCAGATTTTGTTACTTCCTTTATTTCTGAGATCAATGATTTAGACAACTTATCATATCCTATAGCTTAAGTTTTCTTGTTGGATGATGATCCTAAAAATTATGGAGATGTTATGAGATCTATTGACGCTAGTTTTGGAGAAGAGTTGTTAATGATGAACTAGAGTCAATAATGTCTAAATCATACATGGGAATTGGTAGACATGCCTAGAGGATTTAAACCTATTAGCAACAAATGAGTTTTTAGGAAGAAACTCATGCCAGATAGGTCAATCTAGAGATATAAGGCTAGGCTAGTAGTCATAGGGTTCACTAAAAAATGTTAAAGAGTTTTGACAATTGGGATGTCATCTATGCTCGAACCCCTTTTGACAATAGCAATCATCTCGTTAAAAATAAAGAAAGTTGTGTTTCTCAGGTTGAATATGCTAAAATTATTGAAAGCCTAATGTTCTTAATGAACTATACTCAGCTCGATATTGCCTATATTATGATTATATTGAGTTGATATACTCATAATCCAAGTGTTGAATAGCTAACTTGTATTGCATGCTCCATCATAGAGTTAGAGTTAATAGCTCTAGACTTAACTGGGCAAGAAATCAAGTGGCTAAAATATCTTTTAACAGATATACCTTTTTGGGGAAAACCGACTCCTCCAATATCTTTATTGTGCGATTCGTAATTTAGATACATCTGACTCTAAATCAAACTTACAATGGTAAGAAGAGACACATTCGCATAAGGTACGAATATGTGAGGCAACTAATAAAGAACAGAGTACTCGCCTTAGAGTATGTTAAGTCAGAGATGAATTTGGCTGATCCTCCTACCGAAGGATTGAGCAGGAAACAAATTCTGGATTCGTCGAGGGGGATGGGTCCTAAGCCTATTGGTTGAGTGATTCATGGTGGATACCCAACTTAGTTCTCTAAGTTCAATGTGATCAAAAAAAATCATGAAACGACTCATAGTGTACATGTCCATCTACCCAATCCCTATGACGTTTCATGTACATGCCCAGGTTGAGCTTAATGCTCTTAATAAATTCATAGCCCAAGTTTGGGTGGTCTTAGTGAAAAAGACTTGATGGATTTACCGATTTTGGTTGAATAACTACTCTTAATAAGTTCTTAGACCTATTGCGAAGGACTAATTAAACTTACCGCTCGAAAGGATGAGTTTATTTTAACTCTTAATAAATTCTATCCAAAGAGGTTGGATTGTTCTATTGAGAAGAACATTATTGAATTTACCGAACAAAGAGGTTGAATTTTTATTCTTAATAGTTTCTTAGCCCAAAGTTTGGGTGGTTCATTTAATATGAACTTGAAGAAAATCACCTTATTTTCTTGTGAGGTTGAGCTTTATACAAAACTCTTAATTATTTCATAACTCGATTTTGGGTGGTTTATGTTGACATAAACTTGATGAAATAACTTATGTAAGTGAGAAGAGTTAGCCGCCTTCTATAAAAAACGATGGGTTGTTTTTCTAGTACACTTACTAAAATCCCGAGGTAAGATGGCTAAATATATACTTCGTGTATATATATATATATATATATCTTCACATCGCGGACTTTGGTGGATGAAGGGATTAGTTATGTGTTATGAGTTCACCCCGATCTTAGAAAGTTCAAGAATAGTTTCACTTATCTAAGAGGAGGATTACTCATCATCACTACGTACTAGTTCAAGATTCGTTCACTATGTACTTAAGTAACTAATCTCGCAAGTGCTCGTCTTGTGTTGGTCAAACTTTGTGATTTTTAGGAGGATTCCTTCGCATTAGTGAGGGATTGTAGGTATAATGCTTGAATCCCATACTCTATCTTTTATAGGCTGTATGGGAGTAGTTCGATTGATTTAAAATTCTCTTTGGATTTTAAATACTTAACCGAATAGATTTAATAACAAAATATCCTAGATTTAAATGGATAATTTCAGTTATCAAATCTACTATTTTTGGATAGATATTAACAAAATTATCTAAGATTTTAAATGGATATTATCTGATATTATCCGAGATTTTATTTGATATTATTTGATATTAAATTTAAATTTTAAATCAGATTTTATTTGATTCTCGGATAGATTTGTCCCTGCTTTCAACCTATAAATAAGATGATTTTCTCTCATTTTTAATCATCCCATTCAGAATTCGTTTTGCTTCTTTGAGAGAAATTGAGAGCATTCTTTAAAAGCTTTTGATAGCTTTTGTTCGACTCTGGTTCAAACGATCACTACCACCATAGTCCACTCCAAACTTTGGGTGTACACTATTTGGAGCGACCGTGCTAACCTTCGGGGGACAACCGCCTAAAGTAGCGAGTACACACATCAGGGCAAATTGTTTCTAAGATAGTGGCCTCCAAACCACGACACGGTCTAATTATCTTTCAGTTAGTTCATTTATTTTTTCTGTCAGTTCTAACGCCCTATTTTGTACTCTACTTAACCAACAATGGTAAATACATGGTTTCTTTATCAGCAAACAAAATTTAATCTCCTTCGATAAGAAAGTGAGGGCTATGCTAAGCTGGTATGAGTGCAGATTGATGAAGTTTCTATAATATTTTTCGCATGTATTGCCTATGGTTATATTTTCTTGAAGATTTGGGGATGAAACATTTTTCAGTTACTTATCAATTGAATATTTTTCACCTTACACCTATAGGATAATAGCAATTTTGATTTTTTTTCCTAGCATGTTGTTGGAGTTTTAAAATTACGATGTAAGTTTTTTTTTCTAGTCACCGTTTATTATCTTATACCAGTCCTGATTATTCATCATATTTCATGGCACATTAATTCTGTTGAATGAATTTGCTAAGACACTAATTTCTTGATTCTTTAGGTGTTGGAGTTTTACGAACTTTCGCTAGATAATAATGTTTTTCTTTTTGACTTCTCTTCACGTAAATTACTTTTCTTATCCAGCCTTTCCTCACCGGTGTGTGTAGATCGACGAGTAGTGATGGAACCCTCTCCAATAGAATGAGGCTAGTAATTAAACAGGGGAAGTAAAGCATACCTCGGTCTTTGGCTGCACAGTCAAATATTTGCTCGTTGATGATGCGGTAAACGTTGATTCATCTGTTATGGATGATGGAGTGAATGAGAGCAAGTCTGGGACGATCAACTGTTTGATTGTGAGAGGTAGGCAGCAAGCACCTCTTGATGAAGGTGTTCCAAAACTTTACTTCGGGGCGGAGGTCACTGTAACGCCCCAAAAATGGGCTTAAAAGTTAGTGGGCTAGTTTAGTCGGTTAAGCCTAGTTCGGGATTAAATCCTTAAAAATTGATTTTTAATGGAAATAAATTATGTAAAAATATCCTAAAATCCTAATTAAATATATATTTGACTTTGGTCAACTCAATTTCGAAAATTGACCCTTAAATCTCTATGATTTTGAAATTAGTGACTATTTTGTAAAAATTGAAAACTTAAGGACAATTTTATAAACTAAGCCAAAACTTTGAATCTTTAAGGGTATTTGATCCAATCCTAATCCTAATTGATTTAAAATTTCATGATCTTATTTAAATAACTCTTAACCCAAGTTTTAAAACAAAAAAAACAAATAATTTTAATTAAAACCAATAACCCTTATTTTATATCAAAACCTAAACCCTTATTTTATTATTTTCGTTTTCCCTTTTCCCAAGGAAAAGAACAACCTTGTTTTCAAGTTAAACTCGTTTTCTTTTCAATTAAATTCGTTCTAATAAATATTTATAACTTTTTCTTCTTCAAAATCTTGTTTTCACTTGTTTTTCTTCTTCAAAAACCATTGAAGTTGGTTGGGTCAGAATTGGAGGTAAGAAGAATTCGATCATATGATTTTAAAAGGTTCTTTACTGAAATTCCCATGTTTATTGGCTTGGTAAAAATGTTTTTAATCTTCTGGTTCAAGAAAAAACAGTTTTCGGTCAAAAACCATAATTTTCGTTGAAGGGTTCTTACCCACTGTTTTTGGATCATAAATGGATGATTTTTAATTTTTTGGGATCTTTAAAAAGTGTTTTTAAAATCCCTAATCTTGGACTAAAGGTTTAGGAGAAGTTTGATTTGTTTCGGAAAGTTTTCGGTTAAGGTTTTTATAGGTTTTAAGGGCTATTGTGAGGGAGTCCGACTTGGGGTTTATTATGTATGATTAGGAGCACTGTGAGGGAATCCTTAGTTTTTTATGCTTGAAACAGGGCAAGCAGTGGGTAATATTGTATGAAGTAATCGAGTGAAGTTTCGGTTATCGGTGAGTGGATTTGAGAGTGGGTTGTTTCGGCAGTGTTTTAACTTTCTTTTTAAAGTGCTGGGAGTGTAGGGTAAGTGTGAGATACCTCCCTATACTCCTGAGTAAGTTTTATGTTTGCCCTCACAAATCGGTTTTTTCATATTATGTTATTTTTCTATGTGTTAGTCATGCTTGCTAATTAATTGTGCATATGTGATTATGCATGTGAACAAATGCTCATGTGACTATTTTTACAGTGGTTTTAATGAATCCTCGTTTTTTTTCAGAATAATTAAAATACGGTTTTTATCGGTTTATTCAAATTGTGCATGAGGTAGAGGAATTCATTTGATCTAACTACTGTTTTTAATGTAAAATTTGAGCATTTGGTTTTGTTTTGTGTTGAACGTTAAGATGATATTGATTGGATAAGTTGATCGATCAATGGGATGTACAGTGCACTATAAATAAAATTCGTACGTGTGTAAATTCCTTCAGAGAGGTTAGCCTAGTGTTGTGTGATATAAAAGTAACCTTATCACATTCGGTTTTAATGAATTGGTGTACGATGCCATTCGCATATGTCCATTTATCCCAACGTTTGAAGGTAAATCCATTTGTGTCACTTAACCAACATGTGAAAAACGCAAGTGTAAAAGATTTGTTGTTTTTGTGAAATTTGTAAATTGCATGTGTTTTAGTAAAGAACTCAAAGGTTTTGAGAGCATTTCTATGTGAAGCATATAAGTCTTGTATTGTGGCATACACCATGTGATGAACACTTGTTGATTTTTTTCATTAGTGACCTTGTTTGTCACAAGCTATTTTCCTTAAGCATTACTTGTTTTTAAATTAATTTTCAGTATAATGTAGGTCACACTTCAAGTAGTTTAACTTGTTTTATAATCCATTCACTAAGTTTCGGCTTAACCACTCTCTTTTCCTTGTAATGCAGAGAATTAAGTGAGACGGTCATCCCAAGGAAGCAAGGAAACTATTAATGCTTTTAAATCATATTTAAGCTCAAATATGTTATTTTTATGTTCGAACCTTAGGTATTTTAGGAGCAATGATAATAAAGAACCTTATGGTATTTGAATCGATAATTGAGTTTGGATATTAAACTAGTTGTTGGTATGCTTTTTATGAAAGTTTTTTTAGAATTGATTTATATCCCAATTTGGTTTAAGCATGTTAAGTTATGACTTTAATGAATATTTGTTTCAATTCGTGTTGAGTATGGAACTAGGATGATTGACATCTAGAAATCTTGTTGAACTATATGATTTATGACCTATAGGTGAATAACTGTATCTAGAATATGTTGGGCCACTTTTTAGGCTTGAAACCTTATTAAACTTTTGTTTCTGAGCAAGGGGTTTCGATACCTCTTCATAGGGTATTAATACGTAGGCAAAAACATAACGGAATAATTCCATGACTTTTCAGAAGAAAGAATGAAAAACAAAGTAGATATATTGACTATATTTTCCAGCAATAATCCTTGTTGTCTAGAAAGTCCAAGTCTACCCATTGACTGTATTTTCTAATTATTTTTTTCCTTTGAATTTTCATTTCCCACTAAATAAAACTATATAGAACCTTTAGGCTTAATCTCTGAATGGAAATTCTGAAATCGATTCTAAAAAAATAATACTCCCAATCAAATCAAATACGTACACAAATGAGTTCATCTATAAATATCAGTGTTTTTAAATAAACGTTACTAAAAATCATATCTTTAACAATGTTAATGTAAAAAAAAAAACGTCACTAATATAATGTCTTTAGCAACGGTTTTAAGTAAAAGCTACTAAAATTGTGTCACTAGCGACGTTTAATTTTAAAAACGTTTTTCAAAAAATACCGCTACAGATATAGTTTTTAGTGACGTTTAATTTAAAAACGTCACAAAAATTAAAACTCACCATTTTTGAAACACTAAAATATTTAAAGAAATATATTTAAAAAAATATATTGCTTCCAAAGGGTGTTGAACCCGTGCTCCCTTGTTTTGAAGTGTGTTGCCTTTGACATTTGAGATAAGGCAGTTGTTTGGTAATGCATGTTATGATTAATAATGGAGTTTTCAGATTGAGTTGTATTATTTTAAATATACGAAAACACACAAAAGATAAAATCTGAGTTAACAGCTCTGTAATTCTTCTTGATATCTTCTTTAGACCAAGTGGACTTGTGTTCCCCATCTTGACTATGGTGTTGGCAAAATTAGTGAAGAACAACTTCGAATACTTGTTGTAGCTTTCAGCTAGGCTATTCGTCGTGGAATCAAGAATATAAAATCTGATTGGAGCATAATAAACCGAAAATCTGCTCAGAAAACTTGATTTTCCTTCTCATAGATTTAAAAAAAATCTCTGAATTCTGACATGTGAAGTTTAATCATAATTCATCACAGCAGAAGAGTTTAAAAGAATTTAAAACAAATTAATCAAAATTAAGAAGAATTTGTAGAATCTAAATCAAATAGAGTTCAAACAAAATTTCCCATGAATAAGAATTGCTCACAAAATAAAATTGCCCGCAGAATGAAAATTGCTCCAATTGACAAATATAATACTATTTCAAAATACTTTACTTCTTTCTCTTAAACTCATCACAACCACACTTGATCACACTAATTCACCACGTTTTTCTCATTCACACTTAACCACACTTGACCACTTGTGGTTCTCTCTATTTTCTCATAACTCTTGACTCTCACATTCACTACTCACACAATTTCTTACTCACTCACCACATTTTCTTACTCACTCTTAATCACACATTACAAATCAATAGACAATACCTTTATATAGCCATAAGACATTACTATCTAATAAAATCTATTAAATCCCATAATTTTTGTAACTCCTATAATTTCTCTTTTAAATTCCATAAATACTCCTATATTGACTTTTGACATTTCACATTTGTAACTCCCCAATTAACTCCTAAATTTTATCACTCACAAAATATCTCATTTCACATTTAAATTTATTTAAAGAAAACTCCCCCGTAAACTTAAATGTTTCTTCTATCCATCATGTCAATCATATTCTTTCATTTTTTGCAACTTAATCCTAACTCGCTTGTATCCTTTCACAACATGTCTCTTCTTGTACCATTCATTCTCGCCTTGAACTTCCATCTTTTTCTTGAACACCCACTTTACACCAATAGGGTGACTTCTTTTCGACAATTCCTTTCGGGAATATAATTACTTCACATCAATTGCCTTAATCTCCTCGTCCATGGCAATTTGCCATTTCTTGTCTTGTGATGCCTCTTCAAATTCAATATTTTCAGCATCTCCCAAAAGACATATAAGATGTACCTCACTTGTCGAATCATAAAAATCTTGCAAACTTCGCATTTTGGGTTCTCGTGTTTCATCTCCATCATCGGTAGTTTCAGAACTTGTTGGTATGCTTGTTGGTGCCACAACTGATGATTCCCCAACTTCCATGACAATCTCTGTTGAATTATTCCAATCCCATTCGCTCGCTTCATTTACTCTCACATCACGACTCATCATCACCTTCTTGCTTATCGGATCGAGTAGCTTGTACCCTTTTGTCTTCTCATCATACCCAATAAAAATAAACTTTTTACTTTTGTCTTCGAGCTTCGTTCTTCGTTGATCTGGTACATGTGCATATGCCACACTACCAAACACTTTGAGATGAGAAACTATCGGCTTTTTTCCGCTCCATGCTTCTTGTGGTGTTTGATCATCTAACTTTACATGTGAACAACGATTTTGTATATAAACTGCACATTGCACTGCTTCTACCCAGAATTGCCTCGGCAATTTCTTGCTCTTCAGCATTGATCGAACCATGTCAAGAATGGTTCGGTTCTTCCTCTCAGCCATACCATTTTGTTGAGGAGAGTATGGTGCGGTTAGAAATCTCCTTATCCCTTGCTTCTCGCAATACTCCATGAAAGCCTTCGACGTATACTCTCTACCTCTATCTGATCGTACGGCTTTGATATGTCTGCCAGTTGCCTTCTCCACCATCACTTTGAACTTTTTGAACACCTCAAATGCATCGGATTTTTCTTTCAAAAAATACACCCAGGTTTTTCGTGAGAAATCATCAATAAACGAAATGAAATATCTTTTACCGCTAAAAGATTCGGGGGTGATTGGTCCACATATGTTAGTATGAATCAACTCGAGTGGATGTTTAGCTCGATATTCCGCCTTCTTTTAAAACGATGTCCTCGCTTGCTTGCAAATCACACATTCTTCACAAAATTTGCCATCATAATCCATGTTCGGTAACCCGTGCACCATGTTCTTCTTTGCTAACTCCTTTAGACCACCATGATATAGGTGACCAAATCGAAGATGCCATAGCGATGCTTTGTCTTCTACATCAACTCGCAAACATTTTTCTCGCACGCTTCTCAAATTCAATTTCTATATTCGATTTTTGCCCATTTCAACTCTGGCAATCATACGCCCTTGCTTATCCTTCAAGAGTAACACCCGGCCTTTCAAAAATACTGAGTAACCTTTCTCCATGAATAGCCCCATACTCAAAATATTTGTCTTAAGGTCTGGAGCGTAATACACATCTTGGATTGACCCTATCAAGGCATCCTTTTGTAAGAAGCAAATTATACCTTGACCTTTGACATCTACTTTTGATGCATCACCAAACGACACATGACCACCTTCAATCTTTTGCATCTCTTTGAATAAGTACTCGTGACCGCACATATGGTTGCTTGCGCCCGAGTATAGGTACCATATATCATTGTCGTTGTTGACTTCATTTTTAGCCATCAAGAGAATGCCTTCATTCGCTTCATCTTCCACGACAATGTTGGTTGTCTCTTCAACCTTTTTATCAGCTCGATAATCTTTTGCATAATGCCCCATTTTTCCACAATTATAACATTTTTCGGAGTTGCAGTCCTTCGCATAGTGACCATACTTGTAACACTTGTAGCACTCGATGTTGGAATAATTTGATCTGCCGCCTCTTTCTCGATTGCATCCACTTCCACGCCAATTTTGTTGGCTTGTCTGTCCCTTCTTATAATATCCTTCATGACTATCTCTTTGACCACCACGACCATTTCCACGACCTCCATGACCATGTCCTATACCTCAAAAATTTTGAGAATAGAATACCTTCTCATCTCTGATTGACACCTTAGTCTGAAGTGCTTGCTCGAGTGTCTCATCTTTCTTTTTCTTTTTACATTGTTCATGTGCCTCAAGAGAATAGGTGAGTTCATCAACTGTGAGAGTTTCAAGGTCCTTTGACTCTTCTATAGCGCACACAACATTCTCAAAATTATTGGCTAATGATCTCAAAATCTTCTCCACAATTCTCGCATCGGTTAACGTTTCACCATTATGAATGAGTTGGTTTGCCACAACTTGTACACAGGCAATGAAATCGGATACACTTTCCGATTCCTTCATCTTTATACTCTCCAACTCGCCACGAGGAGTTTTGAGTCGCACTTTCTTGACTTAGTCGACTCCTTTGTACACCTTTTTAAAGTATCTCATGCTTCTTTTGAAGTAGTTGCCCCGGCAATCTTCTCAAAGCTTGATTCGCCAACGGCTCTGAACATCATGTATAACGCCGTATTATCCTTCTCTCGTGCCTCTTTCAACGCCTTGGTTTGAGCCGTCTTATATCCTGTGGTAGTTGTTGGTTCTTCGAACCCTTATTCGACAACTTCCCACGTATCTTGAGATCCAAGAAGAGCTTTCATTTGAATACTCCAATTTTCATAATTCGCCTTTGTTAGACGTGGTAGCGACATTTGACCCATCACATTCGCCATAGCTCTGATACCAATTTGTAGAATCTAAATCAAATAGAGTTCAAACGAAATTGCCCAGGAATAAGAATTACTCACAAAATGAAATTGCCCAGAGAATGAAAATTGCTCAGGCAATTGACAAATGCAATACTGTTTCAAAATACTTTACTTCTTTCTCTTAAACTCATCACAACCACACTTGATCACACTAATTCATTACGTTTTTCTCAATCACACTTAACTACACTTGACCACTTGTGGTTCTCTCTATTTTCTCATAAACTCTTGACTCTCACATTCACTACTCACACAATTTCTTACTCACTCACCACATTTTCTTACTCACTCTTAATCACTCATTACAAATCAGTAGACAATGTCTTTATATAGCCAATAGACATTACTACCTAATAAAATCTATTAAATCCCATAATTTTTGTAACTCCTATAATTTCTCTATTAAATTCCATAAATACTCCCATATTGACTTTTGACATTTCACATTTGTAACTCCCCAATTAACTCCTAAATTTTATCACTCACAAAATATCTCATTTCACATTTAAGTTTATTTGAACAGAATTTACCAGTAATAATTCTTACTCTAAAGATCACCTGGTCATGTTATCTAGAAATTGGATTAGACGGAATCATTCCATTACTTTTCATAAGAAAGAATGAAAAACAAAACAGATTAAATCATCATCATAACTCAAAATTCGAGAAAATCTACAGAAAAAGAAAGAAATGAAAATAGCGATCATCATAGGCTTAAATACAAGTAATCATGGAATATAATCCAATATTATTGTTGCAGTTTTAGTATTTTTCTCATCAAATGATCGATGATCGATGCAAAATAATAGAAGAAAACAGTAAATTCTATGGGAAAAGAAAGCACAAAACCTCAGATTTTTTATAAGTTGAGTCAAGGTTGGTTTAAGGTATATATTTTTAGATTGGTCAGAGTCGAGTTTAGATTTTTTATTTTCGAGTTAGGTTAGAATGGATCAAAAATAAGACCCGATCCATATGATTTTTATCATTAAATTCTGATATTATACTCTAATCTAAATCTTAATTCTATACTCTAAACCCAAATTTTACTATGACACTAAAAATATAAAAGATTATTATTAGTAAACTATGACACTTTATAGAGGAAAAAAACTATTTACTATAATATACCAATCTTTTAATAAGTCATCAAACAGTGGCTATCTCCTCTTTTACTCTGTTATATCCTTTCTATCCTAATTTTTTACTTTATCTGTCCCACCGAATTATATTTAATATTAATTTTCTTTATCATTTTTTTAATTTTAACTTTTAATTACTTTAAAACTTTCAATCAAATAATTTAAATATATATATATATATTTATAAATTTAATTAGTCAAAATATTATTCAATGTTTAAAGCATCAAATAAGTATGTAATTAAATCACATCCTAGATTCTGAATACATGCACAGTGTTTTATGACTTGTTCATCCTCCCACTACACCAGAGACACCCAAATCCTACCAGAATTGAAAATACAGCTGCTATTATAATTGTCAACCTCTTCCAGCTTGAAATCTATCCCAAAACTAGCAAATGACAAAGGAATGGAACCTTTGAGATCATTGCCACAGAGAACCTCTTCAAACGTTTCAAATCAGATAACTGCTCGGGAATCGATCCCGAGAATCGATTATTCGACAGTATCAAATTGTTTAGATACGAACAGTTTGATAACTCGGATGGGATGGAACCTGACAGATCATTGCTAGACAGATCAAGGGTTACTAAATAAGGTAACTGTAGCCATTTTTTTTTCGAAAAATTTAAAAAATGTCTTCTAGCGTGGTGATTTTGAAAATTCGATACCCGAGAAGATGACACCTAAAAAACACGATGCACTTCTATTGGAATACCGTTACAATTTAAAAATTCGTTGGCCGGAGTCGCCACCGGTCACCTCGGTAGACCGGACACCATTAAAAATTAACCAGAGATTCAAAAACTTTTGGGTTCGGGAGTTGGTTATGTTTGGGGAAGGATTAGCACCCCACAACGCCCAGAAATTGGTACCTAATGGTTCACATCGTAATTATTAAGAAAATATAAAATCCAAATTAATTTAATTTTTAATTTTTTATTTAAAATGCATATTTAAAACCTAATATCCAAGATAATTCAAAGGAGATAACACCCGGAGACCGGGGTGCTACTCCCAATAAAATATATCGGGATAATAAGGTCGAACAAAAGCGAATAAAATATATTCGGTTAAAATATAATAATAATAATAATAATAATACATAGAAATTGAATTTGCAAAACGAAACATTGAATAACTAAAAAATAATTAAAATAATAACAATAATGAATAATAAACAGTGGCAGTGACTGATCTGAAAAAAAAATTTGTAAGGTCAAATATGGTGAAATTAGGGGTCAAAATCGAACAAAATGAAACTTATATGACCAATTTAGCAAAAATAGTGACCAAATCGAATGTAAAACAACACTGGAAAAGCCAAAACTAGAAGGATACAAAAACGCGAGGACTACAACTATAATATTCCCATTTTCGCGGGTTAAGAACGGGTCAAGGTCGGTTATTCGGGTTGATCCATGGGTCAAGGGTTCAAAACGACACTGTTTTGGGCCCTATAAACCGGCACCAAAACGATGTCGTTTTGTATACTATTTAAATAGTATGTAATATATATTTTTTTTGCCACATTCATTTGTTTTCTTCTTCCTGAAGAAGAAATAACAGAGCCTCAAAGGCTCTCTGTCCCTTTGTCCTCGCCGGTGGAGCTGGGATCGACAGCCGCCGTGCTAGCGACCGAAAATGAAAAAGGAAGAGACTTTCTAGAGCGTCTCGATGAGAGGAACGCGAATCCGAGGTCAGATTTTCGAAGAAACCACCACACAAGACTATATCTGAGAGATAAGTATCTAATATATTTATTTATTTTTATCTTTTTTCGCACTGATTTCATTTCCGATTTGCTTCGATCTTCCCTCTCTATTTTATTTCGTTTGATTATTCAGTGGTTGCTTTGGAAATTTGCTTTCGAATATTGTTTTTTTTTCCGCTTCCTCTGTCATTGTTTACATCGATCTTGGTTTGGCGTTTTATACCCACATTTTTACAATATAAAACACAAAATATCTATCTTTTTCCTGAGATTTTCAGATCTCATATCTTCATTTTAATGCTTGCAATTTCAGACTGATAAGGGCGGTGGGGCAGTGGTGAAGCGGTGGTCGTTTGTGAGACCAATAGAAGAGCGTGTGAATACCACGCGCGATTCGAAGCATCGCGCGTGGTTGTCACGCGCCGGTGACCGGGAAGGGGAAAGAGCATCGGCGACACTGGTGTTGGTTAGGGTTTAATGTTGTTATCATTAGGGTTTTTTATTGGATTGAGTTTAATTGTTTAGATTGGGTCATTAGTTGGGTAATGGGCTTAATGGGTTGTGGGTTATTGTAAAGGGCTGAAAGGTTTTTAATTTGGGTTTAGGGAAAATGGGTTATTACAGTTGCCCCTTTGCTCATTGTTTGTGTAACAACAATAGAGCAAAGATAAAATATAACTCATTTTACCTGGTATGGTTTCGAGGTCTTCTATGATAAGGTAAGGGTTCTTTTTGGTGAGGTTGGGGTAAGGTTGGAGTTCTTTTGGTAAGGTTGTGGTTCTTTTGACCACCGCTTCTTCTGTTGGAGCTTGACTTGATGTACTCCATTGCCCTTGTGAGCAAAATCTTCAAAATATTGAGATCTTGGAGAAAACTAGACCTAGCTGCAACATTGACGAAGAGGCAAGGTTTGCAAAACTTGATCCAGCTGCAACACTGACGAGGATGCAGGATCGGAGGGTAAGGTTCTGACATTAGATCTGGTTGCATCACCGACGATGAGACAAGATCGAATGATGAAAATTCTGACATTTGATCCAGCTGCAACACTGACAGAGAGGCAGGATTGAATGATGAAGACTCTGATATGTGATCCAGCTGCAACACTAACGAAGAGGCCGGATCGAAGAGCAAAAGTCCTGATATTGATCTGGCATATTTTTTTCTTTTTTTTCTTCTTTTCTTTTTTTTTCTTGATTTTTCTTTTTCTTCTTTTTACTGATCTTTTTCATCTTTTTTTCTGATTTTTTCTTTATTTATTTTCTTTTTTCTCTTTTTTTTATTTTTCTTTTTTCTTTTTTCTTCTTTCTTTCTTTCTTTCTTTTTGATTTTTTTGTATTTTTGATATAGTAAATATCCGCAAGTAAGAAAATTTGGTCTAGTTGTACCATCAACGGTAAAACGTGACTAGTCAAAAATATGATATGCTTACACCTACAACGATATAACGAGATCTTGTTGGATTTGGTCCAGCTGCAATAATGACGAAGAGTCATGACTTGAAGTACGGAGAAGTATGACCCAGCTACAACACCGACGAAGAGGCAGGATCGAAAGAATGATTTGGTCAAGCTACAACACCGACGAAGAGGCAAGACCTTTAGTAGTTTTGGTTCAGCTACAACACCGACGAAGAGGCAAAACCGGAAGTCAGTAAGGTTGGACCCAGCTACAACACCGACGAAAAGGCAAGGTCTGACATCAGTAAGGTTGATTCAGCTCAACTCTGACCAAGAGGCAGAATCAAAGATTCGACCAAGCTACAACACCGACGAAGAGACATGGTCTAAAATCTGTGAAAGCGGTCCAGCTACAACACTGACGAAGAGGCAAGATCGAAAATAATGGTTTGGCCCAGCTACAACACCGACGAAGAGGCAAGACCTGAAGTCAGTAATTTTTGTTCAACTACAACACCGACGAAGAGGCAGAACCAGAAGTCAGTAAGGTTTAACTCAGCTACAACACCGACGAAGAGGCAAGGTCTGATGTTAGTAAAGTTGATTTAGCTCAACTCTAACGAAGAGGTAGAATCAAAGGTTCGACCAAGTTACAACACCGACGAAGAGGCATGGTCTAAAATCAATAAGATTGATCCAACTACAACACCTGAGGAAGAACCAACATCGAAAAGAATGGTTTGGCCTAGTTACAACACCGATGAAGAGGCAGGACCTGGAGTTGGTAAATTTGGTTCAGCTACAACACTGACGAAGAGGCAGAACCGAAAGTCAGTAAGGTTTGACCCAGCTACAACACTGATGAAGAGGTAAGGTCTGATGTCAGTAAAGTTGATTCAGCTCAACTCTAACGAAGAGATAAAATCAAAGTTTCGACCAAGTTACAACACCGACGAAGAGGCATGGTCTAAAATCAGTAAGATTGATCCAACTACAACACCTGACGAAGAAGCAAGATCGAAAAGAATGGTTTGGCCTAGTTACAACACCGATGAAGAGGTAGGACCAGGAGTTGGTAAATTTGGTTCAGCTACAACACTGACGAAGAGGCAGAACTGAAAGTCAGTAAGGTTTGACCCAACTACAACACCGACGAAGAGGCAGGGTCTGATGTTAATAAGGTTGATTCATCTCAACTCCGACAAAGAGGCAGAATCAAAGGTTCAACCTAGATACAACACCGCCGAAGAGGCATGGTCTAAAATCAGTAAGATTGATCCATCTACAACACCTGACGAAGAGGCAGGATCGAAAAGAATGGTTTGGCCCAGCTACAACACCGACGAACAGGTAGGACTTGGAGTTGGTAAATTTGGTTCAGCTACAACACTGACGAAGAGGCAAAACCGAAAATCAGTAAGGTTTGACACAGTTACAACACCAACGGGCAAGGTCTGATGTCAATAAGGTTGATTCAGCTAAACTCCAAAGAAGAGGCAGAATCAAAGATTCGACCAAGCTACAACACCGACGAAGAGTGGTTTGGCCCAACTATAACACCGACGAAGAGGCGGGACATGGAGTAATTTTGGTTCAGCTACAACACCAACGAAGAGGCAGAACCGGAGATTTGACCAAGCTACAACACCGACGAAGAGGCATGGTTTGAAATTTGTAAGGGTGATCTATCCACACCATTAACGGAGGGGTAAGATCAATTTTTGGCAGTTTGGATCCTACTACGCCATCAACGGAGTAGCAGGAGTGAGTTGGATCTGGTCACACCATCAACGGGGACAAGATCAAATTTCAGTAATTTTGATCCTATTACGCCATCAACGGAGAAACAGGACCGAGTTGGATTTATCCACACCATCAACGGAGGGGTAAGATCGAATTTCAGTAATTTGGATCTGGCCACACCATCAATGGGGACAAGATCAGGGCTTGAAAGATTTGAACATATGAAAAATGTCTTCAATTGATACCATGTGTCTTCTTTGCATTTTTCCCAAATGCACAAGGATCAACGGATTTGATTTGCCTTTAATGGTGGCTGTTTGCTTCGGGCTAGGTGTACCATTCCCCTGGGTACAATCAGCTGGTACCAATCACGAGATTGGATTTTTCCAAAGGATTTATTTTCCTTTGACCATTCGTGAAAATGGATTTTTGAAGGACACTTGAATTGTCCATTGTCTTGTTTCCGCACGTCTTTGTCGATTTTTTATTCCGTTTTTCATCATTTTTTGTTTTCATTCATTTTTCGTTTTTCATTATTTTTATTTTTTTCAAAAAAAATTTGATTCACATGTACCATCTGTACAAATATGGAAACATGAGATCTTCAAGAAAATTTAATCCACAACATAGTTATCGAAGGGGCAAGATTCTAATAAAATTGGCCCACCACCACTGACGGAGGCAACACTGAAAAAAGTTGTTTCGTTTACTCCATAATGGGTAGTCATGACCTAAAAGCAAAATAAAGCCTTAGTTAGTAATTGTTCAAAATTTTGAGGTCCTTACCTGAATGCTTGTGATTTTTTGCATATTTAGCCTCCTCGGGCCAAAGGTTGGTTATCGCGTTGGTGCCCCCTAATTGAAGTCTTTCGGTATCTTCCTGGGCCTGTTGGTATGTACCAGCAAAATATATGCATCATGCATATCTCTACATGATGCTCGATGCATGCCAAATCTAAATGCATTAAATGCATGGTGTGCAAATGCTTGAATGTTTTAATGCATGAATGACATGATTTTACAACGGGTGCCCCGAATTCTACTGATCATAAAAGAAGATGCTTGAACTTCTCTGATTTAACCTCTTTTCTCAGAAATTTTTTTCAAAATGGATGCCCTAAATAATTTTTAACAATCTGAACCTTTAAAGTGCAAGAATTCATATGGTCGTGTTGCCCCTACTCTCTGAAGTTAGGCTGATTAAAATTTCAATCTCAAAGAGTTACACAAGATTTGAACGAGAACAAAATATATTTTCATTACAACTTGTAGCTTTAAGTCCTTACAAAATACTCTCACTGCCATTGGGCATACGCTAGTGAGATAGTCCACAAAAAAACATCTCATTGAAAGAGACAAAAACTACAATAGACATACTATGGTCAAGATAGGGCAATATCCTAGCCCGATAAGCATGGTTCACTTCTGTACAACTCAAAAAACAACAACACTGTCATTTTCATTTAGTGTCTTTATGACTTGGCAAGGAATCCTTGTTCGTGGTCGTCCCTGTTGATTCATCGAAGCTTAGTATTCTGATATTGATAAACTTTTCTACCAACCTTTTAAAACTGAGGCAATTTTTGATTGAATGCCCCACTTGTCCTGCATGGTAATCGCATCTTGCATTGACGTCGTACCATTTTGGGAAAGGGGGTTGTATCGGAGCTTGGTAGAAGGGTGACACCAGATGGTTATCGTACAATTGTTTGTGTAACTCCCCATAAGTCATTGGTATCGAAGTAAACTCCTTCTTTTCATCATTCTTCCTCTGACCGAAATCTTGGTTTGAGGAATTAAAGGTACCTGTAGTTGCAAGTTGCGTCACCGTTACAGGCTTTGAATAATTGACATTGTAGACTCCTAAAGAGTTCACTTCACTGTCATTCTTCTCATATGTTGGCCTTCTATGGGAAGAACTTCCACTAGTGTCAATTCTGCCACTCTTAATGGAATTCTCAATGAGCTCACCAGATAGTACCAAATCAGCAAAATTGGTGGTTGCATTGCCTATGAGGCGATCCAGAATTGGGCCCTCCAATGTTTGGATGAATATAACCACCGTCTCTTTTTCACTAAGAGGGGGTTGGACTTGTGCTGCTACGTCTCTCCAGCGTTGTGCGTATTGTCTGAAGCTTTCATTAGAACTCTGTTCCTTGTGTTGCAAAGTCCAATGGTCTGGTACCATATCACTGACATGCTTGTATTGTTCCAGAAAGGCTTTGGCCAGGTCTTTCCATGATTTTATCTGATAACGGCTCAATTGATTATACCATCTAGTAGCGGATCCCGTTAAACTTTCTTGAAAGCAGTGTATCAACAATTTATCATCCCTATTGTATCCTGTCATCCTTTGACAAAACATTGTAAGATGCGCTCGTGGGCAGCTAGTCCCGTCATACTTCTCAAACTCTGGGATTTTGAATTTGGGGGGTAACACTAAATCTGGAACAAGGTTGAGTTCGTTGGCATCGAATCCACTAAAGGTGTCTACTACCTCCATAGCTTCCATTTTTCTTCGATTCGTTTGCAATGCTCTTTTATTTTTTTTGAAGTCTCAAACTTCGGTTTCTCTGCTTCAATCAACTGATCAAGTTCCGAGACAAAGTTTTCAGCTTGATTGCCCCCTGGTTTGGCATCTAATGTGGAGGGTATGTTCATGGGGCCAAATGTGTCGGTCGGATGCAATGGTAGCTTCCCTTTAGAAAGAGTCACTTGAGGATGAGCTTCCGATGGTATCTTAGTTTGAACATGAGTAAAACCTGGATGGTATATGGGATCTTCAATCATATCAATGGGGTTTCCCCTAGCTTGACAATAGAAGCATCTTCTTGTTCATGTGTCTTAAATCCGAGCATTTGTGTTAGTTTCCCGAGCATTTCTTATTGAGATCTTACAATCTGATCTTTCATTTCTTTTTGAGCTTTGGCTAATTAATCCTCCATTTTTCTTGATAAATTTGCCTGAGTCTGCTTGATTTTATCTAACTTGTCCTTGTTCATCTTTTTTGTCTTGCGTCGAGTTCCGTAGGGATGCTCAATTGTTGTCTTGTCCAATATTGCTGAGACGGGGGACCCTGAACATTAGTCTTGATGTATAAACATGGATGCAAGTGAATGCATGGTGCATGACTTAAATGTAAAAGTATCGATTCAAAAATGGTTCTTGTGTCCACCATTTTGAGTTTACGGGATTTGTTCACAACTTTGAATGTTCCATTGATATCTAGGGTTCTATATTTTCTCCCGATATATTTCAATTTAAGAACCAATCGTGATTCAATACTTTATGCAATAGTCAAAATAAAATATGATCATGGTGTTTTCAATGCAAAATGAATGATTCTGATGATGCAATCAAAAAAGGAAAAGGTTCAGTTTACATTAAAATAGTGGAATAAATTAAAACAGATAAGAAAACTGTCCATAAATCATATAAAGGCACCCAAGCCTAAAAGGTTACCGTTAAACGGACAGAGTTCTGCATGGCTCTATGGCTCACTATATGCGGTTCGGTTCTAGAGTATCGGTACCCAAATTATCGCTAGGACATCGATTCGGGGGAATATGGCCCATATTTATACGGAGGTGAGAACCTCACGAAATATAAGGACCAAAATTCCGGAAATGAATTGCAACACTATACAGAGGTGAAAACCCCACGAAGCGAAATAATCATTCTCACTTACGGGTTCTTAAACTAATGTGATGAAAATTAAAAATTAAGTTAATTTGAATTTTATATTTTCTTAAAAATTATGATGCGAACCAGACTAACGCCTAACTCCTTTTGAAAATTTTATCCCCAGTAGAGCCGCCATCTGTAGCGACCTTTTTTTTCGAAAAATTTAAAAAATGTTTTTTTAGCGGGGTGATTTTGAAAATTCGATATCCGAGAAGATGACACCTAAAGAACAGGATGTCACTTCTATTGGAATATCGTTACAATTTGAAAATTCGTTGGTTGGAGTTGCCACCGGTCACTTTAGTAGACTAGACACCATTAAAATTTAACCAGAGATTCAAAAACATTTGGGTTCGGGAGTTGGTTACGTTTGGGGAAGGATTAGCACCGCCACAATGCCCAGAAATAGGTACCTAAAGGTTCGCATCGTAATTAATAAAAAAATATAAAATCCAAATTAATTTATCTTTTAATTTTTTTTATTTAAAATGCATATTTAAAACCTAATATCCACGATAATTCAAAGGAGATAACACCCTGAGACCGGAATGCTACTCCCAATAGAATATATCAGGATAATAAGGTCGAACAAAAGCGAACAAAATATATTTGGTTAAAATATAATAATAATAATAATAATAATAATAATAAAAATAGAAATTGAATCTGCAAAACAAAACATTCAATAACTATAAAATAATTAAAATAATACAATAATGAATAATAAACAGTGACGATGACTGATCTAAAAAAACCAAAATTGTAAGGTCAAATATGGTGAAATTAGGGGTCAAAATCGAACAAAATGGAACTTATATGACCAATTTAGCAAAAATAGTGACCAAATCGAACGTAAAACAACACTGGAAAATCCAAAACTAGAAGGATACAAAAATACGAGGACCACGACTGTAATATTCCCATTTTTGCAGGTTAAGAACGGGTCAAGGTCGGTTACTCGGGTTGATCCGTGGGTCAGGGGTTCAAAACGACACCGTCTTGGGCCCTATAAACCGGCACCAAAACAATGTCGTTTTGGATACTATTTAAATGTATGTAATATATTTTTTTTGCCACGTTCATTTGTTTTCTTCTTCTTGAAGAAGAAATAACAGAGCCTCAAAGGCTCTCTGTTCCTTTGTGCTCGCCGGTGGAGCTGGGATTGTCGTCCGCCGCGCCGGCCCTCGCGAATCCGAGGTCGAATTTTCGAAGAAACCAACACACAAGACTAGATCTGAGAGATAAGTATCGAATATATTTATTTATTTTTATCTTTTTTCGCACTGATTTCGTTTCCGATTTGCTTCGATCTTCCCTCTCTATTTTATTTCGTTCGAGTATTCAGTGGTTGCTTTGGAAATTTGCTTTCAAATATTTTTTTTTTGATTCCTCTTTCATTGTTTACATCGATTTTGGTTTGGGGTTTTATACCCACATTTTTACAATATAAAACACAAAATATCTCTCTTTTCCTGAGATTTTCAAATCTCATATCTTTATTTTAATGCTTGCAGGTTCAAACTAACAAGGGCAGTGGGGCGATGGTGAAGCGGTGGCCGTTCGCGGGACTAATAGGAGAGCGCGTGAGTACCACACGCGATTCGAAACATCGCGTGTGGTTGTCATGCGCCGGTGACCGGAAAGGGGAAATGGCATCAACGGCACTGGTGTTGGTTAGGTTTTAATGTTGTTATCATTAGGTTTTTTTATTGGATTGGGTTTAATTGTTTAGATTGGGTTATTAGTTGGGTAATGGGCTTAATGGGTTGTGTGTTATTGTAAAGGGCTGAAAGGTTTTTAATTTGGGTTTAGGGGAAATGGGTTATTACAGTAACCAACTGCATACATGTGTAGGGATCATACCACAAAGCATGTTCCCTGACAGATCCAAACTCTGCAAACTCTCACAGTACTGTAATGAATGAGGTAATTGTCCTGAGAGTTTCATGTCAAGTAGGCGAAGACTTAGCACTCGGTTTTTTCCTTTTTCCCAACATGAAACTCTAACAAAGTTGGATACAAATCCTGCTGAATTGTTATTGAAAGTCCAGTTGCTTAACTTCCCATCTGGGTCTTTTAGAGAATTCTTGATGCCTTCTAGACATTTTCTATCATCTACGGTTGACAAAACGTGTCTTGGCAAAAACATCCATGTTAGAAGAACTAAGGTGGAGATGTTTAACCTGCTGCAACATAATCCCTTCATAGCTTATCACAAGGATTGAAAAGTACCAAGTTTTATTTGTGAGTTGGATCATGGTATAAAGTTTGCCATTTATTTAATTTGTTGCAGTAACTTGGGAGAAACCGCGTGGTTGACTTGGGAAGACGAGTCTATGAAGACATTGATTTTCACACGTATTAATTAGGTAAGCTATAGCACATACTACTCAACTATGGTCACGACTAAAAAATATCACTTTACTGGTATATCTTAACGTCTGGTTTAAATCAAAATCACGTGTTTTCGATCACATTTTCAGTTGTGTTGTAACCCCCTAAACCGGCCTATGCGGGAAACCCGTCTAGAGTGGTCACATTGTTTTTATTTATAAATCATATTGCATGAAAATCAATTAACTTGTACGAATAAAGATAAATGTTGATTATCACTTAAAAATATATATAGTGTCACCAAAACAAGAAGTCTAGAAAACATTATTCGCAAAATAATTTGCAAAACCAATAATAAAAATAATACGTTTAAATCACCAGTAATATAATATATATGCACATGTCACCTTAAACGTAAATTGGAAAAGTTTAAAAAAAATGTTACATAAAAGTGTAACCAAATAATGTGTAGATCCTCCAAATGCCAAGTCCGGGATGTCTATCTACGGATATGTAAAAGGGGAAGAAAACAGGTATGAGCTATGGAGCCCAGTGTGTTCCAACAGTGCAAATAAAATACGGATAAAAACATTAAACAGTAATACAGAAAATCAGGTTATGTATATGCATGATATGCTACCCTCGAACTGAACTCCTGGATACAGTTTCCCTGAACAGTATCTGATACAGGCATTAACCTAAGCCCTTAGGGCGAAGGTACCGACCTAAGGAATTACCTTAGGGAACAGGCGGAATTACCCCAGCTAAAGTACAGGAACCGATAACAGGCGGAATTGCCCTAACTAAGGTTAGGAACCGTAAATAGGCGGAATTACCAGCTGGATCAAGGCTGAACCGAATATTAGACACTACCCATCATCCCAATGCTAAAATGGCAAACATGCAATAATAACAGGAATCATGATGGTAGTAACAGGAATTAAGCAGGCAACATGTATATATATAAATCAGGAAATATCATACAGGATTTATCGGACATATAATAAACATAAAATGATCAATCTTACAGTTTAAAATGAGTGCTTAAGTAAATACAGAAAAACAACCATATGTACATACTTGACTCATTTAAAACGTAAAACAATAAAATATGATTATATAGCACACAAGGAACACACCTCAAATGGTAGGAATAGACAGGTGGTCTACTGGACGTTCGAGCCTCGCTCTGTAGCAGTACTGGACCCTAAAAATTACAAGATAGAATTTTTATTAATACTGGAGTTAAATACTGAATTGACTATTCACGGGTATTAAAACATACGGGTCACGATCGGATCTCGGGATCGTCCAAAACGGGAGGAACTGGGCTGGGTCGATATACGATCGGGAGAACTATGAGGTCCTACAAACAAACAGGTATCAATATTAGACCATAAATAAAACTCTGGGCTTAACTTAACTTAGAAGAAAAGTTTGACTAGAGACTTTAAAGTCCAATTTAGAGTCTTTCGGGTTCGAATTTCGAGAAACGGACTTCACGGATGGACTCAGGACGTCGAAAAACATAAAATAGGAGTTTTCAAAAATTTTGACATTATGGGTCAAAGTCAACGCTGACGTCAGCAATCAAAGTCAATGCAGACGTCATGCTGACGTCGGTCAACGGTCAACGGGTCGGGTCGGTCAACGGGTCTGGTTAAGGTTTGACCCGTTCGGTTCAAGTTGACCGGTTCAAGGCCGGTTCGGATCGGGTTTAGGCCGGTTTGGACCGGCCGGCTCTAGGCCACCGTCCAGAGCGGCCGGAACTCGCCCCGGTGGTGCGTGGAGTCCACGCGCGGCCCTTAACGGCCGGAAAATACTCCTAGAAATCGGATTTTTCAGTGATTCAACTTAAAACACTTTAAAACCGAACAAAAGTATAAGAAAACAATTCGAAAGGCTTTCCCAACTTACCGAAACGGAAAATACTCCAGCAAAGACTCAAACGGCGATGATCAGAGACAAAACCAGAGAGGTTTTGGATGGCTTCGAACGGTGAACACAACGGAGCAAGCGACACGCCTGATCGGCGTTGATGGCGGCCGGATAGAATGAAAAACAATAAGAGTTCAAACCCTAACCGACGAGGCTTTCGGCCTCGATTACCGGCGATAGCAGTGGTGGTTCGGTGCGTCGGTTGAGGGGTTTTGGTCGAGAGATGATGGTGGTTCAGGTGGTGCCGGCGGTGAGAGCTACGGACCGGCGGTGAGGGAAACGGACGGTGGTCGGGTTGTTTAGAGAGATGGAGAGTTCTCTTTTTGGTTCGAATAAAATTTTGGATCCAGATCTAATATGGGTTCCAAAAAGGTATTTTTTTATACTAATATATTATTATTATTTCCTATTTATTATTTTTATTTGTTTCCATTTAAAAAGGTGTTACAACTCTCCCCCTAAAAAGAAATTTCGTCCTCAAAATTTACCTGAACTGAAAAGATGCGAAAACTGTTCTCTCATGGATTCCTCGATCTCCTAGGTGGCCTCAGAAGGGCTACGGTTCCTCCACTGAACTTTAACCATAGGGATACGCCTTCTTCTCAGAACTCTTTCATCAAACTCCAGGATCTGAACGGGTTCCTCCTCATAAGACAAGTCTGGACGTAAGTCAACATCCTGAACCTGAATAATATGACTCGGATCCGGATGGTACTATCTCAACATGGATACATGAAACACATCATGGATACGACTAAGTTGAGGAGGCAACTCAAGCTGATAAGCAACAGGCCTAATTCTCTTCAGAATACGGTATGGTCCAATATATCTCGAACTCAACTTGCCCTTACGCCCAAATCTCAGAACTTTCTTCCAGGGAGAGACTTTTAAGAAAACCTGATCGCCAACCTCAAACTCGATATCTTTCCTCCTCCGATTAGCATAAGATTTATGTTTGGTAAAAGCTTCCTTCAGACGATCCCGGATTAATCGGACAGTCTCCTCAGTTTCCTGAATTAACTCGGGACCCAGAGTTTTCTGATCATATAACTCAGTCCAACAAATAGGAGTACGACACTTACGACCATGCAAAGCCTCATAAGGTGCCATACGGATGCTAGCCTGATAGTTGTTATTATACGCAAACTCTGCGAACGGCAAGAAGTCTTCCCAACTGCCCCGGAAGTCTAGAACACAACCCCGTAACATATCCTCCAGAATTTGTATCACTCTCTCAGACTGTCCATCTGTCTGGGGATGAAAAGACGTACTGAAATTCAGACGAGTACCCAAAGCAGACTGTAAAGTTGTCCAAAAACGGGAAGTAAACCTCGGATCTCGGTCAAAAATGATAGATAAGGGTACCCCATGTAGTCTGACAATCTCATAAATATACAGTCTAGCCAGCTTCTCCAGAGAATAGGTTATCCGAACAGGAATAAAGTGAGCTAACTTTGTGAGTCTATCCACCACAACCCAGACAGAATCCTTCTTGGACGGGGTCAAAGGCAATCCCGTAACAAAGTCCATCGTGATTCGTTCCCATTTCCACTCTGGAATCTTGATAGGTTGTAAGAGACCAGAGGGATGCTGATGTTCTGCTTTCACCTGCTGACATGTCAGACATCTGGATACATAATCTGAGATATCCTTTTTCATACCCACCCATCGGTACCTCTACTTCAGATTCTGATACATCTTATCTTCTCCAGGATGCATAGCATAAGGATTACTATGGGCCTCACTGAGAATGGTCTGTCTCAACTCAGGATCGTTGGGTACACAGTAACGACCATTAAAACAAAGGACTCCATCCTGATCAAAAGAATAAACAGAAGTGGATCCTTCTTCCACTTGCTGCATAACAGGAAGTAAAGAATCATCCAACCGCTACTTGGCCTTAATCTGCTCAGCCAAATTCGGTTTAACCCTCAACTCAGCCAATAGACTAACATCATCATAAATACTCATCCTGGCGAACAAGGATCTCGGGTATGATATGGTCTTACGACTCAAAGCGTCCGCCACAATATTGGCTTTTCCCGGATGATATTCAATCTCGCAATCGTAGTCCTTAAGAAGCTCCAACCAACGATGTTGTCTCAGATTAAGCTCCTTCTGGGTAAGGAGATACTTCAGGCTCTTATGATCGGTAAAGATATAACACTTTTCTCCGTAGAGATAGTGTCTCCAGATTTTTAGAGCAAAAACCACAGCTGCAAGCTCAAGATCATGAGTAGGATAATTAAGCTCGTGTGGTCTCAACTGGCGTGACGCATAAGCGATCACCTTACCATCCTGCATCAAGACACAACCAAGACCAGAATGCGAAGCATCACTGTAACTGTAAAGTCCTTTCCTGACTCAGGTTGGGTCAAAATTGGAGCTCGGGTCAAAACTGATTTCAATTGATCAAAACTAGCCTGTTGAGTCTCAGACCACACAAAAGGAACATCCTTCCTCGGAAGCTTCGTCAAAGGGGCGGCTATAATGGAAAAACCCTCGACAAAGCGTCGATAATACCCAGCTAAGCCCAGAAAACTACGGATCTCATACACATTCATGGGAGGTTTCCAACTAATGATAGCATCAATTTTACTCGGGTCCACCTGGATACCTTTAGCCGAAACGACATGCCCGAGAAAAGTTACCTCACTAAGCCAAAATTCGCATTTACTTAGCTTGGCATACAACCGATGTTCCCTGAGAGTATCTGAGCGAGAGTAAACCAGGATATCATCGATAAACACCACAACAAACTGGTTTATGTAGGGCCGGAAGACACGGTTCATCATATCCATAAAAGTTACAGGGGCATTGGTTAAACCGAAAGGCATCACTAAGAACTCATAGTGACCATACCGGGTGCGGAAAGAAGTCTTAGCAACATCAGAGCCCTTAACCTTTAGCTAATAATACCTAGATCGAAGATCAATCTTCGAGAAAACTGTAGCTCCCCGAAATTGATCAAACAAATCATCAATCCTAGGTAGGGGATACTTGTTTTTCACTGTCAGCTTATTTAGCTTTCGGTAATCGATGCACAACCGAAGAGAACCATCCTTCTTCTTAACAAAGACAACTAGAGCTCCCCAAGGTGAAAAGCTAGGTCGGATGAACCCTCTGTCAAGAAGTTCTTGCAACTGAACCTTCAACTTCGTTAACTCTTTTGGAGCCATACGGTACGGAGCCATAGAAATTGGTGCTGACCTAGGATAAGTCTAAATCTCAAACTCAACCTCCCTGTTCGGAGGAAGACCAGGCAACTCCTCAGGAAAAACATCAGGAAACTCACTAACAATGCGAATTTCTTCGATCTTAGATAGAGACCCCTTTGTGTTAAGGAAACAAGCAATAAAGGCCTCATATCCCTTCCGGATCATCTTGTCAGCAGACAAAACTGATATCACATTGGACAAAAAACCTCGTCGTTCGCCAACCAAGACCACAAACCGTCCATCAAGAGTCTTTAATGTGGCCCTCTTGGCCTTATAGTCCAGATTAACACGATGCTCAGATAACCAGTCCATCCCCAGAATTAGATCAAACTCCGATAAAGGAAGTTCCATAAGATCCGCCAGGAACACTTCCCCTTCCACAACAAGGGGACATCTCCTAAACACCTTATTCACAGATATAGATTGTCCCACAGGGCTCATAACAGTAACAACACTCTTAGTGTTCTTAATTGAGATCGAAAGATGTCCAGATATTGACTTGGATATATAAGAGTGTGTGGAGCCAATGTCAAGCAAAGCAAAGTACGGAACAGAAAAGATGGTAAAAGTACCTACGATAACATCTGGCTCGTCTCGGTCATCCCTACGTTTGGTGGCATAAACCAAAGCTGGCTGACGAGCCTCAGAAACAGATGGCCCACCACTCTGGTGGCCTCGACTCCTGGTATCAGATCTAACAGCAGAACTAGAGGCTCTACCCTGAGATCATCCCGCAGCAGGTGTCTGTACAAATGTCTGAGATCTGGATGGTGTATGAGAGCGCACAGGAGTCTGAGTCGATGGTCGACTGACGGAGGGTGGGTGAGGACAGTCCCTGAGAAAATGCTCAGAAGATCCACACCGAAAACAAGCTCTAGTCTTCTTCCTACACTCTCCCCTATGCATGTTGCCAAAAAAGTCGCACGTAGGTACAGATGGGATCCCAGAAGAACCACCCCGGCTAACAGAAGAGTCATGAGGTATCGCAGACTGATGATAGAAACCACCTCTCTGACTCGGTGCAGATCGAGCCCTCTTATCAAGACGACTAAAAGACTCGCCATGGCTAAAATGTCCTCCAGATCGACCACGGTCCTTCTTACGGTCTTTATCTCTGCCCCGCTCTCGGTCCTGATCCCTCATAACCTGAGTATCAGAAAGTTTCTCTAAGTCCTCAGCAGTCTTTGCCCGGTTCACCAGATCTTCAAAAGCCACATCATGATGCGTGGCTACTCGGTCTCGGATACCAATGCAGAGACCCTCTAGAAATTTATCACATTTATCCTTCTTTATGGCCACTATCCCAGCACCATACCTCACCAGATCTAAAAAATGAAGCTCATATTCAGCCACTGTCATAGTACCTTGTACCAAGTTTCTAAAGGCCTGACGCCTCTCTCTCATATACCGATCACCCAGATAACGGTTCTTGAACCTTTCCTTAAAAAAGTCCCATGTCAGCCTGTCGGAGGATACGCTACTAACCACAGACTCCCACCAGATGTGGGCACCACCATCAAGCATAGACACTGCTCCAAGATATCTCTTAGCTAGCTCCAAACCCAGCTGATCCATCCGTCTCTTAGTATCGTACAACCAGGTCTCTGCATCTGAAGGTGCACCAGTCAAGGATCCAGAGAAAGTTCTTACTCCATTTGCGATCAGAATCTGGGAGATAGGTGGATCCGGCATCGCACCCGAAGCTTTAACAGCTCCCTGTAACAACTAAAGGAACTGCCTACTAAGAGTCTCATCAGCCACTGCAACAGCATGCTCAGTACTCGACGTTGACGCCCCTCTGACCGGGGTAGACATGTCAATGCCTGCAGCAGGCTGAGGGTTAGGCGGTACAGTGGTATTTGTGGGAACAGGTGGGTCCGGAGAAATGACGGGTGGAGGATCACTAATAGGAACCTCTACAGGATCAGCAAAACTGGTCGCTTGACCACGCCCTCGGGTGGATCGGCGAGCTCTACGGGCACTCATAATGTTCAGGAAATCTACAAAGATAAAATTTAGGAGATCAGAATTGGCACCGGAGAACCATACACAATACAGAAAAATATAGGTGACATAGCCTTACAGATATAAATTTATAACAGTTTAACAGAAAACATTTATTTAGGACCCATCACAGTCCGAGAATCTTAAAACTTGGCTCTGATACCAACTAAATGTAACCCCCTAAACCGGCCTATGCGGGAAACCCGTCTAGAGTGGTCAGATTGTTTTTATTTATAAATCATATTGCATGAAAATCAATTAACTTGTACGAATAAAGATAAATATTGATTATCACTTAAGAATATATATAGTGTCACCAAAACAAGAAGTCTAGAAAACATTATTCGCAAAATAATTTGCAAAACCAATAATAAAAATAATACATTTAAATCACCAGTAATATAATATATATGCACATGTCACCTTAAACGTAAACTGAAAAAGTTTAAAAAAATGTTACATCAAAGTGTAACCAAATAATGTGTAGATCCTCCAAATTTCAAGTCCGGGATGTCTATCTATGGATATCTAAAAGGGGAAGAAAACAGGTATGAGATTTGGAGCCCAGTGTGTTCCAACAGTGCAAATAAAATACGGATAAAAACACTAAATAGTAATACAGAAAATCAGGTTATGTATATGCATGATATGCTACCCTCCAACCGAACTCCTGGATACAGTTCCCTTGAACAGTATCTGATACAAGCATTAACCTAAGCCCTTAGTGCGAAGGTACCGACCTAAGGAATTACCTTAGGGAACAAGCAGAATTACCCCGGCTAAAGCACGGGAACCGATAACAGGTGGAATTACCATAACTAAGGTTAGGAACCGTAAACAGGCGGAATTACCAGCTGGATCAAGGCTGAACCGAATATTAGACACTACCCATCATCCCAATGCTAAAATGGCAGACATGCAATAATAACAGGAATCATGATGGTAGTAACAGGAATTAAGCAAGCAACATGTATATATATAAATCAGGAAATATCATACAGGATTTATCGGACATATAATAAACATAAAATGATTAATCTTACAGTTTAAAATGAGTGCTTAAGTAAACACAGAAAAACAATCATATGTACATACTTGACTTATTTAAAACGTAAAACAATAAAATACGATTATATAGCACACAAGGAACACACCTCAAATGGTAGGAACAGACAGGTGGTCTATTGGACGTTCGAGCCTCGCTCTGTAGCAGTATTGGACCCTAAAAATTACAATATAGAATTTTTATTAATACTGGAGTTAAATACTGATTGACTATTCACGGGTATTAAAACATACGGGTCATGATCAGGTCTCGGGATCGGTCAAAACGGGAGGAACTGGGCTGGGTCGGTACACGATCGGGAGAACTATGAGGTCCTACAAACAAACAGGTATCAATATTAGACCTTAAATAAAATTTTGGGCTTAACTTAACTTAGAAGAAAAGTTTGACTAGAGACTTTAAAGTCCAATTTAGAGGCTTTCGAGTTTCAATTTTGAGAAACGGACTTCACGGATGGACTCAGGACATCGAAAAACATAAAATAGGAGTTTTTGAAAATTTTGACTTTTTGGGTCAAAGTCAACGCTGACATCAACAGTCAAAGTCAACGCTGACGTCATGCTGACGTCAGAAGTCAAAGTCAACAGTCAACGCTGACGTCGGTCAACAGTCAACGGGTCGGGTCGGTCAACGGGTCAACGGGTCGGGTCGGTCAACGGGTCTGGTTAGGGTTTGACCTCTTCGGTTCAGTACTGGTTCGGTTCAAGTTGACCGATTCAAGGGCAGCTCGGATCGGGTTTAGGCCGGTTTGGACTGGCCGGCTCTAGGCCACCGTCTATAGCGGCTGGAACTCACCCCGGTGGCGCGTGGAGGCCACGCGCGGCCCTAAACGGCCGGAAAACACTCCTAGAAACCGGATTTTTCAGTGATTCAACTTAAAACACCTTAAAACCGAACAAAAGTATAAGAAAACAATTCGAAAGGCTTACCCAGCTTACCGAAATGGAAAATACTCCGGCAAAGACTCAAACGGCGACGATCGGAGACAAAACCAAAGGGGTTTTGGACGGCTTCGAACGGTGAACACAACGGAGCAAGCGACGCGCCTGATCGGCGTTGATGGCGGCCGGATCGAATGAAAAACAATAAGGGTTCAAACCCTATCCGACGAGGCTTTCGGCCTCGATTACCGGCGATAGCGGCAGCGGTTCGGCGCGTAGGTTGAGGGGTTTTGGTCGGGAGATAATTGTTGTTCAGGTGGTGCCGGCGGTGAGAGCTACGGACCGGCGGTGAAGGAAACGGACGTTGGTTGGGGTGTTTAGGGAGATGGAGAGTTCTCTTTTTGGTTCGAATAAAATTTTGGATCCAGGTCTAATATGGGTTCCAAAAAGGTATTTTTTTTATATACTAATATATTATTATTATTTCCTATTTATTATTTTTATTTATTTCCATTTAAAAAGGTGTTACATGTGTCGTGTTTATCGCAATTACGGAATTTAAATTTCACTGTTATTTTTAATAATAATAGTTTTGAAAAAATAGTTTCGGATGACAACATTACCTTTAAATAACGCCTGTTATAACTGTAACACACCGTTTTTTGAATTGATGATTTTGTTTGAGGAAAAATATTAAAATTATATGCCCTTAGGGTTTTGAAGCAAGAACCTTCAAATATAAATGTTAAGCTTTAACCAATAAACAAACATGATATTACATAATGTAACACCCCAAATTTGGGCCTAGAAGTTTAGAGGTCTAGTGGACCGGTTTTGTCGGTTTAGCCTAGTTCGGGATTAAATACTTAAAAATTAGTTTTTAATCAAAATAAATTGATAAAAAATATCCTAAAATTATTATTTAACATATATTTGACTTTTGTCAAATCAATTTTGAAAATTTACCTTTAAATCCCTAGGATTTAGAAATTGGTGACCATTTTGTAAAAATTGAAAACTTCGAGGACAATTTTATAAAATAAGCCAAAACTTTGAATCTTTAAGGGGCTTTGATCCAATTATAATCCTAGCTGGTCTAGGCTTTCCAAATTTTAATTAATTAAACCCAAAACCTATTTTAAATTAAATAACTTAATTAAATCTAATTTTAAACTCTTAAAACCCTTTTTAATTAACCTAAACCTCACATATTTTTCTAATTTTCGTTTTCCCTCTTTGGAGGCAGCCGTTCATCAAGTTTTCAAGGTAAAAACTCATTCTTTTTCAATTAAATTCATTTCTAATAATTATAATAACTTTTCTTCTTTAAATTTTCTTGTTTTCTCATCGTTTTCTCGTTCTAAAACCCGGAAAGCGATTGGATCAGTTTTGGAGGTGAGATTTCATCAATCCTCTAGAACAATAAAGTTCTTTACTGAAATTCCCAAGTTATTGGCTTGGAGTTTTTGTTTTAATCCTTTAATTTCATAAAAATCGGCTTTTCGACTAAAAATCCCAATTTTCGTTCAAGGATTTTGATCCGCGGTTTTGGAATCCTAAATTCATGATTTTTAATGTATTATAATGTTTATAACATGTTTTAAACATATATAATCCCGGACTATAGGTTTAGGAGAAGTTTGGTAGTTTTTGGAAAGTTTTCGGTTAAGGTTTTGATAGGTTTTAAGGGTTGTTGAGTGGGGGTCCGAATTGGATTTTGTTGTGTGAGATTAGGAGCACTAAATCCTTAGTTTTTGATGGTTGAAACAGGACAAGAAGTTGGTGATCACATTTGAAGAAGTTGTGGATCGAATCGGTGACTTGTCGAACAAGAAACAGTTATTGGTGAGTGGATTATAAGGGCTGCCGATTTGGCATGTTTTTAAATGTGTTTTCAAAGTTTTAGGGGTATAGGGAAGGTGTGAAAAACCTCCCTATACTCGGAAGTAAGTTTAAAGTTTTGCTTTCTTAAAGATTCCCATATTATGTCGTGTTTTTACAACATTATTTGTCATGCTCTTGTTGTGTTGTGCATATGTGATTATGCATGTTTATAAATGCTCATGAAACTGTTTTTAAAAAGATTTTATAAGCATTCGATGTTCCCACGGTTTTGTTTTGAAAAATAAGATAAAAATGGTTTTATCGGGTTTTGCAAGTGATGTGTGAAAAGTGGGATACATGTGATTTGAATTATGTTTTTCAATTAAGTTTTGAGTATTGAATTTTGATAATATATTGGCTAGTTAAGTGATAAACCTTATGGGATAAGTTGATCGACCAATAGGGTCTAGAGTGCACTATAAACATTCAAAAGTCGTACGTGTATAAATTCCTTGTGTGTTGCATTTTGCCTTTTATTCTAATGCTATGTGATGGGAGTAGTATTGTTATATACGGGTTGATCGGATTAGTACTGTCACCGGACACCAAGGTGAGATAATTCATGTTGAGAGTACTATCAACATGTGCATGCTCTGGGAGTAGTACTAACATGCGGTTGCCCGTTTATCCTAACGATTTGGAGTGGTACAAATCGGATCACTAGCACCAATATATGTTTTTACTTTTCAAAGGTAAGTGTCATGGTTTTCACTTGATTGCATATGGTATTATGCATGCGAGGTTTTGTGCATTGGTATGCATGTGATTTAAGCATTGCTATTTTGTTAGCATGTAAGGCTTGAGCTTGTTGCATTGAGATGCATGTGTAAGCATTGCTATGTGAGTAGCATGTAAGACTTGTGTTTTAGCTTTTAAAGCATGTGACTTTAAAAAGGGCTTTACTAAATTTTAATGATGACATTGTTAGCCATGGTTTGATGACACTTACTTAGTTTTAAAAAGTGGCGTTGTTAGCCAGGTTTGTTTTGTTTTATAAAGAGCATGACATGTTTTTAAACTAAAGAATTGGTTTAATATGGGTTGCATTGCAAGGTGTTTTCAAATGTGTTTTTAAATATGTTTTTATTCATTCATTAAGCTTATGCTTACCCACTCATTTACCTTACAATGCAGAGTAAATAATATTGAGGCAACAAAGGGAAGCAAGGATCCAGGTAACCGTTAAGTGAAAGCTCAAGTATGTCTTTATAACATTAGTAGTAGTGAGAGAGCAATGGGGATGGATTACCATGTTAAGAATATTGTTATATTGATGAGACTTGTAGTAGTTGTATGCTCATACATGATTGATGTTTATCTATGTTGATATTAGTTTTACGACTTCGACTTGAATTGTCTATTGATATTCCTTTAGTTATAATATAGTTATTTTTAAGTTTGATTCTTGATATCCCTATGTGTGAATTTGATTGTGGTTGATAATGAAGCATGACTATTTATGAGTCGAATCTATGATGTTGTTATTTAGGTTGGAATGCATCTAGAAATCATGTTGATTATATTGAGGTGGTTCTTCCGTATGTTTATAAGATTGTTAATTTTGAAGCATACTCTTAGGAGTTGAATATATTATTACTAACTAGGTTGAATTGCATCTAGATAATATGCCTTGATTTGTACTTAAAGTGTTTCTAGGTGAAATTGCATATAGAAAATGTCATAAAACAATTGGAGGCTAGAAAATAGTCCCTAAACTTTGAGCATGTAATTAAATGACTTATATAGATATTATTTTAAGTTGAAATTTGAGATACAAGCATGTAGTGAACTTAATTAAATGCTAATAACTTTAATTTCATAATTGGTCCATAAATTTAAAGAAAATTACAATTAAGTCCTTATAACTTGTTAGGTTAAATTAGGACTCGTTTATTATTGATTCCTGCTGCAATTTAACTCAGTCCTTGCATGAACATGTAGGATCTATTTAAAGCATCTAGATAAGATAAAAAGAAAAAAAATTAGGGTTGTTTATCGTGGCGAGTCTCCAGATTAGCCTCGGTATTCCCCGTGTAACTCGTTCGAGTCGTGTGGTGTCTAGACCGGGTCGAGGGGGTTACATATAATGTTTTTCCACAAATATTATATATCTCAAACTACATAAGATTAATTCAAATTATTTTATAAAATAAATAATATTAATATATAATAATATAATATATTATTTATATATATGAACAAAATGCATTATTTTTATAATTTTATTGATGTGAGCACATCATGTCAAGTTCAACAAGTTGATCCGGCAGTCTTACCATCGTGCCTATCACACGTTCTAAGGCAAAGAAATATAGGGAAGCTATTTTCCTTACTTGCGCTAACATTTCATATTCATTTGAGAATGTCCATGCCTTAGAATATGTTGTTTATAATGTGTTGCATGCTGATATGTGACATATTTAGGTATATATATTAGTATGTGTGTTTACTTATGTGTATACTATGTTAAATATGTTTGCATTTGGTTTTAAGTGTGTTTGTGTGGTTAAAATAAGACTACAAGGCTATTTAGATGTGTTTGCCTTGTTCTGATATAGGTACTTAGGAGAACCTTAGCTCAAGTGAGCATACTTAGCTCAACACCAGCTCAAGTGAATTATATTCAGCTCATAAGAAGCTCAATGGAGTGCACGCAGCTCATCTTAGCTCGAGGCAGCTCAGAGGCTTAGCTCCCAGTTCCGTGTAGCTCCTTACACTCTCAGCTAGCTTGTTTCAGCTCTACTTAATTTCCATCAAGCTCAACTCAAGCTGAAGTGACCTACGGCAGCTGAAACCTATCGTCCACGAAGAGTAGGTGTCCTAGGCATGTGCCATGCATGTGGGATCCACATAGCAACCTTCTCCACATGTTTGGGCTTCCAAAACCAAGCAAGCCAAACAAGGCCCTTGCTTTGAAGACCAAACATCAACATTGGATAAGGCCAAATAATTAGCACATGTTTAATGTGTCAAAACATGCGGCTAAGGATATTAGGAGCCTAGGAGGAGTTATTTTTGCATTTAAAATTAAATTTTCGTTTGAATTAAGGCCACAAACTCAAATTTGGCCAACTTCTCGTTTATTCCTATATATTACCTTAATTTTGTAAAGATAAAGCTAGACATTTTGATGAATAAATTCTTTTGTGAGATTTTCTCTCAAACCATGTTCTTTTTAGAACTTTTCCTTGACTATCAATTCTGAATTGTTGTCAAATTACTCGATACTTCGGGTTCCTAATTGTTCGATAATTGAAGGGTCCAAGTCCGTTTACGAGTAGATTCAAGATAAGGTTCGGATCCGTTCAGTAGATTGTTCGGGTTCTTCCTTGGAGTTTGTTCAAACTTCAAGAACGTTGCTGCCATTGATGAATGCTTGAAGAATTTAATCTTCAACCTTCAAATCTGCCCAAAAATTTCCAACAACTTCTTTCTCCCTCAATTCTGATTTTTCATTTTATTTTAAGTCTTTTTAACATCCTAACACAACACCATGTTTGTTTTTGCTGCAGAGGAATACTTGCTACAATCCTAGGTCCGTGAATGAACGAGGAATGTAGTTTCTTCACAACCAGCCCCATATCATATGGAATCAGAGCCAAATTGGATTTAGCACGTTCTGCACCAAAAAAAAAACACAAAACAAAACAAAAAGCAAATATCAAAAAAAAGTTTCGAATTTTATTTTTGGAAAATCTAGTAGTCAAAGTCAGCATTCGACCTTCCAAAAGTCAACATTTCGAAATTCAAAAAAAATCAAAAATTCAAAAAAAAGTACCAAATTGGGTAGAATGGAAAACAACAGTGCTGATATGTTTAACATGTTGAAGGATGTGTTTATCTTACCTAGAAATGCTTTGTAATCACCTGAAATCAACTTTTCTTGTTTGTTCTGGAAAGAGGATGGTGGTAAGCATTTCTACTGCGTAAGTTGCTAATTTCTCGTTCTTTTAGCATCCTTTCTTATATTTCATTTGTTTTCTCTTTTTTTTTCAGCCCCCGATTCTTAACTTTTGTTCTTTGTTTCTTTAATTTCTGACCCTTATTTCTTTTTCTGGCATTATTTCCCTTCACCCGTTGTTCTTTCTTGCAATTTGACACATTTACAGAATTTGAACGTCAGAATTAGTTCCTAAAGTCTAGAAGTTTTAATTAATGAATATTTGGATGAATTAATCCTAAAAAGTTTTGCTTATATATGTTTTAATTCCTTCGATTCAGTCTAGACGTCGGATCAAATCGAGCGAATTATATTATTTTGCCGAAAAAAACTTAAAAATATTAACTCAAAAATAGGTTTATTTTTTATCTGGTAAAAATGCATTTCATATGGTGTGCATGCTAGAAATTGATTAACTCAAAATTGAAACACCCAATGAATTGGCATTCAATTGAACGAATTGGTAAATTAGGGACCCAAAATATATATTTGGGAAATTATGAGGACTTATTTAATTCTGGAGTTGCCAATCCTCAATTAATCAGTTTTTGTGGCATAATTGTCAAATTTTAGTTCAAAATATCCATTCAAGCTCATTCAATTGCATACATATCAACAAGGACCAAATTGGAAGAATCTAAAGCTCAAAAACAGTCATACAACTAAAATAACGACACCAATATCGATACACATACAAGGATTTGATACAAGGCAAGTTTTCGCAAGAGGTATTAATACGTCTAACTGCCATATTGATATCTAACCACCCTTTCAAAATCCAAATTCTAGTAACCAAAAGTGGTATCAATATATCTCCTCGTGTATTGGTATGATAGTTAAATCCTCCATACACGTACCAATGTACTTGATCGAGTATTGATACCCTAACTTAATTTCATGGTATCCATAACGATACAAATTTTTAAATATCGATACTTAATCTTATTTTACACTTATCGATATCAATATCAATCCTCGAGTATAAATACCCATAGACTTATAATGTCCAAAATATTAGTTTCACACTCTAAGGATCCAATAAAACTATTTTAAACTCTAGGCAATCAACATATATCATCTTAGGCATGCTTTCTATCCAAACTTGTCTAAGCCTGGATTTAACCCGAGTTTAACTTGACTTGAGTCTGACTTGATCTGATTTGAATTAATCTAAACTCATCTAGCCTGACATGCTTGAGTCAATTCTATGGAGCCAACTCATCCAAGTCAACTTGTTGATTAAGTCAACCAAACTAAGTTAACTCGTCTGAGTCAACTTAGTTAACTTTAACACATTGACTTTGACTCTAACAATTGATTGTTGACTAGATTTATTGGACCGTTGATTGTTGACTTTGAACAAAATTTATTTTTTAAGAAAAACTATTTTGGGTTTTATAACATCACGAGTCTAATTTTGAAGTCTATTTTATGAAATTCTAACTCAAGAAGCTTCGGATCAGTGAACCTGAGCATGACCCTCTATTGTATATTCAATTTAAGAGCAACATAATTGAGTTAAAGACTATTTTGGAATATGTTTAATCGGAGGTATACACACTTCCTTGTATATGAGTTTTTGAATGACGTTAAGTTCGCAAGTGATCAATGATATTTTAAGGATCAATCAATATAGTTTGGAGTCGAGGTAATACTTTATGACTGGTTATTTGATTACCATTGATTATTTTCAAAGCCGTATAATTTATGATAAAATGATAATAAACTAGTTGTGACCAAATGACTCGAATAAGGAATTGATGAGCAGTAAGAAATCTAAATTTAATAAACATTTTCCATAAACAATCAAGGCTAACTCATCCGATGCACCTATAGGCATGCTTTCAATCCAAACTTGTATAAGCATAGATTTGACCCGAGTTTGACTTGACTTGAGTCTGACTTGATCTAATTTGAATTAATCTAAACTCATCTGGCCTGACCTGCTTGAGTCAATCTAGTGGAGTCAACTCATCCAAGTCAACTTGTTGATTTAGTCAACCAAACTAAGTTAGCTCGTCTAAGTTAACTTACTTAACTTTAACACATTGACTTTGACTCTGGCCATTGATTGTTGACTAGATTTATTGGACCGTTGATTGTTTATTTTGACAAAACTTATTTAAAAAAAAAAAACTATTTTGGGTTTTATAACATCACGAATCTGATTTTTGAAGTTTGTTTTACGAAATTCTAACTCAAAAAGCTCTGAGTCTGACTTTGAACTTGAGCATGACTATGTATTCTATATTCAGTTTAAGAGCAACATAATTGAGTTAAAGGCTATCTTGGAATATGTTTAATCGGAGGTATACACACTTCCTTGTATATGAGTTTTTGATTGACGTTGAGTTCGCAAGTGCGATCAAAGATATTTTAAGGATCAATTAATGTAGTTTGGAGTCTAGTTAATACTTTATTATCTATTTTATATTTTATGGAACGTGTTGATAATTGGTTAATGCATGAACAAGTATGATTGGTTATTTGATTACCATTGATTATTTTTAAAGTCGTATAATTTACGATAAAATGATAATAAACTAGTTATGACCAAATGACTCGAATAAGGAATTGATGACCAGTAAGAAATCTAAATTTAATAAATATTTTCAATAAACATTCAAGGCTAACTCATTCGATTCACCTATAGGCATGCTTTATATCCAAATTTGTCTAAGCCTAGATTTGACCTGAGTTTGACTTGACTTGAGTCTGACTCGATCTAATTTGAATTAATCTAAACTCATATGGCCTGACCTGCTTGAGTCAATCCAGTGGAGTCAATTCATCCAAGTCAACTTGTTGATTAAGTCAACCAAACTAAGTTAACTCGTTTGAGTCAACTTAGTTAACTTTAACACATTAACTTTGTCTCTGACCATTGATTGTTGACTAGATTTATTGGACCATTGATTGTTGATTTTGACTAAAAGTTATTTAAAAAAATTATTTTAGGTTTTATAACATCACGAGTCTGATTTTGAAGTCTATTTTACGAAATTCTAACTCAAAAAGCTCTCAGTCTGACCTTGAACCTGAGCATGACTATGTATTGTATATTCAGTTTAAGAGCAACATAATTGAGTTAGAGACTATTTTGGAATATGTTTAATCGGATGTATACACACTTCCTTGTCTATGAGTTTTTGATTGACGTTGAGTTCGCAAGTGAACAAAGATATTTTAAGGATCAATCAATGTAGTTTGGAGTCGAGTTAATACTTTATTATTTATTTTATATTTTAGGAACGTGTTGATAATTAGTTAATGCATGAACAAGTATGATTGGTTATTTGATTACCATTGATTATTTTTAAAGTTGTATACTTTACGATAAAATGATAATAAACTAGTTGTGACCAAATGACTTGATGACCAGTAAGAAATCTAAATTTAGTAAATAATTGACAAAGCAATTCACCTCAAACTTTGGATTCAGATTATCTTTTAATAAAAGATTTAATACACACAACTACTATATGAAAAATGATAAAAATACCCTTTGAATGTATAAATGATCGGTAACTCAACCTGATGGAACTGTTGGTTCACCTATTAAATTCAGGGTTTGTTTAGAAAATATGCGTAACATGATCCTAGCATTTGAGATATGCAAAAATATATTACATAATAATAAAATATAAATATTTTTTATTAAATAAAAATATACTACATTATCATGCAAAAATTTAAATTTATATAAAATAAAATAGTATGAACATCCTTAATCACTAGATCAATTCAACGATCTCATAAAATAATATTAAAAAATATATTAAATTGTTTCTTTTAAAATTTTAATGAAATAAAAATAATAATAATAAAAGCATGTCTAAATTGATTTAGGACAACTATTTAAGGTTATGACCGATATAAATAAAATTTAAGATTCATTTTTTGAGTTGAATTAAATATAATACATACGTTAGAGGTATAATTTAAGGTTTATTGTTAGTTTTTTTATGTTAGTTTTTTATCATTCTTAGCACCACAACCTTTTTCTTTTCTACAATCAGTGATTGATAATTAATTTTAAAATTGGTTGTCAATCATCGATCTTTTTTATTTATTTTTCATAAAAATCTCAGTTTCTACAGCACATTATTTTGTGACTTTGTGACACTCTTTTCTTTGATTTTGTGGTTTCGTTTCATTTATCGTTTTAACATGATTTTAGCATACTTTAACGGTCGTTTGGTGCTTATAGAGAGATCTTCATGGTACTAGCTAATTTCTGATTATAATTTTATCGGTGATCATAGAAAGATAGATCCTCACTCGATTGATGGTTGTTTGTCAATATAATCAATCCTGGGTAGCATAGTGATCTTTTTGATAGTTTGATTCATTCGCTACTATTTTCTTCACCTTATGATTAATCTAGTATAGATAGAAACGAAGAGTTGCACGAATCCTCTATCCCACGTGGTTAAAGGAATAGTTGTTGTTCTTAGAGGTCATGGGTTTGAGCACCAACGATGCCAATAGTGTGATTGAGCGATCACAGTCAAATGGTGGAGATTATATTCTAGAACATATACTATTGTAATCATTATTAGCTTGTTCAAAAAGATAGAAACAAAGAGATCGTAGAAGATTTTTAAAAATTTTGACACTATATTAATCTCTTTAAAAAAAATTGTACTTTTAAATTTTTGTATGAGATTTTAGTAGATTAATCTTTATTATTCTCTTCTCTAGATGTATTGGGTTTACAAAATCTTTCATTATAAAAAACTAAACTTCTAAACCTAACGATGCATTTTATATTTTTCAATAAAAACATATGTATATCCATTTTAAATATACCTAATATAAACTATAACACGGTGCATGGATGACAAATTACTCAATAAAGACAGTTGCCATCCAGTTTAGAACATGGTTGAGTTATAATCAGATTTTAGAAGACTGAAAGAGAAAGAGTCATCTCGTCACTTTGGCCTAGTGGTTAAGGCGTGTGCCTGCTAAGTACATGGGTTTCCCTGCGAGAGTTCGAATCTCTCAGGTGACGTTTTGATCATGGGACAAATCTGCTTTTGAGCACGCCACTATCTTCCAAATATTTTTTTACATTTAATGAATCTCTACTTATTTTTACATGTCATTTAAAAAATATATTTTCTGAAAGTTAGATCAATGAAATGAATGATCAGTGATATAATCTCTCCTTGGTCATTGGTTTTCAATAGTAGCAAACCCTACTTGGTGGAACTTGTTTCCGAACTTTACCCTTCGTCATCTTTCTCGCGTTTTTCCCGATCATTGTCCACTAATGCTCCAATCAGACGGCAGATCTGTTCTGTTGATCGTGTTGCAAACTTTGGTTTTAAAGCCTCTTGGTTACTTGAAGAATCCTATGAATCAGACGTTGAACGACTTTGGGTTGCTTCTGCCTATAATGTCCCCTCTCGCCTTAGGATGATGAGTCAAGACTCGGTTGTCTGCTATAAAATTTTCTTTCTCTCATTCTTTTTTATCAATAACTTTTATTGTGTTTGTCAATGTGTCATCATTGTTATATATATATATATGTATCTTAGTTTTGACAACAGGGGAGGATGCACCATGGTATATGAAGTGTCAAGTGACCTCCATTAAAAATAGGATTAACTACTTTGATAATCACTAAATTTTTAATGTGCTTTCAATTTGGTCACTAAATTTATTTAATTGAATCAGATTTATTCAAAAGAAAACTTCTCAAAAAAAATTATCAATTAATAAAAAGTTTTAATTCAATCAATTAATTCTATTTCAATCAAACAGATACACGTACTTAAAATAGAAATGAGAACACATTACAAAAAAAAATCTTCATTTTCTCCTTACCTTCAACCTTTAAACTTAAACCCATATAGATGACCCCAAGAAGTGTGGTTTGGGTTAGGGTTTTTCAAGGGCACTTGAGCTTGTCTTTGTGTGTTTTCATCTCTGTGTAGCATTTTCCACACATTTCTCGGTTTCCATACGTTCCCGGTGGAACACATTTGCATCTATCACAACATGTGATGCAAGCTCTCAAGCATAGGTTAATCCTGGAGTGTAATTTGCACCTGTCTCCACATAAAGGTATGCAATCTGCAAGAAGAAAGGGACAAACATATTGTTAGAATCGAGCTTTTCGGTCGAACTTTGATTTTCTTTGACAAAAACTACTTCTACTTCTACCTAGAGAGGGAAGGGATGCTCCTACTGGGTCTTAAACCCGAGACATAAAGAAAAGGGAATGTACAATTTGACTTTACTAGGAAAAAGATTGAAGTTTTACCCTTTCTTGTCTTGACCGGTGGCAATGGTGGACTTGGCGGACTGTAAGGTGGTGGAGGAGTAGCGGTTGGGGGTGCCGGTGCCGGGGTTGGAGGTTTATACGGTGGAGTGGGTGCCTTGACTGGTGGTGCTGGTGTGGGTGTCTTCACTGGGATTGGAGCTGCTGGTTCAGGAACTTTAACATACTTAATCTGCAAATGAATATGCAACCATTTCAGCAAACAATAAAAGCTTAAGAACTTTGGATCACAAGCAGTTTGATGAACAGGAACGATGGGAAGGGCTCGTATCTTTAAATCGATAATTTTAATCCGTACTAATTTGAATACTTATCAAAATGTCCATATTAAAAGGGACGTTACTTGTTTCATTATTTAATTTTAACTCCGTTCTGATAAAAAAAACTTTTCAGATGAACATTGTTTGAGAAAACTAACCTCAATCTTTTCTCCTACCTCCGTCCCTGCCCCGACCTTTGTAGCAGCTAGCAGAAGAGCAGCCAATAGAAATAGCAGAGATTTGGAAGCCATTGCAGAAATCTTTGTTTACTCTTTTGATGCATCACTCACAAGCTGACTCTTCCTTTAAATAGAGTTTCGAACAAGATGTGAATGTTAAAACGCATATTTAAAAAAATAAATATATAAAAAGACCAAGAATTAATTAAATTTCATCAAAGTGTGTGTCAACTATTATACCATCACGCTACTTTGTTTTTGAGACTTTGGACACAAGTCTGCTTCCATGTTTTAAAATATAAAAACTCTAACAACTCTCTCGATTCAAGGTAGAGTCTGGATCTCTCGGATTTTTTTAATCTTAAGTGAGCTAAAAAATAGGCTCCTATAAAATGAGAGTATATTGCATTATTTTTTTAGATAAATTGTAATTTATTATCAAAAAAAAAAAAAAAAAATCTGTAATATTATATAAGGCGAGTACTTAGGCGGACATTCTTAAGAAATTACCCGAATCACCTTAATCGAATTACTTACGGTATTTTGTATACACCTAACAAGATCATCACAGTCTCTAGACATACTCTTAAACTTCTTATAGTTCCGCTCTTCCCATATGTAGTATATGTAAGCATTCCAAGCAAGTTTGCAAAGTGCCACCAACATGGACTTAACCTTTAAGTGCGTATAGAGACATTCCAACTTTTTCTCTCAGTTCATGACTGCTCTATCCAGTCCACAACATTAAGAGATGTGCTTCCAAATCGGCTTCTAGTATGGACAGTTAATGAATATATGATCTCTGGATTCCTCCGAAGTCCTACACAGCAAACAGGTGCAATCTCCATGATATTTTTTTTGTTGAAGTCTATCAAAGGTTAGCAATCGATTTAGAATGACCATCCACAAAATAATTGAATAGTGAGAGATGTGTATACTAAACCAAACTAATTTTTATCCAAGGTACTTGAGGTTTAGCCTCTCTTACTCCATTTCAGATGGCCCTCAAGTATATTTTTTTCAGTAAATTTAAAAATATGGATAAACTTTTTCAATTATATTATTTTTATGGTTTTATTAAGAAAATATCTTAAATATAATTAAAATAATAAGATATAGTCACAAACTTATAAATTTTTCGCTTGAAAAATATTTTCTAAAAGTTCTTAAATGTAAATTCATCAATCAAATTCTCAAAAATAACTTTATTTAAACCCTCATTTTCGATCGTCACAAAATCTATTTTATTAAATTTCTATTTAAGTTTTTATTGACAGTTGTTTCAAATTTATGTTGGACATATATTCAGGACAACTGAAAAGCTTCAGACAAGTGGGATGATGTACTCATTGAAGCACCATAACGATTGACATGGATGTCATTGTTGTACGAGAATTGGGTAAATTATGCCAGGGACCATTAAATTATTAGGAATAAATCATTTTTATCGTTAAATTTTTTATTAGTCTAAATTTGTCACCAAATCATTATTATTATTATTATTATTATTATTGTTATTATTGTACCACTTTATCGTTAATTCTTTAATAACACTATGACTTAGATACTAGACTAAAATGACTTTAATTTAGTATCGTTATTTTGATATTAGTTGGTCCAAACCAGAATCGATTTGTTGGAGAAAAATATAAAAAAAAAATTATATTATTAATAATACTAAATATATAAATGAATAATATATTATTATAAAAACTAAAATAATAATTTTCAAAAAAAAATTAAAAATTAAAAAAAATAAAAAATTAAAACCCACCGAAAAATTAAATTTTAACCTATAAACCCTAAAATCATAAATACTAAACATTAAATCCATTAGTGACTAAAATAGTTGAATTTGGGTTTAAGCTTTAAGCTTTTGGTGATTTTTTTAATTTTGGAAATTTTATATTTTTTAGATCAAATTTTTAAATGGATGAATTTGATGTTTAAGTTTTCGGGTTATAATTTATGGTTTTTGAAAATTTTAGGATTTTAAAATTATGTATTTTTATTTTATTTATTATTTTTATATTAATATATGTATATTATTTATAATATATTTATATGATAAATTGAAGTTTAAATATATATTATTTGTATTAGAAATAATAAAAATTATCTTAATGGTTAAAAAGATTACCTTTAATTCACTACAGCAAAATAGGTAGCGGCGTTTTTTTAGATATATAGTGGCGCTTTTAAACGCCGCTAAAAGTGTTTGCGGCGTTAAAAAAAGCGCCACAAGAAACGCCGCTAAAACCTGCGCCGCTAAAAGTAGCAGCGTTTGTTTTAAAAAACGCCGCTAAAGTACACGATCTTTAGCGGCGTTTGAATAGACAAACGCTGCTGAAGATTGTGTACTTTAGCGGCGGTTTTATCTACAAACGTCGTTGTTGCCCTGATCTATATTGGCGTTTCGTATAAAAAAAGCCATAGTTTGTCCTTTACTGTTGTGGCATTTTTCTACAAACGCCACTGTATTTAATGGGTTTTTAGTGGCGTTTTTCCAAACGTCGCTATAGGTACTGGAATTTAAAAAATAAATTTTAAATTATTATTATTACCAAAAGCTTCCCTGTAATTAATATTTCAACAACAGTACAATTACAAAAGAATATATCTACTAAATCCAAAATAGTTAACCACCAAAATAAATTAAAGTCTAGTATCAAACAAAGTAAAATATAATATTTTAGTGTTTAAGTAAAATAACAATTCAATAACAAGTACAAACCAAATTAGCCTAAAATCAACTAAGGTGACGGATTCCTTGGTTGGTTCTGCTTTAACATCGTCATCATATCTTGGAATTGTTTTTGAAGATTTTGATATGCTGCTTCTCTCTCTGCTTCCCTTGCTGCTCTCTCAGCTTCTTTAGCTTCCATCTCTGCTTGGAATTGAGTTAATTGTTGCTTTAAACGTTGAACTTCTGCTTGAGAAGACTGACTTTGTGATGACATGTACTGAGACGAGTTTGATCCAAAATATTTAGTTGGTGTCACAAATGACCCTTGACAACGCACTCAGCCATATCTTTCAAGACCCAAAACTTCAGCAAAAACTTAATTCTCGATATCAGCAATATTAGCAAAGCCATCAGTTGAAGCCGTACCGTACCTTCTATCTCTGTATTTTTTTCCTTCATTTTCGTCTGATAACCATTTATGAAAAATAATAAATGAAAATATTATTTACAACATAATACAATTTTAAGAGCAATGAATATACCAAAATTTCTTCAACTTCAGGATTCATTGGAGAGCCATCCTTTTTGGTGTGAGTAATATCGAATAGCTTTACCCGTCCAATGTTAGAACCAGTCGTCACAAGCTACAAAATATAATAAACATCAATATTAACTTTAATGTTATGCAAGAAGAAATAATATTTTAAAAAATAATACCTCTTCATTAGCTATGCAAGCAAAGCTCTTCGTCCCTGCTGTGTGAGTAAATTTTTGTTTTTGCCTACTAGTAACTCCTACGCGCTCTCTTTCCTGTTTAATTTCAAATTTTTATTACATTTAAAGTTGAAATTGTAATGATATAATGTTATTTTTATAAATTGTAGATGTTACCTCCCCTTTTGTTGAACTCCAAAACCTGACTGCATCTTCCCATTGATACCGTAGTATTCTTGGGGGAACATTTTAAAATTTCTCTTGAAGGCTCAGATCGTTCTTGAAATATGTCTTCTTCAAGAAGCTCTTATGGTCTCTCCATTTCTTTCCTAATGCATGCTTCACATAATCGTCCGAGATCCCCAAAGAAATTTTATCCTGAAAATCATAAAATCAGAAATAAATATTACTATTTAAATATAATGAATTAACTAATATAATAATATTATTACCTTAACAAAATCAAGAGCATGGTTTTTGTTACTATTTGGCATCTGATGCCATGACTCATAATTGATTGGTAAAATTGAAGCATTGCGTGCAACAATGCCTAAATAACTTGCCAAAACACTTGCTTTTGCACCAATAGGTTAGCCGACATCGTTTCTTGAAACTTTTACACGTTCTCCAACGGGGAGATCATATAATTCCGTCAAAGTCGTCCTCCCTCTAGTCTTCCGCCTTCGACCATTTCTACCTATATATCAAATATATCAAGTCAGATCTTATACAAATAATTTCAACAATAACTAATAAGTATAATTCAAATAAAGTTTTAAAAAAAATACCTTCTATTTCTATATTTTCAACCGTTTCAGGAACTTGTGAAGATCCAAAACCAGACAACTCGTCTTCATTTGTTTTTTCCTCTATTCGAGGAACTTGAACAATATTTAAGGTATTTAATTTCCTCCTCGGTATAATACCTGTAATCAACGAAAATAAGTCATTAGTGACAACAACTCTACAAAAAAAAATTAATAAGGCTCAATAGAAATCTTACTACAATATGTAGTTAATTTTCATTAAAATCTCCATCAATGTTGTCTCGAACCCATTGAAACTGTGAATTAGAAGTAGAACATGTTTCATCTAAGTTTTGTGCTACAAAAGGCAAAGTTTCTGATCTTGTTTCAATGTCATTTCTACTTCCATCTCCGATATCAATCAAGTCTCTAGGGGTGTTACGGAGTACAACATACCAACCATCTTTTGTTGGATCATGAGAATAAAAAACTTGTTTGACTTGAGAAGGGAATACATATGGTTCGTCCATCAGTTGTTGGCCCGTATGGACAACTTCACGAGTATGTCAATTAATATTAACACACTTTTTACAAGGGCAAAGAATCATATTGTCCTGGCTTGCATTCGCAAAAGCTATATTTAGAAAAGTTTCTTACTCCATTTCGATACCCAACGCTTACCCTTAACAAATCCATCCAACTTCTATCCATTTCGATACTCAACGCTTACCCTTGACAATTTTCTGTAATATACATTCAAATGTTAAATCATAAACCTAATCCTAACAAATGTCATCTCTGTAATTCAGAGAATTGGAGTTTTAAGAAAATAAAGATTAAAAACAAAATTATTAGATTCATTATAAATTAAACTTGTCAATGAAGAAAAAAAATGAAATCCCATTCCTGGCAATTCAATCCATGACCTTAATAAAGTGTTGTCATGTGTCTAGACTCACCTGCACCTTGCATCTTACCATTATTCAACCAAGAAAGATTCTAAATTCTTTGTTATTTTCCATATTCAACTTCAATTGATATAAAAGTCTTGAGCATTTTAAATCTAAATGCATAGCTACTATCTGTCATGCATATTGAATTGAACCAACAAAGGAAGAAATGAAAGTGAAATCCTAGAAATACCTCAGAGTATTTGAGCTTAAAGCCTGGAAAAGAAAATCAATGTTGTTTGTGGGTTTCCTGGTTTCTTTGAGAAGTCGAACGTTATCCTCTCATATGCAACTAGGTTACAACGATCCGACAAACAGAGTTGCTTTCAACTGCTGTAAGTTCCTTTATTATCTTCGGTGGTACTGATCAATGACGAATATGCATTGCATGTGAAACCTGAAAAAAGACAAATTTTGTTATGGCCTGAACAATACAAGATAAAAGAATAATAATTTAAACAATATCAGCAATTCATAAATTTCTTTCAAGGATGATACTTCCCTCTCCATAAGTTGTGACAGTCCTTAAAGAACAACATAATCTAACACATACAACACACTCAATCACATCAGACACCAACAAGACTATCAACTAGTTTCCGTTAAAAACTAACCAATGCAGGAGACATTCTCTCCAAGAAACAGTCACAAGAGGCTGGCATTTGGTTAAAAGTAACAAAATAGCAACATAACTTATTAGACTTGCTACTTCAAATTAGTGCTCGATTCCGGGGCTTTTCTATGTTGCACATCAGTCCTTTCAAAAAAAAATAATAATAAATCATATCATTGACACTCATGTATATTATGCATGAATGGACGAAAGAACAAATAAACAGAAACATATATGATGAATACTCGATAAGATTCTGGAGTTTCCATCGAGACAAAACAACATAGGCCTAAAAAAAAAGATTAAAGACAAAACAACAAATTGAGATATTGTTTATATCAGCTCGGGTCTCAAGGATTGCTAGCTCAATTTTTTTAATACTATGGGGAAGTAAAAGAGAATGGCGACCTCTTTTCGTATTCTAAACAAATACAGGATTAATAATAAATCAAAATAAAATGATTAAACAAAACAAAAAAAACATGGTTACCGAGGATTTTCTGTTCGCAGATCTGTGTTCGCTGGAGCGGCGACGAGAGGCGACGACCGGAGACGAGGCTAGCGTCAGTGAGGCTGGGGATGGGGGATGGGAATTAGGAATTCGGGGTATGGTGGTCGATTTGGTGTGGGGAAATTTTAATTAACCGGTGTCAAAACGGTGAGGAATCATGCTTTTTGAAATAAAACTTGCGGCGTTTTATCTAAAAACGTCACAATTTACTACCATTTTGCGGCGTTTAATGGAGAAAACGCCACTACAATTCAGGCCTATTGCGGCGTTTATACAAAACGCCACTAATATTATTTATTTGTGGTGTTTTCTTTACAAACGCCCCAATTTACTATTATTTTGTGGCGTTTACTGGAGAAAACGCCATTAAAAGTTGGTCATGTGCGGCGTTTATGAATACACGCCACTAATAAACAGTTCTATTGCGGCGTTTATAGCCACTAATGTTATCTATTTGTGGCGTTTGCCTTACAAATGCCACTATCTACCAGTTATTTGTGGCGTTTCCTTTTAAAACGCCGTTACTATCGCCGCTATATGCCAACTTTGATGTAGTGATTCTAAAGGTTTTAGATTAAAATTTTACTGGCCGTATAACTTTTTACTCCCTCCGTCCCACAAATAATGTTCTTTATTGACTTTTTAAAAGTCAATTTTTCTAAATTTTGACTATAATTATATTAAATATGTTAAATAATTAGATTTTATAAAATATATATTTGAAATCTACTCCATTAGAGGTTTCTAAAATATATTTTTTCATATTTTTATTAATAATAAGTTTTAAATAGTCATTAGTCAAAGTTCAAAAAGTTTGACCCAAAAATGTCAATAAAGAACACTATTTTTAGGACAGAGGAAATATATTTTTTCCGTTAAAATGACATCCTTTTATCAATAATATATATTTGAAATCTACTCCATTAGAGATTTCTAAATCATCGTATCGTTAAAGAATTAACAGTACAGTAATATAAACAAGTAAAAAAAATTAATAATAAGAATAAATACTTTGATGGCATCTAACATAATTTATCCTACAAAAATTTAGAGCATGTGTTTTTTCCTTCCAATGCCAGTTAAGCCAGTGTTTCATTCCCATAAACAAAGCCTGACATTACAACTGGACTCTGAACCTTCATGAAAATAAAGGTATGCAAGTGGGACTGTCTATTTTCCTCTTTGCATGTGATGAAAAAATGGAATCACTTTCATAACATTATTTCATCAAATGTAAATCACACTTGTTTTATAATGGATCAATAGCAAAAAATATCAAAATTATATATATATATATATTGTTCTTTCTGTTTTTAAGGTCTTGGTCTCACAATTCCGGACTGACCCAGATTGCACACTTAATATTGGTGGATGAGTCTTCCATCAGGGATTTTCTGCGTACACAACGTCTCGAACCTAAGACTGATTTAAGAGGAACTAAACTACTTACCACTTGGACCAATTGGTAAATTGGTACATGACTTATTAATATGATTTTTATTTAAAAAATCTTAAAATCTTAACTCTAAAATCTTAAATCTTTTTTCTTCGACCGTCGATTCAACTACCACCGACCATTTTTCTTCGTTACAATCTTTTCTATTTTAATTTTCGATAAGTCAGATTCAATAGAATTAGATCTTTAACAAAGTTCTCCTAAAATTGCTTAAAGTTGGATACTCCTAAATTAGTCTTTTTTTTCTAATTTATTGTTCAAAATGGGATTATGTTCAATCCGATTTCTAAAATACTTTAACAAATGCAATAATTCAAGAATAAAAATAGAAATAATCATATTTTACAGAAAAAAAAAACTATATTTATGAAACACCAATTATGTCTCTAATATCAGATTTTTTTAACTTAAGACGTCTAAAATGAGGCTATACCAAAATTCTTATAAAAATGATAAGAATTTCGGTATTAATTTTTTTTTACATATTAAATTTTTTAAAAAATAATAAGAATATATATATATACATATATAAATATTTATTGATTTTGTAAGAATTTCGATATAAAAAATTGATACTAAATTTTTTATTACTTTTATAAAATATTAATATAATCTCATTTTAACTTCGTTTTAGATTATCTCACCCTAAAACTTTTCATTTAATATCTTCAAAACTCGAATTATTAAACACTTGTACACCACTCAGACAAAAATATATTATCTGAAACAATGGAATGGTACGGTGAGACCATATTTAATAAACAATGAGACAAGTGAGTACTTGAAAGTTGAAACATAATAATTTAAAGACATGGGCCAGATTGAGGTCAAAGAAATTCTTTTTCAGGTTTTGCTCAAAATAATCATCTCATTGTACCTGTATTTGAGCTGTTATCTTTTTTTTTTAATTTAAAAATAATATAATTTAAATTAAATTTTAAAATATAAAAAATTACTTATATTTTGAATTTTAGGTTAATTCTTACAGTATATTAGAACGTCATGTGCACATCATGTTATCTCTTCAGATTTTAGAAAAAAATATTTAAAAAATGAAAAACATTACTCGCAGGTGGCACCTTCCTCCCAAATCGTCATTTGTAGGTGGTGTCTTTCTTTCTGCACTATAATTTTTGGACTAGATTCCAAAAATAAACTTTAATTATCTTATTTTCTTAAATAAAAACTCTAAACACCTTATCCCTTTAAGAATATATCCATGATTTTGTAATATTTTTATTCAAATATTAAGAATATAACTAACAATCAATTGGTCTAATAAAATAAATATCATATTTTGTGGCCAACGATAGTCAGGTTGATTAATAAAAATTACTTTAATTTTTTATGTTAATTATTTTTATCAAGTGAATCTTCACTCATTTTATACATCAAAATTTAAAAAAAATGAAAGTTATCATTTGAGTGGAAAATCACTTTTAAAAGCAATCAAAAATTAGGCGGACATTTTTGGATATTAGATTAAATTCGAACCGAAAAATTAGATATCCGAAAATTATGAATCAGTAAAAAAAGTGATTTGCATCTAATCCCAAAAAATCGAATATCTAGATATCAAATATCAAATATTCAAATTAGATATTACGATATATGATTATCCAAATATATAATTTAATTTAAGTATTTTTCAGATTTGATGATTGTATTTATAAAAATTCAGAATTCGAATATAATAAACAATAAATTACTAAATATAGTAAGATTCACTTTTATGAAGATTTCAATTTTTCTAATTTTAAGATATAATAAGCATTAAATTATTAAATATAACAAGATTAATAATTTTGAAATTTTAAATTTTGAATAATCAAAAATTGAAAATATTATTATCTATATCCTATCCAAAAGTAAAAAATAGATCATATATTTGAATTTTCAGATTGGATCTATATATAATTAGATCAGATCAATCATTTTTATATACCCCTATAAAAACAATCAATTTCAAGTAAAAACACTTTGCTAAATGCAATAACAAAATAAGCCCTTAATCAGATCGAGTTGGAGGTTTTTCATCTTAAACTTGAATATATACAACTTCAGCTAACTCGTTCCTAAAAATTTATCCCGACCTGAATTCAATTTTCAAAAAATATTACCCTTGTCATGTTGAATCAAAACCCTTTTAATTCAAATAATTTTACTATTCCTAAACAACGTAAACTCAAATACCTTAATAATACAAGTGGTGATATTTCAAATAGTATTTCAATATTTTAGCAAAATATAAAATTTTTATTAAATATTTTCAAGGTACACGTATTACATTATATATATATATATATATGTTTTTTTTTGTTTTGATAATGGCTACTGAATTTTTATTAAATCCTTAAAAAATATTACAATTACAATACATTCGGAAAACTAAAAAAAAAGTAAAATATTTTCTATGGAGATAAGTATACCACCAAATATCAGAAGCTTTCTGAATCTTCTTCTCTCTGTCCAAACGAGACACATAACGAGTGAATATGGAGTGGTGAGCGATCTAAACCACCATGCAGAATGTTCCGCTACTCAGGACTTATTATATCAGTACACAACCATTAATCGAGTAGGGATCTAACGATCAATGACCACCGACAAAATCATAATAGTTACACTGTACATTATATAAAGTACAAATATTAGATGTGATATTATACATTTAATAAAATTTTGCAAGGATTAAGTTATATGTCCAAGCTCAAAGGCACATATAATACTTCAAATGACTTAAATGGAATGTATTGGTACGGTCAAAGTAATAAAGATACTTCAAATGACAAAATAGGGCTGTGAAGTTCTGAAACTTCGAAAAAAAAGTCAATTAATCCTTTAGAGTATTATTTTATCCCTGAATCCAAAGATACATAAACACCTTCAAATAAAATAATCCTTAATTAGTACTTGCTTATAGCTCATTAACTGAATCATTAAAGACATTTATATAAGCTAGAGTTGAAAGTCATATTTAAGGGTTTTCGGGTCAAAATTTTGTGAAACAAACTTTAAAAATAGACTTAGGATATCAAAAATAAAATAGTAATTTTTAGAAATTTAGACTTTTCGGATCAAATTTAATGCTAATGTCAATAGTCAAAATCAAAGATGATGTCATGTTAACATTGTTGGTCAAAAATGACTTCATGATAACATCATTAATCAGTAGTTAACTCGGGTTAGGTTAGACTTGGTAGGATCAGGTCGAGTCGGATCAATTGGGTTAACATAAAAGAGTTGACTCACTTGTTGATTCGAGTGGTTCAATTAAAGTTTCACAGACCTGGTTCAAGGTCAATTCATACCGATTCAATGACTATAACAAACTCAACCTAGATATCACATACGAGACTCAAGCCCAACTCGACCTAGTCTAACCTAAACTACCGATTGATTCCAAAATAAATTTAATTTCAATCCAATAAAATAGAAATAGAAATTGAAACATATATAGTGGAGCTCCTTTAAAATTACATAAATAAAACATTTTACTTGATTGATTTAAAAATTCAAATATAAGATAAAAGGTACAATAGGTTCCTACGAATACATAACACAATAACCTAAGTATTATATTACGTAGGGACGAGACGCTGAAATCCTTCACCGGTGGTGCTCCTCCAAGAACAAGCCAAATCTATTAACCTACGAACGGAACCAATAATTTTGAATGCTTAGTTAACAAGCTCAATGGATACACTGTCACTCAAACATGTTTCAGATAAATCATAAATAAGAACAATGCAATATGAATGATATCATGAAAAGAATACAATTACACTACCATAATCGCCTAAACACTAGCTAACATAATAACATCAAATTACACTCTAAGTGATTCTAGGTCGCACAACATCGGATCATACTCTAGGTGAGTCTGAGTCATATAACATCAAATTACACACCCTACGTGACTACGGATCATATAATATTAGATCACACATCCCACTCAAAATCCTCCCTCGAGCACTAACTCTCTAGGTGAGTCTAGGTCACAACACGGATCATACACCTTGTTTGAGACTAGGTAACACAACATCATTACACACAAATGAGGCCTGAGTCGCATAGCATCGATAACCTTATCCCTTCCTTACCATAGTATTACAACACTAACTCGGGAATTTGGATCCTGTCATACAAGTTCCCACAAGTCACGCAACAACAATTACAATGCATAACATCGTAGGTATGTAACAAATAATGGTTTACACAAGCTTAAATCTTATTTTATGCTCATTATATTCATATACGAAGTTAAAATTATAGTTTCATGGTTTTACAATTTATTTTATGGGACCCTCAAACAAAACCTTAAAATTGTTGAGTAAATTGCTCTACGCGTACTAGTATACTTATATGAGTATCGGTACACTCTTTCGTATCCGTACTCATTGTTGAGTACCAGTAAATCGTTTATATTTGAAAAACTTAAATGGTGTAACGCGTATGGATATGCCTTCCTCACGTACCGATACCTATTACCGGTAAACCTATCTCCAATACTGATTTGCTTCTTCAATGTAATAATAGTACTAGTATTCCCCCATATGTACTGGTACGCCAGCTCACTAGAATCTTAATTTTAACTGGGTCCCAATTCGCAGGAAGCAATATTAGTACACCCTTCAAGGTTTTCTCCATTTTCTCAAGAGAAGTATTTGTACTCAAGGCTCTCATACCGATACTTGAGCTTAGATTTCCAGATTTTAAGTTTGTATTCTTTTTTTATCTCTAACCCTCAATCTAACTAAGACTCCAAACTTAATATACAACTTATAGAAGGTATTTAGGGTTGGTTTCTACAAATTTAATAGATTTTATCACCAATTTTAACGTTTACAATTAAAACTCTTCAAGCTTATTCCAAACACATTTAACACCAAAAAACTGTTACAAATGACTTGAAAATTATTAAATAAAATCATTTAATTTGATATTAAATAGTATGTGGGAAAATTATGGTTTAATCCCTAAACTTTAGGCTATTTACATGTTTAGTACTTGGAGCTCAACTATAAATAGGTTTAACCTTTGACATTTGAAATCATCCCAAAATCTCAACCATCTCTCCCTTTTGGTTCTTTCTTCTCCCGTTTGTTGTATTCGGGAATTTTTAGTAATTCCATTTGTTTGTATCATTTTGGTAATAGTAAAGTTATCATCCGGTGGTAGTGCCCGAGGAGTAGACATTTGTCGAACCTCGTAAATTTTGTGTGTTCTCTCCATTATTTTATTTTGATTGTTTAATATTGGGTGTTTTCATTGGATAACAATATTCAATAGTTTGACGGGTTTGTCCGCTATGCAAATTTTGGTTGTTTCAATCTTGACATTTCAACTCAGATTTGAAACTACATTTGTGTGGAAAATAATCTGGTTTCCCCAACAAAAACATACCAACATCACATTTATGAAATGTATGAATACAAAGGTAAATTAAAAGTGTAGTAACTTGGATTAAAATTGATGGATAAGCTTTCAAGAACCATTTCTTATTCTTCCTCTCGAAGCCCTCACCTAACACCTTCATCTACCAAAATTGATGGCTTTTACCTTGAATATAGATCTTCTCATACTGATAAATCTCCCATTGAAAATTAATCTAGGATTCTTAATTCATCATAACAAGTTTCTCCCTTTATATTTTTGTTTAGGATGAGAGTTTGAAGAGGATAAAGATAGGGAGAGTGATAGGGTCAAGATGACTTCATCCGTTGTCCCTAATTGCATAAATTAAATAAAGGTATCAGCCTTGATCTTCCCTTGAGGGGAAATCACCCATTTACCCTTTCATAAATTTTTCTCATATATTTGTAAGCCCAACATCTCAACCCGACAAGTTCGAACATCTAACTCAACATGTTAGTGTCACGGGTCTGGAACCTTTCAAGCAAAACCGTGCGGCCTTAGGATTCAACTCGCCTAAGTCAGCCTCTACACAAAGCCCTCAAAGCTTTGTAACTCGCGGAAAGCAAACAAGCGAAGAAAGGAAAATAAGAGAGAGAGCTTTTGAGTGGAATGCTTTGTATTTCTCAATGATGGAGTGACAAAATGAGGAGGGGTGAGCCTATATTTATACTTGGCCCCCATCACATCCAACGGTTACAATTAAATTACATCGATGGCTAGGATTAATTCCCACCAACCACAAAGGCATCATTCTAAGAATATTCCCGACTATACAAGGAAAGAATCTCCTATGTTCACATTACTTAAGTGGGCTATTCTAGTGGGCTTGATAGACCCAAAACCTTTGTGAGATAGGCTTGGGCGGATTGGACTGTAACAACCCCACCGTTGGGCTCGTTGAACTCGCGGACCGTGACATTCTCCCCCACTGAATTCAGCAATGCCCTCGTTGCGTCCTGAGAGTGGAATTCGGCAATCTTGTATTGGAATTGCCAAAGGTCCTCGGTTGGTTCCCAACTCCCTTCGCTGTCGGGAAGTCCCTTCTATTGGATAAAATACTCCTGCCTTGGTCGATGATTCTTCCATCGGACAATCCTATCTGCAAGGATTTCTCGAACCTCCTTCTCATAGGAGACCTTCACTCCTATCGGTGCTCTATGTGACTTGCCTCGATCCGGATCATCAGTATCCGCGTGGAATGGTTTGAGCATACTCACATGGAAAACCGGGTGAACCTTGAGCTTTGGCGGTAACTCCAGTTTGTAGGCCACAGCACCTACTCGCTTTACGATCTTGAATGGTCCCTCGTACCGTCGCACAAGCCCCTTGTGAACTCCTGGTTTCCTCAATACCAAGTATAGCTTGGCAAGGACTTGGTCGCCAACTTGAAATTCTTTGTCTATGCGCCTTCGATCAGCCCACTTCTTAGTCCGCTTTCCCGCCTTGTGCAAACAGGCTCGGGCTAAGTCAAGATGCTCTTGCCATGCCTTGGCAGTGTGGTAAGCTGTTGGATTAGGCCCCTCGTAACCGAGCACAACAGCGTTGGGAGTGAATGGTTGTTATCCGTTTACGATCTCAAAAGGACTTCGGTTTGTGGCCTCCGTCCGCTGCAAGTTGTAGGAAAATTGGGCCACATCAAGCAACTTCGACCAGTGACGCTGAGTCGCACTTGCATAGTGCCGGAGATAAATCTCCAATAACGCATTCACTCGTTCGGTTTGCCCATCGGTTTGTGGATGAACACTCGTGGACATGTTCAAGTCTGTCCCCATCAGCTTGAACAACTCGGTCCAAAACTTGCCCGTGAAGCGAGGGTCTCGGTCACTCACGATCATCCTTGGCATCCCCCAATACTTCACCACATGCTTGAGGAAAAGTCGAGCTGCTTCCTCAGCTGGGCACTCCTTGCTGGCAGGAATGAAGGTGGCATACTTCGAAAACCTGTCGACAACCACGATAATACTGGCAAATCCGTCAGTAGTTGGCAAACCGACTATAAAGTCCATAGAAATACTCTCCCATGGACGCTCTGGGATTGGTAGTGGCTGCAACAATCCCGCTGGTTTCTTGGCTTCGATCTTGTCCTGCTGGCAAGTAAAACAAGTCTTCACATAGACCTCCACGTCGTTGTCCATGTGTGGCCAATAGTACCGCTCTGCTAACAACGCCATCGTACGGTGCATTCCTGGATGGCCAGCCCACTTGGAATCATGACATTCCCGCATGAGCTCTTTCCGCAACTTCATGTATTGCGGGACATAGAGACGTCGTCCCTTGGTGTACAAGAGGTCGTTCTCGAGCCAGAACCGTCTAGACTTGCCCTCCTTGGCATGATTGATCAAGGACTGGGCTGTCGGATCATGACCTAAGCTCTCCTTGATTCGTGATAACAGTGGTCCCTCGGGTCTACTGATGAACTCTATGTTGCACCTTCGACTTAGTGCATCGGCCACACAATTGGCCTTTCCCGGCTTGTACTCCATGTCAAAGTCGAATTCCGCCAAGAACATTTGCCACCTTGCCTGTTTGGGAGACAGTTTCTTTTGGGTTAGAAAATAACTGTTGGCAACGTTATCAGTGGTACCTGAAATCTCGAACCCAACAAGTAGTGTCTCCAAATTCGCAAACAGTGAACAACCGCGGTCATCTCCTTCTCTTGGACAGTGTATCGCCTCTTTGCATCATTAAGCTTTCGACTCTCCAAAGCTACCGGATGTCCTTCTTGCATAAGGACTCCCCCAATGGCTACATCGGACGCATCAGTATGGACTTCGAAAGGTTTGGCATGGTTCAGCAGTGCTAACACAGGCTCACTCACCATGGCTTCCTTCAATTTCTCAAAGGCCTTTTGACAATCTTCATTCCAGTCCCACGTCTTGTCCTTTTTCAGCAAATCGGTCAAGGGTGAGGCGATATTTGAATAGCCTTCGACGAAACGTCGGTAGTAGTTGGCCAATCCAAGGAATGATCTCAACTCTGTCACCTTGGTTGGAGGCTTCCATTCTTCAATTGCTCGAAATTTGTCTCTATCCATACGGATCACGCCACCTCCTATGATGTGGCCTAAGAACGACACTTCCTTCTGGGCGAATGAGCACTTCTCCCTCTTGACAAATAGCTCATTCTCTCGAAGTACCTCGAACACCTGCCTCAAGTGTTCTATATGCTCCTCCAAACTCTCACTATACACCACAATATCGTCAAGGTAAACAACAACAAAGCGATCCAAGAATGGATGTAGTACCTTGTTCATGAGAGTGCAGAACGTCACTAGAGCATTAGTGAGCCCAAAAGGCATCACAAGGAACTCATACGAGCCATACCGGGTCACACACGCGGTCTTTGGCTCATCACCTTCGGCTATTCTAACCTGGTAATATCCCGATCTGAGATCCAACTTGGTGAACCACCTTGCATTCCCAAGCTGATCAAACAAGTCCGCTATGAGGGGGATCGGATACTTGTTCTTCACTGTGAGCTTTTTTAACGCTCTGTAGTCGATGCACATCCGAAGAGAGCCATCATGCTTCTTCTGGAACAAAACAGGTGCACCATAAGGGGCTTTGGAGGGTCTAATGTACCCGACATCCAACAGCTCCTTGAGTTGTCTTCTCAACTCTTTCAACTCCGGTGGGGCCATTCGGTATGGAGCCCTTGCTGGCGGCTCCGCATTAGGGATCAACTCAATCTTGTGATCCACTTCCCTTTTTGGGGGTAATTGCTTCGGCAACTCGGAAGGCATCGTGTCTGCGAATTCTTCCAATATTTGTTCCACTTCCGCTGGAACTTCTGTCGGCATCAAAGACCCAACACTTTTCAAGGAAGCCAAGTATGTTGTAGTCTCCTTGCGCACAACACCCTTGGAAAACTGGATGGCCGAAAGCATCTTGCCCTCCACTCCAGTTTCTCGATTTGTGGGAACAAGACATTTTTGATCCGGATCCAGTATACAGATACAGTCGGCAAATGGAGCAAGCAATGCATTGATCCGGTCAAGGAAGTCCAAGCCAATGACGAAGTCAAAGTCATCAAGTGGAATTACTTTGATGTTTTCTTTACCATACCAGTTTCCGAGTTCAAGCTTGACTCCCTTGGCAATTCCCACAACCGGTCTCTCCTTGGAGTTGATAGTCTTTATCATCCCACTTGCCTTCTCCACATGAAGGTCAAGTTTCTTGGCAGCTTCATCCGACATGAATAATTCAGAAGCACCCGTATCCACTAGTGCGCTCAACTTCTTCCCTGCAACGATGATGTCTACAAACATCAGTCCCTTATGTTTATGGCCCCTCTTGACTTGAACGGAGCTCATAATTGAGTTGAGCTTGACCGCCACATTTTCGGTCTCCACATCTCCCTGAATGGATTGGAGCCTTGCCTTCTAGGGACAATCTTTTACCATGTGAGGTCCCTGGCAATGGTAACACGCAATGGGTCCCTCATTCTTCCTCACCCCTGGGCTTTTTACGTCCTTCAAAGTGTTTGATGGTCTTCGGAATCTCCCATATGTTTTGCCAGATTTTTCCTTCTCTCCCCCACCATTGCCGCTGAACTTTGGCTTAGGTTTGGAAGGTTTGGAAGAATCGGGTTTCTCAAATTGCGCAATAGATTCAGTTGAACAAATGGCTTTGGAAAGATCCGTAGCCCCATTCGATTCAACTCCATCTGTGCCCATCGTTGCAACCCATTCTTGAAGGCGTAGTACCCCTCGTCTTCATCCATGTTCTTGAGTAGGAGTTTGATTTCCTTGAACTTTTTGACATAGTCAAGGATTGACCCATCGTGCTTTAAGTTATGCAACTTCTTGCGGGCGTCTTCGACAGCATTCTTTGGATAGAATTGCTCCTTGAATTCATCACCGAATTCCTTCCATGTCTCAATGGTGTTTTTCTCAGCACACCTGTGTCGCCACCATAAAAGAGCATCACCAACCAAGTAAACAGATGTCGTGTTTACCTTGGTAGTATCATCCTTAATTTCCATCAGTCGGAAATACTTCTCTAAGCCCCATATGAAGTTCTCCACGTCCTGGACAGTCCTTGTCCTGTTGAACTCCTTTGGCTTCGGAACATCAATCTTCGGCTTTGGTGCTGCTACCTCTCCTAGCACACCACTTTGCATAGCCGTCTTGTAGATGCGCAGCTCACTCTTGAGCTTGTCCATCTCTTTCTTCATAGCCACTATAGTAGCTTCAAGAGAATCGTCCCTCTCATTCAACTTTGCAAAAGTCTCATCTAGCAGCTTCTGTATCGTTTTGGAAACGTTCTCTTCCATGGAATCAAACTGCTCATGGTATGATTCCGCAGCTTCTTGAGCCTCCTTGACCTCCGTCATGGATTCTTCAAGCCTGCTAACCCCCTTCTCCATCGCTGAGATGATATCCCTCGAACTTTCCCTCTTCTTTCCAGCAGCAGCAGTCGCCCGAGTCTCACGATCAATAGCTGCGACATCGCTAGTTCTCTGTGGTTCCATTTCTTTCGAACAACCTCGCTCTGATACCACTTGTCACGGGTCTAGAACCTTTCTAGCAAAACTGTGCGGCCTTAGGATTCAACTCGCCTAAGTCAGTCTCTACATAAAGCCCTCAAAGCTTTGTAACTCGCGGAAAGCAAACAAGCGAAGAAAGGAAAATAAGAGAGAGAGCTTTTGAGTGGAATGCTTTGTATTTCTCAATGGTGGAGTGACAAAATGAGGAGGGGTGAGCCTATATTTATACTTGGCCCCCATCACATCCAACGGTTATAATTAAATTACATCGATGGCTAAGATTAATTCCCACCAACCACAAAGGCATCATTCTAAGAATATTCCCGACTATACAAGGAAAGAATCTCCTATGTTCACATTACTTAAGTGGGCTATTCTAGTGGGCTTGATAGACCCAAAACCTTTGTGAGATAGGCTTGGGCGGATTGGACTGTAGCAACCCCACCGTTGGGCTCGTTGAACTCGCGGACCGTGACATTAGCCTAAGGCTCGAGTTAACGCTCATTATTGAATCAAAAATCCATGTCGTTACAACGGCTACCATCTAAAGTAGTTGAAAATTGCCTCAGAGGGCACATGACACCTATTCACCCCCATAAACGACCATAAAGTCGACCAAAAATGCATATTTTCTTCACATTTGCAAACCATGGCCATTTAAAACTACAAGAAAAAAACATAATCTTAAGAAACTTACCAAAAAAGAGACAGTCGATCGGGGTGCAAATCGTCTACCTCTTTCTCATGTCTTCGTGTCTTCGCTTTAAATTAGAGGGTTTAGGGTGTAGAGTGTAGGTTTTTAGGTTAGAGGTTGTGATTAGGGTTAGGGTGTATTTTTTGTGTAGGGTTTAGGATATAAAAAATAAGGGTTAAAGTTTAAAATTCAATTTTTTAGAAATTTTTAATAGAAGACATGGATGGAGGCATGATGAAGAGGTAGATGATTTCTACTCGTCGATCGGATTTGGTGCAACTCTAAAGTAACCTTAAACGACGATGTCATAATGATCAATAGGCACGACTAAGCTCACCTTAGGACACTGATCACACTTACGCTGACAAGGTCCCATGTCGATGACCGAGTTGGTCAAAAAATGATAAAAATAGGGGACTTTTTGGTTTCGGCCAAGAATCGGACCGCAAGAGGATGGCGGTTACGCTGGTGATGGTGGTGTCGACCACGGAACGATGTTGGTTGATATTGGAGGGATAGACAGAGAACGAGAAAAAAGGTTAGGGAAAGAATTTGAAAGGTTGAAATTTCTAGACTCTCCAAGTCTATTTTACTGGATATTAGGAAAAAAAAGAGTGTGAGGGCATATTGATCCTTCAACTAACTCAGAGAGTTCGACTATGACTTAAAGTTAAGTCGAGGTAAATTAAGACAAAAAATGACCTTATCTTCGATTGTTAAAGTTAACCCAACACGAATCATCTAGCCTCAATGGTTAAGGGAACTGTTGTTCTTTATAGAAGTCATGGGTTCGAGCACCAATAATGCCAACACAATGATTAAGTGATCAATATCCAATGATTGAGAGTATACTCTAAAATAGATACTACTGTAACACTATAGCTAATTCAAAAAAATAATAAAAAAATAAAGTGACAACCTACTTAGCCAAGTTTAAGAGTGTGTTGTATTATTTTTTCAAAAATAGATATTGATTTATATTTAATCTTGTGCAGTATGGTGTATAACCTCATGCAATGTGGTTTCAGGTTTCGTGCAGTGTTGTATTTAATCTCGTGCAAAATTGTGTCAAGTCTCGTGCAGTGTGATGTGTTCTGTAAAACATAGTGAATAGTAGACAGAAAAATTGATGGTATTGTATTGTATTTTTCAGAAAAATGGTATAAATTTATATTAATTGGATGATAGTGTGGTTGATTGATTAGGTGTAGATTAAAATTTTTACTCGTTAAATAAGGGTTGAGAACAAGTTGTAGAGAATTTTAAAGAATTATAGAATTTCTTCTTAAAAAAGAACGATTTTTGAAGAAATAGAAGAAAGAGGAAAATTTTAAAAATATATAGTAAATATGTTTTTATTATATATGTTTATATATATTATTTTAAAATTATAAAATCTTATTTTTCTTTCATATTTTTTGTTAGGAGAATGGTATATCAAAATTTTATGTTGGGATTATAAAATCGACATGTTTCTAGTCTTGTGGTTGATATGATAATTTTTTGTTAAAAAATTAATTGTTCTTTTATTTTTTATTATGAATAAAATTTATAATATAGTATAGGCAACCAAGAATACTTTTAAGCATCACTTAAATATGGGGACTATTGACTCACATCCCACTATAATGCAATGGTTGCAAGATTCTATCATGCAACACTTATTCGTGATTATAAGCTAATTCCTAGATTAATAACCACATTAATTAAGTGTCGGAGACCTAAGACGCATAAGTTTTACATGTCACATGGGGAATATACAATTACATTGAGATACGTGGTGATGTTAATCTGGATTCCGGTAAACGAGATTCCATTGGATAAGGAGCTAGAGGAATCAATTATAAAACTTTGTTATGATTATCTCGATAAGATTCTAACTGAAACCAATGTTAAAGGATAACATATTAAATTGAGTTGGCTGCAAAAAAAAATTCAAGCTTGATAATACAACGCAAGATATTAGTTGTACAAGTCAAGCTTATATTTATAGCTCATTTGCGGTATATTAATGTCAGGTAAATCTACCAATTTAATTCATACATGTTATCTTCTATTTTTATCATCATCTTAAAAAACCGATAACTATAGTTAGGGCTCAATAGTATTAGTGTTATTATACCGTGAGTTGTGTAAGGTCTCTCTATTAGATATTAATGGTGTTTAAGAAAAGGGTGTTTGGTGGATGTTTTAGTAATTTTTCTCTTGTTAGTAGGTAATTTTTTCTTTGATTTAGAATTTTGAGTTTAAATTTAATCATTTTTATTTTTTTATTTTATCTAAACGATTGTTATTTGTATATTTATGCAAACAAAATTTGAAAAAAATGACACCAGTTTAACACACAATAATTTTAGTGTTTTGAGCTTTTGTTGATTTATCTTGAAAAAATAGGTATTAAAATTATTTTACTTATTTTTTGCATGTTTTTTCATTATGTAGTTGATTTAATTTTTTAGATTAATGTATATTTTGCAGTTTATTTGGAGGCATATATTGGTTGTCGTATAAATGTGTCAGACGAATTGATGGTTGATTCCTATTTTTGATGTGTAGTTACACTGATAATTCATTTTGTTTTTGTAGAATACCAATTCAGAGATAAGGTTATGAGACAGTTTGGCTTCCCTTAGCTCATTCCAAGAGTTATACTTAATCATATTCTTTACACCATTTTCAATATCTTATCTCTTGCATACCAACCCTTATTATATTCTATTTAATATTAAATTATTGCTTAATAAATACCATAATGGTTGATACATTACCTTTTGGATTTCTTCAACCAAAGTCCTCATGTGTCTGTTTATTATATTCGAGTCTAATTTACTATGGTCTTGACTAAGGGAATTTAGTAAACAAGTGTGACTCCCACTGTATTTTATAATCTCTCAACAATTTTTCCTTTGAAGTTTTGACACCCGAATCTTTCAATTATAGTCTTCTTCATATTTAACAATTTTACAAACAAAGTTCTAGAACTAGATTCCACAACAATATTTTTGTGATAGAATACTCATTAGTTGCTAACGAAACTACTTCTTTCTCTACAAATTATATTTGTAACGATCCTCCAAAAAAAATCTTAAAGGTATAAAGAAAAGTCGTTATTTTCAAGATCTTGAAAAATCGAAAATGAATTAAAAATTAAAAGGTTGAAAATTTAGTTTGAAAGGTTTTAGGATAAAATGAAATTTGAAAGCGGGAAATGATTTAAAAATAGGAAATTAAAAAAAAAATTGAAAATATGTTTTAAAAGGGTTGTTTAAATTTTTTTAAAAACTATTGAAAAATAAATTAAAACGTGGGGAAAATATTAAAGAAAAAAATTTATAAAAAGATTGGAGTTGTCACCGGCCACTTAGGTAGGTCGGACACCTTAAAACTAGAAATTCAAAATTAAAAGAATTTGGGAGTCGGTTACATTTAAAAACAGTGTTAGTATTTTCAAACCCCAAAATTGGCACCTTAAAAATATTTATTGTTTATTTAATATTGAATTTTCTAAATTAAAAGTGACAATTAAATTGATATTTAATTAAGAATTCAAATAAATTTTAAAGACCTCAATATTCGAAGATAAGCGCCCAAACCGCCACCACTACGACTGATACCGGCCTAGCTTACGAACGAATATTAAGATACCACATTAGTTATTGATTTAACGATTTGAAATACAACTTAAATGGGAGATAAAGTTGAATAAGCATACATTATATAAAACAAAGAGACATAATTGTAAAGACTACAAATTTAAAATCAACATAGGACACATGATAACAATTGAAGAGACATAATATAAATTGCTTTTTACATGAATAAAGAGATACTAATAAGATGTGAGACATGCCACCATGATAAAATAATATAAAACATATATAAGCATTATCACTTACGCAACCTAACAAAGCATGTGAATTAAACCAATAACATGACATATATATAAGGCATATTACAACATTAACAAAAATAAATAAATGAATAAATGTCATGAGCAAAAAGGTACATGAAAACCTAATAAAATCACGTAACACATGATAACATAGATTAAAATAAATAAAACCAACAAAGCAAGCAAATAACATATATAAATAAATAAGACAAAAAATATAAATAAACAATAAAAGATACCAATAAAAATATTCACATTTTCATTGAATCATAAGAATGGATTACACAATAAATATATTAAAAAAATATACCCAAATATACTCGATCAATCAATCCATAAATGGTGAGAAAAACAGAAGTAAAGTAGGAAGTAATGGGTTACGAGAATGGAGGCAATGAAGAAAAAGAATTAGGGAACAAAGCTTTCTAATTTGGTGAAATGGATGCAGCAACGTATAGAAAATTGGGGATGAATTTGGTTAGGGTAATGGAAAAGCTGCGAAGTGATGGAATTTCAAAAAATGGGGCAAGGAAATTGAATTTTGGTTAGGTAAGGTATGTGGCAATAGCGAAAAAATAGATATATGTCTCCGGTTTGGTTATTTTGGCTGTGAGGGTGTATGTTATGGTTAGGGTCTTTTAATTTAGGGTATATGTTATATATATAGTTAGGGTAAAGAGTATTATATGGGAATAAAATATGATTTAGGTTTTAATATATAAGGGTATCTATAATATGATGATGGGGATTTTAGGTTTATCCCTTTAAAAATGAGAATCAATTAAAAACAAGACCTTGAGCACCAAGTAGGGATTTTTTATTATATATATTTCTTTAATTATAAAACTATATGTAATAGGTCAAATTTATTTATGGTTTGGGCTTATAAAAGTGGGCTATAATAAAGGACATTATTTACTACAATTTTTGGTTTGATTTTAATTAAGAGATAATAAGGATAATAATAATAAAGTAGGTGATAAAATTAGGTGGTTTGGGTATTAAAAAGGATGTGAATTGATTTATTTCAAGTATAAACCCAGATAAAATTAGTGATTACAACATCCTAATAGATAACTCATCAAAAGAACCAAAACACATTTGTGGCATGACCAAGTATCAAAGGAACCAAAACGTATGAGCGAGAGGTTCATACCATGTAATATCATCTTGCCAAAAACAAACTCTCCATCACCACCAAAAAAACTTCATTAATAAGGTCATCAACACTCAAGTTTGGATCTGTGGTTTCTTTATCTTTACTAAAATCATCAAGTGTTTCTCCCCATTAACCTTGGAAATTTTAAAGTCAATTCCAATAATCGTATCAATTGTCGGTATAACGCCTCAAAATTGGGCCTAGAAGTTTGTGGGTCGATTTAACTAGTTAAGCTTAGTTCGGGATTAAATTCTTAAAAATTGATTTTTGGTCAAAATAAATTATGAAAAAATATCCTAAAATCTTAATTAAATATATAATCGACTTTGATCAAGCCAATTTCAAAAATTGACCCTTGAAATCCTAAGATTTTGAAATTAGTGACTATTTTGTAAAAATTGAAAATTTGAGGATAATTTTATAAATCAAGCAAAAACTTTGAATCTTTAAGGGGCTTTAATCCAATTATTATCCTAGATGGTCTACGCTTTCTAATTTTCAATTAATTAATTCTATAAATTATATTTTAACCTAAATTACTAATTAAACTTGATTTTCAACTCTTAAATCCTATTTAAACCTAATAAACCTAACCTACTATTATAATTTTCGTTTACCATCTTCCCAAGGCAGCGAACCATTAGTTTTCAAAGGTAAAACTAAATATTTTCATCAATTTTCGTTTGGAATAATTATATAACTTTTTCTTCATCAAAACTTCTCATTTTCTCATTGTTTTATCGTTTTAAAACCCGGAAAGCAATTGGATTAGTTTTGGAGGTGATATTTCATCAACCCTATAGAACTTTGAACTTCTTTACTGCAACTCTCAAGTTCTTGGCTTGATAAAAACGTTTTTAATCCTTTGTTTCAGAAAAATCAGTTTTTGGGTCAAAATATCCAATTTTCGTTCAAGGGTTTTGACTCTTTGTTTTTGAATCCTAAATGGATGATTTTTAAAGTGTTATGATTTTTATAAAGTGTTTTTAAAATCCCTAATCCCGGACTAAAGGTTTAAGAGAACTTTGGTTGGTTTTGGAAAGTTTTTAGTAAAGGTTTTGATAGGTTTAAGGGATATATGACTTAGGATTTATTGTGTGCGATTAGGAGCACTAAATCTTGTTTGAAGTGATCGAGTGAAGTTTCGGTGACTTGTTAGACAAGTTTCAGTTATCGGTGAGTGATTTATGAGAGTGGGTTGCTTCGACAGTGGTTTTAAATCTATTTTATAGAGTTTTGGGGTGCAGGTAAGGTGTGAAAAACATCTCTATACTCGGACGTAAGTTTTTATGTTTCGCTCTCTTGAAAATTCCATATCACGTCTTGCTTTACTATGTGATTTTATCATGTTCATGTTTTAATTTTACATTTGTGATTATGCATGTGATTAGATGGTCATGATACTGTTTTTTAATGTTTTTGATGCTCCCATGTTTTTTTTTCTTCAAAATTTGATAAAAAGAGGTTTAACGGTATATGCCTTTGATGTAAGTATTGATGGGAAGCATGAGTTCTGATTCACCGTTTTTGTTTTGAAACTTGAGTATCGTGTTTTGTTTTTAGTATTGGTATTAAAGATGATGAAATGTGAATAAATTTATCGATCAATAGGATGTGAGTGCACTATAATTATGTGACACCCCCACCCCGGGCCGGTAGGAAAAGGGGCGTCACCGATCCTTGAGCACTCCGATAACCCGGCCCGAACAATGGTTTACCAACTTAACTTAACTCGAAAGTACCGATTTTAGGGGTAATTTAAAACTTTTTCCTATTACTAGGCCTTTAAACCACTTAGCAACTTATATTCATTACTAAACATTCCCGAAACCTATTGTTCATTCAATAGTTCGATAATTCATTTATCCATTCCATATAACAATATCAATAGTTCGTTCCATTCCATTCCATAACATGTAATCCATTACAAATATACATACATATTAAACGTATCAAATATGTCATCATTCTTAAGTTATACAAATCTAAGCCCGAAGCTACCAAAATGTGGTTCACTATATACAAACCGTCTAAAGTAATCAAAATGCATTGTCTAACTAAACAAGACTAGCCACCACTAGGAGATACAAAAAGATCATACTTGGCTTGTGAAGCTTGCCGATCCGAACGACGGAAATCCGGGACCGAGCTATTAATCGATCAACCTGAAATGTTTGGGAAGAGCGAAGGGAGCGGGGGTAAGTACATAAGGTACTTAGTGAGGTAACGAAAAATCAAACCAATCCACAACAGACCAAACATGTAACCTTTCAATCTAAACATGAATCAATACCATCGAACATATATTAAATCAATCGGACATATAACGAATCAGTCGAACATGAATCAGTCCAAAAGGCATATACCAATCCAAATCAACATGTGACAATCCAAACACATATATCAATCCCATATTCAACATATGACAATCCAATTTCATATATCAATCCCATGTTCAACATATGACAATCCAATTTCATATATCAATCCCATGTTCAACATATGACAATCCAATTTCATATATCAATCCCATGTTCAACATATGACAATCCAATTTCATATATCAATCCAATGTTCAATATATGACAATTCAATAAGTTAAATGCCAATGACATGTACATTTTCATATCAAATAATCATGCTTGAATTTAAAGCAACAAGTAGAATGCAATTTAATTCATTACAACCACCTTGGTATTTAGCTAGAAGATAATCGAATCTCCAACCAACTGTCGCCATAATATGCACCTATAGTGCTGGTCAAACCCTCCTACTGTCGCCAATGACCAAAAACGTACCCTCCGTCTGTCGCCAATAAGGGCCAATTGCCCCGGACCGAAGTCCTACCCGATACAATGAGCTCTAGATTCTAAGGCATGCCCTCCTATCTAACTAACTAGCTACCAAGGTTGTCGATTATCAATTTAAGCATATCAATCCAATATTCAATATCATTTCAATAACACGGTCCTCATAGACCAAGCCTCTTAAGCCATTGTGCCTAGGCTCATAAGAACTCATTTCATGTCATTTCATATACATTACATTAAACATGCCAAGCACAAGCAAAATCAGAACTTTAATTGCATGGAACAAATGCATGTACACGTACCTTGCATCCCAAGCTTAAGCATGCCATTCATACCTCGGCATATGCAATGCATGGGTATGAACAAACCAAAACAAATACTTAACAAGCAATTCATACTCAATCAACATGCTAACAAATAACATGGCAACAAGCAAGTTCTCATAGCATTTCACTCTTCCCTTAAAGATTAGCCAAGTTTATATTAAGTCATATTTCATACCGGTTTAATCATAAACAACAAAAATCAGAATTGGGTTAGGACCTAGTCCCACCCCAAAGAAAGTTACACTCACAAACAATCCAAGCAAAACTTCTAAGGATTATGGATGATTAGCCCCTTGCTCCTTCTTTTGGCAAGCTCTTGCCTCAGCTCCTCTTCACTATCAACCTCTTTAGAGACCTCTAATACACACAAAATCACATACACAATATCAAAATACATTCAATTCACACATTTCATAATTAACAATTCCAAAACAACCAAAACAGTGAGATTAGTTTCCAGGACAGTTTGTGCAATGCTCACTAAACTATTTTTATCTTTTGATCCACATGTCCAAAATTTGCCCACTTTACCTCGTTTTAAAGCTAACGAAACCATCTTTTAAACCATATAAAGCTTGAATTTTTCCTACGAACCCATCAATACCAGTTTTCGATCAAAGACAAGGCAGTGCTGTTTCGGGACAATCTGGACCAATCTTTTTGTTTCTCTTATATCTCCTAATTTACAAGGGCAAACGAGGTGAGTTTTTTTTATAATTAAAGTAGACTCATCCAAGTTATAGACTGCTCATTTCCAGCCCTAAATTCCTTGTACATTATTCTAGGGAATTTTTCAAAGTGACTGTCCAGAACAGGCCTATTCTGGACAGATTTCACCTACATCAATTCTAGCTCAAAATTCATCAACCTTATCACCAATTCAACTCATCCAATACTTGTAAACTTTAGTAGGCTCAATTTCAAGCACATTTTACCTATGCAACCATTTTTAATTATGCAATTCAACAAAGTTATCAGCTCATTTTATGAAGCTACCAAAATGTCACCTATAAACTAGTCCAAAGCACATTACCAATTCCTATCACTTTCTTTCCTTCATCTTTTCAACCAAAGCACCTATAATTTAATTTCCACACTCTTAAAACATTATCCTATGAATTCAACATTAAATTTCCAGATTCAACAATAACAATTAAGTCCATCAATTTCTCAATTCTAGCAAAACAGTCCAAACAATACATTTAGCACTTAATTCACTACCAAACTTTCTCATGCTTCATTCTACTTCAAATCAGTCCACATAAGACCAGTTTAAGCATCCTAACATCAAAATCCTTCATAAATTTAACCACAAAACAGTCCCTACAACTTTCAAATTCATGCAATTAAATCCTCAAGCTTAAAGTCTCAACCAATCACAACAATACCAATTTCCAGCAACCTCCATTCAAGTTCTAACTTAAAAATAAACTAACTATAAGCAACATACTAAATTTTCAGCCATGGAATTCAAGCTAACAACACATAACTTCAATTTTAACCAAGTTTTCAAGAAGAAAAATACCTTACCTTGCTTAGGAACCTTCCTAACTCAAGAATCTAGCTTCAATCCTTCAAAATCCCTCTTAAAAACTCACATGCAAGATGAGAGAATTTTTTTCTCTCTTAAAGTCTCCCATGGCTGGCCAAGAAGAAAGAAAATGGAGGAGGAAGATGATTTGTAAGACTTTTCTCTCTCCCACTATCCTTATTTTCCTATTTTTCTTATTTTCCATTTATTTATTTAAATCAAACATAATCCACCTAATTATAAGCCATGGTGGCTGGTCAAAGGAGGTCTTGACATGTGTCCATGGCCTCCAATTCCTTGAAAATTTACATGCAATCTCTCTTTTCTTGAATTTTCACTTTTTGGTCCTTTTTCAATTTGGCCTCTAATTTTCAATTTCATTCAATTTAGTCCCTAATTTTAGGATTTTATTAGGCCCTAATTACATTAATTTAGTCCTTAACTCCTAGGCTATGTTTAGGGTATTACAAATTAAAATGCGTACCTGTATTAAATGCCTTGGTGATGCATTAGAGGTAATACTTATATTATGATATATGTGTTGTATTACAGTATAAGTGTTGCTTATCCCAGATACTAAGGTGAGATTTTATGATTGGATTTGATCTATCATAGGTGTGATTATGCGACTAGCCTTCACACGTGATAGTCTATATTTTTTAATTTCATTTGATTTATTTGTATCGAAGTACTTTATTATAAATATGAAAGGTAAGAAATTCAAGAAAGCAAAAAGCAATATATCTTAATTATAGATCAAACCAAGATAAATATTAATTATGTTGACTTCGAAGTAGCAATCATTGTAGTTTAATTGCCGTTTATTGTTTTCTATGGCTTAATGACTACTTTTGCCCTACAGTAGTTATAATTTATTAATTTCACCCCTAATTTTTTATATTAATTTATTCCTTGAATTATTCAAATTTCATCTGAATTATCTCTCGACTAAAAAAAGTCAATGTTGATCATTATGATATTAATGTGACAATTACTTGTACTGATGTGATAGTTTATATGTGAAAATGATATAGTAAAAATAAAAAATCTATTTTTTACTAAGTTTAAGTGAAAAATTGATATTCAAAGGAAAAAAAATAATTTTTAGACAAATATAAATTTAAAAAGATATTAAAATACTCAAATAATATGAACATAAAAAACAATAAAACATTTTATAAAACAATATCAAAATATTAATAAAAATATCCAGAAATATTACTAAATAAGAAAAATATTCAAAAAATATAAAAATAAGTAAAAGTATATAAATTATAAATTATTAAAAATTAAATTTAAAAATATTTTATAAAATATTAAAATTTTTGAAAACCTTTGTCAAAATTATTTATTTTCTCTCATCCATCATAGTAAAAAGCAATGTAGTAGTAATTGACATTCATATCTAGGCTATTCATTTAAATTCATGTATTTCAATGTTTGGTCTCATTTAATTAAATGTTTGGTCTTACAACATTGAAACTACATCTTTCAAAGTTTCTCATGTTCTCATGTTCCATTTCAATCAAACTAACACACAATTATTTATATGATTTAACTTATCATACATGTTTCAAGTTGTTGCTATATAAAGCTTGTTTCAATTTTTTTATTTAGATCTTAAATATATAAAATAGATACTTTTGATTAATATAGTTTCAATAATGTTTTTAATTTTAATAATATTTTAATATTATTTTTAAATGTTTTTGTAAATTCTTATGTTATTTGAATATTTTTAAATTTTCATATTTTTTCAAAAAATTAATTTACTCTCGTAGTCAAACAGAAAATCAATTTTATTCTTAAACTCAAAAAAAAATCAATGATACTTCTCTATCAGGCAAAATTATTTAAAAAACCCTTTTTTATTATTTAAATACAAAAATATACCCCTCCCAACTTCAATGACAAATCTATACCCCTGTCAGGACACCTAGGAAGAGGAATCGCTCTTTGCAGGAAGCGACTTCCGGCTGATTTGACATTCCTTGCCACATAAGCCATTAATTATAATGGGGATAAGAAATCGCTTTGTGCACAGAGCGATTTCCCTGTGCTTCGGAAGCGTAAAACCCTAGGTTCAGGAAATCGCTCTGTGCACAGAGCGATTTCGTTTGAAATCAAATAGTCCTTTTGGAAATCGCTCTGCGTCCAAAGCGATTTCATTAAAGAAATCGTTCTGTGCATAGAGCGATTTCACTATTTTGTCGCTTCCCAAGGGGCGCGATCTCCTTATAAATAGCCGGCCCTACAACCTTCCATCTCATCCCGAAGTCGCGTTTCATACAAATTTCATTGTTTTTTCTTCCTTCTAAATTGTTTGTTTAGTTATTTGTCACAAAATTCTTCAAGAATATGTTGGGTTTATGTAGATTAGACGGGAATCACTATTTCGATTTCTGGCGTTATAATGAGGTAATTTTTTAGATTTTTTCGTATTTTTATTTTTAATTTTTTTATATTATTTTTTAAATTTTTTTTAATATTATTATTTTTAATTTTTTTATTTAGTAATTTATTTATATTTTTTTGAAGGGCTATGACAGGGTTCTAACCTGTTACCATCATCATATTATGGAAGCGCCGCATCCGGCTATAATGCCTTATTTGATCGAGGCCGAGTTCGGATATGTGAGTCTTATTATCGCTGGGACTAAAGTAGATCCGTACTTGATTAATGCTCTGCTTGAAAGGTGGAGGCCGGAGACCCACACATTTCATCTTCCGTCTGGTGAGGCAACTATTACCTTACAAGACGTCTCTTTTCAACTTGGGTTACGTATTGATGGCCCCGTTATAACGGGTATTGCGGAAGACGATTGGGAAAATCTTTGTCAGCAATATCTTGGACGTATTCCCGATAAGTTGTCCGGCGGGAAAATATTGTTGAAATGGTTGGTCGAAGAGTTTTCTGATTTACCCAATGATGCTTCGGAAGAAACAAAGCATGTAACTAATATTTTTATTATTTTTTTAATTAATTTAATTTTTTATAATTTTTTTTATATTAATTTTATCAATTTATAGTTTTATGCTCGCGCACATATTTTGCGCATAATTGGCGGGATTTTGATGCCAGACAAAATTCGCAATAAAGTGCATTTGGTGTGGTTACACCATCTACGTAACTTTTCGGATTCCGGCGCTCTCAGTTGGGGATCGGCTGTTCTTGCTTTTTTATATCGAGATCTGTGTACGAATGTTGATCCCCGGAAACAAGTCATAGGAGGCTGCTTAATATTACTTGAGTCTTGGGCATGGTATCGTATGCCTTTTCTACAGCCTTCTTTGGTTACGCGACGTGCATATGAGTTTCAACTAGCTCGGAGGTAATATTTTATTATGTTTAATATTTTTAATTTTTTTAAAATTATTGTTTATAATTTTTTAATTATAATTTTATTTTATTAATGGTAGGTGGTGTTATCCATTGTCGCATTCTGGATTGCTGGAAACCCTACGAGAATTCCGATTACTGATAGATAGGGAGGAGGAGGTAATTCTGTTGTTAGTTTTTATATTTTAATTCAATTATTAAATTTAAAAATGTTTTAATTTATTTTAATATAAATATTATTTTTTCAGTTTATCTGGCAGCCATACCGCGAGTCAGCTATTATGTCTTGTATTCCAGCTGACATATTGGCTCGCTCAAACTTATGGTTTGCGATGGTGCCGCTTATTAATTACTCAACTGTCGAGTGACATCCTGGTAATAGAGTTCTACGACAGTTTGGGTTTAAGCAAGGCATTCCAGAACCACCTCCTATTTTGGATGAATTGCATGCTCTGACAAGACAAGGGAAGACCGACGTTAATTGGGCTGTCAAACATCACGATTACATCGAGATGTGTGCCGAAAGATATCAACGGATCCCGATGTGTGAAGAAATTATTACCGATAGTCTGGGATTCGGGTATTTCAGTTGGTACGTTGAAAACTGTAAGCCCCACGTCTTGACAGAAGAGGAGCGAGCACGCGAATTATCCGTGGGTACGCGGAGACGTCCATCGGTCCAACGACCAGGCCGTGGAAGAGGACGAAATGTTTAAGAAGAGCCACCTACTACCCCAATGCCCCAACCGTCTTGGTCTCCTCAGTTTGCACCACCCTCGGAGGGTTTTTTTACTGACGTCTTGCAGCCGTTTATGTCTGCTACGGGTGTTACCACCGTTCCGATGCCATTGACTTCTTACTATCCACCGTCGCCAGCATATGTGCTTGAGTTTGCTCCTATGCCTCAATTTCCATATTTTGGATCTAGCTCAGGTATAGTAGACCAAACTCCTCCTCAGAGCCTCTTTTATACCGGTCCAAGTGGTAGTGCTGCTACCTCCGGTAATGTGGAAGGAGAAGAGGAGGAAGAAGAAGACCCTGAAAGATTGTAGCGAAGAAATCTGCGTCAGGATCGTCGTCCACCATGTTGCGGCACGGGCGGGCATAGACTTCATTAGTTTTTTTTATGTAATCTTTTGTTAATTTTGTTAATTTCATATGTTTATGGTTTTATTGTAGACGCTTTCTTTTTATATATTTACGTTTTCTTGTTATATATTTACGCTTTGTTGTTAATTTTCTCAATTTAACATTCTAAATGTTTTATATATTTAATAATCAAATCTTAAGTCTTAATAAATGTACACATTAAAGAATAATCAAATATTAAATAATAATCAAATATTACAGAATAATCAAATATTAAAGAATCACTCTATAGAAGGACCAGCTCGATGAGGACATGTTCTTCTTGTGTGTCCTGGATTTTTACAAATGGTGCATAACTTGGGTTGCCCAGTACTTTCTCTATGACCGACTAAATCTTCATCGCAAAATATTCTGGTGGATATTGGATGACCTTTTCTCTCTCATCTTAATGCAAAATTCGGTCGTATTTTCGGTTCATCATTCGTCGCATCTTCATCCCATTCATTTCCAATAGGAGGAAACTCGCGTTCGTAAACCTTAAATACGGTTTGCAGCAAGTAGAATAGGTCAACAACCGTCATGTAATCTAACCGGACAGAAGAGAAAGCAGTAATGGCGTGCGGGCAGGGATATTTAAATGTTTAGAAGAACCCACAATCACATGTTCTTTTCCTCAGATCAACGACATAAGCATTATTTTGTATACCTTCTAACGGTCTGGAGTATTCCGAGACACGGAATAAATGCCCTTCCCGTGAGAAACATGTCGCATTCATAGAATTCGACTATTGTAAAAATGCTTGCAATTTATTTCGAAGATCTGGGTGAACTGTATGACCACCTTCCATATACTCCTAAGCTTGTTTAACCAATGTGGCAAAGAGGGTTCCCAACCGATAATATGTCACTTTGACAACAGAAGTGATCGGTAAATGTCTCACTCCTTTCAACGATGAGTTGATTGCCTCGGCTAAGTTGGTGGTCATATGACCATATCTTTTGCCTCCATCAAATGAACGAAGCCACTTCTCTCGGGGTATATTAAAAGGTAGTTATATCCATCTTCATTGCGATGTTGTAAGTCCTCCAAAAGCTGTTCGACTTCACGGACCAAGTATGTGTTTCCTATGCAATAAAAAACGCTTGGTTAAGAAGAAAACAAATTTGAAGAAGAAGAAGCAAATACTAACCCATTCGAAGCACCATTATACGTTCATCGGGGCTTTTGAACCTCGCCAAGTAATTAGCTGCAATGTGTCGTAGACAATACCGATGGTAAATATGTGGCGGTTGCCAAGATCGACCCATCTTCTGCATTGCGTATTTGATCGCTTTGCCTCGGTCAAAAATGACACATATTCCATCATCTCTATCCCGCAAGACAAGTGATAGAACATACCTTCGAAATTTCTTCAAGAAGAACTCCCAAGAAGGGAGACCCTCTTTTTCAACAATTGCGAAGGCAACTGGAACAATCTTTCGGTTACCATCTTGCGCAACTGCCAACAATAAGATTTAGGTGTACCTTCCATACAACCAAGTACCGTCAATCTGAACCATCGGTTTGCAATGTCGGAATGCATTGACACATTGTGGAAAAGTCCAAAATAACCGTTCAAATTGGAAAACACCGGGTATGATACGGTCATTTTCATACGCCGGTACTATTTCTAGCTTCACCACCGTCCCCGGAATATGCTTTTGCATCAACGAAAGCCACGGTCGCAATTCATTGTAAGATTCCTCCCACTGACCGTACAACTTCTGAACGGTACGTTGTTTTGCATACCATGCCCGTTTATACAGAACATGGTAACCGTATTGAGACGTGACTGAAGCCATACAAGTATCAACGGTTGCCCGCGGATTCGCTTTCACCAGAGGCATAATGGCATCACACAACACGTGCACATCCAAGTTTCGATGATCCAGATTAAGGCGACCCACAGTGCATGTGTGAGGGTTATCAAACTTGGTAATCTGCCAAAGGTTGTTTAGTTTCTTCAGACAAGAAACACGAACCCTCCATTTACATCCCTACTTCTTGTGTACACATTCAGCAATGTACTTGTCAGATGCGTTCTTGTAAACACTACATGTAACGGAGTTGCAGATATTATAATGCTTCATTGCTACAATCGCCAGATCCTTGGTCTCGAAAACTTTTCCTTTATATATTTCAAGAGAACCACCTTGGTTGTATTGGTCGATCTGGGGGAATTGCAGAAATTCCAGAGCATTGAAGGCTTCCATATCAATTGATGCAAAGTGGGACGGTGGCTCCATTACCGTTGAACTGTTAGGGACATCCACTTCCTCTAGCTCTTCTGGCTCATCCACATCTTCGGGAGGGCCATAAAAAGGGCCTAGCTCATTACCATCAGGGCCGGGCTCCTGAATTGGTTCTTCGTCAGAACGGTCACCCTCAAATTCGAACAACTGTAAGTCCACCGTATCACCAACAGCTGCAGATGGATGTTGGGTTGGTGGGAAGTTCAAATCAATTTCAGACCGAGCGAACGAAGATGGTTGGGTGGGTGGTAGATTAAGGTCGAAATGAAAAGAAGCTACACAAGAATGTCTTGCCACCGAAGAAAATGGAACATCAACATTGTTCTGTGAACAATGTGTCGACAACAAGTTGAAGTCGTCTCTAATATTGGACGTAGGGCTATAAACATTAGGGTCGAAATCAAAATTTGCACGACGCCAATCTGGGACGGCAAGAACAACATCATCATTATCAGAAAAAATTGCAAACAACTCTAACGAACCTCCTAAGGAATATTGCATGTGCGACTCAAGCATCATTTCAACGTCGCCATTGTCGGCCACATGAAAAATTGTATAATACAATGGCTCCAATGACATCGGTAATCTAAATTTTAATGGCTCTAATTTTTGACCTCGGGCATGCGGAACATGATCCGATACTCTCTTCATCAATGACCTATAGCTTAATCTCCGCGGGAGCTCAAGTGTAACTGTATTCGAAGACTGAAACACCACACCTAGAGATGCATCACTAACCATTTGGTCATCGTAATAAACCAAAGCAGTGATTCTTCTTGACATTTTTGCTTTTAAATTCAAATGAAAACGGATTCTTAAAAATATGAAATTCGAACCGTGATGCAGAGAACTTTTGGGAATTGAGAATTGTGTTTTCAAATTCATGGGGTTGAAATTCGAAATATTTAAGCACCAACGAAGTCGCTTCCTGCAGGAAACGACTTCTCTTTTCAGACAGGAAGTCGCTTCCTGCAGGGAGCGACTTCTTTTCTCAGAAGGGAAATCGCTACCTGCAGGAAGCGATTTCAATAATTTTCAACTTTATAAGACTCGTTTCCCTGCTTTCAAACTGTAAACCCTTCGTCAATAATTCATCAAGTTTTCAGAAAGAGTGTAGATGGCTATGTTTTCTTGCGTTTTGTTCTTCTCTGGTACATATGGTTACACTTCGTTTAGCAGCAAGATAAAATACGATGAGTTCTATGACTTAATATCGACGGAGGTTGCGAAGGCGACAACAAGAACAAGAGAAATCTTATACATACAAGCAAAAATACCAGTTGATGAACCAGGTCTTGAAGTGCATTACCTGTTGAAATTGTCAAGTTCAAAAGACCTTCGTAAGATGTTTCGAGCTTACACAAATATTCCATATCAATATATCGAGATTTACGTAAAGTTTAAGGATGAAGTTAGTTCATTTACGGATGAAGTTAGTTCATCAAGCAACGTCGATGAAGAAGCAATTTTACAACGTATCAACAATAGACGACATCAGAAGGAACAGATAATTGAAGAACTGAACTTAACATTTGACATGTCTACAAATTACGAAGACACGGAAACAGACGATTCTTCAACCACTTAGATATTTCTTATGTAAAGTTTAATATTTTCGAGCAATATTAATAAAATATATCTTTTATTACATTTTTTTACATAACTATACCTTTTATTATATTTTATAAAATATACCTTCTATTAACCTTACTTATTATGAAGATACCTTTTATTAATAAAATATACCTTTTACCTTATTAAGATAAGAATATTAAAAATATATTACAAAAATATTTACAAAAATAAATATAAGAAGTCGCTTTCAGTGCAGAGCGACTTCTTAGATCCATAATTGAAATCGCTTTGTGCACAGAGCGATTTCTTGAACCATAGGGTTTTACGCTTCCGAAGCACAGGGAAATCGCTCCGTGCAAAGAGCGATTTCTTATCCCCATTATAATTAATGACTTATGTGGCAATGAATGCCAAATTAGCCGGAAGTCGCTTCCTGCACAGAGCGATACTAGGAATCGCTTTGTGCAGGAAACGACTTCTTCCTACGTGTCCTGACAGGGGTATAAATTTGTCATTGAAGTTGGGAGGGGTATATTTTTGTATTTAAATAATAAAAAAGGGTTTTTTAAATAATTTTGCCTCTCTATCATGTATGCGTTGATCGTCTCGTCAACATTATTGATCGTCATGTCAATACCTTAATGATCAATGTTGGCTTCGATTGGTAAGGGGTAACTGCGATGCAATTGATCTTTTTTGTAGTGACTATTTTTTGCTACAGAAAATTAAATAAAATTATAAATTATACAAGAAACACCACAAGGGAGTGAAATGTCTGATCTGTTTAACTTGCATGATTACAAAGATACATTTTCATTTTTTCTAAGGGCTTAGTAAAGCATGTTTGTAAGAACCGAACTTAAATGCATAGTAAATTGGATTGTAAATGATTGAAAAAAGAGTCTATGATTATGTCTTGTTCGAATGATTGGTGATTGGTTATTTATAATTTCTAGGGGTGTAAATGAGTCGATCTCAAGTAGTGGTAAGCTCGACTCGGTTCGTTAAGATTTCGAGTCAAGTTCGAGTCTGAGTAATTTTAAACGAACCTGAAAAATCTAAGCTCGGCTCGACTCGTTAAGAACTCGAGTCGAGTTAGAACTTTTATTGAGCCTAAAGCCAAATATTGAAAGATTTTTGATCATGTTAGACTTTTATGTATCTCTTATCTCTCAAGTCTCATTTAAAGCATAATGGAGAAAAAACTTTGATACACAAGTTGTGTAAACTCAAGCTTGTTAATTTTAGATTTTAGTATGTTAATTTAAGGTTTAAGACTTATATTTAGGTTTTAGGGTTTTAAGTTTAAAAATTTAGATTTTAAATTATAAAAAAATAATAAAAAACCATTATATTTATATTTTCGAGTAGCTCGTGAGGTTTTTGAATCGAGTATCATGTATCTCGGCTCGGCAAGAAATCGAGTCAAGTTCAAGTCTAATTGAGTCAAATTTAAACTGAGCTTTAATCGAGTCGAGCTCAAGTAGCTCACAATTCGTCGCGTCTCATTTATAACCCTAATAATTGTGGACCAAATTGGCTAAAGTAATTGATAGTAGATTTATAACATCTAGGGATGTAAAAAGTTGACCCGACCTGAAAACCCGACTGAAACTTGTTTGAGTCAAAACCTAGTTTGACCCGAGGATGTAATGACCCGAACATGATCTGTATCCAATTGTGGTTGACCTGAACCCATTTGGATTTGTTCATGTTGTAACCGAACCCGACCTGCGTTCGACCGAGAATGCCCCGAACCCGATTTGGACCTGTTACTGTGGACCCGAAATCCATTCTGCATCCGACTGAAATGAACCCAAACCTGAGATTGATCTGGCAGATAACCAATATTATCCGATAGAATCGACCCGAGACCTGATTTTATTATACATGTTTTGAACCCAACCTGATAATTGACCCGACTTCCTTTGAATCCGACCTGTTATTGATATAAACTAATGTTTACAAGACTTAATATTTACATGACATGCAATTAAGGATATCTATAATTTGATGAATTTAAACTATTGATAAATATAATTAGGCTTTAAAAATTAAAATTGAGCATGAACTTAGAGAATCAATTTAGATATTAATATTTCAATTTAGTATTACATATTTAATTTAATTTTTTTATTTACTATTTTATTTAGTTTTAATTTACTTAATTTTAATTTTAAATTAATATTTCATATAATTATAATTTTTAAAATTAAATTACTATTTAAATTATTGTAATTATAATAAAAACAATATTTAATTATAATGTTAATGTTGTACAATTATATATTTACATTTATATCAAAATTTTGTGTATAATTATATTTTATCAAATTTTGTTATATTTATAAAAATATATCCAAATTAAATTAACTTATTAAACTTAAGAATCAATTAAGCTAAATTAACATCTAAAAAGCATAAACTACGAACATAATTGAAAGAACTAAAATTAAATATAAATTTTTATTAAATTAATCTAAATTATGACTCAATTGAATTAAACCAACACATTTGATAAAAAAGAAAAAGACAATTAATAAAGAAAAAAAAGAAAAAAACAAAATTTTGGAGGAAATATATCACCCTTTTTTAAGTTTTGGATTAAATTACTTTGGAGGGTTATAAGGAATCCAAAATTTTGGAGAAAATTAGAAATAAACTTCGATTATTATATAAAAAGAGAAAAAAGATAAAATTTTTGAAAGAATTATAATATATAATAAATTTTGAAGGAATATTATTATTATTTAAGAATATATTAAAGTATACATTAAAGTATATATTATTACTACATACTATTATTAAAGTATATATTAGAGGATTTTTAATATATTTAAGTATATATTATTATTGTATAATATATATATATATATATTAATACATATACATTAAAGTCTATATTATATACATATAATATATATTTTCATATATATATTAAAGTATATACATTAAAGTATTCATTTAAAAATATATATTAAAATATATACTTTAATGTATATATATTTAAGTATACATTAAAGTTCAAATATTAAAGTATATATTCATATATGTTCTATATAATATATATATCTATATACATCTATAAGTGCACATATATAACTATATAAGCATACATGTATTAAAATAGTATACATTCTATATATAATATGCATTGTATATATAGTATATATAATACATCTATATTCTAATTTATATATATATATATATAATATATTCTCTATATGGTATATATGTATATTAAAGTATATTATATATATTAAAGTATATTATAAAAAATATGTTGTATATGTATAATTTATTAAAGTATATTATAACTACCTACCTACCTACTAATGAGTGTAAAAAAGTCCTATTTTTAATATTATTTTTTTCACTCGATTAGTACTAATAAAGGACAAATTTAAGAGCATTAAAGGATATTTCTGTACGCTTTCCATATTTCAGCATCCAAACACATAATTCATAAATTCATCTAATATTTGGCATAAAACAGATGCATTTGATGATTTTCTTTCTTAGAAAGGAAAATACATATAGAGATGGTCAAATGAGAAGATAGATACTGAAATGCAGATGAAGCACCCGCCACGGCAGCACTTTTGAGGTCGCGACAAAAAAACAAAGATGACAACTGGTGCTCGACAGAGAGAGAAAAAGATGTTGATCTTAACGGACAAAGAGTGAGAGAAAGACGGAGCCAAATTAAGGAGTCAGGCCTTTGTCAAAGTCAAGTGCGGGAAAGAAGAGATATTTTAGGAAATAAGAATTAAGTATTATAGTTTAATTAGGAATTATATTTCTTCACCCCTTAAAACTCTTTCCTTGAATGGAAAGCTTTAACCTAGGCTTGGCCTATATAAGGAACACATTAAGATTAGTTTAAGAGAGTCGGATTTTACCTAGAAAAATACTTTTAGCCGTCGACTACACCATGTTCTAAACTTCTTCGGAGGTTTAGGTTGTTTGTGGAGTAGTTGGAGAAGATGGTTGTGTTATGTTTGATATTTATCAATGCAAAACTTATTTCATAGTTTATTCTCTCTTGGTATTTACTCTTCTTGCATATGAGCTCGAAAGATAGTATGTGAAGAAAAATCTATTTGCCTAGCATCGGGAGATGTAGTTTCACGAAACGAGAGAATACGGTCTTTGCTCATGGGCATTGACTAATCCAGTTGAGAGATTAACCACCTAGGATTTCAGTGACTAACAAGACGCATGTGTTTGGTTGTTGTCCGCTCTTGATTCACGTCGGGAGGTATCATCAAGACGTGGGTTTCAACAGTTCTCTTCGCTTAGGGATAAGGAAGAAAACATACAAGGATGCTCTGTCGAACTATGGAATGTTGAATTTTCGACAAGGCATAACCCCGCCTAGGCAGCTACGGCTACTGTTTGTGAGACCCGCCGAGGCAGCAGTTCAACGCATTGCATTAATAAGTGGATACCTAATACAACTGTATTCTCCTATACAAAGCATTCAACTTAGCCACGCTTCTATCATCTTTAGTTCTCCTTTATTTAGTTTTGTTCTAATAGTTAATTTAGTAATTTCAACTCAACAACTATTTGTGTTTTTACTTTTTATAGTGTAGCCATAAGAAGTAGTGAAGTCGACACAGTCCCTGTGGGTTTGACAACCTCAAATATTACAATATGACAAAGGTGGAAAGCTAAAGGACTTTCGAGCCTCTATCAGATTTGGCGCCGTTGCCGGGGACTAGAGCTCAATTTTACTACCAATTATTTCTGCACCTTTTTCTTTTTCTTTTTAATTTTACTTTTATTTTTCCTTAATTAACTAAGGTTGTTTTGTGTATGACCAGGTATAATCCATCTATAGAACAATATTCGTACGATCCTGAAATCAAAAGAACCGCAAGGCGTTTACAACAAGGGATACGCGAAAGGATGAACATAGCTCCTGGCTAGCAGAACAACGACGGCATGAATGCTGTCGCGGCAGACAACCAAGGCGCATTCGCAGTTGTTGATCCTACCAATCCACCTCAACAGGAGCGTGTACGAATAGTTCGTGATTATTTACAGGAAGATTTGGATTGATTAACTCCTGCTGTTGTGATGCCTAATATAGAGGCAGAACATTTTGAATTAAAGCTGGTCATGTTCAACATGATCAACACTCTAGGCCAATTTGGAGGATCGACGAACGAAGACGCTTGGCAGCATCTTAAGTCATTTTTGGAAATCTGCAATTCGTTTAAGCTATCGGGGGTTTCTGCCGACATACTGAAGTTAAAACTGTTCCCCTATTCACTGAGGGATAGGGCAAAATCATAGTTAAACAACCTCCAACCTGGATCGTTGAACTCATGGACTGAACTTTGCCGAAACTTTCTTGCCCGATTTAGTTATACCAATATGACTGATAAGATGAGAAACGACATCACATCCTTTAGGCAAAATGAAGACGAATCAATGTATGAGGCTTGGGAAAGATACATAGAATTATGCAAAAAATGCCCCATGCATGGTTTGCCCGAGTGGACTCAAGTATCAATCTTCTACAACGCAGTAAACACCCCTACGAGGATGATGCTTGATGCCTCTGCAAACGGTACCCTCTTAGACCGCCCACACCATGAGAGCTTAGAAATTCTGGATAGGTTAGAAAAGAATGATTATAAAAACTTGACCACCAGAAGAGGAATAACTAGGCGAGGTATGACAAGCCCTGATGCTTCAGATTCTATCCTAGCCCAACTGTCAGCTTTGACAAATATGGTTAAGGATATGTAAAAGACGAGTCACGTTCGAGAAGTTAAGGCAGTCATCGTTTTCTGTGAAACATGTGGCGACACTCATGACACAATCACATGCTCGCAAGACCCAAAATATTCTTTTTATGTTGGAAATTTCAATAGAAACAATATGTCCAGTAATTATAACCCATCATTCTCATGGAGTAATCCTAAAAATGCACTTAACCCGCAACATCAATCAGTGCAATATACTGGATTTTAGCAAAGCAACAGATTTGCTTAGCAGCAAATGCCGCATCAGGCATTGTCGCCACCGCAACAAACAACAGATGTCCAAACCCTAGAAAACACACTGTAGACATTCATGGCTCAGACTGACGCTTATATTGCAAACACCAATAAGTTCATTCAGAGAGCCGATACTTTCATGGACAGAACAGAGATGAGGATGCAAAACAATGAAGCTGCTCTCAGGACGCTGGAAACTATAGTAGGACAGATGGCACAACAGATGAAAAAGCGACCCATAGGAGGTCTCCCTAGCGATACTAAAGTTGCTAGAACTAGTCCTCGTGAACAATGCAAAGCAATATCCGCCAAGAGTGAATTACAACTAAAGGACCCTGAAATACCTGCTCAGACAGTAGGTAAGAATACTGAGACAGTAGCACCTCAAGAGGCTACCAAAGAAAAACCCAAGGCAAAGGAACTAGTAGACACTACCGACGATGCTGCCAAAGCAAAAGATGTCACAGCCGCACCACAGATAAGATTCCAGTGCAATAAAAAGATTGAGGATCTACAGCTACCACCACCTTTCCCACAGAGTTTGAAACAACAAAAGCAAGAATATCAGTTTAAGAAATTTCTAGACATTCTTAAACAGGTACACATAAATATACCTTTGGTGGAGGCAATTAAACAAATGCCCAACTACGTCAAGTTCCTTAAGGATATTGATAAGTGCTAAACTCACTATCACTTTTTACACCTTTTATGGGCATTTATCATCAAATCTACACCCACTTGGACCAATGCATACACTTAATGTGATATATTTAGAGGTTATGCGTATAAAGATGATATTTACAGAAAATGCTAGTTTTACTACAATTTTTACATCTGTGTAGGATAAACTATTATCGCGGCAGCAACATGGCCGAGGCAGGACCTGATGTCGAGGCAGCAGCCGAAAGACAAGTAGCGATACTATAGGCGATTGGAAGAGAAAATACACTGGACGTTTCTGGACATGCAACACAAGGATCGGAGCTGGTTAGCACGAGGAAAAACCCAAGACAAGGCCACGTGGGAAAGCTTCTTATTTGGAATAAACTTGAAAATATTTTATTTATGTACATGACTTGTTCCCTACTCCAAGTTGTATTCTACTTAGGAAAGGATTGCCTTAGGCCAAGCCTATATAAGACCTAGCCGTCCAAGGGAAGAGGAGAGCCGATTTTTAGAGAGTTTACCCTAAGACTCATTGTTTTCTTTCTCTCAAATTATGTTCTAAGTTTTCTTAGGGTTTAGGTGAAGGTTGTCGAGTACCTGTGAGAGGAGATTGTACTTTGTTCTTTGTTTCAATGCACTAAAATATCAAGGTTTGCTTATCCTTTGCCATTCTTTGTTCTTGCATTCAAGCTCGGGAGAGAAGTTTGTAAGTAATTTATTTATCTAGACTCGGGAGAGTTAGATTCACGAAAGGGATAAGTACAGTATTTAAATTGCGAAATACTAACTCGGCCTAGGGATAGGTTAAGAGTTTCAGCGGCTAAAAGAAGTGTGAGATTGGTTGATGATTATAATTGATTCACGTCGGGAGGTATCGTCAAGGATTGATCACCAACAGTACTTCGACTTAGGGATAAGCGGAGTCATCCAAGGACACTTTGCCGAACGTTGATAAAGTCCACCCACGAGCAAGGGATTGCCGCGGCGGACAAGTATCGTTGCTGCCAAGGCAGTATCTGCAGTACTGCCGAGGAAGTGATGTACAATTGCATTGGACAGAGACAAGTCAATCAAATCCATAATACAACATAACTGGATCCTGTCCTCTCTCTTAATCAAATCTCATCCTTTTTCTTAGTTTTCTTTATTTCAATTTATTTAGTTTCATCAAAACCCAACTTACCTGTGTCTTTATTTTATTTCTTTTTACAGAGCAAGAAGACGAAGAAGGCATACTAAGTAGACCAATCCCTGTGGAGACGATACACGATTATACTTATCACTTTATTATTTGCGACGTGTTCACTTGCACTAATTGCGCACTTTTGACATGCAACAAGTTTTTGGCGCCGTTGCCGTGGATTGGCAAATAAATTTTGTTTTCTTTATTTTCTTGCTTTTTAATTTTTAATTTTTATTTACTTTGTTGTTTTTCTTGGTGTATGACCAAGGCCAACTCAACCAACACTTTGTACGAGTTAGACCGAGAGATCGAACGTACACGACAAAGGTTGAGGAAACAAATCCAAGGAGCTATGGCAGATCATCCGGCAGGACAAAACTTACCTTCCGGCAATGGAGGACTTCCGCCGCCACCAGGGCCGCGGAAGCTTACTGTCAGAGATTTCCTGGAAGAGGATTTAAATGGGTTAAATCCAGGAGTCGTTACACCGGAAATAGAAGCAGCCCACTTTGAGCTAAAACCTATCATGTTCAATATGCTTAACACTATTGGACAGTTTGGTGGGTCTATGACTCAAGATGCCAGGTAGCACCTCAAGTCATTCATGGAGATATGCAATTCCTTCAAAATCTAAGGAGTCCATGAAGATGTCTTGAGATTGAAATTATTCCCTTATTCACTGATGGATAGGGCAAAAGCTTGGTTAAATAGCATTCCAACAGGATCTATTGGATCTTGGAGTGAACTCTGTCGTGATTTTATTACATGCTTTAATCCTATAAATTTATATGATCTAATACGTAATGAAATCACTTCTTTTCGACAGGCAGATGATGAACCTATGTACGAGGCATGGGAGCGCTACAGAGAGTTACTGCACAAGTGTCCGTTGCATGGATTTCCCCTATCGACAGAAGTGACCATGTTCTATAATGCCACGAATGCCCCGACAAGGATTATGTTAGATGTCTCAACAAACGGAACACTCCTTGACAAAGCACCTGAGGAAGCTATTGAGATTCTAAACAAACTCGCAAGGAATGATTTTCAATTTCCTACATCTAGGCGAGGAGGAGTAAGACGCCAAGCCACAGTGAATGAGTTAGACACATCAAATTCAGTGGCAGCACAATTGGCCTCTCTTACCAAGATGGTGCAAAATTTGCAACTACAACAAAATACCCATGAGGTTAAGGCTATTGATTCTTTTTGCGATTTATGTGGAGGTAACCACAATTCTTCTGACTATATGAATCAAGAATCCAGCCTGTATGTTGGAAACTATAACCGAAACAACATGATGTCCAACAAATACAACCCCTCATGGAGGAGGCATCCAAACTTGTCATGGAGTAATCCTAACAATGCCTTAAATCCAACCACCCAACCCCTAGGATTCCAACAACCAATGCAACATCTGCCGCCACCGTAGGTCCAGCAGCCAATGCCGCCGCAGCAGATGCAGCAGCAGTCTGTAAGTTCCTTGGAAAATTCTCTGAAAGCATTCAAGATGAAAACTGAGTCATATATGGCAGAGAATAACAAATTCATCAAAAGGACAGATGCATTCATAAATAGAACTAAGATGAGGTTGCAGAACCAAGAGACAACAATTAAGGCACTAGAAACTCAGGTTGGGCAGTTTGCTCAAAACATAAATACTAGACCACAAGGAGGACTACCTAGCAATACTGAAGTTGCTAAGGTAATAGGCCATGAACAGTGTAAGACAATCACTACTAGGAGTGGTCTACAGCTGAATGAAAAGATAGGAATTCCAGCAGGCCAAGTTCCATCAACAGAACCAGAAAAAGAAGATTTGGATGTTGAACAAACTGATCATGTTCTAACAGATAACACTGCCCCAGCAGAGCACTCGGCAGTACCGGAACAACCTGCCGAGACAGCAACAACCCCAGTGGTGCCAGGTATTAAGTTCCAAACTAAAGAAACCCTGGATGAGATGAGACCACCACCTCCCTTCCCACAAAGGTTGAAAAAGCAAAAACAGGACCTTGAGTTCAAGAAATTTGTTGATATTTTAAAGCAAGTCCACATCAACTTACCATTCGTAGAGGCAATTGAACAAATGCCTAATTATGCTAAATTCTTGAAAGACATTGTGTCTAAGAGAAAGAGATTAGGTGAGTTTGAAATAGTGGCTGCTACCGAAGGATGCATGGCAATGCTAAACAATCGCATGCCACCAAAATTGAAGGATCCTGGATACTTTATCATACCTTGTGCAATAGGTAATAACTATGAAGGTAAGGCCCTATGCGACCTTGGAGGAAGCATCAACCTAATGCCCAAATCTGTTTTTAAAAAGCTTGGAATAGGAAGGGCAAAACCTACAACAGTGATGCTCCAACTTGCGGATTGATCATATATGCAACCCGAAGGCAAAATCGAGGATATATTGGTAAGAGTTGATAAATTTATTTTTCCCGCTGACTTTCTTGTCCTTGATTGTGAAGCAGATGATAATGCACCGATCATCTTGAGGAGACCTTTCCTTGCCACTGGACGAACACTAATTGATGTGGAAAAAGGAGAGTTGACAATGAGGGTCAATGACCAACAAGTCAAACTCAATGCCTTCCACAATTTGAAAAGGCATGATGATGCAGAAGAGTGCAAAGTCCTTCACAGCACAGATGCAGGCATAAAGATATCCTGTTTCAACAACCACTGCCTTGGCAGTATGCTCGGCAGGAAAATGGAAATTCGTTATGGTAGAATTTTTGGCAGGAAAAGTAAGGCAGATGTGGAGGAAACCAACAGGACAACACACTGTCCAGTCATAAAGGGTGCGGTAAAGATCAGGAAAAACAAAGATGAATATAAGGCCAATAGCCAACACTTGAAGAATCACTTTGGCCAACAAGAGATATTCACCTTGGGAGATGCAATTGCATGCACTCCACCAGTGACATGATCTCTCACCTTTCTTTTTATTATATTAGGATTAGTTTAGTTTATATTTACTTTCTATAATTTTTGCTTTTGCTTTAATTATTTGTCTCGTTTGTGTTTAATTTTTATTTAGGATAATAAGCAAGAATAAAGGAGAAATAGTTCACAGTAGGAATTCTGCCGAGGCAGAAAACAGTGTCAGAGCCGCAGCAGTTCCAACGGGCAGAACAGTGTAGCGGCTAGTCTGCCGAGATTCCCGCCGCGGTAGTAATTGCAAACGGCAGTAAAAGTTTAACGGCTACAAAACGGCTAGTGGTTTAAACGGCTACAAGGCCAAGGCTTATATAAGCAATCTCTCCCTCTTGAACTATTCACTCTTGCATTCTTGTTTTCTTTAGAATATTTGCTAATCTTGCTCTCACAATACTCTCTGCCTACTCACAAACCTTCTTGAAATTTTCAGAACTTCTTCAAGAACCTCAACTCTCAAAATACTTACTCATGGCCACCTACAAATGTTTTGCCCCAGCCAATGTGGAAGACTGTTTCAACAGGTCTTTCATTGCTCGACAGTTATGGGAGGAGCAAGGGTTCCAACATTCCGACGAAGAAAATTACGGCATCGAGCACTATTTTTTCGACAGAATCAAGTATCATGAATGGGAAATATTTTGCCTACAACCTGCCCAGGCCAATGCCACCATCGTACAGGAATTCTATGCGCACGAGCCAAGCAAGGACTCTCTTTTTGTCCACTGCCGAGGCAGGCTTGTCCAGCTTCATGCCGAGACAATCAACCAATTCTATGGCCTCACACCTGACCATGATGTACATGCTGAATTCATGGAGGATATCACTGCTGAAGATTACAAACTAATAAAAGACGACCTCTGCTATGAAAATACTCCTTGAGAAACCGATGCCCATAGAGGATCGGTAGCAAGGCAAAGTCTGAAACTCGAGGCCAAGCTTTGGAACACCTTTGTCAAGAGACGCCTTATCCCAACCTCCCACAACAGTACGGTGGATCGGAGAAGATTGGTACTCATCCAATCAATCATCAACAAAAGGAGCATCAACGTTGGAGAAATTATCTTACGAGAAATTTACGAATGCGGTAAGAAGGATAGAGGACCACTATATTTCCCTTGTTTAATTACTGGTATTTGCAATGCTACAGGTGTCCCTACGACCGAGACAGATAAATTTACAGCTTATAGGAGAGGGTGGACAAGAGAATTCTACCACAAAATCATGCAGATCATACAGGCAGAACCCGTCTAGGCAACCCCCCAGCAGTTCACTGCTGATACTGGTGCCGGGGCCCAATACACAACAGATATGCTTGACACTGCCCACACCACTGCCGCAGCAGACCCATACTAGGAGATACTTCAACGGATGGCCACTATGGATCTTAGGAAGCAAAGATACATAGAGTATCAGAGGGACTTCAACAGCACACTTGCCCAAATAATGCTCCATGCCTTTCCAGATCAAGGGATGCAGTTTCCAAAATTCCCCACCATGTTTGTCACAACTACACCCTATACCGAAACTACACTAGCTCCAAGAGGACTGAGGTCATTCTTCCACACTGGCCCTCAGTAACAATTCCATGTTGCTGCCCCATCTAGGGCAGCAGACTCTGCCGCGGCATCATCTGCCAGCAGAAGACCATCAAAGTGGAGGGCAATCTTCAGCACTCCACCACGATCCCCCATCATCATGGGCAGTCTATCAACGGAGATAGATGCCTATGTACATCAAAGCTCAACCGCTGTCGGACCAAGCATTCACCATGCCAGGGCAGAAGCAACCAATGAAGGTGGGACAGACATCATGGTCACTGAGGAAATTGCCGACAAGGAAGAAGGTGGAGAAGTGGATGCTCCAATGCAACGAACACCACCAACAAGAGTCCAACCGCCCCGGCAAGCAAAAACTCAGCCATCGCCATCACCGAAGACGACACAATCAGCAGCACGACCCCGACGAAAGATTGTTACAAGCAGCTCTTCGGAGTCCCTTTAAATTTCTTATATTCAATATTTTTTCTTTATATGCTGCTTGTTTCTTTTCATATTTTTGTTGCCCACTGTTTTCTTCTAATATAAAGCATTGAGGACAATGCTTAGTTCGAGTTTGGGGGTGTAGAGCCACTGTCGAGGCAATCTACTACCGAGGCCTTGCCAAGATAAGGGAGTATTTAAGTGATTTTTTTTTAAATTTTTTATGCTCACCGCTCTACTTGAATCAATTGCCCATATTTTTGCACTGCCTATCATTAGTATTGCCTTAGTTTATTCTTTAAGGCCATATAAATCTTTCTCCTTACCATGGTTAGGTCCTGTTAAGAAGGTTTAACCTTAGGATACTTAAGGATGAAAACTTAAAAGCTTAATATAAGATAAATTTTAAAAACACTTTTGGGACTTGTTGGATTATAGGAATTCTTTTAACGAACTTAGGGGATAAAGACTTAGATTTTTGGGCAAGTGACTAGAGGTGCCTATTACCGGCTCTAGGAATTTTTTAGATGGTTATTCAAGATACAATCAGATTTTCATAGCCCCCGAACACCAAGACAAAACAACCTTCACATGTCCATATGGAACATATGCGTTTAGAAGGATGCCATTTGGACTATGTAATGCACCTGTCACCTTTCAACGGTGCATGATGACAATTTTTTTCGAAATGATTGAAGATCACCTCGAAATCTTTATGGATGATTTATCTGTGTACGGAGATAATTTTGACAACTGCCTTAGCAACTTGGAAAAAGTACTACAAAGATGTGAAAACACGAACCTAATTTTAAATTGGGAAAAATATCATTTTATGGTTAATGAAGGAATAGTACTTGGCCACAAGATCTCCTGCAATGGCATTGAAGTCGACAAGGCCAAAATAGAGGTAATAGAAAAATTGCTGCCACCAACATCAGTCAAAGGTATATGCAGTTTCCTTGGACATGCTGGTTTCTACAGACGATTCATTGAGGATTTTTCTAAAATAACCAAACCCCTATCCTCACTGCTGGAACAAAATAAACCATTTATTTTTGACGAAACTTGTGTAAAAGCCTTCGAAACATTGAAACTGAAACTCATATCAGCAGCTATAGTGGTTCCACCTGAGTGGAAGGAACCATTCGAATTGATGTGCGACGCAAGTGATTATGCTGTTGGGGCAGTACTTGGGCAACAGAAGAACAAGACCTTCCATGTAATACATTATGCAAGCAAAACTTTGAATGATGCCCAAGTCAACTACACCACAACAGAGAAGGAACTGTTAGTAGTAGTTTTTGCATTCGATAAGTTTAGATTGTATCTCATCGGCAGCAAGATAATTGTACATACAGATCACTCTGCTATAAAATATCCACTATCCAAAAAAAGATGCAAAACCGCGTTTAATACGATGGATACTACTACTACTACAATAATTCAAAGTGGAAATAAAAGATAGGAAGGGAATGGAGAACCCATTAGCAGGTCATCTATCACGCTTAGAAGGAGACGAGGCAACAAGGTTAAAACAAGAAATCAAAGATACCTTCCCTGATGAACAAATACTTGCCGCCACGGAAGCTGTGTGGAAAGTATCAATAGAAGATCCTGAATTCACAATAGACAAGATTTCAAACATACTATCAGATTATATCCACCACACTGCCTTGGCTGCAGCTGCAACACCCTGGTATGCTGATATTGTTAATTATATCACTAGTGGCATTCTTCCTCATCACCTTAACCATCAAGGAAAGAAAAGGTTCAAACATGATGCAAGACATTATTTTTGGGACGACCCTTTTCTTGTTCAAACAATGCGTAGATCAAATCATAAGGCGATGCATCCCGGAAGAGGAACAGGAGAATGTGCTAGCACAATGCCATGCATCCCTCTATGGTGGACATTTTGGCGGCAACAGAACGGTAGCTAAAGTACTACAATCAAGATTGTACTGGCCGAGCCTATATAAGGATGCACAAGAATATTGTCAAATATGTGATCGATGTCAAAGGATGAGAAACATATCCAAACGAAACGAGATGCCTCTTCAAAATTTTCTCGAAGTAGAATTGTTCGATGTATGGGGAATTGACTTCATAGGACCCTTTCCATCATCATATGGTAACCTTTACAGATTATTGGCAGTAGATTATGTATCTAAATGGGTAGAAGCAATTGCAACAACAAAGAATGATACCAAAACAGTACAAAAATTCTTAAAAAAATATCTTCGCCCGATTTGGTATACCTCGTCCAATCATAAGCGACAGAGGGAAACATTTTGACAATAGACAAATTGTCGCGGCCTTAAAGAAATTGGGAATTACACACAAGATTGCCACAACATACCACCCACAAACGAACAGCCAAGCAGAAGTGTCAAACAGAGAACTCAAAACAGTATTAGAAAAAGTTGTCAATCTAACCTGAAAAGATTGGTCCACACGATTAGATGATGCGCTCTGGGCATATAGAACGGCATTTAAAACTCCACTGAAAATGTCCCCTTACCAGCTAGTCTATGGCAAATCCTGCCATCTGCTAGTAGAGAGAACACAAAGCATACTGGGCAATACGAATGGTAAATATGGATTGGGAAAAAACAGGATAGAAAAGATTATTGGATCTTAATGAAATTGAGGAGTTCAGAACCTCAGTATATGGGAATGCTAAAATATATAAAGAAAAAACAAAAAGATGGCATGATCAGAAACTACTGCCACGACAGATACTGCCTGGGCAGCAAGTCTTACTCTACAATTCTCGATTAAAGCTTTTCCTTGGAAAATTAAAATCTTGATCCGGGCCATTTAATGTAGTTCAAACACATCCTCATGGAGCAGTTACAATTAGATCGCAACAAGATGGACATGAATTTCAAGTTAATGGACAACGCCTCAAACTATTCAAAGGACCAAATTCTCAGGAACTCAAGGAGGTAGTGACATTAGGAGAAAACTTCACGTCCTTTCCTATTAAGCACTAATCCCTTTTCTTTCTTACATTTTAGGTATAACTATATTAAGTTTAAGAACAAGTTTAGTCTATTTTTTTAGGACTTCCTCATAAACTCCACAACCAATGGTTAGCCTGCCAATGGCAGCAAAACAGTAGCCACCTAAAAGCCACCACAAGCTCCTCATTGATAGCGATTCCGATGACTCCTTTGCCTCTTCGGCATTTTGAAAAGGATGGTAGTCTTTCATTTTCTCTTTTGTCTTCTTTATATTCGGCTTTCTTTTCTTTCTTTACTTTTCATGCATTGAGGACAATGCATCCGTCGAGTATGGGGGAGTATTGATTCCTTTTTGTAATATGTAAATATCTGCCATGTATGGAAAGTATTTAGATTATCGTATTATTGCCTTAATTTTTTCCTTACAATTTTATATTTACTGCAATTTTTTTTTAAGTCTGTTAATTTTATTGAAATTGCGTAGGCAACAATATATTCTCCAGCCGTCGCCGTAGTCTACACCATTCACCAGACTTGAATTCAGAAGGGTATACTAGGCTTAGTACTTAGGATTAGACTATGAGCCTGAAGAATATTCAACACTGCTAGTCTTAGTTGATGTTATAAGTTCTTTTCTTTGAAAAACAATAAGGACTTAGGCTTAGATTTTAACTAGAGGTGCCTATCACCGGCTCTAGTTTAGTCCATAGAGGTGCCCATCACTGGCTCTAGGACTCAGTCTTTTTCCCACTTACTAGAGGTGCCCGAAATTGGCTCTAGTGAGAATTAGCTAAGCACTTGAGGTGCCCAAAACTGACTCTAGTAGTATAAGTATACAACAATATATTTTTATATACCAAATCAGGGACAAAGAAAGAAAAAGAATTAAAGAAAAATCTTCGTCGGAAGTCTTGAGCTAGAAAAAGGATTAGAACTTAGAAAATCAGCTTCTACATAGCTACGCACACAAACACTAAGACTTATAGTCTAGTTCCGAGGAACACCTAGAACCTAGAAGAGGCCGAGTCAAGAAAGGATTTCTGCCATGGCAGGCAGGATGGTATATTCCCTTAAAATTCTTTACTTAAAATTATCTTTTGCATTGCTTGAGGACAAGCAATAGTTCAAGTTTGGGGGTATGATGAGTGCATAAAAGTCATATTTTTAATATCATTTTCCCACTCGATTAGTACTAATAAAGGACAAATTTAAGAGCATTAATGGATATTTCTGTACGCTTTCCATATTTCAGCATCAAAACACATAATTCATGAATTCATCTAATATTTGACATAAAACAGATGCATTTGATAGTTTTCTTTCTTATACAGGAAACTACATATAGAGATGGTCAAATGAGAAGATAAATGTTGAAATGCAGCTGAAGCACCCGCCATGACAGCACTTTTGAGGCCGCGGCAGCAAAACAAAGATGACAACTGGTGCTCGATAGAGAGAGAAAAAGATGTTGATCTTAACGGACAAAGAGCGAGAGAAAGACGGAGCCAAATTAAGAAGTCAGGCCTTGGTCAAAGTCAAGTGCGGGAAAGAAGATATATTTTAGGAAATAAGAATTAAGTATTATAGTTTAATTAGGAATTATATTTCTCCCCCCCTTAGAACTCTTTCCTTGCATGGAAAGCTTTAACCTAGGGCTTGGCCTATATAAGGCACACATTAGGATTAGTTTAACAGAGTCGGATTTTACCTAGAAAAATACTTTTAGCCACCAACTACACCATGTTCTAAACTTCTTCGGAGGTTTAGGTTGTTTGTGGAGTAGTTGAAGAAGATGGTTGTGTTATGCTTGATATTTATTAATGCAAAACTTATTTCACAGTTTATTCTCTCTTGGTATTTACTCTTCTCACATATGAGCTTGAAAGATAGTATGTGAAGAAAAATCTATTTGCCTAGCATCGGGAGATGTAGGTTCACGAAACATTAGAATACGGTCTTTGCTCATGGGCATTGACTAATCCGGTTGAGAGATTAAAAGCCTAAGATTTCAGCGACTAACATGACACATGTGTTTGGTTGTTGTCCGCCCTTGATTCACGTCGGGAGGTATCATCAAGACATGGGTTTCAATAGTTCTCTTCACTTAAGGATAAGGAAGAAGACATACAAGGATGCTCTATCGAACTATGGAATGTTGAATTATCGACAAGGTATAACCCCACCTAGGCATCTGTGGCGACCTTTTGTGCGACCCGTCGAGGCGGCAGTTCAAACCAGTGCATTAATAAGTGGATACCTAATACAACTGGATTCTCCTCTACAAAGCATTCAAATTAGCCTCGCTTCTATCATCTTCAGTTCTCCTTTATTTAGTTTAGTTCTAATAGTTAATTTAGTAATCTCAACTCAACAACTATTTGTGTTTTTACTTTCTACAGTGCAGCCATAAGAAGTAGTGAAATCGACATAGTCCCTGTGGGTTCGACAACCTCAAATATTACAATCTGAAAAAGGTGGTAAACTAAAGGACTTACGAGCCTCCATCACCTACCTACCTACCTACATACATACATACTAAAACTTAACTATATTTTTATTCATATTAGTCTCTAAAAGTTTAGATTTTCATCGAATTTTATCATTATTAATTTATAATTTTTGCAATTTAGTTCAGTATTTTAAATAACCTATTATATAATATTTTTGTTCATTCTAATCCTTACAACTTTATTTTAATTTTAAATATACATTAAAGTATACGTTTAAAGTATATATTCATATATATTCTATAATATATATATATACATATATAATTATATAAGTGCTTGTACACTTTTTTTTTGAACAAGCTAATAGTGATTACAAGTAGTATCTGTTCTAGAATATAATCTCTACCATTTGACATTGATCGCTCAATCACTCTGCTAGCATCGCTGGTGCTCGAACTCGTGACCTCTAAGAACATCAATCGTTCCTTTAACCACTTGGGCTAGAGGGTTCGTGCGCTTGTACACTTTTTAAAGTTTGAATTTGATAATTTGAGAGCCTAAACAATCGTACTTTAAGAAAAAAAAATTAAAATTATACTCATTTTTCATGATCAAGTTTCAACTTGCATAACAAATTATATATTGTGATTGCTTCTAACATCTTAAATTTTGATTGCTTCTAAGCCGGTAGAGAATGTTACGAGAACATTAACTTTTAGAGGAAAAAAAATTACAATCCAAGAAAGTTAAACTTCTGACCTAATGTATGGTGTTATGGTGCTTTAACCATCTAAGCTAAGGCCACATTTCTCTTAGCTTACTTTAGTTTTAATTTAATACTACCTCTATTCAACTTAAGACGTTCATTATTAACTTTTTAAATAATTAATTTTTAATAAGATATATGTATATATATATAATTCTTGATAAAAGATTTTTAAAATATATTTTTTATATATTTTTATCAATAATAAATTTTAAATAATTGTGAGTAAAAATAAAAAAAATAACTAAAAAAGTCAATAATAAACATTAAACATAGGAAGGAGGGAGTACGAAGTATTTAAATAAACCTAACAAAATTAAAATGCATGAATCACTCATGTAACACCCAAAAAGTGAGCTTAGAAGTTAGTGGGCTGGTTTAACCGAATAACCTTAGTTCGAGATTAAATACTTAAAAGTTAGTTTTAAATCAGAATAAATTGTGAAAAAATATCTCAAAAATCCTTATTTGACATATACTGACTTTGGTCAAGCCAATTTCGAAAATTGATGTAACCCCTTTGACCTGGTCTAGATGCCACCCGACTCGAACGAGCTACACGGGGAATACCGAGGCTAATCCAGAGACTCGCCCCAATAAAGGACCTTAAAAAAATTATTTTATCTTATCTAGATGCTTACATTAGATCATACGTGTTCATGAAGGGACTGAGTTCATTTGCAGCGGAAACTAATGAAAAACGAGTCCTAATTTGATCGAACAAGTTTTAAGGACCTAATTTTAATTTTCTGAATTTATGGACTAATTATGAAATTTAAGTTATCAATCCTTAATTAAGTATATTTTACGCTTGCACGTAAATTTTCAGCTTAAATTAATATCTACAAGTATCTAATTGCTTTCCCTAAGTTTGTTGACTAAAACGTGAAGTTTCAAAGTTTATTTAAGCTCTTAACGACATTAAATGCCAGGGGTATCGAAACCCCTTGGCACTGTTTTGATACCATTGAAAAATTAAAGCATGTATCGAAATAGTACTCAAGTGTTTCGAAACGCCTTCGATTACTCAAATGGTGACCCGCGACACAAGCCCGCATTTTGATACAACTTGCTCCTAGTTCCAATACGATTTGAATCTGTAAACTTTGGTTCCGGAAATCGGGATGAGCATATCGATACGCCTGCTCAAAAACATACAACTATTTCGGAACCAGTTCATGTGGTTTCGATAATCAGGCTAAATTTTCCATAAATCCTTCGTATTTTTGCCTGGGTATCAATACCCTATGAAGAGGTATCGAAACCCTCTACCCAAAAAATACTAATTACTCAGGTTTCAAGCATAAAACGAACTCAACAAGTCTAGATGCATAATTTTCACCTAAAGGCCATGAGAAACATGTCTTAAAAAGTTCTCTAGATGCAATTCATACTAATTCATATAAGAATCATTCAACATATGAGTACATACAAAAGTATCAAATAACAACATAGATAAACATAGAAGCATGTGAAATTCAAACAAAGTACTTTTTTTTAATTCATAAGAAGCATATATGCATATTTATAAACTAAACTCATAAAGTCTTGGATTCAATAACATGTTCGAGGATCTCAAAATATCATTGTTCAACAACAATCATAAATAGCATAAGGTCTCTATCTCCATTACTCTCTACTACCTAAGGTTCAATTAAGAATAACATACTTCAAGCTAAAATGTATCAAAGCGTATAAATATGACACTCCTTGCTTCTTCGGACGAGATTAGTTAAGCAATTGCTTAGTGAGGGATGTATAAAAAACAGCCTAAACTACTTGCAATACAACCCATAACATACTAAAGTCATTTTAGAAGAAAAATCAGTTTATGCTCTTAAAACAATCTTACGTGGCTAACAATGTCACCAAAAGTAAAATTCAGTAAGTGCTTTATCACGTGGAACAAATCCACAAAAATCAAGACTCACTTCATCTAGCAAGGTTTATATATAAAACGTTCAAAAATAAAGTCAAACTCTCGCAAACTCTATTTGCAATGAAAATCAGTATAAAATATAACACTTGCATTTTAACGTGTTGGTACTAGTGATCCGATTAGTCTACTTCCAATCATTGGGATAAATAGATACTTTCATGAGGAGGTAAATGTCGAGTCATGCCATGTATGGGACTATACCATCACCATACCACGTATGAGGGCTCTATCACCTACTCATACCACGCACAAGTTGAACTCGTGCACACGAATGGATCAAATTCCAAACATGTTTCTCACCTTAGCTTCCATGATAAGCTACGTTCAAAAGCAATACAACACATATATCACAATTCAAGCAATAACTTTAATGCATCACTAAGGATGTTTATGCATGTGTTAAGATGCTCAAGATATTGTTTTTATAAGGTTTGATGCTCCCACTTTTTTTGTTTTTAAAATCTAATATAAAGAGGTTTAACCGGTTAATGCATTTAATGCATGTATTGGTGGGATGCATAAGTTTAATTCACTATTTTTAATTTGAATCTTGAGCATAGGTTTTTGTTTTAGTATTAGTATTAAAATGATGAAACGTGGATAAGTTGATCGATCAATAGGATTTACAGTGCACTATAAATTATAAAATGCGTACGTGAAAATTCCTTAGTGATGCATTAGAGGTTAGCCTAGTGTTGTGTGGTACAAAAGTGACCTTATCACATTCGAGTATGGCGAACTATCTTGGATACTAAGGTGAGATTTCTTGGATTGTGTTAGTCAATCACGGGCATGATTGGCAATATAGGCCACATATGAGTTTCTGTTTATCATAACGTTTAGTAGTATTCTAAATTGTTCAGTAATACAAATACATTTATAAGCAAGTGAACGATACCTTGCAACGAGTTTTGCATGTGTATTTCATAATTGAACAAGTATTTTCAATGAAGCTTTGCCGTGGTAGCATGTAAGTCTTGTGTTATGCTTATTAACATGTGATTTTAAAAGTTAAATGAAAAGGTTTTGTGGCTTTTGCCATGGTTCACTTGTTGTTTTTCATGTTGTTGGCATTGATAGCCATGAATAACTTACATGATTTGAGCATGACTTATTTTTATACGAATTTGACCTTTATGGGCAGCATTGCAAGTTGTTTTTACTTATGTTTTTATTTGTCACTCACTAAGATTTTGCTTAACCACTCTCCTTACTTGCAATGCAAAGAATTAAGTGATTAGTTGCCATCAAGATGAAAGGAGTCAAGCGTGCTAATTTATATTTTCTTAGGCTGAATTATTTTTTAAATAAAGTTGAGAACCTTAAGTAGATGAGAGCAATGTGTAACCCCCTCGAGCCGGTCTAGAAAAATCCCGAATCGAACGACCTACATGGGAAATACCGAGGCTAATCCGGAGACTCATCCCAATGGACGACCCTAAAAATTTTCTTTTTATCTTATCTAAATTCTTTATTTTTGATCCTACATGTTCGTGCATAGATTATATTGAATTGAAGCGGAAATAGATATGGAGCGAGTCCTAAAACGTACAAACATGCTTCAGGTACCAAATTGTAAATTTATAAAAATTCACGGACTAATTATCAAATTAATGTTACCATCCTTTAATTAAGTTCATTATATGTTTGAATGTCAAATTTCAGCTTAAATTAGTATCTATAACTCATTTAATTTCATGCACAAGTTTTAAAATATTTTCTAAGATGCATATACAACTAAGTAAACATCATCCACATATCATAAACATTATACTCAAACTCCTAAGAGCATGCTTCAACTTCAACAATCTCATAAACACATATAAGAACATCATCAACATACTCAACATGATTTCTATATGGATTCTAACCTAATTAACCACATTATATATTCAACTCAAATTAGTCATGCTTCAATATCAACAACACTCAAATTCACACACAAGGATAACAAGAATCAAATTTTCATATAACTTTTATTATAAGTAAAGGAATACCAATAGGCATTTCAAATCCAAGTCACAAAGCTAATGTCAACATAGATAATCATTCTAGCCTTTGAAAGTGTAATTAGCATAAACATCACTCTCAATATGATATCTCATCCACATTGCTCTCTTACTAATACTAATGTTATAAAGACATACTTGATCTTTTACTTGGCAGTTACATGGATCCTTGCTTCCCCTTGCTGTCTCAACATTTTTTACTCTACATTGCAAGGTAAATGAGAGGGTAAGTATAAGCTTAGTGAGTGAATAAAAACAAGTATAAAAACTCCTTGAAATGCATCCCATATTAAACCAATTTTAGCAATTTAAAAACCAAGTCATAACCAAGTAAAAACCAATTTGAAAACCAAGTCATGATGTTTTTAAGAAAAACATTCATGTCTCTCAATGCCATCCTTAGAAAATCCCGCAAGTGGCCATGGCTCACAAGCCACAAAACATTTTCAAAATCCCTTTTTGAAAACACATGTTTAATAAACAAAACACAAGTCTTATATGCTACTCATAGTAATGCTTAAATCAAAACTCTTCTGTACAAATCACAGCACATGCAATAGTCATTGCAAAGTAAAAACACTTGCTTTTTAGGCCATATTGGTATTAGTGATATGATTAGTACTACCTCTAATCGTTGAGATAAACGGGCTCTCGTTCTGTCCCTTGAACTAGGTTACATGGAGATCTAGTTCCAACATGTCAAAACTCACCTTAGTTTCTGGGTTAGTTAGTAAACCCCGAATGCAATAAATTCCCTTATACCGCGCAACATTAGCTCCCTATAATGCATCACTACGGAATTTCACACGTACGCATTTTATATATTTAGTGCACTACCATCCTATTGATCGATCAAATTATCCCTCTTAGCCATCACATAATAAAGCATACAAAACAAAACCAATGCTCAATTTTTAAGTCAAAAACAGTTAATTGACCACATGCATCCCACTAACACATGCATCAAATACATAAACTGGTAAAAACCACTTTTCTCATGATTTTAAAACAAAACCATGAGAGCATCATATGAATATAAAACATTTGTAAAAATAGTCTCATGAGCATTAAAAACACATGCATATTCACATATAAACAAGTAAAACACAAGCATGCCGAAACTTGCTCGACAAGTCACCCGAAAACGCGATTCGGCTTTTCAATCTCCTTCAAACTTGTTCCTCTACCTCTTGAAATGATTCAAGAATTAAAACCAGAGGGTTTACTACATTAAAATGAACCCCAAACATCTCTCAAGTTGGACCAATACATGACAATCCCTAAAAACACCATAAAACCTAACCGAAACTCACCGAAAACCTTTCCAAACACCCCCTAAACCTTATGTTCGAAATTAGATACTTAAAATCCATCTTAATTACATATAAAAAATTCAAGATTCATTTATTTAGGCATAAAAAATAGCCATGTAAAGCCCTTGAACGAAAATTAAGAAAATAATGAAATTTTTATCAAGAAAATCGATTTTATTGATTCAAGACTTTAAAGATTGTTTTCATCAGCCAAGAAATTAGGAATTTCATTAAAGAACTTTAGGTTTCTAGGTTTGAATGATTCTCCCCTCCAAAATTGATCTAACCTCCTTCAAAGGTTTAAAAAACATGAAAACCCATAGAAAAACAAAGAGATTTTGAAGAAGAAAATTATAGCAAACTAAACCAACGAATTTTTATTAAAAATAATGGATATTTAACATTTAAATATGATTAAGAGGCTGCCTTGGGGGAATAAGAAACCGAAATTTAAAAAAGGGATATTTTTAAAAAGTGAATTTTGTGGTTTTGGATCAAAATTAGGGAATTTTGATTACATAGGTTAAAAGAAGTGATTAAAGTTTGTTTATATAGGCTCCTAGAAGGTTTAGATCAAATAGGATTAGGATTGTATCATATCCCCTTAAAGATTCAAAGTTTTGTCCCTATTATAATCTAGACATAAAATTTTCAATTTTTACAAAATAGTCACTAATTTCAAAATCTCTAGGATTAAAGGGTCAATTTTGAAAATTAATTTGACCAAATTCAAATATATGTCAAATAAGAATTTTATAATAATTTTCCAAGATTTATTTTCATCAAAAAATTATTTTTATGAATTTAATCCTGAATTAGACTTAATCGACTAAACTGGTCCACTAGACCTCTAAACCGACCACTAAACTTCTAGGCCCAATTTTGGGTGTTACACAATGGAGCAATGAATTTATGTGCTTACTGGATATACTGGTCTTGGACTTCCTTTATGTTATTCTATTATGTTATTGAAGTAATTATGAGATGAAATTTAAGTTGAATTGAGGTTATGCTATGCCATATTATATTTGTTGAAACATGTCAAAGTATGAGAACCTTGCTTATGGAAATAGGTGTTGTTGCATCTAGAGATCTTGCTTTTAAATGTGTTATATTCCCTTAGGTACTATAATGCAACTAGAGAACCTTTGATTTTTGTTTAAAGCAAGAAACTTGAGAAATCTATTATTTCTGGTCAATGGGTTTCGATACCTCTCCATAGGGTATCGATACCCAGGCAAAAACATGCCAGATTTTTGGAAAATTAAGCATGGGTTTCGAAACCACATGAACTGGTTTTGAAACAGTAACATGAAAATCACCAGGCATATCGATACGCTTGACCCTGGTTTTGATAACAGTTTTTATAGTAGCAAATGGTATCGGGACGAGTCATCAGCTATATCAAAACTCAGGCTTGTTACGTAGGTCATTGTCTGAGAATCGAGGGCTTGTCGAAACACTTGATCACCGTTCCGATACCTGCCTTAAATTAAACATGGTATCGAAACGATGATAAGGGGTTTTGATACCCCTGACCGTTAATATAGTTATAGGCTAGAATAAACTTTTAAACCTTTACTTTTTAGTCACTAAACTTTGAGCATGCAAATAAAGGACTTGTAGACATCATTCTAAGCTAAAATTTGAGACTTATGCATGTAATGAACTTAATTAAATATTGGTAACCTTAATTTCACAATTAGATTATAAAATTCTAGAAATTTACAATTAGGTCCTTAAAACATGTTTAATTAAATTAGGACTCGTTTCTCAATATTCTTAGCTACAATTCAACTCATTCTTTGTATGAGCATGTAGGATATAATTAAGGTATTTAGATAAGAAAAAAAAGTAGCAAGAAAACTTTAGGGTCGTTTATCAGGGCGAGTCTCCGGATTAGCCTTGGTATTCCCCGTGTAGCTTGTTCGATTCGGGTGGTGTCTAGACCGGGTCAAAGGGGTTACATTAGTTGGTATCAAAGCTAAGGTTTTTTACTACGTTGTGATGCTTTACACGATGATTACTTTATATGTTGATATATGCACGATGATTGCTTACTTGTTGCTAATATTAAAGCATGTTATATATAGGTGTTGCGTGTCAAAAGTGTGCATTTGGTGCAAGTGGACACATCGCAAGTAATAAAGTGATTAGTATAATCGAGTATCGTCTCCACAGGTATTGGTATACTTAATATGCTTCCTTCGTCTTCTTGTTCTGTAAAAAGGAATAAAATAAAAACACAGGTAGTTTGGGTTTGGATGAAACTAAATAAATTGAAATAAAACAACTAAGTAAAAGAGTGAGAATTGATTAATAGAGAGAGGTCAGGATCCAGTTGCATTGTATTGTGGATTTGATTGACTTGTTTCTGTCCAATGCAATTGTATATCACTGCCTCGGCAGTACTGCAGATTACTGCCTTGACAGCGACAATACTTGTCCGCCGCGGCAATCCCTTGCTCGTGGGTGGACTTTACCAAAGTTCGGTAAAGTGTCCTTGGATGACTCCGCTTATCCCTAAGTCGAAGTACTGTTGATGACTAGTCCTTGATGATACCTCCCGACGTGAATCAACTATACCCACCAACTAATCTCACACTTCTTTTAGCCGCTGAAACTCTTAACCTATCCCTAGGCCGAGTTAGTATTTCGCGAATGAAACACCTTACTTATCCCTTTCGTGAATCTAACTCTACCGAGTCTAGATAAATGGATTACTCACAAACTTCTCTCCCGAGCTTGAATGCAAGAACAAGGAATGGCAAAGGATAAGCAAACCTTGATAGTTTTATTGCATTGAAACAAAGAACAAAGTACAATCTCCTCTCACAAATACTTAACAACCTTCACCTAAACCCTAGAAAAACTTAGAACATAATTTGAGAGAAAGAAAACATTGAGTCTTAGGGTGAACTCTCTATGAATCGGCTCCCTATGAATCGACTCCCTATGAATCGGCTCCCCTATTCACTTAGACGGCTAGGTATTATATAGGCTTGGCCTAGGGCAAACCTTTCCTAAGTAGAATACAACTTGGAGTAGGGAACAAGTCATGTACATAAATAAAATATTTCCAAGTTTATTCTAACTAAGAAGCTTTCCCGCCTGGCCTTGTCTTGGGCTTTCCCTCGTGCTAACCAGCTATGATCCATGTGTTGCATGTCTAGAAACATCCCTTGGATTTTTCTCTTCTGATCGCTTACAGTATCGCTTCCTGTCTTTCTGTTGCTACCTCGGCATCAGGTCCTGCCTCGTCACTAGTTTCTCATGCACATATGTAAAAATGCAGTAAAACTTGCCTTTTCTGCAAATATCATCTTTATAATCATAACTTCTAAATACATCACATTAAGTATATGCATTGGTCCGAATAGGTGTAAATTTAGTGATTAATGCCCATAAAAGGTGTAAAAAGTGATAGTGAGTTGAGCACTTATCAATAGGACTCCATTGTTCCACTACTTTTATGTTGGTTTTGTTAAAAACTTGGGTTTTCGGATCGATGATATAGATATTTGTATCTAATCTGGAAAAAAACGAATATCCACATATTTGGATATCAGATATTCAGATCAGAAAGTCGGATATCCGATTATCCAAAAATATAATTTGATTAAATTAATTTTTAGAATTTGAAGGTTATATTTATGAAAATTTTAGAATTTTGAATATAATAAACAAGAAATTATTAAATACAAAAAGATTCACATTTATAAAAAATTCAATTTTTAATGTTTTGAATATAACAAGCATTTAATTATTGAATATAACAAGATTAGTATTAATAAAAATTTTAATTTTTAGATTTTCGGATAATCCAAAACTTGAAATATTGTGATCCATATTCAATCGGAAAAATTTAAAGTCGGATTGGATAATCGGTCCAAATATAAAAATCGGATCGAATATCCTAATTTTCATATCAGATAAATGGATAATCAGATCAAATTGACCCGATCAGATATTTTTGAACACTCCTACTCTTAACGCTCTAAAAAGTGAATATTTTATACCCTTTTACTTAAGGTTTTGTTTGATTTCAAGTTCATTTGCATTGCATTTAGTTGCATTTCATGTGCATTTGCATTTATATTAGGTTTTTATTAATTTCTCTTTTCTCTTTTATTTTTTTAAAGATGTTGCTTTGAAGGGTATTTTTGTTGGTGGTGATGTGCAAATTGCTGGGGCAACGTTGAAAGATTGGAAGAGATGTTGTAGCATATTTTTAAATTGTTGGATCAGACTTCAAGTCGCTACAACATTATGGGCGGATAAAATGGGACGGAAGAAAAGACACACCTGCAGCCCATTGTCCTCACGCTGTATTTCTAGGCCAGCTGCACCTCCCCTGCAACCCTACATTTTTCTAAAATTCTCCGTAGAAAATGTTAGGGAATATTCCTTGCACCATTAGAGCACAAAAACCTAGAAGACTCCTATAAAAACAACCTTAAGCTTCCTTCTCCAAGTGTGGTGAAATAGAGCTGAAAAAGTAGCAAAGGAGCAAAAGAAAAAAGGAGAGAACTTTGAGAGAGCACGAGAAAGAAGAATGAAGAAAGGCGGTCACTTTTCTTCTTCTTCAACCTCTAGCCGAGCCACTATTGTTGGAGAGTTTCAAGCAAGGGATTTGCGCGACTCCGGGAGGAGCGACAAGCTAGGAAAGCTTCACGGCACATGTGTTTGGGACTTTCTTCCTCTTAACTTTGCTTTACCTCTTTTCTAAGTATTTGAAAATGTATTTCAATGGACGAAAGTTGAATAATTTTCCTTACCTAGCCATGAACTATACTAGTATAGCTTAGGCTTTTTATGGATGATTTTTACTTTTTTTAAATGAATGTTTACTGTTTCAGTATTTATTTAAGTGTTTTGTTCAAGAAAGCTAACACCTTTTATTCTTAAACCTTATTTTTTAAGAGCATCGGGAGATAGTCATAACTAAAGGGTTCGAGAAGCTTAGATCTAGGGATAGACAAAGCTAGACCAACTTGAACAATGGGGTTACTACGGGAGCAGAATCCTAACTCACCTTAGGGATAAGGAAGAGTTTCAATGACTAAAAGGGGTATAACTTCATCAACATTAGAAGTGTTAGGCTTGAGACCGGGAGGTAATGCCTTAGCTTTTTCGAGTGTTAGGCCTTCTGACTAGGGATTGTGGAGGCATTTTTAGTAAACTCTGTCGAACACTTATTAAACAAATAGAACATAAGCTTCAGGAGAAAAAGTAAGATCTTTGCCGTAGCAAGCCTAGTCTGTCTTAAGCTTGAATATCTTCTCTGTTTTGTGTTTCTGCAGCTTTATTATTTCTCCGTTATCTATTTTATTTTGCTACCGTTTTTCTGTGATAAGCTTTATTTTGCTACCACAAACTCAGGACACTTTTATTTTTCTAGATCATTTTGGTGACAATTACAGAATTGCTTTAGCATATGTTCATACAAAGGATTATCCTATCTTTTTTGTATGTTAACTATTTTTGAAATAACCTACCCAATCCTCGTGGGTATGATCTCACTCACACACTTTATTACTTTTTCGATGAGTATACTTGCACGAGAATCAATCACATTTTAAGAGCTTCTAAACACTCAACAATTTTTTGGCGCCATTGCTGGGGATTGAGGCAATAGGAAATTTCAATCATAGTTTTCATAATTTCTATCTTTTTATTTTTATTTGTGTTTTGAGTCTTTTGTTTTTGTTTAATCTATGTTTTCTTTGTTTTTCTTTATAGGTTTTTGGTTAGTGGATGCCTAGAGTGAATCCTCGAGAATACCTCGAACCATTTATCCCAGAAATCAAAAGGTATTTTAGACAAAGAAGGCGAGAGCAAAGAAAAACAATGCTGCCTGCTCAGGGTTTTCAGAACCAAAATGCTACAACAAATGCTGAAGGTGTAGCGAGACCAAGGGCAATTCGAGATCACCTGACACCGATCTTGGATGACCTCAATTTTGTGATAGTGACACTTGATATACAAGCAGCACACTTCGAGCTCAAGCCTATGATGTTTAATATGCTCAATTAGATCGGACAGTTTGGAGGATCTCCTTACGAGGATGTTTGACAACATATACGTGCTTTCTTGGAGGTTTGCGATTCGTTCCGCCAACAAGGAGTGCACGAGGATGTGTTGAAGCTTAATCTATTTCCACACTCTTTGAGAGACCGAGCTAAAGAGTGGTTGAATGGTATTCTAGCCGGTTCAATGGATTCATGGACAACTTTATGCAAAAGCTTTTTGGCAAGATATAATCCACCCAACATGAACACACAATTGCGAAATGAGATAGCATCCTTCAGACAAGGGGATGACGAGTCGATGCATGAGTGTTGGGATCAATATAAAATCTTGCTAAGAAGGTGTATAAACCACGATTTTCAAGATTGGACTCAAATCGTGATGTTTTAAAATGGAGTCAATGCACCCACAAGGATAATGTTAGATGCTTTAGCAAATGGGACACTACTGGACAAGTCGCCTAAAGAAGCATTTGATATTTTGGATAAAATAAACAACAATGATTATCAATTTCCAACTACAAGACTTGGAACAGGAAGAAGAACTCAAGGAAAGTTGGAGCTCGACACAAACAATTCTGTTTTAGCACAACTTTCTGCTATCACAAATATGTTGAAGAATCTTCAACAGCCCAGTGAAGTACGAGATTCTAGGGCAGTAAGCTATGTACACTGTAGCGGAAACCACTTTGACAAAGACTGCCCAACTCTTCACAAGTATACTCATTACGTTGGAAACTTCAACAAAAATTCCAACAATCGCTATTTGAACACTTATAACCCAGGGTAGAGACAACATCCTAATTTTCCGTGGGGTAATCAAGGACATAATCAACCAAGCAACTTGGGTAGGCAGCAACCCATGTCAACACAACAAAGAGTCTATGGTTTTAAAGGGAATATGCCATGGAAAAATGAGAACAAGGGATCAGTTCATCATCAGAATCCCAACAATTCTTTGGAAGCTTCGCTGCAAGAATTCATGAATTCTACGAAGGAGTTCATGACATCAACGAAAGCACAGTTGCAGGAGCATTTCACAACTTTCTCTAATCAAGGCAATATGTTGCAGACCAAAGGAGACTTACTACAAAGTCACAACTCTTCGCTGAGATCGTTGGAGACTCAAGTGGGTCAAATTGTGCAAGAATTACAAGCAAGACCAAGAGGTAATCTGCCTAGTAGTACTGAAGTCACTAAAAATCATGGCAAAGAGCAATGCAACGCATTGACCTTGAGGAGTGGAAGACAAATCAACACGGGGGAGCAGTTCAAAAGAAAGGAGAAAGAAGAACCCCTCATTCAGGAGCAAAAAGAAGCTGAACAACAAGAAGAAAAATCAGCTCAAGAAGAAACTGGAGAAAAGTTAAATACTGAGACATTTGGTGAGAAAAGTGCGGATGCTGTAACAAAAGAAGCAGTACCATCACAACCTTTGAAGGACGTAAGACCCCTACCACCATTTCCTCAGCGATTGAAGAAACATAAAGAGGATCTCCAATTTCAAAAATTTGTAAGTATTCTGGACCAATTCCATATAAATATTTTATTTTTAGATGTTATTGATCAAATTCCCTCATATGCAAAATTTTTGAAAGATATTGTTACAAAGAAAAGAAAAGCTAAGAATTTTGAAACAGTTGCTATAGCATCTGAGTTTTATTCTAGGAGGACTGAGCTTCCCATTAAGAGGCAAGATCCTGGCATCTTCATTATTCCATGCTCGATAGGAGACAATTTTGTGGGCAGAGCACTATGAGACCTCGTTTCAAGTGTCAATCTGATGCCCAAGGCAATATTCAAGAAACTTGGTATAGAGAGTACACGACCTACCACTGTCATCTTACAATTGGTGAACCATTCTCATGTCCGGCTTGAAGGCAATGTGGAAGATGTCATAGTAAAAGTAGGTAAGTTCGTGTTCCCTGTGGATTTTCTGATTTTGGATTGTGAAGTGGACTACAAAGCACTCATCATTTTGGGACGACCATTCCTTGCTACCGGTCGAATTCTCATCGACTGTGAAAAGGGAGACTTCACAATGCGAGTAGCAGACCAGTCCATGACTATCAATGTCTTCAACACTCTCAAGTACATGGATGAAAATGAAGAATGTCACTGTATAGATGAGATAAATGCTGCAGCAACTAAAGAAAATATAGATTTTTGTTGTGATAATTCTCCGCAAATGAAGGACTTTGTAAAACTGTTAGAGGAGCATGATCAAGATGAAGAAGAAGCTCATCTAGAGCTACAACAAATTGGCTATTTCAAGCCAAAACCATGTATGAAATTCGAATCAATTGATTTCTCTTAATTTATTCCTCCGAAACCATCATTATTACATGCACCATCTCTAGACTTGAAACCACTGCCACAACATTTAAAATATGTTTATTTGGGATTTCATAATACCTTGTCGGTAATAATTTCTTCTAGCTTAGATCCTAACCAAGAGCTTAGTCTTGTGAATTTATTATCTTAATATAAGAAATCTCTAAGGTGGAACATGATCGATTTGAAGGGCATTAGTCCTACGATCTCCATGCATAAGATCCTGCTAGAAGAATGCCACAACAATTCTGTTGAGCCTCAAAGAAGACTGAACCAAACGATGAAGAAATTAGTGATGACAAAGATTATCAAGTGGTTGGATGCAGGAATCATATACCCAATTTCTTATAGTTCATGGGTTAGCCCTGTGCATTGTGTTCCTAAGAAGGGAAGAACGACAGTAATCATGAATAAGGACAACAAGTTGCTCCCGACAAGGACAGTCACAAGCTGACGCATTTGTGTGGACTATAAGAAGCTAAACAAGGCAACAAAGAAGGACCATTTCCTCTTCCTTTTATTGATCAAATGTTGGATCGATTGGCGGGAAAGGCTTATTATTGCTTCCTCGATGGCTATTCTGGGTACAAACAAATTGCTATAGCACTATAGGAACAGGAGAAGACAACCTTCACCTGCCCATATGGGACTTATGCTTTTCAAAGAATGTCATTTGGGTTATGTAATGCTCCAGCAACTTTTCAACGTTGCATGTTAGCAATTTTTTCAGACATGGTTGAATAATTTTTGGAGGTATTCATGGACAATTTTTCTATGTCCGGAGAAACATTTGAGAAATGCTTAGGCAACCTGGCCAAAATATTGAAACGCAGTGAAGAAGCCGACCTTATTTGGGTTATGTAATGCTCTAGCAACTTTTCAACGTTGCATGTTAGCAATTTTTTCAGACATGGTTGAATAATTTTTGGAGGTATTCATGGACAATTTTTCTATGTCCGGAGAAACATTTGAGAAATGCTTAGGCAACCTGGCCAAAATATTGAAACGCAGTGAAGAAGCCGACCTTATTTGGGTTATGTAATGCTCCAGCAACTTTTCAACGTTGCATGTTAGCAATTTTTTCAGACATGGTTGAATAATTTTTGGAGGTATTCATGGACAATTTTTCTATGTCCGGAGAAACATTTGAGAAATGCTTAGGCAACCTGGCCAAAATATTGAAATGCAGTGAAGAAGCCGACCTTATACTAAATTGGGAGAAGTGAAATTTTATGGTAACCGAAGGTAAGGTTTTGGGGTACAAAATTTCAATCAAAGGAATTAAAGTTGACAAGGCAAAAGTTGATTTGATAGAGAAGCTACCACCTCCAACAACTGTGAAAGGAATTAGAAGCTTTTTGGGAAATGCTGGCTTCTACAGGAGGTTCATCAAGGACTTCTCTAAGATCTCTAAACCACTCTGCAATTTGCTACTGCAAAATCAACCCTTTGTTTTTGATGAAAAATGTCACAGCGCTTTTAATGAATTGAAGAAGGGACTTACCTCAACTCCAATAGTGATACCACCCGATTAGACGGAGCCATTCGAGTTGATGTACGACGCAAGTGACTACAGAGTAGGCACAACACTAGGTCAAAGACGAGGTAAACTTTTCCATTTTATTTACTATGTAAGTAAAACTCTAAATGATGCACAAATTAATTATACTACCATTGAGAAAGAGTTACTTGCTCTAATATTTGCCTTGGATAAGTTTAGGTCATATCTTATAGGAACTAGGGTGATAGTGCACACAGATCATTCTGACATCAAATACCTAGTGACTAAGAAAGATGCTAAGCCTATACTTATTAGGTGGATACTTTTGCTACAAGAATTTGATATTGAAATAAAGGATAGAAAAGGAACTGAAAATCAAGTTGCAGATCATCTATCTAGGCTAGAAAATCCAGAAAATTTAGGAGAGGATTTTGAGATAGAAGAAAATTTCCCTAATGAGAAAATTTTATATGCTACAGCATTACCTTGGTATGCAGATATAGTTAATTTTCTTGTCAGTGGTATTTTGCCTCCTGATTTATCTAGCTAGGGTCGAAAGAAATTCAAGCATGATGCCAAAAATTTCTATTGGGATGAGCCATATCTATTCAAGCAATATGCTTACCAATTGCTTCGATGATGTGTGCCGTAAGAAGAGCAAAAAGATATTCTGTTCCATTGCCATGCAGCATCGAGTGGAGGCCATTTTGGTGGATCAAGGACTGCTGCAAAGGTCCTTCAATCTGGATTCTACTGACCCTCACTCTTCAAGGATTCTCAAGCATTTTATGTAACCCCCTAAACCGGCCTACGCGGGAAGCTCGACTAGAGTGGTCACATTGTTTTTATTTATAAATCATATGACATGAAATTTTATTTAACTTGAGCAAATAAAGATAAATATTGTCTAACAATTTAAAATATATAAAATGTCAACAAAACATGGTATCTGGAAAACATTGTTCACAAGATAGTTCGTAAAACCAATAGCAAAAATAATACGTTTAAAATCACCAGTAATATAATATATATATAGGCACATGTCACCTTAAACGTAAACTAGAAAAGTCTAAAGTAAAAGTTACATCGAAGTATAACCAAATAATGTGTAGATCCTCCAAATGCCAAGTCCGGGATGTCTACCTACGGATATCTCAAAGGGGAAGAAAAACAGGTATGAGCTATGAAGCTCAGTGTGTTCCAACAGTGCAAATAAAAAAAATACAGATAAATTAATTAAACAATAAAACAGAAAATCATATTATGTATATGCATGATATGCTACCCTCCAACCGAACTCCTAGATACAGTTCCCCTGAACAGTATCTGATACTGGCCTTAACCTAAGCCCCTAGGGCGAAGGTACCGACCTAAGGAATTACCTTAGGGAACAGGCGGAATTACCCCGGCTAATGCACGGGAACCGATAATAGGCGGAATTACCCTAACTGAGGTTAGGAACCGTAAACAGGCGGAATTACCAGCTGGATCAAGGCTGAACCGGATATTAGATACTACTCATCATCCCAATACTAAGATGGTAGGCATGCAGTAATAACAAGATTCATGATAATTGTAACGGAAATTAAGCAGGCAATATGTATACATAATTCAGAAATAACAAATATACAGTAATTCATGAAATGATTTATCTTAAAGTTCAAAATATGTGTTTGTGTAATCCAGAAAACAGTCATGTGCACATACTTGATTCGTTTAAAACGTAAAACAGCAAGATACAGTTATATAGCACACAAGAAACACACCTCAATGGCAGAAACAGACAGGTGATCTACTGGGCGTTCGAGCCTCGCTCTGTAGCAGTACTGGACCCTAAAAATATAAGATAGAATTTTTATTAATACCGGAGTTAAATATTGAATTGATTATTCACGGGTATTAAAAACATACGGGTCACGATCGGATCTCGGGATTGGTCAAAGCGGGAGGAACTGGGCTGGGTCGGTACACGATTGGGAGAACTATGAGGTCCTACAAACAAACAGATATAAAATTTAGACTTTAAATAAAACTCTGGACTTAACTTAACTTAGAAGAAAAGTTTGACTCGAGACTTTAAAGTCCAAATTGGAGGCTTTCGGGTTTGAATTTCGAAAAACGGACTTCACGGATGGACTTAGGACGTCGAAAAACATAAAATAGGAGTTTTTGAAAATTTTGACTTTTTGGGTCAAAGTCAACGTTGACGTCAGCAGTCAACGGTCAACGCTGACATCACGGTCAACGGTCAATGGGTTGGGTCAGTCAACGGGTCTGGTTAGGGTTGACCGGGTTAGAACGGCTCGGTTTGGTTGGTCCAGTTCGGTCCGGTTCGATCGGTTTGGTCCGGTTCAGGATCGGTTATGGCTGGTTTGACTCGGATTGGACCGGTTAGGACCGGTCAGTTCACGGTAACCGTCCATGGTGACCGGAAATTGTTTCCGGCGGCGCGTGGAGGCCACGCGCGGCCCTAATCGGCCGAAAAACGCCTCTTATTCCCAGATTTTTCTCCGAAACCACCAAAAACTAAATTATTAACCCACAATTGTACCAAAACAGAAACAAAAAGGGTGAAAACTTACCCACCTTACCTAAAAACCGAAGGACTCCTACGAAGGTCCGATCGGTGGTGAACAGAGGTGGTGACTGAGGGGTTTTGGTCGCCCTTCCACGGCGAGCACGACAGGACCGGTGACGCGCTGGAATGGCATCGATCAGAGGCCAAATCTCCGAATTTTGAAAGGGTTTTAAACCCTAAAATTCCGACGAAGCTTTGAGCTTCGATTCTGGGAGTACAGGCGGCGGTTCGTCGATTAGCTTGGGCGGTTTTGGTCAGGAGACGACGGTCGTTCGATTGGCGGTGGCGATGATGGATACCGGCCGGCAGTGAGGGAGATCGGTCAGTGATCAGCAAAGAGGGAGATGAAGGGTTTTTTTATATTCGAATAAAGAGGATATATTATTTTTAAGATCTGAAACACTAGGGTTTCCAAACCCATAAAAGACAATATTTCGAATATAAATATTAATATCCTGAAACTGATGCAGATATAGTTTAACTTTAAGATAAGGAAGTTTAAGGCACAAGAGCTCTTTAGCTCAGTGGCTAGCCATAGTCAGACACACAAGGGGTTATGGGTTCGACAACCCACAACCTCAATTTCATCATTTCATTCATTTTTTTAAGTGTTACAACTCTCCCCCTCTAAAAAGAAATTTCGTCCTCGAAATTTACCTGAACTGAACAGATGCGGAAACTGCTCTCGCATGGATTCCTCGATCTCCCAGGTGGCCTCAGAAAGGTTACGGTTCCTCCACTGAACTTTAACCATAGAGATACGCCTTCTTCTCAAAACTCTTTCATCAAATTCCAAGATCTGAACGGGTTCCTCCTCATAATACAAGTCTGGACGTATGTCAACATCCTGAACCTGAATAATATGGCTCGGATCCGGATGATACTGTCTCAACATGGACACACGAAACACATCATGGATACGGCTAAGTTGAGGAGGCAACTCCAGCTGATATGCAACAGGCCCTATCCTCTTAAGAATACGGTATGGTCCAATATATCTCGGACTCAACTTGCCCTTACGCCCAAACCTCAAAACTTTCTTCCAGGGAGAGACTTTTAAGAAAACCTGATCACCAACCTCGAACTCGATATCTTTTCTTCTCCGATCAACATAAGATTTCTGTCTGGTAAAGGTTTCCTGCAAACGATCCCGGATTAATCTGACAGTCTCCTCAGTTTCCTGAATTAACTCGGGACCCAGAGTTTTCCGATCATACAACTCCATCCAACAGATAGGAGTACGACACTTACGACAATACAAAGCCTCACAAGGTGCCATACGGATGCTAGCCTGATAGCTATTATTATAGGCAAACTCTGCCAACGGCAAGAAATCTTCTCAATTGCCCCGGAAGTCTAGAACACAACCCCGTAACATATCCTCTAGGATCTGTATCACTCTCTCAGACTGACCATCTGTCTGGGGATGAAAAGACGTACTGAAATTCAGACGAGTACCCAAAGCAGACTGTAAAGCTGTCCAAAAACGGGAAGTAAACCTCGGATCTCGGTCAGAAATGATGGATAAGGGCACTCCATGCATTCTGACAATATCAGAAATATACAGTCTAGCCAGCTTCTCCATAGAATAGGTCATTCGAACAGGAATAAAGTGAGCTGACTTTGTGAGTCTATCCACCACAATCCAGACAGAATCCTTTCTAGACGGGGTCAAAGGTAACCCGGTAACAAAGTCCATCGTGATTCGTTCCCACTTCCACTCTGGAATCTTCATGGGTTGCAAGAGACCAGAGGGATGCTGATGCGCTGCTTTCACCTGCTGACATGTCAGGCATCTGGATACATAATCTGAGATATCCTTTTTCATACCTACCCATCGGTACCTCAGTTTCAGATTCTGATACATCTTATCTCCTCCAGGATGCATAGCATAAGTACTACTATGGGTCTCACTGAGAATGATCTGTCTCAACTCAGGATCGTTGGGTACACAGTAACGACCATTAAAGCAAAGGACTCCATCCTGATCAAAAGAGTAAACAGAAGTGGATCCTTCCTCCACTTGCTGCATAATAGGAAGTAAAGAATCATCCAACCGCTGTTTGGCCCTAATCTGCTCAGCCAGAGTCAGTTTAACCCTCAACTCAGCCAGTAAGCTACCATCATCATAAATACTCATCCTGGCGAATAAGGATCTCAGGTCCGATATGGTCTTACGACTCAAAGCGTCCGCCACAACATTGGCTTTTCCCGGATGATACTCAATCTCGCAATCGTAGTCCTTAAGAAGCTCCAACCAACGACGCTGTCTCAGATTAAGTTCCTTCTGGGTAAGAAGGTACTTCAGGCTTTTGTGATCGGTAAAGATGTAACACTTTTCTCCGTAGAGATAGTGTCTCCAGATTTTTAGAGCAAAAACCACAGCTGCAAGCTCAAGATCATGGGTAGGATAATTAAGCTCGTGTGGTCTCAACTGGCGTGACGCATAAGCGATCACCTTACCCTCCTGCATTAAGACGCAACCAAGACCAGATTGCGAAGCATCACTGTAAACTGTAAAGTCCTTTCTTGACTCAAGTTGGGTCAAAACTGGAGCTCGGGTCAAAACTGATTTCAACTGATCAAAATTAGTCTGCTGAGCCTCAGACCACACAAACGGAACATCTTTCCTCAGAAGCTTCGTCAAAGGGGCAGCTATAATGGAAAAACCCTCAACAAAGCGTCGATAATACCCAGCTAAGCCCAGAAAACTGCGGATCTCAGAAACATTCTTGGGAGGTTTCCAACTAGTGATAGCATCGATTTTACTCGGGTCCACCTGGATACCTTTAGCCGAAACGACATGTCCGAGAAAAGTCACCTCACTAAGCCAAAACTCGCATTTACTTAGCTTGGCATACAACCGATTTTCCCTGAGCGTCTGTAACACAACTTTCAGATGCCCCACATGCTCGTCCTCTGAGCGGGAGTAAACCAGGATATCATCGATAAACACCACAACAAACTGGTCTATGTAGGGCCAGAAGACACGGTTCATCATATCCATAAAAGCTGCAGGGGCATTGGTTAAACCGAAAGGCATCACTAAAAGCTCGTAGTGACCATACCGGGTGCGGAAAGCAGTCTTGGCAACATCATAGCCTTTAACCTTTAGCTGATAATACCCAGATCGAAGGTCAATCTTCGAGAAAACTGTAGCTCCCCGAAATTGATCAAACAAATCATCAATACTGGGTAAGGGATACTTGTTTTTCACTGTCAACTTATTTAGCCTTCGGTAATCAATGCACAACCGAAGAGAACCATCTTTCTTCTTAACAAAGAGAACTGGAGCTCCCCAAGGTGATGAGCTAGGTCGGATGAACCCTCTATCAAAAAGTTCTTGCAACTGGACCTTCAACTCCTTTAACTCTTTTGGAGCCATACGATACGGAGCCATAGAAATTGGTGCTGATCCAGGATAAGTTTTAATCTCAAACTCAACCTCCCTATCCGGAGGGAGACCAGGCAACTTCTCAGGAAAAACATCTGGAAATTCACTAACAGTGCGAATTTCTTCGATCTTAGATAGAGACCCCTTTATGTTAAGGAAACAAGCAATAAAGGCCTCATATCCCTTCCGGATCATCCTATCAGCAGACAAAAGTGATATCACATTGGACAAAAACCCTCATCGTTCACCAACCAAGACCACAGACCGTCCATCAAGAGTCTTTAGTGTGGCCCTCTTGGCCTCACAGTCCAGATTAACACGATACTCAGATAACCAGTCCATCCCCAGAATTAGATCAAACTCCTTTAAAGGAAGTTCCATAAGATCCGCCAGAAACACTTCCCCTTCCACAACAAGGGAACATCTCTTGAAAACCTTATCTACAGACAAGGATTGCCCCACTGGGCTCATAATGGTAAAGACACTCTCAGTGTTCTCAACTGAAATCGAAAGAAGTCCAGATACTGACTTCGATAAATATGAGTGTATGGAGCCATTGTCAAGCAAAGCAAAATACGGAACAGAAAAGATGGTAAAAGTACCTGCGATAACATCAGGCTCGTCTCGGTCATCCATATGTCTGGTGGCATAAACCAAAGCTGGCTGACGAGCCTCAGAAACAGATGGCCCACCACTCTGATGGCCTCGACTCCTGGTATCAGATCTAACAGCAGACCCAGAGGCTCTACTCTGAGATCGTCCCGAAGCGGGTGTCTGTACGGATGTCTGAGATCTAGATGGTGTCTGAGAGCGCACAGGAGTTTGAGTCGGTGGTTGACTGACGGAAGATGGATAAGGACAATCCCTCAGGAAATGCTCAGAAGACCCACACCGAAAACAAGCTTCATTCTTCTTTCTACATTCTCCCCTATGCATGTTACCACAAAAGTCGCACGCAGGTACAGATGGAATCCCAGAAGAACCACCTCGGCTAACAGAAGAGCCCTGAGGTGTCATAGACTGATGATAGGAACCACCTCTTTGACTCGGTGCAGATCGAGCCCTCTTATCAGGACGACTAAAAGACTCACCATGGCTAAAATGTCCTCCAGATCGACCACGGTCCTTCTTACGGTCTCTATCTCTGCCCAGCTCTCGGTCCTGATCCCTCATAACCTGACTATCAGAAAGCTTCTCCAAGTCCTCAGCAGTCTTTGCCCGGTTCACCAGGTCCTCAAAAACCACATCATGATGCGTGGTAACTCGGTCTCGGATACCAATACGGAGACCCTCTAGAAACTTATCACATTTATCCTTCTCTGTAGCTACTATCCCAGCACCATATCTCATCAGGTCTAAAAACTGAAGCTCATACTCAGCCACTGTCATAGTACCCTGTACCAAGTCTCTAAAGGCCTGACGCCTCTCTCTCATATATCGATCACCCAGATAACGGTTCTTGAACCTTTCCTTGAAAAAGTCCCATGTCAGCCTGTTAGAGGATACGCTACTAACCACGGACTCCCACCAGATGTGGGCACCACTATCGAGCATAGACACAGCTCCAAGGTATCTCTTGGCTGGCTCCAAACCCAGTTGATCCATCCGTCTCTCTGTATCGTACAACCAGGTCTCTACATCTGAAGATGCACCAGTCAAAGATCCAGAGAAAGTTCTTACTCCATTCGCGATCAGAATTTAGGAGATAGGTGGATCCGGCATCGCACCCGAAGCTCTAACAGCTCCCTGTAACAACTGAAGGAATTGCCTACTAAGAGTATCATCAGCCACTGCAGCAGGCTCGGTGCTCGGTATTGATGCCCCTCTGACAGGGGTAGACATATCAATGCCTGCAGCAGGCTGAGGGTCGGGCGGTACAGTGGTACTTGTAGGAACAGGTGGGTCCGGAGAAATAACGGGTGGAGGATCACTAATAGGCTCCTCTACAGGATCAGCAAAACTGGTCGTTCGACCACGCCCTCGGGTGGATCGGCGAGCTCTACGGGCACTCATAGTGTTCAGGAAATCTACAAGGTTAAAATTTAGGAGATTAGAATTGGCACCGGAGAACCATACACAATACAAAAAAAAATAGGTGACATGGACTTACAGATATAAATTTATAACAGTTTAGCAGAAAAACATATATTTAGGACCCATCACAGTCCAAGAATCCTAAAACCAAAAGCTCTGATACCAACTAAATGTAACCCCCTAAACCGGCCTACGCGGGAAGCCCGACTAAAGTGGTCACATTGTTTTTATTTATAAATCATATGACATGAAAATTTATTTAACTTAAGCAAATAAAGGTAAATATTGTCTAACAATTTAAAATATATAAAATGTCAACAAAACATGGTATCTGGAAAACATTGTTCACAAGATAGTTCATAAAACCAATAGCAAAAATAATACGTTTAAAATCACCAGTAATATAACATATATATATATATATAGGCACATGTCACCTTAAACGTAAACTGGAAAAGTCTAAAGTAAAAGTTACATCGAAGTATAACCAAATAATGTGTAGATCCTCCAAATGCCAAGTCCGGGATGTCTACCTACGGATATCTCAAAGGGGAAGAAAAACAGGTATGAGCTATGAAGCTCAGTGTTTTCCAACAGTGCAAATAAAAAAATACAGATAAATTAATTAAACAGTAAAACAGAAAATCATATTATGTATATGCATGATATGCTACCCTCCAACCGAACTCCTAGATACAGTTCCCCTGAACAGTATCTGATACTGGCCTTAACCTAAGCCCCTAGGGCGAAGGTACCGACCTAAGGAATTACCTTAGGGAATAGGCGGAATTACCCCGGCTAATGCACGGGAACCGATAACAGGCGGAATTACCCTAACTGAGGTTAGGAACCGTAAACAGGCGGAATTACCAGCTGGATCAAGGCTGAACCAGATATTAGATACTACTCATCATCCCAATACTAAGATGGCAGGCATGCAGTAATAACAGGATTCATGATAATTGTAACGGAAATTAAGCAGGCAATATGTATACATAATTCAGGAAATAACATATATACAGTAATTCATAAAATGATTTATCTTAAAGTTCAAAATATGTGTTTATGTAAATCCAGAAAACAGTCATGTGCACATACTTGATTCGTTTAAAACGTAAAACAACAAGATACAATTATATAGCACACAAGGAACACACCTCAATGGCAGAAACAGACAGGTGATCTACTAGGCGTTTGAGCCTTGCTCTGTAGCAGTACTGGACCCTAAAAATATAAGATAGAATTTTTATTAATACTGGAGTTAAATATTGAATTGATTATTCACGGGTATTAAAAACATACGGGTCACGATCGGATCTCGGGATTGGTCAAAGCGGGAGGAACTGGGCTGGGTCGGTACACGATCGGGAGAACTATGAGGTCCTACAAACAAACAGATATAAAATTTAGACTTTAAATAAAACTCTAGACTTAACTTAGAAGAAAAGTTTGACTCGAGACTTTAAAGTTCAAATTGGAGGCTTTCGGGTTCGAATTTTGAAAAACGGACTTCACGGATGGACTTAGGACGTCAAAAAACATAAAGACTTTTTGGGTCAAAGTCAACGCTGACGTCAGCAGTCAAAGTCAACGCTGACGTCATGCCGATGTCAGCAGTCAAGGTCAACGGTCAGCGCTGACGTCACGGTCAACGAGTCAATGGGTCGGGTCGGTCAACGGGTCAACGGGTCGGTCAACGGGTCTGGTTAGGGTTGACTGGGTTGGAACGGCTCGGTTCGGTTGGTCCGGTTCAGGATCGGTTATGGCTGGTTTGACTCGGATTGGACCGGTTCGGACCGGTCAGTTCACAGTAACCGTCCATGGTGATCGGAAATCGTTTTCGGCGGCGCGTGGAGGCCACGCGCGGCCTTAATCGGCCGGAAAACGCCTCTTAAGCCTAGATTTTTCTCCGAAACCACCAAAAACTAAATTATTAACCCAGAATTGTACCAAAACAGAAACGAAAAGGGTGAAAACTTACCCACCTTACCTAAAAACCGAAGGACTCCGATGAAGGTCCGATCGGTGGTGAACGGAGGCGGTGACTGAGGGGTTTTGGTCGCCCTTCCACGGCGAGCATGACAGGACCGGTGACGCTCTGGAATGGCGTCGATCGGAGGCCAAATCTCCGGATTTCGAAAGGGTTTTAAACCCTAAAATTCTGACGAAGCTTTGAGCTTCGATTCTGGGCAGTACAAGCGGCGGTTCGTCGATTGGCTTGGGGGGTTTTGGTCAGGGGACCACGGTCGTTCGATTGGCGATGGCGATGATGGATTCCGGCCGGCAGTGAGGGAGATCTGTCGGTGATCGGCAAAGAGGGAGATGAAGGGTTTTTTTTATATTCGAATAAAGAGGATATATATATATTTTTTAAGATCTGAAACACTAGGGTTTCCAAACCCATAAAAGACAATATTTCGAATATAAATATTAATGTCCTGAAACTGATGCAAATATAGTTTAACTTTAAGATAAGGAAGTTTAAGGCACAAGAGCTCTTTAGCTCAGTGGCTGGCCACAATTAGACCCACAAGGGGTTGTGGGTTCGACACCCCACAACCTCAATTTCATCATTTCATTCATTTTTTTAAGTGTTACATTTTACAAAGAATGCGATAGATGTCAAAGAACCGGTAACATCTCGAGGAGGAATGAAATGTTGTTGCAAAATATTCTTGAGATCGAGCTTTTTGATGTTTGAGAAATTTATTTCATGGGACCCTTTCCATCATCTTATGGTGATTTATACATCTTTTTAGCAGTGGACTACGTGAGAAAATGGGTTGAAGTAGTGGCTACACCCAGGAATGATATAAAAACAGTCTTGAAATTCCTGTACAAGAACATTTTCACCAGATTTGGAGTCCCGAGAGCGATAATCAGTGATGAAGAAACCCACTTCGACAACAAGCTCATTGCTAAGGCATTGCAACACTACGGATTCAGGCAAAAAATTGCTACAACATATAACCCGCAAACAAATGGCCAAGCTGAAATCTTCAATAGAGAAATCAAGCAAATCTTAAAAAGGACAGTCAACACAAAAAGGAAAGACTGGTCTCCAAAGCTAGATTAAGCTTTATGGGCGTATAGGACAGCTTACAAGACTTCTTTAGGGATGTCCCCATTCAAGTTGGTTTATGGGAAAGCGTGTCATCTCCCCATGGAGCTCGAGCACAAAGCTTATTGGGCCTTCAAAAAGCTCAATTTGGATTTTAAGCTAGCTGGAGAGAACAAGCTTCTGGAGCTAAAAGACATGGACGAGTTTCGATCCAATAATGCCTATGAGAATGAAATGATTTATAAAGAAAAGACAAAAAGGTGGCACGATAAACATCTTTTGCCCCGACATTTCTCAAAAGGATAACAAGTGTTACTCTACAACTCGAGACTTAAACTCTTTCCTGGAAAATTAAAGTCTCGATGGTCAGGGCCATTCTAGATCCATAAGGTTTATCCTTATGGAGCTGTGGAGATAAAAACACTAAGTGGAGATCGAATCTTTAAGGTCAACAGTCAAAGGCTGAAGCTTTATAATGGAGGCCATTCTTGATCCATAAGGTTCATCCTACTTTCTCTCTTTTACGTCGTAGAGAAGTTTTGAACATATCATATCGTGATAAATGAGGTGGTAAATGATAGTACGGGATTATATATGTTAGCTGATGTTTAAGGCTATTTATTATTAATATATGAAAAATATTTTTTGACATTTAATATTAAAAAAAATAGGAAATAAAAATAATACATAATTTTGAAATATTCTACATCGTAACAATCATCTACTTTCTTATGAAAGATATTAATTTACTTTAAATTTTCTCTCTGTCTATTCCAAAAAATGGTAATGTCAATCATACAACTTACACATTCGACTAACGATGTAAGGTTGAGTAGTAGACCAAACTCGAACACTCCATTCAGCTTGATTCTCATCGCTTTTGTGAATCTTTAAACATGAATAAATTTTTGTTGCATAAATGTCAAAATACATATGCCTTTTAAACGAAGATTCTGAACATATCATATTGTGATAAATTAGGTTGTATGAGACAACAGTTTTTGAGAGACAAAGAAATAGAATATTGTTCTTCTTGATACATTACGTAGGTTATACTTGAGAAATGAGGCTTTGAAAGATTATAATATTATTTAGAAAGATGATCTTAAATTAGAATAGAAAAGAAAACAAGTTAATATCACTTGCTATCTGAGAATTTTTTTTATTCATATAAACTTAAAAATGGGCTGCAATAAAATAAAAATGGTGCATCTTACGTTCAAACAAATAAAATAGCAAAACATGGGGATGTAACTCAAATGGTAGAGCGCTAGCTAACGAAGAGGGTTTTACCATTATCCTATAATTATTCCAAAAAAAGAGAGACGAAATTCATGCGTAAATTTAGAAAGATTTTAATAGATTACAACTTATTTATTTTTACCTTTTCAGGTTAAACACTAATTCTTTTTTGAATGTGTGAGATTTGTGTCAAAAAATTATTATTTTCAATTTTTCACGTGATTCTTATAACATCATATGATTTTCATAACATGTCATGGAATGATCGCATCATGATATAGGTGGTGATACGAGAAAGTATGTTTTAGAAAGATAAAGAAATTTGAGAAAAAAAACTTCATTGAAGTTTATTTGATATTTTGTTGTCTTGATGAAGAGAGCTACTAGGACCAAAGTAAAATGTAGGAAAAAATATTAAGTTAAAAATGAATCAGAAAATTTGTTAATCCATTGTTTATATTAACATACCGAAAAATATGTGATTCTTATGAATTTAAATATGTGTAATGTTTTAATCAAAATATTTAAATAAATTACATTAATGTAAAAAATGTAAATAAAAAAGTATAAGGGATATAGCTCAAATGGTAGAGTGCTTGCTTTGCATGCGAGAAGTACGGGGATCGATACCCCGCATCTCCACAATATAATGATTAACATTTCAAGAAAATTGATCTAATTAATTACTTCAATCTCAATTCCTTTTCTTAAGAAGGTTAAAAAAATGTAACATCAATGTTAGATGACGTTCAAGGCTATTATTATAAGAAAAATAATTTTTTCTTAATAATCATATACATTCTTACAAAAGTAATTAATTAATTTACTATTTTCTCTGTCTTTTTTATATAATAATAATGGTCATAATACATACTTTCAAATTCATTTGAAGATACAAATTCGTGTAGCTAAACCAATATCAAAAACTCCATTCAGCTTGCTTCCCAAGACTTTTTTGAATCTTTAAATAAGATTAAATTTCTTTATGTAAATGTCAAAAATACATATACCATTTAAACGAATGTTACGAACATATCTATTTTTTTTAATAAATGTTTTATTTTTATTCCATCCAAAGAACCATCAAAGTATAAACAAAATTCACCGGTTCGCTTTACAACAAACTCAAAATAGAAAAAAGACTAAAAACAAATTCCAAGAAACAAGAAGAGATGGAGAAGAGTGAATAAGTTTGCTACATCCTCACAACCTCATACCAACATCAGATTTAATTTGCATCAAAATATTTCGAACATTTTAATTAACTTTCACATGCAATTTTTTATTTCTTTTCTGTCATACAAAAAACAACATAACTCCCAAACAATGCAAATAATGGCAGCCCACAATGATTTTCACTTGCCATTAGCGGTCTTCGTTGTGGAATATCCGATCATATCTAATCCAAATTTTCAGATATTCGGGTTTTTGGATCTATGATATAGTGATTTATATATGATTCAGAAAAAAGAGGATATCTGCATATTTGGATATCGAATATTCAGATCGGATAGTTGGATATCCGATTATACAAAAATGTAATTTGATTAAATTTATTTTTCGAATATGAAGGTTGTATTTATGAAAATTTTGGAATTTCTAATATAATAAACAATAAATTATTAAATAAAACAAGATTCACATTTATAAAAATTTTAATTTTATAAAGTTTTAAATATAACAAGCACTTAATTATTGAATATAAAAAGATTTGTATTAACAAAAAATTGAATTTTTGGATTTTTGGGTTTTCGGATAATTCAAAACATGAAATATTGTGATCCATATCTGATCCGGAAAACTTAAAATCGGATTGGATATGCGGTCCAAAAAATAGATTGGATATTCTAATTTTCAGATCGGATCAATGTATAATCGGATCGAATTGAACAAATCAGATATTTTTGATCACCTCTACTTGTCTTGTCACTGCATCCAATCAAGTCGTACTACCCATCCTCCCACAATAGGGCTAATAACCCAATCTTATAGGATGAAATGCCAAACTTCTTTAACAAAGTTGCAGTCACAAAATAAATGGTCCCTTATTTCTATAGAATCCCCAAAATAACATACAATTTTTAGTTGATAATCTTTTCATTAAAGTTAACCAAGCGATAAAGGAGTGTCTCGGAAGTGTTAGGCCACCCTAAATAACTGAAAACCATAATACTTTATCCCTTTTACGTCGTAGAGAGGTTACGAACATATCATATCGTGATAAATTTTCTCTCTGCCTATTCCAAAATATAGTAATGGCCATCTTACAACTTACACATTTGACTAACGATGTAAGGTTGAGTTGTAGACTGTAACCCCCTCGACCCAGTCTAGACGTCACCTGACTCGAACGAGTTACACGGGGATTATCGAGGCTAATCCAGAGACTCGCCTTGATAAACGACCCTATATTTTTTCTTTTTATCTTATCTAGATGTTTTAATTAGATCCTACATGTTCGTACAAGGACTAAGTTCAACGTGTAGCGGAAATTAATGTAAGACAAGTCCTAGTTTAACCGAACAAGTTTTAGGGACCTAATTATAATTTTCTAGAAGACCATCATATTTTTGTCTAGGTCGATTTCCAAAATTGATTTGACCAAATTCAAATATATGTTATTTAAGGATTTTAGAATATTTTTCCTCAATTTATTTTGATTAAAAACTAATTTTTAAGTATTTTATCCCGAACCAGGCTAAACTGACTAAATTGACCCACTAACTCCTAAGCCCAAACTTGGGGCGTTACAACCCTCCCCCAGTAAAGAAATTTCGTCCTCCAAATTACCTGGTGGAAAAAGATAAGGGAATTGCTCTTCTATATCCGACTTTCGCTCCCACGTGGCTTCCTCAACACCTCGGTGTCGCCAAAGCACTTTGACTAACTCGATGGTCTTACCACGTAGAACTCTAGAATTTGATGCTAAGATCTCCACAGGCTCTTCATCATAGGAAAGATCTAGATTAAGATCTATTTCGCCCACCGGCAAAACATGCGATGGATCCGATCTATACCTCCGAAACATCGATACATGAAACACATCATGAATCCTCTCAAGTTCGGACGGTAACCTTAGACAATATGCCACTGGTCCAACTCTCTCCAAAACCTCAAACGGTCCAACAAACCTCGGAATCAATTTCCCCTTTTTACCGAAACGCATCACTTTCTTCCAAGGAGAAACCTTAAGAAAAACTTTCTCACCAACAACAAACTCTATTTCCTTTCTCTTAAGTTCAGCATAAGACTTTTGTTAGTCCGATGCAGCCTTAAAGCCTATCACTAATGAGCTTAACCTTCTCTTTAGTATCCTTAAGAACACTAGGTAAGGTCACAAACCTCTCACCTGCCTCGGCCCAACACAATGGAGTATGACATCTCCTGCCATACAAAGTCTCAAACGAAGCCATCTGGATACTCACCTAGTAACTATTATTATAAGAGAACTCAACCAACGACAAGTACTTATCCCAAGAACCTTGGAAATCTATCACACAACACCTCAACATATCCTCCAAAACCTGGATAACTCTCTCAGATTGACCATCCGTCTGCGGATGATAAGAAGTACTAAAACTCAACTTAGTACCAAGGGCTATCTACAAAGATTTCCAAAACCTCGATGTGAACCTCGGATCTCTATTAGATACTATGGATTTCGGCACTCCATGCAGTCTCACAACATTAGAAACATAAAGCTCAGTTAGCTTGTCTAAGGAATACTTAGTATGCACAAGAATAAAATATGCACACTTCGTAAATTGATCCACGATAATCCATACCGAATCCTTTTAGACGGCGTCAAAGGTAAACCTGTCACAAAGTCCATAGTAATCCTTTCCCACTTCCACTCCGGAATCTTCAAAGGTTGCAACAAACCTGATGGAACCTGATGTTCAGCCTTAACCCGTTAACACACCAAACACTTATTCACAAACTCTGCTACGTCCTTTTTCAAACCAACCCAGAAAAAGTCACCTCTTAGATCACGGTACATCTTAGTACTACCTGGATGCATAGCAAAAGGACTACTATGCGCCTCCGAAAGGATAGTACGTCTCAACTCAGCATCGTTCGACACAATCACACGATCTCTAAAGCACAAAACACCATTTCCCCGAAAACTATACTCAGATGGCACACCCTCAGTTATATCCTGAACATGAGATACTAGCGCATCATCCAACAACTGCTTCTCCCTGATCGTCTCAATTAGAGAGGGTTTCACCCGCAACTCAACTATCAAACCAACATCCTCAAACAAACTCAACCTAGCAAACATAGCACGCAACTCAACGACCACTTTCCTACTCAAAGCATCAGCCACGACATTAGCCTTCCTTAGGTGATACTCGATCGTAAGATCATAATCTTTAAGCAACTCAAGCCATCGACGTTGCCTAAGGTTAAGATCCTTCTAGGACATCAAGTACCTCAAACTCTTGTGATCCGTGTACACCACACAACGCTCACCATAAAGATAGTGCCTCCATATCTTAAGAGCAAACACAACCGCGGCTAACTCAATATTATGAGTGGGGTAGTTTTTCTCATTCATCTTTAGCTGACGAGATGCATAAGCTACCACCCTTCCTTTTTGCATTAAAACACAGCCAAACCCAATATAAGAAGCATCACTATAAATCGTAAACTCTTTTTCCGGTTCCGGTTGAACTAGGATCGGAGCCTGAGTTAAAGCCTCCTTTAACTTCTCAAAAGCTTCCTGTCTTTTATTGGTCCACTCAAACTTAACATCTTTTTGCAATAGCTTGGTTAGAGGTGCTTCAATACTAGAAAAACCCTCCACAAACTGTCTATAATATCCTGCAAAACCCAGGAAACTACAAACCTCTGACACAGACCTAGGCGGCTTCCAACTCACAATAGCCTCAACCTTTTTCGGATCAACTCTAATACCCTCAGCAGAAACCACATGCCCAAGAAAAACAACTTCCTTAATCCAAAACTCACACTTGCTCAACTTAGCATATAACTGGTTATCCAACAAGGTCCGCAAAATCATCCTTAAATGCTTATCATGATCCTCTTCGGTATGTGAATACACGAGAATATCATCAATAAACACTACCATAAACTGATCCAGAAACTCATGGAAAACTCGGTTCATCATATTCATGAAAGCAGCAAGTGCATTCGTCAAACCAAAAGGCATAACCAAAAACTCATAATGGTCATACCGTGTCTTAAAAGCAGTCTTAGGAACATCTTGATCCTTAACTCTCAACTGATAGTATCCAGATCGAAGATCGATCTTCGAGAACACCGAGGCTCCTCTAAACTGGCCAAATAGGTCATCTATCCTAGGCAAGGGATACTTGTTCTTCACCGTCAACTTATTCAACTGCCTGTAGTCTATGCACATCCTCATACTACCATCCTTCTTTTTCACAAACAAGACCGGCGTACCCCACGGTGACGTACTCGTTCGGATAAACCCATGATCCAATAACTCTTGCAACTGGACTTTCAACTCCTTTAACTCTTTAGGTGTCATTCGGTAAGGAGTAATGGACACAGGTAGAGATCCCTCATATAACAAAATACCGAACTCAACCTCACGGGTAGGTGGTAAACCAGATAGCTCTTCAAGAAAAACTCCAGGAAAATCACAAACAGTTCTAATATCGCTAAGCCTAACCTCCTTCATATCAGGGTTCATCACATAAGCCAGATACACATCACAACCTTTGATCAACAACCTTTGAGCTTCCAAAGCCGACACAACATTGGACAAAAACTTTACACTTTCACCAACCATCACAACCTCAGAGTCATCATCTAGCCTTAAGGATACCCTCTTAGTCCTAAAGTCTATAACAACTCTATGCTCAACTAACCAGTCCATACCCAAGATAAGGTCAAACCCTTGGAATGGTAATTCCATAAGATCGGCAGCAAAAACATGCTCTTGAACAACTAATTGTCACCTTCTATATACCTTTCTAACCACAAAAGTCTCACCAAAAGAACTAGTAACACTCATACCTATGTTCATGTTCTCTACAGGTATATCTAAAGCTCTAGCATGCTCACTAAGGATATAAGAGTATGCAGATCCAGAATCCAACAAAGCAAACAAAGATAAAGACTGCAAGGAAAAGGTACCTGCAACCACATCAGTGTCGTTCTGGACCACCCTATGGGCATAAACTCTCGCCTGACCCTCGTCACAGTGCTGTTGTCCCTGATTCCCCTCTCGACGCTGGAAATTACCTCTACCTCTGTCTCTACCTTTGTTCTGATCGCCTCCGCGACCTTGGCCTTGATGGCCACTTGCCAACTGAAGATACTCTCTCCTAGTGTGCCAACAAACTACGACAGGTCTCCAGCACTGACCCTCGTGACGCCTCCCACATCTATTACACTCAGCAAGTCAAGTATGTCCTCCCTGGTAACCACGACCAGCTCCTCCTCCTCTATACTGATTGCTCCGACCATAACGCCCATCTCTCTGCTTCTTAAGCCTATCCTTATTATTTCCATTCTCAACGGGCCTCTTACCAGAACCAGATCCAACAGATTTAAAACCCAAACTCTGCTCAATATCCTTAGCCGGATCCACCAACACATTAAAGTCCGTATAGTCTGTGGCTAACATATAAGTCTTAACCTCTCTAACCAGACCAAAACGGAACCGCTCACAACGAGCTCTCTCGTTAGGTAGCAACTCAGAAGCATACTGACTAAGTCTAACAAACTGCACCTCATACTCAAACACAGACATGCTACCCTGAACCAAAGCCATGAACTCCCTCTTTTTCTCATCCAGACACCAAGATATTTACGCCTGAAAGCCTCTCCAAAGAACTCCCAGGTGATCTCATCAACTTCCATACCATAAGTAGTGGTAGTCCACCACTTATAAGCATCTCCCTAAAGCAAAGCAACTGAGCAACCCAACTTCCTCTCATCCGAACAACCCATCTGAACCAAGATACGATTAGTACTCTCAAACCAAGCCTCTAAGCCTTCTAGGGCCAAACCCTTAAACTCAACCCCTCCTAAACTAAGGAGTCTCTCTAAAGGTAAACCAGAATTAGATACCGGTAGAGCAACTATAGCTTGCATTCCAGCAACTGCTGTAACACTCCTGAAAATAATAATAGTAATAAATAAATAAAATAAAAAATATATATATATATAAGTAAAAAAAAACTATTAGAATATCTTTTTGGAACCATATTAGATTTAGAAACCCAAAAAAATAAACCCTTTTTCCCTCTCAACCCCGATCACCGGCCGGTCTCCCCTCCACCGCGCCGTGTCCTACACCGCCGCCACCACCGTGACCGCCTCCCTGCCCCGACCAAAACCCCTTGAACCACGCGCTCGTCGGCCGCCGCGTTTGCCCAGAATCGAAGCTTAAAGCTTCGTCGGGATTTTAGGGTTTAAAACCCTTTCGGTTTTCGCTCTTTTCGGCCGCCACAGACGCCGTAGCGGCGCGTCACCGGTACCATCTGGATCACCGCTCAAGGGCGAGCAATAACCCTCCGCTCCTGCATCCAATCGACGCCGGCAAAGACCCCGTCGGAGTTTCTTTCGAGAAGCTTCAAAAGTGAGTTCAAACCTATGTATATTATATTTTTCTGGGTTTGTTTTTATATAATCTGGTGTTTTATCAGTTCTGGAGATGTTCCCGAGTCTCAGATGTGTTTTTCCGGCCATTTAGGGCCGCGCGTGGCCTTCACGTGCCGCCGGAAACGGTTTCCGGCCACCGGGACGGTTACCGTGAACTGATCGGTCCAAACCGGCCCAAACCCGGTCCAAACCGGCCCTCCCAAACCGAGCCGATCCAACCGAACCGAACCGGTCCAACCCAGTCAACCGTTGACCGACCCGACCCGTTGACCCGTTGACCGACCCGATCCGTTGACCCGTTGATCGACCCGACCCATTGACCGTGACGTCAGCATGATGTCAACGCTGACCGTTGACCTTGACTGTTGACGTCAGCGTTGACTTTGACTACTGACGTCAGCGTTGACTTTGACCAAAAAGTCAAAATTTTCAAAAACTCCTATTTTATGTTTTTCGACGTCCTGAGTCCATCCGTGAAGTCCGTTTTTCGAAATTCGAACCCGAAAGCCTCCAAATTGGACTTTAAAGTCTCGAGTCGAACTTTTCTTCCAAGTTAAGTTAAGTCCAGAGTTTTATTTAAAGTCTAAAATTTATATCTATTTGTTTGTAGAACCCATAATTCTCCCGATCGTGCACCGACCCAACCCAGTTCCTCCCGCTTTGACCGATCCCGAGATCCGATCGTGACCCGTATGTTTTAATACCCAAGAATAATCAATTCAATTTCTAGCTCCAGTATTAATAAAAATTTTATCTGATATTTTTAGGGTCCAGTACTGCTACAGAGCGAGGCTCGAACGCCCAGTAGATCACCTGTCTATTTCTGCCATTGAGGTGTGTTCCTTGTGTGCTAATTAACTGTATTTTACCGTTTTGTGTTTTAAACAAGACAAATATGTGCACATAACTATTTACTGGGTTTATGTAAATACTTGCTTTGAATTTTAAGATATAACATTTAACGATTTACTGTATATCTGATATGTCCTGATTTATGTATACATGTTGCCTGTTTAACTTCTGTTACTATCATCAAAATTCCTGTTATTACTGCATGCCTGCCATCTTAGTGTTGGGGTGATGAGTAGTATTTAATATCCGGTTCAGCCTTGATCCAGCTGGTAATTCCGCCTGTTTACGGTTCCTAACCTCAGTTAGGGTAATTCCGCCTGTTATCGGTTCCCGTGCATTAGCCGGGGTAATTCCGCCTGTTCCCTAAGGTAATCCCTTAGGTCGGTACCTTCGCCTTAAGGGCTTAGGTTAATGCCAGTATCATATACTGTTCAGGGGAACTGTATCCAGGAGTTCGGTTGGAGGGCAGCTTGTCATGCATTTACATGATTTGATTTTCTGTATTACTGTTTAATCAATTTATCTGTATTTTGTTGCACTGTTGGAACACACTGGGCTTTATAGCTCATACCTGTTTTCTTCCTCTTTTAGATACTCGTAGATAGACATCCCAGACTTGGCATTGGAGGATCTACATACTATTTGGTTACACATTGATGTAACATATTTTAACTTTTTCTCAGTTTACGTTAAGGTGACATGTGCTAATATATACTATATTACTGCTATTTTAAAAGTATTATTTTTGCTATAGGTTTTATAAATTGTTTGTGAACATTATTTTTAGCTACCCTGTTTTAGTGTCATATACATATTTTAAATTGTTAGATGGTATTTACTTTCAATTGCTCCAGTTAAATAATTTTTATGCCATATGTTTCGTAAACAAAAACGATGTGACACTCTAGCCGAGCTTTTCGCATAGGCCGGTTTAGGGGGTTACAACTGCAGCCTGAAAAGCTTCTGCTATGGCCTGAACCAACTGAGACATATCACCGACAACCAACACAGTAGGTGGAACCACTTGCGGTTCAACAGGTGGTGGCGGCAGAAGTGGTAGCCCTTCCTCCTCACGTACTTCTCTTCCATCAGTAAAGGAATAGACGTTCATTCTACGCTCTCTACGGGGTCCCATATTACTTATTCTATGAAAATACAAGAATATTTAAAAACCAGGTAAGTCAACCGAAAGCAAAGTGCCTAACAGCTCAAGTTTTTCAAAACCAACCCAAGAGTTGCAGAGCAATGGATACCTATGTTTAACATGCTTTATCCAGCAATAAATAATAATCACCGTGCATAAATACATATATCAACATTTTAATCAATCACCGCGCAATATCACACATCAACATGTTTAGCAAACACTGTGCAACGCAATATATCATAGCTAATAAACATCGTACCCTAAAGATTCATAAACCAAGGCTCTGATACCAACAAATGTAACCCCCTCGACACGGTCTAGACGTCACCTGACTTGAACGAGTTACACGAGGATTATCGAGGCTAATCCAGAGACTCACCCCGATAAACGACCCTATATTTTTTTTCTTTTTATCTTATCTAAATTTTTAATTAGATCCTACATGTTCGTGCAATGACTAAGTTCAACGTGTAGCGGAAATTAATGTAAGACAAGTCCTAGTTTAACCGAACAAGTTTTAGGGACCTAATTATAATTTTCCAGAAAACCATCATATTTTTGCCTAGGTATCGATACCCTATGAACATGTATCAAAACCTCTGCCTAGAAAAGTGTAGATCATACAAGCATCAAGTCTAAACTAAAATACTAAGGTTCTCTAGATGCATACAAGACCTTATAGGCATAATCCACACTTCAAACAACATTCCTAGATGCAAAGTTACCTAATACCAAAGGCAAAGCACTTATATCATAAGCATAATCCAACATCAATAAACATGGCAACACATATTTCAAAAAGTCTTAAAAATTCTCATATAACTTAAAATCATAATAAGTTCAATAATAAGGGTTCCAAAACAGAGTTCCAAACTCAATAATTCTCTAATCCATTGCTCTCAACTACTTAGGTTCAAAACTTAAGAAAATGCATACTTGAGCTAAAGAAAATAATAAAATAGGCAAGATTGGCTCCTTTGCTTTCCGATTGCTTCCAACACTTACTTATCTGCATTGCAAGGGAAAAGAGAGTGATTAAGCTTAAAGCTTAATGAGGGCAATAAAAAATTTAAAACAACACCTGCAATGCAGCCAATAATTACTCAATTACAACAAAGGTAAAACATGTCATGCTTTCTTTAAAACAACATAATCATGTTATCAATGTCAATAGCAAAACAAGGTCATCATGCTATTCACCTAGCAAAGCCAAATTCGATATAACACTTGCAATTTCAAATAGAAAACATAAATTATTTTAAGGCTAGTGATCCAATTTGTACTACTCTAAATCGTTAGGATAAACGGGCAACCGCATGTTAGTACTACTCCTAGAGCATGCGCATGTTGATACTACTCTCAACATGAATTATCTCACCTTGGTATCCGGTGACAATACTACTCCCATGAACCCAAATGTGATAGTACTACTCCCATCATATAGTATTAGACTAAAAGCCAAAATGCAACACATAAGGAATTTAAACACGTACGACTTTTGAATATTTATAGTGCACTCTAGACCCTATTGATCGATCAACTTACCCCATAAGGTTCATCACTTACTAGCCGATATGTATATCAAAAACCAATGCTCAAATGTAATTCAAAACTGAATTAAACACATGCTTCCCAATGTTTCAAGTTTCAAAACATAACCTGATAAAATCACCTTTAACTAGATTTTGAAAGTAAAAATCATGGAAGCATCAATTGTATATCAAAACCATTATAAATCAGCAACATGAGCATTAAATCGTCATGCATAAACATCTATGCAAAATCAACATTAAGTATGACAAAGTTCATAGGAAAAACATAGAGTAATATGGGAACCCTTTTGCGAAAACTTAAAATTTACTTACTTCCGAGTATAGGGAGGTTTTCATACCCTCCCTAGACTTCCAAACCTCTGTAAAATAAATTTAAAACACTGTCGAAGCAGCCACTCTCATAAACCACTCACCGATAATCGTTACTTGCTCGCCAAGCCACCGAAATGAACCAAAACACCTTCAAACGCGATCGCCCAACTCTTGCCCTGTTTCAAGAATCAAAACAAAGGGGTTTAATGCTACAAAACACACAAAAGAAACCCTCAAGTCGGATCCCTATGTAATACCCCAAAAATTATTCCTACTTTTAAAACCCTAATTTTAAAATCCCTAATTAAAAACTCTAATTTTTAGATTCCTATTTTATGAAATCCTAATTTATTTGAGATTTTTAAATTGATTTTCTAAATTCAAGGGAAAATTTTTGAGATAAGATTGTTTTATTATTTATTATTATAGTATATGTTTTGAAATTTGAAAACTTTTGGATAACTAATTTGTTTTTGAATTGAATTTTATTTTTACTGAAATTAATTATTTTTTAAGTGTTTTTCTACATTCAATCTTTTTATTAAAAATATTATTTTATCAAAACTCTTTGTTTATTATTATATATTATTTAAAGTCTCAGATAAAGAAAAGAAATCCCTTTGAAATTATACAACCTTATTTTTTTATTTATTATATTTATAATGTAATCTAGCAGAATTTATATTCTAATTGGAATTAGTTATTTTTCTCTATATATATACATATCATGGTCTAAGACAAAACCCTACATTATTTTCTTCCATCAAGATTCTCTAAAACCTCTATTCTTATTCTTTATTTCTGTTCGAGTTCAAAACCATGTTATTCAGTAATTCGAGTCGCTTTGCCTAAGGTGTGTTCTCTTACTGGTGCTATATTTGATTTTTGTGTGTGTGATATGCTTGATATTTTATGTTTTCAAAAATATTAATGTTTTGCTGGCATATCTAATTTTTGTATTGTCTTTGGTTGCATATTTGTGTTTTCGTGCTTACGTGTCATTGTGATTTAAGAAATATATAAAACTTTTCAGATTTTGAGATCTCATACTTTTGAGAGTAATTATGATTTTAAATCCTACAAAATTGTGTTTTCAGATAAATTATGATTTAGGATTAGGAATGAGATTGCATAAATTATGACATCATTCATTCAACTTATTTTGCATTGTTTCCTAAAATATTACTCTTGAGTAATAATTTTATAAACTGGGTTTTGTTGTTTTTATCTACACCTTAGAGATACACTAAGTTCTTTAGATTACTCCATCTTAATTTCCTCTTACAAATCTTTGAACTTTAGACAATGCGGTACCTGAAGAATCTCATACTTTATCTGGTTATTTTATTATTTAATATAAAACTAACTTTTAGTTATTCAAATTATTATTACTATTTTAGAAACTTTAATATATTTGGGAATTAAGGTTATTTTCAGTATACATAAATATTTTTCTTACATTCAGATATTTTATTTGAACCACGAGACTATAATATTAATTTTAATAAGTTTATGAGATAATTTATTTTAGGAATTTTTACTCTTCTTAAAATTACCAATTTTTAGTTATAATTTTAACTTTTGTTTTTAATGAATTATTAAGTAATTAAATATTTTACAATGATTATGAAATAATATAAATTAAATTAGTTTTGAGGGTAAATTTTTAAACATTAACTTCCTAGATTTAATCTATTTCTTATCGTGTTAAATGCATATTTCTTTTTGTGCTATTGTTAAATGAATTTAAATGTGTGTTTTCTTCTTGTGTTAAATGTGTTTTCTTTTTTTGCATTAAATGTGTGTTTCTTTCTATTCTATTGTCAAATGAATCCAATTGTGTATTTTCTTCTTGTGTTGAAGGTGTGCTTCTTCATGTGCTATTGTTAAATGAATTTAAGTGTATGTTTTCTTCCAGTGCTAGATTTGTGTTTTGTGATTAACTGTTTATTGTGATCTTGTGATTCCCTGTGATACTGTGATCAGATTATCTGAACTGTGTGTTTCGCATTCTATATGATTATATGTGCTGAGACATTTGATATCATTAACATTGATTGCATTACATATGCATGAGGCGGATTTTACGGAGGAAGGTGGTTTTACCACACTGTGTTTGGCGAAATAAGGGTTGAGGGTTTTTGGGGAACTTCCTCCACTGTGATCGGTTAGCTTTGCCTCCACCGTGTTTGGCGTTCGGAGTATGGGACCGCATTCTCTGTAACCTTGCATTCAACAAATTATTGAAACTGTGTGCCTCGTATATTATACGACTATCTGTGATGAGACTTTTGTGATTTATGATTTTGATTTCATAATAATGTGCATTGGGAGGGATTGTATGGAGGAAGGTGGTTTTACCACACTGTGTTTGGCGAAATAAGGGGTGAGGGGTTCTGGGGAACTACCTCCACTGTGATCGGTTGGCTTTGCCACCATTGTGTTTGGCGTTCGGAGTATGGGATTGCATTCTCTGTGACATTGCATTCATCAATATTTGTGTTTATATTATCACGAAAAGTTAGATTGTAATTGTGATTGTGAATTGAGTAACATTGTGATGTTTGACTACACTTTAGAGACACACTGGGCTTTATAGGTTATTATTTTAGTTTTTTTTTTCTTTCAGATATCTGGCCCTAGGAGTTTGTACTCGGAGATCTCTCTCGAATACGGTTTATTATTATTTTTAGTATAATATTTTATAGATATTTTTATTTTGGGATTATTAGGGATTAAGATGTATTTAAATCTAATGCATAAAACCAGTTATTCAAATTTATTAATTTTAAATAAGAATATTTACTTTTTTTTTAACCGTGTTTTTATCTTTTGATTTACAAATTTGGTTTTTAAATCACTTTTTTTAATTACTTGACATGAAAGTTTTAAAAGCAACAATTTTAACCTATAGTGCTCTTTAAGTTAAAATTAAGGGGTTACACCCTACACAACAGCCCTTAAAACCTATCAAAACTTAAACCGAAAAATTGTTGGAACGCACCAAACTTCACTTAAACCTATAGTCCGAGATTAGAGATTTTAAAAACACTTTATAAACATCCTAACATATTAAAATAAAAATAATCCATTTAGGATCCAAAAACCATGGTAAAAACCTTTGAACGAAAATTGGGATTGTTAACCGAAAAACCAATTTTTATAAAATTAAAGGATTAAAACAATTTCTCCAAGCCAAGAACTTGGGAATTTCAGTAAAGAACTTTATTATTCTAGAGTATTGATGAAATCTCACCTCCAAAATTGATCCAATTGTTTTCCGGTTTTAAAACGAGAAAACGATGAGAAAACAAGAAAATTTAAAGAAGAAAAGTTGTAATAATTATTGGAATGAAATTAATTGAAAAAGAATGAGTTTTTACCTTGAAAACTTGATCAACGTCTGCCTCCAGCGAGAGAAAACGAAAATTAGAAAAATATGTGATATTTAGATTAAAAGGTTTAAGACTTTAAAATTGAGTTTAATTAAGTTGTTTAAGTTAAAATAGATTTTGGGCTTAGTTAATTAAAAATCAGAAACCCTAGACCAGCTAGGTTTATAATTGGATCAAAGCCCCTTAAAGATTCAAAATTTTGGCTTGTTTTATAAAATTGTCCTCAAAGTTTCAATTTTTACAAAACGGTCACTAATTTCAAAATCTTAGGGTTTCAAGGGTCTATTTTCAAAATTGATTTGACCAAAGTCAAATATATGTTATTTAAGGATTTTAGAATATTTTTCCTCAATTTATTTTGATTAAAAACTAATTTTTAAGTATTTTATCCCGAACCAGGCTAAACTGACTAAAACGGCCCACTAACTCCTAAGCCCGAACTTGGGGCGTTACATAGACCAAACTCGAACACTCCATTCAGCATGATTTTCATCGTTGTTGTGAATTTTTAAACATGATTAATTTTTTTTGGATAAATGCTAAAATGCATGTCTTTTAAACGAAGGTTCTGAACATAATATAATGTGATAAAAGATGTTGCATGAGACAACAATTTTTGAGAGATAAAGAAGTAGAATTTTTTTTATACTTACGTTATTAGGTTATGCTTGAGAAATAAAGCTTTGAAAGATTATAATATTATTTTGAAAGATGATCTTAAATTTGAATAGAAAAGAAAACAATTTAATACCACTCGCTGTATGAGAGAAATTTTATATCCATATAAATTTGAAAATGGGCTGCAATAAAATAAAAATAGTGCATCTTACATTCAAACAAATAAAATAGCATAACATGGGGATGTAGCTCAAATGGTAGAGCGTTCGCTTCGCATGCGAGAGGTACGGGGATCAATACCCCGCATCTCCATATTAATTAAAATTGAATATTATTAAAATAGACTAATAGGATAAATGTTAATGAGTAATTCAAAATTTTCGATTATCCTATAATTATTTCAAAAAATGTGAGATGAAATTCATGCTTAAATTTAGAAAGATTTTATTCGATTATAACTGATTTATTTTTACCTTTTTAGGTTAAACAATAATTCTTTTTAGAATGTGTGAGATGTAGTGCCAAAAAAATATTATTTTCAATTTGTCACGTGATTTTTATAACATCATATGATTTTCATAGTATGTCACTGAATGATCGCATCATGATATAGGTGGTGATACGAGAAAGTATGTTTTAGAAAGATAAAGTTGAAAAAAAACTTCATTTAAGTTTGTATGATATTTTATTTTCTTGAGGAAGAGAACTACCGAGAACAAAGTAAAATGTAGGAAAAATATTTAGTTAAAAACGAATCAGAAAATTTGTTAATCCATTGCCTATATTATCATACCGAAAAATGTAATTCTTATGAATTCAAATCTGTGTAATGTTTTAATCAAAATATTTAAATGAATTACATTAATGTTAAAAATGTAAATAAAAAAGTATAGGGGATGTAGCTCAAATGGTAGAGTACTCGTTTTGCATGTGAGGAGTACGAGGATGGATACCATGCATTTTCAATATAATGAATAAAATTTTAAGAAAATTGATCTAGTTTATTATTTCAATCGCAATTCCTTTTCTTAAGAAGGTTAAAAAAGGTAACATCAATGTTAGGTGACGTTAAAGGCCATTATTATAAGAAAAATAAATTTTTGATCTTTAGTATTCATCAAAGAAACAAAAGATAAAAATAAAACAAGATGTTAAAATATTTTATATCTTAATAATCATATACATTCTTACAAAAGTAATCAATTAATTTACTATTTCTCTTTGTCTTTTTTATATAATAATAGTGGTCATAATACATACTTTCAAATTCATTTGAAGATACAAATTCGTGTAATTAAACCATTATCAAAAACTCCATTCAGCTTGTTTCCCAAGACTTTTTTGAAGCTTTAAATAAGATTAAATTTCTTACTGTAAGTGTCAAAATACATATACCATTTAAACGAATGTTACGAACATATCTATTTTTTTAATAAATGTTTTGTTTTGTTTTTATTCCATCCAAAGAACCATCAAAGTATAAACAAAATTCACCGGTTCGCTTTACAACAAACTCAAAAAAATAAAAGACTAAAAACAAATTCCAAGAAACAAGAAGAGATGGAGAAGAGTGAGTAAGGTTGCTACATCCTCACAACCTCATACCAACATCAGATTTAATTTGCATCAAAATATTTTGAACACTTTAATTAATTTTCACATTCAATTTTTTATTTCTTTTCTGCCATACAAAAAACAACATTACCCCCAAGCAATGCAAATAATGGCAGCCCACAATGATTTTCACTTGCCATTAGCGGTCTTCGTTGTGGAATATCCGATCATATCTAATCCAATTTTTCAGATATTCGGGTTTTTGGATCTATGATATAGTGATCTATATCTAATTTAGAAAAAAGAGGATATCCGCATATTTGGACATCGGATATTCAGATCGGATAGTTGGATATCCGATTATACAAAAATGTAATTTAATTAAATTTATTTTTCGAATATGAAGGTTGTATTTATGAAAATTTTAAAATTTCTAATATAATAAACAACAAATTATTAAATAAAACAAGATTCACATTTATAAAAATTTCAATTTTATAAAGTTTTGAATATAACAAGCACTTAATTATTGAATATAAAAAGATTAGTATTAACAAAAATTTGAATTTTTGGATTTTTGGGTTTTCGGATAATCCAAAACTTGAAATATTGTGATCCATATCCGATCCAGAAAACTTAAAATCGGACTGGATATACGGTCCAAAAAAACAGATCGGATATCCTAATTTTCAGATCGGATCAATGTATAATCGGATCGAATCAAATATTTTTGATCACCCCTACTTGCCTTGTCACTGCGTCCAGTCAAGTTGTACTACCCATCCTCCCACAATAGGGCTAATAACCCAATCTTATAGGATGAGATGCCAAACTTCTTTAACAAAGTTGCAGTCACAAAATAAATGGTCCCTTGTTTCTATAGAATCCAAACACAAAACATAGTTAGGATCAACCTAGAATCCCCAAAATAACACACAATTTTTAGTTGATAATCTTTTCATTAAAGTTAACCAAGCGATAAAGGATTGTCTCGGAAGTGTTAGGCCACCCCAAATAACACAAAACCATCATACTTTATCCCTTTTACGTCGTAGAGAGGTTATGAACATATCATATTGTGATAAATTTTCTCTCTGTTTATTTCAAAAAATGGTAATGGCCATCTTACAACTTACACATTCGACTAACGATGTAAGGTTGTGTTTTAGACCAAACTCGAACACTCCATTCAGCTTATTCTCATCGCTGTTGTGAATTTTTAAACATGATTAATTTTTTTTGGATAAATGTCAAAATGCATGTTTTTTAAACGAAGGTTCTGAACATAATATAATGTGATAAATGATGTTGCATGAGATGAGAGATAAAGAAGGAGAATATTATTTTTTTTATACTTACGTTATGTAGGTTATGCTTGAGAAATAAAGCTTTGAAAGATTAAAATATTATTTTGAAAGATGATCTTAAATTTGAATAGAAAAGAAAACAATTAATTACCACTCGCTATATGAGAGAAATTTTTTTATCCATATAAATTTGAAAATGGGCTGCAATAAAATAAAAATAGTGCATCTTACATTCAAACAAATAAAATAGCATAACATGGGGATGTAGCTCAAATGGTAGAGCGCTCGCTTTGCATGCGAGAGGTACGGGGATTGATACCCTGCATCTCCATATTAATTATGAATATTATTAGAAAGACTAATAGGATAAATTATATTGAGTAATTCAAAATTTTCAATGAATAAAACTTTCAAAACTTTTTTAAATTTATCATAATAATCTAAAATATTACAAGAGTTATTAAGATTTTTCTTAATTGTTTAATAAATATTTACGGTAGCAGTTGGAAGAATTTATAAACAACAATGAGGTTTATAATTATCCTATAATTATTTCAAAAAATGTGAGACGAAATTCATGCGTAAATTTAGAAAGATTTTATTCGATTACAGCTGATTTATTTTTACCTTTTTAGGTTAAACAATAATTCTTTTTTGAATGTGTGAGATGTAGTGCCAAAAAAATATTATTTTCAATTTGTCACGTGATTTTTATAACATCATATGATTGTCATAGCATGTCACTGAATGATGGCATCATGATATAGGTGGTGATATAAGAAAGTATGTTTCAGAAAGATAAAGTTGGAAAAAAAACTTCATTCAAGTTTATATGATATTTTGTTTTCTTGAGGAAGAGAACTATTGAGAACAAAGTAAAATGTAGGAAAAATATTTAGTTAAAAATGAATCAGAAAATTTGTTAATCCATTGCCTATATTATCATACCGAAAAAATGTGATTCAAATGAATTCAAATCTGTGCAATGTTTTAATCAAAATATTTAAATGAATTACATTAATGTAAAAAATGTAAATAAAAAAGTATAAGGGATGTAGCTCAAATGGTAGAGCGTTCGCTTTGCATGCGAAAAGTACGAGGATGAATACCATGCATTTTCAATATAATGATTAAAATTCTAAGAAAATTGATCTAGTTTATTATTTCAATCCCAATTCCTTTTCTTAAGAAGGTTAAAAAAGGTAACATCAATGTTAGGTGAAGTTCAAGGCTATTATTATAAGAAAAATAATTTTTTTGATCTTTATTATTCATCAAAGGAACAGAAGATAAAAATACACTACACCACATTTGTTCTATAGTGGCATCCTTAGTGGCGTTTTTCTAACAAACGCCACAACTAATCGCATTATAGTGGCATTTTTCCTACAAACGCCGCAAAACTTCAATATCAGTGGCGTTTTAGATAAAAACGCCGTAATAGCCCCTAGTTTAGTGGCGTTTGGAGTGAAAAACGCCGCAAGTGATTGTATATTTACGATATTTTTAAACAAACGCTGCTATAGTGTAATTTTTAATGGCGTTTCAGTAATAAACGCCGCAAAAGTGTGAAATATTGTGGCGTTTTATATAAAACACCGCTACAGTATGCATAATTTGTGGCGTTTTATTAAAAAGCGCTGCAATAGAACGTGTTTTAGTGGAGTTTGGTTTTACAAACGCCGCAATGTTATTGTTCTTATCCGGGTCTGGTTATCGTTTCAACCAAATTCACCCCCAAATCCCCAAATTCCCGACCCAGAAGAAGAAACTCTGCCCATTCGCCCCTCTTCATCGTCGTTGTCTCTTCGCCGGTCGGTGCAGCCGATTCTCCTGAAACCACGCCCATCGTCCTACGACATAGGTAAGATCTTTGCCCTAATTTTTATTCAATTGTTTTTTTGCTGCCATATCAAATTGGTTTCCTCGCTGGTTTAAATTGTTTATTCATTTTGTTCTGAGTTCATCATTTACATTGAAAGAATGATAGTTTTGCTTAATAATGAGGAAATAATTATTGTCTTGATTAATTTTCATCTTTTATTGATTCCTACCTGTACCTTGCAAACTATTAACGCCATTGCTCTTGTTTGTTACTTTATGCAGCAGAGGTGTTAATTAATGAACTTATAACAGACGGATTTTAATTGTATACCTTGCAGTAAAATCTCTGTAAGTTCTCCATTTCATGGTTGCTTTGCAATATCTATAGGTCTAGTCTCCATTTTAACTATATTCAATGATATGATTTGAAACATAACAACAATAATACAAACTAAAGCTTCCAACCTCCATGTTTGGAAATAGAGCCCTCACTTTCTGTCCTTTTTTCTATTTGGATTTTCAGTTGTTTTTTACTGTGATTTGGTAGTTCAATAGATTAGCAGCAATCTTCACCACTGTTTGCTACTGCTGGTGGATACTCTTCCTACTCTTGTCTGTAAAATGAAAAGATTGCAATGTGTCTCTTTTGTTTGAAGGATTGAAATAACTAAATATGGTGATTAACCCTTGCCTTTGGCAATTCTTGTTTCTTACGCAGGAAAAGACCAAAGCTAACTTGGACTGTACTACTTCAAGCTTTCTTTGGTGCGTTACTTGGGTAAGCTTATTTTCCTTCTCCAGGTTTATTAATAATTAATTAAACTAAATTAAAAGTTAAAGCTCCACCTCTCACAGTTGAGGCAATTTTTACATTTTCCAAACTTCATCATAAATATCAAAAGATTGCTTTCAAATTACTAAAAATTAACAGAGATGAATTTCTGTGATTTAGTATCATACAAAAAAAAAAAAACCATAGGTCGCATAGCTAAGCAAACAAATATCCTAAGAAACCAAAATGTTTAATTTTTCTTTATTGATAATTTTTTGGATTAGACCCTTTCATTAGGATCTCTTAGACTGAATAATTAGACCCCTGGTTTTGGATTCATAGAATTAATAACAAAATTTCTTTAGTCAAATCCCATAATAAATTAGTTACTTATGTTAAACTTTAATCGAGTTTGTACTTTAAATACAACCAATTTAACTTTAACTAGTTGCCTTAATTAATGTTAGTATAAAGCTTTAAATGACTTTCCTAAAATAATTTTGTCCATATTATCTCATCTTTAATTAATACTTGAATATTTAAAAATGTAAACTTTTAGGTAAATTTGTTTTCTTATGCATACGTTTAAAAATATAAGTGACCAAATAAGAATCGTTACTTTGGGTGTTGACCAAACAATTTAAAGTTGAAGTTTTCAGTGTTTTAAATGACTTTCCTAAAATAATTTTGTCCATATTATCAACATTGTTGTGTTATTCTTTGATGATGTATATTACAGAAATTCCAAACGGATAGGAGTTGGATGAATTTGTCAAGGGTAAGTGTTGACTATCGAAATAGAGTCCAAACTTTTCTAAATGTAGCTTTTACGAATTCAAGCCAAGAGAATACGATTCTTTGCTCTTGTAAGAAGTGTGTTAACATTAATTGGCACAACCGTGAAGTTGTAGAAGAACATTTAATTGTTTATGACTATGTTCCGGGCTATAGAAAATGGGTATTCCATAGAGAGTTGACACCTTATACTGCTTCTTCCAAGAGTAATGTGTCTCTTAATCCTATTTCTGATCATCCATCTGTTAGACAAGATGATATGGAGAGTATGTTGCGAGATGCATTTAATATGCACGATTATCAACAATCTATTAGAGAAGAAGATTGTGATATTGGTGTAAATGCTTTTACCGAGATGAGAAGAAACGAATGTGCTGAAGAGCCAAATGGAGATGCTGCAAAGTTTTACAATTTCCTTGATGAAATGAATGAACCACTTTACGAGGGATCGAAACATTCAAAACTCTCATTCTGTATTCGTCTTTTCCACTTGAAATGTTTGGGAGGATGAACTGGTAAATCCTTTACATAGTTATTAGAGTTTTTAAGAGAAATGTTTTCGTCTGCCAAAATTCCTCAATCTGGCAAAGATATGAAGAAAATGATAAAAGATTTGGGCCTTGGATATGAGAAAATACACAGCTGCCCGAATGATTGTATGTTGTATTGGGGTGATAAGAAAGATCAAGAGTCATGTCATGTATGCGGTAAATCTCGGTGGATGAATATTGATACGCAAGATGTGATGGAAGAAGAAGCTGAAGCACGATCAAGAAAGAAGCAAGTAAAGATTTTGCAGTAATTTCCTTTAATACCTAGACTTCAAAGACTTTTTATGTCTTCTAAGACTTGTCAGTCTATGAGGTGGCATTATGATGGACGAACCGATGATGGATTGTTAAGGCATCCTGCTGATTGTGAAGCTTGGAAGTCATTCGACCAAAAATTCCCAAGTTTTGCCGGAGATCCTCGAAATGTCAGACTCGATCTTACATCTGATGGATTTAATCCTTTTAAAATCATGAGTACATCGTATTGTACTTGGCCCGTTCTGCTTGTTCCTTACAATTTGCCCCCATGGCTTTGCATGAAACAATCATCTTTTATCTTATCCATGATAATCCCCGGTGAGAAAGGTCCTGGTAATGATATTGACATCTATATGCAACCTCTAATTGCAGAGTTAAAACAATTGTGGGTGGGTATCGAAGGTCGTTATGGACTATTAATGATTTTCCTGCTTATGCAAATTTATTTGGGTGGAGTACCAAAGGTCGTTATGCTTGTCTTTGTTGCATTGCACAAACATGTTCGAAGTGGTTGTATAATGGAAAGAAGTTCTCTTACATGGGACATCGATGGTGGTTAACTGAAAATCATCGTTTTAGATTTCAGAAGAATATGTAATAAAAATTTATTTGGGTGGAACATTATATTATTACAATTTCAACTTTAAATGTAATAAAAATTGGAAATTAAACAGGAAAGAGAGCGCGTAGGAGTTACTAGTAGACAAAAACAAAAATTTACTCACACAATAGGGACGAAGAGCTTTGCTCGCACAGCTAATGAAGAGGTAATATTTTTAAAATATTATTTTTACTTGTATTACATTAAATATAATATTCATGTTTATTATATTTTGTAGCTTGTGACGATTGGTTCTAGCATTGGACGGGTAAAGCTATTCGACATTACTCACACCAAAAAGGATGGCTCTCCAATGAATCCTGAAGCTAAAGAAATTCTGGTATATTCATTACTCTTAAAATTGTATTATGTTATAAATAATGTTTTCAATTATTATTTTTTCATAAATGATTATCAGACGAAAATGAACAAAAAAAGTACAGAGATTGAAGCTACGGCTTCAACTGATGGTTTTGCTAATATTGCTGATATCGAGAACCAAGTTTTTGCTGAAGTTTTGGGTCCTGAAAGATATGACCGAGTGCACTGTCAAGGGTCATTCGTGACACCAACTAAATATTTTGGATCAAACTCGTCTCAGTACATGCCATCACAAAGTTAGTCTTCTTAAGCGGAAGTTCAGCGTTTAAAACAACAATTAACTCAATTCCAAGCAGAGATGGAAGCTAAAGAAGCTGAGAGAGAACGGAGAGAAGCTGAGAGATCAGTAAGGGAAGCAGAGAGAGAAGCAAAGAGAGCAACAAGGGAAGCAAAATCTTCAAAAACAATTCCAAGATATGATGGTGATGTTAAAGCAAAACCATCCAAGTAATCTGTCACCTTAGTAGATTTTAGGTTCATTTGGTTTGTACTTGTTACTGAACTGTTATTTTACTTAAACAATGAATTATTTTTCACTTTATTTGATAATAGACTTCAATTTATTTTGGTGGTTAAGTATTTTGGATTTAGTAGATATATTCTTTTTTTTAATTGTATTGTTGTTGAAATATTAATTACAGGGAAGCTTTTGGTAGTAATAATAATTTAAAATTTATTTTTTAAAATACAGTACCTATAGCGGCGTTTGAGAAAAACGCCACTAAAAACCATTAAAAATAATGGCGTTTCTACATAAACGCCACTAAAGTACAAGATTACTGTGGCGTTTTTTATAAAAAACGGCACTATAAAACAAGGAAATAGCTGCGCTTGTAGATACAAACATCGCTAAAGTACACGATCTTTAGCGGCGTTTTTGAAAAGAAAACGCCACTATAAAATATAAATTAGCGGCGTTTGTATACCTAAACGCCGCTAAAGATCGTGTACTTTAGCGGCGTTTTTTAAGAATAAACGTCGCTATCTTTAGCGGCACAGCTTTTAGCGGCGTTTCTTGTGGCGCTTTTTTTAGCGTCGCGAATACTTTTAGCGGCGCTTATAAACGCCACTATATATCTAAAAAACGCTGCTATAAACCTGTTTTGTTGTAGTGATAAAACAAGATATTAAAATATTTTATATCGTAACAATCTTATACATTCCTACAAAAGTAATTAATTTATTCTGTATTTTCTCATTTTCTTTTTTATTTAATAATAATGGTCATAATACATACATTCACATTCATTTGAAGATACAAATTCGTGTAGCTAAACCACTATCAAAAACTCCATTCATCTTGCCTCCCATGACTTTTTTGAAGCTTTAAACAAGATTAAATTTCTTAGGGTAAATATCAAAATACATATACCATTGAAATCAAGGTTACAGACATATCTTTTTTCATAAATATTTTATTTTTATTCCATCTAGAGAGCCATCAAAGTATAAACAAAATTCACCGGTTCGCTTTACAACAAACTCAAAATAGGAAAGAGACTTAAAACAAATTCCAAGAAACAAGAAGAGATGGAGAAGAATGAGTAAGTTTGCTACATCCTCGCAGCCTTATACCCACATAAGATTTAATTTGCATCAAAATATTTCGAACACTCGTATTACCTTTCCCATGCAATCTGTTATTTCTTTCTTGTCATGCAAAATACATCATATCCCCTCAAGAAATGCGAATAATGGCAACCCATAATGTGTTTCCCTTGCCATGCATTTACCATCCAGTCAAGTTGCACTCCCCATTTTCCCACAATAGGGCTAATAGAACAATCTTGTAGGATGAGATGCCAAACTTCTTTAACAAACCTGCAGTCACAAAATAATTGGTTCCTTATTTCTATAGAATCATCACACAGACACATAGTAAAGATCAACCAAGAATCCCCAAAATAACATACGATCTTTAGTTGGTAATCTATTCATTAAAGTTAACCAAGCGATAAAGGAGTGTCTTAGAAGTGTTAAGCCACCCCAAATAACATGAAACCATCCTACTTTCTCCCTTTTATGTCATAGAGAGGTTACAAACATATCATATCGTGATAAATGAGGTGATAAATGATAGTAACTTGTGAGAAACAAAGAACTAGAACTATGTTCTTTTTTATACTTACATTTCATAGGTTATGTGATAAGTGCGCAAAAGTAATATATTTTATACCATTTTCCAATCAATTATTATTTGTAATTAATTGACTTTAATAACAATAGTGGATAATTCTTCATATTTTCTACATTTCAACATCCAAGTGCTTAAATATTGTTTTAATAGATTATTTGGTAGGAAATGGGTGTGGTTACGATTTTCTTTCTTAGACAAGAAATAGACACCTCCCAATGATACCAGATACCATCGAAAAATGTTGAATGAAGAATGGAGATAAGATCGGATACAGAGAAATACCCGCTAGTGCAGCAGTTTGGTTGCGGCGGTAGCAGATCAATGAAGACATATGGTGTGCGATAGATAGAGAATAAAGATTCGAATCTATTAAACAAAGTCAGAGAAGAAATAGAGTAAAGGAAAGCAAGCCGAGCCATGGTCAAAGCTACGAGATTTCAAGAGTCCAAAAGGAGTTAAATTAGGAAATAAAATAAAAATATTGTATTTAATATAAATTTGTATTTTATTCCTATTAGAACTCCCTATCATTTATGTGAAGTTTTGACCTAGGCTTGGCCTATATAAACCGACCCTTAGGCTTAGGAGAGGCAACTCATCTCCACCAATAAGAATCATAGTCGCCACCACCATTATCATGTTCTAAATTCTTCCTAAGGCTTAGGTTACTTGTGGATTAGTTTTGGAAGAAGGTTGTATCTTTATTCAAGTTTTATTAATGCAAATTTAGAATTCATAGTTTATTCACTCTTGATATTTAATCTTTTATGCATACGGTCTCGAAAGATAAGTTTACAAGGAAAAACCTATTTTTCTAGACTAGGGATAGTTAGTCTCACAAAATGAGTGAATACGGTCTTTGCTCTTGGGTATTGACTAATACGGCTTAGAGATAAGTCAACCAGGATTTCAACGACTAAAAGGAAGCATATCATCGGTTGTCATTCACGCTGGGAGGTATCATCAAAATGTGGCCTTCAATAGTACTCCGAATTAGGGATAAGGAGGAGGCAATAAAGGATGCTTTGTTGAACTATGAGTTGTTGATTTTTCGACAAAGCATAACCCTCCGAGGTAGCCAAGTCGACCCTTCATCGACCCACCAAGGCGACACTTCAACCTTATGCATTAATAAGAGGAGAATATTGTGCAACTAGATTCCACACTATGAAGCAATTAACCTAGCCTTTCCATCATATTTTGAGTTATAATCAATTATTTTAGTTAATCATACTTTCAATCAAATTACTTGTGTTTTTATTTTTCTTAGTGCAAAAAAGATAAGTTGTGTGGGTATCAAGTCCCAGTTGATTTTACATCTTAAATATTACAACTTGGCAAAGGTGTACGCTTACAAAATAAAGGTGTAGAACTTACTACATGAACCAAGCCTTGGCACCTTTTCCTGGAACTAGCGTTCCAACCTTACAACATATTAATCTTGCATTCTATTTAATTACTACTCCCTCTGTCCCATTTAAGAAGGCCAGTATTGACTTTTTAAAGTCAAAATTTTAAAACTTTTACCATAATTATTATACATATTTTAATTTATTAAATTTTATAATATATATTTTAAACTACTTGATTAGAGGTTTCTAAAATATATATTTTACATTTTCTTCAATAATAGATTTAAATTTATAATGATTCAAAGTTGAAAAGATTTGACAAAAAAATTCAATATTTGACAAATAAAGTGAGACGGGGGGAGTATTTATTTTTATTTTCTTTTATAATTTGAGTTGTCCTATTTTATGACCAGGTCAAATCCATCAACTGAAGAATATCCCTTTGACCCTAAAATCGAGAGTACTACACGGAGTCTTTGACAAAGGTTAAGAGCAAGAATGATTCTAGCACCTGGCCAGCAAGGGAACAATGGTGACATGAATGCCGTCGCGACAACATATGCAGTAGTTGATCCAACTGATCTTCCAGCACCTGAATGCGTAAGGACAGTTCGTGATTATCTTGAAGAAGCTTTAAATGGTTTTCCACCTGCAATTATCATGCCAAACATTGATGTTGAGCATTTTGAACTTAAATCGGTAATGTTTAATATGATTAATACCCTTGGGTAATTTGGAGGATCAGCCAATGAGGATACTCGGTGACATCTTAAATCCTTCTTGAAAATTTTCAATTCTTTCAAGCTACTAGGAGTATCCACTAATTTTATAAAGTTCAAGTAATTTTCCTATTCACTGAGGGATAGGGAAAAATCATGGTTAAACAACTTAAAACAAGGATCGCTTAGTTCGTGGACTGAATTGTGCCAAAGTTTTCTTTTCCCATTTTAGCTACACTAATATGACGGAAAAAACTGAGGAACGATACTACATCGTTAGAGCAAGAAGACAATGAATCTATGTATGAGGCATGAAGAGATATAACGAGAACATTTTCGTAAATGCCAATGCATGGACTGCCTGAATGGACTCAAGTATCAATCTTCTACAACGTAGTAAGTAAACCAAAGAGGATGATGCTTGATGCCTCGGCAAACGATACTCTTCAAGACCGACTGTTGCATGAAGGATTGGAAATTTTGGACAGACTCGGTAAAAACGATTATCAGCATCCTACTACAAAGAGAGGAGTAACAAGGTGAGAAGTGGTAAATCTGGAATCTTCAGATTTGATATTGTCCAAACTATCAGCACTAACAAACAAGGTCAAGGATCTGCAAAAGCCCAGTAACATTCAAGATGTTAAGGTAATCACCCCCTTTTGTGAATTATGTGGCGAAAATCATGACTCAAGTGAATGCCATCAGAATCCAGAATCCAATTCTATGTTGGAAATTTCAACTGAAGCAACATGTCCAAACATTCAATACAACATGGGGAAAATATTCAAATTTTTCATGGAGCAACCCTAACAATGCGCTCAATACAAAACAGTAGAATATGCAACCTATAGATTTCTAGCAGAATAATCAAACCAACCCAACAGCAGTTGCTACAGTAGGTAATACCGTAGCACTAACCTACAGATCTACGAACCCTATAGAATAATCTAAACATGTACATGGATCAAACTAGTACCTATATATCCAAGACAGGTAAATTCGTTCAAAGAGATGAAATATTCATGGATAGAGTAGAGATGCAGATGTAAAACAACGAAGTTGCTTTGAAAACACTGGAAATCATAGTAAGACATTATGAGTGCATAAAAGTCCTATTTTTAATACTATTTTCTCACTCGATATTTACTAATAAAGGACAAAATTAAGGGCATTAATGGATATTTCTGTATATTTTCCATATTTCAGCATCCAAACACATAATTCATGAATTCATCCAATATTTGGCATAAAACAAATGCATTTGATAGTTTTCTTTCTTAGACAAGAAACTAAATACAAAGATGGCCAATTTAGAAGATAGATGCTGGAGTGCAGATGGGGCACCCGCCACGGCAGCACTTTTTGAGACCGCAACAATAGAGTAAAGATGACAACCAGTGCTCGACAGAAAGAGAAAAAGATGCTAATCTTAATGGACAAAGAGCGAGAGAAAGACAAAGTCAAATTAAGGAGTCAAACCTTGGTCAAAGTCACGTGCGGGAAAGAAGAGATATTTTAGGAAATAAGAATTAAGTATTATAATTTAATTAGGAATTATATTTCTTCCCCCTTTATAACTCTTTCCTTGCATGGAAAGCTTTAACCTAGGGCTTGGCCTATATAAGGCACACATTAGGCTTAGTCTAAAAACTCGGATTTTACCTTAGAAAAAAATTTTATCCGCCGACTACATCATGTTCTAAACTTCTTCGGAGGTTTAGGTTGTTTGTGGAGTAGTTGGAGAAGATGGAAAAAAATAGGGAAATTTGAAACGGTTTCCGCGACAGAAGGGTGTGTGGCAATGCTACACAACAAAGCCACAACCAAAAGAAAAGATCCTGGTAGTTTCACCATACCATGTTCTATCGGTGATCAATACATGGGTAAGGCACTATGTGACTTAGGCGCTAGCATAAATCTCATGCCTAAGTCAGTATTTCAAAAGCTAGGCATCGGGCAGGCAAAACCAATAACGGTGATGCTGCAACTGGCAAACTACTCTTATGTGCAACAAGAAGGAAAAATTGAAGATATCCTGGTAAGATTGGATAAATTTATATTTCCTGCTGACTTCTTAATTCTTGATTGTGAAGCAGATGAACATGCTCCGATCACATTGGGAAGGTCGTTCCTAGCCACGGGCAGAACATTGATCGATTGCAAGAAAGGTGAATTGGTCATAAGGGTGAATGATCAACAAGTGAAGATCAATGTATTTAAAACTTTAAGGCATCCGGATGAACTAGAAGAACAGGACCTTGATGCTAAAACAGACTATTCAGACGTTTCCCACCAAGGCAGTAATACTGAATGTCGCGGCCGCTGTTTTTATGGGAAACCATGTATAAACAGTAATAATACAGAGATACAAGAAAAGCAAACAGAAGAAGGTAATTGGGTGCATACATACCCAGGTAAGTATTTCGAATCACTCGATTATACTAAGTGGAAACAAGAAACATAAACCATCTATAGAACAACCTCCAGAGTTGGAATTAAAACCACTACCTGAGCAATTAAAATATGTTTATTTGGGATCAAATGATACTCTACCATTAATTATTTCTTCTAAGCTACAACCTGAACAGGAAAAACGGCTAACTAACATGCTACGGCAGCATACAAAGGCAATCAGATGGATAATTACAGATATGAAGGGAATTAGTCCATCATTGTGCATGCATAAAATATTATTGGAAGAAGATCATAAACCCACCATTGATGCGCAAAGAAGATTAAATCATGCAATGAAGGAAGTGGTAAGAAAAGAAATTATAAAATGGCTCGACGCAAGAATTATCTACCCCATATCCGATAGCACATGGGTAAGTCCAGTACAATGTGTTTCAAAAAATGGTGGAATGAAAGTGATCTCAAACGAGAATAATGAATTATTTCCAACAAGAACGATAACCGGATGGAGAGTATGCATGGAATATCGGAAACTCAATCAAGCAACAAGAAAGGATCACTTCCATTTACCATTCATTGACCAAATGCTCGATAGGTTAGCCGGTAAACCCTAATATTGTTTCTTAGATGGGTATTCAGGATACAATCAAATTTCCATAGCTCCCGAAGATCAAGCCAAAAAAACCTTCACATGCCGATACGGAACATATGAGTTTAGAAGGGTGCCATTCGAACTATGTAACGCACCCACCACTTTTCAACGGTGTATGATGGCAATCTTCTCCGACATGATTGAAGAACATATTGAAATATTTATGGATGATTTCTCTGTGTTCGGAGATGATTTTGACAACTGTCTTAGCAACTTGGAAAAAGTACTACAAAGATGTGAATACACGAACCTAATTTTAAATTGGGAAAATGTCATTTTATGGTTGATGAAGGAATAATGCTCGGCCACAAGATCTCCTACCGCGACATCGAAGTCGACAAGGCCAAAATAGAGGTAATAGAAAAATTGCCAGCAACAACATCAGTCAAGGGAATACACAGTTTTCTTGGACATGTCGGTTTCTACCGACGATTCATTGAGGATTTTTCTAAAATAACCAAACCCCTATCCTCACTGCTGGAACAAAATAAACCATTTGTTTTTTACGAAGCTTGTGTAAAAGACTTCAAAACATTGAAACTAAAACTTATATTAGCACCTGTAGTGGTTCCACCTGACTGGAATGAACCATTCGAACTGATGTGCGACGCAAGTGATTATGTTGTCGGGGCAGTACTTGGGCAACAAAAGAACAAGATCTTCCATGTAATACATTATGCAAGCAAAAACCTTGAATGATGTCCAAGTCAATTACACCACAACAGAGAAATAACTGTTAGTAGTGATTTTTGCATTCGATAAGTTTAGATCACATCTCATCGGCAACAAGGTAATTGTACATAAAGATCATTCCACCATCAAATATCTACTGTCCAAGAAAGATGCAAAACCTCGTTTAATATGATGGATACTACTACTACTACAAGAATTTGAAGTCGAAATTAAGGATAGAAAGGGAATGGAGCACCCAGTGGCAGATCATCTATCACGCCTAGAAGGGGAAAAGGCAATAAAATCAGAACAAGAAATCAAAGATACCTTCCCTGACGAACAAATACTGGTTGCCATTGCGGCTGTATGGAAAGTATCAGCAGAAGATCCTGAACTCACGATAGACAAGATTGCGAACATAATACCTGAGTATATCCACCACTCTACCTTGGCCGCAACTGTAACACCCTGGTATGTTGATATTGTTAATTATATCACTAGTGGCATTCTTCCTCATCACCTTAACCATCAAGGAAACAAAAGGTTCAAATATGATGCAAGGCATTACCTTTGGGACGACCCCCTCTTGGTTAAACAATGTGTAGATCAAATCATAAGGCGATGCATCCCCGAAGAGGAACAAGAAAGTGTGCTAGCATAATGCCACACATCTCTCTATGGCGGAAATTTCGACGGCAACAGAACGACAGCTAAGGTACTGCAATCAGGACTATACTTGCCGAGCCTATATAAAGATGCACATGAATATTGTCAAAGATGTGATCGATGCCAAAGGATGGGAAACATATCCAGACAAAATGAGATGCCTCTTCAAAATATTCTAGATGTAGAATTGTTCGATGTATGGGGAATTGACTTCATGGAATCCTTCCCATCATCACATGGTAACCTTTACATATTATTGGCGGTAGATTATGTATCTAAATGGGTAGAAACAATCGCGACGACAAATAATGATGCCAAAACAGTGCAAAAATTCTTAAAGAAAAATATCTTCACCCGATTTGGTATTGTAATACCCCGAATTTTTTTTTGCACAATTCAAAATTTAAATTATAAAATCCCTAATTTCTGAAACCCTAATAATTTGAGAAATTTTTGTTTTAAATCTTAAAATTTTAATTAGGGATTAAATTGTTTAAATTTAAAAGTTTTGTGTATGTTTTGAAAACCCTAATAAGTTTAGGGACCAATCATGTATTTTTCCCAATTTTCCCTTGTGTTTAATTCTAATTTTCGGCAGAATAGGTTTTGGAAACCCTCTTCAGCCGCATATTGTTCTCTACCTCACTCTCTCTCTCCCGCTCTCTCTCACTTTTCCCCTCTCCTTTTGATCTTCGACCACCCTCTTCTGTGGCTTGTTCAGTCATCATCGGAGTCGGCAACGTCGTTAGAAGAGTCGTATCTCCTCTCCGCACTTTGTCATGGTGAACACATGAAAGATCTGTTCAATTCTCTCTCGTTTTGCCATCAGGTTCATCGTCCGATTTTGGATTCCTTATAACGTCTTTGTGGTTCGGAAAGTGTTTGAGGAGTGGACTGCTATTCTTTCTTGTGTCGGCAACCTTAATCCGAGATTTGGGTTCCGTTTGGTAAGTTTTAGGTGAGCATCTTGATCCTTTGTGTTTTGGTTATTTGAGAGATAAGATAGTTTCGGTTTTGTTGGCGAATCTTGTTTCGTTTGAGTGACACTAAGTGTTGGTCATGTTTTTACACTATTGTTGATTTCAATCTTGTGTCATCCTTGTTGTTCTTTAGTTGTCATTGCCTTGGTTACATTGTGATTCTATCATGGAATTTTGGAAATCTTTAAATTCATGTGTTTAACCTATGTGATTTGGTTGTTGTTGAATTGGCAGTATGTTAATTTTGGTGGGTCTATGAGTTGAAAAATTTAAAATGAAATTCTTAGTTTTGTGAGCTTGGACCATGATTGCATTATTTTATTTTGTAGAATCGGCCATGACGATAACTTGTATAAACAGATAACAATCTCAAATATCAAATCTAACAATGTAAAAATAAAGTTTCAGAGATACACACAAAATATATTGAAATATTTTATAGGCACAAAAAACATGTAGCATAGGAAGAGACACACCTTACGCAACTAAAGCTCTAACTCCGAGATGGACGCGTCTCGCGTTCCGGTCTAGCTGATTCAGGACCTACGACGTAACGTAACTATATTACTATTTATTACTAATTCTAAGCCAACAACTATAACAAAACTCTGATCCAAAAGCTTACTTACGTGACAATCTCGAAGAACGTACCCGATCGGTATGATCAACTAGAGGTAACTCAGAGGCCTCAAAAATGTTACCTAAATAGAAGAATATTTTGAATTAAATTCCTCAGAAACAACTATTTAGATTCCAAGAACATTTCAGAAGAAAAACACTAAAACGGAGCTTTCAGGTTTAAATTTGACAAAACAGATGGCGGTTTCAGACTCAGAACGTCGAAAAAAAGTCAAAGAGAAGGTTTTCTGAAAAAATTAACTTTTGGTCAAAGTCAACTTAGAAGTCAAAATCAAACTTTGACTAGTCAAAAGTCAAAGCTAGATAAACTTGGTCAAAGTTGGTCAACACGGTTTAACAAACATAAGATCATGTCCAATTCAATGATCTAAATTGATTCATTAAATCATAAATGAATTCAGTTCTTAAGAAAGTTAAATTGGCTAAAAAATTATATTTATAGAGTAATTCAATTCATGACACAACTAGGTTTGCTCCAACATGTAGGTTTAAAAAAATGAAAAAAAATAGTCATGGCCATTCTACAAAATAAAATAATGCAATCATGGTCCAAGCTCACAAAACTGAGAATTTCATTTTAAATTTTTCAACTCATAGACCCACCAAAATTAATATACTGCCAATTCAACAACAACCAAATCACATAGGTTAAACACATGAATTAAAGATTTCCAAAATTCCATGATAGACTCACAATGTAACCAAGGCAATGACGACAAAAGAACAACAAGGATGACACAAGATTGACATCAACAATAGTGTAAAAACATGACCAACACTTAGTCTCACTCAAACGAAACAAGATTCACCAACAAAACTGAAACTATCTTATCTCTCAAATAACCAAAACACAAAGGATCAAGATGCTCACCTAAAACTTACCAAACGGAATCCAAATCGCGGATTAAGGTTGCCGACACAAGAAAGAATAGCAGTTCACTCCTCAAACACTTTTCGAACCACAAAGACGTGATAAGGAATCCAAAATCGGACGATGAACCTGACGGCAAAAAGAGAGAGAATTGAACAGATCTTTCATAGGTTCACCATGATAGAGTGCAGAGAGGAGAGACGACTCTTCTAACGATGTTGCCGACTCCGATGATGACCGAACAAGCCATGGAAGAGGGTGGTCAAAGATCAAAAGGAGAGGGAAAAAGTGAGAGAGATCGGGAGAGAGGGAGTGAGGCAGACAACAATATGCAACTGGAGCGGGTATCCAAAACCCATTTTGCCGAAAATTAGAATTAAACACAAGGGAAAATTGGGCAAAATACATGATTGGTCCCTAAACTTATTAGAGTTTTCAAAACATACACAAAACTTTTAAATTTAAACAATTTAATCCCTAATTAAAATTTATGATTTAAAACAAAAATTTCTCAAATTATTAGGGTTTCAAAAATTAGGGATTTCATAATTTAAATTTTGAATTGGGAAAAAATTCTAGGTGTTACAGGTATACCTCGTGCAATCATAAGTGACGGAGGGAAACATTTCGACAATAGACAAATTGTTGCCGTCCTAAAGAAATTGGGAGTTGCACACAAGATTGCCACAGCATACCACCCACAAGCAAACGACCAAGCAGAAGTGTCGAACAGAGAACTCAAAACAAAACTAGAAAAAGTGGTCAATCCAACCCGAAAAGATAGGTCCACTCGATTAGATGATGCACTTTGGGCATATAGAATAACATTCAAAATGCCATTGAAAATGTCCCCTTACCAGCTAGTCTATGGCAAATCCTGCCATCTGCTAGTAGAAATAGAACACAAAGCATACTGGGTGATAAGTGCTCAACACACTATCACTTTTTACTCCTTTTATGGGCATTAATCACCAAATATACACCCACTCGGACCAATGCATGTGCTTAATGTGATATATTTAGAAGTTTGACTCATATAGATAATATATATAGAAAAAGGCACATTTTACTGTATTTTCATATCTGTGCAGGAGAACCAGTGCCGCGGCAGAGACAAGGCCGAGGCAGGACCTGATGCCGAGGCAGCAACAAAAAGACAGGAAGCAAGACTATAGGCGATGGAAAGACAAAAATCCAAGGAACGTGTCTAGACTTGAAGCCCATGAATCGGAGCTGGCTAGCACAAGGAAAAGCCCAAAGGAAGACCACGCGGGAAAGCCGCTTAGCCGAATATAAACTTGGAAATATATTATTATTATGTACTTGACTTGTTCCCCACTCCAAGTTGTATTCTACTTAGGAAAGGTTTGCCCTAGGTCTAGCCTATATAAGGACCTAGCCACCCAATGTACAACATACGAAATACCTAGGGAGAGAGCCGACTTCTACTCTTGTTTCTTTCCTCTCCATCATGTTCTAAACCTTCTTAGGGATTAGGTGAAGGTTGTAGAGTATTTGTGAGAGAAGATTGTACTTTGTCTTTCATTTAATGCAATAAAGTTATCAAGGATTGCTTATCCTTTGTTATTCTTTGTTTTCACAATTGAGCTCGGGAGAGGATATTGTGAATCATCCATTTATTTAAGCTCGGGAGAGTTAGATTCACGAAAGGGGTAAGTACGGTGTTTCAATCGCGAAATACTAACTCGGCCTAGGGATAGGTTAAGAGTTTCAACGGCTAAAAGAAGTGTGAGATTGGTTGGTGAGTATAATTGGTTCACGCCGGGAGGTATCATCAAGGAATAGTCATCAACAACACTTTAACTTAGGGATAAGCGGAGTCATCCAAGGACACTTTGCCGAACTTTGTAAAAAGTCTGCCCATGAGCAAGGGATTGCCGCGGCAGACAGTATTGTCGCTGCCCAGGCAGTAAACTGCAATGCTGCTGAGGCAGTGATATACGATTGCATTGGACAAAGACAAGTCAATCAATTCCACAATACGACACAACTGGATCCTAGCCCATCTCTCTCTGCTATTTCAATCCTTTATTTTATTTTAGTTATTTTAGTTTAGATAAATCAAATCAACTCACTTGTGTTTTTACTTTTTCTACAGAACAAGAAGGTGAAGAAAGCATATTAAGTATACCGGTCCCTGAGGAGACGATAACTCGATAATATACTTATCACTTATTACTTGCGATGTGTCCACTTGCACTAAACGCGCACTTCTGACACGCGACAAGTTTTTGGTGCCGTTGCCGGGGCATCAAAGTGCTGCCGAGGCAGGTGCTTATCTGCATTTCAGCTTCCAGCATCCTTCATGCTATATGCCATTAACCGTACCTGCTTTATGCCAAATAATAGATAAATTCATGAATTAAGTATTGGGATGCTGAAATATGAAAATAAGCAGAATTATCCAATATTGCCATTAAAACTGTCCTTTATTAGCAATAATCGAGTGGGAAATTGGTATAAAGAATAGGACTTTTAGGCACTCATCACACCCCCAAACTCGAACTATTGCTTGTCCTCAAGCAATGCAAAAGATATATTTTTAAGTAAGGAATTTTAAAGTAATATACCGTCCTGCCTACCACGGCAGAATTCCTTTATTGACTTGGCCTCTTCTAGGTTCTAGGAATTCCTCGGAACTGGACTATGAGTCTTTGTGAGTGTGTGCGTAGCTGTGTCAAAGTTGATTCTCTAAGTTCTAATCCTTTTTCTAGCTCAAGACTTCCGACTAAGATTTTTCTTCAATTATTTTTCTTTCCTTTTTCCCTGTTTGGTATATAAATATATATTGCTATATACTTATACTGCTTGAGCCAGTTTTCAGGCACCTCAAGTGTTAACTAGTCTTACTAGAGCCAATTTCGGGCACCTCTAGTAAGTGGGAAAAAGGTTGAGTCCTAGAGCCAGTGATGGGCACCTCTAAGAACTATACTAGAGCCGGTGATAGGCACCTCTAGTTAAAATCTAAGCCTAAGTCCTTATTTCTTTTCAAAGAAAAGAACTTCTAAAATCAACTAAGACTAGCAATGTTTATGTGATTTCAGGCTCATAGTCTAATCCTAAGTATTAATCCTAAGAGACCTTTCCGAATTCCAGTCTGGTGAATGGTGCATACTGCTGCGGCGGCTGGAGAATATATTGCTGCCGAGGCAGTTTCAATAAAATTCAGTAGACTAAAAAAAATTACATAAGACTGTAATTGTTGTAAAGACAAAATTTAAGGCGGTAGTAGGATAATCCGAATAATTTCCATACATGGCAGATATTTTTATAAGGCAAAAGATTGGATCAATACTCCCCCCAAACTCGAGGGATGCATTGTCCTCAATGCATGCATCTGAACATAAGGCAACAATAAAAGACAAGAAAAAATTAAGAGACAAGGAAAAGATAAACCAATTTGTATATGTCGCGTCTTGGCCTTTTCTGTATCATGAGGGTCATCAGTTTGTGTGGAGTTTGTTGAGAAAGAAACTAAAAACTGCACTGGAAAACAATAATGAAGAAGTATGAAATAAAACAGGGGAGATGAAGTTCGATAACAACAAACCCGCCGTCACTTGCGTTTGGGCGGCCAGCCGCCTTGGCCGTTTCTTAGGTGGGACGGTGAGCTTGATTTCAGGGCCGTTTTATGTGCTCTCATGACTTCTCCTTCTTGGATTTCCTTCCTAAAAAAATAACTCAAACATAATTAAACTTATTTCCTAAAATAAATAACTCAAAAATAATTAAACTAATTTCCTAATATAGTAGTGCAAGGAAAATAAAAAGGAAAGTTGGAATCGCCAATCCTCGACATCTTAAATACTTCAATCTGCCAAAAGGTGGAAGGACGAATGCTTCTTCATAAAAGCAAGACTTTCTAGCCTCCATCAGATTTGGCGCCGTTGCCGGGGACTGGCAACTAAATTTTGTTTTCTTTATTTTCTTGTTTATTTTTATTTTTATTTTACTTTTGTTTTTCTTGGTGCATGACCAGGGCCAATCCAACCAACCCCTTGTACGAATTAGATCTAGAGATCGAAGGAACAAGGCAAAGGTTGAGGAGACAGATTCAAGGAGCCATGGCAAAACATCCGGTAGGACAAAACTTACCGGCCGGTAATGGAGTACTTCCTTCGCCACCTGGGATAGGGCGAAAGCTTGGTTAAATAGCATTCAAGCAGGATCTATTGGTTTCTGGAGTGAACTTGCCGTGATTTCATTACTCGCTTTAATCCTACTAATTTATAAGATAGAATCCGTAATGAAATTACTTCTTTTCGACAGGCAGAAGACGAACCAATGTACGAGGCATGGGAACGCTACAGAGAGCTATTGCACAGGTGTCCGCTGCATGGATTTCCCCTATGGACACAAGTGACAATGTTTTACAATGCTAGGAATGCCCCGACAAGGATGATGTTAGATGCCTCGGCAAACGGAACACTCTTGGATAAAGCACCTGAGGAAGCTATTGAGATATTAAACAAACTCGCAAAGAATGATTTTCAGTTTCCTACATCTAGGCGAGGAGGAGTAAGACGCCAAGCCACGGTAAATGAATTAGACTCATCAAGTTCAGTGGCAGCACAATTGACCTCTCTTACCAAGATGGTGCAAAACCTACAGTTACAACACAAAACCTGTGAGGTCAAGGTAATTGATTCATACTGTGACATATGTGGAGGTAACCACAGTTCCTCTGACTGCATGAATCAAGAAACTGGTATGTACGTTGGGAACTACAACCGTAACAATGGGATGTCCAACACATACAACCCCTCATGGAAGAGGCATCCAAACCTATCATGGAGTAACCCAAACAATGCCTTAAACCCAATCACTCAACCTTCGGGATTTCAGCAACCGATGCCGCAGCAGCAAGTCTAGCAGCCGATGCCGCAGCAGCAGATGCAGCAGCAACCGGTAAGTTCATTCGAAAACACGCTAAAGGCCTTCATGATGAAAACTGAGTCATACATGGCGGAAAATAGTAATTTCATCAAGAGGACAGATGCCTTCATGAATAGGACTGAGATGCGGATGCAAAATCAAGAAGCGGACATAAAAACGCTGGAAACTCAGGTTGGGCAGTTTGCTCAATGCATAAACACTAGACCACAAGGAGGACTACCTAGCAATACTGAAGTTGCTAAGGTAATAAACCATGAACAGTGCAAAGCAATCACTACTAGGAGTGGTCTACAACTGAAGGAGAAGATCCTAGAGAACCGAATTCAATCAGCAGATCAAGCAAGAGAAGAGGCTGAGCAAACGGAAGCTGACAACACTGCCCCGGCAGAGAGCACTACAGCTCCTGAGCAGCCTGCCGAGGCAACAACAACTCCAGTGGTGCCAAGTATAAAATTTCAAACTAAAGAAACTCTGGAGGAGATAAGACCACCACCACCTTTCCCGCAAAGGTTGAAAAAGCAAAAGCAGGACCAGCAATTCAAGAAGTTCCTCGACATCTTGAAGCAAGTCCACATCAACATACCGTTCGTTGAAGCTATTGAACAAATGCCGAACTATGCCAAGTTCCTAAAGGACATGGTGTCCAAGAGAAAACGAATAAGTGAGTTTGAGACAGTGGCTGCTACCAAGGGATGCATGGCAATGCTACATAACCACATGCCACCAAAATTAAAAGATCCTGGTTACTTCACTATACCTTGTGCGATAGGAAAGAGTTATGAAGGAAAGGCCCTATGCGACCTTGGAGCAAACATAAACCTCATGCCTAAATCAGTCTTCCAAAAGCTTGGAATCGGAAGGCCGAAGCCTACAATAGTGATGCTCCAACTAGCGGATCGATCCTATGTGCAACCTGAAGGCAAAATCGAGGACATACTGGTAAGAGTTGACAAGTTTATTTTTCCTGCCGACTTCCTTGTCCTTGATTGCGAAGCAGATGACAATGCACCAATCATACTTGGGAGACCCTTTCTAGCAACTGGACGCACATTAATTGACGTGGAAAAAGGAGAGTTGACTATGCGGGTCAATGACCTACAAGTCAAACTCAAAACATTCCACAACTTGAAGAAGCATGATGATCCAGAGGAATGCAAGGCCATCCACACAGTAGATAACAAGATCTCCTGCCTGGGCAGTTTGCTCGGCAGAATGTTCGGTAAGAAAATCAAGCCCAAGATGGATGGACAGACAGCACAAAGAAGTGGCCCACAACCGATTCACAATTTGGGCCTAAGGGAGAGAATAATTTTGGGAGATGCATTTGCATGCTCTCCACCAGTAACATGACCTCTCCCCTTCTTTTTTTTATTATTATATTAGGGTTAGTAGTTTATTTTTATTTTTTTTCTAATTATTTTCGCTTTTAGTATTTCTCTTTTGTGTGTTTTATTTAGGAATAAAAAGCAAGAATAAGGGAAAATAGTTCACAGCAGGAACTCTATCGAGGCAATAAAACAGTGTCAGGGCCGTAGTAGTCCCAACGGGCAGAACAGTGTAACGGCTAGTCTGCCGAGATTTCTGCTGCGGCAGAAAAAGGAAACGGTTACAAAACGGCTACTGGTCTCACGGTCATAAGGCCGAGGCCTATATAAGAATCTCCTTCCTCTTGAACTATTCACTCTTACTTTCTTGTTTTCTTTAGTATTCATAACAATCTCTCTCTCAATTACTCTCTGCCTTCTAATTCTTGTAAAATCTCCAGATTCTCTTCAAGAAACACCTCCAAGAACTCATATCTCTCAATCTTGATGGAAACATACAAAAGATTCGTCCCAGCCAACGTTGAAGATCGATTCAACCGATCTTTCATTGCTAGGCAACTTTGGGAAGAGCAAGGTTTCCAACATGCGGACGAAGAGAACTACGACATTGAACACTACCTCTATGACAGAATTAAGTACCAGAATTGGGAAATTTTCTATCTCCAACCTGCCCAGGCGAACGCCACGATCGTGCAAGAGTTCTACGCTCATGGGCCCAACAAAGACTCCCTATTTGTTTCACTGTCGCAGCAGGCCAGTCCAGCTCGATGCCGAGACGATCAATAATTTCTACGGCCTCACCCCGGAGAGTGATATCCACGCCGAATTCTTGGAAGATATCACCGCCGAGGACTATGAACTCATCAAAGACGATCTTTGTTACGGGAATACCCCATGGGAAACCGGTACCCATCGAGGATCCGTAACAAGACAAAGCTTGAAGCCGGAGACCAAGATGTGGAACACCTTCGTCAAACGACGACTCATCCCAACATCACACAATAGCACGGTGGATCGCAAGAGATTGGTGCTTATCCAATCCATCATCAACAAGAGGACCATCACGTTGGAGAAATCATCCTACGGGAAGTTCACGAGTGCGGTAAGAAAGATAGGGGACCATTGTATTTCCCTTGCTTGATTACGGGTTTATGTGTTTCTGCAGGTGTACCCATTGAAGAAACGGACGAATACACGCCCCCCACGACGAGGATGGACCAGGGACTTCTGCCACAAAGTCATGCAAATCACGCAAGCAGAGCCTGTCCAAGCAACACCGCAGCAGTTCACTGTCGATAGTGCTGCCGGGGCCCAGTACACGACAGACATGCCTGGTACTGCCCACACCTCTGCCGCAGCAGACCTGTACCAAGAAATCTTGCAACGGATGGCAGTAATGGACCTTAGACAACAACGGTACATGGAGTACCAAAGGGATTTCAATGGCACTCTAGCCCAGATGCTGCTGCACGCCTTCCCGGACCAAGGAGCACAATTTCCGGAGTTCCCAAGCAATATGTTCGTCACAGCCGCACCTTACACCGAGACTACACCATCCCCGGGAGGACCAAGGCCGTACTTCCATGCGGATCCTCAGCTCCAATACCAGGCTGTCAGCCCATCTAGGGCGGTAGACAATACCGCGGCCTCGTCTGTCAGCAGAAGGCCATCCAAGCGGAGGGCCGTTTTCAGCACTCCACCCAGACCGCCAATTATCATGGGTAGTCTATCCGCCGAGATAGATGCATATGTGCACCAAAGTTCCACTGTCGCCGGCCCAAGCACACACCACACCGGAGGAGCAACTACGATGGGAGGAGGAACGGACGTGATGATAACAGAAGAGATGTCGAATGTCGAAGAAGGAGAGGAAGTAGAAGCCCCGATGCAAAGGACACCACCCACTCGAGTCCAGCCGCCGAGGCAAGCAAAGGCGCAACCATCTCCCTCACCAAGGACAAAGCATTTGGCGTCAAGGCCATGGAGGAAAATTGTTACAAGCAGCTCTTCGGAGTCGCTTTAAATTTCTTTGTCCTTTATTCAAATATTAATTGCTTTTACTGTTTTTACTTGCTGCGCATAATTCATATTCTGTTTTGCCGTTTATTCCTTCAAAATATAAAACATTGAGGACAATGCTTGGTTTGAGTTTGGGGGTGCAGATTCACTGCCAAGGCAGCAATCTGCTGCCGCGGCCTTGCCAAAAAGGGAGTATTCCAGTGATATTTTTTAAAATTTTTATGCTCCCCGCCTTACTTGAATTACCTGCTTACACTTTTGCACTACTCATCATCAGTATTGCCTTAGTTTATTCTTTAAGGCTATAGAAATCTTTCTCCTTACCATGTTTAGGTTCTGTTAAGAGGACTTAACCTTAGGATGCTTAAGGATGAAAACTTAGAAGCTTACTATAGGAAAAACTTTAAACTTCAAACACTTTTGGGACTCGTTGGATTATAGGAATTCTTTTAATGAACTTAGGTGATAAAGACTTAGATTTTTGGAAAGTAACTAGAGGTGCCTACCACCGGCTCTAGAAAGTCTCTTCTTCACGCTAGAGGTGCCCGAAATTGGCTCTAGTATGTGTTAAGGAATATTAAAAAGAAAGAAGGATTTTAGTGAAAAGAAAAACACAAGTCTTTGAGGTGCCCGAAACTGGCTCAAGATTTGGGGTTTGAAAAAGAAGAGAACACTTAATCAATGTCTATTTGTCTTGAACATAGAGTTTATCTAAGAAAGCCTTTAATCAACTTGTCCACAAAAACGCACACACTCACAATTCCTATAGTTTGTTTCTAGGTAAACCCTAGAGTAACCGAATGGTTAAGGCTTAAGAATAGGCCTAGTTATGGTGGGGAGAACAGATGGACATGTAAGACCAAGAGAGAGTAGAGTTCAGCAAATTGATGGTTTGCATTGCTTGAGGACAAGCAATAGTTCGAGTTTGGGGGTGTGATAAGTGCTTAACACAATATCACTTTTTACTCCTTTTATGGGCATTAATCACCAAATATATACCCACTCGGACCAATGCATGTGCTTAATGTGATATATTTAGAAGTTTGACTCATATAGATAATATATATATAGAAAAAGGCACGTTTTACTGCGTTTTCATATCTGTGCAGGAGAACCAGTGCCGCGACAGAGACAAGGCCGAGGCAGGACCTGATGCCGAGGCAGCAGCAGGAAGCAAGACTATAGGCGATGGAAAGACAAAAATCGAAGGAACGTGTCTGCACTTGAAGCCCATGAATCGGAGCTGGCTAGCACAAGGAAAAGCCCAAAGGAAGACCACGCGGGAAAGCCCCTTAGCCGAATATAAACTTGGAAATATATTATTATTATGTACTTGACTTGTTCCCTACTCCAAGTTGTATTCTACTTAGGAAAGGTTTGCCCTAGGTCTAGCCTATATAAGGACCTAGCCACCCAATGTACAACATACGAAATTCCTAGGGAGAGAGCCGACTTCTACTCTTGTTTCTTTCCTCTCCATCATGTTCTAAACCTTCTTAGGGATTAGGTGAAGGTTGTAGAGTATTTGTGAGAGGAGATTGTACTTTGTCTTTCATTCAATGCAATAAAGTTATCAAGGTTTGCTTATCCTTTCTTATTCTTTGTTTTCACAGTTGAGCTCGGGAGAGGATACTGTGAATCATCCATTTATCTAAGCTTGGGAGAGTTAGATTCACGAAAGGGGTAAGTACGGTGTTTCAATCGCGAAATACTAACTCGGCCTAGGGATAGGTTAAGAGTTTCAACGTCTAAAAGAAGTGTGAGATTGGTTGGTGAGTATAATTGGTTCACGCCGGGAGGTATCATCAAGGACTAGTCATCAACAGCACTCTGACTTAGGGATAAGCGGAGTCATCTAAGGACACTTTGCCGAACTTTGGTAAAAGTCTGCCTACGAGCAAGGGATTGCCACGGCAGACAGTATTGTCGCTGCCCAGGCAGTAAACTGCAGTGCTGCCGAGGCAGTGATATACGATTGCATTGGACAAAGACAAGTCAATCAATTCCACAATACGACACAACTGGATCCTAGCCCATCTCTCTCTACTATTTCAATCCTTTATTTTTATTTTAGTTATTTTAGTTTAGATAAATCAAATCAACTCACTTGTGTTTTTACTTTTTCTACAGAACAAGAAGGTGAAGAAAGCATATTAAGTATATCGGTCCCTGAGGAGATGATAACTCGATAATATACTTATCACTTATTACTTGCGATGTGTCCACTTGCACTAAACGCGCACTTTTGACACGCGACACTGGGCAATTGAATGGTCAACATGGATTGGGAAAAAGCAGGGCAGAAAAGATTGTTGGATATTAATGAAATTGAGGAGTTCAGAACCTCCCCATATGAGAATGCTATAATATATAAAGAAAAAACAAAAAAAATGGCATGATCAGAAACTACTCCCACGACAAATACTACCTGGGCAACAAGTCTTACTCTACAATTCTCGACTAAAGCTTTTCCCTGGAAAATTAAAATCTAGATGGTTCGGACTATTTGAGGTTGTTCAAACACATTTTCACGGGGCAGTTACAATTAGATCACAACAAGATGGACATGAATTTCAAGTTAATGGACAACGCCTCAAACCATACAAAGGGCCGAATTTTTGGGAACTCATGGAAATAGTGATATTAGGAGAAGACTTCGAGTCCTCTTCTAGTTAGCTCTAATCTCTTTTCTTTCTTTTTAAGTATAACTATATTAAGTTTAGACATAAATTTATTTTTGTTTTTTTTTAGGACTTCTCCAACCACCTCGATCTGCCAAGAAGAAATATGTCAGTCCACTGTCTGCAGCAACCCAACAACCGCCGCAATCGCCTCATCGAAAGCGATTCCGAGGACTCCTTTACCTCCTCAGCATTTTAAAAAAGGGCGGTAGTCTTTCTTTTTCTTTTGTCTTTTTATTTTCAGCTTTTATTTTACTTTTCATGCTTTGAGGACAATGCATCCCTCGAGTGTGGGAGAGTATTGATTCCTTTTTGTAATATGTAAATATCTGCCATGTATGGAAAGCATTTAGATTATCGTATTATTGCCTTAATTTTTGTCCTTACAATTTACTGCAATTTTTTAAGTCTCTTGAATTTTATTGAAACTACCAAGGCAGCAATATATTCTCCAGCCGCCGCTGCACTCTGCACCATTCACCAGACTTGAACTCGGAAAGGTATACTAAGTTTAGTACTTAGGATTAGACTATGAGCCTGAAAAATATTCAACACTGCTATTCTTAGTTGATTTTATAAGTTCTTTTCTTTGAAAAGCAATAAGGATTTAGGCTTAGATTTTAACTAGAGGTGTCTATCACCGGCTCTAGTTTAGTCCATAGAGGTGCCCATCACTGGCTCTAGGACTTAGTCTTTTTCCCACTTGCTAGAGGTGCCTGAAATTGGCTCTAATAAGAATTAGCTAAACACTTGAGGTGCCCGAAATCGGCTCAAGTAGTATAAGTATATAGCAATATATATTTATATACCAATCAAGGAGAAAGAAAGGAAAAAAATTTAATGAAAAATCTTAGTCGGAAGTCTTGAGCTAGAAAAAGGATTAGAACGTAGAAAATCAGCTTCGACATAGCTACGCACACACACTAAGACTTATAGTCTAGTTCCGAGGAATACCTAGAACCTAGAAGAGGTCGAGTCAAGAAAGGATTTTCGCCGCGGCAAGCAGGACGGTATATTCCCTTAAAATTCCTTACTTAAAATTATCTTTTGCATTGCTTGAGAACAAGCAATAGTTCGAGTGTAGGGGTGTGATGAGTGCATAAAAGTCTTATTTTTAATACCATTTTCTCACTCGATATTTACTAATAAAGGTAGAATTAAGGGCATTAATGGATATTTTTATATATTTTCCATATTTCAGCATCCAAACACATAATTCATGGATTCATCCAATATTTGGCATAAAAAAATGCATTTGATAGTTTTATTTCTTAGACAGGAAACTAAATACAAAGATGGCCAATTGAGAAGATAGATACTGGAGTGTAGATGGAGCACCCGCCACGGTAACACTTTTTGAGGCCGCGGAAGCAGAGTAAAGATGACAACCAGTGCTCGACAGAAAGAGAAAAAGATGTCAATCTTAACGGACAAAGAGCGAGAGAAAGACATATTCAAATTAAGGAGTCAAGCCTTGGTCAAAGTCACGTGCGGGAAATAAGATATATTTTAGGAAATAAGAATTAAGTATTATAATTTAATTAGGAATTATACTTCTCCCCCTTTAGAACTCTTTCCTTGCATGGAAAGCTTTAACCTAGAGCTTGGCCTATATAAGGAACACATTAGGCTTAGTTTAAAAAGTCGGATTTTACCCTAGAAAATACTTTTAGCCGCCGACTACATCATGTTCTAAACTTCTTCGGAGGTTTAGGTTGTTTATGGAGTAGTTGGAGAAGATGCTTGTGTTATGTTAGATATTTATTAATGCAAAACTTATTTCATAGTTTATTCTCTCTTGGCATTCACTCTTCTTTGCATATGAACTCGAGATGATAGTATGTGAAGAAAAATCTTTTTTTTCTAACATCGAGAGAGTTAGGCTCACGAAACGAGAGAATATGGTCTTTGCTCATGGGCATTGACTAATTCGGTTAAGAGATTAACCGGCCAGGATATCAACGATTAACAAGACGCGTGTGTTTCGTTGTTGTCTGCCCTTGATTCACGCCGGGAGATATCATCAGGACGTGGGTTTCAACAGTTCTCTTCGCTTAGGGATAAGGAAGAAGACATACAAGGATGCTTTGTCAAACTATGGAATGTTGAATTGTCGACAAGGCATAACCCCGCCTAGGCAGCTGCGGCAACCCTTTGTGCGACCCGCCGAGGCGGCAGTTTAACCCATTACACTAATAAGTGGATACATAATACAACTGGATTCTCCTCTACGAAGCACTCAACTTAGCCTCACTTTATTAATCTTTATTTCTCCGAGATTTAGTTTAGTTTTAGTAGTTAATTTAGTAATCTCAATTCAACAATTACTTGTGTTTTTACTTTCTATAGTGCAGCCGTAAGAAGTAGTGAAGTCGACATAGTTCCTATGGGTTCGACATCCTAAAGTATTACAATTTGACAAAGGTGGAAAAACAAAGGACTTTCGAGCCTCCATCAATACAAATTGCATAGCAGATGAACAATCGACCTATGGGTGATCTACCAAGCGATATTGAAGTCGCTAGAATAGGCCCACATGAGCAATGCAAAGCCATAACAACCATAAACGTAATACAATTGAAAGACACTGAGATACCAACCAAGGCAGTGGGTTAAACATCTAAAACAACAAATACCAAGGATGTAAACACATAGAAATCTGAGGAAAAAGAAACAGTAGAAATATATGCCAAGGAAGATGTCGCATCAGATGATGCCGAGGTAGCACCACAGATCTAATTTCAATGTTTTGAAAAGATCGAAGATTTGAGGTTACCACCAATATTACCAAAAAGGTTAAAGCAACAAAAAAGGAGTATCAGTTTAAAATTTTTCTCGATATCCTAAAACAAGTACACATCAATTTACCTCAAAGATATTATCTCAAAGAGAACAAGGATTTGGGAGTTTAAAACTTACGCCACAACAGAAGGGTGCGTGGCAATGCTGCATAACAGAGCCACAACAAAATGGAAAGATCCAGTATTTTTATAATACCATCTTCTATAGGGATCAATATGTAGGCAAGGCATTATTCGACTTAGGTGAAAGCATAAGCTTGATGCCTAAGCCAGTATTCCAGAAGCTGGCCATTGGGAAAGCAAACCCAACAACGGTAATGTTGCGATTAGTTGATTGCTCTTACGTGCAACCCGAAGGCAAAATTAAGGATATCCTGGTAAGAGTAGATAAATTTATATTTCCTGTTGACTTTTTGATTCTAGATTGTGAAGCAGATGAGAATTCCTCAATCATACTAGGAAGGCCATTCTTGACGACGGGAGAACATTGATCGATTGCAAAAAAGGAGATTTAATCATTCTAGTTAATGACAAGCAAGTAAAGATCAATTTATTTAGAGCACCAAGGCATCCAGAGGACCAGATGAATGCCAAAAAATTCAGGTGAAATCTGAATTTAATTTTGATGCTAAAACAAAGTGCTTGGTCAATGCCCGCCTAGGAAACCACTGTCGTGGTAGCACGGAACCCATAATCAAGGAATCGGTCCCTATAGATAATGTTTTCTAGAGATAAACGAGAAAGAAACCACCCGATGCGAATACATTAATAGAATCATCAACAGCCCATCCAACCAAAAAAAGGAAGATGGTTACTTCAGGAGAAGCAATTAATTGCATTCATCCAATAAACTAATTTCTTTAGTATTCTATGTTTTATTTTTATGTTTTAGGACTTAGATTTACTTTCTGCATTTATTTTTTCCAGTAATACCATTTTTTCTTTTATTAGTATAATCTTCTTATTAATAATTTTATTATTTCAGGTCCAATAAAGAAGGATTATGAATTGATAATCAGCCCAATTGGAGGCCTATTATCCGCCACAACAACGTGGCAACAAAATTTTAGGCGGCAAAATTCCCGATCGATTTCAATTCCGCATGGATTACAACACTAATGGCTGCCAGTTGGGAAGTTTCCCGTGCACGCCATCAACAAAAATAATCATTGTCGACCCTTAAACTTCGTGCCCGTCCATTCCATTAATTACATATCAAAGAAACCAATTATTTATTTCATCTCCCTTCAACTTTTTGATTTCCTTCATTATTATCTTTTCTTATTCTTATTCTACAACAATCACAACAAAAGCATGCCCAACCGAGGAAAACAAGATTCATCCGTTGCAATCTCACCAGTCAACAAGTACAGACGATTCGCAACACCTGCGATCAAAAAAGACTATCAACACAACTTCAATAGAAGACAAGTATGGGAGGAGCAAGACTTCTTTTAAACTGATGCCGAAAATCTTGGCATCGAAGCTTTCATACTATCCAAAATAATATTCCATCGATGATAGAAGTTCGCAAAGCAACCGGATTCGACAAACATTGTCTGGGTACATGAATTTTAAGCTCACCGACCTCAACCAAACAACTCGTACACACACCTCTAGGGTCGGGCGATCCTAGTGGCAGACTTTAAGAACGTTGCCTTCGTCGCCTCTCTCACTGTCGTTGACTTTGAGATGATGAAGGCAAAACCTTGTATGTGAGGAGCAGAATGGAACATTGGGAAGAACCGCGGATCTGTAAGCCATCACGATCTCCGAATAGAGGCAAAACTCAGGAACACCTTCATAAAAAGGTACTTGCTGCCGAGTATCCGCAATTAAATGGTTGATCAACCCAGACTTGCACTCATTCACTCTATCATCCACAATAGATGAATAAATGTCAGTCGCATCATTAGCGAGTAAATATTTAACTTCATAAAAAGGAGGAGTATTGCAACTACTGTAACGTATGGAGAGAAGGCAGTTGACCTTCATGGGGAACGTTCGGGACTTCAACACATCCATCATCGCAACAATCAAAGAAAGGTTCCCATAATATTCTATTGCATTCCCCGTCTTTATGGTTGATCTCTATGCATCACCATCATCTCCAACACACGAACCTCCTACTGCATCTGTTTTCGCCTCTGCCACGGTGCCATTGCAAACATCTTTATCCGTCACTCTAACCGTCGAAGCAATAGAACCTTTCTCAGGCATAGCTGAATCAATGAAAGAAACCTAGATGATGCAGACCCTCATACAAGGAAAACCCCATAAGAGTCTGACTCATTTTACTGTAGAAAATTTTCTAGGAACATCGAGTCCCCACTAAGGGAAACAATGGCCTATTTCGTGAATATACAATCTGGCCAAAAGAGGAAGGCATTTGCCGCTACCCCATCAACATTGACTCTGAGGAGGAGGTCGAGAAGAAACCCACTCCCATACAAGTCCAACCCTCTCAATCATCCAAAAAGCCTGCTACCAACCCTTTAGGAGCAGCACAACCACCACCACGAAGTCGTCGAAAGCTGGTTATCGATAGTGAATCTGATGATTCTTTAGAATCTACTTTGATATAGGGTGATAGCATTTTCTTATTTTTCTTTTATCTTATTTTATTTTTTAATTTATCTTTTTATCTATCCTATATTTTCATGTATTGAGGATAATGCATCGCTTGAGCTTGGGGGAGCATTATTCCACTTTTGTAATATGTAATTAAAAATTGCAATGTATGGAAATATTTGTTATGTTATCGACAATTGCATTAATTTTCGTTAAATAAGCTTCTTATGTAATTTATTTTAAGTCGGTAAATTTTATAGAGTACTGCATCGGTAGCAATATGCCATCCAACCCACCATAGTAGAGAGTACCCTTCATCGGACTTAAATTCAGAAGGTGTCATAGGAATAGTAATTAGGATTAGACTATGAGCCTGAAAAATATAAACAATGTTGGACTTAGTTGATTTTAGAAGTTATTTTCTTTGAAAAGCAATAGAGACTTAGACTTTAGATTATAGCTAGAGGTGCCTATCATCTACTCTAGCGTAGTCTTTAGAGGTTTCCATCACTGGCTCTATGACTTAGTAATTTTCGCATTTTCTAAAGGTGCCTGACATTGTCTCTAGTAGGAGTAGTTTAAAACTTGAGGTGCTCGAAACCGGCTCAAGCAATATAAATATATACAACATAGGTAAAAAGGGAAATTAGAATACAAATCTAAGTCGGGAGTCTTGATCTAGAAAATGGATTAGAACTTAGAAAATCAGCTTTTTTATAGCTACTTAAACACTCACAAAAACTCATAGTCCATGTCCGAGGAAATCCTAGAACCTAAAAGAGGCCTAGCCAAGAAAAGAGCTCCGCTGTAGCAGACAAGAAGGCATATTACTATAAAAGTTCTTACTTAAATTATAATCGTATTGCTTGAGGATAAGCAATAGTTCAAGTTTGGGGTGGCGATAAGTGCACAAAAATCCTATATTTTATACCACTTTATACTTAATTATTTCTTGTAATTAATAGACTTTAATGACAATATTGAATACTTAATCATTTCAGAATCCAAGTGCTCAAATATTGTTTTTATAGATTATTTGGTAGGAAATGGGTGTGGTTACGATTTTCATTCTTATACAGGAAATAGACCTCCCAATGATACAGATACCATCGAAAGATGATGAATGGAGAATGTAGATAAGATCAAATATAGAGAAACACCCGTCAGGGCAATAGTTTGATTGTCGCGGTAGCAGATCAACGAAGAAATATGGTGTGCGATAGATAGAGAATAAAGAGCCGAATCTAGTGAACCAAGTTAGAGAAGAAACAAAGCAAAGAAAATAAATTCTACCCATGGTTCAAAGCTACGAGATTTCCATAGTCCAAGAGGAACAAAATTAGGAAAATAAATATTTTTGTATTTAATATAGAGTTGTATTTATCCCTAAATTTTAATAAATCCCTAAATTCATCAATTTTTCAAAATAAAACAATTCCTCAATTTCAAATTCTATAACTTCAAACCTAAATTGTCTATTATTCTAATATCCCCAATTGTCAAAACAAAATATATATTTTAACAACCTCATTCACAATTTTTTATCATCATTTCATTTCTAAACCTAAATTTATAACTTTCTATTTTTGTAAAGAAAAAAAGGGTCGTACCCCCTACTCGGTTCAAAAAAAAGGTTCGGGAGTGTTAACAAAACAAGCAAGGCAAGATTCAAGATTAATCAAACATGTCATTCATGTTAATTTTGTACGAAAGTTACATAATAATCAAGTCACTTTAGGGGTAATTTAAAACTTATCAATTTTATTTTATTTCTACCATACAATGACTATTCAAGTACCATTTGGTTCAAGCAAGATTAGGATACTCAAATCCTATTCGAAAGGTATAGGCTCATCTATGATCACTTTGAGTCATATTATTTATTTTCTTATCATCTTAAGTCTATCATACCTAAGTCTTAGTTACTTTTAAGTCAATGAACTTATATAGCATGGATCTTTATAATTCCTTCTCATTAATCAATGATTACTATTGATTTCATACTTATAATTCAAGACACATAATCCATACTATTCAATCGGGTTCAATAAACCATGTCATACATATGCGATTTCATTTAAGGTGGAAGCTTTCATGTAAGAACCTATTAGTTCCATTTTTTATTGTAAGTATATATTTCACATACCTAATTGTTTTAGGCTAGTTCAAACATACATTTCATGTATTAATCATTTTAATCATAATCTATCTTTAAAATACATTACTTACTTTTGATGATAATCAAGTCTAACATACTATTTAAGCATACTCAAGTTCAACATACAAAGCATAGGTAGCATTCTTAACAAACCTTCAATTACTAATTATCACATGTCATTCAAGATTACTTAGCAAACTAGCTTAAACATACATATCATACTTTATAATCATGGCTAACAAAGTATATCAAGTATATTTATCATGCATATCATACACCTAATCATAATTAACTAGGCATACAACCAAGCATACCATGCATACATCAAGCTAAACTAAACTACTTTAGTTTTAAGGACCTTTACAAACCAAATGCATGATCATATAAATATATACATATAATATTATGTGCCATCTCCTAGGAGTAACTCAAATTAAATATTAGAATCAATATTTAAAGCTTTCTTTGATTTGCTTCTTTCTTCAGGCTCAAGGAAGGTGGCTTCAAGATCATGTAACCTTTCAAGTATCCAAACCTGTGCTTTAGGGAAGAATGAAAATTAGAGTGATAAGTACAAATTCTACTTAGTGAGGTAATACTAAAACTATCAAATTTTATACCTTAATAATCTTTTATTTTCAATTAGCCTATATATCCATTTTAATCTAGCTTAGTCAAATCTAGTTAGGCCATTCAACTTCAATCACATTCACAATGCAAGTATTCAAGAACTTATAAATAATGAAACATTCATGTATAGAAATTAACATATCAACCATTACAATATCATTCAATTTTATACAAAATATTTCATTCAATTCATATATACATGTTAACTTATCAAAACAATCCATTTATTTCCAATTTCACGCAAAAAAATTCATGTACCTTACATATACATGTTAACATTTTAAAGCAATCCATATATTTCCAATTTCACACAAAATAGTCCATGTACCTTACATATAGATGTTAACATTTCAAAATAGTTCATATCTACATATAAATTCATATTTCAATGTCATATAACATAGAACAAGTAAGGACGAGTCAAAACAGTCCATAAATTCATGTAAATTCAAATTCGAATGTCATATAACATATAACAAGTAAGGACAATTCTAAACAATCCACAATTTCATATTCGTTTATCCTTGATTATTTCATGTATACCAAACAAGTAGCAAGTTTCAAGTAGGTACAAATTTAATGTCATGTAATACAACTTGTAATCCAAATTTTCAAGACAAATTTTATATAAGAAGAAGGTACCATATCAAAGTCAGGTAATGTACATTGTATTCAGTCTTATCAAGACAAGTATCATATAACAAAAAGATACTATATCAAATCATCTAATATATCTTTTGAACAAGGCAAGTAGTACATAAAAAGAATGCACCCTTTCAAATTCATTCTTCATTTCTTTTTATCTTACTTTACTTTTGGCCTTGCTATTTAGTAGGATAAGGTAATCAATTCATGTGTTAAGATGTCAAGCATCGGATCATGTTAAGATACCAAGTACCGAATTGTGTTAAGGTGCCAAGCACCAGATCATGTTAAGGTGTCATTTACATCACATCTTAACGTACACAAAATACTTATCTTGTTAAGGTGATAGCTACATCGACCTGTAACTTACACTAAGTACCAATCATATAACCATATAAAAATTTAGCTTTAGACTCTATGCATGTCTTACAACCTAAGACCAACTAGCAACCAAGACATGCAATTCTTTTATTACTTATAATTCTCAAGTGTGCAAGTACCATGATCAAGTATTAAAGCTTTCAAGAATAAGTATACAAGCTGATAAGTGCTCAACACACAATCACTTTTTACTCCTTTTATGGGCATTAATCACCAAATATACACCCACTCGGACCAATGCATGTGCTTAATGTGATATATTTAGAAGTTATACTCATATAGATAATATTTACAGAAAAAGGCACGTTTTACTGCGTTTTCATATCTGTGTAGGAGAACCAGTGCCGCGGCAGCAACAAGGCCGAGGCAGGACCTGATGCCGAGGCAGCAGCAGAAAGACAGGAAGCAAGACTATAGGCGATGGAAAGATAAAAATCCAAGGAACGTGTCTGGACTTGAAGCCCATGAATTGGAGCTGGCTAGCACAAGGAAAAGCCCAAAGGAAGACCACGCGGGAAAGCCCCTTAGCCGAATATAAACATGGAAATATATTTAATTATGTACTTGACTTGTTCCGTACTCCAAGTTGTATTCTACTTAGGAAAGGTTTGCCCTAGGTCTAGCCTATATAAGGACCTAGCCGTTATGTTCAATATGTTAAACTTGGAAGAGGACTTAAACGGATTAAACCCAGGAGTCGTCACACCAGAGATTGAAGCAGCCCATTTTGAACTCAAACCCGTTATGTTCAATATGTTAAACACAATTGGACAATTTGGTGGGTCTGCAACTGAAGACGCAAGGCAGCACCTCAAGTCCTTCATGGAAATTTGCAACTTTTTCAAAATCCAAGGAGTCCATGAAGATGTCTTGCGATTAAAGTTATTCCCCTATTTACTGAGGGATAGGGCGAAAGCTTGGTTAAATAGCATTCCAGCAGGATCTATTGGTTCTTGGAGTGAACTTTGTCGTGATTTCATTACTCGTTTTAATCCCACTAATTTATATGATAGGATCCATAATGAAATTACTTCTTTTCGACAGACAGAAGACGAACCAATGTACGAGGCATGGGAACGCTACAGAGAGCTATTGCACGTGTCCTTTGCATGGATTTCCCCTCTGGACACAGGTGACAATGTTTTACAATGCCACGAATGCCCCGACAAGGATGATGTTAGATGCCTCGGCAAACGGAACACTCCTGGATAAAGCACCTGAGGAAGCTATTGAAATATTAAATAAACTCGCAAAGAATGACTTTCAGTTTCCTACATCTAGGCGAGAAGGAGTAAGACGCCAAGCAACGGTAAATGAATTAGACACATCAAGTTCAGTGGCAGCACAATTGGCCTCTCTTACCAAGATGGTGCAAAACCTACAGTTACAACAAAATACCCGTGAGGTCAAGGTAATTGATTCATATTGTGACCTATGTGGAGGTAACCACAGTTCCTCTGATTGCATGAATCAAGAAACTGGTATGTATGTTGGGAACTACAACCGCAACAATGTGATGTCCAACACATACAACCCATCATGGAAGAGGCATCCAAACTTATCATGGAGTAACCCAAACAATGCCTTAAACCCAATCACCCAACCTTCGGGATTTCAACAACCGATGCCGCCGCCGCAGGCCCAGCAGTCAATGTCGCAGCAGCAGATGCAAGAGCAATCGGTAAGTTCACTGGAGAACACGCTAAAGGCCTTCATGATGAAAACTGAGCCATACATGGCAGAGAATAGCAATTTCATCAAGAGGAAAGATGCCTTCATGAATAGAACTGAGATGAGGATGCAAAATCAAGAAGCGGACATAAAAACGCTGGAAACTCAGGTTGGGCAGTTTGCTCAATGCATAAACACTAGACCACAAGGAGGCCTACCTAGCAATACTGAAGTTGCTAAGGTACTGAGCCATGAACAATGCAAGGCAATCACTACTAGGAGTGGTCTATAGTTGAAGGAAAAGATCCCAGAAAGCCAAATTCAATCAGCGGATCAAGCAAAAGAATAGGCCGAGCAAACTGAAGCCGACAACACTGCCTCGGCAGAGAGCATTGCAGCTCCTAAGCAGCCTGCCGAGGCAGCAACAACTCCAGTGGTGCCAGGTGTTAAATTTCAAACTAAAGAAACCCTGGAGGAGATGAGACCACCACCACCTTTCCCACAAAGGTTGAAAAAGCAAAAATAAGACCAGCAATTCAAGAAGTTCCTCGACATCTTGAAGCAAGTCCACATCAACATATCGTTCGTTGAAGCTATTGAACAAATGCCCAACTATGCCAAGTTCCTAAAGGACATGGTGTCAAAGGGGAAACGAATAGGTGAGTTTGAGACAGTGGCTGCTACAGAGGGATGCATGGCAATGCTGCATAACCGCATGCCACCAAAGTTAAAAGATCCTGGTTTTTTTACTATACCCTGTGCGATAGGTAAGGATTATGAAGGTAAGGCCCTATGCGACCTAGGAGCCAGTATAAATCTCATGCCCAAATCAGTCTTTCAAAAGCTTGGAATTGGAAGGGCGAAACCTACAACAGTGATGCTCCAACTAGCGGATAGATCCTATGTGCAACCTGAAGGCAAAATCGAGGACATACTGGTAAGAGTAGACAAGTTTATTTTTCTTGCTGACTTCCTTGTCCTTGATTGTGAAGCAGATGAGAATGCACCGATCATCCTTGGGAGACCCTTTCTAGCAACTGGACGCACATTAATTGACGTGGAAAAAGGAGAGTTGACTATACAGGTTAATGACCAACAAGTCAAACTCAACGCATTCCACAACTTAAAGAAGTATGATGATCCAGAGGAGTGCAAGGCCATTCACACAGTAGATAATAAGATATCCTGCCTGGGCAGTCTACTCGGCAGAATATTCGGCAAGATGATTAAGTCCAAGATGGATGGCCAGACAGCAAAATGGAATGGCCCACAACCGATTCACAATTTGGGCCTAAGGGAGAAAATAATTTTGGGAGATGCATTTGCATGCTCTCCACCAGTAACATGACCTCTCCCCTTTTCTTTATTATTATATTAGGGTTAGTAGTTTATTTTTATAATTATTTTTTTTTCTTTAAGTATTTTCTCTTTCCGTGTGTTTTATTTTTCTTAGGTTAATAAGCAAGAATAAGGGAAAAGTAGTTCATAGCAGGAACTCTGTCGAGGCAATAAAACAGTGTCAGGGCCGCAGCAGTCCCAACGGGCAGAACAGTGTAACGGCTAGTCTGCCAAGATTCCTGCCGCGACAGAAAAAGGAAACGGCAGAAAAAGGAAACGGTTACAAACGGCTAGTGGCTTCAACGGTCACAAGGCCGAGGCTTATATAAGAAACGCCTTCCTCTTGAACTATTCACTCTTACTTTCTTATTTTCTTTAGTATTCATAACAATCTCTCTCTCACATTACTCTCTACCTACTAATTCTTGTAAAATCTCCAGATTCTTTTCAAGAAAAAGCTCCAAGAACTCATATCTCTCTATCTTGATGGCAACATACAAAAGATTCGCCCCAACCAACGTTGAAGATCGATTCAACCGGTCTTTCATCGCTAGGCAACTTTGGGAAGAGCAAGGTTTCCAGCATGCGGACGAAGAGAACTACGGCATTGAGCACTACCTATATGACAGAATTAAGTACCAGAATTGGGAATTTTCTGTCTGCAACCTGCCCAGGAGAACGCCACGATCGTGCGGGAGTTCTACGCTCATGGGCCCAGCAAAGACTCCCTATTCGTTCACTGTCGTGGCAGGCCAGTCCAGCTCGATGCCGAGACAATTAACAACTTCTACGGCCTCACCCCTAACAGTGACATTCACGCCGAATTCTTGGAAGAAATCATTGTCGAGGACTATGAACTCATTAAAGACGATCTTTGTTACGGGAACACCCCATGGGAAACTGGTACCCATCGAGGATCCGTAACAAGAAAAAGCCTAAAGCCGGAGGCCAAGATATGGAATACCTTCGTCAAACGATGCCTCATCCCAATATCACACAATAGCACAGTGGATCGCAAGAGATTGTTGCTTATCCAATCCATCATCAACAAGAGGACCATCATGTTGGAGAAATCATCCTACGGGAAGTTCACGAGTGCGGTAAGAAAGATAGGGGACCATTGTATTTCCCTTGCTTGATTACGGGTTTATGTGTTTCTACAGGTGTACCCATTGAAGAAACGGACGAATACACACCCCCACGACGAGGATGGACCAGGGACTTCTGCCACAAAGTCATACAAATCACGCAAGCAGAGCCTGTCCAAGCAACACTGCAGTAGTTCACTACCGATAGTGCTGTCGGGACCCAGTACACGACAGACATGCCTGGTACTACCCACACCTCTGCCGCAGCAGACCTGTACCAAGAAATCTTGCAACGGATGGCAGTAATGGACCTTAGACAACAACGGTACATGGAGTACTGAAGGGATTTCAATGGCACTCTAGCCCAGATGATGCTGCACGCCTTCCCAGACCAAGGAGCACAATTTCCGGAGTTCCCAAGCAACATGTTCGTCACAGCCGCACCTTACACCGAGACTACACCATCCCCGGGAGGACCAAGGCCGTACTTCCATGCGGATCCTCAGCCCCAATACCAGGCTGTCGGCCCATCTAGGGCGGCAGACAATGCCGCGGCCTCGTCTGTCAACAGAAGGCCATCCAAGCGGAGGGCCGTTTTTAGCACTCCACCCCGATCACCAATCATCATGGGCAGTCTATCGGCTGAGATAGATGCTTATGTGAACCAAAGCTCCACTGCCGCCGGACCAAGTATACACCACACCGGAGGAGCCACGGCAATGGGAGGAGGAACAGACGTGATGCTAACCGAAAAGATGGTTGATGTAGAAAAAGGAGAGGAGGTAGAAGCCCCGATGCAAAGGACACCACCCACTCGAGTCCAACCGCCCTGGCAAGCAAAGACACAACCATCGCCTTCACCAAGGACAAAGCATTTGGCATCAAGGCCACGGAGGAAAATTGTTACAAGCAGCTCTTCGGAGTCACTTTAAAATTCTTTGTCCTTTATTCAAATATAAATTGCTTTTACTGTTTTTACTTGCTGCTTATGATTCATATTCTGTTTTGCCGTTTATTTCTTCAAATATAAAGCATTGAGGACAATGCTTGGTTTGAGTTTGGGGGTGCAGATTCACTGCCAAGGCAGCAATCTACTGCCGCGGCCTTACCAAAAAGGGAGTATTCCAGTGATTTTTTTTATTTTTTATGCTCCCCGCCTTACTTGAATTAACTGCCTACACTCTTGCACTGCTCATAATCAGTATTGCCTTAGTTTATTCTTTAAGGCTATAGAAATCTTTCTCCTTACCATGTTTAGGTTCTGTTAAGAGGGCTTAACCTTAGGATGCTTAAGGATGAAAACTTAGAAGCTTACTATAGGAAGAACTTTAAACTTTATACACTTTTAGGACTTGTTAGATTATAGGAATTCTTTTAATTAACTTAGGTGATAAAGACTTACATTTTTGGAAAATAACTAGAGGTGCCTACCACCGGCTCTAGAAAGTCTCTTCTTCACGCTAGAGGTGCCCGAAATTGGCTCTAGTATGTTTTAAGGAATATCAAAAAGAAAGAAGAAATTTAGTGAAAAGAAAAACACAAGTCTTTGAGGTGCCTGAAACCGACTCAAGATTTGGGGTTTGAAAAAGAAGAGAACACTTAACCAATGTCTATTTGTCTTGAACTTAGAGTTTATCTAAGAAAGCCTTTAATCAACTTGTCCACAAAAATGCACACACTCACAATTCCTATAGTTTGTTTCTAGGTAAACCCTTGGGTAACCGAATGGTTAAGACTTAAGAATAGGCCTAGTTATGGTGGGGAGAATAGATGGACATGTAAGACCAAGAGAGAGTAGAGTTCGGCAAATTGATGGTTTGCATTGCTTGAGGACAAGCAATAGTTCAAGTTGGGGGTGTGATAAGTGCTCAACACACTATCACTTTTTACTCCTTTTATGCGCATTAATCACCAAATATACACCCACTCGGACCAATGCATGTGCTTAATGTGATATATTTAGAAGTTATACTCATATAGATAATATTTACAGAAAAATGCACGTTTTACTGTGTTTTCATATCTATGCAGGAGAACCAGTGCCGCGGCAGCGACAAGGCCGAGGCAGGACCTGATGCCGAGGCAGCAGCAGAAAGACAGGAAGCAAGACTATAGGTGATGGAAAGATAAAAATCCAAAGAACGTGTCTGGACTTGAAGCCCATGAATTGGAGCTGGCTAGCACAAGGAAAAGCCCAAAGGAAGACCACGCGGGAAAGCCGCTTAGCCGAATATAAACTTGGAAATATATTTAATTATGTACTTGACTTGTTCCCTACTCCAAGTTGTATTCTACTTAGGAAAGGTTTGCCCTAGGTCTAGCCTATATAAGGACCTAGCCACCCAATGTAAAATATACGGAATACCTAGGGAGAGAGCCGATTTCTATTATAGTTTCTTTCCTCTCCATCATGTTCTAAACCTTTTTAGGGATTAGGTGAAGGTTGTAGAGTATTTGTGAGAGGAGATTGTACTTTGTCTTTGATTCAATGCAATAAAGTTATCAAGGTTTGCTTATCCTTTGTTATTCCTTGTTTTCACAATTGAGCTCGGGAGAGGATATTGTGAATCATCCATTTATCTAAGCTCGGGAGAGTTAGATTCACGAAAGGGGTAAGTACGGTGTTTCAATCGCGAAATACTAACTCGTCCTAGGGATAGGTTAAGAGTTTCAGCGGCTAAAAGAAGTGTGAGATTGGTTGGTGAGTATAATTGGTTCACGCCGGAAGGTATCATCAAGGACTAGTCATCAACAGCACTCTGACTTAGGGATAAGCGGAGTCATCCAAGGACACTTTGCCGAACTTTGGTAAAGTCTGCCCACGAGCAAGGGATTGCCGCGGCAGACAGTATTGTCGCTGCCAAGGCAGTAAACTGCAGTGCTGCCGAGGCAGTGATATACGATTGCATTGGACAAAGACAAGTCAATCAAATCCACAATACGACGCAACTGGATCCTAGCCCATCTCTCTCTACTATTTCAATTCTTTATTTTTATTTAGTTGTTTTAGTTTCGATAAATCAAATCAACTCACTTGTGTTCTTTACTTTTTCTACAGAACAAGAAGGTGAAGAAAGCATATTAAGTATACCGGTCCCTGAGGAGACGATAACTCGATAAAATACTTATCACTTATTACTTGCGATGTGTCCACTTGCACTAAACGCGCACTTTTGACACGCGACACAAGCTTTCAAGCATGAAGTATTCAAGCTTCAAGTTCACAAGAATTCAAGACATTAAGACGAAGTGTTCCAATTCATGTATTCAAATTTACAAGCTATTAAACAATCAAGTTCAACTAGAGCTATCAAATTGTCAAGCTCACAATATTATATAAGTTGTTCAATCCATTCAAATTCAGCAACAATACAAACAACACACTCAAAAACAATTTCATATCATGTATAAGGTGTTACATCTCATGTCAAATATCAAGGCATTATATTTCATGTTAGGACATTACATTTTATATCAAAGTATTACATTTCATGTCATAGAAGCTTAGGTATGTAGTTCATCATGTTTGATCTCACAAGGCGTTCATTAATACAGGTTTAACGGCTATTTTTCAAAGAAGGTGTTTCGATACCGGTTAAAGGTGTTTCGATACCACTTACACCAGAAGAGGAAATAAGCCTTGAAATCAGCTCCAAACGGCTCCAAACCAATCCCAACGGTCACCAACGGCTACAAGCTCATTTGGGATGATAAAAGGAAGCATCAAGCATCAAGCATCAAGAGAAGACTAATGCTTCATTGTAAACGACAATATGATCAAAGATTAGTCTTAGTGCTTAATTTCCTATTTATTGGGTAGACAACACTTGTGAGCTTAATGTTTATGTATGATCACGTGTCTTAGGATTGGGTGAGTGCTTAGATTGCAAACATTAGCCTTGTTAAAAGGATTAAACAATTTTGCTAAGTTTTCTCTTGTTTGAGTGAATTCCCAAAGTTCGGGTTGTGAACTTTGGATGCTTGATTCAGTTTTGAATCAAGGTTTTTAAGGTTAGCCCTTTAGCCTCAAAAGTATGAAATTTTTACTGAATTTGGGGAATCCATAGTGGGAAGCTAAGGTAGTGGATGTAGGCGTGGCTGAACCACTATAAATCCTTGTGTTCATTGTCCATTCCATTGCTTCCACAACTAACACCCAAATTGTCACTTCTCCACCTCTTGGCAAGATTTAATCGGTTGTGAATCGAGCCCCTCCAAGCCAAACAGTTCTATGCAATTAGAAGCTTAAAACCTTTATTTTCGTACAAGGGTATCGATACCCTTAACATGCATATCGATACCTTAGAGAGTAAATTAAGCATTAAAGGTAGACATTTCGGAACTCTTAGCTCGTGTTTCGATACCAAAAATTCAAGTAGAAAATCATTTCGATACTGCCTTAGGGGTGTATCGAAACAAGGTAGTGTATCGATACACCATATAAGTGTATTGATACGGGTAGGCTCCTTGGTCTTAAGTCAACGTCAGGGTGTATCGATACGCATGGGAAGCGTATCGATACAGGGGGAGTTCTGATACCACCTTTATAGGCATTTTGATACAACTGGGCAATCTGTCCAACGTTTTAAGGGTTGAGTTTAAGGGTTTCATATTTTAATCTAGGGGGTTCCTATGGGTTGTTTAAACTATAAAATGAATATTAAAACCGAGAAATAGGCTCATAATCCTGTTTACGAGATAATTAGATAATAATTGGAAATCTAGTAGTATAAACCAATATTTGAAACCAATATGAGTTTAGTGTGTCACGTGAGTTATATAGTTTAATAAGGACCTTGCTTAGTGTTGATAAGTTGCCTAGAGTATATTATTATTTTGAGATATGATAACCTAGTAACCTTGTTTAGTGTTGATGGGTTACTAGAGTAAATATTATATTGAAAGTAAGTTGGTAACATTTCTTAGTGCTGACGGGTTACCGATATTATTTTATGCGGAACACCAGCTAAGACCTTGCTTAGTGTTGATGGGTTCCTTAGCGAATTGTGTGGAGTGGCATGCCACGGACCTTGCTTAGTTTTGATGGGTCCCCTACTTCTATACTACTATGAGGTGATATGGACACCCAAAATAATTAGACGATTCATTCGACTTATAGTATATCCTTAGCTAAGCCTAAGAGAAAGACCTAGAAACTAATGTTCTTAGAGTTGCATTTTCCATTAAATCACAAGCAGCATCCCAAGCATCCTTAAAGCACTTGGAATCATCTGAGCCCATCTCCGATAGCTCCAAAGTAGACGGCATTAAATATATTGTCACCAGAACCATCATTTTTTTTCTTTTTCTTCTTCTCTAACAGACAATAAGATTCAGTTGATATAGTCGATTTTCGGTTATAACAGTAATAGGTCTAAATCGGGTTCGGGTCAACAAAAGTCGGATACAAATCAGGTTTAGGTCATTACATCCTTAGGTCAAACTAGGTTCTGACTCGAACAGGTTTAAGTCGGGTTTTCAGGTCGGGTCAGCTTGTTACATCCCTAATAGGAACTCAATCGATCTATTTGACAACCATTACTTCAAGAATTTGGTTGATGGGAAGGGTTTATTATGCTCCAATCAGATTTCATATTCAAGTGATTTGGCTCCTTGCACAACCAAAAGCCTACTAGAATGCTACAACATGTCACGACCCGGTTTCGGATCTAAGTGTCGAGTTAACCCGGGGTGTTGGGCTTCGGTTTTGGGCCCGGGTTTGAGTGTTAGGCCTTATTGGGCCTTAAGCTTTTAGGCTTGTTTGAGTTGTTGGGCTTGTAGGTTGTTGGGTTGAGGGTAATTTGGTAATAACCAAATTGAGATGAAAAGAGAGAGGTTTGGGGGTTTAATTTTCTGCAGAGGAATGACCTCATTCCTTTCTCTCTTCACTCTCCATCTTTCCCCACCATAGAAGCAAGAAAAGTGAAAGGTAAAAGGCTTGATCTTTAGGAGTTTTGTTTAGAATCTCGTTTTTATGTTGGAGAGGATGTTGTAGGGCTGCAAAGGATCTATTAAAAGAGGTAAAAAAGTGTTTGTTTGGAGAAGGATGAAGGTTTAAGAGAGGTTTAAGGTGGAGTTCGGGATTGGGTTTTTAGGAAGCTTAAATCCCATCCTTTTGATATTTTTAAGTTATAGAATTCATCCCAAACCGTTCTAAATCGTTGTGTATCTTTCCCTTTGTAGAGAAACAAGTGGGAGAGTCATCTTCAAGCCTTGGAAAGGAGAAAGTTTGAGGTTGAGCTTGGAGCTCGAGTTTGGTGCTTTTGTTGTTGTTTGCTTAAGGTTGGTTCTCTTCCAACTCATAATCATCATGCATATCATGTTTTAAGTTTAAATGCATGTCGTTGATTGGTTTGAAATGTTGGTAGCTTAAGAATGGTCATTAATGGTGGATTATGGTATTGTTGTTGAAACTTTGTGAAAATAATGTAAACCTAATTAAAATCACTCCCTTAAGGCCTAGGATCAGTTTAGTACTAAATAGATCGAGTTTGGATAGGTTTCTAAGTGTTCAAACTGCAAAAACTACACTTTTCGTGCAGGGGGTATCGATACCGGTGGCCCGTGTATCAATACCCCTGATAGAATTTAGGTTACAAGAGTAGGGGTATCGAACCATGATTCGATACCGAGCTGTACAGTAGCATAATGGCATCGATGCCAGTATCAGAACAAGAGGTCTTCCTCTGTTGACTTTTGGAATGGTCAAAGGGGTTCGGTACTGGTATCGATACAGGTGTTTCGATACTCCAAGTAGGGGTATCGATACCCTAGAGTAATTTTAGCCTATGTCCTTATGGAAAGATGGTAAAGTCTCACAATGCTATTTTAGATGTCCCAAAGACTTGTATAAACCTTAAAATGAATATTAGACCGAGAATTAGACACCTAGACCCGTTAAAGAGATAATTGAATAATAATTGGAGTCTAGTGGTACAAACCGGTATTTAGAACCGTTAAGGGTTCGTGTGACCTATTCGAGTCACGTGGCTTGCTAGGAACCTTGCTTAGTGCTGAAGGGTTGCCTAGAGTACATATTATATAATTATGAGATAATCTGGTAACCTTGCTTAGTGCTGATGGGTTACTAGAGTAATTATTATATGAGATGTAAAACTGATAACCTTGCTTAGTGCTGATGGGTTATCGGTAATATTATGCGGAAGACCAACTAGGACCTTGCTTAGTGCTGATGGGTTCCTTAGCGGATATTGTGGGTGGCATGCCACGGGCCTTGCTTAGTGCTGATGGGTCCCATACTCTATACTACTATGAGGTGATATGGACACCGGTATATATATATGAGTATATATATTTATATGAAATATAAATACGAGTTAAGAACCTGAGATGCTGTGTGGTCTTCTCTTGTCTTGTATATACCATGTGCTGATATATGCCATCTTGACATCATGTGTAGGCGGATATGGTAGCGCCATCGTATTCATGCCATGTCATCATTCACGTTGTTATGCTTATTTTATGCTATGCATGATGTGGACCGGTTGGTCGAGTACCCACTGAGATTTAGTAGCTCAGCGTTTCGAAATATGTTTTCGTGCGTAGGTTAAGGAAGCTGTTCGGAGGAACATCATCGTGGTGGGTTCAGCATCGACATCTGTTATCAGAGTACTGTTATTAGGCATAGTGGGCATTCGTACTTGTAGGACCCTATATGTGTAATTTGTAACTCTGTTTTATTTATTGTCGAATGTTTTAAACGGTTGTAATATTTTAAAGCTCCGCTACTTAAATTTATTCGGATTTATGCTTTAAATGGAATTGGATTTTATTACATCATGATGGATATGGAATTGGACCCAACTTTATGGGCTTTTGGAAAGAAATTTTAAAATACAAGTTTTGGGTCGGAGGCCCGATGTGGCACCGGGTCGAGGGTGTTACACAACAAGTGTAATCACTAATTTTATTTAGGGTGTTAAGCTCGGTTTTAATTTTCGTTTCGTTTTAAATTTGAATAAAGGGCTTTAGTTCTATCTATTATCAAGAAAATTAAAAAATATTATATTAGTATACATTTTTAATATATTTCCTTTTTCCTTTAATTTTGTATAAAAAATATATATAATACAATTTTATTTATTACCTTTTATAACTATATACGTTATTTCAATTGGAAAAAAAACAAATTATATTAGATATATGTTAATTTGTATTAATTTTATTTTGACTTTGTAAATATATATAAAGTATATAAATTATTATTTCCTTTAAAATCAAAAAATACTATATTATATATTTAATTTTTCTTTTAATTTCCGTGTACTTTATTTATTTTATTTTATATTATTTATTTATTATTATCATTATTTTTATTTTTTATTACTATATACTATAACAAATCCAATATAAAATAAATAAATAAAAAGTCCATTAGTTTTTATTTTTGGTCCAAATAATTAAAGCCAAAATTAAATAAAAAACCCATAAATAAAATAATTACAAGCCCATCCCCTAAGCCCAAATCGGATTGTAATTATAACAAAATCCCTAACCATCTATCTTTATCTATGCGCAACCCTATCTCGACCGTTGGATCAGATCTTGATCCAACGGTCACGATTACACCAGGGAAGGATCCGGAAGACCCACGCTCTTCACGCGCGCGTGATGCGCACGCGCTGACCGTTCGAATACTGATGATCCACTTCATCTCCCTTCGTCGTACGTCCTTCGTGACCTCTCCGATGACCACCAATTATGACTCATGCAAGAAAACAAAATTGGTGTCAGAATCGTACGATTCATAGCCAAAAAATCAGAATTTCAGAAGCTACACCAACAAATTTAGAAGTAGCAGAGAAATTCGGCCAATATTTCAGAAAAATCAAAGAATCACATGAGCAAATACAAAAAATTTCCAGCAACATCCAATAGGAATTTTTAATCCCTATTATTTTTCCTATATTTCTCATGTAATTGGTGGTTATAAAACCGAACAAAAATCCATGTAATAGGGATCCTTTTTGGTCTCGAACCTTTTAATCGAATACAAAGAAATTTTAAGAGGTAAAACCTCTCTGAGTTCTCTTGCATACGTCAATTGAAAAAAAAAGAAAAACATATTAGAGTTCTTGTTTCTTACCTTCGAGGTTATCATCGTTGGTCTCCTCGTTTGGTCTCCCTCTTTCGGCCGACAATAATCACATGAGGCTTTGAGCCTTCGGTAGTGAGCCAATAAAGGGGAGGTGCTTTCATCTTTTCATATCAAAAAAATCTTAAGCTTTATCCTTTTCTTTTAAAATCGAAAAGGGATTTTTGGTGCTTAGGGTGTTCGAAAATTTTTAAAAGGGGGGTTTGTTTCTGGTTTTAAAAAAGAGAAAGAAAAGGGTTATCTTAACTTCGTCGGCCGCTGCGGTCAGATTCTAGAAACCTCACGGTGGTTTTCTGGGTTCAACAACAGAGATGAAGAACATTCAAAGATGTTCATCTTTTTTAGGGTTTCCAAAGAGGATTTTGGGAGTTGTTTGGTTTCGGTGAAGGAGAAATAATGAAAAAACTTTTTTAATTTTGGATATCTTATATACTGGGTCCCCTAACTTGAAAACAAGTTATTATCATTATAAACCCTTCCGTGCCGTTTAAACCTCTCTTTTAGTCCCTCTGTTTTTGAACCGTTTTGCAATTTAGTCACATATTCAGCTACAATCATCCATTTCAAAAGGTCTATTTATTTATTAGTCCTCCCGCGTTTTGGAGTTCAATTTTAAGCCATTCCTCATTTTTAAATTCCTTCCTCAATCCCTGTGTGTTTTCAAATGATTTCAATTCGGTCACCAGATTATATAATCAAACTCTTTTTTATTCGATTTTGTCTTAAACTTTTATTTTTCTTTCAATTTAGTCCTTTTTCCAGTGTTAATGTGTCTTTTTATATCTTTTAATTAAGTTTGCTTTATATTTAATCCCCATGCATGTTTAGATGTTCATGTATTTATTTTATTGTATATATTTGTCTCTTTTATTTCATTTTTGCTTATTTACTTATTCGTATCATGTATTTATGTGTTTTATTTTTCATGCACATATATTTTTGTAAATGTTGTTTTATATTGATTTTGTCTAAGCTCACACCTCGTTAATTAATGAACCTAATGTGATACTTCTTTATTCGGTCATAACGGGCTCGACACCAGGCGTAATGATAATAGTGTATGCGTTTACCTTCGAATAAAGATACGGGTAAAATAAAATTGAAATCGGATCTTTAAACAAATATTAATTTAATGCTACTTTAAATCAAAATCCAAAATTAATTAAGCGGTATTTTGTAAAGGTGCCAATTTTGGACGATTTTTAATGCTAAAACCGTTTTTAATCGTAACCGACTCTCAAACCTAAATCATTTCGAATCTTTGGTTTTTACGGTGCCCGGTCTACCAAAGTGACCGGTGGTGACTCCAACCCTTTTTTGAATCCATTCCCAAATTCCAAATCTCAATCCCGAACCCTAATTTCAAAATTCCCCTTTTATCAAATTTCCCTTTTTTCAAATTGTTTTCAAATCGTTTTTAGGTCTTTTCAAACCCTAAATTCCGAACTTTAAAAATCTCCAATTCCTTTTTTAAATCCCAATTTTCAACTTAAACCCTAAATTTTTAATTTTGAGACATTTTAAATTTTATTTTATTTTAAAACTTTAAACTTATTAATTTTAAAAAATTAGCGGGAAGGTCACTACAACAAGTATTTGAAGTTGTTCTTCATCGATTTCGCCAACTCCATGATCAAGATGGGGAACATAAGTCCACTTACTGGGTCTAATGGAGAGATCAGGAAGAACTGCAGAGATGTTAACTCATATTTTATCTTCTGTTTGTTCAATTTCATATATAGAAAATAATACAACTCAATCCGAAGACCATTATTAAATATAATACAGATGATCAAAGCAAAGATCATCAATAATCTTATTATATCCAATCAAACATGTGAAACTTCGAAATCACAACATTAAACATTCAAAACAATGAAACAACATATATATTCGAACACACGGAGATTTAGGTGTTGAGGTTTGGCACGAGATAATCTCCGACGGCCTTGAAAACCTGGGCTTGTTTCACCATTCCTTCTTTTATTGTTTCTTCTTTGATCTCGATGTCACCCACGGGGTAAAACTTGGTTGTTCTCTTACAAATCGTTCCTCCGTTTGGTCCTGCGACGAACTTGTTCTCTTAAGTGATTTTCTCATGTACGTTCATTAAAACATCGCCTTCGAACACAGTGTAAGTGTACGAAAGATTGTCCGTGTCTAATTCATCAACCTTCTGCTTTAGATAACTAGGTCCCCACCCTGCATTGATCACCAACAGATACATCAACATAACTAACATATAACCATGTCAGACACGTATTCATATCCGACGAGTTTATTATATTTCAGAAAAGTAACACTTAGGTATGATACCTTGAGCAAATGTGATCTTCTTGATAGTTCCTGGTCCACCATTTCCTTCAAGGACCTCTACGCTCTTGATTGCGAAAGGTGCAACCTTGGGGAAGAGTGTGTCGGAATCGAGGGCGGTGGCCTTGAATGCCTTTTCCGGGGGGATTTTTGCAGTGACCTCCATTTCATGTGTGAAAACACCCATGGTTAATAATACACAGAGAAGTTGATGAGAAAAAATGATAAACTCAGCTGGTATTTATAGACTCAAAATGAAAGCTTTGTTCATAGAGTTTAACATCTTTATTTGTGAATCTGATAAGATAAAATAGTTTATAAAGTCAAATGTTTCCAGAACAACTCAGCTGCATACGCATTTGATTTGGTTGCTATTCAACGTGTCTTCCATACAATTATATTTGTGCAAAAAATATAATTTTATCATAAGATTTTTTATTGATTTTTTATATCATTTTTAAAAAAGTTTGTGCAAAAGATATGATATAAAATAATTAAAATGATAATTTATTTTTAAATTTTAAATTTTATTTTATTAAAATTTAAAGAAATAATAAAAAAGAAATATGCTTCGTAAAAATTATTATTTTTTTAATTAGAAATTTTAAAATATAAAAAAATACATCGAGTGAGACAAAAATTTTATTATGATAAAATTATATTTTATTATATTTTACAGGGTAAAAATAAAATTATATTTGTTTTTCAAATTAGTTCCTTAAATATTTGTTGTCTCAACTTCCATACAATTATGATAAATTATTATAATTCTTTTTTTTATATTAAACTATTTAATTATATAATTTTTTTAAGACGTCCATATTTTATAAATTTTTATAATCAGATACTTAACAAAAAAGTATATAGTTATAACATCATTTGCATATTTTACTAAAACTTTAAATGATTTAACGATTTTGGTCACATAACACCATAAGTAACGGTATACTTTCATACTAGTAGTGCATGTTAGTCTGTAACATTTGGTCACATCTTAGAAGAGGTGGCAATTTCAATTCCGCGTCATAAAAAAAGGTCTTTAGATACATAAACGATGGTATTTCACATCCAAATAGATATATATATTTTTAAAAAGAATAATTGTCCTGTGACAAGGTATATCAGAATATTATTTGACTGTCCGATTTTAAACCGAACATTCATGAATGGGATAAATGATGTGAAAAATTATGATAATGACCCATCACGAATGTAGTTGACTTGCCACGAAGGTATCAAATGGTTGAGTGAAAGAGAATCTCTCATTTAAAAAAAAACACGGGACATTTATCTCATATAAGAAAAAGATTTTAAAATATATAAACGATATTATTGTACGTTCTAATAAATATATTTTGAGGAGAAGATAATGACCCATGACACATTAACAGTTGAGTCTACCATGCCTAACATATATATATTATCTTTTCTATCAGTTACCAATTTATTTGTTAAAGTATTGTACTAAAAACATGGATAATATACAGTGCATCTCAGTTAATTGTTATTTTGATAAAAAAATATTTTTTAGAATATAATAATTTAGACATTCAATTAAAATTTTGTAATAAACAAGTTACTTTAAAAATAAAACAAATGACTTGGTTTAATAATAATTTTAGGCTCAAAACTTATATAATTTATTAATTTAATCTTAATTTGAAATAATTTAATAAATTTAATATTTATATTTCAAATTTACATTAGTGAAGTGATTATGTCTACTAACATGCGTCGTTAAAGTCATAATAAATTATATTTTTTATCTGTTAATTTTCCAATACTTAAGTGATTATTTTTTTCGAACTATCATATATATCAATTATCTAATTAAGAGATAATAGCATGAAATACGATGTGTCATGAGTATACAACGTCCAATACTGAAGTAATTATGTCTTGATTGAACCAAAATAAATAAATATATTTAGGGGAGATGGTTAGAGATTTCTCTGCTGCTATGTTCACTATGTTCGGTTGATAAAACTTGATGTTGATGAGCTACCTCTATGTATTCTATTTCTTTGTTCTCACAAATAAAATTGAATAATAGCTTTAGTCTTTGGTTTGAAAAATTTAACTAAGTATGATTACGGTAAAAATCATACTTGATATTTTAAAATAAAAATTAAAGGATAAAAAAAAAGATAATTTTATTTAAACCACAAAGGCTTGAAACAACTAGAATAAAAAACCAAAAATTAAAATGAGATGATTTAAGGCTTACCCTCATTTGTCAAGTATAACCTATGTAACATAAATATCAAATTGAACATTTAAAAGGCATATTATTTTGATATTTATGCAACAAAAATTGAATCATGTTTCATGCTTCACAAAAGTGATGAGAATCAAGCTGAATGGAGTGTTCGATATTTGTCTAACAACTCGAATTTGCATCTTCAGTCGAATGTGAATGTATGTACTATGACCACAACTATTCTTTATAAATGATAAAGAATTTTTTTAAATAAATAAATTTCTTTGATAGGAAAATAGATGATTGTTACGTTGTAGAATATTTCAAAATTATGTATTATTTCTATCTTCTATTCTTTTAATGAATATATAATATTAAAAAAAATTGGTAAACTACAACAAAAATCACTTAATTATAAGTATAGTTACATTTGGGTCACCTAATTATTGAAAGTTACATTTAGGTCACTCATTTATGAGTAAGGTTACATTTGAGTCACCCAATTATTAAAGGTTACATTTGGGTCATCAAATTATAAGTAAGGTTATATTTGGGTCAATTATAAGTAAGGTTACATTTGGGTCACCCTTCATATTTGAAAAAGTACATCAATTTGGTCGTTTTTTCTTCTAAATTATTTGTATACTCTTGTTAACATTAGATACTACATTTTAATTAATTAATTAATCTAATATACGAATTGATAAACTTTTTTTTCAAATATGAAGAGTGATCCAAATGTAACCTTACCTATAATTGAGTGATCTAAATGTACCCTTTAATAATTAGGTGACCCAAATGTAACCTTACCCATAAATGAGTAACCCAAATATAACTTTTAATAATTAGGTGACCCAAATGTAACCCTACTCATAATTAAGTGACCTTCATTACAATTTACCCAAAAATATTTTTCATATAATAATAAATAGCCTTAAACATCATCTAACATAGATGTTACCTTTCTTAACCTTCTTAAGAAAAGAAATTGGGGTTGAAAGCCTAAATTGGATTGACTTTCTTAAAATATTAAACAATACAATATGAAGATGAAAAGTATCGATCTCCGTACTTCTCACATGCTAAGCAAGCATTTTACCATTTGAGCTATAGTCCAATATTTTGTTATATTTTCAAGCTTTTATGGACCACATATTTCTCTAAGATAAGGAGTGATATTAACTTGTTTTCTCTGAGATAAGCAAACTTGATGAACTCAACATCTTTCTCGAACAAAACCATCTTGTTTTCATCCAATGTTATCCAAACCTGAATGCCTGAGCCACACTCAATATGGTTCATAAACTTAGACCTGATTTCCCCAAACGGGGCAATCCATACAGGTTTCTCCAAGGTTTCAAACCCTCCAAAATAACTTTGCCATGAAGACTCAGGTGGTGCAACTTTCTCCAAAGTTCTTGTTCGTCCAAGACTCTTGATATTCTCTTGTTATTCAAACTTTCTTCATCCCATATAACTGAAGTTTTGAGCTAAGTTGCACAAATACGGATAGTGGTTTGGGTATGGGTACGAATACAGGGACAAGAAACAGTATTTTTCAAAATTATAAGGTACAACAACGGTACGAATATATATATATATATGGAATCATTAAAACTTATAATATAATAATGACTAAAATTATAATTATATTTAACAATAATTATAATTGTAGTAATTTAAATCCACTTCTAATTATTTCTAAATTATTTTCTAACACTTAGATTATAAGATTAATAAAATTAAATGGCTAAATTAGACGAAAATTTAAATTTTTTTTCTAAGTCATATTTTATCATTGAAACATTATTTAAAATATTTTTGAATCGAGTTTATAAAATTCGAGTAGAGTTTTTGATATTTTGTACAAATTTAATTATATATATATGCATATATTTAGGGCAAAACTATTGGGACCGCCGGCACACCCCACAGTACAGCGGAACAAAATTACGACTGTCTTTCCAGTGATCCAAATACGTTTATTGATTTTGAGTTTATGTTAAACATTGATACATATATCTGAAAACAACAATGGAAATGTCTTTATTGAATAAAATTGGTAAACAAAAGTATCCTTACAATCATCATATGATTGGTGTTTGGGAATACGCTAACAAAAACAGTGCACATATTGATTCCAATGTTAGTGGCTTTCTATATGCATATATGAGATACATATATATTTTTCATATTTTTATATGTGATATACATAATATATCATGCAAAGTTGACAAACTCAACTCGAATATGAAAATTGATAAACTAATTACTAAAAATTTTGAGTCATTCGAATTTCAATTCCATATTCAAACTTTAATTTTTAATCTTTAATTGATTTTGAGCTTTACTTTAGTTCGATTCAAAGATGATGAAGATTTTATTTTTTTTGATTTTTAATTAAATTTATTTGAGGATGTCTCCAATAAATGTTGATTGTCCCCATTAAAGTTTGATCGTACCAGATAAAATTGGATCTTCCTGAGCCGTCCCCACGCCATCCACGTCTCGGGGACGTATCGAGGATGCGGGACGACCTTAACCAGGCATCCTCATATTTCATAGGTTTTGAGGACTAACACTATTAAAAAAATACCAAAATTATGGATGGAATTGAGAATATGTCTAGTTTCAAGTATCAACCTGAAAATAAAAATCTTTTAAGTATCAATTTAAGAAAATGTGCATAGTTCTGGTACAGTACGTAGATTTATGCCATATGTTTATTATCTATGAATTATACTTACAATACAAATAAAATTTAAGAAATATTTTGGAAATATTTTAAATTTTAACCTTAAATAAATTTAATTCATAAATTAACATTTTTTTTGTGAACTTTGTATGATCGAAAAAATTACAAATGTGTCAATGTATTAACGAATAACAAATTGGTTTTTACCATTAATTATAATATTTTTCAATCAAATTAGTATTCAATTTATTTTTGAAACTAATAGATTATAATTTTACACAACACTTAAACAACAATCACACAAATACTTACAAATTTACGTTTTAGTCCCTAAAACTTGTACATGCAATAAAGTGAGTTGTAGATCTCGTTTTGAGCTGAAATTAGAGATGTAAGCATGTAATGAACTTAAATAAAGGTTGATAACATTAATCTTATAATTTGTCACTTTTTTTTGGAAAATTACGTTTTGATCCCTATAACATGTTTGTTCGTTTTAGGACTCATTCCTTATCTGTTTCCACTGCAATTAAACTCAGTCTATGTATGAACATGTAGGATCAAAATAAAGCATCTAGAAAAAGTGTTTGAAAATAAAGAAAAAGTAGTAGTAAAAATAAGGGTCACTTATCGGGGTGAGTCTCTAAATTAGTCTCGGTATTCTTAGTGTAGCTCATTCGAGTTGGGTTGTGTCTAGACCGGGTTGAAGGGTTTACAATTCAAAATTTTATATGACAAATTTTAAATCTTCTTAAATTTATCAAAATAATCTAAAATATTATGAGAGTTTTTAAGATTTTTCTGAATTGGTTAATAAATATTTACAGTTGCAGTTGGGTGAATTTATAAACAGCGAAGAGGTTTCTATCATTATCCTATAATTATTTAGAAAAATGGGAGACAAAATTTGTACGTAAATTTAGAAAGATTTTACTAGATTACAACCTATTTATTTTTATCTTTTCATGTTAAACAATAATTTTTTAAATATGTGACATGTAGTGCTAAAAAAATATTTATTTTCAATTTGTCACATGATATTTATAACGTTATATGATTTTCAATGAAGTTTATTTGATATTTTGTTTTCTTGAGGAAGCGAACCACTGAGATCAAAGTAAACTGTAGAAACAAAATTTAGTTAAAAATGAATAAGAAGATATGTAATTCTTATGAATTCAAAATTGTGTAATGTTTTAATTAAAATGCTTAGATAAATTACATTAATATTAAAACTGTAAATTAAAAAGTGTAGGGGATGTAGCTCAAATGGTAGAAAACTTGCTTTGCATGCAAAAAGTACGGGGATCAATACCTTGCATTTCCAAAATTTATTGATTAATCTTTCTTTTAAGAAAATTGATCTAGTTTATTATTTCAATCCCAATTTATTTTCTTAAGAAGTTTAAAAAAGATAGCATCAATGTTAAAAATATTCTTTTTGACATTTAGTCATCATTAAAAGAATAAAAGAAAAAATAATACATGATTTTAAAATATTCTATATCGTAACAATCATATTCTTTCCTACATAAGTAATTAATCTATTTTCTCTGTCTTTTTTTATAGAATAGTAGTGGTCATAATACATACTTTCACATTCATCTGAAGATACAAATTCGTGTAGCTAAACCACTATCAAAAACTCCATTCAGCTTGCTTCCCATGACTTATACTTACGTTACATAAGTTATACTTGAAAAATTAGGGCTTGAAAAATCATAATATTATTTAAAAAAATGTTTACTAGAATTAAAAATAAAACAAGTTAATACCACTTGCTATCTTAAAGATATATGTGGTCCATATAAACTTTAAAATGGGTTGTAATAAAATAAAAATAGTGTATCTTATGTTCAATCAAATAAATAAAACAAAATATGGGGATGCAACTCAAATGGTAAAGCGCTCGCTTAGCATACAAGAAGTACAGGGAATAATACCATGTATCTCCATATTGTATTGTTTAACATTTTAAGAAAATCGATCCAATTTATGTTTTCAATCCCAATTTCTTTTCTTATGATGGTTAAAAAAGGTAACATCTGTGTTAGATGATGTTTAAGTCTATTTATTATTATTATTATTATTATATGATTTTTTTTGACATGTAATATATAGGAGATAAAAATAATACATAATTTTGAAATATTCTACATCATTACAAACGTCTTCTTTCCTATGAAAGAAATTAATTTTCTTTAAATTTTCTCTCTGTCTTTTTTAAAGAATAGTTGTGGTCATCGTAGAACTTTCACATTCGACTGATGATGCAAGTTCAAGTTGTTAGACCAATATCGAACACTCCAATCAGCTTGATTCTCATCACTTTTGTGAATGTTTAAACATGATTAATTTTTTGTTGCATAAATATCAAAATACATATGCCTTTTAAATGAAGGTCATGATCCTATCATATTTTGATAAATGAGATGGTAAGTGATAGCATTTTTTGAGAGACAAAGAAATAGAATAATGTTCTTTTTTATAGTTATATTACGTAGGTTATGCTTGACAAATGAGGGTTTGAAAGATTATAATATTATTTAGAAAGATGATCATTAATTAGAATAGAACAGAAAAAAATTAATACCACTCGCTATCTGAGAGAAATTTTTGATCCATATAAACCTAGAAATGGTCTACAATAAAAATTAATACCACTCGCTATCTAAGAGAAATTAATACCACTCGCTATCTGAGAAATTGTTTGCTTTCAGTACAAATTTAGTCACCGATTTTGAAAATTAATCAATACAATCACGTACGTTTTCAGGTTATAAACTTATAGTCACTCCGATGTTAAAAGCCGTTAAACATTAACGGAAAAATGATTTGATACAATAATAAAAGGATAAATTGCCGATATAGTCACTAAATAATTATTTTATTTTTATTTTATCTTAATTTGACCCTCAAAATTTTAAAATTTTATATTTTCACCATCTTTCAAAACTTGTGGTCTTCTTCTTCTGCAACTGTTTCATATGATAAATGGCATCATATAACTCAACTCTATTCGTCTTTTTCGCTTCTTCCATGTTTAGAAAAAAAAACTGAGATTCATGAATTATATTATATGTATTCAACAAAATTATTTTTTTTAACAATTATTCAACAAAATTAAATATACTGGTATTGTACATTTACCATATCTACATTTATCAAAATTTGACAGCAGAGACCATGACAAGAACATTTGAAATGCACATGAGGGTTTGAGGTTCATATATCAGTAACTTTCTCTATATCCTAACCCGAGATCAAGAACCCAAAGTTAGATTTAAAAAAAATAAAATGATATATATATATATATATATATATATAAACATCAATAAAAAAACAGTACTTTAATTATATCTTTGCATTCAAAAAAACTATTATAATGCTAATGAAGTGGTTCAATTCTGTAGAATCGTGTTGTTTCACTGATATTGTTCTATCATCACCAAAAATGGATATAATTGAGAATCTTATTTTCGAAATCAAACAAAGCAAAAGAAAAGCTGCCAATGGAAGTTCGACACCGGAGAGATCGCAGAAACCCTTTTTCTTCTTTCATAGAAACAAAGACAACAAAAGGAGAAATTTGGACTTGGAAAAATGATGGAGAAAATAAGGTAGCCTACTTTCACGATATAACTGAACTGAGCTTCGTTGGAGAAGGCTCAGTGAGTCGGTGTCGATTTATAAATTGGGGTCCCTTCAACACTCTACCAAAGTGCCAATTGAGTGAGTTTCTTTCCGAATAAAATCGAGTTCTAGGATGTCATTTTCCATATGAAACAATTGCAGAAGAAGAGGATAGTAAGTTTAGAAAGATGGTTAAAATATAAAATTTTAAAAATTTGAGGGTTAAATTAAAGATAAAATAAAAATAAAATAATTATTTAGTTACTATATAGGTAATTTATCCTTTTATTATTGTGTCAAATCAACTTTCCGTTAATCCTTAACGGCTTTTAACATCGGAATGACCATAAGTTTACAGCCTGAAAACATACGTGACTGTATTGGTTAATTTTCAAAATCAGTGACTAAATTTGTACCGGAGGCAAACAAACGTGACCTCCGCAGTAATTAACCCATAAAATAAAAATAATGCATCTTAGGTTCAAACAAATAAAGTAGCAAAACATGGGGATGTAGCTCAAATGGTAGAGCGCTTGTTTAGCATGCGAGAGGTACAGGGATCGATACCCTGCATCTCCACATTAACGAACCTTTAAATAATCAGAAGATGAATAGCAAAAATTTTATTGAGTAAATCAAAATATTCAATGTATAAAATTTTCAAAATAATCTAAAATATTATGAAAACTTTAAGATTTTTCTGAATTGTTTAATAAATATTTACAGTTATAATTGAAAGAATTTATAAACAACGATGTGGTTTTACCATTATTCTATAATTATTCCAAAGAAATGAGAGACAAAATTCATGCGTAAATTTAAAAAGAATTTACTAGATTACAACTAATTTATTTTTACCTTTTCATGTTTTTCATAACATCACATGAATTTCATAACATGTCACGAGATGATCGCATCATGAAATAGGTGATGACATGAGAAAGAAAGTTTTAAAAAGATAAAGAAGTTAGAAAAAAACTTCATTGAAGTTTATTTGATATTTTGTTTTATTTAGGAAGAGAACCACTGAGACAAAGTAAAATATATAAAAAAATATTTAGTTAAAAATGAATAAAAAAATTTGTTATGTTCATCGTCTATATTAACATACCGAGAAAAAAATATGATTCTTATGAATTCAAAACTATGTAATGTTTTAATCAAAATGCATAAATAAATTACATTAATGTTAAAAATGTAAATTAAAAAGTGTAAGGCATGTAGCTTAAATGGTAGAGCACTTGCTTTGCATGTGAGAAGTATGAGGATCAATACCTTGTCTCCATTAATATATATATTGTTTAACATTTTTAAAAAATTGATCTAGTTTATTTTTTCAATCCCAATTTCTTTTCTTAAGAAGTTTAAAAAAGATAACATCAATGTTAGGTGACGTTCAAGGCTATTTCTTATTATAAAAAAAATATTTTTTTGACGTTTCGTAATCATTAAAAGAATGAAAGCTATATCTAAATTGTGCAAAAAAAAATAGAATAACTTAATAGCCAGATTGCTCTTTTTTCTCTGCATATGAGGAATTGACTATTGATTGATACTCCTATCATTATTCTTGTCACTACTGCATATTTGTTACATTTTAGATTGGGATATGATGTGAAGGTCTTGAGGTTCAGCCCTAATCTAGCTGGTAATTTCTCCTGTTTACGGTTCCTAGCTTTGGTTAGGGTAATTCCGTCTGTTATCGATTCTTATGTTAAAGTCGGGGTAATTTCGCTTGTTCCCTAAGGTAATCCCTTAGGCTGGTACCTTCACCCTATCGGGCTTAAGTTAATGCATGTATCAGATAATATTCTGGGGAACTATGTAACGCCCCAAAATTAGGCCTAGTAGTTTAGTGAATTAGTTTTGTCGGTTTAGCCTAGTTTGGGGTTAAATACTTAAAAATTAGTTTTAAATCAAAATAAATTGAGAAAAATATCCTAAAATCCTTATTTAATATATATTTGACTTTTTTCAACTCAATTTTAAAAATTGAAACTTGAATCCCTAAGATTTTGAAATTAGTGACTATTTTTTAAAAATTGAAAACTTGAGGACAATTTTATAAACTAAGCCAAAACTATGAATCTTTAAGGGAATTTGATCAAATCCTAATCCTAGTTGATCTAAGACTTAAAAGAGCCTATATAAGCAACCTTTAATCCCTTGTTTTAACCTATGTAATCAATCTTCTCAAAGGCAACATCTTCATCATCTTCTTAAGGTAAATATAAATTCTTTTTAATAAAATTTCTTTGGTTTATTTTTCTATATTTTTCTTCTTCAAAATCTCTTTGTTTTTCTTAGGTTTTACTTGTTTTTAAACCTTGGAAGGAGTTTGGATCAATTTTGGAGGTGAGAATCATTCAAACCTCTGAAACCTAAATTTCTTTAATGAAATTCCTAAGCTCTTGGCTGATTGAAATAATATTTAAAGTCTTGAATAAATAAAATCAGTTTTCTTGAAAAAAATTCCATTGTTTTCTTGATTTTTGTTTAAGGATTTTACATGGTTGTTTTTGATGCCTAAATACATGAATCTTGAATTTTTTAGATGTAATTAAGATGACTTTTAAGTATCTAATCCCGAAAGGAATTAACTACTTTTTAATTCTCACGTATAGAATTGATTCTTTTCTAACTCTCGACTTTAAGGAAAATAGATAAGTGTGATATGATTGATCATACTTAGCATATTTTTGCAAAACAAATAAAGACTTGAAATTAAGAAAGTAAAAAGTAATTTTAAAACAAAAAAACAAGAATTCAAAGCCTAAAAAGATGATGTTCATAGCCTTGCCCATGGAGGGTATTTAGAGGCTTCTAATTACTTAAAAATAGCAAAATCATTCAAAATAATCTAATAAATAATTCATAAATTTAAAATTTAAAAACTAAATATTCTAATAAGATATCTTCTCAGAGTTTTTTTACCGAGTTATTTTTACAATTTTCCCGAACCTTCTAAAAATTGCCATGAATATTACGTCATATCTAACGTTGTGCCCATGTCTCTAGTCGTGGTTATAAAAAATGAAGAATGTGTCTTTTTTATTACCAATTCCAATAAACAAGTTATTGCACGAAAAATAAACGAAATACATCCAAATCAATAGTGATAAATGTTGGGACCGCCGACACACCCCATGGCGTAGCGGAACAAAATTACGACGGTCTTTCCAGTGATCCATGTACATTTAATCCGAAATCGAGAGGAAGAGATTTGATTACTTACATTGGGTTCCTTGATAAGCAGCAAAAATAGTAACTGGATCTACTACAATCACGATCGTTCGACAATTCGAATCTTTAGCCTCCATGAATATCGTCTCGGCCTCTACTCAGTTCACCCGGTTGAGAGCAAATCTCGAAAAACTATTTTTCGTGATTTTAGGTTTTGGCAATTCAGGATTCTCTTGTGTGGCTATTAGACCCAAAGATCCTTTATATATGTGTAACCCTAGGTATAAGAGTTTTATTCCGAATTTGTTTGGGAAATAATTACTTTAATTATTTCCTTAAACTTCGAGATCTATATTTAATCCGAATTTGAAAAGGAATACAATTACTTTAATTATATCTTTTTTATTAAATTCGAGATTAAATATAATCTACTTATACATATATATTTGTTGCTCATTTTCAACCATTGAGTGTGACCCTGTAGGCTCATTGTAACGTTAGTAATAATATTAGAACAATTCTAATATTACAAACAATGAGTGATATCTAGCAATATATCATTGTTATCTAAGTTACAAGAGATCATGATTCGATGTACCATGTCCATTACCAACTCTCTTAATGTATTGTATCCTTTTGTCCTTTTATATCTTTAATAGGCACAAGTCTTGAAATAGTCACACTTGTATAGCCTATTTTATAAATGTTTCTTGATATCTAGAGTGGACTACTTTTAATGAATAATTTGTGATATCTCATATCAACGTATTCAAGCATGGCCATGCATTTCTAGTCTTTCTCAATCAAGTGGCCTTTGATATATTTTCCTATTATGTAGGAAGGACAAATCCTATCTCGATCATTCACATCTCACTACATACATTGTAATATATTCAATGCCAGTTTTTATAGTGTAACTAATTACGAGACACGTTTAACTGCATCAAAACATAAAACAAGATATATTGAGATAGTAATAATCTCAAGTCTAAGGATTATACATATAGTTGTCACTATGAGCAATATCGTGACCGTCACATAATAATCCAAGACATATACTCATAGCGGGTCAATCCAATATATTATTCTCTATTAATATATCATGTATTAATTCTGACATCTCTATGTCAATGACAACTCATTGTCATCAATTAATCACATGTTAGTGTTAAGCGTATTATTATTGTCCATACCCATAATAATACTTGACTAAGGGTCTTTTAATAATAATACATATATTATTATATGAACCTTATTGTTTCTTAGTTTATGTTATACATTGACACATATATCTGAAAAACAACAATGGTAATGCCTTTATTCAATAAAATTGGTAAATAAAAGTATTCAATAAAAGTATGCCTTTATACAATTATGTCTTTGGGCATAATCTAACAATAAATTCATAAAATAAAAGAATTAGCAAATAAAAAGTGACAATCTTAAACACTCATCACTTATTCATAAAATAGGATGAACTTTTTTCCTCTTATCACCGCCTATATCATGATGTGGTCAGTCAATGACATATTATGAAAATCATGTGATGTTATAAAAATCATGTGACAAATTTAAAATAATATTTTTAGCACTATATGTCACACATTAAAAAGATATTGTCTAGCCTTAAAAGGTAAAAATAAATAGATTGTAATCTCGTAAACTCTTTCTAAATTTATGCACTAATTTTATCTCCCATTTTTTTGAAATAATTATAGCATGATGGTAAAAACGATTTCATTGTTTCTGAATTTTTCCAATTGCAACCGTAAATATTTATTAAATAATTTAGAAAAACCATAAAAACTCTCATAATATTTGAAATTATTTTGAGAAATTTAAGAAGTTTTGAAAATTTAGATCATAGAAAATTTTGAATAAATTAATTAATTTAAAATATATTAATTTCTATCATAGAAAAGTAAATGATAGTTACTATGTAGAATATTTTAATCATGTTTAACACTTCACATAAGTCATGGGAAGCAAGTTGAATGAAATTTTCAGATAAATGAGAAAGTATGTATTATGAAGACTATTATTCTATAAAAGAAGAAAGAGAAAATATAAAATAAATTAATTAGGAATGTAAATGATTATTATGTTATAGAATGTTTTAAAATTATGTGTTATTTTTATCTCTCGTTCTTTTAATAAATACTAAACGTAAAACAAATATTTTTCATATAATAATAAACAACCTTAAACGTCCCTTAACATAGATGTCACCTTTTTAACCTTCTTAAGAAAATAAATTGGGATTGAAATAATAAATTGGATCAATTTTCTTAAAATGTTAAACAATACAATAGAGAGATGCATGGTATCAAAGCCCGTATTTCTCGCCTGCTAAGCGAGCACTCTACCATTAGAGATACATCCTCAAATTTTGCTATATTTATTTGTTTGAACATAATATAAACTATTTTTATTTTATTGCAACCTATTTTTAAGTTTATATGGATCACATATTTATCTAATTAAGATAACGAGTGATATTAACTTGTTTTCTGTTCGATTCTAATTAAAGATTTTTTTAAATAATATTATGATCTTTCTAATTAAAATTATGATCATTCAAACCCTAATTTGTTAAGAATAATTAATATTATGTTCATTCAAAAGCCACTATCATTTACTTTCATTTATTATGATATGATATTTTTCCAACCTTCATTTAAAAGGTATATGTATTTTGACATTTACACTTAAAAAATTATGGGAAGCAAGTTGAATGGAGTTTTCGACAGTAATTTAGCTACACGAATTTGCATCTTTAGATAAATGTGAAAGTATGTATTATGACCACTATTATTCTATAAAAAAAAGATAAAGAGACTATAAAATAAATTAATTACTTTTGTTGGAATGTAAATGATTTTTATGATATAGAATATTTTAAAATTGTATATAATCTTTATCTCTTAATGAATACTAAATATCAAACAAATATTTTTCATATAATAATAACAAACAACCTTAAACGTTTCCTAACATACATTTTTAAACTTCTTAAGAAATTGGGATTGAAACAATAAATTGGAACAATTTTCATAAAATATTAAAGAATACAAATATGAAGATGCAAGGTGCATACGAGAAACTTACCTTTCCCATCTCACATCCCCTACACTTTCTAATTTGGATTTTTAACATTAATATAAGTTATTTAAGCATTTTGATTAAAAAACACATTTATAAATTCATAAGAATCACATATTTTTTGGTATGTTAATATAGGCAATGGACATAACATATTTTCTGATTGATTTTTAACTAAATTTCTTTTACATTTTACTTTGGCTAAATGATCTGCCATCACATTCAATGTTCTAGGTGCAAAAGAGGAACTTACCTTTCCCATCTCTTTCACTAATGCATCAAGCTCATCAAAGTATTCCCACAAATTCCAAGGTCTGGAATTTGTTTGATATTTAGTATCACTAACTCAAATTTTCATTTTAGATTAGCATACCCAAATGGTGACAGCTTTGGAGTCTTGTATTTTTAATTGAAACTTTCACTTTTTGTCAAGTTATAATATTTTAGATATCGATCCCACAATAACTGGATTACCTACGCAACAAATTCTTCCTGCACTTGGAAATTAAAAGACACAAATAATTGTTTAATAATTGATTTAAGTAAAAGAAGAAAAACTAAATAATAAAACAAGAAACACGAGATAAGAAATAAGGTCAGGTCGATTGCTTTGTAGAGGGGAATCTAGTTATAAGTATCATCCACTTATTAATGCATGGGGCTGAACTACCGCCGCAGTGGGTCGCCTTAGTTGCCTCTTCGGGGTTATGCCTTGTCGACAGATTAATTTTTCTTAGTTCGATAGAGCATCCTTAAATGTCTCCTTATCCCTAATTCAGAGAACTATTGAAATCCACGTCTTGATAATACCTCCCAACGTGAATCAAGGATGAACAACAACAAATGATATGTTTCCTTTTAGTTGTTGAAACCCTTTCGAATTAGTCAATACCCATGAGCAAAAATCGTATTCTCTCATTTCGTGAGCCTAACTATCCCTAGTCTAGACAAATAGATTTTTCCTCGTAAACTTATCTCTCGAACTCGTAAGCAAAGAAGAGTAAGAATCAAGAGAGAATAAACTATGAAAACGGGTTTACATTAATAAATATCAAATAAATTACCACTTACTTCCCCAACTACTCCACAAATAACCTAAGCCTCGAGAAGAGTTTAGAACATGATGTGTTTGTCAGTGGCTAAGAGTTTATTCTATGAGAACCGACTTGCTTCTCTTAGACCTAAGAGCTTTCTTTATATAGGCCAAGCCTATGTTAAAGTCTCCTATAAACATTAGGAGTTCTAAAAAGAATAGAATATTTTTCCATATTAAATTACAACTCTTTATTATATTTCCTAATTTTACTCATTTTTGAACTCTTTGAATTTCATTGACTTTGACCATGGCTTCACTCTTTCTTTCCTTGTTTCTGTCTCTTCTCTGGAATTGAAATTTTATTCTCCATCTATCGAGCACCAGTTGTCATCTTTATTCTGCTGTTGTGGCAGTCAATGTACTACCAAGGCGGGTGCTTATCTGTAACTCGGTTTCAGCTTTCAACATCCATTAATATTATCTGACATTACCTGTAGGTTTATTTACTGTGTAAGAAAGGAAATAATTCACCGTACCTGTTTTGTACCAAATGATGTATAAAAAATAATTTAAGTGCTTCAATGTTGGAATATGGAAAATATGCATAATTATCCTTTATTGTCATTAAATATGTTCATTATTAACAATAATTGAGGGGGAAAATGATATAAAAATTAGGACTTTTATGCACTTATCAAATACCCCCAAACTTGAACTATTGTTTGTCCTCAAGCAATGCAATAATATCCTTAAGTATAAAATTTTATAGTAATATATCTTCCTGCCTGTCGCGACAAAGTTCCTTTCTTGACTCGGCCTCTTTTAGGTTCTAGGAATTCCTCGGAACTGGACTATAAGTCTGTGTGAGTGTGTGCGTTGCTATAGCAAGGCTGATTTTCTAAGTTCTAAACCTTTTTTCTAGGTCAAAACTCCCGACTCAGATTTTATTATATTTTATTTTTCCTTTCTCCCTATTTTGTATACAAGTATATAATTGATTATATACTTATACTTCTTGAGCCAGTTTCGGGCACCACAAGTGTTTAACTATTCTTATTAGATCTGGTTTTGGGCACCGCTAATAAGTGGAAAAAAGACTAAGTCCTAGAGCTAGTGTTGGACACCTCTATGGACTATACTAGAGCCGGTGATAGGCGCCTCTAGTAAAAATCTAACGTCTAAGTTTCTATTGCTTTTTCAAAGGAAAGAACTTCTAAAATCAACTAAGTCCAGTAGTGTTTATTTAAATTCAGGCTCATAGTCTAATCATAAGTACTAATCGTAAGATACCTTTTGGATTTCAAGTATGGTGAATGATGCACTCTACGGCGGCGGTATGACGATATATTGCTATCGAGAAAGACTCTATAAAATTAACAGACTTAAAAAACAATTTGCATAAAAATGGAAAAAAAGAAATTAAGGCAATTACTTAGATAATTCATATGATTTCCATACATTGTAGATTAATTACATGTACAAAATGGATCAATGCTCCCCAGGGATGCATTATCCTCAATGCATGGACAAAAGATAAGACAAAAGGGTTAGTCCAAAAATAAAAGAAACAACAAGAGAAAGTGAAACTGTCTACCACCCTCAAAATTGGGTAGATCTGAAGGAATCCTCTGAATTGCTGTCCAGGAGAAGCTTTCAGAGGCTCTTGGGTGGTGGTTGTACTGCCCTCAGCGGAATGGCAACGGTCTTCTTTGTCTATCTAGGTGGCTGGACCTGAATGGGAGTGAGGTCCTTCATGATCTCCTCTTCGGAGTCGATTGTGATGGTGGCAGTGGCAGAGGCTTTTCGTTTTCTTGTGTTTTGGACCTCTACTAGAAAATCTCTCGTTACTTGCGTGGGAGACCAAATTGCCCGATGGGCTATTCTAATCAAACAAATTGGAGTCCTCCGGTGTGGCTCTACGGTTTCTGGAGTCCATCCTCAGGAATTCGTCCACCGAATTTGCGAAAAATGGCTCTTTGGCGGAAGCAATGGTGGTAGAAGGTGATGAGTGTAAGGGAACAGTGGCTGAGGCAGTTGCCTATTTGGCAGGTGTAGGTGATGGAGGAGGTTGCTGAGGCACAGGATTGTTGACTGTGAAAGTTGGGAAGACAGTTGAGTTGTAACACAATAAAGCTATTTATATTTTATACGCAGATCTAGAGATTTCATTCGGGTCACAAGAGCGACTCATAAAAAAATAATCTACATAAAATATTATTACTTTACATACAATTAAGTGACATAAAAAAACTTTACTCAAATCATTATTTCATAAAATTATTCATTGATAAATCAAAAATTCAAATAACATATTATAACCTTGACATACAAACGCATTATATACACAGATACGACGCTCCACAAGCAATACTAAAAAGATTGTGAAAGTAATATCGATTGCCAAAACATGATTAAGCCTCTATAACATGCCCAATCACTTAACCAATATTGTAATTTGAAGATGACGCCAAAAAACTACGAGCATTGATGTTTGTTAAAACACCGTAAGAGATTTCTTTCCCTGAAAGGATAAAATAACATGAGCTTGGGAAAGCTCAGTAATACAATACTACGTACTATAAGCTCATGCAATTATAAAGTAGAAAAAAAAAACATTGTCATAAAGTTCTGGTACAACAAACTGTAATTAAGAAAAGAAATGATTGATCGAAAGTAATGAATTTGTTCTGCTTTTCTTCTACTAAGTATCCGGCAAGAAATCTATTATCTAAAGAATTAGATGAGTGTAAGATTATAGAAGTTATTCTAGATTTCTAATTTGACCTATTATTGCTAAAATAACACATTTACAAAACATAAATAGAACATTAATAATTCTGAAAATCAAGTAATTAATATAGACAAATTTTCAAACAACTATCTAACCTCTAACCGAACTCCAGGATAGATTCTCCATAATAATATCTTATGCAGGCATTAACCATGCCCAAATAGGGAGAAGGTACTGATCCAAGGGATCATGGATTAATCTAGCCGAAGCTATGAACTGTAAATAGGTGGGATTACCCTAACCGAAGCTAGAAACCGTAAACAAGCGGGATTAGCCTAACCGAAGCAAGGACCGTAAATAGGCGGGATTACCTTAACCGAAGCTAGGAACCGTAAACAGACGGGATTACCGTAACCAAAACTAGGAACCGTAAATAGGCGGGATTTCCCTGACCAAAGCTAGGAACCGTAAACAGGCAGGATTACCCCAATGAAAAGTGATAACACTTTAAACAAAAATGTTAATATGTAATAACAGTCAATATCATTAATAAATGAATAAATATTAGATAATTTCAGTAAAACGATAGTCAAAGTATGTATTTATTTAGAATGACATATTAAGCATTCATAAACAGATATGCTATAAAACAGAGATAATAAATCATGCTCAACTAAAATTCAAATCAAATAATTAATTTAGGCATGTTATTACACACAGAACAATTATGTTATAAGACAAGAAAAATCAATCATACTCGGTTGGAAACAGTATGTTAGATCATTTATTTAGAACCATAAATTATTCTGGATATATTTCAGTATTCTAGATACATTTTAGAATTCTAAAACCATATTTCAAGGTATTCAGTACCATCGACTTATCCAAGTATTCAAGAATTATTCCATACAATCATTTAGGTATTCTAATATATCATGAATGTACATTAATTAAATATATTTGGATAGATAACGAGGAGTCAGGCAAATCAAGATTTATTTATTGTTCCTAATATATCAGAAGAATCTAGAGTTTTTCTTAAACGTATTTTGGTCATTTTAACATTATCTCGGTAGGAGACTCGTGTAATTGAATGTATTTCAACATAGTATCCTTCCATTATTAAAATCGTGTATATATATATATATATATAAAAGGCGATATACAAAAATCATGCTGAAAGCCTGCTAGGGTATGTATTATAGTCCTTTATGGACTACCAAGAGGTTTAGGATTTTTCATGTTGTTATTTAAAGACGCTTAAGCTTTTCAACCAGTTATGTAAATGATGGTCTTTCGGCCATTCAAATATTTTCAGTATTTACTAACAACCCATTTATTTCAGAATTGAAGGTTTAATCTCTTATTCCAGATAATTTTATGTTAGGAGAATACTTTCATATTTTTAGTTTTCTCAAACATTCCAAGCACAATAAATATTATTATAACATAAAAAAAGCAGTTGAACATTTAACTGAACATAAACTTACCATGAGAGTGAACGTTAAATAAATTTCCTACTGTAGCTTTATGTGTCTCTAAGTGCTTCCAACTGAAAGATATAAAATCCTTACTTGTTAACTTCTACAAAGAAATCACAATTCACAAGACAAAGCCTAATGCAAAGCTCCAAAGCTATGAACAATTTAATGCATTGTAATTAGTCTTAGAAAATGTTATCAAACAGAACCATTGATTCAATAACTAAGAATTTATTCAAGAACCATAAGATCAACACACTTGCACACTTCTTCATAAACTTTAAATATATCCAAATCTAAGAAAAATGCATGTAACACATTCAAACAATTTAGGATAAAAAAGTAGTGGTTGGTTGATCCATCAATGCAACAAGACTTTCTCAAAATCAAATATTGAATTAAACATCTATACAGTAGTTAAGATTTGTACTCATATACTCTTTTAAATCTAACCAATTAAGCCATATAGGCATTAAAATCAGATCCCCTTAATATAACACTGATAAGTGCTTAAAATAGTTATTATTTTGTGCTTAATTTCTCCTTGGTTTGATAAATATGTTATTGATCTCGTTGTTTTTCGTGTGATTTTGTACAGGACTCTAAATCTAGAAAATACACTTAAATGGGCCGATTTCTGAATTTTTTTATTTTCTGGATCGAGTCTGGATTCGTGGGCTTGACTTTGGGCTTGAAATTTGACGCAACGTTTCATCAGCAGCTTCTAGAAGATGACATCAGCAAGCGCGTGATAGCTTATCAGCATTCCAGATAGCTTATCAGCCGTTTTTTTGAAGTTTAAATTAGGATTTATCTCTTTGTAATTTGAATTTAAATATTTTTAGGATTATCTTAGATTTCTCTCTTATTTTTAGGATTTGTAAAAGGCTATAAATACCCACTTTGGGTAAGCCTAGAACTCATCTCTTATTCTACATCTCTTTGTTATAGGTTTTAAGTTTTTATAAAAGTTTTTCTTCTTTTATTTTCTTGTTCTTATTTTTTTACTTTATTTTATTTTTTTTATGTCGAGCATAATTTCTTCCATAATTATGCTCGGCTAAATATTTATTAGCCAAGTGTTTAAGCAATGACTCGATCCAAACGTGAGGATTGAAAAGCACATCAATAACTTTGTCTTTTTATTTCTTTAAAAGTTTTCTTTTAAACTTATTTTTTTTATCAACTTGATTTCAAAACTAAAGATTGACTTTGGTCAAGATTTCGATTTGATCATTTATGTGGGAGGAAGGATCGACTATTGAAGCAAATTCGACTTCCTGGGAACACATTAGCAAATTGTTTGCTAAGGCGAAAACTAAGATTGGATCAAGTTATTTATTGAAATAACTTAATCCAAGTCGGTCTTGAGATTTAAAAATGATTTTTCTACAAACATTAAGTTGGTGGATTAATCCATGAAACCAATATCAAAGATAGACTTGGGTATTCGGTTTAGAATTTTTGCTTCAAGGATAGAACCTTGAAAGCTAATTACCGACGTAAAATCCCGAAGTGAGAATATTTTTCCGATGATCTATTAAAGTCGAGTCAAAGCGAAAGCCTAAGGCTAAGTTTTTATTATATTTAAATAAATTTCATTATTTTATTTTCTTCAATTATTTAGTTTCATTACATTCGACAAAACCCCTTTTTGCTCAAACACAATTTGATCAACCTTCTTGGATCACCAATCAAATAGAGCATAATCAGGAAGTTTCTAGTCCTTGTGGGATCGACCCTTACTTCTCCTTTACTATATTTAATTTCTATTTATTATTCGAGAATAAAAAATTATTTTTGACACTATACGACGCGTGTCAAACACACAGATATACAAGATGCTTTATAAGAAAAGAATAAAAAAAACATCCAAGCCCCATGAAAAACTCACATAGCACCTAGTCTAAAATGTCATTAATTTCCACCAAAAGGATTCCTCATTTATCTCATCATCAATTTACAAATTTCATACAAAAAATAAATTAAAAGCACTAAACTAGAGATAATAACGCAGATCAATTCATGCATAAAAGAATAGAAATTTAACAATTAAATATATAAAAAAAAACTTACAGGTGTAGACACGAATTTAAGAACTGAAAATTATCCAATCTATGAAAGGGAAGTTAAGATTGCAATGGAAAAGTAGAAGCACCGTAGAGAAATATGACCGAAAAATAATTAAATTGAAATTTATAAACTTTAAACAATAAGTCCTTTTTCCCCTTAAAATTTTCAGATTTAACCATTAATCTCAGAAACAAACTAAGATTAAACTTTCGTAATTTCACCAAACTTACCTTTGAAAAACGAACTATTTCTATTCTCCGATGATGCCACAAAAGGTGGCGTTTCATTGATCGATTGATAGGTACCGGCCCATCTCGACAAGGGGAAGAGGATGGTTGATCTAATTTTTTTGAAAGGGTAAAAGTTACGATCAGAAATAACAGAAATCAATTTGGCTTAAAACTTTAGATTTATCAAAGTCAAATCTGAACAATTGGAGCGACGGCTGAGCAAATAGATGAAGGGCTTTGGGTCGAACGGTGACGGGTACACTAATATGGTGGCAGTAACAGTAATGGTGTGACGGTGGTGAAGTTTTCACAATGAGATGGGGGTAAGGGAGGGAGAGGTCAAAGAAGGGAAATTTCTAGATTTTATTTTTGTTGGGGCTTACCTTTTTTTCTTTCTTTAAAAAAAGAGTAGATGGGTAAAAATACAACAAATAAAATTATTTTATTTTATTCTTTATTAGTTTAATAAGGTTTAAAAGTATTACGGGCAAATTAAAATTTAAGTTACCTAGCTCACTCAGTTGGGTAATTGGCTCAAAAAACTTTTGGTTGTGGGTTCAGAATCTATAACCAACAATCAACCTTTTTGATCTTTTTTTAGGTGTTACATGAGCAGTCTAGGAATCTTTCTTGAATGGTTGTTGTAATAGCATTGTTAAAGTGTCGGACATAAGTCATGAAGGATAGTTGCCTTCATTCCATGTGCTGCAATAACTATATGATGCCTCCTTCTAATGCTGTTGGTGGTTCTCTTGGTGTTGGTTCTTCTGCTCCGGCAATGTCTGCTGCAGCAGGTGGGGGGACAAAGGCTTGAGGAACAACGTTCTCTAAATGCATCCTTTTCATATATACTTCCCTGGTCTAACCCTTCCTTACCGGTGTGTACAAATCAGTGGGCAGTGTAGGCACTCTCTCCAAATAACCCAAGGATGTAATTAGACATGGGAAATAAAGCATACCTCAATCCTTGGTAGTGCATTCAAAGATTTATTCGTTGATAATGTGACCTATATCAATTCGACGATTGTGTATGATCGAGTGGATGAGCGCCAGTCGCGGCCGATCAACAGTTTGATTGTGGGAGGTCGGCAGCAGGTTCCGTTTGTCAAAAGTGTTCCACAATTTCGCCTTTGGTTGAAAGTCGCAACAGCTAACAGAACCTCTATGCTTTCCAGTATTCCACTCTGCTTTAGGAATACAGAGCTCTACCATCATGGATTTGTATTCGGCGGCAGTGAGTGCATCGACGAACTCAGCATGTTTGTTGTTCTTGATGTGGAGGCCGAAATGGTAGTTAATTATGATGTCGGCCATCGGTATTGCCTTGCCGCGGAGGTGGGTGTATGGGTTGTTCGGCATTGGTCGGTGGGTATAAAACGCGCATACCCATATGATGTTTGTTTTAGGTTGCGTGGTGAACTTCTACCACCGCTGGAATGTAATTTTAGATAGAATGAATGGCTCAATTTTGAGTTCATCAGCATCGGTGTAGTGAAACCCTGCTCCTCCCAGACTTGGCAGTTTTTGAATTTGTATTAGTACTCTTTTTCCATTGCTTGTGTCGCAAAACACTGGTAGTTTGCTACAGCCGCATCGATAGAGCCCTGTCTTTGGTTTACCATAATTTTTGGGAGAGAAATAAGATGAAAGAATTAGAAAACAAAAACTGAAGAAGAAGAAGAAGAAGAAATAAGAAATGGTCACCAGATGCCTTTGTATTTAAAGGCATAGATCAGCGCACTATTTGAGGGAGCAGCGTGATTATTGCCCAATTGGCATGCACGTGACGCAACCCAAACTGGCATCAACTGATAGCGGGATCGATGCTAATTTTGAAAACGGGCAGCATAATTCCCGCCTAAAATTTTATTGTCGCTTTGATGAGGCCATAATGAATTTCCATGGTGGGCTGGTTAACAATCCTCAATCCTTCTTCATTTGACCTAAAGAAAAATAATATCTAATTAAAATATTTGAAATTATTGAAAATTTTTGATAATTAAAGTGCAAGAAATAAAATATAATTCCTAAAATATAAAAATAAAATATTAAAATTAAAAGTAGAATTAGGTTACTAGAGGAGTGTAAATTAATGTATCTCCTAAAGTAACCATCTTTACTTTTTTGGTGGAGGAGTGGTTGATGATCTAGTAAATATTCTCTCATCAGGTGTTTTCTTTCTTGTATATTTCTAAACAGGGGTTGTGTCGCCGCGGCAGTTGCTACCGAGGCGGGTTTTGTCTAGGCATTTTGTTTCTCAACGAAGTTAAATTCAGAGTTAACCTTCATCTATTAAAATTTATTTGATTCTTTTGGATTCCTTAGTGCTTTGAACACATTGATCTTCACTTGTTCATTTACTCGAATAACCAATTCTCCCTTTTCGCAATCAATTAGTGTTCTCCCTTTTTCTAAGAACGGCCTTCCCAATATAATCTTACCATTTTCATATGCTTCACAATATAAGATAAGGAAGTCAGTAGGAAATATGAATTTATCAACTCTTACCAGAATATCTTTTATTTTTCCTTCTAGTTGCACATAAGAGCAATCTGCCAGTTGCAGCATAATCGTGGTTGGTTTTGCCTACCTGATGTCTAGCTTCTAGAATACTGACTTAGGCATTAGATTAATACTGGAACCTAAATCACATAATGCCTTACCCACATATTGATCCCCAATAGAACATGATATCATAAAACTCTCATGATCTTTTTTTGTTGTGGCTCTATTGTGTAGCCTTGCCACACACTCTTCTATCATGGTGGCAATTTCAAACTCCTCAATTCTTTTCCTCTTTGATATGATATCTTTAAGGAACTTTGCATAATCGGGCATCTGTTTGATTGCCTCCACTAAAGGTATATTTATATGTACCTGTTTAAGGATGTTCAGAAACTTCTTGAACTGGTACTCTTGCTTTTTTTTTGTTTCAACCTTTGTGGAAATGGTGGTGGTAACCTCAGATCTTCAATCTTTTCAGAACATTGAAATTGGATCTTGGGTGCTGCTGCGGCATCATCCTTGGCAGATTCTTCTGCTGGCTCTTTCGCCTTATTTTTTTCTTCAGTAACCTCCTTGGAGATCACTGTTTCAGATTTTTGACCCACTACCTTGGCAGGTATCTCAGGGTCTTTCAGTTGCAGTCCACTTCTAGTGGTTATTGCCTTGCATTGCTCATGTGGACTTGTTCTAGCGACTTCAGTATCGCTCGTTAGACCTTCTAGGGGTCAGGTGTTCATATGTTGTGCAATCTGCACTAATGTGACTTCTAGTGTTTTTAGAGTAGTTTCGTTATTTTGCGTACGTATCTCAGTTCTGTCCATAAATGTGTTGCCACATTGAATAAATTTATCCGTGTGAGCTATATAAGAGTGGGTTTGAACCATGAACATATTTAGCGTATTTTCCATGATTCGAATATCAGTTGGTTGCAGTTGCGGCATTGCCTGCTGCAACAATTGCTTTTGAGCTGGTTTGTTATTCTGTTAAAATCTAGAGGGTTGCATATTTTTTGTTGTAGGTTCAGCGCATTGTAGGGTTACTCCATGAAAAGTTTGGGTTCTTCCTCCATGTTGGATTGTATGTGTTGGACATATTGTTCCGGTTAAAGTTTCCAACTTAGAAGTTGGATTTTGAATTTTGGGTGTACTCTTTCGAATCATGGTTTTTGTCACATATTTCGCAAAAAGCGGCGTCTGCTTTTATTTCTCGAATGTTGTTGGGCTTTTGTAGATCAAATTTTGCGATAGAGAGAGTTTGTGTATGATAATTTATTTTTTATTTTAAAATCAAAGTCAAAACAACCTAAATTTCTTTTTTTTTTTGGATAAATGGTTAAATTTTATTCATCCAAAAGAACCTCAGAAGAAAACTAACAAACAAACCAGTCTCAAAATAAGGAAAAGAAAACTATACAATATCCTACTCAAAACATAAATCGGATGAATCTCGTGTAAGTTTGCAACCAAGAAGCTTCAAACGAATATCATGCTTAATTTTATCTGCAACGTAAGAGAAGTTGTTTGAGGATTCACCATGCACACGCTTGTTTCGTTCCTGCCAAACATAATAAAGAAAACCACACCAACATAAACGTAACAAAGTAGCTCTTAATGTTTTCCCTCTCCCTAGTCTTTGAACCAAGTCAACCAAGCATGGCCATGTCACAAATCTATCATGAACATGACAAGCCTGTAAAATAATTTTTAGTATTTGCTTCGAGTAACCACAATCACAGAATAGATGATCCCTTGTTTCAATATCAGTCCCACAAAGAACACAATAAGGATCTACTTGACAACCCCAACAAATCATACGATTTTTGGTTGGTAGTCGATCCTGCAAAATAATCCAAGCCATGAAAGAGAATTTGGGAATAGATAATCTCCCCCAGACCACCTCATCCTAGGAGACTCTTTCTCTTTTAAGTCTGAGAATCTTCCATATCTTCTTTGCTTTGAAATCTCCCTGGATGCTTCCAACATTTGCAAATTCCTCTCTGAGTTTAAGAAGTTTCTTCCATACCCAACTATTATGAGGTTTAAAAGAGACATCCCAGATAGACACCCCCTTTAAAAGGTACTTTCCTACCCACACAACCCAGATCGATCCAGTGTTGGCTATTAAAAGTCATAAACATTTCATCATGCAAGACTTATTCCATGCCAACATATCCTTTAACCCTAAACCCCCTTCACTTTTGGGACAACAAATTCTCTCCCAACTCACTCTAGCATCCTTAGCTGAGCCATCCTTTCCCTTCCAAAGGAAGGCATTACATTTTTGAGAAATTTGCTTTAATACCTTCGGTGGCAAGAGAAATATTCGACACCAAAAGTTCTACAAACTAAAAATTACAGCTTGAATAAGTTGTAACCTTCCAGCAAATGTGAGACATTTTGAAGGCCAGCTACTAATTTTTCTTGTAATCTTCTCAATAAGCATGGAACAATCATTTGACGAGAGATTTCGAAAGACAAGAGGCACTCCCAAATATCTTACTGGCAACATACCAATTTGAAAACCAGTATGCAGTAAACCTTGTAGCTCAAATGAAGAAACACCGACATGAAAAAGTTCACTCTTCGAATTATTCATGATCAACCCAAACATACCATAAAACACCTCCATAATTCTCTGAATAGCCATGACAGATTCAATATTGCCCTTAGTAAAAACCAATAAATCATCAGCAAAACAGAGATGAGTAAGGCCAATCTTTGTACACTTAGGATGGTAATCAAATACACCATATTTTCCCGCCCAATTTAGTAGTCCAGATAGAACATTCATCACTAATATGAAAATATATGGGGAAAGAGGGTCTCCTTGCCTAACACCCTTAGCTCTAGCAAAATATCCTACAAGACCTCCATTTAAAGCAATAGAAAATCTAGGATTAGTGATACAAGTTCTAACCCAACTTTGAAACTTTTCAGGAAAACTCAGAACACTGAAAATCTGCATAACAAAGTCCCAATTAAGCGAGTCAAAAGCTTTCCTGAGATCTACCTTTAAAAGACATCGAGGTGAGATATGTCTCCTGCCATAACCATTCGCCATTTCTTGTGCTAATAGAACATTTTCCACTAGATCTCTACCTTGTAAGAAAGCACTTTGATTGAGAGAGATGATTTCTGGCAGCCACATCTTCATTCTATTTGTCAAAATCTTTGTGTGTTACAACAAGAAATTGGTCTAAAATCAGTTGTGTAACTAGGAGCAGCCACTTTTGGAACTAATGTAATCATTGTAGAATTATATCCTACAGGCAAACAATTGGAAAGGAAAAAATATTGGATAGCCTTTGTAAAATCTTCACCAACTATACTCTAAGCAGACTGAAAACCCCCCGTAGAAAAACCATCTGGCCCGGGAGCTTTATTCCCATTCATTGCAAATAGAGTATCTTTAACCTCTTCTTGGATATAGATGAAACCAAGCTATTTGTCATTTCATCCGTAAGCTTAACACCAAGTATCTCCTTTAATAATTGATCCGAAATGATAGAGACATTGGAATCCACTATCCCAAAAGAATTAGTAAAATGCTTTATTAGTTCAGAAGAGATTGCTTCAAATGTCTCCAATCTCTCTCCATTCTCGTCCTTTAACATGTGAATTATATTTACCCGTTGTCGAGCTGTAACATGCCTAAAAAAATAACCATAATTTTGATCACCATCTTTCACAAATTGAATTCTGGATTTCTGCCTTAGAAACTTCTCTTCTGCTTTGTATAATTCTGCCAACTCAATTGCAATTTTCTTTTCCTTAGCAAAAATTTCAGCGTGGGGGAAATCAATAACAAACTTTAAATATCTTCAAGCTCCCTTTGATGAGTCAAAACCATATCTGAGATACAACTAAAATGTTCTTTATTTAGCTTCTTCAAAGGCTCTTTTAATCTTTTAAGCTTAGCAAAAAGGGACTGTAAAGGATTCCCTTCAATTGGTGCCTTCCAAGATTCTTCCACAATAGACAGAAAATCAGGGGAATCAACCCAAAATTGAAAGAATTTGAATGGCCTAGGAGGTTTAACAACAAGAGTCTCCAAAATAATTAACCCCGGACTATGATCAGAACAATCGGGATGCAAGAACTCCACTTGCGCAGCTGGAAATAAGTGTAACCATCCATTATTTACTAAAATTCGATCAAGCTTTCTTGATAAAGAGGCATCTTCTCTATAATTACACCAAGTGAAACGAGGGCCAATAAATACATGATCCACGTCATCAATATCATCCTTACAATGCACAAACTCTTGCATAGCAGCAGAAACACCTTGACTATCATTATAATCTGAGCTTTCAACAGGTGAGAGAACGATGTTAAAATCCCCTGCAAGTAACCAAGGGCAATCACTTATTGTGGATTTTAACTAAGTCAAATCCCTCCAAAGATATTTCCTACCATCACGATCATTACTACCATAGATTGCAGAAAAATAAAACTCTTTACCACTTTTATTCACAAGACAAGATATGTGTTGATCAGATTTACAAACTTTCACAACCTGCCAAGAACTTTTACTAAGTAACCATATTCTACCATTTGAGGCTTCCATATAGTTATGAAGAAAATTCCAATCATCGAACAGACGTTGAACAATGATTCCAGCCTTATCAACCTTAACTCTAGTCTCAATCAGACATAACACCTCAATATTCAACTTTTTAACAATTCGCAGAATTCTTTGTTGCTTCAAAGGGTCATTACAACCCCTAACATTCCAAACTAAGATAGTCATTGTAAATTTGGAGAATTAAATCCTTTCTGTTTGTTTTGTTGTCCAACTTTCCCACCCTTCTTTTTAACCTTGCGTTGTTGTTTCTTTGGTTTCAATTGATTCATCAAAGCAGCTACCCCTTCAGCAGCAAGCCTAATATGTTTCGGGGACGCTAACTCCTCATGACCAGTAGTATCATCTACAAGCAAATTAAATTTATTTGCACTCTCCAACACACCTTGATCAGTAGAAATTATCACTCACCCGAGTTAAGTCCAAAGTGCCTCCGGTAAGAATCTCTATAGTATCTTTACATGCCAAATCATCATTTCCAGCATAAAGTTCTACATGATCAGATGCACAATCAACAACCACATGCTCAACATGTTGAACTTCACCAGTTCTGAATTTATCATTATTTCCATTATGAGAATGGATATCATCTTGCTGAACAACCTTCTTATTACAATTCTCATCCATGTGGCCAAAAGAATGACAAGAATCACAACGAGGTGGTGACCAAACTAACTCCACAGCAACAACACCACAATTCCCTCCCCCAAGGTCCACTAGCACAGATCCAGGCAAAGGAACATTGGCATCAATCTCAACACAAACCTTAGCAAATTCAAGGTGTTGCTTCATTACAGTAGCCTTATCGGAATATAAAGGCTTTCCAGCAGCACTAGCCAAATAACCTAACCCCTTCTGTGAATACAATTCCAATGGAATATGCCAGAGCTTGATCCAAACATGAACTTTATCTAAATTGAGCATTTCTATATTCATACCAGGCTGCCAACGACGCAAAATCAATGCTTTATTCTGAATATGCCAAGGTCCCGACTCCAAAACCCAGTCCTGAACATGTTGTGGTTGAAAAGTAATCATGTACACTAGGAGCAAGAAAACGAATCTCAACAGACCCTTCCCGCCCCCACAACTTATCAGCAATCTTCTGAAATACTCGAAGAATAGGAGACTTTCCCAGAAAATTACAAATCAACGCTCGATCCCATTGTTTAGCACCATCATCAAGAACAAGCTTAGGAGGAGTAACAATCAAACTACCATTCACTTTCAGAGGAGGAAAAAATTCTAAGGAAGGTTCAAACAAAGAACCCAAAACCTTGCCCGGAGCATCCTTTGAAATCTCATTCTTATCTCTAACTTCCGATGGCAACCCAAAATCTTGAGTATGATCAGCACAGCCTGGTCCTTTCTCATCAGTCGACACTGCATCCAGTGGCGGAAAATTAACCAGATCAAGGGAATCAGAGTTGGAACCCACCATCAACAAGAAACCTAAAATATCGAAAAAAGCAAAAGATTTCTATCGGTGCAGTTTAGCCTTGCTAACGTGCACCCAGAGAAAACCACCAAAAATGAAACAACTTAAATTTCGACTCAACATTTTTCGTTACAATCCCTAATTGCTCTCGTGAATGCCCTTAAGTCTTTCATTTCCTGTAATTTATTACTTTCATTAGAGGGAATAGAAAAAAAAAGAGAGAGAATTTTATTAAAGTTGTAATAAATTTGAGTTGATTAAATAAAAAAAATGTTAAAATATAGAGTTTAATATGTTTCAAAATAATATACACATATGATTTCTAAATAAAAAGGTTTTTATTAACTAAATTCTTTTATAGTGATATATATATATATATATCATTAGTGCTAATTAACTATGATGAAATATTTTAAAATTTACCAAAATATATATTATTTTTTATATTTTAAAAAATATTATTCGCTATATTGTTAGTAAAAATATTTATTATAATTTTATTATCATTTGTAAATATTATTTTTCAATATTAATGATATATCAAATGATAATCTAGTGCACTTTATTTATGGTTTTGAGTTTTTTATGGGGCTCCTACCGTAGTTTCTTCTTTTAAATTTTAATCAAAGAAAACTTGAAAATAATTCAAACATATTGCGTCACTAGAGTAAATATCAATTTAAATATCTTTGTATTATTACACATTACAATTAATATACTCTTGAATATAGAAAATAAATATTTTATTATTATCGATATTCGATTCATTGGTCTACTAATTTAGATAGAATTAATAAAGGCCTAATATGAGTATAACCCTCCTAACTCAGTTTTTTTCATTCACAAAATTAATATTGTGATGAATATCTTTATTTACGGTGGATATTCATATATTAAATAATACTTAATGTACTTTATTATTAAAGTTTAGTTCCAATTGAAATTATGACTTTCATTTTATGCCTATAAATATAGACTTTTAGAGAAAGCATTGTACATAACCCTACTTTGAGAATATAATACTAATCTTTTTTCTTCGCCTCTCATCTTTGTTCATCTATTTTGTTCTTGTTCTTTACTTTACTCACAACACGTTATTAGCACGAGACTCTAACCAACGAAGGATTTTATCGTTCAAATCTTAAAGGAATTATTGAAAAGAATTTGTTACTAGAATGAATCAAATATAAGTTCTTCTCCCTCTATTGTATTTTAATTATTGATTATTTTTTTCTCTTGATCTTTAACTTGTATTTTAATTTTTGCAAAATCATTGGTTATTTAGTGTTTGTGTAGCCATAAAGTTACTCAATTACCATGGTTCTTGTAGATAATTTCCGAAAAAGATTTTAACAAGATATTGGTGACTAAATCTACCATATATTCAACTTAGCTTGGAAAGTTCGGGATGATTGTTCAAAGCGGAGAATTAACATCTATTTAAAAAACAATGGAACATAGGTGAAGTGTTTTTGAACCTATTTAATTTTAGGTAAAGTTTGTGTTTTTAATTATGTTTTAAGTATTACATGATATTGGAACAAATATTGAAATTTTAATTAATTAATTTGTTCTCTGTTTTGTTGGTTTAATACGAGTATATTGGTTGGACATCTCGTTCTGCGAGGCTATTGGTCTCAAAAAAGGTTTTTAAAGGACCTTGTGGACTGGTTTAACAATGTCGCGTATGAGGATTAATTTTTTTCTTTGTATATATTGTGTATATTGTACATATTGGTTGATCAATTGCAATGTCACGTCTGTGGACTGGTTTAGCAATATTTTTTTGTGTCGAAAAACTCGACTATAGACTTCTCCCAAGTTCAAGTTATGAAAATCGTCTTAATCCAAGAATTTTTATGGGAGGCATTCCTTGAAGTGAATGCATGCATGATGCTTATTCCATGCATATTGGATTTATGTCATTCCTTGAAGTTTAGCATGACCAGTTAGGCCCATACACAGGTTAGGTCATCCCAGTTCAATTATGATGCGATAAACTATTGACACTTTCATATAGTCATTTATTGAAGAACAAAAATTTTCTTCAAGATATTTTTTTCATGTGATACTTGCTATCAAAGCAATCTGATTATTCAATCATCATCAGCTAAGATAAAGTATAAATATATTAATTTTCTGGAATGGATATAAGTGATATATGTGTTCCCATACACCTTTCTTACAGTTCATTTAAATATTTTACGATTTTAATCGATACATTGACTAGATGGTCATATGTATCCTTGTTATTAACCCGCAACTTGGTGTTTGCGAGGCTACTTGCTCAGTTGATAAAATTACGAGCAAACTTTCTAGATTATCTCAAAAAGACAATTGGTCTTGATAATGTTGATGACATGTTATTTTACATGTAGTATCACTAATTCGCATCAAGCCAACAAATGATCATAAGTTCTCCCCATTACAATTGGTTTTTGGTCGGGAACCAAATATTTCTCATCTTAAATTTTTTGATATGTGATATATGTTCTAATTTCTCCATCACAACGCACAAAGATGAGTTATATTGAGAATATTTTTCAGATTTAAATTCCTCTTGATGATTAAATATCTTGAACTTCTGATAGAGAATATACTTATAGCTCGATTTATTGACTATCATTTTAATAAGTCAGTTTATGCAACATTAGGGGGAGAAAATAATATAGCTAGAAAAAGAAATAAGTTGGAATAAATTATCATTTTTTTAGTTTGATCCACGTATTCAACAATGTAAGTTCAAAGTATAATTCATTTAGCAAATCAATTGCCAAATTATTTTACTGACCCTAAATGAGTGACTAAGTCACATATACCAGCTATAAAGCTTCGATTAAATTTAATGTCCTGGAAGGACACACTCTAGCTGCTAATGAGTCTAACTTACGCCTTCAGTGTGTTAGACAAGTAGGTTCCAAAGATAAAAATCCTCGAAAAAGAAAAGGAGCTATATTTTACGATGGTCTGATTGAGGAATCAATGAATTATGAAAATCTCAAGAAGAGATTAAAAGGTCTCCAACAGAGAGACATTGATATGACTTAGGTACTTGATAATAAAGAGATCTCAATAGATTATATCATGTCTAGTAATAAGTGGAATTGAAATTAAATCGACGTCGATAATATATTTGCATACAATATAGCACTAGAGATTTTATTTGATGATGTTGATCATGAATCATTATCAATTGGGCAATGTAAACAAAGAAATGATTGACCAACATAGAAAGAGGTAATTGAGGCGAAACTAAAATCTCTTTTGAAAAGAGAAGTATTTGGGCCTATAACCTGTACACTGAAATGTGTAAAGCTTGTGGATATAAATGATCCTTTATAAGAAAGAGAAATCAAAAGGGGAAATCACGAGATATAAGCTCATTTGATTGCACAATGATTCTTACAAAGACGTCGATTATGAGGAAAATATATTCCTCAGTGGTGGATGCAACTACTTTTTGATACTCTGGCAATAAATGAAATGACTTAGTTTCGTTTAATGGATGTTGTTACATCTTATTTATGTGAGTCTCTTGATAACAACATTTACATGAAGCTTTTAAAGGATTTAGACTGCCTGAAGCAATTAATTCAAGTTTTCGGGAACATTATTCAATCATATCGAGTATATCTTTTATGGCTTGAAACAATTTAGGCGTATTTGGTATAATCGCCTCATTGAACTTATTAGCATAATGATATATGAATTATTTAATTTTCCCGAGCATTTTTATTAAGAAGTTTAGCTCTGGGTTTTTCTTAGTTTTTGTTGTTGATGAATTGAACATCGTTGAGACTCATGAAGAGATCTCCTCAAATCCTTGTGCATCAATATGTATATAGAAAAATGTTTATAGAGACTTTACATGCATAATGCATATTCATTGATAACCCTTATGGTTGCTAGGTCTCTTAATGAAAACAAATATTCATTCCGCCTAAAAAAAGGGTAATGATATTCATGGTCTAAAAGCACCATATATACATTATTTGATCTAGAAGCATCGTAACTTAGCTGGTCCAGAAATACTATTTAAGTGCTACGAGACCATCACCTTTAAAAAATTACTATGTTTGAGGAAAAGCTGTAATATGTGTTTGACTAAACATATTCAGAAGATATATGGATTGCTTTCACAAGATAGAATGCAAGTTATCTTGTGTAGAGATAATGCAAAATTTATATCTCAAGGTGGATACATCAAATGTGATAAAACGAAACATATTTCTTTAATGTTTCATCCTTCGCGATCTTCAGAAGAATAGTATTCGATGAATCGTTTCAAGCAATAATTTATAAGAACTATCCACTAGTGCATAATCTACTTCCACATTTGAAGATTTTATTCAATATTGCATTATGAAGATTCAAAGATCTTATGTGATATTTTCATGAGGGGAGTAAATACGCATTGCACTATTTTTCTCTTAATCGAGGTTTTGTCCTAATGGGTTTTTCATGTAAGGTTTTTAATGAGGCAACATGTTATGTGTATCAAAGATGTGTGTACTCTTTTTCCTTCACTAAGAATTTTTTTCCCAAAGGATTTTTATCTTAGTAAGGTTTTAACGAGGCACGTTATCTTCATGGATATCGAAGAAGGAGTGTTATGAATATCTTTATTTATGGTGGATATACATATATTAAAAAATAATTTAATGTATTTTATTATTAGAGTTTAATTTCCATTGGAATTAGGAATTTCATCTTATGCCTCTAAATATAGACTTTTAGAGAAAGCATTGTACATAACCCTACTTTGAGAATATAATACAAATCACTCACTTTTGTCTCTCATCTTTGTTCATTTATTTTGTTCTTGTTCTTTACTTTATTCACAACAAATATTCAAATATCTTTCATTATTTAAAAAAATCTAACATCTCATCATGTTACACTAATTGTTTATTGTGAAAAGTTAAATATTATAATTTACAACTTTCTCATTAATAAAATTTGATTGCAAAATAAATTTTAAATAATAATACATAAAATTATAAAATGTGGTTTTTTATTAAATATATATATCAATAGATTTGGATACAATGTTGAGATTTTATTATCCAAAAAAAAACACCAACGACTTACAATAAATCTCTCAAGGGATCCCTAGCTATACATGGATACTTGTAAGTTAATATATTTCATTCTTAAGTTATAACTATTGTTATTCGACTTATTAATCGATTAACTCTTATTGAATATTATAAAAAATTATTATGAAAATAATTATCGTATGTTCTATCTACTAATACTCATGAGTCATGAGGAACCCTATCTCCGAATGTTTTCTTCCTGTGAGAACAACCTGTAAGAATATCAATATAGTCTGTCTACAGGTGTTTCCAATACAAACATGTAAGAACATCAATATTCTGTCTACTTAAATCATTGTAGTTTCTATGAACATCACCTTTTCACATTATTGTTTCTTTAAGCAATCCTTATATCCACACCAATCCAAGATTTGATCTTAATCAAGATTCGATTTCAAATCAAGTCCTTTTGTAATGCATCACGAACTTGATCGAATCAAATAAAGACTATCGTTTCAAATAACTTGGCAGGTAAGTTTTCTGCCATTGATGCTTTGGATGATTTGATCTTACTTAAGATTTGGTTCTAAATCAACTTCTTCGTATACGAAGATCATCGAACTTGGTCAACTTGACTAATAACTATCGTTTTAATATAAAAAATCAAGTGGTTTTATGTTGATTTTGTAAAGTAAAGAATATCAAATATGTTCTCAACAATCAAATTAAGTTAATCCCATGATAACTTGAAAGGTAAATTTTCTGCTAAACAAAACTAGTTTACTTTACAGACAAAGATAATGACAGTTCTTTGCTACAAATCAATATCAAACATTTAAACCTAAGGGGAAATAATGGAACTTGTGAATCATATAAAAGGCTAGAATGTAACACTTAAAAAAAATGAAATTAAGGTTGTGGGGTGTCGAACCCACAACCCTTTGTGGGTTTAACTAGAAGCCAGCAACTAAGCTAAAGAGCTCTTGTGCTTTAAACTCTCTCATCTTAAATTTAAATTATATCTGCAACGGTTTCGGAATAAAAATATTTATATTTGAAATATTGTCTTTTATGTGTTGGAAACCCTAGCATATCAGATCTAAAAAAAAAATCCTATTCGAATTAAACTCCCCACCTACACCCCATCCGTTTCCCTTTCGCCGGCCGGCCCCGATCTCTCCCATCGGCCGTTCGTGACCGTCACCGCCGGTACCACCTAAACCACCGTCGTCTCCCGATCGTAGACCACTCTTTCACGCGCACCACTGTCGTCGGGGTAACTGCGAATCAGGGGTGGAAGTTCGACGGTTTTAGGGTTTAAAACCCTTTCGGTCTTTCGCTCTTTTCGGCTGCCACTGACACCGTAGCAGCGCGTCACTGGTGTCCTTGAGTTCACCGTGTTCAGGCGATCAAAACCCCTCTGTTGTCGTCTTCTATCGTCGTCGTTAGGGCCCTCACCGGAGAACCTTTCCCCGTTTGGTAAATAGGTAATTTCGGGATGTTTTTCGTGTTGTTTCTGATTCCTAATGGGTATAAAATGAAAAAGATCTGAATCTGGAGATGTTTCCGAGTCTAAAAGGTGTTTTCCGGCCGTTTAGGGCCGCACGTGGCCTCCATGCGCCGCCGGGGCGATTTCCAGCCGCCTTGGACGGCGGCCTGGAGCCGACCGGTCCAAACCGGCCCAAACCCGGTCCAAACCGACCTTGAACTGGTCAAACCGAGCTGAACCAATCTTGAACCGAACCGGTCAAACCCAACCCGTTGACCCGTTGACCGACCCAACCGTTAACCCGTTGACCGTTGACCGTGACGTCAGCGCTGACCGTTGACCTTGACTGCTGACGTCAGCGTTGACTTTGACTGCTGACGTCAGCATTGACTTTGACCCCAAAAGTCAAAATTTTCAAAAACTCCTATTTTATATTTTTCGACGTCCTGAGTCCATCTGTGAAGTCCGTTTTTCGAAATTCGAACCCAAAAGCCTCCAAATTGGACTTTAAAGTCTAGAGTCAAACTTTTCTTCTAAGTTAAGTCCAGAGTTTTACTTAAGGTCTAAAATTGATATCTATTTGTTTGTAGGACCTCATAGTTCTACCGGTCGTGTACCGACCCAGCCCAGTTCCTCCCGTTTTGACCGATCCCGAGATCCGATCGTGACCCGTATGTTTTTAATACCCGTGAATAATCAATTCAGTATTTAACTCTAGTATTAATAAAAATTTTATCTTATATTTTTTAGGGTCCAGTACTGCTACAGAGCGAGGCTTGAACACCCAGTAGATCACCTGTCTGTTTCTGCCATTGAGGTGTGTTCCTTGTGTGCTATATAGCTGTATCTTACTGTTTTACGTCTTAAACGAGTCAAGTATGTGCACATGACTGTTTTCTGGATTTACATAAACACTTATTTTGAACGTTAAGATATATATCACTTTATGGTTTATTGTATATCTGATATTTCCCGATTCATGTATACATATTGCATGCTTAATTTTTGTTGCTACCATCATGATTCATGTTATTGTTGCATGCCTGCCATCTTAGTATTGGGATGATGAGTAGTATCTAATATCCGGTTCAGCCTTGATCCAGCTGGTAATTCCGCCTGTTTACGGTTCCTAACCTCAGTTAGGGTAATTTTGTCTGTTATCGGTTCCCGTACATTAGCCGGGGTAATTCCGCCTGTTCCCTAAGGTAATCCCTTAGGTCGGTACCTTCGCCCTAAGGGCTTAGGTTAATGTCTGTATCAGATACTGTTCGGGGGAACTGTATCTAGGAGTTCGGTTGGAGGGTAGCATATCATGCATATACATAATCTGATTTTTTGTATTACTGTTTAATTATTTTATCCGTATTTTTTTTGCACTGTTGGAACACACTAAGCTTCAAAGCTCATACCTGTTTTCTCCCCCTTTCAGATATCCGTTGGTAGACATCCCGGACTTGGCATTTGGAGGATCTACACATTATTTGGTTACACTTCGATGTAACTTTTACTTTAGACTTTTCCAATTTACGTTTAAGGTGACATGTGCCTATATATAAAATATATTACTGGTGACTTAAATATATTATTTTTGCTATTGGTTTTACGAATTATTTTGTGAACAATATTTTCCAGATACAATATGTTGGTGACATTTTATATATTTTATTTGTTAGACAATATTTACCTTTACTGCTCAAGTTAAATAAATTTTCATGTCATATGATTTATAAATAAAAGCAATGTGACCACTCTAGTCGGGCTTCCCGCATAGGCCGGTTTAGGGGGTTACATTTAGTTGGTATCAGAACTTTTGGTTTTAAGATTTTCGGACTGTGATGGGTCCTAAATAAATGTTTTCTGCTAAACTGTTATGAATTTATATCTGTAAGGCCATGTCACCTATATTTTCTGTATTGTGTATGGTTCTCTGGTGCCAATTCTAACCTTCTAAAATTTTATCCTTGTAGATTTCCTGAACACTATGAGTGCCCGTAGAGCTCGCCGATCCACCCGAGGGCGTGGTCGAGCGAACAGTTTTGTTGATCCTGTAGAGGAGCCTATTAGTGATCCTCCACCCGTTATTTCTCCGGACCCACCTGTTCCCGCAAGTACCACTGTACCGCCCAACCCTCAACCTCTTATAGGCATTGATGTGTCTACCCCTGTCAGAGGGGCATCAGTACCGAGCACCGAGCCTACTGCAGTGGCTGATGATACTCTTAGTATGCAGTTTCTTCAGTTGTTACAGGGAGCTGTTAGAGCTTCAGGTGCGATGCCGGATCCACCTATCTCCCAGATCCTGATCGCGAATGGAGTGAGAACATTCTCTAGATCCTTGACTGGTGCACCTTCAGATGCAGAGACCTGGTTGTACGATACTGAGAGACGGATGGATCAGCTGGGTTTGGAGCCAGCTAAGAGATACCTTGGAGCTGTGTCTATGCTCGAAATTGGTGCCCACATCTGGTGGGAGTCTATGGTTAGTAGCGTATCCTCCGACAGGCTGACATGGGACTTTTTCAAGGAAAGGTTCAAGAACCGTTATCTGGGTGATCGATATATGAGAGAGAGGCGTCAGGCCTTTAGAGACTTGGTGTAAGGTACTATGATAGTGGCTGAGTATGAGCTTCAGTTTTTAAACCTGATGAAATATGGTACTGGGATAGTAGCTACAGAAAAGGATAAATGTGATAAGTTTCTAGAGGGTCTCCGTATTGGTATCCGAGACCGAGTTGCCACGCATCATGATGTGGTTTTTGAGGACCTGGTGAACCGGGAAAAGACTGTTGAGGACTTGGAGAAGCTTTCTGATAGTCAGGTTATGAGGGATCAAGACCGGGAGCGGGGCAGAGATAGAGACCGTAAGAAGGACCGTTGTCGATCTGGAGGACATTTTAGCCATGGTGAGTCTTTTAGTCGTCCTGATAAGAGGGACTGTTAGCCGGGGAGGTTCCTATCATCAGTCTGTGACACCTCAGGGCTCTTCTGTTAGCCGGGGAGGTTCTTCTGGGATTCCATCAGTACCTGCGTGCGACTTTTGTGGTAACATGCATAGGGGAGAGTGTAGGAAGAAGACTAGAGCTTGTTTTCGGTGTGGAGCTTCTGAGCATTTTCTGAGGGACTGTCCCCATCCATCCTCCGTCAGTCGACCATCGACTCAAACTCCTGTGCGCTCTCAAACACCATCCAGATATCAGACATCTATACAGACACCCGCTTCGGGACGATCTTAGGGTAGAGCCTTTGTGTCTGCTGTTAGATCTGATACCAGGAGTCGAGGCCACCAGAGTAGTGGGCCATTTGTTTCTGAGGCTCGTCAGCCAGCTTTGGTTTATGCCACCAGACGTAGGGATGACCGAGATGAGCCTAATGTTATCGCATGTACTTTTACCATCTTTTCTGTTCCGTATTTTGCTTTGCTTAACAATGGCTCCACACACTCATATATATCAAACTCAGTATCTGGACACCTTTCGATCTCAGTTGAGAACACTGAGAGTGTCTTTACCTTTATGAGCCCAGTGGGGCAATCCATATCTATAGATAAGGTTTTCAAGAGGTGTCCCCTTGTTGTAGAAGGGGAAGTGTTTCTAGCGGATCTCATGGAACTTCCTTTAGAGGAGTTCGATCTAATTCTGGGGATGGACTAGTTATCTGAGCATCGTGTTAATCTGGACTGTGAGGCCAAAAGGTCCACACTAAAGACTCTTGATGGACGGTCTGTGGTCTTGGTTGGAGAACGACGAGGTTTTTTGTCCAATGTGATATCAGTTTTGTCTGCTGACAGGATGATCTGAAAGGGATATGAGGCCTTTATTGCTTGTTTCCTTAACACATAGGGGTCTCTATCTAAGATCGAAGAAATTCGCACCGTTAGTGAGTTTCCTGATGTTTTTCCTGAGGAGTTGTCTGGTCTTCCTCCGGACAGGGAAGTTGAGTTTGAGATTGAAACTTATCCTGGATCAGCACCAATTTTCATGGCTCCATACCGTATGGCTCCAAAAGAGTTAAAGGAGTTGAAGGTTCAGTTGCAAGAACTTCTTGACAGAGGGTTCATCCAGCCTAGCTTTTCACCTTGGGGAGATCCAGTTCTCTTTGTTTAGAAGAAGGATGGTTCTCTTCGGTTGTGCATTGACTACCGAAAGCTAAATAAGCTGACAGTGAAAAACAAGTATCCCCTACCCAGGATTGATGATTTGTTTGATCAATTTCGGGGAGCTACAGTTTTCTCAAAGATTGATCTTCGATCTGGGTATTATCAGTTAAAGGTTAAGGGCTCTGATGTTGCCGAGACTGTTTTCCGCACCCGGTATGGTCACTATGAGTTTTTAGTGATGCCTTTCGGTTTAACCAATGCCCCTGCAGCTTTTATGGATATGATGAACCGTGTCTTCCGGACCTACATAGACCAGTTTGTTGTGGTGTTTATCGATGATATCCTGGTTTACTCTCGCACAGAGGACGAGCATGTGGGGCATTTGAAAATTGTGTTACAGACTCTCAGGGAACATCGGTTGTATGCCAAGCTAAGTAAATGTGAGTTTTGGCTTAGTGAGGTGACTTTTCTCGGGTATGTCGTTTCGGCTAAAGGTATCCAGGTGGACCCGAGTAAAATTGATGCTATCACTAGTTGGAAACCTCCCAAGAATGTAATCGAGATCCACAGTTTTTTGGGCTTAGCTGGGTATTATCGACGCTTTGTCGAGGGTTTTTCCATTATAGCTGCCCCTTTGACGAAGCTTCTGAGGAAAGATGTTCCGTTTGTGTGGTCTGAGGCTCAGCAGGCTAGTTTTGATCAGTTGAAATCAGTTTTGACCCGAGCTCCAGTTTTAACCCAACCTGAGTTAGGAAAGGACTTTACAGTTTACAATGATGCTTCGCATTCTAGTCTTGGTTGCGTCTTGATGCAGGATGGTAAAGTGATCACTTATGCGTCACGCCAGTTGAGACCACACGAGCTTAATTATCCTACCCATGATCTTGAGCTTGCAGCTGTGGTTTTTGCTCTAAAAATCTGGAGACACTATCTCTACGGAGAAAAGTATTATATCTTTACCGATCACAAAAGCCTGAAGTATCTCCTTACCCAAAAGGAGCTTAATCTGAGACAGCGTCGTTGGTTGGAGCTTCTTAAGGACTACGATTGCGAGATTGAGTATCATCCGAGAAAAGCAAATGTTGTGGCGGACGCTTTGAGTCGTAAGACCATATCAGACCTGAGATCCTTATTCGCCAGGATGAGTATTTATGATGATGGTAGCCTATTGGCTGAGTTGAGGGTTAAACCGACTTTGGCTGAGCAGATTGGGGCCAAACAGCGGTTGGATGATTCTTTACTTCCTGTTATGCAGCAAGTGGAGGAAGGATCCATTTCTGTTTATTCTTTTGATCAGGATAGAGTTCTTTGTTTTAATGGTCGTTACTGTGTACCCAACGATCCTGAGTTGAGACAGACCATTCTCAGTGAGGCCCATAGTAGTCCTTATGCTATGCATCCTGGAGGAGATAAGATGTATCAGAATCTGAAACAGAGGTACCGATGGGTAGGTATGAAAAAGGATATCTCAGATTATGTATCCAGATGCCTGACATGTCAGTAGGTGAAAGTAGAGCATCAACATCCCTCTAGTCTCTTGCAACCCATCAAGATCCCATAGTGGAAGTGGGAACGAATCACGATGGACTTCGTTACGGGATTGCCTTTAACCCCGTCCAAAAAGGATTCTGTCTGGGTTGTGGTGGATAGACTCACAAAGTCAGCTCATTTCATCCCTGTTCGGATAACATATTCTCTGAAGAAGCTGGCTAGACTGTATATTTCTGAGATTGTCAGACTTCATGGAGTGCCCTTATCTATCATCTCTGACCGAGATCCGAGGTTTACTTCCTGTTTCTGGACAACTTTACAGTCTGCTTTGGGTACTCGTCTGAATTTTAGTACGTCTTTTCATCCCCAAACAGATGGTCAGTCTGAGAGAGTGATACAGATCCTTGAGGATATGTTACGGGGTTGTGTTCTAGACTTCCGGGGCAGTTGGGAAGACTTCTTACCGTTGGCAGAGTTTGCCTATAATAACAGCTATCAGGCTAGCATCCGTATGGCACCTTATGAGGCTTTGTATGGTCGTAAGTGTCGTACTCCTATCTGTTGGACTGAGTTGTATGGTCGGAAAACTCTGGGTCCCGAGTTAATTCAGGAAACTGAGGAGACTATCAGATTAATCCGGGATTGCCTGAAGGAAGCTTTTACCAGACAGAAATCTTATGTTGATCGGAGAAGAAAAGATACCGAGTTCGAGGTTGGTGATCAGGTTTTCTTAAAAGTCTCTCCCTGGAAGAAAGTTTTGAGGTTTGGGCGTAAGGGCAAGTTGAGTCCGAGATATATTGGACCATACCGTATTCTTAAAAGAATCGGGCCTGTTGCATATCAGCTTGAGTTGCCTCCACAGCTTAGCCGTATCCATGATGTGTTTCATGTGTCCATGTTAAGACAGTACCATCCGGATTCGAGTCATATTATTCAGGTTTAGGATGTTGACTTACGTCCAGACTTGTCTTATGAGGAGGAACCCGTTCAGATCCTGGAGTTTGATGAGAGAGTTCTGAGAAGAAGGCGTATCCCTATGGTTAAAGTTCAATGAAGGAACCGTAGCCCTTCTGAGGCCACCTGGGAGATCGAGGAATCCATGAGAGAGCAATTTCCGCATCTGTTCAGTTCAGGTAAATTTCGAGGACGAAATTTCTTTTTAGAGTGGGAGAGTTGTAACACTTAAAAAAATGAAATTGAGGTTGTGGGGTGTCGAACCCACAACCCCTTGTGGTTTTGACTGAAAGCCAGCCACTGAGCTAAAGTGCTCTTGTGCCTTAATCTCTCCCATCTTAAATTTAAATATATCTGCAACGGTTTCGGAATAAAAATATTTATATTCGAAATATTGTCTTTTATGGGTTGGAAACCCTAGCATATCAGATCTAAAACAAACAAAAAAAATAAATCCTATTCGAATTAAACTCCCCACATACACCCCATCCGTTTCCCTCTCGCCGGCCGGCCCCGATCTCTCCCATCGGCCGTTCGTGACCGTCACCGCCGGTACCACCTAAACCACCGTCGTCTCCCGGTCGTAGACCACTCTTTCACGCGCACCACCGTCGTCGGGGTAACCGCGAATCAGGGGTGGAAGTTCGACGGTTTTAGGGTTTAAAACCCTTTCGGTCTTTCGCTCTTTTCGGCCGCCACTGACACCATAGCAGCGCGTCACTCGTGTCCTTGAGTTCACCGTGTTCAGGCGATCAAAACCCCTCTGTTGTCGTCTTCTATCGTCGTCGTTAGGGCCCTCACCGGAGAACCTTTCCCCGTTCAGTAAATAGGTAATTTCGGGATGTTTTTCGTGTTGTTTCTGGTTCCTAATGGGTATAAAATGAAAAAGATCTGAATCTGGAGATGTTTCCGAGTCTAAAAGGTGTTTTCCGGCCGTTTAGGGCCGCGCGTGGCCTCCACGCGCCGCCGGGGCGATTTTCGGCCGCCCTGGACGGTGGCCTAGAGCCAGCCGGCCCAAACCGGGTCCAAACCGACCTTGAATTGGTCAAACCGAGCTGAACCAGTCTTGAACCGAACCGGTCAAACCCAACCCGTTGACCCGTTGACCGACCCAACCGTTGACCCGTTGACCAACCCGTTGACCATTGACCGTGACGTCAGCGCTGACCGTTGACCTTGACTGCTGACGTCAGCGTTGACTTTGACCCAAAAAGTCAAATTTTTCAAAAACTCCTATTTTATGTTTTTCGACATCCTGAGTCCATCCGTGAAGTCCGTTTTTCGAAATTCGAACCCGAAAGCCTCCAAATTAGACTTTAAAGTCTCGAGTCAAACTTTTCTTCTAAGTTAAGTTAAGTCCAGAGTTTTACTTAAGGTCTAAAATTGATATCTATTTGTTTGTAGGACCTCATAGTTCTCCCGATCGTGTACCGACCCAGCCCAGTTCCTCCCGTTTTGACCGATCTCGAGATCCGATCGTGACCCGTATGTTTTTAATACCCGTGAATAATCAATTCAGTATTTAACTCCAGTATTAATAAAAATTTTATCTTATATTTTTTAGGGTCCAGTACTGCTACAGAGCGAGGCTTGAACGCCCAGTAGATCACCTGTCTGTTTCTGCCATTGAGGTGTGTTCCTTGTGTGCTATATAGCTATATCTTACTGTTTTACGTCTTAAACGAGTCAAGTATGTGCACATGACTGTTTTCTGGATTTACATAAACACTTATTTTGAACGTTAAGATATATATCACTTTATGGTTTATTGTATATCTGATATTTCCTAATTCATGTATACATATTGCCTGCTTAATTTTTGTTGCTACCATCATGATTCCTGTTATTGTTGCATGCCTGCCATCTTAGTATTGGGATGATGAGTAGTATCTAATATCCGGTTCAGCCTTGATCTAGCTGGTAATTCTGCCTGTTTATGGTTCCTAACCTCAGTTAGGGTAATTCCGTCTGTTATCGGTTCCCGTGCATTAGCCGGGGTAATTCCGCCTGTTCCCTAAGGTAATCCCTTAGGTCGGTACCTTCGCCCTAAGGGCTTAGGTTAATTCTTGTATCAGATATTGTTCGGGGGAACTGTATCTAGGAGTTCGGTTGGAGGGTAGCATATCATGCATATACATAATCTGATTTTCTGTATTACTGTTTAATTATTTTATCCGTATTTTTTTTGCACTGTTGGAACACACTGAGCTTCATAGCTCATACCTATTTTCTCCCCCTTTCATATATCCGTAGGTAGACATCCCGGACTTGGCATTTGTTGGATCTACACATTATTTGGTTACACTTCGATGTAACTTTTACTTTAGATTTTTCCAATTTACGTTTAAGGTGACATGTGCCTATATATAAAATATATTACTGGTGACTTAAATATATTATTTTTGCTATTGGTTTTACGAATTATTTTGTGAACAATATTTTCCAGATACCATGTGTTGGTGACATTTTATATATTTTATTTGTTAGACAATATTTACCTTTACTGCTCAAGTTAAATAAATTTTCATGCCATATGATTTATAAATAAAAGCAATGTGACCACTCTAGTCGGGCTTCCCGCATAGGCCGGTTTAGGGGGTTACATAGACCTTCAAGAACTTTGGTAATCAATGGTTGCTTCTTTTCCTTTTTTTTTGTCACCCTGGTGGTGCTCGATTTGGAGACCGGCTTCTCTGTAGCGCTTGGAGCGGTAAGTTTTCAGGATTCTTTAGCTTGCTCATTCCCCAAATTTCTTCTGATTCACTTGTATCTACTTGCTTTTTGCGGCCATGAAACACATTATTCTTCATGAGTGCTATGGCAGATTTGTTGTCCACAAACAATGTTTCTGGCTTTGGCTCCTTTTTGGTTAATTCACTAACAAGGCTTCTTAACCATAAAGCTTGACAAGCCGCGACAATGACTGCCATGAACTCGTCTTCACAAGATCAGAGTTCCACCATCTTCTGCTTTTGTGAATTCCACGAAACCAAACTTTCATTAAGGTAGAATGTCATTCCACTTGTGCTTTTTCTCCCGTCGAGATCACCGGCTAAATCACTGTTAGAGTAACCAAATATATTAACTTCTTGGGAACTCTTCACATAAGTAAGCCCGAAATGAATCGTCCCTCACAAATACCTAAGTATTTTCTTGATCACCTTGTGATGCATGATCGTAGGCCTTTCCATATACCTGCACGCCATTCCGACAGCATATGAGAGATTTGGCCTTGTATTTAGCATGTATCCGAGATAGCCAATGGTGCGTCTATACTCCGTAGCATCAATTGGAGTTCCTTCCAAGTCTTTGTGCAACTGTGACTTGGGCTCTATGGAGTACTTCGCGGCATTACAGTCTGTCATGCCAAACTGAGATAAAATTCTTTTGGCATAAGCTGATTGTTTGAGTAAGATTCAACCCTTCTGTTGTTCAACTTCAATCCCTAAATAGTAAGAGAGTATACCCAAATCACTCATTTCAAATTCCGTCATCATTTGTTGCTTGAACTTGTTGATCTTTTTGGTACTATTTCCTCTTACAATGAGGTCATCTACATATACTCCAACAAGAACTCTTCATTCTCCTTCATTTATTGTGTATACTGCATGTTCTTGAGTACATTTTCTGAAGCCAATCTCATTGAGACTCCTATCAAGTTGAATGTCCCAAGCTCGTGGAGCCTACCGCAACCCATAGAGGGCCTTTGACAACTTATACACCTTATGCTTCTTGTTTTGTACCTCAAATCCTTCTGGGTGGGTAACATACACTTCTTCTTCTAACTCCCCGTTGAGAAATGCAGACTTCACATCTAAATGATGTACCTCCCAACTTTGATTTGTACCGAGTGAAAGAATGACTCGAACGATGTCAAGTCTTGCAACAGACGCGAACACCTCTTCAAAGTCGATGCCTTGTTTTTGTACATAGCCTTTAGCGACCAATCTTGCTTTATGCTTGACAACTTTTCCATCTGAGTCTTTTTTCAGTTTGAATACCCATTTTAGGCCAATGAGTTTGTGTCCCGATGGAAGCTCAGTTAGACTCCATGTGTTGTTCTTCTCAATGGATTTTAACTCCTTCTCCATTGCTTCAAACCAGTGGGCCTCAGTTGCAGCTTCTTGGTAGCAAGTCGGTTTTTCAGACACCATCATCATCACCTCATTTTCTTCTTTAATGCCTACCACTTCCTCACTGTTAGCGTAGATGTCAACGATAGACCTGAGACGGACTGGTGTGTGCGTTACTTGAGGCGGGGTAACTTCAAGAATGTTTGGTGAATTCGTGTATGGACTCGTTTCTCCTCCTGTGGGCATCTTGGATACTGCAGGTGGTGTAACATTTTCGGCCACTAGTTCTGCATTTTCCATAACATTAGCCATGTCGGAGTAAAATGCATCCATTATCGTGAACTTCGTAATCTCCTTGCTGTTACTACCACATTTTTTCCAAGTCCATTCAAGATTTTCTTGAAAAATGACATCTATGTTAATTTGTAGCTTGTCATGGTTCGGGTCATATAGACGAGGAGCTTTGCTTCCTTCTTCTACACCCAAATATATCATCAGTGAGCTTCTATCATCAAGTTTCTTAAGGTGAGGAGTTGTGTTTTTTACATATGCCACACAACCAAACACTCTCAAGTGTGCGAGATGTGGCTTTCTCCCTATCCATGCTTCAAATGGTGTGCATTCTCCAAGTGCCTTGGTTGGAAGACGGTTTAGTAAATAGATCGTGTGCCTAACCGCCTATCCCCAGAACTTTGCAGGAACATGCGTGCTTTTGAGAAGTGATCTCGCCATCGCCATTACGGTGCGATTATGACGCTCTAGAACTCCATTCTGTTGCGGTGAATATGAGGCCGAGAGGTGTCGCTCTATTCCTTCTTTTTCATAAAATTGAGTAAAATTCGCAGATAAAAACTCACCACCTCGATCCGTCCGGAGTGTTCCAATCTTGTACTTGGTTTTGTTCTCCATCAAGGATTTGAAGTTCTTGAATGCTTGGAAAGCATCACTTTTTTCTTCCAACACATATACACACATCCATCTAGTAAAATTCTTCAACGATCAACAGAAAATACATATTGCCAGCGACTGTACTCGGCGAAATTGGCCCACAAATATCAGCGTGAAGGAGTTCTAGCGGCTTCTCCGCTCTAAAGTTTGATTTTTATGGGAAAGACAATCTTACTTGTTTGGAAATCACACATGCCTCGCAAAACTTGTTCGGTTGGGATATTAGTGGTACACCAATTGTCAATTTTTTCTCCCCCATAAGCTTCAAGTCATGAAAATTGACATGGCCGAGTCTCGCATGCCATAACCATGTTGGATCTTTTATGTTTGTTAGAAGACAGACTTGCTTGAACGTCTTCAAGGTTATCTTATACAAGCGATTTTGTGTTCGCTTTATCGACATCAAAAGCTTCCCGCTTTTGTCAAACACTTTCATGGTATCTTCCTCCATTTGCACCTTGTTTCCTTCTTCCGTCATTTGTCCAAGGATTATGATGTTACTAAAAAAGTTTCGGAATATAGTACACCTCTTGAAGAGCTTTCTGATTGCCATTTTTTTACTCGAATACAACTGTTCCTTTTCCCATTATCTGAATAGTTGATCCATCGTCGAACCTCACCTTCCCGATGACGTATTCATCCAATTCTCGGAATTTCTCTCGATGACCGATCATGTGGTTGCTGGCACCATTGTTAAGGTACCAAACATCTTTACTTTCTCCATTCTTTTCATTGCGGTATATCTCCGGCAATAATCGTTCTTCGCTTAATAGTACAACATCCTATTTCTCACATCTAGTGCATGTCCCCTCCTGGGATACTGTCATCATCAATGCGGGCTCTTCATCGATGGCGCAAGTAAGATGAGCCTCATCGTCACGACCCTTACTGCGGCACTCCGACACGTAATGACTCATTTTATCACAATTGAAGCACTTTATGTGACTTTTGTCACGAGTTCCACTTCCGGTGTTGTTTATTCCTCCTGCATTGTTGTAGCGCGTTGTACCGCGACCACGTCCTCGTCCATGCCATTTTCCACGACCATTGTCGCTGGATCCACGCCACTTGTTTCCCGAATAGTTGTCTCCACTATTTCTCTTTTTTCGTGCCTTCCACTCGACATGAGTAAGTAGAAGTTGTCCTTCAATTCCATTGGTGTTTCCGCTAAGTCGCGCTGTTCGTTCTTCGTACGCCTTCATTCTTCCTATCGCCTCTTCAAACGGCATGGTTTTGTGATCTGTAGAACAACATCTTCGGGAATACACTGCAGAATATATGCACGTGCTTTCTTGTCTTTCTTTACGTCCACCTGAGTTTCTTCCGTTGGCTCCACCGCCTCCCATACTCCTTGGGCATCGAGAGGATTGCCTCTGACTTTATCGCCCACACTATATAATTGTGAAGGATCGGTATCGGATAGAGAATCGGCACTCCGTCGTTCTCCTTTGCAGCTTGTTATTGGATTGACATTTTTGCGAAACTCGGACGTCACGATGTTAACCTCACTCTTGATACCAAATGTTGGTTAAGGACCCGCAGATAAACAAAGAAGAAAGGAGCACTCTTGTTGCTCTTTAAAGGATAAACACAAGAAAGATATTGTAGAGAAAGATGTTTCTGCGGTGTGATTTATTCATATAATTGAACACATATATATAGCCTAATAAAATTCTAAAAATAGTCAAGTAAAAAAACTTGAACTAAAACTCTAGAAACAAACTTGAACTGAAACTCTAAAAATAATATAAATCAGCAAAGATTCTCACATCAGGAGTGTTGAAGTTGGATGCTATCTACTCCATAGATTCATGCTCACAAGTTTCTGATGGATCAACCAACCCCATAGAATCTAAAACTTTTGGCATATCAATTCCAAATCCTTGGATAATGGAATTAAATCTTTGGATAATGGAGTTTGAACCCTTGGTTGTGGAAAAGGAAAATCTCGAACAACCACGGCTCTGTTGCGGGGTTTATAGCCTTTAGTCAGGAACACAGGCGCTACTTTCTCAGGTGGCTTCGCTTCCAAATCCTTGAGAATATCAAACCCTCTACTTCGTTTCTTTTGATTTCCAAAAGTTTCTTGTGCAGAAGCGTAACTTTCTCGAGAGATCATTGTCGAATGACGGTGCTCGGATTAAGGTTTTGAGTAGAGAAGTCTTGGTTTCAAAACTGAAGTTTTATTTAATTTCTTGAGAGCCAAGAATGAGAAAACTGGGAGACAAGGAAGGTGGTGATACTTATATAGCGAAGGAGGTACGTGAAGAACAAGTAATCCTAATTTTATTGGGAAATTAGTATTTATTAATTTTGTTAAAAAAATTAATTTTTTATCCGAAACAGTTTGCATATTATTTTAATTATTTGAGTACAATATTTTAACAAGTATATTAAGAATCAACGATTTTATATATTAAATGATAGAGCCTTCATTTAACATACAAGAGGTGCTGAGAACCCATCATCTTTACATCCTCCAAGGCATGAGACATCATCAACTCTGACTTTTGTTTATTTTGTTCTAGATTTCGAACTCTTTTTCTAGATGTGAATACTCTAGTATTCACTTAGTTTTAAGAAGTTTTTAATGAGGTTCATATATCTAGTTTCAGGAGGCTTACTCTATTCTATTATTATTAATAAATCTTTTGCTGAGCAAAAAATAATAGAATTGGTAATTTATTTATCTTTCAATAGTGTATCAAATAACAATTACTCTCATCGTATTAAACAAATAAACTTTATATAATAATATTTTAAAAGACTATCAAAAAATTTATAAAAAATTACGGTGTAATGAGAAAAAAAATCTAGAAATGATCATCAAATCGTAAATAAGGAATATTCGGATGAACCCTTCCATTCCTCAGGCCATGAGCATTGAGGAAAAGTGATGAAGTGTTGTCTTTTCTGGCTTCGTTTCTCAGATTAATGTTTTTCATGGTGATGTTTTTGCATGGAGTGGACTCACTGCAGGAAAGTTGCACTGATATTTCTTTATGGGATGTTCCATGAATTTCTTCATAGGATACATTGCTTATCTCCACATAAGATGTCTGCAAAACGTAGTTAGAACTTAAAATTAACAAGACTTCATTTTTAATGAATGTATTTGGATGATTAAAGGGCAAAAGTTAACTATCCGCTATCGACAAATACACTAATTTTATTGAATTAACAACTTACTTGATCCTTGCGGTGTTTATGAGGACTTAAAATTGATCGATGACAATAGGTCGAATTGAAGCATAAGAAGTTATACGTTTAAATTTAATGTTTCTTGCATATCCGTGTCCTCCCTAAATGTACAATTAAGAAATTTGGTTATTCATAAATTCATTATTAATACATATATTATAAATATATATATTAAAGTAATTATATATACCTGTCACGTCTTTATTCGAATTCCATTAGTTGTTCCATTGAAAAAAAAACATTTCTTACGTGAACGAGTTCAACTGTCTCGGTTTTTCCCATTATTCCAAGGTTTCCCATTAATTAAGAATAAAATTAATATCTAGGTTTAACTTCATAAAAATTGAGGAAAGATCGAAGTAGACCAACATTGAATGAAAAGAAAGAAAAGTGTACCTGATTCCATGTCCGGGGCCACATTCGATATTTCTAATATTAATGTATTCCGAACCATCTCCTATTGATATACAATCAACACCTGATTTCATTACGAACTTGTCAATATCAAAACAAGCAATGAACAAAACATTGTTGGAACGTTGTATATGAATTCCATCTGTGTTGGGACTGTTTCCTGGAGCTTTGATTCTAAGGTGAGAGACATGGATCAAAGTAGAGCTTTCAAATGCAATGTGCATTTTTGGGCTATCTTCAAAGGTTAAACCTTTGATCTCTACATTCTTGGAGTTTGCTATGAAGAAACCCTAAAAAACAAAACCGGTTTAATTAGAGTTTATAGCTCATGTTAATGATTTACAGGTGTAGTAAAAATTCAAACACTTACTGTTGGTTTCTGAATTTGACATCCCTTGTTGTAATCTTTGCATGAAATTTCCCACCATTTAGATCCCTGACCATTGATTGTACCTGATCCTTGAATTGAAAGACCATCCAAATTTTTTAATCCAATCCAATGGTGACAATTTCTTTTGCATTCCCATGCGGAAGGTTCTCTTGGTGCTATCAGTTTCCCATCAATCTGCGCCACAAGTTAAATGCAAAGTTTATACAAAAGGCAGTCATTGTCTTATAGTCTATCCTTAGCTAAGCCTAAGAGAAAGACCTTGAAAGTAATGTTCTTAGAGTTGCATTTGCCATTGAAAGTTAAGGGTTGCAGCAGAAACGTCTTCCCTTGAGGTACGTACAACAACAGTTGGGGACGGAGATGACGAATCACAAGCAGCATCCCAAGCATCCTTAAAGCACTTGGAATCATCTTTGAGTCCATCTCAGATAGCTCCAAAGTTGACGACATTAAATATATTGTCACCGAAACCGTCAATTTTCTTCTTCTTCTTAACCGACGAGAAGATTCAGTCGATATAGCGCAGTGAATCAAAAGAACGAACGCCAGGATTTTCTTCAAACTTGCCATGCCGATGATTTTTTTTTTCTCAAACCTATACAGAAATATGGTACGTATAGTGTATACTTATATAGACTAAATTGTTAACCTAATCCAACAAGTAAAAGGACATCTTTGTTGTAAAAGGATTTATAGTTCTGCCACATTCGGATAGAATTAGGTCTTTTTAATTACTATTTTAGTAATTCAAAGTGAATTCAAAATCTGTAGTTTAATAAAAGTAGGAATGGTGAGTAGGAACCAAGATTCCATAAAAGAAATAATATTATTTTATTATATTTTTCTCGAGAAAAATATAATTACATTTGTTTTTTAATTAATTCGTTAAGTATTTGTAATCTCAACTTCCTTACAATTATGATAATTTATTATAATTATTATTTTTTATTACAAAGTATTTAATTATGTTTTTGCATAATCTCATTTAACTGAAATATTTCGTAACGTCTTTGGATTCCGAACGATGATCGAGAAAATTTAAAAATTATATTTATTTAATTATTTTTAAGATTAAATTGATGCGGTGTATTAGTTTTTGAAAGACTGAAATTATTGTTATACTAAATTTTAATTTTAACGATAAAATAATATATTTATCATAAAATTTCAAATGATCTATTTTTATCTGAATGTTCAGCGGTTATGACCTTCCATTCAGCTCCCAGATGACAGCTTCTCTTCAACTCTGTCAAAGAGTCCTCTCAACTTGTATCTTTCTCTCAACCCCTAATCTGATTTCTTAATAACTATTCTTTTGGGGGTGCTTTGGTTATTATATGGAAGATCTGACTTTGGGCTTTTGTTGTTCTTGATTGAACCAAGATAAATAAATAAATTGAGGGCAGATGGTTAGAGATTTCTCGGCATCCCATAAAGTTTATGGAACCTGCTTTGAATGCCATGGCTGCTAAGTTCACTGATGTTCAGTTTGTTAAACTTGATGTTGATTAGCTGCAAGAATGTATTATATCCTTTTTGTTTTCACATATTGAATATTCAAAGAATTTGGTATATATTTTTAAAGGATTTTATGTGTTGTTTTCCATGCGATTGTTTTCACATATTGCATATGAGCTACAACTATGTATTATATATATATATATATATATGAAACAATTAAGTCGGATAATATCGGTTATCTGTCAAATTAGTTTTGGATTCAAGTTTTTCAGTCGGATGTATGTCGGGTTTTAGATTCACAGTAACAAGTTCAACTAGGATTTAGGTCGTTCTCGACTGAATGCATATCGAATTCGATAACTATAGTAACAAGTCAAATTCAGATTTTTGAGTCAACAACAATTGGTATAGATCAATTTAAAGTCATCACATCGTCAGGTCAAATCAATTAGGTTGTAACTCAAACACGTCTAGTCAGATTTTAGGATTAGGTCAACTTTTTAAGTCCTTAATTATTGGAGCTCAAAAGAATAAAATTGAGAATAAAATTAAGAAGCAAAGGGAAAGTTCTAAAAAGCAACAATGTTAAAAACGGCTAAAAAGATATTATACCGAATTTCTTATAAAATTCGTAAGAATTTCAATATCGATTTTTGTTGAATAAACTTTAGAGGTTATTTTAGTGAGTCTTAAATTTAGAAGTTAATGGAGGAAATGAAAGGTGAAGAGTACTAGTAGTTAAAAGGCAAAAGAGTGTTAGTGAAATTAATGGTCTTTATGTTTTTTAATAGAATTTATAATTTAGTATGCCTAGGTTCTATATAATGATGTTGTTGATTTCTTTTGTAGACAACAAGAGAGAAAGAGAAAAGAGACAAAACTTAAAAATTCAGAGGAATAAAAAATATTTTAAAATAGTATTTTGAAATAGCATAGACAACAAGGCATCCCTACGGCATCTTCGTTTTGATCACCTATACCATGGTGGTCTAAAAGAGTTAGCAAAGAAGAGCATGATACATAGTTTTTCGAACAAGGATTATGATGGCAAATTTTATGATGAATGTGTGTTTGGCAAGAAAGTGAGAACCTTGTTTCAAAAGAAGATAGAATATCGAGCTAAACACCTTTTTGGTTTGATTTATACTGACATATGTGGGCCAATTACCCCCGAATCTTTCATCGGTAAAAGGTATTTCATTTCCTTATCGATGATTTCGCACAAAAAATAGGTTTATTTCTTAAAAGAAAAATCTGATGCATTTGTGGTGTTCAAAAAGTTTAAAGTGATGGTGAAGAAGGTAACAGGTAGACATATCAAATTCGTGCGATCTGATAGAGGTGGTAAGTATACTTCGACGACTTTCATGGAGTATTGCGTGGAACAAGGCATAAGGAGATTTCTAACCACATCATACTCCCCTCAACAAAACGGTGTGGCCGAGAGGAAAAACCGAACTATTCTTTACATGGTTCGATCAATGCTCAAAGAGCAAGAAATTGCCAAGGCAATTCTAGACAGAAGTTTTGCAATGAGCCATCTGTAACCCCCTTACCTGGTCTAGACACAACCCGACTCGAACGAGATACACGGGGAATACCTAGCCTAATCTAGAGACTCGACCCGATTAATGACCCAAATTTTTTTCTTTTATCTTATCTAGATGATTTAATTAGTTCCAACATATTCATGTAAGGACTGAATTCAATTGCAACGGAAACCGATTGGAAACGAGTCCTAATTTAATCGAATAAGATGAAGAGACCTAATTGTAATTTTTAGAAATTTATGGACTAATTATGAAATTAAATTTATAAATACTTAATTTAATTCATTACATGCTTAAGTCTCAAATTTCAGCTTAAGATAATATCTACAAGTCATTTAATTGCATGCTCAAGGTTTAGGGACTAAAACGTAAAGAATCTGAACTGTGGTTCACCTTATAACCAACTTAACGTTCAGGGGTATCGAAACGCCCTAGTCTTGTTTCGAAAAAAAGTATACTACCAAAACAGGTATCGAAACAGTGCTTAAGTGTTTCGATATTTCTTCGATATCTCGCTCGATGTCCTATGCGATAAGCTCGCGTTTCGATACAATAGGGGACACATTCCGATATGTTTCGTTACTGCCAAAAAGGGTTTCAGAACTCGATCCACACGTATCGATACGTCTGCTTAAGTTCATGCTACCGTTTCGATAACAGTTCATGTGGTTTCGATACCCAGCCTAAATTTCCCAAATTACCTTCACGTTTATGCTTGTGTTAGACGAATTTCAAAGTCTATCTAGATACCTTATGAACAGGTATCGAAACCCTCGGCCCAGAAACTACAGATTTCTCAGGTTTCATGTGTTAGACGAATTTCAAAGCCTATCTAGATACATATTTTCAACTAAGGGCATAAAGTACATATAATGGCAACCTTTCTAAATGCAACATCACCTAATTCCATAAGCAAAACACACAACACATATGCATACCTCAATAATGGAAACATGACATAACATAACTTAAAATTATCATAAATTGAATCCCAAAATACCTTATTAGCATAAGAGTATACCAAATATGAAGTTCAAAGGCCAAATATCCAAAAACACATAGGTTCACTATCCCATTACTCTAAACTACCTAAGGTTCATAACTTTTAGAAATAACATACTTGATCTAAGAAAATATAAAATAGGCACGAACGGCTCCTCTCACGACCCGTATTTGGATCCGAGTGTCGGGTTAACCCGAGGTATTGGGCTTCGACGTTTGGGCCTGGGTTTTATGTTTTGGGCCTTGTTGGGCCTTAGGTTTGTTGGGCTTTGAGTGATTTGGGGCCTTAAGAGTTTTGGGATGAGGAAATTTTGGTAAATGCCTAAATGTGAGAAGAAGAGGGAGTGGGGTTTTATTTCTCCTGCAAAAATGACCTCATCTTTCTCTATTTTCTTCACTTCTTCACCATCTTTATAGCAACAGAAAGGAAGAGTTAAAGGTTGGAACTTTGAGAGTTTGAGTTGGATTTTCGTTCTAGTGTCAGAGGAAAGGTTTAAGAGCTCAAGGAGATCTACAAAACAAGGTTAAGGTTGCAAGGTTTGGAGAGAAAGAAGGGGTTAAGAGGGGGTTAAAGATTGAGTTCGGGATTGAGTTTTTGAGAGTTTAAATCCTAGCTTTTTAGTGTTTTTAAAATGATAAGTATGTTTTTAGAGAAAAAATATCAATATTGTTTTAACTTTTTAATAGTTTGTTCTCTTTTATAAAAATCTTAAGCTCCTTTCTCGTCGTTTTTTCCTTGTTTGTGAAAATTACATATATTCTCAAGAGAAGGATAGACGAGAATGAGCTTTTCATATCATGGACCCGAAAATTTTTGTGGATATGCTTATCATCTTCTTGGAGGATAGAGGTGATGATCCGTTTATTCACCTATCACTAGGCAATATGGTGGCAATTGATCTTGAACCACTTTGTTTAAACTAGAATTTCTAACTTCCTTTTATAAGATTTATGCATATAATATATTTTTTTTTTATGAATTGTAGGATGAACAGGATCGGATTTTATCATTTTTGGGTAAGTGAAAAGGTCATTGTATAACAAAACACGGTAGTATTTATGGATAGATGATGGCAGAAGTTGATATAGTTGTTTTACTTGAAATGGATAAGAATAAGCTCATCTAGTTGTTTTACTTTATATAAGATTCAGTGATCACTATTTATGATCAGATGTATTGTTGATCATGCTTTTACAAATTATTTTTATCTATATTTGATTGTAAAAGAATGATAAATATCTTTAATTCTATTACGTTCGGGATGTTAGAAAAAATGATCGAAGTTCAAATATCTAGGAACTGAATCCTTATAAAATGTTTACTTATTCTTACCAACATTTACATTTTTTTTAAATAATAATCTCAAGTTGAGAAGGTGGAAAATATAATAAGTTGACAATCTTGTAGTGAAGTATCTAATTTTTTTTTCATTGCATCATTTTGTCTTTTGTTATTTTGAAAGCATTGAATTTGATCTTCGTATAATTGTAAAAATTAATGAACAAACTGAACACATTGATTGTACTTTAAAAATAAAATATTTTAATATATGTTTAAAATTTTATAAAATATAATTTTATAGATTATTAACTTGATAAAAAATATATTTTTTCTACTATAAACAGATTTTTTAAATTGTTTTTAGGAAAATTTATCAAACAACAGAAATTAAATTATACAGTATCATTTAAACACTAGAAAATATTTTTCGTAATTTATTTTCTAAAAATGTAATTTACTTTCTGGAGTTAATTTTCTGGAAAGTCATTTACAGTGGAAACAAACAGACCTTATAGATTAATTTCTATGACTACACCAAGTAAAAACAAATAAAACGGATATTTCATGTGGCCTTGTTGATTGTAGTCTATATTGTTATTACTACGAAAAATACAGCGGTAGATTTAAAAAATATTTAAAGGTGAATATATATAAAATTTTAAAATTTTATAATAAACATAAATCATAAATATTTTAAAATAAAAATTAACTCATAAAATTTAAAATTTTAAAAATAAATATATAAATTTTAAAAATTCAAACTGAATTATAACCTTAATGTTTTATACTAAAATATTAACTTTTTAAATGTACAAAATTAAAATATCTATTTTATATTAATGGATTAAAATAAACTTTTTGATAGATTACAAAAACATGTAATAGATTTTAACCCTTGTGAGAAATTATTAACATAGAAGGCTTCTGAAATGAGAAATTATATTTTTAATTCTAATAGCAACATGATTACATAAATATTTATTTAAAGAAATTATTAACATTATTAACATGAGAAAATCTATTACTAATACAGTTAGTACAATCATCATCTCTTTCTTACATGTAATTAGTATAATCCGACATTATTAATAGGGTTAATAAAATAATTAGATTTTCATACATGTAATTATATCATGAGAAATTATTAACATAGTAGTAGATTTATTTAAAGATTAACGAACCTGATTACTTAGATCACGGATGACATGGTGAAAAAAGTTCATCACATAATCTCTCCTTTCGATATACCAAATCTTTCCTAGGGTTTTTCTTTGGACAAATCTTAGATGTATTTTTTGTTCTATTTAAAGGGGAATAGTGATAGAGTCAAGATTTAAGATTAAGGAGACAAAACATAAATATTTAAAAATAGAAGGGACAAATTTATAAATAAACCAAAATTTTTAAAATTTTAAATAAAAGAAGAAAGTTAAAAAAATCTTATTGGTAGGGTAAAGAAATAAAAACTCTAAAAAAATAAAAATATTTTTAATATCTAAAATTCATAATCTAAAAATACGAAGAAAAAAATGTATAATTAATCAACCAATCAGAATTTACCCCTTATTGGTAGGGTTTACGTTAGTGATGAGCATACTTCACATTTTTAGGCTTAAAGAAAATCTTTCATAATATATTATAAGTAATAATTTTATACGCACGTGAAAAAATATATAATTTATATATTTCTTCTTTAAAAAAACTAATCATTAACTTTGAAACTTAAATTATAAACTTTTTAGTAGTAAAATTTTAAATTTTAAATTTATAAATTAAACCATAAACTCTATAAAACTTAAATTAATTGATAAATTATATCAATAATCACCTAATTATAGTCCGACAAACTTATTATAATCATCGATCTTTTAATTTTAACAACTAGATATAAATTTGGGCAGATCGTAAATGGGTTTAACTAGTAGCGTGGGTCTTGTATTTAAATTTGGATATTAAACTATTATTTTTGGGGTTTAATATATATTTTGGGTTTGGGTTTTATTTAAGAGAGAAACTTTAAAATATATATTGGATAAATTTTAATTTATACGAGTTTTTTAGTTTTAAGGGTTAGATGTCTAGTTTAGAGTTTATAATTTAGAGATTTATTTATGTTTTAAAGTTTAGAGATTAAAGTTAGTATTTAGAATTTAGGGTATTTAGTGTATGTCATAGTTCAAAATAATTTAGTCGTTATCTCTTATTTTTATTGCTTGTTTTCTGTGGAGTATTGGTTTTGCAGGTAGTTATCCAACTAGCACCTGAGCTGGTAGTCATTATTTTGGTTATTCAAAATGTTGTTGTTTTGGCTATTAAGGGGACGAGGGTATAAAGAATGTATTGAGAGTCTATGAAAATATCGAAAATATGGAATGAAATATGGTTTTCTTGCCTCTCTTTCTTCTATTTTTTCCCTCGATATTCTTTTCTTCTTTATCTCTGTCTTTTCTATCTTCTTCCTCATTTTAATTCTTATCATCTAATTTGTGTTCTTACAAAGATATTAGAGCCAGGTTATTTTTGATTAATCGAGAATTATGACGATGATTACAGAAGAACTTGGGGTTTAATTGCTAAAGGGATTTGAATCCATATTGGACGCTACTATCAACAAATTTTTAAGCGATTTTAGAAAAGATTCGAATGTTATCTGTGGAAATGTTAATGTTGGGTTTGATCAACACAAAGAATCAGATGAATTATCATTCTTGGTTGATTTTGCAGAACCGAAGATTATAATTTCGACAACTGAAATTTCAACAGTTGTGGAGTTCAACGATGGTTCCAATTTGGTTAAAGATTTAGTATCGAAAGACTTGCCAGAGTCAGAACAAGAACTGTTGTTAACATGCTCTAAGGAACGCAAGGTATTTGATGATTTATCTGTGGTAACAAACATGAAGTCGGATAATTTTAAGAACTCGATTGGAGGAATACTGGAATCGTCACAGAACAAGGCCCCAATTTTTGATGGGTGTGGGGACTTGATTAAGAGACTTCAAGGAAGGTCGTCGATTAAGAGTGTTGTGTTGGATTCATCGATGATGGTCGGAGAGGTAAGTTTAGATGCGATCAAGGTGTTCGATAAAAAAATTTCAAAGACAAAATGAGGAACCAAAGATAACAGAATATATTGTTGAGCTTATTGAGAGCGATGACCCATACGAGTTTAGATTATTGCTCATGGCCAAAGCAAACCAAACAGGAGAGGCATATTCATGGAAGGTTGAAAAGGTCTTATTTCAGGGGAAGTCCGATTACCAGAAAGTTAGAGTCTTTCAGTTACGTATGGCAAGGTTCTTGTTTTGGATGGTGTGATTCAACTCACAGAGATATGAATGTGCATATCAAGAAATGATCACTCACCTTCCTCTTTGCTCCATTCCAAATCCTAAGAAGGTTTTGGTTATTGGCGGCGACGATGGTGGAGTGTTCTGGGAAGTTTCTCGTCATTCTTCTGTTGAACAGATTAACATCTGTGAAATTGATAAAATGGTCGTTGACGTTTCTAAACAATTTTTCCCTGATGTAGTTGTTGGTTATGATGACCCCCGTGTGAAACTTCCCATTGGTGATGGAGTTGCCTTTTTGAAGTCTGTTTCAAAAGGTATTTATGATGCAATTATAGTCGATTCTTCCGACCCTATAGGTCCTGCACAAGAGCTCTTTGAGAAGCCTTTTTTCGAATTTGTGTCCAAGGCTCTTTGTCCAGGTGGAGTCTTCTGTACTCAGGCAGAAAATATTTGGCTTCATATGCACATAATTAAGGATATTGTAGCAAACTGCCGCCAAGTCTTCAAAGGCTTTGTTAACTATGCATGGACCATTGTTCCAACATACCCAAGTGGTGTGATCGGATTTATGCTGTGCTCAACGAGGGTCCTCCTGTTGACTTCAAGCATCCGGTGAATCCTATAGACAGATTCTTACTTTTTTTGCAACTCAAAGGTTATATTCTAGTCAAGAACTCGACATACCTTTTTCAGAGTTTTAGGTTTGATACACATCCATTATTTATTAGTCTCAAGATCCTTTATCAGTGCATTATAATACCAATTCCACACCTTATAAGCTTTGGTTTTAATCTTGTAAGCGGATCGTTTGAATTTGAGGTTGATGTATTTATCGAAAAGCGTGGTTATGAAGCTACTTTGTGTGTTGATCTGGTTATCAATAGTCAACAAAATGTTTGTAGTGCTGTTGGAGGGTGGCTTTTATCTATGCAGTATAGCTTCTCAATAGTAGAAAAATCTTTAGAAGGGGTGTGGTGATCATATTCACTCGGCTCCCTTTTGAGAATATACAAGTGCTTATGGGTTGGTTCAGAACATGGAATAAATTATTTTGTGTGTATACTGACGAAGCTAATTTACCTTGCTACCAGGCAAAAAAAAATTAGTGCTACGTAGTCAATATGTCAACAAGAAAAATATTTACCAAGGGATGTCACTTGATGGAAGGTTATTGACCGGTGAGGTAGTTGACATTGATTCTAAGGAACCAATTAGGATGCTTTTTGATCCCAGAGGTATTAGGTTTACATGTGTCGGCGTGAAATCGTACGGTTGGTTCATAATTGGTTTTCGATTATTGTCGACATGAAGAAATTATTGTTGGTTCATGCTTCTTTTTCAATCAAGGTTAAGAGAGCATAGGGACACGTTTGGTCTAATCATCGTAAAAAATGTGATCTTCTTTTAATCCTTGAGGACAAGGATTAATTCGAGTAGGAAGATTTGTCATGATTCAAAATAATTTAGCCATTATCTCTTATTTTTGTTGCTTGTTTTCTGTGGAGTACTGGTTTTGCAGGTATTTATCCAGCTGGCACCTGAGTTGGCAGTTGTTATTTTGGTTATTCAAAGTGATGTTGTTTTGGCTATTAAGGGGACGAGGGCATAAAGAATGTATTGAGAGTCTATGAAAATATCAAAAATACGGAACGAAATCTGGTTTCCTTGTTTCTCTTTCTTCTATTTCTTCCCTCGATATTCTTTTCTTTCTTTCTCATTTTAATTCTTATCATCTAGTTTGTGTCCTTACAGTTTAGAGTTTAGTTTTTAGAGTTGGGATTAAAATTTTAAGAGTTGAGTTTTATAGTTTAAATATATAGACTTTAATTTTAATTTGTCAGATTTAGTGATTAAATTATAAAAAATTAAAAAAAAATAGAGATTCGAAATTGAAAAGAATTAAAATTACATAAAACAAAATGTGCACAGGTAAATTCAAGCATAAAGGATGGCTTAACATCCTTCATCCTAAATAGGGAAAATAATAATAATAATAATCGGATATTTGTTTGTTTTCTAACGGTAATCTGATATTGAGATTTTTTTAACATGAAGCGCTTTATAATGAGATGCAACTGAAATTATTATAAAAATTATAAGAATTTTTGTATTAACTTTACGATATATACAAAATTCCTACATTTTTTAAAAAATTCTTTATGTTCCGAAATTCTTACCCTTTTAAAAATTTTAAACTTCTTATAAAAAGATTAATATATACTGAAATTCTTATTTTTTATAATAAACTTTTTATATATCAAAAAATTGATATCAATTTTTTAAAATTTTATAAAAAATTTTGATTTATTCTTATTTTAACTTATCACACTCTTAAACTTCTTGAGGTTGATTGGATATCTCCTCTACCTTGTTCTTCTCTTCAAATTTCCTCATGTGCTAGTGTTGTTGTCTCCACTAGTGGCCCAACATCTTCCTTTTACCCTTTGCCTTGATCCCTTGACAAAACGGTATCGTTTTAGGTCTTTTATTTTCAGTCTAGTCTAATAATTACAAGCACTGTCTATTTGCCCTAATTTCTGTATTAACTTCTTCTCGCTTCTCTCACATTTTAAAATTTTGAGTCTTAATTTCTCATTTTTCTCTTTTATTATCTTTAGCTTTAGACGTCCGTTCATTCTTCGATTTCTTTTAAATGCCCGTTCATTCTTTGTTCACTAGCAATAACAACCTTATGCAATTCTTATTTGGCTTTAAAAATCCGTTCATTCGTCGATTTTCTTTTAAGAACGATTGTTTCGAAACAACTAGAAAATTTGATTATTACAAATGTTGGTTTGTCTCCCAAACGTAAGTTTGAGACTTCAATGACCGACAAAAGATATTTTATAATTTCGAAATAAGTAAAATAGCTTATAAGTTATAAAGTTAGTATGAGTCAAATTAAAATATATATATCGTAAAGGTAAGAAAATAGACAAGTCTTTGTCAGCAGAGATTATATCATTAACCCTTTTCATCACGTCATTTGTAATCCATGCAATCAGATCCATTCATCTTTAAATAATTATTTAATAACTACATGTAGGAAAGAGGTGATGATTCACCTTAAAATATAAGATAGATGAATCTAGTTGATTGAGACCACGAATGACATGGTAGAAAGGGTTCATAATATAATTTCTGGTCAGTCAGTTCATACGCTTAACTTAATTTAGATTAATTAATTAATAAATCTAATAAGTGTGGTTATAAAAAAAGTTTAAGTTGACTTAAGCTAAAAAAGGGAAAAGTCCAAATCCATGAAATCAAGTCAATGGGACACATTTTTCCTAGGTTCGTTTCATCTTTGAACATTTCACAAAACTAAAATGTTGTCAAAGTGCTAAATTCAGGCCACAAATGGCGGAGCCAACCATACAGCAAATAGGTTGGTTTATCAAAGAATCCGAAACAAACATTCGTTGTTTCCGTTCATCCCGATGAACAATCGACATCGGAAACAAAGAATCCGAAGAGGAAACTTTCATCTCTTCATCATATTCACTGCTGCAATCCATGCACAAACACAGAAGAAAACTGGAATGAAATGGCTTTATATTGAATAATAATATTATTCAGACACAGTTTACCTGTATAAACTCAACTTTTTAATCTCTTAAAACTGTAATAATTCAGACAGCAGTTCTGTTCTAGCTGTTTGATGTCCATGGAAATCAATCCAAACTCTGTATATGCACTAAAAAACATTAAAACTAGGTGGTCCTTTGTTCTTTTAACTGATTTGTTCGCCAATCAAATCCAAGCCAACTACTAGAAATGTCAAGCCTTGGAACAGCAAGAAATAGAAATGAACTCCATGTGCAGACAATAAGCTTCTGGCAGCAGCTGTGAGTAGGAGAAGAGCCAAGGCAAGCTCTTTCCTGTACAGCTTGTTTCTCTTCTTCGAAGGGGTGATTTCGTCTTGTTTTTTGAGTTTATTCAATGTCTCCAACCCGGATTCGGAGTGTCTCCTAGTGATCTTTTCTTCGTTTGAAGATTTCGATTCCCTCTCAGCTAGGGCCAATAAGTCAGACTCCGATGATCGGCCTGTTTTCTTGGTTACTACCCATTCGTAGGCGCTTCCGAGCTGAAACAGTCCCGAGATCATGGCGTTGAATTTTGTGACCGACATTGTGTTTTCAAAGAGAAGGTAGGGGACCAAGAAAGGGAATGATTTCGGGGCCGGGAGGATGTTTAGGAGTGACATGAAGATCGGGACGTAACAGATAACCCAAAGGGGAAGTTCGGCTTCGGGGATGAACATTGTCAAGGGAAGTATGATGCAGAACAATGTGAAGGAATAAAATGGAAGTATAAGTTTCCTCAGCAGAAAAAACAGGAAAATCAAGTTGGCCTTCTTCGAAATCGATATCTGCATCGATAAACACATTGTTATATTCGAATCACATGTGCATTTAACGGATTCAGAACGTTATATACGATGCTAGCAAATAGGAAGTAGTCGAACCTTGGATCTCACAATGGCAGGAAGACATAATCGGAACAACTGCATTGGACCCGAATGCCAACGGTGCTGTTGTTTCTTGTAGGCTTCATAAGACTCAGGCAATTCACAAAGCACTTTAACATCATTGAGGAAGATGAATTTCCATCCGTTTAAGTGTGCTCGTACCGCAATATCCATGTCCTCGACGGTTGTTCTCTCAAGCCAGCCACCGGAGTCCTCTAAGGCCTTGATCCTCCACACGCCTGCGGTCCCATTGAACCCGAAGAAGTTAAGGAAAGCACCGTTAACTTGCTGCTCGACTTCGAAATGGAAGCAAAGATTGATGTTTTGAAGCCTGGTAAGCAAATTCTCATCTTTATTCACAAATGACCAACGAGCCTGAACTAAACCAAGCTCAGGATCACCCTGCAATGCAGATCAACAATTGTTTTAAAATCACTACAGAAACTAAAATGAACATGAAATCAAATCTTTCAAGTCGGATTTTCATCGAATACCTTGAAGTGAGGCACAGTTTGCTTGAGGAAATCAGAGTTAGGCTGGAAATCGGCATCGAATATAGCCACGAATTCGTAGTCCTTGACATAGTCACACCCCATTGCCGATTTAAGGTTTCCGGCCTTGTATCCGGTTCGGATCAACCGATGGCGGTAGATTATGTTTACCCCTTTCTCACGCCATGAGGAAACTTCATCTTTGATCAAAACCTGCAAATTTCCATCATCTGAATCATCTAGAACTTGAATTAGAATCCGATCTTTCGGCCAATCGAGTTGACAAACAGCTGCAATCGATTGAGCAAACACCTGTGGGAGAAAAACACCAAGAATTTCTTCAAAAACAGATCAAGAAACAATGAAAATGATTGATTTTGAAGGCCTAAAATCCTCACCTCTCTTTCATTGCACATTGGAATCTGAACAAGAACCATAGGGAAATTCGATGCATCCTCAATGTCATAAGCATCTCCATTGATTCTGGGTTTCAAATTCTTGTATTTAATCCAGAAACATCCCAGACAAAGAACAAGCCGGTCGAGGGACTGAATCAAGAACAGAACGATGCAGAATTTGGACATGGTTAACACCAATGGAGCAACATAATCGACTCTAAACGACACCCATGTCATGTAACACCATTGCAAAAGACCTTGAACCCCCCATGGCTGAATCTGAATGATGCTCAAATTCCATTTCTTCAAATGAGCAACGATTTCCAAAACCAAAGCCAACACCGAGATGAAAAGAAAAACTTTGATGAATCTGTACAATCTCCTGCTCTTGGCTTCTTCTTCACTAACATCGGACAAGGCGATACGTCTCTTGACTGATGAAACCATGGTTTTGGAAGCCATTGGCAGCCATGAAAGACAAGCGAAAACTCGGTTAGCTTTGAGGAAGAGAAACCAAGTGAACTGCTTCGGACTCACTGCCTTTTGCTTCTCGAGAAGTAGAGTTGAATCTGAGCCATTGATTTCAACTAAAGAGAACTTGTTTGCCTTCTCAATGGTGACCACAACTGAACTCGGAGCCATTTGGGAAAACCCAGATCAAACTTTAGCAAAAGAATCAAAAACAAAAACTGGGTTCTTGATTTTGAGATCTGGGGAAGACAAAGAACACAAAAAGATGCCAACTTTTATGTGTTCACCATTGATGGAAGGGGAAGTTTGAAGACCAATAATACTTTTCAGTGAGGTGCTAAATACTAAAGGAAAACAAGAAAGTTCTTGTCTACTTCACTTGCATATCAGTGGTTACAATTTGAAGATCTAAAAAACAAAAAGAAACATATTTTTAATATTTTTATAATTAATTCGAATCGAATATTATAAAGACCGAACACAGATTTGACATGTGACCAATGTTCACAAGAATCCCTCAATCTGATGAGCTGATTCAGTGAAAAGCCAGCAAAAAAACAAGATATATGAGTTCATGACAACTAGGTACAGCCAAAGTGCAGATCACCTTTCTTGACTGTTTTGGTATTTTCCAAATTTACACCTCAATTGATTTGTGTATCCATTTAAGTTTAATTTAAATTTAACATTGGATTATTTAACTATTTTTTGGCTTGAAATCTATTTAAGGAAATATTATATTTTGAGTAATTTCCATCACGTTATTTATGAGATAAATCAATCAAATGTAATTATTTAATTATTTTTTATTAAGAGAATTTTTATTAGTATTTAATATAAATTAATTTTAAAAATAATTTTATCAAATGAAGAATCACTTAATAAAAAGATGAGGTAAAAATAATTAAATAGATATTTTTGATTGATTGATCTCATAAATAACATGACAGGAATGACCCATAATATAATTTCTCCTATGTAAGAGTGGTGAGATTTAATAAAATAAAATCGTCGATCGAGCATAGTTTAATTGATATTATCGTTAAAACAATATATAATCGAATATATTTAATCGTTTAATATTTTTCATTTTATGGGTAGGTGAGATTTGCCTAGTATTGTCATTTGTATCAAATTATATGTTAAAAATAAATTTTAGTTTAGACTTGGAAAATTGATTTTTAAAAATTATGCTTAAAATTTAAGTGTTTGATATTACAGTCAATTTTTTAAAATAAATTATTTTTTGGACATAGTTTTATAAAATAAAATAACTTAAGTGATGTTAAAATTCAAATTTGTTATGAATAACTTTATTTATGGTGAATATACATATATTAAATTAAACTTTAGTGAGCTTTGTTATTAGGGTTTAATACCCATTGAAATTAGGGTTTCTATCTTATGTCTATAAATTAGACTTTTAGACAAAACATTATACACAATTCTACTTTGAGAATATAATACAAATATCTCTCTTTTGTCTCTCATCTTTGTTCTCTTATTTTATTCTTATTCTTTATTTTATTCACAATACGTTATTAGCACGAGACTCTAACCAACGGAGGTATTTGTCATTCGAATATTAAAGGAGTTATTGAAAAAAAAATGGTTTTAGAATGAATCAAAGATAAGTTCTTCTCCCTCAATTATATTATAATTTTCGATTTATCTTTCTTTATTGATTTTTTACTTGATTTTTAATTTTTAAAAAACACGTGGTTGTTTGGTGTTTGTGTAGCGATAAAGTGGCTCAGTTACCGTGGTGCTTGTCGATAATTACCGATTTTTTTAACAAAATATTGGAGATTAAACCTATTATATATTCAAACTATTGGAAAGTCCGATATATTTTACTTATTTAATTTGAGATTTTTTTTTGACTTTATTTATAATCAATATTTGTTTATTTTATTATTATTATGAAAGTTTATGTTCTAAGTATTACATGATATTAGAACAAATATTAAACCTTTAATTAATTAATATGGTCTTTGTTATATTGATTTAATCCGAGTATATTGATTAGACATCCCGTTTTGCGAGGCTACTGGTCTCAAAGGAGGTTCTTTTTAAAGGACCTTGTGGACTTGTTTAACAACGCCGTGTATGAGGATTAAGTTTTTGTTCTTTGTATATATATATCGGTTGATCAGTTACTATTTAATAGTATGAATATAATAAAGTCTATATTTTCTTGGAAGCAATATTTTTTGTGTCGAAAAACTCGACTATAAACTTCTACCAAGTTCAAGTTACGAAAATCGTCTTCATCCAAGAATTTTTATGGGAGACATTCCCTGAAGTGAATGCATGCATGATGATTATTCCATGCAATTATTGGATTTATGTCATTCCTTGAAGTGAATACAAGCATGATGTTTATTCCGTGCGATTATTGGATTTATGTCATTCCCTTAAGTGAATGCAAGCATGATATTTATTTCATGTGATTATTAAATTTGTTTCATTCCTTGAAGTGAATGCAAACATGATAATTCACTATATGGTTAATGAATAAAACTCAGTTATGCGCCAGAGTATCACTAATGAGGATATGTTAGAAAAAACTATTGGCCACTTTTCACACATTAAAGTTACCCTGTAGACACAATATCATGAAAAGATTTTAAAGACCTATTGGCTTTGCTCCATTACTTGAAGTGAATGTGATATTTTATAGCGGAAAGAATAAATGTCATATTAATAATTGTGGTCATGATTGAGATCATAAAATATGCATGAGTAAGATAATTATTTTTAGAATGCTTATATCCACAAGAAGTAGAATTATAAAGATAACAAAAATAATAGATATCATATCAAAATCTTTATGTTATCAATGCGATGGTACAAACCATTGATCTCGTACTTGTCAAACGTCGAAGTATTATGGACTTTATCCATAATCATGAATGATAAATTAAAGAAAATATAAACAGATTTTCTTTGTGAAGAAAACAATTATGGCGTTATTGATCCATCTCAATTGGATATTCATAATTTTCTCAAAGCGTTCAAGAATAATTCACCATTTATTTTATTTCCTTTATAACTCTAAAAGGAATAATTGATCTTTTATTTATTTTGTTTTATGTTAATTTATTTTTATTTATTATTTATTTATATTAATTTACTTTTATGTATTATTTATTTATGTTAACTTACTTTACATATTATTTATTTATGTTTTATGTTAATTTTTTATTTAAAAGAATATGAGTACTTCCAGAATAAAATATACAATAAATTATGACGATTTATACTTAACAGACAGTGCAAGTACTCATACAATACTTAAGCATAAGAAATATTTTCTCATTTTAAATACAAGAGAATAATGTGAGTACTATATCCTGAAGTACTAATATCACAGAAGGCTCCGACTGAGCAAATATATTATTGCCAAATGGAATTTCGTTCCATATTTACAGTGCATTATACTCGTCAAAGTCACAAAGAGACTTGAGTTTTAAAGATATTTGCATAAATATATTGAGAATATTAGTCAATGGGATGCTGACTATCTCAATATTACGAGTATAACTCAAGGCAATAAGAAAATCTTTACAAAATTACATGCACTGTCATCCATATTGTACTATAGAAAAATTAGTATAAATTGAAGCTCATGCTATTGTAAACCAGATGTTTAATGATAATTTTATTTGACATGACCGATTAAACCATCCCGGTTTAGTTACGATGCGAAAAATTGTTGACACTTTCATGTGGTCATTTATGGAAGAGCTAAGATTTTTTTATGGTAATTTTTCATGTGATACTTGTTATGAAAGCAATTTGATTCTTCAATCATCAAAAACTAAGCTAAAGTGTAAATCTATTTTCTGGAACGAATACAAGGTGATATTTATGGGCTCATACACCTTTCTTAAAGACCATCTAGATATTTTACGATTTTTATCGATACATCGACTAGATGGTCATATGTATCCTTGTTATTATTAACCCGCAACTTGGTGTTTGCGAGGCTACTTACTTAGTTGATAAAATTATGAGCATATTTTCCAGATTATTTTATAAAGACAACCGGTCTTGATAATGTTGATAACATGTTGATAATGTTGAGCATATTCACCAATTCGCATCAAGCCAACAGATCATAAGTTTTCCCCATTATAAATGTTTTTTGGTCAGGAACCAAATATTTCTCATCTTAGATTTTTTTTGGTGTGCGATATATGTTCTAATTGCTCCACCACAACGCACAAAAATGAGTTTTGTTGGGAATATATATCAGATTTAAATATCTTGAGCTTCTGATAGAGAATTTATTTACAACCCGATTTACTGACTATCATTTTAATGAGTCAGTTTACCCAACATTAGGAGGAGAAAATAAATAGTTGGGGAAAAATAAGTTGGAATGATTTATCATTTTCTCAGTTTGATCCACGTACTACACAATATAAACTATAAGTTCAAAGGATAATTCATTTAGCAAATCAATTGTCAGATGATTTTGTTAACCATAAAAAAAGTGACTAAGTCACGTATACCAGCTATGAATGCTCCGATTAAATTTGATGTCCTGGAAAGAAAAACTCAAGTTGCTAATGAGTCTAACTTGCACTTGAAGCGTAGTAGACAGGTAAGTTCCAAAGATAAGAAACCCTAAAAAAAAGAGCTATATTTTATGATGGTCTGATTGAGGAATCAATGAATTATGAAAATCTCAAGAAGAGATTAAAAGGTCTCCATCAGAGACATTGACATGAATTAGGTACCTAATAATAAAGAGATCTCAATAGATTATATCATGTCTGGTAATAAGTGGAACTAAAATTAAATCGACATCGATAATATATTTGCATGCAATATAGCACTAGAGATTTTACTTGATGATGTGGATCATGAATCATTATCAATTGGGTAGTGTAAACAAAGAAATGATTGGCCAATATGAAAGAGACAATTGAGGTGAAATTAAAATCTCTTTCGAAAAAAAAAGTATTTGGGCACATAGCTCGTACATTGAAATGTGTAAAGCTCGTGGATATAAATGAGCTTTTGTGAGAAAGAGAAATTAAAAGGGGAAATCATGAGATATAAGCTCATTTGGTTGCACAAGGATTCTCACAAAGACATGAAATTGATTATGAGAAAAATATATTCTTCGATAGTGGATGCAAATACTTTTATATTTTCATAAGTCTGACAATAAATAAAATTACTCAGTTTGTGCCTAATGGATGTTGTTACATCCTATAAGTATTTGCACAATGAATCGGCCTCTTTATAGTAATATTTACATGAAACTTCCGAAAAGATTTAGATTGCTATAAGAAATTAATTCATGTTCTCGAAAACATTATATATCTTTTTTATGGCTTGAAACAATTTAGGCGTATTTATTATAATCGGCTCATTGAATATCTATTAACATAATGTTATATGAAATATTTCCTTGAGCATTTTTATTAAGAGGTTTAGCTCTGAATTTTATTGTTGCGTATGTCGATAATTTGAATATCGTTGAGACTCATGAAGAGATCTCCTCAAATCCTTGTGCATCAATCGACATACAGAAAAAATGTTTAAAGAGACTTTACATATTCATTGATCACTCTTATGGTTGCTATGTCTCTTAATGTAAACGATTCATTCCACTCTCGAGAAAAAGGTAATGATAATCTTGGTCTAAAAGCACAATATATACATTAGTTGACCTGGAAGTATTGTATCTTAGCTGGTCCAAAAATATTATTTAAGTGCTACAAGATCATTACCTTTAAATAATTGTTATGCATGAGGCAAAGCCGAAATATGTGTGGCTAAACATATCCCGAAGATATATGAATTACTTTCACAAGATAAGATGCAAGCTATCTTGTATAGAGATAATGCAAAATTTATATCTTAAGGTGGATATATCAAATGTGATAAAATGAAATATATTTTTTAAAAGTTTCGTCCCTCATGATCTTTAGAAGAATAGTATTCAATGAATCATTTCAAGTAATAATTTAGAAGATTTATCCACTAGTGCATAATCTACTTCAATATTTGAAGATTGTATTCAATATTGAATTATGAAGATTCAAAGATCTTATGTAATATTTTCATGAGGGAGAGTAAATACGCGTTGTACTCTTTTTCGCTTAACCGAGGTTTTATCCCAATAGGTTTTACTGGTAAGGTTTTTAATGAGGCAACATGTTATGCGTATCAAAGATGTGTGTACTCCTTTTCCTTCACTAAGATTTTTTTCCCACAAGGTTTTATCTTAGTAAGGTTTTAACGAGGCACATTATCTTCATGAATATCCAAGGGGGAGTGTTATGAATAACTTTATTCATGGTGGATATCCATATATTAAATTAAACTTTAGTGGGCTTTGTTATTAGAGTTTAATACCCATTGAAATTAAGGTTTCCATCTTATGTCTATAAATATAGACTTTTAGACAAAGCATTGTACACAATTCTACTTTGAGAATATAATACAAATATCTCTATTTTGTCTCTCATCTTTGTTCTCTTATTTTATTCTTATTCTTTATTTTATTCACAATAAAATTCGTATAATAATTAAAAAATTTATAAATAAAATAAGTTTAAATTCTTAAAAAAATTACCAATTTAAATACTCAAAATATATAATATTTGACCCTCTTTGTTTTAAATGAAAACTACTAATAAATAGTTAACAAACTGAAAACCTTTCCTGTCATTTAACCAATCATTAAGAAGTTTCCTTTTTATCCGGTCCTATAGAAAATATGATTTAATTAGTTGGTATATAATTTTTATATATCGTAAATATTCGAGTCATTGATTATTTAATCTGAATCAAAATTTATAAAATTTTAATATAAAAATATTTTCGTAAAATTAAATTTAATTTTTATTAAAATTTAAAATTTTAATTTTATTTAAAAAATCTAATATATCATCTGTTAGACCAACCGATTAATATTGTTTATATGTACACGTTTAATCCAGTTTAACGCGGTATCCTTGAGATCTACATTTACATTTCTATAATTAAATCCAAACCCTACCTAACAAGCTGGCTGTACACTGTAAGGGAAGGTTCTTTCAAAATTCTTACATCTAAACCCTAAATTTTTTCCGTTCTTTTCTCATTTATGATTTGAATCGTCAATCAGGATAATTTAAAAGATGAACATTCGATTAAATCAATTATTTTTAAAAAAATTAAATTAAAAAAATTATATTTTAGTACGAGTCATCTAGTCTCAGTAGTTAAAAAGAACGATTGTTATTCTTATAGGTCACGGATTAGAACACCAGTAATGCCAGTAGAGTGATTGAACGATCAATATCTAATGGTTGAGAGTAGGGGTGATAATGAGCCTGTCCGACTCGCGAACTACTCGAGCTCGACTTGGGCTCGGGTTCAGCTCGGGATCTAAATGAGCCGAGCCGAGCTTACCCAAGTTCGGCTCGAAAAGCTCGTGAATAGGCTCACAATAATTATATATAAACATATATATATATATATATATTAAAAATAATTTGTTTAGCAAAGAAAAATAATAAAATAATTGAGAGTAAATACACTAAAAATAAATTAAATTAAATAAATTGAATATTATCAACTAAAACAAATTTAAACTACAAATAAAAAATAAAAAATAAGCTACAAATAAATAAATAATAAAACACAATAATATAGAAAATTGTCCATTTCGATCCGAGCCTGACGAGCTTTGAGCCCGAGTCGAGCCTAGTAATATTATTTTCGAGCCGAGCTCGATCCTAAAATTCCGAGCTCGACGAGCCTCGAGCCAAGCCGAACCCAGATATGCATGTTTCCGAGTCGAGCCGAGCCTGGCCTAGCTCGGCTCGGCTCATTATCGCCCCTTGTTGAGAGTATCTACTCTAAAATAGATACTACTATATATAATCACTGTTAATTTAATAGAAAATTATATTTTCTAATTTAAACTTTATTTTAAAAAAATTGAATTAAATTTATAATTCTTCTCTAATGTATATGCCTTCATTTTGTTGTTCAACGTGTGTCTGCCACCCTATTCCTTACCTCCTTCCCATCTTCAACTTCCTTATCTGTGCATGAACTGACATTCACTCACCTGAACCTTTTGTGTTTCAATTTTCAAACCCTTCTTCCTATATATTCAATGTTAAAAAGTCAATATACATATAACTGCAAGTCTCCTGGTATGCATATGTTTCTCCTGTTCTAAGCCGAAACTTAAGGCAGGCTCTCAGTCACATGCTCGGGTTTTTTAAGGACGGGTATTGTACAGGAACGGAGTTAGGATTTAACGTTCGATGGACAAAAGTATGTTAAATCTTTAAATTTTAAAATTGAAAGAAATAAAAACTCTATGTAATTAATATTTAAACTAAAAAGGACTAAAAATATAAAAACTCTATGTAATTAATATTTAAACTAAAAGTTTAAATTAAAATTTATTGTAAAGAACGATAAAATAACAAAAATTACATGTAAAATAATATTTCAATCGAAATAAAAGTTAAAAAAGAAGGCTTAACGATGAACAACAGTAAAAAAAATCAATAAACATAAATATATTTTATATATATTTCAAGATAAGTCGATATAAATTATCTTAAAGTTGATTTTATTCAAATTAATATTTAATTTTTATATATATATTTGATCTAATCAATCTTAAACTTAATTATGTATATTAAAATTTTTAATCCCAAGACAAGTCAATATGAATTATCTTAAATTTAACTATGATCTCGATTATATTATATTTTTAATAATATTTATAATAACATGTTATAAAATTTGTTCGAATGGGTGGGATGATGTCGGACTGGCGGTAGGGGTTGGAAAAAAACCCAATTACCTGATCCCGATCTCAGACCCGGTAAGATCCAATAGGTTTTTATCTGGCATTGGTTGCAGTGGGACCGAGACTGGATTCAAAATTTAGGTCCCGATCATAACCGGGACTGGATCTTGATTTTTTGGACCCGGTACCCAGTGGGTACCCAATAGAACCAGGACCAATACCAAATATTCGGTATTGGTTTTCTTTTGTTTATTTATTTTTTATCAAACTTTCTCTTTATGTATGAATATTTTGAGTATGACTAATTTTAAAACTTTAATTTTCAATACAATGTTCTAATTTTATTATTTAATATTATTATTGGTGGTTGAAATTTTTTCTTCAATTACTCAATTTTTTTTAAGAATAAACTAATTGACCAGGTACTCGATATTGGAACCGGTTCCCACCAGTAACGGGACCGTTTCTTAAAATTTAGGATTCGGTGTGACCAAGACCAGAATTGGTTCCAATTTTCAGGAACCGATGGTTAGGGGTGTTCAAAAATACCCGACCTGAACTACCCCACCCATTGACCCGCCTACCTGATTAAAAATTATCGGGTATTTATAATGAAATACTCGAATTTTTCGGGCCGAATACCCGACCTGTATTTTTTTCCGAATAGTTGGGCCGGGTCAGGGACCGAAATTTTTTAAGAACCAGGTACCCGACCCGACCCGGTAATTTTTATAAATATATATTTTTAAATTTTAAATTATATTTTTATTATATATTTTTTTATTATTTTTCTCTAAAATCAATTTTAAATCCTTAACTTCCTTTTATACTTGTATTATATTCTTTTGAGTTTTGAATTTTTTATAATTATTTATATTAATTTGTCAATATGAGATTTGAAAGAAACATTGTGATCGAGAATAATACATTCTTTTATCTATAAACTTTAATATATGCACATATATATGTATATATATCCAAATATTTATCTTTAAAACTATCTCAAATCAATTATTTTGTGTTTGAAATATATATCATGAAATTTTAAGTATTTCTTATATATTTAAAAAAAATAAATTTTAAAAAATATAAAAAAATTAAATCGGGTACCCGGTACCCGAATTTTGCGGGTACCCAGTTTTTATGGGTCAGATCATAAGCCGACGTTTTGATACTCAAAAATTTAGGTACACGATTATGAACACCCCTACCGGTAATTATTGAGATTGGGACCAATTCTATCTAAATTGACTATCTGGTATTACCCAGGGGCGGGGATGATACGAGATGGGTAGGAAACCATATTCGCGTTTTTTCATCGCATACAACGAATCTAATTTTTATCATCATCTTCCTCTAGTGTCCACAAATTTATAACCATCTATGTCAAATTATTTATCCTCTAAAAATATATAATTTAGTGTTATAGACTTTAATTTAGCTGGCTATCAAATTGTTATTATATTCTTTATTTTTTTAATATTTTGGTACGATTATAAAAAACGATATATATATATATATAATTTATTAAAATAAATCTTTTGATTCTAAAAATTTAAAAATATGTTTATTAACTTATTATATGTGTGATTGATAGATTAATTTAAAAAAATAATTTAATATGACTCAAAATCTTGAACTACTTTAATATTTCACTTTCTCGTATGCTTTGCAATTGCTACAAATCCGGAATTAATATATATTTTTTATTTACAATCATTTATCTTAACGTATTTTAGTGTTTTTTTATTACATATAATTTCTCGTATTTTATCTGTCCAGAACTGTCACTACACATAGTATAACCTTTTTGTGTGTTAAATTATAAGTTCGAAATTGTCGAGATATTATTTTTAGTTTCTTTTATTTTTTTAAAAAATTAAATTTTTGATTTTTTAATGAAACCCTAAAATTATCTAATTTCTCAAAAAAATCTAACCTTAAATCTCAAAATTCCACGTATATCACCGTTGATCTCCTCGTTACTTCTCCCACAATGAAATCTGCTCCTCTCAATACAAAATCTGTAACTTCTTCGTCGTTTTGTCACTCGATTAGAAGTTTTTAAGGTTTAAAGTTTAATATTCAATTAACACGTCGAATTTAAAATATAACGATTTGAAACATTTATACATAAATTAAAAAATAATATATAATTTAAATATTTATTTTATGATGAAACAAAAAAAAATGATACAGTAGTGGTCCATGACAAGCCATTTTAGTAGCCTATGTAGATCGTCTACTTCACCCACACATGCATGAACACCATAATTGCATGCTCATCGTAAGCATGCATTATGCATGACGTACGTTTCAAAAAATAATTGTATTTTTTATAAAGTAATTATTATTAACATGTGTATGCTATACGTATATATATACGTTTTATTTTGTTTTTCTAGAATTTATATATTTTTAATTTTTTAAATACACTTACTAAAATGATATTTTCAAAAAGGAAGACAATGATCTATATACATATTTATTTATATAAGAGTTATAATTATAAATTTAGTTTTCAATGTTTATATACTTTATTAATTTAGTTATTGTTTTTTAATTAGAACAAATATTATTTATAATCATTGTAATTAAATTTAATGGGTTTAAATAGATTTAATTTTAATGGAAATAATGATTAGACCATTATTTTTTAGATACTAACGTGGCACCTTTACTTAATTGTTTGTTCGTATTTTATTATTAACGTGGCATAATAACACAATGTTACATTTTGGGACAGAGTCGGGATTTGGGGTTGAGGAGGACAAAATATAAATATTTAAAAGTAAGGGAAGAAATTCATAAAAAATAGTTTTTAAAAGAATTTAAATAAAAGAAAAAAAGGAAAAATCTTTGGGGTGAGGGACGGGGATTGCATCATGTAAACTCTAGCTATGATATTTTCTTCTTCTAAATTGTTCTCAAAATTATTTCCAAGTTATTATTTCTATCACATCACAATATTATATATATATATACTTATATTGTCATTATTTTTTAATAATTATTTTATTATCATGAGACATAATTAACCTATATCGATAATCTAACAATAAATTACAATATTTAAAAATTTGATGGTTAATCTAAAATAAAGCTCACAATCTAAAAATAAAATTTAAAAATTAATTTAAAATAAAATAAACCCCCCAAAAGATCAATGTCCTAACAGGGACAGCATTTGGTTGTGGGGTCAAAAGAAGTTAAAAGTTTAGATTTCCCCATGTGAGCCTAACTATGACAACTTTAGGATCTTGTTCAGTAATCTTCAACCTTTCTTCCTGTTTTTGTTAGTTATTTACTGTTAGGATTTTACTCACAACTTGTCAAGAGTTTATATAAAATAAAAAAAATTATTCTATATAATTAGGATGTGTAGGTAGGTCATATTTTTTACCCTAAAATATTTAAAAAATTATATGATAAAATTGCTCTTTAACATTAAAAATATATAATTTATCGTTATTTTCTAAATTTAAAAAACTTTAAATAATTCTTCACTGAATAATAGTGAGTTATTTTACTGTCGTATTTTAAATGTCTTCTTAGGCTGCGTTTAGCATTGCGTATTAGTTTTTGGGCCAAAAGTTGGTATAGAACGCAGAAGTAATACTAAACAGTTAACTTTTGGAGAAAAAACTGCGTTTGAAAAGTGTTTTTTAACCCAAACATAAAAACTAAAATTTTTAGCTTTTGCGGTTGGAAAAATGCTTTTAGGAGTCAGATTATAATTTTAACTTTCATTAACTATGTTTTATTATAATTTAATTTTTACAAATACATAATTATATTTAACATAAATTATTTTTTTAGTTTAAAAGTTATATATATTAATGTAAAAATTATATATTTTCTCAAAAGCACTTTTGAAAAGTACTTTTCAAAAAATAGTTTATGTATTCATTTATTATTATTTTTATATTTTATCATAATTTAAGTTAATATTATAATATGAAAAAATTTGATTATCATTTAAATATATTTTTTTAACTTATAATATCATGTCTAAAATAATCATTTATTTTCTCAAAAACGCTTTTTGACGGTAATACTAAACACATATATCTCAAACCAAAAATTCTAAAAAAACTTTTCACCACACTTTTCTATCGCACTTTTCAAAAGCAATGACTCCTTAGTGTTATGGTTAACTTATGTACTAAAAATTGAAAAAAACAACAACTTTATTACCAAAGTAATACCAATGTAACAGTAAAGTTAGATGTGCAACGCAAGTCGGTTCGGATTAATTAATATGTAAAAAATCCTTAATCATGTATGAGTATTAATTAATTTGAATTTTTTTTCTTCAAAATATGTATTAAGTTTTGTCATTTTCACTTAAATCTATTTATATATAAAGAAAGCAGATGGGGTATGCAAACTACATGTGGTAAGCTGACAGTCCTCATCCATGGAACCCCACAGGCAGCTAACAAGCAAGCACAAGAACATGGCTACAGACAGTTGAATTCCAAGTTTTCATGTTTTTAAAAATAGAAAAAAATGGATGAACTTTGGGTGGCTAATTGGCAATTGGGATGGTCTCACATGTGAGAATGACTGTCCCCTTACATGTGACTCAGCAGCTATTACCTACCCTGGCCATTGATGTACCCTGAAGTTTTAATTTAAGATCACTAGATCAGGGTCCTTATTTATGTTATACTAATCGAATTCGAGTATCAGATATTAGTATATGTTACTATATTCATTTTGGATTACGTGTTGGATTAAAGTATTTCAAGAAAAACAAAGTCGGAGCGACATAAAATCGAATAGGTTCCGAGCAGACATGTAATCAGAGAAGTTTCAGATACTGCTGAAAATAAGTTACATGTATGGATAGTGATTCTAAATAAGTTCTGTAAAAAAATAGAATTCGAGTCACAATTTCTAACCTTCGAATATGACGGACCATGTGATTTTTTTCTCTAGGATTGTAATAACAAACAGACTGCATATGTTTGAAACCCCACAAGAACAACAATGGAGGTATCTAATATGTGCATTACCAGCTGCCGGCAAAGAACATTTGCTGATTGTCTGTCACTGAGATGAATTATGCAAGTACGCAAACCCCAGCATTTATGTCTATGTCCTTACAAAACACAACCCCTTTATGTATCAAAGAAAATCCACTTTCAATGCTGTGTTTGATTTTTGTTGTTCCATTGATGAGAATAAGTTTAGCCTATGACTAAATGAGCATGTGTCTAGATGTATTCGAACATGGATATATGTATATAACCCTTCATAAGTCTTATTCGACAACTAGCAGATAACTGATATCAGATTATATTAATTAATAGTTAATAATAGATTACATTAACTGATTATATAAAAGTGTTTGGTAAAATTAACTGATTAAGTTATTTGAAGAACTCTATTCGTAATTATAAAGGACAAAAGAGAAGACAAATAGGCTCAAAAGTTGTAGAAAAAGGTTGCAGTTGGATGATAGAGGAACGGGAAGGGGATGGTAATAAGATAAGAACACAGTGTGTGAGAGAGTGCCTGTCTTTTGTCTAGATTCTAGCCAGTTCTGTCTGTTTTGGTAAGATGTTTTGACTCATCATGATTGAAACAATGGCTTCACCCCTTTGCCTGCTTAACTCCAAAAATGTGGTTTAAAAATGGTGTCTGCAAACTGCAGAAATCTAGCCATGTTTTCAACTTCCGGCTCTATTAGTACTCATCTTCCCTGTGTCTTTTGACTTGCTCAATAGTATTCGAATTACAAATGTATTTTTGATCACATCGGATTTATCGACAAATACGAGTATCGACAAATATCAGTCTCAACCAGAATGGATAAGGTTTACCAAGACAATGGCCTCCAAGTATCCTCCTGTAGTTTTTGCATCACTGGTAGTTTAGAGAAAAAGGCAGAAAAAGCAAAAACATCTGTAACTTCATGTCAGGGTCCGACAAATTTTGTCCGAACCATAGCTACATGCAATAGTTTGCCTCTTGGCAACTTGGCTATCAAGAAACTGAGATAGAGGAGGCATAATCTTAAATTTTCTCTTGATACAAAGGTAAAGGAATTGTTTTCTTTGTACTATTTCAAGCAAATAATGTTTGAAATACATTGCAGGAAACCTTTCTTGGTTATCCAACCAATAACAATGGAGACTAGGTTCTTTCTTGTGGAGATTTGAAGCTTCCATCACAAATCAGAAACAAGTATAGATAGTTTCAGTTAAGGTCGTTCCGAGATAAGTAAACTGAAAAATTGCTGAAACTCTTGTCAAAGCATTAACAATGTCAGTTAAGGCTATTCACAATATAAGTTAATTGAAATATTGCTGGAAACTCTCAAAGTCCTTCCTCACCGCCGTTCATTCTCCACATGATTGCTGACAAATACCTTCCACATGACTTGCTCAGCTCGTTACCACCGGAACTTTAAAAGATGTAGCTGAAACAGAAACAATGGAAGCAAAAAAAAAATAATAAATAAATAAATAAAGCACACAATGGCAGACGATCATACAGAAGTTGAAGCTCTGCAAAGTGAAGAATGTCTTAATACAATTCAAGCCTGTCTAAATTTTAGTACTTCTTTGGTCATTGTTAGTCTTGATCTATGATTCTATAAGTATTACATCTCATTTATTCCTTCTATTGAATGTGTGGATTCCTTTAATGATCTTTTATTGTTGAAAATGACAAGGACATCAAGCTCAAGTTCATTGAACTTTGATTACAAGGGACTGATGAATTATGTCCAAATGGCTTTTTGTTGTCTGAACAAGCATAACTTGTAAGAGATTAATAGTCTGCTCTATTATATTTTGTGGTTACCAACAAGCAAACAGAACTTAATTCTATGGAGATTTAAGGATTGGAGCTCAATGGCTACATTCCCCAGCCTCGTGATTACTAGTAGTACTACATATACGAGTATGCTCATTTTTCTAATACTTTTCGGATTTAGATGATCATACCTCCATACTCATGTTTGTATGCGACTATGCGTCAAACACACATGTCGCATACAGACACTTTAGAAAATAAAATCGAAGTTCAGAAAACATAGGTCAATGTGTTAGAACTGAGTTTGCCGTTATCAAGAGAGTAAAGTTTGTTAGTATGGTTAAGAATTCTCTTGGGTAGTTAGAGAAGTTAGATCCTTGTATAAATAAATGCATTAGCTGATGTAAATCTTAGATGTGAATGAATAAGAAACTTCAGTTTTTTACATGGTATCACGAGTCCACTTCCGATCCTCTCATTCATTCACATCGCTAGGGCTTTTTTGCCAAAATTCTCGATTTCTTCATTTCTTCTCTTCTGCATAATGCCTCCGAATGACTCCGATTCTACAATTGATTTTACTCCCCCACTGTTTCATCATCCTTCCGATACCCCAGGGACTGTTCTCATCTCTCATCAACTAACAGGAATCGAGAATTATACAGTTTGGAGTCGATCCCTGCGTATTGCTCTTCTCGCCAAGAATAAACTAGGGTTTATTGATGGTGATTGCTATCGTTCCGACTACTCTTTACCCTTTCAAAAAGCTCAGTGGGATCAGTGCAATGCGATCGTTTTGTCGTGGATAATAAACTTTGTCAGCAAGGATCTCTCTGCTGGCATCGTCTTCACTTCCAACGCTGCTTTGGTCTGGGCAGATCTTAAAGAACGTTTTCACAAAATCGATGGCACCCGCATATTTTTCTGCATCGTGAAATTGCGACTTTAACACAAGGTGATTTGTCTGTCTCTGTCTATTTTACAAAGCTGAAATTGTTATGGGATGAATATTCAGCCTTGGTGCCATTTCTTGCGATTGTGAATCTTCTCAACGGAATTCTAATCATATTTCTCAACAACGTTTATTTCAATTCTTGATGGGTCTCAATGAGACGTATACTACCTTTCGAAGTCAGATATTATTGATGCAACCTTTTCCTTCAGTCAACAGTGCCTATTCCATGATCATTCACGAAGAATCTCAACGTCTTTATCTGTCTGGGGTGAGTCCTTTGGAACCAACCATTTTGTATTCTAATGCTTCCAATATTCGCAAGAAATTCTCTAGTACTTGTGATTATTGTAAGCTTAAAGACCACAAGAAAGAGAATTGTTATAGGCTTGTGGGTTTTCCTCCTGACTTCAAGTTCACCAAGAAGCGTGGCTCTCAAGCTACACTGACCATGGGAACTGATCTGGTTACATATGCACTATCTGTTTAAGCTGATATGGTCGCCTCTGCCCAACCTGATATGTTGCCTTCCCAGCAAATGTTCACTCCAAAGCAATATACGCAAATTCTTGGGCTTCTGAATCAGAATACAATATCGAATTATTCAGTGAACTTGACAGGTACCTCTTTCTCTTGCTCTTTTACTAACACCAATATACAATGGATTCTGGACACTGGTGCAACTGATCATGTGTTGTCAGATTTTTCTTGCTCGATAGATCCTCGTCCTTGTAAGTCTTTTTCTCGTTTAGTTCATCTTCCTAATGGTCGATCATCCCAGGTTTCTCATATAAGATCGGTTAGATTGCCAAATGGTCTCTTTCTATCAAATGTTTTGTTTGTTCCTTATTTTACTCATAATCTAATTTCTGTGTCTCAACTCACCAAAAGTTTACATTGTGCCATTTTTTTCTTCTTGATTACTGCGTTTTGCAGGATCTCTCCACTGGCACAATGAAGGGGATTGGTAGAAATGTTAGAGGACTTTATTTTCTTCAGTCTTCTTTTTTTTCCTTGTATGTTTCCTTTTGCTTCTCATGTTTATTTTCTATCTACTGAAATTGAAGAGTGATGCAATTATGTTCCTAAAAAACTTCATTATCCTGGTGCAAAATCAGTTTTCTATCAACATTAAAAACATTAGAAGTGATAATGGTCGAGAGTTTCTCAATTCTAATTGTAGTACTTTCTTTAATTCTCTTGGCATCCTACATCAAACTACATGTGTGCATACTCCACAGCAAAATGAAGTTGCTGAAAGAAAGTATAAACACCTTCTTCAAGTTGCTAGAGCTATTCGTTTTCAATCTCAAGTTCCTCTTCAATTTTGGGGAGAGTGTGTTCTCACAGCTTCCTACATAATCAAAAGATTACCTTCATCTGTTTTAGATTGGAAATCCCCCTTTTAAACCCTTTATAAAAAGCTCTCAGCTTATGATCACTTTAAAATCTTTGGTTGCTTCTGTTTTGCTACCAATTTAACCCCTTCTGATAAATTTGACACTGGTGCTCTTCCTTGTGTTTTTTTGGGATATGCATCTACTCAAAAGGGTTATATCTTTTTTAATATCAAGACCAAAACTGTTTTTATTAGCCGGGATGTTAGGTTCTTTGAAACACAGTTTCCATTCCATAATTCATCTCCTTATTTTCCTACCATTTCTTCTATTTTTCCACAAACTTGTATACCAGAATCTGATTTTTTGATTCTATTTAAACCAACTTCTGCTCCAGACACTGGAACTGAATCTGTTCCTCCACCTGAAACTGCACCTGCTCCACCTAACAATACTTCTTCTCCTGAACCTGTATCTAAAATTTTTTCGACTCCTACACCTACCAATACTTCTGCTCCACTATCTGATCCTATCCCTGAATCTTCTGAGACTGATTCTATACCTGGACCTGAAATCATTCCTCATGTCGCATCTCTTATTATTCCTAATCCTATTCCTATTGTAACGACCCGGATTCGGATCTGAGTGTCAGTTAAACCCGTCGGGTTTGGGCTTTGGTTTTGGGCCCCGGGTTAGTGTGGTTTTAGGCCATAGGCTTATTAGGCTTGTTAGGGTGTTGGGCTTGTGAGTGGTTAGTGAGGGCTTTTTGGTAAATGTCAAAATAAGATGACAAAGAGGGGGTTTGGAGAGTTATTTTCCTCTGCAGAAAGTAAGAGGAATGAGGTCATTGGTTCATCCTCTTCTTTCACTCTTCTCCATGGGAAAATCTTGCTAAAGGTGAGGGCTTTAAAGTTTTGTTAAGGATTCACGTTTTTGAGGTGAAGAGTAAGTTGTTGAGTGGTTAAAGATCTATCCAAAGAGGTAAGAATGTCTTGGTTTGGTGAGGATGGGAGTTTATGAGTTTGGTTGAGAGGAAAAAACGGGAATGAGGTTTTAAGGGTTAAATCTCAATTTTTAGTGTCTTTGATGTTCTGAGAATCTTCCTAAGTGTTGTCTAATGCTTAGTTTAACATCTCTTGTAGAGAAGGAAGGTTCTCCTTGCTTAAGGTTGGTACTCCCAACTCTTCAATTATCTTGCATTATCTTGCATTTTATGGTAGAGTGCATAACATATAGAAATTCATGTATGTATGCTTGGTTTGCTTGGTTTGCTTGTAAGAGGTCTTTAATGGTGGAATTCGGATTTATGTGTTAAATGTCTTGAAAATGATGTTAAATTATCCTAAACACTCATAATAATGTGTAGGAATACTTTATGATTGATTCGATCAAGTTTGGAAATGAATCCTTGAAATTTCTAAGTACAGACCTGCATTTTCGTGCAGGGGTATCGATACACGGGCTACCGGTATCGATACCCATGTGTGGAATTTGGCTATGCGGCCAAGTATATCGAACCATGGTTCGATACCGGGACCTCCAGTGACATAATAACATCGATACCAGTATCAATGCTAGAGGGTCCCCTTTAGTTAACTTTGCAAATGGTCAAAGGGTATCGATACTGGTATCGATACCCATGGTTCGATGCCTTCATTGGGTAAGTATCGAGGCAGGGTGGTTCGATACCCCATATAAGGGTATCGATACCCTTGCGAAAACTTGACAAGATAAGTATTGTTGAGGTTCGATAATAGAATTAAAGGTCACAATGAATCTTATAATTAATGAAATGATTGGTTAACACAAGATTAACATATTAAACCCTGAATGACTAAATTATGTCAAGTCTTGATATGTTTTGATGTGAGGATCCTAGGTGGATCGTTTATGTGTGTTGAGTCCTTGTTTGATGAAAATCCGGATATCCAAAAGTGTTGCAACACGTCGAAGGCCATCCGATGTGACATTCCGGGTGATGATTTTGAAGACCATTCCGAATGTAGGATCCCGATGCTGTATGGACACAGGTCTCATTCGATGATACTCAATGTGACATTCCGAGTATGAGATTTGGAGGATCCCGATGCTGTGTGGACGTGGGCCTCATCCTGAGTATGGGATCCCGATGCTATGTGGACGCGAGCCCTGCTCGTAGTGTAGGATCCCGATGCTGTGTGGACGCGAGCCTTACTACTTTGTATTGTTGTTTGACATGTATATGCTGTGTGCGCCATTATACATTGTTTATGCCATGTGGTAGGCAAGCATGTTAGATCATCATATCATGCACGATATTTTATAAGTTATGCTTTACCTGCTTATGATATGCATGATGTTGGTCAAGTTCGGCGTATCCACTGAGCTTTCGTAGCTCAGCATTCGAAATATGTTTTCGTGCGTAGGTTAGGTGAAGCCAGTTCGTGGAGCACCATTAAGGTTCGGATTTCAGCATCGACCGTGTTGTCAGAGTACATGTATTAGATTTAGTGGGCTTGTACTGTGTCGAACCCTATGTAATGTAACTCTGTTTATTTTAATTTGGGTCGAATGTTTTATTGGTTTGTAATATTTTGGGAGCTCCGATTACTTACTATCATTTGGGGCTATGTTTTAACTTAATGGATTTTATGAATCGTATTTAGATTTGAATTTGATTTTATTTTATGGGCTTTGAAAAGAAATTTTGGAATACAGGTTTTGGGCCAGAGGCCCAATGTGATATCCGGGTCGGGTGTTACACCTATTGTTCCTCGAAGATCCACCAGAATATCTAAACCTCCATCATGGTTTGAAGCATATATACATAATTGTCACTCTTTATCTCAGGTTAGGTATACATCTTTTGTTTCTTATTCTCATTTGCCATCTCATTCTCAAACATTTCTTGGTTCCATTTCATCGATATCTAAGCCTCAATCCTTTTTTGAAGCTAGCCAAAATCCTCTTTGGGCGCAAGCAATGAATGATGAGATTCAAGCTTTACAATCCAACAATACATGGTCTCTTGTTCCTTTGCCTCCAGGAAAAGTTGTTATTGGTTGTAAATGGGTCTACATGATTAAGTACAAGGCCACAGGAGAGGTTGAGAAATACAAGGCTCGACTTGTTGCTAAGGGCTACAACCAAAAAGAAAGTATTGATTTTGTTGAAACCTTCTCTCCTTTAGTTAAAATGGTTACCATCAGAATCATTTTATCTCTTGCTTCGTTTTTTGATTGGCCTCTCTACCAAATGGATGTGTTTAACGCATTCCTTCAAGGTGATCTTTTTGAGGAGGATTATATGGAATTACCAGCTGATTTTTGCAGTCAGGGGGAGAATTGAAGAATCAGAACCATTAACAGGTTCTGTCAAAGAATCTATTTCAGAGGAACAAGTAGTATGGGCCATCGACTAGGTTTAAGGAATCGACCCTAATCTGATACCATGAAGAATCTTATAAAAACAGTATGCAACTTATTGTTATTTTTTTATTCTTCTGCATAAAGGTTACAGAGAAAGTCTAATTAAAGACTTTTAGTTCTAGAAACTAACTCCTATTAGGAGTCCTAAGAAATTATAAACTAGTCTCTTATCCCTAAGAAATAGGATAGGATAAACTACTTATATTAAAATAAAGACTCCTACCCTAACATAACTTACAAGAATTTGGTATGTAGACTACAAAAATCCTTGTATGGTCTCAAGCAAGCATCAAGACAATGGAATTTAAAGCTTGTTGATGCTCTTATGTCCACTGGTTTTGTTCAAAGTAAACATGACTACTCTCTTTTCATCAAGAAAATAAAAGACAAATTGTGTTGGTTTTAGTGTATGTGGATGACTTGCTGATTACTGGGAATGATGAGCCTTTGATTAATGAAGTAAAGCAAAGTTTGAATCAACACTTCAAGATGAAAGACTTGGGACATCTCAAGTATTTTTTGGGAATTGAAGTATTGAAATCAAGGGAGGGTATACTGTTGAATCAGAGGAAGTATGCTCTGGAATTAGTTAAAGATGTTGGGCTTGAAAATGCTAGAAATGTCACAACTCCCTTAGAGCAGAATTGAGGCTGACCTCACTTGATTTTGATCTAGGTACATCTTCTGACAATAAGGATGACCTAATGAAAGACAAGACAGTGTATCAACGACTCATAGGCAGGCTGATTTATTTGACACACACTAGACCTAACATCACATATGCAGTAAACTCCCTAAGCCAGTTCATGCATCAACCGAAAAAGACTCATATGGAAGCAACTTTAAGAGTAGTAAGGTACATCAAGAGTGAACCTGATGCAGGTATTTTGCTAAGATCAACTAATAACCATGAAATGACTGCTTATTGTGACTCTGATCAGGCATCATGCCCATAAACCAAAAAATCAATTACTGGTTTTTGCATCAAGCTTGGATAATCTCTAGTCTCATGAAAATCGAAGAAGCAGAATGTGGTTGCAAGGTCATCTGCAGAGGCAGAGTACAGGGCAATGGCAATGGTTACCTCTGAGATAATCTGGTTGCAAGGGTTGCTGAAAGAATTGGCCGTGGATCATTTTGAGCCTGTAAAGTTATTTTGTGACAACAAGGCAACACTACAAATAGCAGTAAACCCTGTGTTTCACAAAAGGACCAAGCATATAGAAATTGATTGCCATTTCATCAGAGAAAAAATAGAACAAGGGTTGATACAAACAGAACATGTGTCAACTCATGAACAATTGGCTGATATCATGACAAAAGCACTTGGTGGACAGCAACATTGTTACCTGGCATCCAAGTTGGGTATTAAGAATGTTTTCAACAAGGACCCAACTTGAGGGGGAGTGTTAGAACTGAGTTTGCCGTTATCAAGAGAGTAAAGTTTGTTAGTATGGTTAAGAATTCTCTTGGGTAGTTAGAGAAGTTAGATCCTTGTACAAATAAATGCATTAGCTGATGTAGATCTTAGATGTGAATGAATAAGAAACTTCAGTTTTTTACACAATGGATCAAAGAGAACAAAATTGTACTTCGATTCCAATACAGAGTATGTCCATGTACTTAGGAATCAATCTGTAAGAAACATGGCTTGTTAATGCCTTATCAACACCAGTGGTTCACCTGCTGTTAACCATATTGTCAACAACCAGCAGGACATGGGTTCTTCTCAGATATGTATATAAATGGCAATAACAAGTTTTTAAACATGCAAACCAAGATAGCAGATCGATAAAAGATGCAAACCGAACCAATATGTTCTCTCCTCATCCAATATTTTTCTAGTCATTCGTGTCATGCTAGAACATATCCTCATCAATGTTAGAACCAAGACAAACAGACAAGACACTGGATGCAACAGTAACAACTAAAAGCAGCTAAATTTCCATCATTCAAGTTATCTATACAATAAAATGCAGGCAAGAAATAAATATGATAAACAAAGTAGGTAAGAATCCAACATCCATTAGCAATTACAAATTCTACATTAGGCAAAATCATAGTTGTAGCAAAAAAACAAAGACTAACACTGTAATAGTGGACCCTCCAAACTTCTATGTCTCCATGGTATTCCCAAGTCCAAATGAGAAATGTTCACGAACAGGTGAAAACTCCACTAATCCAACCTCCATTGCATATCCAGAAACAGGCAATTTCAACTCTCTCAACACACAAAAAGCCTCGGAAATTCTTGTTTTCGGCACTTGTTGAGCAACGGGACAATAGGGAATCCAAGAATCAACTTTAAAATCTTCTCCAATTTCAATCCCTTCCTTTTTAATTGCCTCAGATAACTGAGCCTGCAACTGTAGGATGGCCATTGTTGGAGCTGGTGCAAGGAAAAGTAGATCGTTTTCGTTTGGGAAAGCTCCGATTGAAGAAAAAGATAGAGACAAAGGTTCTTGCTTTGAAGCGAAGGACTTTACAACGGATTCAAGCTTTGCGGGGTCGAGAAAAGGGATTGAAAAGAGAGTAATATGAGGCCTTGACTCCATTTCGATTAATTGAGTGCTGATTTGACGACGAGCCAAGATATTCCAAGTTTTCAAGACTTGGTTTTCAAGTGCTGGATCAAAGTAAAGCTCGATTGAAAAGCCTTGTGACATTGAAAAATGATTTTTTTTTTTTACGAAAACAAAAGGGACCCAGATTTTAAAAGGGTGATCTAAGGGTAACCAGACAACAAAAATCGGAACTTTCGGAAGAATTTGAGGGGGGAAATTCAAAACCCTAGAAAGAACAAGGAAATTGAAGATGTCCAGATTAGATTAGGTATGTGAAAGCAAAGATGATAAAGAGCGGATCTTTGAACGGGGATTTTGAAGGGGATATTGACATTTCCAGCTCTCCGCCGTATGAAGAGATTATTTTTTAGGATAAGTTTTTTTTTTTTTTTTGATAAATGAGGTTTTATTATCTAAGAACCATCGTATAGAAAAAAAATATCTATATCAATAAACCCTAAACAAACAAACCCTAAAACGATAAAAAATAGCTAATTTCTCAATTCTCAACTATACAAGTATCAATGTTTTTAATCCTATTGTATCCTGAGAAATTTCATTTCACATTTAATTTTATTTCTAACCTTAGACCCTTTCCATGCAATCTATTCGTTCTTGCCACAAGAGATAATTGAAGATGTTCCAAGTCAATCTCACAATCGTAGCACGTAAAGATTTTTCTTTGCCATTTGTTTGGGTCCATTCGAAGAGATCACTCCAACATCCAAAAGATAAAAATAGTTCGCAGCCTTGCATAACTATTGCCCAAAGATTCTTTGAATACACACATTCACTAAACAAATAGTCCCGAGTCTCACAATTGATACCACATAATAAACACCATAGGTCTCCATGATATCTTCATCGCACCATTTGACTCCTTGTCGGCAACCTATCCAAAATAACTAACCATAAAACGAAAGAATAACGGGAAATAGATGAAGCCTCCCAAACGACCTTATACCAGGGTACCTTAGGTTGTTTATGCCATAGAGCTTCTCAAACCATCGTAGCTTTATACCCTCCTTGGATGCTTCCTATCATAGCAAGATCTTCCTTTAGGCCTAATAGATAAGGTTTGTTTTATTATCTAAGAAATTAAAAAAAAAAACTATAATAAATCTTAGGGTAAACTATTCTAGTGACCATCCAACTAATTGGGAATACCTATTTTGACCACCCAACTAAAGAACTCGTCAATCAGGTCACCCAACTTTTAAACCCTACCTATTTGAGCCACCGTCATTAAAATTTAACGAAAAAAGTTAACGGTAGTGACGTGGTTGTTAAATAAAATCCGTAAAATTACATATTTAATCTCTATGATTTATTTATTATTTCAATTTAATAATAACTTTAAATTAATAAATAAAATTAATCACCCAATCGATTGATGACATGTGTCATCACCGGATTGGATGATTAATTTCATTTATTAATTTATTTTTATTTATTATTAGACATGTCTTTCTCTCACGATCCAAATGAAGTTAAATAGTTCTTTTGAATAATCATGAAGTTCAGTAATCCTTTCGTCAAATGCATCCAGAGCATTACTTAACTCGTTCAAAGTCAATGTCTTCTTCTTCGGTGCCATCTCGATCACTTCTAATGAACTAGCTTGACTACAACTACAAACAGGTTTAAACACAAGTCCCCTGACTCGCTCTGATATCACTTGTCATGTTCGTAGAGTTTCACGTCTGTAGAACTCGACTACTCGTCCGGAACATGCGTCCTTAGATGCTTCGTGACACTATTTGGTCCGATCTCAGCGACTAAGTCAACCTTCAATTAGTCTTGCGAGAACTCTATCTCGGCAAAGGCCTAGACAAGCCCTTAAGGCTTCGATGGATGCATAAGCTTAATGGCACTAAAGTGATTACTCTTAGCCACTCGAGAGGCAACAAGAACAAAAAGCTAAAGAAAGAACAAGAAAAGAGAAGAATTAGAGTAAATGCCTCAGAGCTTTATTACTCTCTCTCTCAAAGGAGGATGTAATGTGTTTGGTGAATACAAATGGTGGTGAGAGCTCTTTATTTATAATTGAGCTCTCACTCAATGGTCAGGATCGATTTACACAGATGGTCAGGATTAGTCCAAAATAAATGCAAACGAATAAAAGGTTGAGAGAAAGATGGTAATGACCCTGTGACACCACCTGATTGGAGAGAAAGAAGAGCATAAATAAAAGGTCGAAATATACTAAATTGTAGGGGTTTGAACTTGTGCCTTATTGCTCGTAAAGCAAGAGTTGAACCACTAGGCCAAAATGAATATTTTGATATGAAATATTCACATGTATTATTAAATCATTTCTTTGTTAGTAAAATCCTATATTGCACTAAACGAATTATAAAATTTTAAATCGATTATTTAAATTGAAATATTAAATATTTAAAATTAAAATATTAAAATATTTAATAAATAAATCAAAATAATTAAACTTATTAAATATTTAATATTTAATATCATTCGAATTAAAATATTTAAATATTCGAATTAATATATTCAAATATTTAATATTTGAATTAAAATATTTATTTATTTAATATTCGAATTAAACTTATTAAATATTTTCATTAGAATATTAAATTTTTAAATATTTTAACTCAAATTAGAATATTCTAACATTAAATAAAAATATTTAATATAATATTCAAATATCTTGATATTAAATAAAAGTATTCGAATATTTTAATTCAAATATTGAGTATTTAAATATTTTAATTCAGATAATAAATATTTAAATATTTTAATTCAAATATTAAATGTTCAAGTATTTTAATTCAAATATTAAATGTTCAAATATTTTAATTTAAATTAAAATATTTAATATTAATCGATTGAGTGATTAATTTTATTTATTAATTTAAAATTATAATTAAATTGAAATAATAAATAAATTATTGGATTAAATGTGTAATTTTACAAATTTTAATTAACAGTCACACGTTATTACCGTTAACTTTTTTTTTGTTAAATATTAATGGTGGTGGCTCAAATAGGTAGAGTTTAAAAATTAAGTGACCTGATTAATAAATTTTTTAGTTGGGTGGTCATTGGAGTAGTTTACGCTAAATCTTATATATATGCAACTGTGCAAGGGTATCCATCCTCCAGGGAATTCCTGCAGTACATATCTCCCTATTTACATCATCTAATTGAACACATTTACTTTTTATCTTTAAATACGATTTTTTTATAATTAATTAAATTTTTATACTTCTTACAATATGTCGAATGTGTCTGTTATTTTATTCTTTCCACATATAAATTTCAAACAGTTTTAAGAATAAAAATAATCAATAATTTACCCTTCAACTGAGTAGAAAGGCAATTCAACTATCCTTCTTAATCCAACGTCACAGGGTGCAAGCACAAAAAGATAGTGAGAGAGGGGGTCTCCTTGTCTAACCCCTCTCTTACCCTTAAAGAACCCAACCAAACTTTCATTAAGTTTATTGAGAATCTACTACCAGTGTAACAAGTTGTGCTCCATTCCTTAAAAATCTCATACAAACTTACAGCTTCCAAAATTTGAGCTTAAATTTGAGTGGGTTCCATTAGTCAAATTAATTGGGACTAAGTGTATTATTACTCTACAACAAGATTAGATTAAATTTGTATATTTACATGCTCAAAATGTTCAATGGGTGAATGAGAAATTGTTGCTCAATGTAACACCCATGATGTTAGAAAAATAAGATGAAAAGTAGAATATCCCACATTTGTTGGGAACATAGATTTGGAAAACTTTATATATAAAAGCTCTTCATGTTATTATTGGAAATAAGTTAAAGGCTTGGACTAAACACCATAGGTGTTCCTAGCTTAGGCTAGGTATTTTGGGCTAACATTAGTTGACTTTTATAGATGGGCCTTTAGACTTTTAAAATGATAGATTTTTTTCTACTTTTCTGTTTTAATTTTTTCCCCAGCAAATACTATAGAATTAAACCACCTTTTATAGAGTTGCAGACCCTTCAGTTGGTTGTAACCTCCAATTTATTTGGATTAATTCTGTGATAAATACTATTTTCAATTTTGGGAGTTGTAACTCTTCAGGAATTGTTAATTACAGATTAATTCTGTAATTAAACATGTTCCCTGTGTGAACACTATGAAAGGAGACCCTTTGTTCCTATCTCTACACACTGAAAAATACAAATATCCTCTAGCCAGATAATGTTCTGCTTCTGTAAAGTTCGTCGTTGCAGTAAGGTAGCGTTGCTCTTCCTACTGTTTTCTACCGTTGTATCCTGGGAGACAGACGTTCCATAGTAACTCTAGCACCGGGAGGGGATGAATCTGTTTTAAGGACACTGTGATAACACAAGCCTCGGTCAAGTCTTCATAATCGTCTATTGGTTCCTTTATTTTCTGTGGTCTTTGTATTTTCCATTTTTATATATTTATTTTTATTTCATTTACAGAAATTGTTTTAACATTTCATTAACTTGCTTCGTTTATTTTTGGATTACACTTAGCATGGCAAGCATTTGGAATCTTGGGCACTAAAGTGATTGCAGTAGCATTACTACAGTAAAGTCAAGTCCAACAATGCTCCAAGTCACCTTGAAGAAAGAAGGAGTAAAGCCATCAGAAAAGTGAGAAATAATACCAGAAAAATTCCTTCTTCTCACCCTATTTTCAAGTAAACAAAGTACATTTACACACATCATCTTTTCTATACGTTGGGAAATCTTTCTCTATTTTTAGGGTTTGTTAAACCCTCTAATATTCCAAAATACAACAGTCATTGAGAAATAGCTTGATCCCTCACAAAGAAATCATTTTAGTCCTAACATTTTTGTTGTGCATTTTAACATTCAATCCTTATTATATCACATAAACAATCGAAAATAAGTAACATGCATGTTAAAAAGTGATAAAAGAAATAAAAGTATGATGTACACTTAGCAGGTATGATTTATTTTTTCTTAGTTAAATTTAATTAAAAAAAAGTTCGAGGATTAAAATTAATATTAGTAGGGATATATAAAAACCGAACGTTCAGCGAACCATTCGGCAGGAAGTTCATTTATATTCGTTTATTTATTAAACGAACGAACATGAACAAGATGTTTCGTTCGTTTAATTAAACGAACGAACAAGAATAAATGGTCATTCATTTACGTTCATGAACATTTGGTAATTCGTTCGTTTATGTTCGTGAACGTTGGGTAATCCATTAATTTATGTTCATTTAAATTTATTCACATATGTCTAAGGATGAACATTAGGTCAAGTCAAGTTGAGTCAAAAAATTTTGAGTTACTCAAGTTGAGAAATCTTATTTATGACTCGTTAAAAACTTCCTTCTTATAGGCTAAGGGTGTTGATTATTATGTTAAACCGAACTAACCGATCAAACCAAAACAAAATTGGTTAATCAGTTGTAGAACTAATATTTTGATATAATATTTGAAAAATAGTTTTGGACTAATTTGTAAAGATTTTAAAAATGGTTATTATATCCAAACAACTTGAAAATATATTTAAGAGGTTTTTGAGAAACTATGAAGGTGTTTTAAATGATTTAAAAAAATCAAAGAAATGTTTTAACCCAGATGTTTCGATACACCTTCTAGGTGTTTCGATACCGCTATGTTTTTCAAAGGCAAAACTTCGCAGGCATTTTGATATGGTCTTAGACCGTTCTAATACGTTTTACCACTGTGAATTTTGGTTTCGATACAACAAACACCCGTTTTGATACGTCTGTATCAAGACTTGTTTTAGGTGTTTTTATACACCTCTAACGGTCTTATGAAAATCCCCAACGACTTTATAACCCCCCAATAGCTCAAGGCTAACATGCTATTCACCTAGCAAAGCCTAATAAAATCCATAACACTTGCAATTAAAAAAGTATAAACATATATTGGTCCTAGTTACCCGATTAGTACTACCTCTAATCGTTAGGATAAACGAACAAACGCATGTTGATCACTACCTCCAAGAATGCACATGTTGGTCACTACCTCGATCATGAAAAGTCTCACCTTGGTGTCTAGTGATAGTAACTACCTCTACCATATCTCAGATGTGATAGTAACAACCTATATCACACGACATTAGGCTGTATACCATAATGCAACACATAAGGAATTTCACACGTACGAATTTTGAATAGTTTATAGTGCACTCTAGACCCTATTGCTATTAACTTATCTCATTATATACATGATTTAACTAACTAATATAATATTGAAAACCAATGATCAACACTTACTTCAAATCTTGGGAGCATTATTCACATATAAAACCTTTATAGAAACAGTCTCATTAGCACGGAGCTAATGCCTCACATTAGCCATGAAGCAGAGAGAACATGATAGCTATATGGCTTGTCAATATAGTCTATTTGCAAGTAAATTATAATTAATTATTATCATTGATATTTTATTGTATTATATATAATTTTTTTAAAATTAAATAAGTTACCTCATACCTGTACGAGAGAAAACTGTTGGTCTCGATGCACAATCGATCTTGCTTGCCAAGTGATGGAGAACTGCTAATTTGGTGGTTTAAAGTGGAAGCAAAAATATAAAAATTTGACACAATGATTTTAGAGTGGTTCGGTCTTCTAACAAGAACCTATATCCACTTCCTTAACTTTCCACTAGGGATTTAAAAAATTCACTAAGAATTTCTTCCTTTTGAGGCTAAATGGCTAACCTTACAATCTTGATTCATTCACCGAATCAAGCAAGGTAAAAATGTGTTAGTTTGGTGAGAAAAGAGGGTTTTGGTTAGAGGTTGAGTCTTGAATGGGATTAGAGTGTTTGAAAGCTTCAATCTTAGCTTTCTATTGTTTTTAGGTTCTGAGAATCTTTCCCAAGTAGGTCTAATTATTTGTTTAACCCTCCCTTGTAGAGAAACATGTTGGAGAGCCCTCTAAGAGCTTTGGGAAGGAAAAAGCTTAAGGGTAAGGAAGAACGTGGTTGATGTTGCTTTTGCTTAAGGTTGGTACTCTTCCAACTCCCTAGAATCTTGCATCTCATAGAAATAGGTATTGTTGCATGATTGTATGATTGCTTATGTTCTTGGTTGCTTGTAAACCCCCCTTTAATGGTAAATTGGTGGATTGTTGATTAACTTTTGTAATTTGGATATAAACACACTTAGAATCATCCCAATAACATGTAGGAACGAAGGGGGAATCAACCATATAGGTTGAGCTGATAATTTTGGTGAATTCCCAACCCAAACCTGCATTTTCGAGTAGAGGTATCGATACAGGACTTTCCCGTATCGATACGTTAGAGTAGATATGAGGGTAAAATATAAGAAGAGTATCGGTATGCCAACTCGTGTATCTATACAACATGCTTAATTCAAATTCCAGAGACATTTTTAGGTATCGGTATGTAAGGGCTTATCTATACCACTGTTACATTGGGTTTATCATATAAGGGCGTATTTATACACCCAATAGGTGTATCGATACGTGATAGGACCGTATCGATACGGGTAGGTTTCTCTTGGTCTATTTGAAGTTGTTTAACTTAGCACATTGGTATGCAAATTAGGTGTATTAATACTAATGAAGTATCGGTACCCCATATAGGTATATCGATACTCGTTGGAAAATCTGTCTAAAAATTAACAATTTCGTTCGGAGGTTCTATAATTCAGGGTAAAGGGTTCTAAGAGTCTCTTAAGGTGTAAAACAAATATTATAACTAAGAAACTGACATTTTAACCGCGTTTATGAGATAATTGACTTATCATTCGGCAATTGATGGTTGAATTAAAATGGTGAAAGTAGCTCTTAAGTTTTGGTGGTATAATTGTGTTGTGTGGTATACTAGGAACCTTATTGTATGTTGATGGGTTGCCTATTGATGTATTATTATGAAGTGGGTTTGGACACCTATATAAATTTATGATTAAAGTGTTGCAACACTCGAAGACTTTTCGAGCGTAGGATCCCGATGCTTAGTGGATGCGTGACTCATCCTAGAATATGGGATCCTGATGCTTAGTGGACGTGGGCTCTGCTCGTATTGTATGATCCCGATACTTAGTGATCGCGGGCCTTACTACTTATATATATATGTGTGTGATATATGTACTATGAGATAATGTGTGAACTTCTCTTGATAAGTAGTTGTGTGCAAATAATATGCATGCATGATAACTTGTGTTTAGGCGGCACAGGGCATCGAACGAGATATCGAAACACTTACCCCACATTCCGGTACCTGTTTTGATAGTGTACTTTGGTATCGAAACAAGGACTAGGCGTTTCTATACCCATATCAGTTAAAGTCATTATAGGCTAAATCAAACTTTATGTTTTAGTCCCGAACATTAAGCCTACAATTAAATGACTTGTAGACCTTATTTTAAGTTGAAAATTCACGTGCAAGCATGTAATGAACTTAATTAAATATTGGTAACGTCAATTCCATGATTAGTCCTTAAATTTTTGGAAAATTATAATTAGGTCTCTAAATCTTGTTCGGTTAAATTAGGACTCGTTTCTTAATTATTTTTACTGCAATTGAAATCAATCCTTGCATGAACACGATTTAATTAAAGCATCTAGATAAGATAAAAAGAAAGAAAAATTTAGGGTTGTTTATCGAGGCGAGTCTCCGGATTAGCCTCGATTATTCTCGTGTAGCTCGTTCGAGTCAGGTGACGTCTAGACTGGATCGAGGGGCTTATATTTTTACTGTGATACCAAATTTTTAGAGACTTAGATATTCAACTAATATCTCAAGATGAGGGGTAAATTTAATTTTTTACTCTAATACAAAAATTTTAATCTTATAATTATATTTTATCTCTTGATTATGTTTTATATACTTTGATATTATTTAGTTCAAAAACTCAAATAATTAATTGATTATATAAGGAAGTTGTGTGAATTATTTTTTTTGTTCTAATACCAAAATTAGATTTGGATATGGAATATCATTCACGATTTTTGTAACAGTATTACATCCATGGTCATGAATGACAAGTCCTCAACATATAAAGATAAACTTGAGAACGGTTAATAATATATAATGTGAATGACTAATAATATATACATCTAGTTTGTTTTTAAAAAAAAGAGAAAACGAGTAACATAAATAATTACATAAAACAATAAGTATAAGCAAACACGTAAGTTTAATGGATGCTTTTCTTCTTCTTCTTGCTCTCCTTCTTCATCATCTCTTCATTCTTCTTCTCTATCGCCTCCATCTTTAGCACCATCAGATTCACAATTATTAGATACTAAACCTGCAATGATCACAAACGTAAAGCAACCATTACTTGATGCATACCCAAGGGGAAGAGAAGGATAATGGAATTACCTATAAAGTCTCTTGATGATATAGGAGACTCATTTCTCTCGTACTCATCCTCATCCATTTCACCTTGTTGAGTGGATGAAGATTCATTCACAACCTGAATCTAAAAATTTGAAAAAGTAAAAAAACAACAACAAAAAAAAACAAATAAGATTTATAAGTATTTAGCTATTTTGCATTTAGACAAATATGATACAATCTCGATTGTTGACGGAAGCTCCGGGACATCGAGAATTGTTCTCGCTCAATGGGTTGAGGCTCCAATTCCTCTAGAGAGTCGATTACATCAAAAATAATTATCTCTCGTGCTACATCTGGGCCTGGCTCTAACTCTGGTGCATTAGTGGGGGCAGGGGGCGGGGCTTTAGTGTTCTTTCCCCATAATGTGATAGATATCCCTATCATGACCATTAATCCACTTATGATATTGTAAGTACATATAAAAACACAAGTTATAAGAAATTAAACGTTTGTATACGTCTAATTAAATAATAAATCAAAAATATTTTAATAAAACAAATTAAAAGTTACCTCCTAGCAAGCATCACCTCGCCTAAGAAATAAGACTCAAGTAGCATCGAAAAAATGAGTGAAAAGGGAGTAAACGAGGAGACAAATATCGACTCATATGTACTTGTGCACCACATTACGGTAACAACTACAACCCGGAATCCTAAAGTACCCTATATATTTTTATAGAATAAAAATAAAATTTTAAAAATAAAATTTAATTTAAAAATTAAATTTATTATATTTCACTTATCGTAAATAATATTGTCAAAGGACCCATATCTGCGTATAGTTTCCATTCAGACCATTGTCTCTCTCTCTCTCATCATGGCAACTCCAACATAGAGCACGGAGCTAATGTCGTACATTAGCAGAGATAACATGATAGGTATGTGGACCTGGCAATATAGATTATTTGCAAGTAATTTATAACTAATTAGTATCTTTGATATTTTATTGTATTATATATAAATTTGTTAAAATTAAATATGTTATGTGGTACTTGTACAAGAGAAAACAAATAAAAGTATGTCATGCTTGATAAAGTCAATATAATTTCATTGACAGGGTTATTATGTCTAGGGATAATTAGCATTGAACTAGGCTTAGGCAGTAAATTTATTCTTGTAGATATATGAAAACTCGGTCCATTATAATAAGCTATCATCATGGCTCCACCAATGTTCACCATAGTATCAATCACCTTTGCCCTTCCTGGCCACGTAGGTGAAAGTCTTCATCCTATAAAAATACAAATCTCAATAAAAATATGTATTCAAATATAATAATTATTTTATTTGTAAATGTAGCGACCCTTTAAAATTCGTGTTTAATAAAATGTCATTAGATGTAAAAAAGAGGCCATTATTTTTATTAGGTTTTGAAATTAGAAATTAGGGATTTAAAAAATCTAAAATAGTTCACTTAATTAAATAATTGGAAAGATTTTAAAATATGAGAAATAATTAGAAATAAAGTATTAAAAAGGATTTTAAAAAAGAAAACAATTTAAAGAGTTGGAAAAAGATTTAAAAATTGGAAAAATAATTTGAGTCGCCACCGGTTACTTTAGTAGATCGGACAACCCAAAACCAGAGATTCAAAATAAATTGGGTTTAAGAGTCGGTTACGACTAAAAACGGTATTAGCGTTTAAAATTGCCCAAAAATTAACACCTTTAAAAAATTACCGCTTAATTAATTTTAAAATTTCGAATTAAAGTTTCATTAAATTAATATTTATTTCAAACTTTGAATATATTTTAAAAGCCTCAACATTTGAAGGAAAACGCATATACTGCCATCACTATGTTTGGTATCGGGCCCGTTACGACCGAATATTGTAACATCGCTTTTGGTAAACCCCTTTGTTTAAAACCCCTTTGTTTGTTCGAGAAACGAAGAAGGAAAATGAATGAGACGAACGAGATTTCTCCCTCTCTTTGGCTCACCAATGAAAACCTTCAGAGAAGATTGAGAGGGTTATTGCTCAGAAGGAAAAGTCAAATAGACAAAGGTAAAGATTTAAAACTCTTAATCATTTTTTCTTTCGATTCGATACATGCTAGAAGAACAAGAGGTTTTACCTCTGAAATGCGTTGGTTTTATTATTCATTTAAATGGTGGGAAAAGCGTCCATTACAATATCTTTCGGCGACTTTCTTATAGCCAAAATACATGGAAAAATCGATAATCCTATTTTTCTATTGGTTGCTGATGATTGTTTGGCTGGAATTTTGTTTTAATTACGCGTTGTCTCTGCCAATGCTAAATATCATCTGAGATTGCTGGAATTTCTTGTAATTTTGCTCTAAAAATTCGTACTATTTGATAATGTTTTCTCTGTTTTCTTGTGCATGTACAACTGCCTAAGCAAGGAGGGGACTAATGACGGTGATCAACTAGCGACAAAAGTTGAGGAGACGTCTGGTCACCTGAAGAGTCAACGCGTGCGTTGCACGCGCCCTTGAGGACCATGAATCATCAATGCGTGGATGCGTGCCATTCCAAAACCCTCCTTTTTCGATTTGGACAGTCAGATCTATCCAAGATCTGACGGCTGAGATGCAGCTGCGCAAACATAAAGAGGGGTAATTATGGTTTCCGGTTGTAATTAAATTAGGGCTTAGATTGGTTATGGGTTTAATTTTGAGGCCCGAAATGAGCTATGTAAGCGAGCTTGAAGTGTAATTAAAAGTGAGCTTATTATTTAATTGTTTGGGTTAAAAATTATTGTATTAAATTGTTAATAATTAATAAACATTGGGCTTATTTATTTCAACTTGGTTTATTTTATTTAGGTTTTTATTTAATTAATATTGGTTTTATATATTAATACTAGTATAATGATAATAATTATATGATAAGTAAAAACCGAATAGTAAATAATACTAATGATAACAAATAATTAATAAAAATAAACCACTGCATATATTAGATTTTTAAGTATGCTAGGTAATGTGAATATACATATATTTTTGGATTTTTCAATCACAAATGGTATAAATTTTTTTAGGATTTTTAGTTTAAAGGTAATATAGACAAAAATATATGTAATATTACTAATAACATAAATATTTAAGCCCATTATTCAAATTGAATAAAAATTAAAACTCGGGTTTAAAACCCCAGATAAAATTAATTATTACAGTAAATATAATAAATTTAAATCTTAAATTAAATTTTATTATTTTTTTTATTATATAAAAATATATAAGGTACTTTAGGCGGGGTTGTAGTTGTTACCGTAACGTGGTGCACAAGTACATATGGGTCGACATTTGTCTCCTTATTTACTCCATTTTCACAAGTTTTTTAAAGCTGCTTGAGTCGCTTTTCTTAGGCTAGGAGATGCATGCTGGGAGGTAACTTTCAAATTGTTTTATTCAAATATTTTTTACTTATTATTTAACTACACATATACAAACGTTCAGTTTCTTATAACTTATGTTTTTATATGTATTTACAATATCATAGGTGGATTAATGGTCGTGATAGGGATATTTATCATATTATGTGGAAAGAACATTGAAGTCCTATCCCCGCCCCCACTAATGCACTAGAGTCTAAGCCAGGCCAGAGTGTAGCAAAAGAGGTGAAAAGTAGAGGTGATAAACGAGTCATTCGCTTCAGATTCAATTTGATTCATTTTAGTTCTAATTACAATCAATTTAAATTTAGTTGGGGTCTGGTTCAAAATTTCAATTTTAGTTGAATCAAGTCGGTTGATTTTTATTTTGTTTAATATATATTCGGTTATTTTGGGTCGATTGATTTTGAATTGAATTAATATTGGGTTAGCAAGAGATCAATCAGTTTAAGTCGGTTTTTTAGGTTGAGTTAGGTTTTTATACCCTATATATCATTCTATATAGTATATATATTTAGCTTTAAATGAATTGTGCAACATTTCACATCCAATCTATCTTTATTTATTTTAATATTTTTCTTATTTTGGGTTGTCTTCGGTTCAGCTGAAAAACATTTTAAGTTTATTCGATTTGGTTAAAAAATGATTCAGGTCTATTTTTTCTTTAACTAAAATTCAGATCAGGTTTAGTTTGATTCAAATTCTAAGTCAAAATTACATCATCACATCTGGGTCAATTTTAGATCTCAATTCAAATAAATAGTTCGGTTTTTGATTCTCGGATTAAATTTACCAGATGTAAACATAGCTAGCTTAATAAAGCATGTTGTTCAAATTAATTAGTTGGGAAGTCTGTTATCTCTTCAAATTTACTTTTTGTGTATTGTTTGATTTTTACTTATTATCTTCTTTTACCCTATTTTTATTGAGATATGTATATTTATAAGATGGCGACTTTCACCATTAATACGTGACCCAGAAGGGAAAAGGTGGTTCATACAATGGTGAACATTAGTGGTGCCATGATGATAGCTTATTATAATGGACCGGGTTTTCCTATATCAACAAGCATAAATTTACTGCCAGAGCCTAGTTCAATGCTAAGTATCTCTCGGCGTGATAAACCTGTCAATGAAATTATATTGACTCTATCAAGTGTGGTATAATTTTGTTTATTTCTTCTCGTACAGGTATGAGATAACTTATTTAATTTTAACAAATTTATATATAATACAATAAAATATCAACGACACTAATTATTTATAATTTAATTGCAAATAGTCTATATTGACAGGTCTACATACTTATCATGTTCTCCCTGCTTCATGGCTAATATGCGACATTAGCTCCATGCTCTGTGGAGTTGCCATGATGAGAGAGAGACTAGTCTGAATGGAAACTATAAGTAGATATAGGTCTTTTGACAATATTATTTATGATAAGTGAAATATTATAATTATTTTATTTGTAAATATAATAAATTTAAATTATAAAATAAATTTTATTATTAAAATTTTATTTTTATTTTATAAAATATATAGGGTACTTTAGGATTCAGGTTTTATTTTTTACCGTAACATGGTGTACTAGTAAATATGGGTCGACATTTGTCTCCTCGTTTACTTCTTTTTAAATCGTTTTTTCGAAGCTTTTTGAGTCCCTTTTCTTAGACGAGGAGATGCATGGTGGGAGGTAACTTTCAATTTGTTTTATTTAAATATTTTTGACTTATTATTGAATTACACGTATACAAACGTTTAGTTTCTTATAATTTTTGTTTTTATATGTATTTACAATATAATAATTGGATTAATAATCGTGATAGGATATCTATTACATTATGGGGAAAGATCACTAAAGCACTGCCCCGCCCCACTAATACACCAGAGTCTCTACTAGGCCCAATTGCACCATGGGAGGTGACTATTCTTGATATAGTCGATTATCTAGAGGTATTGGAGCCTTAACCCATTGAGCGAGAAGAGAAAAGTCTCGATGTCCAAGAGCTTCTGTCAACAATCCAGGTTGTATCATATATGTTTAAATGCAAAATAACCAAATACTTTTAAATCTTATTTGTTTTTGTTTTTATTTTTTCAAAATTTTAAATTTAGGTTGTGAATAAATCTTCATCCACTCAACAAGGTGATGTTGATGAGGATGAGGACGAGAGAAATGAGTCTCCCATATAATGAAGAGGCTCTAAAGGTAATTGTTTTCTCTCTCTTCCCCTTGAGTATGCATCAACTAAGGGTTGCTTATTGTTGTGCTTATTGTAGGTTCAGTCTTTGGTAATTATAAATTTGATAGTGCTAAAGATGGAGAAGAAGGAAGAGGTGATGAAAAAAGAGAGCGTACATTGAACTTACGTGTTTGTTTGTACTTATTATTTTATGCAATCATATATATTATTTCTTTTCTTTTTTTTAAAAAAAAAATAAAATGAATGTGTATATTATTAATCATTCACTTTATAACCATTCTTGAGTCTATATTTATATGCTAAGGACTTGTCATACATAAACATGGATGTCACACTATTACATAATCCATATCTAGTTTTGGTATCAGAACAAAAATATTAATTTACAAATCTTTCTTATTTACTTGATTAAATATCTGAACTTCTTAACTATATTATATCAAAATATATAAAACATAATCATGAAATAAAACATAATTATAAGATTAAAAATTTTGGTATCAAAGTAAAAATTTATATTTACCCTATCTTGAGATATTTAGTTGAATGTTTAAATCTCTAAAAAATTAGAATCAGAGTAAAATAAATAAAATTATCCATCATCAAAATAAAATAATGCATTAGATAAATTAATGATATAATCTTATAAAAATGGGTGTACAAAATTTAATATAAATTGTATAATTTGGTTAGAAATTTGAACCATTCTATATCATTGTGCAATTTTTTCTATCTTCAAGCTAACACAATTTTCCACTCAAATATAAACTTTTCCACCGTATTTCAACTAAATCAGTTGGTGCATCGAGCCTAATAATAAAGACTTTGATTTCAAAGACTTCATCGAGTTATTTATATATATTTTTTAACTCATTAACCGATTAATTTTGATTTGATTTTGGTGAAAATTTTAATTTATTTTATTCGTAAGGTAAATTTATAATTTAAATCTCTAATCTATTTTAAACAATATGATATTTAGATTAATTAATAGTTGGTTGAAATATTTAATATTTTAATATGTTTAAAGTTAAGCATAATAATATTAACAAAAGTGAAACGAACTGAAGACACTATTTTGTTATCTAATCTAATAATATTAGTTAAACTTAATAATATTATTACCTAAAGATTTTGATTGTTTAAAAATATTTTTTATAATATTACTGATAAAAGATTGAAGCAAAATCTAATTTTGGTATCAAAACAAAAAAATTAATATACATATATTCTTCATATACAAGATTAATTATTTATGTCTCTCAATGAAATTATATCAAAATATATAAAACATAATCAAAAGATAAAAAATTAAATTTTAAGAATAAAATTTTTAAAATAAATATTAAAAAATAAGACCACTAAATCAAATATTAAAACAGTTCGACCCTAGACAAACATCCCTCTTACCCTGCCCCAAGGACGATACTGATTAGATGTCATCTTTTGTTATCTAATCTTTTATGGCAATCAAATTTTAATTATTACATGTCATCCCTTAACATAAGTAGAGGTGATAAACGAGTCATTCGCTTTAGATTCAATTCGAGTCATTTTACTTCTGACTATAATCAATTTAGATTCGGTTTGGGTTTTGTTCAAATTTTTAATTTTAGTTGAGTCAAGTCGATTGATTTTTACTTCATTTAATATCGACTCGGTTATTTTGGGTCAATTGATTTTGAAATGAGTCAATATTGGGTTAACTAGATATCCATCAGTATAAGTCATTTTTTTAGGTTAAGGTTTCTATACCCTGTATATCACTCTATATAGTAAGTATATTTAGTTTTAGGTTAATTGTGTGACATTTCACATCCTATCTATCTTTATTTATTTTAATGTTTTTCTTTTTTTTGTTGCCTTCGGTTTGGGTGAAAATCAGTTTGAGTACATTCGATTTAGTTAAAAAACGATTCGGGTCTATTTTTGCTTCAACTAAATTCAGATCAGGTTTAGTTTGATTCAAATTCACATCATCACATTCGGGTTTATTTTAGATATCAATTATAACAAACAATTCGATTTTCGAGTCTTGGGTCAAATTTACCAGGTCTAAACATAAGTAGCTTAATAAAGCATCTTATTCAAATTAATTAGTTGATAAGTCTATTACCGCTTTAAATTCATTTTTTGTGTATTGTTTGATTTTTACTTTTTATCTTCTTTTACTCTATTTTTATTGAGATTTGTATTTTTATAGGATGAAGAATTTCACCATTAATACGTGGCCCGGAAGGGCAGAGGTGATTGATACAATGGTGAACATTGGTGGTGCCATGATGATAGCTTATTATAGTGGACCGAGTTTTCCTATATCTACAAGAATAAATTTACTGCCCAAGCCTAGTTCAATGTTAAGTATCCCTCGGCATGATAACCCTGTCAATGAAATTATATTAACTCTACCAAGTGTGGCATATTTTTTTTTTATTTCCTCTCGTACGTGTACCAGATAAATTATATAATTTTAACAAATTTATATATAATACAATAAAATATCAACGATACTAATTAATTATAATTTACTTGAAAATAGTGTATATTGATAGGTCCACGTACCTATCATGCTCTCTCTGCTTAATGGCTAATGTGTGGCATTAGCTTCGTGCTCTGTGTTGGAGTTGCAATGATGAGAGAGAGAGACGGGTCTGAATAAAAACTATAAGCATATATGGATCCTTTGACAATATTATTTACGGTAAGTAAAATATTATATTTGTTTTATCTGTAAATATAATAAATTTAAATCTTAAATTAAATTTTATTTTTATTTTATAAAATATATAGGGTACTTTAGGATTCGGGTTTGTAGTTATTACTATAATGTGGTGCACAAGAATATATAGGTCGACATTTGTCTCTTCGTTTACTCCCTTTTCACTCGTTTTTTTCCGTAGCTTCTTGAGTCCCTTTTCGTAGGCGAGGAGATGCATGCTGGGAGTTAACTTTTAATTTGTTTTATTCAAATATTTTTGACTTATTATTGAATTACACGTATACAAACATTTAGTTTCTTATAACTTCTGTTTTATATGTATTTATAATATCATAAGTAAATTAATAGTCGTGATAGGGATATCTCTTATAGGTGGATTAATAGTCGTGATAGGGATATCTTATAACCAGAGTCTCAGTCAGGCCCAGCTGCAACAAGAGAGGTTACTATTCTTAATGTATTCGACTCTCTAGAGGTATTGGAGCCTTAGCCCATTGAGCGAGAATAGGGAAGTCTCGATGTCCAGGAGATTCCGTCAACAATAGAGGTTGTATCATATGTGTTTAAATGCAAAATAGCCAAATACTTTTAAATATTATTTGCTTTTGTTTTTATTTTTTTTCAAAATTTTATATTCAGGTTGTGAATAAATTTTCATCCACCGAACAAGGTGAAGGACGGGAAAAATGATTCTTATGTATCATCAAGAGTCTTAACCCATTGAGCCGTAACATGGTGCACAAGTACATATGGGTCGACATTTGTCTCCTCCTTGTAATAACTATTTTTTTTGAACATATTGTTCGAAAATTAGTATCTAAAAAGATGACACCTAGAGACCAGGATGTCACTTCTATCAGAATACCTTTAAATTTAAAAACGGGAAGGGGAGTCGCCACCGGCCACTTTGGTAGAGCGGACACCGTAAAAAATGAACCAGAGATTTAAAAATTTTGGGTTCAGGATTCGATTACGCGTGGGGAAGGATTAACACCCCTACAACGCCAAAAATTGGTACAAGTTGATTTTGTGTTGCATTTGCAAGAGAATAAAAATTCAAAATTTAATTTAAAACTTAATCCCAAAAACGCAGTCTAAGGAGAATATTTCCTTATTCATGATTATCATAAAAGACGGTACCTAAAGAACGGTACACCGTTTTTAAATTGATTATCGGAATAAGTTGGTAAATATCCCTTAATAAACGAATTAAAAAATACAAAAATACCGTAAATAAAATAATAATACATTACACTAATACTAATACACATATTATAATAAAATATAATCGTAAAATAATTAGTGCATTTATATATTATAATTACCTGTCATTTAAACAATAATACAAAATGAACATTCATAAAATAGTATAATAATATATGGTATAATTACTAAAGAAAAAAAAAATATGGTATGATATATACACTTTGCATATAATTAATACTTAACATAAGTATATAGTATGCGTTGTTAAATAAGTTAAAACATGTGGTGATAATAAATTCATGAATTAATATACAAGTAAATATACGTACTATATAGCAAGACTTAATATATATTCATCATCACTGGCTAGATTAGTTGTAGACATTCTATTAAGATTTTAGAAAAGATCGGAGTTAGGAACCGAAATCACAAGATATTTGACACAAGATTCCTAGGTGACATAGTACAATCCTATATGATTCATGACATGTTTCGGACGACTTTAAGACCTATAACCTAAAGCTCTGATGCCAATTTATATAACACCCCAAGTCCGGGTTAGGAGTCAAGGGCGTTATCGGAACAGAACCGGAACATATTAACATATATAAAATTACATGTAGGTGGGATAACAAAAACTTTCTTATGATCTATCGAAACATATCGTATTAACGACTTTAACATCTCAACTTTACAATTAAATCATGTTAAACACAAGACATTACCAACTTGACTAATTTATTAATCATATTAAACGTATTTATCATTCCAAACAATCATCTAAGAACCAATTTAAAATAATTCATAATATGTAATTGGCTATCAAATTACATGGCATATACAATCAAAACATCACATCTCATAAAATATTATAACTTTTTAAACATGTATACATTCATATTCAATAGTAATAAACCTATTCATTTAGAGACAATGTTTGAACTATAACAAAGCAACATAGACATTCGAATGGAACAAATCAATCACATTAGTTTGTTTCAATTCAAGAACTAGATACAATCTCTCTACATCAATTAAAATATCCACCGAGATCAATACACTATTCGAATCACTCACACAAACAAGAGGAATTCTAGATGTCATATCATCTAAGTAATCCCAACATTTTCATCATGTTCACAATACATACAAACAATATGCATCAATTGCAAGATCATATCAAGACTTAATCAAAATTAAGCATGTGAATTCATTCCAACAAAGCCATACCAACTTCAAACAACTTGTTTTAACATTACATATCATTAGAAAAATATCTTAATATATACAAACCAACTTAACATATACAAGGCTTCAAAATGCATGTGACATTCTAACATATAAATATGCCACCTCCTATGAGTTCAAGAAATTACATATCATGCTTGCTTGCTTAGCTTGTATCACTCCCGGATCAGGATCAATTAACTTTCGGAGATCCAAAACCTGTTTATTTTTGAAGAAGGAAACAAGAGGTGGTAAATACAAATAATTTACTTAGTGAGGTGATTTCTAGAACTAACCATTTCATTTTAAGGTTTTATTCCATCTTGTAACATTACCTAACTAGGCTTCAAGTTTACTTAGTTAGTTTACTTCGTGCTTAAGTAGGCCTATCTAGTTTACTTATGTAACCCTCTCGACCCGGTCTAGATGTCACCCGACTCGAACGAGCTACACGAGGAATAGCGAGGCTAATCCGGAGAATCGCCCCGATAAACAACCCTAAAATTTTTCTTTTTGTTTTATCTAAATGCTTTAATTATATCCTACATGTTCATGCAAGGACTGAGTTCAATTGCAGCGGAAAAGATGTGGAACGAGTCCTAATTTTATCGAACAAGCTTTAGGGACCTAATAATGATTTTCCAGAAATTTGTACTTGAAACATGAAATTAAAGTTACCATTATTAGATTAAGTCTGTTTCATGCTCGTGACTAAATTTTCAACTTAAAACGAGGTGTACAAGTCACTTACTTGATTACTAGATATTTAAGGACTAAAACTTAAAGATTTCAGATTAACCTTCAGCCTATAACGACTTTACCTAAATGAGGTTTCGAAACACCCTTCCCCTGTATCGATACGATGGTAAACGACAAAAGGGTATCGATACAGGTGTTAAGTGTTTCGGAATTCCTTCTACAACTCAGATGACTACCCGCGCGACAAGCCCATGTATCGATACGCCATAAGGACCGTTCCGATACCATTATGCTATTGAGATTTTATGTTAATGTTTCGAAACTAGTTCACATGGTTTCGATACTCAGGCTTAATTTTCCAGAAAACCATCGTATTTTTGCCTATGTATTAATACCCTATGAACAATTATCGAAACTTCTGCCCAGAAAAATGCAAATTTTACAAGTAACAAGTCTTAACCGAAAATGTAAGGTTCTCTAGATGCATAAAGGACCCTATAAGCATAAACCACTCTTCAATCATCAATTCTAGATGCGAACTCACCTAATTCCAAAGTCAAAGCACATATATCATAAGCATAATCCAACATCAATAAACATGGCAATACATACTTCAAAAAGTCTTAACAATTCTCATATAACTCAAAATCATAATAAGTTCAATATTAAGGGTTCCAAAACAGAGTTCCATACTCAATAATTCTCTAATCCATTGCTCTCGACTACCTAGGTTCATAACTTAAGAAAATGCATACTTGAGCTAAAAAATACTAAAATAGGCACGATTGGCTCCTTTGCTTTCCGATAGCTTCCAACGATTAATTATCTGCATTGCAAGGGAAAAAGAGAGCGATTAAGCTTAAATCTTAGTGATGGCAATAAAACATTTAAAACAACACCTGTAATGCAGCACATAAATACTCAATTATAACAAAGGTAAAACATGTCATGTGTTGCGTGTAAAAAGAGTGCGCAAATAGTGTAAGTGTACACATCTCAAGTAATAAAGTGATAAGTATTATTCGAATATCGTCTCCACAGGGATTGGTATACTTAATATGCTTTCTTGCGTCTTCTTGCTCTATAGAAGAATTAAAATAAAAACACAAGTGAATTTGGTTAGAGTGAACTAAATAATGTGAATAATGAAACAAACTAAATAAAGAGAAAGTAATCAGAATGAAAAGATGGTCAGGATCCAGTTGTGTTGTACTATGGATTCAATTGACTTGTCTTCTGTCCAATTCAATCACACAACACTGCCTCGGCAGCACTGCAGTTTTACTGCCTCGACAGTGATGATGTTCGTCCGTCGCGACAATCCCTTGCTCTTGGGTAGACTTTTACCAAGATTCGGCAAAGTGTCCTTTGATGACTCCGCTTATCCCTAAGTCGAAGTACTGTTGATGACCAGTCCTTGATGATACCTCTCGGCGTGAATCAATTATACTCACCAACCAATCCCACACTTCTTTTAGCCGCTAAAACTCTAACCTATCCCTAGGCCGAGTTAGTATTTTCTAGCTAGAAAAATACCGTATTTATCCCTTTCGTGAGCCTAACTCTCCCGATATTAGACAAATAAATCTCTCACAAACTTTTCTCTCGAGCTTAAATGCAAGATCAATGAATAACAAAGAATAAGCAAAGCTTGATATTTTATTACAATGAAACAAAAAGACAAAGTTCAATCTCTTCTCACAAATACTAAACAAGCTTCACCTAAGCCTAAAAGAATTAAGAACATAATGAAACAAAGAAAACTCTAAACTAATTTCTCTTGTGCGCTTGTATATGTTTCTCCTTGGTCGACTATGGTTTATATAGGCTTGACCTAGGGCAAACCTTTCCTAAGTAGGAATACAACTTGGAGTAAAACACAAGTCAAGTACATAAATAAAATAATTGTTTTATTTCCAAGTTTATTCCCACAAGGATTCTTCTCCGCGTGGCCTTTGACTTGGGCTTTCTACTTGCTTCCCAGCTCCAATCCTTGCGCTGTTTGTCCAGAAACGTCCACCTCATTTTTCTCTTCAAGTCGCCTATAATATCAGTACTTGTCCTTTAGCTGCTGTCGCGGCCTTAGGTTCTGCTTCAGCCACACTTACTGCCGCGGCAGTGGATATTCCTGCAATTCAATAAAGGTGCCGTAAAGTCTGCATTATTTATGAATATTATCTACATAAGTTACAAAAGCAGAATATCTAAATATCTCACATTAAGTACATGCTTTAGTCCAAGTAGTTATAGATTAGGTGATTATTTTCCATGAAAGGTGTAAAAAGTTATAGTGAATTAAGCACTTATCACACCCCCAAACTCGAGCTTTTGCTTGTCCTCAAGCAATGCAAACCATCAAATTGCCAAACCTTATTCTCTTTTGGTCTTACTTTTTCATCTATTCTCCCCACCATAACTATGCCTATTCTTAAGCCTTAACCTTTTGGTTACCCAAGGACTTACTCAGAATCAAGCTATAAGATTTTGTGAGTGTATGCGTTTTTGTGGACAAGTTTGATTAAAGGCTTTCTTAGACAAACTCTAAGTTCAAGACAAATAGACTTTGGAATTTATGATATCTTCCTATAGTACCAACACTTGAGCCAATTTCAGACACCTCAAGGGTTGTGTTTTATTACTAGGTAATTTTTTTTTGCATAAACTAGAGCCAATTTCGGGCACCTCTAGTTATCATTCCATAAATCCAAGTCTTTATCACCTAAGTTCATTAAAAGAATTCCTAAAATCACACAAGTCCCAAAAGTGATCTTAAGATCAATCTTATAGTAAGCTTCTAAGTTTCTTCCTTAAGTATCCTAAAGTCAAGTCTTCTAAACAGGGCCTAACTATGGTAAGGAGAAAGATTTCTATAGCCTCAAAAGAATAAACTAAAGCAATATTGAAGTAGAGCAGTGCAAAAGTATAGGCAATAATTCAAGTAAGGTGGTGGAGAAAAAAATTTAAAAACAGCTTAAATACTTCCTTTCATGGTAAGGCCGCGGTAGTGAATTGCCTCGGCAGTAGATCTACACCCCTAAACTCGAACCAAGCATTGTCCTCAATGCTTATTACCATAGCACATAGCAGGAACAAAATATGAAAATGAACAAGTAAATATGTAACAGTAGCATAAAGATGTAAAATTTAAAGAGACTCCGAAGAACCGCTTGTGACAATTAGTTTCCGTGGCCTGGCTGTCGACTGTTTCGTTTTTGGGGATGGTGATGGTTGAGCTTTTGCTTGTTTGGGCGGTTGGACTCGTGTAGGTGGTGTCCGTTGCATTGGAGCATCCACTTCTTCTCCTTCTTTCTCGTCGGCAATTTCTTCTGTGGCCATTATATCCGTCCCGCCTTCATCTTCTACATTTATTGGGTCTGCCCAGGTGGGATTAGTAATGGGCCCGACAGATGTTGAGGTTTGTTGCACATAAGCATCAATCTTTGCCGAGAGACTACTCATTATAATGGGGGATTCTGGTGGCTTGCTAAAAACAGCTCTCCTCTTGGATGGCCGTCGGCTGGCAGAGGATGCCGCGACAGGCTCTGCCGGTCGAGATGGGTCTGCGACATTGAATTGCTGCTGAGGGCCAATAGGTTAGAAAGGCCTCGGTCCTTCTGGTGCTAGAGTGGTCTCGGTGTAGGGTGCAACCGTGACAAACATACCGGTGGGAAAGTCCGGGAATGGGCCTCTTGGTGTGGAAAATTACTTACCATCATATGGGCGAGGTCCGTCTTGAAATCCCGTTGATACTCCATAAATCTTTGCTGCCTGATGTCCATTGTTGCCATTCTCTAGAGCAGCTCTTGGTAGTTGTCTGCTGGGGCTGAGCTGTGTGAAGCGGTAGGTATATCTGCCATGTACTGGGCCCCGACAGAAGTGTTGACAGTGCCTGGTTGGGGAGTCGCTTGAATTGGTTCTGCTTGTGTGATGTGCATGACTCTGTGGCAGAACTCCCTTGTCCAGCCGCGCCTATGGACGGTGATCTCGTCGATATCCTCGATCGGAACGCCCGCGGCATTACAGATGCCCGTGATTAGGCAGGGGAAATACAAAGGCCCTTTCTCCTTTCGGCCACACTCATAGATTTCTTGGATTATCAGCTCTCCCACGTTGATGTTGCGTTTGTTGATTATGGAATGGATAAGAACCAGCCTCTGCTTATCGACGATGCTGTTGTGGGAGGTGGGGATGAGTCTTTGCTTGATAAATGTGTTCCACAACTTGGCCTCGGGTTTTAGGTTTTGCCTTGCCACGGAGCCACGGTGGGAACCGGTTTCCCAATTAGTGTTTGCATAACATAGGTCGTCCTTGATGAGTTCATAATCTTCATTTGTGATGTCTTCCATGAATGCGGAATGGTCATCACGATCAGGGGTTAGGCCGTAGAACAGATTAATTGTCTCAGCATCAAGTCTGACCGGCTTGCCTCGGCAGTGCACATACAGAGAGTCCTTGCTCGGCCCATGAGCGTAGAATTCCCGCACTATTGTTGCATTGGCTTGAGTAGGTTGCTGGCAAAAAATTTCCCATTCTTGAAATTTGATTCTATCGAATAAGTAGTGCTCGATACCATAGTTTTCTTCGTCAGAGTGCTGGAAGCCTTGCTCTTTCCATAACTGCCGAGCAACAAAGGAGAAGTTGAAACGTTCGGCCACATATGCGGGAGCAAATATGTTGTAGGTAGCCATTGAGAGTTGTGAGAAATTGAGAGAAAATAGTTGAGAGAAAAAAGAAATAGAGAGTTAAAAGATTTCAAGAGTGCAAGAGTGAATAGTTCATTGTGAAAAGGTGCTTATATAGGCCTTGGCCGTGTGCTAGCCATTTCTAGCCGTTGGCATTTATTGCAGCGGCCCTGGATTTGTGCAAGACTAGTCGTTAGGCTATTTCTGCCCGTTGGACTGCTGCGGCCTTGACATTGTGCTCTGCCGCGGCAAAGTGCAGACTGTTTTCACTTTGCATCTTGATTCTTTTCCTAAAACTTAAAAATAAAAATGAAACATTAGAAATAAAAATGCAGGAAAATTATTAAAACTTGGAAATTATAAAAACTTTTAAACTAAAACTAATCCTAAAAATGCAAGAAAAATAAAATAAAATAATAAAATTAGTTCACAATAGGAGTGCATGTAAGTGCATCTCCTAAGGTGATGGTTTCCACAAGCCTTATATCATGTGTTCCAGAATAGTGCTTCAAACGTTGGCCATTCACTTTGAACTCATGCCCATCTTTTTGTGATTTTATTGTGACTGCCCCATGTGGATAGGTTTGAACAACATCAAATGGGCCTGACCATCTGAACTTGAGTTTGCCTGGGAACAGTTTGAGCCTGGAATTGAAAAGAAGAACTTGCTGCCCCGGCAGGAACTGTCTCGATAGTAATTTATTATCATGCCATCTTTTGGTCTTTTCCTTGTAGATCTTAGCATTTTCATAGGCTGCTGCTCGGAATTCTTCAATTTCATTGAGATCTAACAGTCTTTTCTGGCCAGCTTTCTCCCATTCCATGTTTAGATTTTTGACTGCCCAGTATGCTTTATGTTCAATTTCCACGGGCAAATGACATGCCTTTCCAAATACAAGCCTGTATGGGGATGTTCCCAATGAGGTCTTGGAGGCTGTCCTATATTCCCACAGGGCATCATCTAGATGATAAGACCAATCCTTTCGAGATAGGTTGACCACGTTTTTAAGGATTTGTTTCAATTCCCTGTTTGATATCTCGGCCTGCCCATTTGTCTATGGATGATACGCTGTGGCAATCCGATGTGTGATGCCTAACTTCTTTAGGGTCGCGACAATGAGTCTATTGTCAAAGTGCTTACCTTCATCACTAATGATTGCTCTAGGAATTCCAAATCTGGTGAAGATGTTTCTTTTGAGGAAATTCTTCACAGTCTTGGAATCATTATGTGGTGTAACAATTGCTTCAACCCATTTAGAGACATAATCCACTGCTACAAGGATATAGAGATTGACTTGAGATGATGGGAATGGTCCCATAAAGTCAATGCCCCAAACATCAAATAATTCTACTTCCATTATAGGCTGCAATGGAATCTCATTGCGTCTAGAGATGTTGCCCGTACGTTGGCATCGATCACAGTTCTTATAATAGAGTTGGGCATCTTTAAAAAGTGTGGGCCAATAAAGGCCTGATTGAAGTACTTTGGCTGTTGTTCTATTCCCTCCAAAATGTCCTCCATAAGGTGAATCATGGCAGTGTCGTAGCACTTCTTGTTGCTCTTCCTCGGGGACACATCTTCTTATAACCTGATCTGCACATTGCTTAAACAAAAGAGGTTCGTCCCAAAAATAATGCCTTGCATTATGCTGAAACCTCTTTTTTTCGTTATAATTAAGGTTATAAGGTAAAACACCACTGACTAAATAATTAACTAGATCAACATACTAGGGAGTGGCTGTGACTGCGGCAAGGTCTTTTATCAATGTTGCCAAAATATATTCACTTACCGTTGTGGCAGCACAGTTGTATACTGCCGCGCATGTTGCCTCGACAGTGTCTTCTGCTACTGCTGAGATTTGCAAGATGTGCTCGTCTGGGAATGCATCTTGTATTTCTTCCAGTGGAATGTTTTTCTCCTCAGCTTCTAACCTGGAAAGATGATCAGCTACTTGGTTTTCCGTACCTCTCATGTCCTTAATTTCTATTTCAAATTCCTGCAAAAGAAGAATCCATCTAATTAGTCTTGATTTGGTATCCTTCTTTGAGAAAAGGTACCTAATTACCGAATGGTCTATGTGGACAATCACTTTTGTTCCGAAAAGGTAGGATCGAAACTTATCAAAAGCAAAGACTACTGCTAGTAATTCCTTCTCCATGGTGGTGTAATTAATTTGGGCCTCATTAAGGGTTTTACTAGTATAGTAAATAACATGGAAAATATTGTTCTTTCTTTGCCCAAGTGCTGCCCCGACAGCATGATCACTAGCATCACACATTATTTCAAAAGGCAAGGCCCAATCTGGGGGGACTATGATTGGTGCAGTGATCAGCTTCTCTTTGAGGGTCTCGAATGCTTCATTACATTCCTTACTAAATTCAAACTTCCTATCCTGTTCAAGTAAAGCACATAGAGGTTTAGAAATTTTTGAAAAATTAGCAATAAACCTCCTATAAAAACCTGCGTGACCCAAGAAGCTTCTAACTCCCTTGACTGAAATTGGTGGAGGCAATTTCTTTATCACATCGATCTTGGATTTTTCAACTTCTATGCCTTGTGATGAAATTTTGTGACCCAAGACAATAACTTCTTTGACCATAAAATGGCATTTTTCCCAGTTAAGTACTAAGTTAGATTCTTCACATCTTTGCAGCACTTTTGCTAAATTGCCGAGGCAATGTTCGAAGTCATCTAAAAAGACTGAAAAATCATCCATGAATACTTCCAGGAATTCTTCCACCATATCATGAAAAATTGCCATCATGCATCGCTGAAAGGTTGCCGGGGCATTACAAAGGCCGAACGACATTCTTCTAAATGCATATGTTCCATACGGGCAAGTAAAGGTAGTTTTTGCCTGGTCCTTAGGGTCTATAGCAATCTGGTTATAACCTGAATAACCATCAAGAAAACAATAAAAATGCTTACCAGCAAGTCTATCAAGCATTTCATCAATAAAGGGCAATGAGAAGTGATCCTTCTTTGTCGCCTTATTTAACTCGCGATAATCCATACAAACCCTCCAACCGGTCACAGTCCTAGTTGGGATTAGTTCATTTTTTTCATTGGTTATCACGGTCATGCCTCCTTTCTTAGGTACACATTGTACCGGGCTTACCCATGCACTGTCAGAGATAGGGTAGATGATACCAGCATCAAGCCATTTGATTATCTAGTTGCGTACTACCTCTTTCATGGCATGATTGAGTCTCCTTTGGGCATCAACATTAGGTTTATGATCTTCCTCTAAAAGGATTTTGTGCATACAAACTGCTGGGATTATTCCCTTCAAGTCATCAATTGACCACCCAATTGCCTTCTTGTGCTGCCGCAGCATCTCTATCAAGCTTTGTTCCTGTTCAGGCTGTAACTCAGTAGAAATAATTACGGGCATTGTGTGGTTGGGTCCCAAATAAACATACTTTAATTTATCAGGTAAATGTTTTAATTCGATCTTTAGTGGTTCCTCATTCGAAGGTTTTTCGTCCTTACCTGGATAATTTAAAGGTTCAAAGTACTTACCTGGGTGGTGTGCTGTCCAATTAACTTCCTCAGCTTCAGGCATACTGTTTAATGCATTGCTGTAGCAGTCGTCCACTATACTGCCGAGGCAGCATTGTGAAGAATTACTATCACTGCTGCCGAGGCAGTGTTTGCTAAGGCAAGGCATTGCACTGTCTGCATCTTTGGTACAAATTACCTGGCACTCTTTTGGACCATCATGTCTTTTTAAAATCTGGAAAACGTTAAGTGTGACTTGCTGGTCGTTGACTCGCATTGTTAGTTCTCCTTTCTCCACATCAATAAGGGTGCGTCCAGTAGCTAGGAAAGGTCGGCCCAGGATGATCGGTGCATTGTCATCTGCTTCACAATCAAGAACAAGAAAGTCAGCTGGAAAAATAAATTTATCTACTCTTACCAATATGTCCTCGATTTTTCCTTCCGGTTGCACATATGATCTATCCGCCAATTGGAGCATCACGGTTGTAGGTTTTGCCCTTCCTATTCCAAGCTTTTGAAATACAGATTTTGGCATTAAGTTGATGCTTGCTCCCAAGTCACACAAGGCCTTTCCTTCATAGTGGCTTCCGATCGCGCATGGTATAGTAAAATAGTCAGGATCTTTCAATTTAGGGGGCATGCGAGTATGCAGCATGGTCATGCATCCTTCGGTTGCGGCAACAGTTTCAAACTCACCAAGCCTTCTTCTTTTAGAAACAATGTCTTTTAAGAATTTGGCATAGTTTGGCATTTGTTCTATTGCTTCATCTAACGGTAAATTTATATGCACTTGCTTTAGGATGTCTAGGAATTTTTTAAATTGATAATCCTGTTTTTGTCTTTTCAGCCTTTGTGGAAAAGGTGGCGGGGGTCGCATTTCCTCTAGTGTCTCATTAGTTTGGAATTTAATACCTGGTACCACTAGTGTTGGTGCTGCCTCGGCCATTTGGCGTGGAGTTGCCGATTTCTCTGCCTGGGTAGTGCCTTCTGTGGCATGCTCATCTAATGCAATATCTCTGTCTTCTCCATCTGATTCTTCTTGTTCCCTTGTTGGGACTTTGTCCGAACTGCTTGGAATCTCCTTAAGTTTTAAGCCACTCCTAGTGGTGATTGCCTTACATTGTTCATGTCTTTTTCCCTTTGCAACTTCAGTATTGCCGGGTAATCCTCCTTGAGGTCTAGTGTTCAGACTTTGAGTGAACTGCCCAACTTGAGTTTCCAGTGTTTTAATGGCTGCCTCTTGATTTTGTAACCTCATCTCAGTTCTACTTATGAAAGCATCGGTTCTCTTAATAAAGTTACTATTCTCAGCCATATGTGATTCAGTTTTCATCATAAATGCCTTAAGAGAATTTTCTAGTGAACTTATGGGCTGCTGCTGCGGCAGTGGCTGCTGCTGCTGTGGCGGATGTTGCATTGGAATTGCTTGCTGGAAACCTAAGGGTTGAACAGTCGAATTCAAAGCATTATTAGGGTTGCTCCATCAAAAATTTGGATGCCTTTTCCAAGATGGATTATATGTGTTGGACATCACGTTGTTGTTCCGGTTATAGTTTCCCACATGAAGGCTAGATTCCTGATTCTGCATGCACTCAGAAGAGCTATGGTTACCTCCACATAACTCACATGAAGAGTCTATTACCTTAACCTCATGGGTATTATGTTGCATTTGCATATTTTGGACCATCTTAGTGAGAGTTGCCAATTGTGCCGCCACTGAATTGGATGTTTCTAATTCATGTACTATGGCCTGACGTCTTATCCCTCCTCGCCTAGATGTAGGAAATTGAAAGTCATTCTTTGCGAGTTTGTTTAAAATCTCTATCGCTTCCTCCGATGGCTTGTCAAGGAGTGTTCCGTTGGCAGAGGCGTCTAACATCATCCTTGTTGGGGCATTGGTAGCATTGTAAAACATTGTCACTTGTGTCCACAATGGAAATCCATGTAAAGGACACTTGTGCAATAGTTCCCTATAGCGCTCCCATGCCTCATACATTGGTTCATCATCTGCCTGTCGAAAAGAAGTGATTTCATTACGTATACGATCATATAAATTAGTAGGATTGAAACGTGTAATGAAATCATGACAGAGTTCACTCTAAGATCCAATAGATTCGTCTGGAATGCTATTTAACGAAGTTTTTGCCCTATCCCTCAGTGAATAGGGAAATAGTTTCAGTCTCAAAACATCTTCATGGACTCCTTGGATTTTGAATGATTTGCATATCTCCATGAATATTTGAGGTGTTGCCTGGCATCTTCAGTGACTGACCCACCAAACTGTCCAATAGTATTGAGCATATTAAACACGACAGGTTTTAGCTTAAAGTGGGCTGCTTCGATCTCTGGTGTAACGACTCCTGGATTTAACCCATTTAAATCCTCTTCCAAGAAATCTCGATCAGTCAGCTGCCGTGGCCCTGGTGGCGGTGGAAGCCTTCCATTGCCAGCGGGTAAGTTTTGTTCTACTGGATGATCTGCCATAACTTCTCGGATTTGTCTTCGCAACCTTTGACGCGTGCGTTCAATCTCTAGATCTAATTCGTACAATGGATTGCTTGGTTTTTCCCTGGTCATACACCAGAAAAACCGAAGTTAAATAAAAATAACAAAAAACAAGAAAATAAAAAAACAAAATTTAGTTGTCAATCCCCGGCAACGGCGCCAAAAACGTGTTGCGAGTAAAAAGAGTGCGCAAATAGTGCAAGTGTACATGTCTCAAGTAATAAAGTGATAAGTATTATTCAAATATCGTCTCCACAGGGATTGATATACTTAATATGCTTTCTTGCGTCTTCTTGCTCTGTAGAAGAATTAAAATAAAAACACAAGTGACTTTGGTTAGAGTGAACTAAATAATGTGAATAATGAAACAAACTAAATTAAGAGAAAGTAATCAGAATGAAAAGATGGCCAAGATCCATTTGTGTTGTACTGTGGATTCAATTGACTTGTCTTTTGTCCAATGCAATCACACAACATTGCCTCGGCAGCACTGCAATTTTACTGCCTTGATAGTGATGATGTTCGTCCGCCGCGACAATTCCTTGCTCTTGGGTAGACTTTTACCAAGATTCGGCAAAGTATCCTTTGATGACTCCACTTATCCCTAAGTAGAATTACTGTTGATGACCAATCCTTAATGATACCTCCCGGTGTGAATCAATTATACTCACCAACCAATTCCACACTTCTTTTAGCCGCTGAAACTCTAACCTGTCCCTAGGCCGAGTTAGTATTTTCCAGCTAGAAAAATACCGTGCTTATCCCTTTGGTGAGTCTAACTCTCCCGATATTAGAAAAATAAATCTATCACAAACTTCTCTCCCAAGCTTGAATGCAAGATCAATGAATAACAAAGAATAAGCAAATCTTGATATTTTATTGCATTGAAACAAATAGACAAAGTTCAATCTCTTCTCACAAATACTAAACAACCTTCACCTAAGCCTAAAATAATTTAGAACATAATGAAACAAAGAAAACTCTAAACTAATTTCTCTTGTGCGCTTGTATATATTTCTCCTTGGTCGGCTATGGTTTATATAGGCTTGACCTAGGGCAAACCTTTCCTAAGTAGGAATACAACTTGGAGTAAAACACAAGTCAAGTACATAAATAAAATAATTATATTATTTCCAAGTTTATTCCCACAAGGATTCTTTTCCGCGTGGCCTTTGACTTGTGTTTTCTGCTTGCTTCCCAGCTCCAATCCTTGCACTGTTTGTCCAGAAACGTCCACCTCATTTTTCTCTTCAAGTCGCCTATAATATCAGTACTTGTCCTTCAGCTGCTATCGCGGCCTCAGGTTCTGCTTCGGCCACACTTACTGCCGCAACAGTGGATATTCCTGCAATTCAATAAAGGTGCCGTAAAGTCTGCATTATTTATGAATATTATCTTCATAAGTTACAAGAGCAGAATATCTAAATATATCACATTAAGTACATGCTTTATTCCAAGTAGGTGTAGATTAGGTGATTATTTTCCATGAAAGGTGTAAAAAGTGATAGTGAATTAAGCACTTATCATCATGCTTTCATCAGAACAAGGTAAACACATGGCTAACAATGCAAATAGTAAAACCAACAAGTATTATCATGAATCATGGCTCACATGCCAATATAAAATACATGTAAACCACTTTAAAGTTATCTCATGCTTTCAAGGCAAAAACAAGGCTAACATGCTACTCACCTAGCAAAGCCTAGAATATATAATAATTTCAATTTCAATTAGAAAACATAAAATTATATTGGTGCTAGTGATCTGATTTGTACCATTCCAAATCTTTAGGATAAATGGGCAACCACATATTAGTAACACTCCCAGAGCATGCGAATGTTGATACCACTCTCAACATGAATTATCTCACCTTGGTGTCTGGTGACAGTACCACTCCTATCAACCCAGATGTGACAGTACCACTCCCATCATATAGCATAAGACTAAAAGCCAAAATGCAACACAAAAGGAATTTAACACGTACGACTTTTGAATATTTATAGTGCACTCTAGAACCTATTGATTGATCAAATTATCCCAATAGATACATTACATAACTAGCCAATATATTATCAAAAAACAATGCTCAAGTTTCAAGTTAAAAACAATGAAATAAACTGATGCATCCCACCAATACATGCATCAAATGCATAAACCGATAAAACCATAAATAATACGTTTTTGAATTGAAATCATGGGAGCATCAATTGTATATCAATATCATTGTAACATAGTGACATGAGCATTAAATCATCATGCATAACATCTTTGCTAAATTAACACTAAGCATGACAAATTTCATGGTAAAAACATAAAGTAATTTGGGAACCCTTTTGCGAAAATTTAAAATTTACTTACTTCCGAGTATAGGAAGGTTTTCAAACCTTCCTTAAACTCCCAAACCTATGTAAAATAATTTTAAAAACACTGCCGAAGCAACCACTCCCATAAACCACTAACCGATAACCGTTACTTGCTCGCCAAGCCACCGAAATGAACCGAAACACCTTCAAATGCGATCTCCTAACTCTTGCCCTGTTTCAAGCATCAAAACCAAGGGGGTTTAATGCTAAAACACACACAAAAGAAACCCTTAAGTCTGATCCCTAGACAGCAGCCCCTAAAACCTATCAAAACTTAAACCGAAAACTTGTCGGAACACACCAAACTTCACTTAAACCTATAGTCCGAGATTATATATTTTAAAAAAACTTTATAAATATCCTAACACATTAAAAATAATCCATTTAGGATCCAAAAACAGTGGGTAAAAACCCTTGAACGAAAATTGGGATTTTTAACCAAAAATCGATTTTTATGAAATTAAAGGATTAAAACGATTTCTCCAAGCCAAGAACTTGAGAATTTCATTAAAGAACTTTATTGTTCTAGAGGATTGATGAAATATCACCTCCAAAACTGATCCAATTGCTTTTCGGGTTTTAAAACGAGAAAACGAAAAAAAGAAAAAAAGAAAAGTTGAAGAAGAAAAGTTGTAATAATTATTGGGAACGAAATTAATTGAAAAAGAATGAGTTTTTACCTTGAAAGCTTGATGAAAGGCTTCCTCAAATGAGGGAAAACAAAAATTAGAAAAATATGTGATATTTAGGTTAATTAAAAAGGGTTTTAAGACTTTAAAATTGGGTTTAATTAAGTTATTTAAGTTAAAATAGATTTTAGGCTTAATTAATTAAAAATTGGAAAGCCTAGAACAGCTAGGATTATAATTGGATCAAAGCCCCTTAAAGATTCAAAATTTTGGCTTGTTTTATAAAATTATCCTCAAAGTTTCAATTTTTACAAAACGGTCACTAATTTCAAAATCTTAGGGTTTCAAGAGTCGATTTCCAAAACTGATTTGACCAAAGTCAAATATATGTCATTTAAGGATTTTAGAATATTTTTCCTCAATTTATTTTGATTAAATCTAATTTTTAAGTATTTTATCTTGAACTAGGCTAAACCAACCTACTAACTCCTAATCCCATTTTTGGGGTGTTACAACTCTCCCCCACTTAAGAAATTTTTTCCTCGAAATTACCTAGTGGAAAAAGATAAGGGAACTACTCTTCCATATCTGACTTTCGCTCCCACGTCGCTTCCTCAATACCTCGATGTCGCCAAAGCACTTTAACTAACTCGATGGTCTTACCACGCAGAACTTTGGAACTTGATGCTAAGATCTCCACAGGTTCTTCGTCATAGTAAAGATCTGGATTAAGCTCTACTTCGCCCACCGGCAAAACATGCGATGGATCTGATCTGTACCTCCGAAGCATCGATACATGAAACACATCATGAATCCTCTCAAGTTCGGACGTTAACCTTAGATGATATGCCACTGGTCCAACTCTCTCCAAAACCTCGAACGGTCCAACAAACCTCGGACTCAACTTCCCCTTTTTATCGAAACACGTCACTTTCTTCCAAGGAGAAACCTTAAGAAAAACTTTTTCACCAACAACAAACTCTATTTCCTTTCCCTTAAGGTCAGCATAAGACTTTTGACAGTCCGATGCAGCCTTAAGCCTATCATTAATGAGCTTCACCTTCTCATTAGTATCCTCAAGAACACTAGGTAATGTCACAAACTTCTCACCCGCCTTGGCCCATCACAACGGAGTATGACATCTCCTACCATACAAAGCCTCAAACAGAGCCATCTGGATACTCGCCTGGTAACTATTATTATAAGAGAACTCAACCAACGACAAATACTTTTCTCAATAACCTTGGAAATCTATCACACAACACCTTAACATATCCTCCAAAACCTGGATAACTCTCTCGGACTGACCATCCGTCTGCGGATGATAAGAAGTACTAAAACTCAACTTAGTACCAAGGGCTTTCTGCAAAGATTTCCAAAACCTCGATGTGAACCTCGGATCTCTGTCAGATACTATGGATTTCGGCACTCTATGCAGTCTCACAACATTAGAAACATAAAGCTCAACCAGCTTGTCTAAGGAATACTGAGTATGCACAGGAATAAAATTTGCACACTTCGTAAACCGATCCACGATAACCCATACCGAATCCTTTTTGGACGGCGTCAAAGGTAAACCCGTCACAAAGTCCATAGTAATCCTTTCCCACTTCCAACCCGGAATCTTCAAAGGTTGCAACAAACCTGACGGAACCTGATGTTCAGCCTTAACCCACTGACACACCAAACACTTACTCACAAACTCAGCCACATCCTTTTTCAAACCAACCCATAAAAACTCTCTTCTCAGATCACGGTACATCTTAGTACTACCTGGGTGCATAGCAAAAGGACTACTATGCGCCTCTGTAAGGATAGTACGTCTCAACTCAGCATCACTCGGCACAACCCACGATCTCTAAAGCACAAAACACCATCACCTCGAAAACTATACTCAGTCGGCACACCCTCAGCTATATCTTGAACATGAGATACCAATGTGTTATCTATTAACTGCTTCTCCCTGATCATCTCAATAAGAGAAGGTTTAACCTACAACTTGGCTATCAAACCTCTATCCTCAAACAAACTCAACCTAGCAAACATAGCACGCAACTCAACGACCACTTTCCTGCTCAAAGCATCTGCCATAACATTAGCTTTCCCCGGGTGATACTCGATCGTCAGATCATAATCCTTAAGCAACTCATGCCATCGAAGTTGCCTAAGATTAAGATCCTTCTGGGACATCAAGTACCTCAAAATCTTGTGATCGTATACACCACACAACGCTCCCCATAAAGATAGTGCCTCCAAATCTTAAGAGCAAAAACCACTGCGGCTAACTCAATATCATGAATGGGGTAGTTTTTCTCATGCACCTTTAGCTGACGAGATACATAAGCTACCACCCTTCCTTCTTGCATCAAAACAAAGCCAAGTCCAACATAAGAAGCATCACTATAAACCGTAAACTCTTTTCCCGGTTTCGATTGAACTAGGACCGGAGCATGAGTTAAAGCCTCCTTTAACTTCTCAAAAGCTTCTTGTCTCTTATCGGTCCACTCAAACTTAACATCTTTTTGCAATAACTTGGTTAGAGGTGCTGCAATCCTAGAAAAACCTTCCACAAACCTTCGATAGTATCCTGCCAAACCCAAGAAACTACGAACCTCTGTCACAAACCTAGGCGACTTCTAACTCACAACATCCTCTACCTTGTTCGGATCAACTCTAATACCCTCAGCCGAAACCACATGTCCAAGAAAAACAACCTCCTTAATCGAAAACTCACACTTGCTAAACTTAGCATATAACTGGTTATTCAACAAAGTTTGCAAAACGATCCGTAGATGCTTATCGTGATCTTTCTCGGTACGAGAATACACGAGAATATCATCAATAAACACTACCACAAACTGATCCAAAAACTCATGGAAAACTTGGTTCATCATGTCCATGTAAGCAGATGGTGCATTCGTCAAACCCAAGGGCATAACCAAAAACTCATTATGGCCATACCGTGTCCTAAAAGTAGTCTTAGGAACATCCTGATCCTTAACTCTCAACTGATAGTACCCAGACTGAAGGTCAATCTTAGAAAACACTGACGCGCCTCTAAAATGATCAAACAAGTCATCAATCCTAGGCAAGGGATACTTGTTCTTAACCGTCAACTTGTTCAACTGCCTATAGTCTATGCGCATACGCATGGTACCATCCTTCTTTTTCACAAACAAGATCGGCGCACCCTACGATGACGTACTCAGTCGGATAAAACCATGATCCAACAACTCTTGCAACTGGACTTTTAACTCCTTTAACTCCTTAGGTGCCATTCGGTAAGGAGTAATAGAAACAGGTAAAGATCCCTCATATAACTCAATACCGAACTAAACCTCACGGTTAGGTGGTAAACCAGGTAACTCTTTAGGAAAAACTCCAGAAAAGTCACAAACAGTTCTTATGTCACTAGGCCTAACCTCCTTTATGTCAAGGTTCATCACATAAGTCAGATACGCACTAAAACCCTTGACCAACAACCTTTGGGCTTCCAAAGCCGACACAACCTTGGAAAAGAACTTTACACTTTCACCAACCATCACAACCTCAGAGTCATCAGCTAGCCTTAAGGACACCGTCTTAGTCCTAAAGTCTATAACAACTCTATGCTCAACTAACCAGTCCATACCAAAGATAAGGTCAAACCCTTGGAACGATAATTCCATAAGATCGACAGCAAAAACATGTTGTTGAACAACTAAGGGACACCTTCTATATACCTTTCTAACCACAACAGTCTCACCAAAAGAACTAGTAACACTCATACCTATGTTCATGTTCTCTACAGGTATATCTAAAGCTCTAGCATGCTCACTAAGGATATAAGAGTGCGTAAATCCAGAATCTAACAAAGCGAACAAAGATATAGATTGCAAGAAAAAGGTATCTGCAACCACATTAGTGTCGTTATGGACCTCCCTATGGGCAAAAACCCTTGCCTGACCCTCGTCACGGTGCTGCTGTCCCTGATTCTCCACTCGACGCTGGAAATTACCTCTACCCCTATCTCTGCCTCTGTTCTGATCACATTCTCGACCTAGGCCCTAATGGCCTCCCATCAAATGAGGACACTCTCTCCTGGTGTGTCCAACAACACCACACTACCAACAACTACTAGAAGGTCCCCAGCATTGACCCTCATGACGTTTGCCGTATCTTTTACACTCAGTAGGTCGAGCCTGACCTCCCTGATAACCACGACCAGCTCCTCCTCCTCTATACTGATTGTTCCGGCCGTAACGCCCATCTCTCTGTTTCTTAAACCTATCCCTATTATATGCATTATCAGCGGGCCTCTTACCAGAACCAGATCCAACTGATTTCAAACCCAAACTCTGCTCAATATCCTTAGACCGATCCACTAACACATTAAAGTCCGTATAGTTTGTGGCCAACATATAAGTATTAACCTCCCTAACCAAACCAAAACGGAACCGCTCACAGCGAGCTCTCTCGTTAGGCAGCAACTTAGGGGCATACTAACTCAGCCTAACAAACTGCACCTCATACTCAGATACAAACATACTACCCTGAACCAAAGCCATAAACTCCCTCTTTTCTTGTCCAGATAACGAACACCAAGATACTTACACTTAAAAGCCTCTCCAAAGAACTCCCAGGTGATCTCATCGACTTTCATACCATAGGTAGTGGTAGTCCACCACTTATAAGCATCTCCCTGAAGCAAGGAAACTGAACAACCAAGCTTCTTCTCATTTGAACAACCTATCTGAACCAAGATACGATTAGTACATTCTAACCAAGCCTCCGAGTCTTCCGGGGTCAAAACCTTAAACTCAATTGCTCCTAACTACGGAGTCTCTCCAACGGTAAACCAAGATTAGCTACCGGTGGAGCAACTATGGCCTGCATTCCAGCAACTGCAGCCTGAAAAGATCCCGCTATAGCATGTACCAACTGAGACATGTCTCCGACAACTGGCACAGCAGGTGGAACCACTTACGGTTCAACAAGTGGTGGCGGCGAAAGTGGTAACTCTTCCTCCTAATGAACTTCTCCTCTATCAGTAATACGAGTGTTCCTTCTAGGTTCTCTACGGGGTACCATATTACTTAATATATGCAAACACAAGAACATTTAAAACCGAGTAAGTCATGATATAATCCCGGTTACATGAGTTTCCGGAATTCACTAGTTATCCGATCGTAAACGTTGTAAGTAATTCAAATGGTGATAAAATGAATTCAAAGGGGTTATTGATGATGGGATTGGTATGATTGCAAAAGATAATTTAGTGATTTGATGAGAATGTATAAGATGAATGGAAGATGATGATAAAGGCATATGTGTAAATGGGGAAAAGTAATGATAGTAAGTAACGAGGAAAGAACCGACACTATAGAGAATGTCGACCCGAATCCTATTGGATGTTTAGAGGAACGAGGAAGGAACCAACACTATATAAAAGTGAAGACCCGTTTCCTATAATATTCATAAACAAAAGACCGTGACCCTCTAGTTAGAAAACTAGGAACCTTGGTATAGGGAATAAGGAATGACGCCACAAGGAGAATTCCTTGATAAGTCGGATAAGTTTAATGAAGAACAAAGAGATAAAACTCTCACAAAAAAGTGTATTAGAATCAAAGTTGTCTCTTACAAATGAAATGCTAGGGACTATTTATAGGAAAACAAAATAAAAATAAAAAGTCTAACAAAGAATCATGACAATGATGACAAGACATTAAGGCTTGAGTTCTTCCATCTTCTTTGGTAGCTGAATAATTTTATAGAATATGTAGGATGAATGTGGACAATACTAGGATAAATTTAGACATCCATTTGTCCAAGGGAGATTGTCTCATTGAATTTTATGCTCATCTACAAGTCATTTGTCCTCCTTGAATGTCATAATGATATGAATAAAGAAGCTCTTCAATATGTGTCTTATTGTAGAATTTGAATAGTCTCACAAAATGGATGATAAGAAGGCCTTGAATGCTTTTTTGTATGCATAAAGATATCATTCAATTGCTTGTCTCTCTTTATGAATATGAAAAGTCTCTCCTTGGTTCAAGCTAATCCTTCCAGGCATTTCCCGTAATAAAATTCCAGCTTGCACTATCTTTGGTAAAATGACCATATCTCAAGCTCTCGATATCGGATCAATGTGATTCAAAGTGCGTTGGAAACATAAGAAATAGGGGAACAAGTTCTAAGCAGACATAAAAACTCATTTTGGCCTAGATCAAACTCAAATATGTCGATAAAGTTGACTAAATATACAAGACTCCTTGAATTCCCTCTTTATGTATTGTTTCAATCCATGCCTTTACTCTCACTTGATTTCTTGAATCCCAAAAGATTTCAAACATATCTTTATTCAGAATTAATTCACCTAATAACACAAAAACATATGTTAAAATAATGCAACTTCTATGCAAATTAGAATTTACTTAAATAAACTAGCATGCTTTATGAACATAACTTATTTAATGAACTAGCATGCTTATGAACTATCATGCTTAAATGAGCTAACATATTAAATGAACTATCATGCATTCTTGACATGAATAACTAAAAGATGAAATAAGGAAAAACTCTCTTAGCCTTGAAGATCTTCGATGATGGTAGAGGTTCTTCCTTCGGGTTGAAGTACACCTTCAAAAATATGACCTTAGTTGAATATCCAATATTAAGGAAGAATAAGCTTCTTGAAGCTTATCAAATGTAAACAACTTGCCTCGGTCAAACGGTCTCAAAAAGGTTGCAGAAAATAATGTAAGGTTCGTATTTGTGCTCATATCAAGTCAACCGAAAGCAACGTGCCTAACAGCTCAAGTTTTTACAAAACCAACCTAAGAGTAATGGAGAAATGGATTCCTATGTTTAACATGCTTTAGTCAGCAATAAGCAAATAATCACCGTCCATAAATTCATATATCACAATTTAAACAATCATCGTGCAACAATGTATTATAATCTAACAATAACATACCCTAAAGATTCATAAACCTAGGCTCTGATACCAACAAATATAACCCCCTCGGCCCGGTCTAGACGCCACCTAACTCGAACGAGCTACACAGGGAAAACCGAGGCTAATCTGGAGACTCGCCCCGATAAATGACCCTAATTTTTTTTCTTTTATCTTACCTAAATGCTTTAAATAGATCCTATATGTTCATACAAGGATTGAGTTCATTTGCAGCGGAAAGAGATGTGAAATGAGTCCTAATTTAACCGAATAAGTTTTAACCAAAAATGTAAGGTTCTTTAGATGCATAAAGGACCCTATAAGCATAGATCAAACTTCAAACATCAATTCTGGATGCGTACTCACCTAATTCTAAAGTCAAAGCATATATATATCATAAGCATAATCCAACATCAATAAACATGGCAACACATACTTCAAAAAGACTTAACAATTCTCATAACTCAAAATCATAATAAGTTCAATAATAAAGGTTCCAAAACAGAGTTTCATAGTCAATAATTCTCTAATCCATTACTCTCGACTACCTAGGCTCATAACTTAAGAAAACGCATACTTGAGCTAAGAAATACTAAAATAGGCACGATTGGCTCCTTTGCTTTCCGATTGCTTCCAACAATTACTTATCTGTATTGCAAGGGAAAAAGAGAGTGATTAAGCTTAAAGCTTAGTGAGGGCAATAAAACATTTAAAACAACACTTGCAATGCAGCCCATAAATACTCAATTATAACAAAGGTAAAACAAGTCATGCGTTCATCAAAACAAGATAAACACATGGCTAACAATGCCAACAGTAAAACCAGCAAGTATTATCACGAATCATGGCCCACGTGCCAATATAAAATATCGGTAACCCACTTTAAAGTTATCTCATGCTTTCAAAGAAAAAACAGGAATAACATGCTACTCACCTAGCAAAGCCTACAAATACATAATACTAGCAATTTCAATTAGAAAACATAAAATTATATTAGTGCTAGTGATCCGATTTGTACCACTCCAAATCGTTAGGATAAACGGGCAACCGCATGTTAGTACCACACCCAGAGCATGCGCATGTTGATACCACTCTCAACATGAATTATCTCACCATGGTGTCCGGTGACAGTACCACTCCTATCAACCCGGATGTGACAGTACCACTCCCATCACATTGCATAAGACTAAAAGCCAAAATGCAACACACAAGGAATTTAACACGTACGACTTTTGAATATTTATAGTGGACTCTAGACCCTATTAATCGATCAAATTATCCCAATAGATACATCACTTAACTAGCCAATATATTATCAAAAACCAATGCTCAAGTTTCAAGTTAAAACAATGAAATAAACTAATGCATCCCAGCAATACATGCATCAAATGCATAAACCGATAAAACCATAAATAATATGTTTTTGAATTAAAACCATGGGAGCATCAATTGTATATCAATATCATTGTAAAACAGTGACATGAGCATTAAATCATCATGCATAACATCTATGCAAAATTAACACTAAGCATGACAAATTTCATGGTAAAAACATATAGTAATATGGGAACCCTTTTGCGAAAACTTAAAATTTACTTACTTCCGAGTATAGGAAGGTTTTCACAACTTCCCTAAACTCCCAAACATCTATAAAATAACTTTAAAAACACTGTCGAAGCAACCACTCATAAACCACTCACCGATAACTGTTACTTGCTCGCCAAGCCAACGAAATGAACCGAAACACCTTCAAACGCGATAGCCTAAATATTTCCCTGTTTCAAGCATCAAAACCAAGGGTTTAATGCTAAAAATCACACAAAAGAAACCCTCAAGTCGGATCCCTAGACAACAACCCTTAAAACCTATCAAAACTTAAATCGAAAACTTGTCAGAACACACCAAACTTCACTTAAACCTATAGTCCGGGATTAGATATTTTAAAAACACTTTATAAATATCCCAACACATTAAAAAAAATCCATTTAGGATCCAAAAACAGTGGGTAAAAACCCTTGAACGAAAATTGGGATTTTTAACCAAAAACCAATTTTTATGAAATTAAAGGATTAAAACGATTTCTCCAAGTCAAGAACTTGGGAATTTCAGTAAAGAACTTTATTGTTCTAGAGGATTAATGAAATCTCACCTCCAAAACTGATCCAATTGCTTTTCGGGTTTTAAAACGAGAAAAAGAAAAAAGAAAAATTGAAGAAGAAAAATTGTAATAATTATTGGGAACGAAATTAATTGAAAAAGAATGAGTTTTTACCTTGAAAGCTTGATGAACGTCTGCCTCCAATAAGGGAAAACGAAAATTAGAAAAATATGTGATATTTAGGTTAATTAAAAAGGGTTTTAAGACTTTAAAATTGGGTTTAATTAAGTTATTTAAGTTAAAATAGATTTTAGGCTTAATTAATTAAAAATTGGAAAGCCTAGAACAGCTAGGATTATAATTGGATCAAAGCCCCTTAAAGATTCAAAGTTTTAGCCTGTTTTATAAAATTGTCCTCAAAGTTTCAATTTTTACAAAACAGTCACTAATTTCAAAATCTTAGGGTTTCAAGAGTTGATTTCCAAAATTGATTTTACAAAAGTCAAATATATGTCATTTAAGGATTTTAGAATATTTTTCCTCAATTTATTTTAATTAAAAACTAATTTTTAAGTATTTTATCTCGAACTAGGCAAAACCGGCGGTATTACAAGTCTGGGAATAGGGATTTTAAAAAAACTTTATAAACATTTTAACACATTAAAAATAATACATTTGGGATCCAAAAACAGTGCGTAAAAACCCTTTAACGAAAATTGGGATTTTTAACCGAAAAACCGATTTTTATGAAATTAAAGGATTTAAAACGATTTCTCCAAGTCAAAAACTTGGGAATTTCAGTAAAGAACTTTATTGTTCTAGATGATTGAAGAAATCTCACCTCCAAAACTGATCCAATTGCTTTCCGGGTTTTTAAAACTAGAAAACGATGAGAAAACAAGAAAATTTAAAGAAGAAAAGTTGTAATAATTATTGGGAAAGAAATTAATTGAAAAAGAATGAGATTTTACCTTGAAAACTTGATGAACGTCTGCCTCCAATGAGGGAAAACGAAAATTAGAAAAATATGTGATATTTAGGTTAATTAAAATGGGTTTTAAGAGTTTAAAATTGGGTTTAATTAAGTTATTTAATTTAAAATAGATTTTGGGTTTAATTAATTAAAAATTGGAAAACCTAGACCAGCTAGGATTATAATTGAATCAAAGCTCCTTAAAGATTCAAAGTTTTGGCTTGTTTTATAAAATTATCCTCAAATTTTCAATTTTTACAAAATGGTCATAATTCCGAAATCTTAAGGATTTAAAACTAAATTTTCAAAATTTATTTGACCAAAGTCAAATATATGTAAAATAAAGATTTTAGAATATTTTTTCCTCAATTTATTTCGATTAAAAACTAATTTTTAAGTATTTAATCCAGAACTAAGATAAACGGCCCACTAACTCCTAAGCCCATTTTTAGGGTGTTACAACTCTCCCCCACTTAAGAAATTTCGTCCTCGAAATTACCTGGTGGAAAAAGATAAGGGAACTGCTATTTCATATCCGAATTTCGTTCTCACGTGGCTTCCTCGATACCTCGATGTCGCCAAAGCACTTTGACTAACTCGATGGTCTTACCACGTAGAACTTTAGAACTTGATGCTAAGATTTCTAACGGCTCCTCGTCGTAGGGAAGATCAGGATTGAGCTCCACCTCGCACACTGGCAAAACATGTGATAGATCCGATCTGTACCTCCGAAGCATCGATACATGAAACACATCATGAATCCTGTCAAGCTCGGACGGTAACCTTAGACGATAAGCCATGTAATATCCCAAAAATTATTCCTAATTTAAAACCCTAAGTAAAAATCTTAATTTTTATATCCCAATTTCTGAAACCCTAATTTATTTGAGTTTTTTTAAATTGATTCTTTTTAAATTTAATGGAAAATTTTTGAGATAAGATTATAAAGTTTTGAAAGTTTTAAATGTGAATTTAAAGATTAAAAGTTAGAGTGATTTGATGACTTTTGGATAACTAGTTTGCTTTTAAATTGAATTTTATTTTTATTGAGATTAATTACTATTTTTATTAATAGTTTATCTACAATCAATCTTTTTATTGAAAATATTATTTTATTTTAATTATTGTTTTATCAAAACTCTTTGTTTAATATTATATATATTATTTGAAGTTACTTTCGAAGAAGGAAAATCATTTTAAGATTCTATAATCTTTTTTATTATTATTTTTATTAATTCTTTTATGATTTAATAGATTTCTAATTCAAATTGGAATCAGTAATTTTTTTCTATATATATACATAGTATGGTTTAAGATAAACCATAAATTGTTTTTCTCCATCAAGATTCTCTAAAGCCTTTGTTCTCACTCTTTATTTCTGTTCGAGTTCAAAACCATGTTATTCAGTAATTTGAGTCGCTTTGGCTAAGGTGTGTTCTCTTACTGGTGCTACATTTGTTTTGTTTTGTTTTTCAAAAAAAATATGTTCTTTTGTGACATGCTTCGTGTTTTGCTGGCATGTTTAATTTTTATATTGTGTCTTTAATTGCATATTTGTGTTTCCGTGCTTACGTGTCATTGTGATTTAAGAAATATATAAAACTTTTCGGATTTTGAGATCTTATACTTTTATGAGTAATTATGATTTTAAATCCTGTAAAATTATGTTTTCGGATAAATTATGATTTAGGATTAAAATTGAGATTGGATAAATTATAACATCATTCATACAACTTGTTTTGTGTTGTTTCCTAAAATATTACTCTTGAGAAATAATTTTATAAACTATGTTTTGTTGTTTTTATCTACACCTTAGAGATACACTAAGTTCTTTAAGTTACTCCATCTTAGTTTCCTCTTACAAATATTTGAACTTTAGACAATGCGGTACCTGAAGAATCTCATACTTTATCCGGTTATTTTATTATTCAATATAAAACTAACTTTTAGTTATTCAAATTATTATTACTATTTTAGAAACTTTAATATATTTGGGAATTAAGGTTATTTTCAGTATACATAAATATTTTTCTTACATTCAGATATTTTATTTGAACCATCAGACTATAATGTTAATTTTAATAAGTTTATGAGATAATTTATTTTAGGAATTTTTAACTCTTCTTAAATTACCAATTTTTAATTATAATTTTAACTTTTCTTTTTTTATGAATTATAAAGTAACTAAATATTTTACAATTATTATGAAATAATATAAATTAAATTAGTTTTGAGGGTAAAGTTTTTAACGTTAACTTTCTAGATTTACTCTATTTCTTATCGTGTTAAATGTGTATTTTTTGTGCTATTGTTAAATAAATTTAAATGTGTGTTTTCTTCTTGTGCTAAATGTGTTTTCTTTTCTTGTGTTAAATGTGTGTTTCTTTCTGTACTAGTGTCAAATGAATTCAAATGTGTGTTTTCTTCTTGTGTTAAAGGTGTGTTTCTTCATGTGCTATTGTTAAATGAATTTAAATGTGTGTTCTCTTCCAGTGCTAGATTTGTATTTTGTGATTAATTGTTTATTGTGATACTGTTATCTTGAGATTCCCTGTGATACTGTGATCAAATTATCTGAACTGTGTGTTCCATATTCTATACGATTATATGTGCTGAGACAATTGAAATCATTAACATTGATTGTATTACATGTGCATGGGGTGGATTGTACTGAGGAAGGTGGTTTTACCACACTGTGTTTGGCGAAATAAGGGGTGAGGGGTTCTAGGGAACTACCTCCACCGTGATCGGTTGGCTTTGCCACCACTGTGTTTAGCGTTCGGAGTATGGGACTGCATTTTCTGTGACCTTGCATTCAACAGACTATCGAAACTGTGTGCTTCGTATGTTATACGAATATTTGTGATGAGACTTTTGTGATTTATGATATTGATTGCATAATCATGTGCATTGGGAAAGATTGTACGGAGGAAGGTGGTTTTACCACACTGTGTTTGGCGAAATAAGGGGTGAGGGGTTCTGGGGAACTACCTCCTCTATGATCGGTTGGCTTTGGCACCACTGTGTTTGGCGTTTGGAGTATGAGATTGCATTCTCTGTGACATTGCATTCATCAATATTTGTGTTTATTTACTGTGAATATATATATATTATGCCTGTGATTATGAATTGAGTGATATTGTGATGTTTGACTGCACTTTAGAGACACACTGGGCTTTATAGCTCATTCTTTTAGTTTTTTTTTTCTTTCAAATATCTGGCCCTAGGAGTTGGTACTCGGAGATCTTTCTCTCGGATACGGTTTATTACTATTTTTTTAGTATAATTATTTACAAATATTTTTATTTTTGGGATTATTAGGGATTGAGATGTATTTAAACCTCATGCATAAAACTAGTTATTCAAATTTATTAATTTTAAATAAGAATATTTAACTTTTTCTAAACCGTGTTTTCATCTTTTGATTTACAAATTTTGTTTTTAAATCACTTTTTTTCAATTACTTGACATGAAAGTTTTAAAAGCAACAGTTTTAACCTACCGTGCTCTTTAAGTTCAAATTAAGGGTTACAAGCCATTGGTCCCAACTCTCTCCAAAACCTCAAACGGTCCAACAAACCTCGGGCTAAAATTACCCTTTTTACCGAAATGCATCACTTTCTTCCATGGAGAAACCTTAAGAAACACTTTATCACCAACAACAAACTCTATTTCCTTTTTATTAAGATCAGCATAGGACTTTTGACGATCTGATGCAGCCTTAAGCCTATCACTAAGGAGCTTCACCTTCTCATTAGTATCCTCAAGAACACTAGGTAAGGTCACAAACTTCTCACCTACCTCGGCCAAGCAAAACGGAGTACGACATCTCCTGCCATACAAAGCCTCAAACGGAGCCATCTAGATACTCGTCTGGTAACTATTATTGTAAGAGAACTCAACCAACGACAAGTACTTTTCCTAAGAAGTGTGGAAATCTATCACACAACACCTTAACAAATCCTCCAAAACCTGAATAACTCTCTCAGACTGACCATACGTCTACGGATGATAAGAAGTACTAAAACTCAGCTTAGTACCAAGAACTTTCTGCAAAGATTTCCAAAACCTCGATGTGAACTTCGGATCTCTGTCAGATACTATGGATTTCGGTACTCCATGCAGCTTCACAACTTTAGAGACATAAAGATCAGCCAGCTTATCTAAGGAATACTTAGTATGCACAGGAATAAAATGCGCACACTTCGTAAATCGATCCACGATAACTCATACCGAATCCTTTTTGGACGGTGTCAAAGGCAAACCCGTCACAAAGTCCATAGTGATCCTTTCCCACTTCCACTCCAGGATCTTCAAAGGTTGCATCAAACCTGACGGAACCTGATGTTCAGCCTTAACCCGCTGACACACCAAACACTTACTCACAAACTCAACCACGTCCTTTTTTAAACCAACCCAGAAAAACTCACCTGTCAGATCACGGTACATCTTAGTACTACCTAGATGCATAGAAAAATGACTACTATGCGCCTCCGCAAAGATATTACGTCTCAACTCAACATCGTTCGGCACAACCACACGATCTCTAAAGCACACAACACCATCTCCTCGAAAACTATAATCAGACGGCATACCCTCAGCTATATCCTGGACATGAGATACCAATGCATCATCAAACAACTGCTTCTCTCTTATCGTCTCAATCAGAGAGAGTTTAACCTGCAATTCATCTATCAAACCATCATCCTCAGACAAACTCAACCTAGTAAACGTAGCACGTGATTCAACAACCATTCTCCTACTCAAATCGTCTTTCACAACATTAGCTTTCCGTGGGTGATACTCGATCGTCAGATCATAATCCTTAAGCAACTCAATCCATCGACGTTGCCTAAGATTAATATCCTTCTAGGACATCAAATACCTCAAACTCTTGTGATCCGTATACACCACACAACACTCCCCATAAAGATAGTGCTTCCATATCTTAAGAGCAAAAACTACCGCAGCTAACTCAATATCATGCGTGGGGTAGTTTTTCTCATGCACCTTCAACTAACGAGATGCATAAGCTACCACCCTTCCTTCTTGCATCAAAACACAACCAAGCCCGACATAAGAAGCATGACTATAAACCGTAAACTCTTTGCCCGGTTCCGATTGAACTAGGATCGGAGCCTGAGTCAAAGCCTCCTTTAACTTCTCAAAAGCTTCTTGTCTCTTATCGGTCCACTCAAACTTAACATCTTTTTGCAACAACTTGGTTAGAGGTGTTGCAATCCTAGAAAAACCTTCCACAAACCTTTGATAGTATCCAGCAAAACCCAGAATACTACAAACCTCCGTCACAGACCTAGGTAGCTTCCAACTCACTACAACCTCTACCTTATTCGGACAACTCTAATACCCTCAGCCGAAACCACATGTCCAAGAAAAACAACCTCCTTGATCCAAAAATCACACTTGCTCAACTTAGCATATAATTGGCTATCCAACAAAGTCTGCAGAACAACTCGCAAATACTTATCGTGATCCTCCTCGGTACGAGAGTACACAAGAATATCATCGATAAACACTACCAAAAACTGATCCAAGAACTCAAGGAAAAACCGGTTCATCATGTCCATGAAAGCAGTTGGTGCGTTCGTCAAACCAAAGGGCATAACCAAAAACTCATAATGGCCATACTGCGTCCTAAAAACAGTCTTAGGAATATAGTGATCCTTAACTCTTAACTGATAGTAACCAGACCCAAGATCAATCTTAGAAAACATGGATGCACCTCTGAACTGATCAAACAGGTCATCCATCCTAGGCAATGGATACTTGTTCTTCACCGTCAACTTATTTAACTGCCTGTAGTCTATTCACATACGCATGGTACCATTCTTCTTTTTCACAAACAAGAGCGGTGCACCCCACGGTGACGTACTCGGTCGGATGAAACCATTATTCAACAACTCTTGTAACTAAAACATTAACTCTTTCAACTCCTTAGGCTCCATTCGGTAAGAAGTAATGAAAACAGGTACAGATCCCTCATATAACTCAATACCGAACTCAACCTCATGGTTAGGTGGTAATCCTGGTAACTCTTCAAGAAAGGCTCCAAGAAAGTCACAAACAGTTCTTATATCACTAGGCCTAACTTCCTTCATATTAGGGTTTATCACATAAGCCAGATAATTGTTGTGTTTCAAAAGTGCGCAATTAGTGCAAGTGAACACGTCACAAGTAATAAAGTGATCAGTATAATCGTGTATCGTCTCCACAGGGATTGGTCTACTTAATATGTCTTCTCTTTTCTTCTTGAACTGTAAAGGAATAAAAGTAAAAACACAGGTGAACAGGATTTGAGTAAACTAAATAATTTGAATAAAGAAAACTAAATAAAAATGATGAGATCTGATTAAGAGAGAGGGTAGGATCCAGTTATGTTGTATTGTGGATTTGATTCACTTGTCTCTGTCCAATGCAATTGTAAATCTCTGCCTCGGCAGTACTGCAGATTACTGCCTTGGCAGCAACGATACTTGTCTGCCGCGGCAATCCCTTGCTCTTGGGTGGACTTTATCAACGTTCGGCAAAGTGTCCTTTGATGACTCCGTTTATCCCTAAGTCGAAGTACTGTTGGTGATCAATCCTTGATGATACCTCCCGGCGTGAATCAATTATAATCATCAACCAATCTCACAATTCTTTTAGTCGCTGAAACTCTTAACCTATCTCTAGGCCGAGTTAGTATTTTGCGATTGAAATACCGTAGTTATCCCTTTCGTGAATCTAACTCTCCCGAGTCTAGATAAATAGATTATTTACAAACTTCTCTCCCGAGCTTGAATGCAAGAACAAAGAATGGCAAAGGATAAGCAACCCTTGATATTTTATTGCATTGAAACAAAGAACAAAATACAATCTCCTCTCACAAGTACTCAACAAGCTTCACTTAAACCCTAAGAAAACTTAGAACATAATTTAGAGAAAGAAAACAATGAGTCTTAGGGTGAACTCTCTAAATCTGCTCTCTCCTCCCTCTCTTGGACGGCTAGGTCTTATATAGGCTTGGCCTAGGGCAAACCTTTCCTAAGTAGAATACAACTTGGAGTAGGGAACAAGTCATGTACATAAATAAAATATTTCCAAGTTTATTCCAAATAGGAAGCTTTCCCGCGTGGCCTTGTCTTGGGCTTTCCTCGTGCTAACCAGCTCCGATCCATGTGGTGCATGTCTAGAAACGTCCAGCGTATTTTTCTCTTCCAATCACCTACAACATTGGTGCTGGAGCTTCAGTTGCTGCCGCGGCCCAGGTTCTGCCTCGGCCTCAGCACTACCTCGGTAGTGGTTAGTCCTGCAAGTACAGAAGATGTCGTAAATTCTGCATTTTTTTATGAATATCACCTTTATAAGTTATAATAGCAGAATATCAAATATTGCACATTAAGTCCATGCATCAGTCCAAGTAGGTGTGAATTAAGTGCTTATTGCCCATGAAAGGTGTATAAAATAATGGTCTTTTGAGCACTTATCATACCCCCAAACTCGAACGATTGCTTGTCCTCAAGTAATGCAAGCCATCAATTTGCCAAACCTTATTCTCTTTTGGTCTTACTTTTCCATCCATTCTCCCCACCATAACTATGCCTATTCTTTAGTCTTAGCCTTTTGTTTACTTGAGGATTTTACCCGGAAACAAGCTATAAGATCTTGTGAGTGTGTGGGTTTTTGTGGATAAGGTTGATTAAAGGCTTTCTTAGACAAACTCTATGTTCAAGACAAGTAGATTTGGATTTAGTGTTCTCTTCTTAAAACAACAACAACTTGAGCCAATTTCGGGCACCTCAAGGAATGTGTTTTGTATTTCCTTCTTTTCTTTTGATAAATTCTTTAGCATACTAGAGCCAATTTCGGGCACCTCTAGTATGAAGAAGAGTGTTTCCTAAAGCCGGTAATAGGCACCTCTAGTCCCTTTCCAAAGAATCTAAGTCTTTATCACCTAAGTTCATTAAAAGAATTCCTAAATCAAACAAGTCCCAAAAGTGTTTATAAACTTAACCTTATAGCAAGCTTCTAAGTTTTCTTCCTTAAGTATTCTAAGGTTAATCCTTCTAAATAGAACCTAGCCATGGTAAGGAGAAAGATGTCTATAGCCCTAAAAAATAAGCTAAAGCAATACTGATGTAAGGCAGTGCAAAAGTAAAGGCAATAATACAAGTAAGAGGCAGATAAATGCACTAAAAAAATTTAGGATATCAATTCTTCAAAAAAAAATTTACTCCGTTTCATGGTAAGGCCACGGCAGTAGGGTGCTTCGGCAGTACATTTACACCCCCAAACTCAAATTGAGCATTGTCCTCAATGCTTATATCACATAGCAAGTAACAGAATCAAGAGAATAAAGCGATTAAAGATAATAAAAGCAGTAGAAGGGCGTAGAATTTAAAGAGACTCCGAGGAGCTACTGGTAACAATCTTTTTTCTAGTCCTTCCTGCCCACTCTTTGATTCTTGATCCTTGTCCTGTTGATGGTTGAGTTTTTGCTTGCCGGGGCGGCTGAACTCTTGTGGGTGGTTTCCTTTGCAAAGGAGCATCCACTTCTTCTCCATCTTCTTCCTCGACAATTTCTTCCGTATGCATTATTTCCATCCCGCCTTCCTCGTCAACATTCATTCCCTCGGCATAGCGAGAACTTGGTCTGGCATGTTGAATACTTGGCTCAGCATTGGATGAGCTTTGATGTACATACTCATCTATTTCTCTTGAGATACTGCCCATGGGGATGGGGGATCTTGGTGGAGTGCTGAAAACTGCCCTCCTCTTTGATGGCCGTCTGCTGGCAAATGATGTCGCGGCAGAGTCGGATGCCCTAGATGGGCCAACAGCATTGAACTGTTGCTGTGGTCTGGTATGGAATAATGGCCTCGGTCTTGGTGCTGGAGTCGTCTCGGTGTAGGGTGCAGCTATTACAAACATGTTGGTGGGGAATTCTGGAAACTGCACCCCTTGGCTGGGAAAATTTTGAATCATTATCTGGGCAAGTGTGCTGTTGAAGTCTCTCTAATATTCCATGTATCGTTGTTGGCGAAGGTCCATAGATGCCATCCTCTGTAGTATTTCCTGGTAGGGGTCTGCTGCGGCAGTGGTGTGGGTAGTGTCAGGCATGTCTGCCGTGTACTGGGCCCCGACAGTAGTGTCAGCAGTAAACTACTGAGGAGTTCCCTGGACTGGTTCTGCCTGTGTGATCTGTATGATTTTGTGGCAGAATTCTCTTGTCCACCCTCTCCTATAAGCTGTAAATTCATCTGTTTCGACCGTAGGTACACTTGCAGCATTACAAATACCAGTAATTAAACAAGGGAAATATAATGGTCCTCTCTCCTTCTTACCGCATTCATAAATTTCTCGTAAAATAATTTCTCCAACGTTGATGCTCCGTTTGTTGATGATTGATTGGATGAGCACCAATCTTCTCCGGTCCACCGTACTGTTGTGGTAGGTTGGGATAAGGCGTCTCTTAACAAAGGTGTTCCAAAGCTTGGCCTCGGGTTTTAGACTTTGACTTGCTACTGATACTCTATGGGCACCGGTTTCCCAAGTAGTATTGTCGTAGCAAAGGTCATCTTTTATCAGCTCATAATAATCTTTAGCGGTGACATCCTCCATGAATTCAACATGATCATCACGTTCAAGTGTAAGGCCGTAGAAAAGGTTGATTGTCTCGGCATCGTGTTTGATAGGCCTGCCTCGGCAGTGGACAAAAAGATAGTCCTTGCTTGGTCCGTGCGCATAGAATTCTCGCACGATGGTGGCATTGGCCTGAGTTGGTTTTAGGCAAAAGATTTCCCAATCTTGATACTTGATCCTGTCGAACAAATAATGCTCGATGCCGAAATTTTCTTCATCGAAATGTTGGAACCCTTGTTCCTCCCATAGCTGCCGAGCAATGAAAGACCTATTGAAACGGTCTTCAACATTGGCTGAGGCAAAACGTTTTTAGGTGGCCATGAGTAAGTATTTTGAGAGTTGAGGTTCTTGGAGATTTTCTTGAAGAAGGTCTGAAAATTTCAAGAAGGTTTGTGAGTAGGCAGAGAGTATTGTGAGAGCAAGATTAGCAAATATTCTAAAGAAAACAAGAATGCAAGAGTGAATAGTTCAAGAGGGAGAGATTGCTCATATAGGCCTCGGCCTTGTGATCGTTTAAACCACTAGCCGTTAAACTTTTACTGCTGTTGCATTTACTACCGCGGCGGGAATCTCGCAGAGTAGCCATTACACTGTTCTGCCCGTTAGGACTGCTACGGCTCTGACACTGTTTTCTGCCTCGGCAGAATTCCTGCTGTGAACTATTTCTCCTTTAATCTTGCTTATTATTCTAAAAAAATTTAAACAAAAACAAGAAGAATAAGTAAAGCAAAAGAAAAAATAATAATTATAGAAAATAAATATAAACTAAATTAATCCTAATATAATAAAAAGAAAGGTAAGAGATTATGTCACTGATGGAGTGCATGCAAATGCATCTCCTAATGTGTTTATCTCTTGTTTGCCAGAATGATATTTCAGAAATTGGCCATTCTTTTTGACTTCATGTCCATCCTTCTTCGATTTGGTCTTTACTGCACCATGTGATTCTGACCATTTGGACCTAAATATGCCTGGACAATGTGTTGTCCTGTTGGTTTCCACCACATCTGCCTTACTTTTCCTACCACATAGTCTGCCATAACGAATTTCCATTTTCCTGCCGAGCATACTGCCAAGGTAGTGGCTGTTGAAACAGGATATCTTTGTGTCTGCATCTGTGTTGTGAAGGACTTTGCACTCTTCTGCGTCATCATGCCTTTTCAAATTGTGGAAGGCATTGAGTTTGACTTGTTGGTCATTGACCCTCATTGTCAACTCTCCTTTTTCTACATCAATTAGTGTGCGTCCAGTAGCAAGGAAAGGTCTCCCAAGGATGATCGGTGCATTATCATCTGCTTCACAATCAAGGAAAAGAAAGTCAACGAGAAAAATAAATTTGTCAACTCTTACCAGTATGTCCTCGATTTTTTCTTCGGGTTGCACATATGATCGACCGCAAGTTGGAGCATCACTGTTGAAGGTTTTTCCCTTCCTATTCCAAGCTTTTGAAAGACAGATTTGGGCATTAGATTGATGCTTTCCCCAAGGTCGTATAGGGCCTTACCTTCGTAGTGGTTACCTATTGCACAAGGTATGGTAAAACATCTAGGATCCTTCAATTTTGGTGGCATGCGATTGTGTAGCATTGCCATGCATCCTTCGGTAGCAGCCACTGTTTCAAACTCACCTAGTCTCTTTCTCTTAGACACAATGTGTTTAAAAAATTTAGCATAATTAGGCATTTGTTCAATTGCCTCTACGAATGGTAAGTTGATGTGGACTTGCTTTAGAATATCAAGAAATTTCCTAAATTGATGGTCCTGCTTTTGCTTTTTCAACCTTTGTGGGAAAGGTGGTGGTGGTATCATCTCATCCAGGGTTTCTTAAGTTTGGAATTTAATACCTGGAACCACTGTGTCTGTTGTTGTCTCGGCAGGTTGTTCCGGTACTGCCGAGTGCTCTGCTGGGGCAGTGTTATCTGTTAGAACATGATCAGTTTGTTCAGCATCCAAATCCTCTTTTTCTGGTTCTGTTGGTGGGACTTGGCCTGCTGGAATTCCTATTTTTTCCTTCAGTTGTAGACCACTCCTAGTAGTGATTGCTTTGCACTATTCATGGCCTATTACCTTAGCAACTTCAGTATTGCTAGGTAGTCTTCCTTGTGGTCTAGTGTTTATGTTCTGGGCAAACTGCCCAACTTGGGTTTCCAGTGCCTTTATTGTTGCCTGTTGGTTCTGTAACCTCATCTCAGTCCTATTTATAAATGCATTTGTTCTTTTGATGAAGTTACTGTTCTCTACCATGTATGACTCAGTTTTCATCATGAATGCTTTCAGAGAATTTTCCAAGGAACTTACAGACTGCTGCTGCATCTGCGGCGGCGGCATTGGCTGTTGGACATGCGGCGGCGGCAGATGTTGCATTGGTTGCTGGAATCCTGGGGGTTGAGTAGTTTGATTTAAGGCATTGTTAGGATTACTCCATGAATAGTTTGGATGCCTATTTCATGAGGGGTTGTATGTGTTGGACATCATGTTGTTTCGGTTGTAGTTTCCAACATACAGGCTGGATTCTTGATTCATACAGTCAGAAGAATTGTGGTTACCTCCGCATAAATTACAAAAAGAATCAATGGCCTCAACCTCTTGGGTATTTTGTTGTAGCTGCATGTTTTGCATTATTTTGGTAAGAGAGACCAATTGTGTTGCCACTGAATTTGATGTTTCTAACTCATTCACTGTGGTTTGGCGTCTTACTCCTCCTCGCCTTGATGTAGGAAATTGAAAATCGTTCTTTGCGAGTTTGTTTAGTATCTCAATAGCTTCCTCAGGTGCTTTGTCTAGGAGTGTTCCATTTGCCGAGGCATCTAAGATCATCCTTTTCGGGGCATTCGTGGCGTTATAGAACATGGTCACTTATGTCCATAGGGGAAATCCATGCAACGGACACTTGTGTAGTAACTCTATGTAGCGCTCCCATGCCTCGTATATAGGTTCATCATCTGCCTATCGAAAAGAAGTGATTTCATTACGAATTCGATCATATAGATTTGTAGGATTAAAGCGTGTAATGAAATCTCGGCATAATTCACTCCAAGATCCTATTGATCCTGCTGGAATGCTATTTAACCAGGTTTTTGCCCTATCCCTCAGTGAATAGGGGAATAATTTCAATCTCAGAACATCTTCATGGACTCCTTGAATTTTGAATGAATTGCAAATTTCCATGAATGACTTGAGATGCTGTCTAGCATCTTCTGTCATAGACCCACCAAACTGTTCAATAGTGTTGAGCATATTGAACATGATAGGTTTTAGCTTAAAGTGGGCTGCTTCTATTTCCGGTGTAACCACTCCAGGATTTAACCCATTCAAACCCTCCTCCAAGAAGTCTCGAACAGTAAGCTGTCGCGGCCCTGGTGGCGGCAGAAGACCTCCATTGCCGGCAGGTAAGTTTTTTCCTGCTGGATGATCTGCCATAGCTCCTTGGATTTGTCTCCTCAACCTTTGTCGTGTACGTTCAATCTCTGGATCTAGCTCATACAAAGGGTTGGTTGGGTTGGCCCTAGTCATACACCAAGAAAAACCAAAGTAAAATAAAAAATAAAAAGCAAGAAAACAAAGAAAACAAAATTTAGTTGCCAATCCCCGGCAACGGCGCCAAAAACTTGTTGCGTGTCAAAAGTGCGCAATTAGTGCAAGTGAACACGTCGCAAGTAATAAAGTGATCAGTATAATCATGTATCGTCTCCAAAGGGATTGGTCTACTTAATGTGTCTTCGCTTTTCTTCTTGCACTGTAAAGGAATAAAAGTAAAAACACAGGTGAACAGGATTTGAGTAAACTAAATAATTTGAAAAAAGAAAACTAAATAAAAAGGATGAGATCTGATTAAGAGAGAGGGCAGGATCCAGTTATGTTGTATTGTGGATTTGATTGACTTGTCTCTGTACAATGCAATTGTACATCACTGCCTCGGCAGTACTGTAGATTACTGCCTTGGCAGCAACGATACTTGTCCTTCGCGGCAATCCCTTGCTCTTGGGTGGACTTTATCAACGTTCGACAAAGTATCCTTTGATGACTCCGCTTATCCCTAAGTCGAAGTACTGTTGGTGATCAATCCTTGATGATACCTCCCGGCGTGAATCAATTATAATCATCAACCAATCTCACACTTCTTTTAGCCGCTGAAACTCTTAACCTATCCCTAGGCAGAGTTAGTATTTCGCGATTGAAATACCGTAGTTATCCCTTTCGTGAATCTAACTCTCTCGAGTCTAGATAAATAGATTACTTACAAACTTCTCTCCCGAGCTTGAATGCAAGAACAAAGAATGACAAAGGATAAGCAAACCTTGATATTTTATTGCATTGAAACAAAGAACAAAATACAATCTCCTCTCACAAGTACTCAACAACCTTCACCTAAACCCTAAGAAAACTTAGAACATAATTTAGAGAAAGAAAACAATGAGTCTTAGGGTGAATTCTCTAAATCGACTATCTCCTCCCTCTCTTGGACGGCTAGGTCTTATATAGGCTTGGCCTAGGGCAAACCTTTCCTAAGTAGAATACAACTTGGAGTAGGGAACAAGTCATGTACATAAATAAAATATTTCTAAGTTTATTTCAAATAGGAAGCTTTCCCGCGTGGCCTTGTCTTGGGCTTTCCTCGTGCTAACCAACTCCGATCCATGTGGTGCATGTCTAGAAACGTCCATCGTATTTTTGTCTTCCAATCACCTACAACATTGGTGCTGGAGCTTCAGTTGCTGCCGCGACCCAGGTTCTGCCTCGGCCTCAACACTGCCTTGGCTGTGGTTAGTCCTGCAAGTACAGAAGATGTCGTAAATTCTGCATTTTTTTATGAATATCAGCTTTATAAGTTATAATAGCAGAATATCAAATATTGCACATTAAGTCCATGCATCAGTCCAAGTAGGTGTGAATTAAGTGCTTATTGCCCATGAAAGGTGTATAAAATAATGGTCTTTTGAGCACTTATAAATAAGCATCACAACCCTTGACCAATAAACTTTGGGCTTCCAAAGCCGACACAACCTTGGATAAGAACTTTACACTTTCACCAACCATCACAACCTCGGAGTCATCCGCTAGCCTTAAGGACACCATCTTAGTCCTAAAGTCTATAATAGCTCTATGCTCAACTAACCAGTCCACGCCCAAGATAAGTTCAAACCCTTGGAATGGTAATTCCATAAGATCGACAGCAAAAACATGTTCTTGAACAACTAAGAGATATCTTCTATATACCTTTCTAACCAAAAAAGTCTCACCGAAAGAACTAGTAACACTCATCTCTATGTTCATGTTCTCTACAGGTAAATCTAAAGTTCTAGCATGCTCACTAAGGATGTAAGAGTACGTAGATCCAGAATCTAACAAAGCGAACAAAGATAAAGATTGCAAGAAAGAAGGTAACTACAACCACATCAGTGTCGTTATGGACCTCCCTATGGGCATAAACCCTCGTCTGACCCTCGTCACGGTACTGTTGTCCCGGATTCTCCTCTCGGCGCTGGAAATTACCTCTACCCCTACCTCTGCCTCTGTTTTGATCACCTCCTCGACCTAGGCCCTGATGGCCTCCTGTCAACTGAGGACACTCTCTCCTAGTGCGTCCAACAACACCACACTTCCAACAACTACTAGAAGGTCCCCAGCATTGACCCTCATGACGTCTACCGCATCTTTTACACACAGCAGGTCGAGCCTGACCTCCCTGATAACCACGACCAGCTCCTCCTCCTCTATACTGATTGTACCGACCATAAATCTCATCTCTCTGTTTCTTAAACTATTGGGCTTGAAGATGCTCGATGGATAACCGATTAATTTGCCAATTTGATGGAGAAAGAACACTTTGCATGATTTGTTGTGGAAGCAAAAATAACACAATGATTTTAGAGTGGTTAGGCCTTCGAACAAGCACCTACATCTACTACCTTAGCTTCCCACTAAGGATTTCCCATATTCACTAAGAATTCAACCTTTTGAGGCAAAAGGGATAACCTTACAAACCTTGATTCAAAACCGAACCAAGCATCCAAAGTTCACAACCCAAACTTTGGGAATTCACTCAAACAAAGAAAACTTAGCAAACTTGTTTAATCCTTCTAACAAGGCTAATGTTTGCAAATAAGCACTCACCCAATCCTAAGACACTTGAGCATATATTAACAATTGAGCTCACAAGTGTTTTGTCTACCCAAAGATGAGAATTTTGCTCTAAGACAAATCTTTGATTATAATGTTGTTACAAGTGAAGCATTAGTCTTCTCTTGATGCTTGAGGCTTCCTTTTATCATCCCAAGTGAGCTTCTAGCCGTTGGTGACCGTTGGGATTAGTTTGGAGCCGTTTGGAGCTGATTTCAAGGCTTATTTCCTCTTCTGGTGCAAGGTATCGATACCTCTTACACTGGTATCGAAACATCCTCTTTGGGAAATAGCCGTTGACCTGCATTTATGAACTGGTATCGATACCAGTATCGATACCGCTCTTAGCCATTGGGGGTTTTCGTAAAATCGTTTATGACCGTTGGGGGTTTATAGAAACTGGTATCGAAACCAAACATCACAGTGGTGAAAGGGTATCGATACTAGTATCGATACCACTGTGATTTCTCCTTTTAAAACAAGGCAGTATCGATACCATTATGAATGGTATCGAAACACCTGGGTTAAAAATGTTTCTTTGGTTTCTTTAAATCATTTAAAACACTTTTAAAAATCTCTCAAAAACTTCTTAATATATTTTCAAGTTGTTTGGACAAAAGAACCATTTTTGAAATCTTTTCAAATTAGTCCAAAACTATTTTTCAATTATTATATCAAAACAGTTGTTCTACAATCTCCCCCTTTTTGATCTAATAAAACCAACTTGAAAAATTGTTTTTGAGATTGCTCCCCTTTGTGAAATAAAATTTGAATAAGAGAATTAATGATTCAATAGTATTAAAGGTCCCCCTTACTCAATAAACCATTTGAAAAATCAATTTTTCACAATATTCTCTCCCTTTTTGTTATATCAAAAATGGTTCAAACCAAGTTTGAAAAACTTTAAAGCTTATAACTTAGGAGAATTTTAAAAATGTCAATTGTTTTAAAATCAAATATTAAAACTTAGTTTATGAAAACAAAAGACCCCCCCTTACTCAAGGCATCATTAAGTGTTAGTTCAACAATTATGATAATCTAGTTTAAACAAAAGATAAACAAAATTAAATCTAAAAACTAGATTTTACCACACTTGAACTAAAGGGAGGATGTGAAGCCTTCCTTCTTCAAGTGTTCATCTTGTGTGTATGGAGCTCCTCCTTAATTTTGCACTTTGATGCTCATACCTCCATCACACCTAAACAAGACAATCTAGTAATTTTTGGTATCCAAATTGCTTTGGATCTTTTAACGTTAGTAGCACAAAGTTTAGTCCCCTTAGGAATCCATTTTTCAATTTCATCCTGTTTAGTTGAAGTGATTAGTCCTTTTGTGACCCAAACACTTCTAAAACATTTCTCATTTTCCAATCTAGGGGCACTAGATTGTCTCATGTAAAAATTTGATTTTCCCAAATCATTTTTCTTTTGAAGTTCTTTAGAAATCAAATCTTTTTCCTTTTTAAGATCATCTAAAACAACTTGATGATCTTTTCCCATCTTTTGAAGCAAATTTTGTAAATCAAAAACTTTAAGCTCAAAATATTTTAATTTTGCTTCAAATTCAAAATTGGTTTTTGAAAGCAAATCATTTTCTAATTTAAGCTTTGAATCATCTTTTTGTTTTTAGAAAATGAAATCTTAAATTCAAAAGCCAATTTATCATAGGCTTCTTGTAACTCATCAAATGAATATGAATTTGAACTAGATGAGTTAGAAGTTACCTACCCTCATTGAGGGCCATTAAGCATAGGTTGGCTTCTTCATTTTCGGTGGAGTCCCCATCACTCCATGTAGCCACATATGCTTTCTTCTTTGAAGATGATCCCTTTATGATTGACCTGTGAGAATCATTCATCTTCTTCTTTGATTCGTGCTTTGAGGATTTCTTAGTTTTGTTCCTCACGAATCGATCGAAGTCCATGAAGAATTGGGCAAACTCTTCATCTCCTTCACTATCCTCCTCACTTGAATCTTCAAGGTGGATGCACTTGGAGGATTTGAGAGCAACGGTGTTGACATTTACACCAAGCTCTTGAACCTTCTTCTTCCCCATTGATCTAATCTCTTCCTTCTTCTTCTCCTCTTCTCTTCCTTTCATCATTATTTGATGTGTGAGGAGTGGCCCCATGAGTTCATCAAGCTTGAGAGTCTTCAAATTCCTTGCTTCGATAATGGCAGTCCTTTTCGAGTCCCATGACTCGGGAAGGGAATAGATAAGCTTACGAACAAGCTTCTCCTCCGGAATGATCTATCCATATCCTTTAAGTCCATTGGTGATGGTGGAGAATCGATCGAACATCTTTGCTATGTCCTCTTCCGGATTCATCTTGAAGTTCTCATACTCTTGGTTGAGGAGTCCAATCTTGGTCTCCTTTACTTCGTTTGTACCCTCATATGTAACTTCTAGCTTGTCCCAAACTTCCTTGGCACTCTCACAAGAAGATATCTTCTCATAGATGCTTGGATGGAATGCACAAACAAGAATGTGCAAAGTCTTGGAATTAAGCACCATCTTCTTGCGATCTTCTACGCTCCATTCCGCCTTTGTTCCCTTTGACACAAATGGTCCGTCGTCCACTATATCCCATAGCTTGTAATCTCTTGATTTGATGAAATACTTCATCCTTATCTTCTATTGGGAGTAGTTGGACCTGTTAAAGAAAGGTGGCTTGTCAATGGATTGTGCCATAAGTTGTCGGTTGATCGGTAATTGGTCGAGCTCACCGGATCTTCTCAATAGGATGTTAATCCTCCTCGATTTAGCCTCGCTCTGATACCAATTGTTGGGCTTGAAGGTGCTCGATGGATAACCGATTAACTTGCCAATTTGATGGAGAAAGAACACTTTGGGTGATTTGTTGTGGAAGCAAAAATAACACAATGATTTTAGAGTGGTTCGGCCTTCGAACAAGCACCTACATCTACTAACTTAGCTTCACACTAAGGATTTTCCAAATTCACTAAGAATTCAACCTTTTGAGGCAAAAGGGCTAACCTTACAAACCTTGATTAAAAACCGAACCAAGCATCCAAAGTTCACAACCCAAACTTTGAGAATTCACTGAAACAAAGAAAACTTAGCAAACTTGTTTAATCCTTCTAACAAGGCTAATGTTTGCAAATAAGCACTCACCCAATCCTAAGACACTTGAGCATATATTAACAATTGAGCTCACAAGTGTTTTGTCTACCCAAAGATGAGAATTTTGCTCTAACACAAATCTTTGATCATAATGATGTTACAAGTGAAGCATTAGTCTTCTCTTGATGCTTGAGGCTTCCTTTTATCATCCCAAGTGAGCTTCTAGCCGTTGGTGACCGTTGGAATTGGTTTGTAGCCGTTTGGAGCTGATTTCAAGGCTTATTTCCTCTTCTGATGCAAGAGGTATCGATACCCCTTACACTGGTATCGAAACACCCTCATTGGGAAATAGCCGTTGACCTGCATTTATGAACTGGTATTGATACCAATATCGATACCGCTCCTAGCCGTTGGCTTTTTTTCATAAAGTCGTTTATGACCGTTGGGGGTGTATAGAAACCGGTATCGAAACCAAACATCATAGTGGTGAAAGGGTATCGATACCAGTATCGATTAAGTCTTTTTCATGCTCGTGAATCAATTTTCAACCTAAAACGAGGTGTACAGGTCACTTACTTGATTACTAGATGTTTAAGGACTAAAACATAAAGATTTCAGATTAACCTTCAGCCTATAACGACTTTACCTAACTGGGGTTTCGAAACACCCTTCCCCTGTATCGATACGATGGTAAACGACAAAGGGGTATCAGTACAGGTGTTAAGTGTTTCGAAACTCCTACGACAACTCAGATGATTACCCGCGTGACAAGCCAGTGTATCGATACGCCATAGGGACCGTTCCGATACCATTATGCTACTGTAATGGTTGTTATCGAAAAAAGTACCGATACTCACTAAGATTTTATGTTACTGTTTCAAAATCATTTCACATGGTTTCGATCCAGGCTTAATTTTCCAGAAAACCATCCTATTTTTGCCTAGGTATCTATACCATATGAACAAGTATCGAAACCTCTGCCCAGAAAAATGCAGATTTTACAAGTAACAAGTCTTAACCGAAAATGTAAGGTTCTCTAGATGCATAAAGGACCCTATAAGCATAAACCACTCTTCAATCATCAATTCTAGATGCGAAGTCACCTAATTCCAAGGTCAAAGCACATATATCATAAGCACAATCCAACATCAATAAACATGGAAACACATACTTCAAAAAGTCTTAACAATTCTCATATAACTCAAAATCATAACAAGTTCAATAATAAGGGTTCCAAAACAGAGTTTCATACTCAATAATTCTCTAATCCATTGCTCTTGACTACCTAGGTTCATAACTTAAGAAAACGCATACTTGAGCTAAGAATATACTAAAATAGGCATGATTGGCTCCTTTGCTTTCTGATTGCTTCCAACGATTAATTATCTGCATTGCAAGGGAAAAAGAGAGTGATTAAGCTTAAAGCTTAGTGAGGGCAATAAAACATTTAAAACAACACTTGCAATGCAGCACATAATTACTCAATTATAACAAAGGTAAAACATGTCATGCTTTCATCAAAAGAAGGTAAACACATGGCTAACAATGCCAACAGTAAAACCAGCAAGTATTATCATGAATCATGGCTGACATGCCAATATAAAATGTCGGTAACCCACTTTAAAGTTATCTCATGCTTTCATGGCAAAGACAAGGCTAACATGCTACTCACCTAGCAAAGCCTAAAATACATAATACTTGCAATTTCAATTAGAAAACATAAAATTATATTGGTGCCAGTGATCTGATTTGTACCACTCCAAATCGTTAGGATAAACGGGCAACCACATATTAGTACCACTCCTAGAGCATGCGCATGTTGATACCACTCTCAACATGATTTATCTCACCTTGGTGTCCGGTGACAGTACCACTCCTATCAACCCGAATGTGACAGTACCACTCCCATCACATAGCATTAGACTAAAAGCCAAAACGCAACACACAAGGAATTTAATACGTACGACTTTTGAATATTTATAGTGCACTCTAGACCCTATTGATCGATCAACATATCTCATAAGGTTCATCACTTAACTAGCCAATATGTATATCAAAAATAATGCTCAACTTAATTCAAAACAAAATTTAACCCATGCATGTCATTCCTTTAAGCAACAAGTGCAAAACCGGTAAAATCATCAATAATACGTTTTTGTAATAATACCATGGGAGCATCACTTGAATTTCAAAATCATTGTAAAACAGTGACATGAGAATTAAATCATCATGCATGACATCTACGCAAAATTAACACTAAGCATGACAATTTACATGGTAAAAATATAGAGTAATATGGGAACCTTTTGCAAAAACTTAAAATTTACTTACGAGTATAGGGAGGTTTTCACACCTTCCCCTAAACTCCCAAACCTCTTTAAAACAAGTTTAAAACACTGCCGAAGCAGTCACTCATAAACCACTCACCGATAACCGTTACTTGCTCGCCAAGCCACCAAAACGAACCGAAACTCCTTGAAACGCTATTGCCTAACTCTTGACATGTTTCAAGCATCAAAACCAAGGGGTTTAATGCTTCTAAACTCAAAAAAGAAAACCTCAAGCGGATCTCTACACAGCAGCCCTTAAAACCTATTAAAACCAAAATCGAAAACTTTTCGAAATACACCAAACTTCGCCTAAGCCTATAGTTCGGGATTATGGATTTTAAAAAAACTTTATAAACATCCTAACACATTAAAAATAATCCATTTAGGATCCAAAAACAGTGGGTAAAAACCTTGAATGAAAATTGAAATTTTTAACCGAAAAACCGATTTTTATGAAATTAAAGGATTAAAACGATTTCTCCAAGCCAAAAACTTGAGAATTTCAGTAAAAAACTCTATTTTTCTATAGGATTGACGAAATCTCACCTCCAAAACTGATCCAATTGCTTTCTGGGTTTTTAAAACGAGAAAACGATGAGAAAATAAGAAAAATTAAAGAAGAAAAGTTGTAATAATTATTGGGAACGAAATTAATTGAAAAGGAATGAGTTTTTACCTTGAAAACTTGATGAACGGCTGCCTCCAATGAGGGAAAAAGAAAATTAAAAAAAATGTGATATTTAGGTTAATTAAAAAGGGTTTTAAGAGTTTAAAATTGGGTTTAATTAAGTTATTTAATTTAAAATAGATTTTGGGTTTAATTAATTAAAAATTGGAAAGCCTATACCATCTAGGATTATAATTGGATCAAAGCCTCTTAAATATTCAAGGTTTTGGCTTGTTTTATAAAATTATCCTCAAAGTTTCAATTTTTACAAAATGGTCACTAATTCCGAAATCTTAAGGATTTAAAAATAAATTTTCAAAACTGATTTGACTAAAGTCAAATATATGTTAAATAAAGATTTTAGAATATTTTTCCTCAATTTATTTTGATTAAAAACTAATTTTTAAGTATTTAATCCAGAACTAGACTAAACCGGCCCACTAACTCCTAAGCCCATTTTTGGGGTGTTACAACTTACCACACAAGTAAAATAAATTATACTTAAACATGGTCATGTTTTACATTCAAACAATCAATCTAATATTGTACTCAATCAAACACACCAAACAAGTCATAAACATTTACATTTAACCATAACAATTAAGCATCTAACTCTTAAATTTTCCATACCATTCGAATAAAAAACAATCACCATTTTGCAGATATTCATTTTATTTCGTCTTGTAATTACATGTAGCATGTCATGTTAAAAACAATCAGATTCATATTAAACATTATGGATCACTATCCATGTCACATATCAAAGCATAACATACAATACATCACTTAGAACATTTACTTTTCATATAAGTCTTATTCAAGTTCTTATTGTTTTGCCTTGGTTGAGTAATGGACTAGGTAATCAAGTCAAACATGCGGTATTTTGCTTTAGATACACAAAGTATCAAGGTTTCTCAACACCACCTATCATGTAACAGAGGATGCATAGCATCAATGGTGATTTACCACCAATCATATAAAATGGTGAATAACCACCTTCAGGAATCTAGGTGACTAACCACCAACCTGATCATATAATGAGCTCAATGACTCTAAGGCATACCCTTCTACCTAAGAACTACTAATCAACCAAGGTCTCATATGATCTTATAAATTTTCAAAAATAGCAAACAAGTTGTTTACAATCCTCCACAAGGAAGGCCATTTTATCATTTCATGCTAACATTTTTATATGATATCTCATGTCATTACTCTTTAAAATTTTCAGGAACCATATAGCAGACATTTCATTCAATTCATACTTAATAAAGTAGCATAATAATCATATAATTATCTATTTCAACAGCCATAATCATGCTTACAAAATTTGTTAATCTATTTGAAACATACACATACTAAAATCATATTGTAACACCGTCGACCTGGTCTAGACACCATCCAAATCAAACGAGCTACACGGGAATACCGAGGCTAATCCGGAGACTCACCCCGAGAAACGACCTTGATTTTTTTTAATCTTATCTAAATGCTTTTAAGTAGATCCTATGTGTTCATGCAAGGACTGGGTTCAATTGCAGCGGAAAAAGATGTGAAACGAGTCCTAATTTAATCGAATAAGTTTTAAGGACCTAATTGTAATTTCTAGAATTTTATAAGCTAATTGTGAAATTAAGGTTATCAATATTTAATTAAGTATATTTCAAGCTTGCACATAAATTTTCAGTTTAAAATAATGTTTATAGGTTATCTAATTGTTCTCTTAAAGTTTGGTGACTAAAACTTGAAGTTCTAAGTTTAAACCAACCTATAACGACTTTAACTGCCAGGGGTTTCGAAATGCCCTGTCCCAGTATTGATACCAATGTAACAATAAGGGGGTATCTAAACGGGACATAAGTGTTTCGATACACCTTCGATGACTCGCTTGATTGCCTAAGCAACAAACCCGCATTTCGATACAGCTTGGTCCCCGTTCCGATATGTTTTGTTATTGTAAAAATGGATTTCGGAACTCGGGATGGGCGTATCGATAAGCCTTCTCAAAATATATTACCGTTTCAAAACTATTTCATGTGGTTTCGATACCTAGGCCAAGTTTCCCAGAAATCCTTCGTGTTTTCGCCTAGGTATCGATACCCTATGAAGAGATATTGAAACCCTCTACCCACAAAGTGCAGATTACACTGATTTCATGCCTTAAACGAAATTCTAAAGTTCTGTAGATATATATAAGTTCTTATAGGCATAATTCACACTTCAAAAATTATCTCTAGATGCATGGCCACCTAATTCCATAAGCAAAACACATAATTCACAAGCAAACTACATCAATAACAAACATGGCATAACATACTTCAAATTGTCATTTAATAAAATCCCAAATATCTCATGCATATAAAAGTATACCAAACCAATATGTCCAAAATAGAATTCCAAAACACATAGGTTCTCTATTTCATTGCTCTCAACTAACTGAGGTTCATAATTTAAGAAAAAACATACTTGAGCTAAAGTAACTACTAAATAGGCAACGATTAACTCCTTTACTTTCCGGTCACTTCAAAACTTATTTCTCTGCATTGCAAGGAAAAGAGAGATTAAGCTTAAAGCTTAGTGAGGGTAATAAAATATTTAAAAACATCACTTGCAATGCAGACCATAAATACTCAATTTTATGAAAGTAAAATATGACATGCTTCTCTAAAATAATGTAAACATGGCCAGCAATGCCAACAGTAAAACCAACAAGTGTTAACAAAAATCATGGCCTAACATGCCAACATAAATTACAAGTAAAACTCTTTAAAATTCACAACATGCTTTCTAAGAAAAAACAAGGCTAACATGTTATTCACCTAGCAAAGCCTAATAAAATATAACACTTGCAATTACAAAATGAAAACATGAGTTTATATTGGATCTAGTGATCCAATTTGTACTACCCCAAATCGTTAGGATAAACGGGAAACCACATGATAGTACTACCCTAAGAGCATGCGCATGTTGATAATACCCTCAACATAATAAGTCTCACCTTGGTATCCAGTGATTGTACTACTCCTATCAACCCGGATGTGACAGTACTACTCCCATCACACAGAATTAGGCAAAAAGCCAAAATACAACACACAAGGAATTTACACAAGTACGAATTTTGAATATTTATAGTGCACTCTAGACCCTATTGATCGATCAACTTATCCCATAAGGTTCATCACTTGACTATCCAATATTATATCGAAAACCAATGCTCAAACTTAATTCAAACCAGAATTAAACACATGCATCACATTCCTTCATGCATTAAGTACAAAACCGGTAAAAACTCATATATCACGTTTTTAAATAAAATCATGGTAGCATCAATAAAATATAAAATCTAAGTGAAAACTATAACATGAGCATTTAAACTCCATGCATAATCAAGTATGCAAAATCATCATCAAGCATGACAAAATTTCATAGTAAAAATATACTGTAACATGGGACTATTTGTGAAAGCTTAAACCTTTACTTACTTCCGAGCATAGGGAGGTTTTCACACCTTCCCTACACTCCCAAACCTATGTAAATCAAGTATAAAACATTGCCGAAGCAGCCACTCTCATAAACCACTCACCAAAAGATGATACTTGCTCGCTAAGCCACCGATATGAATCAAAACACCTTCAAACGCGATCTCCCAACTCTTATCCTGTTTCAAGCATCAAAACCAAGGGATTTAATGCTCCTAAAAACACAAAAGAAACCCTCAAGTCGGATCCCTACACAACAGTCCTTAAAACCTATCAAAACCTTAACCGAAAACTTTTCAAAACACACCAAACTTCACCTAAGCCTAAAGTAAGAGATTAAATATAATTAAAACATGTTATTATCATCATAATAAATTTCAAAACATGAATTTAATATCCAAAAACAGTGGATCAAAACCCTTGAACGAAAATTGAGATTTTTGGCCAAAAACCGTTTTTTATGAAATTAAAGGATAAAAAACGAATATTCCAAGCCAATAACTTGGGAATTTCAATAAAAAAATTCAAAGTTCTAAAGGTTTGAAGAAATCTCACCTCCAAAATTGATTAAATTGCTTTCCGGGTTTTAAAACGAGAAAATAATGAGAAAACTAGAATTTTAAAGAAGAAAAAGTTTTAAAAATTAATCTAAACAAAATTAAATGAAAAAGGAACGAGCTTTTATCTTGAAAATTAATATAACAGTTGCCTCCAATGAGGGAAAATATTGGTAACACTAATTTCATAATTAGTCCTTTAGTTTCTGGAAAATTACATTTTGGTCCCTAAAGCGTATTTGTACATTTTAGGACTCAATCCTTATCTATTTCCGCTGCAACTAAATACAATCTATGCATGAACATGTAGGATCAAAATAAAACATCTAGATAAGATAAAAAATAGTCGTTTAATTTTTAGGGTCATTTATCGGGGCGAGTCTCTAGATTAGCCTCGATATTCCCTGTATATCTCGTTCGAGCCGGGTTTTGTCTAGACCGGATCGAGGGGGTTACACTCCATCTTGATATTCTCATAATTGAGATTTAGAAGGCCGGTCTTTGTCTCCTTAAAATCATTGGTGCCTTCATAAGTTGTGTCTAGAGAATCTCACACTTCTTTAGCACTCTTGCAAGATGACATCTTGGAATAGATATTGGGACCAATTGCACAAAACAATATGTGCAAGGCCTTGTCATTTGTTGACATTCTTCTTCTTTCTTCCTCGTTCATCTCGTTTCTCTTCTTCAGTACTTGTCGGTCTCCTTGCTTCATCAGAATGGATGACCCATCTTCGGTTATATCCCAAAGGACATAATCATGGGAGTTAATGAACAATCTCATCTTATTATTCTAATATGGGTAATTGTCACCATTGAAGAAGGGAGGCTTGGTGATTGATTGTGACTCATACATGTTTTGCCAGGAAGTGAATTTGATGGCTTTGATTGCTTGGATGATCAACACTCCTTAGGATCTCTCTTGAGGATGTTAAACCCTTCAAAGATTCTAACTATGATGCCAATTTTTGAGTGGATAAATCAATCGAAATGGCCAAGAAGTGGTGAATTGGCAATTTAAAAAAATTGTAAAAGATTTCAAAAATGGGAAAAATAAAGAACACATGATTTATAGTGGTTCAAGCTTCAAATATTCTCTACATTCACTACCTTAGCTCTCACTAAGGATTTTCAACTCAATTCAGTAATGAATTCGACCTTTTTCTCGGTTCAAGGGATAACCGTTGCAAACCGAATCAATCTTTCTACCCAAAGATTTATTTAAACTCACAAGGTTACAAATAATCAATAAATGCAATTAAGGTTTCTCTCAAAGAAATATTTACCCCAATTACAAGTACAATACCCCTAACTCAATTACAACATATAAGAATGAAGTATAAGTATGCGTGTATGAAATTTGGCAATAAGGTGCTTGAAGTTGGATTTTGATGCTTGAGTGTTTGCTTTAAGATCAATTGTTGTTGCTGCTGCTTGAAATGCTTGATTTTATATCTTCTCATTGATTTCTAACTATTGAAGTGGTTAAGAACATAAATATGGACATTATACCTTCATCTTCCCATCATAAATGCATTTCTGCAACTATCGGTATTGAAACACAGGGTACTTGTATCGAAATGATACCAAAATAGAAAGAGTCGTTGTGTGCATTTAATAGGGGTATCGGAACGCGTGGTCAACATATCGAAACAAGTTATCTTTAAAAACAAGGGCGTATTGAAACAACTATAGAGCTTTACCGAAACGTTTTGGTTCTGTCAAAATGAGTACCGAAACTCCTCCATGGGCATATCAAAACGGGTCAACTAAAATTTAAAAATTACTTGTCAAACAACGATCAAAATATTTAATCCTCAAAGAGGTATTGAAAATTTAACCGGGTATTGAAACGGACACGTGGTATATCAAAACGCCTTGAATATTTCATTAAGTTGATAAAAACATGACGGTATCGAAACAACCATTGGTTGTATCAAAATGTTTGGTTCGATACCATTTTTCAGAGTTTCGAAACCAATTTTCATAGTTTCAAAAAGTATCGAAACGGTCCAAGACCATACCTGGTAAAACTTGACAAACTTTAATAAAAAATAAGCATGTCGTATCAAAACGCTTTGAGAGCGTATCGAAACGCATGTAACAAAATCTGAAGTTTGGCATTGAAATTGACTTAGAAAAATATTTATGGGTTATTGGTTTGACTTAAAACTAGTTTTTGACTTTTCAATTCAAATAAGGACTTAAAATTTTATTTCAAATTAGTCCTTTTACTTTTTTGTTATATCAAAATCAAATTTAGTTTTACGTCTAATGATTAAATTTTTTTAAAAATTTTAATTATCGATTAATTCGGTTTAAAATCAGTTAACTAGATGAATTAATCAAATTAATCCAAAATATTAAATATTTAACATATTGTATATATTATTTAAACTCGTATTTCGTTAAAAATGGGTTCAATTTATTTCTAAAATTCATCGACTCTAGCCTATAGGCTGCAAATTCACCTTACATAACTGAAAAGGGTCATCCTGACATATTTTAATTTTAATAAAATTATATAAAATTAATTTTTTAAAAAAATATAATTTATTTGTTATCAAACTTATAATTTAATGGGTACTTTTAGGGGTGGAGCTAAAATTTTTTTATAAAAGGATCAAAATATATATTTTAAGTTTTTCTTAATTGATTGAAATTAAAAATTGATTTCTTTAGAATAATTTTTTTTATTTTTTAACTCTATTTAATATATAAAAATAATAATTGACGAAAATTGGATCCCTCAAAACCCTATTTTCCATCCCCGGTACCTTGCCATACATTATGTTGATAATTTTTATTTTATAACATGGGTACCTTCCATGCATGAAGCAGGCCAATGGCAGACTTAAAAATTAAAAAAAAAAAATCCTGAAGTCAATGTTCATTTCAAAATATTTTTTTATTTTTACTGTAAAAACATTTATAGATGATAAAATAAAAAAATAAAATATCTCATATTAGGGTATTCATTTTTTAATATCAAATTTGATTCAAAAGATTGAATTTCTAAAATTTTGGATCAGTAAAATAGGAATAATATCCGATTAAAAAATTTAATATTCAAGTACTTTGGATAGTGGAAAAAATAAAATACTCCGCATTAAGGGTTTTCATTTTTTTATATTGGTTTGGATTCAATTTAAAAAAAAATCGGATACCTAAAATATTGGCCAACCTCTGACGATCGCCTTTGATAAACGCTGCTCAATTGTGTCGCCGACCGTCATTGCCACCTTTGATCGCCGTCGCGTTGTCATGTCATTGACTGCCACCGCCACCTTTGACCATCGTCGTGTCGCCGTCAACTTTTATTGTTTTTTTACCACCATCGTTAACCGTTGACCGGCGTTAACTTTTTCCAAGATACCCTACCCTAAGGTTTTTCGGCGTTCCAGATCCAACAGCGTAATCCATATTGCCAAATTCGAACATGGTAAGGTATTTTTATGCGTATGAACTTGTGTTTAGTATTGGAGGTGCATGGAATTTATATATCTTTGTATTTATTGATATACGAGGTTGTTCGAGCCTAGATATCGGATCAAGTTGGTCACTCGAGAAGTTATGCAAGAGCGCTAGCAATATCAGCTTAAGTTTCGTACATCTCGAACTCTTATGTTCCATGCACATCATAAATAGGATTGACTTGCATGTTAGTATGTACAAATTGGTAGATGATGATTATGCATGTAATTGTGTTTGAGGGTATATGATTGATATTTGTGTGTTAGCCGATGATATTGTAAATGTGGAATAACTTGTATGTTGGAATAATTCATGATAGAGTGTGGACACCCGGATATATATATATATATATATATATATATATATATATAATGTTGAATTGTTTGTTGATATTGTTGGATTGACAGATGTGCGAGCATGAATAATTATGACAAGATATTAACAGGAGAGACAAGTATCGATAAGTTGCATATTTGAATAATAATAATAATAATAATAATGACGATAAATAGTAATAAAGGACTTAACACGCTAATAACCAACTTTAATGACTCTCATAAGTTTTAGGGATTGAATAATTCTTGGCAAAATGTAATTTAAGAATTTACCACGATGAGCGAATAAGTCACTTGTACGTACATGGATTATACTATTATGCATAGAAGAAGGCAACATCAATACAGTCTCATCGTATTCGTACAAGTTGGACTTAGGTAATCTAAGTTAAGAGATATCGATTTTTTAGATGCAAGTGAAGACCCATGCTTGGGGGTACGATATGGTAGCCATGCTCGAGTACAAATACTCGTATTGTGGTTAGAATGTCATAATTGTAATAGGGTACTAGTATTAAGTATTGGTATATAGTATAACATATCGATGCAATTTGAGCTTGTAAACATTCGAATACAAATTGTTCCCCGATATTAGGGGGAGTGCCAATAGTGTTAAGGTGTAATGATAGCCATATTGGCATACTGGTATGCATAGAGTAATATATCCAATAACTTAATTTAGTGTTACAAGATTTAATAATTCAATATAAGGGTTTTTGGAAGTTTATATAGGCTTATAATGAACTATAATAAATAATAACAAAAAGGGAACAAATATATAAACCTATATGATAATAAAATAATAAAGAGTGAGTTAATCTATATAATCTGTGTATGTATATAAATTAGGGATTTGTGATGTATTATTGTTATCATGGTGCTCTGTATTGAGTTGTGAGAATATTAGTATGGGATCCGGATACCTAAGGTACGATCCGATGTTGTATGACTCTAGACGACCTAAAAGAAATGTGTGAGATCCGATGTTACGTAACTTCGGACCACCTGAATGTGGGATATAAGATACGCTGTTGTGTGACTCCGGATTACACCCAAAGTTTGACGGGGAGTAGGCTCTAAGGCTCAGTGATGACCGAACCCTCCTCGGGTATGTGGTTTCTAACACTACATGACACTGGACCACATATCTTATATATGTACGTTGTTGATATAAGTGATGTATGACAGTGTCCCGAGACTTATTATGATGACACCATGTGTTTAGGCGATCAATGATAATGCCACAGGTTTAATTAATTTCTCCTAGCCATTTATATTAGCTTGCATGCTCGTGTTTATGATTAGTATAAAATATAGTAGAGTCGATGTGTACCACTGAGCTTTGTAAGCTCAATGCTCAGAATCATTTTTTTTGTACGTAGGTTGGACGATAATTCGTGGGATCGTAAAAACTATCATATCAGGATTCTAGCTTGGCAAGCTTCAGAGTATAGTATTTGGGCTAGTGGGCTTTGTCTTCATAGAATCTTATGAGTGTGGTTTGTAAACCTTGTCTATATTTTGTGGGAAATTGTATCAATCGAATTATATAATTAAATTGTTTGAAATATTATTAGAAGTCTTTTGTAAATATCTTTTTGTTTTATTTATACATGGTTTCGGTTTTAAATATTTTGAGAAATTTTATAGTTTCGGGGTTGGGCTTAAGGCCCAAATATAACATCTGGATTTAGGGTTATAATATATAATTTAATTAAAACATTATCTAGTCCGTTGGTTAAATTGTTCTTTTTATTTTTCTCATTCTTTTAGGTCATGCCTTATAGACCCACTACGAATACCCATTCCCCTCTATTTTAAGTAGTATTAGGATCTAATAGTATTTGTTAAAAAGAAATATGTTGAAGTATTTCAAAGGCTTAACAATGGAAAAGGTGATTAACCTATAATTTTTTCTCGTTTGGTGCCTAATATTATTTTCGGGCCACCCTAACGTTTGATTTTGTAACTCAAATTGTATTTTTCCATGATCCAATAAATGCACAACATTTGATATCTTTTTTTAATTTTTATTTTTAAAAATAAGAAAACCTTTAATTTTATAAAAAAATCTTTAATTTCTCTAAACTTAAATCTTAAATTCTTAAATTATTCTCCTTCCACCACCGATTCAACAACCATCGGTCACCCTAGGCTTCGCCCACCACCAGAAAACCCTCATAATCCCGTTGTTAAAAATCGGTGAATAAATTATCGATTGTTCCATCAACGAACATTAAACAATAAAGAAAAAAAAAGACTGATTAGGCTTGTAAGTGACAACTAGAGAGAGGAGGATGTTGAACAATATGGTACACAATGCTTGGGCATGAACAATGAACCCTCAACGTATAGGGATGTCTACGGTGAGGGGATATGATTTGAGAGTTTGATTGAAACAAATTAAAACTTTGGTTTCTTTAAGAAGTTTATATTTTTAAAGAAATTCAAAATTTAAATAAATAAATAATATCATGTGTCATTTTTTATTGGATGACAAAAAAAGCTAATAATTGTTAATGAAAAATTTTGATTTAAGTTAAAATAAAACGTTAGACACCCAAGTGACCCGAGAAAAACATTAGACACCGTAGGTATAACTTGGATAACTTTTTTACCATTAAGACTATTTCGAACCACCGTAGAAATGTTTACACAAATAAATAGTCAACTAATAAAATTAAAAAAAAAAAGGTTTTCATATATTGTCCTAAATTAGCTTAAAATTGGTTGCCTTAGAAATTATAGTATTACCTTAAAATTGTGATATTACCTAAATTAGTTTAATATTGATTGCCTTATAAATTATAATATTACCTTAAAATTGTTATATTACCTAAATTAGTTTATAATTTGCCTTATAAATTATGATATTACCTTAAAATTGTTATATTACCTAAATTAGTTTATAATTGTTTGCCTTAGTTTATAATATTCATTTAGCCTGGTAGGTCAAACTCAAGAATTGTGTAACAATTGAGTATAGATAAAATTACAAATTCTAAGAGAATCTAAGATAACTATTTTAGTTAAAAGTGTTTAAATTGAATGGTTATTTTTTGAGATGGGAAAAAAATATTTTTTTTGTTACGCAAATTGATTAATAGAACTTGGGTAACAATTTTATGTACTAACAATGAAAAAAGATATTATTTGGCATACGCTAATACAATGTGATATGTTCTTGTATTGTAGATCATGCTTATCCTTGCATATTATTTGGTAATATTTGGGTCATAGCAAACGCGGACACGGTCGAGGACATAATATTTAAACATAGCTGTTGAGAAAATATTTGTATGTACTCCCCGATTCAAGACAACCACACTCTCGATTACAAACCTTCTTGGCCTTCCTTCTTGTTTCCTTCGTCCTCGAATATTATACAAAATCAGGGAAGAAAATTAGGGTAGATAGAGAAGACATGTGTATTGAAGTTAATTGGTGTTGAATCTTTGAGGATGATGTAGAACTCATTTGAATACACAAGTATTGTAAAAATATTCGAGGAGTTTGTATTTACTCAATGAACTACGCAACGAGCTCTACATATGTCTTCTCTACCTACCCTCAAAGACCCAAACTCAATTAACTCTATACAATATAAGGTTCACCATAAAATCAAAAGCTAAAATATTTTCTTTTGATATTGAAGTAATGGTTACAATCTTCTTGCTTCTGGTCAGTCCGATGATTTTTTTAAACTTTTGTATCCCTATTTAAAATTTTAGTTTATTTATGAATTTGCCCCACCACTTTCAAATATTTATGTTTTGCCCTCAACTTCAAATCCTAATTTCATCCCTGCTTGTAGAGCTCATTGGGTTGTTTTATGTAACAAGAATATAGTTTTATTTTTTTTAATTTTAGTTGATAAATGGGAGCTTCTCATATAAAATATATTTTCTCTCATTTTTTTATTGATCAAATTGTCTAATAACCTCATTATAATGTTAGCTTATGTATTTGATTCTTTTATTTCAACAACCCCAAATAAGAGGGTGAATGTTGTAGTTGTAAAAGGAAATATTATTATTCCAAAATTAGATAACAATAGATTCAACATAGGGATGATCAAACGAAAAAGGTCTACACGCCGATGAAAAACATATAAAAAGAATGTTCACAATGTGTGGTTATTTCACTATTTTTTTTTAGGTTTCGAAACAATATTTTGAGAATGTGATCAGGCTGTCATCTTCTTTTTCAATCACTTTCATTTCTATCTTTTATCTTTCTCTAGTTTTTTTTTTTTAACTTGTCATTGCTGAAAGATATAAGAATAAAATAAACAAACAAGAAAACTAAGAGGAATGCTTTATTAGCCTAACTAGATGCGAGATAAATAGAATTATCATGTAAGACTAATAAAAGCATTCCTTCTTAGTTTTCTTGCTTGTTTCATTTGTCCTTTAGATCTTTTACAAACGATAAGTTCATAAAAGAAAATTAGAGAAGACAAAAGATTGAGATGAAAGTTATTGAAAAAGAGAATGAAAAATTCATTACATTCTTAAAAATATTGACTCGAAATTTTAAAAAAATAATGAGATAATCACACTTTGTGCTACTAATATTATTTTTATTTATTTTCATCAATAGATAAATTATTTTTATTTGATCATCGTAGAATTAAATGTATTGTTAATTGAGTTTTGGATTATAATATTTTACCTCAACACTTACATTTGTTGAGACTCCCAAAAAAAATTAACCACATAAATTAACTCTACAATTGGAATCCTTTCTCAATATGAAATTAGAAGGAAAGATAATTTTTGGTCGGAAGTTTTCATTGATCAACTCAACTCGAAAGGATTACAAGAAGTAGACTCTTGTTATGCAAAGTTTTTAAACAAGCTCTACATCACCAGAAGCAAGAATATTACTACTGAGTTTCACCTTAGTTGTTGAACTAGTTGATTAGTTATTTATTCTAAGATTTTTGCTCTCAAATTTTAGATTTAAAATCAAATTTGTTAACGGGTATCGATACACCTTATAGCATCCCAATAAAAAAGGGTTAAGATTTTCCAAAACTTTTGCATTCAATTTTCGAGCATTACCTTATCTGTTTATTGGAATCATGAACTTTAAAAATCAGTTAATGCATATCAATACCCTTGTAGGCATATCGATACAAATTTTATGCAAAACTTCCAAGGATTCAAATTTGCAAAATCAGTACTGATATGTCTGATATCATATTGATGCCCTTTGTAAGATACTCCGTATCAATGACTTTTCATGTATCGGTACTCCTTTGATGCAAAGGATTTTTTTCTTTTAGTAGGTATGGATATTTTTCCTCGAAAATCGATATCTAGTGTAGACAGACAACATTTATTACATGTAAAATGAAGTTTAATTGTTATAATGAATACCCCAATTACCCCCAATGGCTAGAAATCACATTTTCAACGAATTTATATTTTGCACAGAAGAATCGAACCCACAGAGCCTCCTTGCAAGCATTGCTTTATCTCTTTGGTTGATTGTGATCCCTTTAATGGCAATTTTGATTTGGATGAGTGAAATGTTATAAAATGGATAGAAACACGCCATAATCTATCTCAATAAATGATAGGAGCATTTTGTGGAACAACCATGTAGGTTGTACAAGGATTTTGGGTGAAATTCTTCCCCGAACCTATATTTTCGTGCAGGGGTACCGATACGGGATACAACCGTATCAATATGCTAGAGTAATTTAGAAGGCAAAACACAAGGGGCGTATCAGTACGGCCACCTGTGTACTGATACACCTTGCTTAATTTAAATTCCAAAGATGTTTTTCGATACCAGTAAGCAAGGACGTATCGATACCCCTGTTACATTGGATTTTAATAGACAAGCTTATTGGTACACTACATTAACTTTTCGAAACTGGTAGAGTCGATACCGATATAGGGGTTAGCCTAATTGGTACGAGTAGGTGTGTTTGGGTTCATTAAAGGTAACAAACAACGTATTGGTACACGTTGGAGGCGCTCCGATACTGAGTGATGTACCGATAAACCCTGTAGGTGTATCGGTACTCGCTGGATAATCTTTCCAAAAATTAATGTTTTTGTTTGAGGGTTCTATAATTTGGGATAGAGTATCGTAAGAGTCTCTTAAAGTGCAAATGAATACTAAAATTAAGGAACTAATATTTTAACCTCGTTTATGACATAACTGGCTAACTACTTGGTAATTGATGGGTAAATAAATGGTGATAGTAACCCATAGGTCATTGGTGGTTTATATACGTTTCGTGTGGTAATTTAAAAACCTTACTGTGTGTTGATGGGTTGCCTATCTATTAGATATTATGGTGGAATCGGGATACCCTATATATGTATATGTATAAAGTGTTGCAACACTCGAAGACCATACCGAATGGAGGATCCCGATGCTTAGTGGACGCGAGCATCGTTCAAATATGCTTGATGGACCATTCCAGACATTGATATAGGATCTTGATGTTTAGTGGAAGCGGGTCTCATCCCTAGAGTATGGGATCATGATGCTTAATGGACGCAGGCCCTGCTCGTAGTGTATGATCCCTATGTTTAGTGGTCGCGGGCCGCACTACTTATATTTTACTATGGATTATGAGATGTTATGTGGAATTCTCTCGATATATGTATATATTGTGTGCCAAAATATACATGCATGTTATCTTGTGTTTAAGTGGTTATGGTAGCGCCATTGTTATCATGTCATGACATCATCCTTGAACATTGCTTTATTTATGATATGTGCGATGTGTGTCGAGTAGCGGAGTACCCACCAAGCTTTGATAGCTCAACGTTTTGGAATGTGTTTCCATGCGTAGGTGTCTAGGTGGTAGCAGATCGGAGGAACACCATTGTGGTTGGTTTCAACATCAACTTTGTGTTAGATTACATTTATTAAATGTAATGGGTTATGTACTTATAAGACCTTATATGTAATTGTAACTCTTATTTAATTTGGATTTGAGTCAAATGCTTTTAAAATGGTTGTAATCTCTTGGAGCTCCTTTTCATTTTGTTATTTACTTGGATTTGATATCTATTTGAAATGCATGGACTTTTAATGAATTTAAATGTGTTAAATGGGCTTTCGAAGCGAAATTTTGAAATTCGAGTTTTGCAATGTGACATCTAGAGGCAGAAGATGTTGAATGGTGAGGTACATGATGCTTGGGAGATGAACGATGAACCAATAATGTATGGGAGATGTCGTACGATAAGAGAGATGTGATTTGAGGGTTTGTGTAATAACTCTTTTCCAGATTTATAGAGAATCGGGTTAGAGTATGTTACCGAAAGATATTTTTGTGTTTGGTACAAAATTGGAGTAATTACATTTGCTGAATAATTCCGATATAAAATTTTTGATCACAAGAACTTAATTTTGATTAGACCAATTTCAAGGTTATTGCAATTTGACTTAAAGAAATTAAAAATTTGTTTATTTTTAAAGAAATTAAAAAAAATAAAAAACATACCAGTTGTCGTGTTTTTATTGGATAACATGAAACTTTTAACGGACATTGATAAAAAAAACTAATTCAAGTTACAAAATAAAACGTTACATATCAAAATGACTTGAGAAAAACCTTAAGACACCAAACTAAAAAATTGGCATAAATTGGATAACATTTTACTATTAAGTCTATTGAGAAAGACTTTATGGCAGTTGTGATGCTGGAAAATGGGTTGGGCTGTTAGTGCTATAAATAGTTTGTATTGGGCTTTAACCCAATTCAATCTACTATGAATTAATTTCGGCCACCGAAGCAATGTTTACACAACGATTAAAATTGAAAAAATAGGTTTATGTATTTTCCTAAATTAGCTTAAAATTTGTTGCCTTCTAAAATATGATATTACCTTAAAATTGTGATATTACCTAAACTAGCTTAAAATTAGTTACCTTATAAATTATGATATTACCTTAAAATTAAAAACTATTAGATTTGCCATAAAAATAATAAAATTAAGTAACCAAATGAAGAAATGCTAAAAATACTACCTACCCTATTCGGGTCATTCAATTTTTCCTGGTTTGCTAGTGCAAATGTTAATCCATTTAGCCAAGTAGGACAAAGTCAAGAATTGTAAATTATTTGGTAAAAAAAATATTATTTTGTTACACTAATCGGTTAAAAGAAATCAAGTAATAATTTCATACTGATAATGAAAAGAAATATTATTTAACAAATGATAATACAGTGCGATATATTCTGGTTCATGTTTATCCTTGTATATTATTTGGTAATATTTGTGTCATAACAGGACACGGTCGAGGACATGATATTTAAACATGTCCGCTGAGAAAATATTTGTATGTACTAAGTTCGAGAAACATATTTACATACCCGATTCAAGACCATACTCTCGATTACTAACCTTCTTGGCCTTCCTTCTTGTTTCCTTGTTCTCGAATATTGGATAGGTTTAGGAAAAAATTTAGGGTAGATAAAGAAGATGTATGTTTTGGAGTCAATTGGTGTTGATCTTTGAGGGTGACGTAGAACTCGTTTCAATATGCAAGTATTGTAAAAAGATCCGAGGATTTTGTATTTACTCGATTAGCTACTCAGTGAGCTCTATATACGTCTTCTCTGTGTACCCTCAAAGACCAAACTCAGTTGATTCTGATACAATCGAACGTTCACCATAAAATCAAAAGCTACAATATTTTCTTTCGGTATTGAAGTAATGGTTATAATCTTTTTGCTTCCGGTCAGTCCAAAGAATTTTTTTTTCACTTTTGTCCCCTTTTGAAATTTTTTAAGAATTTGGTTTATTTATGAATTTTCTCTCACCACTTTTAAACATTTATGTTTTACCCTCAATCCCAAATCTTAACTCCGTCCTTACTTCCAATGATGTAAAGCTCATTGAGTAGTTCTACGTAACAAGAATATAGTTTTTGTTTATTTAATAACCTCGTTATAATGTTAGTTTATGGATTTGATTCTTTTATTTTGGCGTCCCTCAATAAGAGGGTGAGTGTTGTCATTGGAAGAAAAAATATTATTATTCTAAAATCTGTTAACAATAGATTCAATTTAGGGACGATCAAGCGAAAAAGGTCGACATGCGAGTGAAAAACATATAAAAAGAATGTTAGCACCATAAAGTGTGATTATTTCACTATAATTTTTAGGTTTCGGATCAACGTTTTGAGAATGTGATCATCTTGTCATTCTCTTTTTCGATCACCTTCATTTCAATCTTTTGTCTTTCTCTAGTTTTCTTTTCTGAATTTGTTATTGCTAAAAGATCCAAGGACAAAAGAAGCAAACAAGAAAGTTAAAGAAGGAATGCTTTATTAGCCTTATTAGATATGAGATAAATAGAATTATCATGTACGATTAATAAAAGCATTCCATCTTAGCTTTCTTGCGTGTTTCATTTGTCTTTAGATTTTTAAGCAATGATAAGTCCATGAAAGAAAATTAAGAAAGATAAAAAGATTGAGATGAAGGTTATTGAAAAAGAGAATGAAAAATTTATTACATTCTCAAGATTTGATTCGAAACCTAAAAAATATAACGAGATAAACACATTTTGTGTTACTAATATTCTTTTTATTTCTTTTCACCAACAAATAGATCATTTTCGTTTGATTATCTTGTAATTGAATATATTATTAACCGGGTTTTAGGTAACAATTTTTAACCACAACACTCGCACTCTTGTTGAGGCTACTAAAAAATAATTAACCACATAAATTAACTCCACAATTAGGTCACTAGACAAGTGGATAACAATTTGTCTTTAGATTTTTAAGCAATTACATGTTTTGTACCCTTTTTTTTTCATATCAATGAAACATATGAATTCTTCTATTTTCTCTCATTTTATTTTTCTTAACAATTAAAACCTATACTTCATTGTTTATTTCAAGCAATTACATGTTTTGTTCAAAGTTATATTACGGATGGGAGGGGTTATTGTCACTCCCAAAAATTTGGTATAATAATATTTTAGGTTCTTTTTATTTTAAATATTAGTCAAATAAGACATTTGTTCCCAAATTTTAGATTTAAAAACTTAATATCTATCAGTATGGGATTCCAACATGTGAAGATTTTCGGGGTATAATATTTGTGTTTAGTGGGCTATGTATTCATAAGATTTTATACGGTTGAGTTTGTAATTCTTACTTTTCAAATTATATTAATCAAGTCAAAGTATAAATGTTTTAAATTAAAGTGGAACTCCTTTGCAACAATTTTAATTGTTTATCTATGTTTTTAACTTTGGGCACTAAATATTTTCGAAATACCTTGTTTTGGCTAAATCTAATCGTAAAATTTTATAGTTTTAGGTTGGACTTGAGGTTCAAATATGACATTCAAGTCGATAAAATTACAACATGAGTTTAAATCTCAATATAAAATTATAATACTTTTTTATTTGATAAAAATAATTAGCCATGTAAAATTTTTACATGTCATTTCAAGTAAATGAATAGTATTAACGATATATTAATTATAAATTTGAATTTTTGTATTTTATCTAAATTATAATAATGAAACATATGTATTGTAGATAATTTAATTAAAATTTTATATTATTTGGTTGTTTGGTTAAGTTGTTTGTCTTAATTTCTTTATCCCCCCCCCTCCCCTCCCCTCTAAGTAGTATTTGGAATAATAAGGATTTGTTAAAAGAGAAATATGTTGAAGTATTTCAAAGGCTTAATAGTAAAAAAAAATGTCTAACCTATACATTTTTTTCTAGTTTGATGCCTAACGATATTTTAGTCAACTTTAATATCTAACGTTTTATTTCATAATCTAAATCATGTTTTTCTATTATCGAATAAATGCATGGAAAGTGGTATATTTCTATTATTTTTATTTTTTGAAAAATAAGAGAATCTTTAATTTTATAAAAAAAAATCTTTAATTTCTCTAAACCCTGAAGTAAACCCTAAATCCCTAAAGTCCTCTATTTCTACCATCGATTCAATCACCATCGATCACCCTTACCTTTTTCGGCCCCCACAACTAAAAACTCTCATTATCTCGTCATTAAAAAATAGTAAATAAACCGTCGATTGCTCCATCGATGAACATTCAACAATGAAGAAGAAAATCATTGGGTTTCTAAGTGACGTCTAGAGAACATGGGATGTTGAATGGTGAGGTACACGATGTTTGGATGATGAATGTTGAACACCGAACTAAAAATTTGATATAAATTGGGTATTTTTTTTTTTACTATTAAGCCTATTTCAAATCACTATCAAATTGTTAGGGTTCAAGAGTTGAGAATTCCGGTGAATGTTATCGTTGATAACGAGCAGAGTCGTAGCTTGGCTAGGTTCGGTTTGGGCTCGAGGTTTGACGAACTCGAAATTTTTGGTTCGGGCTCAAAGCTCGTCAGGCTCGGCTCGAAAAATTTGTTAATTTTTTTTCTATAAAAGATAAGACCTCGTTAAAAACCTTTATCTTAACCAACACCGAAACTAAATTCAATATTGAAAAAAAAGCTCAATTTATTTTAGTTAATTTATTTTTAGTGGATTTCTCCTATTTTATTTTATTTATTATTTTGTTAAAAAAATTACTCTTAGTGTATATGTAGCATACATATAATATAATTATTTCGAGCTTGTGCACGAGCTTTTCGAGCCGAGCTTGGGTAGGCTTGGCTCAGCTCGTTAAGGTCTCAAGTTGAACTTGAGCCCGAGTCGAGCTCACTCGAGCCAAACTTGGGTAAGCTCGTCTCAGCTCGTTAAGTTCTCAAGCTGAACCCAAGCCCAAGTCGAACTCACTCGAGCCGATCTTTGACCGAGCCAAGCCCAAAAAATTCGCGAGTCAGTCAGGCTCATTATCACTCCTATTTATCATGTTCAAAGATTCTGGAATCATCTAAATTGTTGCTGACTGTATGTCAGTTGTATGCCAGCTGTGATGCTGACTGTATGCCAACTAATCTACAAGTGTAAGTTAGCTGGCTGATAGTCCAGTAGCTATTGGGTTGGATTGTTAGTACTATAAATAATTTGCATTGGGCTTTTACCCAATCCGTTCTAATCTGCTATAATTTCACCGTAGCAATATTTACACAAATAAGCATTTAACGATTAAAATTTTAAAAAATAAATTTCAATATATTTTTATTAAAATTTTTATAAATTGGTCGCATTATAAAATATGATATTACCTTAAAATTATTGTCTTACCTAAATTAGCTTAAAATTGGTTACCTTAAAATTGTGATAATACCTAAATTAGCTTAAAATTGATTGCTTATAGATTATGATATTACCTTAAAATTAAAAATTATTCCCTCTGTCTAATAAAGATAGTCCTTTATTAATCGAATTTTTTAATTTTAATTCATAATTATTTAAAATTTATTATCGTTAAAATATAAAAAAACATATATATTAAAAATATTACATAAAGTAGGTTGATTTGAATGACATATAATATATTTAAATATACTAAACTTTAATCTTAGATTCTAAATAGGACGCATGACTAGAGGTGAGTAAAACTCGACTCGACTCGAAAAAATTAAATAACTCGACTCGACTTGAGGCAAAAATATTCGACTCATTTTGACTCGACTTGAAAAAATTTCAAATAAAGTTATAGTTGTAAAATGGAAATTCGAATAACTCAAAATTTTTAGTAATTAAAGAATTAACCTTTAGCTTTTAGATGAATCTCTTAACTTTTTATGATATATATACATTGATATATAAAAATAAATATAAAATATTGTTCCATATGACAAAATATTATATATGCATATCTTATATGATTAGAGAAAGTCGTTTAAATTGGAATAAAATCATACTATAACATGCTAAATAATTACAATTAAATATTTATAAAAATTCGAAAACTTGACTCGATTCGAATTTCGTAAACTCGACTCGAACCGAAAAATTTCAAATAAAGTTTAAGTCGTAAAATATGACTCGTCAACTCGAGTAGCTCGAATTTTTTTTTACTTGACTCGACTCGGTCGATTACTCAACCCTATGCATGACTAAAAAAATGTGATTTTGGATTGATCTAGATTGTTGCTGACTGTATGCCAGTTTTATGCCAGCTGTGATGCTGACTGTATGCCAGCTAATCTACAATTATAAGTTAGCTTGCAGATAGTCCATTAGCTAGTGGATTGGGCTGTTTGTACTATAAATAGGTTGCATTGGGCCTTAGCACAATAACCATTCAACGATTAAAATTGAAAAAAGGCATAAAGATAATTTTAACCTTTAACGTTTATAATTTTTATTATTTTGGTCCTTATTTTTTTGGATAAATTTAACCCTTAACCTATATATTTTTTACAAATAACTTATTTTTTAACTAACATAATGATTAGACCGTTAAAAATTTAATGGTATTGATATGTCATATATATATGATAATATATTTTAAATAAAATGACATCTAGCCTCATTCTACATATATATAACATGTTATTGTCGTTAAATTTTTTACGATAATGACAAATATATACATGTAAAATATAATTTTATTCTAACATGAAATATAAAACAACTAAAATTCAAATAAAATATTAAAAATGAATTAAATCTAAAATAAAAAGCTATTACTAAGCATTCTCAAATTTTAAATATCATTCTCTCTCTCTCTCTATATATATATATGATATATCATTATCATTAATTTTTTAATTATCTAATCATTATGCTAGTTAAAAAATAAGATATTTGTCAAAAAGATATAAGATAAGGGTTAAATTTATCTTAAAAAAGGATGAGGTCTAAAATAATAAAAATCATAAACGTTAAAGGTTAAAATTATCTTTATGCCTTGAAAAAAAAAAGGATTTCATATATTTTCTTAAATTAGCTTAAAATTGGTTACCTTATAAATTATGATAATACCTTAAAATTATGTTATTACTTGAATTAGCTTAAAATTAATTGCCTTATAAATTAAGATATTACTTTAAAATTTTGATATTTCCTAAATTAGCTTAAAATTGATAGCCTTATAAATTAAAATATTACCTTAAAATTAAAAACTACTATATTTTCACAAAAATAATAAAATTTACCAAATGAAGAAATGCTAAAAATACTACCTACCGTATTCGGGTCATTCAATTTTTACTAGTTTGCTGGTGCAAATGTTAATCCATTTTGCCAGGTAGGACAAAGTCAAGATAATTATGTTACGTTAAAGGTGTTTTTTAACAAATTAATAGTGATTACAAGTAGTATCTGTTCTAGAATATAATCTCCATCATTTGACATTGATCGCTCAATCACTCTGCTGGCATCGCTGGTGCTCGAACCCGTGACCTCTAGGAAGATCAACCATTCCTTTAACCACTTAGGCAAGAGGGTTCGTGCTAAAAGTGTTTAAATTGAATGATTATTTTTGTAACGGAAAAAAAAAAATTTTTTGTTACACTAATTGGTTAAAAAACTTAAGTAATAATTTCTGATAATAAAAAAATTATTATTTAGCAAATGATAATACAATGCGATATGTTCTGGTATTGTAGACCATGTTTATCCATGCATATTATTTGGTAATATTTGGGTCATAACAAACGCGGGCACAGTCAAAGACATAATATTTATACATGGTCGCTGAAAAAATATTTGTATGTAATAATTTCAAGAAACATATTTACCTACCCGATACAAGACTATACTCTCGATTACATACTTTCTTGGCCTTTCTTCTTGTTTCCTTTTTCCTCGAACATAGGACAAGCTAAGGAAAAAAAATAGGGTAAATAAAGAAGACGTGTGTATTAGAGTCGATTGGTGTTGAATCTTTGAGGGTGATGTAGAACCTGTTTCAATACGCAAGTAATGTAAAAAGATCCCAAGATTTGGTATATACTCAATGAGCTACTCAGCGAGCTCTACATACGTCTTTTCTATCTGCCCTCAAAGACCCAAACTTAGTTGACTCTGATACAATCGAAAGTTCACCATAAAATCAAAAGCAACAATATTTTCTTTCGATATTGAAGCAATGGTTATAATCTTCTTGCTTCCGATCAGTTCGATGAATTTTTCACTTTTGTCCCCCTATTTATTTTTTTTTAAATATTGGTTTATTTATGAATTTGCTCCCCACCACTTTTAAACATTTATATTTTGTACTCAACTCTAAATCTTAACTTCGTCCCTGCTTCTGGTGATGTAGAACTCATTGAATAGTTCTACGTAATAAGAATATAGTTTTTCTTTATTTAAATTGATCAATGGGAACTTCCCATAAAAATATTTTCTGTCAATTTTTCTTTTTTTTCTTGCATCAAATTGTCTAATAACCTCATTATAATGTTAATTTATGTATTTGAATATTTTATTTCGGTGGTCTTAATAAGAGGGTGACGTTGTCATTGAAAAAAAGAAATATTATTTTTCTAAAATTTGTTAACAATAGATTCAATGCAGGAACGATCAAGTGAAAAATGTCAATATGCAGGTGAAAAAAAAAACATATAAAAAGAGTGTTAGTACCACAAAGTTTGATTATTTAACTAAATTTTTTAGGTTTCGGATCAACATTTTGAGAATGTAGCAATCTTGTCATTCTCTTTTTCAATCACTTTCATTTCAATCTTTTGTTCTTGTTTAGTTTTCTCTTCTAAACTCGTCATTGCTAAAAGATCTAAGGACAAAAGAAAGAAACAAACAAAAAAGTTAAGCAGAAATGCTTCATTGTAGTAATCTTATATTTCTTGCTTGTTTCATTTGTCTTTAGATTTTTAAGCAATGATAAGTTCATAAAAGAAAATTAATGAAGATAAAAAGATTGAAATGAAAGTTATTGAAAAAGAGAATGAAAAGTTTATTACATTCTCAAGATGTTGATTCGAAATCTAAAAAATATAACGAGATAAACACATTTTGTGTTACTAATATTCTTTTGGCTTAACTCAGTAATAAGTGCCCAAAATATACATTCTAAAATAGGTGCCTAATGTTTTTTTTTGGCTGAAATAAGTGCCTAAATTATATATTTTTTCTGAGATAAGTGCCTAATGTATTTTTTTGCTGAAATAGGTGCGTAACGTTTTGTGTATTTTCTTTTAACACTGTTACCTTAAAACACTAAGGGAATAAAACTTTAGGCACCTATTTCAGCCAAAAAATACATTAGGCACCTATCTCAGAAAAAAATATATAGTTTAGGTACTTATTTCAGCCAAAAAAAACATTAGGCACCTATTTCAGAAAAGATGTATACTTTGGGCACCTATTATTGAGTTAAGCCTATTCTTTTTATTTCTTTTCACCAACAGATAGATCATTTTCGTTTGATCATCTTGTAATTGGTGTAATATCATTTTAGTTTTTTTAATATTAGTCAAATAAGACATTTGTTCTCAAATTTTAGATTTAGAAACTTAATATCTATCTGTACCGGATTCAGCATGTGAAGGCTTTCAGGGTATAATATTTGTGTTTAGTGGGCTACATATTCATAAGTTTAAAAACTTAATATTTGTTCTCAAATTTTTAAATGTCATTTCAAGTAAATGAATAATTATAACAATATATTAATTATAAATTTGAAAAATTTTATTTTATTTAAATTATAATAATGAACACATGCATTTTAGATAATTTAATTAAAACTTTATATTATTTGATCGGTTGGTTAAGTTGTTCATCTTAATTTTTTTAAAAGTCATGAATTCTAGACCCATTAGGAGTACCCCTTCCCCTCCCCACTTGGTAGTATTAGGATTAAAAAGTATTTGTAAAAAAAGAAATATGTTGGAGTATTTCAAAGGCTTAATAGTCAAAAATATGTCTAACATATACATTTTTTTTTCCAGTGTGATGCCTAACGTTTTTTTAGCCAACTTTGGTACCTAATGTTTCATTTCATAACCCAAATCATGTTTTTCTATTATTCAATAAATACATGACATGTTACATATTTTTATTTTTTTATTGATAAAAAATAAGAAATTTTTTAATTTTATAAAAAAACTCTTTAATTTCTCTAAACCCCTAAAGTAAACCCTCACAATTGAAAACTCATGTTATCTTGTCATTAAAAATCAGTAAATGAACTATCGATTGCTCCATCGATGAACATTCAACAATGAAGACAAAAAAATGGGTTTCTAAGTGACGTCTAGAGAACATGGGATGTTGAATGGTAAGATACACTATGCTTGAATGGTGAACGATGAACCACTAACATATGACAATGTTGTACGGTTAGAGAGATGTAATTTGAGGGTTTGTTCAACATATCTTTTTCGACTTAGTGGAGAACCATGTCACAATATGTTGCCGAAAGATAGTTTGGTGTTTGGTACAAAATTGGAGTCATTAAAATAGTTGAACCATTTCAATATAAAATTTCTGATCATTGAAATTTAATTTCGACTAGAGTGATTTTCAGGGTGTTATAGTTTGATTGAAATAAATTAAAACTTTGTTCTTTAAGAAATTTATACTTTTAAAGAAATTTCAAAAATAAATAAAAACATATAATTTGTTGTGTTCTTATTGAATAACAAAAAAAATATCTATCGTTGACAAAAAAAAAATAAAACTAATTTAAGTTACATAATAAAACATTAAATACCAAAGTGACCTAAGAAAAACGTTAGACATCAAACTAAAAGGTTAAGATAAATTGTGTATTTCTTTTTACTATTAAGCCAATTTCAAACCACTATCAAATTGTTAGTGTATCACCCCCGGACCCGGGTGTCACATTTGGGCCACAAGCCCAACCCGATCTCATATAGTTTTTCACATTTTTAAGTCAAATCCAAATGTACCATCAAATACGACATAAAATTTAAAACGATATTAAGTATCAAAAGTAGTTTAACAAATCCAAAATATTAATAGAACTCCAAATACAAATTTAACCCAAAATATTTGACCTTGACAACTTAAAATAAAATAAAGTTACAATTACAACAATGGTCCTACGAATACATAGCCACTAATTTTGAAATTGTACTCTACCAATCGGTCAATGCTGAAGTCTGCTACTATGGTGCTCCATCGTGCCGCTTGACGTCCGTCTACTTACCTACGCATGAAAACAAATTCCAAAACGCTGAGCTACTAAAGCTCAGTGGGTACAAAACCTATCGATTGTGCTTCAAGTGAATCGTAACTATGAACATGCTAGATGAGAGTATGACGACATGATATGAAGCATTGACGCTATTGTAATCGCCTAAACACATGATATGTTAAACAAAACCAAATCAAAAGTGAGGCCCACTGCCAAGCCGACACTAGGGGACTCACCCAGCCCGAAATCTCACATCGGACTGCTTGGAATCTCTCATCAAGCTAATATACTCAGAATCTAGCATCGAGTCTTCATTAGAAATCTCACATCAAGAAAAGTCATCACCCGGAATCTCACATCGTATGGACTTCATTGTGTTGCAACACTCACTTGTTGGTTATCCGGATCCCACCAAACCAAGACTCAATCACACAAGATGATCCACTTAGGATCCTCGTATCAAACAATATCACAACCAAACCAAGACCAAGAATGCAAGACATATTTCATCATATCAATATCCATGTTACAAATTTGAAGTTTCATTAATCATTTTATGGCTTAAACAACCTATAAGAACCCATAACATTAATTATCGAACCCCAAATTCAACCCTTAAAAACTTAGGCAAATTGCCCAGGAATATCGATATGCCTATATGGAGTATCAAAAACACCCCGATATCTATACGCTTCCTTTGTGTATCAATACGCTAGACCACAACTTTGAATATGACCAAGGGAGACTTACCTGTATCGATACACCTAATAGGGGTATCGAAACACTCTCAATATCGATACGCTAAGGTAAATAGCTTAGCAAAACCCACGAGAAAAACCCACTCGTATCGATACGCCTACCAGGGGGTATCGAAATAAAATGCTACTAGAGTTTTAGGTATCGAAACACCTACCAAGAGAGTAACGAAACGATTTGCTACTATAAATTCTAGTTTCGATACTCGGGCATGGCGTTCCAAAACACCTACTATTCTAGCCCATGTTTCCTCTCTATAGTATCGATATGCCTGCACGAAAGTACAAGTCTGGACCCTAAAATGCCTAAGAACATCAACCTAAACAAAACTATTCGATCCCAAAACATTCCTACACATTATTGAAGTAGTTTAGGTGAGTTTCTAACCGATTTTACCCAATATCATCAACCATAATTCAATTCACCATTAAAGCATGCATAGGCTCTAACCCTAACCAAACCATCACGAACAAATCAAGCATGACAAAATAATGATGATACACATGAATGCAAGGATTTGAAAGTGTACTATCCTCCAAAAGCAGTTGAAGAAACTCCCTAGCAAGCTCCTACACCTTTTCCTTGCCCAAGCACCTTGATGGTTCTCTTTGCTCTTTCACAAAAAAGGAAGATACCAAGGGATTTCTATTATAATGATTCTAAGAGGCTAAAAATTAGCTCTTAACCAACCTAAAGCTCTCCCAAGACTCTTCCCCATTCTCCCTCAAGAACCCTCCAAAAACCTTACCTTTACCACATGAAACAAAGTTTACCTTGCTAGATAGATCTCCCAAAGCCAAGCACATTTTCCTCAAGGAGCAAAACGAGATTCTACAAGCTTGCCCTTAAAAACCTTGCCTTTGATGATGGTTTTGGAAGAGGAGAATGGTTATGGAGATGAAGAAGGAAACAATAAAGATGTGTGATCTCATTCTCTGCATAATGTAGTTACCATCCTACCCTCCAAGCCATCATCCTAGCCCAAGCCCAACTACAACCACTCAAGTCCAACAAAACTCTCATGGCCCAAACATGAGACCCACTACCTCGAGTTAACCTGACTCTGAGTCTCGAAACTCGGGTCGTGATAAGGATCAATAGTTGAGAATTAGGGTGAATATTATCATGTTCAAAGATTCTAGAATCGTCTAGATTGTTGCTGACTGTATGCAAGTTGTATGCCAGCTATGATGCTGATTGTATGCCAACTAATCTATAACTGTAAGCTAGCAGATAATCCAATAGTTATTGGGTTGGGATATTAGTACTATAAATAATTTGAATTGGGCTTCAGCCCAATCCGTTCTACTCTGATATAATTCCAACCACCTTAGAAATATTTACACAAATAAGCATTTAATGATTAAAATTAAAAAAATAGATTTCCATATATTTTCCTAAATTAGTTTAAAAGTTTTCGCCTTCTAAAATATGATATTACCTTAAAATTCTTGTATTACCTAAATTAGCTTAAAATTGATTGCCTTATAAATTATGATATTACCTTAAAATTAAAAACTATTTCGTCCGTCTAATAAAGATAGTCCTTTATTAATCATTTTTTTAATTTTAACTTATGATTATTTAAAATTTATTATTTATAAAAATATAAAAATATATTTAACTATGCTAAACTTTAATCTTAGATTCTAAATATAATATATTTGTTTGTTGTGCAAATGGTAATACAATGCGATATGTTCTAGTATTGTAGACCATGTTTATCCTTGCATATTATTTAGTAATATTTGGGTCATAAAAACACGGACAAGATCGAGGATATAATATTTAAACATGACCAATGAGAAAATATTTGTATGTACTACCCGATTTAAGACCACACTCTCGATTACTAACTTTCTTGGCCTTCCTTCTTGTTTCCTTCGTCCTCGAATATTGGACAAGCCCAAAGAAGAAAATTAGGGCAAATAGAAAAGACCTATGTATTGGAGTTAATTGGTATTGAGTCTTTGTGGTCCATTTCGATATGCAAGTATTATAAAAAGATCCGAGGAGTTTGTATTTATTCGATGAGCTACTCGACGAGCTCTACATACTTCTTCTCTATTTACCCTCAAAAACTCAAACTCGGTTGACTCCAATATTGAAGTGGTTATATTCTTCTTGCTTCCGATGATGTAGAGCTTGTTGAGTAATTCTACGTAACAAAAATATAGTTTTTTTTTTTAATTAAGTTGATCAATGGGAGTTTCCCATAAAAAAAATATAGTTTCTCTTACTTTTTTTTTCCTATATCAGTCTAATAACATCATTATAATGTTAGTTTATGTATTTAATTTTTTTATTTCACCTTCCTTAATAAAAGGGTGAAAGTTGTCCTTGAAAGAAAAAAAAATATTATTATTCAAAAATCAGTTAGCAAAAAAGGTTGATATGTTGATGCAAAATATATAAAAAGAGTGTTAGTACCACAACATGTAGTTATTTCATTATTTTTTTTAGGTTTCAGTTTGTCATCTTCTTTTTCTATTACTTTCATCTCTATCTTTTGTCTGTGTAATTTTCTTTTCTGAACTTGTCATTGCTTGTTTCATCTAATTTTTTTTGCTTGTTTCATTTGTTCTTTACATGTTTTAGCAAATGATAAGTTTAGAAAAGATAATTAAGGAAGATAAAAGATTGAGATGAAGGTTATTGAAAAAGAAACTGAAATGTTGAGTACGTTCTCAAAATATTGATTTAAAATCTAAAAAAATAGTGAGATACCATAGTTTATGGTAGCAATATTCTTTTTACTTGTTTTCACCAATAGATAGATTATTTTCGTTTGATCATCGTGCCATTGAATTTATTGTTAACTGAGTTTTGGATAATAATATTTTATCCCAACACTCACACTCTTATTAACTCTACAATTAGTTCACTAGACAAGTATATGTAACAAGTGTATATATAATTACATGCTTTGTAACCTTTTTTCATATCAATGAAGCAGATGATTTTTTTCTTTCATTTTATTTTTTTAACAATTATAACCTCTAATTCAATGTCTACTCTAAGGGATCTTACTCATAGACGAAATTATGTTGTAGATACGAGATTATTATTGCACCCAAAAATATTAGTATAACAATAATTTAAGTTCTTTTTAGTCTAAAATTAGTTAAATAAGACATTTGTTCTCAAATGTTAGATTTAAAAACTCAATATACTATTGTCCCTTCTAATATTTGATCACAGTTCTGTCCCTGATCTTACTTAATTCTAATAAAGATGTTCATGTCGGCTTTAATCCTAACCACACCCCTGTTTGCCAACAATTCGGAACAAAGTCAACATTGTTGGTTTTTATTTATCATGTTTTTTGGCCTCGCTATTTATTTTATATTTTTTTAATTTTTTATTTAAGTTATCGTTATTTTTGGTTTTGCCTTGAAAAATCAAATTGTACTATAGTATTATAAATAGTAAAATTAAAATTTGTATATAAACTTGAAAAATCGAATCGACTCGAACTCATTACAATTGATTTGAATAAAAAAATCAAAAAAGTTCAAATTATAAAATATAATGACTCAACTCGAATAACTCAAATTTTTTTACCTCGACACGCTCGAATGCTCACCCCTAATAAAAGTCATTCTTCGGTAAATAGAACAAATGATCAAGCTATTGAAGTCAAAGGAATTCAATTGAATAATTTTAACACGACTTGATTGATGTTTGAAATAGTCACTTTTTAATTTCTAATTCTCTCATTTTCATGAATTTATCACTGCTAATTGATTTTATTCAATTGAATAATTTTAACACGGCTAATTCTCCCAATTGCACCTGAAACACATTTGAGTGAATTGAGTTATACCTTGTGAGGAATTGAGTTAGGCTAAATTTTTTATTGATGAAAGATAGGAAGTTACAAGGATGTTTTGATTTATTTTTACTTATGATTATTCTCTTGATTGATGTTTTGGTTTAATTAATTATTATGAGCTTTGGTTTTCATAATTTGCTTAAGTATGAAATGGATTTTGATTTGTTTGATTACGACATACTTGAGGGCAAGTATTAGATAAGTGAGGGATTTTGATTGGTGTTTGAAATAGTCACTTTTTAATTACTAATTCTCACATTTTCATGAATTTATCATTGTTAATTTGAATGTATTTCATATATTTTATGTGCAGTGAATTGTTTACTGGAATTGTGATTAAAAGGATAAATTCTGGATTTTTTGCAACTAGAGGCATGGGCACGACGTCAGGCATGATGAAATGCTGATGTGGCACTTTCTAGAAGATTCGAGAAGATTCTAGAAACAGCTTGGTTAACACAATCTAAGAAGATCTTTAGGATATATTGTTTTTAAATTTTAAACTCATGAATTATCTTTTATTTTAGTTTAGTTTAAATCATTTTGTTATTTTTAAGAAGTTGGAAGCCTATAAATATTGTCCATGGGTAAGGCTTTAGATGATCTATCATTTTCTCTTTGAACCCTTGTCTTATTCCTTTTGCTATTCTATAAAATTATTTTCTTTTCTTTACTCTAAGTCTTTTTATATTTTGCAAAAATATGCTAAGTATGTTAATTGATATCATGCTTAGCTAATTTCCTTTAAGCCAAGAGCTAGCAATGAATTAATTCCATGCGTGAGAATTGAATAGTAATTCATTCCCTTCGAGATACATTCTTGTTTTTCTGGATGTTGTTTTAATGTACAGTGGGAGGAAGGATCTACCTGTGGCAATTCGAATGCCTATGGACACACTTAGCGGCAGTCTGCTAAGGAAAAACGAGATCGAATTCGATTCTCGACGAGACAACATAATCCGAGTAAAGCCTTTCCAATACTTAATCTGATTGTTTTAACAGTAATAGTTGTGGTTAATCTACTCATAAATTATCATTCAAAGATAGGCTTGGTAATATCGGTTACAAGAGGGAAAGGCAAGTTACAATGGGTTGTGCCTTGTAAACTGTAACTAACATGAATCCTAGGGTAAAAAACCATTTTAATGATCGACAGAATTAAAACAGAGTTATCTCGAGGCGATTTCTTTATTGTCATTTTCAATTACTATTTCTTTTTTCTCAATCTTTATTTATTTTCTTTCTTTTAATTTTGTTTACTTTAATTTTTATTTTTATCATAATCTCATCAACCCCTTTTATTAATTGTTTGCAGCATCCTGGATTGGAATCTACATAAATTTACATCTGAATTTCCAAATTCCAGTGGACCGACCCTCTTTATTATATTGTTCTTTTACTTATTTAATTTAAAGAGGTTTCTACAGGCGATTCATAAAGGATTTTTACAAAGTGGCACAACCATTGTGTAGGCTTCAGCAAAAAGATGTTGCTTTTGATTTTGATCAAGCTTGTAAAATTCTTTTGACACTTTAAAAGAAAAGCTAATTTCTGCACCAATTGTGCAACCACCGGATTGGAATCTTCCTTTCGAAATAATTTGTGATGCTTCAGATTTGAGCGTTGGAGCTGTTCTCGACCAACGAAATGTGGAAGAACCCCACGTCATCGTTTATGCATCAAAAACACTTGACTCGACTCAGCGCAACTATTCCACCACAAAAAAAAGAATTGTTTGCGGTTATTTTTGCATTAGAGAAGTTTCTCTCTTATTTACTCGGAACTAAAATCTATGTTTTTTCTGATCATGAAGCATTAAAGCACTTGATGAACAATAAGGAGGCAAAACCAAGATTGATTCGCTGGATCCGATTGCTCTAGGAATTTGATCTCGAAATAAAGGACAAAAAGGAGAGTGAGAACTTGGTTGCAGACCAATTAAGTTGATTTTCGATATCTAGGATTGAACAAGCTATTCTTGAGCAATTTCCCAAAGAAAGCTCAATGGTAGCACAAGTCTCCCATCCTTGGTTCGTCGGTATAACGAACTTTCTAGCCATAGGTAAATTTTCGGTTGATTTGCCAAAATCTAAGATTAAGAAAATCAAAAGGGAATCTCGCTATTATATTTGGGATGATCCTTACTTATGGAAGCACTATTCGGATCTAATAATTAGACGTTGTGTCATTGAAAGCGAGGTAAAATCAATACTTACTTTTTGTCATTCTTATTCTTGCGGTGCGGGGGTCACTTTGGATCTAAGCGAAGTGCTCACAAAATTCTTGAATATGGATTCTTTTGGCCTATTTATTTCGTGTTGCTTATGTTTTTTGCAAAGCGTGTGACATATGCCAACATGTAGGTAATTTAAGCCGAAAAAGTGAAATTCCGCTCAATCTAATTCTTCTTTTGGAAATTTAAATATTATCCTTGCAGTTGATTATGTCTTTAAATGGGTGGAAGCAAAGGCTACCCGAAACAATGATGCTAAGACAACGATTAATTTTCTTCGTGATACTATTTTTTCCAGGTTTGGCACTCCGAGAGCGATCTTATGCGATAGGGGAACATATTTTGTCAATCGATTCATGGAAGCATTAATGAAAAAATATGGTGTGACTCAACGAATAGCTACTGCCTACCATCCGCAAACAAACGGGCAAGCGGAGGTGTCGAATCGAGAAATTAAAACAATCCTTGAAAAAATAGTGAAACCAAATAGAAAGGATTGGAGTTTGAAGTTAGTCGATGCTTTGTAGGCATATCGAATAACATATAAAGGGCCTATAAGAATGTCATCATACCGAATTTTATTTGGCAAACCATGCCACTAACCAGTTGAATTGGAACACAAAGAATATTGGGCAGTAAAAGAATATAACATGGATATGGATGCGGTCGGCGAAGCACAAAAGTTGAACATCCAAGAGCTTGAGGAAATTCTCAAAAATGCATATGATAGCGCACAAATTTTTAAATAAAAAACAAAAGCGTTTCATGATCAAAGAATTTCGTTTAAGTATTTTTTTAGTTGGGCAAAAAGTATTGTTGTTTAATTCTAAATTGATTTTTTTTGCAAGAAAGCTTAAGTCGAAATGGCTCGGACCATTGAAGGTTACTAACTTTTTCCTCACGAAGTCATAGAAGTTAAAGATAGTTTTGGTACTCGCTTCAAAGTGAATGGTCAAAGACTGAAACCTTTCTATGAAAATGCTCCGATCAATTTAATTGAAACGCTAAATTTGGAAGAAGCAAAATTCTAAAAAAAAAGTTCGTCGAGCTTAAACGACGTTAAACAAAGCGCTTATAGGAGGCAACCCATTTATTTATTTATTTATTTATTTATTTATTTATTTTTATCTTTAATTTTCTTTTTCCATTTACCTATTTTTTTCTTTTATTTATCTTTTAATTTTTCACAATTTTATTTGTTTTATTTCTTCTCAGATTCTCAAGAGTTAAACTTGAATTCATCAAGTCAAAGACTAGCAAAATCACTTCACCATACAACACATTAAACGGTGATGGAGTGCACCGTTTTATTAAACTCTGCACGTTAGCAAAACCCAAGACAAGCAAAGTGCACGGTAGCAAAACCCATGGCAAGATGAGACAGTTTGACCAACCTTTTTTCTTTTAAAATTCAAAACCCATTCATCCCTTATCACTTTCACGTGATTTTAGCCCTTCCCATATTTTATAAACAATTTATCTCTCCTTCTTTTTTCCCCTAAGCCTCGGCCGCCAAATCTATTGTTACCTAGAAACCACTTCACCATGGTTAGAACTCGCAACCAACACAATCAAGGGACATTTATTCTGCCGGTCGTACTTACTGGCCATTGTCGTTTTGCTACTCTAACGACATACGTGGAGTTTTCAAGTGACCTCGAACCAGCCCCACCACCCCTCCTTCACATGGTGGACCTCGACAACCAGGCAGATCGCCTCCACACATAGAACCAACCCCACCACACCCTCCTTCACGTGGTGGACGTCGGCAACAATCAGATCACCTACACACGTAGAACCTAGACCGCAACCCACACACGTCTCGTCTAAGGCATTCCACAACCTCTTCTTCCACGATACAATCTGTCAAGGAAGACCATAATCCCGAGGTGAGTTCTTCACATATTTCTATCCAGACCTTCTTAATGTACCATACCTCATTTGGTTTTATAGAAGATTTTACGGCGAACTACTTTTCGGAACAACCGACCAAGGAATCATCACCTCAATATCATTCACGATTATAGTCTTCTCCGTTCTGTGCATCAAGTGTGACTTCTTTTCCAACACCACCAGTAAGCCCACCATTCGCACCTGTAAATCCTGAACGAAATATACGTGGTCGTTCTTATGTTGTCAAGACCGAGGAAAACTTTAGATGTTTTCTTCACTATGACAATGAACAACTTGTACATTTCCAAGATATTCGTCATCGATCATTCCGAGTCTGTAAATTCATTCCTCAAATTAAACTTGAAAATTTACGTATCGAAGATGTTGTTAATGGTTATTTTGATGAAATTGGATAGACATTGTATTCACAGATTAAGAATGTCACCTTTTATGAAATTGTTTTTGATTTCTATTCCACTTCCACATTTTCACATTCTCAATTTATCATTTTCGAATCCCTTGATGTTCTTTCATTTATACTATGTGGACAATACTTTCACATGTCTATTTCACAATTTAATCTTACCATGGGATTCGTGATAGATGTCACGATTCTAGGTTATTTAACTGCTTTGATTGAAATTCCTTAAGATTTTGATATGGATGTAATATTGTCTGATGGAGGCTCAAAAGTCCTTTCTTTTTCCACCTTTATCAGATTTTAATACTTAAGATTGTCAATCCCAAAGGGACTGTGTGGACTTCACTACCTCTTATAACTGCACTAGAAAAAGTAAAAACACAGGTAATGTTTGAGTTGAGAATTCTAAATTAACTACTAAAGCTAAACTAAGTATAGAAGAAATAAAGAGGAATAAAGTGAGGCTAAGTTGAATGCTTCGTAGAGGAGAATCCAGTTATGCTAAGTATCCACTTATTAATGCAAAAGGTTGAACTGCCGCCTCGGCGGATCGCACAAAGGGTCGCCACAGCTGCCTAGGCGGGGTTATGCCTTGTCGACAAATCAACATTCCATAGTTCGACAAATGGATAACCGGATATTAGTCGCTGAAATCCTGGATAACCGGATTAGTCAATGCCCATGAGCAAAGACCGTATTCTCTCGTTTCGTGATCCTAACTCTCCCGATATTAGACAAATGGATTTTTCTTCACATACTTATCATCTCGAGCTCATATGCAAAGAAACTAAACTTCAAGAGAGAATAAACTATGAAATAGGTTTTGTATTAATAAATATCTAGCATAACATAACTATCTCTCCAATTACTCCACAAACAACCTAAATCTCTCCAATTAATAAATATCTAGCATTAATAAATATGGAATAGGTGTATGTGTCGATTGGCAGTGTTTGTACGTGTTCAAGTCTTGCCAAGGCAGTTATTAAACATGGGAAAGTGAGTATACCTCTATCCTTGGTGGCACACTCGAAGATTTGCTCCTGATGATGCAGCCAACATCGATCCTCCGATTGTGGATGATGGAATGGATGAGTGTTAGGCATGACCGATCTACTGTTTGATTATACGATGTGGGCAGTAGATTCCTCTTTATAAATGTGTTCCACAGCATTGCCTCTAGGAGTAAATCTCGGCGGCTTATTGACCCACGGTGCTTCTCAGTCTTCCACTCTGCTCCAGGCATGTAGAGTTCGGCCTTTATTGCCTCATAGTCATTCGTCGTGAGGGCAGCGACGAATGCGGCATGGTCGTCATTTTCGATGTGTAGGCCAAAATGTGCGTTAATAATGACATCAACGATCGGTATTGCCTGCCCACGAAGGTAGGTGTATGGGTTGTTTGCCACTGGTCTGTGCGCGTAGAATTCGCGAACCCATTCAATGTTCGCTGGATCCGGTTGTTTGGCAAACTTTTGCCACCTCTGAAAGATGATCTTTGAGAGGATAAAGTTATCTAACCCAAGGTCTTCATCATTAGTGTAATGAAAACCTTGTTCTTCCCAAACTTGCCTATTTTGGAAGACGCGGTAGTATTCCTGCTCGACAACCTTTGTGGAACATCTTCTGAATGCGGCCGTTCCGGCAGGGTTTTATAGTTTATTGGCCATCGGTCTTTTGTGGAGACGAGGAGAAGAATTTTGGCATGGTAAAGATACTTAGGAGAAGAGTAAAGAAGGAGGACTTTGCCCGTGTATTTATAAGCGGTGAGCGGCGCGGCGTTTGAGGGAGTGGGGGTGTGATTATTGCCCTTGGCGTGCAAGAGACGCAACCCTAGCTGGCAACCATTGGCAGAGAAAACGACGCGATCCTTGAATGTGGGCGGCATAATTTCCGCCCGGAAATTGTATTCCCTTGGATTGGGCCGCTAATTTGGTGGGTTGATCATCCTTTTATTCTTCCTTATTATTCCTAAATAGCAAAAATGCAAATTAATAGATGCTGTGTAAAATATGGCTAAATTCTGAAACTAAGTTGCGAAAAATTGAGATCTAATTCCTAAAACTAAAATTCTAATCCTAAAACATAAAAGTAAATTAAATATAATAAGATAGAAATTAGGTCACTGGAGGAGTGCAATTGAATGCATCTCCAACAGCAACCATCTTCCCTTTTTTTAATAGAGGGTGGTGTGATGATCCAACCAAGGCCTCCTCATCAGGTGGTTTCTTTCGTGTATGCTTCTGGTCAATCACTGTGCTGCCTTGGCAGGGGTTGCCTTGGCAGGTCTTGTTCAGGCAGTCCGTTTCTGCATTAAAGTTAAATTCAGTTTTAACCTCAATTCTTTGACATTCATCTGGTTCATCCGGATGCTTTAACGTTTTGAATACATTGATCTTCACTTGTTGGTCATTGACCCTTATGACCAGTTCACCTTTCTCGCAATCGATCAATGTTCTTCCCGTGGCTAGGAACGACCTTCCCAATATGATCGGAGCATGTTCATCTACTTCACAATCAAGAATTAAGATTGTCAGATTGTAATACTTAAGATTGTCGATCCCACAGGGACTGTGTCGACTTCACTACCTCTTATAACTGCACTAAAAAAAGTAAAAACACAGGTAATGTTTGAGTTGAGAATTCTAAATTAACTACTAAAGCTAAACTAAGTATAGAAGAAATAAAGATGAATAAAGTGAGGCTAAGTTGAATGTTTTGTAGAGGAGAATCCAGTTATACTAAGTATCCACTTATTAATGCAAAGGGTTGAACTGCCGCCTCGGTGGATCGCACAAGGGGTCGTCGCAGCTGCCTAGGCGGGGTTATGCCTTGTCGACAAATCAACATTCCATAGTTCGACAGAGCATCCTTGTATGTCTTCTTCCTTATCCCTAAACGAAGAGAACTGTTGAAACCCACGGGTTTTGATGATACCTCCCGGCGTGAATCAAGGGCGGATAACAACCTCACATGCGTCTTGTTAGTCGATGAAATCCTGTCCTTTATTAGTAATTGTCGAGTGGGAAATGGTAATAAAAATAGGACTTTTATGCACTCATCACACCCCAACACTTGAACTATTGCTTGTCCTCAAGCAATGCAAAAGATAAATTTTTAAGTAAGGAATTTTTAGGGAATATACCGTCCTGCCTGCCGTGGCAGAAATCCTTTTTTGACTCAGCCTTTTCTAGGTTTTAGGTATTCCTCGGAACTGAACTATGAGTCTTAATATGTGTAGCTATGTCGAAGCTTTCTAAGTTCTAATCCTTTTTCTAGCCCCGATAAAGAACAACAACAAAAACAAAAAGAAGATTAACCCCAGAAAAGAGAATTTAAGAGCAGATACAGATAAATAGGGTAGTTGTGATAAAAAAGAGAGTGCCTTTTTATTTTAATTTAGTGTTGAATTCCGATAATTCCTATTGAATTTGCAGAAGAATGGTGGGAAACGAACCTTGATGCAGAAATGAAGAAAATATCAAATGGAGGAAGACGACAATGAGATTGAGTTTTTCTTTCGTTATTTCAGGTCCAGAAAATCTGTTTTTGTTTCAGGGCATTGATTTTTCCAAGAAGGCGGGGTTCCAGCTTTGTTTATTAAACGACGCTGCAGCACGCAATATCATTAATTTATATCAACATCATTTAACAACCAAGATTCCTTCTTTCTTTCTTAGTCAAAATTCTAGTTTTGATCCTTCAACTATGTTTGTATTTGAGTCTTAGTTTGATTATTTGAATTTAATCTAATTTGATCTTCAACTTTTCTAATGATATTGGTTACAATTAATTGTTCTCATTACCTTTTGGATTTACCACTGTGTCACGTCTGAAAAGATACAATGAGCATTAATTCCGTATCGAAAACAAAAAGAGAGGTTTTGAGATTTATAAACGGTGACATTTCATATTCTATTAAATATATCTTTTAGGAAAAGGATAATGACCTTGTGATAAGTGATATCAGAACGATCATTTGATTGTCCGATTTCGAGAATGTTATGCCTGAAAAGAGTCGATAAACGTTAACCCGCATCGAAATATTTTACCCACATTTGTGATTTAAGAATATTTTACCCATAATCCGTCATTTTAAACCAACAAAAATATCTATATAAGCCAACATCGAGTAGCGACGCTTTCTTTAGCTGCGACCTCAGCAGTTGGCTAGGTTCAAATCTTCACACCGTCGTACATCTGATTGGATTGGAAGTCTTTTTGGGCATAAATAGAACATACTTGGGCATACATGCTACTCCTGAGTGCTTCATTTTATTGGAAATACTTAGCAGCTTTTGATACTGGAGTGCTATACTTTCTTTATTTTGCTGCACTTTTATAAGGAGAGAATCATGAATCAAAGCTTACTAAGTACACTAAACAGTTTCTATCTACAACATAAATTCATTCCCAATGTTAGATCCCTAGCAGCAATCCTTGTTAAGCCATTCATAATCATTATTCACAAAGTTCAGAATTTGTAGCATGTTTACTTAATTTTTTTTATCATTCAGTGTGTAATACCTATACTACTTAGACCCTTCCCCATTTATAAATAAAGACATATTGAGCGTTTAAACATGCTTAATCTATTATTTTCTGTATATTATATCAATGTCAATCGAGCAATGTTCAATCGTTACATTTTTTATTATTTTGGATTAATGAAAACATGCTTTTTCAAAAAAAGCTTCTATATTATTTAAAATTTAATCTTTTGTACTTAAATTTTACAAAGATTGAGTTTCTATACTAATTTTAATTTGAAAATTTCGATCCTTCTACTAACCTCAGTTCAATTTAACCGTTAAGGGGTGATCTAACAACCATAAAAAAAGGTATAAATAAATGTAAATGTATTAATTAATGATATTTTTACTAAGTTATAAATATTAAGGATCAAATAGATAAAAATGTTAAATATAAAGGACTAATTAAGTAATTTCATTTAATTATACATTGAAAACTTATTGCAGGCTATGGGGTTCCAACCCACGCGCACTTCAGTGCAGAAGATCTTAAGTCTTCCCCCTCAACCACTCGGGCAAACCTGCTGAACGATTTTGCTTGCTGTAATTTCCATATATTATCTTTAGTTATTTGTTGAAAGAATTAAAATCTGAAAACCCAACCACCATAGCAATGTTTACACAAAGAACCCGTTTACTAACCTTCTTTACATTCCTTCTTGTTTCCTTCGTCCTTGAATATTGGACAAGCACAGAAGGAAAATTAGGGTAGATAAAGAAGACGTATGTATTGAATTTAATTGGTGTTGAATTTTTGACGGTGATGTAGAACCTGTTTCAATACGCAAGTATTGTAAAAAGATCCGAGGATTTTGTATTTACTCGATGAGCTACTCAGCGAGCTCTATATATGTCTTCTTTACCTACCCACAAAGACCCAAACTCAGTTGACTTTGATACAATCGAAAGTTCCCCATAAAATCAAAAGCTACAATATTTTCTTTCTATATTAAAGTAATGATTATAATCTTTTTATTTTCGGTCAGTCCCAAGAATTTTTTTTCACTTTCTTCCTCCTATTTAAATTTTTAAAAAATTGGTTTATTTATAAAGTTGCTCCCACCACTTTTAAACATTTATGTTTTGCCCTCAATCTCAAATCTTAACTTTGTCCCTGCTTATAGTGATGTAGAACTCATTGAATAGTTCTACGTAACAAGAATATGTTTTTTTATTTAAGTTTATCAACGAGAGCTTCCAATAAAAAATATATTTATTCTCATTTTTTTTGTATCAAATTATCTAATAACCTTATTCTAACGTTAGTTTATGTATTTGATTCTTTTATTTTGGCGGCCCTAATAAGAGGGTAAGTGGAAGAAGAAATATTATTATTCTAAAATTTATTAACAATAGATTCAATGTAGGACAATCAAGCGAAAAAAGTCGACATACAAGTGAAAAAAGAGTGTTAGTACCAAAAAGTGTGATTATTTCACTAAATTTTTAGGTTTCGGATCAACGTTTTGAGAATGTAGTCATCTTGTCACCCTGTTTTTCGATCACCTTCATTTCAATCTTTTTTTTCTTCTCTAGTTTCTTTCCTGAACTTGTCATTGCTAAAAGATCTGAGGACAAAAGAAACAAATAAGAAAGCTAAGAAGGAATGCTTTATTAGCCTTATTAGATATGGTGAAACGAATTTTGTAATAGATAGAGGCTGAAAAAGAACGGGTTTTAGGAGATAGAGAGAATAGATTGAAGAAGAGAGAAATATTTCATTGATCATTCAAATCATGCCTTGTACAGTTCATTTTCCCTACTAAAATAGGTACACTGGTAGTTATTTTTGCACAGGTATCCTCTCACAATTGGCACACATGGCCCATACATAAAAAAGAATAAAAACTAAAACTGATTAATTCTTCCTTGCAAACCGGCTCAGTTTTTCTCTTCTTATCTGGTCTGGTCCTTTTGGTCCGGTTCATTTAATCCCAAAGCTTGTATATGTTGTCGTTTCTTCACCGCTTCAAGCTTTTCCTTTATCCCCAATTTTACTCGAATGAGCCCTAATTCAACTTTCCCCTTTTCTTCCAATTCCTTCGATTCCCCAATCTCATCAGCTTCACTCATGACAATACCCCCCTCTTCAGAGGATCCTTGTCCCCAAGGATCAAAGTCTGGGAACTGAGACTTGAGTGTTGTATAATCTTCCCATGTTGCATCAGCCGGGACAAAATTTGTCCACTGAATCAGCAATTGCGTGACGGCTTGGTTATGGCGTTTAACTATGCGCTTATCCAGAACCAAGGCAGGGTAGACCTTCAGAGTTCCATCAGCAGCGAGTTCGGGGGGATCACGCGAGGTAACAGTAGCGTCTCCAATTTTCTTCTTTAATAAACTGACGTGGAAGACTGGATGAATCTTCGAGTGACTAGGTAAGTGGAGCTTGTAGGCGACTGATCCAATTTTTCCACGATTTTGTAGGGGCCGAAATACCTTGCCGAGAGCTTGAGATTTTTGCGGATGGCTAAAGATGTCTGGCGATAAGGTTGCAGTCGAAGATAAACCAAATCACCTACTTCAAAGGTACGTTCACTGCGTCTTTTGTCTGCTTGTTGTTTCATTATGTTATGTGCCTTAGCTAGATTTTCTTTAAGTAACTGCTGAAGAGAGCTTCGATCTTGTAATAGTTGTTGAACCCCTTGAACTTGAGAGTCTTCAAAAGGAAGCATCTCTTTTGGTGGAAAACCATAGAGTGCTTCAAAAGGGGTGACACCCAAGGCTGTGTGATGGTTGGTATTATACCACCATTCCGCTTGGGGCAGTAGTTTAGCCCATGAATTAGGCTGTAAAAAACAAAGACTGCGAAGATATTGTTCCAGACACTGGTTAAGACGTTCAGTCTGACCATCTGATTCTGGGTGATAGGTAGTAGTAAAATGTGTTGCTGTCCCCAGTTGCTTAAACAACTTTTTCCAGAAAACACTAGTAAAAGTGCGATCTCTGTCTGAGATTGCCACCTTAGGAGACCCATGTAATCTGTAAATTTGATCTAAATATGCTCGAGCAATATCAGTCACAGAATAGGGATAAGCCAAAGCAATAAAATGGCCAAATTTTGTAAACTTATCAATAACCACTAGAATGCAATTAAACTTTGAAGATAGTGGTAAACCCTCAATAAAATCCATGGATATTACGTCCCAGGCATACTGAGGTATGGGAATTGGCTGTAGGAGGCCAGGTGTTGCCACATGTTCCCCCTTGGTTCGTTGGCAAGTGTCAAAATGGCTGACATGGTGCTTAACTGCTGCTTTCATTCCTGGCCAATAAAAATATAATTTAAGCCTGTAATATGTAGCCTGAACACCTGAGTGACCTCCTTGAGGAGTATCATGAAGAGTTTGTAGAGGTTGAGCCCTTAGATTGCCTGAACTGTCAATATAAATTCTAGTTTTGAATCTTAGAATTCCTTTCTTAAGTGTCCAGTGTTGTAGAGAGTGAGGTTGTATAGCTAGAGCTATTAACTTCTCTGTAGCCAAATCATCCCCAGTGTAGCTATTTTCAATGTCCAATACCCAGGATGGAGTAAGGACAGTAGCTTGAATTGGGCAGAGTTCTGGATGAAATTCATTTTTCCTGGACAAAGCATCAGCAGCCAAATTAGTTTTTCCTTTGCGAAATTGAATAACGTAATCCAACCCTAAAACTTTTGTCAAACCCCTCTTTTGAATTGTGGTTGTAAGTTTCTGTTCCAACAGATATTTAAGGGGTTCGTGATCAGTCTTGATCACAAACGAACCACCTTCAAGATAGTGCCTCCACTTGTCAACAGCCATTAATATAGCTAAGTATTCCATCTCATAAGCAGGCAATGTAGCATTTTTAAGGCTAAGAGGTTTGCTAAGATAGGCAATTGGTCGACCCTCTTGTGACAGAATAGCATCAATGCCCTTGGAACTTGCATCAGTCTCCAAACAAAAGGGCTTGCTAAAATTAGGAAAGGCTAGGACAAGTGTAGAACACATTGCAGCCTTTAATGTATCAAAAGCATTTGTAGCGTCTAGATTCCAAGAGAATGAATCCTTCTTCAACAGAGAAGTTAATGGTTTGCTTATTTCGCCGTAATTCTTCACAAATTTTCTGTAGTAACCTGTGAGGCCCAAAAAACCCCTTAGGCTTTTAAATTAGAAGGGAGAGGCCAATCTCTCATGGTCTGTACTTTAGAAGGGTCAGTAGCCACTCCTTCAGGAGAAATAACATGGCCCAAGTACTCTACTTGTGGCTGGACAAAAAAACACTTGCTTCTCCTAGCAAATAGTTGGTTCTGTTGGAGGAGAAGTAGGACATATTCCAAATGAGCTAGGTGATCCTCCCAAGTAGTGCTATAGATGAGAATATCATCAAAGAAAACCAGAACTAATTTTCTAAGGGCAGCAGCAAAAGGGTCATTCATAAGAGACTGAAATGTTGTTGGGGCATTTGTGAGCCCAAATGGCATGACCTTGAACTCATAGTGACCCTGATGAGTTCGAAAGGCAGTTTTGTAGATGTCTGCAGGTTTGATTCTGATCTACCAGTACCCTGAACGCATATCAATTTTAGAAAAAAATCTAGCACCTTTTAGAAAAAAATCTAGCACCTTGGAGCTCATCCAATAAATCCTCAATAATAGGAATTGGAAATTTATTTTTCACAGTCATGGCATTAAGTTGCCTGTAATCGACACATAATCTCCATGACCCATCCTTCTTCTTGACAAGTAAACAAGGTGAAGCAAATGGGCTTTTACTTGTTTGGATAATGGAGGATTCAAGCATGGCTGCAATCTGTTTTTCCACCTCAGCCTTTTGGTAATGAGGAAACCTATATGGCCTTAGGTTTACTGGTTGAGAATTAGGGTGGAGTGTAATAGCATGATCATGGGATCTGACAGGTGGAACTCCTTGTGGTTCAACAAAAACAGAATCATACTTGAATAAAAGCAGATCCAAATCTGGTAAAACCATAGCTTCAACTTCATGTCCTGCCAGGAAGTAAATTTCTCCCATTAATTTCGTCTCTTTAGCAGTGAGCTTCTGAAGCCTATCACTGGAAATAATTTTGAATGAAGGTTGTTGTATGCCACCATATATCTGAATTTCTTTCCCCTCCTTTATGAAAGTAATAGTAATTGAATTAAAATCCATCAAAATTGGACTGTACTTCTTCATCCAGTCCACTCCCAATACCATATCTGTGCCTCCCATTTGTAAGACACGAAAATCATGTTGAAATAAGTGGCCCTGCATCTTCCAAATTAGTTGATTACTAGTGGCTAGACTGTATAGTTTCTCGCCATTTGCCACTGTAATTGCTAAAGGATTTGTAGATACAACTTCTAACCCTTCTTTAGCCCATACTGAAGTAACAAAACTATGTGTACTGCCAGAGTCAATTAAGATATTCAATGGTTTACCTTTGATTGAACCTTGAATTCTCAAAGTGTGATGCCCAGTATTTCCGGTCAAAGCATGGATAGAGATTTCTAAATCTTCGTCAGGTTGCTGAGGTGGAGGGGAATCAGTGTCAGTCGAAACATGTTCCTCAGAATTCCCTGGTGAGTCTTCTTCCATCAAATTTAGTTGTTTCATTCTGCATTGATGGCCTGGGGCAAATTTATCCCCACATCTGTAACAAAGATTATTAGTTCTGCGATAGTCCAGTAAAGATTGTTTAGGGTTGACCATGGGTTGGGGCAGTGTCTTAGTAGGAGGAATAGGGGGTGTAGGTTTAGGCACCAGTGTGTGTGAAGAATAAGTTACTGGTTTAGGAGTGAACTTGTGCCTACGATTTTCAATATCAGCTGCCAACTCATAGAGTTTTGCTTGTCGGCTGGCTGTACCAACAATTTGAGGTTGTAAAACTTTCACTTTGAGTCTGAGATCTTCCTTTAGACCATTGACAAAGCTAGAGACAAAGTAAGTCTCATCCAAAGAGCTGTTGTGGAGTAGCATGTAAGGTTTTAACTCATCAAACTTTTCTTGGTAAGACTCCACAAATCTCGTTTGAATCAATTTGTTAAACTCTTCAATAATGTCATCTGCAGTTCTGGAACAGAATCGTTGGCATAAGTCCACTGTAAACTGCCTCCAATTTACTTTTTGTTGGTGCATAATGTAGCCATCAAACCATGTTTCCGCTTTTCCTATTAAATGCATAGCAGCCACATCCAACCTCTGATCATCGGGTACATTAAATACAGCAAAGTATTTTTCACATTTTCGCAGCCAACTTCTAGGATTATCCCCCTCAAAAAAATTGTAACTCCATCTTAGGTTTAAACTTGAAAGAGTTCCACTAGTGAGAGGAAGCATTAAGGTCACTTAGGGGTGGGTCTTGCAACAGAGAAGTATCACCTTTCTCGGACCATTGGGGACCAAGCTTGAGCTTGTCGCGGGCAAGAGGTGGTTTTGAAGCCAAAAGTCCTGGCCCATCGAGCTTCATAGTAATAACTGTTAAATGCACTGGTCGTTTACCCTCGTGATGTGTTGGTGCAGGAGCTTGGAGAGGTGGATTCTTCTTAGGAGTGTCTGCATCCCCTCTTTCAGCCACCTTTTTGACAAGGGCAAGTAAAGTTTGTAGATCTGTCTGGGTGCTCTCCATTGTAGCTTCAAACTGATCAAGGCGCTGCTCCAGATTACCCTGACCGAGTTTCATCTCATCCAACTAACACTGAATCGATGTGAGGTCAACTGAATCCGGCATCTTTTGTGGTTTCATGGTCTTTCCCAGTGTTGAAGGTGGATCAGGTGCTGGAATCTGATACTAGTGTAATAGATAGAGGCTGAAAAAGAAAGGGTTTTAGGAGATAGAGAGAATAGATTGAAGAAGAGAGAAATATTTTATTGATCATTCAAATCGTGCCTTGTACAACTCATTTTCCCTACTAAAATAGGTACACTGATAGTTATTTTTGCACAGGTGTCCTCTCACAATTGGCACACATGGCCCATACATAAAAAAGAATAAAAACTAAAACTGATTAATTCTTCCTTGCAAACCGGCTCAGTTTTTCTCTTCTTATCCGGTCTGGTCCTTTTGGTCCGGTTCATTTAATCCCAAAGCTTGTATACGCTGTCGTTTCTTCACCACTTCAAGCCTTTCCTTTATCCCCAATTTTACTCGAATGAGCCCTAATTCAACTTTCTCCTTTTCTTCCAATTGCTTCGATTCCCCAATCTCATCAGCTTCGCCCATGACAAATTTATTGTTTGATAGAAATCATATAGACAAGAACCTCAAAAAATTAAATGTTCAAAGTAAAGAAATTAGCAAGGAATTTATCTCTAGTTTTCTTTAATTATATGAGAGAAATTATAAGGTTAATTTCTTTAGTATAAACATTTAATTTCTTAAGGTTAATATATTATATCAATCAAGAATTTATTCCATAATATCATGTAAGTTTAATAAAAGCATTTCATCTTAGTTTTCTTGGTTGTTTCATTTGTGTTTAGATTTTTAAGCGATGATAAGTTTGTAAAAGAAAATTAAGGAAGATAAAAGATTGAGATGAAGGTTATTGAAAAAAAAAGAATGAAAAGTTGATTACATTCTCAAAATGTTAATTCGAAATCTAAAATAATAATGAGATAACCATACTTTGTGATAATAATATTCTTTTTATTTTTTTACCAATAAATAGACTATTTTCGTTTGATCACCGTGCAATTTAAAATATTTTTAATTAGGTTATTAGACAAGGGTATGTAACAAGTGTATATATAATTCTTACTCATATATAGTCGAAGCTACGTTGTGGATGAAACAGGCTATTATCGCTCTCAAAAATTTTAGTATAATAATATTTTAGTTTTTTTTAGTTTAAACGGATATTTACTCATCACCATTTAAAGTTTAAACATCCATTTATCTGTAACTAAAAAATCTAGCTTTGTCGATGTCCGTTTGCAACCCAACGCCCACTTCCTACTTTAATAACAAAAATCTTAAGTTTTGAGACTTGAGGGTGCAAATAAAGAAAACTCATGAACATTCAACAATAAAAGAAATTAAAACTCTGTTATCCTATCATCGAAAATCGGTGAATGAATTATTGATTGCTCTATTGACGAACATTCAACAATATAAAAAGAGATCGATTGGACTTCTAAGTGACTATTAGAAAGCGTAGATGGTGAAATATAATTAAGTTACACGATACTTGAGTGGTGAAAGATGATGTAACACCCCAACCCGGTGCCACATTGGGCCTCTAGCCCAAAACCTGTATTTCAAAATTTGGGCTTCGAGCCCATGTAAAAACAATTCAAGTCCAAATAAAATCATAACATACCAAAGGTTTGAAATCCAATATGTGACATGATCCAATATTAAAATAACACGGAGCTCCAAATATTACAAAACCATTTGAGACATTCAACCCAATTAAATAAACAGAGTTACAAATACATATAAAGTTCGACATAGTACTAGCCCACTACATATAATCATTGTACTCTGAAACAAGTTAATGCTGAAATCTAAATATCGATAGTGCTCCACAGAAACCGGCTTCACCTAGCCTACGCACGAAAATACATATCGAATGCTGAGCTACAAAAGCTCAGTGGGTACGCCGAACTCGGCCCAAAATCATTCATATCATAAGCAGTAAAGAAAAACATATAAATATCGTGCATGATATGATGGTCTAGCATGTTAGCTTATCTCATGTCATAACAAATGTATAATAATGCTCACAGCATATACATATCACATCACAAAGAAACACAAAGTGAGGCCCGCGTCCACACAGCATCGGGATCCTACACTCAGGATTGAGGCTACCCTCAAATACTATGCTCAGAATATTATATCGAACATCTTCGAACGAGGCCGCCAACGTTCTTAATAATAATCGGGATAGAGGCCATCCAACCAATCCCATGTTCGGAATGTTACATCGAACATATTCGAATGAGGTCGCCCAACATTCAAAATAAAGGTCTTCAATACATCACCCGGAATATTACATTGGATGGCCTTCGACGTGTTGCAACACTTTTGGATATGTGGATTTCCATCAAACAAGGACTAAACACACACAAATGATCCACATAGGACCTTCACATCAAAATATACTAAGACTCATCATAACTTAGTCTTTCGGGATTAATTTCACCAATTTTGGTTTAACAATTCATTCATTGTTTTAAGATTTATAGGACCCTTAATTACAAATTCAGACCCTAAATATCTAATCGATTCAAGCAGATTACGCAGGGGTTTCGATACTCTCTATGTGGGGTATCAAAACACCCTGTATTGATACCCTCACCAAAGGGGTATCGAAACTCCAAGTATCGATATTGGTATCGATATGCATTGACCAACTCTAAGGTCAACTTAAGAAGGACCTACCCGCTTCGATACTGGTATCGAATCGAAGATGCCATTGTAAGTCCATGTATCGAAACACGGGCAAGGCATTTCGAAATGTCTGCCTATCTAGCCTATTTTTCTCTCAGAGGTATCGATACCGGTATCGATACCCCCAGCACGAACCTATAGTTTTGCACTTGGATTTTCTAAGAATCATTCCAACCTTAACTTATTCGATCGTAAAGTGTTCTTACTTACTCTTAAGGATGTTTAGAGTGTTTTAACATCATTTTTATATCCTCAAACACCTTAAACTAGCAACCAAGCTACCATGCATCGAAACTTACATGTATGCATACTACAATGACATGAATGATGATAGGAAGAGTTGGGAGTACCAACCTCTTGCAAAACAACAACCCAAACCCAAACTAACTCCTTAAAGCTTTCTCCTTCCCAAGACTTGTAGAAGGTTCTCCAATTTCCCTCTCTACAAAAAGATGTTAAACTAATCATTAGACACCACTTGCGAAGATTCTTAGAACAACAAAGACATAAGAAACTGAGATTTAAGCCCTTAAAATCTCATTCTCGTTTTCCCCTCAACCCATACTCATAAACTCCCAACCTCACAAAACCAACATATTTTTATCTCTTTTTGTAGATCCTTAGTTGATCTAAAACTTACCCTTCACCTTAAAAACGTGAATCCTTAACAAAAATTGAAAGCTCTCACCTTTAGCAAGCTTTTCTCATGAAGAAGAGAGAAGAAAGAAGATGAAACCTATGACCTCACTCCCCCTATTTTTAGAAGAGAAAATAACTCTCCAAACCCCCCTCTCTTCATCCTTTTTGCACTTAGCAAAATACCCTTGCTAAACCAAGTCCAACACTCAACCCAACAAGGCCCAAGCTACTCAAACCCGGGGCTAAAACCGAAACCCAACAGCTCGAGTTAGCCCGACACTCATATCCGAATCCGGGTCGTTACAGATGAACTAACAATGCATAAAAGATGTTGTATAGTGAGGGAGATGTGATTTGGAAATTTATCTGAAAGAAATTAAAACTTAGATTTTTAAGAAATTTATAGTTTTAAAAAAATTGAAGAAATTAATTAAATAAATAAAACATACTATATGTCGTATTTTTTTATAACAAAATTTAACAGTCGTCGAAAAAAAAACAAGATTTAAATTATAGAAAGGAATATTAAGCACTAAAATAACCCAAAAAAAATTATACATCAGACTAAAAATGTGATTTTGGATTGATCAAGATTGTTGGTGACTGTATGCCAGTTGTATGACAGCTGTGATGATGACTGTATGCCAGCTAATATACAATTATAAGTTAGCTTGCAGGTAGTCCATTAGCTAGTGGGTTGGGTTGTTTGTACTATAAATAGGTTGTATTGGGCTTTAGCACAATCCGGTCTACTTTGGTATAATTTCGGACATCGTAGAAATGTTTACACAAATAATCATTTAACGATTAAAATTGAAAAAAAGCATAAAGATAATTTTAACCTTTAACGTTTATAATTTTTATCATTTTGGCCCTTATTCTTTTTTTTGATAAATTTAACCCTTAACCTATGTATTTTTGACAAATAACTTATTTTTTAACTAACATAATGATTAGACCGTTAAAAATTTAATGATATTGATATGTCATATATATATGATAATATATTTTAAATAACACGGCATCTAGCCTCATTCTACATATATATAACATGCTATTATCGTTAAATCTTTTACGATAATGACAAATATATACATGTAAAATATAATTTTATTCTAACATAAAATATAAAACAATTAAAACTCAAATAAAATATTAAAAATTAATTAAATATAAAATAAAAGGCTACTAATAAGAATTCTCAAATTTTAAATATCATTCTACATATATATATATATATATATATATGACATATCATTATCGTTAATTTTTTAACTATCTAATCATTATACTAGTTAAAAAATAAAATATTTGTCAAAAAGATATAGGTTAAGGTCTAAATTTATCTTAAAAAAATGATGAGGGCCAAAATGATAAAAATCATAAATGTTAAGGGTTAAGCCTTGAAAAAAAATAGGATTTCATATATTTTCTTAAATTAGCTTAAAATTGGTTACCTTATAAATTATGATAATACCTTAAAATTATGTTATTACCTAAATTAGCTTAAAATTGATTGCCTTATAAATTAAGATATTACCTTAAAATTAAAAACTACTATATTTTCAAAAAAATAATAAAATTAACCAAGTGAAGAAATGCTAAAAATACTACCTACCATATTATGATAATACAATATGTTCTAGTTTTGTATATCATGTTTATCCTTGAATATTATTCGGTAATATTTGGGTCATAACAAACGCGGACATGGTCAAAGACATAATATTTATACATGGTCGTTGAGAAAATATTTGTATGTAATAATTTCAAGAAACATATTTACCTACCCGATACAAGACTATACTCTCGATTACTAACCTTCTTGGCCTTTCTTCTTGTTTCCTTCTTCCTCGAACATTGGACAAGTTCATGGGAAAAATTAGGGTAGATAAAGAAGACGTGTGTATTAGAGTCGATTGGTGTTGAATCTTTGAGGGTGATGTAGAACCCGTTTCAATACGCAAGTATTGTAAAATGATTCGAGGATTTTGTATTTACTCAATGAGCTACTCAGCGAGCTCTACATACGTCTTCTGTATCTACCCTCAAAGACCCAAACTTAGTTGACTTTGATACAATCGAAAGTTCACCATAAAATCAAAAGCAACAATATTTTCTTTCTATATTGAAGTATACGTCTTCTCTATCTACATACGTTAGTGCGATGATTTTTTCACTTTTGTTCCCCTATTTAATTTTCTTAAAATATTGATTTATTTATGAATTTGCTCCCCACCACTTTTAAACATTTATATTTTGTATTCAACTTCAAATCTTAACTTTGTCCCTGCTTCTGGTGATGTAGAACTCATTGAATAGTTCTACGTAACAAGAATATAATTTTTCTTTATTTAAGTTGATCAATGGGAGCTTCCCATAAAAAACATATTTTCTCTCAATTTTTCTTTTTTTTTCTTGCATCAAATTGTCTAATAATCTCATTATAATGTTAATTTCTGTATTTGATTATTTTATTCCGGTGGTCCTAATAAAAGGGTGACTGTTGTCATTGAAAAAAATAAATATTATTTTTCTAAAATCTATTAACAATAGATTCAATGTAGGAACGATCAAGCGAAAAAGGTCAATATGCTGGTGAAAAAAACATATAAAAAGAGTGTTAGTACCACAAAGTGTGATTATTTAACTAAATTTTTTAGGTTTCGGATCAACGTTTTGAGAATGTAGTAATCTTGTCATTCTCTTTTCCAATCACTTTCATTTCAATCTTTTGTGCTTCTTTAGTTTTCTCTTCTGAACTCATCATTGCTAAAAGATCTAAGGACAAAAGAATAAAACAAGAAAGTTAAGAAGAAATGTTTTATTTGGCTTATTAGATATTATGAAACAATTTATTATTTGATAGAATTCATAGACCAAAGCTTCAAGAAATTAAATGCTCAAAGTAAAGAAATTAACATGGAGTTTATCTCTTTAATTATTTGAGATAAATTATAAGGTTAATTTCAATAGTATGAACATTTAATTTCTTGAAGATCCAATGCTATATATATTTTATCAATCAATAATTTTATTTCATAATATCATGTAAGACTAATAAAAATATTTCATCTTATCTTTCTTGCTTGTTTCATAATATCATGAAATGACAAGTTCATGAAAGAAAATTAAGGAAGATAAAAAGATTCAGATGAAAGTTATTGAAAAAGAGAATGAAAAGTTTATTACATTCTCAAGATGTTGATTCGAAATCTAAAAAATATAACGAGATAAACACATTTTGTGCTAGAAATATTCTTTTTATTTCTTTTCACCAACAGATAGATCATTTTCTTGTGATCACCTTGTAATTGGTATAATATCATTTTAGTTTTTTTAATATTAGTCAAATAAAACATGTGTTCTCAAATTTTAGATTTAAAAACTAAATATCTATCAGTACAGGATTCAGCATGCGAAGGCTTTCAGAGTATAAATACAAACATGCGAAGGCTTTCAGAGTATAATATTTGTATTTAGTGGGCTATGTATCAAGTAAAATGTATAAATGTTTTAAATTAAAGTGGAACTCCTTTGTAACTATATTTAAATTATTTATCTATGTTTTCTAATTTTTGGACCTAAATATTTTCGAAATACCTTATTTGGGATAAATCTAATCGCAAAATTTTATAGTTTTACGTTGAGTTTGAGGTCCAAATATGATATAAAAGTCGAGGATATTACAACATGCGTTCAAATCTCGATATAAAAATATAATACTTCTTTATTTGATAAAAATAATTATCCATGTAAATTTTTAAATGTCATTTCAAGTAAATGAATAGTAATAACAGTATATTAATTATAATTTTGAAAATTTATATTTTATTTAAATTATAATAATGAAACACATGTATTGTAGATAATTTAATTGAAAAGTATTTGTAATAAAAGAAATATATTGGAGTATTTCAAAGGCTTAATAGTCAAAAATATGTCTAACATATAAATTTTTTCCCAAATCATAACCCAAATCATGTTTTTCTATTATTCAATAAATGCATGACATGTAGCATATTTCTATTTTTTAAAAAAATAAGAAATTTTTTAATTTTATAAAAAAACATTAATTTCTCTAAACCCCTTAAGTAAACCCTAAATTCCTAAAGTCATGTCTTCCCAACACCGATTCAATCACCATCGATCACCCTTTTCTTTTTTGGTTCTCACAATTGAAAATTCTCGTTATCTTCTTGTTAAAAATCAGTAAATGAATTGTCGATTGCTCCATCGATGAACATTCAACAATGAAGACAAAAAAAATGGGTTTCTATGTGACGTCTAGAGAACATGGGATATTGAATGGTGAGATACACGATGCTTGAATGGTGAACGATGAACCACTAACATGTGGCGATGTTGTGCGGTTAGAGAGATATGATTTGAGGGTTGGTTCAACATAGCTTTTTCGGCTTAGTGGAGAACCAGGTCAGAGTATGTTACCCAAAGATAGTTTGGTGTTTGGTACAAAATTGGAATCATTAAAATAGTTGAACCATTTCAATATAAAATATTTGATCATTGGAATTTAATTTCGACTAGACTCATTTTCAGGGTGTTACAGTTTCTTTGAAAGAACTTAAAAATTTATTTTTTAAGAAATTTATATTTTTAAAGAAATTTCAAAAATAATTAAAAACATATCATTTTTGTGTTCTTATTGAATAAAAAAATTATCTATCGTTGACAAAAAAAACTAATTTAAATTACATAATAAAACATTAAATACCAAAGTGGCCTAAGAAAAACGTTAGACATCAAACTAAAAGATTTGGATAAATAGGGTATTTCTTTTACTATTAAGCCAATTTCAAATCACTATCACATGCGGCATATTTCTATTTTTTTAAAAAAATAAGAAAATTTTCAATTTTATAAAAAAATCTTTAATTTCTCTAAACCCCTAAAGTAAACCCTAAATTCCTAAAGTCCTCTCTTCCCACTACCGATTCTACCACCATCGGTCTCCATTTTCTTTTTTGTCCCTCACAATTGAAAACTCTCGTTATCTCGTCGTTAAAAATCAGTAAATGAACTTTCGATTGCTCCATCGATGAACATTCAACAATGAAGACAAAAAAAAAGGGTTTCTAAGTGACGTCTAGAGAACATGGGATGTTGAATGGTGAAATACACGATGCTTGAATGGTGAACGACGAACCACTAACATATGGCGATGTTTTACGGTTAGAGAGATATGATTTGAGGGTTTGTTCAACATAGCTTTTTCGGCTTAGTGAAGAACCAGGTCAGAGTATGTTACCGAAAGATAGTTTGGTGTTTGGTACAAAATTGGATTCATTAAAATAGTTGAACCATTTCAATATAAAATTTCTGATAAGTTGAATTTAATTTCGACTAGATTGATTTTCAGGGTGTTACAGTTTGATTGAAAGAAATTAAAACCTTGTTTTTTAAGAAATTTATATTTTTAAAGAAAGTTCAAAAATAAATAAAAACATATCATTTGTTGTGTTCTTATTGAATAACAAAAAAATATTATCTATCATTAACAAAAAAAACTAATTTAAGTTAGATAATAAAACATTAAATACCAAAGTGACCTAAGAAAACGTTAGACGTCAAACTAAAAGATTGAGATAAATTGAGTATTTTTTTTACTATTAAGCTAATTTCAAATCACTATCAAATTGTTAGTGTAACACCCCGGACCCGGGTGTCACATTTGGGTCACAAGCCCAACCCGTTCCCATATAGTTTTTCACATTTTTAAGTCAAATCCAAATGTACCATCAAATACGACATAAAATTTAAAACGATATTAAGTATCAAAAGTAGTTTAACAAATCCAAAATATTAATGGAGCTCTAAATACAAGTTTAACCCAAAATATTTAACATTGACAACTTAAAATAAAATGGAGTTACAACTACAATAATGGTCCTACCAATACATAGCCACTAATTTTGAAATTGTACTCTACCAACCGGTCAATATTAAAGTCCGCTACTATGGTGCTCCGTCGCACCGTTTGTACGTCCGTCTACTTACTACGCATGGAAACAAATTCCAAAACGTTGAGCTACTAAAGCTCAGTTGGTACACAACCTATCGATTGTGCTTCAAGTGAATCGTAACTATGAACATGCTAGATGAGAGTATGATGACATGATATGAAGCATTGACGCTATCGTAATCTCCTAAACACATGATATGGTAAACACAACCAAAGCATAAAAATAACCAAATCAGAAGTGAGGTCCACTGCCAACCCGACACCAGGGGACTCACTCGGCCCGAAATCTCACATCAGGCTACTCAGAATCTCTCATCAAGCTAATATACTCAGAATCTAGCATCGAGTCTTCATTCGAAATCTCACATCGAGCAAAGTCATCACTCGGAATGTCACATCGGATGACCTTCATTGTGTTTCAACACTCACTCGCTGGTTATCCGGATCCCACCAAACCAAGACTCAACCACACAAGATGATCCACCTAGGATCCTCCTATCAAAAAATACCACAACCAAACTAAGACCAAGCATGCAAGGCATATTTCATCATATCAATGTCCATGTTACCAATTTCAAGTTTCATTAATCATTTTATGGCTTAAACAACACATAAAAACCAATAACATTAATTATGGAACCCCAAATTCAAACCTTTAAAACTTAGGTAGATTGTCCAGGGATATCGATATACCTATATGGAGTCTTAAAACACCTCGATATCGATATGCCTCATTTGCGTATCAATACGCTTGACCACGACTTCGAAGATGATCGAGGGAGACATACTCGTATCGATACACCTAATAGGGGTATCGAAACACTCCCAATATCGATACGCTAAGCTAAATAGCTTAGCAAAACCAATGAGAAAAACCCACCCATATCGATACGCCTACCAGGGGGTATTGAAATGAAATACTACTGGAGTTTTAGGTATTGAAACACCTACCAAGGGGTAACGAAACGATTTGCTACTGGAAATTCTAGTTTCGATACTCGAGCATCACGTTCTAAAATGCCTGCTATTCTAGCCCTTGTTTCCTCTCTAAGGTATCGATACACCGACCAACGGGTATCGATACGCCTACACGAAAGTGCAGTTCTAGACCCTAAAATGCCTAAGAACATCAACCTAAACAAAACCATTAGATCCCAAAACATTCCTACACATTATTAAACTAGTTTAGCTGAGTTTCTAACCGATTTTACCCAATATCATCAACCATAATTCAGACCATCATTAAAGCATGCATAGGCTCTAACCCTAACCAAACCATCACAAACAAATCAAGCATGACAAAATAATGATGATGCACATGAATGCAAGGATTTGAAAGTGTACCATCCTCCAAAACCAGCTGAAGAAACTCCACAGCAAGCTCCTAAATCTTTTCCTTGCCCAAGCACTTTGATGGTTCTCCTTGCTCTTTCACTACAAAGGAAGATATCAAGGGATTATTATTCTATTAGAACGATTCTAAGTGGCTAAAAACGATCTTTTAACCAACCTAAAGCTCTCCCAAAACTCTTCCCCGTTCTCCCTCAAGAACACTCCAAAAACCTTACATCTACCACATGAAACAAAGTTTACCTTGATAGATAGATCTCCCAAATCCAAGCACACTTTTCTCAAGGAACAAAACGAGATTCTACAAGCGTACCCTTAAAAACCTTGCCTTTGATGATGGTTTTGGAAGAGGAAAATGGTTATGGAGATAAAGAAGAAAACCATAAAGATGGATGATCTCATTCTCTGCACAATGTAGCTACCATCCTACCCGAAGCCATCATCCTTTCCCAAGCCCAACTACAGACACTCAATCCCAACAAGACCCTCATGGCCAAAACATGAGGCCCACTACCTCGGGTTAACCCGACTCTAAGTCTCGAAACTCAAGTCGTGATAGGGATCAACAATTGAGAATTCGAGTGAATATTATCATGTTCAAAGATTCTAGAATCATCTAGATTGTTGCTGACTGTATGCTAGTTGTATGCTAGTTATGATGTTGACTGTATGCCAACTAATCTACAACAGTAAGTTGGTAGATATTCCGATAGTTATTGGGTTGGGATATTAGTACTATAAATAATTTGCATTGGGCTTTAGCCCAATCCATTCTACTCTGATATAATTCCAACTACCGTAGCAATATTTACACAAATAAGCATTTAACGATTAAAATTAAAAAAATCCATATATTTTCCTAAATTAGATTAAAATTTTTCGCCTTCTAAAATATGATATTACCTTAAAATTCTTGTATTACCTAAATTAGCTTAAAATCGGTTGCCTTATAAATTATAGTATTACCTTAAAATTGTGATATTACCTAAATTAGTTTAAAATTGATTGCCTTATAAATTATGATATTACCTTAAAATTAAAAACTATTCCCTCTATCTAATAAAGATATATTAATCATTTTTTTTAATTTTAACTTATGATTATTTAAAATTTATTATTGATAAAAATATAAATATATATATTAAAAATATTACAAAAGTAGGTTTATTTGAATAACGTATAATATATTTAAATATGCTAAATTTTAATCTTAGATTCTAAATGCCAAGAGGGGGGTGAATTGGATTTTTAAAATTCGGTGGACACTAATTGCAAAGAAAGGAAATTGCAAGGTGATTTAGAGTGGTTCAACTTCCCCAATGAAGTCTACATCCACTACCTTAGTGACCACACTAAGGATTTCCCACAAATTCACTAATTTGTCTTTCCTTTAAGGATAAGGAGTAACCTCACACAATTCAATAGACTTATACCCCAAAGCCTATTGAATTAATCCCCAAATTTGAATACAAATAAGCAAACTAGAAAATCCTCACAAGGTAGATGTTTGCACAATTTAAGTTCTCTCACACACCCAAATAACACTAGTAAAAGATTACAAATGAAGAACACACTAGTGTTTTTGCAAGAAAGATTGGAAATGAAGCTCAACTTGAATCTTTGAATGCTTGAATGTTTGGATATACTTTCTTGTTGTTCCAATATTGTTTTCAGACCTCTTTTGTATGCTCTTAATTGATTCTAACCATTTGTAGCCGTTGGGAGTACTTTGGAGCCGTTGGTTGTCATTAAAATCGAGCATTTAATGCTCACTTGCACATAAGTTTCGAAACCTTTACCAGAGGTTTCGAAACCTTTAAGAGATTTAAAAGAAACTAGCCGTTACAGGTTGAAAGTTTCGAAACCTTTATCAAGGTTTCCAAAACATGTCATTCTGACTTGAAAGTTTCGAAACTTTTAACAAGGTTTCGAGACTTTGGCCTTAACAAAACATTTTCGACTATTTTGTTGACTTTTAAAAGTATGTTCAATGTGGATAAAAAGTCAAACATTTTATAAACCATTTTGGTAACTTTAAATCGAGTTTTTGAAAATTTAATTCGAGAAAATGATTTTACAAATTTTTATAAATTAGTCCTTTCAAATTTATTTTAAGTTATATCAAAATAAGTCTAACAATCTCCCCTTTTTTTGATATAACAAAACCTTTTGTAAAAAAAAATTGTTTTCGAGAAAATTTTCAAACTTTTAAAAATCTCATTTAAGCTCCCCCTTAATAAATGTCTTTATAAAATTTTGAGAAATATGAGTTTTAAAGACATTTGTTAAAAAACAAAGTGTTTGATTTAACTTCTCCCCCTTTTTGTTATAGCAAAAAGAATAAAATGCTACAAGGAAGAATAAACGACATTAGAGCAATAGGTCACAATATAGTCCAAAGCATAGCATTTAGCATTCATAACATAAAATCTCCATATATCATATTATCATAATTTCATCATGTGAAACAAAAAGATCCAAATCAAATGCAACATAAAATATTCAACATACCATTCATAGCATATGTTCTTAATGCAACATGTAAAGTGACAAATAAGTTCCAACAATCATAGATAAAAAACACATAGTTCAAAGTTAATCAAAATAAGTCTCAAAGTAACATAATAAAGTCATAAACATATGCATGAAACCTAAACATCCGATGCATCATGAGGCGGAGAAAGAGGAAAAAGATGACCGCGAATATCACGCATGTCATGCTCTAAAGAAGTAACACGTCCATCTAAGCTACGGAGCATGCCGGTGGTCTCCTCATGAGAGCTACGGAGGAAAGCATCCATGTTGTCAAAACGGGTGATCATCGAAGCATACATGGACTCCATGGTGATAGGAACCATGGGAGGTGGTGTATCCTCGTCAACCGGAGCCTCGGGAACATCCTCGTCGATCTCCTCGACAACACCTCTATGAACTCATCCATAATCTCCATAATACCATTGAGCCTTGTGACAAGATTTGATCTCAATCAAACTCTTGTTCTTGGCATGAGGATCGGGGGAGGTATCGATGTTGAGTTTCCTAAAGATGTGACTAAGGACACATCCAAAAGGAAGAGAGAAGGATGTAGGATTAGAGATGACTTTTACAAGGTTCAAAAAGATGATATTTGCAATATTGGGACGGGATCTATCACGATATTGTCTAAGCCACCAATAATCAATGACACGCATACTAGCGGCTTTTCCGTCGGAAGAGCGAAAGAACCACGTAGTAAGGAGATGAAAAAGACGCTCCTCTAAGGGGAGATGGGTAGGACGATGGTCGGGGAATGGTTCAATATAATGAGATTCATACTCATTTGATTTCCCACCAAGAGGGACACCTAGGAATTGAGCTATAGACTCGGGTGTCAAGACGAAGTTGTTACCCATCAAAAAAGATTGAATACTCGTGATAGGATTAGTTCCTCTATTAGACCGAACAAACTCGGCATTGGCGTAGAAAGCACGAACTAACCTACGGTGAGTATAAGGAGGAATGCTTAAGTACTCAATCCAACCCCACTCGTAAACAATTCAAAGAGATCAAACTCATATTCGGGTGACATGAGGAAGTCTAAGTCAATGTTTCGCTCTAGTCTAATGTCCTTACGGTGATAGACATGGAAATATCTATTTCTATGAGCACTATCACTAAAGCATACATCCTCAAAGGTAGGATTTGGATTCGGAACGGGATTGGGGTTTGGTTCATTTGAACCGGAAGTTTGACCCCTTTCAAAAAGACCACGTTTAGCTTTAGTAGGCAAGGTTCTAGGAGGCATAAATCTAATGCAAGGATAAGATTTTAGGCTCAAAAAGTTGGTTTGGGAATTTTAACAAACACCTTGTGGGCACAAAGATTTGGAAAAAAATTTCAAGAGCTTAAAATCAATTGGGTGATACCTCCTGCAATAAAAACATTTTTTGATACATAATATTCAATCCAAAGCATTAATTCAAGTATCAAAATAACATTTTTCTCAAAAATCCGAAATGCCCTAAACAATATTGAAATTTTTGGATAAAACATTTTGGTTTGAAAAACAATATGGGTTTTGTCAAAATCATGTTTAAAGATATAAAAGATTAAGAATGAACATGATTCAAAGCATTTTCAAGCATTAAAAATGAGTTTCTAAGACATAATACTATAAAATCCGAAAATAAAAGAAATATTAAAACAAAATTATAAAAAGAAATTATCTCAAGAATTTGATGAAGATGATGTTAGACCCAAAAGATTTGAGTAATTTCGTAACAAATTGCCACCAAGATGAAGAAATTTTGAGAGGTAAAGAGTTTTTGGAGGTTTCGAAACTTTGTTTTAGGGTTTGGAAGTAAAAAATGAGGGATTTTTGTGTTTAAAACGTGCCCAAAAACAGGTCTGTTACGAAAGGTTTCGAAACCTTTGGAAAGGTTTCGAGACTTTTCACTTAAAGTTCCGAAACTTTTTGGAAAAAGTTTCGAAACTTTGATTCCAGTAGCCAAACTTTTGATTCTGCCTTGAAGGTTTCGAAACCTTGTTGGAGGTTTCGAAACTTTTTGAAGAAAGTTTCAAAACCTTGTTTAGAGGTTTCGAAACTTTTGGTCCTGAAAACCTAAGAAGCCTTAATTTGACCTGGAAATGCATTCTAGCATACTTATGACATATTATAGACATTTAAGAGCAAGAATCTAGCAATTTTAAGTCACTTAAACATGTGTCAACAATCAAATAAGATAACATGACATATAAGCACACAAATCATGCAATAACAACAAATAAGCATACTTTAAAAAATATGCACATAAAAAGCAACATACTTTTCTAACTTGCATGAAAAATAGAGAGTTACCACTTGAATATAGATTGCATTTTATCCTCTTCAAGTGTCCTTCCTTCTAGTGTGTCTAGAGCTTTCAAATTTCTTCATTTTGCTCACCATGGCTCCAACACACCTACAAAAAGGAATCTATACATATTTTGATACCCAAAACCTTTTAGGTCCATAAGGATTAGTTCCTAAAATTCTAGTCCCTTTTGGTATCCATTTTGACAAAAGGTCATATTCCTTGTTAGCAATGAGTCCTTTAGGAACCCAAATGCTTTTAACTACTTTTCTATTGAATGACCTTTGCGGACTTCTATGAAAGTTTCCATTGAAGTTCTTTTGAAAGTAGTTAGATTTAGAATTTTTCACCTTTTTCAAAAAATTTTGTTCCAACTTTATCAAACGAACCTTTAAGTTCATCAAGTTTCTTTCTATGGTCATCATGAACTTTTGAAAGTAAATTTTGTAAATCTTGATTTTTCTTTTCAAAATCAATTATCTTATTTTCCAACTCTTTAATTTTACTTTCAAACTCTTTGTTAGTTTTGGAAAGAGAATTATTTTCATTTTTCAATTTTAAAACAATTTTTCTATTTTTCAAAATTGAATCTTCATATTCCAAAGCTAATTCATCATAAGCATCTTGCAATTCATCAAAAGTATAGTCAAATGAAATAGATGAATTTGAGGTTACCTTAAAGTCATCTTCATGTGCCATAAGACACAAATTTGCTACTTCATCCTCATCATCCGATGTTTATTCATCGCTCCAAGTAGCTACATGAGTCTTGTGCTTTTTCTTCTCAAAGCTCTTTTTCTTCAATTGGGGACATTCAAACTTGATATGTCCCGGCTTTTTGCACTCATAGCAAATTATGGCATCCTTATCCCTTGGTTCACTCTTGAAACCCTCTTCTCTTTGAAATCTTCTACCTTTATTGGATCTCATGAACCTTCTAAATCTTTTGGCAAACATTGACATCTCCTTCTCTTCATCATCATCACTAGAGTCACTCTCTTCTTTTGTTGATTTGAGAGTAACTCCAAATTTCTTGGTTTCAACTTCTTTCTTCTTTTCTTCCTTTCCCTTGGACATCATCTCATGAGTAAGCAATGAACCAATAAGCTCATCTAATTTGAGAGTCTTAAGGTTCTTTGTTTCTATTATTGTCGTCTTCTTTGATTCCCAAATATTCGGGAGAGAGTAGATCATCTTTCTCACAAGTTTATCTTCGGGTATGACTTCTCCATATCCCTTCAATCCATTCACAATCACGGAAAATCGATCGGACATGGATTTGATATCTTCTTCGGGATCCATTTTGAAGTTCTCGTAGTTGAGGTTGAGAAGCCCGATTTTGGTCTCCTTCACTTCATTTGTTCCTTCATGTGTGACTTCAAGTTTATCCCAATTTTCTTTTGCATTGGAGCATGATGATACTCTTCCATATTCATCCAGACCAAGAGCACAATAAAGAAGATGCATTGCCTTGGCATTGGTAGAGAATTTCTTGTTTTCTTCATTGTTCCACATCTCCATGTCACTAGTTGGTGCGGTATAACCACTTATGATTACCTTCCAAGCTTCTAGATCATAAGCTTGAATGAATAACCTCATTCGATTCTTCCAATAGGCATAGTTAATCCCGTTGAAGAAAGGAGGCTTGTTTGTGGGTTGAGAGTCTCCTCAAGCTTCAATAGTGGAGGAGGAAGCCATGGATAACCTTGTAGATGATTGCAAACTTCTTGGATCTTCTCAAGAGGTTGTTAGACCTTCCAATGAGCCAAGCTCTGATACCAATTGATGAGCGTTGCAATCGATCGATAAATGCCAAGAGGGGGGTGAATTGGATTTTTAAAATTCGGTGGACACTAATTGCAAAGAAAGGAAATTGCAATGTGATTTAGAGTGGTTCAACTTCCCCAATGAAGTCTACATCCACTACCTTAGTGACCACACTAAGGATTTCCCACAAATTCACTAATTTGTCTTTCCTTTAAGGATAAGGAGTAACCTCACACAATTTAATAGACTTATACCCCAAAGCCTATTGAATAAATCCCCAAATTTGAATACAAATAAGCAAACTAGAAAATCCTCATAAGGTAGATGTTTGCACAATTTAAGTTCTCTCACACACCCAAATAACACTAGTAAAAGATTACAAATGAAGAACACACTAGTGTTTTTGCAAGAAAGATTGGAAATGAAGCTCAACTTGAATCTTTGAATGCTTGAATGTTTGGATATACTTTCTTGTTGTTCCAATATTGTTTTCAGACCTCTTTTGTATGCTCTTAATTGATTCTAACCGTTTGTAGCCGTTGGGAGTACTTTGGAGCCGTTGGTTGTCATTAAAATCGAGCATTTAATGCTCACCTGCACATAAGTTTCGAAACCTTTACCAGAGGTTTCGAAACCTTTAAGAGATTTAAAAGAAACTAGCCGTTACAGGTTGAAAGTTTCGAAACCTTTATCAAGGTTTCCAAAACATGTCATTCTGACTTGAAAGTTTCGAAACTTTTTAACAAGGTTTCGAGACTTTGGCCTTAACAAAACATTTTCGACTATTTTGTTGACTTTTAAAAGTATGTTCAATGTGGATAAAAAGTCAAACATTTTATAAACCATTTTGGTAACTTTAAATCGAGTTTTTGAAATTTTAATTCGAGAAAATGATTTTATAATTTTTTACAAATTAGTCCTTTCAAATTTATTTTAAGTTATATCAAAATAAGTCTAACAGAAATGACAAAATTTTGGAGGAAATATTTTAATTTAATTATAAGTATTCATATAGTTTTGATTTCAGATATAACAACTCTTTCCCACGATATTATTTAGTGTTTAAAAATTTTCTTTTATATAAATTAAATCATATTTATTCTAATTTTTTTTAATTTTGTCTATTAATTTTAATATAATATGGATTTAAAAGATAAAAATTAATTTAAATTATGAAAATTAATTTAAATAGTAAAATTAAATAATATTTATTTTAGTTTTAAATATAAAAACTAATAATTAAAATAATTAAAATTAATTTAAATAGTAAAAATATAATCAATAAATTAATTTCATAACTTAAATATTAACTAAAATAAATATATAAGTTCAATTATCAATCTCAAGCCCAAACCCAAGAACAACTTATATAATTATTAAATATGCTTAAGCCCAATCGCTAAACAAATTTTCTAAGCCCAATTTTATATTTCCTAAGCTCAATCCCTAAACTAATTCATAAGTTCGATTCTTAAACTAATTCTCTAAGCTCAATACTAATTCCATAAATCCAATCTGTAAACTAATTTTCTAAGCCCAATATTATTTCCCTAAGTCCGATCCCTAAACTAATTTACAAAGACATATTCCCTAAACTAATTCCTTAAGCCTAATCCTTAAACAAATTCTCTAAGTTTAATCCCTACACTAATTCTCAAAGCATACCATTACTTCTCTAAGCCCAATCAATAAACTAGTTTCTTAAGCCTAATTCCCCAATCACTAAATTAATTCCTTAAGCCCAACACTAGTTAACTAAACTCAATCTCTAAACTAATTCTCTAAGCATAATTCCTTATTTCCTAAATTAAGTCTTTAAGTCTAATCTCTAAACTAATTCTCTAAGCTCAATCCCTAAACATATATTTAAGGACCTAATTATATAAAATATAAAAAATAGTTCTTGGTTTTAATTAAATTAGAATCAAATTGAATAAAAATAAAATTTGAAGCTTAATTTTTGGGTGATCAGGATCAAATTAAAACAATTTTAAAATATATAATATGATTTTAATTAAATAAGGACCAAATTAAATAAAAATAAAATAAGAAGCTTAATTTTCAAGCAATAAGGATCAAATTGAAATAATTTTAAAATATATAATCTGATTTTAATTAAATGAGGACCAAATTAAATAAAAAATAAAATTTAAAGCTTAATTTTTGAGTGATCAGAACCAAATTGAAACAATTGTAAAATAAGGTGTATAGCGCGTAAGAATCTATTTTTTTAGGCGCGTCCTGTATCAAAATTAGTAAAACTTTTTACCCAAAGTAGTATCAAATAAATATTAAATTAAAATATTAATCTGTATACTAATTTTTTAAGTCCAAGCCTAATTTCAATTCCTAAGTCCAATTCTAATTTCCTAAGGATTTAAGCTTGATTTCAATTCCTTTAAGTCCAATTAAAATAGTAATTAATATGCAATCTCATTTTCCTAAGTTCAATTTAAATTTATAATTTAAATAAATTATATATTAATAATTTTATTTAAATATATTATAATTAATATTAATTTAATAAAATTACAACACTTTAAATATTTAATTAAATATTAATTTAAATTAAAAAAATACAATTTTAATTAAATTTTAATTTAAAATTTTAATTAAAATTAAGTAAACAATAACGAAATTAAATATATAATATTAAATTTAAATATTAATCCATAAATTAATTCTCTAATTCGAAACCCAATTTTAATTCTTTAAATCCAATTCTAATTCACTAAGCTCAATTTTAGTTCTCAAATCCCAATTAAAGTAATAATTAAAGTACAGTCTTATTTCTTTAAGTTTAATTTAAATTTATAGTTTTAATTAAATATATTATAATTAAATATCGTTTTTATTATAACTAAAATAATTTAAATATTAATTAAAATTTAAAATTATAATTTTTAATGAAATAATAATTTCTAATTTTTAAGGAAATAATAATTTCAATTTATAATTAAGATTAAGTATACTGAAATTAAATAAAATAGTAAATAAATTAATTAAATTAAATATGTAATACTAAATTTAAATATTAATTCCTAAATTAATTCTATAAGTTCATGCATAATTCTAATTTTTTAAGTTCAACTGTATTTATCAATATTTTATCATCAAATTATAAATATCCTTAATTACTTGTAATATAAATATCAAGTCTTGTTAATATTAGTTTAGGTCAATAACAGGTTGGGTTCAAAACAAGTCGGGTCAATTATCAGGTCGGACTCAAAACAGATCGGGTAAAATCAGGTCTCGAGTCGATTTAGTCGGATAATATCGGTTATCTACCAAGTCAGACTCGAGTTTGGGTTCATTTTAGTTAGATGTAAGTTGGGTTTCGTGTCCACAGTAACAGGTTTAAATTGGGTTCAGGTCATTCTCTATCGGATGCAAGTCGGATTCAGTTATAATGGTAACAGGTCTAAATCGGGTTCGAGTAAACAACAATCGAATACAAATTAGGTTTAGAACATTACATACTCGAATCAAACTAGATTTTAATTCAAATAGGTTTTAGTCGAGTTTTCATGTTAGATTAATTTTTACATCCCTAGGCATGAAAGAGTTCTTTTCACCATCAATAAGCAAAGAAAAAGAAACTATTGACACAGAGCATAACACATAATCCACTGAGGATCAAATCCCATATTTTTGTAAGATAAAAGAAATAAAATCTTTTAATCCACTTTGTCGTAGGCCTTTTCAAGGTTACTTTTAAGAGCCGTAACTCCTAACGAGCCTTTCTTTCTTCTTTTGATGGCATGGAATGTCTCATGGGCCAAAATTATATTATCATGTATTAGCCTCACACTAACAAATGCTGATTGTATCTGAAACATTATCCTGGGCCACACACAAGCAAGACTAACGATCCTCAGTCAAAAGTCTCTGACCTAGCTAGGGATGCGTAAGATCAAGTTCCGACCAATTTGAATAGAATTAATCTCGGTTTCGGTTTCGCTGATCATCGGTTCTTAAAAATTAAAATCAGTCTCGGTTCCAGTCATATCGGGTCCTAAATTTTAAGAACCGGTATCGTTACAGGAGAGAATTGGTTCCAATACCGAGTGCCCGGTCAATTAGTTTATTTTTAAAAAATTTTGGGTAATTGGAGAGGAAAAAAATTCAATCATCAATAATAATATTAAATAATAAAATTAGAATATTGTATGCTTGAAAATTAAACTACTCATACTTATAATATTCATACTTTATGAGAAAGTTTGATAAGAAAAAAAAAACAAAAAAAAAAACAGTATCGATTATTTGGTATTGGTCTCGGTTCTATTGAGTACCCACCGAGTACCGGGTCTAAAAAAATCAAGATCCAGTCCCGGTCCCGGTTATGACTGGGACATAAATTTTGAATCCAATCTCAATCTCACCGAAATCAATACCAAGTAAAAATCTACCAAATCTTATCAAATCTGAAACCAGAACCGGATAATCGGGTTTTTTTTCACCCTTAGACCTACTAGCACATTTAGCCGGAGGAGGAAACCCAGAAATTGGGGATTAAGATTTGAATTTTTAATATTACTTTTAAGTAATCGAATAATTTATCACATTTTTTAATAATTCAGAAAAACAACACTTTTGCTTTTTATCTATGGAAAATTGTGAAGTGACCCACCAGCATGTGTTTACATCTTCTTTCTCTTTCATTTTCAAGATCCAATTCACATGTTAAAACTCAAAAATTAGAATCCTGTTTTAAAAAATAAACATATACGAAATCATAAATTATAGATATAAGTTTAAGGAAAGATAGAAGAGTAAAATAAAAAATAAATAAAAATATTTTAAAAAATAAATTGAATATATCACTTTTATAAAAATCAAGAATGTAAAGATTTATTTATGAATCTGGTTCATCACATCATCTATCATATAGATTTATCATGTCATTTATAGTCAATTGACTGACAGTTTTCATCCGTAGTGAGACTATTTTAACCTAAATTGAAACATTGAGGGTTGAATTATTCTAAAAAATAGAGGTTAAACTGACTATTCTGTCAAATGTTGAGGCATTAACTTTATACCCAGTGATGGAGCTGTGTGTATTATGGGAGGGGCTCTTGTCCCTTCTAAATTTTTTTGGTATAATTGCACTTAAAGTTCCTTTTAGTTTAAATAATAATAAAATAAGATTTTTATCCTTCCCAATTTTTAGATTTAAAAGCTTAATAGATATTTGCCCCTCCCAATACTTGATCCTAGTTCGGTCCCTATCTATACCAATTACAAGATTTGGACAATTTCTATTTAAATAACACCATCTTCATTAATAAATAGGGCAAAGATTAGTCCCTCACATTTAATGGAGTGACAAGTTGGTACAAGATCCACCCACATGTTTTCAAAAAAGTACCATAATTTCATGCTTAAATCATGGATTAAGGAACTTTAAAATTTGGAAATTATAAATAAAACAAAAGGGGAGGGTGGGGTCCTTCTAGTAATACTTTAAGGGCACTTGGGGCCTCCTTCCTTGGTCTTCCAGTTGTTGTAGCAAGGGCACACTTGCTTGTTCCCATAATACCCCGGAGGAACACACAGGCAAGTCCTGCAACATTTCTGACAGAAGAACATGCAGGGCTTATGGTATTGGGTCTGGCTACATCTCCTTGTGCACTCAGATGGACATTCTGGTCATTTCATTACACAAATCAGATCTTTTACAAACAAAAAGAAAAAAAACTTGGGAAGTGGGAAATATTTTGTTTGCTTACGGTTGATCTTGAGACTTCCAGGGCCATAACGTTTCTGCAGATGGGAGAGTTTTTTTTCCCGGGAAACAAACAGATCAGAATTTGATGAAAAGGAATAGACATTTTCAAAGCTTCAGCATTTACCTTATCGTAATGGTGACCTCCATGTCCATGTGATGCCATTACCTACAATGAACACAAAAACACAAAGATAAGACTGCTTAAACTGCATGTTTTCACTATTTTCTGTAACTTTTTCTTTTGATTTTTCAATGTAATGTGGAAGAAGGAAAGATACCCACCATAGTTTGAAGCATGGAGATGGCAATGAGAACCAAGAAGAAAGCAACAACAAGCTTAGCCATGGAGCTTTTTGGGCTAGAAAACCAGACCAGACCCCTCCTAAAGTGTGAAAATAAAGAGGAAATGAGAGGCTTGGTTGAAGAATCTTGAAATGGCATGGGGTATATATAGGAGAAAGTTTAAGATTTGGGGATGGGGAATTTTCATAATGGACCTATGCACTAAGGGTTAAATTGTATCTATCCACTTGCAGTTATATTATATTATATTATTACTTAAAATTATTATAATATTTGTTAAATTTAATTAAATAAATATTTATAATAACACCATAAGGTTAAATTTAGGGATGAGTATTTTGTATGACACAATCGAGTTCCGACTTGAATCGGTTCGATCAGGTTAGATTTTTTAATAAAAAATTGAGTTTGGGTCAGATTTTTGTTGAGAGGTTCGGGTTGAATTTGGGTTTAGTATGTAAAATATTTGATTTGAGACTAATTATGTAATTTTTTTTAATTTTTAGGGATATTTATAATAATATTCTTCTATATTTATTTTTTTAATAATTTGACCCTTAAATTGAATTTTCTATTTATAATTTAATCCCTAAAATTACATTTTTTATAATTGAGTCCTCTAAAATTATTTTTTTATAATTAAGTCCCTAAAATTACTTTTTCTATAGATCGGGTCGAGATCGTATTTATGGTATTTATTTTTAGATTAAGTCGATTTTTTTAAAAAATATTTGATCGAACCAAGTAGAATTTAAGATATTTATGTTTGAATCGAGGTCGAATAGACAAAAAAAAATCTAACCCAACTCAACATATATCCATCTCCGGTTAAATTGTAATAAATATTTTAGAGATTAGACGTCATACCCCGGTAAACATAACCACCATGTTTAAATAGGGAAATTTTTATACATAAAAGACTACAATTCTTTTTATTTTAGGGTTAAAGATTTAATTAGTAATGTTTAAGGATTAAAGTTTAGTTTTGGGTATTTAGATTTTTAAGTTATAATTAGATTTTATTTTTTAAAAGTAAAAGTGTATGTTTATACTAAAACTTCAATTAAGATAAGTGGGGTCGGATTGTTTCCTTTGATTAAGGATCTAATCTAACCAAATCATGGTGCTATGTGATTCAAATCTTGGTGATTTATCGAAAGAAAATTTTATAACGGACGTCAAATATTGTTAAACACTATTACTAATAAATATTATTAAATATTATTAAATTAATTAATTAAATTAAAAATATCAAGATTTAACATGTAATTAATAAAAGATTAATAGACTTAAAATATAATTAATAATTATATGTTGAGTCCTAAGATTTTTAATCTTTATTAATTAATTTAATAATATTCAACAATGTTAAATATTAATAATATTCAACGGTGTTCGATGTCCGTTGTAGTCCCGTCCTTGATCAAAATAGATTTCATAAGATTGTAATAGGAAATTCTTATTACAAGGCACATGTGGGTGGATAAATAATGTTTCTTAACATGGTTTGTCATAATTGAAATCAACGGATTAAATCAGAAATTAAGACCGTACGTTTGGTTTAAGAAAATATATATTATTTTTATTTTCATCTTTTCAGAATAGAAAATATTAATGAAAACGTATTTGATCGTAAATTTTAAAAAATAAAAATAAGTGAAAATTTGAAAATATAAAAAATGTTTTCATTGAAAATGTTTTAGAAAAATAAGAAAAAATAGGTTTTTAAATTTTAACTCTATTTAACATGAGTTTAAATCTCTTTAATGATATTTTTAATTTTTTTATTTATTTAATTATATTTTATTTTTATTATAACAATAGTTGCTAATAAGTATATTTTTATTTAATTATTAGATGAGTAACTATTTTTATTTTTATTTTAAAAAATTAAATACCAAATATATTTTCACTGTTTTTATTTTTTTAAAACACATTTTCATTTCTATGAACTAAATGTGTTTTTTTTTTAATTTTTGAAAAAAAACTAAAAATAATTTAAAATCAAACAAACATTATATTTTTCACTGATTTAATTTTTTTTTGTCATATTAAATAAGAAAAAAAATACTAATTATTAACCAATCTCTCTAAAAACATTATTTAATCTCCATTGCACTCGATTATTACTTAATCGTTCTCTTTAGAGATGTCCTGAACGAGTGCCGGAAAAGGTAATCGTCTAAATATTTAAAATTTATAATTTTTTTATTTCAATTAATTTTTATTTATTATTTAAATAATTGATTCTATCCATCGAATTAATTAGAATTAATCGATCTAACTTAATCAAAAGCCGATAATTTGACCTTCCACTTTTACCCCAATAAATTTTACAATATTTTTAAATTTGTAATTAAAATATAATAATATTATATGAAACCTATCCTAATATATTATTATATTCATCATTTTCTATATGATAAACACAAATATATATTATATAATAAACATTTAAAGAACCAATGCATCATTTACTTGTTTTATTCGTCTAAAGCACGGTGTTGCATTAAAGAGAAAAGGCGTGAGTTAGTTAAGTAGTTGAAGAGGGACCCACTGAGACGGCAAAATCAATAAAACTGTCCAAATAAAATAAATATTTTTATGATAATAATATATTTATCGATTAATTCAAATCAAAATATTATTATATACACTTATGATGAGTTGATATTTTAATTTATTTTATTTTATTTATAATACTAAATTTAAACGGTAGGTCTAAAATTATTGTAGATTCAGAAATATTTTTAAAGTTTAAGACACATATATTAAAGTTAATATTATTTTAGTATTGAATTTTAGTTTAAACTTCAATTATATTATTGAATCTTTAAAACCGATGACATAAAAAGATATTAAAGGTCTGCTTGTGATGACATGAATTGATTTTAACGGCTCAATAGTATAATTGAAACCTAAACTAAAATTTACTGATAAAATAATATTAATTTTTAGTCTAACGGTATAATCGATACGTATATAAAAGTTTAATGGTATTTAGTGTAATTTATCCTAAAAATAATGGGTATAATCGGTATTTTATAAATTTTAAATTTTGAACTAAATAATAAACTAGAATATGTTAAGTCAACATTTGTTATTACAGATTGTATTATGTTAAATTGAAGATTTAATTTTAACATTTAAACCTTTGTAATTTCCTCATTTTTATTTTTTATTATTTCCATAAGGAGTTTTAAAGATGTTTTAAAATATTATTTATTAATAATATTTATATTATCTCATTTTAAATAAATTTAAATTTCAATATTCGTGGAAATATAATATTATTTTTTGCTCAACGGTATATTATTATGTGAAGTAAATAAATTAAGGAAAATCCTATGACGTGCGTCGAACATCGTTGAATATCATTAACGTTAAACACTGTAGAACACTATTAAATTAATGAAAATTAAAAATAAAGTTTAAGAAATTTGAGTCGAGTCAAGTTTTCGAGTTCTTATAAAAATTTAATTTTAATTTAAACGATTTTCTCTAATCATACAAGATATATATGTATATATTTTTTTATATGTGATAATATTTTTTCATATTTTCATATATCAATATATATATATATATAAATTGAAATATTCATCTCGAACTTAAAAATAAATTCTTTAATTACTAAAAATTTTCGAGTTATTCAAATTTTCAATTTATAACTCAAACTTTATTTGAAATTTTTGAGTTAAATCAAATTTATAAAATTTTGAATCGAATCAAAATAAATTAAATATTTTTACCTTAAATTAAGTTGAATTATTTATTGTTTTTGAATCTAATCGAGTTTTGTTCGTCCTTAATTTTGATACCCCTTGGCCTGAGACAGTGATGTTGGGCAAAGCTCGTGACCCAAAGATGCGCAGATTTGACAAAAGAGAGCAACGTGCGCTGTAAACCAGGAAAATATGTCTGCTCTACCTTACTTGTGCTTTTTAGGGAGAAGAGGTAGGATTCAGTAAAACTCGATTTTATTCGAATATTTTTTAATGTAAAAAGTTTGATTTGATTATAATTTTATAAATTTAATTTAAATTTTTTAAATAAAATTTAAGTTATAAAATAAAAATTTGAATAATTTAAATCAAAATTTATAATAATTAGTTAATTAATTTTTAAATTTAAGTCAAATCTATTAATTTTGTATGATATGTTATGTACAACATTGTATATCACAAGTAAAAATAAGAAGAAATTCATATGTGTATCGTACTATCTCTGGTCCTCCGTCTCATCTTAGATGTCCATTATTGACTTTTTAAAATTCAAAATTTTTAAAGTTTTATTTTATTTATATTAAATATTTTAAATAATTATTTTTTATAAGATATATATTTAAAAACTTCTTGATAAAAGGTTTTTAAAATATATTTTTTATATTTTTAACAAGGCTTAACTCAGTAATAAGTGCCTAAAGTATACACTTTTTCTGAAATAGGTGCCTAATATTTTTTTTGGCTAAAATAAGTGCCTAAATTATATATTTTTTCTGAGATAAGTGCCTAATGTATTTTTTGGCTGAAATAGGTGCCTAAAGTTTTATTCCCTTAGTATTTTAAGGTAACACTGTTAAAAGAAAATTGTTTAATTTATAAATAAGTACCTAAACTATATATATATTTTAAAATAGGTTCCTAATGTAATTTTTATTGAAATAAATGCCTAATTTTTTTCTTATAAGTAATTTATATTTCTTATAAGATGTAAAATTATTTATATATCATCGTTTTAATCTATTAAATTATTTATTATAATTAATTAATAATTTATTTAAATTTGATTAGTAGCTGAAATTATGAGAAAAAAATATTTTTTAACAACACTAAAATAAAAAAATAATTAAATTTATATAATTTTATATTAATATTTCCAATTCTTTTTCGATACAATTATAAATGTAATAGGAATATAAGAATTTTTGTATATATTTCCCATGTGAACCGGCGGCATGTCCTTGCAAGTGAATCGATTTGTCCCATTGATGATTGTTGTGGAAAATATAAAAAATATTAATATAAAATTATATAAATTTTAATTATTTTTTATTTTAATGTTGTTAAAAAATAATTTTTTCTCATAATTTAAAAGGTTAAATGATTAATTTAAGATATAACTAATTTTATATCTTATAAGAAATATAAGTTACTTATAAGAAAAAATTAGGTATTTATTTTAATAAAAATTACATTAGGCATGTATTTTTTAAAAAATATATAGTTTAGGTACTTATTTATGAATTAAACAATTTTCTTTTAACACTGTTACCTTAAAACACTAAGGGAATAAAACTTTAGGCACCTATTTCAGCCAAAAAATACATTAGACATCTATCTCAGAAAAAATATATAGTTTAGGCACTTATTTCAGCAAAAAAAAAACATCAGGCACCTATTTCAGAAAAGATGTATACTTTGGGCACCTATTATTGAGTTAAGCCTTTTAACAATAATATTTTTTAAATAATTGTGAGTCAAAATTAAAAAAAAGTTAACCATAAAAGTTAATAATAGACAATTTTCATGGGACTGAGAGAGTATATGGATATAAAAAATCATTAAAATTGTAATCAAAATATAATAATGTTATAAATAATTATAATTAAATTTGTCTAAAAACTCAAATTTTATAAACTCAATTCAAAAAATTTAAATAAAGTATAAATTGTAAAATAGGGTTTAGAAACTTGAATAACTCAAAATAATTTATCTCGACTTATTTAAACATTCATCCCTAGAAAAAGGAGGGTAAGAGTAGAGGCGACAATAAGTTAAAATTAGGTTGATATTCGATTAGAAATAAGTTTAAATAAATTATGTTTATATTATTTTTGGTTTAGATTATTTTAATTCAGTTTTTTAATTCGGCTTTTCGAGTTTTAAATTAAATTTAGATCATTATTTTTTAGTCTCTATCAAATTTTAGATCAAATAAATCAATTTAAATAATCGAGTTTAGATAAATTTATTAGATCTAGATAAGAGGTCAAATTCAAGATTTTAATATTAATTAATATTAAAATAATATTTTCTTGTACGTAATATATATATATTTGTTTAATTCTTTAAATTATTTTATTTATATAAAAGTAATACAAAATTCTGAATAATGAATTAACTGATTATTTCAATTAAGGTCGTCGTTATTAAAAATCTTTATAACTCTTTTAATTTATAACATAAAATTAAATATATTTAAACACATAAATAAAAAAATATTTATGAAATTGAGGTGCCATTACAAATTTACAACATTTCACCGACACGTCAATAGTTTTCTTACACGTCAATAATTGTTGGATCTAATATTATTATGATAAAAAAAATAGTGAAATTAAGTATTAGATTTTTTTAAGTAACACTAAATATTAAATTTTATTATTATAGATGGAATATTTTGATTAAGATAATAATTTTATATTAATTTTATGTATTATCAAACGATTAAAAATATATATAAACAGATACTACGTTATAATCACCTTAAGATTATTAAAAAAAATACTAAGATTCTAATTTCATCTAAGCTCTTACAAAATTTACCTATTTTGCTCACACTGCAATGTGAGCATTAGGGGTGACGATAAATCGGACTTAGATGTAATTATATAGAATTCAAGTTTTAATTTGATTATAATTGAACTTATATTAAAATTTAGTGTATTTAGGGTGTATTATAAACCTTTAATTTAATCAAATCATATCATTCAACTTTCATTATTTATAAATTAAGTCACTTATATTAGTATCTTTAAATATCTCTAATGAAAAAAATTGAAATTGATATTTTTATTTAATATATTTTTTATATATCATCGATAAATGATATTTAATTAGTAATTTAATTTTTAAAAATTTATAAAAATTTTTGCTATTTTTATTTTAAACTTATTTAAACAAAATAAAAAATTTCCACATAAAATTATTAAAATTGTTAATTAAACATTATTTAATAGTGATATGTGAAAAATATATTAAGTAATAATATTAATTTATGTTTTTGTTTTTTTGTTAAAATTATTTAATTGTGTTAGGATAAATGATTTAGTTTATTAATAATAAAAGTTGAATGGTGTAATTTGTTTAAATTGAAGGTTTGTGATGTAAATGAAAGTAGATGTTAAGTTCAGTGATTTGAAATGTAAATTACTCCTATTAATATAAATATATAAGTTAATATTGTTTTTACCTTTATTTTAAGTTACCCAATATATATATATATATATATTTAAGTATTTATGCTAACTTTTTTATTTTATATATGTTATCCTTTTGTTTTAATATAAATATTAAGGGTGTTGAAATTTGATTTTATCTGAATTAATCAATCAAATTAAAGTTTTTTAGTTAATCAATTGGTTAATATTAAGTTCTGTTGGCTATCAGTTAATATATTTTTTAAACTTTGGTTATCAGTTAATTCAGTTTAAAATTGGTTAATTAACTAAATTAACCAAGATTATTATATAGTATATATATATAGTCATAGAACTTTTAAAAATATAAAATGATCAATAAATTTTTGTGTATTATAAAATGATTATTAAACTTAATCAAATTAGAGTACAAAATGATCATTAAATTTATTGAATTTTTATAAAATGATCACTAATCTTCTCACTGATTTATAACGTTCAATGATTATTTTGTAATAGTTTGATAAGTTTAATAATAGTTTTATAATTTTTGTAAATTTAAAGATTATTTGTTTAATTTACCCAAAATTTTATAACATATTTTGGTTAATTCAGAAACATACTGAATTAATAATTTTTTTGATTCAATTAAAAATAAAAAAAATCAGTTCAATTACCGGTTTAAAAAATTAATTAAAGAATTTTTGGTCATTCGGTTTGGTCGGTTAATCAAATCGACTGATTGAACACCCCTATTAAATATTATAAATGATATTTCATTTTAAAGAGTTAAAATTTATAAATGTTTTTATTCAAACATAGGTATAAATCAAACTCGGATTATATGTAGATCGAACATAGACTTGGATCGGTTTTAGATAAGATCATGACAATATCTATATCCAATTTACCTCCTATTAGGACTTAACTCTTTTTTCGAATTCAATTTTTTTTCAATCGGATTTGAATCATATTTATTCTTTCTTATTAAATTCAAATCAGATTAAGATTAAATTACCATCCCTGTTAAGCACTAAGCACTTTTCTGCAATAAGATTTTAATAAAAAAAAATATGATAAAATTGAAAATTATTTCTGTTGAGTTGATCGATCGATAGAATGACTAAGAGGAGGTTGAATTGACTATTTAAAATTTTTGAGTGGAAGAATCGTTAAAAATAGGAAAATGAAGAACACAAGAAATTATATTGGTTCAGCCTTCGAACAAACACATATATCCACTACCTTAGCTCCCACTAAGGATTTTTAACATAATTCACTATCGAATTCGACCTTTTTCTCGGTTCAAGGGATAATTATTACAAACTGAATCAATCTTTCTACCCAAAGATTGATTCAACCTCACAAGGTTACAATAATAAAGAATGAAAAAAAATAATTTCTCTCTTAGAACAAATTTTGCCCCAATTACAAGTGCAATCCTTCCCAAACTCAGAAATTAAAATACAATTAAGACTGAATGAGTTGGGTGACAAGAATTTTGCAATTAAGCACTTTAAGTTGGATTGGATGCTTGGATGTTATCTTTGAGATCAATAATTGTTGTTGCTGCTTGAATTGCTTGTTTTTATACCTTCTCATTGAATTCTAACTATTGAAGTTGTTGGAATCATAAATATAGACGTTAGGACTTCATCTTCCCACCATAAATGCACCTCTGCAACTATCGGTATCGAAATGCAGACTACTTATTTCGAAATGGTACCAAAATAGAAAGAGACGTTGTGAATTTATTAAAGGGATATCGAAACGCTACGTAAGCGTATCGAAACAGTTAGTCTTTAAAACAGTGGTATATAGAAACAACTTAAGGGTTGTATCGAAATGTTTTGAAATTGTAAAAACAGGTTCGAAACTCCCCTAGGGCCGTTTCGAAACGGTTTAACGAACATTTAAAGTTTACTTTTCAAACAAAAGTCAAAATAATTAAATCTAAAATAACCGTTGGAAAAGGCTGCCGGTATCGAAATGATGACAAGGCGTATTGAAACGCCTTGAAATTTTAATTGTTTTTCATTAATACAGGACGGTATTGAAACAGCCAATGGCTGTATCGAAATACTTGTTTCAATATCAACTTTAAGAGTTTCGAAAACAAATTTGGCATATTCAAAAATATATCGAAACGGTCATAGACCGTATCGAAACGTCTAGCAAATTAAGCCTGGCTGTTTCGAAACCAAATTGAGATGTATCGAAACACCTATAATAAAAACACTTAGTAGAAATTGTTTTATGTTTTGGTTTGACTTAAAGTTGTGTGTTTGACTTAGAGACTTAAAATTTTTGTAAAACTAAAATTGATTTTGATATAACAAATATGTTTAAGAACTATTTTGAAATAAATTTTTAAGTCCCTAAGTCAAAAACTATATTTCAAGTCAAACCAAGAACATTAAAATATTTTCTAAGTGTTTTCAGAACGAGCGTTTCGATACCACTTCAACTAGTATCGATACCGACCTTCATTTTTCGAAGAATGTTTTTGAGCTTTAACACCCATTTCGAAACACGTTTCGATACCAAAACTAAACTGCCAAGAAGTGTTTCGAACCATGTATCAAAACAGGACTTTAATATTTAAATATTTTTAAATAATGACATGGCGTTTCGATACTAGTTTTGATACCCTTAAAAATCCGCAATGTCTCCTTAAAGTTTTAAATGTTTTGACCGTTGGTGATAGTTGAGCTTTAAATGGTATTTGAAATGTTTCGATACCAAGGATCACAGTCCACTTCCGGTATCCAAACCTGTTTCGATACAACCCTTAATAAATGCACAACGTCTCTTTCTATTTGTGTACTGTTTCGAAATAGGTAGCCCGTGTTTCGAAACCATATGTTGCAGAGGTGCATTTATGGAGGAAAGATGAAGCCCTAACGTCTCAATTTATAATTCCAACAACCTCAACGGTTAGAAATCAATGAGGAGGTATAAAATGAAGCATTTCAAGCAGCATTAACAACTATTGAACCTCAAGCAAACATCCAAGCATTTCAATCCAACTCCAAGCACTTCATTGCAAATCTTTGTCTCCCAACTCTTGTATTTCAATATAATTCTTTGTAATTGAGTTTGGGAAGAGTGAATCTGTATTTGGGGAATATCATTCTTGTGAGAGAAACTTATTTGCCTGTCTTTCATCATTTGTAATCTCTTGTGAGGTTTGAGTCAATTTTGGGTAAAAAATTGACTTGTTGTAAAGGTTAGCCCTTGAACCTAGAAAAAGGTTGAATTCATCTAGTGCATTGGTTTGAAAATCCTTAGTTGGAGCTAAGGTAGTAGATATAGAGCTTGTTTTGAAGCTTGAACCACTAAAAATCTTATGTTCTTAATTTTCTTCATTTTCTCCTAAAATCTTCCAATATTTTTTTAATAGTCAATTCACCCCCTCTTGGCCAATTTCATTGTGTGATCAACTCAACAAATTTATTTCAAAATAATCCTTTAAATTCTTTGTTATATCAAAATCAATTTTAGTTTTACAATCTATCCCTTTTTGATATAACAAAACCAAAATAAATTTTTAAATTTAAAACTTTGAAAAACTCCCCCTAAATATTTACATAGGTTTAAAAGATTTGTTTTAAAGACTTTCTCCCCTTTTTGTTAGATGAAAATCAATGATAAACAAGGTATAAAAAAAAATAAGGCAAGCAAACAATTATAAATAAACATAACCATAACATGAATCATAAAATCCAACTTAAACAATGTCAAAGGATAGTATTTGAAATAACATAGGTGCAAGTTCGTAAAACATAAAATGAAAATGCAACTTAATCCTAAAAACATAACTAGTCCTAAGAAAAGTCATAGCAAATACTAAACATAGCTAAGATCACTCATCTCCATCACCATCACCATTCTCACCACCATCATCCTCATCGTCACTATTCTTGGGAGCATTTGAATGTTGCCACTCATCACGAAAAGCTTCAAGAGCCATACTCAAAGAGAGTTTTTAACCTTCAAGATCCGTCAACCGTGTATCAATGGAGTCAAATCGGGTGTTAAAGTAAGTGCTCATGGTATCAAACTTTGTGTCCATTCGAGTGCCCAAGCTTTCAAATTAAGAGGTGAGAAAAGCCATAAGCTCTTCATTAGGAGCAATTTGTTGAATTGGCTCCGGATCAACGGGTTGAGTAGGAGGTGCCTCTCCACGAACCCATTCGTCTCCAAGGAATTGAAAATGGGTATGATTTAGGGAGGTTTCACTGATTGGCTCTTTCACGGACTCCACAAGGTCATATGAGCAATCAATTCCCAAATGTAAAAGGATAGCACTTAAAGCACAAGCATATGAGAATGATCGAACCTTTGGGGTGTGGAGGTTGTTTACTTGCCAAACTAGTTCGGTAAACATGATTTGAGCTAGGTTAGGACGTTTTGCTTGACGGAAACAATTTATCCAAAACCCGTCAACTTGTCAAATCCATGAGTATTTGCCATTTAATGGAATAATCCACCACGTGATGATCAAATGTAGGAACCTATCATGGACATCAAAACTAATGATGAATCTGGTGAATGTGTCAAGAGAGTTCTCATCCTCTGTGCCCTTATTTTCGTGTCCAAAAACCTCACAAATAAGTTCGATGTCCACAAAAAAACATCGTCCCATTAGATAAGACTCGATAGCCACCACTTTGTATTTTTCCTTTGAAAGAATGCAAGTGGCATTAACATAGAAAATAAGGAAAAGGAATAAAAAGCACCATAAGCATGATTTAATTATCCAATGAATAAAGAACATCATATATATTAGATTCAATGTCATATATCATGCAATCACAATTTATCAAGCAAGACATGGAATCAATTAAACATTTAAGACTTCATGCTCATTCAAAAACAATCATAAGACCATTGACAAAATAAGAAATATTCGATAAAATTAAAGTTATAAATATCGATTGAGCTTATTATTTTTTTTAATTTTCCCTTTGGAGTTGTCATTACTCCACCATGATCAAGCTCTTGCACCTTTAATCTTCTTTTGTCTCCGGTCATTTTCCATGGGCATCTACCATCAAGGTTTCACATAATTTGACTTGAAGCTTTAACCTTGTAGTAATGCTTACCTACAAATATGGAATTACGTTTTTGCTTTTGGTACCTAAACTTGTTTGGGTCCATAAGTGTTAGTTCCCAAAAGCTTGGTTCCCTTAGGGAGCCAAGTGGAAATAACAACAACATTATTAAAAGAAATAACATCTTTAGGAATCCAAATGCTTCTAATCATCTTACACTTATATTGCCTAGGGAATTTTCCATGTCCATAGTTAGAAAAGTTCTTCCTAACATGACTAGTTCTAGATGATTCACCCTTAAGCATATAATTAGAACTAATCTTGCTTAGAGAACCTTTTAAGTCACCTATTTCTTTTAGGTGATCTTATTTCACCCTAGAAAGCAAATTATGCATGCCAACATTTTTAGCTTCTAGTTCCTTGAATTTTTCATGCATTTTCTTCGATTGACTTTCTAGTTCTAAATTAATTTTAACTAAGGAATAATTCTCATTTTTCAATTCTAAAATAATTTTCTTTTTTTTTTCTTAAGAGATTTCTTATATTCTAAAACTAATTCATCATACTCATCTTACAATTCATCATAAATATCATATAATTCATCATAGGATAAATTATTGCAAGAGGTGTTAAGGGTTACCTTTGGCTCATTGTCAAAAGCCATGAGACACAAGTTTGCTACTTCATCTTCATCGGATGATGATTCTTCATCGCTTCAAGTAGCAACATGAGCCTTGTGCTTTTTATTCTTCTCGAAACCTTTCTTCTTGTATTGAGGGTACTTGGTTCTAATGTGACCCGACTTCTTGCACTCATAGCAAATAATTTGGTCACTTTCATCTTCTTTGCTACTTCCGTTGAAGTCATTCTTTCTTAGAAATCTCCTATTTCTACTTGACCTTAGGAGATGGGTAAACCGCTTGGCTATCATATTCAATTCTTCTAATTCTTCTTCTTCACTTGTGTTGCCCACCTCTAGAGGTGGAGAGACCTTGAGGGAAATCCTTTATTTCTTTACTTCTACCTCTTTCTTCTCTATCTTTTTCTCATCTCTCTTGTTTTCTTCTTCCCTTTCTTTCTTCATAATCTCGTGAGTAAGAAGTGATCCCATAAGAGCATCAAGCTTTAAGGTCTTCAAGTTTTTGGCTTTAATTATAATGGTCCTCTTGCTATCCTAAGACTCAGGAAGAGAGTAGACGAGCTTCCGAATTAACTTTTCCTCCAAAATGATTTCACCAAAACCTTTAAGCCCATTGACGATTACTGAGAATCTATCAAACATCTTGGTGATATCTTCATCTAGATCCATCTTGAAATTCTTAAGTTGAGATTTAGAAGCCCGATCTTTGTCTCCTTTACGTCATTGGTGCCTTTATAAGTCATCTCAAGAGAATCTCAAACCTCCTTTGCGCTCTTGCAAAATGATATCTTTGAATAAATGTCGGGACCAAGTGAACAAAACAAAATGTGCAAGGCTTTATCATTGGTTGACATCCACTTTCTTTCTTCAACCGTCATCTTGCTTCTTGTCTTCGGGATTAGCCGATCACCTTCTTGTTTCATCGAAATAGATGGCCCATATTTAATTATGTCCTAAAGGACATAATCATGTGAATTGATGAAAATACTCATCCTATTCTTCTAATATGGGTAGTTGTCTTCATTGAAGAAGGTTGGCTTTGTGATGGAGTGAGACTCGTTCCAACTTTATCCAAAAGTGGATGCCATTTGATTTGACTTGTATAGATGAACAACAATCTCTGGATCTTTTCTTGTGGATGTTATTCTCTTCAAAGAGAGGCTCTGATACCAATTGTTAAGTTTATCGATCGATAGAATGGCCAAGAGGGGATGAATTGGAAATTTAAAATTTTTGAGTGGAAGAATCGATAAAAATAGGAAAATGAAGAAAACAAGAATTTATAGTGGTTTGGCCTTCGAACAAGCACCTACATCAACTACCTTAGCTCCCACTAAGGATTTTCAACCTAATTCACTATTGAATTCAACTTTTTTCTCGGTTCAAGGGATAACCGTTGCAAACCGAATCAATCTTTCTACCCAAAGATTGACTCAACCTCACAAGGTTACAATGATGAAGAATGAAAAAAATAATTTCTCTCTTAAAACAAAATTTGCCCCAATTACAAGTGCAACACTCTCCAAACTCAGAAATTAAAATACAATGAAAATTTAATGAGTTGGGTAACAAGAATTTTGCAATTAAGCACTTTGACTTGGATTGGATGTTTGGATGTTAGCTTTGAGATCAATAGTTGTTGTTGCTGCTTGAATTGCTTGTTTTTATATCTTCTAATTGAATTCTAACAGTTGAAGTTGTTGGAATCATAAATATAGACGTTAGGACTTCATCTTCCCACCATAAATATACCTCTACAACAACCGATATCGAAATGCGGCCTACCGGTTTCAAAACAATACCAAAATAGAAAGAGTTGTAAGCGTATCGAAAGGTTAGTCTTTAAAACAAGGGTGTATCGAAATAGCTTAAAGGTTCTATCGAAACGTTTTGGAACTTTGAAAACAGGTATCGAAACGCCCCTAGGCCGTTTCGAAATGGTTTAACCAACATTTAAAGTTTACCTGTCAAACAATGGTCAAAATATTTAAATCTGAAATAGCCGTTGAAAAAGGTTGACCAATATCGAAACGATAACAAGGCGTATCAAAATGCCTTGAAATTTTAATTAATTTTCATTAAATACATGACGGTATCGAAACAACCAATGGCTGTAACGAAACGCTTATTTCGATACCAACTTTAAAAGTTTCAAAAATAAATTTGGCAAATTCAAAAACGTAACGAAACAATCATATATCGTATCGAAATGCCTGACAAAATTGAAGAACTTAGTTTAAAAATATGAAGGTCATTTCGAAACCAAATTGAGGTGTATCGAAACACCTGTAATAAAAACACTTAGTAGAATTTTTTTCGTGTTTTGGTTTGACTTAAAGTTGTGCGTTTGACTTAGAGACTTAAAAATTTATTTCAAAATAGTCCTTTAACTTCTTTGTTATATTAAAATCAATTTTAGTTTTACAATTCTAATAATCTAATTACAACATTTTATTGAATTTTACTAAAATTTATTTGATTATTATTTAAAGTATTTCTTTAGAATTAACTTTAGCTTATAAATTAGAAAATATAACTATTTTGTTGAGTGGATCGAACAATCAAAAATAACCAAGACGGGATGAATTGTCCTTTTTAAAATTTTTGTGGAGTGATCGGAAAGATAAGAAAAATGAAGACAAATGATTTATAGTGGTTCAATCTTCGAATAAGCTCTACATCCACTACCTCAGCTCCTACTAAGGATTTTCAACCAATTCATTATGAATTCATCTTCTTTTCTAGGTTTAGGAGGAAACCGTTACAAATGAATCAATCTTTCTATCCAAAGATTGATTCAACCTCATAAGGTCTACGAGAAAAGAACTTGACAATTAATTACAAGTTTTTCGCACATAAATATATTTGAGTGCTTGGAATTGGATTGAATGCTTGAATTTTGTTTTAAGGTTCAATAGTTGTTGTTGCTTCTTTTCAGACTTGTTTTTATATTCTCTCATTGAATTCTAACCGTTTGGGTGGTTGAGATCATCAATATAGCCGTTAAGACACCATCTTCTCACCATAAATGCACTTCTTCCAACCTGTGGTTTCGATACACGAAACATTTATATTAAAACGGTGTTAAAATAGAAAGAGTTGTCATGTGCATTTAATAAGGGGAGTATAGAAACACATAGCTCGCGTATTGAAACAGGTAGTCTTTAAAATAGGAGCATATCAAAACGCTTAAAAGGGGTATCGAAACATTTTGAATCTGCCAAACTGCACATCGAAATAGATAATTGATTTTTAGATCTTTGATTCCCAATAATTTACAAGTAACAGTTAAATAATTTAATGCTCTAAATTCTTTAAAAATATAATTTACTATATTAAAACGCTATATAGTTGTATCAAAACACTTTTAAATATAATTTTTAATTTTAAATGTACGACCGTAATGAACTATCTATAATAACTGATCTGGATTGTTAGAGGTTAGAATTAAAAAATTTAGATTAATAATTTAAATTTTAAATTTAAAAAATAAAAATAATAATGTATAAAATTGTACATCGATAATGACACAATGTACCCAATATTCATTTATTTTTATCTATAATTCATTTGGCTTTGGATCGGTCAAAGTTAACATTTGCATTAAATAACAAATTTAATGGTTGCAATAAATACTAACTACTCTACCTTTCATTTGGAGGAGAAATTATTATTAGATTGGGACATCTTTACTTTACTGATGTCTTCCGATAACAATAAATATGGTTGCTGATTTTATATGTTAAACATATATTAAATTATGTGGAAATTAATTGAATTAAGTAAAAATTATCGGAATATATATATATATATATATATTAACAGAAAATTTAGGTATTCTATAGCTATTTAAAGTTGGTTCACTTTGATTAACAGTTTAAGGGATAAAAATTTCAATTAGTATTTAATTAGTTTAGTTTGATCGATTAAAAAAATTATCATCTAGTTAAAGTACGTAAATACTAATGAATATATTATTTTTCTTTTAAAAGTTGTATACATGTGTTTTTCTTTGTTTTTGTAAGATGTTTTTTATGGGTGCAAATCGTATACCTCTTTCTTATATCTCCATTCGTGCCTTCACTTTAAATTAGAGGGTTCAGGGTTCAAGGTTAGGGATTGTGGTTAGGGTGTAAGGAATTAGAGGTATGGTGTATGGTTTAGGGTTTAGGATATAAGAAAATAGAGTTATGGTTTAAAATTCAATTTTTTAGTAAATTTCAACGGGAGGCACAAATGAAGGTATGAGAAAGAGACAGACGATTTTTACCCGTTTTTTATACCTTTATAATTTGTCTATGTGTTATAGTATGTCTTTACTTTATGACATGTTATGGATTTTGGTTACGATGACTTTCACAATATTTGTTTTTGCTTTGTGCTTGTTGGTGGTCACGTAGAGTTTTATCCCCTTTTAGATTGTTTACCTATGTAATTTGTAATAAATTATAATAACCCAAATTTTAAAACCCAAAAATCGAGTTAAACCGAAATGTAGGTTCCGCACTTGGACCGAGACATTTGGGCCCTTAGGATCCTTAATAGGCTTGCTCATGGATTTGGTCTTTAATTGTTAGGTTGAATATGGGTTAAAAATAATTGAAGAAGGGTATAGTTTGATAAATGACTTTGGTAATCCTTCAATGGTAACTTCAAGATTGGGTGGTAATAAAGTGTAAAATTGATAGTGATATACCTAAAATACTCTTCATAACTTGTACGTTTAATTTGAGGCTTAACCATATATACAAAATAAAGGTTAAAAGTTGAAGGTTATTTATATAAGCTCGCATACCAGTATGGTGGACCAACATTAGTAACCCTTAATGGTAAAGAAGACGTTTCTTAAGGGGAGTACTAGTACAGGATGGGTACAACAATAAAATAGATGTCAATTACTTATTAAATTACCCGAAAATACTATATTAATTATTGTATTATTCATCGATAACATTTTTCAACCTAGATTTTTATCGGACCGAAAAGAGGTGTTATATTAACCTCTATAAATTAATAATATTGAGAAAACATAATTTTATTAATTTGAAGAGGTATTAATAAATCGATGAATTAATAATTTATTAATCTGAAAAGATTTTTTTATTTCAATGAACCTACATTATTAACTATGGGTACAACAACAAAACAGATGTCAATTACTTATTAAATTACCCGGATAAAAATGATATATTCAAAGGTCTAAAGTTTAGAAGAAATTGTAGTTAGTGTTATTGAAAATCTTATTAAAGACGAAACTGAAGATGATATAATATCTTTACAACCAATTACACGGAAGGAAGTACTTAGAGTGACTATAACCCTCCAAAATTTTTTGTTGCATTATGAAAATGTAACATCGGAACTTTTAGATATAATAAGTAAAATTGAACATAAAATACAATTAGATTCAAATTTTAAAAATAAACAAATAACAATAAAATCATATTTTATTGAAATGGCCATAAATTCATATAAAAGTATTCTAAAAAAATTATTATCTTATTAATTTATTAAAATTATTAATTTAGACCTCGTACAAAATCGAGACTAAAAAATATTATTTTAGAATGATTATTAATTTATAGAGGTTCTATTGCATACACACACTAAATATTGATAATTAAAAAATTATAAAACAAGTATTGAATATAATTATATTTTATATGTCATTTTTTGTTTAGATAATCAAACAACTATCTATTACTAATTAATTTTATTAAATATTTTTATAAAATTAATATAATCTATTTATATAATCACTATTAATTATTAATTAATATAATTAATTATCTGTTAATTATTAAATGTGAATAATATCTGTTAATTATTTCTTAAGGAGCCCCTTAAAAGCACCGGGTGTGGATGGCTTCCAAGCTGATTTTTTTTCAGAAGCACTGGGATATAGTGGAGAATGAGGTGTTTCGCTTTGTGCATGATTTTTTTTCTCATGGTGATATGGTTAATTCGGCTAATCAGACTCTTCTCATTTTGATCCCAAAAGTGACTAATCCTGTGACTATCAAGCAATTTACATCGATTAGTTTGTGTACTATTATATATAAAGTGGCGACTAAGGTTCTTGTTGAAAGGCTAAAACTGTTTTTACCAGACTGGGTGGCTCAGACACAGGCTAGTTTTGTTCCAGGACGTCATATAACTGACAATATCATTCTTGCATAGGAAGTAATCCATACTATGAGTGGGAAGAAAGACATGAAGCCATGGATGACCATTAAGGTGGACCTAGAAAAAGCCTATGACAGACTTGAATGAAGCTTTATCGAAGAAACCTTAAATGAATTGGGGCTTCCGAGGCAATTTATTGGGTGGATTATGAAATGTTTCTACTTTGTGACTACTCAGATTGTTTGGAATAGAGAGGTGACTAAAAGTTTCACGCCTTCACGAGGTATTAGACAGGGTAACCCGCTTTCGCCGTATTTATTTGTTCTCTGTATGGAATGTCTCTCGCATGCAATTGAGCGAAAAGTTGGTAGTGAAGAATGGAAAAGCATACATTTATCGAGGAATGGGACTAGTATTTCTCATTTGTTCTTTGTTGATGATTTGTTGTTGTTCGCGGAGGCCTCTAATTGCCAAATTGCGGTAATTGGTAATTTACTGAATAGTTTTTGTGCATCCTCGGGTCATCGGGTTAGCATTAACAAGACACAAATTTTCTTCTCTAGGAACTGTGCACATGATCGCAAGTTGGCTATTGCTTCTAGCCTTGGATTTGAAATTGTTGAGAACTTAGGTATGTACCTTGGTGTTCCACTCTTACATAAGCGTGTCACGCACGATTCTTATTGTTATTTGTTGGAGGGAATTGAACGTAGGTTGTCAGGATGGGCGGCACGTGCGTTATCTCTTGTTGATCGTATTACTCTGGCGAGGGCGGTATTACAAGCCAATCCTACATATGTCATGCAAACGACATGGCTTCCGAAAGGTATTTGTGATGACATGGAAAAATAATTCGTATATTTGTGTGGGGATCGACGAATGAATCTTTGGCTATAGCACTTATCAGATGGGATACGGTGACGTCGCCTTATGAGAGTGGTGGGTTGGGATTGCATCAGATGGATCGGTATAATTCCGCTCTTCTAATGAAAGTGGGTTTTCAATTAGCACGTGATGAAGATAAGCTCTGGGTACGAGTTTTGAAAGCCAAATATAAGTGGGAAGGGAATCTTCCAATATCCATTTGTCGGCCTCGCTGTTCTAGGTTATGGCAGGGTATTAGCCATGTTTGGGAGGAGGTCAGGCGTGGTATTTGCTGGCAGGTCAGGGATGGTTGGCGTACGGATTTTTGGTGGGACATTTGGCTAGAGTTATCGGAGCCTTTAACCGTGTATTGTTCTGTGTTGAATATTCCTCGTCCGCTACCAGTCGCAGCCATGGTTGGGCCAGATGGTAATTGGGATGTTGAAAGGTTGAGGCAACTGCTTCCGAATGATGTAGTTCTAAAGATCAAGGCAATGGTTTCTCCACATGCGGGTTTGGGTCGTGATCGTCTGGGATGGCGTTGGAAAGTGAATCGTATGTTTTCGACCTCCTCAGCATATGATGCTCTTAGTACAAATGATATGCATAATGGGTCAAGATTGTGGAATATTATATGGAGTCTTCAAGTGCCGCGACGTATCCAGACTTTCTTATGGTTGGCCCACCATAAACGTTTACTTACTAATGTCGAGAGATGTCGTCGGCATTTGGCTTCTTCAAGAACTTGTATGATTTGTTTTCATGGAAGTGAAGATTTGGATCATGTTTTCCATAAATGTGGTCGAGCAAAACAGACTTGGACTAGACTGGTGCATTCCCGTAGTCAACAATGGTTCTTTGGTATGGCATTTGACCAGTGGTTCGAAATGAATATATATGAGAATGGACATGCGCAGGTGTTGGGAGAGCATTGGCCTATTCTTTTTGCCATAACCTGCTGGACTCTTTGGAAAAACCGGTGCCATTTCATCTTTAATGAAGGTAGAGAGTTGATTCGAGATATGATTGGTTATTGCAGGAACTTGTGAATCGAGGTGTGCGAGGCCAGTTTTAGGAGTAAGTCACAGGTTTCTAAACCGAGAATGTGGTGGCAACGTCCGATGAAGGATTGGGTGAAAGTAAATGTTGATGGGCTGTGGGAGGTGTCGACAATATGGCTGGTAGTGGTGTTGTTATCCTTGATCATGAAGGTAATTGGCGGTATGGGTTTGCGAGAAGTTTAGGCTCGTGTCCGGTATTGATTGTTGAACTTTGGGATGCTTATGATGGATTAGCTCAAGCATGGAGGTTAGGTTATCGGCATGTGGAACTTGAAATGGATAATTTTACAGTGGCGCAAGTCCTTGAAGGTACGTCGAAGACTTTGTCGGACAATGCTCTTGTGCTTAAGATAAAAGAACTTCTTCGTAAGGATTGGAGGGTGTGGATTATCCATATTTGTAAGGATGCGAATTTGGTTGCGGATGGTTTGGCTCGGTTAGTTCGGGGCATGACGGTGGGAGAATTCTTTTATGATCATATTTCATTGGAGGTTCTACCTCTAGTTATGACTGATCAGGCTCTGTCTTGATGTTTGTTTTATCTTGATTTATGTTTAAGTGATGTAACTATTACCACGAGTACTCTTTTCCTCTATTTAGACATAGAGAGATTTTTAATGAGGCTTGTGGTAATAATCCCTTTCCAATAAAAAAAAATGTGAATAATATCAAAACTCAAATTCACGACCAATTGTATTTATTTTCTTTTTTATATGTACTAGTAAATCCCTTATTAATTGCCCATGTGCTTGTGTTCTCCTACTATCCAGCGTAGAGGCAGAGGTATACTACTAATTAGAAGTGTTTAAAAATATTCGATCTGGTTAATTTGATTTGATCATCTATTGATTTGATCCGAAAATTAGGATATTTGATCTAATTTTTATTTTTAGACCGAATATTCAATCCGGTTTTAAGTTTTTCGGATCAGATACGGATCACAATATTTCAAGTTTCGGATTATCCGAAAATTCAAAAATTCAAAATTTTATTAATATTAATCTTGTTATATTCAACAATTTAGTAATTGTTATATTCAGAAATTTTAAAAATTGAAACAATGTGAATCTTGTTGTATTTAATAATTTGTTGTTTATTATATTCAAAATTCCAAATTTTTCATAAATACAATATTCAAATTCAAAAAATTAGTTTAATCAAATTATATTTTTGGATAATCGGATATCCGACTATCCAATCCAATTATTTGATATCCGAATATGCGGATATCCGCTTTTTTTAGATCGGATACGGATCACTATATCATCGATCCAAAAATCATAATATCTGAAAAAATTCAATCCGATCCGATCCGATATCCGACAATAAACACCCCTACTACTAATAAAGCAAAGCATGTGGAGTTTATCACGCTTCAAAGCTAATAAATTTTAAATTTAATATTAATTATATTATCAATCTAAAAGTCGATGTTATTTTAATATGGAATTATAGTGTACACTTTAATTATACTATTAAGCCATTAAAACCGATAATCGAAGGAATTTTATCTGCTAAATGATATAATTAAAACTCATACTAAAGCTTAATGTTAAAATAATATCGATTTTTAATTTAATCGTTTAATTAATACTAAACTTAAACTCAATGGTATCATCAGATGTAATTTAACCTATTGTAAATAGGTTAACCATTGCATTCTATAATAAAAAATATAATATACTATACAACCTTATATATACAACATTATTTAATATAAATTGTTGGTATTTTATATTTTCTAAATATATAAATATATTTTTATTATGATTTATATTTAATATATTGAGAAGTATTTAAGGTTTAAGGTTTAAAGACTTAATTTACGTCGAAGGTTTAGGGTTTTAGAATTTAGGGTAATTATAATAATTTATAGTTTAAGGTTAAAATTTAAGGTTTATGGGTTATAGTTTTGGTTTAAAGTAATTTGGTAAGGGATTTATGATTTAATCTATTAACCTTAAATTTTAATCATAAATCGTAAATCATAAATTCTAACCGATACCTTAATCTTTAAATCCGTAAATTTAAATCATCAAACTTTACACCCTAAATTAGATTTCTAAACCCTAAAATGAAATCACTTATAAAAACTAAAAGTTTTTACTGTCAATATGTACTATTAGGAAAATTCTATAACGGATGTCGAACACTATCAAACACTACTAACATTAAATACTGTTGAACATTATTAAATTAATTAATAAGTTAAAAATTTTAAAGACTTAATATAAAATTAATAAAGATTAAAATTTTTAAAGATATTTAAAGTTTAATGACTCAATTTGAGTATAAGATTTAAGGTTTTAGAATTTAGAGGAGTTATTATAATTTACAGTTTAGGGTTAGAATTTAATGTTCATGGGTTAGAGTTTTGGTTTAAAATAATTTGGCAAGGGATTTAAGATTTAATTTATTAATCTTAAATTTTAATCGTAAATTGTAAATCCTAAATTCTATTCGCTACCTTTAAATTTTAAATCTCTAAATCTAAATCACCAAACTTTACACCTTAAATTAGATTTATAAACCCTAAAATGAAATCACTTATAAAAACTAAAACTTTTTATTGTCGATATATATTATTAGGAAAATTCTATAACAGACATCAAACACCGTCGAACACCACTAATCATGTTATTAATTGTATGTTGATTCTTTCATATTTTTAATTTTTATTAATTAATTTAATAATATTTAACAGTATTTAACGTTAACATTGTTTAACAATGTCTAATACCCGTAGTAGATTCATCCATATTATTATTATTATTTGAAAAAGTCGGTGTCTTACAACACCCTATCCTGTTGGAAGTCATAAACAACCTCACATGGGTCTATCAGTGGCATCTATACATATATTAGTACAGCTGCTTGTCATAACAATATTTTATTATTCTCCTCTTTAATTATTTAATATTCAAAATTTAGTCCCCCATATAAATATCTTCACAATTATAAACAACAAATGATGATCCTAGATTTTAGCTTAATTGTCCGTACTTGGAAGGATAACAAATATTAGTATTAGCAAAACTTATAGGTGAAAATAACAGTAGTTTGATATTAATTATCGATGATTTTAATTTAATTAGTTTTATTATCATAATGATGTGACTAAATATATTATCATGAGATCAGCTGGGTTAGCAAAAAATAACCTTTAATTATTGTGCTATAAATATTAGTGTTTAAACTCGTAATCTAAAAAAAAAAATGATGTGTACAGTCTGATGTTGTTTCCTTACATTTGCATGTGGGCACATGGGAAGAAATGATTTGGTATCCAATATTTAGGATCATCACTCTTGTGACTAAGATTCAAATTTAAAGGGAATATTTTTTTAATATTTAGTATTAAAATTTCATTCTTAAAAATAAATTCTTATAATATTTATTACAAGAATTTGATTTGTTATAACACTTGCCATATTAGTAACATTTTTAACGACCATTATTGTAAGTTTTATTATTTTCGATGTTTATTATTAATAGTTTATTTTTTTAATATTTATTATTAAAGGTCTAATTCTTTTAATATTTTAATATTTATGATTGAGGCACCAATTTTTTAATACTTTGTTATTGGAGGTTTATTTTTTCCGATACTCGTTAATAGTTTCCTAATTTGTGTTCTAACATTTGTTTTTATTTTTAAAAAAAAAAAAATTCTCGAGACTTGTTATTAAAGACATAAGTATTTTCTAATATTTGTTATTTGGGACACACTCTTAAAATTTAATATTAGAAATTTAATTTTTTATAATATTTGTTATTATGGATCTAATCTTAAAATTTATATTTTTAAATTTTATTTCGAAGGGTCCAATTTATTCTAATACTTGTTATTAGATTTTAATTTCCCCTAATATTTTTTATTAGATACTTACCTTTAAAATTTATTTATTTTAATACTTGCTGTTATATACCATTTTTTTGTTAATATTTATTATCAGGAATTTATTTTTAAAATTCAATTTTTTAATACATATTAACATGTGCCTACTTTTTATATATTTTCTTACATCACCAAAATCTCAAGATTAATTTTAAAAAAATAAATGGAATTTGATCAATTTTATAAAGGAAAAAATCATGTTAAATCAGATTTATAGCGACGATTTTTCGACTTAATATGACCTGAGATTATAGTTATTATAACTCTTTTTTTTTCTAAATTCTTTTACTCTTGATTGTTCTTCACTTTGATCTATTTATTTGATCGGTGGTCGGTAACTAATTTTAGTATTAATTATCAATCATCAAATTTATGAATTTATTATTTTTTTTATTTTCAATTTTAATAAGAATCTTTATTTTTATAGCACGCTCTTTTTGTCTTTGTGACATGTTTTTGTTTTAGTTTAGTGGTTTGATTCATCTGTTTTGTAACATGTTTCAACATACTCTAGCAATCGATTGTTGTTCAAACAAAGATTCAATCAACCCTAATTTTTGATTTATGTTTTTATCGGTGGTTACTTGGAAAGTTATATCCCACTCGATTGATGATTGTTTGCCGATGAAATTAGTCTTGGGCAGCGATATTTTTTACATGACAGTTTGGATCGTTTACAACTCATTTTTCCTTCTTTATGTGTCTCGTTTGGATAGAGATAAAGAGATTCAAGAAGCTTCTGAATTTTACTGGTATGCTTATCTCTATAGGAATTTTTATTTTTATTTTTGTTTTTTTGGGTTGTAAAATTTTTTGGATTGTTTAATACAAATTTTTACTTCTTGAGAGCGATATAATTATAATTTTCTATGGATTTAATAAAAAATAGTAATAAATATTAAAAAAAATATAATTATTATAATATTTTTTTTATAATTTTATTTAGTTTTTTATCTTATCAAATAAAATTAAATCCGTTATTGCTTTTTCGTGTGTTATTTATTTATTTATTTATTTATTAAAATTTACATTTTGGAAAGGAGCACTTGGCAGTCTGCAATTTAGCCTTAACAAAATAAGATTTTAAGTTTTAAAGTTAGAAATTCGAAATTATATACTGAGAATTGAGAAAATTAGGCGGGATGATTGTTTTTATAACGTCTTGATATTATTCGTTTTAAATAATTTAATTAATAAATTAAATATAAATAATTATATTAAAATATAAAATACTATTATTAATAAATGAATTGGAAAATGATAAAAAAGACCTTCCGATCTCAAAAACTATTTTATTATTAAACAAATATTTTGAGTCGTGATTGGATATGTGTTCCCTAATGGGTGGTTCATAATTGTAAAATCATGTGCTTGGTGGGAAAAAATTGCAAATATTATGTAAAATATTTAATGTAAAACTTTATTTTATTATATATTAATTTATTGACTATTTGATGAAATAATGTAAAATATGTGAAAATTTCTCTTAATTTCAAATTTCACCTTATTTGTGTCAGTTTGGCCCAAACAAAACCCATATTGGACAAGGAAAAATTAAGGCTGGGCATTGGATATTATATAAATTTATTATATCCATAATTCTTTCATACAAATTACTTAATTTAATTATTTTTTTCAAATATCCAACTTTTTGGATAATCGGATAATTATATCGGATTTTTGAATATTTAATTATCCAAAAATATATTTTAATTTAATTATTTTTTTTGAATTTGAATGTTATGTTTATGAAAATTTTGAAATTTTGAATATAACAAACATCAAATTATTAAATATAACCAAATTCACATTTATAAAAAATTTAATTATTTTAATTTTTGGATATAACAAGTGTCATATTATTAAAAATAAAAAAAATATTAATTTTTTTTTTTGAAATTTTAGATAATCCAAAATTTGAAATATTATGATCCATATCTGATTTAAAATTTTAAAATTGAATCAAATTTCTGAATTTTCGAATTGAATCAATCATATCAAATATTTTTGAACACCCCTATCTAAAGACAACCATCTCAATTTAATTTTTCATTACTGATATTAACATTTAAATTCATAAATTTATTTAAGAAATAGATTAAAGGGGAGCTGACACAATCACCCCCAACACCCCTCTAAAATTAGAGAGATTATATCATAGATCTGGATTGACACAATAAAATTCACTTATTTCATCACTAAGCATCCATGTCACTAATCTAACTTCCAAAAATATAATTTTTTTTGATTTAAAATGGAATGACCACTCCCCATGTACATGTGGAAGTGGTACGAATTGAATAAGTAAACAAGTTACATCAATGAAACAAACACAAGCCAGACAAAAGCTACCCTACACCATCAAGATGTTGTAAATCATCAAGTAAAGAAGCTTGACACTCAATCGGTGGACAAACGTAAAGAATCTCCCTCAGCTTCCTACCTCGTAAAATAACTACAAGTTTATCCGCTGTAGAATTGGCCGTCCGATTAATATGACACACAATAACCTCTCAATCTCCTTGTAGCATATTGTGAATCGTCGAAATTAACGTGTGATCAGTTTTAGATGAATCAATATCCAAAATACTCTCAATCACCTCTCGACAATCTGATTCCAGAATAACACGAGCAAAATTCATTCTCCTTGCATATTGTAATCCATCAATAACAGCCCAAAGTTCAGCACTAAACATAGAACAAGTACCCAAACTGCGAGAAAACCCAAAGAGCCACTCACCTTGATAACCTCTAATCACACACACAACCGCAGCTTTTTTACTATCGATATCCACAACACCATCTACATTAACCTTGACCCACCCGTTGTTCGGCAACCTCCATAAAGACGAAAAAATATTTGGACTAACCAAAGCGACGCTATGAAATTAAAATTTTATGATTGGAAAAAATGAGTTTATGATTGAATGAGACCATGATTGACGTGATAAATCATACTCATAATATAATTTCTCCTAAAATTAAAATTTAGATATAATTTAAATTTTTTATTATATTTTATAATATTATGTCTAAATTTTATTATCTTAAATAGTAAAATAGATCATTTGTGCTGTTTGGATCTAAATTTTGTAAGAAATGGGTCTTGGCCTAGTCTCTGACCTAGTCCATGAACAAGTCTACCCCCAAGTGCTATAACTTAAACCTCCCTTCATTTTCATATTAAACCTAATATTTTTTCCCATAAAATCATCAAAATATCATACAATATTAGGGGTGCTTTTGGTTCTAAAATATAAAAGTTATTTTTATTTTATTTTATTTTTTGGGAAGTCGAAAAACTTGAGAAAAATGTGTTTAATTGTAAAATTGATTTTTTAATATAGAAAATAAAAACAAAATGAGTAAAAATTTTAAGACATACAAAGATATCTTCACTATTTTTATTGGAAATATTAAAAATAGAAAAAAAAATGAATACTAAAGATTTTTTGTATACCTTTATTAATCCGATTCCAATATCCTTCTAATGGAAATTTTAAAATTTTAATTTGTATCACTATAATAATATTTTTAATAATTATATTTTAATTAATTATTCAATTATTATTTATTTATTTCTATTTTAAAAAATTAGATATCAAACATATTTTTTTACCATTTTTAATTTTTTAATTTAAATCAAAATATTCACAGCCTATAATAATGATTATTCTTTTGTGATCCAATCTACTAAAATTCGGCCACCTAATTTTCTTTTTTTTCATGTCAATTTTTTTTCTAAGGATAAATCTTCATTTTTATGCCATGTAAATAGGGAGTAAGTGATTATAAAGAAATTGATTATAAATGGACGAAGACATAGAAAAATAAATAAGTAACTGAATTTTAGTGAATATGACTACGGATGACATGGTGGAAAGGTTCCAAGATATAATTTCTCAAAAGAAGAGACTCTATGAGAAGAAAGAATACTCCTGGTGAGCCTAGAATTCATAATATAAAAAAATAAAAAATAAAAAAATAATTTGATCAATCAATTAAATATATTTGTTCAAATATTTAAGATTTTTTTATTGAAAAAAATATAAATAATACAAATATTATATCAAACTATATGTTAAAACAATATTTTAATCATAAAAAAAGGCCACAAGTGAAAAATATTCCATTAGTGATCTGATTCATATCTGTGAGCCTTTGAACTTTAATACCAATTTACCCTTCAGATTAAATTTTCAAGTTTAGGTAATATTCCATTGATTTTCGCCTTTAGCGTAGGAAGATAAGGTGGTTAATTGTTTGGTGAAAATTAAACTACTACCATTAATGGTCCCATCCCCTGCATAAGAGAGATTATATCATAGGCCCGGCTTATCACGTCAGCCGTGGTCCTTAGCCAATGAAAATTACCTATTCCGTCACATGTAAATTATGAGTGAAGATTCATTGGTTAAAAAAATGAGTTGACGATTAGTGATGAAGTGGGTGGTTATTACTGGATGGACCACGACTGACGTGAAAGCTTTAATAATCATGGTAAAATTCAATCAAGTGAAAAAAAAGTAGTGTTGAACTTGGAATTTAATCATTTCTTCAACATTATAGTTTAATTTAATTTCATCAAATTACTATCCATTGTTAAGTTAATACATTAAAATAATTGAACCTATTAAGCGATTCCTATAATAAAAATAAGATTTAGTGATTCAAATTCGAGCATTATAATTTATAAATATATTTGAGTTTATCCAAATATGAAACTTACTACCTTTGAATGAAATGTTAAAAAATAAAGCAACAACATTTTAGCATACTTCTCTTCCGATCAAGTAATTACAACTAGTGACATGGCACAAATTATTGACGGAGAAGATGCATTTTAGGGATATATAGGATAGGTGCTGAACTCTCTCTCCATATCCATATTCATTTAAATTTTTTATATTTACCGATTACTTATTATTTGTGACGGGTATAATTTTTAAATTCACACCTACTTATGTGGGTACATTCTAAAATTCATCCCACACCCATAATACAATTGAACATCAGCCATCTAACTCGTACCTGCTTTTATCTACTCGTACTCACCTGTAAAACAATCAGTAAAATTGAATTATATTACAATAAACTATATGCTTATGTAAAGAAGAGTAAAACTTCATATACTTTATTAATTGAGCAAGTATATATATATATATAATATTCATATCGGTATAAATTTAACTATATCTACTTAACTAACAATAGACAACTTAACTAAAGAAAATTTTCACCAATGTAAATTCTATTTAACTATACTAACTTAACTAAACATATTTATACTTGTATAAATTCTACTTAACCATCGTAAACTATCATATTTACAACTAGATTAATTCAAGCTTGATCATAAACTATCATATTTTCAAATTAAATTAATTGAATTTAAAGTTTACAAACTTAAGGATTAACGTATATTTTGATACAAACCAAGATCTTAGTCCATAAAACACCAAATTAAAAGTCATAATCAAAGTCTATAAATACAAATGGTCCAAAATTCATATGATGGGTAGATAGTGGTCATAATCAAGGATTAACTTAAGGATACAAGTGAATACGGAACGAGTAAGGTCTCAAATCCATCACTTACCTATTACACACAATGGTTATAACTTTTTACATCCACACTCACCTACTATCTACTAGACTCATATTCATACCCATTCCAACCAAAACGGATACGATACAAAATCCATATAACTGTACCCATCTACATGTTTTTGTCATGAAAACTCAAAAAAAATCTTGAATTACCACAACAATAACTACATCATATGATTAAAACCTTCCAATCAAATAAACTTGACAACTAATAAAAGTTAACAAAACTATACAAGTGTATAGAGTTATGCTTTGTTGGAAGAATTATGATGTGGAGAGCACTCAGAGACTACCTCAGTTTCAACTTCCTTTTTGTGGAAACTCCTATGGCAGCCACAGGCAGCGCAAGTAAGGGCAGCCCCGGTTCCTTCCTCTCCGCTGGCCATGAACTCCCGGCAACCGTCGACAACATAACCTCCAACGCTGGCGGCGTGATTCCTTTGGCACTCCCCATATCTCACACTCCTTTTCACAGTGCTTCTTGCCGGATCCTCCTTTCTCACCACTACTTGTCTCTTCCTCATATTTTTCTGCAAAACCCTAAAACATATAGAAAGAGAGGCTCTGGTCTTAGTTTGGTAAGGTAATTTCCAATGCCAAGCCCTAACCCTAATTATTGTAAAATTATTAAAGCTTATATCTTCACCAAACCTGTATTATCATTGTTCATTTTTCTTGCTGGTAATAGAAACTAAGACTATTAAGCAAAGACAAAAACCTTAAAATGATGATAATTTGTTTGAAAATTTGTGATTGGTCTAAAATGGGATGAACAGCTCAGCTTTAGCTGCTTTATCAAAAATTAAAAATGAAAAATATTAAAGCTAAATTAGAAAGGGTGTGGCCCCATAAACTGATGTTAATAGCCATTTGCTTTGTTGCTTTGATAAATTGATGGTATACCAACAACAATTGTCTCTACTTGTTCAATCAACCTTTATGCCAAAAAAAAAAAACATTTTATTTTCAATTTTCAATATACATAATTTAAAAATGGGTAAATTGTATCAGGCACCACTAAACTTTAAATTAATATCAATTATACCACTAATTTTTAGTTTAGGTTCCAATTCAACAACTGAACCATTAAACCTGTGATGTGGATGGATCTTAATGGTCTACTTGCGATGACATAGATGCATTTTAACCGTAATTTACCCTTAAATTCTTTATTATACAAGATTCATGTAAAATTTTATTCAATAAAAGATGATTTGAATATTGATGCCATATATAAAGATGTTAGATTTTTTTTTGCTCGGCGATAAATGATTTTATTAATGGATCATTCAAGTCTTAGACCAGTTGCGTATCTTATTAAAAATCTCTTTAATTTTAAATAGAAAAAAAATACATACAACCGAAAGAAATCACCAAGCACTAGAGTACTACCCTCACACAAGTTGAAGAAAGTCTTCCAAAACAGTTTAACTGACCCAACCATACACAAAACAACATGAGTTATTAGCACACAGCCAAAGCATTACCACCAGGCTTTAAAGGTTTCAAGCCTACAAGGTCATCCTTTGCTAGCAATCTTGCGATTGCGTTTAGGGGTGAGCGTTCGAGCGAGTCAAGTCAAAAAATTTTGAGTCATTCGAGTTGGGTTATTATATTTTATAATTTGAAATTTTTTGAAATTTTTTCGAGCCGATTATATTTTTTCGAGTTTATGTATAAATTTTAATCGCACTATTTATAATATTATAGATAATTTGATTGCAATTTAAACGACTTTCACTTTATATTTAAATACATATTTTTTATATTATTTTTTATATGTGTAAATAAGATTATTATTATTATTATTATTATCATTATCATTATCATCATCATCAAATACCTTAGGTATGAATATGTCATTTCATTAAATTACAGGTTTTGTTAAAAACCTCCTTATCTAGGTAAGACCAAGATTAGACCAAAAATAATAATAAATTAAATATGATAAATTGAATATGAAAATTAAAAAAATATAAAATAAATAACATAAAATAAAAGATGCAAATAAAAATTAAATTAAATAAAATAAAAAATAAATCTGGAAAGTGACACCAAATTGTAAAGAAAAAATTAAAAAGAAAAAAAAGGATTGAAAATAAAACTATAGGGGGTTAAATATACAATTAGCTCCTATAATTCTTAAATGTTTTGAGTTATTCGATTTTTATTTTACAATTTAAACTTTATTTAAAAAAAATTTCGAGTCGAATTTATAAAATTTTGAATCGAGTTAAAATGAATCGAGTCGATATTAGAATATATTTAGGCATGTGTTAGTTAGGTGGTTTTAAAACCTTCTTTATTTTCTTTATTCTTTAAGTTTTAGTCTTATATAAACACTCGTGTATCATTTTGTTAATCAATAAAAAGTTTGCTTTTCTTATTCAACAACAAAGAAGCCTTTCTATTCTTTGTTTTCCGAAAACCTAAATTCTCAATTTAGAGAATTCAACATGGTATCAGGAGATTCTGATTCTTTTTCCTCTGAATTCCGGCGAGTACTACGCGCCGATGATCCTTCCGATGTCTACTATATCCATCCCAATGAAAACCCCTCTCTTGTTCTGACTTCTGCACTTCTTAACGGAAGCAATTACCATCTTGGCCTTGGTCAATGAAGATGGCATTGATTTCCAAGAATAAGTTTACTTTTTTGGATGGGTTGATTAAAGATATCAAAGATGATGATTCCCGGTTTCCAGCGTGGGTGAAGTGCAATAACCTTGTCCTGTCATGGTTGCAACGAGCAATTAGTCCAGAAATTGCTCAAGGGGTTATTTGGATTGATACGATACATGAATTATGGGCCGATTTGTTCGATCGTTTCAACCAAGGTAATTTGATACGCATCTCTGATTTATTTCAAGATTTTTATAATCTGCAACAAGGTAACCTTTCTGTGACTACCTTTCACACGCAATTAAAGGTCATATGGGATGAGATATGCAATTTACGACCCATGTCTTCTTGCGACTGTCTTGCTCTTAGTTACCATAAGCAAGATTTCATTCTTAGGTTTTTTAGAGGCTTGAATGAAAAATTTTCTATTCTTAAGTCTCAGATTTTGATGATGAAGCCTTTGCCCTCTATAAATGAAATTTTTTCAATTGTTATTCAACATGAAAGGTCTATTAATACAACCTTCATTAGTGATTCCAATGTTTTACTTGTTGATAAACATCATGTTAAGAGAGAAGAACAAAATCCGGTTAGGTTCGACACTCGAGGGCTTAGAAAATTTAGTGTTTCTGGTAGCCGACGACCTTTTTGCACACATTGTGGTCTGTATGGTCATTCTATTGAAAAGTGTTATAAAAAACATGGTTACCCTCCCAGCTATAGGTATAGATCCTAGTCTAAGACCAATCTAGTTGGCAATACGAGTCTTTCCACTGAAACTCTCCCTCGAGATTCTTCTAAAGAATATGTTTGTCCTCTTACCTTTACCAAAGAGCAATATGATAGTCTTATGCAACTTCTCCAAGCAAAGAATTCTTCTGCTCCAGATCATTCTACTGTCAATGTTCTGTCCTCCAATTTTAACTCTCTGCCTCTAGAAGAGAAGGTATTGCTCTTACTTGTTCTTTTTCAGATTTTTTGTTACTCCTTGGATAGTTGACTCAGGTGCAAGTGACCATATTGTGAATTCTTTACATTTTTTTTAGAATTATTCAACTGTTTATAATAAATTTGTTAAGCTTCCTAATGGACAGTTGGTTAGAGTGATGCACATAGGCACTGTGCAACTAACAGAACACTGGTTCTCTATAATGTTCTTCACATTCTTTGGATTTAATTTAATTTCTGTTTCACATTTGACACAACAAAATAATGTGTTTCTTTTTCTCACATGATTTTTGTTGTATACAGGATACAACTGTTTGGAAGATGATTGGTATAGCTAGAAAAAGAAATGGTTTGTATCAACTCGAGCTATCAAAGGATTCTGCCACTATTGTTTGTAATGTTGATTCATCTTCTTCAAATACTTTTTCTATTTGGCATGCTAGATTAGGACATCCATCTGTCCAAAGAATGAAACACTTTGCTGAAATATACAATAAAATTCCCCTTTGTTTGCATTATGATTGTGACATTTGTCATTTAACTAAATATAAGAGGTTACCTTTTCAATCCAGTATTACTATTTCTAATTCTATTTTTGATCTAATTCATATTGATGTATGGGGACCCTTTTCAACACCTAACATATATGGTCATACTTATTTTTTGACTATTGTTGATGACAAAAGTAGGTTTGTCTGGATATTTTCTATGAAATTTAAGTCTGATGTTAGGAGTCTTCTTATTAAATTCTATAATCTTATTCAAACTCAATTTTCCAAGAACATAAAATGTATTAGATCAGATAATGCAAAATAATTTTCTATGGATGATTTTTTTAACTCTAAGGGAATAATTCATCAAACTACATGTGTTCATACGCCACAACAGAATAGCATAGTTGAGAGAAAACATCAACATCTTCTTTCTATTGCTAGGGCTTTAAGAATTCAAGCCAATTTACCTTTATCTTTTTGGATTGATTGTGTAATACATTTTGCATATTTGATTAATATCACTCCTACTCCTATTTTAAAAAATAAAACTCCTTTCGAGATTTTGTATAATAACAAACCTACCTTACACAATCTTAAGATATTTGGTTGTCTTGCTTTTGCTTCTATTCTTCCACATGCACAAACTAAAATGCATCCAAGTGCATCCAAATGTATCTTTCTTGGATATCCTAGGAACACTAAAGGATATAGGTTGTTTAATATAGAGACAAAAACAATTTTTATAGCTAGAGATGTTATTTTTTCTGAAAATATTTTTTCATTTCATGCTTTTACTAGAGAACTTGTCTTTCCAACAGTTGACCAAGGTAGTTTAACCGAAGATTTTTCTAATCTTGCAACAAATTATAATAATGGTATCGTTATAAGAAATTCTTTAGATGTTGTCCATGACAATGATACTGTTATAAGAAATTCTTTAGATGCTGCAACGAATTCTGATACTTTTATTCATGATACAAGTCCTATTCATAGCACTGATCTTAACAATTTTGATTCTATTAATCCCATGACTTGTATTCCTAATAAAGTTTCAACAAATATTGTATGTCCAAACTCAAGACCTTCGAGAACTATCAAGTTACCACAAAAATATAAGGACTTTCAAGTAACCTTACCAAAGAAGAGAACTTCACCACATACAGTGGCCCAAGTGCTATCTTATCAAAAATTTTCTTCTACTTATCAATCTTATATTGCTGTTGTTGATAGTTTAGTGGAACCTAAAACATATAAACAAGCTATTTTGCATGAATGTTGGAGAAATGCCATGAATGAAGAAATATTAGCCTTAGAAACTAATCACACTTGGGACTTAGTTTCTCTTCCACCTGGTAAAAAGGCTATTGGTTGTAAATGGGTATTTCGAACTAAACTAAAGTCAGATGGCACACTAGATAGGTATAAAGCTAGGTTAGTAGCGAAAGGATATACTCAACAATCAGGTGTTGATTTTCTTAGTACTTTTAGTCCAGTAGCCAAAATAACTAAAATTAGGACCTTACTTGCAGTAGCTTCTACTAACAATTGGTACTTACATCAACTTGATATAAATAATGCCTTTTTACATGGATATTTGCAAGAAGAAGTATACATGGACTTACTGTCGCGTGTCAAAAGTGTGCGTTTAGTGCAAGTGGACACATCGCAAGTAATAAGTGATAAGTATTTATCGAGTTATCGTCTCCTCAAGGACCGGTCCACTTAATATGCTTTCTTTATCTTCTTGCTCTGTAGAAAAATAAAAACACAAATGAATGGGTGTGATTTATTAAACTAGAATAATTGAATAAAAATAACAAGGTCGAAATATTAGAGAGAGAGAGATGAGTCAGGATCCAGTTGTATTGTATTGTGGACTTGATTGACTTGTCTTTATCCAATGCAATCGCATATCTCTGCCTCGGCAGCACTGCAGTTTACTGCTTGGGCAGCGATAACGCTGTCCGCCACGGCAATCCCTTGCTCGTGGGCAGACTTTACCAAAGTTCGGCAAAGTGTCCTTGAATGACTCCGCTTATCCCTAAGTCAGAGTGCTGTTGATGACTAGTCCTTGATGATACCTCCCGACGTGAACCAATTATACTCACCAACCAATCTCACACTTCTTTTAGCCGCTGAAACTCTTAACTTATCCCTAGGCCGAGTTAGTATTTCGCGATTGGAACACCGTACTTACCCCTTTCGTGAATCTAGCTCTCCCGAGCTTAGATAAATGGATCACTTACAAACTTCCCTCCCGGGCTTGAATGCAAGAACAACGAATAACAATGGATAAGCAAACCTTGATAATCTTTATTGCATTGAATGAAAGATAAAGTACAATCTCCTCTCACAAATACTCCACAACCTTCACCTAAACCCTATGAAGGTTTTAGAACATGATGGAGAGGAAAGAAACAAGAGTAGAAGTCGGCTCTCCCTAGGTATTTCGATGTCTATTACATTGGGTGGCTAGGTCTTTATATAGGCTAGACCTAGGGCAAATCTTTCCTAAGTAGAATACGACTTGGAGTAGGGAACAAGTCAAGTACATAATAATAATATATTTCCAAGTTTGAATTCGGCTAAGGGGCTTTCCCGCGTGGTCTTCCTTTGGGCTTTTCCTTGTGCTAGCCAGCTCCGATTCATGGGCTTCAAGTCCAGACACGTTCCTTGGATTTTTGTCTTTCCATCGCCTATCACTTTGCTTCCTGTCTTCCTGCTGCTGCCTCGGCATCAGGTCCCGCCTCGGCCTTATCTCTGCCGCGGCACTGGTTCTCCTGCACAGATATGAAAACGCAGTAAAACGTGCCTTTTTCTATAAATATTATCTATTTAAGTATAACTTCTAAATATATCACATTAAGCACATGCATTGGTTCAAGTGGGTGAATATTTGGTGATAAATGCCGATAAAAGGAGTATAAAGTGATAGTGTGTTGAGCACTTATCACTTACCTCCTGGTTTTCTAGGTAACATTTCTGGTCTAGTTTGTAAACTTAACAAGAGTTTATATGGCCTTAAACAAGCTATTCGAAAGTGGAATGAAAGACTTACTCTTGCTTTGTTAGATCAAGGTTTTAAACAAGCTATTTCTGACACTAGTATTTTTACTAAAGAAGAAGGTTCAAATTTTGTTGCTTTGGCTGTCTATGTAGATGATATAGTTCTTGCTGGACCAAACATAACTTCGATTATTTCTGTTAAAACCTTTCTGCATAATACCTTTAAGATTAAAGATCTAGGGGACTTGAATTTTTTTAGGACTTGAAGTTGCTCGATCTAGTAGAGGTATTAATCTTTGCCAATGAAAATATACATTGGATTTGTTAAAAGATTCTGGTTTTCTTGAATCAAAACCTGCTACTACTCCAATTCTTATTCAAAAGAACACATCTCAGATTAAACAAGAACCATTAACAGATATTACTTCTTATCGACAGCTTATAGGAAAACTATTGTATTTAACAAATACTAGACCAGATATATCTTTTGCTATACAATAATTATCCCAGTACTTGTCTGCACCAACTAATTTACATATGATTGCTGCTCATAGAGTTCTTATGTACCTTAAAGGCACTCCTGGACAAGGAATTTTTTACAAGTAATAATCAATTAAAACTCAATGCTTTTTCTGATTTTGACTAGGCTTTTTGTCCACACACAAGAAAATCTACCACTGATTTTTGCATTTTTCTAGGATCAACTTTAATATCTTGAAAATCCAAGAAACAACAAACGGTATCTAGGTCATCTAGTGAAGCCGAATATAGAGCTCTTGCAATTGTCACTTGTGAATTACAATGTCTGTCTTTTTTGGTTTCTGATTTACATATTAATATTTCCTCTACAAACCTCTTCTGTGACAACCTCTCTGCTATTAAGCTTGCAGAAAATCTTGTTCATCATGAAAGAACCAAACACATAGAGATCGATTGTCATTTGATTCGAGAGAAGGTTCAAAAAGGACTCATCAAGCTCATGCCTGTTTCTTCTCACAATCAGTTAGCAGACTGCTTTACAAAGGCACTTCCTACTTATGTTTTTCGGGAATCTATTTTCAAGCTAGGCATACAAGATTTGTATGCTTCATCTTGAGGGGAGGCTATTAGAATATATTTAGGCATGTGTTAGTTAGGTGGTTTTAAAGCCTTCTTTATTTTCTTTATTCTTTAAGTTTTAGTCTTATATAAACACACGTGTATCATTTTGTTAATCAATAAAAAGTTTGCTTTCCTTATTCAACAACAAAGAAACATTTCTATTCTTTGTTTTCCTGAAACCTAAATTCTCAATTTAGAGAATTTAATAGTCGAAAATTTTAAATTTTTTAGTCAAATCGAGTTTTGCTCACTCTAATTGTGTTACATGTTCCTGTCCTACAGCAGAAGCAAACCTTCTTGACTCAATGTGTAGCTTGATCAATCTCAGCAAGCAACGACCACTAATGATGTATAAAGATGTTATATGCTACATTGATTTGTTATGTTTTAAATGTATGTTTATACGATGTAAAAAAAAACATATTATGATTTTACGAATATAATTTTATGACGTGTAAGATGACAGATGAATATAATTTTACGAATTTTATAACATATTCATTTTAATTGGGGTGAGGATAGGTATGAGTTTGGTAAGTATTGGGTGGATGTGGGTATAAAAAATCATATCTGTCGTGGATAGTGAGTAAGTGAAGGTTTGAAATCTTACTCGTACCATATCCGTTTGCATCTATCGTTTCCGCCTCACGTTATTCTATCCTGCCACTAACTACCAACAATATGAATTTTAGATTATTATGAATTTACGAATAAGTTCACGACCTATTTTGTAAACCTTTAGATTTTAAAGAACATGCCTTATAATTTAACAAAATCTGAGGATTTAAACGTTCTTTAGAATTGTCTTCTATCGTTAGTTAGATATAATTAAGTAAAATTTATATTGTCATCAATATATTTTAGTTACATTAACTATAATTAAATAGTTAATTAGATAGTTAGAGTTAAATTTATACAAGTATAAATGTATGATATATATGCACTTGACCAACTAATAAAAAATGTAAAGTTTTACCCTTCTTAATGTATATGGTTTGTTTTTATATCTCTATATTATTGGTTACTTGTCAAGTGGGTACGGACCGATACGAATTGGATGTTGGGAATCCATTTAGGTAGTGAATATGGGGATACATTTGAGAATGTACTCACTTGGGCGGGTATGAATTTAAAAAACTAAACCTTGTGGGTGGTAGGTAGGTGATAGGAGTGTTTATTACTGGATACCCGGTTTTCAGGTACCCAGTTTCTTCAGGTACTAAAATTTTGACTCATGCCCCGATCCATTTAAATCTGGTACCCGTAAAAACCGAATAACGAGTACCCGAATAAGTTTTTATTTTAAAATTAAAAAAATAGAATATTAAACATATAAATTTTATAATTTTATAATATATGACCAAACATAAAAATTAATAATTTAAAGTTAATTTTAGATATTTAAATTTATAATATATATCACTAAAATGACATTAAAAATATTAATTTCATTTTTTCTTTCGGTATTGATAAATTAATAAACATATATTTAAAAATTAAAAGTATATAATACAAAAATAAAACTAATTTAGATATTTAAATTTAATTTCAGATACAAATATTAAGGAATCTAAAATAAAAATATAATTTAAAACTAAAAAAATATATATTAAAATTAGTCGTGTCAGATCGGGTATCGGAGAATTAAAATTTTTTGACCTAAGTCGGGCCCAATAATTCTCGGATCTAGTATTTTTTGAGAATTATCCGATATTTTTATTGTGTCATTGAATTGTTAGGTCGTATCAATCGAATCGAGTAATTTTGAACACCCATAATAAGTGGTGGATATAAAACTTTTAAGTGAGTTTAGGTATGATATAGGGAAATGATACGAATCTAGTTGTGAAATAACTAAATTTGTATTTGTAAATGCCCAATCGTAATTCAAATAAATGTTTTAAAATTAGTTGTAAATAGTAAAAGATTGATGTTTAGGAATGAACTTAGTAGAAAAGAATGAAAATGATTTGAAGGCTATAAATGGATGTGAAAAATGATTGAAGGAAAATATGGATATGATAAGATGATTGTAGGGATTATTTGGTGTAAAATACAGAAAACTATAAACAAAGGCATGATGCAAACAAAGGATGAATCAACACTAAAATGTAAAGATTCATTCCTTAAGAGTTTTTTAGCCATGAATTGGGTGAAAAGTTGATGGATTGTGACCCTCTAGTTATAGGAACTAGGAACCAAAAATATAAAAAATAAAAGGGAAAGAATGCCACAAGAATAGTCTTAGTTTAAATTAGAGAATTATAATTTCTAATATCTACCTGTTATTTTTAGGGATTTGTAATTACTGATTTTGTGTGATTTTTTTATTGATTAGACTCTCTTTATAACTTATAAATAGGTACTATTTTATCAATAAAATATCAAGCATAACAAAATACTTTTTCTCTGTTTTCTATAGTTCTTCAAGAAATTTGAAAGAGAAACACTCTCAAATATAATTTTTATGCCAAAAAGTTCTGATTATAATAGAATAAGGTTGACTATTTATAGGACCATAGTGGTTGAATTGATTAGGCAACAAGGGAGTAAAAGCCAATTGATTATTGGATTAAAAGCTGAATTAAATCATCAGTTACTCCTTCTCCATGCTCAAGTGAAATATATGTTTGAAAAAGAATAAGTATGAACATCTTTTTGAATGGATGTAGAAACACATATCGTCCAGGTAAGAAAATCCCTTGATCTCCTGTTGGGTAAAAATTGTCATTCATCCTCTCTTAAATTGTGATAATCCCCCCTTAATTACATGTCTCTTTGGTTGTCAAAATTGATCAGCCTTTAGGAGACTTAAAACAGCTCATAAGTGATGATAAAAAACTCTTTAAGAGATTAATTTTAAGAGACTTGAATGTCTTATTTTCTTGTTGAAATCAACAACCTTCGTGTGTGGTAGTTACCCACTTGAAATGCTTTGAAAACTAATCAACATTGAAGTTTTTTCAAGTGATATAAAAAAGAATAGTTCACTATTGTTATAATTTTAATTCTTATTTAAAAATAGTTTTCTTAACATCTAACATGTCAATAAAAATATTTCTTTCAATTTTTTATTCTAATATATTACAATAAATATTATAATCACGTGATGTCTTTAAATTGTCATATAAAACAATAAATATTACAATGGGCGACAAATAATTAATTTTGTCATGTTAAACCAATTTTGTGACATGAATAAAACATTGCATTTTATATGTTACTATAAATATAATGAACTAAATTATCAAAAAAATAAATTATTAGTGATAAATTTATAATGTCGTTAGTTTAAATAAAATCGTTATAATAAAAAATTGTCACTAATATTTTATTTTATCGAAAATAATTTTACAAGTCATCATTTTGTTTAAACGTCATTGAAAGATTTTCCATCAATTTTTTTAAGGTAAATTTTAGCTCCTAGTGACAAAAATTAATGGCATTTTTTAAAATTGTCATAAAAGATACACAATCAATTATAAAATATGACGAAAAAAATAATTGTCACATTTGTAGTATATTCTGTAACATTATACATAATATCATTTTGAAATTTCGTCACAAATTGATACATTTGTTGTAGTGAGATCAATCTCGATGAATCTTCAAGAGAATTCAATTGATGTAAATACTTTGTCATTTTAAGAAGATGATCAACATTTGATCTAAAAAAATACGAGTTAAAAATATATGACAACCATTAGATAAGATCTCTATTCAATAAAGTAAATGTTTGAAATAAACTTAATGAACTAGTTAAATTTAATAGAACTAGTTTCATTGAATAGACTAGTTTAATTAACTAATTCAGCAAATGAACTATAAACATGATTAAACTAACATGTCTTAAATGAACTGGCATGAATTATTAAATTGTCATGTAATAATTAAACTAACAAATTTAAATGAAACATCATGCTTAAATGAATATCAAGCATTATTTATTCATGCACACATACTAAAATTAAATTTAAAAATTTAAGAAGAAACTCACTCAAACTCATGTACAAGTAGAAGGTTGTATTGTTCCAACAAAGTTGGTGCTTCATTCTCTAATTTTCAGTCTTGACTAAAAAGATTTTCCTTGACCTCTTAGAATTTCTTGGTTTTAGCACGAGTCATTGGTCCACTAGAAAATTCTTCTAATTTTTTGTTGGCAATGATCATATCAGGAAGGAGTATTCACACCATCCCTACTTAATTTATCGTTTTCACCTCCATGATATTTTCGTATCAATTTAGTTTTTAAACTAGTCGAATAATATCACTATTTGCCTTATGACTAACGAAAATCAACGTTAATTGTTACGGTATTAACGTGACGGTCAAGGATACTTACATCACAATTCATGCATGTTGACGCCGCAATTCATGTGTAAAGACGATGTACAGATAGAAAATTGATTTTCTAAATGATTTTGAATGTAAAATTTATTTTTTTGTTAAGGATGAATTGATTTCTTAGCTAAAAATACATTTTTTTTAAATATTAAAATGATATAAAAATTAATGAAATGTTTTATCAATGTATGATTAAAAAATAAAAATAAAAAATAAGTAAAAGTTATAGAATTAAAATATCAAAAGCTATTAAATTATAAATTATTAAATAATCAAAACTTAAAAATAGACTCTACACTCCAAACTTAATTTCTAAATCCCAAATTATAAATAACAAGCCTTAAATAAAAATTTCTCAATATAAAGAAATTATGAAATATAAAAGTATATGTACAAATTTATGCAATCGTTTAAATTTTAGGGTTTATGATTTTAGATATTTTTAATAATTTTTCTTTATTTTTAGTCATATATTAATAAAATGTTTTTAAAATATTTTATTAATTTTTTAATATTCTAATATTTTCTTACTCATATTTAAAAAAATAACAATAATTTTATCCTCGTACTCAATCAAAATATAATTTTTTCATTAAATTTATTGGGGAAATCAATATTCTCCTCTTTCACATTATCATAAGAACGAATTCCATAAACTGATACTACCGTAGGGACAAAAGTAGTACATAAGCCTACTTTAAAATAAGACATGTTTTTACTATTTTCAGTTGAGTTAGTATCGAGTTGACTTGAACTATACTAACTCAGTTAGGGGTAGGAGTGCTTAACGAGTTGAGCAACTCAAGAGCTATTTGAATTCGATTTGGTTAAAATTCGACAAATGCTCGATTCGGGTTAATCGAAATCAAACTCGACTCAAGACTTTAACGAGTTGAGTCGAGCAAAGTCTAACTCGACTTGATTAGTTCGCGAGCAACTCGTTAATTTTTTAATAATTAATTTAAAAATTTTCATTCAAAAAATAAATCTAAATAATAATTATTAATTTATAGATTTTTTTGTTTTAATATACTAGTTTAGTGTATTTGTGAATTTTTAATATTAATTTTTAATTTATAGATTTTTATTGTAGTTTTAATAATTATTAATTTATAGATCGTTATTTTAGTTTTAATATACGCATTCTATTAAAAAATTGGTAAACTATATAAATGATCCCCGACTATATTTCAATTATCTTTTGTATTTCTTGACTATCATAAGTTATAAATTGGTCCCACAATTTAAAAATTATAACAGAATCAGTTCCCACCAACGGTCCAATTTACACTTTGAAAATGTGCTTGACTGATTTAGACAGAGAAAAGGCATCAATATTCTACAAAGATTAATCAGGGGTAAATCAGCCAAGTCGAGCTCGAGTAGTACTAAGTTCGGTTCGTCTTATTAAGATTTTGAGTCGAGTTCGAGCTTGATTAATTTTAAATGAGCCTGAAATATCTGAGCTCAGTTCGGTTTGTTAAGAACTCGAGTTGAGTTAGAGCTCTTTTCGAGCCTAATCGAGTCAAGTATTGACCGATCTTTGACCGTATTAGACTTGAGTAACTCTTATCTCTCACGTCTCATTTAAAGCCTAATGGAGAAAAAACTTTGATACACAAGTTGTGTAAAGTTAAACTTAATAATTTTAGGTTTTAGTATCTTAATTTTTGGGTTAAAGACTTATGTTTAAGGTTTAGATTTTAAGGTTTTAAGTTTAAAAATTTAGATAAATTATAAAATAATAAAAAATAGTGTATTTATGTTTTCGAATAGCTCGTGAGCTTTTCAAGTCGAGTATCATATAGCTCAGCTCGACTTGTTAAGAACTCGAGTCGAGTTCGAACTCAAAACGAATCCAATCCAGTCGAATTTTGACCGAACTTTAACCGAATTAAGTTCGAATAGCTTACGATCTGTCTCGTCTCATTTACAGCTCTATCTACGTCTGTGATGACTGTTAATTTCGATATAAGCTGTTGCAATTTCTACCATCCATGTTACACCAGAAGATGGTTTTAGTTATGAAAGTTTTGAAGCCGTGGCATTGCCGTCCCTAGGCATGGGCCAGACGCGTGCCCCCCAGGACCCCATTCTTTTTAATATTTCATGTTAATATGTTATGATTTTATTTTTTTAATATATTTTTTAAATTTAATTTTATTATTTTTTATTAAAAGTTAAATTATTTTTTAATTTTTTAAAATTATTTTTGAGGCCAAGAATTTTATAACACTTGTTATTAAAGACTCAATTTTTTCTTAATATTTATTATAAGAGCAATTTTAAAATTTATTATTTTAATAATTATTATTAGGAGTCTAATTTTTTCTCATGTTATTAGAGAGTCAATTTTTTAATACTTGTGATTAGAGATTTAATATTTTCTCTAATATTTATTTTAGAGATCTACTATTAGGAGTTCAATTTTTTTCAATATTTGTTATTAATGATATGATTTTTTCTAATATTTGTTATTATGAATATACTTTTAAATTTATTTTTTGATATTTATTAATAAGAGTCTAATTTTTAAGTTCATCTTTAGGTCATTAAAATCTCAAAAACGGCTCTAAACCATGAGATATGACCGGAAAGAATTGGATCTGAAAAATTAATTTTTGATAAGGAAAAAAATGGAATTTGAGGGTAAAACGAGACTAAATTGATAGATTATTAAAATTATTTGAGTTAATTTCTAAAATTAGGTTCAAATAAAAATAAGTGTAGAACTTAAGGGATAATTATATAATTATATCAATTTATATTAACTGTCACATCATCAACCGTTAATTTTTTAATGGTATTTGACCAATTTTTTATATTTTTTAAGTCGTGGGACCAATTTATAACTTATAATAGTCGAAAGACAAAAAATAATTAAAAAATAACCTATATCGTGTCATTACAAAAGTCACACAAATAATAATAAAATGACAAAAAATAATCTTTAAATTTGAGTTAGCAATTTGGAAATAGCATAAAGTTAACAAAATACCTTTTCAGTTTGATTAAATAATCATTTTGACCCTTATTTTTAGAGTAATTCAATTATCAACGTTTTATTTTGGATCAAAATTTTAATCTATACATAAAATTATTAAAAAATTAATGATAAACAATTTAAAATAACTTGATAGAATGATATGTCAGTTTAATAATATTTTCTATAATTTTATAAAATTATTTTTTGAGTAATGTAAACTTTTTTAAGTTAACACATTTATCTATTTGATAGTGTCATATTAGCATATATTATCATATAAGTTTGCTATGTTATCTTAAATTATTTATCGTTACTTGACTGATAGTTTTACTTATAAATAAATTATTTAACCTAAAATTAAATGTCAAAAGTTGAATAATATAAAAAAAATTAAAATAATTATTTAAATTGTTATGAATATATTTATTTATGGTGGATATCCATATATTAAGTTAAACTTTAATGGGCTTTGGTATTAGGGTTTAATACCCATTGGAATTAGGGTTTCTGTCTTATGCCTATAAATATAGACTTTTGACATAACATATACAACTCTACTTTGAGAATACAATAAAATCTCTCCCTTTTGTCTCTCTCTTTTCTCTCTTTTTTTTCTTTTTCTTTATTTTATTCACAACACGTTATCAACACGAGACTCTAACCAACGGAGGTGTTTGTCGTTCAAATCTTGAAGGAGTTATTGAAAAGAATTTGTTACTGGCATAAATCAAAGATAAGTTCTTCTCTCTCAATTATATTTTTCTTTTTCTCTCTTGATCTTTGATTTGATTTTTAATTTATTAAAATCTTTGGTTGTTTTGTATTTGTGTAGCGATAAAGTGACTCAAATACCGCGGTTCTTGTCGACAATTCTCAAAAAAGATTTTAACAAGATATTGGTAACTAAATCTATCCTATATTCAAATTAGTGGAAAGTTCGGTATGTTTTATTTATTTAATTTGAGATTTTTTTATCTTTATTTATAATCAATATTTGTTTATTTTATTATTATGATGAAAGTTTATGTTTTAATCATGTTCTAAGTATTACATGATATCAGAAAAAAAAATTAAACCTTTGATAAATTAATATGTTTTTGTTATGTTGATTTAATCCGAGTATATTGGCTGGACATCCCGTTCTGCGAGGCTACTGGTCTCAAAGGAGGTTCTTTTTAAAGGACCTTGTGAACTAGTTTAACAACGCCACGTATGAGGATTAAATTTTTATTCTTTGTATATATTGAATATATATCGGTTGATCAATTACTATTTAATAGTATGAATATTATAAAGTTTATATTTGCTTGGAAGCAATATTTTTTTATGTCGAAAAATTCGACTATAGACTTCTCCCAAGTTCAAGTTATGAAAATCGTCTTGATCAAAGAATTTTTATGGGAAGCATTCCCTGAAGTGAATGCAAGCATGATGATTATTCCATGCGATTATTGGATTTATGACATTCCTTAAAGTGAATGCAAACATAATTATTATTCCATGCGATTATTGGATTTATGACATTCCTTAAAGTGAATGCAAGCATGATGATTATTCCATGCGGTTATTTGATTTATGTCATTCCCTGAAGTGAATGCAAGCATGATGTTTATTCCATGCGATTATTGAATTTGTCTCATTCCTTGAAGTGAATGCAAACATGATAATTCACTATATGGTTAGTGAATAAAACTCAGTTATATGCTAGAGTATCATTAATGAGGATATGTCAGAAAAACATACTCCACTTTTCACACATTAAAGTTGTTCTGTAGACACAATATCGTGAAAAGGTTTTAAAGACCTATTGGCTCTGCTCCATTCCCTGAAGTGAATGTGATATTTTATAGCGGAAAGAATAAATGCCACATTAGTAATTGTGGTCATGATTGAGATCATAAAATAGACATGGATAAGATGATTATTTTGAGAATACTTATATCCACTAAAAGTGGAATTATAAAGATGAAAAAAATGATAGAGATCATATCAAAATCTTTATGTTATCAATGTGATGGTATAAACCATTGATCTCTTACTTGTCAAGCGCCGAAGTATTATGGACTTTATTCATAATCATGAATGATAAATTAAAGAAAATATAATCAGATTTTCTTTGTGGCGAAAATAATGGCGTTATTGATCCAACTCAATTGGATATTGATAATTTTTCACATAGTCCTTCAAGAGAATAATTCGCCATTTATTTTATTTTCCTTATAACATCTAAAGGAAATAATTGATCTTTTATTTATTTTGTTAATTTATTTTTATTTATTATATATTTATATTAATTTATTTTACATATTATTTATTTACGTTTTATGTTAATTTATCGTTAATTTATTTTATATAATATTTATTTACGTTCTATGTTAATTTATCCTTTGAAGAATATTATCACTTCCGGAATGAAATCTACAATGAATTATGGTTATTTATGCCAAGCAGACAGTGCAAGTATTCATACTATACTTAAGCATAAGAAATATTTTCTCATTTAAATAAAAAGGAAAATGTGAGTACTATATCTCAAAGTACTGAAATATCAATGCTTCGGAAGAGCTTTTGAGAGCTTATCTTTGATAAATAACCGAGTTGATATAATGTGCTATATTTAATATTTTCCATTCCCCGAAGTGAATGGTACAAAGCACATATTTTTCATTCTCCGAAGTGAATGAAATAAAGCACATATTAAAAGGTGCATAATTATGCATATTTTCCAATTTTAAATGCAAGAGAATAATATGAGTACTATATATATTCGGAAGTACTAATATCACAAAAAGCTCCGACTGAGCAAATATGTTATTGAGACTTTATCTCATATTTACAGTGCATTATGCTCGTTGAGCAAATATGTTATTGCCAAATGAGACTTTATCTCATATTTACAGTGTATTATGCTCGTTGAGCAAATATGTTATTGCCAAATGAGACTTCATCTCATATTTATAGTGCACTATGCTCGCTAAGCAAATATGTTATTGCCAAATGAGACTTTATCTCATATTTACAGTACATTATGCTCGTCAAAGTCGCAAAGAGACTTATTGAATTTTAAAGATATTTATAGAAATACATTGAGAATATTAGTCAAGGGATGTTGACTATCTCAATATTACTAGTATAATTCAAGGCAATAAGGAAATCTTGGCAAAATTACATGCACTGTCATCCATATTATACTACATAAGAATTGGTACAAATTGAAGCTCATGCTATTGTAAACTAGATGTTTACTGATAATTTTATTTGGCATGACCGGTTAGACCATCCCGGTTCAATTATGATGCGAAAATTAGCTGACACTTTCATGTGGTCATTTATTGAAGAACTAAGATTTTCTTCATAGTAATTTTTCATGTGATACTTGCTATGAAAGCAATTTGATTATTCAATCATCAACAGCTAAGATAAAGTGTAAATCTGTTACTTTTCTAGAACGGATACAAGGTGATATATATGGGCCCATACACCTTTTCTAAAATTCTATATAGAAATTTTATGGTTTTTATCGATGCATCGACTAGATGGTTATATGTATCCTTTTCATTAACCCGCAACTTGGTGTTTGCGAGGCTACTTGCTCAGTTGATAAAATTACGAGCATATTTTCCAGATTATTTTCTAAAGACAATCAGTCTTGATAATGTTGATGACATGTAATTTTATATGTAGTATCACAAATTCACATCAAGCCAACGAATGATCATTAATTCTCCATATTACAAATGGTTTTTGGTCAAGAACCAAATATTTGTCATCTTAAATTTTTTTTGTGCGATATATGTTCGAATTGCTCCACCACAACTGGGAATATATATATCAGATTTAAATATCTTAAGCTTCTGATAGAGAATTTATTTATAACCCGATTTACTGACTATCATTTTAATGAGTCAATTTACCCAACATTAGGGGGAGAAAATAAATAGTTGGGGAAAAAATAAGTTAGAATGAATTATCATTTTTCTCATTTTGATCCACGTACTACACAATATGAACTATAAGTTCAAAGGATAATTCATTTAGCAAACCAATTGCCAGATATTTTTCTGACCCTGAAAGAGTGACTAAGTCACGTATACCAGCTATGAATGCTTCGATTAAATTTGATGTCATGGAAGGACAAACTCTAGTTGCTAATGAGTCTAACTTACGCTTAAAGCGTAGTAGACAAGTAAGTTCCAAAGATAAAAGATCCTCGAAAAAGAAAAAGGAGTTATATTTTATGATGGTCTGATCGAGGAATCAATGATTATGAAAATCTTTAGAAGAGATTAAATGGTCTCCAACATAGACATTGACATGACTCAGGTACCTGATAATAAAGAGATCTCAATAGATTATGTCATGTTTGATAATAAGTGGAACTGAAATTAAATCGACGTCGTTAATATATTTGCATGCATTATAGCACTCGAGATTTTATTTGATGATGTGGATCATGAATCATTGTCAATTAGGCAATGTAAACAAAGAAATGATTGGCCAACATGAAAGAGGCAATTGAGGTGAAACTAAAATCTCTTTCGAAAAGAGAAGTATTTGGGCCTATAGCCCGTACATTGAAATATGTAAAGCTCGTGGATATAAACGAGCCTTTGTGAGAAAGAGAAATCAAAAGGGGAAATCATGAGACATAAGCTCATGTGGTTGCATAAGGATTCTCACAAAGACATGAAATTGATTATGAGGAAAATATATTCCTCGGTAGTAGATGCAACTACTTTTAGATTTTGATCAATCTGACAATAAATAAAATTACTCGGTTTCTGCCTAATGGATGTTGTTACATCATATTTGAATGAGCCTCTTGACAGTAATATTTACATGAAACTTCCGGAAAGATTTAGATTGCCATAAGCAGTTTATTCAAGTTCTCGAGAACATTATTCAATCATATTGAATATATCTTTTTATGGCTTGAAACAATTTAGGCGTATTTAGTATGATCGCCTCATTGAATACTTATTAGCATAATGCTATATGAATTATTTCCCCGAGAATTTTTATTAAGAGGTTTAGCTTTGAATTTTTATTGATTGTGTATGTCGATGATTTGAATATCGTTGAGACTCGTGAAGAGACCTCCTCAAATCCTTGTGCATCTATTGACATACAAAAAAATATTGAAAGAGACTTTACATGCATAACGCATATCTATTGATCACCCTTATGATTGTTGCTAAGTCTCTTACTGTAAACAAAGATTTTTTCGCCTCACGAAAAGGGTAATGATATTCTTGGTCTAAAGCACAATATACACATTATTTGATCTGGAAGCATCGTATCTTCGCTGATCCAGAAATATTATTTAAGTGCTACGAGATCATTACCTTTAAATAATTGTTATGCATGAGGCAAAACCAAAATATGTGTTTGGCTAAACATATCCTGAAGATATGCGAATTTTTTTCACAAGATAAGATGCAAGCTATCTTGTATAGAGATAATACAAAATTTATATCTCAAGGTGGATTATCAAATATGATAAAACGAAACATATTTCTTCAAGTTTCGTCCCTCATGATTTTGAGATGAATAGTATTCAATGAATCATTTCAAGCAATGACTTGGAAGATTTATCTACTAGTGCATGATCTACTTCAACATTTGAAGATTGTATTTAATATTGAATTATGAAGATTCAAAGATCTTATGTGATATTTTCATGAGGAGGAGTAAATACGCGTTGCACTCTTTTTTCCTTAACCGAGGTTTTGTCCCAATGAGTTTTTCTGGTAAGGTTTTTAATGAGGCAACATGTTATGCATATCAAATATATGTGTACTCTTTTTCCTTTACTAAGAATTTTTTTCCCACATGGTTTTTATCTTAGTATGGTTTTAACGAGACACATTATCTTCATGGATATCCAAGGGGAGTGTTATGAATATATTTATTTATGGTGGATATCCATATATTAAGTTAAACTTTAATGAGCTTTGGTATTAGGGTTTAATACCCATTGGAATTAGGGTTTTCATCTTATGCCTATAAATATAGACTTTTGACATAGCATTGTATACAATTCTACTTTGAGAATACAATAAAATCTCTCCCTTTTGTCTCTCTCTTTTCTCTTTTTTTTTTCTTGTTCTTTATTTTATTCACAACATAAACATTATTATTATTTTATTTTATTTTATTTTATTTTTTTACCTTACTCCATTTGAAATTTATAAACTTTAACCTTGGATCACAAAATGCCCAGTTAGAACCTTCGGACTAGGGCTTTTCTTTCAGAAAACAGAGCTGAGAAGGTAAAACCCTAACGAAAATGGTTTAGCGCCAAACCAACACCGTGCCGTTAAGACCCCTGGTAAGTCTTCAAGTTTAGAAAACGATGCAGGTTTTCTTGTATCTGTTGTATGACAATAATGGCGAGTCTTTGTTTCTTTTGAAGGTGAGAAATTGGTTTATCAGACTAATAAGAAGAGAGCAAGTGGACCTAAGTGTCCTGTTACTGGAAAGCGAATTCAGGGTGTATGTTCTTTATTTTTATGATTTTTAGTTTCTTTTTTGGGGGTTTAATGTTGGAGTTTTGTTAGGAATTTGAATTCTTATTGTTCGGTTAATCAAATAAGTGTGAAATGTAGATAAAATGATGGATTTGTTGATACTGTTTATGTTCATTTTCTTGTTTGGTTGTTGAATTTTCTATTTTGAATGAAATAGATTAATTGTACTGTTAAGATTAGTTCTATTTCATGATTTCATGATCCAATATTTGTAGAATGTGAAACCATTGTGACTAGGCTTTACTTGGTAGGGTGCAAAGAAAATTGAAAGGATTGAAAATGAAAATGGTAGAAAAAATGGAATGATGGAAACATAATTTTTTCCCATTAGTGTGCTTAGCATGAAGGATTGAAAAATCTTTCAATTTGGATTGATTTGTTTTTACACATGAGAATTGAACACCCTCCCATTTAGTTTTCCCTCACTTTTCTTCACCATCAAGTACAATAAAAAATATTTTCTTTCCAATTTTCCACTCTCACCTTTAATCCTTCCATTTTTCCACCCAACCATGCAAAACTTACTCGTTAGTGCTGATAATGTTAGTTTATTGTTTGTTTTGATGGTTTGAATTTGAAAAATACGGATGTTTTAGTAAAACAATTAGCAACTTGTGATAAATCTCAATCATCATTGCCATTTCGGATTCATTAATGGGCGAGAGCTTTATTGCATATCCATGTGAAGCGGTTTACAAATTGTGTAGCTTGATTTTATTATGCTTGCGTATAGCTAGTAGAAATGTAAAGCTATACCATTTTTATGTTACTTGTCACTGTGGTTGGTTTTCGGTTCTTTTTGATCATGTGGTTGATTGGATTCAAGTTGGAAAGTTTTGAGCTTGTTCTCATGGATTTCTTATATGACTTTTATGCAGATTCCTCACTTGAGTTGAGACCTGCAGAATACAAGCGCTCTAGACTGCCTAGGAACCGAAGGACTGTGAATCGTCCCTATGGCGGCGTTTTGTCAGGCAGTGCCGTTAGAGAAAGGTACAAACAACTATGTTCACTATTTAATAACTCTGGGATGGTTTTTATTGTTCTTTGTTCGAAGTGATTTACGCTTCTTTTTCTCTATGCTTTTTATTCTCCAAGGATAATTCGGGCCTTCTTGGTCGATGAGCAAAAGATTGTGAAAAAGGTTCTGAAAATCCAGAAGGCAAAGGAAAAGCAATCCTCAAGAGCTAGACATTTAATTGCTGGCGAAGCTAAATTGTGTTTGGTTTGTTTGATTTAGCTGCGAGAAATTTTGTTTGTTATAATGGTGATTGATGAAATGTTGAACCAAATTTCAGTATTTTTCCATTAGATAGTTTCATACCTATTAGTATGCTATGCTTGCTTGTTCACTTGATTGACGAATCAATTTCGAAGTTATTGTTTTTATTTTGGTGTTATTTGTTGATGTGATTCAAAATATTTGAACCCCAAACCATAATAAGATTTGCTGAGGTTTAGGGTTTTGAGTTGAATTTAGTGCAATTGAAAAGACTTGTGAAATCTTCAACTGGGTTGACATGGTATATTTGGTGTTTCTTGTTTGGATTTCTGTTTCTGTTTTTTGGTTCAAACTCATTAATCTGTTGATAGTAAGGTCAAGGATTTCAGGTTGTTGCCAGATTATGCAAACCCTACATAGGAGTGATAGAAGGTAGCCTTTCCTTTCTGAGCTGCAACAAAATATCTTTCATGATCTCCGATCATGATTCTCGAACATGAAATCCGCCAATTACGAAGCAGAATCCATGTCAACCGCAACAGCTGGTGGAATTGAACTCCAGTGAGGTTGAAGTAATAATACTGTAAACAGGTAAGTTGTTCATGGTTCATACTAGTTCCATCTTAGTATCCCTAAACTAATGAACACATGATTTATTTGTAGCATTTTTCGTTTGAATAAGTGGTGGACATTTCACTAGGACATTGTGATGAATCCCATGGTAGGTTAGGTTTCCATGAATCTGCCATCGATGAAGACAGTTAGAACGGAAACCCCATCGGTAAATGGTTATAGTTTGGATTGAATTTGAATTCTTCGTTGTTCCTTTCTTGCTTTCCGCTACACCTTCATTACCTTGCATCGTTTGTGCTATCAAATCTAGAACTGTTGCCCTCCAAAATTGGTACATGCCGAGGCTTGGGATATCAAATGTTTCTGGGAAGAACACAGGGTTGTTATCTGTAGGGGTATCTATCACGAAGGTGATGAAACATGTATGAAAATATCTATTTTTTTAATTCTTTTAAAATATTTGTATAAATTATCATATTATATTTATATTATTTATTTATAATTCTTTAAAAATATTTTTTTTTCTTTTGTCAACGATCTCTGGAGTATATAATTAAAACTCTGTTAACATTTTTTTTCTTAGGTTGTGGCTTCAAGAACTAGTAAAAGTAATTTTGGTAGTGCTACATAATTTTTTTTACTAAAATGATAAGAATTTTTATAGGATTAGATGATAATTTAGGTAGAATTAAAATTTGTACTAACTAGATAAGAATTTGTGTAACTATATAAATTTTTATAAACTGGGTAAGAATTTATTTAGATTGTCTTAAGTAAAAATTTATGTAACTAAATAAATACTTAATTTATAACCTAAATTTTTAAATAAAAAAAACAAAAAAAAAATATGTAATTGTAAGAATCTGTATAGTTGGATCCACTTCATTTTAGTTGTACCCTAAAAATCCCCAAAAAACATTTATAATGCTCCTAAGGCTAAGTATTCAAACACACCTAAAAATGGTTTAGTTTTATCGTATCTTCTTGGTGTAAAATCAGTAAAGTAAGCTTCTTTGATATAAGATGTCACGCGGTCCTTAACCATCATTATTGAGTTGGATTAGGATTAAGTAGTTATAGTAATGTTCATATATATATATATATATTAAGATTTTTATTTTTTTGATGTATGATTAATATTTTCGAATCTTTCAATTTATGACATTTTTTTCACTCAACTTGGTGACACCCTCAACATGAGCTAACCACACTTATGATAGGCTAATCATGATTGTTTACCTTATTTATGTCACTCGTGTACGTGCAATATCGTCGCTTATATATTTCAAGACCTTTTTTCTTTTTTAATGTGAGATTAATGTCTCTTTCTCTTCCCAAATATGATATTCTTCCTCTCTCAACCTCATGATACCCTTGTCACAAGCTAACTACACTCGTAATGATCCATTATCACAATTGTTTATTTTACCCACCCCACTCATTGATACTCGACGTAAAATCGAGTGATTAAAAAGTTATCCTGATATCATTTCTAAGAGTTTATTACCCTCATTTTAAAAAGATGTGTTTGATAGGATAAATAATGTCATCACATTTATATTCTATGACTTTTATTTTTTTATATAGAATTAACATTCCTCATTTTTCAGACGTGACGTATAACAGAAACCAATAAAAATATATTACGATTAGACGCAAAATACTTGTATTAATATTTGGTGGATTAAAAATTATATTGAACACAAAAAAAAATTGCTTGCTAAATAAATAAAATGTCATATAAATATCAATATATTTGTAACAATTAAGGTGAGACCTGCAAAAGGAGAAATTATTCTATGGATCGATTCTATCACGTTATTTATGGTTCTCATCTATTAAAAAATTATCAATTAATTTTTATTTTTTATTTTATTTTTTTTCTAATTAATCTCTTTTTAACCACTCATTATTTATTTACATAACAATAAAAGTATGAAGATTCATTCTTGAAAAAAATAACATGAAAAATATAAAAAATATTTAATAATTTTTTATTGAATAAAGACTATAGATGACGTGATAAAATCGATCTATAAAATAATTTTTCCCTGGCTTCCGTTCCGTGTAATGTGTTATGGAAAAATATTTACCAAATAAATTTTAGAAGTGTCGTGAAAGAATGAAGATATTGAAAGAAAATTCTAGAACATTAATTTGTTTTAAAACTATATAAGAAAATTCTTGGAAATTTAAAATATCCTAGGTTAGCGTGGAAGATACTTGAACATTGTGAAATGTTCTAGAAAGTACGGAAATACAATGGAATATTATGGAATATTCTAGAAGGTTAAGTATAATTTTTTCAAGACTACATTTTAGATTGTGTAGAAAGTTCTAGGAGATGTAAGAAACTTTTAGGTTGTATAATTTTCTCTAAAAATAAAAATATTGTCCATGTAATTATATTCATCTTCACCGTCCATTGAAGAGTTAAAAAGCTATAAATAAGTGGTCTTGAACATTTAGCAAGGTAAAAAAAAATAACTAACAATCCTAATACCTTGTAAAGATTATTAATCTAATAATTTTTTTAGGAATTATATAATTGAGTTCTTTTATCTTAAATTATATTTATTTTCTTTTTTTTTACTACAATTAATATAATATAATAATTATATTATCCTAAAAAATCAACAAAATTAAGCATAAATTCAAATGGACACTCAATTTTAAAATATATATCCTGTTTTTTAGACTGAAACTTGAAAAATAAGAAATCAAAGTAAAAGTATAACTGTTTCAAAATCTAGAAAAATCCTTACCTAAAATCCCATTAAATTCTCAAAAATAAAAATTCTAGTTCGAAAGAGTTTGTCAAAAATAAATCTCTCCTTAAAAAAGAGTTCATCTCTAAAAGAGTTGCTACAACTCTAAGTTATTTTCAGAGTTTATTAACTCTGAAGGTACTGAGTGGATACTTCTGGAGTCATGTAGAGGTGAATAAATTTAGGTGTAACAAATTTCAATATAGTAAATGAACTTAAATCATAATTATACGGCTTGTAGTTGAGCTTTGAAGTCTTTAGAATATGTTAGTGTCTCTTGATGGAATTGCTTGAATGTAAACAACTTGAGACACTGACCTATTGATATTGTTAGTACATATTTCGATTCTACCTATTTGGTTTTCTGTTTGTTCTCTTTAAGATTTTATTTTTTTAGATACACATTTCACATTTTAATTTTTTAATAAATAAATTCTCGTCTATTAAGATTTCTAATGGTAGATAAAGTCCGCAGTATATATTCTTAGCCAATTGTAATTATATAAGATACTCACCAAAGGTTAGTTTCTTCTCATTAATAACAACATTTAACATGTACTATAAAATACTTAAGGCTAAAGCAACTGTTGGAAATTATATTAATAACGACAGTCAATGGAGGTTGGCTTATAGCTTAATGCTGCAATATCAGAAGACTTAGTGGAGATCAAGTTAGCTACTAATGTGTGCTGCTGTTTTATCATGTTTCATGTCTTACATCAACGACAAGTTTATTTTATTTTAAATTATATAATTAATATCACACTCTCATAATTATTATTATAATATAATAATTTTTTTAATAAAATAATAAAATAATTTATAATAAAAAATAATAATTAAAATATAAATATACATATAATTATGAAGAGAGCATCATAAATATTTTTTTATATAAAATATTAATAATAATCGACGCTAACCTTTCAAAATTCTAATTATAAATCTAAATAAAAATTTAAAAATTAATTTATAAAAATTAATTTAAAAATCTAAATCTAAATAAAAATTAATTCTTAATATAAATCACCCCTATTAAATTATTAATTTTTCAAGTGTATTATGATAACATCCAAACAATTGGACACTACCATCTAGACACTTAGAGAAATTAATAATGCTATTAGTGTTTCTAATTATTTACCTAATCAATTATTATTGCTAACCTTATATTATTTGTCATTTTCTAATTTTAGATAAACATTGAATGTGATACCAAAGTACACTCTTGATCAACATTATGTTACGTCAAAACACTGACCAATTAGTTTATCCGAGATATATAATTAAATAAACCATATTTACTACAGTTATCTCTCTATTAAAAGAATATTTAAATATTTAAGAAACTAACTTTTAAAGGCTATAATTATTTAGCTAAGTGTGATTTAAGTATTTTTCAAAATAATTATGCTGCATGTATTTAAAATCATGCAAACAAATAATTTAAACAATTAAATAAAAGCATTAATTAAAAGATAAAGGTCCAAATTAATTTTCATTTCATAGCAAAAATCCCAATTACAACATATAAAGTGGCTAAACTAAAAGAATTGAGAGTTATAAGGCTCAATCTAAAGGGTTTGGGGCCTAATTGAAGAGTATCTAAGTCTAGAGGTCATATTAGGTTCGAATTAGAGCTAAATTGAAAGAATTCTAAAGGTTCAAGTCTCAATTAAGAGGATTAAGTGACTAAATTACACTATATTTTAGACTACGAAGGACCAAAGAGGTAATTAATCCTATCTTCAAAAACGAGGGGATCAATGACCCGACTCGTTGAAAACTTGCGGATCCTACTCCTCGTCAAAACGATTGTGTTTTACATAATATCAAAACCCCTAAACCCGAGTCAATTCGGTCATTTGTACACGCTCCTTAACTCGGTCCATTGACTCAACTTCTAAAACTCTCTCGAATTAACACTTATTTCCTAGAAAGAACCCTTTAAAACGGATCAAAACCCCGGATTTTAAGAAGAAACGCCGGGAGGTATCATCAAGGACTAGTCATCAACAATACTTCGACTTAGGGATAAGCGGAGTCATCCAAGGACACTTTGCTGAACTTTGTTAAAGTCCACCCACGAGCAAGGGATTGCCGCGACGGACAGTATCGTTGCTGCCAAGGCAGTAATCTTTAGTGCTGCCGAGGCAGAGATATACGATTGCATTGGGCAGAGACAAGTCAATCAAATCCAAAATACAACGCAACTGGATCCTGACCTATCTCTCTCTAATATTCAATTCTTTTTACTTTACTTATTTATTTTATTTTAGTTAATCCAAATCCAAATCACTTGTGTTTTATTTTATTTCTTTCTACAGAACAAGAAGACAAAGAAGACATATTGAGTATACCAATCCCTGTGGAGACGATAATCCGATAAATACTTATCACTTATTACTTTCGATGTGTCCACTTGCACTAAACGCGCACTTTTGACACGCGACAATCCTCTTCTGGTACATTTGACTGTGGCAGATGTCGCGTGTCAAAAGTGCGCGTTCAGTGCAAGTGGACACATCGCAAGTAATAAGTGATAAGTATATTATCGAGTTATCGTCTCCTCAGGGACCGATATACTTAATATGCTTTCTTCACCTCCTTGTTCTGTAGAAAGATAAAAATACAAATAAGTTGATTTGATTTATCTAAACTAAAATAACTAAAATAAAAGTAAGGGATTGAAATAGTAGAGAGAGATGGGCTAGGATCCAGTTGCGTCGTATTGTGGAATTGATTGACTTGTCTCCGTCCAATGCAATCGTATATCACTGCCTCGGCAGCACTGCAGTTTTACTGCCTGGACAACGATAACACTGTCTGTCGCGACAATCCCTTGCTCGTGGGCAGACTTTACCAAAGTTCGGCAAAGTATCCTTGGATGACTCCGCTTATCCCTAAGTCAGAGTGCTGTTGATGACTAGTCCTTGATGATACCTCCCGGCGTGAACCAATTATACTCACCAACCAATCTCACACTTCTTTTAGCCGCTGAAACTCTTAACCTATCCCTAGGCCGAGTTAGTGTTTCGTGATTGAAACACCGTGCTTACCCCTTTCGTGAATCTAACTCTCCCGAGCTTAGATAAATGGATGATCACAATATCCTCTCCCGAGCTCAATGTGAAACAAGGAATAACAAAGGATAAGCAAACCTTGATAATCTTTATTGCATTGAATGAAAGACAAAGTACAATCTCCTCTCACAAATACTCTACAACCTCTCTCCCTAGGTATTTCGTTCTTCAATACATTGGGTGGCTAGGTCCTTATATAGGCTAGACCTAGGGTAAACCTTTCCTAAGTAGAATATAACTTGGAGTAGGGAACAAGTCAAGTACATAATAATAATATATTTCCAGGTTTATATTCGGCTAAGGGGCTTTCCCGCGTGGTCTTCCTTTGGGCTTTTCCTTGTGCTAGCCAGCTCCGATTCATGGGCTTCAAGTCCAGACACGTTCCTTGGATTTTTGTCTTTCCATCGCCTATACTTTTGCTTCCTGTCTTTCTGCTGCTGCCTCGGCATCAGGTCCTGCCTCGGCCTTTTCTCTGCCGCGGCATTGGTTCTCCTGCACAGATATGAAAATGCAGTAAAACGTGCCTTTTTCTGTAAATATTATCTATATGAGTATAACTTCTAAATATATCACATTGGGTGCATGCATTGGTCCGAGTGGGTGTATATTTGGTACTTAATGCCCATAAAAGGAGTAAAAAGTGATAGTGTGTTGAGCACTTATCAGTAGATAACTTTCAACCGCTTTTCTTCAATCAAGTTCAACTGATCAAAACGAATTTGTGCCCATTCTGCATCATCTAATTTCACCTCTGATAAAACTTGAAGAGATGGAATTTCGACCTCTAGTTGTAGCACTGCTTCAATTCCTTACACAAAAGAATAAGGTGTTGCCCCGGTAGATGTTCTCATTGAGGTGCGATATGCAAACAGAGGAAAATGAAGTCTTTCATGCCAATATTTGTAGGTTCCTGTCATCTTCGATGTGATCTTATTGATGTTTTTGTTGGTTGCCTCGACAACTCAATTTATCTTTCGTCGGTATGTCACGGAATTGTGATATATTATCTTGAACTACTAACAAGTTTCTGCAATCACTCTGTTGTTTAAATTGGTAGCATTATCACTAATGATTTGCTCTGGTAGACCATATCGACAAATGATGTCTTTCTTCAAAAACAAACAGTTGTCCTTGTGATATTGGCATAAGAAGAAGCTTCTATCCATTTGGTGAAATAATCAATGGCCTCTAAGATGAAACGTTGCCCATTCAAAACTTTGGCCCCATACAACGAAAGGCCAAGATGAATTCATTGTATGCAAAGGTACCGATGGAGAATTGATCTTGTCTAAATAAATCTAGAATTTGTAACACTTCTTGGCGTATTCTATGCAATCTCCATCAATGGTGGACCAATAGTAAGGGTGCATTCGGTTCGGATTCAGTTTAATTCGGTAAACTATTTTAGTAATCACCGGTTTTCGGTTTGGTTAACCTCGATTTTCGTTTTTTTCATATTAACGTTAATTTTTAAAAATTTGTATTTTATCTTGACAAAATAGCTTTATTTTACGAATTTTAAACATTAAAAGGTAAATGTTTTGAGATATTTTTCATAAATATTTATTAAAAATTTATTTTTAAGTTTTGTCATAGTCAATACCATGAACTTGCCGAAAACCTTTAGCGACTAGTCGCCCCTTATATGTTTGTACGTTTCCATCCATGTCTGTTTTCTTCTTGAAAACCCATTTACACCCTATAGGTTTTACCCCTTTAGGTGATTCAACCAAGGTCCATACTTGGTTGACTGACATGGATTCCATCTCAAATTTCATGGCCTCAAGCCATTTCTCAGAGTCTGGGCTCGATACTGCCTCTTGATAAGTTCTTTGCTCATCTTGATCCATAATAAGAACATCTCTATGCATGGTAATGAGAAATCCATATCTCTCAGGTGCATGGCGTTCTCTTGTGGACTTGTGTAGTGGTTGTGTTTCTAAATCTGTTGATTGTTCCTCAACAATTTGTGGAACATGCTCAATCTCAGGCTCAATGAATTTTTGTTCTTGAACTTCTCCAAGTTCAATGTCTTTACCCTTCCCTCTCTTATTGAGAAATTCTCTTTCGAGAAAAACTCTTGTTCGAGCAACAAACACTTTGTTCTCTTTAGGGTTAAAGAAGTAATATACCTTAGTTTCTTTGTGATATCCAACAAAATTACACTTATGAGATTTGGGTTCGAGCTTTGTAGACATCTGATGTTTGACATATGCTTCGCAACCTCAAATCTTCATAAAAGACATACTAGGACGTTTTCCAATCCATATCTCATATGGTGTCTTTTGAACAGATTTAGATGGAACACGATTTTAAGTGAAAGCAGTTGTTTCTAGTGCATATCCCTAGAAAGAAGTCGGAAGATCACTATGACTCATCATTGATCGAACCATGTCTAACAAAGTTCGATTCCTCCTCTCAGAAACTCTATTCCACTGTGGTGTACCTGGTGGAGTAAGCTGTGAGACAATCCCACATTCTTTAATGAGTTCATCAAATTCTATGCTTAAGTATTCTCCACCTCGATCTGATCGAAGTGCTTTAATACTCTTGCCTAGTTGATTTTGTACTTCATTCTTGAATACTTTAAACTTTTCAATAGCCTCAGATTTATGGCGCCTAAGGTAAATGTAATCATATCGACTGAAGTCATCAGTGAAAGTGATGAAGTACTGAAATCCACCTCTAGCTTGTGTGTTCATTGGTCCACATACATCACTATGTATTAATCCCAATAAATCACTAGCTCGCTCACTTTTACCATTAAAAGAAGCCTTAGTCATTTTTTCTAGTAAGCAAGATTCACATACATCTAGTTGTTCGAAAACAAAAGAATCTAAGAATCCATCTTTATGGAGTTTTGATATGCGTTTCTCACTTATATGGCCTAAACGATAATGCCAGAAATAAGTTTGATTTGAGTCATTTGTTTTTGATCTTTTGGTATTTATGTTATATATGGAATTTTCTAGATTTAAAATATATAAGCCATTAACCAATTGTGCGGAACCATAAGAAACATTATAGAGATAAAAATAACAACAATTATTCTTAATAATAATCTCAAAGCCAATCTTGTCCAACAAGAAATAGAAATAATGTTTTTAGTCAAACTAGACACAAAATAACAATCTTATAAATGTAAATCAAGTCCACTAGGTAAAGATAAAATGTATATTCATATAGTTAATGCAACAACTCTTGCTCCATTTCCCACTCGTAGGTCTACGTCTCCCTTAGCTAGATTCCTTCTCTTTTGCAGTACCTGTATAGAAGTACAAATGTGTGAACCACAACCAGTATCTAATACCCAAGAAGAAGATGTTGACAGATTTACATCAATAACATAAATACCTGAAACAGATGCACCATCTGCTTTTGGCTTCTTGACCTCATCAAGGTAAATGGGGCAGTTTCTTTTCCAATGTCCGATCTTATTGCAGTGGAAACATTTTCCTTCCTTGCTAACTCCCCCTTTGGGTTTCATTGCATCATGTCCTTTGGGTATAGGCTTACCTTTACCCTTGTACTTTGCTACTGCTTTCCCTCTCCTTTGTCCTTGCGGACCACCAGAATGGGCTTAGGTCCACCCTTAGTCATATTTTTCTCAACAGTTCGTAACATGTCAAGTAACTATGGAAAAGTTTTTTTAATTTCATTCATATTGAAATTAAGGACAAATTGATTAAAGCTATTCGACAACGATTGTAGAATAACATTAGTAGCCAATTCATCCTTGAGAGGAAAACCTAGCTTTTCCAACGTTTGGATATAACCCATCATCTTGATGACATGAGCTTCTACAGGAGATCCCTCTACCATTTTGCATTGAAATAGAGCTTTAGAGGTCTCATACCTCTCTTGACGTGCTTGCCCCTCATATATTTCCTTGAGGTTTGGAATCATATCATATGCAACCATGTCCTCATGTTGCTTCTGAAGATCAGGAGTCATGGTAGCAAGCATAAGACATCCGACATCTAACATGTCATCTATATGTTTCTTAAACTTGTCTTTGTCAGCTCTAGAAGCATTAGTTTCCGGTTCATCTAGAACAGGTTCTTCAATGACATATTCCTTTCTTTCCTGTTTGAGAACAATTCTCAAATTGCGGAACCAATCAAGGAAGTTTATGCCATTGAGTTTCTCCTTCTCAAGGAGTGATCGCAGTGATAAATTGTTGTTTTCCATTTAGATCTACAATAATGGAAATACATAAAGTAAATTTACCAATTTGAAATAGGTCTTTGTTTATAAAATAATCCCACTATTTTGTTCAAAATTAAAAATCCATCGCTGCAATCCCTTGCTCTTGGGTGGACTTCTTTAAGGTTTGGCAAAGTGTCCTTGGATAACTTAGTTTATTCCTAAGTTGAAGTACTGTTGATGACTAGTCCTTGATGATACCTCCCGACGTGAATCAATGATAACCACCAACCAATCTCACACTTCTTTTAGCCGCTGAAACTCTAACCTATCCCTAGACCGAGTTAGTATTTTCCAGCTAGAAAAATACCGTACTTATCCCTTTCATGAGCCTAACTCTCCCGATATTAGACAAATAAATCTCTCACAAACTTCTCTCCCGAGCTTGAATGCAAGATCAATGAATAGCAAAGAATAAGCAAACCTTAATATTTTATTGCATAAAACAAGAAAACAAAGTTCAATCTTTTCTCATAAATACTTAACAACCTTCATCTAAACCCTAAGAAAGTTTAGAACATAATGAAAACAAAGAAAACTCTAAAACTAATTTCTCTCGTGCGTTGTATGATGATCTCTTCTCCTTGGGTGGCTATGGTTTATATAGGCTTGACCTAGGGCAAACCTTTCCTAAGTAGGAATACAACTTGGAGTAAAACACAAGTCAAGTACATAAATAAAATAATTGTTTTATTTCCAAGTTTATTCCTACAAGGATTCTTTTCCGCGTGGCCTTTGACTTGGGCTTTCTGTTCACTTCCTAGCTCCAATCCTTGTGCTGCTTGTCCAGAAACGTTCACCTCATTTTTCTCTTCAAGTTGCCTACAATATCAGTAATTGTCTTTCAGCTGCTGCCGCGGCCTCAGGTTCTGCTTCGGCCTCGATTACTGCCGCGACAGTGGATATTCCTGGAATTGCATAAAAGGTACCGTAAAGCCTGCATTTTCTATAAATATCATCTTTATAAGTCACACAAGTAGAATATCTAAATATCTCACATTAAGTACATGCTTTAGTCCAAGTAGGTGTAGATTAAGTGATTATTGTCCATGAAAGGTGTAAAAAGTGATAGTGAATTGAGCACTTATCACACCCCCAAACTCGAACTATTGCTTGTCCTCAAGCAATGCAAACCATCAAATTGCAAAACCTTATTCTCTTTTGGTCTTACATTTACATCTATTCTCCCCGCCATAACTATGCCTATTCTTAAGCCTTAACCTTTCGGTTACCCAAGGACATACTTAGAATCAAGCTATAAGATTTTGTGAGTGTGTGCGTTTTTGTGGACAAGTTTTATTAAAAGCTTTCTTAAACAAACTCTAAGTTCAAGACAAATAGACTTTGGAATTTATGATTTCTTCCTATAGTACCAACACTTGAGCCAATTTCAGGCACCTCAAGTGTTGTGTTTTATTATTAGCTAAATTTTTTTAGCATATACTAGAGCCAATTTCGGGCACCTCTAGTTATCATTCCATAAATCCAAGTTTTTATCACCTAAGTTCATTAAAAGAATTCCTAAAATCACGCAAGTCCCAAAAGTGATCTTAAAATCAACCTTATAGCAAGCTTCTAAGTTTTCTTCCTTAAGTATCCTAAAGCTCAGCCTTCTAAACAGGACCTAACCATGGTAAGGAGAAAGATTTCTATAGCCTCAAAAGAATAAACAAAGGTAATATTAATGTAGAACAGTGCAAAAGTATGGAAAATATTTCAAGTGAGGTGGTGGACATAAAAAAATTTAAAAACAGCTTAAATACTTCCTTTCATGGTAAGGTCGCGGCAGTGTATTGCCTCGGCAGTAGATCTACACCCCCAAACTCGAACCAAGCATTGTCCTCAATGCTTATGATCATGGCACACAACAGGAAACAAAATATGAAAAAGAACAAGTAAAGATATAAAATCAGCATAAAGATTTAGAAATTAAATAGACTCCGAAGAATTGCCGCGGCGAGAATTTCGGCAGACTAGCCGTTACACTGTTCTACCCGTTGGGGACGGCTGCGGCCCTGACACAATGCACTGCCACGGTAGCAGATTTCCTACTATGAACTTCTTCACTTTCATTCTTGCTTATTGTCCTAAAAATAAAAACCAAACAAAAATTAAATTAAAAAGAAGAAAAAATAAAAACATTAACTCTAAACTAAAACTAATCCTAAAAATAAAATAAAGAGACGATGGAGAGATTATGTCACAGGAGGAGTGCATGCAAGTGCATCTCCTAAATTGATGGTCTCTATAATCCTCATCTCGTGTTGAGCAGTATCAAGCTTCAACTGTTGGTTATTCGCTTTGAACTCATGCCCATCTCTTCTTGATTTGATTTTTACTGCACCATGTGGTTCTGACCATTTGGATCTATGTTTGCCTAGAAAGTGTGTTGTCCAATTGGCTTTCTTCACCTTTGATGTTTCAACACTATCCAGGACTCTGTTGTAACTATTATCAACAACATTGCCGAGCGTACTGCCGAGGCAGTGGTTTTTGAGATAGGATATTTTGCTGCCTGAATCTGTGGTGCGAATAACCTTTCACTCCTCTGGATCATCATGTCTTTTCAAGTTATGGAAAGCATTGAATTTGACTTGCTGGTCGTTAACCCTCATTTTCAATTCTCCTTCTTCCACATCAATAAGAGTGCGTCTAGTGGCTAGAAAAGCTCGGCCCAAGATGATCGGTGCATTGTCATCTGCTTCACAATCGAGAACAAGGAAGTCAGCTGGAAAAATAAATTTATCTACCCTTACCAATATGTCCTCAATCTTTCCTTCCGGTTGCACATATGATTTATCTGCCAAATGGAGCATCACGGTTGTAGGTTTTTCCCTTCCTATTCCATGTTTTTGGAAAATAGATTTCGGCATCAAGTTTATGCTTGATCCAAGGTCACATAATGCCTTTCCTTCATAGTGGTTTCCTATCGCACAAGGTATGGTAAAGCATCCAGGATCCTTCAATTTAGGAGGCATGCGATTATGAAGCATTGCCATGCATCCTTCAGTTGTTGCCACTATTTCAAGCTCATCAAGCCTTTTTGTTTTTGACACAATGTCTTTTAAGAATTTGACATAGTTTGGCATTTGTTCTGTTGCCTCAACAAATGGAAAGTTTATGTGGACTTGCTTCAAGATATCCAAGAATTTTTTAAATTGATAGTCCTGTTTATGCTTTTTTAACCTTTGTGGGGAAGGTGGTGGAGGTCGCATCTCCTCTATTGTCTCATTGGTCTAGAATTTAATACCTGACACGAATTTAATACATGGCACCACTGGTTCTTTTACTGTCTCGGCCGCTTTGCGTGGTACTGTCGATTTATCTGATGGGGCAGTGCTTTTTGTTGGGATTTCTGTGGCATGATCTTTTGGTTCAGCATCCAATTCCTCTTTATCTTTTTCTTCTTGTTCCACTAGTGGGACTTTGTCTGCTGAGTTTTCTAACTTCTCCTTAAGTTGTAGGCCACTCCTAGTAGTAATTGCCTTACATTGCTCATGACCCATTCCCTTAGCAACTTCAGTATTGCTGGGTAATCCTCCTTGTGGTCTAGTGTTCAGATTCTGAGCAAATTTCCCAACCTGAGTTTCCAGTGTCTTAATGGTTGCCTCTTGGTTTTGCAACCTCATCTCAGTTCTGTTCATGAAAGCATCAGTTATCTTAATGAAGTTACTATTCTCAGCCATATATGATTCAGTTTTCATCATAAATGCCTTAAGAGAATTTTTCAGTGAACTTGTGGGCTGTTGCTGATGCATCTGCTGCTGCTGCAATGATTGTTGTACCTGCTGCTGCGGCTGATGTTGCAATTACATTGATTGCTGGAAACCTGGGGGTTGAGTAGTTGGATTCAAAGCATTATTGGGATTGCTCCATGAAAAATTTGGATGCCTTTTCCATGCTGGATTGTAGGTGTTGGACATCATGTTGTTGTTTCGGTTATAGTTTCCCACATAAAGGCTAGATTCCTGATTCTGCATGCATTCAGAAGAGCTATGGTTACCTCCACATAAATCACATGAAGAATCTATTACCTTAACCTCATGGGTATTATGTTGCATTTGCATATTTTGGACCATCTTAGTGAGAGTTGCTAATTATGCTGCCACTGAATTGGATGTTTCTAATTCATGTACTGTGGCCTGACGTCTCATCCTTCCTCGCCTAGATGTAGGTAATTGGAAGTCATTCTTTGCGAGTTCGTTTAAAATCTCGATCGCTTCCTCCGATGGTTTGTCAAGAAGTGTTCCGTTGGCAGAGGCGTCTAACATCATCCTTGTTGAGGCATTGGTAGCATTGGAAAACATGGTCACTTGTGTCCATAATGGGACTCCATGCAAAGGACACTTGTGCAATAACTCCCTATAGCGCTCCCATGCCTCATACATTGGTTCATCATCTGCTTGTCGAAAAGAAGTAATTTCATTACGTATACGATCATATAAATTAGTAGGATTAAAACGTTTAATGAAATCACGACAGAGTTCACTCCAAGATCCTATTGATCCTGCTGGAATGCTATTTAACTAGGTTTTTGCCCTATCCCTCAGTGAATAGGGGAACAATTTAAGTCTCAAAACGTCATGGACTCCTTGGATTTTGAATGAATTTCATATCTCCATGAACGATTTGAGGTGTTGCCTTGCATCTTCAATGACCGACCCACCAAACTGTCCAATAGTATTGAGCATATTAAACATGACAGGTTTTAGCTCAAAGTGGGCTGCTTCGATCTCTGGTGTAACGACTCCGGGATTTAACCCATTCAAATCCTCTTCCAAAAAATCTCGCACAGTGAGCTACCGCGGCCCTGGTGGTGGCGGAAGCCTTCCATTGCCAGCGGGTAAGTTTTGTTCTGCCGGATGATCTGCCATAACTTCTCGGATTTGTCTTCGCAACCTTTGACACGTGCGTTCAATCTTTGGATCTAGCTCGTATAATGGATTGCTTGGGTTTGCCCTGGTCATACACCAGTAAAAACCGAAGTTAAATAAAAATAACTAAAAGCAAGAAAATAAAGAAAACAGAATTTAGTTGCCAATCCCCGGCAACGGCGCCAAAAACTTGTTGTGTGTAAGAAAAGTGCGCAATTAGTGTAAGTGTACACGTCGCAAGTAATAAAGTGATAAGTATCAAGTATCGTCTCCACAGGGATTGGTGTACTTAATATGCTTCCTTTTCTTTTCTTGCTCTAGAAAAGAAATAAAAGACACAGATTAATTGGGTTGTTTCGAAAACTAAAATAACTGAATAATAAAAAGAGAATAGTGAACGAAAATAAGATCAAGTTTAGAGAATGGGCAGGATCCAGTTGAATCGTATTGTGAGTTCAATTGACTTGTTTCTGTCTAGTGCAATAATGCAACACTGCCTCGGTAGAACTGCAGTTTCCTACCTCGACAGTGAAGACCAGCGTCCGCCACGGTAATCCCTTGCTCTTGGGTGGACTTCTTTAAGGTTTGACAAAGTGTCCTTGGATGACTTCGCTTATCCCTAAGTCGAAGTACTGTTGATGACTAGTCCTTGATGATACCTGCCGGCGTGAATCAATGATAACCACTAACCAATCTCACACTTCTTTTAGCCGCTGAAACTCTAACCTATCCCTAGGCCGAGTTAGTATTTTCCAACTAGAAAAATACCGTACTTATCCCTTTCGTGAGCCTAACTCTCCCGATATTAGACAAATAAATCTCTCACAAACTTCTCTCCCGAGCTTGAATGCAAGATCAATGAATAGCAAAAAATAAGCAAACCTTAATATTTTATTGCATAAAACAAGAAAACAAAGTTCAATCTTTTCTCACAAATACTTAACAACCTTCACCTAAACCCTAAGAAAGTTTAGAACATAATGAAAACAAAGAAAACTCTAAAACTAATTTCTCTCGTGTGTTGTATGATGATCTTTTCTCCTTGGGTGGCTATGGTTTATATAGGCTTGACCTAGGGCAAACCTTTCCTAAGTAGGAATACAACTTAGAGTAAAACACAAGTCAAGTACATATATAAAATAATTGTTTTATTTCCAAGTTTATTCCTACAAGGATTCTTTTCCGCATGGCCTTTGACTTGGGCTTTCTGCTCACTTCCTAGCTCCAATCCTTGTGTTGTTTTTACAGAAATGTTCACCTCATTTTTCTCTTCAAGTTGCCTACAATATCAATACTTGTCTTTCAGCTGCTGCCGCGGCCTCAGGTTCTGCTTCGGCCTCAATTACTGCCGCGACAGTGGATATTCCTGGAATTGCATAAAAGGTGCCTTAAAGCCTGCATTTTCTATAAATATCATCTTTATAAGTCACACAAGAAGAATATCTAAATATCTCACATTAAGTACATGCTTTAGTCCAAGTAGGTGTAGATTAAGTGATTATTGTCCATGAAAGGTGTAAAAAGTGATAGTGAATTGAGCACTTATCAAGCGAGGATCCATAATTCACCAATTTCTTAAATCAGCTTTGGCTTTTCTTTTAGGATAAAGATTATTTAGGTAAGTAACCCTTTACTAATTACATCTCATGTAACTCCTCCATTTGGTGAACAACTCTTGTTCAGTCATCTCACGACTTACCCAAATACTTAGCCTTTAGGTTTTTAATCCTATTAGAATAACTTGACTAAGTTATTACCAATATTTTGACCGACGAATATCACTTGCTTATTCTTCGCGTTTAACCAAGATGGACTTATGTGTCAATGCTTTGGCAAAACCCACATAAGATCGATCAAGGCCTTAACGAGGGCAAATATTGGACGGCTAATTTTAACTTAGATTAATTTGAGGGAAAACATTAAATATCTCATCGTTATTTCTTTTAATTTGGCCCTTATTGATCTCATCAATATATACGAGCAATAGATATATATCATACATTGCATCACATACATGATAGATATAAAATAAAAAGATTACAATGGTTATAGCCCAAAATAAAGAACTAAGGTGGCCCATCCCAAGCCAATGAGAGAACCTTAAAACCATAATTCTATACTAAAACTGCTTCTCAAGCATCTTCTCGCCTTTAGTCCAAACGTCTCGATTGCTTCTTGGAATAATATTACAATTATAGAAACTCGTTTTACATACGAGGGAATAAGATGAGAAGAGAAGTACAACAAAGATAGAGAAAGGCACAACACGCAGGCCGTATTTAAAATTTACAACTATTGTAAAAGCAAGGGATGTAACCATGCATGTCAAACACCGTGCAAAGCAAACATATCATATATATGCTATCACGAAATCGTTAATATTACCAATATGGGCCTACAATCTATGTTGCCTATGAAGGGGTCAATATTTATATCGATTGTAATTAACAGATTAACATATTAATCGTATCCCTAATTGACTACCAATATCAATATTTATATCGCCGATATAGTAAAACAAATCATGCATCTCATACATGTCGCATCACCCAAGTATTTAACCCGATTACGGATCGTACAAGTGGCTCTGATACCACTATTGGGACCGTCGGCACACCCCATGGCGCAGCGGAACAAAATTACGACGGTCTTTCCAGTGATCCATGTATGTTTAATCCGAAATCGGGAGGAAGAGATGCGATTACTTACATTGGGTTCCTTGATAAACATAAAAAAAAAACAACGAGATCTGCTACAGTTTCGATCGTTCAACAATCGAATCTTTAGCCTCCACGAATATCGTCTCGGCCTCTACTCAATTCACCCGGTTGAGAGAGCAAATCTCAAAAAACTGTTTTTCGTGATTTTAGGGTTTGGGAATTCAGAATTCTCTAATGTGACTGCTAGACCAATAATTACTTTAATTATTTCCTTAAATTTCGGAATCTATATTTAATTCGAATTTAAAAGGGATATAATTACTTTAATTATATCCTTTATTTAAAATTCGGGATTAAATATAATCTACTTATACTTATATATATTTTTGCTCCTTTTCAACCATTGGTTGTGACCCTGTAGGCTTATTGTAACGTTAGTAATAATATTAAAACAATTCTAATATTACAAACAATGAGTGACATCTAGCAATATATCATTGTCATCTAAGTTACAAGAGATCAAGATTCGATGTATCATGTCCATGACCAACTCTCTTAATGTATTATATCCTTTTGTCCTTTTATATCTTTAATAGGCACAAGTCTTGGAATAGTCACACTTGTATAGCCTATTATTATTGTTTCTTGATATCTAGAGTGGACTACTGTTAATGAATAATTTTTGATATCTCATATTAACCTATTCAAGCATGGCCATGCATTTCTAGTCTCACGCAATCAAGTGGCCTTTGATATATTTTCCTATTATGTAGGAAGGACAAATCCTATCTCGATCATTCACATCTCAATATATATATTATAATATGTCCAATGTCAGTTTTTATAGTATAACTAATTACGAGACACGTTTAACTGCATCAAGACATAAAACAACATATGTTGAGATAGTAATAATCTCAAGTCTAAGGATTATACATATGGTTGTCAATATGAGCAATATCATGATTGTCACATAATAATTCAAGATATATGCTCACAGCGGGTCAATCCAATATATTATTCTCTATTAATATATTCATGTATTAATTCTGACATCTCTCTGTTAATGAAAACTCATTGTCATCAATTAATCACATGTTAGTCTTAAGCGTGTTATTATTGTCCATACCCATAATAATACTTGACTAAGGATCTTTTAACAATAATATATATTATTATATAAACCTTATTGTTTCTCAGTTTATGTTATACATTGACACATATATCTGAAAACAACAATGGCAATGACTTTATTTAATAAAATTGGTAAATAAAAGTATCCTTACAATCATCATATGATTGGTCTTTGGGCATACTCTAACAAGCATAAGCTTAGTGAGGGGTAAAACATAGAAATACCACATTTGCAATTCAACCCATAAGTCCATCAATAAAACACTTTAAATCATGTCATATCATGCTCAATATAAGTATCTCAAACATTGTTTACAAAACTAAAAGAATTTCCTTATCAAGTGTCATTTATCTCATGCAATTCAAAACTAAAATCCTCATGACTTTCATGCTTTTAAAACAACAACAAAACTTATGGCCTTTTTATTACACATGCATCTCTATGCACCATCTCAAGTCTTATATGCTATTCACCTAGAAAAGCTTAAACCATAAACACCTTAATGTGCACATCACAAGTCTTATATACTAAACACATAGCAACGCTTAGGCAATTCTTTCGTGCTCATATCCTTGCACAAAATTTTGATTAACACACATGCTTGTGAAATTCGTGACCTTAAAACATTTCATTTTCTAAACAATTCTATATCAACATGTGCTACAATCTCATGCTTTTCAATGCACAAAAATCTCAAATCATAAACCATGCATTTTGGCAACTAAGGGACTAGCTTTGTTCAAACCTTATACCCATAGAATACTCGGATTCCTTATTCCTTATCAAGAGACACTTGGTCTCAACATGCATCGGTTGGACACAAAGTCACCCTTGTATACATGTTACCCCCACTACGTACGGTCGGACACAAAGTCACCCTTGTTTACGTATGGGTCAACTATATGCACGGTCGAACACCAAGTCACCCTTATTTACATATAGGAAAGCTATACACGCACGGTCGGACACAAAGTCACCCTTGTTTACGTGTAGGCAAGCTCTACACGCACGGTTGGACACAAAGTCACCCTTGTTTACGTGTAGGCAACACAACATATTAACTTAATATTATAATGCACTTAATCCTAATGACATGTCATTTGTATTCTTGGTCTTAAAATAGTGTCACTAAGCCAATATCATTCTCATTATGCATGGAAGCTTGCTGTTTTACAACACACTCAACATATGTTCATCAAAGTGAACTCAAATCATGCTCAACGACTTTATTGGGGGAAAAGGTAATAACCATACTTTAATCCAAATCATTCTGATGCTTTAAAAGTCATGGAAACCATCATAAACCATGCATATACAACAACTAAAACATGTATCATTTTCAAACATAATTCATGAATTGGAAACCTTTTCTTCATAGGCATCTCTCACAAAACTAATGCAACATTACCAAATCATTGGATAGGTTATCAAAATCATAGAAATTAATAAAACTCATGGAATGTTCAATTGCTAAAACATATCCGATACCAATGGATAATAATGAAAACATCATTTAGCTAAAGCACTTATCATTTCTCATGCATAAATCACATATACAAAAACTACATTAAGAGCATGACCAAAACATGGCAAATATGGAGCGATATGGGAACCGTTAAGAGAGCAAAACCATTTAACTTACTTTCGAGCGTAGGAAGTTTTTTACACCATCCCTACACCCCCAAAACTTTGATAAAACAAGTAAAACCTTGCCGACACGGCAACCCACTCAACACTTGTCCGCAACTCGCTTACCGAAGCTAACCGACATTCTCGCCTTTTTTGAAACACTTCCAAAACTTAGCTCAACATCTTACCCTATTTTAACATAACAAAAACAGAGGGATTAATGCATATTAATGCATTTAATCAACCTCCCACACATACCAAACAAATAACCCCAAAAACTACACTTAAGAAAATTGAAAACATATCTGAAACTCATTCGAACGACCTCTAGCCCTTAGCCAACGAAAATTACCACTTCTCAACATCAAAATACATCCAAGAACCATGATCTAATCATCCTAAACCAACAACAAACATTAAGCCACCCAAACAAGCCATAAATCGAAGATCTAAGCAATTAACATCATCAAAATTCATTGATTTACCCATTGAAAACCATCAGGTTTCACCTTATTACGGGATTGCATCAATTCAATCAAAATTAACCGATAGAAACTGAAAATCATCAATTAAAACCATAAAACAAATCAAGAACTCAATGTAATGGATCAAACACTTGGGAATTTCAATAAAGAACTCAAAGTTCAGAGGTTTGAATGGTTTCTTACCTCCAAACATAATCCAACCTCCTTTCGATTGTAAAACCCATGAAAAACAAGTTGTAAAGTATAAGAAAATTGAAGAAATCAAGAGGAAATTGATGTGAACAAAATTGAATAAAAAAGAAATGATTTATCTTGATTTAATTGAAGAGAAATCTTACTGGAAACCAAGAAAATTAGGAGAAGCTGAGAGAAAATGGGTAGTTACGTGAAATTGTGATTTTGGTGAAAAATGAGAAATATATCTCAATTAAATCTTAATGGTGATTAAAAGAAGTTTATAAAAGTTATTTTTGGAAGGTTAGATCAGATGACAAATATTGGATAAGTAGCCCCTCAAAGATTTTAAGTTTTGACCCAATTACATTTTAGTCACTAAAACAGTCCAGTTTTACAATTTTTACAAAATAGTCACTAGTTTCAAAAATGTCAAGGTTCCAAGTGTAATTTTCAAAAATTGATTTGAAAAAAGTAAAATAGAGTCCAAATAAGAATTTTAGAGTATTTTTCCACATTTTATTTCCTTTGAAAACCATTTATAAAAATTAAATCCCGAATCTAGGCTTATTGGCTTGATCGGTTCAATCGAAGCCTTGATCCGACCATGATAACATCTAGGCCCATTTTTGGGGTGTTACATCTTCACCTTATTTCTCTGGTACGTTGCCCCAATATTCTTCAATCCAATAGGCATGACTTTATAACAAAGTATTCCCCCCAGAGTGGTAAAAATCGTCTTCTCCATATCTTCTGGATTAATTTTGATTTGGTTGTATCCCGAGAAACCATCCATGAAAGAGAACCACGAATGTCCCGAAGTATTGTCAACTAAAACATCTATGTAAGGCAAAGGAAAATTTTCCTTTGGACTCTCTTTTTAAGTCTCTATAATCCACACACATTTATAACTTTCCATCTTTGTTCGGCACTAGGACTATGTTTGCTACCCATTCTGGATATGCTGCCTCTTGTAGGAATCCCACATCGATCTATTTTTACACCTGCTCTTTGATCTTCAGGAGCTTTTCCAGCCTCAACCTTCTAAGCTTCTGTTGTACCGGTTTATATTCTGGCCTAATAGGCGATTTTTGCACCACAATGTCAGTGTTTAGACATGGCATATCTTGGTAAGACCACGCAAAAACATCTTTGAATTCTTGCAACAAATCAATTAGGTCTTGCTTTAGCTCTGGAGAAAACGCTGCCCTAATCTTGACTTCTCTTTTCAGTTCTTTGGTACCCAGATTCAGGATTTCTATCTCTTCTTTGTGGGACATGATCTGTTTATCTTCTTTTTCCAATAACTTCAATAATTCTTCTAGGACCTCATAATCTACATTAACTTCACACTCATTGATTTCTGTTAGACAATAGATCCTTTTCAAATCTATTTCGAAATTAGGCATAAAACTACTCATGCAATCATTGATTGGGAACCTGTAAAGAAAAGTTTTATATATTTGGATGGGAATAAATAAAAATAAAAAAGAATGCTTTCCATTTGATAAACAAAGGACGCATATTTATTGCAATGAATTCATGTAAAGCCCTTTATAAAAAAACCCTTATACTCGCGGACAAAAGTATAAGGTGGTTCTTGGCATTACTCTATTTTAAAAACAATAGAAAATTCTTCCACACTCTAGTTCTTCAGAGTCTCGCCAGAGAGGCATGGACGAATTCCTTTCAAAAAGTTCAGTCTCGGTCCCTCAAAGATTCTTCCCGAAATAAACCATCTACACTGTCCCCGAAGATTTCCTCTTCCTGTAGCCTGACTATTTCTTGTTGGTTCACTTCAATCTTATCTCTCACATTCTCAAATCCTCGAGACTTGAAGACAATTTTATAACTCAATAAGGTCAGGCCCGAAGCCACAACTTTTTCGTTCTATTTCCAAAATGCCTCCGTATAAAATCCTAGCCCAAATCGACCCTTTTTCATCACCACGGGTCTCGATCGTAAACTTCCTTGCAAATTTATTCCTAAAACTTTTCCAGTCTTTACTTCTTTATTGAGAGTCTCTTGAACATTCATTTTCGTGCAGTTTGATAACCTTGGGAACGAAAATTTTGCACCTTCAGCTAAGAATGCGACATTGATAAATTCCAACTTTGATAACCTTTCCTTGATTATCTGCACTTTTTCTTTTATTTCTTTAACAAGCTTGGAACCTACTATACTTATCTCATTAAGCTCCGTCCAACACAAATGTGTCCTACATCTAAGCTCGTACAAGGCCTCAAAAGGTGTCATCTTGATACTTGACTGATAGTTATTGTTGTAAGCAAATTCCACAAGAGGTAATTGGTCTTCTCAACTTCGAGCAAAGTCCACTACACAACATCTAAGAATTCCTCCAAGATTTGGTTGACTCGCTTACACTGTCTATCGGTCTGAGGATGAAAAGTTGTACTGAAGTGCAACTTGGTATCTAAACCTCATGGATAGACCTCCAGAACCTCTCTGTGAACCTAGAATCCTTATCTGACATGATCGATGAAGGTACACCGTGTAGCCTCACGATCTCCTTTATGTACAACTGAGCCAACTTTTCCAAATTAAACTCCATCCTTACCGCTAAAAAGTGAGCCAACTTGGTTAATCGGTCAATAATGACCCACTCAGCATCATGCTTTCTTAACACTATCTGTAACCCAGTGAAAAGGTCCATGATCACCCGATCCCACTTTCACCGTGGAATCTAGATAGGCTGAAGCAAACCTGAAGGAACCTGGTGTCACGCTTTCACAAATTGACATGTCAAACATATTGTCAGAAACTCAGAAACATCTATTTTCATACAAGGCCACCAAAAGAAAGGACGGAGATCTTGGTACATCTTGTTACTGCCTGGATGAACAAAAAATGGGTTGCGATGAGCTTATCTTAGGAAACGGTCTCTTTGATCCTCCAAAGCTGGGATACATAAACGATCGATGAAGTACAGGAATACACCATCCCATACCTCAAAGTCTGACACCTCACCCCTCTGACAAGCCTTTAGCTGAGCTACCAACTCTTCATCCAATGCTTGTGCTCTCTTTATCTCCTGAACTAGCATGGGTTTCACACTCAACTCCGCCAACAGAACACCATCCTCAATCATCCTTAACCAAGCAAACATGCCCCTTAAGTCCGACATGGACTTTCTACTCAAGGCATTGACCACCACGTTCGCCCTGTCGGGGTGATACTCTATGACACAGTCATAATTCTTTAGCAACTCTATCCACCATCGTCGTCTCAGATTCAACTTTTTTTGGATGAGTAGGTACTTCAAACTCTTGTGATCCATGTAAACATAACATTTCTCCCCATAGAGATAATGCCTCCATATATTCAACGCGAAGATAATCGCCTCTAGCTTAAGATCATTCACGGGATAGATCCTTTCATGGGGTTTTAATTGTCTCAAGGCATAAGCAAACACTTTACCCTCTTGCATGAGCACACAACCTAACCCATTCAAGGAAGCAATACTGAACAACACATAATCTTTTCCCGGTTCCGGTTATGTTAAGACCGATGCCTCCGTAAGATAAGCTTTCAACTATTTAAAACTTTTTTCATTCTTTCATTCCACACAAATGGAACCCCTTTCTGAAGCAATTTGGTTAACGATGCCGCTATGATTGAGAATACTTAACAAACCTTTTATAGTATCCGTTAAGTGCAAGAAAGCTATGGACTTCCGATACATTCCTTGGTGGTTTCAATTCCACCACAGCTTGAATTTTTTTAGGATCCACACGGATGCCATCTTCTACAACTATGTGGCCAATAAATTCCACCCCTGACAACCAAAACTCTCACTTACTGAATTTAGCGTAGAGGCGTCTATCCCTCAAAACCTGAAGAACCACTCTTAGGTGATAATCATGCTCTTCTTTAGAGCGTGAGTACACCAAGATGTCGATGAACACCACCACAAGTTGATCCAATTATGGTTGGAAGATCCAGTTCATCAAGTCCATAAAAGTCGTAGGTGTATTCGTAAGTCCAAAAGGCATTATTAAGAACTCATAATGCCCTTACCGCGTCCTAAAAACGGTCTTTTGGACATCCTCTTCTACTACCTTAAACTGGTAGTACCCCGACCTCAAGCTGATCGTAGAAAACACACGGGCACCTCTTAACTGGTCGAACAGGTCATCGTTCCATGAAAAAGGATAAAGGTTCTTGATCGTGACCTTGTTGATATGACGGTATTCGATACACATCCATATTGATCCGTCTTTATTCTTAAAAAAACGATGCTCCCTAAGGTGACACACTCGGTCGGATAAAACCCTTTTCAAACAACTCTTGGATTTTTTGTTTCAACTCTTTCAACTCTGCCTGTGCCATACGATAAGGTGCTATAGACACTGGTGCCGTACTTGATAACATCTCTATAAGAAACTCAAACTCACGCTCAAGAGATAAAGTAGGCAACTCCTCCAGAAACACATCAGTGAACTCACAAACTATCCTTAAACCCTCTAACGTTGGGCTCTCAACCCTCAAATATACTACGTGAGCTAAGAAAGCCTCACAATCCTGCTGGATCAACTATTGAGCTGACAAAGCTGACACCATATTCGATAAACAAGGGTTTCTCTCACCCCTCACAACAAGCTTAGACTCGTCCGTAGCATGAAGCTTCTAACTCTTTGATCTACACCCTATCCTTTTTACTTAAGTTATTTATTGTCTTTAATGACATATAGGATCATTTAGATGCATTTAGGATCATAACATTGCATTTGGTGACTGATTATGTCTTGGCAGTTATGGTGTGGAAATAGATGTTATTTTACGGGGAAGGTAGTGTTTTGGTTGATGATGTGCAGGCAAAGAAAGATGGGAGCAAGGGAGAATTATCATGGCACCCGAGAGGGGCTAGCACGCTAAGGCGTCCCATGGTGGTCGAAGAAGCAGGCGGTAGCGCGCACCGAGGGTGTCTTCCAACCTTTCCCTTTGCTTTATTTCATATACTTGAGAGGTTTATGTGGATGATTTAAGGATGATATTTTTTCTTAAACTCTTTCCCACCGTTCGATGTTTTTGTGGATGATTAACTTATCTTTTTATGAATATTATAGCCTATTATGTGTTTGTTTATTTGCTTTGCTCATTGTGTTAATCATTTAAGCATTGTAAGAGGCATGAGAGTGTCCTTTGTTTAGATGCACGTTAGGTGTTCGAGAGAAACCAATCCATAGATCCTTAGTATTCGAGAGAAACTAAGGGAGGATCTACGTGAGCAATGGGTTCTAGACTACAAATAGAGCCTAATATGACCTTAGGTACTCGAGAGAGACTTAAGTGAAGGTTTCAACGACTAAAATTAGTGTGCTTTTTCGATAGGCTAGGTGTCACTGCTGAGACCGAGAGGAGATGTCGTGGCATTTTAGACTATCAGGTTCCTTTGACTCGAGAGAGTGGGAGCACATTAGAAACCTCTGTCGAGTGAATAGGCCGCATAGTGGCTAGTTGTTCATAGGAGTGAGGTTAAGAAGTCCATAAGAACCCCCATCAATCATTCCCATTAAGCCTCATAAATCGAGGATCATTACATCATATTGCTTACCTGTGTTCTCTTATCTTGCTTTTGCCTTGACATTTTCAAAGTGTTCCTCTATTTTTTCTATTTCCTCTATTTACGTGCAATCACATTACCATACTATTTGCACATTGCTATCATACATTCACCCCGCCATCATCATCCATTCAATTTTGCCTTGACAATTTTAGTTGTTTGCATTCTGAATTTGTCACAGCATTTTACCATTACACCTTCACTGTACATACACATTTGTTAGTGACACCTTATTTATTTTCCTTTTCGTTAGTGACACCTTTGTGCCTTGACAAATTTGACGTGCGCTTTCTTCTAATCCTCGTGGGAACGATATTCACTCACCCTTTATTACTTGCATGACTATGTATACATGCACATATGTTCGCATAAATTATAGCATTACATGAGCAAGACCAATCTTCACTCGCACTTCCTTGGTCCGAAAACAAACCATAGGTCAACCCTTACACTTGCTCCAAAGACTTAGCACTTGCAGTCAACTCAGAAAACACTTTAGGTGGGGTAGTAGTGAGGTATGTTTAGATCTCCTTACTTAGGCTCTTGAAGAACCTCTTGCATCTCATTTTCTCGATGGCCACTAACTTCGGGTCATACCTACTCAGTTGTAGGAACTCTTGCTCATAAGCAAACACCAAACGGTTCTCTTGCACTAGATGGGTGAAACGCTTTCTTAGGGTGTCTATGTGGGCCTCACCCACATACTTATTCTGAAACTCATCGAGGAAATCATTCCAATTCATTCAGTCGGGTTCACAACTAAGCTCCACCTTCTCCCACCACTCTCGTGCATTTCCTTTCAAGAGCCACAAAACACAAGATAACTTGTCCTCTGATCTCAGTCTCATTTATCTCACGATCCAATAGGTGTCATGCAACCATTGGTCAACTTGCACAGTGTTGTGTTGTCCAATCCCATGGAAGTCAACAGCTCCTTGTCTTCGCACCCTGTCCATTGATGCTTCTCGAGGCATAGTAGACGGCCTCGGTATAACTCTTACGATCCGGTACAACACCCAGTTCAGCTACAAGAAGTAATTAGCCCCTTGACAAACTGCATCATCCGACGGTGCCTCCATAGTTGGCACATACTCGTCATCGGAGTCTTCTTCCCGAGACCACCCAGCTCTCTTCCTCCACTCGATTTCTCCTTGGCATTTTCCTTACTACAACACAAACAAACGAGGTTACATCATCGAATTTTCAGCATTTAAAGCAAGTACAACTTCGACTTATCGACATTTACTTATCTGACACCTATATTTCATAGTAGACTCCTTCGGGGACTTCCTAGAACCGACTAAACTAAGCTTTGATACTACTAAATGTAACACCCTCGACCTAGTGTCACATTGGACCTCCGTCCCAAAACATGTATTTCAAAATTTTTCAATCCAAAAGCCCAAAACAACATTTTCAAGTCTCAAAGCATAACAATTCCATTTGAATTAAAACCAATTCATAGTTATCAATGCAACAAAAAGGAGCTCCATAATATAAATCAGTTTAAAAAAATTCGAATCAAGACAATTTAAATAAGAGTTACAATTAAATATAGGGTCCTAAAAGTACATGGCCCACTATATCTAGTAACAATACTCTTACAACAACATCGATACTGAAACCCACAACGATGATGCTACTCCGAACAAAGCTTTCTTTAACCTACGCACGAAAATACATTTCGAAACATTGAGATACAAAAGCTTAGTGGGTACTCTACCAACTTATTCATATCAAATATATCATAAATAAGCATATGAGACATGAACTAATGACATTCCATGAGTACGATGGTGCTACCATATTCGCCTAAACATAGGATATTATGCATGTACAATATCAGCCCATGGCATATGATTATCAAGAGGAGTCCACATAACATCTCAAGTCCACATATCTCATAAATATGTCTCTCTCTCTCTTACACACACACACACACACACACACACGCACACACACACATATATATATATATATATAAGTAGTGCAGCCTGAGACCACTAAGCATCGAGATCATACACTACGAACAAATCTCGCATCCACTAAGCATCGGGATCATACTCTAGGATGAGGCCTGAGTCCACTAAGCATCAGGATCCTACATCCATGCTTGGAATGTTTCATCAAAAATCTTCGAACTGGCCCGCATCCATGCGATACTGAAGTCGCTAGAACCGGTCCTCATGAACAATGCAAGACGATATCCACATGAGTGGATTACAACTGAAGGACCCTGACATACTTGCTCAGACAGTAGGTAAGACCCTTGAAACAGTAGCCCCCCCCCCAAAAAAAAAAAGCTACTGAAGAAACACCTAAGGCGAAGGAACCAGCGGACACTGCCGACGATGCTGCCACAGCAGATGAGGCCGCAGCCGAACCGCAGATAAGATTTCAATGCAAAGAGAAGATTGAAGATCTGCGTCTACAACAGTTATGCTGCAATTGCTAGACCGCTCTTATATACAACCGGAAGAAAAACAAAATTGAGGATATCCTGGTAAAAGTGGATAAATTATTTTTCCTGCTGACTTCTTAATTCTTGATTGTGAAGCAGATGAACATGCGTCGATCATATTGGGAAGGCCGGTCCTAGCCATGGGCAGAACATTGATCGACTACGAGAAAAGAGAATTGGTCATAAAGGTCAATGACCAACAAGTGAAGATCAATGTATTCAAAACTCTAAGGCATCTGGACGAACCAGATGAATGTCAAAGAATTGGGGTTAAAACTGAATTTAACTTCAATGCAAAAACGGACTGCTTGAACAGGCTCTGCCGAGACAACCACTGCCGAGACAACCACTGTCGAGGCAGCAGTCCCCTTGAGAAGAAATACATAAGGAAGAAACCATCTGACGAGGAGACAGCAACTGGGACATCAGCTTCTCCTCCTTTCAAAAAGGGGAAGATGGTTACTGCTAGAGATGTATCATATTACACTCCTACAGTAACCTAAATTTCTATCTCTCTGTCTTTATTTACTTTTATGCTTTAGGAATCAGTTTTTTTTAGTTTTCAGTTTAGGAATTAGATTTCAAATTTCTTGCAATTTAGTTTTAAGAATTTTATTATTTCCATATTTTTTAATAATATTCTTTACAGTTATTTAGGAAGGAAACTTAAGAAGGAAAAGTCATGGAGCACATAAAACGGCCCTGAAATCAAGCTCACCGTCCCACCTAAGAAACGACCAAGGCTGTTGGCCGCCCAAATGCAAGTGACGGAGGGTTTGCATCCCTAAAACTTCATCTCCCCCGTTTTATTTCATACTTCTTCATTATTGTTTTCCAGTGCAATTTTTAGTTTCCTTCTCAACAAACTCCATACAACTGATGACCCTCAGGATACAGAAGAAGCCAGACACAACATATACAAATTGGTTTATCTTTTCCTTGTCTCTTAATTCAGTATTGATCCAATCTTCTGCCTTATAAAAATATCTGCCATGTATGGAAATTATTCGGATTATCCAACTATTGCCTTAAATTTTGTCTTTACAACAATTATAGTTTTATGAAATAATTTTAAGTTTGCTGCATTTTATTGAAACTGCCTCGGCAGCAATATATTCTCCAGCCGCCGTAGCAGTATGCACCATTCACCAGACTTGAAATCAGAAAGGTCTTTTAGGATTAGTACTTAGGATTAGACTATGAGCCTGAAATCACATAAACACTGCTAGTGTTAGTTGATTTTAGAAGTTCTTTTCTTTGAAAAGCAATAGGGACTTAGGCTTAGATTTCAACTAGAGGTGCCTACCACCGGCTCTAGTATAGTTCTTAGAGGTGCCCATCACTGGCTCTAGGACTTTGTCTTTTTCCCACTTACTAGAGGTGCCTGAAATTGGCTCTAGTAAGAGTAGTTAACACATGAGGTGCCCGAAAACTAGCTCAAGCAATATAAGTATATAGCAATATATATTTATATACCAAACAGGGAAAAGGAAAGAAAAATAATTGATGAAAAATCTTAGTCGAAAGTCTTGATCTAGAAAAAGGATTAGAACTCAGATAATGAACTTTGACACAGCTACGCACACACTCACCAAGACTCATAGTCCAGTTCCGAGGAATTCCTATAACCTAGAAGAGGCTGAGTCAAGAAAGGAATTCTGCCGCGGCAAGTAGGACGGTATATTACTTTAAAATTCCTTACTTAAAAATCTATCTTTTGCATTGCTTGAAGACAAGCAATAGTTCGAGTTTGGGGGTGTGATGAGTGCCTAAAAGTCCTATTCTTTATACCAATTTCCCACTCGATTATTGTTAATAAAGGACAAATTTAATGGCAATACTGGATAATTCTGCTTATTTCCATATTTCAACATCCCAATACTTAATTCATGAATTTATCTATTATTTGGCATAAAACAGGTACGGTTAATGGTTTCTTCTCTTAGACAGGAAACTACCATATAAGTAATGCCAAATAGCATGATGGATGCTGGAAGCTGAAGCTGAAATGCAGATAAGCACCTGCCTCGGCAACACTTTTATTCCCCGGTAGCACTTTAATGCCTCGACAGCACTTTGATGCCCCGACAGCAGTTTATGGCCTCAGCATTACTTTGATGCCCCGGCAGCAGTTTACTGCCTCAGCAGCACTTTAATGCCCCGACAGCAGTTTACTGCCTCGGCAGCACTTTAATGCCTTGGCAGCATCTGAGGCCGCGGCAGCACCTGAAGTGCAAATGCTGATATGATAGGCGATCTGAAGAGAAAAATAAGGTGAACATTTTAAGACAAGCGGCATAGAAATCAGAGCTGAGGAACACACGAAAAGTCAATGTCAAAGGCCACGTGGGAAAAGAATCCTTATAGGAATAAACTTGGAAATATTTTATCTTTGGAAATTATTGTAATTCTACTCCATGTAGTATTCCTACTTAGGAAGGGTTTGCCCTAGGCCAAGCCTATATAAACCATAGCCTATGTAGAGAGGAGGATATCTCGAATTCAAGTGTTCATAGAAAACCCTAAACTCCTCCATCGTCCCCTTGGGGTTTAGGTTAGTTGTGGAGTAGTTGTGGAAGAAAATTGTACTTTGCTTTCTTGTTTCAATGCAATAAAATATCAAGGTTTGCTTATCCTTTGCCATTCTTTGTTCTTGCATTCAAGCTCGGGAGAGAAGTTTGTAAGTAATCTATTTATCTAGACTCGGGAAAGTTAGATTCACGAAAGGGATAAGTACGGTATTTCAATCGCGAAATACTTACTCGGCCTAGGGATCGGTTAAGAGTTTCAACGGCTAAAAGAAGTGTGAGATTGGTTGATGATTATAATTGATTCACGCCGGGAGGTATTGTCAAGGATTGATCACCAATAATACTTCGACTTAGGGATAAGTGGAGTCATCCAAGGACACTTTGCCGAACTTTGATAAGGTCCACCCACGAGTAAGGGATTGCCGCGGCGGACAAGTATCGTCGCTGCCAAGGCAGTAATCTGTAGTACTGCCGAGGCAGTGATGTACAATTGCATTGGACAAAAACAAGTCAATTGAACCCACACTACGAAGCACTCTAACCTAACCCACTTCTCCATCCTTGATTTCTTGATCATTTATCTTTATCGCTTTAATTAGTTTCCTTAGTTATAATCCAACTCAACTATTTGTGTCTTTAATTTTCCATTGTGCAGGAAGAATAAATTGTGTAAGTAAAGCCAATCCCTGTGGGTTCGACATCTTAAATACTACAATCTGAGAAAGGTGGAAGAACGAATGCTTCATCATAAAAGCAGGACTTTCTAGCCTCCATCAGATTTGGCGCCGTTGCCGGGGATTGACGATTCCAACTTTCCTTTTTATTTTTCTTGCACTACTATCTGAGGAAATTAGTTTAATTATTTTTGAGATATTTGTTTTAGGAAATAAGTTTAATTATGTTTGAGTTAATTTTTTTTAGGAAAGAATTTCAAGAAGAAGGTCTCCCTAGCGACACTGAAGTCGCTAGAACCGGTCCTCATGAACAATGCAAGACGATATCCACATGAGTGGATTACAACTGAAGGACCCTGAGATACCTGCTCAGACAGTAGGTAAGACCCTTGAAACAGTACCCCCCCAAAAAAAAGCTACTGATGAAACACCTAAGGCGAAGGAACCAGCGGACACTGCCGACGATGCTGCCACAGCAGATGAGGCCGCAGCCGAACCGCAGATAAGATTTCAATGCAATGAGAAGATTGAAGATCTGCGTCTACAACAGTTATGCTGCAATTGCTAGACCGCTCTTATATACAACCAGAAGAAAAACAAAATTGAGGATATCTTGGTAAAAGTGGATAAATTATTTTTCCTGCTGACTTCTTAATTCTTGATTGTGAAGTAGATGAACATGCGCCGATCATATTGGGAAGGCCGTTCCTAGCCATGGGCAGAACATTGATCGACTACGAGAAAAGAGAATTGGTCATAAGGGTCAATGATCAACAAGTGAAGATCAATGTATTCAAAACTCTAAGGCATCCGGACGAACCAGATGAATGTCAAAGAATTAAGGTTAAAACTGAATTTAACTTCAATACAAAAATGGACTGCTTGAACAGGCTCTGCCGAGACAACCACTGCCGAGACAACCACTACCGAAACAACCACTGCCGAGGCAGCACTCCCCTTGAGAAGAAATACATCAGGAAGAAACCATCTGACGAGGAGACAGCAACTAGGACATCACCTTCTCCTCCTTTCAAAAAGGGGAAGATGGTTACTGTTGGAGATGTATCATATTACACTCCTATAGTAACCTAAATTTCTATCTCTCTGTCCCTATTTACTTTTATGCTTTAGGAATCAGTTTTTTTTAGTTTTCACTTTAGGAATTAGATTTCAAATTTCTTGCAATTTAGTTTTAAGAATTTTATTATTTCCATAATTTTTAATAATATTCTTTACAGTTATTTAGGAAGGAAACTCAAGAAGGAGAAGTCATGGAGCACATAAAACGGCCCTGAAATCAAGCTCACCGTCCCACCTAAGAAACGGCCAAGGCTGCTGGCCGCCCAAATGCAAGTGACGGAGGGTTTGCGTCGCTAAAACTTCATCTCCCCCGTTTTATTTGATACTTCTTCATTATTGTTTTCCAGTGCAGTTTTTAGTTTCCTTCTCAACAAAATCCACACAACTGATGACCCTCAGGATACAGAAGAGGCCAGACACAACATATACAAATTGGTTTATCTTTTCCTTGACTCTTAATTCAGTATTGATCCAATCTTCTGCCTTATAAAAATATCTGACATGTATGGAAATTATTCGGATTATCCTACTATTGCCTTAAATTTTGTCTTTACAACTATTACAGTTTTATGAAAAATTCTTAAGTTTGCTGAATTTTATTGAAACTGCCTCGGCAACAATATATTCTCCAGCCGCCGCAGCAGTATGCACCATTCACTAGACTTGAAATCAGAAAGGTCTTTTAGGATTAGTACTTAAGATTAGACTATGAGCCTGAAATCACATAAACACTGCTAGTCTTAGTTGATTTTAGAAGTTCTTTTCTTTGAAAAGCAATAAGGACTTTGGCTTAGATTTTAAGTAGAGGTGCCTATCACCGGCTCTAGTATAGTTCTTAGAGGTGCCCATCACTGGCTCTAGGACTTAGTCTTTTTCCCACTTACTAGAGGTGCCCGAAATTGTCTCTAGTAAGAGTAGTTAACACTTGAGGTGCCCGAAAACTGGCTCAAGCAATATAAGTATATAGCAATATATATTTATATACCAAACAGGGAAAAGGAAAGAAAAATAATTGATGAAAAATCTTAGTCGGAAGTCTTGAGCTAGAAAAAGGATTAGAACTCAGATAATCAACTTTGACACAGCTACGCACACACTCACCAAGACTCATAGTGTTGTTCCGAGGAATTCCTATAACCTAGAAGAGGCCGAGTTAAGAAAGGAATTCTGCCGCGGCAGGCAGGACGGTATATTACTTTAAAATTCCTTACTTAAAAATCTATCTTTTGCATTCCTTGAGGACAAGCAATAGTTCGAGTTTGGGGGTGTGATGAGTGCCTAAAAGACCTATTCTTTATACCAATTTCCCACTCGATTATTGTTAATAAAGGAGAAATTTAATGGCAATATTGGATAATTCTGCTTATTTCCATATTTCAGCATCCCAATACTTAATTTATGAATTTATCTATTATTTGGCATAAAATAGGTACGGTTTATGGTTTCTTCTCTTAGACAGGAAACTACCACATAGGTAATGCCAGATAGCATGATGGATGCTGGAAGCTGAAACTGAAATGCAGATAAGCACCTGCCTCGGCAGCACTTTGATGCCCCGGCAGCACTTTAATGCCTCGGTAGCACTTTGATGCCCCGATAGCAGTTTTCGGCCTCAACAACACTTTGATGCCCCAGCAGCAGTTTACTGCCTCAGCAACACTTTAATGCCCCGACAAAAGTTTACTGCCTCGGCAACACTTTAATGCCTCGGCAGCATCTGAGGCCGCGGCAGCACCTGAAGTGCAAATGCTGATATGATAGGCGATCTGAAGAGAAAAATAAGGTGAACGTTTTAAGACAAGCGGCATAGAAAATGGAGCTGAGGAACACACGAAAAGTCAATGTCAAAGGCTACGTGGGAAAAGAATCCTTATAGGAATAAACTTGGAAATATTTTATTTATGGAAATTATTGTAATTCTACTCCATGTAGTATTCCTACTTAGGAAGGGTTTGCCCTAGGCAAAGCCTATATAAACCATAGCCTATGTAGAGAGGAGGATATCTCGAATTCAAGTTTTCATAGAAAACCCTAAACTCTTCCATCGTCCCCTTGAGGTTTAGGTTAGTTGTAGAGTATTTGTGGAAGAAAATTGTACTTTGCTTTCTTGCTTCAATGCAATAAAATATCAAGGTTTGCTTATCCTTTGCCATTCTTTTTTCTTGCATTCAAGCTCGAGAGAGAAGTTTGTAAGTAATCTATTTATCTAGACTCGGGAGAGTTAGATTCACGAAAGGGATAAGTACGGTATTTCAATCGCGAAATACTAACTCGGCCTAGGGATCGGTTAAGAGTTTCAGCGGCTAAAAGAAGTGTGAGATTGGTTGATGATTATAATTGATTCACGCCGGGAGGTATCGTCAAGGATTGATCACCAACAATACTTCGACTTAGGGATAAGCGGAGTCATCCAAGGACACTTTGCTGAACTTTGATAAGGTCTACCCACGAGCAAGGGATTGCCGCGGAGGACAAGTATCGTCGCTGCCAAGGCAGTAATCTGCAGTACTGCCGAGGCGGTGATGTACAATTGCATTGGACAAAAACAAGTCAATTGAACCCACACTACGAAGCACTCTAACCTACCCCACTTCTCAATCTGACAAAGGTGGAAGAACGAATGCTTCATCATAAAATCAGGACTATCTAGCCTCCATCACACAAAAAGCCCAACAACCACACAAAGCTCAAAGCTTAAGGCCAAAAACCTACCCAAGACTCAAACCAAGGTCCCAACATCGAAGACTAACTCTTCGGGTTAACCCGACACTCAGATCCAAATCAAGATCGTGACAAACAGGCTTTCCACACAACATCTGTATCTGTCATGTTCTGAAAGCATTCCTCCCATTGGTTCTCATCTTTAGTTTCTACAATAAACTTACTCAAATGCTCTTCAATGGGTGAATAGGTGGTAAAATACCTAATTCATTTATATGGTGTGTTCCAACAGTGGCCTTTGAAACATACTTCTAGTAGTTGTGCACCCCCCCAAAATCTCCCCTCTCTGGACTTCCTACATACAGACAAAGATCTATACGTTTCGGCCAAGACAATAGGGGCTGGATTTACACCTTTTGATAACCTCTCAAATAACCCAACAATGGATGGGTCTATATGCTTCGGGGTCCTTGGGAAGAGTACTAAATCATAGATGCATAGGGCGTAAATCCTTCTTACTTTGGATGGCTCTTCACTGTTGGTAGCTATTAACTCCTTCAAAACTTTCAAACTTACCCTCTGTTTGTCTTCACTTAGGTTCATATTGTCGTGGCTGACTATTTTTTGATCCTAGAACTCCTTTGCCTTCCCCATAATTTGTGTCAACTTTATATTAAAACCCGAAGTGTTATTTGGTTTGATGTATACTTTGTTGTTCTTAATTATTGGACAATTGATCAAAACTTCATATCATTGTTCCATTGATCCCAGATTTCCCAGACTTCTTACAGACACAGATTCTGATTTGTGTTTATCTTGATATACCCCTTCATTATTGACACACTTCCCGGGGGTAAGCTGACTTGTAACGCCCCAAAATTGGGCCTATAAGTTTAGTGAACTGGTTTCGTCGGTTTAGCCTAGTTTAGGATTAAATACTTAAAATTTAATTTTTAATCAAAATAACATACGTAAAAGTATCCTAAAATCATTATTTAGAATATATTTGACTTAGGTTAAATTAATTTTGAAAATTGACCCTTGAATCCCTACGATTTTGAAATTAGTGACTATTAGGTAAAAATTGAAAACTTGAGGACAATTTCATAAATTAAGACAAAGCTTTGAATCTTTAAGGGTCTTTGATCCAATCCTAATACTAGATGATCTAAGACTTTGAATGTTCTATTTTAATAACCCATAACCCATAATTTTAATTAATAGCCCAAATAACTTAATATTAATCTTAAAAACCTATTTTTAAAATTCTGAATTTTCATCTTCTTGGCAACCATTTCATCATATTTTCAAAGTTAAACATCAATATTTTCAATAAAAATTAGTTTGGTTAATTCTTTATAATTTTCTTCTTTGATTTTACTTGAAAAAACTCTATTTTCTATCATGCTTTAAACCCTTCTCCAAGATTTCGGTTTTTTCCTTCCCAAGAAATATTCCTCATCATATTTTCAAGGTAAATATCCATTCTTTTTAATAAAATTTTGTTGTTTTATTTTCCTATATTTTTCTTCTTCAAAATATCTTTGTTTTCCTTCGGTTTTACTTATTTTTAAACCTTGGAAGGGATTGGATCAATTTTGGAGGTGAGAATCATTCAAACCTCTGAAAAATAAAGTTCTTTAATGAAAATACTAAGTTCTTGGGTAATTGAAAAAATCTTTAAAGTCTTGAAACAATAAAATCGGTTTTCTTGATAAAATTTCTATTGTTTTCTGATTTTTGTTCAAGGGTTTTCCATGGCTGTTTTTGATACCTAAATACATTAATCTTGAAGTTCTTAGATGTAATTAAGATGTCTTTTAATTATCTAATCCCTTACATAAGGTTTAGAGGGTGTTTGGAGAGGTTTTCGGTGAGTTTCGGTTAGTTTTTATGGTGTTTTTAGGGGCTGTCATGTATTGGTCCGAATTGAGGGATTTTTGGGTTTATTATAATGCACTAAAACCTCTGGTTTTAATGCTTTAATTAGTTCAAGAGGTATAGGAACAAGTTTGAGAAAGATCGGAAAGCCGAATCGTGTTTTCGGGTGACTTGTCGAGCAAGTTTCGGTAAATCGGTGGGTGGATTATGAGGGCTTCCAATTTTGAATGTTTTTAAATATGTTTTCAAAGGTTTAGGGGTGTAGGGAAGGTGTGAAGAAACTCCCTATACTCGTAAGTAAGTTTAAAGTTTTGCTTTCTTAAAGGTTCTCATATTATGTCGTGTTTTTACAACGTTATTTGTCATGCTCTTATTGTGTTGTGCATATGTGATTATGCATGTATATAAATGCTCATGAAACTGTTTTTAAAAAGATTTTATAAGCATTCGATTTTCCCATGGTTTTGTTTTGAAAAATATGATAAAAGTGGTTTTATCGGTTTTTACAAGTGATGCGTGAAAAGTGGGATACATGTGATTTGAATTCTGTTTTGAATTAAGTTTTGAGGATTGATTTTTTGAGAATATATTATCTATTTAACTGATGAATCTTATGGGATAAGTTTATCGATCAATAGGGTCTCGAGTGCACTATAAATATTCAAAAGTCATACGTGTTTAAATTCCTTTTCTGATGCATTTTGGCTTTTAGTCTAATGCTGTGTGATAGGAGTAGTACTGTCACATCCGGGTTGATAGGAGTAGTATTGTCACCGGGTACCAAGGTGTGATAATTCATGTTGAGAGTAGTATCAACATGCGCATGCTCTGAGAGTAGTACTAACATGTGGTTGTCCGTTTATCCTAACGATTTGGAGTAGTACAAATCGGATCACTAGCATCAATATATGATTTTATTTTTCAAAGGTAAATGTCACGGTTTTTACTTGATTGCATATGGTATCATGCATGCGAGGTTTTGTGCATTGGTATGCATGTGATTTGAGCATTGCTATGTTGATAGCATGTAAGACATGAGCTTTGTGCATTAGGATGCACATGTAAGCATTGCTATGTGAGTAGCATGTAAGAATTGTGTTTTAGCATGTGATTTCAAAAAGGCTTTTACTAAATTTTGACGATGGTATTTTTAGCCATGGTTTGATGACACTTACTGAGTTTTAAAAGTGGCGTTGTAAGCCATGTTTGTTTTGCTTCATAAAGAGAATGATATGTTTTTTTAATTGATGAAATTGGTTTAATATAGGCTACATTGCAAGGTGTTTTTATAAATTTTTTTATTCACTCACTAAGCTTATGCTTACCCTCTCATTTACCTTGCAATGCAAAGTAAATAATGTTGACGCAGCAAAGGGAAGCAATGATCCAAGTAACCGCCAAGTAAAAGCTCAAGTATTTCTTTGCAACATTAGTAGTAGTGAGAGAGAAATAGGGATGAGTTACCATGTTAAAAATATTGTTATATTGATGAGACTTTTAGTAGTCGTATACTTATACATGTTTGATGTTTATCTATGTTGATATTAGGTTTATGATTTTGACTTGAATTTCACATTGATATTCCTTTAGTTATAATATAGTTATTTTGAAGTTTGATTCTTAATATGCTTATATGTGAATTTGAGTGTTGTTGATAATGAAGCTTGACTATATATGAGTCGAATCTATGATGTTGTTGTTTAGGTTAGAATGCATTTAGAAATCAAGTTGAGTATATTGAGGTGGTTCTTCCGTGTATTTATAAGATTGGCTATGTTGAAGCATACTCTTAGGAGTTGAATATTTTGTTGCTAACTAGGTAGAATTGCATCTAGCTAATATGTCATGATATGTGCTTAAAGTGTTTTTAGGTGAATTTTCATATAGAGAATGTCATAAAATTTTTGGAGGTTGGAAATAGTCCCTAAACTTTGAGCATGTAATTAAATGACTTGTAGATATTATTTTAAGCTGAAAATTTACGTACAAGCATGAAATATACTTAATGAAATATTGATAACCTTAACTTTGCAATCAAGGAATAAAATTCTGGAAATTACGATTAGATCCATAAAACTTGTTCCATTAAATTAGGACTCGTTTCTCTTTAGTTTCCGCTATAATTGAACTCGGTCCTTGCATGAACATGTAGGATCTAATTAAAGCATTTAGAAACGATAGGAGATAAATTTTTGGGGTTGTTTATCGGGGCGAGTCTTTGGATTAGCCTCAGTATTCCCCGTGTTGCTCGTTCGAGTCGGGTGGCGTCTAGACCGGGTCGAGGGCGTTACATGACTCCTTTCTCGTGCTGAACCGCTTTTGACCATGCCCAGATGTCTATATTATCCCCTCCTATGATGATTCCTTCAAAGATTTTGAATACTTATAACTTTACTATTTCTCAAATCAATGCCAATGCAAATGACAGAATAGATAGTAAAAATAAGAAAAGAAAGAAAGAAAAGAAATAATTGTGTTAGTAAAATGAATACATGATTTTAAAAAAATTATCTTAAAAAATGAATTTAAGAATAACTAGAGAACAGTTTGTACTGCGATAAATTTAACTAGAGAGCAATTTATTGAGCATAAAAATAACCAGAGAGCAGTTTAATCAGAGAAACCCTAATTCGATTAAATTTCAGCAACATAACACCTTATCTTATGGTCCCTGTTTGGCTCTAATAGGGGTAGGATTCCATTCTATACATGTAGGTTCGGTTCTAGACTCTGGGTTCGCGAACTGTCGTTATTGTCTACTGCGACAACAAGACATCGATTCGGTAGTATAAATCCCTTACAACGGAGGCATAGGCCCCACAACGCGTAAGGTTAGTATTCGGAAGTAGATATAAATCCGAAAATAGGAGCTGGAAAGCATCACGCCGGATTGTATCTATCTCACACTCAAGGGTAAAAGCTAGGGTCGAGAGCTTATGCATGAATGACAAATATCTAACATAATAAAAATACTACTCTCATTCATCAAAAAATTCATTCGAAAATCTATTGAAGAAAATTATATTATTTAAATGCCAAAATACCAGGTGTAATTAATAATTAGGCTTGACTCTAAAAAAATTTCACCAGCGGAGTCGCCAAACTGTCGCGACCATTTTAAAACTGAGGTGTAAAATAGTCTAGCGGTTGAATTTTAAAAATTGCTTTTTATTGCTTTTAATTATTAATTATGAAAATCGGGGTTGTGTTAAAAACATGTATTATTTTAATTTTAAAATGACTTGGAGTCACCATTGGCCACTTAAGTAGACTGGACACCGTAAAACAAACCAGAGATTCTTTTTAAAACCTTTGGGTTCGGGAGTTGATTACGCGTAAGGACGATCCTTACGAGTGCCCGAAATCGGTACCTTATTAATAACACGTTGCATTTTGGCATTTCGAATAATAATATTAATTTAGTTCATCATTTTTAGATGAATATTGTTCGAATAAGAATATTCTTTTGGATAAGAAAATACATTTCTTTTTAAATACGAGTTTGAATAAGACGTCCTATAATAGGCAACCTTAATTCTTATTTTGAAGAAATATAAGTTCTGCTCCAAAAGGATTAAATGCATGACAAGTTATTCTCTTGTCAATTTTAAGTTCTATCATATTAGGCTCCAGTAATGAAATAATTAAGTCCCTATTAAATTATTAATTTTTCAAGTGTATTATGATAACATCCAAACAGTTGGACACTACCATCTACACACTTAGAGAAATTAAAATTCTAATGGTGTTTCTATTTATTTACCTAATCAATTATTATTGCTAAATTTATGTTATTTGTCTTTTTCTAAGTTTAGATGGAACATCAAATGTGATACCAAATTACACTCTTGGTCAACATCATGGTAAGTCAAAACACTGACCACTTAGTGTATCCGACAGATATAATTAAATACACCATCTTTACCATAATTATCTCCCTATTAAAAAAATATTTAAATATTTAAGAAGCTAACCTTAAAAGGCTCTAATTATTTAGCTAAGTGTGAATTAAGATTTTTCCTAAATAATTATGCTACATGTATTTAAAATCATGCAAACAAATAATTTAAAGAATTAAATAAAAGCATTAATTTAAAAAATAAAGGCCCAAATTAATTTTCATTCCATAGCAAAAAGCCCAATTACAACATATAAAATGGCTAAAATAAAAGAATTGAAAGTTATAAGGCTCAATCTAAATGGTTTGGGGCCTAATTCAAGAGTATCTAGGTCTAGAGGTCAAATTAGGTTCGAATTAGGGCTCAATTGAAAGAATTATAAAGGTTCAAGTCTGAATTAAGAGGATTAAGTGACTAAATTGCACTACAATTTAGATTACAAGGGACCAAAGAGGCAATTAATCCTATCTTCAAAAATGCGCGGGTCAATCCCCCTCAAAACGACTGTGTTTTGCCTTATACCAAACCCCCTAAAACCGAGTCAACTCGGTCATTTGCACACCCTCCTCAACTTGGTCCATTGACTTAACTTCTAAAACTCTCTCGAATTAACACTTATTTCCAAGAAAAAGCCCTATAAACGGATCAAAACCCCAGATTTTAACAAGAACACTTGAATGTTCTTCATGTTCATGAAGAACATGAAGAACACATTCAAACTCCACCGTGCAATACATCACCTAATCCAATCTACCACCGACTTCAAGCGCTTCGACGTGTTTCTCAGCCACCGCCCTTGACCTCCGGTCATCATCTTTTCGACACCAGTTATCATTTCCGACTCCGGCAAACTTATCGGCTAGAAACCTTTTGAAATCAGAAAAAAAAATCTCATTTTTTCTTGATTTGACCTTCAAAATTAAAGGATTTCACTTGAAACACTCAAATCCAACATTAATCTACTCAGATTTGATTGAATACACCCAACTTCTCCTGATCTAACCTTAAATCTTATCGGGAACTATTTCTACCCTCATATTCGACTCAATTTGCCCTAACTTTCCCGGATGTAAATCCTAGCCACTCGAGATCAAATCTCCTTGCTTATCTACTTCAACGAACAAGAAACTAATTGGAAATAACACTCAGAAACCTACAAAGATTTATCGAACTAGATCTAACAACATTTAGCTATTTTTCTTATGATGGATCTAAATTACATCTACTGTTTACTATAGGAAAATAATGAGACATAGTGTTAGATTTACCTTTTGAAGCATTTCTCGATTTTTCAATAGTTTTCTAGCGACTTTCAAACTTTCTGTGTCCTTTTTCGTTCTGCTCTTTGTGATTGTTGGCTTTCAATGGTAGGTAAGGGTTCCCTTCTCCCTCTTTCTGTGTAATTATGGCCTAATAATTGTTTTTTTTCTTTTTTGGCGGGTAATAATTGTTGTAATCAATGCTTCTCTCTCATCCTATTTATAGGAAAACCGATTGGATTAGTAATCCATGTGATGGATTATGAACCCATGGCATGAAAGTCTTGAGAATTTTAGTTTTGAATTGCATGAGACAATTGACACTTGATAAGGAAATTCTTTGGTTTTGTAAACGATGTTTGAGAAACTTATATTGAGCATGATATGGCATGATTTAAAGTGTTTTAGTGATGGACTTATGGGCTGCATTGCAAAGGTGGTATTTCTATGTTTTACCCCTCACTAAGCTTATGTTTACCCTCTCTTTTACCTTCCAATGTAGAGATATTAACTGAGTCAGCCAAGAGAAGCAAGATTCCAAGTGTGTGTCGATGAAAAGCTCAAGTATATGTTCTAAAGATTACTAGTAGTAAGAGAACAATGGGGGTATAGTTACATTGTTCGAAGAGTTGGATTTTGGTTTATAAGAGTTACTTAGGTTATATAAACTTGAGTATGTATTGAATTTTGAACAATATTGTTGTCTTGTAAGAAAAAGCATCTAAAGAAAGTGTGTTGAATGCTTTGAATCTTATGCTGAAATTAGGTTGTGATGCATTTAGCTTTGATATCAAAAGTTTAAGTATGACAATTTGGTTGATGATGCATGCTCTTTGAGTTTATTTATGTTTGATTGGTCTTAAACATGTTTAACAATCTTTGTGAATTTGTTTGGAGTGTCTTTGAGGCTATTTTCTGGCAAAATTACCCAGTGGTATCGAAATAGGAAAATATTGTTTTGATACACGGGCTTGAAAAGGGTGAAACGGGTGAAAAAATGGCCTGGTATCGATACCTCCGCCCATGGTATCGATACCTCCCTTTGCATTTTTGCCTAGGTATCGATACAGTTTCACATGGTATCGATACCACCATTGGTAGTGTCAAATAGGTATCGATACCAACCATGGTGGTATCGATACCCCTATTAGTTATGGTAGTTAAAGGCTAAAATTGCAAGTTTAGATTCTTTACGTTTTAGTCCCTAAATCTTTTGATGGCAATTAAATGAGTTGTAAGAATTATTTTGAGTCGAGATTTGACATGCAAGCTTGTAATGGACTTAATTAAAGATTGGTAATAATTATTTTATATTTGGACTCTTAAATTATGGAAATTTACAATTTGGTCCTTTTTGCGTATATGGTGTAATCGATGCTTGTTTCACCTCCAGTTTCGAGAGTTGGGGTTTCTAGTTGAATGCATGTATATGTAGGATACTAATTTCTCTAGACAAGATAAAAAGATAAAAAGAAATTTGGGTTGTTTATTGGTGCAAATCTTTCCGGATTTGTATCGGTATTCCCCATGTAATTCGCTCGAGTCAGGTTTCGTCTAGACCGGGTCGAGGGGGTTACACCAACATCCGTCCAGGTTTCTGCAACCTTTGAGGATATCGGAATGGAAGTGGGAAAATATCACCATGGATTTCGTTAGTGGGTTGCCTTTGACCCCATCAAAGAAGGATTTCATTTGGGTGATAGTGGATCAGTTCACTAAAAGTGCACATTTCATTCTCGTGTGTACCAAGTTTTCAATGGACCGTTTAGCGGAGTTGTATGTTTTTGACATAGTGAGGCTACAAGGGGTGCCAAATTCCATAGTGTCGGATCGAGATCCTCGATTTACATCAAGGTTTTGGGGAGCTTTTCAGAGGACTTTAAGCTCCCGGTTGTGTTTTAGCACCTCGTATCACCCTCAGATGGATGGTCAATCGGAGCATGTGATTCAGGTTTTAGAGGATATGCTTAGGTTATGCAGTATAGAGTTTAAGGGATCGTGGGAGAAGCACCTACCCTTGGATAAGGTCTCCTACAATAATAGTTATCAGGCAAGCATCGATATGGCTCCGTACGAGGCGTTGTACGGGCGTAGGTGTTCGACAACTTTGTGTTGGACTAAAGGAGGAAAAAAGTATTTTAATTTAACTAGTATTCTCTAGGATACTAAGTAAAAGGTGAAACTCATTAGTGGTCGCTTGAAAGTAGCTTCTGATAGACAAAAGTCTTATGCTGAATTGAAACGGAAGGAGATAGAGTTTTCCGTGGGTGATAAAAGTTTTCTTTAAGGTTTTCCCGTGGAAGAAGGTAATGAGGTTCGGACGGAAGGGCAACCTGAGCCCTAGTTTCATGGACCATATGAGGTTATTGAGAGACTGGGTCCAGTGGCATATTGGTTGAGGTTACCTCCCGAGTTGGATAGAATACACGATGTGTTCCATGTCTCGATGCTCTGGAGGTATCGTTTGGATTCTTCTCACATTATGCCTGTGGAGGAGGTGGAGTTGAATCCAGATTTTACCTATGAGGAGGATCCGGTGGCTGTCCTAGCTTATGATAGAAGAGTTCTTCTTGGAAAGACAATAGAGTTGGTTAAGGTCCTTCGGCGGCACCCGGAGTTGAGGAGGCCACTTGGGATCGTCGGAAGAACATGGAAGAGCAATTTCCTCATCTCTTTCTAGGTAATTTTGTGGATGAAATTTCTTAAGTGGGGAAGATTTGTAACACACTGATTTCGGGCTTGGAAGTTCATTCGATTAGGGTTGGAGGTTTGTTCGAACTGGTTTAGGCAAGTTAGACTAGTTTCGAGATTTAGATGATAACTTGCAGTTTTGGGGCTTCTAAAATCTTGGAAAAAATATCTAAAATTATTATTTGACCTATGTTTGATGTTTGTCAAATCAATTTCTGGAAATTTGACCCAGAAGGGTGACATTTTGAAAACTACTGACCATTTTGTAAGAAATTAAAATTGTTTCAGCTTTAGTGACTAAAATGTAAAAGGGGACTTAGAATCCTTAGGGTACATTTAATAAAAATTTTAACATATTACTCCACATGTCAATCCTCATCTAATTGTAAAGGTAGTTAAAAATTAATTGGTTTCTAAATGGGTTTTAACTAATTTTTCTCTAAAATCTTCATTTTACGTCAAAATTCACTTTTCTTATCTCTTTCTCTTCCAAATTCAGAACTCTCTGGATTTTCTATGAATTCTCTCATTATTTCACCAATCTTAATAAGTTAAGCAAGGTTTTTACTTCTCCTTTTAATCCTACTCCTTAATTTTGATGTTTTCTCATTAAATCTTCTTGTTTTTCTTGCTTTTAAATAATGTTAAGGGTGGAGTCCGAAAATTAGGGGTAAGGATTGTTCTATTCCTCTAATTACAATGTTTTTTATTGAAATTCCCAAGTTAAGGTCTCTTTTACATGTTTTTCTAAAGGGTTTCTATGAATAATAAGGGTTTAATCAAGATTTAAAGGTTTCTTGATCCATTTTCATATGGATCTGAATTTGGTGAGTTAAATAATGTTCTTAATGATGGTTTTCATTATTAAGATGTGAAGATTTAGGTTATATCAATCTAATCCCGGACTAGGCTTTTTAGGTTAAGATCTAGAATGATTGTGGAAGGTTTTTGAGTGTGTGAGTGTGTTGGGCATAACCTGATGGTTTAGGCATGCTTAAGGAAGGTTTTTAGTAGGTTTTGATCTTGGTTGGATAGTTGTTTCATCAGTTAGGGTCAAGGTTGATTAAGGAGGTGTTTGATAGTGTTTTCGGTGTTGTTTGGAGGGGTTATGGGGCTTGGTGTTGTGGCTGCAGGTTAAGCTTTATTAGGAGAGGATTTATGTGCAATGATGCACTAATTCCTCTGTATTTTGTTATTTTAAAGTTGGGGATAACAAGGAGAGGGTTTCTTGACCTCCGCTCTTGGCAAGAAAGGTCTCGACAAAGAAGCGTTTTAGCATCTATGAGTGAAACTTGGTAATGAAACGCTTTATGAGTTATTTACGAGATATGGAAGCATAGGTATGGTGTGAGAAGCCATTCTATGCTTGGAAGTAAGTGTGTGGAATGAAATCCCTTTTTTTGGTCTTTTAAACCTTGAAATTGTTTATTGTGTTTAAGATGTTAAGTTGTTTACATACGTTGTTGTCAAATGGTTGTGAAATTAAGATTTATATGTTGAATACCTCTTGTGACTTGTGAAACTAATGCCATGTTGTTTTGGGTTAAGATTAAAGAATTTTTACATTGAAGCATGCTTAGAATTTGCAAGCAAATGTATGCTGCATTTGGCATTTTGATTTTAGACAGCAAATGAGTTGCATTTTTAACCTAGTATATTGGCTATGTGGTGTGTCTAGAGTTTTCGGATATATTGATCGATCAATAGGGTTTGAGTGCACTATAATATTCAAATTCGTACGTGTGATATTTCTCGATGAGCATTAGGGGTAGATCTAATGTCATGTGATAGAGGTAGTTCTATCACATCCGGGAACTGGGGGTAGTGCCATCTCGGCCGAGATGCCTTTTCCATGGTAGGGGGAGTTCTATGATGAAGCATGGTGGGGGATGAATCCATCATGAGTCCGTTTATTCGTATAATCTGTTTTCACTCTTTTAAGGATGGGGGTAGTGTCATCCATTGTCACCTCTAAGCCAACATATGTTGACATGCCATGTGCCAATTTTTTATATATTTACCATAGAGCATGAAATGTGTTAATTTGTACCGGTATTCGTACATAGAGTTTGATAAGCATTGTATGACTTGTTGCATGTGAGACTTGAGACTTAATTTGCATAGTGATGCATGGGTAGTGGCACATGAATATCTAAATGATTTTATAGTATGACAAGTTGATTTGAGAACCCGAATTCCTATTGAGCATGATAATAGATAGGGAAATTTTAATTGGCTTCTTATATTGTGCTGCATTGAATCATATTATGTTGAGCTTCCCTCACTAAGCGTTAGCTTACGTTCCTATGTTTGTGATTCAATGCAGATTAGAGAGTGAAGTGGTGACTTCCATTGTTGGAGTGAAGGATCCAAGTTTCATCCAAGCAAGGTTAAACTCAAGCATTTTATAGTTCACGTTTAGTAGTACAATTGGAAATGGGTAGGGGACTAATTGTTGGTTTTAAATGTTTTGTTGTAAATGGCCATTTGTTGAATTTGGTTTTGATAGACTCATGTGTTTTCTTGGACTATATGTTACAAGGTTTGATTTGAATACTTGTGAAGAATGGTAGTCTTTAGTGAAGCATGCTAACATAGGTTCCATTAGAAATGCAAGCATCTAGAGTAGTGTTCTTGTTTGTGAGCCTTACACCATCATCTGGGAACCTCTCTGAATGTTTGGAAGGCCTAGAGATGCTTAGAACCTTCAAAAGTAACAAACTTGGTACAGGGTTTTTTGAAACATATCCTTTCGGTATCGATACCTAGGCAAAATGTGAAGGAAAATATGAGAGGTGCCGATACTCAGTAAATTGGTTTCAAAACAACCTTGTGTTACCAGACAGATGTATCAAAACACGGGACCATGGTTCCGATACTGATCTTGGCAGTGTCAAAATTTTATCGGTATAGGGTCTATACCGTATCAATACACGGGCTTGCTCGAGGGGGCATCTTCCGAGGAACAAGACATGGCTTCGAAACAAAAGAAGGGCGTTTCGAAACCCCTTTAACATTTTCTATAGTTTTGGAACACCTGTACATCGTTTCGAAACCTCTGCATGCTTTGGGATAAGATCGAAGAACCAAGCTCGATTCCCTATACGTTTTGGTCTATGAATTTTGAGATTGTAAACAAATGAGATAGGGACGCATTTGGGAAATAGTTTTGATATGCATGAACATGTAGGACCTTAATGGAACTTTTAGATAAGATAAAAAAATAATAATAATGATAATAAGGGTCGTTTACCGGGTCAAATCTCTGGATTGGACCTGGGTATTCCCCGTGTAACTCATTCGAGTCATCCTTATGACTACACCGGTTCGAGGGGGTTACAAGGAAAGATCCTGGTAGTTTTATGATACCATGTTCTATCAGGGTTAATATGTGGGCGAGATACTGTGTGACTTAGGTGCCAGCATCAACTTGATGCCCAAGTCGATATTCTAGAAGGTAGGCATCGGGCAGGCAAAACCAACCATGATTATGGTGAAGTGGAAGATCGCGCTTACGTGCAACCAAAAGGAAAAATAGAAGACATCCTGATAAGAGTCGATAAATTTATATTTCCTAGTGACTTCTTGATTTTAGAGTGTGAAGCAGATTAAAATGCTATGATCATATTGGGAAGGCCGTTCTTAGCCACAGGAAGAACATTGATCGAATGTGAAAAAGGAGAATTGGTTATTCGATTCAATGACTAACAAGTGAAGATCAATGTGTTCAAAGCTCTAAGGCATCCAGAAGAACTAGATGAATGTCAACAAATTGAGGTTAATTCTGGATTTAACTTCAATACAGAAGTAAGATGCCTAGATGTTCGCCGCAGCAGCAATTCAGATCTTCGCGGTCGTTGTTTCTTTGGTGAAGAATGTCCAAATGCTCAAGAAATCGAAAACTATCCAGAAGAAGGTAACTAGGTAACCACATATCCAGATAAGTATTTCGAACCTATCAATTACACTTCAGAGGAGAGCAAAATACAAAAAAAAATCCATAGAGCAACCTCCCGTTCAGGAACTTAAACCTTTATCAAAAAAATTAATAATTGTTTATCTTGGTGAAAATAATACTCTGCCTATAATTATTTCTTGCAAGTTGAAACCTGAACAGTAATTGTGGCTGAGGACTATGCTACGACAACACACAAAGGCCATCGGTTGGACAATTGAAGATCTAAAGTGAATCAGCCCAACGGTCTGTATGCATAAGATTTTGTTGTAAGATGACCATAAATCAACAATAGATGCACAGTGACGGCTAAATCAAGCCATGAAATAAATGGTAAAAAAAGAAATCATTAAGTGGCTTGATGCAGGAATCATTTACCCTATATCAGAAAGCACATGGGTAAACCCAGTTCAATGTTTACCAAGAAAGGGTGGCATGGTCGTAATCATAAATGAAAACAATGAGTTGATTCCTACAAGAACAATAACCGGATGAAGAGTATGCATGATTTATCGGAAGCTAAATCAAGAAACAAGAAAGGAACACTTCCATTTACCATTCATTGATCAAATGCTTGACAGGTTAGTCGGTAAACCTTTTTATTGTTTTCTAAACGACTACTCTGGATATAATCAAATTGCCATAGAACCCGAAGATTAAGCAAAAACAATTTTTACATGCCCATATGGTACATATGCATTTAGAAAGATCCCTTTGGATTATGCAATGCCTCAGCCACTTTCCAGAGATGCATGATGGCAATCTTCTCCAACATGATCGAAGAACACCTCGAAATATTCATGGATGACTTCTCTATTTTTAGAGAAGGTTTTGATACTACAAAGATGTGAAGACACAAATCTGATTCTAAACTGGGAAAAATGCCACTTCATGGTAGACGAAGGGATAGTACTCGGTCATAAGATTTCCTGCCACGACATCGAAGTTGATAAAGCCAAAATAGATGTGATTGAAAAACTGGCGCCACCGACATTAATGAAGGGAATCCGAAGCTTCCTTGGTCACGCAGGTTTTTAAAGAAGATTTATTGAAAATTTTTCAAAAATCACTAAACCTTTGTGTTCTCTGCTTGAACAGAATAAGTCCTTTGTCTTTGATGATTCATGCACAAAGGCATTTGAAACATTGAAGCAGAAACTGGTAACAACATCAATAGTAATGTCGTCTGACTGAAATCTCCCATTAGAATTAATGTGTGCTGCAAGTGACTATGCTTTCGGGGCAGTACCTGGGCAGTGAAAAAAAGAATTTTTCATGTCATACATTATGCAAGAAAATCACTCAATGATGCACAAATCAACTATACAACCGTAAAAAAAAAGAACTCTTGGCAGTTGTGTTCGCATTTGACGAATTCAGATCTTATCTCATTGGAAGCAAGGTAATTGTACATATAGATCATTCAACAATAAAATGCATGCTTTCAAAGAAAGATGCAAAACCAAGGTTAATAAGATGGATAAGACTTTTTTCCACCGAGATACCTTTAGGAAAACTTTCTCGCAAACAACATACTTTATCTCTTTCTTTTTCAGATCTGCATAAGACTTTTGACGATCCGATGCAGCCTTCAACCGATCACTAATGAGTTTAACCTTCTCATTAGTATCATCAAGAAAACTAGATAGAGTTACAAACTTCTCTCCAGCCTCGGCCCAACACAAAGGAGTACGACATCTCCTACCATACAAAGCCTCAAACGGAGTTATCTGGATACTCTCCTGATAATTTTTATTATGAGAGAACTAAACCAACGGCAATTACTTCTCCCAAGAACCCTGAAAATCTATCACAGAACACCTAAACATGTATTCAAGAACCTGGATAACTCTTTCGGACTGTCATCCGACTGCGGATAATAGGATGTACTAAAGCTTAACTTAGTACCAAGGGCTTTCTGCAAAGACTTCCAAAACCTTGACGTAAACCTCGGATCTCTATCCGATGCTATGGATTTTGGCACAACATGAAGCCTCAAGACAATAGAAACATATAGACCAATCTACTTATCCAAGGAATACTTAGTATGCACTGGAATAAAATTTGCACAGTTTTTAAACCTGTCCACAACCACCCATATAGAGTCCTTCTTGGTAGGAGTCAAAGGCAAATCCGAAACAAAGTCCATAGTAATCCTTTCCCTCTTCCACTCTGTAACTTTCAACAGTTGTAACAAACCTGATGGAACCTGATGTTCAGCCTTAGCCCGCTGATACACCAAACATTTACTCACATACTCATCAACATCCTTTTTCGAACCAACCCAAAAATACTCACCTTTGAGATCTCGGTACATCTTAGTACTACCCGGATGCATAGCAAAAGGACTACTATACGTCTCCGTAAGGATAGTACGCCTTGATAAGTGTTCAACTCACTATCACTTTTTATATCTTTTATGGTCATTAATCATCAAATCTACACCCACTTGGACCAATGCATACACTTAATGTGATATATTTAGAGGTTATGCTTAGAAAGATGATATTTACAGAAAAGGCTAGTTTTACTACATTTTTTTTATATCTGTGCAGGATAAACTATTTCCGCGGCAACAACGTGGCCGAGGCAGGACCTGATGCTGAGGCAGCAGCCGAAAGACAAGTAGCGATACTGTAGGCAATTGGAAGGGAAAAATACGCTGGACGTTTCGGGACATGCAACACATGGATCGGAGCTGGTTAGCACGAGGAAAGCCCAAGACAAGGCCACGCGGGAAAGCTTCTTATTTGGAATAAACTTGGAAATATTTTATTTATGTACATGACTTGTTCCCTACTCCAAGTTGTATTCTACTTAGGAAAGGTTTGCCCTAGGCCAAGCCTATATAAGACCTAGCCGTCCAAGGGAAGAGGAGAGCCAATTTTTAGAGAGTTCACCCTAAGACTCATTGCTTTCTTTCTCTCAATTATGTTCTAAGTTTTCTTAGGGTTTAGGTGAAGGTTGTCGAGTACTTGTGAGAGGAGATTGTATTTTGTTCTTTGTTTCAATGCAATAAAATATCAAGGTTTGCTTATCCATTGCCATTCTTTGTTCTTGCATTCAAGCTCGGGAGAGAAGTTTGTGAGTAATCTATTTATCTAGACTCGAGAGAGTTAGATTCACGAAAGGGATAAGTACGGTATTTCAATCGCGAAATACTAACTCGGCCTAGGGATAGGTTAAGAGTTTCAGCGGCTAAAAGAAGTGTGAGATTGGTTGATGATTATAATTGGTACACGCCGGGAGGTATCATTAAGGATTGATCACCAACAGTACTTCGACTAAGGGATAAGCGGAGTCATCCAAGGACACTTTGCCGAACGTTGATAAAGTCCACCAACGAGCAAGGGATTGCCACGGCGGACAAGTATCGTTGCTGCCAAGGCAGTAATCTGCAGTACTGCCGAAACAATAATGTACAATTACATTGGACAGAGACAAGTCAATCAAATCCACAATAAAACATAACTGGATCCTGCCCTCTCTCTTAATCAGATCTCATCCTTTTACTTAGTTTTCTTTATTTCAAATTATTTAGTTTCATCAAACCCCAAATTACCTGTGTCTTCATTTTATTTCTTTTTATAGAGCAAGAAGACAAAGGAGGCATATTAAGTAGACCAACCCCTGTGGAGACGATACACGATTATACTGATCACTTTATTACTTGCGATGTGTTCACTTGCACTAACTGCGCACTTTTGACACGCAACAAGTTTTTGGCGCCGTTGCCGGGGACTGGCAACTAAATTTTGTTTTCTTTATTTTCTTGCTTTTTATTTTTTTTATTTTACTTCGGTTTTTCTTGGTGTATGACCAGGGCCAATCCAACCAACCCTTTGTACGAACTAGATCCAGAGATCGAACGTACACGAAAAAGGTTGAGGAGACAAATCCAAGGAGCTATGGCAGATCATCCGGCAGGACAAAACTTACCTGTCGGCAATGGAGGTCTACCGCCGCCACCAAGGCCGCGTTAGCTTACTGTTCGAGACTTCTTGGCGGAGAATTTGAATGGATTAAATTCAGGAGTCGTTACACCAGAGATCGAAGCAGCCCACTTTGAGCTAAAACCTGTTATGTTCAATATGCTTAACACTATTGGACAGTTTGGTGGGTCTATGACTGAAGATGCCAGGCAGTACCTCAAGTCATTCATGGAGATATGCAATTCATTCAAAATCCAAGGAGTCCATGAAGATGTCTTGAGATTGAAATTATTCGCCTATTCACTGAGGGATAGGGCAAAAACCTGGTTAAATAGCATTCCAACAGGATCAATAGGATCTTAGAGTGAATTATGTTGAGATTTCATTACACGCTTTAATCCTACAAATCTATATGATCGAATTCGTAATGAAATCACTTCTTTTCGACAGGCAGATGATGAACCTATGTACGAGGCATAGGAGCGCTACAGAGAGTTTTTGCACAAGTGTCCTTTGCATGGATTTCCCCTATGGACACAAGTGACCATGTTCTATAATGCCATTAATGCCCCGAAAAGGATGATGTTAGATGCCTCGGCAAATGGAACACTCCTTTATAAAGCACCTGAGGAAGCTATTGAGATACTGAACAAACTCGCAAAGAATGATTTTCAATTCCCTACATCTAGGCGAGGAGGAGTAAGACGCCAAGCCACAGTGAATGAGTTAGACACATCAAATTCAGTGGTCGCACAATTGGCCTCTCTTACCAAGATGGTGCAAAACATGCAACTACAACAAAATACCCACGAGGTTAAGGTCATTGATTCTTCTTGCAATTTATTTGGAGGTAACCATAATTCTTCCGACTGTATGAATTAAGAAGCCAGCATGTATGTTGGAAATTATTACCGAAACAATATGATGTCCAACACATACAACCCCTCATGGAAGAGGCATCCAAACTTGTCATGGAGTAATCCTAACAATGCCCTAAATCCAGCTACTCAACCCCTAGGATTCTAGCAACCAATGCAACATCTGCCGCCGCCGCAGGTCCAACAGCCAATGTCGCAACAGCAGATACAGCAGCAGTCTATAAGTTCCTTGGAAAATTCTCTGAAAGCATTCATGATGAAAACTGAGTCATATATGGCAGAGAATAGCAACTTCATCAAAAGAACAGATGCATTCGTAAATAGAACTGAGATGAGGTTGTAGAACCAAGAGGCAGCAATTAAGGCACTAGAAACTCAGGTTGGGCAGTTTGCTCAAAACATAAATGTCGCGTGTCAAAAGTGCGCGTTTAGTGCAAGTGGACACATCGAAAGTAATAAGTGATAAGTATTATCGAGTTATCGTCTCCTCAGGGACCGGTAGACTTAATATGCTTTCTTCACCTTCTTGTTCTGTAGAAAAGTAAAGACATAAGTGAATTGAGTTGATTTATCAAAACTAAAATAACTAAATAAAAGTAAAGAGTTGAAATAGTAGAGAGAGATGGGCTATGATCCAATTGAGTCGTATTGTGGACTTGATTGACTTGTCTCTATCCACTGCAATCGTATATCACTGCCTCGGCAGCACTGCAGTTTACTGCCTTGGCAGCGACAATACTGTCTGCCGCGGCAATCCCTTGCTCGTGGGTAGACTTTACCAAAGTTCGGCAAAGTGTCCGTGGATGACTTCGCTTATCCCTAAGTTAGAGTGTTGTTGATGACTAGTCCTTGATGATACCTCCCAGCGTGAACCAATTATACTCACCAACCAATCTCACACTTCTTTTAGCCGCTGAAACTCTTAACCTATCCCTAGGCCGAGTTAATATTTTGCGATTGAAACACCGTACTTACCCCTTTCGTGAATCTAACTCTCCCGAGCTTAGATAAATGGATGATTCACAATATCCTCTTCCGAGCTCAATTGTGAAAACAAGGAATAACAAAGGATAAGCAAACCTTGATAATTTTATTGCATTGAATCAAAGACAAAGTACAATCTCCTCTCACAAATACTCGACAACCTTCACCTAATCCCTAAGAAGGTTTAGAACATAATGGAGAGGAAGAAGACAAGAATAGAAATCGGCTCTCTCCCTAGGTATTCCGTGTTTCATACATTGGGTGGCTAGGTCTTTATATAGGCTAGAACTAGGGCAAACCTTTCCTAAGTAGAATACAACTTGGAGTAGGGAACAAGTCAAGTACATAATAATAAAAATATTTCCAAGTTTGATTCGGCTAAGGAGGCTTTCCCGTGTGGTCTTCCTTTGGGCTTTTCCTTTTGCTAGCCAGCTCCAATCCATGGGCTTCAAGTCCATACACGATCCTTGGATTTTTATCTTTCCATCGCCTATAGTCTTGCTTCCTGTCTTTCTGCTGCTGCCTCGGCATCAGGTCCTGCCTCGGCCTTGTCGCTGCCGCGGCACTGGTTCTCCTGCACAGATATGAAAACGTAGTAAAACGTGCTTTTTTCTGTAAATATTATCTATATGAGTATAACTTCTAAATATATCACATTGAGTGCATGCATTGGTCCGAGTGGGTGTATATTTGGTGGTTAATGTCCATAAAAGGAGTAAAAAGTGATAGTGTGTTGAGCACTTATCACACCCCCAAACTCGAACTATTGCTTGTCCTCAAGCAATGCAAACCATCAATTTGCCAAACTCTACTGTCTCTTGGTCTTACATGTCCATCTATTCTCCCCACCATAGCTAGGCCTATTCTTAAGGCTTAACCATTTGGTTACTCAAGGGTTTACCTAGAAACAAACTATAAGAATTGTGAGTGTGTGCGTTTTTGTGGACAAGTTTGATTAAAGGCTTTCTTAGATAAACTCTAAGTTCAAGACAAATAGAAATTGGTTAAGTGTTTCTCTTCTTTTCAAACACCAAATCTTGAGCCAATTTCGGGCACCTCAAAGACTTGTGTTTTTCTTTTCACTAATTTTTTTCTTTCTTTTTGATATTCCTTAAAGCATACTAGAGCCAATTTCGGGCACCTCTAGCATGAAGAAGAGACTTTCTAGAGCCGGTGATAGGCACCTCTAGTTACTTTCCCAAAAATCTAAGTCTTTATCACCTAAGTTCATTAAAAGAATTCCTATAATCCAACAAGTCCCAAAAGTGTTTAAAATTATTCCTATAGTAAGCTTCTAAGTTTTCATCCTTAAGCATCCTAAGGTTAAGCCTTCTTAACAGAACCTAAACATGGTAAGGAGAAAGATTTCTATAGCCTTAAAGAATAAACTAAGGAAATACTGATGATAAGCAATGCAAAAGTGTAAGCAGTTAATTCAAGTAAGGCGGGGAGCATAAAAATTTTAAAAAAATCACTGGAAAACTCCCTTTTTGGCAAGGCCGCGGCAGTAGATTGCTGCCTTGGTAGTGAATCTGCACCCCCAAACTCAAACCAAGCATTGTCCTCAATGCTTTATATTTGAAGAAATAAGCGGCAAAACAGAATATGAACAATAAGCAGCAAATAAAACAGTAAAAGCAATTAATATTGAATAAAGGACAAAGAATTTTAAAGCGACTCGGAAGAGCTGCTTGTAACAATTTTCCTCCTCGGCCTTGCTGCCGATTGCTTTGTCCTTGGTGAGGGCGATGGTTGCGTCTTTGCCTGCCGAGGCGGTTGGACTCGAGTGGGTGGTGTCCTTTGCATTGGGGCCTCTACCTTGTCTTTGTCCTAAAAATAAAAGAAAATCAACAAGTAGATATTAAATATCCTAAAATAAAAGTTAAAAGAAATTATTCCTATAAATTGCGGAAAAGAAAAAAAATAGAATGTCGCGGCATTAATTTTCCGTAGGAGGGCGTGCGAAGGCATCTTCTAAGGTGATAGTCTCCATAGTCTTCATGTCATGTGGCCCAGAATAGTGTTTCAATCGTTGTCCATTCACTTTGAATTCATGGCCATCTTTTGGTGATTTGATTGTTACTACTCCATGTGGGAAAACTCGAACGACTTCAAATGGCCCTAACCATCTGGATTTGAGTTTTCCTGGAAACAGTCTAAGCCTGGAGTTAAAAAGGAGGACGTGCTACCCCGGCAGGAACTACCGCGGCAGGAACTTACGATCGTGCCATCTTTTCGTTTTCTCTTTGTAGATCTTGGCATTCTCGTATGCTGCTGTTCGGAATTCTTCTATCTCATTGAGGTCTAGCAGTCTTTTCTGTCCGGCTTTTTCCCAATCCATATTTAATTTCTTCACTGCCCAATATGCTTTATGCTCAATTTCGACAGGTAAGTGACAAGCTTTCCCGAATACAAGCTTATATGGAGATGTTCCTAATGGGGTTTTGAATACTGTCCTGTAGGCCCATAAAGCATCATCGAGATGATAGGACCAATTTTTTCTAGATGGATTTACCACCTTTTCAAGGATCTGTTTTAATTCCTTGTTGGATATTTCAGCTTGCCCATTTGTCTGTGGATGATATGCCGTAGCGAGCTTGGGGGTGATGCCGAGTTTCTTTAGTGCCGCGGTAATGAGTCTGTTATCAAAGTGTTTAGCTTCGTCACTTATTATTGCTCTAGGGATTCCAAACCTTGTAAAAATATTTTTCTTGAGAAATCTTTGAACTGTCTTGGAATCATTGTGAGGTGTGGCGATTGCTTCGACCCACTTGGATACGTAATCCACTGCCACTAAGATATAAAGGTTTCCTTGAGATGATGGAAAAGGCCCCATGAAATCTATGCCCCAAACATCGAACAATTCCACTTCCAGTATGGGTTGTAAGGGCATCTCATGTCGTCTTGAAATATTGCTCGTACGTTGGCAGCGGTCACAGTTCTTGTAATAGTCGTGGGCATCTTTGTAGAGTGTGGGCCAGTAGAGGCCAGATTGCAGTACCTTTGCTGCTGTTCTATTTCCTCCAAAATGCCCACCGTAAGGTGAGTCGTGACAATGTTGAAGGACTGCTTTCTGTTCCTCCTCTGGCATACATCTTCTTATAACTTGATCTGCACAATGCTTAAACAGAAGAGGGTCGTCCCAGAAATAATGCTTTGCATTATACTGAAACCTCTTCTTTTCGTTATGGTTAAGGTTATAGGGGATAATACCACTAACTAGGTAATTAACAAGATCTGCATACCAGGGGGTAGATGTTACTGCGGCAAGGTCTTCTGTTAATGCTGCGGATATGTATTCAGACAATGTCGCGGCAGTGCGGTTGTAGACTGCTGCGGCCTTTGTTTCAACAATATCCCTTGCAGTTGTAACAATTTGCAATATTTGTTCATCTGGAAATTCATCTTGTATTTCTTCAAGTGAGTGGGTATTGTCCTTGTTCTCCAGTCTAGAAAGATGATCGGCCACTTGGTTTTCTATACCTTTTCGGTCTTTGATTTCGACATCAAATTCTTGTAAAAGAAGGATCCATCTAATTAGTCTAGGCTTGGCATCCTTCTTTGAGAAGAGGTATTTAATTGCCGAATGATCTGTGTGGACAGTTACCTTTGTTCCGATGAGATATGATCAAAACTTGTCAAAGGAAAACACCACTGCTAGTAATTCTTTTTCTGTTGTGGTGTAGTTGATTTGTGCATCATTGAGCGTTTTACTGGCATAGTAGATCACATGGAACGGATTATTCTTCCTCTGCCCGAGTGCTGCCCCGACAGCATGATCACTAGCATCACACATCAATTCAAATGGCAACGACCAATCCGGTGGGATTACTATCGGTGCAGTGATTAGCTTCTCCTTGAGAGTCTCGAATGCTTCAGTGCATTCCTCATTAAATTCGAATTTCCTGTCTTATTCAAGCAAGTTGCAAAGAGGTTTAGAAATTTTAGAAAAATTAGAAATAAACCTTCTATAGAAACCTACATGGCCCAAAAAGCTTCAAACTTCTTTCACAGAAATTGGTGGAGGTAAATTATTTATCACATCTATCTTGGTTTTATCCACTTCTATACCTTGTGATGATATTTTATGGCCCAATACGATGCCCTCATTTACCATAAAATGGCATTTTCCCAGTTTAAGACTAGATTGGATTCCTCGCATCTTTGCAACACTTTTTCGAGATTGCCGAGGTAGTACTCAAAGCTGTCTCCAAAGACTGAGAAATCATCCATGAATATCTCTAAGAAGTCCTCTATCATGTCAGAAAAAATCGCCATCATGCATCTCTGGAAAGTTGTTGGGGCATTGTAGAGGCCGAACGACATCCTTCTAAATGCATAGGTTCCATACGGGCAAGTGAAAGTGGTTTTTGCTTGGTCTTCTGGATCAATGGCAATTTGATTGTATCCTGAATAACCATCAAGAAAACAGTAATAAGGTTTACCAGCAAGTCTATCAAGCATTTCATCAATAAAGGGTAAGGGGAAGTGATCCTTCTTTGTTGCCTTATTTAACTTGCGATAATCCATACAAACCCTCCAACCGGTCATAGTCCTGGTTGGTATTAGTTCGTTGTTCTCGTTGGTTATGACAGTCATACCACCTTTCTTAGGTACACATTGTACCAGGCTTACCCATGCACTGTCAGAGATAGGATAAATAATTCCTGCATCAAGCCACTTGATTATTTCCTTACGTACTACCTCCTTCATAGCGTGGTTAAGTCTCCTTTGAGCTTCAACAGTGGGCTTATGGTCTTATTCTAAGAGGATTTTATGCATACATACCACTGGGCTTATTCCTTTCAGATCATCAATTGACCACCCAATTGCCTTTTTGTGCTATCGCAGCATTGCGATTAAGGTTTGTTTCTGTTCTGGCAACAACTTAGAAGAAATAATTACCGGCATCGTGTGGTTATCTCCCAAATAAGCATATTTTAGTTTTTCTGGTAAGGGTTTTAATTCCGTGACCAACGGTTCTTTATTTACAGATTGCTCATTCTTCCCTTTATACTCTAATGGTTCAAAGTACTTACCTGGAAGATGTGTTGTCCAATTAGCTTCCTCCTTCTCGGTTGTCTTAGCACTGTTCAAAGTACTGTTGTAACAGTCATTCATATCACTGCCGAGGCATACCTAGGGTATGTCATGGAGATCACTGCCGAGGCAGTTGTTGTTAAGACAAGGTATTGTATGATCTTCATCTGTGTCATCCAGCATCTGACATTCTTCTTCTAGTTCATCATGTCTCTTCATCAATTGACACACATTTAGTTTGACTTCTTGATCATTGATTCTCATTGTCAGTTCTCCTTTTTCCACGTCAATGAGGGTGCATCCAATTGCAAGGAAAGGTTTCCCAAGGATGATCGGTGCATTGTCATCTGCTTCACAATCAAGGACAAGAAAGTCAGCAGGAAAAATAAACTTATCTACTCTTACCAGTATGTCCTCGATTTTGCCTTCAGGTTGCACATAGGATCGATCCACTAGTTGGAGCATCACTGTTGTAGGTTTCGGCCTTCCAATTCCAAGTTTTTGGAAGACTGATTTGGGCATGAGGTTTATGCTTGCTCCAAGGTCGCATAGGGCCTTACTTTCATAGCTTTTACCTATCGCACAAGGTATGGTAAAGCAACCAGGATCCTTTAACTTTGGTGGCATGCGGTTTTGCAGCATTGCCATGCATCCCTCGGTAGCAGCCACTGTCTCAAACTCACCTATTCGTTTCCTTTTTGACACCATGTCCTTTAGGAACTTGGCATAGTTAGGCATTTGTTCAATAGCTTCAACGAACGGTATGTTGATGTGGACTTGCTTCAAGATGTCGAGGAACTTCTTGAATTGATGGTCCTGTTTTTGCTTTTCCAACCTTTGTGGGAAAGGTGGTGGTGGTCTCATTTCATCCAAGGTTTCTTTAATTTGAAATTTAATACCTGGCACCACTAGAGTTATTGTTGCCTCGGCAGGCTGCTCAGGAGCTGCAGTGCTTTCTGCCAGGGCAGTGTTATCAGATTCAGTTTGCTCAGCCTCTTCTCTTACTCGATCTGCTGATTGATTTTGGCTCTTTGGGATCTTCTCCTTCAGCTGTAGACCACTCCTAGTAGTGATTGCTTTGCACTGTTCATGGCCCATTACCTTAGCAACTTCAGTACTACTAGGTAATCCTTCTTGTGGTCTAGTATTTATACTTTGAGCAAACTGCCCAACCTGAGTTTCCAGCGTTTTTATGGCCGCTTCTTGATTTTGCAACCTCATCTCAGTTCTATTCATGAAGGCATCTGTCCTCTTGATGAAATTACTATTCTCTGCCATGTTTGACTCAGTTTTCATCATGACGGCCTTTAGCGTGTTCTCCAATGAACTTACCGGTTGCTGCTGCATCTGCTGTTGCGGCATTGACTGTTGGGCTTGCTGCTGCGGCATCGGTTGCATCCGCTGCTGAAATCCCGAAGGTTGGGTGATTAGGTTTAAGGCATTGTTAGGGTTGCTCCATGATAGGTTTGGATGCCTCTTCCATGAGGGGTTGTATGTGTTGGACATCACATTGTTGCGGTTGTAGTTTCCAACATACATACCGGTTTCTTGATTCATCCAATAAGAGGAACTGTGGTTACCTCCACATAAGTCACAATATGAATCAATTACCTTAACCTCACGGGTATTTTGTTGCAACTGTAAGTTTTGCACCATCTTGGTAAGAGAGGCCAATTGTGCTGCCACTGAACTTGATGAGTCTAATTCATTTACCATGGCTTGGCGTCTTACTCCTCCTCGCCTAGATGTAGGAAACTGAAAGTCATTCTTTGCGAGTTTATTCAATATTTCAATAGCTTCCTCAGGTGCTTTATCCAGGAGTGTTCTGTTTGCCGAGGCATCTAACATCATCCTTGTCGGGGCATTCGTGGCATTGTAAAACATTGTCACTTGTGTCCATAGGGGAAATCCATGCAAAGGACACTTGTGCAATAGCTCCCTGTAGCGCTCCCATGCCTCGTACATTGGTTCGTCTTCTGCCTGTCAAAAAGAAGTAATTTCATTACGGATTCTATCATATAAATTAGTGGGATTAAAACGAGTAATGAAATCACGGCAAAGTTCACTCCAGGCACCAATAAATCCTGCTGGAATGCTATTTAACCAAGCTTTCGCCCTATCCCTCAGTGAATAGGGGAATAGCTTTAATCGCAAGACATCTTCATGGACTCCTTGGATTTTGAAAGAGTTGCAAATTTCCATGAAGGACTTGAGATGATGCCTTGCGTCTTCAGTTGCAGACCCACCAAATTGTCCAATTGTATTTAACATATTGAACATAATAGGTTTTAGTTCAAAATGGGCTGCTTCAATCTCTGGTGTGACAACTCTTGGGTTTAATCCATTTAAATCCTCTTCTAGGAAGTGTCTGACAGTGAGCTGCCGCGGCCCAGGTGGCGGCGGAAGTCCTCCATTGCCGGCAGGTAAATTTTGTCCTGCCGGGTGTTCTGCCATGGCTCCTTGGATCTGTCTTCTCAACTGTTGCCTTGTTCTTTCGATCTCTGGATCTAACTCGTACAAGGGGTTGGTTGGATTGGCCCTGGTCATACACCAAAACAAACAAGAGTAAAATAAAAAGAAAAAGAAAAAGAAACAAGAAAATAAAGAAAACAAAATTTAGTTGCCAGTCCCCGGCAATGGCGCCAAAAACTTGTCGCGTGTCAAAAGTGCACGTTTAGTGCAAGTGGACACATCGAAAGTAATAAGTGATAAGTATTATCGAGTTATTGTCTCCTCAGGGACCGGTAGACTTAATATGCTTTCTTCACCTTCTTGTTCTGTAGAAAAGTAAAGACACAAGTGAATTGAGTTGATTTATCAAAACTAAAATAACTAAATAAAAGTAAAGAGTTGAAATAGTAGAGAGAGATGGGCTAGGATCCAGTTGCGTCGTATTGTGGACTTGATTGACTTGTCTCTGTCCACTGCAATCGTATATCACTGCCTCGGCAGCACTGCAGTTTACTGCCTTGGCAGCGACAATACTGTCTGCCGCGGCAATCCCTTGCTCGTGGGTAGACTTTACCAAAGTTCGGCAAAGTGTCCCTGGGTGACTCCGCTTATCCCTAAGTCAGAGTGTTGTTGATGACTAGTCCTTGATGATACCTCCCGGCGTGAACCAATTATTCTCACCAACCAATCTCACACTTCTTTTAGCCGCTGAAACTCTTAACCTATCCCTAGGCCGAGTTAGTATTTCGCGATTGAAACACCGTACTTACCCTTTTTGTGAATCTAACTCTCCCGAGCTTAGATAAATGGATGATTCACAATATCCTCTCCCGAGCTCAATTGTGAAAACAAGGAATAACAAAGGATAAGCAAACCTTGATAATTTTATTGCATTGAATCAAAGAAATAGTACAATCTCCTCTCACAAATACTCGACAACCTTCACCTAATCCCTAAGAAGGTTTAGAACATAATGGAGAGGAAGAAGACAAGAATAGAAATCGGCTCTCTCCCTAGGTATTCCGTGTTTCATACATTGGGTGGCTAGGTCTTTATATAGGCTAGACCTAGGGCAAACCTTTCCTAAGTAGAATACAACTTGGAGTAGGGAACAAGTCAAGTACATAATAATAAAAATATTTCCAAGTTTGATTCGGTTAAGGAGGCTTTCCCGTGTGGTCTACCTTTGGACTTTTCCTTGTGCTAACCAGCTCCAATCCATGGGCTTCAAGTCCATACACGATCCTTGGATTTTTATCTTTCCATCGCCTATAGTCTTGCTTCCTGTCTTTCTGCTGCTGCCTCGGCATCAGGTTCTGCCTCGGCCTTGTCGCTGCCGCGGCACTGGTTCTCCTGCACAGATATGAAAACGCAGTAAAACGTGCCTTTTTCTGTAAATATTATCTATATGAGTATAACTTCTAAATATATCACATTGAGTGCATGCATTGGTCCGAGTGGGTGTATATTTGGTGGTTAATGTCCATAAATTGAGTAAAAAGTGATAGTGTGTTGAGAACTTATCAATAAACACTAGACCACAAGGAGGACTACCTAGCAATACTGAAGTTGCTAAGGTAATAAGCCATGAACAGTGTAAGACAATCACTACTAGGAGTGGTCTACAGCTGAAGGAAAAGGTAGGAATTCCAGCAGGCCAAGCCCCATCAACAGAGCTAGAAAAAGAGGATTTGGATGTTAAACAAATTGATCATGTTCTAATAGATAACACTGCCCTAGTAAAGAACTCGGCAGTACCTGAACATCCTGCCAAGACAGCGACAGACACAGTAATTCCAGGTATTAAATTTCAAACTAAAGAAACCCTAGATGAGATGAGACCACTACCACACTTCCCACAAAGGTTGAAGAAACAAAAACAGGACCATCAATTCAAGAAATTTCTTGATATTTTAAAGCAAGTCCACACCAACTTACCATTCATAGAGGCAATTGAACAAATGCCTAATTATGCTAAATTCTTGAAAGACATTGTGTCTAAGAGAAAGAGACTATGTGAGTTCGAAATAGTGGCTGCTACCGAAGGATGCATGTCAATGCTACACAATCGCATGCCACCAAAATTGAAGGATCCTGGATGCTTTACCATACCTTGTGCAATAGGTAATCACTATTAAGGAAATGCCTTATGCGACTGTCGCGTGTCAAAAGTGCGCGTTTAGTGCAAGCGGACACATCGCAAGTAATAAGCGATAAGTATGTTATCGAGTTATCGTCTCCTCAGGAACTGGTATACTTAATATGCTTCCTTTATCTTCTTGCTTTGTAGAACGATAAAAACACAAGTGAGTTGATGTGATTTAATTTAAAATAAAATAATTGAATAAAAATAAAGAGTCGAAATATTAGAGAGAGAGATGGGCCAGGATCCAGTTGTATTTATTATGGACTTGATTGACTTGTCTTTATCCAATGCAATCGTATAACTCTGCCTCGGCAACACTGCAGTTTACTGCCTGGGCAGCGATAACGTTGTCTGCCGCGGCAATCCCTTGCTCGTGGGCAGACTTTACCAAAGTTCGGCAAAGTGTCCTTGAATAACTCCGCTTATCCCTAAGTAAGAGTGTTGTTGATGACTAGTCCTTGATGATACCTCCCGACGTGAACCAATTATACTCACCAACCAATCTCACACTTCTTTTAGCCGCTGAAACTCTTAACCTATCCCTAGGCCGAGTTAGTATTTCGCGATTGAAACACCGTACTTACCCCTTTCGTGAATCTAACTCTCCCGAGCTTAGATAAATGGATTACTCACAAATTTCCCTCCCGAGCTTGAATGCGAGAACAAGGAATAACAAAGGATAAGCAAACCTTGATAATCTTTATTGCATTGAATAAAAGACAAATTACAATCTCCTCTCACAAATACTCCACAACCTTCACCTAAACCATATGAAGGTTTTAGAACATGATGGAGAGGAAAGAAACAAGAGTAGAAGTCGGCTCTCCCTAGGTATTTCGATATATCATACATTGGGTGGCTAGGTCTTTATATAGGCTAGACCTAGGGCAAACCTTTCCTAAGTAGAATACAACTTGGAGTAGGGAACAAGTCAAGTACATAATAATATTATATTTCCAAGTTTGAATTCGGCTAAGGGGGTTTTCCCGCGTGGTCTTCCTTTGGGCTTTTCCTTGTGCTAGCCAGCTCCGATTCTTGGGCTTCAAGTCCAAACACGTTCCTTAGATTTTTGTCTTTCCATCGCCTATCACTTTGCTTCCTGTCTTCCTGCTGCTGCCTCGACATCAGGTCCTGCCTCAGCCTTGTCGCTGCCGCAGCAATGGTTTTCCTGCACAGATATGAAAACGCAGTAAAACGTGCCTTTTTCTATAAATATTTATCTATTTAAGTATAACTTCAAAATATATCACATTAAGCACATGCATTGGTTCAAGTGGGTGAATATTTGGTGATAAATGCCGATAAAAAGAGTATAAAGTGATAGTGTGTTGAGCACTTATCACACCCCAAACTCGAACTATTGCTTGTCCTCAAGCAATGCAAACCATCAATTTGCCGAACTCTATTCTCTCTTGGTCTTACATGTCAATCTATTTTCCCCACCATAGCTAGGCCTATCTTTAAGCCTTAACCATTCGGCTACCTAAGAATTTACCTAGAAACAAACTATAGGATTTGTGAGTGTGTGCGTTTTTGTGGACAAGTTGATTAAAGGCTTTCTTAGATAAACTCTAAGTTCAAGACAAATAGATATTGGTTTAAGTGTTCTCTTCTTTTTCAAACCCCAAATCTTGAGCCGATTTCGGGCACCTCAAAGACTTGTGTTTTTCTTTTCACTAAAAACCTCTTTGTCTTTTCCTTTTTTTTAATATTCCTTAATACATACTAGAGCCAATTTCGGGCACCTCTAGCATGAAGAAGAGATTTTCTAGAGCCGGTGGTAGGTACCTCTAGTTACTTTTCCAAAAATCTAAGTCTTTATCACCTAAGTTCATTAAAAGAATTCCTATAATCCACAAGTCCCAAAAGTGTTTAAAATTCTTCTTATAGTAAGCTTCTAAGTTTTCATCCTTAAGCATCCTAAGGTTAAGCCCTCTTAACAGAACCTAAACATGGTAAGGAGAAAGATTTCTATAGCCTTAAAGAATAAACTAAGGCAATACTGATGATGAGCAGTGCAAGAGTGTAGGCAGTTAATTCAAGTAAGGCGGGGAGCATAAAAATTAAAGAAATCACTAGAATACTCCCTTTTTGGCAGAGCCGCGACAGTAGATTGCTGCCTTGGCAGTAAATCTGCACCCCCAAACTCAAACCAAGCACTGTCCTCAATGCTTTATATTTGGAAGGAATAAACGGCAAAACAGAATATGAATTATATGCATCAAGGAAAAATAGTAAAAGCAATGAATATTGAATAAAGGACAAAGAATTTTAGAGCGACTCCGAAGAGCTGCTCGTAACAATTTTCCTCCGTTGCCTAGATGCCATGTGCTTTGTCCTTGGGAAGGGTGATGGTTGCGCCTTTGCTTGCCTCGGCGGCTGGACTCGAGTAGGTGGGGTTCTATGCATTGGGGCTTCTACTTCTTCTCCTTCTTCAACATTCGCCATCTCTTCGGTTATCATCACGTCCGTTCCTCCTCCCATCGCAGTTGCTCCTCCGGTGTGGTGTGTGCTTGGGTCGGCGGCAGTAGATCCTTGGTGTACATAAGCATCTATCTCGGCGGATAGACTGTTCATGATAATTGGCGATCTTGGTGGAGTGCTGAAAACGGCTCTCTGCTTGGATGGCCTTCGGCTGACAGACGAGGCCACGGCAGAGTCTGCCGCCCTAGATGGTCCAACAGCCTAGTATTGGGGCTGAGGGTCCGGATGGAAGAACGGTTGCGGTCCTCCTAGGGCTGGTGTAGTCTCGGTGTATGGTGCGGCAGTAACGAACATATTGCTTGGGAACTCCGGGAATTGTACGCCTTGGTCCGGGAAGGCGTGCAACATCATCTGTGCGAGAGTGCCATTGAAGTCCCGCTGGTACTCCATGTACCGTTGTTGTCGAAGATCCATCGCGGCCATTCGCTGCAAGAGTTCTTGATACGAGTCTGCTGTGGCAGAGGTGTGGGCAGTACCAGGCATATCTGTCGTGTACTGGGCCCCGACAGTAGTATCGGCAGTGAACTGCTGCGGTGTTGCCTGGACAGGTTCTGCTTGTGTGATCTACATGACTTTGTGGCAGAATTCCCTGGTCCATCCTCTTTTTGGGGGGGTGTATTCATCCGTTTCTTCAATGGGTACACCTGCAGAAACACATACACCCGTAATCAAGCAAGGGAAATACAATGGTCCTCGATCTTTCTTACCGCACTCGTGAATTTCCCGTAGGATAATTTCTCCAATGTTGATGGTCCTTTTGTTGATGATGGATTGGATAAGCACCAATCTCTTGCGATCCACCGTGCTATTGTGTGATGTTGGGATGAGGCGTCGTTTGAAGAAGGTGTTCCACATCTTGGCCTCCGGCTTCAAGCTTTGTCTTGTTACAGATCCTCGATGGGTACCGGTTTCCCATGGAGTGTTCGCGTAACAAAGATCGTCTTTGATAAGTTCATAGTCCTCGGCAGTGATATCTTCCAAGAATTCGGTATGGATATCTCTGTCTGGGGTGAGGCCGTAGAAGTTGTTGATCGTCTCGGCATCGAGTTGGACCGGCCTGCCGCGGCAGTGAACGAACAGGGAGTCTTTGTTGGGCCCATGAGCATAGAACTCCCGCATGATCGTGGCGTTTGCTTGGGCAGGTTGCAAACAGAAAATTTCACAATTCTGGTACTTTATTCTGTCGAACAAGTTGTGTTCAATGTCGTAATTCTCTTCATCTGCGTGCTGGAACCCTTGTTCTTCCCAAAGTTGCCTTGCGATGAAAGATCGATTGAATCGATCTTCGACGTTGGCTGGGGCGAATCTTTTGTAAGTTGCCATCAAGAAAGAGAAAATTGAGTTCTTGGAGGTTTTCTTGAAGAGAATCTGGAGATTTAAAAGGGATTAGTAGGCAGAGAGTAATTGAGAGAGTGATTGTTAAGAATACTAAAGAAAGCAAGAAAGTAAGAGTGAATAGTTCAAGAGGAAGGAGTTTCTTATATAGGCCTCGGCCTTGTGACCGTTGAGATCACTAGCCGTTGTAACCGTTTCCTTCTTCTGCCGTTTCCTTTTCTGCCGCGGCAGGAATCTCGGTAGACTAGCCGTTACACTTTTCTGCCCGTTGGGACTGATGCGGCTCTGACACTGTTGTATTGCCTCGGCAGAGTTCCTACTGTGAACTATTTTTCCCTTATCTTTACTTTTTATTCCTGAATAAAAATTTAAACACACAAAAGAAAAATACTGAAAACGAAAATAGTTAGAAAAAATAAAAATAAACTACTAACCCTAATATAATAAAAAAAAAAGGAAAAGGGAGATGTTAGGTTATTGGTGGAGAGCATGCGAATGCATCTCCCAAAATTATTTTCTCCCTTAAGCCCAAATTATGTATCGGTTGTGGGTCGCTCCTTAGTGCTGTTTGTCCATCCATCTTGGGCTTGATTTTCTTGCCGAATATCCTGCCGAGCAGACTGCCCAGGTAGGATATCTTATTGTCTATTATGTGGATGGCCTTACATTCCTCTGGATCGTTATACCTTTTTAAGTTGTGGAATGCATTGAGTTTGACTTGTTGGTCATTGACTCGCATAGTCAACTCTCCTTTTTCCACGTCAATCAATGTACTTCCAGTTGCTAGGAAGGGTCTCCCAAGGATAATCGGTACGTTGTCATCTGCTTCACAATCAAGGACAAGGAAGTCGGCAGGAAAAATAAACTTGTCAACTCTTACCAATATGTCCTCGATTTTTCCTTCAAGTTGCACAGAGGATCTATCCGCGAGTTGGAGCATTACTATTGTAGGCTTTGGCTTTCCAATTCCAAGCTTTTGGAAGACCGATTTAGGCATGAGGTTTATACTTGCTCCAAGGTCGCATAGGGCCTTTCCTTCATAACTTTTTCCTATCGCACAAGGTATAGTGAAGCAACCAGGATCTTTTAACTTTGGTGGCATGCGGTTATGCAGCATTTCCATGCATCCCTCGATGGTAGCCACTGTCTCAAACTCACCTATTCGTTTTCTCTTTGATACCATATCTTTTAAGAACTTGGCATAGTTGGGCATTTGTTCAATGGCCTCAATGAATGGTATGTTGATGTGGACTTGCTTCAAGATATCGAGGAACTTCTTGAACTGTTGATCCTGTTTTTGTTTTTTCAACCTTTACGGGAAAGGTGGTGGTGGTCTCATCTCTTCCAGGGTTTCCTTAGTTTGGAATCGTATACCTGGCACCACTAGAATTTTTGCTGCCTCGACAGACTGCTCAGGCGCTGCAATGCTTGCTGTCGGGGCAGTGTTGTCAGTCTCGGTTTGCTCAGCCTCTTCTCTTGGTTGATCCGCCGGTTGGGTTTGGTTCTCTGGGATCTTCTCTTTCAACTGTAGACCACTCCTGGTAGTGATTGCCTTACACTGTTCATGGCTTAGTACCTTAGCAACCTCAATATTGCTAGGTAGGCCTCTTTGTGGTCTAGTGTTTATACATTGAGCAAACTGCCCAACCTGAGTTTCCAGAGTTTTTATGGCCTCTTCTTGATTTTGTAGCCTCATCTCAGTCCTATTCATGAAGGCGTCGGTCCTCTTGATGAAATTACTATTTTCCGCCATGTATGACTCGGTTTTCATCACGAAGGCCTTTAGCGTGTTTTCAAATGAATTGGCCGGTTGCTGCTGCATCTACTGCGGCGGCATCGGTTGTTGGACTTGCTACTGCGGCATTGGCTGCTGAAATCCCGGTGGTTGGGTGATTGGGTTTAAGGCATTATTTGGGTTACTCTAGGATAAGTTTGGATGCCTCTTCCATGAGGGGTTGTACGTGTTGGACATCACATTGTTACGGTTGTAGTTCCCAACATACATACCGGTTTCTTGATTCATGCAATCAACAGAACTGTGGTTACCTCCACATAAATCACAACATGAATCAATTACCTTGACCTCACAGGTATTGTTTTGTAATTGTAGGTTTTGCACCATCTTGGTAAGAGAGGCCAATTGTGCTGCCACTAAACTTGATGAATCTAATTCGTTTACCGTGGCTTGGCGTCTTACTCCTCCTCGCCTAGATGTGGGAAACTGGAAGTCATTCCTCGCGAGTTTATTCAAAATTTCAATAGCTTCCTCGGGTGCCTTGTCCAGGAGTGTGTCGTTTGCCGAGGCATCTAGCATCATCCTTGTCGGGGCATTCGTGGCGTTGTAAAACATTGTCACTTGTGTCTATAATGGAAATCCATGCAGCGGACACTTGTGCAATAGCTCTCTGTAGCGTTCCCATGCCTCGTACATTGGTTCGTCTTCAGCCTGTCGGAAAGAAGTAATTTCATTACGAATTCTATCATATAGATTAGTAGGATTAAAGCGAGTAATGAAATCACGGCAAAGTTCACTCCAAGATCCAATAGATCCCGCTGGAATGCTATTCAACCAAGCTTTCGCCCTATCCCTCAGTGAATAGGGGAATAGCTTTAACCGCAAGACATCTTCATGGACTCCTTGGATTTTGAAAGAGTTGCATATTTCCATGAAAGATTTGAGATGCTGCCTTGCGTCTTCAGTTGCAGACCCACCAAATTGTCCAATTGTATTTAACATGTTGAACATAACAGGTTTAAGTTCAAAATGGGCTGCTTCAATCTCGGGTGTAGCGACTCCTAGGTTTAGTCCATTTAAGTCCTCCTCCAAGAAATCTCTGACAGTCAGCTGCCGCGGCCCAGGTGGCGGCGGAAGACCATTGCCGGCAGGTATGTTTTGTCCTGCCTGAACATCTGCCATGACTCCTCGGATTTGTCTCCTCAACCTTAACCATGTTCTTTCAATCTCAAGATCTAACTCGTATAAGGGGTTGGTTGGATTGGCCCTCGTCATACACCAAAAAAAACAAAAGTAAAATAAAAATAAAAATAAACAAGGAAAACAAAATTTAGTTGCCAGTCCCCGGCAACGGCGCCAAAAACTTGTCGCGTGTCAAAAGTGCGCGTTTAGTGCAAGCGGACACATCGCAAGTAATAAGTGATAAGTATGTTATCGAGTTATCGTCTCCTCAGGGAATGGTATACTTAATATGCTTCTTTTTTCTTCTTGCTCTGTAGAACGATAAAAACACAAGTGAGTTGATGTGATTTAATTTAAACTAAAATAATTGAATAAAAATAAAGAGTCGAAATATTAGAGAGAGAGATGGGCCAGGATCCAGTTGTATTTATTGTGGACTTGATTGACTTGTCTTTATCCAATGCAATCGTATATCTCTGCCTCAACAGCACTGCAGTTTACTGCCTGGGCAGCGATAACGCTACCTGTTGCGGCAATCCCTTGCTCGTGGGCAGACTTTACCAAAGTTCGACAAAGTGTCCTTGAATGACTCCGCTTATCCCAAAGTCAGAGTGTTGTTGATGACTAGTCCTTAATGATACCTCCCGGCGTGAACCAATTATACTCACCAACCAATATCAAACTTCTTTTAGCCGCTGAAACTCTTAACCTATCCCTAGGCCGAGTTAGTATTTCGCGATTGAAACACCGTACTTACCTCTTTCGTGAATCTAACTCTCTCGAGCTTAGATAAATGGATTACTCACAAACTTCCCTCCCGGGCTTGAATGCGAGAACAAGGAATAACAAAGGATAAGCAAACCTTGATAATCTTTATTGCATTGAATAAAAGACAAATTACAATCTCCTCTCACAAATACTCCACAACCTTCACCCAAACCATATGAAGGTTTTAGAACATGATGGAGAGGAAAGAAACAAGAGTAGAAGTCGGCTCTCCCTAGGTATTTCGATATATCATACATTAGGTGGCTAGGTCTTTATATAGGCTAGACCTAGGGCAAACCTTTCCTAAGTAGAAACAACTTGGAGTAGGGAACAAGTCAAGTACATAATAATATTATATTTCCAAGTTTGAATTCGGCTAAGGGGTTTTTCCCGCGTGGTCTTCCTTTGGGCTTTTCCTTGTGCTAGTCAGCTCCGATTCTTGGCCTTCAAGTCCAAACACGTTCCTTAGATTTTTGTCTTTCCATCGCCTATCACTTTGCTTCCTGTCTTCCTGCTGCTGCCTCGGCATCAGGTCCTGCCTTGGCCTTGTCGCTGCCGCGGTAATGGTTTTCCTGCACAGATATGAAAACGCAGTAAAACGTGCCTTTTTCTATAAATATTTATCTATTTAAGTATAACTTCAAAATATATCACATTAAGCACATGCATTGGTTCAAGTGGGTGAATATTTGGTGATAAATGCCGATAAAAGGAGTATAAAGTGATAGTGTGTTGAGCACTTATCAGCGACCTTAGAGCGAGCATAAACCTAATGCCCAAATCTGTCTTTCAAAAGCTTGGCATAGGAAGGGCAAAACCTACAACAGTGATGCTCCAACTTGCGGATCGATCATATGTGCAACCCGACGGAAAAATCGAGGACATACTGGTAAGAGTTGACATTTATTTTTCCCGCCGACTTTCTTGTCATTGACTGTGAAGCAGATGATAATGCACCGATCATCCTTGGGAGACCTTTCCTTGCTACTGGACGCACACTAATTGATGTAGAAAAAGAAGAGTTGACAATGAGGGTCAATGACCAACAAGTCAAACTCAATGCCTTCCACAATTTGAAAAGGCATGATGATGCAAAAGAGTGCAAAGTCCTTCACAACACAGATGCAGGCACAAAGATATCCTGTTTCAACAGCCACTACCTTGGCAGTATGTTCGGCAGGAAAATGGAAATTCGTTATGGCAGACTATTTGGCAGGAAAAGTAAGACAGATGTGGAGGAAACCAACAGGACAACACGTTACCCAGGCATATTCAGGTCCAAATGGTCAAAATCACATGGTGCAGTAAAGACCAAATCGAAGAAGGATGGACATGAAGTCAAAAAGAATGGCCAATTTCTGAAATATCATTCTGGCAAACAAGAGATAAACACCTTAGGAACTGTATTTGCATGCACTCCACCAGTGACATAATCTCTTACCTTTCTTTTTATTATATTAGGATTAGTTTAGTTTATATTTATTTTCTATAATTATTATTTTTTTCTTTTGCTTTACTTTTTCTTCTTGTTTTTGTTTAAATTTTTTTAGGATAATAAGCAAGACTAAAGGATAAATAGTTCACAGTAGGAATTCTGTCGAGGCAGAAAACAGTATCAGAGCCGTAGTAGTCCCAATGGGCAGAAAAGTGTAATGGCTAGTCTGCGAGATTTCCGCTGCAGTAGTAATTGCAAACGACAGTAAAAGTTTAAACGGCTATAAAACGGCTAGTGGTTTAAACGGCCACAAGGCTGAGGCCTATATAAGCAATCTCTCCCTCTTGAACTATTCACTCTTGCATTCTTGTTTTCTTTAGAATATTCGTTGTCGCGTGTCAAAAGTGTGCGTTTAGTGCAAGTGGACACATCGAAAGTAATAAGTGATAAGCATTATCGGATTGTCGTCTCCACAGGGATTGGTAGACTTAATATGTCTTCTTCACCTTCTTGTTCTGTAGAAAAGTAAAAACACAAGTGATTTGAGTTGGTTTATCTAAACTAAAATAACGAAACAAAAATAAAGAGATTTAATAATAGAGAAAGATGGGTCAGGATCCAGTTGCGTTGTATTGTGGATTTGATTGACTTGTCTCTGCTCAATGCAATCGTATATCACTGCCTCGGCAGCACTGCAGTTTACTGCCTTGGCAGCGACGATACTGTCTGCCGCGGCAATCCCTTGCTCGTGGGTAGACTTTACCAAAGTTCGGCAAAGTGTCCTTGAATGACTCCGCTTATCCCTAAGTCAGAGTGTTGTTGATGGCTAGTCCTTGATGATACCTCCCGGTGTGAACCAATTATACTCACCAACCAATCTCACACTTCTTTTAACCGCTGAAACTCTTAACCTATCCCTAGGCCGAGTTAGTATTTCGCGATTAAAACACCGTACTTACCCCTTTCGTGAATCTAACTCTCCCGAGCTTAGATAAATTGATTACTCACAAACTTCTCTCCCGAGCTTGAATGTGAGAACAAGGAATAACAAAGGATAAGCAAACCTTGATAATTTTATTGCATTGGAAACAAAGACAAAGTACAATCTCCTCTGACATATACTCGACAACCTTCACCTAATCCCTAAGAAGGTTTAGAACATAATGGAGAGAAAGAAGACAAGTATAGAATTCGGCTCTCTCTCCCTAGGTATTCCGTCCATAGTACATTGGATGGCTAGGTCTTTATATAGGCTAGACCTAGGGCAGACCTTTCCTAAGTAGAATACAACTTGGAGTAGGGAACAAGTCAAGTACATAATTAAAATATTTCCAAGTTTAATTCGGCTAAGGGGGCTTTCCCGCATGGTCTTCTCTTGGGCTTTTCCTTATGCTAGCCAGCACCGATCCATGGGCTTTAAGTCTAGACACGTTCCTTGGATTTTTATCTTTCCATCGCCTACAGTCTTGCTTCCTGTCTTTTTGCTGCTGCCTTGGCATCAGGTCCTGCCTTGACCTTGTCGCTGCCGCGGCACTGGTTCTCCTGCACAGATATAAAAACGTAGTAAAACGTGCCTTTTCTGTAAATGTTATCTTTATGAGCTTGACTTCTAAATATATCACATTAAGCACATGCATTGGTCCGAGTGGGTGTATATTTGGTGATTAATGCCCATAAAAGGTGTAAAAAGTGATAGTGAGTTGAGCACTTATCATTCGCTAATCTTGCTCTCACAATATTCTCTGCCTACTCACAAATCTTCTTGAAATTTTCAGACCTTCTTCAAGAAAATCCCCAAGAACCTCAACTTTCAAAATCCTTATGGCCACTTACAAACGTTTTTCCCCAGCCAATGTTGAAGACCGTTTCAACAGGTCTTTCATTGCTCGGCAGCTATGGGAGGAACAAGGGTTCCAACACTCTGATGAGGAAAATTACGGTATCGAGCACTATTTGTTCGACAGGATCAAGTATCAAGAATGAGAAATCTTTTGCCTACAACCTACCCAGGCCAATGCCACCATCGTGCGGGAATTCTATGCTCACGGGCCAAGCAAGGACTCTCTTTTTGTCCACCGCCGAGGCAGGTCTGTCCAGCTTGATGCCAAGACAATCAACCAATTCTATGGCCTCACACCTATACGTGATGATCATGCTGACTTCATAGAGGATGTCACCGCTGAAGATTACGAACTAATAAAAGACGACCTTTGCTATGAGAATACTCCTTGGGAAACCGGTGCCCATAGAGGATCAGTAGCAAGGCAAAGTCTGAAACCCGAGGCCAAGCTTTGGAACACCTTTATCAAGAGACGTCTTATCCCAACTTCCCACAACAGTACGGTGGACCGAAGAAGATTAGTGCTCATCCAATCAATCATCAACAAAAGGAGCATCAATGTTGGAGAAATTATTTTACAAGAAATATACGAATGCGGTAAGAAGTATAGAGGATCTCTATATTTCCCTTGTTTAATTACTGGTATTTGTACTGCTGCAACTGTCCCTACGGTCGAAACAGATGAATTCACAGCCTATAGGAGAGGGTGGACAAGAGAATTCTGTCACAAAATCATGCAGATCACGCAGGCAGAACCAGTCCAGGCAACTCCCCAGCAGTTCAATGTTGATACTGCTGTCAGGGCCCAATACACGGCAGACATTCCTGACACTGCCCATACCACTGCCACAGCAGACCCCTACCAAGAAATGCTACAGAGGATGGCAGCTATGGACCTCCGTCAGCAACGATACATGGAATATCAGAGAGATTTCAACAACACACTTGCCCAGATGATGATTCAAAATTTTCCCAGCCAAGGGGTGCAGTTTCAGAATTCCCCACCAACATGTTTGTAATAGCTGCACCCTATACCGAAACTACACCAGCTCTAGGAGTACCGAGGCCATTCTTCCACACTGGCCCTCAGCAACAATTTCATGTTGTTGGCCCATCTAGGGCAGTAGACTCTGCCACGGCATCATCTGCCAGCAGACGACCATCAAAGAGGAGGGTAGTTTTCAGCACTCCACCAAGATCCCCCATCATCATGGGCAGTCTATCAGCAGAGATAGATGCCTATGCACATCAAAGTTCAACCGATGTCGGGCCAAGCATTCACCATGCCAGGGCAGAAGCAACAAATGAAGGTGGGACAAACATCATGGTCACCAAGGAAATCGCCAACGAGGAAAAAGGAGAAGAAGTGGACGCTCCAATACAACGGACACCACCAACGAGAGTCCAACCGCCCCGGCAAGAAAAAACTCAGCCCTCTACATCACCGAAGACAACACAATCAGCAGCACGACCTCGACGAAAGATTGTGACAAGCAGCTCTTCGGAGTCCATTTAATTTTTATATATTCAATACTTTTTATCTTAATATGTTGCTTGTTTCTTTTCATATTTTGTTGCCCACTGTTTACCTCTAATATAAGCATTGAGGACAATGCTTGGTTTGAGTTTGGGGGTGCAGAGCGACTGCCGAGGCAATCCACTGTCGCGGCCTTGCCTAGATAAGGGAGTATTTAAGTGATATTTTTTTAAATTTTGATGTTCACTACTTTACTTGAATTTGTTGTCCATACTTTTGCACTGCCCATCATCAGTATTGCCTTAGTTTATTCTTTAAGGCTATAGAAATCTTTCTCCTTACCATGGTTAGGTCCTGTTAAGAAGGTTTAACCTTAAGATACTTAAGGATGCAAACTTAGAAGCTTACTATAAGATAAATTTTAAAAACATTTTTGGGACTTGTTGGATTATAGGAATTCTTTTAATGAACTTAGGTGATAAAGACTTAGATTTTTGGGCAAGTGACTAGAGGTGCCTATCACCGGCTCTAGGAATTACTCTTCTTGATGCTAAAGGTGCCCGAAATTGGCTCTAGTATGCTAAAAGGAATATCAAAAGAAAGAAGGAACTAGTGATGAGAAAAACACAATCCTTAAGGTGCCCGAAATTGGCTCAAGAATTGGTTGTTTAGAAAAGAAGAGAACACTTAACCAAAATCTACTTGTCTTGAATTTAGAGTTTATCTAAGAAAGCCTTTAATCAAACTTGTCCACAAAACGCACACACTCACTAAACCTTATAGTTTGTTTCTAGGTAAACCCTTGGGTAGCCAAAAGGTTAAGTCTAAAGAATAGGCATAGTTATGGTGGGGAGAATAGATGGAAACATAAGACCAAGAGAGAATAGAGTTTGGCAAATTGATGGTTTGCATTGCTTGAGGACAAGCAATAGTTCGAGTTTGGGGGCTTATAAGTGTTCAACTCACTATCACTTTTTATATCTTTTATGGGCATTAATCATCAAATCTACACCCACTTGGACCAATGCATACACTTAATGTGATATATTTAGAGTTTATGCTTAGAAAGATGATATTTACAGAAAAGACTAGTTTTACTACATTTTTTTATATATGTGCAGGATAAACTATTGCCGCAGCAGCAACGTGGCCGAGGCAGGACCTGATGCCGAGACAGCAGCCGAAAGACAAGTAGCGATACTGTAAGCGATTGGAAGGGAAAAATACGCTGGACGTTTCGGGACATGCAGCACATGGATCAGAGCTGGTTAGCACGAGGAAAAACCCAAGAGAAGGCCACGCCGGAAAGCTTCTTATTTGGAATAAACTTGGAAATATTTTATTTATGTACATGACTTGTTCCCTACTCCAAGTTGTATTCTACTTAGGAAAGGTTTGCCCTAGGCCAAGCCTATATAAGACCTAGCCGTCCAAGGGAAGAGGAGAGCCGATTTTTAGAGAGTTCACCCTAAGACTCATTGTTTTTTTTTCTCTCAATTATGTTCTAAGTTTTCTTAGGGTTTAGGTGAAGGTTGTCGAGTACTTGCGAGAGGAGATTGTATTTTGTTCTTTGTTTCAATGCAATAAAATATCAAGGTTTGCTTATCGTTTGCCATTCTTTGTTCTTGCATTCAAGTTCGAGAGAGAAGTTTGTGAGTAATCTATTTATCTAGACTCGGGAGAGTTAGATTCACGAAAGGGATAAGTACGGTATTTCAATCGCGAAATACTAACTCGGCCTAGGGATAGGTTAACAGTTTCAGTGGCTAAAAGAAGTGTGAGATTGGTTGATGATTATAATTGATTCACACCGGGAGGTATCATCAAGGATTGATCACCAACAGTACTTCGACTTAGGGATAAGCGGAGTCATCCAAGGACACTTTGTCGAACGTTGATAAAGTCCACCAACGAGCAAGGGATTGCCGCGGCGGACAAGTATCGTTGCTGCCAAGGCAGTAATCTACAGTACTGTCGAAGTAGTGATGTACAATTGCACTGGACAGAGACAAGTCAATCAAATCCACAATACAACATAACTGGATCTTGCCCTCTCTCTTAATCAGATCTCATCCTTTTACTTAATTTTCTTTATTTAAAATTATTTAGTTTCATCAAACCCCAAATTACCTGTGTCTTCATTTTATTTCTTTTTACAGAGTAAGAAGACGAATGAGGCATATTAAGTAGACCAATCCCTTTGGAGACGATACACGATTATACTGATCACTTTATTACTTGCGATGTGTTCACTTGCACTAACTGCGCACTTTTGACACGCAACACGCCTCAACTCAGCATCATTCGGTACAACAAAACGATCTCTAAAACCCAAAACACCATCTCCACAGAAACTATACTTCGTAGGCACACCCTTGGCTATATCTTGAACATGCGATACCAAAGCATCATCCAAAAATTGTTTCTCCCTGATCGCTTCAATCAGAGAAGTTTTAACTTGCAACTCGTCTATCAAACCACCATCCTCAGAAACACTCAGCCTAGTAAACATGGAACGCAACTCTACAACCACTTTCCTACTCAATACATCAGCAACAACATTAGCCTTACTCGGATGGTACTCGATCGTTAGATCATAATCCTTAAGCAACTCGAGCCATCGACGCTGCCTAAGATTAAAATCCTTCTGGGACATCAAATACCTCAAACTCTTTTGATCCGTATAAACCACGCAACGCTCCCCATAAAGATAATTCCTCCATATCTTAAGAGCAAACACAACCGCAACTAACTCTATATCATGCATAGGGTCGTTTTTCTCATGCACCTTCAACTCACAATATGCATAAGCTACCACTCTCTCCTCTTGCATCAAAACACAACCAAGACCAACATATGATGCATCACTATACACCGTAAACTCTTTTCCCAGTTCCGGTTGAACTAGGATTGGAGCCTGTGTCAAAGCCTCATTTAACTTCTCAAAAGCCTTTTGCCTCTTGTCAGTCCACTCAAGCTTAACATATTTCTACAACAACTTATTTAAAGGTGATGCAATCCGGGAAAAACCCTCCACAAACCGTATGTAGTATCTTGCCAAACCTAGAAAACTACGAACCTTCGTCACAGATCTAGGCGGTTTCCAACTCACAACAGCCTCAACCTTTTGCGGATCAACTCTAGTACCCTCCGCCGAAACCACATGTCCAAGGAAAACAACCTCCTTGCTCCAAAACTCACACTTGCTCAACTTATCATAAAGTTGATTATCGAACAAAGTCTACAAAATGATCCATAGATGTTTATCGTGATCTTCCTCAGTACGAGAATACACGAGAATATCATCGATAAACACTACCACAAACTAATCCAAGAACTCATGGAAAACCTGGTTCATCATAACTATGAAAGCAACTAGTGTATTCTTCAAACCAAAGGGCATAACCAAAAACTCATAATGGCTATACTGTTTCCTAAAAGCAATCTTAGAAACATCTTGATCCTTAACTCTTAACTGGTAGTAACCAGACCGAAGATCGATCTTGGAAAATATTGTCGCACCTCTAAACTGATCGAACAAGTCATCTATCCTAGTCAAGGGATAGTTGTTCTTTACTGTTCACTTATTCAAATGACGATAATCAATACACATCCTCATGCTACCATCCTTCATTTTCATAAACAAGATCGGCGCATCCCACGGTGAAGTGCTCGATCGGATAAACCCATGATCTAGTAACTCTTATAACTGAACCTTCAACTTTTTAGGCGCCATTTGGTAAGGAGTAATAGAAACAGGTAAGGATCCCTCTATTAGCTCAATACCGAACTCAACCTCTTGGTTAGGTGGTAACCCAGGTAACTCTTCAAGAAAAACTCTAGGAAAGTCACAAATAATGCGTATGTCACATGGCCTAACCTCTTTCATATCAGGATTCATCACATAAGCCAAATACACATCACATACACTAAACAACAACTTTTGAGCTTCCAAATCCGAAACAACATTCGACAGAAACTTCACACCCTCACCAGCCATGACTACCTCATAGTCGTCGGCTAATTTCAAAGACATTCTCTTAGTCCTAAAGTCCAAAACAGTTCATACCCAAGATAAGATCAAACCCTTGAAATGGAAACTCCATAAGATCGACAGCAAAAACATGCCCTTGAATAATTAAGGGGCATCTCCTATAAGCCTTTTTAACCACTATAGTCTCTCCAAAAGAACTAGTAACACTCATACCTACTCTCATTTTCTCTACAGGTATGTCTAAAGCTCTAAAATGCTCACTAAGGATATACGAATAAGTAGATCCATAATCTAACAAAGAGATCAAAGATAAAGATTGCAAGGAAAAGGTACGTGCAACCACATCAGTGTCGTTCTGGACCTATCTGTGGGCATAAACTCTCGCCTGACTCTCATCACGTCGCTACTGCCCCTGATTCTCCTCTTTGTGCTGGAATTTACCTTTGCCTCTGTTCGGATCACCTCCGCAACCTTGGACCTCATGGTCACCCAAAAAATAAGGACACTCCCTCCTAGTGTGCCCAACAACACCACATTGCCAACAAGTTCCAATAGGTCCCCAGAACTGACCTTCATGGCGTCTCCCACATCTTTTACACTTAGACGGACGAGCCTGACCTCCGTAAAAACCAAGGCCATCTCCTCCTCCTCTATACTGATTATTCCGACCATATCGTTCATCTCTATGTTTCTTGAACCTATCCATATTGTTTCCATTTTCCAAGGGCCTCTTACCAGAACTAGATCCACCAGACTTCAAACCCAAACTCTGCTCAATATCCTTAGCCTGATCCACTAACACACTAAAGTTCAGGTGATCCGGGGCCAACATATACGTTTTGACCTCTTTGACCAAGCCAAAACGGAACCACTCACAACGAGCTATCTCACTAGGCAGCAACTCAGGAGCATACTGACTAAGCCTAACAAACTATACCTCATACTCAAACACAGACATGCTACCCTAAACCAAAGACATGAACTCCCTCTTTATCTCATCCAGATAACGAACACCCAGATACTTAAGTTTGAAAGCCTCTCCAAAAAACTCCCAAGTGATCTCATCATCTTCCATACCATAAGTATTGGTAGTCCACCACTTATAAGCATCTCCTTGCTGCAAAGCAACTGAGCAACCCAACTTCTTCTCATTTGAACAACCCATCTTAACCAAAATACGTTTAGTACTCTCTAACCAACTCTCAGAATCTTCCGGGGACAGTCCGTTAAACTCAACTCCTCCCAAACTTCGGAGCCTCTCCAAAGGTAAACCAAGATTTGCCACCGGTGGAGCAACTGTGACCAGTATTCCAGCAACTGCAGCCTAAAAAGCTTCCGCTATAGCCTGAATCAACTGATTCATGTCACCGAAAACTGGAAAAGCAGGTGAAGCTGCTGGCGGTTCAACTAGCGGTACAATAGGTGGGGGGAGGTTGAAACTCTTCCTCCTCACGTACTTCCCTTCCATCAGTAATGTATCAGGTCATTCTAAGTGCTCTATGGGGTCCCATATTACTTATTCTATGAAAAAAAAAGAATATTTAAAACCAAATAAGTCAACTGAAAGCAAAGTGCCAACTAGCTCAAGTTTTTACAAAACCAACCTAAAGTAGTGAAGCAATGGAAACCTATGTAACATGCTTTATCCAACAATAAGAAAACAACCACCGTGCATATACACATATATCAGCAATTTAAGTAATCACCGTGCAATACAACATATCATAAACAATCAACAACATACCCCAACGACTCATAAACATAGGATATGACACCAACAAATGTAACCCCTTGACCCGTTCTAGACACCACCCGACTCGAACGAGCTATACGGGGAATATTGAGGCTAATCTGGAGACTTGCCCCGATAACCGACCCTATATTTTTTTTCTTTTATCTTATGTAGATGCTTTAATTAGATCCTACATGTTCATGTAAGGAATGAGTTCAATTACATCGGAAATTAATGTAAAACAAGTCATAATTTAATTGAACAAGTTTTAGGGACCTAATTGTAATTTCTAGAAATTTGTACTGTAATTGTGAAATTCAGGTTACCAATATTAAATTACGTTCATTATATGCTTATGTCTCAAATTTTAGCTTAACACGGGGTCTACAAGTCACTTAATTGATTACTAGGTGTTTAGTGACTAAATCGTAAAGATTTCATCTTTTAGCTTATAACGATTTTAACAGATAGGGTATCAAAACGCCTAGTCTTAGTATCGATACCTATGTGATGACAAAAGAGGTATTAAAACGAGATTTAAATGTTTCGATATGCCTTCGATAACTCGACCAATGCCCTGCGAGACAAGCTCGTGTTTCGATACAACCATGACCCCGTATTGATATTTGATTTGAAACTGTAAAACTTTGTATCGATACCAAAGTCAAGTTTATCGAATCACATACCTATTTTCATCAAACTGTTTCGAAACCAGTTCATGTGGTTTCGATACCTAAGCTAATTTTTCCAAAAAACCATCGTGTTTTTGCCTAGGTATCCATACCCTATGAACAAGTATCGAAATCTCTGCCTAGAAAATATAGATTTCACATGTTTCATGTCTTAACAAAAAAACTAAGGTTCTCTAGATGTATATAAAACCCTATAGGCATAAACCACACTTCAAACATTAAATCTAGATGCTTGCTTGTCTAATTTCATATTACTAGATGTTTAGTGACTAAATCGTAAAGATTTCATCTTTTAGCTTATAAAGATTTTAACAGACAAGGGTATCGAAATGCCTAGTCTCAGTATCGATACCTATGTGATGACAAAAGAGGTATCGAAACGGGATTTAAATGTTTCGATATGCCTTCGATAACTCGACTAATGCCCTGTGAGACAAGCTCGCATTTTGATACAACCATGACCCCGTATCGATATGATTTAAAACTGTAAAACTTTGTATCGATACCAAAGTCAAGTGTATCGAATCACCTACCTATTTTCATCAAACTGTTTCGAAACTAGTTCACGTGGTTTCGATACCTAAGTTAATTTTTCCAGAAAACCATTGTGTTTATGCCTAGGTATCGATACCCTATGAATAGGTATCGAAACCTCTGCCCAAAAAAATGTAGATTATACGTGTTTCATGTCTTAACCGAAAAACTAAGGTTCTCTAGATGCATATAAAACCCTATAGGCACAAACCACACTTCAAACATTAACTCTAGATGCTTGTTTGCCCAATTTCATATATAAAACACATGGTTCATAATATAATTCAAACATAAGTTTCATGGCATAACATGCTTCAAAAAGTCTCATCAAAACTCAAATAATCAACATATAAAGGTAACTTAAACCAATATGTCCAAAAACAAAATCCAAACTCAAAAGTTCTCTATTCCATTGCTATCAACTACATAGGTTCATAATTTAAGAAAAAACATACTTGAGCTAAAGTAAAATACTAAGATAGGCACGTGCGAGACTTTGCTTTACGGTTGCTTCCAATACTTACTTATCTGCATTGCAAGGGAAAAATAGAGGTTAAGCTTGAAGCTTAGAGAGGGTAATAAAACATTTGAAAACATCACTTGCAATGCAGCCCATAAATACTCAATCTTATCAAAGTAAAAACATGTCATGCTTCTTTAAAAACAATGTAAACATGACCATCCATGCCAAAATTAAAACCAGCAAGTGTTAACAAAAATCATGGCTTACATGCCAACATAAATTACCAGTAAATCACTTTTTAAAAAATATCTCATGCTTTTAAAGCAAAACAAGGCTAACATGCTATTCACCTAGAAAAGCCTAAAATTCAAATAACACTTGAAATTTCAAATGGAAAACATAAATTTATATTGTTGCTAGTGATCCGATTTTTACAACTCCAAATCGTTAGGATAAACGGGCAACCGCATGTTAGTACTACTCACAGAGCATGAGCATGTTGATACTACTCTCAACATGAATTATCTCACCTTGGTGTACGGTGACAGTACTACTCTTATCAACCCAGATGTGACATTACTACTCCTATCAAAAAACAATAGACTAAAAGCCAAAATGCAACACACAAGGAATTTAAACACGTACGACTTTTGAATATTTATAGTGCACTCTAGACCCTATTGATCGATCAACTTATCCCATATGGTTCATCACTTAACTAGCCAATATATTATCAGAAACCAATACTCATCTTAATTCAAAACAAAATTAAACACATGCTTCCTAATATTTCAAATTTCAAAACATAAACTGATAAAATCACATTTATATCAACTTTTAAAATAAAACCATGGGAACATCAATTGCATATCAAAACCATTATAAAACAATATCATGAGCATTAAATCATCATGTATAAACATCTATGCAAAATTAACACTAAGCATGACAAAGTTCATAGTAAAAACATAGAGTAATATGAGAACCTTTGCGAAAACTTAAACTTTTACTTATTTCGAGTATAGGGAGGTTTTCAAACCTTCCCTACACACCCAAACCTCTATAAAACAATTTAAAAACACTAATGAAGAAGGTACTCTCATAAACCACTCACCGAAAACTATTTCTTGCTCGTCAAGCCACCGATATGAACCGAAACACCTTCAAACGCGATCTCCTAACTCTTGTCCCATTCCAAGCATCAAAAACAAGGGGTTTAATGCTTCTAAACACACAAAAGAAACCCTCAAGTCGGATCCCTACGCAACAACCCTTAAAACTTAACGAAACCTTAACCGAAAACTTTTTGGAACACACCAAACTTCACCTAAGCTTAAATTACGTGATTATATATGTTTAAAAAATGTTATAAACATTATAATACATTCAAAATCATGAATTTAAGATCCCAAAACATTGGATCAAAACACTTAGGGATAAGAAAAGTTTGTGAAGAAAAATTTATTTGTCTAACATCGGGAGAGTTAGACTCACGAAACGAGAGTAGATTCTTTGCTCATGGGCATCGGCTAATACTCAAGTGTTTCAGCGACTAAAAGGAAGCATACAATTGATTATTATTCATCCTTAATTCACGTCGGGAGGTATTATCAAAACATGAGTTTCAATAGTTCTCCGAGCTTAGGGATAAGGAGGAGACAATTTCGGATGCTCTGTCGAACTATAGAAAGTTGAGTTATCGACAAGGCATAACCCCACTGAGGCAACTGAGGCGACCCTTCGTGCAACCCGCCGAGGCGGCAGTTCAACCACATGCGTTAATAACTGGATAATAAGTGCAACTGAATTTCCCTCTACAAAGCAAACTACCTAGCCTCACTTATTTCACTGTTATTCTCATTAATTATTTAGTTTTTTTATTTTCAATTAAATCATTCATCACTCAAAATTACTTGTGTTTTTAATTTTAAAGTGCAGAATTATTGTGCAACGTAGGTAACCAGTTTCTGTGGGTTCGACATCTCAAATACTACAACTTGACAAAAGATGGAAAATTAATTCAAGGACTTTTAAGCCCACACCATATCTAATAACTAAATTAAATAATTATATTTTTATTTTTAAGTATATTTATCTAAAATATAAAAATAAGATAAATTATTATATTAACTTGTATATATTATTATCCACCGATATAAGCTAATATTAATTGAAATAGATCAAAATAATCAAAATAAAATAAATTATTTATCTAAACCGAACTTAACTTATTAGATAATAATTTAAGATTGATTGAATTGGTATTAATACAACAATGTCTATTGTAATTAAAATTTTACATTTACTTAATAGTTAAGTTAAAAATTGTAATTTATTTACTTAATTTTTTATTATTTTAAATTATATATTTATAGATGTAATGCATATATACACTTTTGGATTAAATTAATATTTTATTTAGTTCAATAAAAATATATTTTTTAAATTTTATACGATAATGCTAAATTTTAATTAATTCAAAATCTCTATTTTAATAATTTATAAAATAATAAATTATTTAATTAATTAAAAAATTTAAAAATAATTATTACATTCAGATTATTGTCTAAAAATAAATTGATGAATTAGATAAGAAAAGGCTAACTAAACATAAGAAATAGATTAGAAAACCGAACTAAACATAAAAATAAAATCTAACAAATAAGAAATAGATTATTGTCTTTACGCATTAATTTCTCTCAAAAATTATTTAAACAAAATTCGCTTCATCGTCCTTCATAAATGTGTTGATTATAGTTATTTAAACAAAAACTTTTATATATTTAAGTCATATTATTATTAACCCTATATTCTAACAATGAAAATATCTTTAAGCTCGATATAATGAATAATTCCTGTCGAATAAATTAAATAAAGTAATGTAACATTGTAATAATGTAAGTAATGAAAAATTCCCCAAGTAATATACATATTATTAGAAAATGTAGTATAATATAAGATATAGTGAACATTAAAACACATAAGGTAAAGGTTTAATTATTGAAAGTTATATTTGGATTACTCATTTATGGGTAAGGTTATATTTGTGTCACCCAATTATTAAAGGTTACATTTTGGTCACCCTTCATATTTCAAAAAGTACATTAATTTGGTCGGGTTTTTTTTCTAAATCACTTGTATCCCCTTATTAACATTAGAGTACTTCATTTGAAATCATTAATTAATATAATACACGAATTGATAAAACTTTTTTTCAAATATTAAAAATGACCCAAATGTAACCTTACCTATAATTGAGTGATTTAAATATAACATTTAATAATTGGGTGACCCAAATGCAAGCTTACCCATAAATGAGTAAGGATGTAAATAGTTGATCCAACTTGAAATCTGACTGAAATTTGTTCGATTCAAAACTTGGTTTGATCTGATGATGCAATGACCCAAAGTTGATCTGTATCCGAATGTTGTTGACCCAAACCCGATTTGGACCTGTTACTATTGTAACCGAACCCGACCTGCATCCGACCAAGAATGACTCGAATTCGATTTGAACTTGTTACTGTGGACCCGAAACTTGACCTGCATTTAATTGAAACGAATCTGAACCCGAGTCTAACCTGATAGATAACCGATATTACCCGACTGAATTGACCTGAGACCTGATTTTACCCGATCTGTTTTGAACTCGACATGTTAATTGGCCCAACTTTTTTTAAATCCGTCATGCTATAGATATGAACTAATATTTACAAGACATGATATTTACGTGACATGTAATTAAGAATATCTATAATTTGATGAACTTAAAATATTGATATAAAAAATTAATTTAGGGATTAATAATTAAATTTAGTATTATATATTTAATTTAGTTAATTAATTTATTATTTTATTTAGTTTTAGTGTACTTAATTTTAATTATAATTTTAAATTAATATTTTATTAAAGTTATACTTTTTAAATTTAAATTAATATTTAATTATTATAATTATAATAAAAATAATATATAATATATAATTATAATATATTTAATTAAAATGTTAATGTCACCTGTAAAATTAATTCATATCAAGATTTTGTGTATAATTATATTTTATCAATTTTTATTATATATTATAATAATATATTCAAAATGAATTAACTTATTAAACTTAAGATTTAATTATGATGAATTAACATCCAAAAAGCATAAACTACGAACATAATTGAAAGAATTCTAAAATTAAATGAGATTTTTATTAAATTAATTTAAATTATGACTCAATTGAATTAAACTAACACAATTGATAAAAAAGACAATTAATAAAGCAAAAAATCAAAATATTGTAGGGAAATAAACCACTCATTTTTTAAGTTTTGGATTAAGTTACTTTTAGTGTAAATTCTTTTGGAGACAACTAAAAATAAAATTTGATTATTATACAAAATAAAGAAAAAGACAATTTTGTAAGGAATTATAATATATAATAAATTTTGAAGGATTATTATTATTTAAATATATATTAAAATATACATTAAAGTATACATTATATACGTATAATCTATACATATACTTTAATATGTATATTAAAGTATATACATTAAAATATACATATTAAAATATATATTTTAAGGTATAAATATTTAAGTATATATTAAAATATACATACATGCATACATACATGCATGCATACATGCATTATCCACGCATGCATACATACATGCATGCATCCATCCATCCAAACATACATACATACATTATCCATGCATGCATACATCCATGCATGCATACATCTATACATACATATTAGTTTCTAAAAGTTTAGATTTTCACCGAAATTTATTATTATTAATTTATAATTTTTGTAATTTAGTTCAATATTTTAAATATGACCCATTTGATGATCTTTTTGTTCTTTGTAATCTTTACAATTTTATTTTTATTCTAAATGACATGTATCCAATTTTATTTGACCTAAAACCTATTCGATTAACTGTTTTTACATCCTATAAATGAGTTATCTAAATATAACCTTCAGTAATTAGGTAACCTAAATGTAACCTACCCGTAATTAAATGACAACATTGCAGTTTACCCTAATAATAATAATGAAAAAAAACACAGAAAGCACAACACTATATATAAAAGTGCTATAGACGTACCTGAATAAATAAATACAAAGAAGTCAATATGTAAAACTTTATTGTTTGAATACGATTTTTTTTTGATAATTTCTACTGAATTTTTATTACATTCATAGAAAATATTATAATTATAATGTATTCGGAAAAAACAAAAAAAACAAAAAAAACAAAGAAAAGTAAAATATTTTCTATGGAGATAAGCATACCATCAAAATTCAGAAGCTTTATGAATTTCCTTGTCTCTGTCCAATCGAGACACATAATGGGTGAATAAGGAGTGGTGAACGATCTAAACTATCATGCTGAATGTTTCGCTACCCAGGACTGATTATATCGGTACACAACCATCAACCGAGTGAGGATCTAACCATCAATGACCACAGACAAAATCATAATCAGAAACTAGCATCGATTCAAATATCTGCAACAATCGGCTGCTAGGGTATACTGAATCATGCCACAAGGACAAATAAAATAAACCACAAAAATAAAAATAAAAACGTGTCACAAGAACAAAGGAAACGCTTGCCATGAAGACAAAAATTCTTATTAATATATAAAAAAATAAAAGACCAAAAATAATAATAAATTCAATAGTCGACAACTAATATAAAATTAATTGTCGACCACCGATTAAAAAATGAAAGAGATGAAGAACGGTGGTAGCAGAGAGAGAAAACTTAAAAAATATTGTAAAAGGGGTTAAAGTGATTATAATTGAATACGGATTCTTAAATTCATTTTATTTATAGGGAGAGAGATTAAAGTAGGGATGGTATACGGACAAGGCAAGTATGAATACTTTTATATATATATATATATTTAAAATTATATCTATTGTCTATCCATCATTTATGTCGGATATAATTTTTAAATTCATAATTATTCATGCAGGTACATTTTTAAATGCATTCACACACTTACTAATAAAAACTTATCCGCTTGTATCTACCTACAAGCAATCATTAACATCGAATTATGTAAATAAATCATAGACTTTTATAAAGAACAATAAAACTTTATATACGTTTTTGATTGATCAAGTGTATATATAATATATTTTCACCAATATAAATTTAACTACATCTAACTAAACTAAAACATAATTTCACCAGTATAAATCTACTTAATCCCAACTAACTAATTATATATAACTAATTTAGCTAAAGCATATTTATAAATCATATTTTTCCTAACTAAAAATTAATTGAGTTCAAACTCTACAAGCTTATCGATTAACGTTGATTTTAAAACAAATTAATATCTTAGTACATAAAACACTATAATAAAAGGCATAATCAAAGACTATAAATATAAATGATTTAAAATTTATAACGGATAAATATGGGACGGACGAATATAGAGTGGATGAATACGATACGAATAAGGTCTTAAATCCATCACCTATCTACTAGCCAAGCTAGATATGACTTTTGAGTGTAATCTTCTATCCCTTTATTGTGTCTCTTTTAGTGCCTTCACTTTAAATTAGTAGGTTTAGGGTTTGGTGTTCAATGTTAGGGGTCATGGTTAATGTCTAAGGAATTAGGGCATGATATAAGGTTTAGGATTTGGAAATTAAAGTAAGGGTTTAGAATTTAATTTTAAAGGATTTTTTAAGGTGCAACATGAAAGCTGTGATTAGAGCTAGAAGAATTTTACTCATGACTTTCTATATCCACGCCCGCCTACTATCCGCTAAACTCATATTCGTCTAAACCCCAATCGGGACAAATACGATAAAAAATCTACAAAATTATACTTGTCTATTATCCCTAGATTAGAGTTAGAGTTAAAGTTAAAAATAAAAAAACAAATTTCTTTTAAGATGATAAAAATATAAAAATTTAAAAAATTTAAAAATCAAATTTAAAAATAATTAATCAATTAACAGTCGAATGATTAAAACGATATCGATTAAAAGTATAAATTACAAAAATATTTTTTTTTCTTAAGTTAAATGTACAAAATAAAATAAATTATAAACAAAAAGATACCTCCAATAAAATTTTCCCTTTAACGAATCTCCAAATTTTCTCAATCAAACCTTTCATTTCCCAAAACCCAAAGAAATTCCATCTCTGCTTCCTCTTATTTTAAAAACCCAGTAATTCAATTCTCTGAGCCCACCACCTCCTCCCCAAATTTCCATGCTTTTTAAGCTCGTTTGAATCCGGGTCGATCTCGAACTTTTATATCAAATTCCGGGTTTCAAAGGTTAATTGGGGTTTTGATTTTGAAGCTTGATTGTTTGGTTTTCGACAAAGAATTTTGAAAAAAAAGAAAGAAATGAGTGCTCAGAAGAAAAAACCGTTTCAAATAGAGGCGTTTAAGCATAGAGTGGTGGTGGATCCAAAATATGCAGAGAAAACATGGAAGATTCTGGAACATGCGATTCATGAAATTTATAATCATAATGCTAGTGGGCTTAGCTTTGAGGAGCTTTACAGGTTAGGGTTTTGTTTTTCTTTCCTTTGCTTATTATTTTGTAATGTAATTTTTGTTAAAATCGTGTCTTTTGGTTAAGTAGTAGGATTATGATTTGAAATTTAGCTAGAATTTTAGTTTAATTATGTGAAATTGTGTAGGTTAATGTTGTCTTTGGACAATTGAGAATCCAAAAGTATATATGTTTTTGTAAATATAAAATGGTATCTTGTTTGAGTCGGTGTCGCTTTCGTCTTTGTAGACAGTTATTGGTGTGATTCCAAGTTCCTAGTTACGCTGTTATTTATGCTATTATGGGTTTTGGCTGGCGGCGTTATCCTTAAATAACCGCTGTATATGTGATATGCTTCATTAGTTTACTTCATCATTGTTGTTGTACTTTTGACGAATGTTGTTCTGATGATGGAAGATGCCGTGTTCGTTATGTGTTGAAATGGTTTATTATTACTGCAATGTGTTGCCTTGAGCTCTGCCATAAAATTGTGTCTTCAACACCTGCAGTGTTTTAAGATTCTGACATCGAAGCTTTACTCTAATCAGGAATGCATACAATATGGTACTGCACAAATTCGGGGAGAAGCTGTACTCCGGGCTTGTCACAACTATGACTTCTCATCTAAAAGAGGTAAGTAATTCAATTGAGGGTGCTCAGGGAGGACTATTTTTGGACGAACTTAACAGGAAATGGGCAGAGCATAACAAGGCAATGCAAATGATCCGAGATATATTGATGTACATGGATAGGACATTCATCCCAAACACCCACAAAACCCCGGTTCATGAGCTTGGGTTAAATTTATGGAGGGACATTGTCATCCATTCCTATGCAATCCAGTCTAGGCTTCAAGCTATACTTCTTGAAAATGTAAGGAGAGAACGGAGCGGTGAAGTCATAGACAGGGGTCTAATGAGAAGTATCACAAAGATGCTAATGGATCTAGGTCCTTCTGTTTATCAGGATGATTTTGAGAAGTGTTTTCTCGAGGTTTCAGCTGATTTTTACCGTCTTGAGTCTCAAGAGTTCATAGAGTCTTGTGATTGTGGGGAATATCTAAAGAAAGCTGAGAGACGTCTAAATGAAGAAATAGAGAGAGTTTCACATTACTTGGATGCCAGAAGTGAAGTCAAGATAACAAATGTGGTAGAAAAGGAGATGATTGAAAATAATATGCACAGACTTGTGCAAATGGAAAACTCAGGCTTGGTTAATATGATCGTCGATGAAAAATATGAGGACCTAGGGAGGATGTATTGTTTGTTCCGTCGGGCACCCAATGGGCTTGTTTTAGTCAGAGATGTCATGACTTCATACATTCGTGATACTGGCAAGCAACTAGTTACCGATCCCGAAAGGCTGAAGGATCCTGTGGATTTCGTGCAACATCTGTTGGATTTAAAGGATAAATACGACAAGATTATCACTTCAGCATTTAGCAATGACAAGACTTTTCAAAATGCATTAAATTCCTCATTTGAATATTTTATCAATCTAAATTCTCGGTCTCCAGAATTCATCTCATTGTTTGTCGATGACAAGCTTCGAAAAGGTTTGAGGGGGGTTACCGAGGAGGATGTGGAGTTGGTACTCGACAAGGTGATGATGCTGTTCCGTTTCCTTCAAGAGAAAGATATTTTTGAGAAGTACTACAAGCAGCACTTGGCCAAAAGGCTTCTATCAGGGAAGACCGTATCTGAGGATGCCGAAAGAAGTTTGATTGTTAAGCTCAAAACAGAGTGTGGGTATCAATTTACTTCAAAATTGGAGGGTATGTTCACTGACATGAAGACATCAGAGGATACAATGCAAAGTTTCCATGCAAGTCATGATGCAGATATAGCAGATGGCCCCATGCTTTCTGTCCAGGTTCTCACCACAGGATCTTGGCCAACTCAACCTATTACTACATGCAACCTTCCTTCTGAAATCCTGGGCATTTGTGAGAAATTCCGTAACTATTACCTTGGGACCCATACTGGACGAAGACTCTCTTGGCAAACAAATATGGGGACGGCTGATTTGAAGGCAACCTTTGGTAAGGGTCAGAAGCATGAACTGAATGTTTCCACCTACCAGATGTGTGTCCTTATGCTCTTCAATAATGCTGATCGACTAAGCTATAAGGAGATCGAGCAGGCGACCGAGATACCTACCTCAGACTTGAAAAGGTGTTTGCAGTCTCTTGCCTGTGTCAAGGGGAAAAATGTGCTCCGAAAGGAACCTATGAGCAAGGAAATAGCAGACACTGATACCTTTCTTTTCAATGACAAGTTTACAAGCAAATTCTTCAAGGTCAAGATAGGTACTGTGGCTGCACAAAGGGAGTCCGAGCCTGAAAATCTAGAAACAAGGCAGAAGGTGGAGGAAGATCGAAAACCGCAGATTGAGGCAGCAATAGTGAGGATCATGAAAGCTAGGCGTGCGCTGGATCATAATAACATTGTTGCTGAGGTCACAAAACAGCTACAGTCACGGTTTCTTCCCAACCCCGTTGTAATTAAAAAACGAATCGAGTCCCTTATTGAGCGGGAGTTTCTGGAGAGAGATAAAGTAGACAGGAAATTATATCGTTACCTTGCTTGAAAGGAATGTATTCTCTTGACAGGGTTTTGATGTCTTTTATTGCTTTCAAGTTCCAAACATCAGGCCTTCTTGCCCAGATCTGTGTAATCTCAATTGCATTTTATAAGTTTACAGATTGTTTTATGAATTATAGCCAGTTCACGTGAATTCTTGATGTATGTATTGATTGCATTGTGTTGCTTTTGTTCTCCATTTGCTTACAGTTTATGAGTTGGAGAAAGATAAAGCGAGGGTGAGTCCGACAAGTTCGGGTTCTGACTAGTAAGGTCTGATTGGATGAGTCAAGATTCAACACTCTTGCAGTTCCAAAGTCCACAACAAAAGCCTGAAAGCTTGAGTTTAAAAAAAGCATCGTTGTTTGAGAAATTCCGATGAACTATTGGAGGGAAGCAATCATGATGCAGGTAACAGAAAGCATGCGCTATGCCTTCCATGATTTCAATAATTTTTATCCAATCCGTTTCCACAGTTCCCACTTCATCTCTCAGTTTCTAAAACAAACTCTCTTTTCCCATGTATTCATAGAACTTAGGAAGTTTCACGATGTTTCGGTGTCATATTTCTGTTAGAAACTCGACATTGTTCTTTAAACTCTGTCAAAAGCTGGATTTTCAGCTTCTAAACGTTTAAGATTCTTCAAGGCAACCACAAGGGAGTTGCGCTCTGTAAAAGCTTCCATAACGACCAGTTCTAATACAATATCCGACGTCAAAATCCTCTGTTGCTGCAATAATATCCTTGTATGCCATCTTTCAGTCATCGTTCCATATATACACCCCGTTCTTTGTTGGTTGTACTCCAACAGCCATTTCCGGCATTGACAATGCAAACTTAGAGGCGATTAAAGATAGGGACGTTACCTGAGGGTTGGTTTAGAGTTTTTAGTTAATGTGATTGAAGATTGTGATGTATTGGTGTGTTGGGAGAAGTTCCCAGAGAAATCTAGCAAAATTGGGTGGTGATGATTCTGAAGAACAAGATTTTTCCGTCTGTTGGAATGGTTTTCCATGGACCATGTTGGAAAATTTGGAGTTGGCCGAATAGGTGGTGTAGGCAACCATAACTATAAGGATGCATTTTAAGCAAAATGTATGCATATATGGTTGAATGACAAGAGTTTGTCTACTTAAACAGCCTGCAGATTGGTTTATTGGTTTGCCTATCTGAACTCGTATTAACATGACATGATTGGTATGTTGTTAGGGTGATGATGAACTGACAAACTATTGGTATCAGATACTCGACGGTCAATCGGACACCAATTTAGTGGCAAGGTTGTTGTGAGTCCATCTGGATAACGGTCTCCTCTACGACCAGCTCTACCTGCAATTAGCTTAACCGGTGATGCCGGGACTGCAACTATCTTGTCACCATTGTACTTTGAAAGATTGTAAAAGACAACTCTCTTGAATATTAAGATTCAATCCCATCCCCACAGCATCATTGGCGACAAGCACATCAAATTCATTATCTTGAATCTTGATCGTTAAACAAGTTCGCTTGCTGTCTGTATGTCTCCGGCGGCAAGGCACCATAAATAACACAGCAGCGATGGCTTGTGTGTTTCTCAATAGCCATTTTCACCTCAAAAATTTCTCTCCTAGAGAAAGCAACAATGCAGTCACCTGATCGAACATTTTGAAGATCTGTTAGGAATGTTCCTAACAATTCATAGTAACGAGAAACAGAAATAGAAAAAAGAAGAAGTCTGAGAGAAGATAAGAATATTAAAAAAGAGTTTTGTTTATCAACAATAGGAATGTGAGAAAATGTTGCTTAGCTTGGAACATGCAGGCCATACCATCAACTTTAACTTAGGCAAAACATATATAAGAGGTCTTGTAATAATGAGGATCTTCCCCAAAACAAATGCAGCTCCATTACCGTTCTTCTTCGACAAAATCATGGAAAGTGAAGGCCTTTTAATAATTGAAATCGAAAGTTCCATAATCACCTGTTGTTCTTGAATTCTTCGAATCCAAGTAGGGTCAAACACCCTAACATTCTTTCCGAATCTACTTAAGGCAGACAATGCCCTTTCCTCACAAGTCAATAAATTTTGCGCATGATTGTTAGGTAACAAACCATGTTTAAGGGAACCTTCGATCATATATTGTGAACTTGTATCATTTGAACCTGTTTCAAAATTCGGTGTCTCTCTTTCATGAAGGAGCATTTTATAATCATGCTGAAAATGAGTTAATCCAATCATGACCTTGATAGCTTCTATATGAGTAATGAAATTCCATTTTCTTTCCCCATAATAATGCTCTGCCACAAATTCAACCAAAGTTTCCAAATTCTTTAGAGTCGATATACACAACGTATCAGAAAATGATGAAGGATCAGCAAAGTTTGAATATCTCTCGAAAGTAGCGATATCAATTATGTGCATATTGATGGCAGTGACTATATCCAAAATTGTAGTTATTGTTTTTAGTCCTATCTCTAAAGTAGAGAAACTTTCAAAGAGAAGCCACATCAGTCCCGAGTAGTTACAAAGGTTGAGTGTGGTCTCACTACGACTTCCTTGAATCATATCCATTAGCAACAGTCTAAAGACATAAGGGTCTTACAGTTCCAAAGACTCATTAATGTTTATAAAACATTGATTTTCCATATCGGTTAGTGCAGGCATGAATAATCCTTAAAAAACACTTATCTATGCTTTTTGCAGTAATTTTATCCCTATGAGCTTATATCTCATGATTTTCCATTTTAATTTTTCTTTCTCACAAAGGCTCATTTATACCCACGAGCTTTACACATTTCAATGTATGGGCTATAGGCCCAAATATTTCTCTTTTCGAAAGAGATTTTAGTTTCGCCTCAATTACCTCTTTCATGTTGTCCAATCATTTCTTTGTTTACATTGCCCAATTGACAATAGTTCATGATCCACATCATCAAATAAAATCTTTAGTGCTATATCGCATGCAAATATATTATTGACGTCTATTTAATTTTAGTTCCACTTATTACTAGACATGACATAATCTATTGAGATCTCTTTATTATCAGGTACCTGATTCATTTCAATGTCTCTAATGGAGACCTTTTAATCTCTTCTTGAGATTTTAATAATTCATTGATTCCTCGATCAGACCATCATAAAATATAGCTCCTTTTCTTTTTCAAGGATTTCTTATCTTTGGAACTTACTTGTCTACTACGCTTCAAGCGTTTCGGGACATCAAATTTAATCGGAGCATTCATAGCTGGTATACGTGACTTAGTCACTCTTTAAGGGTCAGCAAAATCATCTGGCAATTGATTTTCTAAATGAATTATCCATTGAACTTATAGTTCACATTGTGTAGTATGTGAATCAAAAAGAGAAAATAATAATTCATTCTAACTTATTTCTTTCCCCAGCTATTTATTTTCTCCCCCTAATGTTTGGTAAACTGACTCATTAAAATGATAGTCAATAAATCCGGTTGTAAATAAATTCCCTATCAGAAGCTCAAGATATTTAAATCTAATATATATTCCCAACAAAACTCATCTTTGTGCATTGTGGTGGAGCAATTCGAACATGTATCGCACAAAAAAAAATCTAAGATGAGAAATATTTGGTTCCTAACGAAAAACCATTTATAATGGGGAGAACTTATGATCATTTGTTGGCTTGATGCGAATTGGTGATACTACATGTAAAATTGCATGTCATCAACAATATCAAGACTGATTGTCTTTAGAAAATAATCTGGAAAATGTGCTCGTAATTTTATTAACTGAGCAAGTAGCCTTGCAAACACCAAGTTGCGGGTTAATAACAAGGATACATATAACCATCTAGTCGATGCATCGATAAAAATCATAAAAATATATAGATGGACTATAAGAAAGGTGTATGGGCCTATATATATCACCTTGTGTCCGTTCCAGAATATTAATAGATTTACACTCTATCTTAGTTGTTGATGATTGAATAATCAAATTGCTTTCATAGCAAGTATCACATGAAATATTACCATGAAGAATATCTTAGCTCTTCAATAAATGACCACATGAAAGTGTCAACAAATTTTTGCATCATAATTGAACAAGGATGGTCTAACTAGTCATGCCAAATAAAAATATTAATAAACATCTGGTTTACAATAGCTTGAGCTTCAATTTGTACTAATTCTTCTATAGTACCATATGGATGATAGTGCATGTAATTTTATTTTTAAGATTTTTTATTGCCTTGAGTTATACTCGTAATATTGAGATAGTCAACATCCCCTTTACTAATATTCTCAATATATTTCTGCAAATATCTTTAAAACTCAAGTCTCTTTGCGACTTTGATGAGTATAATGCACTGTAAATATGGAATAAACTTCCATTTGGCAATAACACATTTGCTCAGTCGGAGCCTTCTATGATATTAGTACTTCCGGATATAATATTCACATTATTACCTTGTATTTAAAATAGGAAAATATGCATAATTATGTACCTTTTAATGTGTGCTTTATTTCATTCACTTTGGGGAATGAAAAATATGTGCTTTGTACCATTCACTTCGGGAAATGGAAAAATATTAAATATAGCATATCATATCAAATTGGTTATCTATCAAAGATAAACTCTCAGAAGATCTTCGAAGCATTGATATTTTAGTACTTTGAGATATAGTACTCATATTTTCCCTTGTATTTAAATGGAAAAATATTTCTTATGTTTAAGCATTGTATGAGTACTTGCACTATTTGCTATGCATAAATCGCCATAATTTATTGCATATTTTATTCCAGAAGTAATCATATTCTTTTAAAGGAAAAATTAACACAAAACATAAATAAATAATATGTAAAATAAGTTCACATAAATAAATAATAAATTAACATAAAATAAAATAAATAAAAGATCAATTATTCCTTTTAGAAGTTATAAAGGAAATAAAATAAATGGCAAATTATTCGCTTCAAGGGTTATGAGAAAATTAACAATATCCAATTGAGTTGGATTAATAACGGCATAATTATTTTCACCACAAAGAAAATCTGTTTATATTTTCTTTAATTTATCATTCATGATTATGGATAAAGTCCATAATACTTTGGCGTTTGACAAGTACGAGATCAATGATTTGTACCATCACATTGATAACATAAAGATTTTGATATGATCTCTATCATTCTTGTCATCTTTATAATTCCACTTCTTGTGGATATAAGCATTCTCAAAATAATCATCTTATTCATGTCTATTTTATGATCTCAATCATGAGCACAATTACTAATGTGACATTTATTCTTTCCGCTATAAAATATCACATTCACTTCAAGGAATGGAACGAAGTCAATAAGTCTTTAAACCTTTTCACGATATTGTGTCTACATGACAACTTTAATGTGTGAAAAGTGGAATATGTTTTTCTAACATATCCTCATCAGTGATATTCTGACACATAACTAAGTTTCACTAACCATATAGTGAATTATCATGTTTGCATTCACTTCAAGGAATGAAACAAATTCAATAATCACATGAAATAAATAACATGCTTGCATTCACTTTAGGGAATGACATAAATCAAATAATCGCATGGATTAATCATCATGTTTGCATTCACTTCAAGGAATGACATAAATCAAATAATCTCATGGAATAATCATCATGCTTGCATTCACTTCAAGGAATGTCATAAATCCAATAATTGAATGGAATAAGCATCATGCATGCATTTACTTCAGGGAATGTCTCCCATAAAAATTCTTGGATCAAGACGAATTTCATAACTTGAACTTAGGAGAAGTCTATAGTCGAGTTTTTTGACAAAAATATTATTGCAAATATAAATTTTATAATATCCATACTATTAAATAGTAATTTATCAATCAATATATATACAATACATACAAGGAACAAAAATTTAATCCTCATAAGCAGCGTTGTTAAACCATTCCACAAGGTCCTTTAAAAAGAACCTCCTTTGAGACCAGTAGCCTCGCAGAACGGGATGTCCAGCTAATATACTCGGATTAAATCAACATAACAAAGAACATATTAATTAAAGGTTTAATATTTTTTCTGATATCATGTAATAATTAGAACATGATTAAAACATAAACTTTTATCATAATAATAAAATAAACAAATATTGGTTATAAATAAAGAAAAAAAATCTCAAATTAAATAAGTAAAACATACCAGACTTTCCACTAATTTGAATATATGGTAGGTTTAACCACCGATATTTTGTTGAAATTTTTTTCAGGAATTGTCGACAAACACCACGGTAATTGAGTCACTTTATCGCTACACAAACACCAAACAACCAAAGTTTTTTTAATTAAAAATAAAATCAAAAATCAAGAAAGAATCAAAAATTAGAATATAATTGAGGGAGAAGAACTTATCTTTGATTCATGCTAGTAATAAATTCTTTTGAATAACTCCTTTAAGATTTGAACGACAAATACTTCCATTGGTTAGAGTCTCGTGCTGATAACGCGTTGTGAATAAAATAAAGAATATGAATAAAATAGGAGAACAAAGATGAGAGACAAAAGAGAGAGATTTTATTATGTTCTCAAAGTAGGATTGTGTACAATACTTTGTCCAAAAATCTATATTTATAGGCATAAGATGAAAACCCTAATTCCAATGGGTATTAAACCCTAATAATAAAGCACATTAAATTTTAACTTAACATATGAATATCCACCATAAATAAAGACAATCATAACAAATTATAGATTTTAGTATTTTTCAAAAATAAAAAATTATTAAATAAACTTGATTCATCGCATCATATTTCAGCTAAAATTATTCACTCATCTCAAAGCAACGTTGTAATAGTTAGCATTTCTTATTTACATGTAGTAATGTTGACACTAATTTTTTACTTTTTTTATAGTCCATTTAAATTTAAATAAATTCCTTCTTAATTGAAATAACACATTTGGTCCAAATTATTAAACATTGAATCCAATTCAAGTTCAACGACCCAAATTCAATCAGAAAAAAAATCAACTCCCTTATATATGTAGACCCCACGCTACAGCACATCTTCATCTCCACGGCTACCTGCAGATCGTGAGAATAAGGAAGGAAATTGAATTTCAAATTTGAACAAGGAAATAAAAGTTGTACCTGATCCAAAATTTGGAAAAATTAGAAGTAAAATCAGTCAAGATTGAAGATTGAATCAAATAAAATTTTTAGGGTAATAATTTTATATGAAAATCATAATTTTTGAGTGATTTGTTTCATGTAATTTTGACAATAAAAGTCCTGTATAAAAATTCAATTCCCTTCGTAATTTACACACAAGAAACACAAGAGATATACAAAAATTTATTATCAAAATTGTTGCAAGATTACAAGTTGTGTATTAGAATTTTGGAGTTGAAATACAAGTTTGTACTTTTTTGAGCTTTGTTCTTCATTGTTTTATAACTTTGTTGATTTTTTTTTTGAATTTTCAAAAGAGTTTTAAAAAAGGGTGAATTTTTTATTGATCATCGTTGTCATACAGTGGCCAACGCCGGTGTAGGATGGTCGACGTGGTGGTTAGTTCCCAGCGTTTTTCATTCTTAAAGAAATCAAGAAAATTTAAGAAAAATGAAAATTGGGTGATTGATTCAATTTTTTTAAAAAGAAAAAGATGAATGGTGTTTGTGCACATCTGTTTTAAAACAATTGGGCTTATTACGTTCATTAACTCATTCCTCTCTATTTTTATTAATTCTATAAAATATCATATTTTCAAAAGTTTAAAAAGAGTTACAAATAGAAAATTTCTTTTTTTTACTCAATATTTTTATTATTGTTTAAAAATAATATATATTTTTATAAATTTGATTTGAATCATGAGTTTTAATTCAAATAGGGATGTGCATGTTTTATTATAGATAATTACATTTTACCTTATATATATTCATTTTTTTTATTTTGTTACATAGTTATATTTTTTATTATTGTGTTTAAACCTTAGGGTTAAGTTCTTGAAAAGCCTAGTTAGAGATCTTGATTTTCAAATAAGATTTTCTTTACAATTAATAAAATACACTTAAATATAATTAAACCTTATAAAATTCACCTAGATGATTTTAGGATTAATAATCGACTTAAAATAATAAAAACTTTCAACACACCTAAATTTATTTGTTTCTTTGTTAAAAAGTGAAATCTAATTAATGTGATGTTCTACCAAAGGGAGGTAACGAGTTAGCGCCAGTAATATTGGCGGTGATTAAAGTTTACTCTCCTGTGGCGATAGGTCCGTTAAAATGAAATCAAATTCAAAAATGGACAATAACTTAAATTTTATACAAACTTGCAAATTCCGATATTAAAACGTTTTATAATCGGCTAGGTATAAATTTTTGGACGTTGTGGGATGCTAAACCTTCCCCATGTGTAACCGGCTCTCGAACCTGTTTTTTTGTTCTCGCAGACAAAAAATTGTTGTTTTAATAAAACAAAATGATTTTATTAAAATAACCATATTTAGGTGATCCAATCACACCTTGTATTTTTAAAAGAAGATTGGTGGCGACTTCATTGTTTTTTTTAAAGAAAAAAACGTCGAGCCACTTGAAAAAGTGCACATCTAACAATGTATTGCCGAAAGATATCAATGTATTTGGACAATGAGAAGCTACTGATTCACTGCTTCCAAAATAGCTTGACAGAGTCTGTATCTCGCTGGTATAACCATTTAAGCTGAGCCAAATCGACATGTCCTACAGGGTATAGAACAAAGACATATTAAGAGCTTTCGTCGGTACGCACAAATATGGCAAGACGTGTCTGCTTAAGTTCAACCTCTATTACTAGAAAGTAAAAATTTTCTAATGTTCGTAAAAACTTTGAAATGACCTTTTTACGATCGCATGATACATTATGCTACCAAAAGTTTCGTGGATAAGTTGAACGGAAAATTGATTCTAGTAGCCGTAAAAATGAGAAGTTTGATGGGGTGACACAAAGAAACCTTAAAATAAGAAGAATAGTGAAGTCAATATGGCATGCTTCTGTAACCCATTCACTCGAAAGAGGTGGTTCTTAATAATCCCAGTGTTTTAGCTCTGAGCTCAAATCCTTCAAAAGACGAACGAAAGTACCAAGGAAATAAAAAGCCTCGGAGAAACTTATATTTGGAGAAACTTGAATGTACTTTTTTAAAAATTTAGGGGACAAAACTAAAATTTATATTTTTTATTAACGGAAGTTAATGGTTGGGTGACCAAAATAGTAAAGATTTAAAAAATAATTGATCATTTTAATCTTTTCTGAAATTAAGTGACAAAAAATTCAAATAAAAGGGACCTCCAACATAAATTACCCAATATATATGAACTTATATCATGTAATTTTTTTTGAATCAACTAAAACAGTTACAGTAGTATATGTTTTAGAGTATACTTTCAACCATTGGACATTGATCACTCAATCACTAGGCTAGCATTATTAGTGCTCGAATCCATGACCCAGGAACAACAATCGTTCCTTTAACTACTGAGACAAGATGGTTCGTATTATATCATGCAATTTTAATTATAGCATGATATTTAAAAGGTTAATATTAGGTACTGGGAACAACGAGCTCGAGCAAATTGGTTAAAAAATGTGATCAAAATACAAGCTTTTTCCATAATTTTGCTTCTAGTAGGAGACATAAGAATAAAATCTTGAAGTTTCATGATGATTCAACTAATATTTTTGAGTCGGATGAAGATATCCATCAAATTGCTCTAAGATATTTTCAGAACTTTTTTTCTCCACAAAGGCATGGCGGCTTATCCCTTCCTATGACCGGTATTAATCCATGTATATCACAAGATATGAATGTTTCACTAATTGTTGATTTTACACAAGAAGTGTTGACTGCAGTAAGATCAATGGACCTCTTAAAGCTTCTGATGAGGATGGTATAGGAGTTGTTCTTGATCGACGCTTTTGGCATATTGTTGGTCGAGATTTTTTAGATTATTGTATTCAAACCTTAAAAGGGGAATTTTTTCTTAAAGAGATAAATTCAACTAGAATCGTCTTAATTCTCAAATGTGGACTCATTGATGGGAAGATTATTGAAAGTTAAGTACTACTCCCAAGTTTCTTTCTTTACAACAAATCTCGATTGCAATCCATCTTATGTATGGAGGAGTATTTAGGGTTCTAGAAAGGCTCTTAAGCTTGGGCTTTGCTGGAAGATCAGCTCTGGCTCTTCTGTATCCATATGGAATGATTTCTGGCGACACATAAAATCAATCCAATTGATGTCATCTCCTCAAGTGAATGGTTTATCTAAGATAGTTGACCTCGTAGATCAAGATCACAGACAATGAAAAATTGAACTCATTCAAGCATCATTTTCAAATGAAGAGGCAAAGGAAATTTTATCGATTAAACTTTCAAACACAGAACATGCAAATATTCTAACATAAGCTTATGAACACATATGACAATATACAGTGAGAAGTGGTTATCGAAGACTCTTTCAAGATCAGATTAATAATGTCTACTCTGATCAATTTTTTGAAACTTTATGATCTTTGAATTGCCTATCAAACATTAAGATTCAAATGTGGAAGTTTGCATTCAACTATGTTCCACAATGAAAAATCTCTACACACAGAGAATAGCTACAAATAATTTCTTTCCTAGATGCTCGAACATAATGGAAGATCTAAATCATGTCAGTAGGCAGTGTTATTTTGCGAAACAAATTTGAAGTTTTATGAATTATAAATATAGATCAACTTGAGTTTTATGAATGGCTTGAATTTATGCTCAACAATATAACAAACAACAACATGTTGAAATTATCACTACTATTTGGTCCATCTGAATTACTCGTAATAAATTGATAAACGAAGGCATGAGACAAGAAGTTACATGTGTTGCCACTTTTGTTAGGAGTTTCTTGTTTGAATTTGGTAACGTATCTCATTACTTAAAGCATCCCAACACTAAAGAGGACGTAATATGGATTTCACCAGTAGCTCCTTCAGTCAAATTGAATTTCGATGCTAGTTTTTCTAATACAAAGAAAATCATGGTCAAGTTTTGTTATCAAAAACTCAAAAGGTGAAATTATGAGACCAAGATACATAATTAATCAGGAATTATTTCTTTTTAAGCCGAAGCAATTTTTATTCTTCAACTTCTGGAGTTTATAAGTGATTTGAGATTCCAGGATATAATTATAGAAGGGGATTCAAAATCCAGAATCAAGAAAATTACTTCTAGAATTGAAGATTTCTCGGTCATTAGCCCCATCATAGATAATATTAAACACTATTCAAGATTTTTCTTAAATTGCAAATTCAAGTTGATAGGCAAGAATGAAAATAAAGTGGAGCATGCAATGGTTTCATCTGAAAAATCCGATAATGAGAATAGATTATGGGTAGATGATGGTTTGACTTCCGTTCTTTTAATTGTAGTTGAAGATAAACGAATTTTGGAACTATCTTAGAGTGTTTCGCATGTCATGGCATCTTCAAGAGCTTTAGATTAGTTTTATCATCTTGATGTTTGCTCAATTTGTTGGATATAAATTTTCACCAACATGAGTTGGATCATCTGAGTTTTTCCTTTTTGATGTTTCACTTTCTCTTGCTTTGCTTTTTCAGTTTAAACTTTTGGATGTTTTAGATTTTAAACTTTAAAAACAAATAAAACTCTGATAGTACCTGTTTTAAAAAAAAAGAGAGAGTTAATATTAGGTATAAATATATCATGTTATTAAAGTATAAATTATTGAACGTGTATTTTTTTAAATAAGGATATAATTACATAGTTTATTAAGTTTTTTTTAATAAATAGATTATTCTTTTATTTTTATGTCAAAATTTAAACTCATATAAAATAAGAAAATATAAATATTCTAACCCATACAAGCTTTTATTATTTTATTACAGTTAATGATTCTCTTATTTTTCTTCAATTAAGTCTATTATTATTGATTAATTTATTCGATACGATAATTTAGTAAACACTTATGTACTTGTAAGAATATACAAATCATGAGTGGGTTTCTAAATATTCGACTTTATTGAGGATACGTCATCGAATTTGGGCATACAAAACCACTTGAGATTTCTTATTATGAGGTCTGTTCGGTCAGTGAAAAACATATTCTTTGGAATGTTTTAATTTGGGAAATTATTATCGAAAAAGGTGTTTAGACAGAAAGAGGATTGGCATGAGAAATTTTTATTTGACTTATATTCTTATAGAATCACGGTACAAACATCCACTAGGGCAACGCCATTTTCGTTGGTGTATGGAATAGAAGTTGTATTGTCAATCGAGGTAGAGATCGTATCTCTTCGTTTCTTGATGGAAGCTAAGCTAGAAGAAGCTGAATGGGTCTAAGCAAGATATGAGCAGTTGAATCTAATCGATGAAAAATGGTTGAAAGCTGTTTTTCATGGTCGGATGTATCAAAGGAGAATGATATGGGCCTATGATAAGAAGATTTGACCAAGAGAATTTCGAGAAGGAGATTTAGTACTGAAGAAAATGTTGCCAATCAAAAAAGATACACGAGGAAATTGGTCGCTTAATTGGGAAGGACCTTATGTTGCAACGAAGGCATTCTTAGGAGGAGCTTTGATTCTAGCTGAGATGGATGGTAAGGAGCTCAAAAATCTGATAAATTCAGACTCAGTCAAAAAGTATTATGCCTAAAAAGGAAAAAAGTAGAGTATTAAAAGGTGAAAACTCGTAAAGGTTGCCTTAGACGAAAAAAAAAAGAGAAAAAGAAGAAAGAATAAAAAAGAGTAAAGAGAAAAAGAGAAAAAAAAGATAAAGGAAGAAAAAAATAAAAGGAGGGTTAAGATGAAAATCCGTAAAGAGCGTCATGAAACCAAAGAAGGGTCTAAGTTGAAAACCAGTAAAGGGCGGCTCAGATAGTTCAACGATTAGGCATATAAAAATCAATACTCTTAAAGGCTTGGCAGTTTAAAAGGAGTTTTGTTTCTTCTTACATCTTTGCCATTTCTAAAATCTACTCAGCAAAGGTAACATTCAAGGCATCTCCTGATGCTTTAACTCAGGAAGTTTAGACTATTGATATCTAAACAACTATGTTTTTCGTACTATTTCTTTAATCTTTCTTTCGTTTGTCATAATATTAATAAAAAATTAATTCAGTGAAGCTTTTCTTGTTTGCATTTGTTTTTTCTTTCTTCCATATAAATGTCTTGCATTGAATGGACAACCAATAAGATTGACATTATTTAAGATGCAAAAGATTTTTGTGCATTACTCTGTAAATGGTTTAGAAAGTATAAGGACTATGATGCAATCCATGAATACAAAATTTTGTTTGATAAAGGGGACATCATAATTAAGGCAACCCATGATGATTTAAAATCCTCAACAAATATGGGACATGAAAAAAAAATCAAAATGTCAAGAAGAAGATAAACTTCGTTACAAGTATTTGCATGCAAGTGCATTAGAGTTTTCAATATGTGGCAAAAATCTGAGAACTCACAGGACATTCTGAAGATGCTTGGTATCAGTATGCCATTAATATGAATTTATCATGTGACATGAAGATTTTCATCCGATTAGCAAGCTTTTCTTACCTTAGAAAAGACGAAGACAAAAGGAATGTTGAAAATATGATGCTAAAATTTGATAATTCAAATCGACTAGATTGATTGAACAACATGAGCAAATTAAGAAAAAACTAAATAATAAAGCATGGTTGTCTACCTAGGTTGAGCAAGAAAATGCGCATGGAAGTGGAGAAGAATCACGAAGAGAAAAAAAAAGATAAACCAAGTAAAAAATGTTGAAAAAAATACATACTAGGCATCCATAGGGGATGTTCACCATGATTATATCGGTTACTCGAGCATGATGAGAGTAGAACCTGCTTATCCATCTGAGCATGAGGAGGATGAAGCCTTTTTTTTCTTCAAAATCCTGCTTATCTTCTCGAGCATGAAGAGAGTAGAACTTTCTTATCTATTCAAGCTTGAAGAGAATAGAACCTGCTTATCTATTCGAGCATGAGGAGAATAAAACTCGCCTATCTACTCGGGCTTGAGGAGAGTAGAATCTGTTTATCTATTCGAGCATAAGGAGAATAGAACTTGCATATCCATTTGTGCATGAGGAGAATGAAACCCTTTTTTTGAACCTGCTTATCCATCTGAGCATAAGGAAGATGGAACCTTTTTTCAAGTAAATTATCACTACTATTTGGTCATTTGGTTTACTCGTAATAAATTGATAAAGAAGGCATGAGACAAGAAGTTACATGTGTTTTCAATTTTGTTAGGAGTTTCTTGTTTGAATTAGGTAACTTATCCCATCACTTAAAGCATCTCAACGCTAAGGAGGACGTAATATGGATTCTGCCAATTGCTCCTTTGGTCAAACTGAACTTCGATGCTAGTTTTTCTAATACGAAAAAATATCATGGTCAGGTTTTATTATCAGAAACTTAAAGAGTAAAATTATGGGATTCAAATACAAAATTAATCAGGGTATTATTTTTGTTTTTAGGCCGAAACAATTTCTAATCTTCAAGGATAGAGTTTGCAATTTATTTTAGGTTCAAGATATAATTATAGAAGGGGATTCAAAATCCATAATCAAGAAAATTACCTCTGAAATTGAAGATTTCTCATTCATTAGCCCCATCATAGTTGATATTAAACACCATTCGCTATCTTTCTTAAATTGCAGACTCAAGTTCATAGGCAGAAATGGGAATAAAGTGGCGCATGTAATGGCTTCATCTAGAAAATCCGATAATGAGAATTGATTATGGGTAGAGGATGGCTCGACTTTTGTTCTTTTAATTGCCGTTAAAGATAAACGAATTCTAGAACCATCTTAGAGTGCTTCGCATGTCCTGACATCTTCAATAGATTTAGATTAGCTTGATCATCTTGATATTTGCTCAATTTGTTGGATATAAATTTTCACCAACATGAGTTTGAATCATCCTAGTTTTTCCTTTTGACGTTTAACTTTATGTTGCTTTGCTTTTTCAGTTTTAAACTTTTGGATGTTTTAGATTTTAAACTGTAAAAACAAATAACACTTTGATGGTACTTTTTTTTTTAAAAAAAAAAGAGAGAGAGTTAATATTAGGTATAAATATATCATGTTATTAAAGTTTAAGTTATTGAACGTGTATTTTTTTTAAATAATGATATAATTACATAGTTTTTTAAGTTTTTTTTATTCAATAGATTATTCTTTTATTTTTATGTCGAAATTTAAAATCATATAAAATAAGAAAATAAAAATATTCTAACCCATACAAACTTTTATTATTTTATTACAGTTAATGATTCTCTTATTTTTCTTCAATTAAGTCTATTATTATTGATTAATTTATTCGATACGATAATTTAGTAAACACTTATGTACTTGTAAGAATATACAAATCATGAGTGGGTTTCTAAATATTCGACTTTATTGAGGATACGTCATCGAATTTGGGCTTACAGAACCACTTGAGAATTATTATTATAAGGTGTGTTCGGTCAGTGAAAACCATACTTTGGAATGGTTTAATTTGAGAAATTATTATCGAAAAAGGTGCGTAAACAGGAACGGAATCAAAATTTTACATACATAAAATTAAATGGACGGATGTTAGACAACTGATAGATATAGGTGGCCTCGGTTTTCAGAGTATGGAAAAGCAAATTCAAGCATTTTTTTTAAGAAGATTGATTTTCTTATGTTAGCAAATAATAATAATAATAATAATAATAATAATAATAATAATAATAATAATAATAATAATAATAATAATAATAATAATAATAATAATAATAATAATAATAATAATAATTGTGGGTAAGGTTCATACAATTAGTAGTGTATCGGTACTTATTGTCGAGGCTTAAAATTGAAAATTCTTGTCGGCATCGTATAAAGAATGCTCATTTGTCATGATCGAGTCGGGGCGATTTAAAGATTTTGGAGGCTCTATGTAATTTATTAAAATATGGTCCTTAGAAGTAATTGTCCATAACCTCATTAGTTTTAAAAATATGACTCTTAGAAGCAATTATATATCCTTTTTAGTAATTTTTGTACGATCGTTTTTATTGCGTATGTTCAGAACCTCACTCGATAGTAAAATTTTATAATCAGAAAAACATATTATTATCAAGCTTAATCCCATAGCATCATCATTCTATTTACAAGATAGGAGTAATAATTTAACTAACAATAACATGATAAATATTTTATTGACTTGATTCGGAAAAATTATTATATTGACTTGATTTATCACGTTATCTGAGTATTGATTATATCAGAAAACAATCATCAATTGAACATGAGTCTAATTTTTTATGATCACTCATAAAATTATAATAGAAAACTAATATAATTAAAATCTTTGTACGAACAACAAATAACCATTAAGATATATTAAAATTATATTGTTAAAATCACAGTTATTTCATCCTGCATGTTTAAAAAATGGTATTTATGATTTTAGTTTAAGTTCCATCAGTACAAATATTCTGTTTTTTTGTAACGACCCGGATTCGGATCCAAGTGTCGGTTTAACCCGTCGGGTTTGGGCTTTGGTTTTGGGCCCCGGGTTAGTGGGGTTTTGGGCCTTAGGCTTGTTGGGCTTGTTAGGATGTTGGGCTTATGAGTGGTTAGTGAGGACATTTTGGTAAATGCTAAAATAAGTTGAATAGAAGGGTTTGGGGTGTTGTTTTCTGCAGGGGTGAGGTCATAGTGCAGGAAACTTTTCTTTTCCTATCATCTTCTTCAATCAATGTTTAAGGGTGAAGAAAAAGGTAAGATCTTGGTGAGTTGGTTTAAAAATCTCGTTTTTAGGTTGAAGAGAAAGTTGTAGAGCTAGAATGGATCTATAAAACAAGGTTTGGTTTGCCAAGTTTGGTGGAGGAAGAGGTTTTAGTGGGGGTTTAGGTTGAGTTCGGGAATAGGTTCTAGAGGGTGTAAACCTTAGTTTTTCTAGTGTTTTAGACTCTAAGAATCATCATCTTGGTGTCTAATTCACTTCTTATCTTCCCCTTTGCAGAGAAGCAAGTGGGAGAATCTTCCAAGAGCTTGAGTAAGGAGAAAGCTTGAAGAAGGGAAAGAAGGTCGTTTTGTTGTTGTGTTGCTTAAGGTTGGTACTCCCAACTCTTCTAATCATTATGCATTTCATGGTAGAGTGCATAGTATATAGAATCCCTGCATGTATGCTTGATTTGCTTGACTTGCTTGAATGAGGTCTTTCATGGTGAAATTCGGATTTATGTGTTAAATGTCGTGAAAATGATGTTAAATTATCCTAAACACTCCTAATAATGTGTAGGAACACTTTAGGTTTGATTCGATCAAGTTTGGGAATGAATCCTTGAAATTTCTAAGTGCAGACCTGTATTTCGTGCATGGGGTATCGATACACGGGCCACTGGTTTTGATACCCATAAGTGGAATTAGACTCTGCGGACAAGGGTATCGAACCATGGTTCGATACCGAGACCTCTAGTGGCAAAATGGCATCGATACCGGTATCGATGCTGGAGGGTCCCCTTTTGTTGACTTTGGAAATGGTTAAAGGGTATCGATACCAATATCGATACCCATGGTTCGATGCCTTTCTTTGGGTAGGTATCGAGGCAGGTGTTTCGATACCCCATATAAGGGTATCGATACCCCTGCGAAAACTTGACAAGATAGGTATTGTTTGAGGTTCGATAATAGAATTAAAGGTCACAATGAATCTTATACTTAATGAAATGAATGGTTAACACAAGATTGACATATTAAACCCCAAATGACTAAATTATGTTAAGTCTTGATGTGTTTTGTTGTGAGGATCCTAGGTGGATCATTTCTGTGTTTCGAGTCCTTGTTTGATGGAAATCCGGATATCCATAAGTGTTGCAACACGTCGAAGGCCATCCGATGTAACATGCCGGATGATGTTTGAAGACTTTTATTCCGAGTGTTGGGCGGCCTCACTCGAAGATGTTCGATGTAACATTCCGAGCATGGGGTTGGTTGGGCGGCCTTCACCCCTTTCCGAACGTTGGGCGGCCTCGTTCGAAGATGTTCGATGTAACATTCCGGGCATAGGATTTGACGGCGGCCTCAATCCTGAGTGTAAGATCCCGATGTTGTGTGGACGCGGGCCTCACTCTTGTGTGTTATTTGTGATGTGACATGTATATGCTGTGTGCGATATTATACATTGTTTATGCCATGTGGTAGGTAAGCATGCTAGATCATCATATCATGCACGATATTTTTATATGTTATGCTTTATTGCTTATGATATGCATGATGTTGGCCGAGTTCGGCATATCCACTGAGCTTTCGTAGCTCAGCGTTTGAAATATGTTTTCGTGCGTAGGTTAGGTGAAGCGGGTACGTGGAGCACCATCAAGGTTTGGATTTCAGCATCGACCGTGTTGTCAGAGTACATGTATTAGATTTAGTGGGCTTGTACTATGTCGAACCCTATGTAATGTAACTCTGTTTATTTTAATTTGGGTCGAATGTTTTAATGGTTTGTACTATTTTGGGCTTGCGTTTTAACTTAAGTGGATTTTATGAATCGTAATTGGATTTGAATTTGATTTTAATTGATGGGCTTTGAAAAGAAATTTTGGTAAACAGGTTTTGGGCCAGAGGCCCAATGTGACATCCGGGTCGGGTGTTACATTTAGTGGTATCAGAGCCTAGGTTGAGTCGGTTCTAGGAAGTCCCCGGGGGAGTCTAGTGTGTTATATAGGTGTCAGACAAGTACATACCCAAGAGTCGATATCGTACCTTCCTTAAAGCTAAAATTTGATGGTGTGATCTTGTTGTTGTTGTTGTTCGTACAGGAGTGGTTGAGTATGCCGAGACGTGTGAGGGATCAGGAGGAAAGCCGGGGTTCTCGTGGAGGAGACTCCGACTATGAGTATAAGCCCGATGAGGAGGTGCCATCGGATGATGCAGTTGGTTAAGGTGCCAACTATTTTGCTCAGTTGAACCGTACTCTGCGCAGGATAGTGAGAGCTATACCGAGGCCATCTTCTACGCCTCGTGAGGCACCGATTTAGAGGGTGCGAAGACAGGGAGATGTGGACTTCTTTGGTACCGGACTGGACAATCCCGTACAGGCTGATCAGTGGTTGCATGACACAAGGTGGATAATGAGACAGATGAGGTTGAGGTCAGGGGACAAGTTGTCGTGTGTGTTGTCGCTTTTGAAGTGCAACGCGAGAGAGTGGTGGGAGACAGTTGAGCAAGGTTGGTATCCTCACCGTCCTAAGTGGGAGGACTTCCTTGAAGAGTTTGAGAGCAAGTTTGTGGGTGAGACTCACATCGACATCTTGAGGGAGCGGTTTACCCATCTTGTTCAAGAGAACCGTTCGGTCTTTGCTTATGAGCAGGAGTTTCTTCAGTTGAGCCGGTATGCTCCAGAGCTTGTAGCTACAAAGAAGATGAGATGTAAGAGGTTCTTGAGAGGTCTGAGGAATGAGATCCAGACTTATCTCATTACGGCACCGCCTAAGGTGTTTTCTAAGTTGGCTGCCAGTGCGAAGTCGTTGGAGTAGGTTCAGGGTTTGACCTATGGGCCATCTATTGGCCAGGGAGTCACCGGTGGAGCTAGTCAGAGTCATGCGCGTAACTCCCAGTCTCACTCCGGTAGGAGTAGGAGCCGTTGGAACCAGAGTAGAGGAGCAGCGAATCAGGGTTCGAGGTTGAACCAGAGATCAGAGTCAGTGGGACGTAGGAGGCAGTCAGTGTTCAGACTTGTAGATGTTATGGTCGGACCCACCGAGGAGAGTGTTGGGGCAATGCCAGAGCTTGTTTTCAGTGTGGGTCATCAGATCATCTCGTGAGGGACTTCCTAGAGGTTGTGACGTCACCACCAGGTCAGGCACAGAGGACCGTGTTTCAAGCTCAGAGGGGTCGTGGGTTTTCACGTGGCGGAGCTAGCCACGCCTCAGGAGGCACCTTTCAGTCCACTACTAGAGCACCGGCGAGACAGTATGCGGTGAGGGCACAAGAGGACTATGCTGCGACAGATGTGATCTCAGGTACGTTCAATTTGTTCTCTGTTCCTATAGTTACCCTCGTGGACTCGGGATCTACCCACTCGTATATCCGTAGTGGGATATTGGAGCGGTGGGGGTTACCAGTGGAGGATCTAGAGGTAGGAGTCCGTGTGACCAGTCCGTTGGGGTTAAATGTGTTGGTGGATAAGGTTTACCGGAGGTGTCCGATCGAGGTAAAAGGATCTATCTTCCCGGCCGACCTCATGGTTTTGCCGTTTCAAGAGTTCGACGCAATCCTTGGGATGGATTGGTTGTTCGAACATGATGCGAGTTTGGGGTGCAGATCTAAGAGTTTGAAGCTTCGAGTAGTTGATGGTTCTAAGCTTGTTGTGAGGGGTGAGAGAAACCCGTGTTTAGCGAATGTTGTGTCAGCTTTGTCAGCTTAGAGGTTGATCCAGCAGGGTTGTGAGGCTTTCTTAGCTCACGTGGTGGATGTGAGTGTTGAGAATCCAGTTTTAGAGAGTTTGAGAATAGTTTGTGAGTACCCTGATGTGTTTCCGGAGGAGTTTCCCGATTTACCACCCGATCATGAGTTGGAGTTCCGGATAGAGGTGTTGCCGGGTACGGCACCGGTGTCCATAGCGTCGTATCGTATGGCACCGACGGAGATGAGAGAGTTGAAACAATAGATACAGGAGTTGCTTGAGGAGGGGTTTTATCCGACCGAGTGTGTCACCGTGGGGAGCACCGGTTTTGTTTGTGAAGAAGAAGGACGAATCGATGAGGATGTGCATCGACTACCGTCAACTCAACAAGGTCACGATCAAGAATCGTTACCCTTTGCCTAGGATCGATGACCTGTTTGATCAGTTGAGGGGCGCTCGTGTGTTTTCTAAGATAGATCTGAGGTCAGGGTACTACCAGTTGAAGATGGTGGAAGAGGATGTCCAAAAGACCGCTTTTAGGACGTGGTACGGGCATTATGAGTTCTTAGTGATGTTGTTTGGGCTCACGAATGCACCTGCAACTTTCATGGACTTGATGAACCGGATCTTGCAGCCGTATCTAGATCAGTTTGTGGTTGTTTTCATAGATGATATCTTGGTGTATTCACGCTCGAAGAAGGAGCATGACTACCACCTAAGGGTTGTTCTTCAGGTGTTGAGGGATAGGCGTCTGTACGCCAAGTTCAGTAAGTGTGAGTTCTGGTTGTCTGAGGTGGCGTTTCTGGGTCACATAGTTGCAGCGGATGGAATCCAAGTAGATCCCCAGAAAATCCAAGCTGTGGTGGAGTGGAAACCACCGAGGAATGTATCGGAAGTCCGTAGTTTTCTTGGGTTTGCCGGATACTATAGGAGGTTCGTTAAGAGTTTTTCGATAGTAGCAGCACCTTTGACCAAGTTGCTTCAGAAAGGTGTTCCGTTTGTGTGGAACGAGAGGAGACAACAGAGTTTTGAGCAGCTTAAGGCTTATCTGACAAAGGCTCCGGTCTTGACACAACCAGAATCGGGAAAAGATTATGTGGTGTTTAGTGATGCTTCCTTGAATGGGTTAGGTTGTGTGCTTATGCAAGAGGGTAAAGTGGTTGCTTACGCCTCAAGGCAGTTGAAACCCCATGAGAGGAACTATCCTACACATGATCTTGAGCTTGCGACGGTTATCTTCACTTTGAAGATATGAAGGCATTATCTCTATGGGGAGAAATGCTACATCTACACCGACCACAAGAGTTTAAAGTATCTGCTTACCCAGAAAGAGTTGAATCTGAGACAGCGTCGGTGGATCGAGTTGTTGAAGGACTATGACTGTGTCATAGAGTATCATCCCGGTAAGGCGAATATGGTCGCCGATGCTTTGATTCGGAAGTCCATGTCGGACTTGAGAGCTTTGTTTGCTCGGTTGAGGATGACAGATGACGGAGGTTTGTTGGTAGAGTTGCATGTGGAGCCCACGCTGGTTCAGGAGATCAAGAGAGCACAAGTGTTAAACGAGGAGTTGGTAGCTCAATTAGAGGCGGTTCAGAGAGGTGAGTTGTCAGACTTTGAGGTACGAGATGGTGGGTTCTTGTACTTTCAAGGTCGGTTGTGCGTGCCAGCTTTAGAGAATCTACGGGATCGTATCTTGAGAGAAGCTTACCGTAGTCCGTTTTCTGTCCATCCGGGTAGTAACAAGATGTATCAGGATCTTCGTCCTTTCTTTTGGTGGCCGTGCATGAAAAGAGATGTGTCAGAGTTTGTGACCAGGTGTCTAGCATGTCAGCAGGTGAAAGCGGAACATCAGGTTCCTTCAGGGTTGCTTCAGCCTATCCAGATTCCATAGTGGAAGTGGGATCGAGTGACCATGGACTTTGTCACCGGGTTGCCATTGACATTGAGAAAGCATGATGCTATATGGGTTATAGTTGACCGGTTGATCAAGTCGGCTCACTTCTTACCAGTAAGGATGGACTACAGCTTGGAAAAGTTAGCTCAGTTGTACATAAAGGAGATCGTGAGGGTGCATGGTGTACCTTCATCAATCATATCTGATACAGATCCGAGGTTCACGGCGAGGCTGTGGAGGTCTATCCACGAAGCTTTAGATACCAAGTTACACTTCAGTACAGCCTTTCATCCTCAGACCGATGGACAGTCTGAGAGAGTTATCCAGATCTTGGAGGACATGCTTCGTTGTTGTGCTGTGGACTTTGCTTGCAGTTGGGAGGAGCAGTTACCGTTGGTAGAGTTTGCTTACAACAACAGTTATCAGTCAAGCATCAAGATGGCTCCTTTTGAGGCCTTGTACGGGCGTAGGTGTAGGACACCTTTGTGCTGGACAGAGCTTAATGAGAGAAAGATAGTGGGTTCAGAACTTGTTAAGGAAACCAAAGAAAAAGTTCAGATCATCAAAGAGAGGTTGCAAGTAGCTTTTGATAGACAGAAGGCTTATGCGGATAAGAAGCGTAAGCATATCGAGTATGAGCTTGGTGAGAAAATGTTCCTCAACGTATCTCCGTGGAAAGGGATCATCCGGTTTGGTCGTAAAGGGAAGTTGAGTCCAAGATACATAGGGCCTTATGAGGTTCTTCAGAGGGTTGGACCGGTAACTTATCGGCTAGCTTTACCTCCAGAGTTGGCACGTATACACGATGTGTTTCACGTGTCTATGTTGAGGCGTTACCGTTTCGATCCTTCGCATGTGATGCAGCTTGAGGAAATCGAAGTCAATGCAGATTTGACTTACGAGGAGAGGCTTATCGGAATCTTAGATAGAGGAGTTAAGGAGCTTCGGAACAAGTGTATACCTTTGGTAAAGGTTTTGTGGAGAAACCATGGAATCGAAGAAGCAACGTGGGAAGCAGAGAAGGTCATGAGAGCTCAGTATGAGGTCTTCCAAGAGCTCTTCTAATCATTATGCATTTCATGGTAGAGTGCATAGTATATAGAATCCCTACATGTATGCTTGATTTGCTTGACTTGCTTGAATGAGGTCTTTCATGGTGAAATTCGGATTTATGTGTTAAATATCGTGAAAATGATGTTAAATTATCCTAAACACTCCTAATAATGTGTAGGAACACTTTAGGTTTGATTCGATCAAGTTTGGGAATGAATCCTTGAAATTTCTAAGTGTAGGCCTGCATTTCGTGCAAGGGGTATCGATACACGGGCTACTAGTATCGATACCCATGAGTGGAATTAGACTCTGTGGACAGGGGTATCGAACCATGGTTCGATACCGAGACCTCCAGTGGCAAAATGGCATCGATACCGGTATCGATGTTGGAGGGTCCCCTTTTGTTGACTTTGGAAATGGTCAAAGGGTATCAATACCAGTATCGATACCCATGGTTCGATGCCTTTCTTTGGGTAGGTATCGAGGCAGGTGTTTCAATACCCCATATAAGGGTATCGATACCCCTGCGAAAACTTGACAAGATAGGTATTATTTGAGGTTCGATAATAGAATTAAAGGTCACAATGAATCTTATAATTAATGAAATGAATGGTTAACATAAGATTGACATATTAAACCCCGAATGACTAAATTATGTTAAGTCTTGATGTGTTTTGTTGTGAGGATCCTAGGTGGATCATTTATGTGTTTCGAGTCCTTGTTTGATGGAAATACGGATATCCATAAGTGTTGCAACACGTCGAAGGCTATCCGATGTAACATGCCAGATGTTTTTTGAAGACTTTTATTCCGAGTGTTGGGCGGCCTCACTCGAAGATGTTCGATGTAACATTCCGAGCATGGGGTTGGTTGGGCAGCCTCCACCCCTTTCCGAACGTTGGGCGGCCTCGTTCGAAGATGTCCGATGTAACATTCCGGGCATAGGATTTGAGGGCGGCCTCAATCCTGAGTGTAGGATCCCGATGTTGTATGAACGCGGGCCTCACTCTTGTGTGTTATTTGTGATGTGACATGTATATGCCATGTGGTAGGCAAGCATGCTAGATCATCATATCATGCACGATATTTTTATATGTTATTCTTTATTGCTTATGATATGCATGATGTTGGCCGAGCTCGGCGTATCCACTGAGCTTTCGTAGCTCAGCGTTCGAAATATGTTTTCGTGCGTAGGTTAGGTGAAGCGGGTACGTGGAGCACCATCAAGGTTTGGATTTCAGCATCGACCGTGTTGTCGGAGTACATGTATTAGATTTAGTGGGCTTGTACTATATCAAACCCTATGTAATGTAACTCTGTTTATTTTAATTTGGGTCGAATGTTTTAATGGTTTGTAATATTTTGGAGCTCCGATTTCGTTATACTATTTTGGGCTTGCATTTTAACTTAAGTGGATTTTATGAATCGTAATTGGATTTGAATTTGATTTTAATTGATGGGCTTTGAAAAGAAATTTTGGGAAACAGATTTTGGGCCGGAGGCCCAATGTGAAATCCGGGTCGGGTGTTACATTTTTTTTCTCGATGAAAAGATGATTATAAGATGACATTTGTTTATATACATTTTTAATTTTTTATAATATATTTATACATTATAGACAAAACGATTGAATTCAGATCTCTTAGAATAAACATAGTACTTTTTCACTAATATATTTGTTAGGTTTAGTAATAAAAGATACTTCTAACACTCTTTTTTTCATGTTATAATATAATATAATATCGATCATCTGATCGATGGTATTTTATTATTTTTCCCTAAAAATATCTCTGAGGAAGTCATGGATAGGGAGGCAACAGTGTGGATTTTTTGTCTTCCCGATCCTAACCCGAAAATAAAACATTCTTTCTGATCATTATCCGATCCGATCCTAATATATTTTATCCTAACCCTCATTAGTTCTAAAAATGTGACTCTTAGAAGCAATTATCCGTTTTAGAGACCCATGTGCGATCGTTTTTATTGCGTATGTCCAGAACCTCACTAGTTGTACGAAAAAAATAGTAAAAAGAATAATCAATAAGATTTTATAATCAATTCTCACGTTTAGGACATAATTATAATATTTTAACAATTATATCTCATCTTTCTTAAGAGTATTTTCAATTTTTTTACAATAAATTTCGAGATTAAAATCATCTAATGAATATAGTTTATCAAAATTTTGGGCCCTCTTTTTTAAAGGACTTTGTGTGATTGCTCCTATTATGCTTGTCCAGAACCCCACTGGATCAAGTAATGACTAACGTAGAAAGAATGTACTGATGTATATTAAAATACAATTTTAAAATATAACTTATTTTTTAAATTCAATGTGAACATAACGTTAATATTAGAATACATTTGAATTATTGTTGTCTCGTCCTTCTTTCTTCCATTCTTGAAACACTATGATGAGATTTATAATTTAAAATTTCACAATCAATTGTGACATTTACTTGTTGAATATTTAATCTTGTAGGAATTACTTGGTCATAGATTTACTCCCTTTCCATATTCAAGAAAAAAAATCAATTATTTAATTAATAAATTAAGTTACAATTTTGTTATTCGTTTCCCGAACATTCATACAATGTGATAATTCAAGACTCGAGTTAACATCTATCATTAACTTGAAAATTCGGGTCGTTATAAAGTCACTAGCTTTTTTTCCCATCTAACTCATGTAAATCAACAATTCATTTGAAATAAGATTTTATTTAATAAAAAATCAAAGGATAGGGATCATATAGATAAAAAAATAATATAAAAACTAATTTAATAAAAATAAAATAGATTAAGGGCTTTTATAATATTTTAGCCAATTCTAAATTATCATTTCAAATAAAAATATTTTTGAGATTGTAAAAGATTTGAATTTTAACTTTACCCGAAAGCAATCAAGTTATTTTTCAACTTGTGACTTTAGAATTATAAAAATATTTATAATAAGACAAAATAGATTATTATCAAGCTTAATCCCATAGCATCATCATGCTATATACAAAATAGGAGTAATAGTATATATGATTTGAATTGACTTGATTCGGAAAAATTATTATATTGACTTAATTCATCACGTTATCTAAAGATTGATTATATCAACAAACAATCATCAATTGATGACATTTCCGAAATGATCCCGCATGTTTAAAAAATAGTATATATGATTGTAGTTTAAGTTTCATGAGTACAAATATTTTGGGGGTTTCGATGAAAAGATGATTATAAGATGATATTTGTTTATATATATATATATATATTTACTTTTTTATAATATATTTATACATTATAGACAAAACGATTGAATTGGGATCTTTTAGGATAAACAATGTTCATTTTTCATTAATATATTTGTTAGGTTTAGTAATAAAAGATACTTCTAACACTTTTTTTCATGCTATAATATAATATAGATCATTTGATCGACGATATTTTATTTATTTTTTCTTAAAAATATCTCTGAGGAAGTCATGGATAGGTAGGCAACAAGGCGGATTTTTGATCGTCGCGATCCCAACCCGACGTAATTAAAGTCATAATCTGACACTGACTAGATTTTGATATTTTAATAAAAAAATTTGACTAAATTCGACCCGACCCAAAAAATTAATAAAATATTAAATATTATATATAAAAATATGATATATATATATATATTGACAAGCGCATAAAAGTCCTATTTAGTATATCATATTTCCACTCGATTATTGCTTGTAAAGGACATATTTAGTGACAACTAAGGATAATTCTGCAAATTTTTCATTTTTCAACATCCATGCACTCACTTTATCATTTTATCCATTATTTGGTGTAAAACATGTATGGTTAATAGTTTTCTTTTTTAGACAGGAAATAACCATGCAAGTACGACCAGATAAGATGAATGGATGCTGGAACATGAGCTAAAATGCAAGGATGCACCCGCTACGACAGTATATTGCCCGCCGCGGCAGTAGAGGAAAGATGATAATTGTTGCTCGATAGATGAAGAAAAACATGTTGAATCCAATGGACGATATGCGAGACAAAACAGAAGAGAAGAAACAGAGCCAAGCCATGGTCAAAGCTGACGTGGAGTTAAGAAGTTAAATTAGGAAATAGAATAAAAGAGTTGTAATTCAGTAAGGAAGTGTATTTTTTTTCCTTTTAGAACTCTTATTTTTATGGAAGTCTTTAATCTAGGCTTGGCCTATATAAAGGCCAACCCCTAAGGCTAGGAAGACAAGTCGGTTCTCATAGACAAACCCTAGCCGCCGACAAAACCCATCATGTTCTAAACTCCATCGAGGCTTAGGTATTTTGTGGAGTAGTTAGGGAAGAAGGTTGTATCTTATTTGAGAGTTATTAATGTAAACATATTTTTCATAGTTTATTCTCTCTTGGTTCTTACTCTTTTTCACTTGCGAGCTCGAAAGATAAGTTTGTGAAGAAAAACCTATTTGTCTAATATCAGGAGAGTTAGGCTCATGAAATGAGAGAATACGGTATTTGCTCATGGGCATTGACTAATCCGGTTTAGAGATAAGCCAACCATGATTTCAGCGACTAAAAGGAAGCATACAATCGGTTGCTATCCATCTTTGATTCACGTTGGGAGGTATCATCAAGACGTGGGTTTCAATAGTTTTCTTGCTTAGGGATAAGGAGAAACAATTTCGGATGCTCTGTCGAACTATGGAAAGTTGAGTTACCGACAAGGCATAACCCCGCCTAGGCAGCCAAGGTGACCCTTAGTGCGACCCGCGGCGACGACAATTCAACCACATGCATTAATAATTGAAGAATAAATGCAACTGGATTCTCTTCTACAAAACAACTTGTCTAGCCTTACTTCTTTCATTGTTACTTACTTTAATTATTTAGTTTTCTTTATTTTTAGTTAATTCAACTCCAAACCAAATTATTTATGTCTTTACATTTTAGTGTAGATTTAATTTGTAGCGTAAGTTGTCCAGTCCCTGTGGATACGATATCTAAAATACTATAACTTGGCAAAAGGTGAAAAAATCCGAGGACTCAAATTATTGTCACCATATATATTGGATCAAGTCAAAACATTTTCATCCTAAATTCGAATCTAATCCAGTTTAACTTATATATTTTCAATAACCCGGCTCAACCTAACCTGAAATTGATGTTTTTAATAAAATATTTGTCCCTATCAAATCAAGTTATATTTAATAAATTTGGGTTATACTGTCATCCCTAACTATTTGAATGCAAGAAAAAAAGAATGTAAATTTGAACCTATTGTGTTGGTCGTTGGTCCATCTATGTGTACAACTGACAAAACACGATTCAACAAAATTTCAATTAATGAAAAATAAAATAAGAGCGTGTGATATTGGAAGGGTGCCTTGTCGTATTTGCCTGGTTTTCTCAGGATAAAAACAAGAGATATCCCATAATGATACTAGAACCTTATGAAAAAACAATTTTGATTTTAAAAATCCCCCAAAAAAGTCGCATTCAATCCATTGAACTTGGATTGGAACATCTTCATATGGTGTTGAAAGCGAAAAGCAGTTTGATTTAATTCCCAAATTTTGATTCAGTTGTTTTTGTATATAATTAAGATGGATGAAAAAAGTGATGCTGATAAAGTTGATGATGTTATGTTGCCTGGTTTCCGGTTCCACCCGACAGATGAAGAGCTGGTCGGATTCTACCTCAAGAAGAAGATTCAGCAGAAACCACTGCCTATTGAACTCATTAGACAAGTCGACATTTATAAATATGAGCCATGGGATCTTCCAAGTCAGTTTTCATACTGTTTGGCTTCCAAGAAAATCAGTTTCCCTTCCTTTCTATCTCTTTTTACTGATAGAATAGTATAATCTGATGTTGCTGCTTACCCTACTTTTGTATATGCAGAGCTAGCAGCATCAGGAGAGAAGGAATGGTATTTCTGCTGTCCGAGGGACCGGAAATACCGAAACAGTGCAAGGCCTAATAGAGTCACCGGAGCCGGGTTTTGGAAGGCTACCGGAACGGATAGGCCTATCTACTCATCTGACGGCACTAAATGTATTGGTTTGAAGAAGTCACTTGTGTTCTATAGAGGCAGAGCTGCTAAAGGGATGAAAACCAATTGGATGATGCACGAATTTCGGCTACCTTCAATGTCGGACTCGATACCGCCATCGAAGAAGATCTTGGACAGAACACTTCCTGCAAATGTAATGATCCTTAAATCATAATTTTCCTATGTTGTTTGATTATGAAGTGTTTGAAAAATTGTTTGCCTTGTTTCCAATAGGATGCATGGGCTATTTGTAGGATATTCAAAAAGACAAGTTCAATGGCACAAAGGGTTATGTCCCACACTTGGATGTCCTCATTACCTGAGTCTGTAACATCTGATATACTTCATAGTGGTGCATCTTGCACGACCGAAAGCGGATCAACGATGCCGTTAGGCAGCAACGGTGAACCGCTACAGGGCTGCGCTGACGGCTTTTCGGTTCTAGATGTTCCTTCATATAGATCGGTCCATCAGACAGTCTATAGGCCATCTCCATTTCATGTCTCCAATGGAGACCATAACAACTTGATGTTTTCTGAGCTCGACAACATGTCCGTTTCGTCCTCCAAGTGCATTGCCGATGCCTCTTCCTTGCTGTTGACTCCGCCATTGATTTCCGACACTAACAAGTCCTCGGCAAGTGCCAATTTTGGAGGGCAACAGTTCTGGATTGGATTGTCCCAAGAGATGCAAGGTAACGGAAGTGTAGCGGAAAGCGAGGAAGGAACGGCGAAGGACTCGAATTCGATCCCTGATTATAACCATTTATCGATGGGGTTTCCTTTCAGATTGTCTCCTCCAATGGTAGATTCATGGAAACCTAATCTGGCATGGTATTCACCGCCATGTCCTAGTGAAATATCCACCACTTATTCAAATGATAAATGCTATACATAAAGTCATAAATCAAGTGTCGACTAGTCGTTTACAGTATGAACAGCATACTTGTTTATAATACTATTGTACAGTTTTCATGTATTATAATGCCGACCCAAAGTTAAAAGTCATATATCGTAAGGATAAAATTATTTAAATTTAAATACTCAAATAAAATAATATTCTTTTTATCATCGTAATCATTCAAAGGGCTTGAACGTTTTTTATTTAAATATTAAATTACTGAAGCATATCAATTCTAATGACTGTAAAAATTTGCCATTAACAAAAACTTTTTTTTTTCTCTCAACTCTAGAAGTGTCGCTCGCTTTTGTTTTTTTTTTCTTAAACGTGAACAATGGCATTGATTTTAATATTGATTATTGATCATTAATATTAATTATTTTATTTATTTTGATTTTAATTTTTAATAAAATATTTTGATTTTGTGACATAATTTTAATCTACATTTTGGTATGTTTTATTTTATATTTTAGTATATTTTTTTAGTTTTAATTTTTTATTAGAGTTGGATTTGATAATGTAACGACCAATCAAGATGATGTTTTTTTCATTATGTTGTTGATCTTTCTGTCTTAAACTATTGAATTGAATTTGAATACGCGATTACATTTACTGTTTTTATTTGTGATTGAGTTGTAGTAATGACCTTATTATCAACGTACCTCATCGTAATATGTATTTTTATATTGTTTGTTAATAGTGTTATCTTCATCGTCGATCTTTAGTGAAAGGATTGATGCGCTAACTCGAATCGATCGTCGATTACCGTCAAGAGGTTTATTTTTGGTGTTTGGTTGAATTTTCTAAAATCGAAAGATTAGGACAAATGACACAAAGACTTTAGAGTGGTTCGACCACACCTATATCCACTACCTTAGAACACAATTAAGGATCTCAACCAACTCAATATGAATTCAACCTGTTTACCGGTTCAAGGGATAACCGTTACAACCTTATCTTTTAGACTTGGCTAAAATAGAACCATCTCTAGTTTTTATTTAAGGCTAAACTAGAAGCTCTCCTTTAATTTACAAAGGGAAAAAAGATGAAAACTAGTAAACCTCTCAAAAGTGAGTGGGTGTTTACAAGAATTTTACTCACAAGAAAGAGTACAAAAGATATACAAATGAGCATTCTCTAAAATATGTACAAGATAAATAAATAAATTTGTTTTAGACTCAAATTTTCTTGATCAACATGTTTGGATATCTTCTCTTCTTCTTCAAGTGTCTTTGACTTGTATTTATAAAGTGAAATAAAAAATTAGCCGTTAAAAACTAATCGTTGGAAAACTAGCCGTTGGTGACTTTAATTAATTTTATAATATTTATTCAAGTCCAATTTTTTTCATTAAGTTATATTAAAATAAATATCTTAACAATCTTTCCCTTTTTGATATAACAAAACCACTTGAAAACTTATTTTTGATATTCAATCCCCTTAGTAAAAATATAGTTTAAATAAGAGATTAAAGTTTTAAAGTCATTAAAGTTCTCCCTTATTCAATTGAAAATCTAATTTTTCAAAATATTATTCCCCTTTTTATTATATCAAATATGATTCAAACAAAGATTAAAAACTTTAAAGTCCATAACAATGGAGTTTTTTTGTAACACCTCAACCTGGATGCCACATTTGGGCCATAAGCCGAAACCCTTATCCATAAAATTTCGAAACTAAACCAAGTCAAACCATTAAATAAGACATAATTTAAAACGATATTTAAAATCCAAAGTGGTTATCAACCCAAAATAACATAGGAGCACCAAAATACAAGTTTGATAAAACATTTGACCTTACAACTAAATAAATAGAGTTAAAATTACAACAATGGTCCTACGAATACATAGCCCAATAATCTAGCAACTATATTCTACCAACCGGTCAATGCTGAAGTCTCCAAAAGATGGTGCTACGCCACGTCCACCCGAACGTCCGTCTACTTACCTACACATGGAAACAAATTCCAAAATGCTGAGCTACGAAAGCTCAATGGGTACACAACCTATCGACTGTGCTTTCAAGTGAATCATAACTATAAACATGCGAGATAAGATAACATGATGATATGACATGCCAAAATGCAACCAACGCATAAAGTAAACAAATCAAGAGTGAGGCCCACTGCCAATCCGACACTGGGGGACTCACCTGGCCCGAAATATCACATCGGGTTGCTCGGAATCTCACATTGAGCTAATATACTCGCAATCTCGCATCGAGTCTTCACTCGGAATCTCACATCGAGCTAATATACTCGCAATCTCGCATCGAGTCTTCACTCGGAATCTCACATCGAGCTAGGTCATCACCCGGAATCTAACATCGGATGGTCTTCGTTACATCACCCAGAATCTCGCATCGGATGATCTTCGGTGTGTTGCAACACTATCACTCATTGGGTGTCCGGATCCCATCAAACAATGACTCAAACCATACAAGGCGATCCACCTAGGATCTCACGTCAAACCAAACTATTAACAAGCCCAAAACCGAGCATGCAAGCATAATTTCTCATATCAAGACTTATCACGACCTACCAACCTAATGGTGGTTTACGATTCATTTCATTGGTCTACGATTCATTATTACATTAATTTACCCTTACTAAACCACATCTATTACTCAACTTGTTGAAAGTTTACTGGGGTATCGATACTCCTATATGGGGTATCGAAACACCCTATATCGATACCCACCCAAAGAAGGTATCAAAACATGGGTATCAATACTGGCATCGTTACCCTTTGACCATCACAAAGGTCAACTAAGAAGGCCTTCCGGATTCGATACCAGCATCGAACCAAAAATGCTACTAGAGGACTCGGTATCGAACCATGGTTCGATACCCCTGTCCAAACGTCCACTTTTCTCTCAGTGGTATCGATACTAGTGGCCCGTGTATCGATACCCCCTGCACGAAATGTAGGTTTGAAGCTTTAAATTTTTAAGAACCTTAATCCAAACTAGTCCAATCGATCCCAAATCATTCCTACTCATTTATAAAGTAGTTTAAGTGAGTTTCTAACCCATTTTACTCATTATCATCAATTCTAAATCAAGACACCATTAAAGCATGCAAAGGCTCTATCCTAGCCAAACCATCACACAATCAATCAAGCATGCTAAAATGATGACGCACATGAAAATGCAAAGGATTTGGGAGTGTACCAACCTCCAAAACGAGCTGAAGAAGCCTCACCACCAGCCCTCAAACCTTCTCCTTGCCCAAGTCTCTTGATGGCTCCCCTTGCTCTCCAACTACAAGGAAGAAGAACAAAACGTTACTACACTATCTAGATGATTTAAGGAAGCAAAAACAACTTTAAAATCATCCTAAAACCTTTCCAAAACTTATTCTCGTTCTTCCACAAAAAACCCTCACTAAAACCTTACCTCTACCATTTTAAACCAAACTTACCTTGAAAGATAAATCCTTTAGAGGTGAGCAACCTTTCCTCAAACCTCTAAACGAGATTCACTCAGTTCACAAACAAAAACCTTACCTTTGATGATGGTTTTTGAAGAGAGAAATGGTTATGAAGATGAAGAGAACAATAAAGGAGGTGATCTCATTCTCTGCACTATGCAGAAAATGTGCCCCCCTTTTCCCCTCCAAATCATCCTAAATAGCCATTTACCAAACTACCCCTAAGCCATCAATCAAACCCAAACCCAACAACAAACCTCAAAGCCCAAACAAGGCCCAACGAACCCAAAACGAGGCCTATAACCTCGGGTTAACCCTACTACGTGTTCCGAAACTCGGGTCGTGACAACTCTTCCCTCCTTAAAGAAAATTTTATCCTCGAAATTTACATGGGGGAAACAAGTGCGGATAGAGCAACCACATATCCGCTTCGACCTCCCACGTAGCCTCCTCGACTTCATGGTTTCTCTAAAGCATCTTAACCAAAGGGATACACTTGTTCCGAAGTTCCTTGACTCCTCTATCAAGCACTCTTACCGGCTCTTCTTCATAGGTTAGATCCGTATTAACCTCAACATCCTCTGAAGACAACACACGCGAAGGGTCTGAACGGTAACACCTCAACATCGACACATGGAACACATTATGGATGCGTGCCAAGTCCGGAGGCAAAGCTAACCGATAAGCCACTGGTCCAACTCTCTCAAGCACATCATACGGTCCTATGAACCTTGGACTTAACTTGCCTTTACTCCCAAAACGGATGATCCCTTTCTACGATGACACTTTTAAGAAAACTTTTTCTCCAACCTCATACTCGATATGCTTTCTTTTCTTATCCGCATAAGCCTTTTGACGATCGAAAGCAGCTTGTAACCTTTCCTTGATGATCTGAACCTTTTTCTCTGTTTGCTTAACTAGATCGGATCCCACAATCCGTCTTTCATTGAGCTCGGTCCAACACAAAGGTGTTCTACACTTGCGTCCATACAACGCCTCAAACGGTGTCATCTTGATACTTGACTGATAACTGTTGTTGTAAGCAAACTCAACCAGCGGTAGTTGTTCTTCCCAACTGCCCTCGAAGTCTACAACACAACACCGAAGCATGTCCTCAAGAATCTGAATGACCTGTTCATATTGACCATCGGTTTATGGATGAAAAGCTGTGTTGAAGTGCAACTTGGTATCCAAAGCAATGTGGATCTTTTTCCAAAGCCTTACCGTGAACCGCGGATCCCTATTCGATATGATCGAGGATGACACTCCATGCAATCGCATGATCTCCTTAATGTACAATTGAGCCAACCTTTCCAAACTGAAGTCCATGCGTACAGGCAAAAAGTGAGCAGACTTGGTCAACCGGTCAACTACAACCCACATAGCATCATGCTTCCTTTGAGTCAAAGGTAACCCTGTGACAAAGTCCATGGTGACCCGATCCCACTTCAATTGTGGAATCTAGATAGGCTAAAGCAAACCCGAAGGAACTTGATGTTCCGCATTCACTTGTTGACAAGCTAAGCACCTTGTCACAAACTCTGAGATATCCCTTATCATACAAGGCCACCAATAGAACGGTCTTAGATCTTGGTACATCTTGTTGCTTCCCGGATGTACGGTATAAGGGCTAAGGTGTGCCTCCCTCATGATACGATCCCTTAGATCCTCTAAAGCAGGAACACACAAACGTCCCTTAAAGTACAAGTAACCCCCATCTCGTACCTCAAAGTCCGTACTCTCACCCCTCTAAACTACCTCTATCTGAGCTACCAAGTCCTCATCCAAAACTTGGGTACTTTTTATCTCTTGTACCAACGTAGGTTCCACTCGAAGCTCGGCCAAAAGAGCACCATCATCTGTCAACCTCAAACAAGTGAACATAGCCCTCAAGTCCGCCATGGACTTCCTACTCAAAGCATCTGCCACCACATTGGCTTTACCCGGGTGGTACTCTATTACACAATCATAATCCTTTAGCAGCTCTATCCAACGATGTTGTCTCAAGTTCAATTCCTTTTGAGTAAGCAGATACTTTAGGCTCTTTTGATCCGTATAGATGTAGCATTTCTCCCCATAGAGATAATGCCTCCATATCTTCAAAGCAAAGATGACTGCGGCAAGCTTTAGATCATGGGTAGGGTAGTTCTGTTCATGCGTCTTGAGTTACCTTGAAGCATAGGCAACCACCTTCCCGTCTTGCATAAGAACACACCCTAAACCATTCAAAGATGCATCACTGAAAACAACATAGTCCCTTTCCTAACTCCGGTTGAGTCAACACTGGTGCCTCGGTAAGATAAGCCTTTAACTGCTCAAAACATTGTTGTCTTCTCTCATTCCAAACAAAGGGAACTCCTTTTTGTAACAACTTGGTCAACAGTGACGCCAAGATTGAGAACCCTTTCACAAACCGTCTATAATATCCCGCAAGTCCAAGAAAACTACGGACTTCTGAGACACTTCTAGGCGGTTTCCACTCCACTATAGCTTGGATCTTTTGAGGATCAACCCGGATCCCATCGGCTGCCACGATGTGACCCAAAAACGCAACCTCTGAAAGCCAAAACTCACACTTGCTGAACTTAGCAAAAAGACATCTATCCCTCAACCTCTGAAGTACAATCCGAAGATGCTCATCATACTCTTTTTCTGATTGAGAGTAGACCAAGATGTCATCTATAAACATTACCACAAACTGATCTAGATAAGGTTGAAAGATCCGATTAATGAGATCCATGAATGCTATCAGAGCATTGGTAAGTCCAAAAGGCATTACCAAAAACTCGTAGTGGTCATACCGCGTCCTAAAAGCGGTTTTCTGAACATCCTTTTCAACTACCTACAACTGGTAGTAACCAGACCTCAAGTCTATCTTCGAGAACACAAGGGCACTTCTCAACTGGTCAAACAGATCGTTGATTCTAGGAAGAGGGTAGCAATTCTTTATCGTTACCTTGTTAAGCTGTCGATAGTCAATACACATCCTCATTGACCCATCTTTCTTTTTCACGAACAAAACTGGAGCACCCCAAGGTGAAACACTCGATCGGATAAACCCTTTTTCTAGCAACTCTTGGATCTGACTCTTCAACTCTCTTATCTCTGTTGGTGTCATACGGTAAGGAGTGATGGACACCGGTATCGTACCTGGCAAGACCTCTATACGAAACTCAAGCTCTCGATCTGGTGGTAAGCCCGGTAACTCATCGGGAAACACATCAACAAACTCACAAACTGTCTGAAGACTCTCCAAAGCTGGAACCTCAACCCTCATATCAACAACGTGAGCTAAGAAAGCCTCACAACCTTGTTGTACCAACTTCTATGCCGCTAAGGCTGAAAAAACGTTAGGAATACAAGGATTCCTTCCTCCTCTCACTACTAACTTAGACCCATCAACAACTCTCAACTTCAAACTCTTAGCTCTACAACCCAAGCTAGCGTCGTGCTCAAACAACCAATTCATACCTAGGATTGCGTCAAACTCTTGAAAAGGCAAGACCATCAGGTCCGCTGGAAAGATTGATACTTGCACCTCGATTGGACACCTACGATACACCTTATCCACTAACACATCCAAACCTAACGGACTTGTTACTCTGACCCCTATCTCTAGGTCCTCAGCCGGTAAACCCCACTGTTCCGATATCCCACTATAAATATAGGAATACGTAGACCTTGAGTCCACTAATGCTACTATAGGTACAAAAAACAAAAAGAAAGTACCTAAGATAACATCGGTGGGCTCACACTCCTCTTGAGCTCTAACTGCATACTGCCTCGCTGGTGCCCTAGCAGTAGACTAAAACGTGCCCCTACTCTGATGGTCGGTCGTTTGACTGGCACCTCCCTTAGAGAACCCTCGACCCCTCTAAGCCGGATAAGAGGTCATTTGTGTTTGAACAGGTACGGTGGTAGCAGCAACAGGACAGTCTTTCACAAGATGATCCAAAGATCCACACTCAAACCAAGCTCGGCTCAGTCCCCAACACTCACCACGGTGCGTACGACCACACTAATTACAAACTGGCATACATGTACTCCCCTGAGAACTCTCGGGACTCATCATGGACGATAATGAAGGCCTCCTACGGCTAGCAGACTGACCTGTGATCAAACCTCGAACTCTGATTCGAGCCTCCCCTTCCTTGACTCCATCGATTCCTGTCCCTCCTAGACTGAGACTGAGAGCTATGAGAGGACTGATTCCTCCCACTAACATTACCTTGTCCTCCCGCAGAACTATATGTCAAACCTTGCACCTGTTCTAAGGCCTTAGCACTAGCCGTCAACTCAGAAAACACCTGCGGTGTGTTCGCCGTCAGATAGGTCTAGATCTCTTTCCTCAAACCCCTTAGAAACCTCTTGCACCTCATCTTCTTGGTAGCTATCAACTCGGGTGCATACCTACTCAGCTGTAGGAACTACTGCTCGTACTCAAAGACTATACGATTGCCTTGCACAAGGTGGGTGAAGTGATCTCTCAACCGATCGATGTGAGTCTCGCCCACATACTTTTTCTCAAACTCATCCAAGAAGTCATCTCATGTCGGCTGATTTGGATATCACTCCATCTCAGCTGTTTCCCACCATTCTCTCGCGTTCTCCTTGAGCAGAGAAAGAACACAAGACAGCTTGTCCTCGGACCTCAACCTCATCTGCCTCATGATCCACCGAGTATCACGAAACCACTGATCTGCCTTCACAGGATTGTCTTGGCCAGAACCCAAGAAATCCGTAGCACCTTGCCTACGAACCCTCTCGATAGGTGCCTCACGTGGGGTAGGTGCACGCCTCGGGATAACCCTCACTATCCGATCCAAAGCATGGTACAGATGGGTGAAATAATTCGCCCCTTGCCTAAACCCTTCTTCCGACTCGTCCACCTCGTACGTGTAGTCCTCATCAAAGCTCCCCTCACGGGATCCCAAACTCTCCTCAACAACTCTAGCCCTCATAGGCATGATTCACTTCTACACAGTCAAACAAAAGGATTACACCATCAGAAATCAACTTTTCAAGTACTACTAAGACTCATGGGCATGTATTCGCTAGACACTTATCACAACTCCCGACTCTTATCCCCGGGGACATCCTAGAACCGACTAAACCTAGGCTCTGATACCACTAAATGTAACACCTCAACTCGGGTACCACATTTGGGCCATAAGCCCAAACCCGTATCCATAAAATTTCGAAACTAAACCAATCCAAACCATTAAATAAGATATAATTTAAAACGATATTTAAAATCCAAAGTGGTTATCAACCCAAAATAACATAGGAGCTCCAAAATACAAGTTTGATAAAACATTTGACCTTACAACTAAATAAATAGAGTTACAATTAAAACAATGGTCCTACGAATACATAGCCCAATAATATAGCAATTGTACTCTACCAACCGGTCAATACTGAAGTCTCAAAAAGATGGTGCTCCGCCACGTCCGCCCGAACGTTCGTCTATTTACCTACGTATGGAAACAAATTCCAAAATGCTGAGCTACGAAAGCTCAGTGGGTACACAACCTATCGACTATGCTTTCAAGTGAATCGTAACTATAAACATGCGAGATAAGATAACATGATGATATGACATGCCAAATGCAACCAACGCATAAAGTAAACAAATCAAGAGTGAGGCCCACTGCCAACTCGACACTAGGGGACTCACCCGGCCCGGAATCTCACATCGGGCTGTTCGGAATCTCACATCGAGCTAATATACTTAGAATCTCGCATCAAGTCTTCACTCGAAATCTCACATCGAGTGGGTCTCAGAATCTCACATCGAGCTAGGTCATCACCCGGAATCTCACATCGGATGGTCTTCGTTACATCACCCAGAATCTCGCATCAGATGGTCTTTGGTGTGTTGCAACACTATCACTCATTGGTTATCCGGATCCCATCAAACAATGACTCAAACCATACAAGGCGATCCACCTAGGATATCACGTCAAACCAAACCATTAACAAACCCAAAACCGAGCATGCAAGCATAATTTCTCATATCAAGACTTATCACGACCTACCAACTTAATGGTGGTCTACGATTCATTTCATTGGTCTACGATTCATTATTATATTAATTTACCCTTCTTGAACCACATCTATTACTCAACTTGTCGAAAGTTTACTGGGGTATCGATACTCCTATATGGGGTATCGAAACACCCTATATCGATACCCACCCAAAGAAGGTATCAAAACATGGGTATCAATACTGGCATCGTTACCCTTTGACCATCACAAAGGTCAACTAAGAAGGCCTTCCAGATTCGATACCAGCATCAAACCAAAAATGCTACTAGAGGACTCGATATGGAACTATGGTTCGATACCCCTGTCGAAACGTTCACTTTTCTCTCAGGGGTATCGATACCGGTGGCCCGTGTATCAATACCCCCTACACGAAATACAGTGCAGGTTTGAAGCTTTAAATTTTTAAGAACCTTAATCCAAACTAGTCCAATCGATCCCAAATCATTCCTACTCATTTATGAAGTAGTTTAAGTGAGTTTCTAACCCATTTTACTCATTATCATCAATTCTAAATCAAGACACCATTAAAGCATGCAAAGGCTTTATCCTAGCCAAACCATCACACAATCAAACAAGCATGCTAAAATGATGATGCACATGAAAATGCAAAGGATTTGGGAGTGTACCAACCTCCAAAACGAGCTGAAGAAGCCTCACCACCAGCCCTCAAACCTTCTCCTTGCCCAAGCCTCTTGATGGCTCCCCTTGCTCTCCAACTACAAGGAAGAAGACCAAAACGTTACTACACTATCTAGATGATTTAAGGAAGCAAAAACAACCTTAAAATCATCCTAAAACCTTTCCAAAACTTATTCCCGTTCTTCCACAAAAAACCCCACTAAAACCTTACATCCATCATTTTAAACCAAACTTACCTTGAAAGATAAATCCTTTAGAGGTGAACAACCTTTCCTCAAACCTCTAAACGAGATTCACTTAGCTCACAAACAAAAATCTTACCTTTGATGATGGTTTTGGAAGAGAGAAATGGTTATGAAGATGAAGAAGAGAACAATAAAGGAGGTGATCTCATTCTCTGCACTATGTAGAAAATGTGCCCCCTTTTTCTTCTCCAAATCATCCTAAATAGCCATTTACCAAACTACCTCTAAGCCATCAATCAAACCCAAACCCAACAACAAACCTCAAAGCCCAAACAAGGCCCAACGAACCCAACACGAGGCCCATAACCTCGGGTTAACCCGACTCCGAGTTCCGAAACTCGGGTCGTGACATTTTTTTAAAAAAATTAACAAAAACAGGTTTTGTTTAAAATGGCTCCTCATTACTCATTGCATCATAATTTTTGCATAAAAATAACACTTAAAAGAAATTGAATTTCAATTGTTAGATTAATCAAAATAGCATGCACAAGAAATTCAATTATCAAAGACTTATAACAAAAATTAGATAACCAAAGATAAATAATAAAAACAATAAGCATATAGATTATCTAATTTCTTCATGTGTGTGACTGAAGCATTCTTTGATCTTTGATATGCTTGTCATTAGGGGTGTTCAAATTCGGGTACCCGAAGGTTCGGGTATTTAAAAAATCGGCCCATGTTCGACCTGAATTTTTCAGGTACCAAAAAATTCGGGTAACGGGTACCTAATTTTGATTTTGATTTTTTTATAAATTTTAACTTTAATCTTAAAAAAATACATACATTTAAAAGTTCGAATTACATAATCCAATATCCAAACATAAAAATTTAATATCCTATTTACATAATCTAAACATAAAGTGTAAGTCCTAAATTACATAATCTAATTCGAAACAAAACATAGACATAATGGATTTTTTTTTAATATTTTTAATTTATTTTGTTAATATTTTTAATTAGAAAATAAAGCTTCTTATTTAATATTTTTAATTTATTTTAATTTTTTAACAAGTTTAATCTATTTTAATAAAATAATGTATATCGAAACACGTTAAAGTTCGAATTTTGCTAACTTGTAAAATTAAATTTATTATTTTACAATAAATCTTAATTTCTTTTTTACGACGAGTGCCCTTTTTTTTTTGAAAATTAAGTTTGAGAGATCTAGATTGAAAAATTAGATTATTTCATTTGGAAATATAATGAATATAAAGTTATTTTATTTAAATAATAATTATATTTAAAAATAAAAAAATATATAAGAACCAGGTACCCGCAAGTAACTGGGTACCCGAATATTTTTAATTTCATGTCCCGAGCCTGACCCGGATAAGAAAAAATTTTCAAGTAAATACCCGATATTTAGGTTTGGGTAGTCGGATCGGGTCGATCGGGTCGAGTATTTTTGAACACCCCTACTTGTTATTACTCCACACGCCTACAAAAGACATTTATTTGGATTTTTGTATCTAAATTGCTTTGAATCCATTTACATTAAGTGCGATATCTTTAATTCCTTTTGGAACCCATACTTGTCTAATCTTATAAGTCTTTCTTTTCTTTATAGGACAAGTAAGCAAGGAATGACCATGATAATAGAAATGTGAGCATTTTGCTATTATGTGACAAGATGAATTATTTAAAATAATTTTTTTTTTCTTTTGTTAAGTTATAAAACTAACTTTTAAATCATTTTTTAAATCTTCATTCTCTGTTTTTTAAAGTCTAAATCATTTTTCAATTTTATTTTAGCTTTCAAAATCGATTTTTGATTTAAAAAAAATCATTTTCAATTTCAAGTTTTGAAATCATTTTCATAAATTTGGAACTCATTGTATTAAATTTCAAAAATAATTCATCGTAGGTATCTTTTAACTCATTAAAAGATTAAAAATCAAGCTCCTTAGAGTTAGATGATACCTCAAGCTCATCACGAGTCATAACTCTTTTCACCTTGGATGGTTGGAAGAGGTTTGCACTTGATGAGATTTCATCTTTCTTTTCTTCTTTGTTATAGATTCTTTCAAATTTCTTCCACATTTGTTTGGCACTGTTGCACGTGGAGACTTTCTTTGAGATGTATTCATTAAGGCCACAAAGAAGGATGTGCATCGCCTTGGCGTTTTGTCTTGTTTTCACGTCATTGACGCTCAATTGCTTTTGCTTCATTTTGGGAGTTTTCAAGTAGCCATTTTCAACAATGTCCCAAACTTCAAAATCACCAATTGAAAGAAATGATGTGCTAGCTCGAATCGATCACCGATTATTGTCAAGAGGGTTGTTTTTGGTGTTTGGCTGAATTTTCTAAAATCGAAAGATTGGGACAAATGATACAAGGATTTTAGAGTGATTCGGCCACGCCTATATCCATTACCTTAGAACACAACTAAGGATTTCAACTAATTCACTATGAATTCAACTTTTTTATCGGTTCAAGGGATAACCATTACTACCCTATCTTTTGGACTTGGCTAAGATAGAACCAACTCTAGTTTTTGTCTAAAGCTAAACTAAAACATCTCCTTTTACAAAGGGATAAAAATATGTAAACTAGTAAAAAGGTGGGTATTTACAAGAATTTTGTTCACAAGAAAGAGTACAAAAGATATACAAATGAGCACTCTCTAAAATATGTACAAGAGAAATAAATATATTTGTTTTGAACTCAAATTCTCTTGATCAACATGCTTGGATATCTTCTCTTCTTCTTCAAGTGTCTTTGACTTGTATTTATAAAGTGAAATAAAAAATTAACCGTTAAAAATTAGCCATTGGGGACTTTAATTAATTTTATAATATTTGTTCAAGTCCAAAAATATTTTTTCATTGAGTTATATCGAAATAAATATCTTAACAGTTAGTGATGTTTGTATCTATCTTTTGTTTCGGTTCTTTAAATTATATTTTTACCTTTTTTTTCTTGTATGATCCTCGACGTTAGTTTTGTTTATTAGGAATATGTTTAGATTAAGTGTTTTGTTTACTAAATTGTGAATTTTTGTTGTAATTCAGATATGTCCTCGTTTAATAAAATTGGTGGACTCCAGTTAAAAATAAGAGTATTTTGGTTATAATTATTTATTTTAGTATTTTAATCTTTAACGTTTCATTGTGAGTCAAAATAATTTTTTGTTGGATGAAAACTGCTAGAGAACTAATAAAAGCGACACTTGTTACTAACTTAACGCATTTTACGTTTCTAAAATTTAAAAAATTATATTATGGGCTATTCCTGTCACGTTATTCATAAGACCAATCAATTAAATTTATTAATTTTTTCATTTTATCTTTTTATCAAATGATTCTTCACTAATATTTACTAAATTAAATTTAAAAACAGTTTTTACCAAATGAAACGAGATAAAAAAAATAATATAATAAATGTATTTGATTAATTAATTAATTTATGAATAACGTGATTGAAATGACTCATGATATAATTTCTCATAAAATTTTGACAAGATATAAATTATTTGTACATAACTAATAACGGGACATACCAATATACCGTATAATGTTAGTAAAAATATTTTATTTTTAATAAATTAATTATAATTATTTTTTTATTAAATCATTTATAATGTATATTCTTAAATAATTCAAAAATAATACAAAGATATAAATTATTTGGCTCTCCTGATGGTCAAGTCTCAAACTGTTCTGCTGTTACATCGAAAAGCTTGATCAACTACATCTTTTCCTTTTCTCCTTATGATCCTCTCTATAAAGAAATCTCTCGACAAGAAATGAAACAAGAAATATTTGATCAAGATAATGAGAAATGTTTTGGAACAGATGGTTTCACTACTTTTTTCTTTAAGGATGAAATATTTCATTACCTTAGTAAAGTTTTTGTTTGACTCCACATACATGTTGATAGCTTTCAATATTACAATCATTTCTCTGATCCTCAAAGCTAAAGACTTCTGTCTAATAGCTTGTTGCAAAGTTATGTATAAAACTATTACTAAAATTTTTGTGAAGAGGCTTGCTCTTTTTTCCTTCTATGATTGCATCCAATTAGTTTGCCTTTGTGCAAGGGTGAAATATCATTGATAAAACTACGCTTGCTCAATAATTTATTCGAGTCTGTTCACGAAAAAAATCTATCTCTAAGGTATCCCATGCATCTTCCTTCTGAATTTATTAGATGCCATGGGGATTCCTGTAAGGTTTAGAGGGTGGATCCAAGCATGTGTCACAAGCTCTAGATACACAGTTCATAGTCTAATTGAGAAACTTAAAGCCAATCTCCATTCTTGGTCTAGCAAAAACCTAAGAAATGAATATTCTTTCTAGCACAAAATGGCTCTCTTTGGGTGGCATTGTTGAATGTCTACGCTTTTAAGGATGCAAACTATCGGACAGCTGAATTTAAGACTCACTTTAGTTGGATAATAAGAAAGCTTCTCAAACTTAGAATCAAAGTTCTTGTTATCTTCCCTTCAAGTACATACCTAGATATGATAAAAACGACATGAATTTAGTGTTACCACAAAACAAAGCAAGTTATTAATATGTTAAACACAATTCTGTAAATGAAATTGAAATAAAACATATAAATTAGAAATGCAAAGATCAAAGAAACCGAAAATAAAATAAAATAAAACGATTTTGAAACTTTAATCGAGGCTTGTGCTATCACAGTTTTCTTAAAACAGATTCGTCCCCTCCCGGTGCTGGAGTTACTATGGAACGTCTGTCTCCCAGGATATAACGGTAGAATACAATAAGGAGAGCAACGCTACCTTACTACAACAACGAATTTTACAGAAGCAGAACACTATCTGGCTATAGGATATTTGTGGTTTTTTTCAGTGTGTTAAAATATGAACAAAGGGTCTCCTTTTATAGTGTTCATGCAGGGGACATGTTTAATTACAGAATTAATCTGTAATTAACAATTCCTGAAGAGTTACAACTCCCAGAAATTAAAATGGTATTTATCAGAGAATTAATCCAAATAAATTGGAGGTTACAACCAGCTGAAGGGTCTGCAACTCCATAAAAAGTGGTTTAATTCTATAATATCTGTTGAAAAATAAAATCAGAAAAGTAGGAGAAAAAATCTGTCATTTTAGAAATCAAGATCAAAGGCCCCTAAGGCCCATCTTTGACTTTTATAAAAGTCAACTAAGGCTAGCCCAAAGTGCCTAACCTATGGCTAAGCATACCTAGGGTATCTAGTCCAAGCCTTTGACTTATTTCCAATAATAACATGAAGAGCTTTTATATATAAAGCTTTCCAAATCTATATTCCCAACAAGTGTGAGATATTCTACTTTTCATTTTATTTTTCCAACATCATGGGTGTTACATTGAGCAACAATTTCTCATTCACCCATTGAACACTTTGAGCTTGTAAATATATAATTTCATCTACTCTTATAGTAGATTAATCATCCACTTAGTCCCAATTAATTTGACTAATGGAACCCACATAAATTTAATCTCCAAAATGTTCATTACCATACCATTTTTCCAACAATTAGGACCAAATAAGAGATAAAAAAACAAAGGTCCGATGATATAAACTCATATGGTATCCTTCTCATATACCCCAAACATTCTGTTATTTCTTGAATGGTTATTTTAGATAGACATCTCACTCTTGAAAAGTTCAAAAGATTTGGTATTAGTGCGAATTATGATTGTTTGATTTTCGATGAAGAAGTAGAATCACGAAATCATTTGTTCATGGGTTGTCATCTTTCACGTGTAGCGTGGAAGAATATCATTTGACTTTGTCATTTTAATAGGAACCTTATGGATTGGGATGCTGAATTGGAATGGGCTATTGTTCATTTCCGAGGTAAATCTTTAATGGTACAGATACTCCGAATTGTTTGGTATGCATTCATTTATATGAGATGAGATGAAAGGAAAGAAGAATATTTCGTGGGATTAGTAGATCTTCTGTTGAGTTAATACACTACATCCAAGATATAGTTAGGGTCAAAGTTTATGGAAGAACATTGAGTATATAAATTAAATTAATATTATTCTTTTTACAGAATAAGACATACTTATATAGAGTATAGACTTTTTTAATTATTCATAGTTTTACTACGCTTTGAATGAAATACAAAACAAATTTTATTAAAAAATTATTAAAAATGCTCATTATATATTATCTTATCTTATATTTCCGTATAATATGTATATTATGTAGATTTTTATATTATTATATGTATATTATTTATTATATTTTGTTCTGCACTTATACATTGTGTATAATATCCGCATATTTTGTTTGTATTCGTATTTATTTTTACTAAGTATACAAATTTAAACTTTTTTTTTAAATTTAATCTTTTCTTGGATTTCTATTTTCCTCTATTATTATAATATTTTCAAATAAAAAATAAATCTGCTAGAATATTGTTGTTGATTTTTTTCAAGGTTTAGTTAATGTAGTTTTGTTTACACTGCTCATTGTGAGCTAATATTAATGCACTCACATTAATGCAGAGATTTTATTAATAATGATTTTATTTCTTTTTATTCTGAAGTTAAATTTTTTGTTGTGTTTTTTTTAACGATTATATATATATATATATATATATATATACAGTATCAGTTATGATTTGTAAATTTTATAAGAAAATATTATGTGAAAATTGAGATGTGATTTTATTTAATTGGGTAAGATCATGGATAAGAAAATATTATGTGAAAATTGAGATGTGATTTTATTTAATTGGGTAAGATCATGGATAAGATTGTGAGAATAGTTCATGAAATAATATTTTTTAATTTTATTTTAAAATATAATATAAATCTTTGAGATTTTTAAAAATTATTAAAAAATTATTAGTTCTGTAACTCATAATATTTTAATGTTGTGAATTAAAGATTAAAAGATTAAGAAAGCAATTGAAAGAAATGGAGATTTCAGCTATGGGTACTCAAACCTTGCATTATGAGTTATATACAAGTTCGTGCATTATTTGGTTTTAACTGAATTAATTGACTGAACCGAAATTATTTTGGTTAATTTGGTCAGTTAATTTTTGATAAATTAAGTTAACGGTTAATTTTTTTTTAAAAAATCTGTTATCAGTTAATTAACCGAATTAACCAAATTAACTAAAATTATTATATATTAAATATTATATATATTATATACATTTTTTTATTCATTTAACTTTTAAAAAATTATAAAATGTTTATTAAATTTTTTTATATTATAAAATGGTCACTAATTTTTTATTAAATTAACATAAAATAAAAGTTTAATGACTAAAAAATATTTTAGCATAATTTAGTGACCTATTATGTAATTTAACCAAAATTTATAATAAATTTCAGTTTAGTTAACCGAAATAATTTTAGTTCGGTTAATTCGATTAAAGGTAATTCGGTTCGGTTAACGGTTAAGATTTTAAAAATTTTGGTTAATTCAGTTTTCATTAATTTGGTTCGGCCACCGACCGAATTAACCGAATGTACACCCCTAATTATATATGGTCGTAGGGGTGAGCGTTTGATCGAGTTGAAACAAGTCTAATTTTATCATTTGAACTTTTATTCAAAAAAATTTTGAGTCGAGTTGAGTTTTCGAGTTCTTAAAAAATTAATTGTAATTATTTGTTATGTTATAATACGATTTGATTTAATTTAAAAGAATTTCATTAATCATATAAGATATGTATATATATTTCTTTATGTTTTTTCATATGTGACAATATTTTTTTATGTTTTTATATATCAATATATATATAATATATCATAAAAATTTGAGGATCTCATCTCGAACTTTAAAAAAATCCTCTAATTACTAAAAATTTTGAGTCATTCAAATTTCCATGTTATAACTCAAACTTTATTTGAAATTTTTTCAAATCCAGTCGAATTTATAAAATTTCGAGTCTAGTATTTTCGCCTCGAATCGAGTTGAATTATTCGATTTTTTCTAGTCGATTCGATTTTAACTTACCCATGTCTGGTTGTGATCATGAGTTCTAAACTCTTCAACTCCTCACTATCGTCCGACTTTGATCTCGTTCAGAAGATCGTCGTGACCGTCAACGAGCCGAGTCGAGCTCGAGTAGTGTTAAGCTCGGCTCAGCTTGTTAAGATTTCGAGTTCGAGCTTGAGTAATTTTAAACGATCTTGAAATATCCGAGCTCGGTTCTGCTCGTTAAGAACTCGAGTCGAGTTCGAGCTTTTTTCGAGCCTAATCAAGTCAAGTATTGATCGATCTTTGACCGTGTTAGACTTAAGTAACTTTTATCTCTAATGTCTTATTGAAAGCCTAATGGAGAAAAAACTTTGATACACAAGTTGTGTAAACTCGAGCTTGTTAATTTTAGGTTTTAGTATGTTAATTTAAGGTTTAAGACTTATGTTTAAGGTTTAGATTTTAGGGTTTTAAGTTTAGAAATTTAGATTTTAAATTATAAAAAAAAATAGTATATTTATGTTTTTCGAGTAGCTCGTGAGCTTTTTGAGTCGAGTACCATGTAGCTAGGCTCGGCTCGTCAAGAACTCAAGCTGAGTTCGAGCTCGAGTCGAGTCCAATCGAATCGAATTTTAACCGAATCAAGCTCGAATAATTCGCGATTTACAGCCTATCTATGACCATATTAACCATTTGAACACCTTTACGTAACGGAAGGACTTATAACCATTAAGTTTATGAAACAAGTGCGAGACATGCATGGTTACTTCACAAGTCTTTAACGATGTCGAGATGGGTGAATATGCATAATATGCTAGAAAAAGTTATTAATCTAATAATAATAATAATAATAATAATAATAATAATAATAATAATAATAATATATTATTTAAACAAATAAAACAAAATAATAATAATAACATGAAATATTTAAATCAAATCGATTTAACCAATATTGAAAACGTGTTGAGGTTGGCACGAAAGCAATTTCCTTACAACAAATTTTCGGTCACTCCTATAGTGCTTGAGTTCGTTGGTCGTTTGCCTCCCATAATACAAGAAGAAGATCTTCACCAGAAGCACAAACTGTAGAGATCTCGAACTTGTACTCTTGTCTTAGCTAATCACCGAAATAAAAAAACGAGAGAAGAAAAAGGATTTTCTATTTTTTTTTGATAGATAAGGATTTTCTATTTTAATGTTTTTAAAATTGAGAATTTCATTCATATTTATAGGAAAAATTTAAATTCTCTTTGAATTCATATTTAAGTTAAAGATAAACTCTTTTTGAATATTAAAAAAGATAAGCAATTTAAAGAAAAATTTACTCACAACGAGTAAAATATCGGTAAACTCATAAAAAGCCGGTCCAAAGATTCATATCACTTACAATTCCTTATAGGCACAAAAATTTTAAGTCATTTAACTAAAATGTGAGTAAGTATATATAAACACTTCTCACTTCATTTATCACACCCATGTGGGATAATGAGAATTTTATTCTTTACTCTATTCATAAAAAAATAATTTAAAAAAAAATTAAATAGGGGGACAAAAGTGGAAAAAAACTTCTACCCCTATACAGCTCTGACCCTAACGAGGACCATTTAAGAAAAAAATTTAAAATTCCCAACTAAAATTTTAAGTCATTTAACTAAAATGTGAGTAAGTATATATAAACACTTCTCACTTCATTTATCACACCCATGTGGGATAATGAGAATTTTATTCTTTACTCTATTCATAAAAAAATAATTTAAAAAAAAATTAAATAGGGGGACAAAAGTGGAAAAAAACTTCTACCCCTATACAGCTCTGACCCTAACGAGGACCATTTAAGAAAAAAATTTAAAATTCCCAACTAAAATTTTTGAACATACGAACAAACCATATTCACAGATTACAAATCTTGAATTCATTTCATTGGATTTCACATTCTAAAGATGCTTTACCATTACATTACCGGATTTTGGTTTTGTTTTACGTAATAAATTAATAATCAGTACAACGCTTGTCCCAATTCAAACAAGCGTTACATAACCACCGGCCTAAGGACACAGAAAACCATGACTCAACAGTTACAACTCTTACTTTCTAACCGTTCAGACAATTTCATCTGCTACTTCACTTCTGTTTTGTTTTGATTTGTTTGTTCTCTTTCAATGGAGTACCATGATGTTTTTGATGTGAAATTGAAGCCGAGGATGCTAGAATACCTGATGAATGAACAAATTCCTAATGAATCCGACCCTGAAGTCCAACACTGTGATTTGCAGAGAGCTGTAAATGCCATTAACAATCTTGGTTTGCTGTCCGAATCATTCCCTCTAAAAACCAAAAACTCTAAGATCGCTGAGGATTGGGCCATGGCTGTTGATTCATGGACTGATCGGGTGCTTTCGCTTGTGTCTAGTCCAAGGGTCAGTGTTGTTGTTTTTGAGGTTCTAGTTTCTTACAGACACTTTGCTTAAATATGTTACATGCTTTGTCACAGTCGCGGAATTGTTGGATTGGCATATGTTTACTAGGGGTGACCTGTCGAGAATGCAGCTCCGACCGGCTACTAGCATGCTATCCGGTCTGGTTCGGTAAACTCCTCGCGAATATCCTGCAGGCATGAGCTCTCTTCCTTCCTCTCCTATAGGCCATACTTTTCATTCCTAGAACTAAGAAGTGAAATTTATCTATTCTTTTGAGGTATGTATTCGGCATGAATGTCGAACATGAACATCATATTTTAATTGCAGCCAGCATCAGATTATATTTCTATAAAGGTGGCCACTTTTGCTTCCTTATCGGATCTGTTAAGGAGGTAATTTCATCCTACGTTGCTCCAAATTTTCATTTTTTTGTACGAATACTTATGCACCGGAAGCTCACAAGTCACAACCGAGTCCATGTGACATAGGTTTCATCACTCTTTTCTTTGCAACTGATATTTTCTTGTTTCCTTCTTCAGATTGGGCAAATATTCAGAAATCAAGAAAGATGTAACAGCGCATACCGGGAAGCTCGTTCAACCGGTTTTGGACCTTCTATTAGATAATCAAATCTCAGAGGTTGTAGTGGTAAGCTCTAACGTTATTTACTGCTTTTTTTAGTCTCGGCCTTATCGATTTTGAAAGCTACATTGACTGCCTAGATGTACAGGAAGGAGCACTTGCAGTGCTATGTATCGTAATCGATTTCTTTCCAGCATCATTTCTTCCTCATTATGAAAAGGTTAGCTCGGTTTTATGATTCGTTGCTTGATTGTAATGTATATAATCAAAGGCCTTCATAGTCCATTATCTGATGCTTTGCAGGCTGAAGCTATCATTGTTTCGAAAATTATCTCAGGCCAGTGCAGTTCTAGTATGATGAAGGTGAATGCAGTGTTAGTTCTATATGTCAATGTCTGCAATGCATGCGATTTCTATGAATCAAAATCTATATCGATATATGAGTCCACATTTTGTTTGATTTTCGATGTATAGAGCTATGCCTTTTTCTTAGCATCGCTTCCGAAATCGAGAGGTGACAAGGATAGCTGGTTTGTTATGATGCAAGATTTACTAACTTCATTGGAAATTCACCTCAATGATGTGTTTCAATGCCTGGAACAAGGTAAGTATTGGAATCTGTCTTGAAACTATGGCCTCTACCGATGTTTTTAAAGCGGTCCAAGCATTTACATACTATAAACATAACAGATTTAAGTTGATTAATTATTGTTTAGCACCAGAAAGAGCAGCATATGTAGAAGCAAGAAAGTCCAAGAAATTGTTGACATGCATAATCCCCTCATTAATGCTTTGCTGCAGCACAATGCTGTCAAATTCATATCCAGTTCAGGTAATCCAACACTAATCAATCGATGCTATTAAACGACAACATTTTCTTGTACTTCTATCATGTTTTCGATCCGATTGGTGAATATTTGGAGTAAAGATCATATTTGTTGTTGGACAGGTGACAGTTCCAGTTCATCAATTGTTAACTCTTGTAAAGAGAGTGCTAATGGTGAATGACTCATTTTCTCAAGCTTCATCGAAGTCCATGGAAATCATGGAGGAAGGATATGTTTGCATTGAACTTCCTTCTTTGCAATCATATGGTTTAGATCTCCTATCTGCAATCATAAAAGGAACATCCAGGTATGTTACTTGGACTCGGGTCAGAGTGTCGATATAGATATGTATCCGACACAAACATTTGCCGATGGTAATGTTCTGGTTCTGTATTACAATGCTGCAGCCAACTATTGCCTCATGCTGGATATATCATCAGGCTACTTAAAGATTGCTTGAAACAATGTGCATTGCCAATGCTAAGAACAAAACTTTACTTCATCATAAGGACTTTACTTGTATCGATGGGAATCGGTATGCAACAAACTTTCCTGCATCATAAGTGTCGAAAACGGATCGGATATGTGAACTAATGGAATTTGATCCTATGCAGGGGCAGCCTTACAAATTTCAGAAGAACTCGCCATTAGTGCATTTATCGATTTAGATGCCTCTTTGTATCTAGATAGGCAAAAAGTATCCAATGAATTCCTAAAATCTTCAACGGTTGAAGCACCGATGCATCCTGCTGATAAGAAAAGGAAGCATGCTGCAATCGATTCCTTTCAGGAGAGTCGAGATATGGCTTATTCGGATCTGCAAAACAAATCATCAACCTCTCCATTATCATTGAAGATTGCTGCATTAAAGGCATTACAAACTCTGCTCACTATGGTATATCACTTCTCTTTGAATGGCTCAACTTTGGTATTTTGAATGAATCAATCAAAGAGTCATTACTGATTATGTTGCAGGGTGGCGTGTTAAGATCGGATTTACGACCAACTATCGATGATCTGCTGATGAACATTGCGGAAAGTGCTTATAATGAGAAATGGAGAAATGGTGAAGAGAGTGAAGTGATGCCATTCAATAAACCTCCTAATGATGTTTTTTTACTTGCAGCACTGCATGCTCTTTTGGCATCTCTACTTTCCCAACCTTCAGTTAGCCAACATCATCTGGTTAAGGGAATCGAGCTTTTCCGCAAAGGTTATAGGCTAATTAATAATCTTAAATCATCATTTCTTTTGCTTTAAGGAACAAAAGAAAACTACTAAATTTCGATTGGATTTGCAGGCAAACAAGAAGCAGGAACAAAGGTTTCTGATTTTTGTGGTCTTGCACTTTTGGCATTAGAAAAGCTCATAAATCCCGGGAAAGTCTGTAATGGTGACATGCTATGTACTAGCCATGGCTGTTCCAATGAGGGAATTGAGCCTGAAATGGCAGAGAATTTGTACTTGGTTCCTAATGAAAGCCAAATTTCCATGTCATTTCCTGCAGATCAAGATGAGAATCTATTTAGTTATCTGCTTAATAGTTGTAATGAAAATGAAGCTACATTATGCAATCCTGAGAGAAACATAGAAATTTCAGAAGATCAGCAAAGAGAGGCATTCCTTTCCGACATCGAGATTGAAAGAAACTTGGATGAAATCATGAACAACAAGGAATTTTCAGTGGCAGAACTGAAGCCTTTTAACGAATTCAAAACTGGTCCTGTGATAGAACATAGCAAGGTTGGTTTAGTTACCATTGATTGTGATTTCTTGGAGACAGCTGCAGCCCCAGTGATGGAAAAAGCTGAAAGATGTTGTGTTCCTTCAGTTGAGGAATCACCTGGGACAATTGACCATGGAAAATGATCATAATTAAGTTCACAATCTGATGCAAATCAGCTAAATGTACCTTTTAGAGTTTATTTCGAGTTTTGTGATTGTCATTTCTAACAATATCGTCTATAAATATGAGTTTAAACCAATATGGACTCCAGCAACATATTTGCTTTTTAAGAATGTTATAACATTTATCTAATGTTATTTAAATTATGTTGTCTGTGGATCTTATTTAATTTTTGTGTTTTAGGACGTTCCCCACTATTTTTATAAATTTTAAACTGTTACACCTAAACTTTTAAACCTTATTTTCTAAACAAAGTCTCTAAACCCTAGAACTAAGACGTTTGTAAAATTTTAACCCTAGAGGTGATAATGAGTCTAACCGGCTCGCGAGCTATTCAAGCTTGATTCGGTTAAAGCACGGCTCGAGTGAGCTCAATTCAGACTCGAGTTCGGCTAGAGACTTTAATGAACCCAACCGAACCTACCCAAGCTCGTCTCGAAAAGCTCGTGAACAAGCTCAGAATATTATATGCTACATATAGGGGTGAGTATTCGATCGAGTCGAGTCGAGTCAAAAAATTTCGAGTTATTCGAGATGACGAGTCATATTTTACAACTCAAACTTTATTTGAAATTTTTTCGGTTCGAGTCGAGTTTTCGAGTTCCTATAAATATTTAATTGTAATTATTTATTATGTTATAGTATGATTTGATTCCAATTTAAACGACTTTTTCTAATCATATAAGATATGCTTATATATATATTTTTCATATGTAGCAATATTTCTTTATATTTTTATATATCAATGTATATATATCATAAAAAATTGAGAGATTCAATCTCAAACTTAAAAATTAATCCTTTAATTATTAAAAATTTTGAGTTATTCGAATTTCCATTTTACAACTCAAACTTTATTTAAATTTTTTTCGAGTCGAGTCTATGAAATTTCGAGTCGAGCTAAAACGAGTCGAGTATTTTTGCCTCGAGTCGAGTTATTCGGTTTTTTCGAATCGAGTCGAGTTTTCCTCACCCCTAGCTACATATACACTAAAAGTAATCTGTTTAGCAAAAGAAAATAAATAAAATAAAATAGGAGAAATCCACTAAAAATAAATTGAACATTTTTTTCTTTTCTCAGTATTAAATTTTGTTTCTATGTTAGTTATAGAAAGAGTTTTTAACAAGATCTTATCTTTTATAAAAAAAATATAATAAAATTGTCTATTTTGAGTCAAGTCAACCAAGACTGACAAGCCCGAGTTGAGTCCGACGAGCTTCGAGCCCTAGCTGAGCCCAGTAGTATTGTTTCGAGCGAAGCTTGAGCCTAAAGTTTTGAGTTCGCTAAGCCTTGAGCTCGAGCTGAGCCCAATAACCCTCTTTCCGAACCGAGCCAAGCCTAAGCCTAAGTTCTGAGTTCGTCGAGCCTTGAGTTCGAGCTGAGTCCAATAACACTCTTTCCGAACCGAGCCGAACCTGACCAGGCTCGGACTCATCTCGTTATAACCCTTATCTGTAGGGTTGCTTTTGAAAGGTTGTGTGTGTGCGCGCGCGGATGTTATTTAATTTTTTGTGTTTTAGGATGTTAACTTAGTTTTTTTATATCCCCACTGTTCATCAATGTTTTTATAAATAAAACATCTTTAGAGATATTAAGAAAATCACGCTCTTATAAATTAGGGACAATATTTCTCAAATTTTATAAATAAAAATATTATATTGGTTCTAAATAGATTCGAATATGATAATATACAAAATGAACATCATACATACTATGCAAGTATACATAAATATTAAAAATAACATAAATATACAAAATATGTTTAAAGTAAAATAAAAATAAATAATAAAAAAAGCATTGAAATATAGATATTATATAAAAATAAATTAAATAATTACATACCACTAAATAATCTAATGTAAAAAAAGTTTTCTTAGTAAAATAAAATATATTACTTAATATAGTTATAAAAACCTTAAATGTCATTTAATATTTTTTTTAATATATTACAGTACTGGTGCTCGAACCCGAGACTTCCAAAAATAACAAATGTTCCTTTAACCGATGAGGCTAAAAGGTTCGTGCAAAATGTTATTTAATATAATATGTATAAATAATTGTTAACACATATATCGTTTGTGTACATCACATACGGTAAAATTTGTAATACATACAAATATAGACTTGATTAATATATGGCATGAAATCATATATATGGTAAGAAAGGTAAAAATTATTATATTAGTTAATCGATTATTTATTTTATATATTAATGGTGAAAACTAAAATTTTTTATAAGTATTTTAGTTTTAGGGTTTAGAGTCATAGTATTAGGTCTTAATAGGGACGGAGTCAGGATTTGTGGTTGAGGGGGGCAAAACATAAATATTTAAAAGTAGGTGGGGCAAATTCATAAAAAAATCAATTTAAAAAAAAATTATCTTAGAGTCTTAGTTTAGGTTTAGGGGTTTAATTATAATAGTTTAGAATTTATGGATTGTGGTTAGAATTTAGGATTTATGATTATAATTCAGAGTTTTTAAGTAAAATCTAAATCCTAATCATATTACCCTAAAAATAAAACCTTAACTTATAAACCCTAAACTCTAAAGTCAAACTATTATCTCTAAATTCTAAACCATTATACCTAAATCTTACTTCTCAAATCCTAAAACTAAGACGCTTATAAAAATTTTATGTTTATATCGTTAATGAATAGAATATAAATTCTTAACTAATATATTTAAAAAAATAAATATAATTTCAATTATACCATAAATAATATAATATATATACATATATATCGTATTCAGACTAAAATAAATACAAATATTAATTAACATATATATTAGTTAAACGTGCATATATATATATATACATAATATTATAATGAGTCAAAATTAATAAAAAAAATCAATATTTGACAAATAAAGTTGGACGAAGGGAGTATATTATATACATGTATGTATGCATATATATATATATTTAAGTATATATATATATATATATATATACATTAATACATCCATATATGTATATATTGATTTTAGCTAATAGTGATTAAAATAGTATCTGTTCTAGAAAAGAATCTCAATCATTTGACATTGATCGCTCAATCACTTAACTGCAATTATTAGTGTTCGAACCCGTGATATCTAGAAACAACAATCATTTCGTTAACCACTTGGACTAGAAGGCTCGTACACATATATAATATTAAAGAATATTATATAATTTATATACATATACATTAAAGTATATTATATATATATATTAAAACTTAACTATATTTTTATTCATATTAGTTCTTAAATGTTTAGATTTCCACCCAAGTTTATTTCAATATTTTAAATATAACCCATTTAATGATTTTTTTGTCCTTTCTAGTCATTATAACTTTATTTTTATTCTAAATTCATCATTATTTATTTTTGTAATTTAGTCTAGTATTTTTAATAAGATGATATTTTATTTTTATTCATGTTTTTTTAATTTTAAACTTAAATTTACTCTTTATTAATTTTTAATTTTTGTAATTTACTGTAATGTTTATTCTTTCTAGTCCCTAAAATTTTATTTTTAGTTAAAATTGAACCTATTTTTTTTTGATAATTTAGTCTAATATTTATTGTTGTAAATTTATATTTTTTTAATTGTAGTCCCTAAAACTCTATTCTTATTCCAAACTGATCCCTATCCATTTTTTGTAATTTATTTTAGTGTTTTTAATGTCATGATATTTTTATTTATCTCTGAAGATCGAAATTTACCTTTATTAATTTTTAATTTTTTGTAATTTAGTCATATTTTTAAGATATGAATCATTTGATGATATTTTTGTTTACTCTAGTGTATAATATTTATTTTTAATGTGATTCATGGTAGTAAAAGACGTTAGAAGTTAAATAATTTATTCGAAATAAATGATCAGCCTAAAGTGTATCGATTATTTGTACTAAACTCAAACTTAATAATTAATATGAATTCAAAACCCGAATTAACCCGACCTGAAATAAAACTGACTTGAAATGAACCCGACCTGAAATAAACTCGACCTAAAATGAACATGACCTGAAATCTACCTGATTTGAAATGAACTTGTCAATTATCTGATTTTCGGAATCAACCATTTGAGATACTTTTTTTTTTAATTTCAAATCCATAAAGTAAAATCAAAACACAAACGAATGTTAACGACATTCATAGTCAGCTAAAATCGAGCACTATCGAACATATTGCTTAGAAAAACTCATTATAGAAAATGAGATTCAACATCAATATTTTGACTCAAAAGAGTACGGTTATAATCTAAGGGCATATATTTATTAGACATCCTATGACAGATGATCAGTTAATCTACTTAGAAATACGCAACTATAACATTTGATATCACTAAATATAACACCCACACATCGATACAAGTTACTCGATCCAATCAAAGATATCATATTTAGGTCATCGGAGCAATCCACATTAAAAAATTTCAGATAACAAATTGTTAAACCATTTAATACCATAAGACAAGTTTCGAATTAACTTATCAGCGCAGCGAATAGCTTATCAGTCGAATTTTAAAATTTAATCATGGATTATCTTTTAGGAATTTATTTAATTTTTTAAGATTTATCTTTTTAGGTTATTTTAGGGTTTTAGAAAACTACAAATACCCCATTTGAGGTAATCACAATTCATCTCATGTATCACCATTCTTCACTTGACTTTTATTTGTTCTTAGGAAATTTTAACGATGATAGTCTTGGTTAGTTTAGTTAGAAAATTGAAATTCAAAAATTGATTTTAATTATCGGTTTATCGAAAAGAAAAATAGGTTAAATTTGCATTGTGGCCAAACAAAACTTGAGGCTATTTAGTTTTCTCTAACAAAAGAATAACACACTTTAAAATTTTATTCAATTAATTATAAATGATCAAATTAATCTAATTTTATTATATTCGCTGAATAATTTTAAAGAAAACTTCGATTCAACTTCGATTAAAATTTTATTAACCATTTGAACATCTTGTATCCATTTAGGATGACTTGTAAAAAAATGTGGGGTCCTGATTACTCGGTTAAAATCGAAGAAATTTATTAAACCAAAATTTTCTTTAATTAATCGGTTTATTAGTTAAATTTTTTGTCGATTAATTTTTGGTCGAAGATATTTCTAACTACCTTTTGAATGTCGATCCTCGAGGTTGCTTGGCGTCGATCTTATCTAAGTAGTCTTACGGAGTCGATATTGTCAGTGGTGATCTCCTCTGGTTGGTGCTTTTTCAAAAATGCTAAATCATTATAAGTAGTCCCAAATAATGGCTTCGAACCTCATGAAATGGGTCGATGAGGCACTAACCTCTTATTCCTCCTCTTGGAGTTCGCTAAAAATATCTCCTCGATGATAAATGTTGAAAGTTTGGTTAACTTTCCTTCTCGTTCAACATTTTGTATCTGATTTCGATTCAAATTCTGAATAGTGAAATAGTACTGGTTTTATGCCTCTGATAACCCATTTTTACGGTTAGGCTTTTTGTAGATTTCTATTACGTACCTCATGTCTGTTTGGAATCCCGGATTGTCACTCTATTGTGTACTTGGATAAAGTGCCTAGAAGTTACTTGGTCGTTTGGTAAACTTTTACCCTAAGTTCCTTGGTTGATTTTTGATCGATGTTTGATGGTGGAGTCGAGATTTTTTCAGATACCTCTCTTTCATGGTGAAAGTTTCTTTGTGGGATGAACCACTCTAATAAATATATTTTAATAAAATGTAAGATGCAATGATGTATATAAAAATAAAAATAAAAATTAAAAAGAAATCAAGTTAGTACCAAGTAAAATAATAAATACAAAAATAAATTGCAAAAAAAATTAAATTTGCATAAAGTAAATAGAAAAGAGCAGTCCTAGATATCCCTTCTAATTAACTTAGGTTGTCTACGTGGTTGTAATAGGGTGAACAGTCTAATTCTCTACATATAGTTTTGGTACTAAAGGGGATCCAAACTGTCCGAGTTTTCTTCTACTAAGAGTAGAAAGATCCTCGATTATCACCCATTATAGCCTCATTTTGATCGAGATCAATTCAGTGGGACTCATTTACTTATGCCTACACGAATGAACGATATCCTTACGAAAGCATAAGGTAGTTGAGCCCCAAAGGTACTTCAGCTAGGGCCTACATGGGAGAACAATATCTTCACGAAAACATTAGTATTTTCCACCCACTTAAAAGCACGAGTTTAATGCAAAATTTTAAATGCGAGAAAAATAAAGGTGCACATAAAATTGAACCTTAATTTAATAGTCACTTTAGTCCAAAATCTTTAAATATTAATAAAGCAATAATTTTCTAAAAAGTTTTAATCTCTTTTTGTTTGAAGAAAAATTTAATCCTAGTGGAGTCAGTATCTGTAGCGATATAAAAATCGTAATTTCGTTAAAAGTTTCTTTTTCATTGTTTGGAAAACATTTTGGTGTTGGCTTTGAAATAATGTCATCCAAATGGAGGATTTTGTTTAGAAATTATATTTTAAAAATTGGATTCGTCATCGGTCTTTTAGGTAGATTGAACACCCGTAAAATCAAAGATGTTTAAAAATGGGGTACGAGAGTCAGTTACCGATGGGAAATGATTAACACCCCACATTGCCTAAAAATTGATACTTTGATAATTATTGCTTTATTAATATTAAAATTTTCAGGCTAAAGTGATATTGAATTAATTTTCAATTGAATTAATTTTCAATTGAATTTGCTAATTTATTTTAGACACACCTAAATCGAAGGTATGTGTCCAAACCACAACCACCATATTTAGAGTTAGCCTCACTTACAATCGAATTTAGGAGCACCCTATTAATTAATAAAAATTGTTATGTAAATCTTAATTAAAAAATAAATTACATACAATGCAATAAATAATAAAAATATAAATAAATACATACATACAACTATTAAACTAAATTAAAACTAATTTAAAACATACATAAATACTAATCTAAAACATAAATTAAAATATACGTAAATAAATACAAAAAATGAAATATTAATCTAATACATAACTAAATTAATAAACAATAATTTTTAATTATACAAAATACAACAAAAATAAAGAGAAGAAAAATATACTTAAAGAATCGAACGATTAACCCCGACTAATCCTCACTAAGATCTACCAGACCCCTTCAAAATATTTAACTAGATCGGATCCAAAATAGGATCCCGATCGAGCCACTCAAAAATTCGGGGAGAGCTAGGCTCTCAAATTAATATAATAGGGTACTACCCTCACCCACTTAGTTCTGTCCAAAAAGGCTTCCCCTCCCTTCCTTTTATAGGCAATGAAGGAGGGGGAAAACAATATATCTCACCATGGTGGGATTCTAATCTCAAATAAATTTTTGTTTTCCTTTGTTTCTTCTTCTTTTCTTTTTCATTTTCCTTCTCTTTTTTATTAATTTTATATTAATAATATTATTACTACAATAAAAATACTAAAACATGATAAAAAATGAGCGATTATGACACGCATCGTGTAGTGTCAAAATAAAATGTCTCATTCTTAAATGATAAAGGAAATTAAACGTAGTAAAGGAGAAGTAAAGGTCTATCCCACAAGGACTAAAAAATTTCTTGATTATACTTGTTCGATTGGTGATCCATGAAGAAGGTTGAATGATGTTTAAGTAAAAAAAAGGGGTTTGTCGAATAAATCTAAGTAATCGTAGAAAGTAAAGAGTAATCGTAGAAAGTAAAGAAAGTGATTAAATATGATGAAAACTAGCTTTAGGCTCTTGCTTTGACTCGATTTTAACAGATCATCGAAAACATTTTTTTCACACCAAGATTTTACGTCGGTACTAGCCTTCAAGGTTCGACCCTTGTAGCAAAACTTGCGAACCGAATACCCAAGTACTATCTTTGATATTGGTTTTATGGATTAATCCACCAACACAATGTTTGTAGATAAAAAATATTTAAATTATTAAGACTGAATCGGATTATGTTGTTGCAATAATAACTGAATCGATCTCACTTTTCTCTTTGCAAACAATTTGTTAAGTGTGTTCCCAAGAAGTTGAATTTGTTTCAATAGTTGATCCTTCCTACCACACAAATAATCAAAGCAACATCCTGATCAGGGTCAATCTTTGATTTTTGAAATCATTTTGACTTTAGAAGTAAGTTTAGAAAACTGAAAGAAATAAAATAGAAGTTGTTAATGTGCTTTTTCAATCCTCCCATAACTTAGTCGAGCATGATTATGGAAAGAATCATGCTCGACAAATTAAAAATAAAGTAAATAAAATAAGAATAAGAAAATAAAGAGAAAAAAGCTTTTAAAAAACTTTAAACACTAGAACAAAGAGATGGAAGATGAGAGATGTGAGATATGTTCTAGGCTTACCCAAGGTGGGTATTTATAGTGATAAGTGTCTAAAAGTCCTATTTTTTATATCATTTCCCGCTCGTTTATTGCTAATTAAGGACAAATTTAAGGGCAATATTGGATAATTCTGCTTATTTTCCATATTTCAGCATCCAAGTACTTAAATCAGGAATTTATCTATTATTTGTCATAAAACAAATGCATTTGATGATTTTCTTGCTTAGACAGGAAACTACATCATAGGAATGGCCAAACAAGAAGGTGAATGCTGGAAAAGAAGTTGAATTGCAGATAAAGCACCCGCCACGATAGCATTTTGGATGCCGCGGTAGCAGATTGAAGATGACAACTGGTGCTCAATAGATAGAGAAAAAGATGCCGATCAGAACAGACATAAAGAGAGAGAAAGTCAGAACAAATTAAAGGAGTCAAGCCTTGGTCAAAGTCAAACGCGGGAAAGAAGGATTTATTTTAGGAAATAGAATAAAGTGTTATAGTTTAATTATGAGTTGTATTCTTTTCCTTGTATAACTCTTTCCTTATGTGGAAGACTTTAACCTAGGGTTTGACCTATATAAGCCACCCATTATGGCTAGGTTGAGGAGGTCGTATTCCCATAGTAAAAATCCTTAAATTACCGACTACACCATGTTCTAAAATCCTTCAGAGGTTTAGGTTGTTTGTGGAATAGTTAGGGAAGAAAGTTGTATCGTATTTTGATATTTATTAATGCAACACGATTTTCATAGTTTATTCTCTCTTGGTTCTTACTCTTTTTCACTTACGAACTCGAAAGATAAGTTTGTGAAGAAAAACCTATTTGTCTAATATCGGAAGAGTTAGGCTCACAAAACGAGAGAATACAGTCTTTGCTCAAGGGCATTGACTAATCCGGTTTAAAGATAAACCGTCCAGGATTTCAACGACTAAAAGGACGCATGTGGTTAGTTGTTGTTCATCATTGATTAACGCCGGGAGGTATCATCAAGATATGGATTTCAAAAGTGCTCTTCCCTTAGGGATAAGGAGGAGACATACAAGGATGCTCTGTCGAACTATGAAAAGTTGAGTTGTCGACAAGGCATAACCCCGTCTAGGCAGCTGCGGCAACCCTTAGTGCGACCCGCCGAGGAGGCAAATCAACCCATTGCATTAATAAGTGGATAATAAGTGCAACTAAATTCCCCTCTACAAAGCACTCAACATGGCCTCACTTCATTCATTATTATTCTCTTCCTTTATTTAGTTTTTAAGATAGTTAATTTAGTTATCTTAGTTATCTCAACTCATCAACTATTTGTGCTTTTACTCTTATTAAGTGCAGGTCTAAGAAGTAGTGAATACCCAATCCCTATGGGTTCGACAATCTTAAATACTAAAATTTGGCAAAAGGTGGAATAATCATAGGACTTCTGAGCCTTCACCAAATTTGGCGTCGTTTCCGAGAATTGGCGCTCAACTTTACTACCAATTATTTTTGTACCCCTTTTATTTTTATTTTTATTTTTAATTTTTTTCTTCTAATTTTCTAAAAGGGTTTTCCCGTTGTATGACCAGGTCCAATTCGTCTACAGAAAATTATCCTTTTGGTCCTGAAATCGAGAGAACCGCAAGGCGTCTACGACAAAGGCTCCGTGAAAGGATAAACGCAGTACCTGACCAGCAGGGGAACGCTGGTATGAATGTCGCCGCGACAGACAACCAAGGCGCATTCTCAGTTGTTGATCCTGCCAATTTGCCTCGACAAGAGCAAGCATGCACTGTTCGTGATTACATGGAGGAAGATTTGGATGGATTAACTCCTGTTGTAGTTATGCCTGATATAGAGGCAGAACATTTTGAATTAAAACTGATCATGTTCAACATGATCAAAACCCTAGGCCAGTTTGGGGATCGACCAATAAAGATGCTCGACAGCATCTCAAGTCCTTTTTGGAAATTTGTAATTTATTCAAGTTGTCGGGAGTCTCTGCGGACATCTTGAAATTAAAATTATTTCCCTATTCACTGAGGGATAGGGCAAAATCTTGGTTAAACAATCTCCAGCCTGGATCGTTGAACTCAGGGACAGAACTATGCTGAAACTTCTTTTCCCGCTTCATTTAAACCAACATGACTGATAAGCTAAGAAGCGACATCATATCCTTCTGGAAATATGAAGACGAATCTATGTATGTGGCTTTGGAAAGATACAAATAATTATATCAAAAATGCCTTATGCATGGTTTGCTCGAGTGGACACAAGTATTAATCTTCTATAATGTAGTTAATAGCCCCATGAGAATGATGTTTGATGCTTCCGCCAACGACACACTACTAGACCGCCCACCCCATAAGAGTCTAGAGATTCTGGATAAGTTAGCAAAGAATGATTATCAACACCCAACCACTAGGCGAGGCATAACAAGGCGAGGTATGAAAAAATCTGACTCTTTAGATTTTATCCTAGCTCAACTTTCAGCCTTGAAAAATATGGTAAAAGATCTGCAAAAGCCGATCCATGTTCGAGAAGTAAAAGCAATCGCTCTTCTTTGTGAAACATGCGGTGAAAATCATGACTCGAACGCATGCCTGCAGAATCCAGAATCAACTTTCTATGTTGGGAACTTCAATAGGAATAACATTTCCAACAATTATAACACCCAAACTTCTCATGGAGTAACCCCAATAATGCGCGAAACCCGCAACATCATTCAATGCAAAATACTGGATTCCAGCAGAACATAACGGTTCAACAGCAGATGCCATAGCAGACACTGCCTCCGCAGAAAACAACAAATGTCCAAACTTTGGAAAACACGCTGCAAACTTTCATGACTCAAACTGGTGTATACATCGCAAACAACAATAAATTTATCTAGAGAGTCGACACATTCATGGACAGAGCAGAGATGAGAATGCAAAATAATGAGTCTGCTCTCAAAACGCTAGAAATAGTACCGGGACAGATGGCAAAGTAAATGAAAAGCCTACCTATAGGAGGTCTACCCAGTGATACTGAAGTCGTTAGAACTAGTCCTCATAAACAGTGTAAGGCCAAATCCGCCAGAAGTGGATTACAACTAAAAGACCCTAAAATACCTGCTCAGACAGTAGGTAAGAACCCTGAGATAGTATCCCCAAAAGAAACTACTGAAGAAAAACCTGAGGCACAGGAACAAGTAGATGCTGCCGACACGCTGTCGTAGCATATGATGCCTTAGCCACACCACATATAAGATTTCAATGCTCTAAAATGATCGAGGATCTACGATTATCATCACCATTCCCTCAAAGGTTGAAACAACAAAAGCAAGAATACTAATTTAAGAAATTCTTAGACGTCCTTAAATAGGTACAAATCAACATACCTTTGATAGAGGCAATTAAATAAATTCCCAACTATGCCAAGTTCCTTAAGGATATCATATCCAAGAGGACAAAAATTGGGGAATTTGAAATTGTTGCCGTAATAGCAGGGTGCGTGGCAATGCTGCATAATAAGGTCACGACCAAAAGAAAAGATCCTAACAGCTTTATGATTCCTTGCTCCATCGAAGATCAATATGTGGGCAAGACATTGTGCGACTTAGGTGCCAGCATTAATCTCATGCCCAAGTCCATTTTTCAGAAGCTAGGAATCGGGCAGGCAAAACCTACCACAATGATGCTGCAACTGGCAGACCGCTCTTACGTACAACCGGAAGGAAAACTTGAGGATATTCTGGTAAGAGTGGATAAATTCATATTTCCTTCTGAATTCTTAATTTTAGATTGTGAAGCAGATGAAAATACCCCAATCATTTTGGGAAGGCCGTTCCTAGCCACAGGCAGAACATTGATTGACTGTGAAAAAGAAGAATTGATTATACGGGTGAATGACCAGCAAGTAAAGATCAATGTATTTAAAGCTCTAAGTCATTCAGATGAACCAGAAAAATATCAACAAATCGAGGTAAAATCTGAATTTAACTTCGAAGCAGAAACAAACTGCCTGGACAAGACCCGCCAAGGCAACTACTGCCGAGGCAGCATACCCTTGATCAGAAGCACTTACGAAAGAAACCACCTGATGAGGAGGCTTTGACTGGATCATCAAATCATCCTCCATTAAAAAAAGGGAAGATGGTTGTTGTTGGGGATGCATTCCATTGCACTCCACTAGTAACCTAATTTCTATCTTATTATCCTTAATTTACTTTTATGTTTTAGGAATTAGAATTTTAGTTCTCAGTTTTAGGAATTAAATTTCAACCTTTGCAATTTAGTTTTCAGAATTTTTATATTTTTCACAGTGTCTATTAATTTGTTTTCTATTATTTAGGTACAATTAAAGAAGAATAAATAGGATAATCAGCCCAACCAATGATCGAGGATCTGCGATTACCATTACCATTCCCTCAAAGGTTGAAACAAAAAAAGAAAGAATATCAGTTTAAGAAATTCTTAGACATCCTTAAACAAGTAAAAATGAACATACCTTTGGTAGAGGCAATTAAACAAATGCTCAAGTATGCCAAGTTCCTTAAGGATATCATATCCAAGAGGACAAAATTGGGGAATTTAAAATTGTTGCCGCAACAGAAGGGTGCGTGGCAATGTTGCACAACAAGGTCACAACCAAAAGAAAAGATCCTAACAGCTTTATCATACCTTGTTCCATCGGAGATCAATATGTGGGCAAGACATTGTGCGAATTAGGTGCTAGCATTAATCTCATGCCCAAGTCCGTTTTTCAGAAGCTAGGAATCGGGTAGGCAAAACCTACCACGGTGATGCTGCAACTGGCAGACCGCTCTTACGTACAACCGGAAGGAAAAATTAAGGATATTCTGGTAAGAGTGGATAAATTCATATTTCCTCCTGAATTCTTAATTTTAGATTGTGAAGAAGATGAAAATACCTCAATCATTTTGGGAAGGCCGTTCCTAGCCACATGCAGAACATTGATCGATTGTGAAAAAGAAGAATTGATTATACGGGTGAATGACCAGCAAGTAAAGATCAATGTATTTAAAACTCTAAGGCATCCAGATGAACCAGAAAAATATCAACAAATCGAGGTAAAATCTGAATTTAAATTCGAAGCAGAAATGGACAGCCTGGACAAGACCCGCCAAGGCAACTACTGCCGAGGCAGCATACCCCCTGATCAGCACACACGAAAGAAACCACCTGATGAGGAGGCTCTGACTGGATCATCAAATCATCCTCCATTAAAAAAAGGGAAGATGGTTGTTGTTGGGGATGCATTCCATTGCACTCCACTAGTAACCTAATTTCTATCTTATTATCCTTAATTTACTTTTATGTTTTAGGAATTAGAATTTTAGTTCTCAATTTTAGGAATTAAATTTCAAGCTTTGCAATTTAGTTTCCAGAATTTTTATATTTTTCACAGTGTCTATTAATTTGATTTTCTGTTATTTAGGTACAATTAAAGAAGAATAAATAGGATAATCAGCTCAACCAATTAGCGGCCCAATCCAAGAAGCAAAAATTTTCGGGTGGGAATTATGTCGCCCGGATTCAAAAATTGCGTCATTTCCGTTGCCAATGGCTGCCAGCTGGGCTTGCGTTTCATGCATGCCAAGGGCAATAATCACGCCCCCTATTCCCTCAAACGTCGCGTCGCTTACCGCCTATAAATACACGAGCAACATTATCCTCCTTCACTCTTCTTTTAAGTATTATTACTCTATCCAAACTTCTTCTCCTTTTCTTCATACAAAATACCAATGACATCTCGACAACAAAACCCTGCCGGAGCGGCAAACTACAGAAGATTCGCAACAACAGAGATAGAAAAGGATTACAACTGCAACTTTAAAGCGCGACACATCTAGGAAGAACAAGGCTTCCATTACACCGATGTAGATGACCTCGGAATAGAAGCTTTTATCTTATCAAAGATCATATTCCAGAGATGGCAGCAGTTCGCAAAACATCCAGAACCAGCAAACATCGACTGGGTACGAGAATTCTACGCACACAGACCCTTGTCAAATAATCCATACATATATGTCTGCGGTAGAGCCATCCCGGTGGCAGATATAACTATTAACGCATTTTTCGGACTCCACATTAAGGATGACGAATATGCCACTTTCGCCGCTACTCTGACCGCTGATGACTACGAGTCCATGAAGGCAGAACTCTGCGTACCTGGCGCAGAGTGGAACATGGGAAAGCATCGTGGATCTGTCAGCCGCCGAGACCTCCGACCGATGGCAAAATTATGGAACACCTTCATCAAGCGAAATTTGCTGCCAACATCACACAACCTGACGGTGGATCGGCCACGGCTGGCCCTTATTCACTCAATAATCCACAACAAAAGGATCAACGTTGGAAAAATCATAAGCGAGCAAATATTCGACTACGCTGAAAAAGATAAAGGTATGTTGTACTTCCCCTGTCTAATTTCTAATTTATGCCGCCTCGAAAGAGTGCCATCGCTGCCAACCGATCTCTACAATCTGACAAGAAAAGGATAGACCCGGGAGATCTACATGAAGTGGATGCAAGTGGAAGAAGCTATTCCACAAACATTCATCCCTTTAGTCACTGACGCAGCAACTACCGAGGCACCATCTGCCGAGGCAACACAACCAACTGAGGCAGTAGAGGGCACTACACAAGCACCAGAAGGAGTTTTGGAAATCCTGCATCAGATGGAGAGAAGGCAACTTTTCTTCATGACTTACGTACGGGAATTCAACAGCACAATCATTGCCACCATCCACGAAAATTTCCCAGCATGTTTGACTGTCTTCCCGAAATTCACAAAGGACCTGTCCGTGCCCCAGCAGCCTCCACCTGCTCCTGCTCTAGCAGCTACTGCCTTTGCTACTGTGCCAATCTCCCCTGCCGCCACTACAGCCGCTGCAGCAACTGAACCCTTCTCAGCAGACTCTTTGGCTGAGTTTTTAAAAATGGATTCCACCAACAAAGGAGCTATACCGAACGATTCTGACACGTTCACTTGGAACCACTTCTCTGATGACCTAGAAGGTCCAATAAAGGCTGCTGAAGAGTTCTTCACTGCAACACAATCAGGTAGAAAGAGGAAGGTATCCGGTTCTGCCACAGCGACCTCCTCAATAAACGTTGATATCGAGGAGGAGGTAAGCAACAATCCCACTCCCATCCGATTCCAACCACCACGGTCTGCCAAGAAGCCATCTGTCAGTCCATTGAAGGCAGTAGAGCAACAACGACCGAAGACCTTCGCAAGCTTCTCATAAGCAGCGAATCTGAGGACTCTTTTTCCTCCTCGACATTCTAAAAAGGGTGATAGTCTTTTCTTTATCTTTTCTTTTATTTTCGGTTTTCTTTATCTTTTTTTTACTTTACATGCATTGAGGACAATGCATCCCTCGAGTTTAGGGGAGTATTGATCCTATTTTGTATTTTGAAAATATCTGCAATGTATGGAAGTATTCAAATTATCTTATTATTGCCTTAAATTCTGTCTTAACAACTTTTATAATTTGATGCAATTTTTTTAAGTTTATTGAATTTTATTGAAATTGCCTCGTCAACAATATATTATGCAGTCGCCGTAGCAGTATGCACCATTTACCAGACTTGAAATTAGACAGGTCTCTTAGGATTAGTACTTAGGGCTAGACTATGAGCCTAAAATCCATAAACACTGCTAGTCTTAGTTGATTTTAAAAGTTCTTTTCTTTGAAAAACAATAAGGACTTAAGCTTAGATTTTAACTAGATGTGCCTATCACCGGCTCTAGTTTAGTCCATAACGGTGCCCAACACTGGCTCTAGGACTTAGTATTTCTCCCACTTACTAGAGGTGCCTGAAACTGGCTCTAGTAAGAATAGCGGGAAAGAAGGATTTATTTTAGAAAATAGAATTAAGTGTTATAGTTTAATTAGGAGTTGTATTCTTTTCCTTGCATAACTCTTTCCTTATGTGGAAGGCTTTAATCTAGGGTTTGGCCTATATAAGCGACCCATTAGGGCTAGGTTGAGGAGGTTGTATTCCCATAGTAAAAAACCTTAAATCGCCGACTACACCATGTTCTAAAATCCTTCTGAGGTTTAGGTTGTTTGTGGAATAGTTGGGGAAGAAAGTTGTATTTTATTTTGATATTTATTAATGCAACTGGATTTTCATAGTTTATTCCCTCTTGGTTCTTACTCTTTTTCACTTACGAGCTTGAAAGATAAGTTTGTGAAGAAAAACCTATTTTGTCTAATATCGGGAGAGTTAGGCTCACGAAACAAGAGAATATGGTCTTTGCTCAAGGGTATTGACTAATCTGGTTTAGAGATAAACCGCTCAAGATTTCAGCGACAAAAAGGACACATGTGTTTAGTTGTTGCTCATCGTTGATTAACGCTGAGAGGTATCATCAAGACATGGATTTGAACAACTAGATCCTACTTCCTAATAATGTTACCTTAAAAATAAAACTTTAATCTCTAAAACCTAAACCCTAAATTCTAAACACCTACACCTGAAGAACTAGATCCTACTTCCTAAATAAAATCTCTAATTCATAAAATTAAGGAGTTTGTAAGAAATTTCAGTTTAGACAACTAATATATAAGATATAATGTAGTACCCCTAACCTGGTTAAGAGCCAGGAATGTTATGGAAAACACATGACAAGCAAGAAAAGCATAAATGGTCATTACTATATTGGTTAATTCAATTTTAGGACCCATTTAAAACTTTTTTACAAAACCAGTTTGCATATAAGTTTCCTTTATCCTAACATTGAATCTGTAATATTCCATTTAAAATTTCAACATGATCTACCTATTCTTTTTTGAACTAAATATGCATATAAAGAATATTATAACCGACTTAACCTGTTCAAAACCTGTAAAAGTTTATTAATATAATCTACCACTTATCCAAGCTATTCTAGTACATTTATCCATCAACCATTCAAACTATTCAAACATATTTCTTATGTTCTTTCACATCATAACATATGCCAACTTATATATATACAACTATTAAGGTAATTTACTTCAATATTTACAACTATGTTCTCAAAAAAAACTTATATACAAAACATGTTCTAATCCAAAATGTACAGAAGCTAACCAATAATCATACTAGCCACCATAACTAGTAGTCAACAAAAAGTAAAATACCATACATGATCTCCTAGCTTGAGTTGCCTCGGAAAACTCAAGTTAGCTTCTAAAGCTCTGAACCTACAAATTTAGGGAATGAGGAAACAAACGAGTGATAAGTACGATTAATTACACAGTGAGGTCGCTTCTATAACTATCCATTTTTCAAACATATATTAATCATACAACATAAATATCAAGCAATATCAGGATTATCAAATCATATACATGCTTTGTTCTGTTAGCCATCTAACTAAACATGCTTTTATTTCATGTAATAAAGCAATCAAACATGCTTCCAATCAATTCCAAATAATCATATATCACATATCATGCTCATATTATCAAAGTATATAATATATAACAAAAAGACATCATTACAGTTCATATATATCATTTCATTTCATGCTTGATACATCAAGTGAATGACAATCATTAGATGCCAAAACAAGTTCATTTCAATTAACATTTCGATATCATTTAGACCTTGGCTTTTATTCAATACTAGGTAATAAGTTCAACAGTATGGTACACAAAGTACTGGACAATATGATACATAAAGTATCCAGTAAGGTGCCAAACACTACAAGTAGTACACCACTGTATTATCATGGTATACCCTAGGTATCTAACAGTAGAGTGACTAATTACTCGCAATAATAAGGTGACTTACTACCTTAAATAAGAAAATGACTCACCATCTCCATCAGTATGGTACACCAAGTACCGCAACAATAGAGCTGAATGACCCTAAGGCATGCCGTTCTACATATAGCCAACTAGTTACCAAGGACTTGTAGTTCATTTTAATCTTTCAAGTTCATACATTTCATTATGTATGCTTGAATCATATCATTTCAAGTGAATAGGATGTATGCATGCTTACATGCTTTAAATTCTAACAATTAGCCTATCATGTACATGCTTATCAATGTCAATTGATGCAAACATTAACATGCATCCATTTAAACATTTTATCAAGCATAAACATGCATATATCATTCAAGTAACAAATCAAATAGTCATTGTATATCAATCAATTCAAGTATCACTCAAGTTTTCATTCAATTTTTCCTACTTCCCTTTATGATTACCAAGTATACATTTAATCAATTTTCATGATATTTAAAAAAAATGCAAGGTTGTTTAGTAACTATCCCCAAACCTAAGGTTGTTACACTCACTAAGAAGTCAAGATGTCCTATCCTCGAATGATAACTCCTTTTTCCCGATCTTTGGAAGACCCAACGTGTAAGTCGTACTCCAATTAATCCTCTCTTTGATCTTCATTAACATACGAAAAAACATATATATTACATTAGAACCAATTCATCATTTATTCATCTAACTAATAAGCATTAAACATTAACTTTTAAATATGTTCTAGCAAAATGCCCAATTGACTATCCTTCACTAAATCAGGTATATCTCACAATCTGTAAGTCGGAATTGTGATTGTCATATACCGTTTGAAAGATATCGAATACATTTAAATGAAAATAATGACCTTGCATTTTATACCCTGGCCAATTAAAGCAGTTTATTCATTGAAGTTACATTTTCCAGATTCTCGTAGGTCCTAACCTACCTTCACTAAACTCCTTATATCTCCATGCTCACAACTCAAAATGATGCACAGCTTTTTTAAAAAATTAAACTAGACTAATAAGGGTAAATTCATGTAAATTTTCATCTTCAAATTCCTTACACAAAATAAATGGGACACGTTCAAACACACTGTCCAAAACTGGGCATTCTGGATAACATGTGTATCCTTTATTTCTTACCTCCATTTGATCACCTAGACCAAAATTTTCAGTCATAAAAAGCTTCAACCATGTATTTAACTCATTATAGAAAACATATTGTATACAAAATAAAATCAATTTCTCCCTATAACAGACCCAAATTCGAGCTACAAAACAATTTCGATTTCCTGCAGTATCAAAGGACTGTTTTGGTTCATACTTCATTTTCTTGCATGAAACAACAAACCCTAGCTTACTTAATCCTTCATACATGCTCTTAACATGTAAACCAAGCTATATAAATCATAAACCAAGCAAGAATCAGCTTAAAACACACAAAACTTACCTTATATCAAAACTGCCCAAAACTTCTTCTATTGACTTCAATATCTTCTTTAAGCTTGTTTGCTTGATTTAAACTCTTTATAAAGATTCTAAAATATCTAAAATGATGAAAGGATGAAGAAATTTGAAACACTATCTAAGTCTCCAAAGATGTTCTCGTGGGTTTTGGGGAAGAAGAAGAAAGGGGAAAATAAGAATAGTCACAAACAAAGTTGTTTGTCTTATTTGTAATTAAAACCCGCTCATTTTCTTTTTTTCTTTATTATTTTGGCTGGCAATTTCTTTTAGTTATCTTACTTATATTTTTTTCATTTAATTTTATTCACATAATTTGCATTATAATATTACTTTCTTATTTTATTATCTTTTAATTGCAAGATGATTACTTGTTATCTAGCTTCAATTGAGCATTTGAAATACTTTCACTAAACTCTTCTTTAATTTATTGAACCTTAAATTCTTATTACGACACTCTTTATTAACTCAATTCACTTAAACTCGAGCCTTAATCGAACTAAAGAAGCTTAATTTCGAATTACTCAACGACTTATTTATGCTTTCTAACTAGGCCCGGTTGAGGATATTATAATTCTCCCCCCTTAAAAATAAATTCGTCCTCGAATTTTACCTGAAGGAAACAAGTGTGGATATTGCTCTTTCATTGTTGACTCTGGCTCCCAAGTAGCTTCCTCTATTCTGTGATTTCTCCATAAGAGTTTCACTAGAGGAACGTTCTTGTTACGAAGTCTTTTGACCTTGCGATCAATGATCTGAACATGTTTTTCCTCATACGATAAGTCAAGATTGAGTTCCACTTCTTCGGGCTCGAGGACATGAGAGGGATCTGAACTATATCTCTGCAGCATAGAGACGTGAAACACATTGTGGATCTTATCGAACTCGCTAGGGAGTGCAAGTCGATAAGCCATTGGACCAATTCTTTCAATCACATCAAAATGTCCGATAAATCTGGGACTAAGCTTCCCTTTTTTGCCAAACCGGAAAACTTTCTTCCACGACGATACCTTCAGGAAGACTTTGTCTCCAACATCATATTGAATGTCCTGTTTCTTCAAGTCTGCATAGGACTTTTGCCTATCGAAGGCTTGCTTCAGTCTATCATGAATAATATGAACCTGCTCCTCAGTTTCCCTGAGCATCTTTAGTCCCCAATACTTTATTTTCTCCTAGTTCAGACCAACACAATGGTGTCCTGCATCTTCTACCATATAAAGCCTCAAATGGAGCCATTTGAATCGAGGCCTGGTAGCTATTATTGTATGCGAATTCTATCAATGTTAAGGATTTCTCCCAATTCTTCCCAAAGTCCACTACACAAGCTCGTAACATATCTTCAAGCACTTGAATCACCCTTTCAGACTGACCATTTGATTGAGGATAAAATGCATTACTGAGACGTACTTTAGTCCCTAGATATTTTTGCAATGATTTCCAAAAAGCGAGAAGTGAAGTTGGGATACTTGTCTGATATTATAGTTGTGGGAACACCATATAATTTGATCACCTCATGAATATATAACTCAGCCAAGGTTTCCGAGTTCATACTCTTACGAATAAGAATAAAGTGTTTCAATTTGGTGAGTCTATCCACAATTACCCACACTGAATCATTCTTCCTCGGGGTAACTAGAAGACCTGTGACAAAATCCATAGTGACACGACCCCATTTCCATTGAGGAAATTCAATGGGCTGAAGTAGACCAACAAACACTTGATGCTTTGCTTTTATCTTTTGACAAGTTAAACACCTAGAAACAAAGTCAGTGATGACAGTTTTCATACCTGGCCACCAGTATAGGGACTTCAGATCTTTATACATCTTAATCGACCCAAGGTGAATCGAGAAAGAACTTTGATGTGCTTCCTATAGGATATCCCTTTGTAACTCATTATCATTAGGGACACAAACCCTATCTATGAAGTATAGCATTCCATTCTAATGAATATAGAAATCAAGCTTAGCTTTTAATTCAAGCTTTGAGATAATAGCCTGAAGATCGTGATCTATTTTCTGGAGGTCTTTGATTCTTGCTATCAATGTAGATTGAATCTGAAGCTCTGATAAGAATTCTTGTCTTCGATACACTCGAAGGTGAGCATTAATAGCATTAGGAGCTGTAAAGAATTTTCATGTATTTAGACACACATTTTCATATAACTTTCAAAGATTCAAGTTTCAATTTGCTTACCTAATGTTGGTTTGCGATTGAGTGCATCAACAACCACATTGGCCTTTATAGGATGATAATCAATAACCAAATCATAATCTTTCAACAATTCCATCCATCTTCTCTGTCTCAAGTTAAGATCCTTTTGAGTCAAAAGGTACTTGAGACTTTTGTGATCCGTGAACAGGTAGCACTTTTCACCATATAAGTTGTTCCTCCAGATTTTAAGAGCAAACACGATTGCATCCAACTCCAGATCATGTATGGGATAATTAAGCTCATGTGGCTTTAACTGCCGGGAAGCATAAGCTACCACTTTCCCATCTTGCATCAAAACACATCCAAGTCCCAGATGTGATGCATCACTATAAACATTGAATTTTTTCCGGGTTCTGGTTGGCTAAGAACAGGGGCATGTGTTAAAGCTTGCTTCAATTGATCAAAGCTTATTTGCTCCTTGTCAAACCAAACATACGGTTCATCTTTTCTAAGCAACTTAGTCAAGGGAGAAGCAATGGATGAAAATCCCTAGACAAAACGCCTATAATACCCGGTTAAACCAAGAAAACTTCGGATCTCCGTGATGTTCCTTGGAGGTCTCCAATCAAGAATGGTTTCAATCTTTCAAGCATCCACTTTAATTCCATATGCCGATATCACATGTCCAAGGAATGAAAGTTTCGATAGCCAACATTCATACTTGGAGAACTTAGCAAAAAATTGGCGTTCTCAGAGAGTTTGCAAGACAATCTGAAGATGTTCTTCATATTCCTCCTTACTTCGAGAATACACAAGAATGTCGTCTATGAAGACAACAAAAAACTTATCAAGATATGGCCTAAAAACCCTATTCATAAGATCCATAAATGCAACTGGAGTATCGTTAAGACGAATGGCATCACGAGAAATTCAAAGTGACCATATCCAGTCTTGAAAGCAGTTTTGGGTATATCTTCATCTTTCACTCTCATCTGATAATACCTAGATCGAAAGTCAACCTTTAAAAACAACGCAACATCTTTAAGCTGATTGAACAAGTCTTCAATCCCTGGTAAAGGATACTTGTTCTTAATAGTAACCTTGTTCAACTGCCTGTAGTCAATGCACAATCTCATCGTGCCATCCTTTTTCTTCACGAACAAGACTAGAGCACCCCAGGGAGAAGAACTAGGTTGAATGAAACCTTTGTCCTGTAACTCCTGAAGTTTCTTCTTAAGCTCCTACAATTTGATTGGTGCCATTCAATATGGAGTAATAGACACCGGATTGATCCCTAGCAGAACATTTATCCTGAATTCCACTTCTCTAGTGGGAGGAAGACCAGGAAGTTCCTCGGGAAATACATCAACGAATTCTGATACAACAAAGAGTTCTAGCAATCCAAATTCATATTCGTCTTTCAATACCATAGCAGCAAAGATGGAAGTAATCTTATTATCAATTAGGAGGATAGACTCCTTTCCCAAGCCCCGAAGATACAATCTTTTGTTCTGGCAATCAATCCAAGCTTCATGTTTGGACAACCAGTACAACCCCAATACTAGGTCAAACTCACAAGATGGTAGCACAGACAGATTAATACGAAAAGGAATGCTTCGAATAGCGATAGGGGAGTCTTTACAGACAATATTAACATTCATTAGACCTCCTATAGGGTTTGATACTACAAGGACCTTAATGATTGTCTCATGTTTCAATTTAGCTTTCACAAGCATAAAAAAATATATAAAAGAGTGCGTATATCCAGAATCAATCAAAGCATAGGCAGGAATTGAATTTAAATCAATAGTACTTGTGATGACATGAGCGACTCCTCATCATCCTTCCCTCAGATGTGATACACTCGAGTAGGTGCCCGAGATTCCTGATAAGTTAGAGCATTAGATTGTTGTCCTTTTCCTTTTCCTTGGCTCTCCAACTGAGCTTGTCTAGGGCCTCTGCCTCTATTAGATGGTCTAGAGCCAGATTAAATTGAAGGTCGAGCTGAAACTCTATCATTTCTCTAGGGACAATCCCTGACATAATGGTCATCTCCTCCACATCCATAGCATAATTTCATCTGAACACGGTACTGATCATAATGATTCTTCTAGTAGAACTTGCAAACAAGGATCTTTTCTGATTTCCTCGTACTCTGAACAGAAATAGATGGGACTGTTGATCTATCCACCAGCTGGGTTTTCGGAACATAATGACTTCTCTGAACAAAAACATTAGACGACGAACCCTCTTAAGAATATTTGGCTTTCTTTGATTGCCACTGAAATCTATCATCTCTTTTTTGTTTCTTATCACCCTAATTTCTACTTTTTCTTTTCTCTGCATCTTTTTGTCTAGCATCCGTTGCAATGGCCTGATTTACCAAATGTTGGAAGTCTTTAATACCGAGAGCTGTAAACATGGAGCCTAGCTCTTCATTAAGGCCCTCAATAAACTTTCTTCATTTCTGCTACCCGGTCTTTATATATTCTGAGCCGTATTTAAAGTATTTGCAGAATTCTACCACATATTATTCAATCGGTTTGTTTCTTTGCTTCAAATACAAAAACAAATTTCTACGTTCAGCTAAATATTGCTCACTTATATATTTCTTTTTGAACTCTACAACAAAGAACTACCAAGTAACAAATTCAGTAGGAGCAGTCAAAGTGGTTGTTTCCCACCAGCTCAGAGCTTCATCGGCAAGTAGAGATATAGAATACTCTAGCTTGTACTCATCTGAGCATTGTAGTTGTCTGATCAGAACTTGAGTAGTGCGCTCAAGCCAATTTTCTGACTCCTCTAGATTTTCTTCAACATCTCCAGTGAACGTATACGCTCTGAACCGAGCAAGCTTCTCTATAGGTGCTATGCTAAGTGCCGCAGACACATCTGGAACATCTTGTTTCAAGCTAGACTTCAACTGATCGAACATCTCCTTCATGCTGAGGAGACATTCCCTCTGCATAGCAAGAATAGCAGGATTTTCCTACTGAGGGGCATCCTAAACAGGAGCTTGTACTGGAGGTTGTTCCGGTCCTCTTTGTTGTTCTTGTTATGGAGGAGGATTTATTTCAATCCCCACACTACCCCCAACATTAGAAGAACCCTACGGATCTTCTTCATCCGGGGCTAATCTCGTGTCAATCATTCTACATTTGTTAAACAATTCAAAAGTTAGATATGCAACACACAAGCACATATGGTATATAACACCTAGGTGCCATATTTCAGACCTACAAAATGCACAAACATTCTAGTAATTCTAGAACCGTATGCCTAAGCTCTAATGCCACTAATTGTAGCACCCCTAACTCGGTTAAGAGCCAGGAATGTTACCGAAAACACATGACAAGCAAGAAAAGCATAAATGGTCATTACTATATTGATTAATTCAATTTTAGGACCCATTTAAAACCTTTTAACCAAACCAATTTGCATATAAGTTTCCTTTATCCTAACATTCAATTTGCAATATTCCATTTAAAATTTTAACTTGATCTACCCATTTTGTTCTGAACTAAATATGCATATGAAGCGTATTATAACCGACTTAACCTGTTCAAAACCTGTAAAAGTTTATTAATATAATCTACCACTTACCCAAGCTATTCTAGTATATTTATCCATCAACCATTCAAACTATCCAAACATGTTTCTTATGTTCTTTCACATCATAACATATGCCAACTTATATATATACAACTACTAAGGTAATTTACTTAAATATTTACAACTATGTTCTCAAAAACAACTTATATACAAAACATGTTCTAATCCAAAATATAAAGAAGCTAACTAATAATCGAACTAGCCATCATAACTAGGAATAAAAAAAAACTAAAATACCATACATGATCTCCTAGTTTGTGTTGCCTCGGAAAACTCAAGTTAGCTTCTAAAGCTCTGAACCTGCAAATTTAGGGAAGGACGAAACAAACGAGTGATAAGTACGATTAAGTACTTAGTGAGGTAGATCTTACATCTATCCATTTTTCAAACATATATTAATCATACAACATAAATATCAAGCAATATCAGGATTATTAAATCATATACATGCTTTGTTCTATTAGCCATCTAACTAAACATGCTTCTATTTCATGTAATAAAGCAATCAAACATGCTTCCAATCAATTCCAAATAATCATATATCACATATCATACTCATATTATCAAAGCATATAACATATAACAGAAAGGAATCATTACAGTTCATTTATATCATTTCATTTTATGCTTGATACATCAAGTGAATGACAATCATTAGATGCCAAAACAATTTCATTTCAATTAACATTTCGATATCATTTAGATCATGGCTTTTATTCAGTACTAGGTAAAAAGGTCGACAGTATGGTACAAAAAGTACCGGACAATATGATACATAAAGTATCCAGTAAGGTGTCAAACACCACAAGTAGTACACCACTGTACTATCAGGGTATACCCTAGGTATCTAATAGTAGACTGATTAACCACTCGCAATAATAAGGTGACTTACCACCTTAAACAAGAAGTTGACTCACCATCTTCATCAATATGGTACACCAAGTTTCGAAATAGTAGAGCTCAATGACCCTAAGACATGTTGTTCTACCTATAGACAACTAGTTACCAAGGACTTGTAGTTCATTTTAATCTTTCAAGTTTATACATTTCATTATGTATGCTTGAATCATATCATTTCAAGTGAATAGGATGTATGCGTGCTTACATGCTTTAAATTCTAACAATTAGCCTATCATGTACATGCTTATTAATGTCAATTGATGCAATCGTTAACATGCATCCATTTAAACATTTTATCAAGCATAAACATGCATATATCATTCAAGTAACAAATCAAATAGTCATTGTATATCAATCAATTCAAGTATCACTCAAGTTTTCATTCAATTTTTCCTACTTCCCTTTATGATTCCCAAGTATACATTTAATCAATTTTCATGATAATTAAAACAATGCAAGGTTGTTTAGGAACTACCCCCAACCCTAAGGTTGCAATATTCACTAAGAAGTCAAGATGTCCTACTATCCTCGAATGATAACTCCTTTCTCCCGATCATTGGAAGACCCAACGTGTAAGTCCTCCTCCAATTAATCCTCTTTGTGATCTTCATTAACATACACAAAAACATATATATATATATATATATATATATATTACATTAGAACCAATTCATCATGTATTCATCTAACTAATAAGCATTAAACATTAATATTTAAATATGTTCCAGCAAACTGCCCAATTGACTATCCTTCATTAAATCAGGTATATCTCACAATCCATAAGTCGGAATTGTGATTGTCATATACCGTTGGAAAGATATCGAATCCATATAAATTAAAATAATGGCCTTAAATTTTATACCCTAGCCAATTAAAGCAGTTTATTCATTGAAGTTACATTTTCCAGATTCTCGTAGGTCTTGACCTACCTTCACTAAACTCCATATATCTCCTTGCTCACAACTCCAAATGATGCACCGTTTTTTTTCAATTAAATTAGAATCATAAGGGTACATTCATGTAAATTTTAAGCCTCAAATTCCTTGCAAAAAATAAATGGGACACGTTCAAACACACTGTCCAGAACAGGGAATTCTTGACAACATGTGTATCCTTTATTTCTTGTCTCTATTTGATCACCTAGACCACAATTTTCACTCATTCAAAGCTTCAAAAATATATTTAAATCATTATAGAACACATTTTTATACAAAATAACATCAATTTTGTTAGGAAACCATGAAATTGATGCAACCAATTTCAGCACATGATTAGCGTCCTTAAATTCAGCACCATCACCACCCGATTAACGTCCTCAAATTCAGCACTTTCAGCACCTGATTAACGTCCTCAATGCAGCACTTTCAGCACCTGATTAAAGTCCTCAAATTCAGCACCTTCAGTTGAGGCCAGCAAGAGTTTTATTGTATATAAATATGAATGTTTATTAAGCTAAAAAGTACCGAGAAGCCTTATATCAATCATCTTCATCTTTACACTACAGTTATAAAAAGTTTAACATGGTATCAGTTGTTTTTCCGATCTTGTAACCTCTCCTTTCTGCGTTTCTCCTTCCTTCCTGTGTTTCTTGCTCATTCTCGTCTTCATGGCCCTACCAGAGATCACTGAGACTATTCCAGTCTCCCATGGTGATGACGCCACCTCACAGATGTTTTCAAATAAAAGAGTCAATGTCTGATTGGATGACTCCAACTTTCTACTATGGAAACAGCAGTTATTCTCACGATCCGAGGGTTAGGCCTCCAAGATTATATTGATCCGGATTTCGATCGTCCTAGGAAAACTAAGGAGTTTCTTTCTGATCCGGTTCAACTTGTGTCACCTTCCACTACAGCTGCCCCATCGTCAGCTACGAGTCCACCACAATCCAGTCATCCTTCACCAGCCTTTCCCCCTAGATCATCATCTTCTTCTCCACCAGTAGCTGCCTCCGAGCCAACAACAATTGATGAAGCCTTGATCATTCCAGAATGGCTAGCTGCAGTGATGGATGAATATTCAGCTCTTCTAGCTAACGGTACATGGAAATTGGTCGAAGCTCCTCTTGATCGCAAACTAATTGGTTGCAAGTGGTTATTTAAAGTGAAAAGAATGTTAATGACACCATCAATCGTTACAAGGCACGATTGGTGGCCAAGGGATATTCCCAGGTTGCTGGTCATGACTTTATTGACGCCTTCAGTCCTGTGGTAAAATCCCTCACCATAAATGTTTTGCTATCTCTTGCTGTCAATGCGCAATGGAAGATACATCAAGTTGATGTAAATAAAGCTTTCCTAAAGGGCGATCTCTATGAAGATGTGTACATGTGCCAACCACCAAGCTTTGAACAAATTGGTATGAATGGTAATCAATGGTATGTAAGTTACTTAAAGCATTATATGGTTTGCGTCAGGCACCCAGAAGTTGGTTTGTTAAACTCAAAGGAGTTCTTGAATCTTTGCAATTTCAACATTCCTTAGCTGATGTGTCCTTGTTCAAGTATAGTGCTGGATCAAAAGTTATTTACATCGTGGTATATGTCGATGATATTTTACTCACTGGCAACTCTGAAGATCACATCTCTGAGGTAAAATACAAGCTGCACAGTCAGTTCTCTCTCAAAGATTTTGGTACCATTGATTACTTTCTAGGGATGCAAGTTTTTTCAAATGACACGGGCTTATTTCTTACTCAAAACGTTGTTGAGCTGTGTCGCGTGTCAAAAGTGCGCGTTTAGTGCAAGTGGACACATCGAGAGTAATAAGTGATAAGAAATTTATCGGATTATCGTCTCCACAGGGACTGGTATACTTAATATGCTTTCTTTGTCTTCTTGTTCTGTAGAAAAGTAAAAAAAAACACAAGTGAATTGAGTTGATTTATCTAAACTAAAATAACTAAATAAAAGTAAAGAGTTGGAATAATAGAAAGAGATGGGTTAGGATCCAGTTACGTCGTATTGTGGATTTGACTGACTTGTCTCTACTCAATGCAATCGTATATCACTACCTCGGTAGCACTACAGTTTACTGCCTTGGCAGCGACGATATTGTCCGCCGCGGCAATCCCTTGCTCGTGGGTAGACTTTACCAAAGTTCGGCAAAGTGTCCTTGAATGACTCCGCTTATCCCTAAGTCAGAGTGCTGTTGATGGCTAGTCCTTGATGATACCTCCCGGCTTGAATCAATTATACTCACCAACCAATCTCACACTTCTTTTAGCCGCTGAAACTCTTAACCTATCCCTAGGCCGAGTTAGTGTTTCGCGATTGAAACACCGTACTTACCCCTTTCGTGAATCTAACTCTCTCGAGCTTAGATAAAATGATGACTCACAATCTCCTCTCCCGAGCTTGAATGTGAGAACAAGGAATAACAAAGGATAAGCAAACCTTGATAATTTTATTGCATTGAATCAATGACAAAGTACAATCTCCTCTCACATATACTCGACAACCTTCACCTAATCCCTAAGAAGGTTTAGAACATAATGGAGAGGAAGAAGACAAGTATAGAAATCGGCTCTCTCCCTAGGTATTCCGTGTCCAATACATTGGGTGGCTAGGTCTTTATATAGGCTAGACCTAGGGCAAACCTTTCCTAAGTAGAGTACAACTTGGTGTAGGGAACAAGTCAAGTACATAATTAAAATATTTCCAAGTTTAGATTCGGCTAAGGGGGCTTTCCCGCGTGGTCTTGCCTTGGGCTTTTCCTTATGCTAGCCAGCTCCGATCCATGGGCTTTGAGTCCAGACACGTTCCTTGGATTTTTATCTTTCCATCGCCTACAGTCTTGCTTCCTGTCTTGCTGCTGCTGCCTCGGCATCAGGTCCTGCCTCGGCCTTGTCGCTGCCGCGGCACTGGTTCTCCTGCACAGATATGAAAATGTAGTAAAACTTGCCTTTTTCTGTAAATATTATCTATATGAGTATAACTTCTAAATATATCACATTAAGCACATGCATTGGTCCGAGTGGGTGTATATTCAGTGATTAATGCCCGCAAAAGGAGTAAAAAGTGATAGTGTGTTGAGCACTTATCACACCCCCAAACTCGAACTATTGTTTGTCCTCAAGCAATGCAAACTATCAATTTGCCAAACTCTACTCTCTCTTGGTCTTATATTTCCATCTATTCTCCCCACCATATGTAGGCCTATCCTTTAGTCTTAACCTTTCGGCTACCTAAGGGTTTATTTAGAAACAAACTATAAGAATTGTGAGTGTGTGCATTTTTGTGGACAAGTTTGATTAAAGGCTTTCTTAGATAAACTCTAAGTTCAAGACAAATAGAATTGGGTTAAGTGTTCTCTTCTTTTCTAAACCACCAATTCTTGAGCCAATTTCGGGCACCTTAAGGATTGTGTTTTTCCCTTCACTAATTTTTTTTGATACTCCTTAAAACATACTAGAGGCAATTTCGGGCACCTCTAGCATGAAGAAGAGATTTTCTAGAGCCGGTGATAGGCACCTCTAGTTAATTTCCCAAAAATCTAAGTCTTTATCACCTAAGTTCATTAAAAGAATTCCTATAATCAACAAGTCCCAAAAGTGTTTTGAAGTTCTTCCTATAGTAAGCTTCTAAGTTTTCATCCTTAAGCATCCTAAGGTTAAGCCTTCTTAACAGAACCTAAACATGGTAAGGAGAAAGATTTCTATAACCTTAAAGAATAAACTAAGGCAATACTGATGATGAACAGTGCAAAAGTGTAGGCAGTTAATTCAAGTAAGGTGGGGAGCATAAATTTTTTTTTCATTGTAATACTCCCTTTTTGGCAAGGCCGCGGCAGTAGATTGCTGCCTTGGCAGTGAATCTGCACCCCCAAACTCAAACCAAGCATTGTCCTCAATGCTTTATATTTGAAGAAATTAGCGGCAAAACAATTATGAAATCAGCAGCATGTAAAACAGTAATAGCAAGTAATATTGAATTAAGGACAAAAATTTTAAAGCGACTCCGAAGAGCTGCTTGTAACAATTTTCCTCCTCGGCCTTGCTACCGATTGCTTTGTCCTTGGTGAGGGCGATGGTTGCGCTTTTGCTTGCCGGGGCGGTTGGACTCGTGTGGGTGGTGTCCGTTGCATTGGGGCCTCCACCTCCTCTCCTTCTTCTACATCATCCATCTCTTCGGTGAGCATTACGTCCGTTCCTCCTCCCACTGCTGTTGCTCCTCCGGTGTGGTGTGTACTTGGTCCGGCGGCGGTGGAGCTTTGGTTCACATAGGCATCTATCTCGGCTGATAGACTGCCCATGATAATTGGTGATCTGGGTGGAGTGCTGAAGACTGCCCTCCGCTTGGATGGTCTTCTGCTGGCAGACGAGGCCGCGGCAGAATCCGCTACCCTGGATGGGCCTGCGGCCTGGTATTGGGGCTGAGGGGCTGCATGGAAGAACGACCGTGGTCCTCTTGGGGCTGGTGTAGTCTCGGTGTAAAGGGCAGCTGCGGTAGAGGTGTGGGCAGTACCAGGCATGTCTGCCGTGTACTGGGCCCCGACAGCAGTATCGGTAGTGAACTGCTGCGGCGTTGCTTGGACAGGCTCCGCTTGCATGATCTGCATGACTTTGTGACAGAAGTCCCTGGTCCATCCTCGTCGTGGGGGCGTGTATTCGTCCGTCTCTTCGATGGGCACACCTGCGGCAACACATAAACCCGTGATCTAACAAGGGAAATACAATGGTCCCCTATCTTTCTTACCGCACTCGTGAATTTCCCGTAGTATGATCTCTCCAATATTGATGGTCCTCTTGTTGATGATGGATTGGATAAGCACCAATCTTTTGCGATCCACCGTGCTATTGTGTGACGTGAAAATGAGGCGTCGCTTGACAAAGGTATTCCACATCTTGGCCTCGGGCTTTAGGCTTTGTCTTGTTACGGATCCTCTATAGGTACCGGTTTCCCATGGGGTGTTCACGTAACAAAGATCGTCTTTGATGAGTTCGTAGTCCTCGGCAGTGATGTCTTCCAAGAATTCGGCGTGGATATCACTATCAGGGGTGAGGCGTAGAAATTGTTGATTGTCTCGGCATCTAACTGGATCGGCCTGCCGCGACAGTGAACAAAGAGGGAGTCTTTGCTGGGCCCATACGCATAGAACTCCCGTACTATCGTGGCATTTGCCTAGGCAGGTTGGAGACAGAAAATTTCCCAATTTTGGTACTTAATTCTATCATAGAGGTAGTGCTCAATACCGTAGTTTTCTTCATCCGTATGCTGGAAACCTTGTTCTTCCCACAGTTGCCGAGCGATGAAAGATCGGTTGAAACGATCTTCAACGTTGGCTGGGGCGAATCTCTTGTAAGTTGCCATCAAGATTTGAGAGATTTGATTTCTTGGAGTTTTTCTTGAAAAGAATCTGGAGTTCACGAAAATTATGAGTAGGCAGAGAGTAATGTGAGTGAGAGATTTTTATGAATACTAAAGAAAACAAGAAAGCAAGAGTGAATAGTTCAAGACGAAGGAGTTTCTTATATAGGCCTCGGCCTTGTGACCGTTTGAAACCACTAGCCGTTTTGTAGCCGTTACTCCTTACCGCCGTTTCCTTTTCTGCCGCGGCAAGAATCTCGGCAGACTAGCCGTTACACTGTTCTTCCCGTTGGGACTGCTGCGGCCCTGACACTGTTTTATTGCCTCGGCAGAATTCCTGCTGTGAACTCCTCCTCCTTTATTCTTGCTTATTAACCTAGAAATTTAAAACACACCAAAAAGAAAAAGTACTTAAAGCAAAAATAATTAGAAAAAAATAAAAATAAACTAACTAATCCTAATATATTAATAAAGAAAAGGGAGGAGATTATGTTACTGGTTGAGAGCATGCAAATGCATCTCCCAAAATTATTGTCTCCCTTTGGCCCGAATTGTGAATAGGTTGTGGGCCAATCCTTTTTGTTGTGTGTTCATCCACATTGGGCTTAATCTTTTTGCCGAATATCCTACCGAGAAGACTGCCCAGGCAGGATATTTTAGTGTCTACTGTGTGGATGGCCTTGCACTCCTCTGGATCATCATATTTTTTTAAGTTGTGGAATGCGTTGAGTTTGACTTGTTGGTCATTGACCCGCATTGTCAACTCTCCTTTTTCCACGTCAATTAGGGTACGTCCAATTGCAAGGAAATACTCCCAAGGATGATCGGTGCATTCTCATCTGCTTCACAATCAAGGACAAGAAAGTCAGTAGGAAAAATAAACTTATCTACTCTTACCAGTATGTCCTCGATTTTGCCTTCAGGTTGCACATAGGATCGATCTGCTAGTTGGAGCATAACTGTTGTAGGTTTCGGCCTTCCAATTCCAAGATTTTGAAAGACTGATTTGGGCATGAGATTTAAGCTTGCTCCAAGGTCGCATAGGGCCTTACCTTCATAACTTTTACCTATCACACAAAGTATGGTAAAGCAGCCAGGATCCTTTAACTTTGGTGGCATGCGGTTATGCAGCATTGCCATGCATCACTCAGTAGCAGCCACTATCTCAAACTCACCTATTCGTTTCCTCTTTGACACCATGTCCTTTAGGAACTTGTCATAGTTGGGCATTTGTTCAATAGCTTCAACGAACGGTATGTTGATGTGGACTTGCGTCAAGATGTCGAGGAACTTCTTGAATTGCTGGTCCTATTTTTGCTTTTTCAACCTTTGTGGGAAAGGTGGTGGTGGTCTCATCTCATCCAGGGTTTCATTAGTTTGAAATTTAATACCTGGCACCACTAAAGTTGTTGCTTCCTCGGCAGGCTGCTCAGGAGCTGTAGTGCTTTCTGCCGGGGTAGTGTTATCATTATCGGTTTGCTCAGCCTCTTCCTTTGCTTGATCTACTGATCGAATTTGGCTCTCTGGGATCTTTTCCTTCAGCTGTAGACCACTCCTAGTAGTGATGGCTTTACACTGTTCATGGCCCATTACCTTAGCAACTTCAGTATTGCTAGGTAGTCCTCCTTGTGGTTTAGTGTTAATGGTTTGGGCAAACTGCCCAACTTGGGTTTCCAGCGTTTTAATGGACGCCTCTTGATTTTGCAACCTCATCTCAGTTCTATTCATGAAGGCATCTGTCCTCTTGATGAAATTATTGTTCTCTGCCATGTATGACTCAGTTTTCATCATGAAAGCCTTTAGCGTGTTCTCCAGTGAACTTACTGGTTGTTGCGGCATCTGCTGCGGCGGCACTGACTGCTGGGCTTGCTGCTGTGACAGTTGTTGCATCGGTTGCTGAAATCCTGAAGGTTGGGTGATTGGGTTTAAGGCATTGTTAGGGTTGCTCCATGATAGGTTTGGATGCCTCTTCCATGAGGGGTTGTATGTGTTGGACATCATATTGTTTCGGTTGTAGTTTCCAACATACATACCGGTCTCTTGATTCATGCAATCAGAGGAACTGTGACTACCTCCGCATAAGTCACAGTAAGAATCAATTACCTTGACCTCATGGGTATTTTGCTGTAACTGTAGGTTTTGTACCATCTTTGTAAGAGAGGCCAATTGTGCTGCCACTGAATTTGATGTGTCTAATTCATTCACCGTGGCTTGGTGTCTTACTCCTCCTCGCCTAGATGTAGAAAACTGAAAGTCATTCTTTGCGAGTTTATTTAGTATTTCAATAGCTTCCTCAGGTGCTTTGTCAAGGAGTGTTTCGTTTGCCGAGGCATCTAACATCATCCTTGTCGGGGCATTCGTGGCATTGTAAAATATTGTCACTTGTGTCCATAGGGGAAATCTATGCAAAGGACACTTGTGCAATAGCTCCCTGTAGCGCTCCCATGCCTCGTACATTGGTTCGTCTTCTGCCTGTCGAAAAGAAGTGATTTCATTACGGATTCTATCATATAAATTTGTAGGACTAAAACGAGTAATAAAATCACGACAGAGTTCACTCCAAGATCCAATAGATCCTACTGGAATGCTATTTAACCAAGCTTTCGCCCTATCCCTCAGTGAATAGGGGAATAGCTTTAATCGCAAGACATCTTCATGGACTCCTTGGATTTTGAAAGAGTTGCAAATTTCCATGAAGGACTTGAGGTGCTGTCTTGCGTCTTCAGTGGCAGACCCACCAAATTGTCCAATTGTGTTAAGCATATTGAACATCACAGGTTTCAGTTCAAAATGGGCTGCTTCAATCTCTGGTGTAACGACTCCTGGGTTTAATCCGTTTAAGTCCTCCTCCAGGAATCTAACAGTGAGATGCCGCGGCCTAGGTGGCGGCGAAAGTCCTCCATTGCCGGCATGTAAGTTTTGTCCTGCTGGGTGTTCTGCCATGGCTCCTTCGATCTGTCACTTCAACCTTTGCCTTGTTCTTTCGATCTCTGGATCTAACTCGTACAAGGGGTTGGATGGATTGGCCCTGGTCATACACCACGAAAAACAAAAGTAAAATAAAAATAAAAATAAACAAGAAAAATAAAGAAAACAAAATTTAGTTGCCAGTCCCCGGCAACAACGCCAAAAACTTGTCGCGTGTCAAAAGTGCGCGTTTAGTGCAAGTGGACACATTGAAAGTAATAAGTGATAAGCAATTTATCGGATTATCGTCTCCATAGGGACTGGTATACTTAATATGCTTTCTTTGTCTTCTTGTTCTGTAGAAAAGTAAAAAAACACAAGTGAATTGAGTTGATTTATCTAAACTAAAATAACTAAATAAAAGTAAAGAGTTGGAATAATAGAGAGAGATGGGTTAGGACCCAATTGCGTCGTATTGTGGATTTGACTGACTTGTCTCTACTCAATGCAATCGTATATCACTGCCTCGGCAGCACTGTAGTTTACTACCTTGGCAGCGACGATACTGTCCGCCACGGCAATCCCTTGTTCGTGGGTAGACTTTACAAAGTTTGGCAAAGTGTCCTTGAATGAGTCCGTTTATCCCTAAGTTAAAGTGCTGTTGATGACTAGTCCTTGATGATACCTCCCGGCATGAACCAATTATACTCACCAACCAATCTCACACTTCTTTTAGCCACTGAAACTCTTAACCTATCCCTAGGCCGAGTTACTATTTCGCGATTAAAACACCGTACTTACCCCTTTCGTGAATCTAACTCTCCCGAGCTTAGATAAATGAATGACTCACAATCTCCTCTCCCGAGATTGAATGTGAGAACAAGGAATAACAAAGGATAAGCAAACCTTGATAATTTTATTACATTGAATCAAAGACAAAGTACAATCTCCTCTCACATATACTCGACAACCTTCACCTAATCCCTAAGAAGGTTTAGAACATAATGGAGAGGAAGAAGACAAGTATAGAAATCGGCTCTCTCCCTAGGTATTCCGTGTCCAATACATTGGGTGGCTAGGTCTTTATATAGGCTAGACCTAGGGCAAACCTTTCCTAAGTAGAGTACAACTTGGAGTAAGGAACAAGTCAAGTACATAATTAAAATATTTCCAAGTTTAGATTCGGTTAAGAGGGCTTTCCCGCGTGGTCTTGCCTTGGGCTTTTCCTTATGCTAGCCAGCTCCGATCCCTGGGCTTTGAGTCCAGACACGTTCCTTGGATTTTTATCTTTCCATCGCCTACAGTCTTGCTTCCTGTCTTGCTGTTGCTGCCTCGGCATCAGGTCCTGCCTCGGCCTTGTCGCTGCCGCTGCACTGGTTCTCCTACACAGATATGAAAATGCATTAAAACTTTCCTTTTTCTGTAAATATTATCTATATGAGTATAACTTCTAAATATATCACATTAAGCACATGCATTGGTCCGAGTGGGTGTATATTCGATGATTAATGCCCGCAAAAGGAGTAAAAAGTGATAGTGTGTTGAGCACTTATCAAGCTGCTTGGTAGGACAAATATGATGAATGCCAAGCCAGTTGACACACCTATGGTAGTGTCACCCAAATTAGGAAAAGTTGGAGGGGATCCTTTTTCTGAAGTTACGTAATTTCGTAGCATAGTTGGTGCTCTCCTTTATATTTGCCATACTCGCCCAGATATTTCCTATGCAGTAAACAAGCTTGCTCAGTACATGCAGTACCCTACAACATTACATTGGAGTGCTCTCAAACGCAACCTATGATAACTTAAAGGCACCATGGAATATGGCGTACGGTTTTCCTCTAATCAAACTACCAAATCAACTGCTACTCTTACAGCTTTTTCGGATGCTGATTGGGGGAGTGACGAGGATGATAGAAGGTCCATTTCAGGTTATTGTGTCTATTATGACGATCATATTTTTTCATGGAGTTCAAAGAAACAAAAATCTGTCTCACGATCCACTACTGAGGCTGAGTACAGAAGCCTAGCCGATGCTACGTCTGAACTGGTGTGGATACAAAATTTGCTCAGTGATATGGGAATTAGAACCTCTGATGCACCCAAAATCTGGTGTGATAATACCAGCACAGTGGCCATGGCTACTAACCCAGTAATGCATGCCATTACTAAGCATGTTGACTTAGATATTCACTTTGTCCGAAAAAAAGTAATGAATCGAACGCTAAAAGTGGGGTATGTTCCAGCACCTTGCCAAATAGCAGATGTATTTACTAAACCTCTATCGACTCAGCAATTTGAAACATTCAGGAGAAAGCTTAATGTTGCCACTCTCGATGCCATAAAAGAACAAAAGGAAAGAAAGAAACAGGGTGAATGTTAGGAAACCATGAAATTGATGCAACCAATTTCAGCACCTGATTAATGTCCTCAAATTCATCACCATCAGCAACCGATTAACGTCCTCAAATTCAGCACTTTCAGCACCTGATTAACATCCTCAAATTCAGCACTTTCAGATTAAAGTCCTCAAATTCAACACCTTCAGCTAAGGCTAGCAAGGGTTTTATTGTATATAAATATGAATGTTTATTAAGCTAAAAAATACCGAGAAGCTTTATATCAATCATCTTCATCTTTACACTACAGTTATAAAAAGTTTAACAAATTTCTGCCTCTAACAGACCCAAATTCGAGCTACAAAACAGTTTCGATTTCCAACACTATCAAAGGACTGTTTTGGTTCATACTTCATTTTCTTGCATGAAACAACAAACCCTAGATCACTTAATCCTTCATCCATTCTCTTAACATGTAAACCAAGCTATATAAATCATAAACCAAGCAAGAATCAGCTTAAAACACACAAAACTTACAAGAACACTTACCTTATATCAAAACTGCCCAAAACTTCTTCTATTGACTTCAATAGCTTCTTTAAGCTTGTTTGCTTGATTTAAACTCTTTATAAAGCTTCTAAACTCTCTAAAATGATGAAAGGATGAATAAATTTGAAACTCTCTCTAAGCCTCCAAAGATGTTCTCGTGGATTTTGGGGAAGAAGAAGAAAGGGGAAAATAAGAATAATCACAAACAAAGTTGTTTGACTTATTTGTAATTAAAACTCACTCATTTTCTTTCTTTATTATTTTGTCCGACAACTTCTTGTAGTTATCTTATATTTTTTTTCATTTAATTTTATTCACGTAATTTCCAGTATAATATTACTTTCTTATTTTATTATCTTTTAATTCCAAGATGATTACTTGTTATCTAGCTTCAATTGAGCAATTGAAATGCTTTCACTAAACTCTTCTTTAATTTAATTGAACCTTAAATTCTTATTACGACACTCTTTATTAACTCGATTCACTTAAACCCGAGCCTTAATCGAACTAACAAAGCTTAATTTTCAATTACTCAACGACTTATTTATGCTTTCTAACTAAGCCCGATTGAGGATATTACATATAAACCCTTGATTAGTATATTTAAAATAATAAATATAATTTCAATCGTACCATATAAATAATATATATTATTTAAACTAAAATAAATACATATATTAATTAACATATATATATATATATATATATATTAGTTAAAAGTGCATAAATGTATAAAGGAACCGATATTAATATATATATATATATATAATAATGCATATTAGTTAATACGATTAAAGTATAAGATTTATATACGTAAATAAAATTTCTTTTATTTACATATTTTTTTGGTTATAGTCTACATATATGAGAAATTATATTATGGGACTTTTCCACCACGTCGTCCATGAGACCGGCCAATAAAAAGCATCCATTTAATTATTTTTTTCACCTCATCATTTTTATCAAGTGAATCTTCATTAACATTTATTATAATTTAAGTTTAAAACAATTTTTACCAAGTAAAGATTCACTTGGCAAAATGATGAGGTGGAAAAAAAATAATTAAATAATTGTTTTTTATTGGCTGATCCTATGGATGACGTGGTGGAAATGCCCATATATAGAAAATAATACATATTGGTTAATATAATCTTTAGAAGTTATTTCCATAATAGAAAATTTAATTAGTTTTATATATTTTAGATTTATTTCCATATTTTTTTTCGGTTATAGTCCTCAGATATGTATATATATTCAGTCAAGGCAAGCAACGTCCATTAACCCTTTCTAACCCAACGAAAACCATACCAATGTCTTCCCCTACTCATCTCGTTTTCATCCTCAGTCTCACCATTTTATTCTTATCTCTCATCTCTCCTCCGATTGTGTCCGCCGATAAGAAACTCGTCGAAAAAGTATGCAGCGCCCCCGCCATCCAGGATCCTGCAAAGTGTTTGAAAACTCTTTCCAATGCCAAAGCTTTGTCGGCCAAGAACATTATAGAACTCGTGGAGTTTGTAGTGACAGAAGGGGCGGAGAAAGGGACCCAAATGCTCCGTTCCGTGGAAGAAATGATGAAGAAGTCGCCATCACCGTCTGCCCTTACAGCTCTCAAGACTTGTTCCGATGTTTATAGTTATTGTATCAACGAGTTCAAATAGGTGATTCTTGAGTTGAAGGAGGATCCTATGACTGTAAAATACGACATTTTTCTTATTCCCCCTGAAGTTGACAAATGTGTGAATGCATTGCAGGCTGCCAAGTTTTTAATTCCAAAACTTGTGGAAGGGAATAATGAGATATATTATCATGTTTTTTTGGGATATCAGATGACAGTAGACTTGTAATAGGATATATTGATCTTAATGTTTTAGAGTTTATTTGGAATAAAAGGTTTTAGTGGACAAAATATTTGAAATGGTCTCATGGGTGTTGCTAACTTGCTATGGTTTATATTGTAAATTGTAATCTTGAGATAATGAAAGGAAAAATAATGTTTGATCCAAGGACGGATTGTTTGTGGTTATTTTGATCCAAGTATATCTCGAATTTGAATCAAATATACCTCAACGTAACGGTTATATGGTCACTGGGAAACCCAGTGATTATGTAAACAAAGGTAAATTAGGATTGTGTTGGCCAATAGATATAGATGTTCTATGGATTGATAGATGATGACTTTTATACCCTAGTAGGATGTAAAAACAGTTACTCAGATGGGTTTCAGGTTGGGTAATGTCAGGTCGGGTAAAATCGGATACAAGTCATTTCAGGTTGATTTGATGTTTTGACTTGATTCGGGTCAGATGCGGGTACATTTCAGGTCGGTTCCATTTCAGGTCGGGTTCATTTCAGGTCAGATTCATTTCAGGTCAGGTTCAAACGGTTCGGGTCCAAATCGGATAATTGACAGTTTCATTTTAAGTCGGGTCTATTTCAGTTTGGTTGCATTTTAGGTCGGGTTCATTTCAAGTCGGTTTTGTTTCAAGTCATATTAATTTTGATTTTATATTCATAATAATTTAAATTATTAAAACCGACTCGGATTATGTTGTTGCAATAATAACTGAACCGATCTCAGTTTTCTCTTAGCAAACAATTTGCTAAGTTTGTTTCTAGGATGTCGAATTTGCTTCACTAGCTGATCCTTCCTCCCACACAAATAATCAAAACAACATCCTGACCAAGGTCAATCTTTGGTTTTTGAAATTATTTTGACTTTAGAAATAAGTTTAGAAAACTGAAAGAAGTAAAATCGAACTTGTTGATGCGCTTTTTCAACCCTCACATTTGGATCGAGTCATTGCTTAAGCTCTTGACTATAAAAACTTAGTCGAGCATGATTATGAAAAGAATCGTGCTCGACATATTAAAAATAAAGTAAAGTAAAAAAAATAAGAAAAAGAAAATAAAGAGAGAAAAAAAGCTTTTATAAAACTTTAAAAACTAGAACAAAGAGATGGGATATGAGAGATATGAGATATGTTCTAGGTTTACCTAAGGTGGGTATTTATAACCTCTTATAAATCCTAAAATAACAAGAAATAAATCATAAATAAATCTAAAATTATTTAAATTTCAATAAAAAAAAGATAATTCCCAAATTTGAAATATAAATCTCATTTGATAAGTTATCTGGAAACAATTAATAATCTATCAAGCGTTGTTGACGTCATATTCTAGAAGTTGTTAACCGGATGTCATGTCAGCTCTCATGCCCAAAACCATGCTCACTAATCCAACCTCGATTCAGAAAAATAAAAAATAAAAAAATTCAAAACTCGGCCATTGAAGTACAATTTCCAGCATTCATAGTATTGCATAAAATCACATGAAAATACCTAAATTAGTAACATAAATCATTGAATCAAGGAGTAATTAAAGATAAAATATTAACTAATTTGAGCACTTATCAGATTACAATGGAAAGAAAGGTAAAAATTATTATATTAGTTAATGAATTATCTATTTTATATATTAGTGGTGAAAACTAAAAGTTTTTATAAATACCTTAGTTTTAAGGTTTATCATTTTAGTTTTAGGGTTTAGGGTGTTAGTTTTAGGTTTAGGGGTTTAATTATAGTTATTTAGAATTTAGGGATTGTGATTAGAATTTAGGGCTTAGGATTATAATCCAGGGTTTATAAGTTAAAACATAAATTCTAATTATGTTACCTTAAAAATAAAATTTTAACCTCTAAAACCTAAACCCTAAATTCTAAACACCTAAACTTGAACAACTAGATCCTATTTCCTAAACAAAATCTCTAAATCTTAAAATTAAGGCATTTGTAAAAGCTTTCCGTTTAAACAACTAATATATAAGATATAAACCCTTGATTAATATATTTAAAATAATAAATATAATTTCAATCATACCATATAAATAATATATATTATTCAAACTAAAATAAATACATATATTAATTAACATATATATATATATATTAGATAAACATGCATAAATGTATAAAGGAACCATCTTAATATATATATATATATAGAGAGAGAAAATAATGCATATTAGTTAATATATATTATATTCTAGCTAAAGGGATTAAAGGAACGGTTGTTGTTCTTAGAGGACACGGGATCGAGCACCAACGATGCCAACAAAGTGATTGAGCGATTAATATCAAATAATGAAGATTATATTCTAAAACAGATACTATTGTAATTAATATTAGTTTGTTAAAAAAAGATTTATTTACATAAATGTTGAATAAAGCCAAGCATCGTCCATATATATAGAAAATAATACATATTAGTTAATAGGCTTAACTCAGTAATAGGTGCCCAAAATATACACTTTTTCTGAAATAGGTGCTTAATGTTTTTTTTGCCTGAAATAAGTTCCTAAACTATATATTTTTTCTGAGATAGGTGCCTAATGTATTTTTTGGCTGAAATAGGTGCCTAAAGTTTTATTCCCTTAGTGTTTTAAGGTAACATTGTTAAAAGAAAATTGTTTAATTTATAAATAAGTATCTAAACTATATATTTTTCTAAAATAGGTGTCTAATGTATTTTTTATTGAAATAAATGCCGATTTTTTTCTTATAAAATATAAAATTATTTATATCAATGTTTTAATCTATTAAAATATTTATTATAATTGATTAATAATTTATTTAAATTTAAATTATTTTATCTGAGACCGTTTTTTTAAATAATTTATTTATTAATTTTATCTCACTTTTAAATATATATGTTTTGTTCTCAATCCAATTTCATCTCATAGTATCACAATAGTCCTACACAACTTCAAGTAGTATAAACAAATTCCCACCGTTGCTCCTTCCCCGACTTGACCAGTAACTGTAAGTAATTCAAGCTCAAGGTTTCACAACGACCTTCATGCAATTATCCCACATGCAAACAGAATTTTTTTCATCATTGACATCTATTTTCCATCAATTCTACAATCATACGATGCAGCAAATATTTAATTCGCAACAACAAAACCGGATCGAAAACAAAACATAAATATTTAAAAGTGAAATAAAATTAATTAATAAATTATTTAAAAAAAACAAGGCCTCGGATAAAATAATTTAAATTTAAATTTAAATAAATTATTAATCAATTATAATAAATAATTTAATAGATTAAAACGTTGACATAAATAATTTTATATCTTATAAGAAATATAAATTACTTATAAGAAAAAAAATTAGGCATTTATTTCAATAAAAAATACATTAGACACCTATTTTAGAAAAAATATATAGTTTAGGTACTTATTTATAAATTAAACAATTTTCTTTTAATAGTGTTACCTTAAAACACTAAGGGAATAAAACTTTAGGCACTTATTTCAGCCAAAAAATACATTAGGCACCTATCTCAGAAAAAATATATAATTTAGGCACTTATTTCAGCCAAAAAAAATATTAGACACTTATTTCAAAAAAAAGTGTATACTTTGGGCACCTATTATTGAGTTAAGCCTAGTTAATATAATAACCATAATTTATTTCCATAAAATAAAATTTAATTACTTTTATATTTTTTAGATTTATTTCCATATATATTTTTTTCGGTTATAGTCCTCAGATATGTATATATATTGAGTCAAGGCAAGCAATGTCCATTAACCCTTTCTAACCCAACGAAAACCATACCAATGTCTTCCCCTACTCATCTCGTTTCCATCCTCAGTCTCACCATTTTATTCTTATCTCTCATCTCTCCCCCGATGGTGTCCGCCGATAAAAAACTCGTCGAAAAAGTATGTAATGCCCCCGCCATCAAGGATCCTGCAAAGTGTTTGAAAACTCTTTCCAATGCCAAAGCTTTGTCGGCCAAGAACACTATAGAACTCGTGGAGTTTTTAGTGACAGAAGGGGCGGAGAAAGGGAACCAAATGCTCCATTCCGTGGAAGAAATGATGAAGAAGCCGACTTCACCGTCTGCCCTTACAGCTCTCAAGACTTGCTCCGATGTTTATAGTTATTGTACCAAAGGGTTTCAACTGGTGATTCTTGAGTTGAAGGAGGATCCTATGAGTGCAAACTACGACATTTTTCTTATTCCCCCTGAAGTTAGCAGATGTGTGGATGCATTGAAGGCTGCCAAGTTTTTAATTCCAAAACTTGTGGAAGGGAATAATGAGATATATTATTATGCTTTTTTGGGATATCAAATGATAGTAAACTTGTAATAGGATATGAGTTTGAAAGAAACTAACACTAGGAAAAGAAGCAATGCATATATAATATGGGTGTTTATTGGTCTTAATGTTTTAGGGTTTATTTGGAATAAAAGGTTTTAGTGGACAAAATATTTGAAATGGTATCATGAGTGTTTCTAACTTGCTATGGTTTATATTGAAAATTGTAATCTTGAGATAATTAAAAGGAAAAATATTGTTTTGATCTAAGGACATATTGCTTGTGGCTATTTTGATCTAAGTATATCTCGAATTTAAACCAAATATGGTCCAACCTAACGGCTATATGATCACGGAAAAAACTAATGACTATGTGAGCAAAGGTAAAGCAACATTGTGTTGGCCAATAGATATGGATGTTGTATGGATTGATAGATGATGACTCCTACACCCTAGGGCTATGTGATTAGGATACGATACTTACGACTCGATGAACTGTGTGAACTTGAATATATAAGCCTATTATGACACTTGGTCTTCTTATTTGATGTTGTCTTGAGATAGATAAATTCAAGAACTATAGCTAGAGTAGGGTTGAAGATGATCCTTAAATTGAAAACCTTTCTATGCACTCTTAGATAAGGTAAGCTCAAACATCCATTGCCAATGCTCAATAATCATTTGAAAACTCTCATTGTCAACGTGATTTTCTTACTTTTATTTCTTTTCGTGAGCCTAACTATCAACTAGTCTAGACAAATAGATTTTTTCTCGCAAACTTATCTTCCGAACTCGTATGCAAGAAAGAGTATGAACCAAGAGAGAATAAACTATGAATTCTGAAATTGTATTAATAAGAACTAGACAAATTACGAACTTTCTTCCACAACTACTCCACAAACTAACCTAAGCCTCAAGGTATGATGGAGGAAGTTCAGGGTTTTCTATGAATACTTAATTTCGAAATGCTTTCCTCTCTACATAGGCTATGGTATTTATAGGCTTGGCCTAGGACAAACTTTTCCAAAATAGGAATTCAACTTGAAATAAAATACAACTAAGTACATAAATAAAAGATCTTTATTTTATTTCCTAGTTTATTCCTATAAGGATTTTATTCCACGTGGCTTTAAACTTGTCTTTCCATGTGTTTCTCAGCTCCGATTTCTACGTCGCTTGTCTTAAAATGTCCATTGAAACGCGTCGTGTAGTTTCAAAATAAATTCCTTATTCTCAAATAATAAATAGGAAATTAAATATAGTATAGGAGAAGTAAGGGTCGATCCCACAGGGACTAGAAACTTCCTGATTACGCTTGTTTGATTGGTGATCCAAGAATATTGAATGATGATTTAAGTAAAAAAAAGGTGTTGTCGAATAAAATAAAACTAAGTAATTGAAGGAAATAAAATAAACAAAGTGATTTAATTATAATAAAAACTAGCCTTAGGCTTTCGTTTTGTCTCAACTTTAATAGATCATCGGAAAAATATTTTCACTTCGGGATTTTACATCGGTAATTAGCTTTCAAGGTTCAATCCTTGAAACAAAATTTCTAAACTGAATACCCAAGTCTATCTTTGATATTGGTTTCATGGATTAATCCACCAACTCAATGTTTGTAGAAAAATCATTTAAATGATTTAAACCGACTTAGATTATGTTATTTCAATAATAACTGATCCAATCTTAGTTTTCTTCTTAGCAATCAATTTGCTAAGTGTGTTCCCAAGAAGTCGGGTTGCTTCAATAGCCAATCTTTCCTCCCACACAAGTAATTAAATCAAAGTCTTGAATAAAGTCAATCTTTAGTTTTGAAATCAATTTAATTTAAAAATAAGTTTAAAAGAAAACATAAAGAAATAAAAAGACGAAGTTATTGATGTACTTTTTCAATCTTCACATTTGGATCGAGTCATTGCTTAAGCCCTTAGCTAAAAAGAAGTTAGCCGAGCATAATTATGGAAAGAATTATGCTCGACATAAAAATAAAATAAAGTAAAAATAAAAAACAAGAAAAATAAGGAAAGAAAACTTAAAACAAGAGATGAAAGAAACTCAAAGATTTTTGAATTAAAAGAAGAATGAAATTTGTTTTAGGCTTACCCAAGGTGGGTATTTATAGCCTTTTATAATCCCTAAAATAAAGAGATAAATCCTAGATAATTCTAAAAATATTTAAATTCAAATTCAAATTACAAAAGATAAATCCTAATTTAAAATTCAAAATGCAGCTAATAAGCTATCTGGAGCACTTATAAGCTATCACGCGCTTGCTGACGTTATCTTCTAGAAGTTGCTGACCGAATGCTTACATCAGATTTTATGCCCAAAGTTGTGCCCACCAATCGAGACTCGATCCAGAAAATAAAAAAAAAACTTCAGAAATCAGCCATTTAAGTGCATTTTTTAGATTCAGAGTCCTGCACAAAAACATACGAAAAACATTAAGATCAGTAACATAAATCATTGAATCAAGGAGTAATTAAGCACAAAATATTAACTATTTTAAACACTCATCAAATTCTCCCTCACTTATCCAATGCTTGTCCTCAAGCATTTCTCAACTAACATACCAAAATCCCAAGTTGCCAACCTTTAATTCACTACATGTCTCAATCTCCTTATCATGCAATTATTGTAATTAAGAAACAATCAAGCATGTGGAAAACTAGAAACAATTTCAATCAAAACAAGACATTTCAATTCTTAGCTAATTTAATGATGCAAAACTTGATACCCTCATAAGGATTCACTCATTTCGCTCAAAGTGTTTAGGTTCAAGAGAATCGCTCAAGCCGAAACTGATTAAAGCATTACCGTAAGCCTGCAAATACATCTAATCTCCACTACTAAAAATTGAACATGATGCAAAAGTCAAGAGGTCTTTAATCAAGGTTGTAACGGGAGTAGGGTGAAGGCAGGGAAAAAGGCCGAAAAGAAATGGGTTAAGTGTCAAGGCAAAAGACATTAAACATAAGAAACAAACCACAATATAATTCAAGTACAAAGAGATAGAAAAAGTAAATCAATCAACCCATATTTTCGTTTCTCCTTTCTAAGAGTTCCGATTTCATTTTTTTCTGTTTTTTTTTCTTTTCGAAAGGTACATATTGATACTCTTTATTTTTTATTTTTTTATTTTGAATTTTTTCTCTTTTTTAATTTTTTTTGAACGTACATTCTCTTTTTTTCGTGGAACAAAAATGATCTTAAGTCTTGACAAGGGTGCAAAAATATGGAAAGATAGAAAAAATAGGTTTATGGGTTACATTAATAAGGTGTAAAACAATAAATAGGTATAGGCTCAAAGTGGTTCACTAATTGATAAAATTAAAGGGTAGGCTATTTAGGAAGTGAAATTGTTAAACCTAAGTGTCTCTATCATACCAAAGCATCATATTCATATATGTAGTCTCAAAAAGCATTACATCACAGGTTCTAGAATGCTAAAAATCAATTTGGTACACACAAATGAAGAAAAGAGCAAGAATAAAAAGATATGCTCATTAGGATTAAGATCTCACAAAAAGGGTAAATGTATCAAGTAGCAAAATTTTAATTAAATAATCATTGAAAATCAAAGAATCGTAATTAAAAGTCTCTAACCATGCCAACACACTATCATGAATCCTAGGTTCCAATCAAAGCAAGATCAAAATTCATCAAGAAATTTAAGAGATGTAACAAATTAAATAAATGGCAACAAGTAACCCCATTGAATCAAGACATCTAGAATCTAATGCATCCATAGCAAAAGCATAAGTAAACTCATGAACATTAAAATTCAATGAAAATAAGCAAGATGCAAGATGAGTGATATATGGGCCTAGTATAAGAGGACGATTAAAACGAACTACCCTCTCAAAAGCAAGAGCAAACCAATAACTCAAATTTACCTTCATGCTGGATTGCATGCATGATAAAAAGAACAATTCAACCGACCCGAGTAATTATATGCAAGAAACCGATGAATGTAACGGAGTGCGGGGGAGTGAATGTGCCATCCTTTTGTTGTTCGAGCGTTGAAATTGATGCCCACCAATCCGGTAAGTGCTTCATATGCAAGGTCAATGCTAAAGTCCTGTAGAATCTCAAGCAAAGAAGTTAAATAACTAGGATCCGAGACATCAGTCACGAATCAGATGGAAAAACCAAAGTCCAAAATACTCATATGAAAATATTGGCCAAGCAATCGAAAAGAGATGAAATTAGGCGAATTAATGGTTGCTACCCTATTTTGCCAAAAAGTGAATGTAGAATAAAATTCAAAAACCAATTCATAATATGTTCTACACCTGATTTCCGAAAATAGAGTCCAACCAATGGTATTAAAGTAGTGCATGACAGATTCAAGTAAGTTCAAAGTCTCTAAAGCATCGAATGGAATAAGTTTACAAACTTGAAACTTACGATGTCGAATGCTATTGAACCTTACCAAATCCCCGTCTTCAAATTGTAAGTAACCTTTCAATAACTCTTCAATCAGCACAGAGTATGTTCGCCCTCTTCGGTTTCGTTTGGTGCTTGGCGGCACTGTTTCATCATCGTTTTCCTCCTCAAAATTTTCCGCAAAATTTTGAGTGTGAGTTTCGGACGCGAAATCATTTTGATCAAAGCTTGGTGGTTCCATTTTAGTGTCGTGAAAATTCCCAGAGCGTAACCCCCTAGACCGGCCTATGCGGGAAGCCCGGTTAGAGTGGTCACATTTTTCTTTAATTATAAATCAAGTTTCAAGTAAAATCATTTAACTCGTACGAATAAAAGATAAATTTGAATATCACTTAAAATGTATAAAAGTGCTACCAAAACAGGGTGTCCTGAAAACATTGTTCGCAAAATAATTCGCAAAAACCCATAAAAAAGTATTACGTTTAAACCATTAGTAATAAAATATAGGCACATGTCTCCTTAAAATGCAAACTGAAAAATTTTAAAATATCACATCAAAGTATAACCAAAAAATGTGTAGATCCTCCAAATGCCAAATCCGGGATGTCTATCTACGAAAATCTGAAAGGGGAAAGAAAACATGTATGGGCTATGGTGCACATTGTGTTCCAACAGTGCATATAAAACACGAGTAAAATCAATAAACAGTAATAAAAGAAAATCAGGTCATGTATATGCATGATATGCTACCCTCCAACCGTTCTCCTGGATATAGTTCCCCAGAACGGTATTTCATACGGGCATTAACCTAAGACCATTAAGGCGAAGGTACCGACCTAAGGAATTACCTTAGGGAACAGGCGGAATTACCCTGGCTGTAGCACGGGAACCGATAACGGGCGAAATTACCCTAACTGAAGTTAGGAACCGTAAACAGGCGAAATTACCAGCTGGATCAAGGCTGAACCGAATTTCAAACACTACACATTACCCTAATCCTAAAGTAACAGGCATGCAATGACAACAAGAATGATGATAACAAAATCAGGATATAATCAGACATTACGTATTTATCAAGTTAGGAGATATCATATAGGATGTATCAAGCATACAGTAAAATCATAATATAATCATACTTAAGTTTCAAATACATGTCTATGTAAAACCGGAAAAATAGTCATGTAAACATGCTAAATTTTATGAAAACGATTAAACAATAATATTTAGTCATATAGCCCACAAGGAAAAACACCTCAAAATGGTAGAACAGACAGGTGACCTACCGGGCGTTCGACTCTCACTCTACAACAGTACTAGACTGGTTACGATCGGATCTAGGGATTGGTCGAAACGAGAGGAGCTAGGTTGGATCGGTGCACGATCGGGAGAACTATGAGATACTACAAACAAACAGGTATCAATATTAAATCTTAAAAAAACTCTGGACTTAACTTAACTTAGAAGAAAAGTTTGACTCGAGACTTTAAAGTCCAAATTGGAGGCTTTCGGGTTCGAATTTCGAGAAATAGACTTCAAGGATAGACTCATATCGTCGAAAAACATAAAGTAGAAGTTTTTGAAATTTTAGACTTTTTGGTCAAAGTCAACGCTGATGTTAGCAGGGTCAACGCTAATGTTAGTTGCCACGTCAGCAGCCACGTCAGCTGCCATGTCAGTAGTCAACAATAACGTTACTAGTCAACGGGTCGGTTAATGGGTTGAGTTAACAGGTCGGGTCAGTAAATGGGTCAACGGGTCAGTAAATGGTTCGGGTCAGTCAACGGGTCGGTCAACAGTTGACTCGGGTTGACTGGTTCGGTCCGGTTTGGACCGCTCATCATCCACGGTGGTCGGAAATCACTTCTGACGGCGCGTGAAGGCCACTCGCGGCCCTAATCGACCGGAAAACACTCCTACAACCTCCCGATTCTAGATTTAACACCAACAACTCAATATCAGAAGCCAAAAACGCAGAAAACAGATTGAAAGGTAAGAAAACTCACCTACTTACCCGAAACGAAACCCTTCCACGACGAAGTTTTACCGGCAACCAACGGTGACGATCTCAAAGGGTTAACATCATCCTTTGATGGGGAGCAAGACGAGACCGGCAACGCGCTGAACGGCGTCGATCGGAGGCCAGAATTGACGAAAAACCGAAGGGCTCAAACCCTAGGTTTCGCCGAAACTTTCCGGTTCGATTCACGACAGTACGGGCGGCCAACTGGCGAGTGGATAAGGGGGTTTTGATCGGAGGACGATGACCGACCGAACGGTGGTGGCGGTGACGACTACGACGCGGCGGTGAGAGAGATCGGCCGGTGATCGAATTGGTTAGGTGAGGGAGATGAATAGTTATTTTGATTTGAATATAAGATAAATTCTAGATCTGATAGGAAAGGGTTTCTAACCCGGTAAATGACAAATATTCGAATATATATATTTAATTAATAACCTCACTTTAGAATGTCTTAAGATTAATTTAGGGGATATTAAAACCCAAGAGCTCTTTAGCTCAAATGGTTGGGTAACCGGCTGAAAACAAGGAGATTGTGGGTTCAACATCCCACAATCACAATTCATTATTATTATTATTATTATTATTATTATTATTATTATTATTATTTTTAACTTAAGGGTGTTACAACTCTCTCCCTAAAAAGAAATTTCGTCCTTAAAATTTACCTGAACTGAAGAGATGCAGGAAGTGATCCCTCATAGATTCCTCGATCTCCTAGGTGGCCTCAGAAGGGCTACGGTCCTTCACTGAACTTTAACCATATGGATACGCCTTCTTCTCAAAATTCTTTCATCAAACTCGAGGATCTGAACAGGTTCCTCCTCATAAGACAAGTCTGGACGCAACTCAAGCTCCTAAACCTGAATAATGTGACTCGGGTCCGGATGGTACCGTCTCAACATAGATACATGAAATACATCATGAATACGGATAAGCTGAGGAGGCAACTCAAGTTGATATGCAACAGGCCCAACTCTTTTCAGAATACGGTATGGTCTGATATATCTCGGGCTCAACTTGCCCTTACGTCCAAATCTCAGAACTTTCTTCCACGGAGAAACTTTTAAGAAAACCTGATCACCAACCTCAAAATCAATATCTTTTCTCCTCCGATCCACATAAGATTTCTGTCTGGTAAAAGTTTCCTTCAGAAGATCTCGGATAAATCTGACAGTCTCCTCAGTTTCCTGGATTAACTAGGGACCTAGAGTTTTCCGATCATACAACTCAGTCCAACAGATAGGAGTACGAAACTTACGTCCATGCTAGGCCTCGTAAGGTGCCATACGAATGCTAGCCTGATAACTGTTATTATAGGCAAATTCTGCCAACGACAAGAAGTCTTCCCAACTGCCCCGGAAGTCTAGTACACAACCCCGTAACATATCCTCTAGGATCTGTATCACTCTCTCAGGATGACCATCTGTTTGAGGATGAAAAGACGTACTAAAATTCAGACGAGTACCCAAAGTAGACTGTAAAGTTGTTCAGAAATGGGAAGTAAACATCGGATCTCGGTCAGAAATTATAGATAACGGCACTTCGTGCAGTCTGACAATCTCATAAATATACAATTTAGCCAGCTTCTCCAAGGAATAGGCGATCCAAACAGGAATAAAGTGAGCTGACTTTGTAAGTCTATCCACAACAACCTAGACAGAATCCTTTCTAGACAGGGTCAAAGGCAAACCGGTAAAAAATTCCATCGTGATTCGCTCCCATTTCCATTCGGGAATCTTGATTGGTTGTAAAAGACCAGAAGGATGTTGATGTTCTGCTTTCACCTGCTGACAAGTCAAACATCTGGATACATAGTCTAAGATATCCTTTTTCATTCCTACCCAACGGTATCTTTGTTTCAAATTCTGATACATTTTATCTCCTCCAGGATGCATAGCATAAGGACTACTATGAGCTTCGCTGAGAATGGTCTGTCTCAACTCGGTATCGTTGGGTACACAGTAACGACCATTAAAACAAAAAACTCCATCCCGATCAAAAGAATAAACAGAAGTGGATCCTTTCTCAACTTGCTGTATAACAAGAAGCAAGGAGTCATCCAACCGCTGCTTGGCCTTAATCTGCTCAGCCAAAGTCGGTTTAACCCGCAATTCAGCCAATAGGATACCATCATCATATATACTCATCCTGGCGAACAAGGATCTCAGGTCTGATATGGTCTTACGACTCAAGGCATCTGCCATAATATTGGCTTTTCCCGGATGATACTCAATCTCGCAATCGTAATTATTAAGAAGCTCCAACCAACGACTTTGTCTCAGATTAATCTCCTTCTGGGTAAAGAGGTACTTCAGGCTCTTATGATCGATAAAGATATAACATTTTTCTCCGTGGAGATAGTGTCTCCAAATTTTTAGAGCAAAAAACACAACTGCAAGCTCAAGATCATGAGTAGGGTTATTATGCTCGTGTGGTCTCAACTGGCGTGACGCATAAGCGATCACCTTACCATCCTGCATCAAAACACAACCAAGACCAGAATGCGAAGCATCACTATAAACCGTGATGTCTTTCCCTGACTTAGTTTGGGTCAAAACTGGAGCTCGAGTCAAGTTTGTCTTCAGTTGGTCAAAACTAAACTGTTAGGCATCAGAACAAACAAACAAAACATTCTTCCTCAAAAGCTTCGTCAAAGGGGCGGCTATAATGGAGAAGCCCTTGACAAAGAATCGATAATACCCAGCTAAGCCCAGAAAACTACGGATCTTAAACATATTCCTAGGTGGCTTTCAACTAGTGATTGCATCAATTTTACTCGGGTCCACCTGGATACCTTTAGCTGAAACAACATGCCCTAGAAGATTCACCTCACTAAGCCAAAACTCGCATTTACTTAGCTTGGCATACAACCGATGCTCCCTAAGAGTCTGCAACACCACTCTCAGATGCCCCACATGCTCGTCCTCTAAGCGAGAGCAAACCAGGATATCATCAATAAACACCACCACAAACTGATCTAAGTAGGGTCAAAAGATACGATTCATCATATCCATAAAGCTGCAGGGGCATTGGTTAAAACGAAAGGCATCACTAAGAACTCATAGTGGCCATATCTGGTACAGATAGTAGTCTTAGCAACATTTGAGCCCTTAATCTTTAACTAGTAATACCTAGATCGAAGATCAATCTTCGAGAAAACTGTGGCTCCCTAGAACTGATCAAACAGATCATCAATCCTGGGTAAAGGATACTTGTTTTTCACAGTCAGCTTGTTTAGCTTCCGGTAGTCGATGCACAACCGAAGGGAACCATCCTTCTTCTTAACAAAGAGAACTAGATCTCCCCAAGGTGAAGAGCTAGGTCGGATGAACCCTCTGTCAAGCAATTCTTGTAACTAAACCTTCAACTCCTTTAACTCCTTCGGAGCCATACGGTACGGGGCCATAGAAACTGGTGCTGATCCAGGATAAGTCTCAATCTCAAACTCAACCTCCCTGTCTGGAGGTAGACCAGGCAACTCCTCGGGAAAAACATCTGGAAACTCACTAACTGTGCGAATTTCTTCGATCTTAGACAGGGACCCCTTTGTGTTAAGGAAATAGACAATAAAGGTCTCATAACCTTTTCAGATCAACCTGTCAGCAGACAATATCGATATCACATTGGAAAAAATCCTCGTCTTCACCAACTAAAACTACAGATCGTCCATATGAAGTCTTTAAAGTGGCTCTTTTGGTCTCACAATCCAGACTAACACGATGCTTGGTTAACCAATCTATTCCCAGAATTAGATCGAACTCCTCTAAAGGAAGTTCCATGAGATCCTCTAGAAACACTTCCCCTTCCACAATAAGGGGACATCTCCTGAAAACCTTATCCACTAATAAAGATTGCCCCATGATGGAGGCTAGAAAGTCCTGCTTTTATGATGAAGCATTCGTCCTTTCACCTTTTTCAGATTGTAGTATTTAAGATGTCGAACCCACGGGGATTAGCTTTACTTACGCAATTTATTCTTCCTGCACAATGGAAAAGTAAAAACACAGATAATTGAGTTAGATTATAACTAAAGAAACTAATTAAAGCATTAAAGATAAATGATCAAGAAATCAAGGATGGAAAAGTGGGGCAGGTTAGAGTGCTTCGTAGTATGGGTTCAATTGACATGTTTTTGTCTCATGCAATTATACAACACTGCCTCGACAGCACTGCAGTTTTACTGCCTCGGCAATGAAGGATATCATCCGCAGCGGAAATCCCTTGCTCTTGGGTGGACTTAATCAAGGTTCGGCAAAGTGTCCTTGGATGACCCCGCTTATCCCTAAGTCGAAGTACTGTTGGTGATCAATCCTTGATGATACCTCCCGGCGTGAATCAATTATAATCATCAACCGATCTCAAACTTCTTTTAGCCGCTGAAACTCTTAACCTATCCCTGGACGAGTTAGTATTTCGCGATTGAAATATCGTACTTATCCCTTTCGTGAATCTAACTCTCCAGAGTCTAGATAAATAGATTACTTACAAACTTCTCTCCCGAGCTTGAATGCAAGAACAAAGAATGGCAAAGGATAAGCAAACCTTGATATTTTATTGCATTAAAACAAGAAACAAAAGTCAATCTCTTCCACAACTACTCCACAAACTAACCTAAACCCCAAAGGGACGATGGAGGAGTTTAGGGTTTTTCTATGAAACTTGATTTCGAGATATCTCCTCTATAGATAGGCTATGGTTTATATAGGCTTGGCCTAGGGCAAACCTTTCCAAAGTAGGAATATAACTTGGAGTAAAGCACAAGTTAAGTACATAAATAAAAGATATTTATTTTATTTCCTAGTTTATTCCTATAAGGATTCTTTTCCCGCGTGGCCTTTGACCTTGACTTTCTGTGTGTTCTTCAGCTCCGATTTCTATGCTGCTTGTCTTAAATAGTTCACCTTATTTTTCTCTTCAGATCGCCTATCATATCAACATTTATGTTCTAGGTGCTGTCGCGGCCTCCAAGTGCTGCCGAGGCCTTCAAGTGATGCAGGGGCGGGTACTAATCTACATTCCATCTTTGGTTTCCAGCATCCATCATGCTATCTGGCATTACCTATGTGGTAGTTTCCTGTCTAAGAGAAGAAACCATTAACTGTACCTGTTTATGCCAAATAATAGATAAATTCATGAATTAAGTATTGGGATGCTGAAATATGAAAAATAAGAGGAATTATCCATTATTGCCATTAAATCTGTCTTTATTAGTAGTCATCGAATGGGAAAATGATATAAAATATGAGGACTTTTAGGTACTCATCACCCCCCAAACTCGAACAATTGCTTGTCCTCAAGCAATGCAAAAGATAGATTTTTAAGTAAAGAACTTTAAAGTAATATACCGTCCTGCCTGCCGCGGAAGAATTCCTTTCTTGACTCGGCCTCTTCTAGGTTCTAGGAATTCCTCGGAATTGGACTATGAGTCTTGGTGAGTGTGTACGTAGCTGTGTCAAAGTTGATTCTCTAAGTTCTAATCCTTTTTCTAGCTCGAGACTTCCGACTAAGATTTTTCTTCAATTATTTTTCTTTCCTTTTCCCCTGTTTGGTATATAAATATATTTTGCTATATACTTATACTACTTGAGCTAGTTTTCGGGCACCTCAAGTGTTAACTACTTTTACTAGAGCCAATTTCGGGCACCTCTAGTAAGTGGGAAAAAGGTTGAGTCCTAGAGCCAGTGATGGGAACCTAAGAACTATATTAGAGCCGGTGATAGACACCTCTAGTTAAAATCTAAGCCTAAGTCCTTATTGCTTTTCAAAGAAAAGAACTTCTAAAATCAACTAAGACTAGCAGTGTTTATGTGATTTCAGGCTCATAGTCTAATCCTAAGTACTAATCCTAAGAGACCTTTCCGAATTCAAGTCTGGTGAATGGTGCATACTACTGCGGCGGCTGGAGAATATATTGCTGCCGAGGTAGTTTCAATAAAATTCAGCAGACTTAAAAAAATTGCATGAAACTGTAATTGTTGTAAAGACAAAATTTAAGGCAATAGTAGGATAATCCGAATAATTTCCATACATGGCAGATATTTTTATAAGGCAAAAAATTGGATCAATACTCCCCCAAACTCGAGGGATGCATTGTCCTCAATGCATGCATCTGAATGTAAGGCAACAATAAAAGACAAGAAAATTATTAAGAGACAAGGAAAAGATAAACCAATTTGTATATGTTGCGTCTTGGCCTCTTTTGTATCCCGAGGGTCATCAGTTTGTGTGGAGTTTGTTGAGAAAGAAACTAAAAACTGCACTGGAAAACAATAATAAAGAAGTATGAAACAAAACAGGGGAGATGAAGTTCGATAACAACAAACCCGCCGTCACTTGCGTTTGGGCGGCCAGCCACCATGGCCGCGTCTTAGGTGAGACGGTGGATTTGACTTTTGGGCTATTTTATGTGCTTCATGGCTTCTTCTTCTTGAATTTCCTTCCTAAGATAAAACAAATAACTCAAACATAATTAAACTTATTTCCTAAAACAAATAACTCAAAAATAATTAAACTAATTTCCTAAGATAGTAGTGCAAGAAAAATAAAAAGGAAAGTTGGAATCGCCAATCCCCGGCAACGACGCCAAATTTGATAAAGGCTAGAAAGTCCTGCTTTTATAATGAAGCATTCGTCCTTCCACCTTTGTCAGATTGTAGTATTTAAGATGTCGAACCCACGAAGATTGGCTTTACTTACGCAATTTATTCTTTCTGCACAATGGAAAAGTAAAAAAACAGATAATTGAGTTGGATTATAACTAAAGAAACTAATTAAAGCAATAAAGATAAATGATCAAGAAATCAAGAATGGAAAAGTGGGGCAGGTTAGAGTGCTTCATAGTATGGGTTCAATTGACATGTTTTTGTCTCATGCAATTATACAACACTGCCTCGATAGCACTGCAGTTTTACTGCCTCGGCAATGAAGGATTTCATCCGCAGCGGAAATCCCTTGCTCTTGGGTGGACTTAATCAAGGTTCGGCAAAGTATCCTTGGATGACCCCGCTTATCCCTAAGTCGAAGTACTGTTGGTGATCAATCCTTGATGATACCTCCCGGCGTGAATCAATTATAATCATCAACCAATCTCACACTTCTTTTAGCCTCTGAAACTCTTAACCTATACCTAGGCCGAGTTAGTATTTCGCGATTGAAATACAGTACTTATCCCTTTCGTGAATATAACTCTCCCGAGTCTAGATAAATAGATTACTTACAAAGTTCTCTCCCGAGCTTGAATGCAAGAACAAAGAATGGCAAAGGATAAGCAAACCTTGATATTTTATTGCATTAAAACAAGAAACAAAAGTCAATCTCTTCCACAACTACTCCACAAACTAACCTAAACCCCAAAGGGACGATGGAGGAGTTTAGGGTTTTTCTATGAAACTTGATTTCGAGATATCTCCTCTATACATAGGCTATGGTTTATATAGGCTTGGCCTAGGGCAAACCTTTCCAAAGTAGGAATACAACTTGGAGTAAAACACAAGTTAAGTACATAAATAAAAGATATTTATTTTATTTCCTAGTTTATTCCTATAAGGATTCTTTTCCCGCGTGGCCTTTGACCTTGACTTTCTGTGTGTTCTTCAGCTCCGATTTCTATGCTGCTTGTCTTAAAACGTTCACCTTATTTTTCTCTTCAGATTGCCTATCATATCAACATTTATGTTCCAGGTGCTGTCGCGACCTCCGATGCTGCCGCGGCCTCCGAGTGCTGTCGAGGCCTTCAAGTGCTGCCGGGGCGGGTACTAATCTGCATTCCAGCTTTGGTTTCCAGCATCCATCATGCTATCTGGCATTACCTATGTGGTAGTTTCCTGTCTAAGAGAAGAAACCATTAATCGTACTTGTTTTATGCCAAATAATAGATAAATTCATGAATTAAGTATTGGGATGCTGAAATATGGAAAATAAGAGGAATTATCCATTATTGCCATTAAATTTGTCTTTATTAGTAGTCATCGAATGGGAAAATGATATAAAAGATGAGGACTTTTAGGTACTCATCACCCCACTGGGCTCATAACGGTAACAACACTCTTAGTATCCTTAATTGAGATCGAAAGATGTTCAGATACTAACTTATATATGTAAGAGTGGGTGGAGCCATTGTCAAGCAAAGCAAAGTACGAAACAAAAAAAATGGTAAAAGTACCTACGATAGCATCTAGCTTGTCTCGGTCATCCCTACGTCTTGTGGCATATACTAGTGTTGGCTGACGAGCCTCAGAAATAGATGGCCCACCAACCTGGTGGCCTCGACTCCTAGTATCGGATCTAATAGCAGATCCAGAAGCTCTACCCTGAAAACGTCCCAAAGCGGGTGTCTAAACAGATGTTTGTGATCTAGAAGGTGTCTGATAACGCATAGGAGTCTGAGTCGATGGTCGACTGACGAAGGGTGGATGAGGGCAGTCTCTTAGAAAATGCTCGGATGATACATATCGGAAACAAGCTCCAGTCTTCTCTCTACACTCGCCCTATGCATGTTGCCACAAAAGTCACACGCTGGTACAGATGGGATCCCAGAAGAACCACCCCGACTAACAGAAGAGTCATGAGGTGTCACAAGCCGATGATAGGAGCCACCTCTTTGACTCGGTGCAGATCGAGCCCTCTTATCAGGGCGACTATAAGACTCACCATGGTTGATGTGTCCCCGAGATCGACCACGGTCCTTCCTACGGTCCCTATCTCTTCTTCGCTCTCGGTTCTGATCCCTCATAGCATGGCTTTCAGAAAGCTTCTCCAAATCCTCAATAGTCTTTGCCCGATTCACCAGGTCCTCAAAAATCACATCATGAAGCATGGCTACCCGGTCTCGGCTACCAATGCGGAGACCCTCTAAAAACTTATCACATTTATCTTTTTTTTGTGGCCACTGTAACACCCCAAAAATTAATCCTGATTTTTAGATTTCCAATTTCTGAAACCCTAATTTTTCTTGAGGTTTTTAAATTGATTTTCTAAATTTGAGGGAATATTTTTGAGATAAGATTATAAAATTTTGAAAGTTTTAAATTTGAATTTAAAGATTAAAAATTAAAGTGATGTTTTGATATTTTATGACTTTTGGATAAACAATTTTTTTTTTAAATTGAATTTTATTTTTACTGGGATTAATTATTTTTTTTTGAAAAAGTTTATCTATAATCAATCTTTTTATTATTATTTTATTAAATTTTTTATGGTTTAATAGAATTTTAATTCTAATTGGAATTAGTTATTTTTCTCTATAAATACATATTTTGGTCTAAGAGAAAATCCTCAATTATTTTCTTCCATCAAGATTCTCTAAAGCGGTAAAGCCTATATTTTCATTCTTTATTTCTGTTCGAGTTCAAGATGACTAAGGTGTGTTCTCTTACTTGTGCTATATATGTTTTTCCGAAAAATATAGTTTTTGTGTGACATGCTTAATATTTTATGTTTTGAAAAATAATCGTGTTTTTGCTAGCATGTCTAATATTTGTATTGTGACTTTGATTGTGCACTTGTGTTATCATGCATACATGTCATTATGTTTTGAGAAATATTAAACTTTTCAGATTTGAGATTTCACACTTTGAGGTAAATATGGTTCTTATATATTTGAATTTGTGTTTTCGGACAATTTGAGATTTCGGATAAATTATCATTTCGGATTGAATTGTGATTGTTTTTGGATTTTTAAATCATGTTACATCATATTGTGTGCATGGGATGGGATTGTGTACGGAGGAAGTCGTGACAGCTTTCCGAAAGCCTAAGACCACCCTGTGATTGGTGACGCTGTAGGTGAGGGTTCTGGGGAACTCCTCCACTCGGACTGGTGACGTTGTAGTTGGGAATTGTGTTGTGCGTATGACATCATTCATACATCATGATTTTCATCTTTCCAAAATTTTACTCTTGACAAAATTATTTATGTGAATCGTATTTTAGTTTTTAAAATATTACTTTTGAAAAATAATTTTATAAACCGTGTTTTGTTTTGTTTTTTTGCACCTTAGAGACACATTAAGCTTTTTAGCTTACCCCTCTTAGCTTTTCTCTTACAGATCTTTGAACTTTAGGCGATGCGGTACTTGGAGGATCTCAATTTTTATTCAGTTATTTCATTATTAAAATGAAACGATATTTTTTTAGTTATTCGGAGTTTTATTTATTATTTTGTAAACATTGAGATATTTGAGATATTTACGTTATCACTATGGTTTTATTTTAAATTAAAGTATATATTTTTTTAAAATTGGTTTCTTGAGGATAAAGTTTTCAAACGTGACTTTCTAGATTCGACCTATTTCTTCTAGGTCGGGTTTAGGGGTTACAGCCACTATCCAGTACCATATCTCATCAGATCCAAAAACTGAAGCTCATACTCGGCCACTACCATAGTACCCTGTAATAAGTCTCTAAAGGCCTGACGCCTCTCTCTCATGTATCGATTACCCAGATAACGATTCTTGAACCTTTCCTTAAAAAAGTCCCATGTCAGCCTATCAGAAGATACACTACTAACCACAGACTCCCACTAGATGTGGGCACTACCATCAAGCATAGACACAGCTCCTAGGTATCTCTTAGCTGGCTCCAAATCCAGTTGATCCATTTGTCTCTCAATATCATACAACCATGTCTCTACATCTGAAGTTGCACCAGTCAAAGATCGAGAAAAGGTTCTCACACCATTAGCGATCAGTATCTGAGAGATAGGAGTATCTGGCATTGCACCTGAAGCTCTAACAGCTCCCTGAATTAACTGAAGGAACTGTCTACTAAGGGTCTCATTAGTCACTGTAGCAGTAGGCTCGGTAATCGGTACTGATCCCCCTCTAATTGGGGTACACATATCAATGCCTGCAGCAGGCTGAGGGTTGGGCAGTACAGTGGTACTTGTGGGAACAGGTGGTTCCGGAGGAATGATGTGCGGAGGATCACTAATAGTCTCCTCTACAGGATCAGCAAAACTAGTCGCTCGACCACGCCCTCGGGTGGTTCGGTGAGCTCTACGGGCACTCATATAGCTTAGGAAATATACAAGGATAAAATTTGAAAGATTAGAATTGGCACCGGAGAACCATACACAATATAGAAAGATATAGGTGACATGGCCTTACAGACATTAATTCATAACATTCTATCAGAAAATATTCTATTTAGGACCCATCACGGTCCGAGAGTCATAAAACCAAAGCTCTGATACCAACAAAATGTAACTCCCTAGACCGGCCTATGCGAGAAGCCCGACTAAAGTGTCACATTATTCTTTAATTATAAATCAAGTTTCAAGTAAAATCATTTAACTCGTACGAATAAAAGATAAATTTGAATATCACTTAAAATGTATAAAAGTGCTATCAAAACAGGGTGCCCTGAAAACATTGTTCGCAAAATAATTCACAAAAACCCATAACAAAAAGTATTACGTTTAAACCACTAGTAATAAAATATAGGCACATGTCTCCTTAAAATGCAAACTAAAAAATTTTAAAATATTACATCAAAGTATAACCAGAAAATGTGTAGATCCACCAAATGCCAATCCGAGATGTCTATCTACGGGTATCTGAAAGGGGAAAGAAAACATGTATGAGCTATAGAGCCTAGTGTGATCCAACACTGCATATAAAACACGAGTAAAATCAATAAACAGTAATAACAGAAAATCAGGTCATGTATATGCATGATATGCTACCCTCCAACCGCTCTCTTGGATACAGTTCCCCAAAAAAGTATCTGATACGGGCATTAACCTAAGACCATCAAGGCGAAGGTACCGACCTAAGGAATTACCTTAGGGAACAGGCGGAATTACCCCGGCTGTAGCACGGGAACCGATAATAGGCGAAATTACCCTAACTGAAGTTAGGAACCGTAAACAGGCGAAATTACCAGCTGGATCAAGGCTGAACCGAATTTCAAACACTACACATTACCGCAATCCTAAAGTAACAGGCATGCAATGACAACAAAAATGATGATAACAAAATCAGGATATAATCAGACATTACGTATTTATCAAGTTAGGAGATATCATACAGGATGTATCAGACATGTAGTAAAATCATAATATAATCATACTTAAGGTTCAAATATATGTCTATGTAAATCCAAAAAAATAGTCACGTGCACATGCTAAATTTTATTAAAACGATTAAACAATGATATTAAGTCATATAGCACACAAGGAAAAACACTTCAAAATGGCAGAACAGACAGGTGGCCTACTGGGCGTTCGAGCCTCGCTCTACAGCAGTACTAGACTGGGTTATGATCGAATCTAGGGATTGGTCAAAACGAGAGGAGCTGGACTGGGTCGATACACGATTGAGAGAACTATGAGATCCTACAAACAAACAAGTATCGATATTAAACCTTAAAAAAAACTCTAGACTTAACTTAACTTAGAAGAAAAGTTTGACTCGAGACTTTAAAGTCCAAATTGTAGGCTTTCGGGTTTGAATTTTTAGAAACGGACTTCACGGATGGACTCAGGACGTCGAAAAACATAAAATAAGAGTTTTTGAAATTTTTAAAATTTTGGTCAAAGTCAACGCTGACATCAGCACGGTCAACGCTGACGTCAGCTGCCACGTCAGCACCTAGCTGCCACATCAGCTGCCACGTCAATAGTCAACGCTGACGTCACCGGTCAATAGGTCGGTCAACGGGTTAGGTCAATGGGTCGGGTCAGTCAACAGGTCGGGTCAGTAAATGGGTCAGGTTAATGGGTCGGTCAATGGGTCGGTAAACAATTAACTCAGGTTGACCGGTTCGGTTCGATTTTGACCGTTTTGACTGGTCACCGTCCACGGTGGCCAAAAATCACTTACAGCGGCGCGTGAAGGCCACACGCGACCCTAATTGGCCGGAAAACACTCCTACAACCTCCCGATTCCAGATCTAACACCAACAATTCAATATCAAAAGCCAAAAACCCAGAAAATAGATTGAAAGGTAAGAAAACTCACCCACTTACCCGAAACGAAACCCTTCTCCGATGAAGGTTTTACCTACGGCCAACGGTGATGATCTCAAAGGGTTAAGATCGTCCTTTGATGGGGAGCAAGACGGGACCGACAATGCATTGAACGACATCGATCGGAGGCCGGAATCGACGAAAAACCGAAGGGTTCAAACCCTAGGTTTCGCCGAAACTTTTCGGTTCGATTCACGGTAGTACGGGCGACCAACCGGTGAGTGGATAAGGGGGTTGTGATCAGAGGAAGATGGCCGACCGAACGATGGTGGCGATGACGACCACGGCGCGACGGTGAGGGAGATCGGCCGGTGATCGAATTGGTTAGGTGAGGGAGATGAATAGTTATTTTGATTCGAATATAAGAAAAAATCTAGATTTGATAGAAAAGGGTTTCTAACCCGGTAAATGACAAATATTCGAATATATATTTAATTAATAACCTCACTTTAGAATGTCTTAAGATTAATTTAGGGGATATTAAAATCCAAGAGCTCTCTAGCTCAAATGGCTGGGTAATCGGCTGAAAACAAGGAGATTGTTGGTTCAACACCCCACAATCACAATTCCTTATTATTATTATTTAACTGAAGGGTGTTACACAGAGGGATCTGCAAAACCGAGAATGTGATGATACATTAGTAAAGGTTGAACGGACATTGGATTATAACTTACCTCTGGTTCGGCATGTCCTGTGAATGCCGAATACGTTGAGAACGCGGAATTGTTAGCATATGGCATTGGATAATCCGAATCTGCAGTGGGTATGGAGTAGTAGGATGATGATGGGTCTGCCGCTTGTTGTCGGACAGGAATGTATTCCCCAAGAAACTCCACACTATCGGAGGATGCAGGAGCAAGAGTCTATATTGTTTGGTTCGGTAGAGAGGGGTTTTGTCTTGACCCTTGTTCCCGAAAAGAACTACGCGATGGGGTGGCTATACTTTTTTGATGGAAAGTGTGTGAGGAATGAAAAATCCATGTATCCATACTACTGGTATGTTAACCAAAAAATCCTGTCGGTGGTGGTTCTGGGTCGGAAAATATGGAAGGTCCGATGTCCGACCGAAACCTTCGATAACGAAGAGGGATGGCAGATCTGAAAATCTCCTATGTCTGCGGTTCGACATCAGCCATGTGCAGCAGTTGCTGTATCAGAGCAAAGTGCAGCTTTGGTTGTGGTGGTGACGTTGGTTGTTGCTCGCGTCGAATGGGGCTGCCGGTGGAGTCATTCGGCACCTACTTAAATTGAGGCGAAGCAAAGCGGCGCCGACCTACATTAACTACCAGAACCTGAGGAAGACGAGATGTTTGGTTTCGGATCCTTACCATGGTTGAAGACCGGTGAATTTTCGGGCAGCAAAGGATTGGTTGCGTGCGTTAATTTGAGAGGAAGAAAGGTGTGGCTGCGTGGGTGATGAGAAAAACAAAAGAAGAATAAGTTAGGGTAGCGCTCTTACCGATTTGTGTGGTCAAAGATGGGTCCACCCCTTGTTTTTGAAAGTTGGATGATAATTGGTCATCCTTTAGGCCATGCTAATATGCACTGAATGGAGGGAAGAGGTTCTTCTTGACGAGTGCCTAAAAGTACTATTCTTTATACCAATTTCCCACTCGATTATTGCTAATAAAGGACAAATTTAATGGCAATATTGGATAATTCTGCTTATTTCCATATTTTAGCATCCCAATACTCAATTCATGAATATATCTATTATTTGGCATAAAACAAATGCATTTGATGGTTTTCTTTCTTAGATAGGAAACTGCATCATAGGAATTGCCAAACAAAAAGATGGATGCTGGAAGCCGAAATTGGAATGCAGATTAGTACCCGCCTCGGCAGCACTTGAAGGCCGCGGCAGCACCTGAAGAGAAAATGTCGATATGATAGGCGATCTGAAGAGAAAAATAAGGCGGACGTTTTAAGACAAGCGACATAGAAATCGGAGCTGGGAAACACACGAAAAGTCAAGGTCAAAGGCCACGTGGGAAAAGAATCCTTATAGGAATAAACTAGGAAATAAAATAAATATCTTTTATTTATGTACTTAACTTGTGTTTTACTCCAAGTTGTATTCCTACTTTGGAAAGGTTTGCCCTAGGCCAAGCCTATATAAACCATAGCCTATGTAGAGAGGAGACATCTCGAAATCAAGTGTTCATAGAAAACCCTAAACTCCTCCATCGTCCCCTTGGGGTTTAGGTTAGTTTGTGGAGTAGTTGTGGAAGAGATTGACTTTTGTTTCTTGTTTTAATGCAATAAAATATCAAGGTTTGCTTATCCTTTGCCATTCTTTGTTCTTGCATTCAAGCTCGGAGAGAAGTTTGTAAGTAATCTATTTATCTAGACTCGGGAGAGTTAGATTCACGAAAGGAATAAGTACGGTATTTCAATCGCGAAATACTAACTCGACCTAGGGATAGGTTAAGAGTTTCAGCGGCTAAAAGAAGTGTGAGATTGGTTGATGATTATAATTGATTCACGCCGGGAGGTATCATCAAGGATTGATCACCAATAGTACTTCGACTTAGGGATAAGCGGGGTCATCCAAGGATACTTGCCGAACCTTGATTAAGTCCACCCAAGAGCAAGGGATTGCCGCGACGGACGTAATCCTTCATTGTCGAGGCAGTAAAACTACAGTGTTGTCGAGGCAGTGTTGTATAATTGCATGAGACAAAAACATGTCAATTGAACCCATACTACGAAGCACTCTAACCTGCCCCACTTTTCCATTCTTGATTTCTTGATCATTTATCTTTATTGCTTTAATTAGTTTCTTTAGTTATAATCCAACTCAATTATCTGTGTCTTTACTTTTCCATTGTGCAGGAAGAATAAATTGCGTAAGTAAAGCTAATCCCCGTGGGTTCGACATCTTAAATACTACAATCTGACAAAAGGTCGAAGGACGAATGCTTCATCATAAAAGTAGGACTTTCTAGCCTCCATTACTTCTATTATGAATCGAAAATTGCATTTCTTCTCTTGATAAATTTGGCTATTATGCATCTCCGTAAGAATCTATTTCGAATATTTGAATACCTAAAACAGAAAGGAAGAGAAATTAATTAAAAAATATAATTATTAAAAATAATAAAATAAAATAAAATAAGCAAAAATAATAAATAAAAATAAAACAAAATTAAATGGGTTGCCTCCCATTAAGCGCATTTTTTAACGTCATTAGCTCGACGACCTGATTTAGACTTCAGGCGTTTGCTGCTCGAATTCTTTAATTAAACCGACAAAGGCATTTTCATAATACGGTTTGAACCGTTGTCCATTCACTTTGAAACGAATTCCTGAATCGTCTTCAGTTTCGACTGCACCATGAGGAAATACTTCAGTCACAATAAAAGGTCATGTCCACTTTGATCGCAATTTTCCTGCAAAAATTTTCAACTTGGAATTAAAAAGTAAAACTTTCTGACCAATATTAAAAAATTTAAAGGAAATATGGCGATCATGGAATTCTTTTGTTCTATCCTTATAAATCTGAGCATTGTCATAAGCGTTGCGTCTAATTTCTTCAAGTTCTTGAATGTGAAGTTTTCTGACTTCGCCGACGGCATCCATTTGCATATTACATTCTTTTACCGCCCAGTAATATTTATGTTCCAATTCAACCAGTAAGTGACACGGTTTACCAAAAACAAGGCGATATGGGGACATGCCGATAGGACCTTTGTAAGAAGTACGATATGCCCATAAGGCATCGTTTAATTTCAAACTTCAATCTTTTCTATTTGGCTTCACAATTTTATCCAAGATAGATTTTATCTCTCGATTCGAAACTTCAGCTTGTCCATTCGTTTGAGGATGGTAAGTTTTGGCGATTCTTTGAGTGACACCATATTTCTTCATCAATGCTTCAATAACCCGATTGACAAAATGAGTTCCTTGGTCACTAATAATCGCCTTCGGAGTGCCAAACCTGGAAAAAATGTAAGATTTTAGAAATTTGGCAGTAGTTCTAGCATCATTATTACGAGTAACCTTAGCTTCTACCCATTTCGAAACATAATCAACAGCTAGAATTATATAATAGTTACCAAAAGACGAAACAAAAGGACCCATGTAATCAATTCCCCAAACATCAAATATTTCACAAACATGAATGAGATTAAGAGGCATCTCATTTCTACGACTTAAATTACCGGTTCATTGGCATTTATCACACGATTTACAAAACAAATATGAATCACGAAAAATATTAGGCCAATAAAATCCAGATTCAAGTATTTTATGTGCAGTTCGTTTGGGTCCAAAATGACCTCCACAAGAATAAGAATGACAAAATTGAAGGATCGAATTTACCTCGCTTTCGGCAACACAACATTGAATTACCTGATCTGAACAATGTTTCCACAGGTATGGATCATCCCAAATGTACAATCTAGACTCTCACTTAATTCGGCTTACCTCGGAACGTGGTAAATCAGGCGGAAGTACTCCCGTGGCTAAATAATTAACCATGTCTTCATACCATGGCAACAATGATTGAACAATATATAAATGTTCCTGTGGGAACTTTTCTTCGAATGGTTCACCATGTTGAGGGACTGGGAGTCGACTTAAGTGATTCGCAACTAAATTCTCACATCCCTTCTTATCTTTAATTTGAAGATTAAACTCTTTTAAGAGTAAAATCCACTAGATCAAGCGAGGTTTCGCCTCTTTTTTATTAAGCAAGTAATTCAATGTTGCATGATCAGAATAAACAATAATATCAGTACCTAAAAGATATGAACGAAATTTTTCTAAAGCAAAGATAATAGCAAAAAGCTCCTTTTCAATAGTCGAGTAATTTCGCTGAGCGGCATCTAGTGTTTTGGATGCATAGGCTATCACATGCGGTTCCTTTCCGAATTTTTGTCCAAGAACAACCCCTACGCTCATATCCTACGCGTCACACATCAATTCAAATGGGTAATTCCAATTTGGCGGCTGAACGATTGGGGCTGACACAAGCTTTTCTTTTAATTCGTCAAAAGCATTCATGCATTTCTGATCAAAATCGAAAATTTGATATTTTTGCAATAGATTGCACAAGGGTTGCGCCACGTTTGAGAAGTTCTTAATGAACCAACAATAGAATCCTGCATGGCCTAAAAAGGAACGAATGTCTTTCACAGTTTTGGGTAATAAAGCGAACGAATTATATCGATTTTATCTTTATCTACATCAATCCCATTAGACGAAACAATATGTCCTAATATTAATCCTTTATCAACTATAAAATGACATTTTACATAGTTTAACACAAGGTTAAAATATAGACACCTTTTTAAGACTTTTGTTAAATTCTATAAACATTCGTCAAAAGAATTACCATAAACTGTGAAATCATCCATAAATACCTCGATTTCTTTCTCGACGTAGTCGAAAAATATGCTTACCATACATCTATTAAATGTAGCTATAGCGTTACATAATCCAAACGGCATTCGTCGATAGGCGAACGTGCCGAATGGGCAGGTAAAGGTAGTCTTTTCTTGATCTTCAAGAGCCACAGGGATTTGAAAGAAACTTGAAAAACCATCAAGGCAACAATAATGAGTTTTTTCGGCTAAACGCTCTATCATTTGATCTATAAATGGAAGTGGAAAATGATCTTTTCTAGGTAAAGAATTCAACTTCTTGTAATCGATGCATACACGCCATCCATTTTGTATACGGGTCGGAACTAATTCACCTTCGGAATTTTTAATTACGGTTACTCTGGTTTTCTTTGGGACCACATGAACCGAAATTACCCAATTACTGTATGATATCGGTGTTGCGTGTAAAAAGAGTGCGCAAATAGTGCAAATGTACGCGTCTCAAGTAATAAAGTGATAAGTATTATTCGAATATTGTCTCCACAGGGATTGATATACTTAATATGCTTTCTTCCGTCTTCTTGCTCTATAGAAGGATTAAAATAAAAACACATGTGAATTGGGTTTGAGTAAACTAGATAACTTGAATAATAAAACAAGCAAAATAAAAAAGAACGTAATTAGAATGAGAAGATGGGATCCAGTTGTGTTGTACTATGGATTCAATTGACTTGTCTCTGTCCAATGCAATCACATAACACTGTCTCGGCAGCACTGCAGTTTTACTGCCTTGATAGTGATGATGTTCGTCCGCTGCGGCAATCCCTTGCTCTTGGGTAGACTTTTACCAAGATTCGGCAAAGTGTCCTTTGATGACTCCGCTTATCCCTAAGTCGAAGTACTGTTGATGACCAGTCCTTGATGATACCTCCCGGCGTGAATCAATTATACTCACCAACCAATCCCACACTTCTTTTAGCCGCTGAAACTCTAACCTATCCCTAGGCCGAGTTAGTATTTTCCAGCTAGAAAAATACCATGCTTATCCCTTTCGTGAGCCTAACTCTCCCGATATTAGACAAATAAATCTCTCACAAACTTCTCTCCCAAGCTTGAATGCAAGATCAATGAATAGCAAAGAATAAGCAAATCTTGAAATTTTATTGCATTGAAACAAAAAGACAAAGTTCAATCTATTTGATAAGTGCTCAACACACTATCACTTTTTACTCCTTTTGCGGGCATTAATCACCAAATATATACCCACTCAGACCAATGCATGTGCTTAATGTGATATATTTAGAAGTTATGCTCATATAGATAATATTTATAGAAAAAAGCATGTTTTACTGCATTTTCATATCTGTGCAGGAGAACCAGTGCCACGGCAGCGATAAGGCCGAGGTAGGACCTGATGCCGAGGCAGCAGCAGAAAGACAGGAAGCAAGACTGTAGGTGATGGAAAGATAAAAATCCAAGGAACGTGTCTGGACTTAAAGCCCATGGATCGGAGCTGGCTAACGTAAGGAAAAGCCCAAGGCAAGAACACGCGGGAAAGCCCCTTATCCGAATTTAAACTTGAAAATATTTTTAATGATGTACTTGACTTGTTCCCTACTCCAAGTTGTATTCTACTTAGGAAAGGTTTGCCTTAGGTCTAGCCTATATAAAGACCTAGCCACCCAATGTATTATACACGGAATACCTAGGGAGAGAGCCGATTTCTATATTTGTCTTCTTCCTCTCCATTATGTTCTAAACCTTCTTAGGGATTAGGTGAAGGTTGTCGAGTATATGTGTGAGGAGATTGTACTTTGTCTTTGATTCAATGCAATAAAATTATCAAGGTTTGCTTATCCTTTGTTATTCCTTGTTCTCACATTCAAGCTCGGGAGAGGAGATTGTGAGTCATCCATTTATCTAAGCTCGGGAGAGTTAGATTCACGAAACGGGTAAGTACGGTGTTTCAATCACGAAACACTAACTCGGCCTAGGGATAAGTTAAGAGTTTCAGCGGCTAAAAGAAGTGTGAGATTGGTTGGTGAGTATAATTGGTTCACGCCGGGAGGTATCATCAAGGACTAGTCATCAACAGCATTCTGACTTAGGGATAAGCGGAGTCATTCAAGGACACTTTGCCGAACTTTGGTAAAGTCTACCCACGAGCAAGGGATTGCCGCGGCGGACAGTATCGTCGCTGCCAAGGTAGTAAACTGCAGTGCTACTGAGGCAGTGATATACGATTGCATTGAGCAGAGACAAGTCAATCAATGCCACAATACGACGCAACTGGATCCTAACCCATCTCTCTCTATTATTCCAACTCATTACTTTTATTTAGTTATTTTAGTTTAGATAAATCAACTCAATTCACTTGTGTTCTTTACTTTTATACAGAACAAGAAGACATATTAAGTATACCAGTCCCTGTGGAGACGATAATCCGATAAATTGCTTATCACTTATTACTTTCGATGTGTCCACTTGCACTAAACGCGCACTTTTGACACGCGACAAGTTTTTGGCGCCGTTGCCGGGGACTGACAACTAAATTTTGTTTTCTTTATTTTCTTGTTTATTTTTATTTTTATTTTACTTTTCTTTTTCTTGGTGTATGACCAGGGCCAATCCAACCAACCCCTTGTACGAGTTAGATCCAGAGATCGAAAGAACAAGGCAAAGGTTGAGAAGACAGATCCAAGGAGCCATGGCAGATCACCCGGCAGGACAAAACCTACCTGCCGGTAATGGAGGTCTTCCGCCGCCACCTGGGCCGCGGCAGCTCACTGTCAGAGACTTCCTGGAGGAGGACCTAAACGGATTAAACCCAGGAGTCGTTATACCAAAGATTGAAGCAGCCCATGTTGAACTAAAACCTGTTATGTTCACTATGTTAAATACAATTGGACAGTTTGGTGGGTCTGCAACTGAAGACGCAAGGCAGCACCTCAAGTCCTTCATGGAAATTTGCAACTCTTTCAAAATCCAAGGAGTCCATGAAGATGTCTTGCGATTAAAGCTATTTCCCTATTCACTAAGGGATAGGGCGAAAGCTTGGTTGAATAGCATTCCAGCAGGATCTATTGGATCTTGGAGTGAACTTTGCCGTGATTTTATTACTCGTTTTAATCCTACAACTTTATATGATAGAATCCGTAATGAAATCACTTCTTTTTGAAAGGCAGAAGACGAACCAATGTACGAGGCACGGGAGCGCTACAGGGAGCTATTGCACAAGTGTCCTTTGCATGGATTTCCCCTATGGACACAAGTGACAATGTTTTACAATGCCACGAATGCCCTGACAAGGATGATGTTAGATGCCTCAGCAAACATAACACTCCTTGACAAAGCACCTGAGGAAGCTATTGAAATATTGAATAAACTCGCAAAGAATGACTTTTAGTTTCCTACATCTAGGCGAGGAGGAGTAAGACGCCAAGCCACGGTAAACGAATTAGATACATCAAATTCAGTGGCAGCACAATTGGCCTCTCTTACAACGATGGTACAAAACCTACAGTTACAACAAAATACCCGTGAGGTCAAGGTAATTGATTCCTACTGTGACTTATGCGGAGGTAATCACAATTCCTCTGATTGCATGAATCAAGAGACCGGTATGTATGTTGGAAACTACAACCGAAACAATGTGATGTCCAACACATACAATCCCTCATGGAAGAGGCATCCAAACCTATCATGGAGCAACCCTAACAATGCCTTAAATCCAATCACCGAACCTTCAGGATTTCAGCAACCGATGCAACAACTACCGCAGCAGCAAGCCCAACAGTCAATGCCGCAGCAGCAGATGCCGCAGCAACCGGTAAGTTTGTTGGAGAACACGCTAAAGGCCTTCATGATGAAAACTGAGTCATACATGGCAGAAAATAGTAATTTCATCAACAGGACAGATGCCTTCATGAATAGAACTGAGATGAGGTTGCAAAATCAAGAGCGGCCATTAAAACTCTGGAAACCTAGGTTGGGCAGTTTGCTCAAACCATTAACACTAGACCACAAGGAGGACTACCTAGCAATACTGAAGTTGCTAAGGTAATGGGCCATGAACAGTGTAAAGCCATCACTACTAGGAGTGGTCTACAGCTGAAGGAAAAGATCCCAAAGAGCCAAATTCGATCAGTAGATCAAGCAAAGGAAGAGGCTAAGCAAACTGATAATGATAACACTGCCCCGACAGAAAGCACTGCAGCTCTTGAGCAGCCTGCCGAGGCAGCAACAACTCTAGTGGTGCCAGGTATTAAATTTCAAACTAAAGAAACCCTGGATGAGATGAGACCACCACCACCTTTCCCACAAAGGTTGAAAAAGCAAAAACAGGACCAGCAATTCAAGAAGTTCCTCGACATCTTGAAGCAAGTCCACATCAACATACCGTTCGTTGAAGCTATTGAACAAATGCCTAACTGTGCCAAGTTCCTAAAGGACATGGTGTCAAAGAGGAAACGAATAGGTGAGTTTGAGACAGTGGCTACAACCGAGGGATGCATGGCAATGCTGCATAACCGCATGCCACCAAAGTTAAAGGATCCTGGCTGCTTTACCATACCTTGTGTGTTAGGTAAAAGTTATGAAGGTAAGGCCCTATGCGACCTTGGAGCAAGCATAAATCTCATGCCCAAATCAGTCTTTCAAAAGCTTGGAATTGGAAGGCCGAAACCTACAACAGTTATGCTCCAACTAGCGGATCGATCCTATGTGCAACCTGAAGGCAAAATCGAGGACATACTGGTAAGAGTAGATAAGTTTATTTTTCCTGCTGACTTTCTTGTCCTTGATTGTGAAGCAGATGAGAATGCACCGATCATCCTTGGGAGACCTTTTCTTGCAACTGGACGCACCCTAATTGACGTGGGAAAAGGAGAGTTGACAATTAGGGTCAATGACCTACAAGTCAAACTCAACGCATTCCACAACTTAAAAAAATATGATGATCTAGAGGAGTGCAAGGCCATCCACACAGTAGACACTAAAATATCCTGCCTGGGCAGTCTTCTCGACAGGATATTCGGCAAAAAGATTAAACCCAATGTGGATGAACATACAACAAAAAGGAGTGGCCCACAACTGATTCACAATTTGGGCCAAAGGGAGAGAATAATTTTGGGAGATGCATTTGCATGCTCCCCACCAGTAACATAATCTTCTCCCTTTTCTTTATTAATATATTAGGATTAGTTAGTTTATTTTTATTTTTATTATTTTTGCCTTAAGTATTCTTTTTCTTTTTGTGTGTTTTAAATTTTTAGGTCAATAAGCAAGAATAAAGGAGGAGGAGTTCACAGCAGGAAATCTGTCAAGGCAATAAAACAGTATCCGGGCCGCAGCAGTCCCAACGGACAGAACAGTGTAACGGCTAGTCTGCCGAGATTCCTGCCGCGGCAGAAATGGAAACAGCAGTAAGGAGTAACGGTTACAAAACGGCTAGTGGCTTCAAACGGTCACAAGGCCGAGGCCTATATAAGAAACTCCTTCCTCTTGAACTATTCACTCTTGCTTTCTTGTTTTCTTTAGTATTCATTACAATCTCTCTCTCACATTACTCTCTGCCTACTCATAATTTTCGAGAACTCCAGATTCTTTTCAAGAAAAACTCCAAGAAGTCAATTCTCTCAAATCTTGATGGCAACTTACAAGAGATTCGCCCCAGCCAACGTTGAAGATCGTTTCAACCGATCTTTCATCGCTCAGCAACTGTGGGAAGAACAAGGTTTCCAACATGCGGATGAAGAAAACTACGGCATTGAGCACTACCTCTATGACAGAATTAAGTACCAAAATTGGGAAATTTTTTGTCTCCATCCTGCCCAGGCGAATGCCACGATAGTGCAGGAGTTCTATGCGCACGGGCCCAGCAAAGACTCCCTCTTCGTTCATTGTCGCGGCAGACCAATCCAATTAGATGCCGAGACAATCAACAATTTCTACGGCCTCACCCCTGACAGTGATATCCACGCCGAATTCTTGGAAGACATTACTGTCGAGGACTACAAACTCATCAAAGACGATCTTTGTTACGTGAAAACCCCATGGGAAACCGGTACCCATAGAGGATCCGTAACAAGACAAAGCCTAAAGCCCGAGGCCAAGATGTGGAATACCTATGTCAAGCGATGCCTCATCCCCACGTCACACAATAGCACGGTGGATCGCAAAAGATTGGTGCTTATCCAATCCATCATCAACAAGAGGACCATCAATGTTGGAGAGATCATCCTACGGGAAATTCATGAGTGCGGTAAGAAAGATAGGGGACCATTGTATTTCCCTTGTTTGATCACGGGTTTATGTGTTGCCGTAGGTGTGCCCATCGAAGAGACAGACGAATACACGCCCCCACGACGAGGATGGACCAGGGACTTCTGTCACAAAGTCATGCAGATCACACAAGCGGAGCCTGTCCAAGCAACACCGCAGCAGTTCACTGCCGATACTGCTGTTAGGGCCCAGTACACGGCAGACATGCCTGGTACTACCCACACCTCTGCCGCAGCAGACCCGTACCAGGAAATTCTGCAACGGATGGCAGCAATGGACCTCAAGCAACAAAGGTACATGGAGTACCAAAGGGATTTCAATGGCACTTTAGCCCAGATGCTGCTGCACGCTTTCTTGGACCAAGGAGAACAATTTCCAGAGTTTCCCAACAACATGTTCGTCACAGCCGCCCCTTACACTGAGACTACACCAGCCCCAGGAGGACCAAGGTCGTTCTTCCATGCAGCCCCTCAACCCCAATACCAGGCCACCGGCCCATTCAAGGCAGCGTATTCTGTCGCGGCCTCATCTGCCAGTAAAAGACCATCCAAGCGGAGGGCAGTCTTCAGCACTCCACCCAGATCACCAATTATCATGGGCAGTCTATCAACCAGCATAGATGCCTATGTGCATCAATGCTCCACCGTCGCCGGACCAAGTACACACCACACCGGAGGAGCAACAACAATGGGAGGAGGAACGGACGTAATGCTAACCAAAGAGATGGCTGATGTAGAAGAAGGAGAGGAGGTGGAGGCCCCAATGCAACGGACACCACCCACTCGAGTCCAGCTGCCCCGGTAAGCAAAAGCGCAACCCTCACCCTCACCAAGGACAAAGCAATCGGCAGCAAGGCCGAGGAGGAAAATTGTTACAAGCAGCTCTTCGGAGTCGCTTTAAAATTTTGTCCTTAATTCAATATTAATTGCTTTTACTGTTTTACATGCTGCTTATCATATTTGTTTTGCCGCGTATTTCTTCAAATATAAAGCATTAAGGACAATGCTTGGTTTGAGTTTGGGGTTGCAGATTCACTGCCAAGGCAGCAATCTACTGTCGCAGCCTTGCCAAAAAGGGAGTATTACAGTGAAATTTTTTTATTTCTTTACGTTCCCCGCCTTACTTGAATTAACTGCCTACACTTTTGCACTGCTCATCATCAGTATTGCCTTAGTTTATTCTTTAAGGCTATAGAAATCTTTCTCTTTACCATGTTTAGGTTATGTTAAGAAGGCTTAACCTTAGGATGCTTAAGGATGAAAACTTAGAAGCTTACTATAGGAAGAACTTCAAAACACTTTTGGGACTTGTTGGATTATAGGAATTCTTTTAATGAACTTAGGTGATAAAGACTTAGATTTTTGGGAAAGTAACTAGAGGTGCCTATCACCGGCTCTAGAAAATCTCTTCTTCATGCTAGAGGTGCCCGAAATTGGCTCTAGTATGCTTTAAGGAATATCAAAAAGAAAAAAAAAATTAGTGAAGGGAAAAACACAATCCTTGAGATGCCCGAAATTGGCTCAAGAATTGGTGGTTTAGAAAAGAAGAGAACACTTAACCCAATTCTATTTGTCTTGAACTTAGAGTTTATCTAAGAAAGCCTTTAATCAAACTTGTCCACAAAAACGCACACACTCACAATTCTTATAGTTTGTTTCTAAATAAAACCTTAGGTAGCCGAAAGGTTAAGACTAAAGGATAAGCCTAGATATGGTGGGGAGAATAGATGGAAATATAAGACCAAAAGAGAATAAAGTTCAGCAAATTGATGGTTTGCATTGCTTGAGGACAAGCAATAGTTCGAGTTTGAGGGTGTGATAAGTGCTCAACACACTATCACTTTTTACTCCTTTTGCGGGCATTAATCACCAAATATACACCCACTCGGACCAATGCATGTGCTTAATGTGATATATTTAGAAGTTATGCTCATATAGATAATATTTATAGAAAAAAGCATGTTTTACTGCATTTTCATATCTGTGCAGGAGAACCAGTGCCGCGGCAGCGATAAGGCCGAGGTAGGACCTGATGCCGAGGCAGCAGCAGAAAGACAGGAAGCAAGACTGTAGGTGATGGAAAGATAAAAATCCAAGGAATACCTAGGGAGAGAGCCGATTTCTATACATGTCTTCTTCCTCTCCATTATGTTCTAAACCTTCTTTAGGGATTAGGTGAAGGTTGTCGAGTATATGTGAGAGGAGATTGTACTTTGTCTTTGATTCAAAGCAATAAAATTATCAAGGTTTGCTTATCCTTTGTTATTCCTTGTTCTCACATTCAAGCTCGGGAGAGGAGATTGTGAGTCATCCATTTATCTAAGCTCGGGAGAGTTAGATTCAAGAAAGGGGTAAGTACGGTGTTTCAATCGCGAAACACTAACTCGGCCTAGGGATAGGTTAAGAGTTTCAGCGGCTAAAAGAAGTGTGAGATTGGTTGGTGAGTATAATTGGTTCACGCCGGGAGGTATCATCAAGGACTAGTCATCAACAGCACTCTGACTTAGGGATAAGCGGAGTCATTCAAGGATACTTTGTCGAACTTTGGTAAAGTCTACCCACGAGCAAGGGATTGCCGCGACGGACAGTATCGTCGCTGCCAAGGCAGTAAACTGCAGTGCTACTGAGGCAGTGATATACGATTGCATTGAGTAGAGACAAGTCAATCAATTCCACAATACGACGCAACTGGATCCTAACCCATCTCTCTCTATTATTCCAACTCTTTACTTTTATTTAGTTATTTTAGTTTAGATAAATCAACTCAATTCACTTGTGTTCTTTACTTTTCTACAGAACAAGAAGACAAAGAAGACATATTAAGTATACCAGTCCCTGTGGAGACGATAATCCGATAAATTGCTTATCACTTATTACTTTCGATGTGTCCACTTGCACAAAACACGCACTTTTGACACGCGACACTCTTCTCACAAATACTAAACAACCTTCACCTAAGCCTAAAAGAATTTAGAACATAACAAAACAAAGAAAACTTTAAACAAAATTCTCTCGTGCGCTTGTATGATTCTTTTCTCCTTGGTCGACTATGGTTTATATAGGCTTTACCTAGGGCAAACCTTTCCTAAGTAGGAATACAACTTGGAGTAAAACACAAGTCAAGTAAATAAAATAATTGTTTTATTTCCAAGTTTATTCCCACAAGGAATTTTTTCCGTGTGGCCTTTGACTTGGGCTTTCCGCTTGCTTCCGGGCTCTAATCCTTGCGCTGTTTGTCTAGAAACTGTCCACCTCATTTTTCTCTTCAAATTGCCTATAATATCAGTACTTGTCCTTCAGTTGCTGCCGCGACCTCAGGTTCTGCTTCGGCCACACTTACTGTCGCGGCAGTAGATATTCCTGCAAATCAATAAAAGGTGCCGTAAAGTCTGCATTGTCTATGAATATTATATTCATAAGTTACAAAAGCATAATAACTAAATATCTCACATTAAGTACATGCTTTAGTCCAAGTAGCTGTAGATTAGGTGATTATTGTCCATGAATGGTGTAAAAAGTGATAGTGAATTAAGCACTTATCACACTCCCAAACTCGAGCTATTGCTTGTCCTCAAGCAATGCAAACCATCAAATTGTCAAACCTTATTCTCTTTTGGTCTTACTTTTTCATCTATTCTCCCCACCATAACTATGCCTACTCTTAATCCTTAACCTTTTGATTACCAAGGACTTACTCGGAATCAAGCTATAAAATTTTGTGAGTGTGTGTGTTTTTGTGGACAAGTTTGATTAAAGGCTTTATTAGACAAAATCTAATTTCAATACAAATAGACTTTGGAATTTATGATGTCTTCCTATAGTACCAACACTTGAGCCAATTTCAGGCACCTCAAAGGCTGTGTTTTATTACTAGCTAAATTTTTTTAAGCAAAAACTAGAGCCAATTTCGGGCACCTCTAGTTATCATTCCATAAATTCAAGTCTTTATCACCTAAGTTCATTAAAAGAATTCCTAAAATCACACAAGTCCCAAAAGTGATCTTAAAATCAATCTTATAGCAAGCTTCTAAGTTTCTTCCTTAAGTATCCTCAAGTTAAGTCTTCTAAACATGACCTAATTATGGTAAGGAGAAAGATTTCTATAGCCTCAAAAGAATAAACTAAAGCAATATGAAAGTAGAGCAGTGCAAAAGTATAAACAATAATTCATGTAAGGTGGTGGAAAAAAAATTTAAAAACAGCTTAAATACTTTCTTTCATGGTAAGGTCGCGGCAGTGAATTACCTCGGCAGTTGGTCTACACCCCCAAACTGGAACCAAGAATTATCCTCAATGCTTATTACCATAGCACATAGCAGGAAACAAAATATGAAAATGAACAAGTAAATATATAAAAGCAGCATAAAGATGTAAAATTTAAAGAGACTCCGAAGAGCTGCTTGTGACAATCAGTTTTCGTGGCCTTGCTGCCGACTGTTTCGTTCTTGGGGATGGTGAAGGCTGAGCTTTGGCCTGTCGGAGCGGTTGGACTTGTGTAGGTGGTGTTCGTTGCATTGGAGCATCCACTTCTTCTCCTTCTTCCTCGTCGGTAATTTCTTCCGTGGCCATTATATCCGTCCTGCCTTCATCTTCTACATTTATTGGTTCTGCCCAGGCGGGATGAGTATTGGGCCCGACAGCTGTTGAGGTTTGATGCACATAAGCATCAATCTCTGCCGAGAGACTGCCCATTATAATGGGAGATCCTGGTGGCGTGCTAAAAACAACTCTCCTCTTGGATAGCCATCGGCTGGCAGAGGATGCCGCGGCAGGCTCTGTTGGTCGAGATGGGCATGTGGCATTGAATTGTTGCTGAAGGACAGTAGGGTAGAAAGGCCTCAGTCCTCTTGGTGCTGGAGTGGTCTTGGTGTAGGGTGCAGCCGTGACAAACATACCGGTGGGGAAGTCCGAGAACTGGGCCCCTTGGTATGGAAAATTACTTACCATCATATGGGCGAGGGCCGTGTTAAAATCCCACTGGTACTCCATAAATATTTGCTTCCAGATGTCCATTGCTGCCATTCTCTAGAGCAGCTCTTCGTAATTGTCTGCTGGGGCTGAGCTGTGTGAAGCGGTAGGTATATCTGCCGTGTATTAGGCCCCGGCAGAGGTGTCGGCAGTTCCTGGTTTGGGAGTCGCTTGAACTGGTTCTACCTATGTGATCTGCATGACTCTATGATTGAACTCCCTTGTCCAGCCGCGCCTATGGACGGTGATCTCGTCGGTATCCTCGATTGGAACGCTCGCGGCATTGCAGATGCCCGTGATTAGGCATGGGAAATACAAAGGTCATTTCTCCTTTCGGCCGCACTCATAGATTTCCTGGATTATCAGCTCTCCGACGTTGATGCTGCGTTTGCTGATTATGGACTGGATCAGAACCAGACTCCGCTTATCGACGATATTATTGTGGGAGGTGGGGATGAGTCTTCGCTTGACAAAGGTGTTCCACAACTTGGCCTCGGGTTTTAGGTTTTGCCTTGCCAAGGAGCCACGGTGGGAACTGGTTTCCCAATTAGTGTTTGCATAACACAGGTCGTCCTTGATGAGTTCATAATCTTCATTTGTGATGTTCTCCATGAATGCGGAATGGTCATCACGATCAGGGGTTAGGCCGTATAACATATTTATTGTCTCGGCATCAAGTCTGATTGGTTTGCCTCGGCAGTGCACATACAGAGAGTTCTTGCTCGGCCCATGAGCGTAGAATTCCCGCACTATTGTTGCATTGGCTTGAGTAGGTTGCAGGCAAAAAATTTCCCATTATTGATATTTTATTCTATCGAATAAGTAGTGCTCGATACCATAGTTTTCTTCATTAGAGTGTTGGAAACCTTGCTCTTCCCATAATTGTCGAGCAATAAAAGAGCGGTTGAAACGTTCGGCCATATATGCGGGAGCAAATCTGTTGTAGGTAGCCATTTAGAGTTATGAGAAATTTGGAGAAAATAATTGAGAGCAAAAGAGAAAAGGAGAGTTCAAATATTTCAAGAGTGCAAGAGTGAATAGTTCATTTTAAAAAGGTGCTTATATAGGCCTTGGTCGTGTGCTAGCCGTTTCTAGCCGTTGGCATTTACTGCCGCGGCCCTGGATTTGCGCAAGACTAGCCGTTAGTCTATTTTTGCCCGTTGTACTGCTACGGCCCTAACACTGTGCTCTGCTGCGGCAAAGTGCAGACTGTTTTCACTTTGCATCTTGATTCTTTGCCTAAAGCTTAAAAATAAAAATGAAACATTAGAAATAAGAATGCAGGAAAATTATTAAAACTCGGAAATTATAAAAACTTTTAAACTAAAACTAATCCTAAAAATGCAAGAAAAATAAAATAAAATAATAAAATTAGTTCACAATAGGAGTGCATGCAAGTGCATCTCCTAAGGTGATGGTTTCCACAAGCCTTATATCATGTGTTCCAGAATAGTGCTTCAAACGTTGGCCATTCACTTTGAACTCATGCCCATCTTTTTGTGATTTTATCGTGATTGCCCCATGTGGATAGGCTTGAACAACATCAAATGGTCCTGACCATCTGGACTTGAGTTTGCCTGGGAACAGTTTGAGCCTAGAATTGAAAAGAAGAACTTGTTGCCCCGGCAGGAACTGTCTCGGCAGTAACTTATGGTCATGCCATCTTTTGGTCTTTTCCTTGTAGATCTTAGCATTTTCATAGGCTGCTGCTCGGAATTCTTCAATTTCATTGAGATCTAATAGTCTTTTCTAGCCAGCTTTCTCCCATTTCATGTTCATATTCTTGACTGCCCAGTATACTTTATGTTCAATTTCCACGGGCAAATGTCATACCTTTCCAAATACAAGCCTGTATGGGGATGTTCCCAATGGGGACTTGTAAGTTGTCCTATATGCCTACAGGGCATCATCTAAATGTTAAGACCAATCCTTTCGAGATGGGTTGACCACCTTTTCAAGGATTTGTTTCAATTCCCTATTTGATATTTCGGCCTGCCCATTTGTCTGTGGATGATATGTTATGACAATCCGATTTATGATGCCTAACTTCTTTAGGGTCGCGGCAATGAGTCTATTGTCAAAGTGCTTACCTTCATCACTAATGATTGCTCTAGGAATTCCAAATCTGGTGAATATGTTTCTTTTGAGGAATTTCTTCATAGTCTTGGAATCATTGTGTGGTGTAGCAATTGCTTCGACCCATTTAGAGACATAATCCACTGCTACAAGGATATAGATATTGCCTTGAGATGATGGGAATGGTCCCATAAAGTCTGTGCCCGAAAAATCAAACAATTCTACTTCCATTATGGGTTGCAATGGCATCTCATTACGTCTAGAGATGTTACCCGTGCGTTGGCATCGATCAAAATGCTTATAATAGAGTTGGGCATCTTTAAAAAGTGTGGGCCAATAAAGGTCTAATTGAAGTACTTTTGTTGCTGTTCTATTCCCTCCAAAATGTCCTCCACAAGGTGAATCATGGCAGTGCCGGAGCACTTCTTATTGCTCTTCCTCGGGAACACATTTTCTTATAACCTGATCTGCACATTGCTTAAACAAAAGAGGGTTGTCCCAGAAATAATGTCTTGCATTATACTGAAACCTCTTTTTTTCATTATAATTAAGGTTATAAGGTAAAACACCACTGGCTAAATAATTAACAAGATCAGCATACCAGGGAGTGGCTGTGACTACAGCAAGGTCTTTCTCCCCAGAAATGCATTGTTTATGAATATTATCTTCATAAGTTACAAAAGCAGAATATCTAAATATCTCACATTAAGTACATGCTTTAGTCCAAGTAGGTGTAGATTAGGTGATTATTGTCCATGAAAGGTGTAAAAAGTGATAGTGAATTAAGCACTTATCAATCGGATAGATGATGTCGGCATCAAGAAGCTTTTGTATTTCCTTTTTCACGACTTCCATCATTGGTGGGTTCAAACGACGTTGTCCTTCCCGAGATGGTTTCGATCCTTCCTCGATCTTAATCTTATGCATACAAGTCGAAGGACTAAGTCCTTTGATGTCTGTGATGGTCCATCCAATAGCTTGCTTGTGTTCACGCAGTATACTTACCAAACTATTTTCCTCTTCTCTTGAAAGCTTACTTGAGATAATTACCGGTAAAGAATTATCTTTTCCTAGAAATGCATATTTTAGGTGATCTGGTAATTCCTTAAGTTCAACTTCAGGTGCCTACAAAATAGATGGTAAAAGTTTAGATTTAGAGGGAGTTAGGTAGAAACTAGAATTGACAGAGAATATATTTTACAACTCTCTTTCGTCTTCTTCGTAGCGAACTTCATGATCCCTGTAAAAATTCAAAAAATTAGTTTCTAAAAATGTATCAATGAGTGGATCAATAATATCAATAGAATTAATTTTTTCAACTTGATTAGGATATTTCATTGCTTTGTAAACATCAAATTCTACTACTTCACCGTCAAATTCCATTGTTAAAATACCGCTTCTTACCTCAATCTATGTATCTGTGGTACTCAAGAATGGTTGTCCCAAAAGAATTTCAGAACAAGTGTTAGTTCTATCGCTTTCCATGTCTATGACATAAAAAACAGCAGGAAAAATAAGAGCATCGACTTTTATCAGAACATTTTCGAACACTTTCTCCGGATAAATGATGGAACGATCCGCCAACAGTATACTTACTCTTGTTTCCTTCATAGGCTCGTTAGTAATAATTTTATCAAATGAAAGAGGCATAACATTAATTGAAGCTACTAAATCGCACATGGCGCGATTAATTAAAACATTTCTTATTTTACAAAGGAATAGCGAACATACCTTGATCTTTCATTTTTGACGGAAGCTTTCGCTGAAATATCGCGAAAACATTTTCTCCCAAATTTTCCTTTTCGTTACCAGTCAATTTCCTCTTTGTAGTGCATAATTCTTTTAAAAATCTAGCATACCTTGGCACTTGTCGGATCATATCCAAAAAAGGTATATTGACTTGCACTTTTTTAAATATATCAATAATTTCCTTTTCCTCAACCTTTTTATCACGTTTCACCAATCGCGATAGAAACGATGGTGCGATTTCTTTAGAAATGGTAGGGGTAGGTGGCAAAGGAGAAGTTTTACCTTGAGATTCGGAAGTTGGCGTTTCCTTCTCATTTTTCGGTTGTTCGGTAGTTTCCTTAGGAACTTCAGGATTAATTATTGTCCCACTTCTAAGGGTAATGGCACTAACGTTTTCTCTTGGGTTTAGCTCGGTTTGGGAAGGATGTTTTCCTTGTGATTCTAGTTTTCCTACGATTTGAGCTAAATGGGACATTTGCTTATCTAGTTCCTGAAAGTGTGTCTCAGTTCGGTTCTGGAACTTTTCTTGGGAAAGTGCTAATCTTTCAACAATAGATTCCAATGACGATTTCGTTTGTTGGCTTTGTTGTCCTTGATGATAAGGTTGGTTTTGTCTAAAGTTCGACCCATATCTTAGGTTTGGATGATCCCTCCAACTTGTATTATAGGTATTGGCGTTGGGGTTATAGGTTCTCTAGGGAGGTCCAGGGAAATTTCCTAAGGCATTCACTTGGGCTTTATCATCCTCTTGGATGATCGGACAACAATCTGTCTGATGTTCAGGACTCGTACATATCCCACAAAGTCTAGCTGCATTTCTTTTATCTGCAACAAGAGATTGAACGATGTCAACTAATTTATCAATTTTATTTTCTAAGGAAACTGTACTTACCTCGTGAACCCGTCGAGATGGTTCACTTACACTGTCAAACCGTTGCGAGTTGGTGGCCATGGTAGATATTAACGTTCTCGTCGTGGTAGGACTCATGTTTACAAGTGCTCCTCCACTTGCCGCATCAATTACCTTCATATCCATAGGCGTTAAACCTTCATAAAAATACTGGAGTGTTTGTTCGCTTTAGCCGTGCTGTGGACAATTAGCACATAGCTTTTTAAAGCGCTCCCAGTAATCATACAAGGTTTTGGTATCCTTTTGTCGGATACTCAAAATACTTCGCCTTAGTTTTCTCGCCTTGGCTGCTAGAAAGAACGTGTCAAGAAAAGGGCGAGCCATATTAGTCCAAGTTGTAAAAGAATTAGAAGATAAATCAAGTAACCAATCTTTTGCTATATCAGCTAAAGAAAAATGAAAGACGCGAAGTTTAATTTGGTCTTCGGATACTCCCTGTGGTTTTGTACTGAAACAAACCATATGAAATTCCTTCAAATATTTATGAGGATTTTCGCTCGGCAACATGTGATATGTTGGAAATAAGTGTATCAGGCCAGTTTTTAGAGCGAAAGGCATCTCTCCATTTGGAAACGTTATGCATATCGGTTGGTTATCGTCAGGAGCCGTAGTTAATTGACAGAAAGTTTGGTAATTGTTTGCCATCGGAATTAGCTCTTCAGATTTTCCTAGTCAAAAATCAAACAAAAATAAATCAGTAACTTTGTCGTAGTCCCCGGCAACAGTGCCAATTTGACATGCGTCATGTAGTGTCAAAATAAATTCCTTATTCTCAAATATTAAATAGGAAATTAAATATAGTATAGGAGAAGTAAGTGTCGATCCCACAAGGACTAGAAACTTCCTGATTATGCTTGTTTGATTCGTGATCCAAGAATGTTGAATGATGATTTAAGTAAAAAGGGGGTGTTTTCGAATAAAATAAAACTAAGTAATTGAAGGAAATAAAATAAAGAAAGTGATATAATTATAATAAAAACTAGACTTAGGCTTTCGCTTTGACTCGACTTTAATAGATCATCGGAAAAATATTTTCACTTCAGATTTTTACGTCGGTAATTATATTTCAAGGTTCAATCCTTGAAACAAAACTTCTAAACCGAATACCCAAGTCTATCTTTGATATTGGTTTCATGGATTAATTCACCAACTCAATGTTTGTAGAAAAATCATTTAAATGATTTAAACCGACTTGGATTATGTTATTTCAATAATAACTGATCCAATCTTAGTTTTCTTATTAGCAATCAATTTTCTACGTGTGTTCTCAGGAAGTCGGATTGCTTCAATAGCCGTTCTTTCCTCCCACACAAGTAATTAAATCAAAGTCTTGACTAAAGTCAATCTTTAGTTTTGAAATCAATTTAATTTAAAAATAAGTTCAAAAAAAACTTAAAGAAATAAAAAGACGAAGTTATTGATGTAATTTTTCAATCCTCACATTTGGATCGAGTCATTGCTCAAGCCCTTGGCTAAAAAGAAATTAGCCGAGCATAGAATTATGCTCGACATAAAAATAAAATAAAGTAAATATAAAAAAGAAAAAGAAAGAAAGAAAACTTAAAACAAGAGATGAAAGAAACCCAAGGATTTTCGAATTAAAAGAGGAATGAAATCTGTTTTAGGCTTACCCAAGGTGAGTATTTATAGCCTTTTATAAACCCTAAAATAAAGAGATAAATCCTAGATAATTCTAAAAATATTTAAATTCAAATTACAAAAGAAAATCCTAATTTGAAATTCAAAATATGGCTGATAAGCTATTTGGAACGCTGATAAGCTATCACGCGCTTGCTGACGTCATCTTCTAGAATCTGCCGATCGAATGCTTACGTCAGATTTCATGCCCAAAGTCGTACCCACCAATCCAGACTCGATCCAGAAAATAAAAAAAAACTTCAAAAATCAGCCATTTAAGTGCATTTTTTAGATTTAGAGTCCTATACAAAAACATACGAAAAACACTAAGATCAGTAACATAAATCATTGAATCAAGGAGTAATTAAGCACAAAATATTAACTATTTTAAACACTCATCATCCATCTTGGTTTTCTCTTCAGATCGCCTATCATATCAACATTTGCTTTTCAGGTGCTGCCTCGGCATCGGTTGCCGTAGCGGGTTGCTGTCATAATGGTTGTTGTACTTTTTCTCGACTTAGAACTACGTCAGTATAATTCTCTTAGCCTGGTTCGATCTGTTAATTCCTCAGCATAGCACGTCTCTACAATGTCTGGTGACAAATCTCGATTGCAGTATCCATTTTGTCGCCTTGGCTACTTCCGCCGAGGCAACCTTCGTCGTGGCATTATGCTACCGAGGTAACCTTCTGCTGAGGCATTTTACATGTCAAGGAATAAAAACAACAACAGTACCTTTTCTCCCAAATATGCAGAAATGGCTTATAATCACAATCAATTGACTCAAAAACTAACAATAGTTATAGTAAAAGTGGCCTATCAAATAGGACTTTTATGCACTTATCAACACTCTTATTCAAGTATGCCTATTACAGTTTCCGAGCATTGGAGTGTTTTTTTGGACATGCCCTAACTTTCAATTGTTACTTTCTAATGGTTTTTTGATCTTCGTGTCAATTTGTTTGACCTCGTCTCGTTCTTTTAGTGAAGCTAGATAATGTCATTCATCGTACCATTCATATAAGTCTTTAGAAGGTCTTTAGGGGTAATGATTTGAGGTCGAATCTCAATTTAAGAACCTTGAAAAACAAGTGTCTGAGAAAAGATTTTTCTAAAATAGGAATGACCCATTGCCTAAAGACTCATATTGTTCCCCTATTGGCTTAAATAGACTAGCATAGACTCATATTTGCAATATCCCCACAATATGCAGTGTCCTCTAAATATAAGAAACTTAGAATGGGTCTTTGAATTTGAAATAAAGATGTTCTCGCATTCAAAATTTGGGGACCTAGTACTTAAATGGTATGTACATGTGTATGTTCAAAAATGATAGTTATATGTACATGGGAGAGTAAGATTATAATTTAAAATTAATAAAATATTTAAAAAGAATACGAAAATATTTTCTAGGTGAGAGAAACATCATTTTAAAAAGTATCCTTTACAAAATGCTTTTATCACTTTTCCGACTTAAAAAATAAAAATGCATGAAATTGTTAGCTTAAATATTTAGCTAAGAATTTAGAATCTCCCGTAAGACTCATCTACATCACTGATCTTCAAACCTCAGATTACATGGTTCAATCAAACACTAGACCTTGTTTTTTAAAGCTCCATAATTCTCAGTCGTATGACTTGAACTCACAAAAAGTGCAGATGCGGTATGATGGCATTTTATATTTATTACCACGACATGCAAGTCGTTAAAACAATGTCTAGATGGATAAATACATGTGTGATGAGCATGTTGTGATGTAAATATGCATGTAGATAAAGTATTGATCCCTTCTAGTAATCACTTTATTGGATTACTTTCACGGGAAATAGAGGATTTGTTAAAACATTAAGGGAACTAGTCATATACATAAGTGCTAGTCGTAATTCTTATTTTTATCTATGACCCTGAGCTGCTTGCCTAATTTGGGAATTTTTATCATGAAGTGCTTCAGTTTTCGCAGTTGACCAAGTCATATTTTTTACTACCTTTTAAATGTCGATCCTCGAGGTTGTTTGGCGTCGTTCTTATTCGAGTAGTCTTACGGAGTCGATATTTTAGTGGTGATCTCCTCCTGCTAGTGCTTTTTCACAAATGCTAAATCATTATAAGTAGTCTCAAATAGTGGCTTTGAACCTCATGAAATGGGCCAGTGAGGCATTGACCTCTTATTCCTTCTCTTTTAGTTCGCTAAAAATATTCCCTCAATGATAAAGGCCGCAAGTTTGATTAACTTTTCGTCTCGTTCAACATTTTGTATTTGATTTCGATTCAAACTCTAAATATTGAAATAGTACTGGTTTTGTGCCTTTAATAACCCATTTTTACGATTAGGCTCTTTGTAGATTTCTGTTGTGTACCTCATGTCTGTTTGGAATCCCGGGTTGTCACTCTATTGTGGATTTGGATAAAGTGCTTGGTTGTTACTTTCTCGTTCAGTAAACTATTACCCTGAGTTCCTTGGTTGATTTCTGACTGATGCTTGATGGTGGAGTTGAAATTTTTTAGATACCTCTCTGTCATGGTAAATTTTTCTTTGTGGGTTGAACCACTCGAATCGATACCTTTTAATACAATGTAAGATGTAATGATGTGGATAAAAAGGAAAATAAAAATTAAAAAGAAACCAAGTTAGTATCGAGTAAAACAATAAATGCAAAAATAAATTACAAAAAAATAAATTTGCATAAAGTAAACAAAATAGAGCAGTCCTATATATCCCTTGTAATCTAATTAACCTAGATTGTCTGCATGGCTCTAACAGTGTGGACATTTTAATTCTCTACATACAATGTTGGTACTAAAGGGGAACCGAATTGTCGGAGCTTTCTTTTATTAAGAGTAGAAAGTCCCTCGATTATCGCCCATTATTATAATCTCATTTTGATCTAGTTCAATTTAAGGGGACATGTTTACTTATGCCTACACGATGGAACGATATCCTTACGAAAGCATAAGGTAGTCGAGCCCCGAAGGTACTTCGGTTAGGGCCTACATAGGAGAACGATATATCCACGAAAGCATTAGCATTTTCACCTACTTAGAAGGACAGGTTTAATGCAAAATTTTAAATGAAGGAAAAATAAAGGTGCACATAAAATTGAACCTTAATTTAATAGTTATTTTTGCCCAAAATCTTTAAATATTAGTAAAGTGATAATTATTTAAAAATATTGGCTCTCTTTTTGTTTGAAAAGAAAATAATCCCAACGAAGTTGTCATCTGTAGCGATATAAAAATCGTAGTTTCGCTAAAAGTTTCTTTTTTTATTGTTTGGAAAATACTTTGGTTTCGGCTTTGAAATGATGTCATCCAAACAGAGGGTTTTGTTTAGAAATTATATTTTGAAAAATTAGAGTCGCCACCGGTCGTTTAGGTAGACTAAACACCCGTAAAATCAAATATTTTTAAAAATGAGGTACGAGAGTCGATTATGGATGGGAAAAGATTAATACCCCGCACTGCCCAAAAGTGGTACTTTGATAATTACCACTTTATTAATATTAAAAATTTCAGGCTAAAGTGATATCTAATTAATTTTCAATTAAATGTGCTAATTTATTTTAGACACACCTAAACTGAAGGTAAGCATCCAAACCACCACTATAATTGAAGTTAGCCTCACTTACAACCGAATTTAGGGGCACAACATTAATTAATTAATTTTTTTTTTTGCAAATCTTAATAAAAAAATAAATTACAAACAATGTGATTGACATGCATCGTGTAGTGTCAAAATAAATTTCTTATTCTCAAATAATAAATAGGAAATTAAATATAGTATAGGAGAAGTAAGGGTCGATCCCATAGGGACTAGAAACTTTCTGATTACGCTTGATTAAATTGTGATCCGAGAAGGTTGAATGATATTTAAAGTAAAAAGGGGGTTGTTGATCAAAATGATACTAAGTAAATGAAGAGAATAAAATAAAGAAAGTAATTTAATAAAATAAAAACTAGTCTTAGGCTTTCGCTTTCACTCGACTTTAATAGATCATTAGAAAAATATTTTCACTTCAGGATTTTACGTCGGTAATTAGCTTTCAAGTTCAATCCTTGAAAAAAACTTCTAAACTGAATACCCAAGTCTATTTTTGATATTGGTTTCATCGATTAATCGACCAACTTGATGTTTATAGAAAAATCATTTAAATGATTTAATAGATCAATCTTTAGTTTTGAAATCAATTTAATTTAAGAAATAAGTTCAAAGAAAATTGAGAAATAAAAAGACAAAGTTATTGATATGCTTTTTCAATCCTCACGTTTGGATCGAGTCATTTCTTAAGCCCTTGGCTAAAAAAACTTAGCCGAGCATAATTATGGAAAGAATTATGCTCGACATAAAAATAAAATAAAAGCACGAAAAAAATAAAGAAAGAAAATACAAGATAAAGAAAACTCTAGGATTAACTCAAGATGTTTTAGGCTTACCCAAGGTGGGTATTTATAGCCTTTTACAAACCCTAAAAGAAGGGGATAAATCCTAGATAATTCTAAAAATATTTAAATTCAAATTACAAAAGATAAATCCTAATTTAAAATTCAAAATGAGGCTGATAAGCTATTTGGAACGCTGATAAGCTATCACGCGCGTGCTGACGTCATCTTCTAGAAGCTGCTGACTGAATGCCACATCAGCTTTTCATGCCCAAAGTCATGTCCACCAATGTAGACTCGATCCAGAAAATAAAAAAACTTCAGAAATTAACCATTTAAGTACATTTTCCAAATTTAGAGTCCTACACAAAAACATACGAAAACACTTAAGATTAGTAACATAATTCATCAAATTAGGGTGTAATTAAACACAAAATATTAACTATTTTAAACACTTATCATTGATAAATAATTAAAAACATAAATACATAAAACCATTAACCTAAATTAGAAGTAATCTAAACCATAAATTTAAAACATACATACTAATCTAAAACATAAATTAAAACGTATGTAAATAAATACAAAAAATAAAATATTAATTTAATAAATAACAATTTTTAATTATACAAAATACAACATAAATAAAGAGAAAAGAAATATACATAAAGATTCGAACGAATAACCCCGACCAATCCTCACCGAAATCTACCAAGACTCTTCTAAAATGTTTAACTAGATTGGATCCAAAATAAATTCTCGATCGAACCACCCAAAAATTCAGGAATAACTAAACTCTCAAATTGATATAATAGGGTACTACCCCACCCAATTAGTTCTCTCCAAAAAGGTTTCCCCTCTTCCTTTTATAAGCAATGGTGGAGGGGAAATAATATTTCTTACCATTGAGGGATTCTAATCTCAAATCAATTTTTGCCTTCCTTTTTTTTCTTATTCTTATTCTTTTCCTTTTCCTTTTTTATTAATTTTATATTAATAATATTATTACTACAATAAAAATATTAAAACTCGGTAAAAATTGAGTGATTACAATGGTAAGAAATGTAAAAATTATTATATTAATTAATGAATTATTTATTTTATATATTGGTGAAGAAAACTAAAAGTTTTTATAAATACCTTAGTTTTAAGATTTATAATTTTAGTTTTAGGATTTAGGGTCTTAGTTTAGGTTTAAGGTTTAATTATAGTTATCTAGAATTTAGGGATTATGATTAGAATTTAGGGTTTATAAGTTAAAGCATAAATTCTAATCATGTTACCTTAAAAATAAAACCTCAAACTCTAAACCCTAAACCCTAAATTCTAACTATTATCCCTAAATTCTAAACACCTAGATCATACTTCCTAACCAAAATCCTTAAATACTAAAATTAAGGTGTTTGTAGAAACTTTCGGTTTACACAATTAATATATAAGATATAAACTCTTGATTAATATATTTAAAATAATAAATATAATTTCAATCATACCATATAAATAATATATATTATTCAAACTAAAATAAATACAGATATTAATATATATATTAATTAGTTAAACGTGCATAAATGTATAAAGAAACCGATATTAATATTTATAGAGAGAAAATAATGCATATTAGTTAATATATATTATATTATATTATAGCTCAATTGGTTAAAAGAACGGTTATTATTTCTAGAGGTCACGGGTTCGAGTACCAGTAATGTCAGCAGAGTGATTGAGCTATTATAAAACAGATACTACTGTAATTATTAATAGTTTGTTCAAAAAAATTATTTACATAAAATAAAATTACTTTTATATTTTATAGATTTATTTACATATTTTTCGGTTATAGTCCTCAGATATGTATATATATTGAGTCAAGGCAAGCAACGTCCATTAACCCTTTCTAACCCAACGAAAACCATACCAATGTCTTCCCCTACTCATCTCGTTTTCATCCTCAGACTCACCATTTTATTCTTATCTCTCATTTCTCCGCCGATGATCTCCGTGTAATCACCCATTTTTAACCCAATTTAAACTTTTTACATTAAATTTCATATCTGAATAAGGACGTCAAATCTATTACGTTATTAATGGTAAAAATGTGCTATGTGTTAGGCGTACATGTGTCATATACATGTGGTCATGTTATATAGGTATATAACTTTTTGTTATGTTTGCACGTGGTTATATTTTGGTCATTGCTTATGTATATTTTGTTTGGTAGCACACGTGCTTGTGTTACCATTTTAATTTCATGTGATGTTGTTAGCATGTAGTATTACTATGTGTTATGGTTGCATGTTTAGGTGTGCGTTTTGTGTGTAATATATAATATGTACATATTATTAATATATTATTATTAGTACTATGCTTTTGGCCCTTTTAAAAAAATCATAAATATTATAATTTATAATATAATCATATTGCAAACCCAATAGTCCAATAACCCAAGTTTAATTGCAGACCCCAAATTATGATAATTACAATGGCAAGCCCGTTTAATTATTCCAAGTCCATATACATGAAAACCCTAATATTTGGTCTGATATCTTCTTAGGATGCAGCCGCCCACACTCCTGGACCGTCAGATACGTGAGAGATCAACGGCCAAGACGACTCCTCAGATCCCCACACGCGCCTGATGATTTAGTTTCCCATGCGCGCCTATTCGAGTTCCGAGACCGTCCTTACGTCTGCGGCTATTACCTGAATTACCGTTGCTATCGCCTGAATCACTGTTGCACCACCATATGTTCGTCTGGGAGGCCTGAAAAGAGAACGAGACATCAAATCTTTAACCCGAAATGAGAAGCGTATCAGATCTGAAGGAAACCAAAAAGCATGAAAGAAGGAAAATACGTGACAGGAGTCAAAGAGTTTTTAAATATTTTGGTCTGATTGAAAAGACGGGGGAGGAGATTAAAATTCAATATAAACAAAGAGAACAGCTTGTAAGATTTTTTATCTACCATTAATCGAAGAAACGAGAAAACCAGAAGAATTTTCTCTGGTAAAAACAAAAAGCTTTCTTCATTTTCTTTTTTGTGCATGCATACATCCCAAATCAACAGAATAGGAAAAGATAAAAAGAGATAGGAATAAAGGATCAGGCTTTCCTTGTTCAATCGTCGTTCGTCCGCCGGTGATGATTCCTTGAAAGGATGAGCCACTGTGACAGAAAGATTGGATAAGACGAAGCCTTTCCTTGGTTTTGAGTGTGGGAACAACACCAATTTTACTCTTTTCTTTAAGTTTCTTGCACGAGTCAATGTCTCAACCCCCAGGTGAGCAACCAGTGACGATGAAAGCGGTTAATAACCATGGCTTCATCGAGGTTGACCTGTATTCACCCGATGGTTACGAGTCAGAGTTGGGAATGTCACTTCTGGATTTTTTTTCCTAAGAAAAAGGGTTTAATCTTCTGAATTCTTGATGTGAACTCTTGAGTTTTCATTTGAATCTATTATTTTATTTTCTTGTAACTGAGATTTGAAGGGTTGAGTATTTTTTTGAATAAACGCTATTTTTTCAAATGGGAAAAAGGAATGATCGGTCTTGGAAAAAGCTACTTTTACAGAGTATTAATTTGTTTCATTTAAGACTAGGTAGTGGGAACGTTTCTGGGAAAGGAAACTGCTGTGGTTTCTATTTCTTTTTCTTTTTTATTTATTATATTAAAATATGTATTAGTTTTTTTTAGTCAAATGTGTTGTTTTGTTTTTTACTTCACTGTTTTCCCTATTATTTTTGTTTTATTTACTATTCATATGGTATCTTTGGATGTCAGTTCATTTAGGTTGCGTCATGTATGTTCGAATGTTGCATACTCATGTATGATTCATGACCATTGTTTCTCTATGTCTAACATGAATTAGTTGGTAAAGTAAATCACATTTCGTTAGGTTCATATTAATGCATAGTTTAGATTTAATGAACTTCTCCTTATCTGACTTATATTATTTAGCTAATAATTTAATTTAAGTTAGAATTAAGTTAGAATCATGTTAGTCTAAGAGTAAAGCCAAAAAAAGAGTCCACTCCTGTTAGTTCATATTTCACGTTTAAGCATGTAGGATTTAGTCAAATTTAACTTTACTTCTTTATATTTTGTCTCACGTTTTGAATGTGTGTAATGTTTCTATATCAGTTTTACCGATGTTATTTTGTTAAGAATACGTAATGGCACCTCTAAATTGTTAATGCGGGCCCCTAAATTCGGTCGTAAGCGAGGCCAATTTCAGTGTAGTGGTGGTGGTTCGGACGTTTACCTTCGGGTTTAGGTGTTCTAAAATAAATGCGCATGTTCAATTCAAAATTAATTCGATCGTTAAATTAGCCCGAAAAGTTTAATATTATTAAAGCGGTAATTAAACAAAGTACCAATTTTTGGGCGGTACGGGGGTGATAATCCTTCCCCATCCGTAACCGACTCTCGAACCTCAAACTTTTAAATCTCTGGTTTTATGGTGTCCGGTCTACCAAAATGACCGGTGGCGACTCTAATTTTACAAAAATGATTTTTAAAAGAAAACCCTCACGTGAAAGACATTAATTTTCAAACCGATACTCGAAATGTTTTCCAATACCGAAAAATGAATATTTAAGCGAATTTAATTAAGCGTGAATTTTTTAGATGCTACACTCCACTGATAAAAAACTCGTCGAAAAAGTATGCATTGCCCCGCCATCAAGGATCATGCAAAGTGTTTGAAAACTCTTTCCAATACCAAAGCTTTGTCGGCCAAGAACTCGTGGGGTTTGTCATGACAGTAGACTTGTATATTAGTTAATAATACATATTAGTTAATATATATATATATATTATATTCTAGCCCAACGGATTAAAGGAACGGTTGTTCCTAGAGATCACGGGTCTAAGCACCAACGATGCCAGCAGAGTAATTGAGCGATTAATGTCAAATATTAGAGATTATATTTTAAAACAGATACTACTGTAATTACTATTAGTTTCTTAAAAAAATTATTTACATAAATGTTGAATAAAGCCAAGCAGCGTCCATATATATAGAAAATAATACATATTAGTTAATATAATATCCATAACTTATTTCCTTAAAATAAAATTTAATTACTTGTATATTTTTTAGATTTATTTCCATATATATATATATATTCGGTTATAGTCCTCAGATATGTATATATTGAGTCAAGGCAAGCAACGTCCATATATATAGAAATAATACATATTAGTTAATATAATATACATAATTTATTTCCATATATATATATATAAATATATTTTTCGGTTAAAGTCCTCATATATTGAGTCAAGGCAAGCAACGTCCATTAACCCTTTTTAACCCAACGAAAACCATACCAATGTCTTCCCTTACTCATCTCGTTTACATCCTCAGTCTTACCATTTTATTCTTATCTCTCATCTCTCCTCCGATGGTCTCCGCCGATAAGAAACTCGTCGAAAAAGTATGCAGCGCCCCCGCCATCAAGGATCCTGCAAAGTGTTTGAAAACTCTTTCCAATGCCAAAGCTTTGTCGGCAAAGAACAGTATAGAACTCGTGTGGTTTATCATGACAGAAGGGGTGGAGAAAGGGACCCAAATGCTCCATTCCGTTGAGGAAATGATGAAGAAGCCGACCTCACCGTCTGCCCTTACAGCTCTCAAGACTTGCTCCGATGTTTATAGGGGTTGTATCAACCAATTCAAATTTGCGATTAATGCGGTGAAGGATGATCCTATGATGGCAAACTACGAAATTTTTCTTATTCCCCCTACAGTTGACATATGTGTGAATGCATTGCAGGCCGCCAAGTTTTTAATTCCAAAACTTGTGCAAGGGAATAATGAGATATATTATTATGCTTTTTTGGGATATCAAATGACAACAGAGATGTTTTAGGATATATTGATTTTAATGTTTTAGAGTTTATTTGGAATAAAAGGTTTTAGTGGAGAAAATATTTGAAACGGTCTCATGGGTGTTGCTAACTTGCTATGTTTTATATAGTAAATTGTAATCTTGAGATAATTAAAGGAAAAATAATGTTTCGATCTAAGGATAGATTGTTTGTGGCTATTTTGATCACTGGAAACTCAATGATTATGTGAACAAAGGTAAAGTAGGGTTGTGTTGGCCAATAGATATGGATGTTCTATGGATTGATAGATGATGATTTATATACGGATGTAAAAAGAGTTACTCGGATGGGCTTCAGGAAGGGTAATGTCAGGTTGGATAAAATCGGATACAAGTCATTTCAGGTTGATTTGATGTTTTGACTCGATTCGGGTCGGGTGCGGTTTCATTTCAGGTCGGTTCCATTTCAGGTTGGGTCTGTTTCAGGTCGGATCCATTTCAGGTCGGTTCAAACGGTTCGGGTCCAAATCGAATAATTGACAGTTTCATTTCAGGTCGGGTAGATTTCAGGTCGGGTCCATTTCAGTTCGGTTGCATTTCAGGTCGGGTTCGTTTTAGGTCGGGTTCATTTCAAGTCAGTTTTGTTTCAGGTCGAATTAATTTTGATTTTATATTCATAATAATTTAAATTATATGTAATTATGTATATTGTATATGCATATATACATTAGTATATATTAATATATATGTGTAATTATGTATCATGTATGCTATAATCTATATGTATATGTATTATATATATGTATGTTATATGTATATATATAATATATTATACATATATCATACATGTTAATATGTATATTAATTTTACTACATATATTATATATATATGTAGTTTAGTACATGTATTATATATATGTATGTAAATATGTCACATGTGTTAGTATGTATTAGTACATTATATATGTATATTAATATATATGTATGTTATATGTATATGTATTATACATAATACATATATACATTATATATATCATACATGTATATTAATTTTTAATGTATATAATATATATATATATATCATATTGTATTGTTATACATATATAATATGTATTATATTTATACATATATTATATATACATATATACATATATAACATATATACATGTATTATGTATATTAATTTTTAATGTATATATATGTAATATTTATTATACATATTATATATATATATATGTAATATGTATTATACATATATTATATATATATATAAATATGTATATGTATATGTATATGTATATGTATATGTTATGTAACATATATTCTATATACATATCTAATATATTAATTATTATACATATTTACCATATTATACATACTTAATATGTATATATCATATATAAATACTATATATTATAAATATTATATAAATACTATATTATATATACATATTATATAATATATTAATATACACATATATATAATAATATAATATATACATACTAATTTACTATATAATATATAAATACTATAAAATATATACATACTATAATAATAATAATAATAATAATAATAATAATAATCTATTTTTTTCTCCAATTTTGATCCCCTAAAATTAAAAAAGTTTCCCCTAAATTTAGATCTCATTCCCTCGCCTAATATTGATCCCCCTAATAATAATATATTAATATACACATATATGTATATATACTAGATTTATATATTAATATATGTATATAATATACATTAATATATACTATGTATATAATATAATTTAATATATATGATATATATATATATTATATTTTATGTATTAATGTATTATATGTAATATATAATATACTTATAATATATAATATAATTTAATATAATATATATTATATATACTTAAATGTATATTAATATATGTATTTAATTTGTTTATGAGTTAATGTCACGACCCAAGTTTCGAAACTCGGAGCCGGGTTAACCCAAGAGTATGGGCCTCGTTGTTGGGCTTCTTGAGCCTTGTTGGGCTTAATGGTTTAGAGATGGGTTTAGTTTTGGATGGTGGCCCAAGGGTGTTTTGGTAATTGGACTTTTAGGAGGAAAAGAGAGTGGAGAGGGGGGCATTTCTCTGCATTATGCAGAGGGTGATTTCATCACCTCCTTTATTGTCTTCTTCATCTCCTTATCTCATCTTTCTCTCCCAAATCCATCAACCAAGGTAGATTTTTTATGTGTTAGTTGAGAGAATCACGTTTTGCTCATAGAGGGAAGTTTGTTCAGCTTAGGAAGATCTTTCTTTCAAGGTAAGTATGGTTAAAAATGGTGGAGGTAAGTTTTTTAGTGGGGGATTTTGTGGAAGAACGGGTTTTGGTTTTGGGAGAGTTTTAAGTTGGTTTTAAACTCGTTTTAGCTTCTTACAATTGTTTAAGATAGAGTGGTAACGTTTTGGTCTTCTCCCTTGTAGTTGGAGTTCAAGAAGGACCTTCTTCAAGCTTGGGCAAGGAGAAAGTCTAAGTTGTTGTGGTTGTTTGCAACTCGTTTTGGAAGGTTGGTACACTTCCAAATCCTTTGCATTTTCATGTGCTTCATCATTTAGCATGCTTGATTGATTGTGTGATGGTTTGTCTAGGATAGAGCCTTTGCATGCTTTAATGGTATTTTGATTATAATTGATGAAAATGAGTAAAATTGATTAAAAACTCACTTAAACAACTTCAATAATGAGTAGGAACAATTTGGGATCGAATGGATCAAGTTTGGCTAGAGTCCTAAGTGTTTGAATATGCAAAACTACACTTTTTGTGCATGGGTATCGAAACGCGGGCAGGGCGTTTCGATACCGAGTCGTCTAGTGACCTTCCCGATTCGATATCGGTATCGAATCGGGTAGGCCCTCTTTTGGTTTGATACTTGTACCGATACCGGTTCTTTCGATACCCACTTGGTGAGGGTATCGATACCTGGCGTTTCGATCTCCAAGTAGGGGTATCGATACCCTAGGGAAAATTTAGCCAAGTTCTTGCGGAATAAGTGATAAAGTCTTATAATGCTATCCTAGGGGTTTCTAAGAGTTATTTAAACAATGAATATTAAACCTAGAAATAGGCATCGAGTCCTATTAACGAGATAATGAAATAATAATCAGAGTCTAGCGGTATAGACTGGTATGTGGAACCGTTAAGGGTTTGTAATGTAATTCAAAATTGGTGATAAGAGTCGTAATATGAGAAACTATACTTGCATGCTCGGTTTTTTCTTGGTTGAGTATTATTTGGTGTAAAATCCTAGGCGGATCATTTTGTGTGGTTTGTGTCATTGTTTGATGGGATTCGGATACCCAGTTAGTGATAGTTTTGCAACACAACGAAGACCATCTGATGTGAGGTTCCGGGTGATGACTTTGCTCGATGTGAGGTTCCTGGTGATGACTTTGCTCAATGTGAGATTCTGAGCCCCACTCGATATGAGATTCCAATTGAAGACTCGATGCGAGATTCCGAGTATATTAGCTCGATGTGAGATTCTGAGCAGCCCGATGTGAGATTTTGGGTTGGGTGAGTCCCCTAGTTTCGGGTTGGTAGTGAGCCTGACTTCTGATTTATTTACTTATTGCTTTGGTTGCATTCGGCTTGTCATGTCATCATATTATCTTATCTCGCATGTTATTGTTATGATTCACTTGAAAGCACAGTCATTAGGTTGTGTACCCACTGAGCTTTCGTAGCTCAATGTTTTGGAATTTGTTTCCATGCGTAGGTAAGTAGACGGACGTTCGGACGGACGTGGCGGAGCACCATCTTTTCGAGACTTCAGCATTGACCGGTTGGTAGAGTACATTTACTATATTATTTGGGCTATGTATTCGTAGGACCATTGTTGTAATTGTAACTCTATTTTATTTAATTGTTAAGGTTAAATGTTTTATAAAACTTGTATTTGGAGCTCCAATGATATTTTGGGTTGCAAAACTATTTTGGATTTTAAATATTCTTTTAAATTATATCTTATTTAATGGTTTGAATTGAGTTTGATTTTGAAATTTTATGGACACGGGTTGGGCTTATGTCCCAAATGTGGCACCCGAGTTTAGGGTGTTACAGATAATGTATGTATTTAATTTAAAATTATAATTTTTAATAAAATATTATTTTAAAATTATAATTAAAATCAAATATATGAAAACTAAATAAAATAGTAAATAAATTAATTTAATTAAATATGTAATACTAAATTTAAATATTAATCCCTAAATTAATTATCATGTCTAATTTTATATTTTAAGATTAACTATATTTACCAATATTTTAAATTCATCAAATTATAGATATACTTAATTATATGTCATGTAAGTATTAAGTCTTGATAATATTAGTTCAGGTCAATAACAGATTGGGGTCAAAACAAGTCAGGTCATTTATCAGGTCGGGTTCAAAATAGGTTGGGTAAAATCAGGTCTCGGGTCGATTCAGTCGGGTAATATCGGTTATCTGCTTGGTCAGACTCGTGTTCAGGTTCGTTTAAGTCGGATATAGGTCGGGTTTGAGGTCTACAGTAACATGTTGAAATCGGATTCGGGTCATTCTCGGTCGGATACATTTCGGGTTCGGTTACTACAGTAACAGGTCCAACTCGGGTTCGGGTCAACAACAGTCAGATACAGTTCAGGTTTGGGTCATTACATCTCCGGGTCAAACCAGGTTCTGACTCGAACAAGTTTCAGTCGGGTTTTTAGGTCGGGTTAGCTTTTTACATCCCTATACCCTAGGACTATGTGATTAGGATATGATACTTATGACTCGATTAGTTGTGTGAACTTGAGTATGATAAACATGTTATGACATTTGATCTTCTTATTGGATGACATATTGAGATAGATAAATTCATAAACACTAGCTAAAGTAGGCTAGAAGATGATCCTTAGATTGAAACCTTTCTATGCACTCTTAGCTATGGTAAGTCTAAACATACCTTGTGTAATAACCCATTTAACCAACCAAAACCCATTAAATCCAAATACATTACCCAACCCAATAAACCTTATAACCAATACCATTACAAATTGAGCCCATAATTGGAAGCCCATTACAACCAATCTAATACACAATTAAAATCCAACTAAGCCCTAATTGAAACCTAACTAAACCCTAATGTCCTCAGCTAGCCGCCGCCGCCGCTGTTCATTGTGCTTGCCAACATACTACGAGTGGCCGCCACATGCGACGGTTCGAAGCGCGCGTGGTGGTCACGCGTTCCCTTATTTGCTCGAACGGTCGGCCACCGCCCTCGACCACGTGAATCAGCAGCTCCACCATCCTTATCCCGTCAGACCTACAAAAGAAACAGAGCATTATTAGATGTGTTTAGATCTAAAACCCAGAAATTTTCTATAATAAAATATGTTATAAAATCTGGGTATAAAAATACCAGACGAATATTGTAATCAGTCTGGACCGAACCACAAAATCAATAAAAAAACGATTTGAGTAAAAAAAATCAATCCAAAGCCACAAATACCATCATCTGTTCGAAAAACAAAAGAGCTAATCATACTCAAATCGGAGCAAAAAAGGTCAAAAAATATAGAAGATTTCGAGACTTATCTTTTAGATCTAGGTCTCTACACAACTTGTTTCGAAAAACCACCACCGGATCTGTGCTCCTCACATCAGGACAAACAAGAAAGTATGCATCTTTTTCGTCTTCGGACACCGGTGTGGTGGCCGACGGCCGTGAGCGACGGTCGGGAACACCTCCGGCAGCCGGGTCTTTAGAGAGCCTCAAAGGCTCTGTTCTTTCACTTGAAAGGAAGAGAACAAATGAAGCTGAAGCCAAAAAAAAAATAATGACGGAAGGGCCTTTATACTTCGACCAAAACGACAACATTTTGGTGTTGGTATTCAAGGCCCAAAACGGTGCCGTTTTGCGCAACCAACCCGCACCAAACCCGGTTACTCAACCCGGATCTGCGCCTAACCCGGAATTAGGGGTTAATTACTCGACTGGTCCCTGCATTCCCAGCGCATCTTCGCATCTGTCTTCCAGTTTGTTTTATCTTCGATTTTGGTCACTGGTTTTGCCTAATTAAGCTTTATGTTTTTAATTTCTTTAAATTTTATCCTTATTATTATTTATTTTAACCCCAAAATGTTTTGTTTTTGCAGATTTAGTCCATGCAAATTATAAAATCGTTATTTTCATGTTTTATTATTATTATTATTATTATTATTATTAATTTATTAAATATTTTTATTACAGATATCGACACCAAAATTAGATTTTCGTTTGTATAAAATATTTTGTAACCGATAGGTGCCAAGTTTTGGAAGTTGTAGGGGTGCTCACCCTTCCATACGTGTAACAGACTCCCCAGCTCTGGTTTGCAGACGTATTTCTGGTGTTCCAACCGCACCGTAAAAAAAATGATTGATGGCGACTCCCCGGGTGAATTCCGGTGATTACAGATGGCAACTCCGCTGGGGACTTATTTTTGCGAGTCGAGCCGCAAAATCAGTTACATTTTATTTAACGATCGAAAATATAAATTCGTTTATTTTTATAATCTTTTATTTTATTATTTATTTCAAATATTTTACTAATATTTTTAAAAATGTTTTTCAGGTCTCCATTTTATGAGCTCTAAACCCGGGCTCCGTTCAATTAAGTAGGAGCATGCAACCACTCCTTCGTGAGGTTCCGCCTCCGTGTAGGATGGTGAAATGCTTTCAGGATATTTTTTCCCTATGTCTTCGTGAGACATACGTCTCCGCATAGACTTAGAGAAACGTATCCCTTTGAATTGAGTTTATTATCCTTAGTAGGATAATAATTTTCGTTCGGGTACCTTCTAGAACCACACTGCATCTAGTGAGCCCTAGAAACCCACCATTAGAACCGTCATTCCGAACATCTTCCCGATTAGAGGGTCGCCCTGTAGGTTTTTTCTTTTTAGAAAGAGAGTAAGTGGGGGTTTATTTTTATTTACGCCCTTATTTTTGTTATTTATTGCTCGTATTTATTTTCATAATATATTTGCCATATGCATATTCATGCATCATAAAACATGCACGTTTAATACTGTCTAGTTCGATACTAATATTTTTGCATCATTGCCACAAATTGGAGTCACTATTATATGGTGAAATGGAAGTTCCGTCCCAGACGTTAGTTTCTGCTGATGGTAGCCGAGTCAAGAATTCAGAACATGAAGATTTTGTTGCACAAGACAGTGTTGTTGCTTCGAGGTTGTTGTCCACCATTAGTGCTCATCTTCTTCATCAATTTGTAGGTGCTGAAACCACAGCACAGGTATGGGATACAGTAGTACAAATTTTTTCGAATAAATCCACAACATCTATTTGAGTCTTCATTATAAGTTGTGATCCATAAAGAAAGGTTTTGATGAGAGTATGATGTTTTACTTATCTCGTATAAAGGAGGTATGTGATTCTTTAGCTTCATGTGGTTGTAAGATCTCTCGAGTTGAGCATATTGTGAGTATCTTAAATGGGTTACCGAGGGAGTTTCAATCTTTTATGGCAATCATTACTTCCAAAAAGGATCTCCTCTCAGTAGATAGAGTTTGTAATATCTTGATAGATGCTGAAACACAATTGGTTGGGTTTAATTATGCTCAAGAGTTTGTTCTTATGAGTGCTAATGTTGTTAATGTAGTGCATGGTAGGTAGGTGTTGCCTTTAGGTGCTCAGAATTTGGTATACAATGGCCAAAAAAATCATGTTTATAGGGCCCCTCGACCTTCCTATGTTACATCTGGCAGGCAAGGTGGTCGTGGGAGAGGAAGGTCTCGAATGCAATGTCAGTTATGTTGAAAGAATGGGCACACAGTAAATCGTTGTTGGCACAGGTTTGATCATAGATTCTCTGGTGTTGATATTGGTCAGAATCCTGATATTGGCCAAGCGCAATACACAATATATGTGGATGAGGATGAAGGTAACACTGCTGTCACACCCTTTGCTCAGACTACCTCCCCTGCTCAAGAACATTTTGTGGCAACCTCTTAATCAAGAGCTGATCAATCGGTGGTAGATTCTGGAGTTTCTCATCATGTCACTCCAGATCCATCCAATATAGTTCATGGCCCATCCTATAAGGGACCAAGTATGTTGGTTGTAGATAATGGGACTGGTTTATGTATCAATAAACCCAGATATTCTAATGTTCTAACCTCTTTAAGGTCTCTTATGCTGAACAATTTATTACATGTTCCTCAAGTGACTCGTAACCTTCTCTCGGTGTCTAAGTTTGTTAGGGACAATCAAGTATACTTTGAGTTTCATGCCACCAACTGCTTGGTTCGAGATGAGAAGGCTGGTCAAGTTCTCCTTGAAGGGCATGAGCATGTTGTGTTATATCAATATGTTGTTTCAATAGATAGGCAAAAAGAGTGTAATGATACTCAGGTTAGAGTGTTTGTAAGCTCATATGAGCTGATGCATAGGAGACATGGGCATCCAGCTCATGAAACTCTTTGGGGGTTCTACACATGTGACTTCAAAAGGATTTAAATATTATGACAGCTTTGTTGATGCTTGCACCAGGTATTCATGGGTGTATTTGTTGAAAGAAAAGAGTCAAGCTCTCATGGCTTTTCAACAGTTTCAGGCATTAGTCAAAACTCAATTCAACAACATAATAAAGGAGCTCTAGATTGATTGGGGAAGTGAGTATCGAGAGTTAACAATATTGCTTCTCAAGGAAGAGATTAAACATCGAGTTATATGTCCCCATAGTTTTGAGCAAAATAGGGTGGTGAAACGTAAACATAGGCATCTGGTTGAGTTGTCCTTAATTTTGCTTGCACGAGCTTCTTTACCTATGTATTTGTGGTCCTATGCTGTGTCCATGGCAGCATACCTCATAAACAAGTTACCTACTAAGGTTCTTCAAGGCAGGTCACCCTTTGAGGTGTTGAATGAAAAGAAACCACAATATGACTTTATCAAAGTTTTTAGGTATAGGTGCTTTCCTCGCCTAAGAGACTTCCAGAAGCATAAGCTCGAGTTCAGATCGCAGCCATGTACCTTTCTTATCATCAATCCTCAGCATAAGGGTTATTTTTGCATGGCATCAAATGGAAGAATTTTTGTTCCTAGGCATGTTATATTTGATGAGCTGACTTTTTCTTTTGCAGATAAAAAGTCTACATTGTCACAACAACATTCTATGCCATCGAGATATGAGTCATCTTCTTTTCCAAACAAGATAAAGAGAGTTAAACCAATAGGCAGATCGACTCCAGAAGAAAGGCACACTTCAACTGCTCCTGAGACATACACACAAGGTGATGGGTGTACTCATGACTTGCACCATGAAGAAAGGAGTCCACAAAGCAGTATGGAGGGTGCTCGACTTGTATCTTTTATACCAGAAGAGGTGATAATGGAGGCATCGGGTCACAATTCGCAAGAAGCACATGGATCTAGTGAAGGTGTGTCCTCAGGAGGAGGTGTTAGGGAGTTAGCTGGTGACATGTTAGCTGAGATGTCAGGTGCTATACCTAGTGAGGATAACATGGTAACTGAAGAATCGAGGGATGTGTCCAGAGAAGTGGATGGTCAGCCACAAGGTGACTTAGCTATTTCCAGTCACCTTTAGAGACCAGTTACTAACAGACATTCAATGACTACACGTAAAAAATGGTATATTTAAGCCTAAAGCCTATGCAAAAATTTATTCAAGTGATGATTATGCTGAACCAATTAACATTCAACAAGCAATGCAATCAACAAATTGAAGGAATGGAGTAGAAAATGAGTTAGAAGCTTTGGAAAAAAAATGGCAGATGGACCATTGAAGAATTCCCACCAGATAGAAAAGTAGTAGGGTGTAAATGGTTGTTCAAATTGAAGCGTCAGTTCATCGATACAAGGCTCGTTTGGTGGCTAGAGGGTATTCTCAAACTCCTGGACAAGACTATTAGGAGACATTTAGCCCTGTGGTGAAAGCTACAACACTAAACATAATGTTAGCTTTGACTGTGACTAACAATTGAAAGGTAAGGCAAATGGACATCAACAATGCTTTCCTAAATAAAGATCTAGATGAATTTGTGTACATACAATAACCATCAGGATTTGAGAAAATATAGAAAAAGGGACAACCATTAGTGTGTAGGTTTAGGAAAGCACTTTATGGCTTGAAGCAGGTTCCTAGAAACTGGTATAATAAACTCAAGCAGTATTTGATAAGCATTGAATTTCAATGTTCGAAGTCTGATACATCCATCTTTGTAAAACAATCATAAGGGAAGTACACTTATATGCTCGTGTATGTAGATGACATAATACTCATAGGAGATTTTGAAAAGCACATTGATCAAGTAGTTACTATGTTGAATGAAAAGTTCTTAAAAGACTTAGGGGACCTGCGTTTCTTTCTTGGTATTGAAGTGAGTAGGAGTCCAGGCAAACTGTTCCTAAGCCAGAGAAAGTTTGTTCGAGAGTTGTTAGCTAAAGCTGGAATGGAAAATACAAAGGCTACTCCTACACCTATGTTACCTGCATCAAAACTCACAAGGTCAGGAGGCAGTAGGATTTCAAATGTGTATCTATATAGGAGCATTGTAGGAGCATTACTATATGCATGTCACACGAGGCCATACATAGTCTTTAGTGTAAACAAAGTGGCTCAATTTATGCATAAACCGTGTAAGGAACATTGGCAACAGTCAAAAGGATCTTAAGGTACCTGGCAGGTACACTTGACTATGGGCTTGTATTTACTGTAGGAGACACTACAAAGGATGTAATTACAGGATTTGCTAATGCAGATTAGGCAGGTAGTCCTGATGATAAACGATCTGTGACAGGGAATTGTGTGCTAATAGGAAATAACACGGTGGCTTGGGCATCAAAGAAGTAAAAATCTATTTCAAGATCAACTTCAGAAGCTGAATATCGAAGCATTGCAAATGTAGTAGCAGAAGTGACATGGATAAGTGCCTTGTTGAAGGATTTGGGGATTCAACAAGAAGAGAGCTTGATAGTCTGGTCAGATAACACGAGTGCAATAGCTATGAGTGCAAATCCGGTGTATCATGCAAAATCCAAGAATGTTAAGCTTGATATTCACATTGTTAGGGATAAGGTTGCTGCTAAACAAGTGCAGGTCAATTATGTTCCAGCTAACCATCAGATAGTTGATGGATTTACCAAGCCATTATCTCGAGTGTTCTTTGAAGAGTTTAGGCATCGAGTTAGACTTACAACAGAAGAAAGAAGCGAGGGAAACAGGGAGAATGTTGAATGTATCTGAGCTTCCAGAAGCTGCTGCAGTTAATATGGTCATGCAACTCATGCATACGTAACAACCATTTTGTTAAGTTATTAGTTTAGGCGTCAATATTGTTAAGGGTTTGTATTAGCCTATATAAGAAGTGTATCAATTTACTTTCAATAATCAATGAATATACATCAGTCTTTACAAAGTTAATATGATATCTGTTAAGTTTGAGACCTCCTGTTAGATATATGATTAGGCTACTTAAAGATTGCTTGAAACAATGTGCATTGCCAATACTAAGAACAAAAATTTACTTCATCATAATGACTTTGCTTATATCTATGGGAATCGGTATTAAGGATGTAAGTGAGACATGAAAGATCGTGAATTATTCGAATTTAATTCGGTTAAAGCATGATTTGAACTCGAATTCGACATAAGTTCTTAATGATCTGAGTCGAGCTATTTGATTCTAACTCAAGAAGCTCACGAGCTACTCAAAAATATAATATACTAAATTTTTTAATTTTTATAATTTAAAATATAAATTCCTAAACTTAAAACCACATAGTATAAATCCTCTCTAAATCATAAATTCTAAACCCAACAACCTAAACCTTTAAACATAGTATAAATCCTATCTAAACCTAAACTTGGTTCGATTAAGCTCAAACTCGACTCGAATTTTTAATGAGTACAGTCGATTTTAGATTTATCAAATGGAGACACTCTATACAATCCTGAGAAACATAGAAATTTCTGAAGATCAGCAAAATGAGCCATTCCTTTTCGACATCGAGATTGGAAGAAACTCGACTGAAATCATGAACAAGAAGCACTTTCAGGGTCAATTTTCAGTTGCAGAAGTGAAGCCTTTTGGATACCAAAAAAGGTCCAGAAACAGAATTTAGCAAGATTGGTTTAGATACCATTGATTATGATTTCAGTGTTAATGTACCTTTCAATTTTATTTTTGAGTTCTATGATTACCATTTCTAATAATATCGTCTCTAAGTACGAAATTAAACTTGTTAAAACATTATCGTCTATAATAATATATTTGCTTTTCAATAATCATATAACATATATAATATATCTACCAATATTATTTAAATTATCTTAATTTTTATATAAATTATTATCTTTTAAGGAGGAAAAAAAACTTCTAAAAAATGATAAACTTTCAAATATATATTATTAAAATAAGATGAATTAAACACATTTCTATTATGTAATCAAACATTGGTATTGGCACATCAAGTGGCCTTGATTCCTATACAACTATGATACCTCTTTAAAACTAGATGAATAAAACAAAGAGTCTAATGCCTAAAAATATCCGGGAACTCTAATAATAATGATTTGAATCCTAATAAAATTGAGAATAATATTGTTTGAGACGACGAACAAAATATTTATACCGCTCAAAAACCAAATAACAGTTTTTATTCGTTTTTCTAAAGGCATCACAACATTTTTTATCGACTTTTCTGAAATCGTAAAATGACGTTGCTGCTCTCCAAATCTTTTCGAAACATCTATTGCGATAACTCTCCATCAAACACCAACATTGTTTACTTGTTTTTACGAAATATGGAGCATTTGTTGGTATTTCACAATGACTACGAGGATGTGGGTGTTTTCGATGATACCAACGCTTCACTAATGATTTTAAAGTCAACGAAACTGATCCAACTTCTATTGTTACCGGTGGTTCAGCCACTATGGGTGGATATTGTGGTTGTAAGTTTGGTTTAGCAACCAGTGGTGGTGGCTGTACATCCCCTAATGTAGATGACATTAATATCAAAACACATAAAGCAATAACTACGCTTCTTAATTCAACCATCATTTTGTTTCTCTCTTTATCAACTCGCTTGACTTTTGTTTATTTCTCATTAAAAATTTTATATTTATAGACCAATAGTACAAGTTATTTATTTTGTTTAAATCACATCTTTTTATTTGATATTTTTAAATTTGATATTGTAGATTAAATTTATGATAATTATTTTATTTTGTATATCTTTTAAATAAGTTTTAAAAATCATTTGATTTTATCCTTTCGTATCTAATATATATATATATATATTTAAAATATGTGTTATCCTTTAAAGTTATAATTATCTGAAAATATGTGGTATAATTGAGTAATCAAAGTAGGATAATCCCGATAATGAAGTGGTCCCCCAGATAATTTATCCTTTTAATTATGGTTCAACAAATTTTAACTTCAGTATATAACATTCATCATCCATACTCTAGCAGGCTAGTGATAATTTCTGGCCACCATGATCGATTTGTCCTTGAATTGGTCCGATCAGATTTGGTTCAACCTGTTTTGATCTACACTGAATCGTTCAAGTTAATCTAGTGAGCCAATTCATCGTCCATATGCATTGATTTTGACTGATGTCGTCAGTGTTAACTTTAACTGTTAATGTCAGTTTTTAACTTTAACTCAAAAAGTCATTTTTTCTAAAAAATCATTATTTAAAATTTTTCGATGTCCTATATTTACTTTAAGTTTGTTTTGCGAAATTATGATTCGATGTATATTAACGATATATTAGAAATTTTAAATAATCTTCGAGTATAATACAAAAAATATCTGGATAAAGTCGATATTATCGAATTCCTTTAAATAAAGTTATAGAATCCTAGAATTTATTCAGAATTGATTATGGTTTAGAATCTATTGTCTGTAAATATCAAGGACCTCTGTGAGATAGTGGAGCAGTTATTATGTTCTTTGTTTACGTGATATTATCTCTCTGGTTAGAAATTAGTCTAACCATTATGACCATCTAAAGCAAAAACATAGCCTCTTGTTCTAGATACCTGATACTAATTTATATGGTTCATGGGTCTTGATACTATGGTTCCACTGATTTCATATTTGTATGTATCCTAAATCTCTAGTATAGTGCTACTAATTACTAGGGGTGTTTAAAAATATTTGATCTGATTATACATTGATTTGATCTGATTTTTATTTTTGGATCAGATATTTGATCTGATTTTAAGTTTTTCAGATCAAATATGGATGACAATATTTCAAGTTTCGGATTATTAAAAATCCAAAAATTAAAATTTTTATTAATATTTATCTTGTTCTATTTAACAATTTATGTACAACAATACAAACGAAGGAAGTTAAAAATTGTTAAAGAACAATTTATGTATAAAATGGAAATTCTAAGATAATAGAAATTAAAGAAATGCACTAGAAGATTAGAAAATTTGGACCGAGGCTTGTGTTATCATAGTGTCCTTAAAACAGATTCATCCACTCCCGGAGTTGGAGTTTCTATGAAGGTCTGTCTCCCAGGATACAACAGTGAAATGCAACAAAACATTACATAAGTGAGTTACAACTTTCAGAATTCAAAATGGTATTTATCACAGAATTAATGCAAATAAATTGAAGGTTATAACCAGCTAAAAGGTTTACAACTCCATGTCCAAGCCTAAACCATAAACCCATGGCTAGGCATACTTAAGATGTCTAGTCCAAGGCATTGTCTTTTTTTCAACAATAACATGAAGAGCTTCTATATATAAAGCTTTTCACATCTATGTTCCCAATAAGTTTAGGATATTCTACTTTTCATCTCATTTTTTTAACATTATGGGCGTTACATTGAGCAACAATTTCTCATTCACCCATTAAACATTTTGACCATGTAAATATAAAATGTCCATGAAACCCACTCAACTTTTATAATTGTGAATATTATTGTATTTAGTAATTTGTTTATTATATTCGAAAATCTAAAATTTTTATAAATATAACCTTCAAATTCGAAAAGTTAGTATAATCAAATTATATTTTTGGATAATCAGATATTCGACTATCTCATCCGACTATCCAATATCCAAATATGCGTATATCTGCTTTTTCCGGATCGGATACGAATCACTATATCATTGATCTGAAAAAATCAAATCTGATCTGATCCGATATCCGATAATGAGCACCCCTAATAATTACTGAGAGGACTTTTACCGTCAAAATTGTTTTATTGGGTACTAGGTTATTGATAGGAAACTATAGATTCAGTCTTGATTAGGCTAATAATTTCACCCGTATTAGGTTCCTGCCTTTAGTTAGGGTAATATTTAAGCTTTGTGCCCACCCTAAGATTTCTAAATTTCATATGTGCTTACCCTCAAATGAATTTCTGGATCCGCCACTGATGGTGGGCATGAATTTAGAAGGAAAAAAATGATGAAAAAACTAAAACACAATGAAAAAGAAGACTTCCGATGAAGATCTGAAACAATCAGAATGATGGAAGGGAATAGGCGTCAAGATCATCATTTGACGATTGATACCATATTAGAATACAAGGATGAGAAGAGAAAGTATGACAGAAATATTGATATTTCATTGAAAAAAGGGTGTGATTTACAAGAATGATAACCTTCCTATTTATAAGAGAGCTAAGCTACAAGAATGATAGTGTAACTTTCATTGAATACAATTTCATATTAGTTAGCAAACAACTGAATTAGTTGTAACTACTTATGGGATTGATAAGCTTTTGGAAGTTGTTGAAGCTTTGCTGTTTGTTTAACAATTATTGTCTGAACTATTTTACTAGGGTACTTGTGATATGATATGAAGTTTTTGTAGGTTCAGACCTGACCCGACTGATAATTCTATTTGTATTAAGTTCTTATGATTCAACTAATGTATTTTCACATGTATTAATTAAGTTTTTATGTATGGGTTAGGGTAATTTTTCTCGTACTAAGTTTGTGTGCTTTGGTTAGGATGAATCTTTCTGGATGAATGGAATGCCCTTAGGATGGAACCTACACCCAACGGTATGTGTTAATACCTTTACAGATATAGTTCTGAAAAAATTTCATGTCAGGATTTGGTTTAAGGGTAGTTAGGTGATTAAAATAAAAGACTTTTGTCTCTTTTAAAAATATACCTTATTGAAATGATTTATCAAAGTTTGAAATTTTTTGTATGCTTTCAATAACCATTCAATGAAACACACTAAACTCTCTAGTTTAACTTCCTTATCCATCAGTCTTCTGATTCACTAATCTATAGGTTTCTCTCTTGATACTCGGGTGATTTGAATAAAGAATAATTACGTTACCTTCAAATATAATACATGCCCCTATTATGTTTTGCCATATAATTATTTGTACCTTTAGTATCTCTTAGGAGTTCTGTATTACTGAACTTTTCCAAGCAAAATGATATTTGAGTTCGAAACTCGTTTGTATAACACTTATTTTGAATTTTGTTTCATTGTTGAATGATTTTGAACTTGTAATACCCGAATTTCGTCCGAGTTCGAATATAAAATAAGGCCTACGTAAATATAATTAAATAAATAAATAATATTCATAAAAAATAAAATACATAAATAATAAAAACAAAAAATAATAATGGATAAGAGGTGAGGTGGTTACTTTACCATTGAGGGGCAGTTAGGACCGGTTATATGAAGGATTTCCATGGCAATTAAGAGGGACAGTTTTTGACAGGAGCAAAGGGGGTTCTCTGTACAAGGGAGGGGAAAAACCGAAGAAAAAAATGGATGAAAACTGAGAGGGGGAGGAAAGATGGTTTTTTGGCCATGGTTTTTGCCATCATTGAAGGCTATGATTAAACTAATGATGATGCAATGATGAAATTATGGAAGCAATGATTAAAGCATGATGGTGTAGTGATGAGGCAATGATGATAGGACAATGATGAAGGTAATGATTGGAGGAATTATGGTCCTGGTTTTGTATGCAAAATCATAGCTGCCATTTACAAGGGGGAAAATGAAGACCATTTTCAATCGTTGCAAAAGGGGACTTCGGCATTTTTCTTTTCGGCCCCTGGGATTCTTGGTCTCGGATTCTACCATTTTGTTGTAGATGATCTGTGCATTTGATCACCCCAAAAAGCAAAGCTTCTATTCCCGACTCAATAAAGCAAAGCAAAGACGTGTGACACCAATAGACATTCATACTCGTTCGATTCTAATGAAAAACTTGTAAGTCTTGTTCAAAGCAATGTTTATTTATTTTAAATAGTTGAGTGCTATTAGACCAAAGGTATGATCAGTGTACTCAGAAAGTTGAATGGAACTTCGTTTATTCATTTCAGATGTTTATATCTATCAACAATAGTATCAACTTATTATTGTTGAAGATTTAAGCGAACTTTAGGATTAAAGATGCATCTAAAGTTCATGTTGTTTGATCCGAAACATGCTTGGCCTTTGTTTTTATAAATTAATTGTTTTTATTTAATTATTTATTTAAATCATTTGTATGCATAGTTTAAAATCATATAGAATATTTTGTTTAGGTGAACACTTAATTTATACTTAAATAATTAAATTAGAGCCTTTTTAGGGTTAGTCACTTTAATTGCATAATTAATTAAATAGGAAGATAATTTAGTAACGATGACGTTCTAATCATATATCTCGGATACACTAAGTGGTCAGTGTTTTGAAATAACATTATGTTGGCCAATAGTGTACTTTGGTATTGTATTTGGCGCGTCATCGAAACGTAGAAAATGGCAAATAATTTAAGGTTAGAATTTAATAAAATTAATTAGGCAAACTAGAAGCACTAATAGTATTATTAATTTTGTTTGGTGTCAAGATGGTAGTGTCCGTGCATTCAGATGTTATCATAATACACCCGGTGAAATTAATAATTTAATAGGGTTTTAAACATTTAATCAATGGAGCTTTTTTTAGGTTAGAACTTAAAATGAATCAGATAATAAATCGATCATGCATTTAAAACCTTTTGGGTCAGAATTTGTATTTCTTTAAATACGAGTTAAGATTTCCTATTCTAGGACGTCTTTTTCAAAGCTCGTATTTAAAAGAAATGTACCTTTTTACTCAAAAGGATATTCTTATTCGATCGATGTTTATTCGATAATAATGGATTAAATTAAATTATTCGAAATGCCAAAATGCCACGTGTAATTAATAAGGTACCGATTTCGGGTGCTCGTAAGGGTTGTCCTTACGCGTAACCGAATCTCGAACCCAAATGTTTTTAAATGAATCCCTGGTTTGTTTTATGGTGTCTGGCCTACCAAAGTGGCCAGTGGCGACTCCAAGTTTTTTTAAAATATTCAAATAAAATACATTTTTAATACCCCGATTTTTCATAAATAATAATTAAAAGCGGTAAAAACTCGGATTTTTCAAAATTCATTCGCCAAGCTATTTTTCACACTTTTCGGTTTTAAAATGGTCGCGATAGCTTGGCGACTCTGCTGGGGACTAAAATTTCTTTTTGTGAGTCAGGCCTAATTATTAATTACATGTGGCATTTCGGTATTTCGAATATAGATATTAATTCAATTCATTATTGTCAAATAAATATCGTTTGGATAAGGATAGTATTTTCATTTTGTGTGATATATCTGTCATTCATGCATCAGCTCTCGACCCGAGCTTTTACCCTTGAGTGGGAGTTAGATATTGTCCGACGTGATGCTATCCAGCTCCGAGTTTCAGATTTTTATCTGCTTTCGGTATACTAACCTTACGCGTCGTGAGGTTTTCACCTCCGTTGTAAGGGATCTATACTACCGAATCGATGTCTTATTGTCGCAGTAGACGGTAACGACAGTTCGAGAACCTAGAGTCTAGATCTTAACCTACATGTGTAGAGTAGAAACCTACCCCTACTAGAGCCAGACAGAAACCATAAGGTAAGGCGGTATGCTGCCGAAATGCCGCCAAAATTAGGATTTCTCTGTTTAACTGCTCTCTGGTTATTTTTACGCGACATAAACTGCTCTCTGGTTATTTTTACGCAACATAAACTGCTCTCTGGTTATTTTTATGCAACATAAATTGTTCTCTGGTTACTTGTTGCAATTTCAATTATTTTTTATGTCAATTTATTTTTGTTCAGATTATTAATTTACCATACTAACACATTTTTTGGTGGTGTGTGAGTGAGTTCATATAGCATGCATTAGAGGTATTGATTAGAGATCTAGTTGTATAAACAATAGTCATAAATTAAAGGGTTTGATATACAAGTGGAAGACAATATGTCGGGGTGGATCATATTCGAGAAGACTTAGTACAAGATCAGAGTTAGTGTTTGGAGAGATCAAGTATCAGTAATATAAGGATATTTCAGAAGACTTCAAGAACAGTACATGTTTGCTAAAGTCAAGGGTAATTTAAGAATTTTTAGATAGTAACACGAAGGGTCATTCTCAGTGAAGTGTCTTAGTTGCTGTTAGGAGAATGGTTACAACATCAACAATAAGAGGATATGAGGTTTTGCTACACCGTTCCAGTAGGTGAAAAGAATTAGATTTATATTGGGTTTAGCATTCGTTCGAGCCTTAAATCGGGTACTGGGGCAAGTGTAGATATAAGTGAGGCATGATGATTAGAAGGCAAAGATAGTCAGAAAATGGATATTTGGCGGATAAATTAGGGGCATCCCAAGGTTAGTGTTGACGAAAGAGAACTCGAAGAAGAAAAGGGAATTATGAACTCAGGATCAAGGTTCAACTGTCATGAACGACAGAAATTATCGAAGAGAAAGACAGAAGAACTACACGACATGTAGAATATCAGTTTGCAAGTTTTGAACCAACGCTTAAAGTGAAGGACTACACGATATAGTTACCTAGATGATGCAAAGATAGAATTGAGGATCAACTTCGGAACCAAGTACGGGAAAAATCAGGTATACACGGATTTTGCCTGATAAAGTGGAAGACTCGTCAACAGATTTTCATTGACATACCAGTACAGTTGCCGAACCAGACTGAACGAGGTAATCAACCAAGAAGCTCGAGCCAGCTATCATCTATTAACAAATTGGCTTCCCCTTGTATTCGATCTTTTAGTTAGATGAGTGTTGTCTAATGACTAACTCTTGAAATCGATATCTCTTGCATTCATGCATTGTAGAGTAGATTTATATTTAAGTTGTTTTACACAATTTTGTTAGCATATTTTGTTCATAATACAATTTCATTATTTTGACATGTTGACATCTTCATATTACTGCATTCATACATATGTTTATTTCATGTTTTATATCATTATAATTTATCAGCATTGCATTTTGAGGGGCATGAATGTGTTAGAAATTTCAGAAAGTTATTGAGGATCACTTGGGTAATATGAAAGATCAGTCGGTCTCAAAATCAGACACAAGTTTTCACATTGCCTGGAGTCTAGGAGATTGAGAAAGAAAGACATCCAGATGAAATGCAGATACGAGAGATTGATATGGAAATTTATCTTATACAAGGGTTCAATTTGAAAGGTTTTCTTAAAAAAAACACAAAAGAAAAAGTAAAAGAAAAAAGAAAAATGCAAAAAGAAGTCGAAAAGAGAAAAGAAGATCAAGTTCAATTCAAAATAGTTGGGGCATCTACAGAAAGTTTAGAAAGTTCAGAAGACCAGATTTTGTGCTATGGAAGCAACAATAAAATGTTCAACCATGATGTCGATAAATTGAGAAGACTTTTGGCATTTGCTCACCCTAAACAATGTAAGTGGGGCAAATTTTGTCAAGTCATGAAATTATTAGCGCCATTCTGAAGATGAAAGCCAAGAAGTTCATACTAAACAAAGAGCAGCCAAAAGAGAAGTTACATTGATGCTTCAAAACCTGAGAATTCAACATTGAAACAGAAGGATTTGTATGCATTTTTCGGATCATTACGGAGTAATACCTTGAATCATCCCAATTGCTTTTGCCCGCGAGCATTGGGTGTCTTTTGCAAGGGAGGCTATTTCAATTCATTTGTTTATGATGCTTGTTTCATATCTATATTTTTCTCAAGTGGCAAACATTATATTCTTTGATTCTTTAATTCTTTGATTCTTTAATTCATTAATCATTTGATTCTTTGTTATGGGTTTTTTATCACCCATACACATATGTATATATATCATCATTGATTTCCTTCTTTCATTTTATGTTCTTTGATTCTTTGTTATGGGTTAATTTTTGATCGCCCATACATTTATATATATATATATGTATATCATCAATAACATCATTTTTTAAGTCTTGAATACTAATTGCAAGATTGACCTTAAACCAAATTCGGAGATCAACTTCACCAATGTGACTCGTTTCTACTTTATTTTAGGCCAAAAGGAAAACATTAATGAGTGTTCAGGAACTACAATCCCAGACAAATTTTGAGTAAGTTTCCTCTCAAGCATTGTTGACTAAGATCTTTGAATGAAGTGATAACCTAAAACTTCGTCCAACTGAAGATTGCTTTTCGTCAAAGGTATCCAAGTATGGGATGATATTTGGCATTTCTTGATCTCCCTTCTCAAAGAAAGAAGATAAGAAAAATATCATTTGTTATCCCCCTTGAGCCTAATATTGTTTTTCTTTCGATTCAACCCAAGACAAGGATCACCCTTACACTGGGGGCAAAAGAGGATAAAATGTGTTCGAATGTGAAATACATTTGGGATGCCTTGTGAATTAGGGGCAAAAATAAAGGTGAAATGAGAAACCAAGAAAAAGATGAGTGATGAGGAATATTCTGAATCAACACAAAAAAAATGAAAAGAAAAGAGGAAGAGTTTGTTTCTGAGGAGTCAAGTTCAAATTGTTGACATTAAAGTTGAAGCAAACGACAAAAGAAAATTTTGTGAGACATTTTGATGAGATGAACCACGGACAAATGAAGAGGTTCAAAGGAAATGACCTCTAGGGTGAAAACCCCAAAAAGGGCAGTCTAGAATGATCCGTAAAGAGAAAAGAAAAGTATTTCATCAGAGCATATTCAGTTCAATGTAACAATGATCCTTGGTTTTATTACCCTTATATAATTATTTGAGCCTATATATCATTTCTTTGATAGCCATGAGCCATAGACAACATTACAAGCCACAAAAGACCATTTTGACCATATACAGGTATTGGAACAAGGAGAGTTAGTCTTCAGAATACATCCCGCTTATCAGGGTTAACCTTTATTCAAAGATTTCTAGTCTTCTAATGCTTAATCGAGATCAGAAAAGAGAGAAAGATTGAGCATAGTGAGTAAATAAGTCAAAGAGTGTCACCTAAACAGGGTAGAATTAGAAAAATGGGAATGTTTCTCCTAAAAGTTTAATAGATTGGAAAAGGGTCACATTGGAGTTGATCTTTGTAAATTGGTTCGAAGGCTTTATTGCATTTGGTAGTCAAAGGCCTAATTTCATGTTTTCTTGTTTGTCATGATTATCAAATTATTCAATATTCTCAAAATTAGTAAAATACTATTTTGACCCTTTTTGCTTATCGTTTAACAAGCATCTTGCAGATAAATTGATTAGATACAAGAAAAGCAAAGGATTTCATGGGTATTACTATGATGTACTAACCTTTTAAGTGCAGGCGGAACAGAAGGTGGCCTCGGTACGGGATTGATGATGAAAAGTCAGATGAGAAACAGATAAAGCTCAAAGTGCAAAAGTATTCGAGCAACATAGATGACACAAGTAAACTTGAGGCAAAGAGAGAGCGTTGACCATTATTTGGGGCAAAATATAGCCCGATCAATTCATCAAAGTGTGAAAATTGTTACAATTTCGACATCACAAGACAAAGAAGCTCTACGAGGGGAATATCAAAATGAGAAAACAAGACAATTATGCTCAAGTTCGAGTGAGGCAATACTATCATGAGATTCGAAAACCGAAACAATGGAAATGGTGAATTCCTTCAGAGCAAAGAACAAATCTCCCCTAGAATAGATTTTTCCTGGTGTGCAAAGGTTGAAAATACAAGACAAGAATATGTTGAAAACCAGAACAAGCATCATTGAGAACATGACAAACTTCATTTGTTAAAAAAGAGAAAGAAAAAGACAAAAAAAGAAAAGAAAGAATAAATCTAAAGTGAAAACCTGAAAAGGCACTTTAGAGAAAAAAACAGAAATTCAAAAATTGAACCTAAGTGTGGAACGAATTCTCATATCAGTCAAGGAAGATATGTCGGGAGATAAAGCAAGAAATTATGAGCTTTCCCTAAAGCTGAAAGTTTACCCAAGTGGTCTTCAGTGAACATTCATGCATCATAATAGAAATATTTGCATTAGGAACATACTAATAATGCATCATATTTCTGTTAAACAGGATTCAGAAACCTATGAGAAATGATTCAGAGAAAGAACAATCAAACAATAACAATTCAAGTTTTCATGGAATATGAGGAATTTCATAATGAGAAGAACAGCCTCAAGTTCCACCACTTTTGGTCTGGAGAATTTCATAATAAGAAGAACAACTCCAGATTTCCAGGAGACGAGGAATTTCATAATCAGAAGAACACCCTCGATTTCCGTCACTTGATGAGTTTGGAGAATTTCATAATAAGAAGAACAGCTCCAAATTCGATGGGATATGAAGAATTTCATAATAAGAAGAACAGCTTCGGGTTCCATCACTTTTTGTCTGAAGAAATTCATAATAAAAAGAACAGCTTCAGGTCATGGAGAATTTCATAATAAGAAGAACAACTTCAAATTCAATGGGATACGAAGAATTTCATAATAAGAAGAACAGCTTCGGGTTCCATCATCTTTTGTCTGAAGAAATTCATAATAAGAAGAACAGCTTTAGACCCTGGAGAATTTCATAATAAGAAGAACAACTCCATATTTCCTGGAAGACGAGGAATTTCATAATAAGAAGAACAACCTCGATTTCTGTCACTTGATGAATTTGGAGAATTTCATAATAAGAAGAACAACTCTAAATTCGATGGGATACGAAGAATTTCATAATAAGAAGAACAGCTTCGGGTTTCATCACTTTTTGTCTGAAGAATTTCATAATAAGAAGAACAGCTTCAGACTCTTCAGTGGAGATGGAGAATTTCGTAATAAGAAGAACAGCTCCATATTCCATTGTTAAATCCTTCGGGTCATCAATAAGTCCTTCGGGCATGATGTTAAGTCCTTCGGGCCGTCACCTTCGGGAGTGATGATATCGTTTGCACAATCAAGGAGGCAATTCGATCTTAAATCATTCGGGTCATCAGGAAATAAAACCTTGAGCAACATCAATCAGGTTAAATCAACAATGAGTTCAGACGAAAATGTTCAATCTTGAACAGGGAAGCGATGATGATGATAAATGAAAAGATAGTTTTTCAACTTAATCCATGTTGAATTTATATTAATTGATGGTTTCTCTTTTTGCAGAGAAGAATTCAAGGTTCAAAAAGAATTCAGACAAACAATCAAAACAACAATTCAAGCTTTCTTGGAATATGAGGAATTTCATAATAATAAGAGCAGCCTCAGGTTCCATCACTTTGGTCTGGAGAATTTCGTAATGAGAAGAACAGCTCCAGGTTTCAGGGGATACGAGGAATTTCGTAATGAGAAGAACAACCTTGGGTTCCATAACAGGTATCCTGCTTGAAGAATTTCATAATAAGAAGAACAGCTTCAAGCTTTGTTAGCGTAACAGAGGCCAGGAAACTTAGACGAAATTCGTGTCTTTTCAGTCTTTGCTCGTCTCCTGTTCCACAACATTGAGCAAAGAGGGGCAGCTGTAATACCCGAATTTCGTCCGAGTTCGAATATAAAATAAGGCCTACGTAAATATAATTAAATAAATAAATAATATTCATAAAAAATAAAATACATAAATAATAAAAACAAAAAATAATAATGGATAAGAGGTGAGGTGGTTACTTTACCATTGAGGGGCAGTTAGGACCGGTTATATGAAGGATTTCCATGGCAATTAAGAGGGTCAGTTTTTGACAGGAGCAAAGGGGGTTCTCTGTACAAGGGAGGGGAAAAACCGAAGAAAAAAATGGATGAAAACTGAGAGGGGGAGGAAAGATGGTTTTTTGGCCATGGTTTTTGCCATCATTGAAGGCTATGATTAAACTAATGATGATGCAATGATGAAATTATGGAAGCAATGATTAAAGCATGATGGTGTAGTGATGAGGCAATGATGATAGGACAATGATGAAGGTAATGATTGGAGGAATTATGGTCCTGGTTTTGTATGCAAAATCATAGCTGCCATTTACAAGGGGGAAAATGAAGACCATTTTCAATCGTTGCAAAAGGGGACTTCGGCATTTTTCTTTTCGGCCCCTGGGATTCTTGGTCTCGGATTCTACCATTTTGTTGTAGATGATCTGTGCATTTGATCACCCCAAAAAGCAAAGCTTCTATTCCCGACTCAATAAAGCAAAGCAAAGACGTGTGACACCAATAGACATTCATACTCGTTCGATTCTAATGAAAAACTTGTAAGTCTTGTTCAAAGCAATGTTTATTTATTTTAAATAGTTGAGTGCTATTAGACCAAAGGTATGATCAGTGTACTCAGAAAGTTGAATGGAACTTCGTTTATTCATTTCAGATGTTTATATCTATCAACAATAGTATCAACTTATTATTGTTGAAGATTTAAGCGAACTTTAGGATTAAAGATGCATCTAAAGTTCATGTTGTTTGATCCGAAACATGCTTGGCCTTTGTTTTTATAAATTAATTGTTTTTATTTAATTATTTATTTAAATCATTTGTATGCATAGTTTAAAATCATATAGAATATTTTGTTTAGGTGAACACTTAATTTATACTTAGATAATTAAATTAGAGCCTTTTTAGGGTTAGTCACTTTAATTGCATAATTAATTAAATAGGAAGATAATTTAGTAACGATGACGTTCTAATCATATATCTCGGATACACTAAGTGGTCAGTGTTTTGAAATAACATTATGTTGGCCAATAGTGTACTTTGGTATTGTATTTGGCGCGTCATCGAAACGTAGAAAATGGCAAATAATTTAAGGTTAGAATTTAATAAAATTAATTAGGCAAACTAGAAGCACTAATAGTATTATTAATTTTGTTTGGTGTCAAGATGGTAGTGTCCGTGCATTCAGATGTTATCATAATACACCCGGTGAAATTAATAATTTAATAGGGTTTTAAACATTTAATCAATGGAGCCTTTTTTAGGTTAGAACTTAAAATGAATCAGATAATAAATCGATCATGCATTTAAAACCTTTTGGGTCAGAATTTGTATTTCTTTAAATACGAGTTAAGATTTCCTATTCTAGGACGTCTTTTTCAAAGCTCGTATTTAAAAGAAATGTACCTTTTTACTCAAAAGGATATTCTTATTCGATCGATGTTTATTCGATAATAATGGATTAAATTAAATTATTCGAAATGCCAAAATGCCACGTGTAATTAATAAGGTACCGATTTCGGGTGCTCGTAAGGGTTGTCCTTACGCGTAACCGAATCTCGAACCCAAATGTTTTTAAATGAATCCCTGGTTTGTTTTATGGTGTCCGGCCTACCAAAGTGGCCAGTGGCGACTCCAAGTTTTTTTAAAATATTCAAATAAAATACATTTTTAATACCCCGATTTTTCATAAATAATAATTAAAAGCGGTAAAAACTCGGATTTTTCAAAATTCATTCGCCAAGCTATTTTTCACACTTTTCGGTTTTAAAATGGTCGCGATAGCTTGGCGACTCTGCTGGGGACTAAAATTTCTTTTTGTGAGTCAGGCCTAATTATTAATTACATGTGGCATTTCGGTATTTCGAATATAGATATTAATTCAATTCATTATTGTCAAATAAATATCGTTTGGATAAGGATAGTATTTTCATTTTGTGTGATATATCTGTCATTCATGCATCAGCTCTCGACCCGAGCTTTTACCCTTGAGTGGGAGTTAGATATTGTCCGACGTGATGCTATCCAGCTCCGAGTTTCAGATTTTTATCTGCTTTCGGTATACTAACCTTACGCGTCGTGAGGTTTTCACCTCCGTTGTAAGGGATCTATACTACCGAATCGATGTCTTATTGTCGCAGTAGACGGTAACGACAGTTCGAGAACCTAGAGTCTAGATCTTAACCTACATGTGTAGAGTAGAAACCTACCCCTACTAGAGCCAGACAGAAACCATAAGGTAAGGCGGTATGCTGCCGAAATGCCGCCAAAATTAGGATTTCTCTGTTTAACTGCTCTCTGGTTATTTTTACGCGACATAAACTGCTCTCTGGTTATTTTTACGCAACATAAACTGCTCTCTGGTTATTTTTATGCAACATAAATTGTTCTCTGGTTACTTGTTGCAATTTCAATTATTTTTTATGTCAATTTATTTTTGTTCAGATTATTAATTTACCATACTAACACATTTTTTGGTGGTGTGTGAGTGAGTTCATATAGCATGCATTAGAGGTATTGATTAGAGATCTAGTTGTATAAACAATAGTCATAAATTAAAGGGTTTGATATACAAGTGGAAGACAATATGTCGGGGTGGATCATATTCGAGAAGACTTAGTACAAGATCAGAGTTAGTGTTTGGAGAGATCAAGTATCAGTAATATAAGGATATTTCAGAAGACTTCAAGAACAGTACATGTTTGCTAAAGTCAAGGGTAATTTAAGAATTTTTAGATAGTAACACGAAGGGTCATTCTCAGTGAAGTGTCTTAGTTGCTGTTAGGAGAATGGTTACAACATCAACAATAAGAGGATATGAGGTTTTGCTACACCGTTCCAGTAGGTGAAAAGAATTAGATTTATATTGGGTTTAGCATTCGTTCGAGCCTTAAATCGGGTACTGGGGCAAGTGTAGATATAAGTGAGGCATGATGATTAGAAGGCAAAGATAGTCAGAAAATGGATATTTGGCGGATAAATTAGGGGCATCCCAAGGTTAGTGTTGACGAAAGAGAACTCGAAGAAGAAAAGGGAATTATGAACTCAGGATCAAGGTTCAACTGTCATGAACGACAGAAATTATCGAAGAGAAAGACAGAAGAACTACACGACATGTAGAATATCAGTTTGCAAGTTTTGAACCAACGCTTAAAGTGAAGGACTACACGATATAGTTACCTAGATGATGCAAAGATAGAATTGAGGATCAACTTCGGAACCAAGTACGGGAAAAATCAGGTATACACGGATTTTGCCTGATAAAGTGGAAGACTCGTCAACAGATTTTCATTGACATACCAGTACAGTTGCCGAACCAGACTGAACGAGGTAATCAACCAAGAAGCTCGAGCCAGCTATCATCTATTAACAAATTGGCTTCCCCTTGTATTCGATCTTTTAGTTAGATGAGTGTTGTCTAATGACTAACTCTTGAAATCGATATCTCTTGCATTCATGCATTGTAGAGTAGATTTATATTTAAGTTGTTTTACACAATTTTGTTAGCATATTTTGTTCATAATACAATTTCATTATTTTGACATGTTGACATCTTCATATTACTGCATTCATACATATGTTTATTTCATGTTTTATATCATTATAATTTATCAGCATTGCATTTTGAGGGGCATGAATGTGTTAGAAATTTCAGAAAGTTATTGAGGATCACTTGGGTAATATGAAAGATCAGTCGGTCTCAAAATCAGACACAAGTTTTCACATTGCCTGGAGTCTAGGAGATTGAGAAAGAAAGACATCTAGATGAAATGCAGATACGAGAGATTGATATGGAAATTTATCTTATACAAGGGTTCAATTTGAAAGGTTTTCTTAAAAAAAACACAAAAGAAAAAGTAAAAGAAAAAAGAAAAATGCAAAAAGAAGTCGAAAAGAGAAAAGAAGATCAAGTTCAATTCAAAATAGTTGGGGCATCTACAGAAAGTTTAGAAAGTTCAGAAGACCAGATTTTGTGCTATGGAAGCAACAATAAAATGTTCAACCATGATGTCGATAAATTGAGAAGACTTTTGGCATTTGCTCACCCTAAACAATGTAAGTGGGGCAAATTTTGTCAAGTCATGAAATTATTAGCGCCATTCTGAAGATGAAAGCCAAGAAGTTCATACTAAACAAAGAGCAGCCAAAAGAGAAGTTACATTGATGCTTCAAAACCTGAGAATTCAACATTGAAACAGAAGGATTTGTATGCATTTTTCGGATCATTACGGAGTAATACCTTGAATCATCCCAATTGCTTTTGCCCGCGAGCATTGGGTGTCTTTTGCAAGGGAGGCTATTTCAATTCATTTGTTTATGATGCTTGTTTCATATCTATATTTTTCTCAAGTGGCAAACATTATATTCTTTGATTCTTTAATTCTTTGATTCTTTAATTCATTAATCATTTGATTCTTTGTTATGGGTTTTTTATCACCCATACACATATGTATATATATCATCATTGATTTCCTTCTTTCATTTTATGTTCTTTGATTCTTTGTTATGGGTTAATTTTTGATCGCCCATACATTTATATATATATATATGTATATCATCAATAACATCATTTTTTAAGTCTTGAATACTAATTGCAAGATTGACCTTAAACCAAATTCGGAGATCAACTTCACCAATGTGACTCGTTTCTACTTTATTTTAGGCCAAAAGGAAAACATTAATGAGTGTTCAGGAACTACAATCCCAGACAAATTTTGAGTAAGTTTCCTCTCAAGCATTGTTGACTAAGATCTTTGAATGAAGTGATAACCTAAAACTTCGTCCAACTGAAGATTGCTTTTCGTCAAAGGTATCCAAGTATGGGATGATATTTGGCATTTCTTGATCTCCCTTCTCAAAGAAAGAAGATAAGAAAAATATCATTTGTTATCCCCCTTGAGCCTAATATTGTTTTTCTTTCGATTCAACCCAAGACAAGGATCACCCTTACACTGGGGGCAAAAGAGGATAAAATGTGTTCGAATGTGAAATACATTTGGGATGCCTTGTGAATTAGGGGCAAAAATAAAGGTGAAATGAGAAACCAAGAAAAAGATGAGTGATGAGGAATATTCTGAATCAACACAAAAAAAATGAAAAGAAAAGAGGAAGAGTTTGTTTCTGAGGAGTCAAGTTCAAATTGTTGACATTAAAGTTGAAGCAAACGACAAAAGAAAATTTTGTGAGACATTTTGATGAGATGAACCACGGACAAATGAAGAGGTTCAAAGGAAATGACCTCTAGGGTGAAAACCCCAAAAAGGGCAGTCTAGAATGATCCGTAAAGAGAAAAGAAAAGTATTTCATCAGAGCATATTCAGTTCAATGTAACAATGATCCTTGGTTTTATTACCCTTATATAATTATTTGAGCCTATATATCATTTCTTTGATAGCCATGAGCCATAGACAACATTACAAGCCACAAAAGACCATTTTGACCATATACAGGTATTGGAACAAGGAGAGTTAGTCTTCAGAATACATCCCGCTTATCAGGGTTAACCTTTATTCAAAGATTTCTAGTCTTCTAATGCTTAATCGAGATCAGAAAAGAGAGAAAGATTGAGCATAGTGAGTAAATAAGTCAAAGAGTGTCACCTAAACAGGGTAGAATTAGAAAAATGGGAATGTTTCTCCTAAAAGTTTAATAGATTGGAAAAGGGTCACATTGGAGTTGATCTTTGTAAATTGGTTCGAAGGCTTTATTGCATTTGGTAGTCAAAGGCCTAATTTCATGTTTTCTTGTTTGTCATGATTATCAAATTATTCAATATTCTCAAAATTAGTAAAATACTATTTTGACCCTTTTTGCTTATCGTTTAACAAGCATCTTGCAGATAAATTGATTAGATACAAGAAAAGCAAAGGATTTCATGGGTATTACTATGATGTACTAACCTTTTAAGTGCAGGCGGAACAGAAGGTGGCCTCGGTACGGGATTAATGATGAAAAGTCAGATGAGAAACAGATAAAGCTCAAAGTGCAAAAGTATTCGAGCAACATAGATGACACAAGTAAACTTGAGGCAAAGAGAGAGCGTTGACCATTATTTGGGGCAAAATATAGCCCGATCAATTCATCAAAGTGTGAAAATTGTTACAATTTCGACATCACAAGACAAAGAAGCTCTACGAGGGGAATATCAAAATGAGAAAACAAGACAATTATGCTCAAGTTCGAGTGAGGCAATACTATCATGAGATTCGAAAACCGAAACAATGGAAATGGTGAATTCCTTCAGAGCAAAGAACAAATCTCCCCTAGAATAGATTTTTCCTGGTGTGCAAAGGTTGAAAATACAAGACAAGAATATGTTGAAAACCAGAACAAGCATCATTGAGAACATGACAAACTTCATTTGTTAAAAAAGAGAAAGAAAAAGACAAAAAAAGAAAAGAAAGAATAAATCTAAAGTGAAAACCTGAAAAGGCACTTTAGAGAAAAAAACAGAAATCCAAAAATTGAACCTAAGTGTGGAACGAATTCTCATATCAGTCAAGGAAGATATGTCGGGAGATAAAGCAAGAAATTATGAGCTTTCCCTAAAGCTGAAAGTTTACCCAAGTGGTCTTCAGTGAACATTCATGCATCATAATAGAAATATTTGCATTAGGAACATACTAATAATGCATCATATTTCTGTTAAACAGGATTCAGAAACCTATGAGAAATGATTCAGAGAAAGAACAATCAAACAATAACAATTCAAGTTTTCATGGAATATGAGGAATTTCATAATGAGAAGAACAGCCTCAAGTTCCACCACTTTTGGTCTGGAGAATTTCATAATAAGAAGAACAACTCCAGATTTCCAGGAGACGAGGAATTTCATAATCAGAAGAACACCCTCGATTTCCGTCACTTGATGAGTTTGGAGAATTTCATAATAAGAAGAACAGCTCCAAATTCGATGGGATATGAAGAATTTCATAATAAGAAGAACAGCTTCGGGTTCCATCACTTTTTGTCTGAAGAAATTCATAATAAGAAGAACAGCTTCAGGTCATGGAGAATTTCATAATAAGAAGAACAGCTCCAAATTCAATGGGATACGAAGAATTTCATAATAAGAAGAACAGCTTCGGGTTCCATCATCTTTTGTCTGAAGAAATTCATAATAAGAAGAACAGCTTTAGACCCTGGAGAATTTCATAATAAGAAGAACAACTCCATATTTCCTGGAAGACGAAGAATTTCATAATAAGAAGAACAACCTCGATTTCTGTCACTTGATGAATTTGGAGAATTTCATAATAAGAAGAACAACTCTAAATTCGATGGGATACGAAGAATTTCATAATAAGAAGAACAGCTTCAGACTCTTCAGTGGAGATGGAGAATTTCGTAATAAGAAGAACAGCTCCATATTCCATTGTTAAATCCTTCGGGTCATCAATAAGTCCTTCGGGCATGATGTTAAGTCCTTCGGGCCGTCACCTTCGGGAGTGATGATATCGTTTGCACAATCAAGGAGGCAATTCGATCTTAAATCATTCGGGTCATCAGGAAATAAAACCTTGAGCAACATCAATCAGGTTAAATCAACAATGAGTTCAGACGAAAATGTTCAATCTTGAACAGGGAAGCGATGATGATGATAAATGAAAAGATAGTTTTTCAACTTAATCCATGTTGAATTTATATTAATTGATGGTTTCTCTTTTTGCAGAGAAGAATTCAAGGTTCAAAAAGAATTCAGACAAACAATCAAAACAACAATTCAAGCTTTCTTGGAATATGAGGAATTTCATAATAATAAGAGCAGCCTCAGGTTCCATCACTTTGGTCTGGAGAATTTCGTAATGAGAAGAACAGCTCCAGGTTTCAGGGGATACGAGGAATTTCGTAATGAGAAGAACAACCTTGGGTTCCATAACAGGTATCCTGCTTGAAGAATTTCATAATAAGAAGAACAGCTTCAAGCTTTGTTAGCGTAACAGAGGCCAGGAAACTTAGACGAAATTCGTGTCTTTTCAGTCTTTGCTCGTCTCCTGTTCCACAACATTGAGCAAAGAGGGGCAGCTGTAATACCCGAATTTCGTCCGAGTTCGAATATAAAATAAGGCCTACGTAAATATAATTAAATAAATAAATAATATTCATAAAAAATAAAATACATAAATAATAAAAACAAAAAATAATAATGGATAAGAGGTGAGGTGGTTACTTTACCATTGAGGGGCAGTTAGGACCGGTTATATGAAGGATTTCCATGGCAATTAAGAGGGTCAGTTTTTGACAGGAGCAAAGGGGGTTCTCTGTACAAGGGAGGGGAAAAACCGAAGAAAAAAATGGATGAAAACTGAGAGGGGGAGGAAAGATGGTTTTTTGGCCATGGTTTTTGCCATCATTGAAGGCTATGATTAAACTAATGATGATGCAATGATGAAATTATGGAAGCAATGATTAAAGCATGATGGTGTAGTGATGAGGCAATGATGATAGGACAATGATGAAGGTAATGATTGGAGGAATTATGGTCCTGGTTTTGTATGCAAAATCATAGCTGCCATTTACAAGGGGGAAAATGAAGACCATTTTCAATCGTTGCAAAAGGGGACTTCGGCATTTTTCTTTTCGGCCCCTGGGATTCTTGGTCTCGGATTCTACCATTTTGTTGTAGATGATCTGTGCATTTGATCACCCCAAAAAGCAAAGCTTCTATTCCCGACTCAATAAAGCAAAGCAAAGACGTGTGACACCAATAGACATTCATACTCGTTCGATTCTAATGAAAAACTTGTAAGTCTTGTTCAAAGCAATGTTTATTTATTTTAAATAGTTGAGTGCTATTAGACCAAAGGTATGATCAGTGTACTCAGAAAGTTGAATGGAACTTCGTTTATTCATTTCAGATGTTTATATCTATCAACAATAGTATCAACTTATTATTGTTGAAGATTTAAGCGAACTTTAGGATTAAAGATGCATCTAAAGTTCATGTTGTTTGATCCGAAACATGCTTGGCCTTTGTTTTTATAAATTAATTGTTTTTATTTAATTATTTATTTAAATCATTTGTATGCATAGTTTAAAATCATATAGAATATTTTGTTTAGGTGAACACTTAATTTATACTTAGATAATTAAATTAGAGCCTTTTTAGGGTTAGTCACTTTAATTGCATAATTAATTAAATAGGAAGATAATTTAGTAACGATGACGTTCTAATCATATATCTCGGATACACTAAGTGGTCAGTGTTTTGAAATAACATTATGTTGGCCAATAGTGTACTTTGGTATCGTATTTGGCGCGTCATCGAAACGTAGAAAATGGCAAATAATTTAAGGTTAGAATTTAATAAAATTAATTAGGCAAACTAGAAGCACTAATAGTATTATTAATTTTGTTTGGTGTCAAGATGGTAGTGTCCGTGCATTCAGATGTTATCATAATACACCCGGTGAAATTAATAATTTAATAGGGTTTTAAACATTTAATCAATGGAGCCTTTTTTAGGTTAGAACTTAAAATGAATCAGATAATAAACCGATCATGCATTTAAAACCTTTTGGGTCAGAATTTGTATTTCTTTAAATACGAGTTAAGATTTCCTATTCTAGGACGTCTTTTTCAAAGCTCGTATTTAAAAGAAATGTACCTTTTTACTCTAAAGGATATTCTTATTCGAGCGATGTTTATTCGATAATAATGGATTAAATTAAATTATTCGAAATGCCAAAATGCCACGTGTAATTAATAAGGTACCGATTTCGGGCGCTCGTAAGGGTTGTCCTTACGCGTAACCGACTCCCGAACCCAAATGTTTTTAAATGAATCTCTGGTTTGTTTTATGGTGTCTGGCCTACCAAAGTGGCCAGTGGCGACTCCAAGTTTTTTTAAAATATTCAAATAAAATACATTTTTAAAACCCCGATTTTTCATAAATAATAATTAAAAGCGGTAAAAACTTGGATTTTTCAAAATTCATTCGCCAGGCTATTTTTCACACTTTTCGGTTTTAAAATGGTCGCGACAGAACTTATGTTTCATGTTGAAACTAATTTTACGGTTTTAAATTGTTTGACAATTTGTTTTATCTGAAATCTTAATTTGAGTCGCTTTGGTAACTCGAATATGATATTTCGGATTGAATCAAGTTACCCGTATCAATTTGTGGGTGTTAAATGTGTTCAGAGTTATATTACATTAGTAGGATTTAGTTTTGTGCATCGTCCGTTCTAAACTAATTGTATTATAATGTCTTACCATTATACCAATTTTTTTTGGTAGTAAAAATACAATCTATATCTATATAAATTATTGCAAACAAAATAATATTTAAAACTTTATATAATTTAAAAATTATTTTAAAATTAAATTCATTTAATATATTTTTTAATTTATTTTTTTTACTTTCATATATGTAATTTCGCTTTTAAATAAACTACATGTTCCTTATGAGTATACACATATTTATAGTTTTTAAAATTAAAACATGCTAAAGCTAAAAATATTGTATCATGTAATCGCAAACAAATATAAATAAAAAAATATTTCATGCATTGAACGTAAAATTTTAGTATCTCGTATCAAATATTAATTTCTAAGATAAACTACATGAAATAACATCAAATTTTAGAATCTGACTGATTATATCATGAACTTGATTATAATTCAGTATTATAATTGAACATTTTATTAAAATTCAGTCTTATAATCGAATCTTTTAGTAAAATTTAATAGTATAATATTATTTATTCCAAATAATATTTTTCACTATTTAATTGAAAAGATGTTAGGTTATTAAATTTAAAAGTAAATCAAGTTAAAATTAAAATTATTGTATCACGCATATCAAGTAATCATCGTGGATTTAAAGTCGGGGATAAGTCTAAATAATTTTAAAATTTTTACGATTAAAGCTTTGTTCCTGCAAAAAAAATTGATTTATTATTCTTTTAGTACTCTACTATTTAAAATTAATAAAATTTTATTATCTTTTATTATTTTAATTATTTTTAAAATCTTTTAATTTCAAATTTTATAAAATTAAACCACATACCATTAATATTCATGGTTTAATTACTTTTAAGAACCTCTTCACTTTAAAATTAATAGATCTACTCCTCTTAATTTAATCGTTACTTTATCCCTGATAATTACAAATAAATAAAAATAAATATGATAATTTCAAAAGTATATATTAATTTCATTAAAATAAAATAACTTAAACATAGTTCTATTATATAATAAAACAATGGCATTGGAACATCAAGTGGCCTTATGCCTATAGAACTATAAGTCTTCATTTAAACTAGTAGAATAAAAAAAAAATAAAAAAATCTGATACCTAAAACAACCTGAAAACTCTAATGATAATAATTTAAATCCTAATAAAACTGTGAACAATGTTGTTTAAGACGATAAACAAAATATGTATATCGTTCAAAGATCAAACTACAGTTTTCATCCGCTGTCTTAAAGGCATCACAACACTGTTTGTCAACATTTTTGAAATCGTGAGATGTTGTTAATGCTCTCCAAATCTTTTCGAAGCATCTATTGCGATAACTCTCCATCGAACACCAACATTGTTTATTTCTTTTCATAAAATATGGAGCATTTATTGGTATTTCACAAAGACTCTGAGGATGAAATGTTCTCGATGGTGATAATGCTTCATTTGGTGGTTTCGGAATCGACGAAATTGGTCCAACCACTATTTTTATTGGTTCAGCTACTACCGATAATGGTTGTGGTTACAGGTTAGGTTTAGCAATTAGTGGCGGTAGTTGTGCATCCCCTAATGAAGATGACAGCAATACCAAAACACACAAAGTAATAACTATACTTTTCAATCGAGCCATCATTTTGTTTTTTTTTCCTTTTTATCAACTTACTTTACTTTTGTTTATTTTTTGTTAGAAATTTTATATTTATAGACCAACCATACAAGTTATTTATTTTTTAAAAACTCATCCTTTTGTTTGATTTTTTTAAAATTTGATATTATAGGCTGAATTTATGATAATTAATCTACTTTTTAATTCTTTTAAATAATTTTAAAAACCATTTGATTTTATCTTATTATAACTGATAAATTTTTAAATATTTTTTAAAAATATATTTTAATATATATACATTATCCTTCAAAGTTATAATTATATAAATGTTGTGAATAAAGTAAAGAACAAGAATAAAATAGGAGAATAAAGATGAGAGACAAAAGGGAGAGAGATTTTATTATATTCTCAAAGTAAGGGTTGTGTACAATGCTATGCCAAAACTCTATATTTATAGGCATAAGATGGAAACCCTAATTTCAATGGGTATTAAACCCTAATACTAAAGCCCATTAAAGTTTAACTTAATATATGGATATCCACCATAAATAAATATACTTATAACACTCTCCCTTGGATATCCATGAAGATAATGTGCCTCGTTAAAACCTTACTAAGATAAAAACCCTGTGGGAAAAAATTCTTAGTGAAGGAAAAAGAGTACACACATCTTTGATACGCATAACATGTTGCCTCATTAAAAACCTTACTAGGAAAACCCATTGGGACAAAACCTCGGTTAAGGGAAAAAGAGTGCAGCGCGTATTTACTCCCCCTTATGAAAATATCACATAAGATCTTTGAATCTTCAGAATTCAATATTGAATACAATCTTCAAATGTTGAAGTAGATCATGCACTAGTGGATAAATCTTCCAAATCATTGCTTGAAATGATTCATTGAATATTATTCATCTAAAAATCATGAGGGACGAAACTTGAAGAAATATGTTTCGTTTTATCATACTTGATATATCCACCTTGAGATATAAATTTTGTATTATCTCTGTACAAGATAACTTGCATCTTATCTTGTAAAAAACATTCACATATGTTCAGGATATGTTTAGCCAAACACATATTTCGGCTTTGCCTCTTGCATAACAATTATTTAAAGGTAATGATCTCGTAGCACTTAAATAATATTTCTGGACCAGCTAAGATACGATGCTTCCAGATCAAATAATGTATATAGTTTGCTTTAGACCAAGAATATCATTACCCTTTTCGTGATGCGAAAAAAAATCTTTGTTTACAGTAAGAGACTTAACAACAACCATAAAGGTGATAAATAGATATGCGTTATGCATGTAAAGTCTCTTTCAATATTTTTCTGTATGTCGATAGATGCACAAGGATTTGAGGAGGTCTCTTCACGAGTCTCAACTATATTCAAATCATCGACATACACAATCAATAAAAATTCAGAGTTAAATCTCTTAATAAAAATGCTCGGGGAAATAATTCATATAGCATTATGCTAGTAAGTATTCAATGAGGCGATCATATCAAATACGCCTAAATTGTTTCAAGCCATAAAAAGATATATTCAATATGATTGAATAATGTTCTCGAGAACTTGAATAAACTGCTTATGGCAATCTAAATCTTTCCGGAAGTTTCATGTAAATATTACTATCAAGAGGCTCATTCAAATAGGATGTAACAACATCCATTAGGCAGAAACCGAGTAATTTTATTTATTGCCAAACTGATCAAAATCTAAAAGTAGTTGCATCCACCACCGAGGAATATATTTTCCTCATAATCAATTTCATGTATTTGCGAGAATCCTTGTGCAACCAAATGAGCTTATATGTCATGATTTCCCCTTTTGATTTCTCTTTCTCACGAAGGCTCGTTTATATCCACGAGCTTTACACATTTCAATGTACGGGCTATAGGCCCAAATACTTCTCTTTTCAAAAGAGATTTTAGTTTTGCCTCAATTGCCTCTTTCATGTTGGCCAATCATTTCTTTGTTTACATTGCCCAATTGATAATGATTCATGATCCACATCATCAAATAAAATCTCTAGTGCTATATTGCATGCAAATATATTAACGACGTCGATTTAATTTCAGTTCCACTTATTACCAGACATGACATAATCTATTGAGATCTCTTTATTATCAGGTACCTGAGTCATGTCAATGTCTCTGTTGGAGACCATTTAATCTCTTCTAGAGATTTTCATAATCATTGATTCCTCTATCAGACCATAATAAAATATAGCTCCTTTTCTTTTTCGAGGATCTCTTATCTTTGGAACTTACTTGTCTACTACGCTTTAAGCGTAAGTTAGACCCATTAGCAACTAGAGTTTGTCCTTCCATGACATCAAATTTAATCGGAGCATTCATAGCTGGTATACGTGACTTAGTCACTCTTTTATGGTCAGCAAAATATCTGGCAATTGATTTGCTAAATAAATTATCCTTTGAACTTATAGTTCACATTGTGTAGTACGTGGATCAAAATGAGAAAAATGATAATTCATTCTAACTTATTTCTTTCCCCAGCTATTTATTTTCTCCCCCTAATGTTGGATAAACTGACTCATTAAAATGATAGTCAGTAAATCGGGTTGTAAATAAATCCCTTATCAGAAGCTCTTATATATATTCCCAACAAAACTCATCTTTGTGCGTTATGGTGGAGCAATTAGAGCATATATCGCACACACAAAAAAATCTATGATGAGAAATATTTGGTTCCTGACCAAAAACCATTTGTAATGGAGAAAACTTATGATCATTTGTTGGCTTGATGCGAATTTGTGATACTACATGTAAAATTACATGTCATCAACATTATCAAGACTGATTGTCTTTAGAAAATAATCTAAAAATATGCTCGTAATTTTATCAACTGAGCAAGTAGCCTCGCAAACACCAAGTTGCGGGTTAATAACAAGGATACACATAACCATCTAGTCGATGCATCGATAAAAATCGTAAAATATCTAGATGGAATTTAAGAAAGGTGTATGGGCCGATATATATCACCTTGTATCCGTTCTAGAAAATTAATAGCACTCTATCTTCGATGTTGATGATTGAATAATCAAATTGCTTACATAGTAAGTATCACGTGAAATATTACCATGAAGAAAATCTTAATTCTTCAATAAATGACCACATGAAAGTTTCAGCAAATTTTTGCATCATAATTGAACTGGGATGGTCTAACCGGTCATGCCAAATAAAATTATCAGTAAACATCTAGTTTACAATAGCATGAGCTTCAATTTGTACTAATTCTTATGTAGTACAATATGGATGACAGTGCATGTAATTTTGCCAAAATTTCCTTATTGCCTTGAGTTATACTCGTAATATTGAGATAGTCAGCACCCGCTTGACTAATATTCTCAATATATTTATGCAAATATCTTTAAAATTCAATAAGTCTCTTTGCGGCTTTTACGAGCATAATGCACTGTAAATATGAGATAAAGTCTCATTTGGCAATAACATATTTGCTCAGTTGGAGCCTTCTGTTATAATAATACTTCCGGATATAGTACTCACATTCCCTTGCATTTAAAATGGGAAAATATGCATAATTATGCATATTTTAATATGTGCTTATTTCATTCACTTCGGGGAATGAAAAATATATGCTCTGTGCCATTCACTTCGGGGAATGGAAAATATTAAATATAGCACATTATATCAAATCGGTTATCTATCAAAGATAAACTCTCAAAAGCTCTTCTGAAGCATTGACATTTCAGTACTTTGAGATATAGTACTCACATTTTCCCTTGTATTTAAATGGGAAAATATTTCTTATGCTTAAGTATAGTATGAGTACTTGCATTGTCTGCTTGGCATAAATAGCCACAATTCATTGTAGATTTCATTCCGGAAGTGATAATATTTTTCAAAAGGATAAATTAACATAGAATGTAAATAAATAATATATAAAATAAATTATCATAAATATATAATAAATAAAAATAAATTAACAAAATAAATAAAAGATCAATTATTTCTTTTAGATGTTATAAGGAAAATAAAATAAATGGCGAATTATTCTCTTGAAGGACTATGAGAAAAATTATCAATATCCAATTGAGTTGGATTAATAACGCCATTATTTTTGCCACAAAGAAAATCTGATTATATTTTCTTTAATTTATCATTCATGATTATGAATAAAGTCCATAATACCTCGGCGTTTGACAAGTACGAGATTAATGATTTATACCATCACATTGATAACATAAAGATTTTGATATGATCTTTATCATTCTTGTCATCTTTATAATTCCACTTCTGGTGGATATAAGTATTCTCAAAAGAATCATCTTATCCATGTTTATTTTATGACTTCAATCACAACCACAATTACTAATGTGGCTTTTATTCATTCCGCTATATAATGTCACATTCACTTCAGTGAATGGAGCGGAGCCTGTTGGGCGATATTCATGATTTTTCATGAACAACTCGTTATTTTGCTTAGCCACAAAAAGGCAAGAAATTAACTCAAAATATTTCTTAAAGCTTTTTTCACGATATTGTGTCTGAAGGACAACATTGTTGGCATGAAAAGTGGAGTATTTTTTCTAACATATCCTCATCAATGATACTCTGGCACATAATTGAGTTTTATTCACTAACCATATAGTGAATTATCACGTTTGCATTCACTTCAAGGAATGAAACAAATTCAATAATTGCATGGAATAAACATCACGCTTGCATTCACTTCAGGGAATGACATAAATCAAATAATCGCATGGAATAATCATCATGCATGCATTCACTTCAGGGAATGCCTCCCATAAAAATTCTTTGATCAAGACAATTTTCGTAACTTGAACTTGGGAGAAGTCTATAGTCGAGTTTTTCAACACAAAAAAAATATTGCTTCCAAGCAAATATAGACTTTATAATATTCATACTATTAAATAGTAATTGATCAACCAATATATATACAATATATACAAAGAACAAAAAAAAATTTAATCCTCATACGCGGCGTTGTTAAACCAGTCCACAAGGTCCTTTAAAAAAGAACCTCCTTTTAGACCAGTAGCCTCGCAGAACGGGATGTCCAGCCAATATACTCGGATTAAACCAACATAACAAAGAACATATTAATTGATTAAAGGTTTAATATTTGTTCTAATATCATGTAATACTTAAAACATGATTAAAACATAAACTTTCGTCATAATAATAAAATAAACAAATATTGGTTATAAATAAAGATAAAAAAAATCTCAAATTAAATAAATAAAACATACCGGATTTCCACTAATTTGAATATATGGAAATTTTAATCACCAATATTTTGTTAAAAATCCTTTTTGAGAATTGTCGACAAGCACCACGGCAATTGAGTCACTTTATCGCTCTGTTGGTTAGAGTTTCGTGCTGATAACGTGTTGTGAATAAAGTAAAGAACAAGAATAAAATAGGAGAATAAAGATGAGAGACAAAAGGGAGAGAGATTTTATTATATTCTCAAAGTAAGGGTTGTGTACAATGCTATGCCAAAAGTCTATATTTATAGGCATAAGATGGAAACCCTAATTTCAATGGGTACTAAACCCTAATACTAAAGCACATTAAAGTTTAACTTAATATATGGATATCCGCCATAAATAAATATACTTATAACAATAAAAAATATTAATCATTTTATGATGTTTCTGACCATTTTCAGTGACGTTTGGCTATCACACTTCGTTGAAAGTGATTGCCATAGGACATAAGGGTTATCTTAGAGAATTAGTTTAGGGATTAGGATTAGAGAATTAGTTTAGAGAATAAGGAATTGGATTTAGGGAATTAGTTTAGGGATTAGAGAATTAGTTTAAAGAATTATGTTTAGAAAATTAATTTATGGATTGAACTTAAGGAATTAATATTGAGTTTAGATAATTAGTCTAGGGATTGGGCTTTGGGTTTCGGCTTATTTAATAATTAATTAAGTTACTTTTATTGTTGGGCTTGGTCTTGAGAATTGAACTTTTATATTTTTTTTAGTTAATATTTAAGTTAAATAATTAATTTATGGACTATATACTTTTATCATTTAAATTTATTTTGATCATTTAAATTATTATTTTTTATATTTAAAATAAAAATAAATACGATTTAATTTTTGTTATTTAAATTAAATTTTATAATTTAAATTAATTTTTATATTTTAAATTCATAGCATATTAAAATTAACAAGCAAAATTAAAAAAAATCGAAATAAACATGGTTCAATTTCATATAAAAGAAAACTTTTAATGACTAAATATAATTTTATGGAAAGAATTGTTATATTTGAAGTCAAAACTATATGGATACTAATAATTAAATTAAAATATTCTCTCCAAAATTTTGTCATTTTCTTTTTTTAACTAATTATTATTTCTAATTAAAATAAATAGAAAAAAAAGAGAGAAAGAACCCACCCAAATTTTTAGGTTGGGAATTATTTTTTAACCCTTCCTGATTTAGATATTTTTCATTTATGTTTTTCATGTAATTAAATGTTTAATTTATGTTTCTAGTTTAATTAGATATTTTAATTGAGTATTAAATTTTCTTTTTAACAAAAATTAACCTTTAATTCTTTTATATTTCTATAATTTAGTGTAATATTTTGAATATGATAGTATTTTTATTCATGTTAGTCCTTAAAAAAATTCGTTCACCGAAATTGACTCTTCTTTATTTCTAATTTTTATAATTTAAGCCAATATTTAAAATAGCAATGATATTTTTTAATTATAATTCTTAATATTTATTTTAAATATGATTCATGTTCGCGAAAGACATTAATAATTCACTAAAAATGATCAAAACCAAAGCAAATCAAATATTTGTATAAAATTAAAACTTAATACAAATTCGAAACCTGAATTAACCCGTCTTAAAATAAACCTGACTTGAAGTCTATCAAAAGCCTAATTAACTTGTCAATTAACTATTTCTGACTTGAACCGTTTTTACCCAACCTAAAATGAACCCTACCTGAAACTGACTTGCACCCGACCCGAATCGAGTCAAAACATCTAACCGACCTGAAATAACCTAAAACCCATCCGATTACCTATTTTTACATCCCTATCCATTACCGTCACCTTGTGTTTGTCAAAGCCGACATGATCGTCGCCTTACCCTAATTTTAGCCATGACCACTAGTTGCGGTGAACAACTGTCGTACGTCGAGAATGAACGCTTTCCAGCCCAGCGACGATCAAAGTTGTTACCACAAGAAGGTGGTCCTTTTTAGGTGTTGGAGAAAGTGAATAACAACGGCTACAAGATAGACTTGTCGAAAGAATACAATGTGAGTGCCACATTTAATGTTTCTAATTTAACTCCTTATGATGATTCTGTAGATTTGAGGACAAATCCGTTTCAAGAAGGGGGTGATGTAAGCACATCTATATAAGCAAAGCAATTTGATTCGGAGGTCTTACCATTAGGAACTATTACTCGTTCTAAGGCAAAGAAATTCAGGGAAGTTCTTTTTCTTACTTGTGATACAATTCCAAATTCATTTGAACATGTTCATGCCTTAGAACATAGACTTTAGAATGTGTTGCATGCTGATATGTGACATATTTAAGTTATACTACTTATTAGATATGTTTACGTATGTAATATTATGCTAAGCATGTTTTAAGGATTAGATTGATAATGTTTGTATTGTTTTTAACTTATTTATGAGTTCATGTGTGTTAATGATTAATATTGCAAGTGTTTACAACTTGTATTTATGTTTCTATTAAGTTTACAATACTTTGATGGATTCTTGTTATGTTTTAACATAGGTACATAGGACGACACTAGCTCAAGTGAGTGTAAGCACCTTGATTTCAGCTCACCTTAGCTCAGAGGCTTAGCTCCCTGCTCAACTCATCTCCTCACACTCTCAGCTAGCTCGTTTCAGCTCAACTTATTTCCAGCTAGCTCAACTCAAGCTCAAGTGCTCTATTGTAGTTGAAACCTATCCAACATGAAGGGAAGGTGTCCTAGGCATGTGCCATGCATGTGAGACACACATGGCAATCTTGTGCACATGTGTGGACGTTCGAAGGACATCAAGCCAAACAAGACCCTTGTTTTATAAGTTTAGGGGGCAACAAAGGATAAGCATGAGTAGTTTTGGTTCAAATTTCAAACAAGTAACACATGTTTAATGTGTTTTATGTGCCAAATCACTTGGCTGATAATACTTGGCGCCAAGGGTGGTTTATTCTAGTTATTTTCTCATTCAAATATGGCCACACAGTCAATTCGGCCAACTCCTCCCTTATGCCTATATATTTTTTAAATTTTGTAAACACAAGGTTAAACAATTTGAAGAAATAAAATTACTTAGAAAATTTTCTCTACTTTTGTTCTCTTTAGAAATTTTCTGTCTTTCAAACTTTATACTTCGGGTTCCTAGATTGCTATCTAGAGGTCCAAGTCCTTTGATGTTAAACACATTTGGGTTTTCCCAATAGGTTGTGCAGGTTCTATCGAGTTTAATATTTCCATTTCGATCCAACAACTTTCCTTGCCATTGATGAACACTCAAGTTGTTGCCATTGATGTTTCTTAAAGCATTCATCTTCCTTGTTTTGAATTTCCTTCAAAACGCCCAAATTTCTTTATTTTGTTTAATTTTTTTTACATCCTTATTTATCATGAACTTTTCTTTATTTCCTTATTTTTTTTTTATGTTTTTCTTGTTGCAGGAACATGCTTACAATATTCCTATATTCGTAACATACGAAGAAAGTCTATTTTGACGGTTACCTCGTATCGGTTTCACTGAAAACAATTGTATATTTTATATTTAATGTTACCAATGCTTACTATTATTATTGCCTGAACTATTTTACTAGGGTACTTGAGATATGATATGAAGTCTTTGTAGGTTTAGGCCTGACCCGTTTGATAATTCTACTTGTATCTTGTTCTTATGATTCAACTAGGATAATTTTGTTTGTATTAAGTTTTTATACTTTGGTTAGGATAATTCTTCTCGAACTAGGTTTCTATGCTTTGGTTAGGGTGAATCTTTCTGGATCAATGGAATGCCCTTAGGATGGAACCTACACCTAATGGGTCTGAGTTAATGCCTTTACAGATGCAGTTCTAAGAAATTTAAAATTTTTCGTATGCTTTCGATATGCACTTAATGGAACACTCTAACTCTTTAATTTAACTTCCTTATCCATTAGTCTTATGATTCTTCAGTCTATTAACTTCTCTCTTGATTCTCAAATGATTTAAAAAGAGAATAATTATGTTACTTTCAAATATAATACTTTATTGAAATGTCAAATTGTAATTGGAATTTGTTGTTACCTGAAACATGAAGTCACTATTATGCTTTGCCATATAATTGTTTGTGCCCTTAACATCTCTTAGTAGTTATGTATTATCGAAATTTTTCAAGCACATGATGTTATTTACTATCATAAGTTATAAAGGATTGGGCATGTGTGTCATATTTTAATTTATATTTGAGTCCGAAACTTGTTTGTATAACATTTATTTTCAACTTTGTTTTATTGTTGAGTGATTTTGAACTTATGTTTCATGTTGGAACTTATTTTACGATTTTAAATAGTTTGATAATTTCTTTTATCTCAAATTTTAATGTGGGTCACTTTGGTGACTCGAATATGATATTTCAGATTAAATCAGGTTATCCGTATCGATCTGTGGGTATTAAAGGTATTCAGAGTTTTATTACATTAGTCAGTTTTAGTGGTGTGCATCACCCGTTTTAGACTCATTGTACTAAAATTTTTCTTTCCATTATACCTAATCTTTGTTGTCAGTAAAAATACAATCTATATCTACGTAGGGATGGGCATGGAACCCGAATTCGATGGGTTTCGACCCGACCCGATCGAGTCAGATTTAAAAAAATCCAAGTTTGGGTCGGGTTTTTTCTAGGGTGGTTTCGGTTCAGGTTTCGGTTGGAAAAAATTCGACCTGACCTGGGACTAATAGTGTAATTTTTTCATATATATTTTAGGGATATTTGCAATAATGATCCCTCTTTATATATATTTTATACAATTAGGTCACTAAAATTAATTTTTTTATAATTAGGTCACTAAAATTTTATTTTTTTTATAATTAGACCCTAAATTTTATTTTTTTTTTTTTACAATTAATTCCCTAAAATTTAAAGTTTTTTAATGATTCGGGTCAGGTCGGGTCGGGTTGGATTTTAAAGCTTAAAAATTAGGTTGGGTCGGGTCGAATTTTTTTCATCCTAAAATCGGTTCGGGTGAAGGATATGATTTTTCGGGTCGAGTGCGGGTGGGCTGAAAATCCAATCCGATCCAACCCGTGCCCATCTCTATATCTACATAAATTATTTCCAAAAAATAATATTTAAAATTTTAAATCAATTCAAATTAAAAAATCATTTTAAAATTGAAATCATATAATATATATATATATTTTTTTTTACTTTTTATGTGTAATTTCGCTTTTCAGTAAACTAGTTTTCTTCAACATGCTCCTTATGAGTATCATGTAATCGTAAAAAAATATTTCGTGCAATGAACGTAAATTTTTAGTATCGCGTATCAAATAATAATTTATAAGGTAAATTATATAAAATAATATTAAATTTTAAGATTTTACTCGGGTATATCATGAATTTTAATAAAAGGTTTGATTATACCACTAAACTTTAAAATAATATTATTGAATTGTTTACTAAAATTCAGTATTATAATTAATCATTGTAATCACCTGAATTCGTCCGGTGAGTCGCCACCAATCATTTTTTATGGTGCGATTGGAACACCAAATAGGGTCTGCGAAACAGAGTTGGATCCGGGAGTCTGTTACGCGTAGGGAAGAGTGAGCACCCTCACAACACCCGAAATCGGCACCTATAGGTTACAAAATATTTTATATGATCTAAATTATAAATTCGGTGTTAGAAATACCGTTGTGATCCCATTGATTTTTTTATTTTATCTACAAAATAAAATATTATCCAAATAAAAAATAAAACATATCATGTGATGATAATATATTAAAGGCATGGACCAATCTGCAAAAAGGGAAAAATTATAAGGTCATAATAGTGAAAACAGTGACTGAAATTAGATAAAATTAAAATATAAAGTTGAAATTGTAAAAAATAGTGACTAAATTGATAAGAAAGGCAAACTGAGGGACCGCATGCAAGAGTGCTGAGAACGCAAGGACTGCGCGTGTGATTTCCCCACTAATTCGGGTTAAGAGTGGGTATGGGTCTAGTAACGGTTGACATCTGGGTCTCCAAGACTAAACGACACCGTTTTGGGCCATGGAGATCAACACCAAAACTGTGCCGTTTTGCGTGTGATATAAATACCCATATTTTAAAAGAAAACTTCATTTGCTTTCTTCCTCAACACAAACAGATAATAGAGTCTTAGAGCTCTCTAGAGGTCCGGCTGCCATGTCATCTCCGACCACCATACACGGCCGCTTGTCGCTATGCCGGTGGTCGGAATCAAGAAAAGGAACCACCTTTCGATTCGTTTCAATGTGGAGAACACGGATCTAGCCTCAGTTTTTCGAGAAAATCAACAGAAATGATTAGATCTACAAGATAAGTACTCAAACATCTCTTCTTCTTTATCTTATTTTTGCTTCCGATTTGGTTTTTTGAACTCTTGTTTATTTTTTTGTTTCAAATGATTCTGGAGATGATTTTTGGCTTCGATTATTTTTTTTTTGTTTCTATTCGATTTTGGGCTTGTTATTTGTATATAGGATTTGGATTTTATATATTTGGATTTTGTTTTAAGTAAATGGGTTATTACAATCATTTTATTAAAATTCAATCATATAATTGAACCATTTACAAAAATTATATCACTATTTTAGAATCATGCAATTATTAATTTTTTTTATAAAAATATACGTAATATTATTTATTCCAAATAATATATATCACTATTTAATTCAAAAGAAGTGAGGTTATTAAATTTAAAAGAAATTAAAATCGCGTTAAAATATAAATATTTTATCACGTATATTAAGGATGATTTTTCTAACCTTTTAATTTTTGAAATCTGTAAATTTAAACCATATACTATTAATATTCATGGTTTAATTACTTTCAAGATTTTATTTGTTTTAAAGTTAATAGATCTACTCCTTTTAGTTCAATCGTTACTCCACCCATCATAATTACAAACAAATGAAAATAATTTAGTTTTATTATGTAAACAAATAGAATATTAAATTATAAATGAAATGATAATAAAATAAATGATAAAAATTCAAAAGTATATATTTATTTCATTAAAATAAAATAACTTAAACATAGTTCTATTATATAATCAAACAATGGCATTGGAACATCAAGGGGACTTATGCCTATAGAACTATAAGTCTTCATTTAAACTAGTAGAATAAAACAAATAAAAAAACTTGATACCTAAAATAACCTGAATACGCTAATGATAATAATTTAAATCCTAATAAAACTGAGAACAATATTGTTTAAGACGATAAACAAAATATGTATATCGTTCAAAGATCAAACTACAGTTTTCGTCCGCTGTCTTAAAGGCATCACAACATTGTTTGACAACTTTTTTGAAATCGTGATATGTTGTTAATGATCTCCAAATCTTTTCGAAGCAACTATTGCGATAACTTTCCATCGAACACCAACATTGTTTGTTTCTTTTCACAAAATATGGAGCATTTACTGGTATTTCACAATGACTCTGAGGATGAAGTGTTCTCGATGGTGATAATGTTTCATTTGGTGTTTTCGGAATTGATGAAATTGGTTCAACCACTATTGTTACTGGTGGTTCAGCTACTACCAATGATGGTTGTGGTTGCAGGTCCGGTTTAACAATAAGTGGCGATGGTTGTGCATCCCCTAATGAAGATGACAACAATACCAAAACACACAAAGTAATAACTATACTTTTCAATCGAACCATCATTTTTTTTATCAACTTACTTTACTCTTGTTTATTTTTTGTCAGAAATTTTATATTTATAGACCAACCGTACATATTATTTATTTTTTAAAAACTCATCCTTTCGTTTGATTTTTTTAAAATTTGATATTATAGGCTGAATTTATGATAATTACTCTATTTTTTTATTCTTTTAAATAATTTTAAAAACCATTTGATTTTATCCTTTTATAACTGATAAATTTTTAAATATTTTTAAAAAATATATTTTAATACATATACATTATCCTTCAAAGTTATAATTATATAAAAAATATTAATCATATTATTTTTGCTTTATCAATTGGGTCTAAGAATGTGTTTTTTATGATAATTTTCATTCAGCATATCCATTAATCTTTTACTCTAAGATTTTATAAATTTAAATTTTTGTTATTTTAAGATAATTCATTAGGAAATACATTAAACATAAATATTAGTTGTAAAATATAAAGATTTAAACTTATTTTAAAAAAATATATAATTTTTTTTCTTATTTTTTTATTTCAATACTATTTTTTTAATTTTTAATTCTTAAATCTTGTAATTTTAGTTTTCCTCTATTATTCTACTATTCGTCGAGATCTACCGTTTTGTGATGTTTCTGATCATTTTGAGCGACGTTTGGCTACCACGCTCCGTCAAAAGTGATTACTATCGGCCATAATGGTTACCTTAGAGAATTAGTGTAGGGATTAGGATAAGAGAATTAGTTTAGGGAATAAAGAATTGGGTTTAGAGAATTAGTTTAGGGATTATGCTTAGAAAATTAGTATCGAGCTTAGATAATTAATTTAGGATTGAACTTATGGAATTAGTATTGATCCTAGAGAATTAGTTTAGGGATTGAGATTAAGAATTAGTTTAGGAATTGGACTTATGAAATTAGTTTAGGGAATAGAAAATTTGGCTTATGGAATTTATTTAGTGATTGGGTTTGGTGGGCTTATTAAAAAATTAATTAAATTATTCTTATTCTTGGGTTTCGGCTCATAACTTATCGAAATTAATAGGTAAAATTAAAAAAAAATCAAAATAAATATGGTTCAATTTCATATAAAAGAAAACTTTTAAGGACTAGATATAATCTTATGGAAAGAATTATTATATCTAAAGTCAAAACTATATTGATACTAATAATTAAACTAACCTTTAGTTATTATATATTTTTATAATTTAGTGTAATATTTTAAATATGATAGTATTTTTATTCATGTTAGTCCTTAAAAAAATTTCTTTCACCGAAATTGACCCTTCTTTATTTTTAATTTTTAAAATTTAAGCCAATATTTTAAATAACGATAACATTTTTGTTCATTATAATACTTTATATTTATTTTAAATATGATTCATGTTCGCGAAAGACATTAAATAATTCACTAAAAATGATCGAAACCAAAGCAATTCAACTATTTGTATAAAATTAAAACTTAATGCAAATTCGAAACATCAATTAACCCGTCTTAGAATAAACCTGACCTGAAATGAAATCGACCTGAAGTCTATCCAAATCCGAATTAACATATCAATTAACTATTTATGACCTGAACCGTTTTTACCCGACCTGAAATGAACACTACCTAAAACTTACTTACACCCAACCCGAATCGAGTCAAAACATCTAACCAACATGAAATAACTTATATCCAATTTGACACAACCTGACAAACCCCAACCTAAAACTCATCCGATTACCTATTTTTACATCCCTATCCATTATCGTCATCTCGTGGTTGTCAAAGCCGACGTGATCGTCGTCTCACCCTAATTCCAGCCATGACCACTAGTTGTGGTGAACAACTGTCGTACGCCTTGAACTTGTTTGTATACTTGTGCAATAGTTTGTTTGTTTTTTTTTATTTAGAAAAGTTGATTTAAATTAAGAATAATAATTTACAGGATTTTTGTAATATTAAGTCAAGACTCCCATACATACGAATCCCATTAATCTAAATCAACTCCGACAATATGAAAACTTCTAGAACCCACAAGCACAAATAGAGTTTGGGTCTACATTGATTTCGGTTTGGGTATCGAGTCAATTCGGTTGATTTTTCAGTTCAATTGGGTTTCGGTTCAGTTATTATCGGTTCGATTATTTTGGTTTGATTGGTTTTGGATCGGATCAATATCGGGTTAGCAATATATCAATCGGTTCCTGTCGGATTTTTAGATCGAGTTAGGTTTTTACACACTATACATCATTTTGTATAGTATGTACATTTGATTTTGGGTGAATTATATGACAATTCACATCCTATTTTTCTTTTTTTAATATATTTTCCTTATTTCGGGTTGTCTTTAATTTGGGTCCATTCGGTTCGGTTGAAAATTGGTCCATGTAACACCTCAAATTTTCCCCTAAATTAAAAACCCTAATTTCATTTAAATCCCTAATTCAAACCCTAGAAATTTGAGATTTCTAATTCTGATTTCAGTGGCTATTTTGCAATTTCTTAAATTTGAGGTTTCATTTTTAAAGTATGAAGCGTTTAGACCCTTATCTGGTAATTTTACAATATTTTTATTTGGTAACTCCTCTCCCCAAATTCCGTTTCAGCCTTAATATCCTTCTTTAATATTTCAATCGGTTCTTTCTTATTTTTTTCTTTCTCCATTTCAAACCGAGAGTTTTGTTTTGTGTTTAACATTTGTTATTTTTGCTTTTGAATCCTGGTACGTGTTGTGTTGATAAGTTTTTCTTATCCTTTCTCCCATATTTCCGTTCATTTCTATTTTGTTGATAATGGGAAAGTTTTTGTTTTTGTTTCGATTGGTTTATGGAAGTCTTGGTACTGTTTATTCGGTTTTTGAATGATTGGTAGTGTTCCGAATCTCTTTTGAATAGAATATAAGGGGAGAGTTCGAGAAATCAACGATGTTACACCTGGGAAGGATCTGGATTTTTCCAGATTTTCTCGCAAAAATATATCCAACACAAACTCGACCTGACCCGCTGACATCATCTGCTGACGCCACTGTTGACGTCAGCGTTGACCAGTGCTGACGTTAGCGTTGATTTTTTCTGACCCGATCCCACTTTATGTTTTTCGACGTCCTAAGTTCGATGGCTCAGTCTGTTTTTCAAAATTTGAACCCAAAGTGTCCTTTTAGGGCTTTTTAGTTCGAATGCTTTATCTAAAGTTGTCTTTATTAGGATCTAAAATTTGTTTATCGTTTGGTTCAGGTGACGTGGATTCGTACCCCGAGCATCTTCCTCCTCCTCCTCCTGGACGACCTCCTGCTCCTCAGACTTCGGGACACACATGTGAGATATTATTTATTTTTGTTCGTGTATTTATTCTTGTTTAGTGGCATAGTAGTATGTCTTATGTAATTATTACTCGTAGGTTTTGCTTCCACACAACCTAGTGCTAGAGCCGAGTCTAGTAGAAGTCATTCTTGACGTTGAGCTATCTACTTAAGGTGTGTCTCTCTCGATAATTTTGTTTACTACTGTGTGTGCAGATTCTGTTATTTTTGTAGTATCACGTTGACTGCATCATTTTTGTGATTTTCTAAAATAATTCATATTGTTATGCTCTGAGTTTTATAAATTGCATATCTGATGTTGAAATGATCATGCATGCCTCTTGTTAGTTTTTAATGCACACATTCCGACTCTGTAAAATGTTCATGTCATTGAATTGGTTGGATTATTTGTATGGGGAAGTTCAGTGATATCACCTTCGGGTGAGTATCACTTCTGTTCAGTGGCTCCACCTTCGAGATGAGATTCCACTTTTGTTCAGTGACTCCAACTTTGGGTCAAGTTTCCACTTCTGTTGGTATGACGTAGTTAGAGTGGTTCAGGGGAACCTACTCTTCTAATGACGTTTGGAGTTAGGTGCATATCCCGTATGCATTATATCATCTGTTTTCCTTTGTTCTGTGATCCTGTTTATCTACACACTAGAGACACACTAGTCTCCCTAGCTTACACCCTCTCAGTTTCTGTTTTAGATTCTCAGTCTTAGGCTACGTTACTTGGAGGATTGATGATTCTAAACTTCTGATTCGTATGTTTCAATTTTTTAGACTAATTTTAAATTTTCAGTTGATAATTTCTATATTGGACTTTGAACAATTATTTAGATTTTGGAACTGTTATTTATAATTTGGGTTGAACTATTCAATTATGTTTTTATGTATTATTCAATATTTCGATTACCTTCGATTTAATTAATTTATCAGATTTTAGCAATTTCATTGATGAAAACCTAACTTGAGTCACAAGTTTCTTTAACGTAAACCCTAAGTTTTAATCTAAGAAATTAGGTTAAATTTAAGGGTTTACAGTCCAAGTCTATTTGGATCGGTTATAAATCGGTTTGGATCTATTTTCGATTTAGCTAGAATTTGTATAGATTTCGAGTCGCTTCGGTTAGGGTTTAGGGTCAAATTTATATAATCACATTTTGGTTAATTTCTGATCTCGATTTGGGTAAATCAGTTCGGTTTTCAAATCTCGGATAAAATTTTTCAAGTCTAGTTCCACATACATATGAGTATTCTCTTTAATTTGAAACCAAGATTGTTTATGTGATCCGAATCATAACTTATATCTATATGAAATATACCTTTTATGTCTGATTAGAAAAACATGTTGTTTAGTTATTGTTTCACTGAAAACAATTGTATGCTTTATATTTAATGTTGCTAATGCTTACTATTTTACTAGGGTACTTGAGATATGGTATAAAGTATTTGTAGGTTCAGGCCTGACCCAAGTCTACTTATATCAGATTCTTATGATTCAACTAGGATAATTCTGTTTGTACTAAGTTCTTATACTTCGGTTAGGATAATTTTTCTCGTACTAGGTGATAACTCCATAAAAAGGCTATATTTTAGGCCTTTTTACTTAAGTTATTGAGTGTCTTTAGGCTCATATAGGTTCATTTAGTTGCATTTAGTTAGGTTCATAAAATTGCATGTAGTTTTCTAGTTATGTCTTGGCATTTTAATGTGGTAATAGGTGTTATTTAATGGGAAAGGTAGTTCTTTTCCGTTGTGTTGTGCAGGTAAAGCAAAAATGGAAGTTGAGGCAATTTGTCGTGGCATTCGCAGAAGGATAGCGATGGGAAAATGCCATGGCAAACCTGGAGGACTCTTGTGCTGAGCTAGACGACAAAGAGATGTTAATAAGAGTGCCAGCTGGTGCCTTTACAATCGGTCGGGACCACTACAGCTTGGCCACAGCCACCTGGGTAGGGGACCACAGTCAATATTGCCTGATTGTGAGTCACCTTAATAGGGGACCACTGTCACCACTGCCAGCCCTGCAGAAATGCCATCACATAAAGGGGGCGGAAATGGATTTTTGCCTATCTTTTAGGGTTTTTCACCCTTCTTAAAGACATGGTGACCTAGAGAAAAGGGAGGCCTTTTTGAGGAGCACGAATACAGTAAAAGAGAGACCTTTGGGGTGGATTTTGCGGCGGTGGAAAGCTCCCACCTTTCTCCTCTAAACTTTTGTCGAAGGGACCTCCATTGATAGAACTCGAAGGGAGTGGTGTGCTAGGCACCCGAAAGGGGCTAGCACACCAAGGCGTCTCATGGTGGTTGAAGAGCCGGCGGCCTGTGCACACCGAGGTTGTCTTCTAATCCTCCTTCCTTGCTTTATTTCTTTTATATATTCATGAGGATGATTGTCGAATGTTTAAGCTTTATGTGGATGATATCTCTTAACATTTCGCACCACCATGTAAGCTTTGTTTAGGTGGTTGCTTTTATGGATGATTATCTTTTATTTTTATTTAATATATTGCCTTCTATGTGTTTTAATACTTGCTTTGCTCATTGTTGATAATCATTTAGGCATTATAAGAGGCACGAAAGTGTCCCGTGTTTAGGTGCATGCTAGAGCACTCGAAAGAGGCGTAGTTATAGATCCTTAGATCATCCGAAAGGAGCTAAGGGAAGATCTACATGAGCAATGGGTTCTAGACTGCAAATAGAGCCTAGTTGTATACTAGAGCACTCGAAAGAGGCGTAGGTGAAGGCTTCAACGACTAAAAGGAGTATGCTTTGTCGATAGACTAGTGCCACTCGAGTGACACGAGATACCGTGACATTTTAGTTTGTGAGGTTCCTATGACTCGAAAGAGCAGGGACGCTTTAGAAACCTCTGTCGAGTAGGTATACACCGTAGTAGCTATGTGTTTGGTAGGGGTAATGGGTAGGAAACCAAAGAAGTCACCACCAATCATTTCTGAGAGAGTTCATCAATAGAGGAAAAGTACAACATATTGCTCAACGTGTTCTTGCATTCTGTTTTTGCCTTCGCATTTACAAACTGCTTTCTTTATTTCACTTATCGTCTTGCTATTACACTACTTTGCATTTCACACACCACTTCCATATATTCACTCTGCTACCACCTTCCATACCATTTTGCTCTGGCATATTTTAGGTGCTATCATTCTAGAATTGCCATAACATTTCTGCATAACACTTCATCGTACATATCCATTTTTCTCTTGTGTATATCTTTTCCTTTGTTTTCCATTTTTTTTAGTTTGTGAAACCCTTTTTGCCTTGGCAAATTTACCTTGCACTTTACTTGAGATCCTCGTGGGAACGATACTCACTCACCCTATTATTACTTGTATGACTGTGTATACTTGCACATATATGTGTGTTCACATACATCATTTATTGCACTTGACAAAACACACCAAGTTTTTTGCGCCGTTGTCGGGGATCTGGCAAAAAGTAAAGTTGGTTATTTTTACCTTGGCATTTTTTATTTGCTTTGTTTGTTTTTCTAGTTTCTTTTTACTTATTTTATTTGTTTTTCTTTTCAGTGCATGTCCAGAAGGTCTACTGACGTCCCTCTCTATCCTATAGTGCCTGAAATTGAGCGTTTGTTTCGTCAAAGAAAGCTTAATTAGCGTAGAGCTATAGACCCATCAGCAATGTGATGAGTACCTAAAAGTCCTCATCTTATATATCATTTCCCCATTCGATGACTACTAATAAAGACAGATTTAATGGCAATAATGGATAATTCCGCTTATTTTTCCCATGGATACATTGTGGTATTTACCCATGATATAATTTCTCGATATTAATAAATATATTTATAGAAAATAATGCATATTAGTTAATATTGTCACGGGCCGTTGGTTGGGGTCCAAGACATTGGCATCACATGGTGTGATGTGGCCTGCACAAGTAATTCCAAGAGCAATGTTGGGCTTGCGAAGACCACCAACGTTGGCTTGATCTAGGGAGAGCCTTATCCATCCAAGGTGTGTGAACACTTTGTGTGAACACAGAAGATACTTTCCATAGTTAGGTGGGAATATTCCCAGAATTATGCTTTGCAAATAGATAAGGTTGTATCATAGCCGTCGGTATAAAATTGTATAGACCGTAGGATCGAGGGGAGTTCAACTATAAATAGAGGCCTTACCCATCTCATTTGAGGTATCAGTGTGTATTGAGTTATTCCAAGTTTCCAAGGAATAAAGGCATTTTCTCTAAATCCTCTGAGTGTGTTCTTTCTTTGTTCTTTAGTGTTCTTGAACGTTCTTGAGCGTTCTTGACGAGTTCTTCCTCGCTCATCTCTTTGATCCGTTTCCGCTTGGAACGCTTCGCGTTTGTCGGTGCTTGGGATGTTTGATCTTCCGAAAGTGGGGAAAAGGCTTACTTAGGCGTTTGTCTTGAGATACATCGCCTAAGGCCGCACGTTGGGCTGGTTGAAAAATCTAGCCACGTGACAAGTGGTATCAAAGCCTTGTTTGAGCAACGTTCTAGCTGTTCGAGGTACGAAAGCATCGAGTTTGAGATGGCACCAAAGAGGGAGACTGTTGTTGCTGCTAGCTAGAAGGGTATGGAAACCCAGGCTGACAAAGAAAGTCAAGCTAACTCAAGGGACAAGTTGTCTGCACTTGAGGACAAGGTCACCAGGATGGAAGGATCCGTGAAAGATGCCGTGGAGAGACTTGACGTGGTGGACACACGCCTCGAGGAACTGGATGACCAAGGTGATAAGCTGGAGGAAAAGGGAAAAGCTCTCGAAGCCAAGTTTGAGGCATTGAGGGAGGAAATGTTGGGACTCAAGGCGGAAGTTCTGGTATATCAGGCTGCTATGCGGAACGGTGTGTTGAATTCGACAACTAGACCTAAACCAATGAAGGACATCCCAAAACCCAAGGAGTTCAAGGGAACCAGGTCGGCGAAAGATGCCGAGAACTTCATTTGAAGCATGGAGCAATACTTCCGGGGAATCAGCATCACTGATGATGCCGAGAAGGTAAACACTACGATAGTCTATTTGACTGATGTTGCCTTACTGTGGTGGCGAAAAAAATGTTCTGAGTCGGATGACGACATTCCAGTCAGGACATGGAAGGATTTCCAGTCTGAGCTTAAGGAGCATTTTTATCCAAAAAATGCCAACGAGGAAGCTCAAGACAGGCTTTATCAATTGAAGCATGACGGCTCAATCCGGGATTACATCAAAAGGTTTACTGAGCTCAAGTTGCAAATCAAAGACTTGAGTAAATCGGAGGGTTTGTATCTCTTCAAATCTAGTCTTCAGCGTTGGGCAAGAATGGAGCTGAAGAGAATGGGCGTTAAGGATCTTTCAGAAGCGATGACCACTACTGAATCTATTGCGGAGTTTGAGATACAAAACGAATCTTCCAAGCCCCTTGGCAAGGGCAATGATAGGAAAGATGAAGACGAATCCAAAGAAAAGAGCGTCGAGGGAAAGTCATCCCCCAAGTCCAATCGGTACGACAAGCCAAATGAGTGGAAGGATCGAGGAACCGTAAGGTGCTACCATTGTGAAGGACCTCACATAGTGAAGTATTGTCCAAACAAGAAGAGACGCCTCGATGCCATTGTCCATAAGGACGACGACTCAGATGGTGAACCAGCGAGTAGACTTGGTGCGATCGCCAGTGTCAAAGGTGGAAAGCCGAAGGTAACGGGTCGCAAGTGTTACCGGTGTAAGGGGCCGCATGTAGCGCGAGAGTGCCCTGGTCGAGTTAAGCATTCCAAGGTGGACAAGCCCGAGGGTGATGAGGCTGCGAAGCTTGGCTCGATGATTCTGATTTCTTCCAAGAAGAATGGCAAGAAGCAGAATGGGTTGATGTTTATCGACATCAACGTGGCGGGACGATGGAAGAGTGCTTTGGTGGATACCGGAGCAAGTGATCTGTTCATGTCCAAGAAGGCTGCAGTGGAGCTTGGTTTGAAAGTTGTGTATTCAACAGACAAGATCAAGACTATGAATGCCAAGGAAGCTCCTGTTATAGGGACTGTGCGGAAAGTTGATTTGCAGATTGGTGATTGGAAGTCGAAGGAAAACTTCAAGGTAATCGATATTGATGACTTTGATTTTATTTTGGGACTTAACTTCCTTGACCGTGTTGAAGCGATCATCATTTCGTGTGCCAACGTCGTGTGCATCTTGGATCCAAGACAATGATGTGTTGTACCAGTACGACGAGACATCGGGCAAGGGACCAAGAAGTTGACAGCTATTTAGCATGTCGAGGATGCTCCAAGCCGAGGAGTCATCGTGAAAGAGGCGACTGTTGGGGACATTTCCTTGGTGAGGCATGTGTTGCCTGAGCCTGTTGACATGGATGTCGTCGAGGAGCCATCCGTGGACAAGATGGTCGATGCATCGAACTTCAAGGGGACCGAAGTGTCGATGGGTGTAGCATTGCCGTGGAGCAATAGGGCGTCAAGCTTCAGTGAAGAAGTCTTGTCGGAGAGAGAAAATGCTGGGTCAATGAGTGAAGTACCTCTTGAACACGGGGATAGTGATCAAGATGTGCTTGGTACGGTTGATTTTACAAGACGGTGCGAGCCGAAGCGAGCAGTCCTTATGGGGGACAGTTGAATCAGAGTCCGGTGCTCTTTATGGGGAGACCGGTTCTTATGGGGGGACATTCAAGCCAGACTCCGAGACAGAAGCAAGCCAAGGTACGCGAGAAGCCCTAGGATCGAACTCAGATTTGTCCGAGTGGCGCGACAAGGGCGTCGCCAAGTTTGGTGGGGGAGAATGTCACGGGCCGTTGGTTGGGGTCCAAGACATTGGCATCACATGGTGTGATGTGGCCTGCCCAAGTAATTCCAAGAGCAATGCTGGGCTTGCGAAGACCACCAACGTTGGCCCGATCCAGGGAGAGCCTTATCCATCCAAGGAGTGTGAACACTTTGTGTGAACACAGAAGATACTTTCCATAGTTAGGTGGGAATATTCCCAGAATTATGCTTTGTAAATGGATAAGGTTGTACCATAGCCGTCGGTGTAAAATTGTATAGACCGTAGGATCGAGGGGAGTTCAACTATAAATAGAGGCCTTCCCCACCTCATTTGAGGTATCAGTGTGTATTGTGTTGGGATGGCAGATGGATACAGCTTTGCGGATTCCGCACCGCACCCGCACCAGTTGGAGTGGGGATGGATATGAGTTTGGTGGGTAGTGGGCGGGTGTGGATGTAAAAAGTCATACCCACCATGGGTAGTGGGTAGGTGATAGGTTTAAGACTTTACCCGCACCGTATCCACCCGCCCCATATTCACCCGCTCCATATCCGCCCGCCATATGAATTTTGAACCATTTGTATTTGTAGACTTTGATTATGCCTTTATTATGGTATTTTATGTACTAAGATATTAATTTATTTTGAAATCTATAATAATTCTTAAGTTTGTAGACTTTGAACTCAATTAACTTAGTTTAAAAATTTATAATTTATCAGGTTAAAAATTTATAATGTGTGAATAAGTAAAATTTATATAAATGTAAATATATTTTTAATTAAGTTAGTTATATATTAGTTAGTTGTAGTTAAGTAGAATTTATGTCAATAAAAATGTGTTTTAGTTAAATTAGTTACCGTTATTTAGTTAGATGTAGTTAAATTTATATAGTTGTAAATATATTATATATATACACTTAATCAGTCAATAAAGTATGCGAAATTTTACTCTTTTTATAAAAATATATGATTTATTTTTACATATTTCGATACTAATAGTTGCTTGTAGGTATGTAAAAGCGGATACGTTTTAAGTGATGGGTGTGGGGATGGATTTAAAAATGTACCCGCATGGGCGGGTGTGGATTTAAAAATATACCCGCGTGGGCGGGTGTGAATTTGAAAATTATATCCACCATAGATGATGGGTAGGTGGTGGATATAAATATTTTAAGTGGGTATAGGTATGGGGGAGGGGGTATCCGCACCCGCCCCGCCCATTTGCCATCCCTAGTATTGAGTTATTCCAAGTTTCCAAGGAATAAAGGCATTTTCTTTAAATCCTCTGAGTGTGTTATTTCTTTGTTCTTTAGTGTTCTTGAACGTTCTTGACGAGTTCTTCCTCGCTCATCTCTTTGATTCGTTTCCGCTTGGAAAGCTTCGCGTTTGTCGGTGCTTAGGAAGTTTGATCTTCCGAAAGTGGGGAAAAGGCTTACTTAGGCGTTTGTCTTGAGTCACATCGCCTAAGGCCGCACGTTGGGCTGATTGAAAAATTTAGCCACGTGACAATATGCATAAAGTTTAGGATTTATTTATATAAAATAAAATTACTTTTATATTTTATATTTTATAGATTTATTTACATATTTTTTCGGTTATAGTCTACATATATGTACGTATGTATATATGTTGAATAAAGCCAAGCAGCGTCCATATATATAGAAAATAATACATATTAATTAATATAATAATCTTAATTTATTACCATAAAATAAAATTTAATTACTTTTGATTTTTTAGATTTATTTCCATATATTTTTTTTCGGTTATAGTCCTCAGATATGTATATATATTGAGTCAAGGCAAGCAACATACATTAACCCTTTCTAACCCAACGAAAACCATACCAATGTCTTCCCCTACTCATCTCGTTTCCATCCTTAGTCTCACCATTTTATTCTTATCTCTCATCTCTCCTCCGATGGTATCCGCTGATAAGAAACTCGTCGAAAAAGTATGCAACGCCTCTGCCATCCAGGATCCTGCAAAGTGTTTGAAAACTCTTTCCAATGCCAAAGCTTTGTCGGCAAAGAACATTAGCGAACTCGTGGGGTTTGTCGTGACAGAAGGGGCGGAGAAAGGGACCCAAATGCTCCATTCCGTGGAAGAAATGATGAAGAAGCCGACCTCACCGTCTGCCCTTACAGCTCTCAAGACTTGCTCCGATGTTTATAGGTATTGTAAAACGAGTTCAAATTGGTGATTCTTGACTTGAAGGAGGATCCTATGACTGTAAAATACAACATTTTTTCTTATTCCCCCTGAAGTTGACAAATGTGTGAATGCTTTGCAGGTTGCCAAGTTTTTAATTCCAAAACTTGTTGAAGGGAATAATGAGATATATTATCATGCTTTTTTGGGATATCAAATGACAGTAAACTTGTAATAGGATATATTGATCTTAATGTTTTAGAGTTTATTTGGAATAAAATGTTTTAGTGGAGAAAATATTTGAAATGGTCTCATGGGTGTTGCTAACTTGCTATGGTTTATATTGCAAATTGTAATCTTGAGATAATTAGAGGAAAAATAATGTTTTGATCCATAGACATATTGTTTGTGGCTATTTTGATCTAAGTATATCTCAAATTTGAATTAAATATTGTCCAACCTAACGGTTATATGACCACTAGGAAACCCAGTGATTATGTAAACAAAGGTAAATTAGGATTGTGTTGGCCAATAGATATGGATGTTCTATGGATTGATAGATGATGACTTTTATACCCTAGTAGGATGTAAAACATTTACTCGGATGGGTTTTAGGTTGGGTAATGTCAGGTCGGGTAAAATCGGGTACAAGTCATTTTAGGTTGATTTGATGTTTTGACTCGATTTGTGTCGGGTGCGGGTACATTTTAGGTCGGTTACATTTCAGGTCGGGTCCGTTTCAGGTCGGATCCATTTCAGGTCGGGTTCAAACGGTTCGGGTCCAAATCGAATAGTTGACAATTTCATTTCAGTCCGGTAGATTTCAGGTCGGGTCCATTTCAGTTCAGTTGCATTTCAGGCCGGATTCATTTCAAGCCGATTTTATTTCAGGTCGAATTAATTTTGATTTTATATTCATAATAATTTAAATTATTAAGACCGACTCGGATTATGTTGTTGCAATAATAACTGATTCGATCTCAGTTTTCTCTTAGAAAACAATTTGCTAAGTGTGTTTCTAGGAAGTCGAATTTGCTTCAATAGTTGATCCTTCCTCCCTACAAATAATCAAAACAACATCCTGACCAGGGTCAATCTTTGGTTTTTGGAATTATTTTGACTTTAGAAATAAGTTTAGAAAACTGAAAGAAGTAAAATCAAAGTTGTTGATGCGCTTTTTCAATCCTCACGTTTGGATTGAGTCATAGTCGAGCATGATTATGGAAAGAATCGTGCTCGACATATTAAAAATAAGGTAAAGTAAAAAAATAAGAAAAAGAAAATAAAGAGAAAAAAGCTTTTATAAAACTTTAAAAACTAGAATAAAGAGAAGGGAGATGAGAGATATGAGATATGAGATATGTTCTAGGCTTACCCAAGGTGGGTATTTATAGCCTCTTATAAATCCTAAAATTACAAGAAATAAATTATAAATAAATCTAAAATTATTTAAATTACAATAAAAAAAGATAATTTCCAAATTTGAAATCTAAATCTCATCTGATAAGTTATCTAGAAAAAACTAATAAGCTATCAAGCGTTGTTGACGTCATCTTCTAGAAGTTGTTGACCGGATGTCATGTCATCTCTCATGCCCAAAATCATGCTCACTAATCCAACCTCGATCAAAAAAAATAAAAAAAAAATCAAAAATCAACCATTGAAGTGTAATTTCTGACATTAATAGTATTGCATAAAATTACACGAAAACACCTAAATAGTAACATAAATCATTGAATCAAGGAATAATTAAAGATAAAATATTAACTAATTTGAGCACTTATCATATTACAATGGAAAGAAAGGTAAAAATTATTATATTAGTTAATGAATTATTTATTTTATATATTGTTGGTGAAAACTAAAAGTTTTTATAAATACCTTAGTTTTAAGGTTTATCATTTTAGTTTTAGGGTTTAGGGTGTTAGTTTTAGGTTTAGGGGTTTAATTATAGTTATTTAGAATTTAGGGATTGTGATTAGAATTTAGGGTTTAGGATTATAATCCAGGGTTTATAAGTTAAAACATAAATCCTAATCATGTTACCTTAAAAATAAAATTTTATCTGCTAAAACCTAAACCCTAAATTCTAATTATTATCTCTATATTCTAAACACCTAAACCTAAACAACTAGATCCTACTTCCTAAATGTTAGACTTATTTTGATATAACTTAAAATAAATTTGAAATGACGAATTTGTAAAAATTTGTAAAATCATTTTCTCGAAATAAATTTTCAAAAACTCAATTTAAAGTTGTCAAAATATTTTATAAAATGTTTGACTTTTCATCCATATCGAATATGTTTTTAAAAGTCAACAAAATGGTCAAATTTTTTCTTCAAAGCCAAAGTTTCAAAACCTTGGTAAAGGTTTCTAAACCTTCAAGACAGAATGGCCTTTTATTGAAACCTTGGCAAAGGTTTCGAAACTTTTGACCTGTAATGGCTAGTTTTATTTAAAATTCTTAAAGGTTTTAAAACCTCTGGTAAAAGTTTCAAAACTTCTGTGCAAGTGAGCATTAAATGCTCAATCTTAACGACAACCAACGGCTACAAACGATTAGAATCAATTAAGAGCATACAAAAGAGGTCTGAAAACAATATTGGAACAACAAGAAAATATATCCAAACAATCAAGCATTCAAATATCCAAGTTGAGCTTCATTTTCAACCTTTCTTGTAAAAACACTAGTGTGTTCTTCATTTGTAATCTTTTACTAGTGTTATTTGGGTGTGTGAGAGAGCTTAAAATTGTGCAAACACCTACCTTGTGAGGATTTTCTAGTTTGCTTATTTGTACTCAAATTTGGGGATTGATTTAATATACTTTGAGGTATAAGTCTATTGAATTGTGTAAGGTTACTCTTTATCCTTAAAGGAAAGACAAATTAGTGAATTTGTGGGAAATCCTTAGTGTGGTCACTAAGGTAGTGGATGTAGACTTCATTGAGGAAGTTGAACCACTCTAAATCACCTTGCAATTTCTTATCTTAGCAAGTTGTGTCCACCACATTTTAAAAATCTAATTCACCCCCCTCTTAGCGTTTTTCGATCGATTGCAACACTCATCACTAAACAAAATCACTAAATCTTAAAAATAAGGCGTTTGTAAAAACTTTCAGTTTACACAACTAATATGTAAGATATAAACCCTTGATTAATATATTTAAAATAATAAATATAATTTCAATCATACCATATAAATAATATATATTATTCAAACTAAAATAAATATAGATATTAATTAATATATATATATATTAGATAAACGTGCATAAATGTATAAAGGAACCGATATTAATAAATATATATATATATATATAGAAAATAATGCATATTAGTTAATATAATATGTAGAAAATAATACATATTTGTTTGTTAAAAAAATTTATTTACATAAATGTTGAATAAAGCCAAGTAGCGTCCATATATATAGAAAATAATACATATTAGTTAATATAATATCCATAATTTATTTCCATAAAATAAAATTTAATTACTTATATATTTTTTAGATTTATTTCCATATATATTTTTTCCAGTTATAGTCCTCAGATATGTATATATATTGAGTTAAGGCAAGCAACGTCCATTAACCCTTTCTAACCCAACGAAAACCATACCAATGTCTTCCCCTACTCATCTCGTTTCTATCCTCAGTCTCACCATTTTATTCTTATCTCTCATCTCTCCTCCGATGGTCTCCGCCGATAAGAAACTCGTCGAACAAGTATGCAACGCCCCAGCCATCAAGGATCCTGCAAAGTGTTTGAAAACTCTTTCCAATGCCGAAGCTTTGTCAGCCAAGAACATTAGCGAACTCGTGGGGTTTGTCATGACAGAAGGGGCGGAGAAAGGGACCCAAATGCTCCATTCCGTGGAAGAAATGATGAAGAAGCCGACCTCACCGTCTGCCCTTACAGCTCTCAAAACTTGCTCCGAGGTTTATAGGTATTGTATCAACGAGTTCAAACTGGTGATTGTTGAGTTGAAGGAGGATCCTATGACCGCAAACTACGACATTTTTCTTATTCCCCCTGAAGTTGATAGATGTGTGGATGCATTGAAGGCTGCCAAGTTTTTAATTCCAAAACTTGTGGAAGGGAATAATGAGATATATTATCATGCTTTTTTGGGATATGAAATGACAGTAAACTTGTAATAGGATATATTGATCTTAATGTTTTAGAGTTTATTTGGAATAAAAGGTTTTAGTGGACAAAATATTTGAAATGATCTCATGGGTGTGGCTAACTTGCTATGGTTTATATTGCAAATTGTAATCTTGAGATAATTAAAGGAAAATAATGTTTTGATCTAAGGATGGATTGTTTGTGGCTATTTTGATCTAAGTATATCTCGAATTTGAATCAAATATGGCCCAACCTAACGGTTATATGATCACTAGGAAACCCAGTGATTATGTAGAAAAGGTAAACTAGGATTGGGTTGGCCAATAGATATGAATGTTCTATGGATTGAAAGATGATGACTTCTATATCCTAGTAGGATGTAAAAACAGTTACTCGGATGGGTTTCAGGTTGGGTAATGTCAGGTCGAGTAAAATCGGATACAAGTCATTTCAGGTTGATTTGATGTTTTGACTTGATTCGGGTCGGGTGCGGGTACATTTCAGGTCAGGTCCATTTCAGGTCGGATCCAATTCAGGTCGGGTTCAAACGGTTCGGGTCCAAATCGGATAATTGACAGTTTCATTTCAAGTTGGGTAGATTTCAGGTCGGTTCCAATTCAGTTTGGATGCATTTCAGGTCGGGTTCATTTCAAGTCGGTTTTGTTTCAGGTCGAATTAATTTTTATTTTATATTCCTAATAATTTAAATTATTTATTTTGATTTTGTATAAATACGTAAAAAAAATGAATAAATATTAAACTATAAAGTTAAATATTAAATTTTGAAATTTTAAAAAATCAACATTAACTTTTAAGGACTCAATTATAAAAATTAAAAATTAGAAACATTAAATTAAATTAGAAAAATCAATAATAATCAATTCAAATAAATTAACTTGTAAGTTATAAGGACTAAATTACAAAAATTATAAATTAATAATAATTAAAAGTATTAAAAATATAACTTTAATACATTATAAAATAATTATATTATAGTTTAATATATTTTAAAAATGAAAAAAATAAATTTTAGACAATATATAGAATTTATACTATAAATGAAATAATAGTTATATAAAATTAATACTATACAAGAAATTTATATTGTACGTAGAAAATATACGATATTTATGACTCGATTAGATGTGTGAACTTGAGTATGATAAACATGTTATTACACTTGATCTTCCTATTTGATGACGTCTTGAGATAGATAAATTCATAAACTCTAGCTAGAGCAGGCTAGAAGATGATCCTTAGATTGAAAACCTTTCTATGCACTCTTAGCCAAGGTAAGTCTAAACATACCTTGCAACGCTGAACACTCATTTGAAAACTCTCATTGCCAATGTGATTTTCTTATTTTTATTTCTTTTTTACTTTCTATTTAAACTAATCTCAAAATCAATTTATATTCTCTAAACAATTAAAAATAGTAAGCAATTGAACTCTTGACGAATCTTTGTGGTGTTCACGAAATATGGAATAAATACAAATATTTAATGTGATATGAGCCATTTTATATTTTTTCCCCAATAATTAGTCAATGTTCTCTTTAATATTACAATCTTTTAATTAGTTCATTAATTTTTTCATTGGTCATATAACAAGATCTCAATATTTGTCCAATGCATATGCATAACACATTGCAACATGGAGCCCAAAAGCAAAGGAAAACACTTTACAAGCCAAAGTCACAAAATTAAATTGGTCGTATTGATACGGTCTTGATCTATATTGATACGGGTTAATGGTAAAAATATCATCTATTTCGGTATACCTATCCTCCATACAAGTATAATGTATTGGAAGGTATTGTACCGGTATACCTCTTGATTGTGTCGATATTGATTCTAAAACCCATGTAACGAAACGATATGTTAGAATCACATGACTATACCGATACGCCTTGTCTCTGTACCGGTACATCTAACCAAACAAGCTGAGAGAGACGAAACCAAGTTCTGCGTACCAAAACACAAATGTCTATATAGTTATGCTTGGACCTGTAATGACCTCTAAATGCAACATATGATACTTTGGTACCCTACAATTCCATCTATACACCCAATTTAATTAGAGGGGACATGTATTCACCTCTAATTGTAACCTTTACTCTTAATTGAAGAGCTTTTTCAGATGAAAACATGTGAAATTCAATAATAGATTAACTAAGATCCATTAAAAATAAAAATAAAAACTTATGAAATCATAGAAAATATCTGAGAAATTTGAGAGAAAATGATGTTTGGCTGCTGAGAAAAGAATGAGAAGTTGAGAGAATTTTGATAGTTATGTAAAATGAGATTTAAGTGGTTATTTGTTGAAATGAATTAATAACACTAATTTACTGGTAAAATATATTTAAAATATCCAATTAAGAGTCAAAAGTCAACCTTTAACGTTTAGAGGAGAATAACTTTTTAAAAATTGTAAGTTTTAGTCTTTTTATAAAACTATGGCTAGTTAAAATGAGATTTGAGTGATATTGGAATATGAGGATGATGAGTAAGCATGTCTGCTGATTATGGTTCCTGTGCATGGTATGCATTTAATGTCATGCACACGTGATTACATTTGGGTTAGTTAGAAATGCTGTTAGTGAATTAGTTAACAGCTGTAATCTGTTAAAGAAACTTCTACATTAGCATTCTTGTATAAAAAGGGTTGTAGCCCTCTCTTTGTAATCATTCAAGTTTTTACATCAATGAAGTCATGATTCTTGTGAGTTTTATAGTAATTTGATATGGTATCAATCGCCGGAGGTATGGGACAATCATCTTTCTTCTTCTGCTAATCGTGTGGAAACCATGTTGAGTGCTGTTGAAGGATCTGAAGGCACAACCAGTGGAGGTTCGCGATCGGGGCAGGTCTTCACCAACAAGAAGATCAATGTTGTTTTGGATGAGAGAAATTTCTTTATGGAAACAACAGGTTCTGCTTACCATACGCAGCCATAAACTTGAGTCAATGTTGTATGGTGAGGTTGAAATTCCTTCGAAGGTGTTGGTAACTGCTGATGGTCGTCAAGTGAAGAATCCAAACTATGAAGACTATGTGGCTCAGGATAGTGCCCTTGCGTCATGGCTATTGTCCACCATTAGTGCCCATCTTCTTCCTCAATTTGTGGGTGCAGAAACGACAGATCAAGTGTGGAATACGGTGGTTCAGATCTTCTCCAACAAGTCGACAACCTCGGTAATGAGTCTTCATTACAAACTAAGGTCTATCAAGAAAGGTCCGGATGATAGTATGATGCTTTACTTATCTCGCATTAAAGAGGTATGTGATGCTCTTGCTTCATGCGGATGCAAGATCTCGAGGGTGGAACACATAGCTAGCATCTTGAATGGGTTGTCACACGGTTTTCAACCATTCATGGCTGTTATAACAGCTAAGAAAGATTTACTATCAATTGATCGTGTTTGCAATATTCTAATTGATGCTGAAACACAATTAGCAGGTTTTAATTCCCAACCTGAATTTTTGCCTATGAGTGCTCACATTGCCAATGTAGTTCAAAATCAACAGATTCTTTCTAGTGCTTCTGGTGCTCCCAATGTTGTCTATGGTGGTCAATCTAATCTTGGCTATCGAATAGCTCGTCCTCCTTATAATCCTACTGGACGATATGGTGGTCGCGGTCGAGGAAGGTCTCGAGTTCAATGCCAATTATGTGGCAAACCTGGGCATGTTGTTAGTAGACACTGGTACAGATTTGATCAGGAATTTCAAGGTCTTGATGTTAATTCAGGTAGTGATCGTGGTCAAGCTCAATACACAGTGTATGTTGATGATAATGAAGGCACTCCAAGTGGCTCTGCACCCCAAGCACATCTTGTTTCTGCGACAAATGTTGTTGGTGCTGACCAGTGGGTGGTTGATTCTGGAGCTTCGCATCATGTGACTCCAGAAGCTACAAATGTGGTCACTGGAACTAACTACCAAGGCTCAGGTACGTTAGTAGTTGGAAATGGAGTTAGTTTGGGTATTGATAGAATTGGTTCCTCGAATATAGCTTCCTCTCCACGTACTCTAGTATTAAACAATCTGTTACATGTTCCACGAATTACAAGAAATCTGCTTTCTGTGTCTAAATTTGCTAAGGATAATCAGGTTTACTTTGAGTTTCATGCGTCAACTTGTCTGGTTCGTGAAGAAGGGACAAAACAAATTCTTCTTGAAGGTAGTGAGAATGGAGGTCTTTATCAGTTTGCAATTTCTTTGAAGTCATGCATAGGAGACATGGACACCCAGCCCATGATACTTTACTACAAATTTGTAAAGATGCAAATGTACCAGTTTCAAAAAAATATGAATAAATGGATGTTTGTGTTGCTTGTAGAATGGGAAAAAGTCACAAGCTTCCTTTTTCTAATTCAACTACTGTGTATGAGGAGGCCTTTCAGTTGGTATTTACAGATTTATGGGGTCCCTCTCATGTTACATCAAATGGATTTAAATATTATTTGAGTTTTGTGGATGCCCATACAAGGTATACATGGGTCTATTTGTTAAAAGAAAAGGGACAGGCTACTGCTGCATTTCAACAGTTCCAGGTCATGGTTAAAACACAATATGATAAAGTGATCAAGGAGGTTCAAAGTGATTGGAGAGGTGAGTATCGTAGCTTGACACCTATTCTACTTAAAGATGAAATTACTCATAGAATAACTTGTTCTCATACGTCCGAGCAAAACGGAGTTGTTGAACATAAGCATAGACACTTAATTGAGTTGGCACTAGTGTTGCTTGCTCAAGCTTCCCTTCCAATGAATTACTGGGCATATGTTGTATCCATGGCAGCTTACTTGATAAATCGGTTACCTACTAAGGTGTTGCAAGGAGTGTCGCCTTTTGAACTATTGAATAGCAAGAAACCTGATTATAATTTAGTCAGAGTGTTTGGATGTAGATGCTTTCCAAACTTGCGAGATTTTCAGAAGCACAAAATGGAGTTTCGATCCCAAGCATGTACTTTCGTAGGGATCAGTCCACAGCATAAAGGATATCTTTGTTTGGCTAGCAATGGTAGTGTCTATGTTTCGAGGCATGTGATATTTGATGAATTGTGTTTTCCTTTTGCAGATAAGAGAACTAATCTGCCCGCAGGTGTGACACGCAATAAAGGTGTTTCGTTTCGAACTATAACTCAACAGAATGGGACTCAACCTGATACAACACAAAGACGAGATGCACATCCTTCTACTTGTCCATCTAATGCTCAGCATATTAGTCCTACTGGAAGTGAGGTTAATCTTGAAAATGTTAATGTTCCTGGTTTTGTCACAGGTAGCTCAGAAGCTGCTGGAATAGATGCACATAATGAGCAGAATAACACTCAAGAAGGTGGCCATAGTGAGCAGTTACAAACAGTAGAAAACAATCCTATGTTCGATGCTGCTATAGTCGATGAGGTGTCTACTGGTACTGGAGTAGTCAATGATAACAATGAAGTCAGTTCGGATGTTCCAGATGTTGCTGTTTTGTCTGTGCCAAGTCAGCATGAGGAACCAATCTTACATGGCTCTGAGGATTCTGGAGTTAGATCTACAGCTTCTATACGTCATACTAGTGAAGCTAGTGGAGGCGTGGAACAAGTTCAACAAGGGCCTCATACTGTCAATCGACATAGCATGATCACACGTAGTAAGAATGGTATTTTTAAGCCAAAAGGATACGTGGCCTTCTGTGATAATGAAACCACTGAACCTACCAATATTCAAAAAGTAATGGAGTCAACACATTGGAAAGAAGCCGTGATGACAGAGTTGGCAGCTCTTGAGAAGAATGGCACTTGGACATTAGAAGAGCTTCCATTAGACAGACAATTGGTAGGATGCAAGTGGATATTCAAACTTAAACGTAATTCTGATGGGTCTATACATCGTTACAAAGCTCGATTGGTTGCTAGAGGGTATTCACAAATACCTGGACAAGACTATCAAGAGACATTTAATCCTGTGGTAAAGGCTACAACATTGAATATTATGTTCTCCTTGGCTGTGACAAATGGGTGGAAGCTTCGACAAGTAGATATAAATAATGCATTCCTCAATGGTGATCTTGATGAAGCTGTGTACATGGAACAACCTCCAGGGTTCGAGAAAGTTGGAGCAAATGGTGAAAGGTTAGTTTGCAGGTTAAGGAAGGCTCTTTATGGGTTAAAGCAGGCACCTAGGAATTGGCATCATAAACTGAAGACATATCTGTTGGATATTGGTTTTCAAGGGTCAAAAGCTGATACATCTATGTTTGTGAAAGTTTCGGGAGGTATACATACATACATGTTAGTATATGTTGATGACATTATACTAACAGGAGAGTCTGAGGAAGAAATCGAGCGAGTGGTCGTTTCCTTAAATAAAAGGTTCTCTTTGAAGGACTTGGGAGAGCTACATTATTTCCTGGGCATAGAGGTGAATCGAAGCGATGACAAATTGTTCTTAAGTCAGAAGAAATATGTTAAAGAATTGTTGGAAAAGGTTGATATGGGCAATGCAAAGTCAATGCCAACACCTATTTTACCTACAACTAAGCTTACAAAGGGAGCAGGTAGTGTTCTCTCGGATGCATATATGTATAGAAGTGTAGTGGGAGCCTTGTTATATGCTTGCCACACTAGGCCTAACATTTCTTTTAGTGTAAATAAAGTTGCTCAATATATGCATGAACCATGTGAAGAACATTGGGGAGCAGTAAAAAGAATCTTGAGATATTTGGCTGGGACTTTGGATTATGGTCTAATGTTTACTGCTGCAAGTAATTCAAGGATGGAACTTGTAGCTTTTGCAGATGCAGATTGGGTAGGAAGCTTGGATGATCGACGATCACTGACCAGAAGTTGTGTGTTGCTTGGAGGGAATCTTGTGTCTTGGTCTTCGAAGAAACAAAAATCAGTATCTCGGTCGACTTCTGAAGCTGAATACAGAAGTGTAGCAGATGCTGCATCTGAGATAGTCTGGGTGAGTGCTTTGCTAGGAGACTTAGGTGTACAACAAGAAGGGGTGTCGACGATATGGTCTGATAACACTAGTGCCATAGCAATAAGTGCTAATCCAGTGTATCATGCTAAATCAAAACATGTGGATCTTGATATTCATTTTATAAGAGAGAAAGTGGCAGCTAAGAGTCTTCAGGTGAATTACGTTCCAGCTAATCATTAACTAGCTGATGACTTTACAAAGGCCTTATCTCGATCATATTTTGAAGAATTTAGGCAGAGAATTGAAGTGGTTACTGCTGAAACTTTGATTGCGAGACATTGGGAAGTTGATTCAAAGAAAAGAACAGAAGCAGTAGGGGGAATATTGGAATATGAGGATGATGAGTAAGCATGTCTACTGATTATGGTGCCTGTGCATGGTATGCATTTAATGTCATGCACACGTGATTACATTTGGGTTAGCTAGAAAAGCTGTTAGTGAATTAGTTAACAGCTTTAATCTGTTAAAGAAACTTCTACATTAGCATTCTTGTATAAAAAGGGTTGTAGCCCTCTCTTTGTAATCATTCAAGTTTTTACATCAATGAAGTCATGATTCTTGTGAGTTTTATAGTAATTTGATAAGTGATTATTCTCATAGCATGTTGGATGATGATCGGTGAAATGAGATTTGAGTTTCCAAGAAATGAATACTTATATGGTCTACATATCCAGATAATTGGTGAGTATCATGATGATAAGTTCTGAGTTGTTAAAAAAACTTGGAAACTTGATGAGTAATTAGAATTCTTAAACTTTGCAAATCGTTGTTTATACCTTGTTAGGTTAAATTATCAATTTGCCCTTCATGGTTAGAATGTATATAGTGTTCTTGTTAGTCAAAATAATTGAATATTCTTGATATATTTAGAATCTTAATAAACCTAAGGTATCAATTTTTGAATACCTGGTTGGCCTGTTAATGCCAAATACCCTTTGTATTTGGGATCTCGCTTCTGAAATCGATTTGAATTTGTTAGAAAATCAATATATTTTTCTTGTGATTGTGAAGTGTCCCTGAAAAATTAATTGTTCTATATAGTGTGTTCCACATAGAGGTGGCAAACAGGTGAAACCGTTTTGAGTTCGGTTTGGTTTATTTCGGTTTGTGTCATTTCGATTTTGACCGAAATCGGTTTAAATTTGGTTCGGATCGATTTGGGTATTGTTTAAATTTTCGGTTTTAGTTCGGGTATCGAGTCAATTTGGTTGACTTTTTTGTTCGATTGGGTTTCAATTCAGTTATTATCGGTTTTAGTTTTGGATCGGATCAATATCGGGTTAGCAATATATCAATCGGTTCCTGTCGGATTTTTAGATCGAGTTAGGTTTTTACACAATATACATCATTTTGTATAGTATGTATATTTAATTTTTGGTGAATTATATGACAATTCACATCCTATTTTATTTTAATATATTTTCTTTATTTTGGGTTATCTGTAATTTGGGTCCATTTGGTTCGGTTGAAAATTGGTCCATGTAACATCCCAATTTTTTTCTTTAAATTAAAACCCCTAATTTCCTTTAAATCCCTAATTCAAACCCTAGAAATTGGGAATTTCTAATTCTGATTTTAGTGGCTATTTTGCAATTTTTTAAAATTTGAGGTTTCATTTTTAAAGTATGAAGGGTTCAGACCCTTATCTTGTAATTTTACCATATTTTTATATGGTAACTCCTCTCCCCAATGTTCCGTTTCAACCTTAATATCATTCTTTAATATTTCAATCGGTTCTTTCTTATTTTTTCTTTCTCCATTACAAACCGAGAGTTTTGTTTTGTGTTTAACATTTGTTATTTCTGCTTTTGAATCCTGGTACGTGTTGTGTCGGTAAGTTTTTCTTATCCTTTATCCCATATTTCCTTTCGTTTTTGTTTTGTTGATAATGGGAAAGTTTTTGTTTTTGTTTCGATTGGTTTATGGAAGTTTTGGTACTGTTTATTCGGTTTTTGAATGATTGGTAGTGTTCCGAATCTCTTTTGAATCGAATATAAGGGAGAGTTCGAAAAATCAGTGATGTTGCACCTGGGAAGGATCTAGATTTTTCAAGATTTTCTCGCAAAAATCTGTCCAACACAAATCCGACCTGAGATCTGACCCGACCCGAGACCCGACCCGCTGACATCATCTATTGACGCCACTGTTGAAGTCAGCGGTGACCAGTGTTGACGTCAGCATTGACTTTTTCCGATCGATCTCACCTTATGTTTTTCGACGTCCCGAGTTCGATGGTTCGGTGTGTTTTTCGAAATTTGAACCCAAAGTGTCGTTTTTAGGGTTTTTTAGTTTGAATGTTTTATCTAAAGTTGTCTTTATTAGGATCTAAAATTGGTTTACCGTTTGGTTCAAGTGACGTGGATTTGGACCCCGAGCATCTTCCTCCTCCTCCTGGATGACCTCCTACTCCTCAGACTTCGCGACACACACGTGAGCTATTATTTATTTCTGTTCGTGTATTTATTTTTGTTTAGTGGCATAGTAGTGTGTCTTATGTAATTATTACTCGTAGGTTCTACTTCCACACGACCTAGTGCTAGAGCCGAATCAAGTAGAAGTCATTCTCGACGTTGAGCTATCTGCTTCAAATCTCTCAACAATTCTGTTTACTAATGTGTGCAGAATCTGTTATTTTTGTATGATCACGTTAACTGCATCATTTCTGTGATTTCCTAAAATAATTCATATGGTCATGCTCTGAGTTTTATAAATTGTATATCTGATTTTGAAATTATCATGTATGCCTCATGTTAGTTTTTAAGGCACACATTCCGACTCTTTAAATTGTTCATGTCATTGCATTGGTTGGATTATTTGTATAGGGAAGTTCAGTGATATCACCTTCGGGTGAGTATCACTTCTGTTCAGTGGCTCTACCTTCGGGTCGAGATTCCACTTTTGTTCAGTGGCTCCACCTTCGAGTCGAGCTTCCACTTCTGTTGGTCTGACGGAGTTAGAGTGGTTCAGGTGAACCTACTCTTTTGATGGCATTCGAAGTTTGGTGCATATCACGCATACATTACATCATCTGTTTTGCTCTGTTTTGTGATCCTGTTTATCTACACACTAGAGACACACTAGGCTCCCTAGCTTACACCCTCTCAGTTTTTGTTTTATATTCTCGGTCTTAGGCTACGTTACTTGGAGGACTGTTGATTCTGAACTTCTGATTCGTATGTTTTAATGTTTTTAACTAATTTTAAATTTTCAGTTGATAACTTTTGTATTGGTCTTTGAACAATTATTTGGATTTTGGAACTGTTATTTATAATTTTGGTTGAACTATTCAATTATGTTTTTACGTATTATTCAGTATTTGAATTACATTCGATTTAATTAATTTATCAGATTCTAGCAATTTCAATGATGAAAACTTAACTTGAGTCTTAAGTTTCTTTAACGTAAACCCTAAGTTTTAATCTAAGAAATTAGGTTAAATTTAGGGGTTTACAGTCCAGGTCTATTTGGATCAGTTATAAATCGGTTTGGATCTGTTTTCGGTTTAGCTAGAATTTGGGTCGGTTCGGGTTTCGGGTCAAATTCATGTCATCACATTTTGGTTAATTTCTGATCTCGGTTCGGATAAATCAGTTTGGTTTTTAGATCTCGAATCAAATTTGTCAGGTCTAGTTGCACATACATATGAGTATTCTCTTTAATTTGAAACCAAGATTATTTATGTGATCCGAATCATAACTTATATCTGTATGAAATATACCTTTTATGTCTTATTTGAAAAACATGTTGTTTAGTTATTGCTTCACTGAAACCATTGTATGCTTTATATTTGATGTTGCTAATGCTTACTATTGAGATATGGTATAAAGTCTTTGTAGGTTCAGGCCTGACGCATCTGATAAGTCTACCTATATCAGGTTCTTATGATTTAACTAGGATAATTCTGTCTGTATTAAGTTTTTATACTTCGGTTAGGATAATTTTTCTCGTACTAGGTTTATATGCTTCGGTTAGAGTGAATCTTTCTGGTTGGAATTCCCTTAGGATGGAACCTATACCAAATGGGTCTGAGTTAATGTCTATATAGATGCAGTTCTAAGAAACTTCGTATCAGGGTTCGGTTGAAGGGTAGTTAAGTGATTAAAAAAATTCTTGTCTCTTTTGAAAATGTGCCTTACTAAAACTATTTATCAAAATTTGAAATTTTTTTGTATGTTTTTAATATGCACTTAATGGAACACGCTAACTCTCTAATTTAACTTCTTTATCCATTAATCTCTTGATTCTCCAGTTTATTGGCTTCTCTCTTGATACTCGAGTCATTTGAATAAAGAATAATTTGTTGTTACCTGGAACATGAAGTCAGTATTATGCTTTGCCATATAATCGTTTGTACCCTTAATATCTCTTGGTAGTTGTATTATTGAACTTTTTCAAACACATGTTGTTATTTACTTAATATTTGAGTCCGAAACTCATTTATATAGCATTTATTTTTAACTTTGTTCTGTTGTTGAATGATTTTGAACTTGTGTTTCATGTTGGAACTTATTTTACGATTTTAAATAGTTTGATAATTTGTTTTATTTGAAATTTTAATGTGGTTCGCTCTGGTGACTCGAATATAATATTTTGGATTGGATCGGGTTACTCGTATCGATCTGTAAATGTTAAAGGTGTTTAGAGTTATGTTACATTAGTCGATTTTAGTGGTGTATATCACCCGTTTTAGACTCTTTGTACTATAATATGTCTTTCTATTGTATCTAATCTTTGTTGGTAGTAAAAATACAATCTATATCTACATAAATTATTGCAAAAATATAATATTTAAAAATTTTAAATCAATTCGAATTAAAAAATCATTTTAAAATTGAAATCATTTTTTTTTACTTTTATATATGTAATTTCGCTTTTAAATAAACTAATTTTCTTCAACATGTTCCTTACGAGTATACACATATTTATAGTTTTTAAAAGTAAAGCATACTCAACTTAAAAATATTGTATCATGTAATCGCAAACAAATATAAATAAATAAATATTTCATGCAATGAACGTAAATTTTTAGTATCGAGTATCAAATAATAATTTATAAGGTAAATTATATAAAATAATATTAAATTTTAAGATCTAACTTGATTATATCATGAATTTTAAAAAGTTTTGATTATACCGCTAAACTTTAAAATAATATTTTTGAATTGTTTACTAAAATTCAGTATTAGAATTAATCATTTTAATAAAATTCAATCATATAATTGAACTTTTACAAAAATTCAATAATATAATAATTAACTATAAACATCTTTACCCCCATAGTACTGAAATTGTATCTCGGTGATTAAACAATATATATAAGAAAATAAAATATATTATAATAAAATTATTAGAATCATGCAATTATTAATTTTTTTTATAAAAATATACGTAATACTATTTATTCCAAATAATATATATCACTATTTAATTCAAAAGATGTTAGGTTATTAAATTTAAAAGTAAATCACGTTACAATAAAAATATTTTATCACGTATATCAAGTAATCATCGTGGACCATTTTTATAACCTTTTAAATTCAATAAAATCATATTTGTTGAGTTAAAAAATCATCATTGATGGTGTAAGGTAGGAGGGGTTAAGTCCAAATAATTTTAAAATTAATAAAATTAAATTTTGATCCCTGATTTATTTGGTTTAATTATTTTTTAAAAAAATTTAATTTTAAAATTTGTAAAATTAAACCATATACTATTAATACTCATGGTTTAATTACTTTCAAGAACTTATTCATTTTAAAGTTAATATATCTACTCCTTTTAATTCAGTCGTTACTCCGTCCCCTCATAATTACAAACAAATAAAAATAATTTAGTTTTATCATGTAAACAAAAAATATATTAAATTATTCATGAAATGATAATAAAATAAATGATAAAATTTCAAAAGTATATATTTATTTCATTAAAATAAAATAACTTAAACATAGTTCTATAGAACTATAAGTCTTCATTTAAACTAGTAGAATAAAATAAATAAAAAATCTCAAACCTAAAACAACCTGAAAAGTCTAATAATAATAATTTAAATCCTAATCAAACTGTGAACAATGTTGTTTAAGACGATAAACAAAATATGTATATCGTTCAAAGATCAAACTACAGTTTTCGTCCGCTGTCTTAAAGGCATCACAACATTGTTTGTCAACGTTTTTTAAATCGTGATATGTTGTTAACGCTCTCCAAATCTTTTCGAAGCAACTATTGCGATAACTCTGCATTGAACACCAACATTGTTTGCTTCTTTTCACAAAATATGGAGCATCTACTGGTATTTTACAATTGCTATGGGGATGAAATGTTTTCGATGGTGATAATGCTTCATTTGGTGGTTTCGGAGTCAACGAAATTGATCCAACCACTATTGTTACTGGTGGTTCAGCCACTATCGGTGACGGTTGCGGTTGCAGGCTTGGTTTAGCAACTAGTGGTGGTGGTGGTGGTACATCCCCTAATGTAGATGACAACAATATCAAAACACAAAGTAATAACTATATTTTTCAATCGAGTCATCATTTTGTTTTTTCCTTTTTATCAACTTACATTACTCTTGTTTATTCTTTTCAAAAAATTTATATTTATAGATCAACCATACAAGTTATTTACTTTTTAAAAACTCATCTTTTTGTTTGATTTTTTTAAAATTTGATATTATAGGCTGAATTTATGATAGTTACTCTACTTTTTAATTCTTTTAAATAATTTTAAAAACCATTTGATTTTATCCTTTTATAACTGATAAATTTTTAAATATTTTTTAAAAATACAATTTAATATATATACATTATCCTTCAAAGTTATAATTATATAAAAAAATATTAATCATATTATTTTTGCTTTATCAATTGGGTCTAAGTATGTATTTTTTATGATAATTTTAATTCAGCATATCCATTAATATTTTACTCTAAGATTTTATAAATTTATTTTTTTTATTTTAAGGTAATTCGTTAGGAAATACATTTAAACATAAATATTAGTTCTAAAATATAAAGATTTAAACTTATTTTAAAAAATAGATAATTTTTTTCTTATTTTTTTTATTTTAATACTATTTTTAATTTTTAATTCTTAAATCATGTATTTTTAGTTTTCCTCTATTATTCTACTATTCGTCAAGATCTACCTTTTGTGATGTTTCTGACCATTTTAGCGATGTTTGACTACCACGCTCCGTCAAAAGTGATTACTGTCAACCCTAATGGTTACCTTAGAGAATTAGTGTAGGGATTAGGATAAGAAAATTAGTTTAAGGAATAAAGAATTGGGCTTAAGGAATTAGTTTAGGGATTATGCTTAAAAAATTAGTATCGAGCTTAGAGAATTAGTTTAGGATGATAGAATTTTAACGATTAATTTTTATGGTTTATGTAAATTAAAGTCGACAATTTCGATGTATGTTCCCGTAGTGATGATTAGCGGTGATTAAAGATCAAAATTAAAGGTGAAATTCCTTTTCCCTCCGCTCCTTGTTAAACGTAGAAAATTAAAGGGTCAATTTAAAGTTTGTGAGAATATAAAAGGATCAAACTAATCATTTGAACATTAACTAAATTAATTTAATTTAATTTATTTAAATTATTTAAATTAAATTAAAGGGATAAAAATGAACAATTTGATTGGGATAAGTTTGACGCTGGTTTTTAATAACCAGAGAAAAACTTCTTTTGTTCAGCATTCATCTTCTTCTCACGACAAAAAAGGATTGATCAAGTCCGGCATCATCAAGGACGAAGAAAACCGATAAGGAGAAGAAGGGAAATAACATCCAAGTGAAACGACTATGAAAAACAGTAAGTATTTCTTCCTTTCTTTAGATATTAGCATCAAATATTTATTAATGTGATTACACATAAATCTCTTACTGATCAATTTTGCATTATAGTATGAGTAAAATAATATTATAGTTGGTATCAGAGCCAGGTTTATGGGTTTCACGTTACTTACTGAAAGTTGTAATTTTTTTTAGAAGCTTGTTAGCCATCAAAGTGGCCTAACTTATAGAATTAAATCGCATTTTACAGTAACATAATTGTTTATGACTAAAGGCGATCAAAAGTATAATTATAATTTTTATACCAAAAAGCGTTTTGTGAACTCTGATGAAATTATGGTGATTTCGTCATTTAAAGAGAGGTTAGTGTTGAAGATGCTACCAGAATGAATCAATTAAGTTAACAAGGAACTATTCTAATTTGCTTCATAATGTTGCCGCATTTGATATATATTTTGGGGGTTTTATTGCTTTGCTGAATTGCATCTTAATGTCATAATGTTTTTATAGCATTTGATTTCATAGTGTTGCCGCATTTGATTTCATAAATTTTTGTCGCATCGTAATGTCAGATTAATTTGTATCTTAAAGTTGTCCGAATATTTTCTTAGTTTTGTTCTGTACTAAGTAAATATGTGCGATACGATACATGTTCTTATTTATTTGTCTGATATTTTATTACTCTTATATCTAATAAAAGAGAAGCTTTAGAATAAACAATTAGGGTCCTGAATAGTGTAACCTAAAGGTAGACCGTACTGCTATTTATGAAAATCATAGAGACAAACAAACTAGTTTAGTTAATGTATAAAAAAATCCAAAGATATCTCGAATACTTGTTATTAAACTAGTTTAGTAGTTTGTTGCATGTGAATTTATTATGATGCAATGGATATGATTATTTATGTTTAAGACTCATCCGAAGATGAACTTGAATATAATGTTACAGTCTATATTTGAGTCTATTAATTTTACTCAAAGTGTTTAATGAGTGAGCTAATTATATTTGCAAAAGTGAAAATTGCTGGTGGTGTTGAGGAAATCAAATTTAACGGACTCAACTATGCTGAAAGGTATGAATATGTCAATTTCTATACTGGTATTTATGGACTTCGAGAAGCTTTGGTTAATGACAAACCATCAAAGTTGACAGAGGGTAGCACTCAAGCTGATAAGGATTATTATGCAGCTTGGGATGATGCGAACAATACTCTGTTGAGCTTCATGAAGATGGAAATGGATTCTACCATATGGCCATCAATGCCCACCACCAATGTGGCCAAAGAATTCGTGCAACAACTTAAGGAATGTGCTAGCACTGAAGGTGCAAGTAAGGCTATAACTAGCACATTGATGGCTGAACTAACAACCAAGAAATTTGATTGGAGTAAATTGATGCATGACCATATCATTAACATGATCAATTTATCCGCAAAATTAAAAAAAATATGAAAGAGGAGGTCAGTGAGGAATGGATGATAGAAATGATCATCAACTCGCTTCCGACTAATTTTGGGTCTTTTGTAGTTAGTTACAACAACCTAGAAAAGAAATTAACCTTTCCTAAATTAAAGGCTAAAGTTATCAAGAAAAAGCGAGATTAAAGAAAGATGGAAAAGCCAACATTGCTCATGTTACGGTTCATTCCTCTCAAGCTACAAGCAGTAAGGTCAAGCCAAACAAGAAGAAAAATGGTCCTCTAAAAGCGATACAAGGATCAATCTAGAAGGTGCAAAAGTGTTTCTTCTACAATAAAGTTGGACACTAAAAGAAAGACTGTCTCAAGAGGAAGGCTTGGTTCGAAAAGAGAGGTATGTATTATATTTCTATACATTTCGAATCAAATTTACTTGAGGTATCTAAAAATACTTGGTGGCTTGATAGTGGTGCTACAAATCATGTTTCTTGTATTTCTCAGGGATTCAGTACGATCCAACCCATAACAAGAAATGAAAACTTTCTTTATATGAGAAATAAATCAAAGACGCATATTGAGGGTATTGGCAATTACAGATTAGTCTTGGATAACGGAAATCACATGGATTTAGAAGGTTGTCTTTATGTTTCTGAGTGTGCGAGGAATTTAGTTTCTGTTTCTAAGTTGGATTATTTAGGATTTGAATTTAAGATTGGACATAATAGTTTTTCTTTGTTTAAACATAAGTACTTTTATGTTAGTAGTACTTTGTATGATAATTTATATCGTTTTAATTTTTCTGATAAGTTCACTGATTTCTTGTTTTATGTTGAATGCAATCATGGTATTAAACATAGTACTGTAAATGAATATTATGCATCTCTATGGCATAATAGGTTAGGTCATACATCCAAAGAACGGATAATGAGGCTTGTAAAGAATGGAATTTTGCCTCAATTGGATTTTACTGACTGGAATGATGTATATAGTCAAGAAACCTTCCACTAGAGCTGCAGAACTGCTTGAATTAATACACACCGACATTTGTGGCCCATTTGATGTTGCATCCTGGGATGGTGAAAGATATTTCATCACTTTTATAGATGACTATTTGAGGTACTGTTACTTATATCTATTGTCTGAAAAAGTCTCAAGCATTGAATGTTTTGGAAATTTTGTCACTGAAGTTGAAAGAAAAATAGATCAAAAGGTAAAGGTAGTCAGGTCTGATAGAGGTTGTGAATATTATGGTAAGACTACTGAAGGTGGATAATGTCCTGGTCCTTTTGCGAGATTCCTTGAAAGTAAAGGCATATGTGCACAATACACAATTCCTGGTACACCACAACAAAATGGTGTAGCTGGAAGGCGAAATCGTACTCTTATGGATATGATTATAAGTATGTTGTGTAACAGCTTCGTACCTATCTCTTTGTGGATGTACGCATTACAGACAACTGCGTATTTACTCTATAGGGTTCCTAGTAAATCAGTTCTTAAGACTCCTTATGAACTATGGACAAGAAGAAAACCTAGTTTGAGGCATTTACACGTTTGGGGATGTCCAGTAGAAGTGAGATTCTATAATCCACATAAAAGAAAATTGGATTCTAGAACCGTTGGTGGATTCTTCTTATGATATCCAGAAAAATTAAAGGGGTACAAATTCTATTGTCCTAACCATAGTATGAGAATAATTGAGTCTAGAAATGTTCGTTTCATTGAGAATGGAAGAGTCAGTGGGAGTGATGAAACACAAAAAGTGGTTATTAGAGAGACTATGGTAGAACAGACAATACCAAAGTCTACGATTGCTGTTGTAATTCCTATTGTTATATTATAGCGTAAAAACAGACGGGAACAACAATAAAAACAAATAAGAGATCCACTCCAACAAGAAAAAATAAGAGATCCACTCCCACTTGATATTGACGCTAACAATGAAATAACAACTAATGAAAAAACTCATGATGTTCAAGTGAATTCAGAACAAGTTACATTGAGAAGGTCTATAAGGGAACGTAGATCTGCAATTTCTAATGATTATATGATTTATTCACTTGAACATGAATTTGATTTGAGTATTGATAAAGATCCAGTCTCTTTTCATGAAACCATGAAAAGTAACAATTCAAATGAATGGTTTAATGCCATGAAAGATGAATTAGAATCGAAGAATAAAAATCAAGTATGGGAACTTGTAGATTTACCTACAGGATATAAAACGGTCGGCTGTAAGTGGGTCTTCAAGACCAAGCATGACTCAAAAGGTAATATCGAAAGGTATAAGGACAAATTTGTAGCCAAAGGCTTTACTCAAAAGGACGACATTGATTACAAAGAGATATTCTCTCCGATATCAAAGAAGGACTCTTTGAGAATTGTTATGGCTTTGGTGGCTTATTATGATTTAGAGCTTCACCAAATGGACGTAAAAACCGCTTTTCTAATTGGTCAACTTGAAGAGGATGTATATATGGCTCAACCTAAGGGTTTTGAGGCCATAGGAAAGGAAAACATTGTTTGTAAGTTGAGGAGGTCGATTTATGGATTAAAACAAGCTTCTAGACAGTGGTACTTAAAGTTCAATGATACCATTTTTTCGTATGGATTTGTAGAGAATACTGTTGATAAGTGTATCTACATGAAGGTTAGTGGGAGCAAGTTTGCAATTCTAGTTCTTTATGTTGACGATATCTTGCTAGCCACAAATGATCTTGGTTTGTTGCACGATGTAAAGAGTTTTCTTTCTGAGAACTTTGAAATGAAAGATATGGGAGAATCATCCTATGTGATAGAAATAGAAATATTCTATGATAGATCACAAGGAGTTTTGGGACTTTCTCAAAAAAATATATCGGAAAAGTTCTGGAAAGATTCAAAATGGAAAACAGCCACCCTAGTCCAGTTCCAATTCATAAAGGAGAAAATTTCAGCAACTCACAGTGTCCTAAAAATGAATTAGAACGTAAGGAAATGGATAAGATTCCTTATGCTTCAGTGGTTGGGAACTTAATGTATGCCATGACATGTACTCGACCAGATATTAGTTATGTTGTTGGTATGCTTGGTCGATATCAGTCGAATCCTGGTGTAAATCATTGGAAAGCTGCAAACAAGGTATTAAGGTATTTACAAGGAACACGAAACCTTATGTTCACGTTCAGGAGAACGAGTAACTTGGAGGTTATAGGTTATTCAGACTCAGATTATGCCGGATATGTTGATACGGGAAAATCTAATTTCGGCTATGTGTTCCTATTGGCTGGAGGAGCAGTATCATGGAAGAGTAGTAAGCAATCTGTTATTGCTACTTCTACAATGAAGGCTGAATTTTTGGCATGCTTTGAGGCCATGATTCAAGGATTGTGGTTGCGGAATTATATCTCAGGGTTAAAAATTGTCGACAATATATCTAGACCGCTGAGAATTTACTGTGAGAACTCCGTAGCAGTGTTCTTCTCAAAAAATGACAAATATAGAAAAGGAGTCAAACATACGGATTTAAAGTATTTGTCAGTAAAGGAGGAGGTGCAAAAACAAACGGTGTCGATTGAGCATATACGGACTGATGAAATGATAACGGATCCATTAACGAAAGCTCTACCAATACAAAATTTTAAGGGACATGTATACAATATGGGTTTGGTAGAGGACACCTTGTAGTATGGTCTTATGGTAAGGTATATACATTATAGTTTTTATGCTCATTATTGTTTTGACACTATTGGATATCAGTTATATTTGTTTCTTGTACAATTATTGTTGTTATCTATTTAAGCATGCATGATTATTTGTTTGATAACAAAGTGAGATCCTGTAATAAGATTTCATATATTAAGAATTAAAGTATTTCTTAATAATTAAAGAATTAAAGTATTTCTTAATAATTAAAGAATGTCTTAAAGAACTATTGGATTAAATTAATTGTGATACATGGAAGGAATCAAATTAACTTATTTGTCTATGACCATCATGATTCGATTAGCTTGATTCGATTAAAGTGTACAATCAGAATGATAGAATTTCAATGATTAACTTTTATGGTTTATGTAACTTAAAGTCGACAATTTCGATGTATGTTCCCGTAGTGATGATTAGCGGTGATTAAAGATCGAAATTAAAGGTGAAATTCTTTTTCCCTCCGCTCCTTGTTAAACGTAGAAAATTAAAGGGTCAATTTAAAGTTTGTGAGAAAATAAAAGGATCAAACTAATCATTTGACCATTATCTAAATTAATTTAATTTATTTAAATTAAATTAAATTAAAGGGATAAGAATGAACAGTTTGATTGGGATAAGTTTGACGTTGGTTTTCAATAACCAGAGAAAAACTTCTTTTGTTCAGCGTTCATCTTCTTCTCACGACAGAAAAGGATTGATCAAGTCCAACATCATTAAGGACAAAGAAAATGGATAAGGAGGAGGAAAATAACATCCAAGTGAAACGACTATGGAAAACAGTAAGTATTTCTTCATTTCTTTAAATATTAGCATCAAATATTTGTTAACGTGATTACCCATAAAGAATTGGGCTTAGGGAATTAGTTTAGGGATTAGGCTTAAAAAATTAGTATCGAGCTTAGAGAATTAGTTTAGGATTGAACTTATGAAATTAATATTGATCTTAAAGAATTAATTTAAGGATTGAGATTAAGAATTAGTTTAGGGAATAGAAAATTGGACTCAGAATTTGTTTAATGATGGGTTTGGTGGGCTTACTAAAAAATTAATTAAGTTATTCTTATTCTTCGGCTCGTAGCTTATTGAAACTAATAGGTAAAATTAAAAAAATTTGAAATAATTATGGTTCAATTTCATATAAAAGAAAACTTTTAAGGACTTAATATAATCTTGGAAAGAATTATTATATATGAAGTCAAGACTATATGGATACTAATAATTAAATTAACCTTTAGTTATTTTATATTTTTATAATTTAGTGTAATAATTTAAATATGATATTATTTTTATTCATGTTAGTCCTTAAAAATATTTCACCGAAATTGAATCTTCTTTATTTCTAATTTTTATAATTTAAGCCAATATTTTAAATAACGATGATATTTTTTTTCATTATAACACTTTATATTTATTTTAAATATGATTCATGTTTGTGAAAGAAATTAAATAATTCACTAAATTGATCGAAACCAAAGCAATTCAACTATTTGTATAAAATTAAAACTTAATGCAAATTCGAAACCTGAATTAACCCGTCTTAAAATAAACCTGACCTGAAATGAAACCGACCTGAAGTCTATCCAAATCCGAATTAACCTATCAATGAATACTACCTAAAACTGCCTTGCACCCAACCCAACCTGAACCGTTTTTACCCGACCTGAAATGAATACTACCTAAAACTGCCTTGCACTCAACCCGAATCGAGTCAAAACATCTAACCAACCTGAAATAACTTATATCCAATTTGACACAACCTGATAAACCCCGACCTAAAACTCATTTGATTACCTATTTTTACATCCCTATCCATTATCGTCATCTCGTGGTTGTCTAAGCCGACGTGATCGTCGCCTCACCCTAATTCCAGCCATGACCACTAGTTGTGGTGAACAACTGTCGTACGCCTTGAACTTGTTTGTATACTCCGACAATATGACAACTTCTAGAACCCACAAGCACTAATAGAAACACGTATTTAAACAAGCTTAGGTTTACCTCCGTGAGTTATGCCATATTGCTTTAACTCCAACATATCATTTTCTGCTGCCATTGTTGTTCCCGAGGGGGGAGGGGGGGCTTCTTCTGTCCAAAACATTGGGTCATTGTATGCTTTTCTTTTCACTATATCAATGGATTTGTTACTAATTAGAATTCTTAAATTTTGCACATCGTTAGAATGTATATAATGTTCTTGTTGGTCAAAATGATTGAATATTCTTGATATATTTAGAATCTTAATAATCCTAAGGTATCAATTTTTGAATACCTAGTTTGCCAGTTAATGCCAAATACCCTTTCTATTTGGGATCTTGTTTCTGAAATCGATTTGAATTTGTTAGAAAATCAATATATTTTTCTTGTGATTGCGAAGTGTCACTGAAAAATTAATTGTTTGGCAAACAGGTCAACCGTTTCGTGTTCGGTTCAGTTTATTTCGGTTTTGGTGATTTCGATTCTGACCGAAATCAGTTTAAATTCGGTTCGGATCGATTTGGGTATTGTTCAAATTTTTAGTTTTAGTTCGGGTCTACATTGATTTCGGTTCGGGTATCGAGTCAATTCGATTGATTTTTCGGTTCGATTGGGTTTCGGATCAGTTATTATCGGTTCGATTATTTTCGTTCGATTGGTTTTGGATCGGATCAATATCAGGTTAGCAATATATCAATCGGTTCCTGTCGGATTTTTAGATCGAGTTAGTTTTTACACACTATACATCATTTTGTATAGTATGTATATTTGATTTTTGGTGACTTATATGACAATTCACGTCCCATTTTTCTTTTCTTTAATATATTTTCTTTATTTCGGGTTGTCTTTAATTTGGGTCCATTCGGTTTGGTTGAAAATTGGTCCATGTAACACCTCAATTTTTCCCCTAAATTAAAAATCCTAATTTCCTTTAAATCCCTAATTCAAACCCAAGAAATTGGGGATTTCTAATTCTGATTTCAGTGGCTATTTTACAATTTCTTAAAATTTGAGGTTTCATTTTTAAAGTATGAAGAGTTCAGACCCTTATTTGGTAATTTTACCATATTTTTATTTGGTAACTCCTCTCCCCGATGTTCCGTTTCAGCCTTAATATCCTTCTTTAATATTCATATCGGTTCTTTCTTTTTTTTTCTTTTTTTTTCTCCATTGCAAACCGAGAGTTTTGTTTTGTGTTTAACATTTTTTATTTCTTCTTTTAAATCCTGGTACGTGTTGTGTCGATAAGTTTTTCATATCCTTTCTCCCATATTTACGTTCGTTTCTGTTCTATTGATAATGGGAAAGTTTTTTTTGTTTCGATTGGTTTATTGATGTTTTGGTAGTGTTTATTCGGTTTTTGAATGATTGATAGTGTTCCGAATCTCTTTTGAATCGAATCTAAGGGGGAGAGTTCGAAAAATCAGTGATGTAACACTTGGGAAAGATCTGGATTTTTCCAGATTTTCTCGCAAAAAATTGTCCAACCCAAACTCGACCCAACCTGCTAACATCATCTGCTGACGCCACTGTTGACGTCAGCGTTGACTTTTTTTGACCCGATCCCACCTTATGTTTTTCGACGTCCTAAGTTCGATGACGCGGTTTGTTTTTCAAAATGTGAACCCAAAGTATCGTTCTAGGGCTTTTTACTTCGAATGCTTTATCTAAAGTTTTCTTTATTAGGATCTAAAATTGGTTAACTATTTGGTTCAGGTGACGTGGATTCAGACCCTAAGCATCTTCCTCCTCCTCCTAGACGACCTCCTACTCCTCAAACTTTGGGACACGTGAGTTATTATTTATTTATGTTCGTGTATTTATTCTTGTTTAATGGCATAGTAGTGTGTCTTATGTAATTATTACTCGTAGGTTTTGCTTTCACACGACCTAGTGCTAGAGCCGAGTCCAATAGAAGTCATTCTCGACATTGAGCTATCTGCTTCAGGTGTGTCTCTCTCGACAATTTTGTTTACTACTGTGTGTGCAAATTCTGTTATTTTTGTATGATCACGTTGATTGCATCATTTTAGTGATTTTCTGAAATAATTCATATTGTCATGCTTTGAGTTTTATAAATTGCATATTTGATTTTGAAATTATCATACATGTCTCCAGTTAGTTTTTAAGGCACACATTCCGACTCTGTAAACTGTTCATGTCATTGCATTGGTTGGATTATTTGTATGAGGAAGTTTAGTGATATCACATTCGGGTGAGTATCACTTCTGTTTAGTGGCTCCACCTTCGGGTCGAGATTTCACTTCTGTTTAGTGACTCCACCTTCAGGTCGAGTTTCCACTTCTGTTGGTGTGACGGAGTTAGAGTGGTTCAGGGGAAACTACTCTTTTGATAGCGTTCGGAGTTTGGTGCATATCACGCATACATTACATCATTTGTTTTGCTCTGTTTTGTGATCCTGTTTATCTACACACTAGAGACACACTAGGTTCCCTAGCTTACTCCCTCTCAGTTTCTGTTTTAGATTCTCGGTCTTAGGCTACGTTACTTGGAGGATTGTTGATTCTGAACTTCTGATTCGTATATTTTAATGTTTTAGACTAATTTTAAATTTTCAGTTGATAATTTCTATATTAGACTTTGAACAATTATTTGGATTTTGGAACTGTTATTTATAATTTGGTTTGAACTATTCAATTATGTTTTTATGTATTATTCAGTATTTTGATTATATTCGATTTAATTAATTTATGAAATTTTAGCAATTTCATTGATGAAAATCTAACTTGCGTCACAAGTTTCATTAATGTAAACCCTAAGTTTTAATCTAAGAAATTAGGTTAAATTTAGGGGTTTATAGTCCAGGTCTATTTGGATCGATTATAAATCGGTTTGAATAAATTTTTGGTTTAACTAGAATTTGGATCGGTTTCGACACGGTTCGGGTTTTGGGCCAAATTCATGTCATTACATTTTGGTTAATTTTTTATCTCGGTTCGGATAAATCAGTTCGATTTTCAAATCTCAGATCAAATTTGTCAAGTCTAGTTTCACATACATATAAATATTCTCTTTAATTTGAAACCAAAATTGTTTATGTGATCCAAATCATAACTTATATCCATATGAAATATACCTTTTATGTCTTATTTGAAAAACATGTTGTTTAGTTATTGCTTCACTGAAAACTATTGTATGCTTTATATTTAAAGTTGCTAATGCTTACTACTTTTCTAGGGTACTTGAGATATGGTATGAAGTCTTTGTAGGTTCAGACCTGACCCATCTAATAAGTCTACCTATATCAGGTTCTTATGATTCAACTAGGATAATTCTGTCTGTATTAAGTTCTTATACTTCGGTTAGGATAAATTTTCTCGTACGGTTTATATGTTTTGGTTATAGTGAATCTTTCTGGATCAATGGAATTCCCTTAGGATGGAACCTACACACAGTGGGTCTGAGTTAATGCCTTTACAAATGCATTTCTAAGAAATTTCATACCAGGATTCGGTTGAAGGGTAGTTGAGTGATTAAATTTTTTTTGTCTCTTTTGAAAATGTACCTTACTTAAACGATTTATCAAAATTTAAAATTTTCCGTATGCTTTCAATATGCACTTAATGAAATACGCTAACTCTCTAATTTAACTTTCTTATCCACTAGCCTTCTGATTCTCATTCACAGATTTGAATAGAGAATAATTATGTTACCTTCAAATATAATACTTTATTGAAATATCAAATTATAATTGTAAGTTGTTGTTACTTAGAACATGAAGTCACTATTATGCTTTGCCATATAATTGTTTGTGTCCTTAACATCTCTTGGTAGTTACTATTGAACTTTTGCAAACACATATTGTTATTTACTACCATAAGTTATAAGGGATTGGGCATGTATGTCTTATTTTAATTTATATTTGAGTATGAAACTCATTTGTATAACATTTATTTTAAATTTTGTTTTATTGTTGAATGATTTTGAACTTATGTTTCATGTTGGAACTTATTTTACGGTTTTAAATAGTTTGACAACTTGTTTTATTTGAAATTTTAATGTGGGTCACATTGGTGACTTGAATATGATATTTTGGATTAAATCGCGTTACCCGTATCGATCTGTGGGTGTTAAAGGTGTTCAAAGTTTTACTACATTAGTCAATTTTAGTGTTGTGCATCGCCCGTTTTAGACTCATTGTACAATAATATATCTTTCCATTATATGTAATCTTTGTTGGTAGTAAAAATACAATCTATTTCTATATAAATTATTGCAAACAAAATAATATTTAAAATTTTAAATAATTTAAAAATTATTTTAAAATTAAAATCATTTAATATATTATTTATTGTGGATGTAAAGTCGGGGATAAGTCTAAATAATTTTAAAATTTTTACGATTAAAGCTTTGTTACTACCAAAAACTTTTTGATTTATTATTCTTTTAGGACTCTACTATTTAAAATTAATAAAATTTTATTAATTTTTTTATTATTTTAATTATTTTTTAAAATATTTTAATTTCAAAATTTATAAAATTAAACCACATACCATTAATATTCATGGTTTAATTACTTATAAAAATCTCTTCACTTTAAAGTTAATAGATCTACTCCTGTTAATTTAATCGTTACTTTCTCCCTGATAATTACAAATAAATAAAAATAAATATGACAATTTCAAAAGTATATATTATTTATTTCATTAAAATAAAATAACTTAAACATAGTTCTATTATGTAATCAAACAATGGCATTGGAACATCAAGTGGCCTTATTCCTATAGTACTATAAGTCTTCATTTAAACTAGTAGAACAAAAAAAAATTAAAAAAATCTGATACCTAAAAAAGCCTAAAAACTCTAATGATAATAATTTAAATCCTAATAAAACTAAGAACAATGTTGTTTAAGACGATAAACAAAATATGTATATCGTTTAAAGATCAAACTACAGTTTTCATTCGCTATCTTAAAGGCATCACAACATTGTTTGTCAACATTTTTGAAATCGTGATATGTTGTTAATGATCTCCAAATCTTTTCGAAGCAATTATTGCGATAACTCTCCATCGAACACCAACATTGTTTATTTCTTTTCACAAAATATGGAGCATTTACTGGTATTTCACAATGGCTCTGAGGATGAAGTGTTCTCGATGGTGATAATGCTTCATTTGATGGTTTCGGAATCGACGAAATTGGTCCAACCACTATTGTTTCTGGTGGTTCAGCCACTACCAGTGACGATTGCGGTTGCAGACTTGTTTTAGCAACTAGTGGTGGTGATTGTGCATCCCCTAATATAGATGACAATAATACCAAAACACACAAAGTAATAACTATACTTTTTAATAGAACCATCATTTTGTTTTTCCCTTTTTATCAACTTACTTTACTCTTGTTTATTTTTTTGTCAGAAATTTTATATTTATAGACCAACCGTATAAGTTATTTACTTTATAAAAAACTCATCGTTTCATTTGATTTTTTTTTAAATTTGATATTATATGATGAATTTATGATAATTACTCTACTTTAACTTTTTTTAAATGATTTTAAAAACCATTTGATTTTATCCTTTTATAACAGATAAATTTTTAAATATTTTTTAGAAATATATTTTAATATATATACATTATCCTTCAAAGTTATAATTATATAAAAAAATATTAATTATATTATTTTTGTTTATCAATTGGGTCTAAATATGTATTTTTTATGATAATTTTTATTCAGCATATCCATTAATCTTTTACTCTAAGATTTTATAAATTTAAAATTTTGTAATTGTAAGATAATTCGTTAGGAAATACATTTAATCATAAATATTAGTTCTAAAATATAAAGATTTAAACTTATTTTAAAAAGTATAAAATATTTTCTTTTTTTATTTCTATACTATTTTTAATTTTTAATCCATATTGGTTTTAGCCATTTTTCACCTCAGTCAGTCTTTGAAATCTATCTGTTTTTTACTTCTTCGTCGAGATCTACCATTTTATGATGTTTCTGACCATTTTCAACGACGTTTGGCTATCACACTTCGTTGAAAGTGATTACCATAGGATATAAGGGTTATCTTAGAGAATTAGTGTAGAGATTAGGATTAGAGAATTAGTTTAGAGAATAAGGAATTAGATTTAGGGAATTAGTTTAGAGATTAAGATTAGAAGATTAGTATTATGTTTAGAAAATTAATTTAGGGATTGAACTTAAGGAATTAATATTGAGTTTAGATAATTAGTCTAGGGATTGGGCTTTGGGTTTCAGCTTATTTAATAATTAATTAAGTTATTTTTATTGTTGGGCTTGGTCTTGAGAATTAAACTTATATATTTTTTTAGTTAATATTTAAGTTAAATAATTAATTTTTGGACTATATATTTTTATCATTTAAATTTATTTTGATCATTTAAATTATTATTTTTTATATTTAAAATAAAAATAAATATGATTTAATTTTTTTATTTAAATTAAATTTTATAATTTAGATTAATTTTTATATTTTAAATTCATAGCATATTAAAATTAACAGGCAAAATTAAAAAAATCGAAAAAAGATGGTTCAATTTAATATAAAAGAAAACTTTTAATGACTAAATATAATCTTATGGAAAGAATTGTTATATTTGAAGTCAAAACTACATGGATACTAATAATTAAATTAAAATATTCCCTCCAAAATTTTGTCATTTCTTTTTTTTTAACTAATTATTATTTTTAATTAAAATAAATAGAAAAAAAAAGAGAGAAATAACCCACCCAAATTTTTAGGTTGGGGAATTATTTTTTAGCCCTTCCTGATTTAGATATTTTTCAATTAGGTTTTTCATGTAATTAAATGTATAATTTATGTTTCTAATTTAATTAGATATTTTAATTGAGTCTTAAATTTTATTTTTAACAAAAATTAACCTTTAATTCTTTTATATTTTTATAATTTAGTGTAATATTTTGAATATGATAGTCTTTTTATTCATGTTAGTCCTTAAAAAATCCGTTCACAGAAAACTGACTCTTCTATATTTCTAATTTTTTATAATTTAAGCCAATATTTTAAATAAAAATTATATTTTTTAATTATAATTCTTAATATTTATTTTAAATATGATTCATGTTGGCGAAAGACATTAAATAATTCACTAAAAATATCAAAACCAAAGCAAATCAACTATTTGTATAAAATTAAAACTTAATACAAATTCAAAACCTGAATTAACTCGTATTAAAATAAACCTGACCTGAAGTCTATCCAAACCCTAATTAACTTGTCAATTAACTATTTCTGACTTGAACCGTTTTTACCCGACCTAAAATGAACCCTACCTGAAACTGACTTGCACCCGACCCGAATCGAGTCAAAACATTTAACCGACCTGAAATAACCTAAAACCCATTTGATTACCTATTTTTACATCTCTATCCATTACCGTCACCTTGTGTTTGTCAAAGCTGACATGATCGTCGCCTTACCCTAATTTAAGCCATGACCACTAGTTGTGGTGAACAACTGTTGTACGTCGAGAATGAACGCTTTCCAGCCCAACGACGATCAAAGTTGTTACCACAAGAAGATGGTCCTTTTCAGGTGTTGGAGAAAGTGAATAACAACGCCTACAAGATAGACTTGCCGGGAGAATACAATGTGAGTGCCACATTTAATGTTTCTAATTTAACTCTTTATGATGATTCTGCAGATTTGAGGAAAAATCCTTTTAAAGAAGGGGGATGATGTAAGCACATCTATACAAGCAAAGCAATTTGATTCGGAGGTCTTACCATTAGGAACTATTACCCGTTCTAAGGCAAAGAAATTCAGGGAAGTTCTTTTTCTTACTTGTGCTACAACTCCAAATTCATTTGATCATGTTCATGCCTTAAAATATAGGCTTTAGAATGTGTTGCATGCTGATATGTGACATATTTAAGTTATACTACTTATTAGATATGTTTACGTATGTATATATTATGCTAAGCATGTTTTAAGGATTAGATTGATAATGTTTGTATTGTTTTTAACTTGTTTATGAGTTCATGTGTGTTAATGATTAATATTGCAAGTGTTTACAACTTGTATTTATGTTTCTATTAAGTTTACAATACTTTGATGGATTCTTGTTATGTTTTAACATAGGTATATAGGAGGACACTAGCTCAAGTGAGTGTAAGCACCTTGATTTCAGCTCACCTTAGCTCAGAGGCTTAGCTCCCAGCTCAACTCAGCTCCTCACACTCTCAATTAGCTCGTTTCAGCTCAACTTATTTCAAGCTAGCTCAACTCAAGCTGAAGTGCTCTATTGTAGTTGAAACCTATCCTACACGAAGGGAAGGTGTCCTAGGCATGTGCCATGCATGTGAGACACACATGGCAGTCTTGTGCACATGTGTGGACATTCAAAGGACATCAAGCCAAACAAGACCCTTGTTTTATAAGTTTAGGGGGGCAACAAAGGATAAGCATGAGTAGTTTTGGTTCAAATTTCAAACAAGTAACACATGTTTAATGTGATTTATGTGCCAAATCACTTGGGTGATAATACTTGGCGCTTAGGGTGGTTTATTCTAGTTATTTTCTCATTCAAATATGGCCACACATTCAATTCGGCCAACTCCTCCCTTATGCCTATATATTTTTTTTAAAATTTTGTAAACACAAGGTTAGACAATTTGAAGAAATAAAATTACTTAGAAAATTTTCTCTCTTCTTTTGTTCTCTTTAGAAATTTTCTGTCTTTCAAACTTTATACTTCGGGTTCCTAGATTTCTATCTAGAGTTCCAAGTCCTTTGATGTTAAACAGATTTGGGTTTTTCCAATAGATTTTGCAGGTTCTATCGAGTTTAATGTTTCCATTTCGATCCAGCAACATTCCTTGCCATTGATGAACACTCAAGTTGTTGTCATTGATGTTTCTTGAAGCATTCATCTTCCTCATTTTGAATTTCCTTTAAAACGCCCAAATTTCTTTATTTTCTTTAATTTTCGTTTTTTTACACCCTTATTTATCATGAACTTTTCTTTAATTCCCTATTGTTTTTATGTTGTTCTTGTTGCAAGAAATTATTTACTTGTTTACCCGATTCAATATGCCAACCAATACCTTTCTCAGTTAACACTCTTGCACTCCATATGCTGCGCCATATGTATGATGGACTAGATCTTAGGCTAGAGTTAAGGAAATCACCCCTTGGGTAGTATCTGGCCTTAAGAACCTCTAATCTTGCTTTGCCAATAGGGCAACATTAAATTGAGACATATCCCTAAAACCAAGACCTCCAAATTGTTTGTTGTTTGTCATCTTGGACCATGTGCACCAGTGTATTCCCTTCCTTGTGCCATTGTTTGGCCACCAAAATTTTGACATAAGGATTGTTTGAAGTACACTCTTCACGAAAGCAAAATTCTTTGATATAAAATGAAGTTAGTTCCAAGAAATGAATACTTATATGTTGTACATATCTAGATAATTGGTGAGTATTATGATGATAGGTTCTGAGTGGTTTAAAGGGACTTGGAAACTTGATGAGTAATTAGAATTCTTAAAATTTGCACATCGTTAGAATGTATATAATGTTCTTGTTGGTCAAAATGATTGAATATTCTTGATATATTTAGAATCTTAATAATCCTAAGGTATCAATTTTTGAATACCTAGTTGGCCTGTTATTGCCAAATACCCTTTGTACTTGGGATCTCGTTTCTGAAATCGATTTGAATTTGTTAGAAAATCAATATATTTTTCTTGTTATTGTGAAGTGTCCCTGAAAAATTAATTGTTCTATATAGTGTGTTCCACCTAGAGATGGCAAACAGGTCAACCGTTTCGGGTTTGGTTTATATCGGTTTGGGTCATTTCGATTCTGACCGAAATCGGTTTAAATTCAGTTCTGATCGATTTGGGTATTGTTCAAATTTTCAGTTTTAGTTCGGGTATCGAGTCAATTCGATTGATTTTTTAGTTCGATTGGATTTCGGTTCAGTTATTATCGGTTCGATTATTTTGGTTTGATTGGTTTTGGATCGGATCAGTATCGGGTTAGCAATATATCAATCGGTTCCCGTTGGATTTTTAGATCGAGTTAGGATTTTACAAACTATACATCATTTTTTATAGTATGTATATTTGATTTTTGGTGAATTATACAATTCACATCCTATTTTTCTTTTTTTAATATATTTTCTTTATTTCGGGTTGTCTTTAATTTGGGTCCATTCGGTTCGGTTGAAAATTGGTCCATGTAACACTTCAATTTTTCCCCTAAACTAAAAACCCTAATTTCCTTTAAACCCCTAATTCAAACCCAAGGAATTGGGGATTTCTAATTCTCATTTCAGTGGCTATTGACACGCGTCGTATAGTGTCAAAAATAATTCTTTATTCTCAAATAAATAAATATGAAATTAAATATAGTAAAGGATAAGTAAGGGTCGAACCCATAAGGACTAGAAACTTCCTGATTATGCTATGTTTGATTGATGATCCAAGAAGATTGATCGAATTGTGTTTGAGTAAAAAGAGGGTAATGAAACTAAATAATTGAAGAAAATAAAATAAATAAATTGATTTAAATATAATAAAAACTTAGCCTTAGGCTTTCACTTTGACTCGACTTTAATAGATCATCGAAAAAATATTTTCACTTCGGGATTTTACGTCGATAATTAACTTTTAAGGTTCTATCCTTGAAGCAAAAAATTCTAAACAGAATACCCAAGTCTATCTTTGATATTGGTTTCATGGATTAATCCACCAACTCAATGTTTGTAGAAAAATCATTTTTAAATCTCAAGACCGACTTGGTTTAAGTTATTTCAATAATTCTTTAGTTTTGAAATCAAGTTGATAAAAGAATAAGTTCAAAAGAAAACTTTTAAAGAAATAAAAAGACGAAGTTATTGATGTGCTTTTTAATCCTCACGTTTGGATCAAGTCATTGCTTAAGACCTTGGCTAATAAAAATTTAGCCGAGCATAATTATGGAAGAAATTATGCTCGACATAAAAAAATAAAATAAAGTAAAAAAATAAGAACAAGAAAATAAAAAAAGAAAAACTTTTATAAAAACTTAAAACCTAGAACAAAGAGATGGAGAATGAGGGATGAGTTCTAGACTTACACAAGGTGGGTATTTATAGCCTTTTACAAATCCTAAAAATAAGAGATAAATCTAAGATAATCCTAAAAATATTTAAATTCAAATTACAAAGAGATAAATCCTAATTTAAACTTCAAAACACGGCTGATAAGCTATCACGTGCTTGTTGACGTCATCTTCTGGAAGCTGTTGATGAAACGCTATGTCAGATTTCAAGCCTAAAGTCGAGCCCACGAATCCAGACTCGATCCAGAAAATAAAAAACAAATTCAGAAACCGGCCCATTTAAGTGTATTTTCCAGATTTAGAGTCCTGCACAAAATCACACGAAAAACAGCGAGATCAATAACATATTTATCACACCAAGGAGTAATTAAGCACAAAATAATAATTATTTTAAGAACTTATCAGCTATTTTGCAATTTCTTAAAATTTGAGGTTTCATTTTTAAAGTATGAAAAGTTTAGACCCTTATCTGGTAATTTTACCATATTTTTATTTGGTAACTCCTCTCCCTGATATTCTGTTTCAGCCTTAATATCCTTCTTTAATATTTCAATCGGTTCTTTCTTATTTTTTTTCTTTCTCCATTGCAAACCGAGAGTTTTGTTTTGTGTTTAACATTTGTTATTTCTGCTTTTGAATCCTGGTACATGTTGTGTCGGTAAGTTTTTCTTATCATTTTTCCCATATTTCCGTTCGTTTCTGTTTTGTTGATAATGGGAAAGTTTTTGTTTTTGTTTCGATTGGTTTATGGAAGTTTTGGCACTGCTTATTCGGTTTTTTAATGATTGGTAGTGTTTCGAATCTCTTTTAAATCGAATCTAAGGTGGAGAGTTCGAAAAAGCAGTGATGTTGCACCTGGGAAGGATCTGGATTTTTCTAGATTTTCTCGTAAATATTTATCCAACCCAAACCCGACCCGAGACCTGACCCGATCCGTTGACATCATCTGCTGACGTCAACATTGACCAATGCTGACGTCAGCATTGACTTTTTCCGACCCTATCCCACTTTATGTTTTTCGACGTCCTAAGTTTGATGGCTCAATTTTATTTTCGAAATTTGAATCCGAAGCATCGTTTTTAGGGCTTTTTAGTTCGAATGCTTTATCCAAAGTTGTCTTTATTAAGATCTAAAATTGGTTTACCGTTTGGTTTAGGTGACGTGAATTCGAACCCCGAGCATCTTCCTCCTCCTCCTCCTAGAAAACCTCCTGCTCCTTAGACTTCGGGACACACACGTGAGTTATTATTTATTTATGTTCGTGTATTTATTCTTGTTTAGTGGCATAGTAGTGTGTCTTATGTAATTATTACTCGTAGGTTCTACTTCCACATGATCTAGTGCTAGAGACGAATCTAGTAGAAGTCATTCTCGGCGTTGAGCTATCTGCTTCAGGTGTGTCTCTCTCAACAACTTTGTTTACTACTTTGTTTGCAGATTCTGTTATTTTTGTATGATCACGTTGACTGCATCATTTCTTTGATTTTCTAAAATAATTCATATTGTCATGCTCTGAGTTTTATAAATTGCATATCTTCTTTTGAAATTATCATGCATGCCTCCTGTTAGTTTTTAAGGCACACATTCTGACTTTGTAAACTGTTCATGCCATTGCATTGCTTGGATTATTTGTATAGGGAAGTTCAGTGATATCACCTTTGGGTGAGTATCACTTCTGTTTAGTGGCTCCACCTTCGGGTCGAGTTTCCACTTATGTTGGTGTGACGGGTTAGAGTGGTTCAGGGGAACCTACTCTTTTGATGGCGTTCGGAGTTGGGTGCATATCACGCATACATTACATCATATGCTTCGCTTTGTTCTGTGATCCTATTTATCTACACACTAGGCTCCCTAGCTTACACACTCTCAGTTTCTGTTTTAGATTTTCGGTCTTAGGCTACGTTACTTGGAGGATTGCTGATTCTGAACTTCTGATTCGCATGTTTTAATGTTTTAGACTAATTTTAAATTTTCAATTGATAATTTTTTGTATTGGACTTTGAACAATTATTTGGATTTTGGAACTGTTATTTATAATTTGGGTTGAACTATTCAATTATGTTTTTACGTATTAATCAGTATTTCAATTACATTCGATTTAATTAATTTATCAGATTTTAGCAGTTTCATTGATGAAAACCTAACTTGAGTCACAAGTTTCTTTAACGTAAACCCTTAGTTTTAATCTAAGAAATTAGGTTAAATTTAGGGGTTTACAGTCTAGGTCTATTTGGATCGGTTATAAATCGGTGTGGTTCTATTTTCAGTTTAGCTAGAATTTGGATCGATTTCGAGTCGATTCGGTTCGGTTCGGGTTTCGAGTCAAATTCATGACATCACATTTTGGTTAATATTTTATCTCAGTTCGGATAAATTAGTTCGGTTTTCAGATCTCGGATCAAATTTGTCAGGTCTAGTTCCACATACATATGAGTATTCTCTTTAATTTGAAAACAAGATTGTTTATGTGATCCGAATCATAACTTATATATATGTGTTTTATGTCTGATTTGAAAAGCATGTTGTTTAGTTATTGCTTCATTGAAAACAATTGTATGCTTTATATTTAATGTTGCTAATGCTTACTCTTGAGATATGGTATGAACTTTAAAAAAATTTCTGATCATACAATTATTATTTTTTTATAAAAATATACAAAATATTATTTATTCCAAATAATATATTTCACTATTTAATTCAAAAGATGTTTGGTTATTAAATTTAAAAGTAATATTATTTTTAGGTTGGGAATTTTTATTTTAACCCTTCATACTTTAGATTTTTTTCATTTAGGTTTTCATGTAATTAAGTGTATAATTTACGCTTCTAGTTTAATTAGATATTTTAATTGAGTCTTAAATTTTATTCTTAACAAAAATTAATCTTTAGTTATTTTATATTTTTATAATTTAGTGTAATATTTTTGAATGTGATAGTATTCTTATTCATGTTAGTCCTTAAAAAAAATTTCTTTCACCGAAATTGACTCTTCTTTATTTCTAATTTTTATAATTTAAGCCAATATTTTAAATAACAATGATAGCTTTGTTCATTATAATGCTTAATATTTATTTTCGCGAAAGACAATTAAATAATTCACTAAAAATGATCAAAACCAAAGCAAATCAACTATTTGTATAAAATTAAAACTTAATACAAATTCAAAAATTGAATTAACTCGTCTTAAAATAAACCTAACCTGAAGTCTATCCAAACCCTAATTAACCTATCAATTAACTATTTCTGACTTGAACCGTTTTTACCCGACCTAAAATGAACCCTATCTGAAACTGACTTATACCCGACCAAAATCGAGTCAAAACATCTAATCGACCTGAAATAACCTATATCTAATTTGACGCAACCTAACGACCCCAACCTAAAACCCATCTAGTTACATATTTTTACATCCCTATCCATTACCGTCATCTCGTGTTTGTGAAAGTCGGCATGATCGTCGCCTCACCCTAATTTCAGCCATGACAACTAGTTGCAGTGAACAACTGTCCTACGCCGATCATTTCATTATCCTTTTACAATTGATAAATTTTTATATTTTTTTAAAAAATATTTTAATATATATATGGGTTATCTACCCTTCAAAGTGATAATTTTTATTTAGCATATCATTAATTTTCAAACTAATGATGATGATTTAAAATCTAATAAACTGAGAACAATGTTGTTTAAGACGATGAACAAATTGTATATACCGTTTAAAAATTAAATCACAGTTTTTATCTGTTGTTTTAAAGACATCACAACATTTTTTGTCAATCTTTCTGAAATTAAAATATGATGTTTCTCTCAAAACCTTTTCAAATCATCTATTGCGATAATTCTCCATCTAACACTTGTTTACTTCTTTTCACGAAATATGGAGTAATTGTTGGTATTTCACAATGACTCTGAGGTTGTGGTGTTTCCGATAATGACGATATTTCACTGATGAATTTAGAATCGATGAAACTGGTCCAACCGTTATTGTTACTATCTTTTAAATAATTTTTGAAAAATCGTTCAATTTTATCCTTTCATAGTTAATACCTTTATATATTAAAAAATATTATTTTAATATATATATATATATATTATTCTTCAAAATTATAAGTATATAAAATTATTAGTTATATTGTTTGTGTTTTAACAATTAGATCTAAGTATGTATTTTCAATGATAATTTTTATTCAGCATTCCATTAATCTTTAATTTTAAGATTTTATAAATTTCATTTTTTTTTTGAAAGTTTAAGATAATTTCTTAGAATATTTATTCAAATATAAATATTAGATCTAAATACAATTTTTTTTAATTTAGTCTTTTCTTTGATTTTTATTTCAATGCTATTATGTAATTCTTACTTCTCAAATAATGGCCTTTTAATTTTCATACATGAAATATTTGTTCTAAATATATAAATTTAGTCTGTTCAAATATTTGTTAAAAAAATTCATACATGAAATTTTTACTAAATTGAAAATATAGTTGTCAATATCATTTTCATGTTGTCATTTTGTTTAATTTGTAGGATCAAGTATATATGAATGTGCCAGATCATCTAAAAGGTCAAATTAAAGATGAAATAAAAATATAATAATAGTTTAAGGACTATTTAAATAATTTATTATTTTTTATTGTGCCAGATCATATTTTCGTCAATATTTAACGACGTTTTACCTTAGAGTGACCAAAACGTTACACCTCGAAAACGATAGTGACTTTACTGGTCGTTTTTCAAAATCGATGACTAAAAGTGTATTGAGGGTAAACGAAAGTGACTAACGCTTTAGTTTACCCTAAAATAAAATAACTTAAACATAGTTCTATTATGTAATCAAACAATGGCATTGGAACATCAAGTGACCTTATGCCTATAGAACTATTATAAGTCTTCATTTAAACTAGTAGAATAAAACAAATAAAAAACCTAATACCTAAAATAACCTAAAAACTCTAATGATAATAATTTAAATCCTAATAAAATTGAGAACAATGTTGTTTAAGACAACAAACAAAATATGTATATCGTTTAAAGATCAAACTACAGTTTTCATCCGTCGTCTTAAAGGCATCATAACATTGTTTGTCAACATTTTTAAAATCGTGATATGTTGTTAATACTCTCCAAATCTTTTCGAAGCAACTATTGCGATAACTCTCCATCAAACACCAACATTGTTGGTTTCTTTTCACAAAATATATATGGAGCATTTACTGGTATTTAACAATGGCTCTAAGAATGTAAGTGTTCTGGATGGTGATAATGCTTCATTGATGGTTTCGGAATCGCAAAATTGGTCCAACCACTATTATTACTGGTGGTTCAGCCACTACCGGTAATGGTTGTAGTTGCAGGTTCGGTTTAAAAAATAGTGGTTGTGGTTGTGCATCTCGTAATGTAGATGACAACAATACCAAAACACCCAAAGTAATAATTAAACTTTTCAATCGAACCATCATTTTGTGTTTTCTTTTTTATCAACTTACTTTATTCTTGTTTATTTTTTTAAAAATTTTATATTTATAGACCAAACGTACAAGTTATTTACTTTTTAAAAACACATCTTTTCGTTTAATTTTTTTTAAAAAAAATGATATTATAGGCTGAATTTGCCCTTAAAGGTTAGAATGTATATAATGTTATTGTTGGTCAAAATGATTGAATAATCCTAATGTTATTGTTTGTATTTGGGATCTCGTTTCCGAAATTGGTTTGAATTTGTTAGAAGATCAATATCTTTTTTGTGATTGCGAAGTGCTCCTAAAAAATTAATTGTTTTATCTAGTGTGTTCCACGTACATATGAATATTCTCTTTAATTTAAAACCAAGATTATTTATGTAATCATCGTGGATGATTTTTATAACCTTTTAAATTTAATAAAATTATATTTGTTGAGTAAAAAATCATCGTTGATGGTATTACGTGTATTAAAGCTTTGTTCCTTTAAAAAATTAGTTTATTATTCTTTTAGACTCTACTATTTAAAATTAATAAAATTAAATTCTGATCCTGATTTTTTTGTTTCAACTATTTTTCTAAGACTTTTAATTTTAAAATTCGTAAAATTAAATCATATACTATTAATATTTATGGTTTAATTACTTTCAAGAACTTATTCGTTTTAAAGTTAATAGATCTACTCCTTTTGGTTCAGTAGTTACTCCACCCCTCATAATTACAAATAAATAAAATTAATTTAGTTTTATTATGTAAAAAAATATATTAAATTATACATGAAATGATAATAAAATAAATGATAAAATTTCAAAAGTATATATTTATTTCATTAAAATAAAATAACTTAAACGTAGTTCTATTATGTAATCAAACAATGGCATTAGAACATCAAGTGGCCTTCGTTTAAACTAGTAGAATAAAACAAATAAAAAAACTTGATACCTAAAATGACCTGAAACCTCTAATGATAATAATTTAAATCCTAATAAAAATGTGAACAATGTTGTTTAAGACGATAAAAAAAATATGTATATCGTTTAAAAAATCAAACTACAGTTTTCATCCGCTGTCTTAAAGGTATCACAACATTGTTTGTCAACTTGTTTGAAATCTTGATATGTTGTTAATGCTCTCCAAATCTTTTCGAAGCAATTATTGCGATAACTCTCCATCGAACACCAACATTGTTTGCTTTTTTTTCACAAAATTGGAGCATTTATAGGTATTTCACAATGGATATGAGGATGAAATGTTCTAGATGGTGATAATGCTTCATTTGGTGGTTTCGGAATCGATGAAATTGGTCCAACCACTATTGTTACTGGTGGTTCAGCCACTACCGATGACGGTTGCGGTTGCAAGCTTGGTTTAGCAACTAGTGGTGGTGGTTGTGCATCCCCTAATATAGATGACAACAATACCAAAACACACAAAGTAATAACTGAACTTTTTAACTGAATCATTATTTTTTTTCTTTATCAACTCACTTCACTTCTGTTTATTTTTTGAAAAATTTTATATTTATGAACTAATCGTACAAGTTGTTTACTTTTTAAGAACTCATCTATTTGTTTGATTTTTTTTTCAAATTTGATATTATAAGTTGGATTTAAGATAATTATTCTATTTTTAATTCTTTTAAATAATTATAAAAATCATTTCATTATCCTTTTATAACTGATAAATTTATATATATATATATATATATAAATATTTTAATATATATAGGTTATCCTTCAAAGTGATAATTTTTATTTAGCATATCATTAATCTTTTATGCTTAGATTTTATAAATTTAATTTTTTTGAATTTTAAGATAATTTGTTAGGAAACATATTTAAACATAAATATTTGTTATAAAATATAAAAATTTAACTTATTTTTTAAAAAAATATATATTTTCTTGTTTTTTTTTTCAATACCCTTTTGTAAGTTTTAGTTCTCAAATCATGTATTTTTAGTTTTCCTCTATTATTCTAGTATTTTCCAATAAAAATTGAATTTGAGAGAAGGCTTTGAGGCCCATACGAGTATTTATTCGAATATACTAAATAATATCAAATATAAATAAATAATATCCAATATTAAATAAATAAGGAGTCTAAAAATATCAAAGTTTCCATTTTTGAGGGGGAAATTGGTTGGATATTGTTTCTAATTTTTTTATGTTAAAATCTATTGATGATCCAAAATAATTTAAAAAAATATAGTACTTTGAATAGTGTAATCTTAAAGTAGGTATGAACACAATCGACTTTATAAAACTTAAAATAAATAAATAAATTGAACCACGATAAAAATTGATGGTAGAACGTATGAAGCAAAGTCAAATTATCAATGAATTTAGCATGAGGTCATAAGCTTTTCTTCGGGATTTCAATTTTTATTATTTTTTATAATATTTGCATGAGGTAGTAATGAAATTTTATGGATTTTAATTTTTTATTAATTTTTATGAAGTCGGGTTGAAAGCCTTTAGCCTTCATCGATTTTTATTAATTTTCATAAAGTTAAAGTGTATTCTACCAACGTCAAATTGATACCGTTTAAAATGCCATAGTTTTTGAAATAAAAAATTAGATACAATATCCAATTAATTTTACCCATTTTTAAGGCGTTATACGTGATGATGAAATCTAAAAGTAAGGATGATATAAATCCGGATCTAACGAATTCTGACTTGATCTTCTAAGATAATTTTATTTTTAAAATTAAATTTAATTTGAGTTTGAGTTTAAAATAAAAGAAACTTGACTCGAGACAATCGTACAGTTCTCTTATATGCTTAGAGATAGGGGTGTTCATAATCGAGTACCCGGGATTTCGGGTACCAAAACGTCGGCCCATGACTCGGCCCATAAAAATCAGGTACCCGTAAAATCGGGTACCGGGTATCCGGTTTAATTTTTTCATATATTTTTTAAATTTATTTTTTAAAAAAATATATAAGAAATACTTAAAATTTCATGATATATATTTCAAACACAAAATTATTGATTTGAGATAGGTTTTAAAGAAATATTTGGATATATTTGCATTTATTAAAGTTTATCGATAAAAGAATGTATTATTCTAGATCATAATTTTTCTTTCAAATCTCATATTGACAAATTAATATAAATATTTTAAAAAAAATCAAAATTTAAAAGTATATAATACAAGTATAAAAAGAAGTTAAGGATTTAAAATTAATTTTAGAGAAAAATAATAAAAATATATATAATAAAAATATAATTTAAAATTTAAAAATATATATTTATTAAAATTATCGGGTCGGGTACCCGGTTCTTAAAAAATTTCGGCCTTGACCCGACCCAACTACCCGGAAAAAATACGGGTCGAGTACCCGACCCGAAAAATTTTGGGTATTTCATTACAAATACCTGATAATTTTTAATCGGGTAGACGGATCAACGGGTTAGGTAGTTCAGGTTGAGTATTTTTGAACATCCCTACTTAGAAACATTCACCAGATATATTTTTCAATTACCCTAATTTTAGAAAATAAAAAATATAATAATAATTACTATAAATACCCTATTTATATTTTTTTTTCTTTCTTACCCACTACTTTTATTAAAATAGAGAAATCTATATTTTTTATTATTTTAAATTGGCTAGAATCAAATTAAAGTTAAGTTGTAATATTAAAATTCGTATTCGATCTATTTCAAATAATTTTTTTATATTCTTACGTTAAGTTCGGATCGATCAAAATCCCGACCTATAAATTCATATCCATCATAAAGATAAAAACCCAAACAAATTAGGCCCAGAAAAAGCCCTAAAAGAAATGAGGGAACAATAACGTTAGGGTTCAGTAATTTTTTTTTCATATAAAATATCACTTCTTCAGTCTCCTTCAATTTCCCCAATTTTTGTATTTTCAGATCTCTCGCCTCTGAAGAGAAGCCGACGCCGCCATGGTTCACGTCAGTTTCTATCGTAACTGTAAGCTAAAACCATTCTCTGCTTTTCTTCTCTCTCTTTTTACCTCTTTTTTTAAACTTCAATCTTTAGCATAATTTCAATTTGTATCATTACCATGAAAACTTATCGATGCTCCAGTTTGATTGCTTTGGGGTTCTCATAAATGGATGATTTTTCTTGTTTAGGTTTATGGGTTTTGCTGCTTTTTTTGATTAGCTTAAAAAATCCAAATACCAATAAGCTGTGTAATTGTTTTAGCTTCATTTGATGTTAGGTTATTGGTGTATGAGATCCTAAGTAGTTGAATTATGATGTTATTTTGTTAAATTGATTTATATATTGGGGGAGAATGATGCAATGTTGTAGATGGGAAGACGTTTAAGAAGCCGAGGCGTCCATACGAGAAGGAACGTTTGGATGCTGAGTTGAGGCTTGTAGGTGAGTATGGGCTCCGATGTAAAAGGGAGCTGTGGAGGGTTCAGTATGCCTTGAGCCGTATCAGAAATGCTGCTAGGGACCTTCTCACTCTTGATGAGAAGAACCCTCGCCGTATTTTCGAAGGCGAAGCACTTCTTCGTAGGATGAACAGGTATGGACTTTTGGATGAGAGCCAGAACAAGCTCGATTATGTCTTGGCTTTGACTGTTGAGAACTTCCTTGAACGCCGCCTGCAAACCCTTGTGTTCAAGTCTGGTATGGCCAAGTCGATTCACCATGCTCGTGTGTTGATTAGGCAAAGGCATATCAGGTAAAGTTTTACTTCTCTTTTTGTTTGTGATTTATTTTTATTTAAAGGCAAACAGTAGATGTTAATGTATTTAAACTTGAGTTTCGAAGTCATGCTTTAGTTGTACCATGTGTGCCTAACATTGTTCGTTATACGACCATTTGTTGAAAAATACTACTTTGGGTTAGACATATATGCTTTCTTGATTTAAATCTTAGAGAACATTCTTTCATTTGGAAGAAATTACAGGATCTACTTTGGCTAGTTTTATGAAAAACCATTTGTCTGATTGCTGGTGTGCCAATGTGTCTTCTGGTTTGCAAGTTGTGTGATTTATTGCATTGTGATTTGCATATAAATGCAAGTTGTTTGATCAGTTTCGTATATGTAAGCGTACTTGAATATTTATGTGGCTCAACCCGAAAGCTATTACCGATGCCCCAAATTTCGTATCCTCATGTTTGGTCTTACCTTAACAGGGTTGGGAGGCAGGTGGTTAACATCCCATCCTTCATGGTGAGGGTCGATTCCCAAAAACATATCGACTTCTCTCTGACAAGTCCATTTGGAGGTGGCCGTCCCGGAAGAGTGAAGAGGAAGAACCAGAAAGCAGCTGCCAAGAAGGCTGCTGGTGGAGACGGCGATGAAGAGGAAGACGATGAGTAAACCTCCACCGTTAGTACATCCTTAAAATGCTTTTGTTTTGAAACTTACCATTTCCTTCGTTTTTGAGTTCTGTTTTCAGGACCTTTAAGTAGTTCATGTTGGTATGTTGTTGTTCTCTCGGATTTTATGTTAATTGCTCAATTTTGTTGTTTTCAGAGTAAAATGTTTAATTGATTGTCTGGTCCACCCATTTTGACCAATGTCTAAAATTACAGAATTTGTCTAAAATACTTTTAGGGTAAAGTACAGAATTTTATTCTCTATATTTATATATTTAATTAATTTATTTTTAATTTAACAATTATTATTAATGTTTAAATTAATTAAATGTGTTAGTATTGATGATTAAATGTGTTATTATATAAATTTTTATAATTGTCTTGTCTCATTAATGTATCAATGATATTTTATAATAAAAATTAAAATTTAATGATTATTACTTAACTTTTAAAAGTTAAGAGACCATTTTATATTTTTAAGGCTAACTTAATGATCATTTGTGTATTTTATCCTATTTTTTAATGAAATAAAATCAGAAGTAACTATGGTTAAAGGTATGAAAAAAATTTGATCCGATGTAAAATTTTGGATATTTTAAATAATTTAAATTTAATATTTAAAAATTTTGGATCAGATATGCATAATTATTTCACATTCGGACTGTATATCTAATTATCTAATATTAGAAAATTTAAATATTTTTTATAAATGTGAATCTTGTTATATTTGATATGTTAATTTGTTATATATGAAAAAATTATAATTTTCATGGATATAAATATTATTCTATTCAATAATTTATTGATTGTTATATTTGAAAACTTAAATTTTTTAGGGATAAAACTATTAAATTAAAAAAAATAATTAAATCAAATCATAAGTTTAGATATTCAAATATTTAAATATCTAATCCAAAAAATTAGATATTCAAAATTTAAATATCTGATTTTTTTAAAACATATACCAATTATAAATTAATATCTAAAAATTTTAGATATGTAATAAATCGGATAGTTTTATCTGAAATGCATACCCTAATTATCCTAGCAAAGTATTCTAACTATTTAACTATTAAAATAACATACCTTATAGTCCAATTAAATGAAACGAATAGGTGTAACAAATCAATGTATTGGGTAATCTTATATTCTAATAATTTTGTTTTTAATTAATGTTTATTTTGTTTTTTTTAATAAAATACAATAAAACGTAATTCGCCTAAAATTGTGTTTAATTAATTTAGATTTTTTTAATTGATTTAGGTTATTTAATATAATTAATACTCGCCTAAAATGATTTATAGTTTAGGGTTTAGAGTTTTAAAAGTTTATGATTTAAGTTTATGATTTATGTTTTAGTGTTTAGTATTCATGGTTCAAGATTTAAAAATATAATTAATGAAACATAATTTTTTAAGAATGTAATTACATTAATGATAAAAATCTTTAATGATGAGAATCTTTGAAGTTCTTATTAAATCTTAAGAAATATAATTAATGGAATATAATTTATTCCATCGGTGTTTCTTCGAACTCAAGTTATTTATTCTTTCTTTAATGTTGTCTTAGAGTCATTGTTTACTTCTTGATTTTTTAGAGTTGAGTCATTCTTTAATATACATTGTCTCTCTATTTGACTGCGACTGTCGACCCAGACCTACCAGGAGTGAATTATCATAATTTATTCAATTGATGTATTCAAAATCAATGGACAAGAGAAGTAAAGTCTCAACTCGTACCACTTTATGGCACTCCTTCGATTAGGGAGATTGATATTATATCTTCGTCGAATGCTTTCAGAATAATTACTTTTAAAAAGGTTATTATTATCTCCGTACTACACCCTGACATCCCTTAAAAACTCACCTTTGAAGAATATATGTTAGCCCTTCGATAACACATACTTTGCGTAAAATAGAAATCTTTTACCTCTTTATCATTCTCCCATTTATGTCTCTTATTAAAAAATTTAAAAAAATTAAATTTTAAACCCTAACCCTCTAAATCGGCCCTAAACCATACATCCTAAGAAAATACACCTTACCTCTAATTTCTTAAACCTTAATCATAACTCCTAACCTAAAACCATAACCCCTAAACTTTAAACCATCTAATTTAAAACGGAAGCACAAATAAAAACATAAAAAAGAACTAGACGGTTTTCATACAACCCGCTAGAATTTGAATTTTCTAAGGATATCAATGTTTCCTTTTTTACTGCGTCCATTCAACAAGTTTACTTGCACTATATTAATTTCTTTGAAGATTCAAGTGCTAGTACAAGGGTGTTATATGTTCTTTTATAATCTGTTCCCTTCGACTTCCATTCAAGTCAAAGATTTCTTCTTCTTTACCCATAGAGTTTTACTTTTCCGACATTAACATGGCGGAAGCTCCAACCGGAAGCCAACAGACTCCTCGTGTTGTTTTCGTCATGACAAACCTTAGCGGTGGTGGAGACTTTGACGAAAACAGTAAGCCTGGACCGGCACCGGCTTCTAAATCTTCGATTGAAGCAATGCCGAAGATTAAAGTGAAAGAGAGTGGCGGCGATTGCAGTATTTGTTTGGAAGAGTTTGAAGTTGATGAAGAAGCTAGGGAGATGCCATGTAAGCACGTGTTTCATTCGGGTTGTATAGAAAAGGGGTTGCAGATCCATGGATCTTGCCCGGTTTGTAGATTCTTAATGAACGTCGATGAGACGGATGAAACCAGTGACGGTAACGGTGGTCGGGAAAGATTGGAAGGCGGGGAAAACATTAATGGTTTGGATGTTTTTCAATCCATCTTGACCGGGGACGAAGTTAGAATTTAAGGTTTAGGGGACAAAAACATAAATTTTTAGAAATAGAAGGTAAATTCATTAAAAAAAACAAATTTTAAAAGAATTTAAATAGGAAAACAAAAGTAAGAAAAAAAATTTCGAGGCCAATTGCCTCACCCGAACACCATATAGTTCTGTCCCTGGTTTTAACTTTTACCACCTTGACAAGTTTAATGGGTGTAATGAGTTCGGGTCGGGTTTCCATCAACATAGTTCGGGTTTAGTTAATGATAATACATCTTCCAATCAAAACACGAACAAAAATTAAAAATTCAAATAAAAATTATTTTTATTTTTGTATCTGTCGCGATCATTTTAAAACCGAAAGTGTGAAAAATAGCCTGGCGAGTTAATTTTGAAAAATCGAGTTTTTTACCACTTTTAATTATTATTTATGAAAAATCGGGGTATTAAAAAACATATTTTATTTGAATTTTAAAAAACTTGGGAGTCGCCACCGGCCACTTTGGTAGGCCAGACACCATAAAACAAACCAGAGATTCATTTTGAAAATATTTGGGTTCGGGAGTCGGTTACGCGTAAGGATAACCCTTACGAGCGCCCGAAATCGGTACCTTATTAATTACACGTGGCATTTTGACATTTCGAATAATTTAATTTAATCCATTATTGTCAAATAAATATCACTCAAATAAGAATATCCTTTTGGGTAAAAAGATACATTTCTTTTAAATACGAGCTTTGCAAAAGACGTCCTAGAATAGGAAATCTTAACTCGTATTTAAAGAAATATAAATTTTGGCCCAAAAGGTTTTAAATGCATGATCGATTTATTATCTGGTTCATTTTAAGTTCTAACCTAAAAAGGCTCCATTGATTAAATGTTTAAACCCTATTAAATTATTAATTTCACCGGGTGTATTATGATAACATCCGAATGCACGGACACTACCATTTTGACACCAAACAAAATTAATAATATTATTAGTGTTTCTAGTTTGCCTAATTAATTTTATTAAATTCTAACCCTAAATTATTTTTCATTTTCTATGTTTCGATGACGCGCCGAATACGATATCAAAGTACACTATTGGCCAACATAATGTTATTTCAAAACACTGACCACTTAGTGTATCCGAGATATATGATTAGAACGTCATCATTACTAAATTATCTCTCCTATTTAATTAATTATTTAATTAAAGAGGCTAACCCTAGAAGGCACTAATTTAATTAACTAAATGTGAATTAGGTGATCTCCTAAACAAAATATTATATATGATTTTAAAACATACATACAAATAAAACAACTAAATAAAACAACATTAATTAAAAGACAAGGCTCAAATTAATTCTCTTTTCATAGCAAAAGCTCAATTACACATATAAAGTGATTAAAATAATAAATTCGGAGCGATAATTACCTCAATATCCAGATTCGCTTTGAATTTCCATTTCCTTGCAGTGCTAGCTTTCGAATCGAGCATATCCCGTGAATTTCCCTCTCCAATTATGGTTTATCATTCGAGAGTTTTATTTTTTACTGTTTGAATTTCCGAACTAACCACCCATGGAGGCCATTGGTCTTGAGATTCACCCTCCGAAACCATTGTTGTTAGTGCTCTCCTCTTCGCTGCCTTTTTCTATCCAATTACCGCTCCTTTCCGGTGAATAACCAAACCTCTACTTTCAATGGAAATCTTCTCCCATCACGCCATAATTATTGCATCTCCATCACCCATCATTGCATCATCATTTTTCTAATCATTGCCTCTACCATAATGATCATTGCCACCATCATCACTTCAATCATTGCCTCCATAATGGCTAAACAATTTCTTCCAAGTATGTGCACTGTCTTTTGCCTACTTCAGTTTCTTTGTTTTTGTGTCCTCTACGTATCCATTTGCAGGCCACATGTTCGCTGTTTTGTCTCGTTTCTCCACGTAGACCTCAAATCTTGATGAACCTGAGGACATTTGAGCGTAAAGCTTTGGTCCGTGTGCTATAACGACAGGTAGGTGGTCAAAGAATATGTCCATCGAAGAGTGGATATGGAGACCGAAGAGGTTTGATTTGTTTTCTTGATAGATATGTTCGGAGGTGTTGCGAATATCGTTTGTTGTTTGCATGGGAGATAGTGGAAGGGCTTTGGGCGTAGTATGCACATGGATAGGAGTGGAACATCCAAGCTTATTGGTTTTCATGAGAACGATAGATTTCCATTGCTTGAGTCCGAGATGAGAAACCAGTAGAACTCCCGTCTTAGGGGCACAGATCTTCGAAAAATCCCCCTAACCTCCTCTCTGCATCTGTTTTTTTTTTCAGAGAATAGAACCGATCCCCCTTATGATGGTAAGTGGTAACCGATTCCCCTAAAAATGCTGCCCTCTTAATCCTTTTTTTGTTAACTCCCCTTAACTCCTAGTAACCGGTTCCCTCATCCATTATCTTATAATTATTATTTTTTATTTTTTATTATATTTTATTATTATTTTTTTGTTTATTTATTTTATATTTATTTATTTAATTATATTTACGTAGGCCTTATTTTATATTCGAACCCGGACGAAATTCGGGTATTACAGTATCCCTTGAGATTTATCTATAAAAAAAACATATTAAAAGATTTTTCAAAATATATTTATTTATTAATGTGTTATTATTTAATAATTGAGTAAATTTTATTGAATACAATTTAATAAAATATTTCTGACAAACAAATTAAAATCAATGAGCATTCATGTAAATTGCTAAGTGATTTGATTGAATAAATTAAAAGATTAGTAATCAAAATAAAATCAGTCCATAATTAAGTGACTATAGAGATAGTTTACCCTAGTTTTAATTACCCCCCTCAAAAATCTCCTGTGTATGGGCAACGGTTTTTGAACCTGTAAAACCTGTCCTTTTTCACCACATGTCTTTTCAGTCAATCACGTGATCATCGCCAACGCAAACGAAACGCACCGTTTTGATATCATTTCATTTTCCCGTATAAATTCACTCCCGACAAATAAACACAGTCAACAACTCGATGGAGGTGGAGAGCGGAGAATCGTCGACGGAGGAGTCGGAATTGGAGTCGCCGCGATCGGTGGTACTGAAGATGAAGAAGAAAGTAGAGAGATTAGTACTTCACAGTCAGGTTTTGAGAATAAGAAAGGAAGATTCGTATCTCGGAGAAGATCTCATCGCCGCCGATAACAACAAGGTTGTCTTCGGAGGAGACGCCGTTGGAAGAGGCGGAATTGGAGATTTCAGAGGAAACAAAACTGGACGACGTCGTGTCAGCGTGGTTGTTGTTTCTAAGCCGATCTTGCCTTCCTCGCCTCTTAGCGGCAAGAACAGCGTTGAAAACGGCCACGCATTTGCAATGAAGCAAACCTAAATCGATCACCTCGATCGATCAATCAAGTTTGTATTTCATTTCGATTCATATAGATTTATCTGGTTAACGTTCTTTACGTTATATTTTTTTTCTTGATCTGTTTGGATGCCGAGAAAATTTCTTTCTTTCTGAATTTATATATAGTTTCTTTTTTCTTTTTTATAATTGTAAATGACAGACAGTTTTATGCATAGGAAAGTTTGAAGATCATTTTCATAAAGCATTTTACCTTTTTAATTTCGATTTTCTCATTTGTTTGAGCATTATTGCTCGAATAATAATTTATAGCGATTAATTCATCGTTCTACATGATTATAAAAACTCGTTTATAATAAAACGAATGAGTCTTATAACATTATAAATATTTACAATAAACTTTAACAGAAACTTAAATAATTCAACTCATATTTTTTAAACTCGATTCAAAAAAATAATCAAATAAAATTTTTATGCGACTAAAACGATTTTTTTGTTCGATTCGATTTATACTAAACCCTAGGCAATGCATAACCCTTCAATCCCTCAATTGAAGGTTAATTCATGCTTAAACACCTTAAACCCTAGACCTCTAATTTAAAACGGAAGCACCAATAGAGGAATGAGAAAGAGGCAGACGATTTCTATCACCAAAATTAATATTTTTTATTTTTGATTGGATGAAAAGAATTATGATTTTTTATAATCACCGATATTAGACTCATTGATAAATTAATTTAAATTTTAGTATTATAGATATTTATTATAAGAGCAATAATTTAAAGCTAATTTATTTCGTTCGTAATATTAAAGTTCAAAATTTAAACATTATTTAATAAGTTTTACATTTCATCTTATTAAATCAATTAATAATTTAACGTTGATTTTTTAAGATTGGATTTTAATGATTATAGCTTCTCAAGGTAGTCTTTCTTTTATTTACTCCCTCTGTCCCAAATTTGATGTTTATTATTAACTTTTTTTTTGGTTAATTTTTTTCTATTTTGACTCACAATTATTTAAAATTTATTATTGATAAAAATATAAAATATATATTTTAAAAACCTTTTATCAAGAAGTTTTTAAATATATATATCTTATAAAATTAATTATTTGAAATATTTAATATAAATAGAGTTAAACTTTAAAAATATTGACTTTTAAAAAATCAATAATGAACATCTTAAAAGGTACGGAAGTAGTATATTTCTTTACATAAGTTTATTTTTCTTCACTTTCACGTCAAGTTTACCTTTTTAATTTTAACCTATTTATTTTGTAAAATAATTAATGAGTTAGATTTAGTTTACATAGGATGCACAAACTTTAGTTTACACGAGCATCTTAATTTTAAAATTTAAGGGTTTAGTTTAGGGTTTAAAATTTAATGATTTAAAATTGAATGTTAGTATTTAAAATTTAAAATATAAAATTTATGGTTTAATTTTTAAGATTCAAATTTAATAATTTAGCATTTAAATTTATAGTATAAATATGCATTCTTGTATAAAGTAAATTTTATATAACATAGGTATCAAAATTAATCTCTTCATTTAGTTGGAGATGATAATAACACAATTCAATTTTGATTCATTTATATTACATTTTTACTATTTTCGTTTAACAATATTAGTTAATGGTAAGGGTGGCAATCAGATGAGGAATAACCGAAATTCATAGGGATTCAAATCGATGAGTATGAGGAATAATCGAAATCTTTACCCACAAGGATGGGAAAAGTTTTATCATCGAAACTCAAATAGGGATGAGAATGACAAATATTATATCTCAACTGTAGGGATAAACGAATTGTATCCGTATAAACCACTGTGGGGATCTCTAAAAATATTCAAAAGATCCATCAATATTTTACAAAGTTAGATGAATTAAGGGTAATTTATTCATTTTTCAATAAAAATATAATATCACATTATCTGATTATGACCAACTGAAGTATGTTTGAGAATTCTTAATAAATTTCATAAAAATAATTAAAAAATGATCTATACATTATTATGAATACGATTCAATCCAATTTTATTTAAAATATACATTAATCAATTTTAATATGTATTTTAAAAATATGAATATTTAAATTTTGAAAGACGTAAAAATTGACAACATATATCTAAGAAAATAATTCGCAATGAGTTTAAAAGATGACCAAAAATTCTACAAAATAAAAAAAAATAGCCTTATATTTCTATAACCATATAAAAGTCTGGATTCATTCAAAATAAACAAATCTTGATTTTAAGTTATATATTAGACGAGATAATTTACATGGTTGAAAATATTATCAAATCTAATTCCTTTTATAATGAACGAATCATGATTTAGAACTATAAATTATTAGTTATTATGTTTCGATAATTAATATTTTAGTCATATTTTATAGTTTTGAAATGGTTTATTTGTTTTTGGTAAAATTAATTTATCATTTATGTTTATAATTTTAAAAATTTAATATTGAGTATTAAAGTTCATGTAAATTAAAGTTTACAAAAGATTTTTAATTTTAAAGATTAAGGATTTTGTTTAAGGTTTAAAGTTTATAGGTTTAGTTTATAGTATTTATAATTTAAGGTTAATATTTAAAATTTAGAGTTCAATGTTTAATTTTTAAGATTTAGGTTTAGTAAATTAGGATCTGAGTTTATAATAAAAATATGAAAGCTTCTGTAAAATAAATTTTAGACGACTTGTGTATCAAAATTAAATTTCTATATTTTAAAAACAGAAAATATTTTATGAATTAATTGTTAGAAAAAAAAAATATTTTTCACAAGTGAAATTTAAGACTGACCCGTCTTATTTACGTTGTATGATTTCTTTTTTTAAAAAAAGAACATATCCTTTTTTTTTAAAAAATAAATATATATAATAAAACTGCAATAAGAGAACCAACTTGAAGGTCTACAACATAATTAAATTAATAAGATAATTAAATAAACGTTAAATAAAGATGTGATGTCAAATTTAATTTTAAAAAAAATATATACTACAAGAGCATATAAAATCATCTGTCATTTTCATGAGAGAGAAGAAAATCTGATTAAACAAATCAAAACGACATAATTAATATATACAAAACAAAACACAATAAAAGTTATAGTAAAACATGAGGGAAGAGAAAAAAAAATCGAGTAAAGTTTAGATTTTATCAACTTGAAAAACTAAATTTATAATTTTTCAATGAATTTTAATTTTTTGACATGGGCCCGACCTGAAAAATGAAGGACTGAATACCATACACGAACACCAAAATTTTCTGATAAATACCCAATTATTTATGTTCAGATAATTGAGTAATAGGGTCATATCATTTTGGTCGGGTATTTTTGAACCCCTAGTAACAGTTTCGTGGATTTTAAACTAGGATCGACGTCCATGGCGTTTAAGAGATTATTTTCGTCTGATTAACGAGGCTTGCACGGCGATACCAAGCGTATGTTTTTGTAATACGTATCGAGAGGCTATTAGCTTAACAGACGCTTTGGAAAAGGGTGGGGTGGATCGTAAATCTTGGTATATTGTATTGAATTGAAGGAGTTTTTTTTTTTTAAATTTTAGCTAATGGTGATTACAGTAATATCTTTCTAGAAGATAATCTCAACCATTTGATATTGATAGCTCAATCACTTTACTGCAATTATTAGTACTCGAACACGTGACCTCTAGGAACAACAATCATTCCGTTAACCACTTGAATTAGAAAACTCGTATTGAAGAAGTGTTTTCTTATATCCGTTACAATAAGTATTCTTTTCTTCCAACTAAACTTAAAAAGATTTTTGATGAGACTTATTACAGTGATTTCAGCCTTTGACATTATCAAAATTTCCAACTCATAAAAAATCACATATTAAATATAACTTTATGTCTTCAATTTATTATGTTTCTGCCAATCTTAAGTTTTAAGTAATTTCACATTGTGGTTAGTCATAACCCAAGCTAATTATTACCGATTTTAGGCTTCCATAAGTGTAATTATTATGTTAGTCCTAGTTAGCAGTTAAGTGAGAACATATAATAATGTTGTCTTTGCTTAAACTTTGAAAAACAAAACTGAAAAGACTACTTGTTGTATTGCTATTTTCATGAAAAAAAAAATAACATGTTTTTGTATGAATTAGCAAAAAAGTCTAAATAAGTCAAGGATTAATATTTAGTTAATCCTTAATTATTGGAACATCAATAAGGTGATTATCTCGGGTATAAATCGTATTTCCGTTTATCTTATCTCTATTGGTGCTCCTATTTTATAAATAGTGAGTTTAAGGTTGAAGGATAAAAGTTGTAATTAAGGTTTAGAAAATTAGAGGTAGACTATATTTTTTAGGGTATAGGATTTAAGGTTTATTATATAAAATTTAGGGTTAAGGTTTATAGTTTAATTTTAAATTTTTTTAAAGTGGGACATGATAAGAGATATGATTAAGAGGCAGGAGATTTTTTTCGATTATCACTTGTTAATTTCACACTAAACTGATTAATTATATAAATAATTTTTGAAAAACCAAACTTATCATCCATCATGATCAAACCCTAAGAATAATGGAAGATACAAAAAACCCTAAAAACATGTAAATCATAAACCCTTTGCTTGTTCTATTGGATGCCAACAATATCCCGAACAACTCAAACGCAAAGGTTAAAATATTTATAATTGTATTGTAAGAACAAAGATGGAGTGGTTATTGTTCTACAAGTTGTCTAAGGATGTTTGCATTAATGCTGCTTTCGGCCTCTGATGAATTCAGTAACTCCGATATCCGATTGCTTAAATCATCCACCTCTCCATTAAGCTTCTTGATACGATTGCATGTTTCATCCAGAAGCTGCATTTCAATATATTCACCGATCACAACACGACCCGTTGTTATTTTACGAACGATAAACGGAAAATGTGGGAGAAAAAACAAGTGCTTGGGGTATTTATCAAATCTTACCTTAGCTGCATTTCTTTTCTTCTTCTTGTTAGTTGATAAAAACTCTCTAAGTCTGAGGCTAAAATCTTCATTTTCATGGCTCCTGCGGCCACTTGATCTTTTGCTAGACATTGTATTAGAAGAGGAGTGGGAAAAGAAAGGAAAGTTTGATCTTTGGTTATAGATTTTTCAGTTGTGTAATGGTAGTTGAAATGAACAACATTTATATACAAGTATTAATATTTTGTTATTTTTGCGTGTCATAATCATGTTTAAGATATTACTTATTGTCTCGTATTATATTCGAATCGTATGAATCGAATATTTGATGGAAAGCATGTCAAGAAGGAAATCAGTAGACATAGGAAAGGGCCCATTTGTTCCAAAATCTGCAGAAGCAATTTGTGCAGAGGAATTAAAGGGATTTTTTAGAGGTTGTTGTTTGTCTTGGAGTCAATAACATGATTGACATGGCAATGCTATTGACTGAATGATGGAAATTGATATCCATTCTCCATAATAAGTGGAATTCAGCCCGTAGGTTGGAGTTAAGGACGGAACTCGAATTTGGGGTTGAGAAAAATAAAATATAAATATTTCAAAATGCAATAAATTTATAAATATATTAAATCTATAAAATAAATAAGGAGACAAAGTTGAAAAAAATTCTTCGGAGGTAGGGTGATTATCTCTCTCTAACCTATTTAGTTTTGTCCCTGATTAGAGAACATATTGAGACACTAAAAACGACTTTAAACAGCTCACTAAAACGCTAAATCATATCACATATTTATAAAATCGATAATTTTGTTACAAAGGAAACTTGCATAATAACAAATCTATCCTATAAATGTTTTAAATAAAAACTATTTCTTCTATGCAACTCCCTGAGATAAATATCGAATAAAAAATTATAAAGGTAAAGGAAGTCAGTCAAAATTAGAATCATAAACTATAACCCTAAACTATGACAATAATGATGAGTTTTGGATCTTAAAATTTTCTAGGAAGTATCTTGGACAACAAAGGGGTTGGAGGTGTGAAGGTAAAGACATGAAATCTTATAATTTTGTCTCCCATGAGGTTCATCATTTTTAATGTCTCAATGTCCAAATGTTTCAATGTTTTTTTTTTCTCAATTTGCTACAACTTTTTTAGGCACATGAATTAGTAAAAAAATAAGGAAATTGTAAACTTGCAAGTTCAAGCAACATCAATACCAACATTTTGTTAAACTTCAACCTTCAAGAATCCACATAAAGTAGAACAAAAGCACTTTTGCCTAACATAAAACAAAAGAATCATTAAAAATATCTGCATAGACACACTTTTTCGTTGTCAGTCCGATTAGGGATGAGTACTTAATCGAATTAAATAAAAAAATTCAAGTTATTTGTATTGATGTATCTTATTTTTAATTTAAACTTTATTTAATTTTTTTTATAAATCGAGTGAGTTTACGAATTTCGAGTTTAGTCGAGTTGTTTAAGTTCCTATACAAATTTAATTTTAAATACTTATAGTTCTATGGTACTAATTGGTTAAATTTAAACAACTTCCTATAATATATGTGATATACATTTAACGACTAGAATTGAGGAAGTTGATTCAAACTTAAAAATTGATCCAGTAAATAACAAAATATTAAGTTATTCGACTCTTATTTTATAACTCAAATATTATTTAATTTTTTCGAGTAGAATTTTACGCATTCCTACTATCAATGACTCAATTTGTGTGTATATAAACCTTCTTCAAGAGTCAATATAAATAAACAAAATAAAAGTTGAACCATGTCGTGGTTGACACCATTGTCTTAGAAACAGATTCATCCCAACTGATTTAGTTACTGCTATAAATTGATCGTCCCTTGAGGATAACACGATCGCTCCAACAATTTATACACCCAAAATTTAAAGTAAATATCAATGGTACTGCTCTTCTCTTCAAGAAACTCATAATTTAAAAAAACAATGTTTAATAAAACATTGAAGAACAATGGAGAAAATCCAACAACACTAAACTAGTAAAATCCAATTCAAACCTGGATAAATTCGAATAAATAAGCAACAACAACAACAAAAATATTTGGAATGTTTTAAATTCCGATTTATAAAATTAGATAAAGATCTTTCACATTAAAAAAAATGTAAGGGAGATCAAAATAAGATTTACATATTTTACTACCCTTAAGCATTACCAACAACACTAAACTAGTAAAACTAAAATAACAATCCACAGATTAATAATTATTATTATTTAGATTTAATTTTTGAGTGAAATAATTTTAAAGTAATTATTAAAAAATATTTTAAAAAATTAACGAGTTGTTCACAAACTTATCGAGTTGAGTTAGACTTTATTTGATTCAACTCGTTAAGGTCTTGAATCAGGTTCGAGTCGAGTCAATCTGAATCGAGTGTTTACCGAATTTTGACCGAATCGAATTCAAGTAACTCTTGAGTTGCTCAACTCTTTAATCATCCATAAGCGATGCATGTCACTTATTCTTGATTTATCTTAATTATACTAGGTAACACTGCCCGAGAACTAAATAGAGATGGACACGAGTTGGGTCTAGTCGGATTTTTGGTCCATCCAAACCCGACCCGAACATAAATACCTTAAATCCGACTCCGACCCGACCCAAATATTCTTTCTTCAAAAAATCTGATCCGACCCGAAAATAAGTATCCTAAACCCGACTCCGACCCGACCTATAGAAAAAATAAATTTAGGGACTAAATTATAAAAAATATTTTTTGGGGACTTAATTATAAAAAATATAATTTTAAGGACTAAATTATAAATAAAAAATTAATTTTAAGGATCTAATTATAAAAAATATATAGATAGAAGACCATTATTATAAATATCCCTAAAAATTTATGAAAAATTACATACTTAATCCCAAGTCGGATCGAATATTTTACACCCTAAACCCAAACTTAACCCGACTCGATGCTACTTTAAAAAATCACCTAACCCAGACCCAATTTTTTCATAAAAAAATCCTACCCGATCGATCCGTATCGGGTCAAAACTCAATCTAGCCGAGTAAAATTCCCATCCCTAGAACTAAACAAGGCAGCTAAAGTCCGCATAAACAAAAGTTAATGCAAGCACAACCCATGATCAGGGAGTAAAACCAGGGAGAAAACGACCCTAACCGAAAGGCAACATGGCATACGGTGGATGGTATAAATGTTTAAAATCGGTCTAATAGATACTCAAAAGTTTAATAAATTGAAAGTCAGGTTTTGTTCTTAAAAAGGTAAATTTGTGAAGTATTGCAGGAATATGTTATAATAACGGTCTTTGTTATAGAGAGTTTGATGCGTTTTTTATGAAAAATATTTTATTTAAAGAAGGAGAGTCGCCAACGATTTTTATTTATATAAGACTAGATCACTTGAAAACTCATTTATTTTAATAATTTTTTTAATTATTTTATTTAAATAATAAATTTTAGTTTGTGAAAATTAAAAAATAGATTCAAGAATCAATTATATATGAAGAAGGATGAGCATCCTTACAATACCCAAAAATTAGTACTTAATGATTACGAGTGTCTTATAGATGAAAATTATGAACTCAAATATAATTAAAAATTGTGATCACTGTGAAATGTATTTAAAAAGAATATTTAAAAACAATCTTTTATATGAAGTAATAAGAAATTTATGCTCCTTTTAAGTTCGAGATATAATTTCTACAAGACTCTTAAATAAAAGAATAATATTTTAAAAATTATAACTTAGAATAAAAATATATCTTCATATTGTTCAAGAATATAGAATATAAAATTATAGAATATAAAATTGTAGAATATAAAATTGTTTAAGAATTATAAAAAATTCAAATAAAAACACTACAAAGAACTCAGTACGATAAACAAAGAATTATCTCACTATAAAAGTATTATTTTTCCTTTAGGGTTCTTAGCAAATAAACAAAAAATATCTCATTAAAAGCTCGATCTCATGAAGTCAAACCGCTATTGTTTTTTTTTTAATTTATAATAAAATTAAATTACGATCGATTAGATTTTAAAGTTCTATAAATGAAAAAATTTCAAACCTGAGTGTTCCCAAATCTTCAAGAACAGTAAAAACTTTGTGAAGTTTGTTGAAGTTTTTTTTTTAATGGCTGAAGAAGAGCGGTGGAGAATAAGATACAAAAGATATAGAAATTAATTAAAATATATTTGATTGAATTATAATTTTTTTAATAATTTAATGTAAAAAGATTTTAAATATTTTTTTTAATTTTAATTAATATTAACTTGCTGACATGGAAAAATATGTCTAGTAGCATTATTGACTCAGTTTTTCGTTAAAATAAATTACAGTGTTAGTGTGAATGATTTAATTTGTTAATAATAAAAGTTTAATAATTTAATCTGATTAAATCAAAGGTTTGTGACCGATACGAAAGTTGAGGATAAGTTCAATGATTTAAATTGTAAATGACTCTGAGATTAGATAACTTGAAAACTCGTTTATTTTAATAATTTTTAATCATTTTATTTAAATAATAAGTTTTAATTTACAAAAATTAAAAAACATATTCAAGAGTCAATTATACGTAAAGAATGATGAACATTATCACAATACCCAAAAATTGATACTTGGTGATTGAGTGTTTTAAAAGATAAAAATTATGAACTCAAATATAATTAAAAATTGTGATCACTGCCAAATGTATTTAAAAAGAATATTTAAAAACAATCTTTTATACGAATTAATAAGAAATTTACGCTCTTTAAGTTTGAGATATAATTTTTACAAGATTCTTGAATAAAAGAATAATATTTTAAAAATTATAACTTAGAATAAAAATATATCTTCAGATTAGAAATTAACCGAAAATGATACCTTTATAAGCTCGAGGTAGTTTTTTATGAGAATCCCTAAAAATTTAACTTGATTTAAAACTTAATTACAATCGGATAAAATGTGTAATATATATATATAGAAATATATCAATAATAGAAATATACATATTATTCAAATAGATAATAAATATCAATAGTAATAAATATATTAATAATATATGCATAAATAACATATAATAATAATAATAATAATAATAATAATAATAATAAAATTTACAATAATAAGGTTATAATAATATATAATAAACATAAAACTTAAAATAAAGTGATTAAAATGAATGAAAACCAAAACGGGATGGCGAATATATAAAGGATATAGAAATGTAAGGACTACAAACAAAATTTCCCCATCTGAATTTTCGTCTCAAGTGTGGTCAAGTCTGCACGCAGGTCACCCATTATGAAACGACGTCATTTTTCTTTCTATTATTCTCTCAACGTCACCCGTGCCAACTTTTCTCATCGGTCCGATTGTGGCCTCAAGTTTCGTCGTTGTCATCGTTTGTCGACGACGATTATTATCGTCTATGATAGTCGGGGATATGCAAACACGTCAAAAGGTATAGTTTCTCGCCCTAAACTTATAGGTGGGAATGAGCCAGGTCGAGTTTTGGGTCAACTCGAACTTTATCCAAATATAAATAACTTAAATTTGACTTTGACCCGAGTTAATTTAAAAAAAATAATTTTAAGGACTAAATTATAAAAAATATAATTTTAAAGATTAAATTATAAATAAAAAATTATTTTTTAAGAATTTAATTATAAAAAATTGAGAGAGAAGAGTATTATTATAAAGATCCTTAGAAAATATACGAAATATATATATATGTTTAGTCTCGGATCGGATAAGATATTTTACATCTTAAATCCGATCCAAAATTGAATTCAATTTTTTATAAAAAAATCTGATCTAAAAGAACTGAATCAAGTAAAATACTCATTCCTATCTAAACTCGTATTTGAGGTTAACTTTTCATAAATTCCCTTGTAGTGTTTTAGATCTAAGAAAATTTAAAGGGTTTTTCAAGTTTTTTTTTTTAGTGAGAGCTTTGGAACATGGAGGCTATGATTATTTCAGTTTGTCCTATGTTCTTGTTGCCCAGGTTGCAACCCTAACTTAAGAACAAAACAGGGTATTATTTGTCCAGGTAGGTAAATGATATCATGTTTTGTTCAATTTAAGAGATGTTAGAGTTATGGTTTGAGTTTTTTTTATTGTTGTCTCAAATAAGTTTTTCGTTAAAGCTCAATAATAAAAATTATTTTAGTGATTAAAAATTTATATATCAAAAACATAAATGATTTTATTGATATTTTTTAAAATTGTGAAAAAAAACTGACTATTCTAATAATTAATCTGAAAATTTTGTGTGTTTATTTTAACCTGGAAAAAATATACTCTTACAAATATGATATTACAGCGTTTTTAACCCAAGATATAAATATAAAATATTATAAGTCGACAAATATCCTTTTATTTTCGGATAATGATCCCCTTTTCTTGTTTTTTTTTTCTTCTTTCGGACAGTTTATAATATAAAGGAAAGTTTTACAACGGGTATCGAACATTGTTGAACACCATTAATATTGAACATTGTTGAACACTATTAAATTAATTAATAGAAATTTAAAATCTCAAGGACTCAGTATGTAATTAATAAAAGAATGATAAACACAACATATAATTAATAACTGTATGATTAATCCTTTAGATTTTTATTCTTTATAAATTAATTTAATAATTTTCAGCGGTATTTAACATCAACGATGTTCAGCGGTGTTCGACGTTCATTGTAGACTCATCCATAATATAAATAATGTTTGGTTGCGAAAAAGATGATTGCCAATAATAATGTTTTTTTATTAATATTTCGAGAATGTGATTTCTCCTTTTTCCTTTAGGTATTTAACAATTTACATCATCTTAGACAAAATTATTCTTAAAATAATGACTTTTCTTAATTTGGATATTTTATAAAATATTTAAATGGTATAATTTTTTAAATAATTTTATTTCATATTAATTTAATATATAAATAATTTTATATATATTTAAAAATTATTTTAATATTTAAATAAAAAAATCATGGTTATGTAAATATTCGATAAAATATCTAAATATTTTTATTTTTTAAATTTTTGTTATAAAATAAAATAAGCACATCATATTACAAGTAAAATCTTCAAATTTATTGATTTTCTGTTCTATTTCCGTAAAAATATTCGGGAGAAATATAAATTTTTAAGACTAGAGTGAATAAAAATATGCTTTTATTTAAAATATTAAACTAAATTATGAAAATAAAAATAATAGGTGTCAAATCTGGGTTAAATAAAAAATTTAAGTTATAACAAAAATGTTACATACGGTAATTTTAAGATTTTAACTTTAATATTAAGAATTTAACTTGTTTAAAAAATAAATATATCTTAAGGATAATTTGATAAAATAAATATTTTTTTATATTTCTTTAATAAAACATTGTAATTTTATATTCCTACTAAACAAACTAAATAAGATAATAGAATATTCTTAGTAATATGTAAGTAATGCAGTATTCTGATAATTTTATTTCTAATAATAATTTTATATTTCGTGAATCAAAAGTCCCCTTAAAGTAATTTTATTTAGGTCTGTTGGGTTTGGGTTTGATTGGGTCTAGAGAATTTTAGGTATAAATGGGCTATGGGCTTATATAAATGGACTGTGATTTATATTAATTCATTTTTTTCGAATACATAAAATCTAAGCTCGAATAAACTTAAAATATAAAAGATGTTACTCTTTTGTTTATTTTTTATCAAATTTTCTCTTTATATATGAATATTATGAGTATGATTCGTTTTAAAATTTTAATTTTCAAGTCTATAATATTCTAATTTTATTATTTAATATTATTATTGGTGTGGTTAAAATTTTCTATTATTATTTAGATTTCTTAATAATAAGCTAATTGACTGAGTACCCGATATTAATACTAATTTTCTCTAAAAATGAGATCAATTCTTAGAATTTAAGAATCAATATAACCGGGACTAAAAGTAATTTCAATTTTTAAGAACATATAACTACCGAGATCGAAATTAATTTTAATCAACTTGACCGGATAACATTCTTACTCATCCCGATCGTCAAACCCACTACTTATTAATGTTGTTCCAATTAGTGCCTTAAATAAATACATATTATAATTATACACATTTTTAAGAATTAATACATATATTGGATAAATACATTTATTTATTTATACATTATATAAATGTAAAACAATGCTACATCAATAACAATTTGAATGATTTGTGTACAATTAATTAAATTGAAATTTAATATATCATATTGCACATTTTTATCGAAGTTAATATCATTTATACATTTAAAAAGAAATAAATCACAATCTTATCATTTAAGAGGAGTCATAATGAAATTTTTATCATTATTAACTTATAATTTTATAACTTGGTGAGGGGACTTTTATCATTTTTAGTTGGAAAACAAAATCCAAGTTTATTGGTAGAACTCCGGGAGTGGCGATCCAGAAATATATGTGAGAGTAGATATAAATCAAAATATTTTATATAGTGAGCACAAATTATAAAATATTAAAAATTTAAGGCGGGCATAAATCATAAAAAATTAAAAGTTTAAGGATTAATTTATAAAAATTTTTAAAAAAATCAAAACCAAATATATAAATTTTAAAATGTTCAGGGTGGGCACGGGTCCACCCTCTCTTCCATGTGCATCCGCCAGTGAGCGGGAGTATTCGGTTGAGTAGAGTTAAGTCAAAAAATTAAGTTAGATGAGTTGACAAGTTTTATTTTATAATTCAAACTCTATTTAAATTTTTTTATTCAAATCAAGTTTATAAAATTTAAGTTGAGTCAAATCTAGTCGAGTTGTTTGAGTTTCTTGTCAAATTTAATTATAAATATTTATAATATTATGATACTGATCTGCTCGAATTGAAAAAACTTTATGTAACCATATATATATATATATATATATATACATACATAACCGATTGTTAATCTGAGCCATCCATTTCAGTTATTCAACGATTCTATAAATGTGTAAAACTTAAAGAGTTTTATATTATGTAACTTGATCCTATCCCTATAGATAGATAGATAGATAGATAGATAGATAGATAGAGTTTAAAACTTTATTTAAAATTTCACTAATTATTAAAAATTTTAAGTTATTCGGGCATTATTTTATAACTCAAAATTTATTTAAATTATTTTGATTCTAACTTATAAAATTATAACTCAATTCAACACGAACTGAATTTTTATACATCGAGCCGGATTAAAAAATTATTTTTTTCTAATTAAATTTTACTAGACCTTAAAACACGGTAGTGAGAAAACAACTTATTACTTTTCGGCCTTGCTTAGGGTTTATCATGCTTAATAATTACTATTAGTAGCTATTATTTTCTTTTAAAAAATAAAGTTGTTATATTGTAAGACATTGCATGGAGGATCTATCTTTTGCTTTTTAGGTTCATTTCCATTGATGTTTAGTGTAAATAAACATTGTATTTGTCTTTTAAACTTCTTTACAATTTTATCGTAAACGATTATTGTAACACTCTCGACCCGAATATTACATTAGACTTCTGGCCCAAAATCTATATTTTAAAATTTCGCTTAGAAAGCCCCTTTAACACATTTAAAATTCAATAAAAGTTCATTCATTTCCAAACCAACAAAGTCATAAATTCAAGTAATTCAAAATATTTTGGAGCTCCAAATAATACAAACAATTAAAACATTCGACTCGATCTAAATTAAAATAAGAGTTACAATTACATATATGATCCTATAAGTACATGACCCATTACATCTAGTAAATGTCTTTGACACAAGTCGGTGTTGAAACCAACCACGATGATGCTCCTTCGATCCTTTTTTGCCACCTAACCTACGCACGAAAACATATTCCGAAAACGTTGAGCTACAGAAGCTTAGTGAGTACTATGCCACTTGACCCACATCCTCCATATCATAAATAAAGCAATGTTACATGAATGATGTCATCGCATGAGAACAATGACACTACAATATCCCCCTAAACATAGGATATCATGCATGTATATTATCGACACACAATATATACATGTTAAGAGAAGTCCACACAACATCTCATAATCCATAAAGATATATAGGTGGTGCTACCCAAGATCAGTAAGCATCGAGATCATACACTACATGTAGGATATACCATAATAACAAACTTTTCACCGATTTCAACCCAACACAGCAACGTCTGATATCTCCTACCATACAAGGCTTCAAACAGTGCCATCTTAATACTTTCCTAGTAACTATTGTTATAAGCAAACTCAACCAAAGGCAAATATTTCTCCCAAGAACCCTAAAAGTCAATCACACAACACCGCAATATATCCTCCAAAAGCTAGATTACCCGCTCAGATTGACCATCCGTTTACAAATGGTAGGAGGTACTGAAGCTCAACCGCGACCCCAACTCCCACGACAACAAACTGCAAAACGTCAAAGTAAACCTTGGATCGCGATCCAACAAGATGGACTTAGGAACACCATATAGTCTCACTAACCCAAACACATATAGCTCGGCCAACTTATCCAAAGTAAACTTTGTATACATAGGAAGAAAATGCGCACACTTAGTGAACCGGTCAACGATCACCCAAATGAAATCTTTTTTGAACGATGTTAAAGGCAACCCCTTCACAAAATTCATTGTAATCCTTTGTCACTTCCACTCAGGCACTTCCAACGTTTGCAACAGACGTTATGGAACCTAGTGTTCAACCTTTACGCGCTGACAAACCTAAAAACGACCAAAAAACTCAGCTATATCTTCTTTCAACCCAACTCAGTAGTATTCGCTTTTAAGCTCATGATACATTTTCGTACTACCCGGGTGAATAGAAAAAAGGTTACTATGCGCCTCCGTTAAGATGGTTTGATTTAACTCCAAATCATTCAACATCACTATACAACCTTTGAAACACAAAAGACTATCATGTCGAAACCTAAACTCCGATGGCACACCCTCAGCTATGTCTTGAATTATCAACACTAATAATTCATCTTCCAACTACTTCCCACGTATCAACTCAACCATGAAAGGTCTAACCAGAAGTTCCACCACTAACCCATCATCGTCTGACAAACTTAACCGGGAAAACATCCCCTGTAACTCTACATCCACTTTTCGAATCAAAGCATCTGCCATAACATTTGCCTTACCTAGATGATACTCGATCGCCAAATCGTAGTCCTTAAGCAACTCTAACCAATGGTGTTGCCTAAAATTCAACTCCTTCTGAGACATCAAGTATTTCAGGCTCTTATGGTTTGTAAAAATTGTACAACACTCACCATAAAGATAGTGCCTCCATATCTTTAAAGCAAAAAACCACAACAACCTACTCAATGTCGTGTGTCGGATAGTTACGTTCATACACTTTTAGTTGCCCAGATCCACCCCTGTGATGCTCCCACTGATATCTACCATCTTTAGGTCTCTTGGAGCGATCTCTCCTTGCATTATCCTCGTTTGTTCGCTTCCTCGAACTAGAACCACTCTGTCGGGTATTAAACCCCAAACTCTGCTACACTTCCTTCACTCGAGCTACGAGCACATCACAATCTGTATAGTCTGTAGCTAGCATGAAGGTCTTAATTTTCTTTGCCAAACCAAACTGGAACCGTTCACACCTAACTCTCTCATCCAAAACAAGATCTGGTGCATATTGGCTAAGTCGGACAAACTGCACCTCATAATCCGAAATAGATAGACTGCCCTGGATTAAAGCCATGAATTCCCTCTTCTTCTCATCCTAATAACGGACTCCGAGGAATTTCCGCCTGAACGTGTTTCCGAAAAAATCTCACGTAACCTTCTCAGCGGGCATCCCATGGGTAGTAGTGGTCCACTAAGTATAAGCATCACCATGGAGTAAGGATAATAAGAAACCAAGCTTACGCTCCTCAGTGCACCCCATTTGGGTTAAGATTTAGCACGTACTCTCATACTATGCCTCTAAAGCCTCTAGCGTCAAACCTCAAAACTCTACAACACCCAAACTCCGTAACCTCTCTAAAGGTAATCCGATATTTTGTACATCGTTCGATGGCACGACAACTTGCATGTCGGCTATCGATGCTCTAAAAGCTCCTACGATAGCCAGAATCAGAGGTGTCATATCCCCAACCACCGGAGCGGGCATAGCAGGCTGAGGCAGCGGTGGTGACGATGGTGGTGGCAGCTTCTCCTCAGATACATCTCGTCGATCCTCAATAAGACGTTTCAGCTCACGTCTCGGTCTCATATCCACAACAAATGATAATCTAAAGCACAATCAAAGAGAAAATTCATTTAAGCCAGCTCAAGCAAGTGTTAAATAGCTCAATTGTTTGACAATCATTCCTTTAGTAGTGTCTAGAGAAATTGGTATCCCAACAACATACTATTACCCCGCAAGAAAAAACAAAATCACTCTTTACAAAAACATAAACATGCTTGTAACAAGAATCATCGAATAACATCAACGAACATCAAGCAATACATCACAGTTAATGACTCTAACAATAACTAAAACCTGGATCTAATACCAACAAATGTAACCCCTCGAACCTGTCTAGACAAAACTTGACTCAAACGGATTATACGGAGAATACCGAACCAAAACCGTGAAGAGTTACATCGATAAATGACCCTATATTATTTATAATTTTTTCGTTTCTCTTATCTTTTCTAGATGACTTAGTGTGCTATATGTGCATGCATTCAAATAGAAGTTTTGCATTCAAAACGGAAAATGAAACAGGCATCATATACGTAAAAAGGACCAAATTGTAATTTTTATAAATTCTAGGGGTCAATTATTAAACTAATATTACCAACCTTTAATTAGGTTCATCAAATGCTTGCATGTCAAATTTAAATGCAAAAATTGGTCTACAAATCGATTAATTATCATCGCAAATTTTAGGTACTAAAGCATAAAGAATCTAAAACTCATTTCAGTTTGTAACTAACTTTAACGACTAGGGGTATCAGAATCCTTCATTCTCGTTTTGAAACCTGTGTTGAGTCATTAATGGTTTCGAAATGTTTATGGGGTATTTCGATACCTGAGCTCGACATTACTAGCTGCCCCGAGAAGTAAGCTCGAGTTTCGATACCCATGAACCTCAGTTTCGAAATGATTTGCCACTATAAAGGTTGGTATCAAAACCTCCTGTATCCTTTTCGGAACACATGCTTGATTTCAAGCTCCTGTATCAGACGGTTGCATATGTTTTCAATACCCCAACTATTTTCTTCCAAAATCCTTTGTATTTTGTCCCGTTTTTCGAAACCATAAAAACTGTTTCGATACCCCTGTTCCAAAACTACAAATTTCTCATCCATAACCACACTAAAAATGTTCAAGGCCACCTCTAAATACATTTTCACCCTAACAAATCTCATACTTGCCTATTATAACCATTATATAAATTGTCAACCAAATTATGGATATTAACATACATGCATTACATGCATTTCACTTTAAACAACAACAAAATGCAAAAGGTAACAAACTACAAAATCACACTCTCAACCATCAATTCATGTTTGGTACTATTATTCCACGAAAAGTAATATCCAAACCACATTACTACTTATTCCAAACAAAAAAAGTACCCCCGATTGCTTTTTACCATTACTAGAGTCACGAGTTCATACAATTAATCCTAATACGGTGTACAACACCACACACTTGCTTCCTTGTGAACTGCCTTGTGTCTACTTTTCTGCATTGTAAGGTAAAGAGAGTATAAGTTCTAGACTTAGTGAGTGGCATCATAAAACAAACTACCATTACAATGCAACTCATGCTAAAGATGGATTAAGAACTTCCTTTTGAAAACATGACATGCTTACTTCCCAAATAGCAAGTTTTCTAAAAAGTACCAAGCTCAAGCATCTCATGCTTATCCAAAATTCTCATAAGCTATCATCAGACATAGCCAAATATCCCTAGTGCCTTATCTAGCACATCATCATATCTTTAATCATAAGATCATATGCAAATATTTAAAACACATCATTTGCATAAAACATTTCAACATATTGACATATGATTAGCTAGGCTTGCGGTTCTCCTAGCTTTTGGGACAAACGGGCAAGTATTGACTTGCATTACTCCAATACCATTGATGGGTTGCGGTTCTCCATCACTTGAGATGGATTGTTGTCCTTCATCATCAACAACCACCTTGGTGTCCGATTTGGCTTGCGGTTCTCCAATTGGAAGTAATAGGCTTACGATTCTCCTATTACCAAGTATAAGCTTCACACAAGGATTTACGACACGTACAAATTTTAGATATTATAGTGCACCCTAGACCCTATTGATCGATCAATATATCCTTTATCTAACCATCACATAACCAACCAATATAGTCTCAAAATCATGTTGAAATTCACTACTCAAAACACATGCATCCTATTCAAAATATGCATCGCTATACATCAAAAACCATTCTCAAATAAACAAACATATATATTGTCGTTTTAGAACCAAAACATAGAGAATTTCATAAACTTTTAAAACATTTTATCCATGCATAATTCCATGCGCAACCAAGACTCAATACATGATACAACTCATATAAGCATGAAATTAATGAGTTCCAATTAAAGAGCAAGAATGCACAAAATTACTTCCGAGTGAAGGGAGACTTCTCACACCTTCCCAACACTCCCAAACATCTTGTAAAACACAAGAAATCTTTGTTGAATAGGCAGCCACTCACCATTTAGCCAAACGTAGCTCGCTGAGGCCAAAACGTCGCAAGAAGACTTGACAAACCCTACGAATCACTCACTCTTAAATTTGCACTGCTTCTAAAAAAGAAAAACAAAGTAATTAATGCCTCTTAGCAACATCAACTCAACTACTCTTTACACTTCCCAAAACAGTCCCTTCCTACTACCCGATACAACCGAAAAACATACCGAAACACCACCAACCCTAACCCAACCAACATCTAATGCTATTTCCTCCATCACTACACTAAACAAAACCTAGAAACTTGATCTAAAACATAAAACTCCCAGCAATAGAAAAACACACAAAAACCTCCATAAATCCTAGATTTATGCCATTAAACTTAACAAGAACGCTAGATCATGGATTACTATAGTATAAAGCCTTAATTTCATTATAAACTAATTCATCAAAAAATTATTTCCCAACCTAAATTCATCACCTAACACAACCATACGAAAATCTTTGAAATCAACTTAAGAATTCCCGATCAATGATAATTTTGACATCATAACAAATCAAATAAAGTTTAATGAATCAAACACTTGGAAATTTTATTAAATAACTATAAGTTTAGAGGTTTAGAATAATCCTTACCTCCAAACCTGATCCACCACCTTCCAATTAAGAGAAAACATGAAAAACAATGAAATCACAATGAGATTTGATACGAAAACAAGGAGAGTTTAATCAAAACGTGATGAAGGATTAAAAAGGTGCATTACCTTGAAAAGGATGATGTATTATCTGTTGAAAACCATAAGAATTTGGGAGAGTTTGAGAAAATAAGTTGGTTACGTGATTTTTTTGTGATTTGGAATAAAATGGGTAATGTTATTAAAAGCAAATTGAGGAATTAAATGATGTTTAAAAGATGCTAATTGAAAGGTTGAATCAGCTGAGAAAGTTTGAGTTAATAGCCCCTTAAAGATTCTAAGGTTTTATTCATTTACATTCTAGTCACCAAAACAGTCCACTTTTGATTTTTAAAAAATAATCACTAGTTTACAAAATGTCAGGGATCCAATTGTCATTTCCCAAAATCGATTTGAAAAAAAGTCTATTATAGGTAAAATAAGAAATTTGAGAATTTTTCTAAGATTTATTTCTAACAAAAACATGAATTATATGTAAAATAAGAATTTTTATGACTTAAATCCTGAATTTAGGTTTAATCGGCATTTCCAAACCACTAACCTGTGGCCTAAACTCCTACGCCTATTCGTGGGGTGTTACAGAGCACCAACGAGACATTACGCGGTGAGGGAACATGAGAATTGTGCTGCGATAGATGTTATCTCAAGTAAGTTCACCTTGTTTTCATTTCCTATAGTTGCTCTTGTAGACTCAGGATCTACCTACTCTTATATCCGTAGTGGGATATCTCAATAGTGGGGTTTGCCAGTGGAATATATAGAGGTAGGAGCCCGTGTGACAAGCCTGTTGCGGTTAGATGTGTTATTAGATAAAGTGTGTCAGAGTGGTCCGATCGAGGTGCAAGGGTTAATCTTCTCGTTTGATCTTATGGTTTTGTCGTTTCAATAGTTCGAAGAAATCCTTGGGATGGATTGATTGTTTGAACACAACGTGAGTTTAAGGTGTAGAACTAAGAGTTTGAAGGTTTTAGTGGCTGATGGTTCTAAGCTTGTAGTGAGAGGTGAAAGGAACCCGTCTTTACCGACCAGTAAGGTCACTATCATTTTTGGGGTGTAAAGTTTTGGTCACTCCAACGTTAAGTACCATTAAATATTGACGAAAAGATGATTTGACACAATAAAAAAATGATAAAGTACTTAAATAGTCCTTAAACTATTATTATACTTTTGTTTCATCTTTAATTTGACTTTAAAAAATTTAAAACTTTATATTTTTATCATTTCTTCAAAAAAAAAAACATTCATTTCTTTAAAAGTTCTCTAATCCAAAAAAAACTTTATATTCAAGGCATGAAAACACATATATTCAAGGTACAAAAAGACCACATCTTATAACCCGAAAACGATAGTGATCTTACTATCCCTTTCAATCATTATGTAACGTATTTAGTCATGTTTCATGAATCATTTAGATCCTCAACTTTCTCCAGTTTCTATTTTATTGCCTTCTTAGTTCTACTGCTCGTTAATAGATCACCAAAAAAATTTCGAATCACGAATTTATTATTAAAAAATCTCTTGTACATGTGAAACAACACATGTATAGCTGAATGAGTCTGATAGTATGACTAGACTCGATAGTTTTTGACATAATACGGATACAACGGGTAGGGAGAAATAACAAGAACATGATTCGAACACAGAACCAATTGTTGGGTTTACGGATATAGCAAATGTATATTAAAAAGATAAGCAGTAGCAATAAGATCCTAAATCGTTTCAAAATGCTTTCCTTCAGGTATTGAAACCAGTATTAGAGTGGTACTTTGCTAAGCTTTGTTTCAGTCGGGATAAGAGATTAAAGAAAGAAGCTGGCTCATGTTTGGGAAATAAAGTTATAAGCTCCGAACGTCTTCCAAGCTCAAAGTCTTGGAACTGGAAGGCAGGTGCGCAGGTGCATCTTACAAGTGAGTAATGACTCTCGGCACTCCTCGATTCATTTTTTTTCACCACCACATCAGTCGAAATATGGAAATCCTTTGTTGGAAATGCACCAAACCAGACATTTGGAGGCACTGTATACTGCACCTTCTAATCATTCAGCAAATCAGGTCCAAGACATGTTAGTTTTACTTGCCCAACTTTCTCATCCAGCTTCAAGACCTATTTCAAGTAACAAGGGATTTATAACTCGAAAAAAAAATATGGTTCCTACATGATTCACATTTCTATCTACACAAATCAATATCATTTCAAGTTCCCTGTCATGATTAAAAAATGAAGATTTGTACTGGTATGGCTTGAACAGTGTTAATGTAGGCCATTTACCGTTAGAGGCTCTCCCAAATAAAAATTTCAGGTTTCAGCACAGGGTATAGAGTGAAGGTGCGATACACTCCCAGAGGGTAACAAGAAGTAAATACATGTGCTAACAGGACGTTCGAATTTGTCTGCAATGAAGATAATATCATGTTACAATGGGAAATACAACTAAGGAAGGACTAGTAAATAAATATTGGCATACATGGGATAAGAATAAGATTACTTAGAAACTAGAAAGAAACCAATTTCATAAAAAAATCCAGAGCTTTCATAAATTGAAGACACAAACCCCAATATTTAAACTTCTAGGAAATCAATTCAAAGGACAATGGCAATATGGGAGTAATTTTCAATGGAGTGTGTTTTACAGAGTGTGAATCATGCACCATACTCGTCTCATTGGTGTTATAGCGATCATAATCGGTTTGAATTAGAGAATTTCTAGAGAAATGATTTTTTTGGGGGGGAATATGATAAAAATTTAAAGTTTTAAAATTTTGAGGATCAAATTAAAGATAAAAAAGTATAATAATAGTTTAAGTACTATTTAAGTAATTTATTATTTTTTTATTGTGGTAGATCATCTTTTCATCAATATTTAACGACACTTAACGTTAAAGTGACCAAAACTTTACACCCCAAAAACGATAGTGGTCTTACTGGTCGTTTTTCAAAATCGGTGACTAAAAATGTATTGGGGTAAACGAAAATGACTAGCACGGTAATTTACCCTTGAATTTAATGGATTATCTTGGTTTTATTTGGGCTTGAATCCGAAATTTTGAATTATTGGTTTTGGGTCGGAGTCCCTATGTGATACTGGGTCGAGGTAGTTACAAAACTTCACCTGCCGTGGTGGTGCAACAACAAAACCATTCTCAGCCTCAGCAGACTTAGTTGCTAAATTTTTGAAGATAGACTCCATCAATCGAGGGGCCACACCAGAAGAATCGAATCAATTTTATTGGAGCAACTATTATAAAGATATATAGTCTCTTCTACGGGCAGTGGAGGAATTCATGGAGGAACTGAGATCCGACAGAAAAAGAAAAGAATCTATCTCAGCTTCCATAACCATAGACTCCGAGGAGGAGGTCTAAAAGCGACCCACTCCCATACGAGTCCAACCCCGTAGTCCAAGAAGCCTGGTGCCAATCCATTGAGAGCAGCACCACCACCACCACGGAACCTCCGAAAGTTGGTCATCAACAATGACTCTGATGATTCCTTTGCATCTGATTTGATATAGGGCGATAGCATTTTCTTCTTTTTCTTTTCCTTTTTTTCTTTTCTCTTATTTTTTTCTCGGTTTCTCTTTTTCTCTTTTTTTATCTTATATTTTCATGCATTGAGGATAATGCATCCCTTGAGTTTAGGAGAGCATTAGTCCACTTTTTTACTTGTAATTAAAAACTATAATGTATGAAAATATCTTCCATCTTATTGATAATTGTATTAATATCTTTTAATTATGCTTCTTTATGCGAGTTACTTTTAAGTCTCTAAATTTTACAGAGTCCTGCCTCGACAACAATATGTCAACCAATCCGCCGTAGCAGAGTATACCCTTCATCAGACTTGAATTCAGAAAGGTATTATAGGAATAGTACTTAGGATTAGACTATGGGCCTGAAAACTATAAACACTGTTGGAGTTAGTTGATTTTATATGTTCTTCTCTGTGAAAAACAATAGAGACTTAGACTTTAGATTATAGCTAGAGGTTCCTATCACCGGCTCTAGTACAGTCTTTAGAGGTGCCCATCACTAACTCTAAGATTTAGTAATTTTCTCAATTACTAGAGGTTCCTGAAATTGGCTCTAGTAGGAGTTGTTTAACACTTGAGGTGCCCGAAGCTGTCTTAAGAAGTATAAATATATACTCACATATATATTTATATACGACATAGGGAAACAAGAATTTAAAATAAAAATATAAGTCAGGAGTCTTGAGTTAGAAAGAGGATTAGAACTTAGAAAATCAGTTTTGTTATATCTACACACACACTCACAAAGACTCAAAGTCTAGTTCCGAAGAAATACAAGAACCTGAAAGAGGCCGAGTAAAGAAGGGAGCTCCGTCACGGTAGACGGGAAGGTGTTATCACTGATTTTTTGCTCAAATCAAAAAAATAAAAAAATAAAGCTGATCATAATTGAATCGAAGAAGGAAAATAATTTGAACTTATTTGAAGATAAAAGGAAGGAGATTGCAATCTTGATTTTTCACATTCGATTCAAAATGAATATGTCATCAGAATAAGGAAGCAAATTTGGTCAAATTGAAGAAATGACTATGGGAATCAAATCAAGACTTTTTGGGTGATTTTTTACCCAAAAATTAGTTATTTGGGGTTTTAAATTTCTTTATTTTCTATGTACTTTTGGGTTGAAAAATCCTATATAAACCCCCTTCACTTGTAATTCACACACCACAATTTAGACAACTCCTACACCAGAACTTTGAAAAATATTGAGAGAGTTGAGAGAGTTTTTTTATGAATTGTGTTCAGGCTTTTGTATTTGAATTCGAAGATGAATAAAGGATTGAAGTTTTTGAGGTATTTTTTTATTTATTGTTTTACCTTTCATCTTTGTTTGATTGTATGTAAAAAAAGTTTTTTTTAATTATTTTTTCTTCTTTTAGTTATTTAAAAAAAACAAGATTTGATGTTTGATTGATTTTGCATTGATCAGAGTTTTATAAAAATTGTTTTCTAATCAAGTTATTCACCATCTCCACAACTTTTATTTTTTTCAAATTTAAATCATTTTCACTTATCCATTCTTTAAAAACCTAATATAATTTTATTTTTTTATCTCTTATAAATTCTTTTATTTAAATCATAATTTGTACATAAGATTTTCTTTATTTTAATTTTTTAAACATGCCTTTAGAACTTGTAAATATTTTTGGTTAATTTTAATTATTAGTTTTAATTTCATCTTTTCTTAAAATTCCTAGGTTTAAAAATTGTTGCTATAGTTACAAATTATGTTAAGCCTTTTGGGTTAGGTTCTTATCCTTGTGAATATAGTAAATAAAATTTTCTTCACTAAAATTTAATAAAGCACACTTAATTATATTTGAATCTTAATAGGTAAAATTCACTTAGATATTTTTAGGATTAATAACTAACATAAATTAAATAAAAGTTTCAACACACATAAATTTTTTTGCTTGCTTGATTAAAAAAGTGGAACTTAATTAATGTGGTGTTCCATTAAAGGGAGGTAATGAGTTTGCAAGTTTAATGTCAAGAATTTGCAAGTTTATATAAAATTTAACTTAATAATCCATTTATGAATTTGATTCTATTTTACTCATTTAAAACTTATTTTCAAGATCTATAATCGAGCTTTGTCCCGATCGTTTAAGTGAAGGGAACACGCTATTGCTCTCGTGAGAATCTAATTCTCCGCATGGTCCTAGTAAGTACCTTCGTGGCTCATATGTCCTAAGTCTTCGTAAGGATATTATCCTTCGCACAGACCTAGGAAAATGAGTCCTCCTAAGTTGAACTTGATTCGTTAGAAGCCTATAATGGGTGAGAATCAGGGGCCTTGCTACCCTTAGTAGGGGACAACGAGGACAGATTGGGGACCTTTCTAGAACCAAACTATGTGTTTGAATTTAGGAACTACCCATTATAGCCATGTGGAAAACCTTAGATTTAGAATTTGGTTAAAATAATTTTGTAGGAGTAGTCAGTAGAGACATGTTCATAAATGTTGGAATGCCTTGCCCAATTATTATTCATATAATGGAATTATTTTGGACCTTTTAAGTTTTATTTCTATGCTAATTATTTTTCTTTTATTGTTTTGCATGTTTCGTTCTTTGCATCATCATCTCAATATTAGAAGGGTTTGGTTCTCAAGGTATTTGGTCAATTAGAAAACAAATTTTAAAAATGGATGGGAGGTACCTAAGACAGGAAGAAGAACATGGAAGAGTGTGTCATTGGCCTAAGGTCAATCAGCGTGAATTTGGGGATAGTTTGACTGTTGATCATATGATAGAGACATCGGAGGAAGCCCACATCAGCGTCAAACAGAACAAGATACATGAGTTGAGAGAGATATGGGATCATATGGACTATGGCACTAAGAAATTATTCTTTGAAACTTATGGAGACATAGCCTACTTGTTGTATGTGAAAGTAAACGAGCCAATCCTTAAAGCTTTAGTTCAATTATGGAATCCTGGGTATTGTCGCTTCACTTTCAATGGGGGGAGATATGATGGCAACGTTCGAAGAGTATTTTACATTGTTTAATTTGCGTAAGGTTAATAAGAACTGGGTCTATGCCAAACCACCCAAGAATAAAAATGCTCACCAAAGATTCATGCTTTTTACCGGTATGAGTGATGCATGGGTTAAAGGTCAGATACGGAAGAAAGCAGGTAGCTTTTCTTTTCTTGGTCTCGTATTCGAAACATAATCCCTACTCATCCAGATGAAGAGAAAAAGGTAGATCTTTTAGCCATAGCAATCTACGACTTGGTCATATTTCTAAGGGTCCTTGGGTATATTGATGTAGCTTTATTATATTTTTTTGAGCAGTTGAAGAGGGGAGTTAACCCAATACCAGCAGTACTAACAGAGACCTTTATTTCTTTGAATGCATATAGGAAATTAAAGGGTGTACGCTTTAGACGATGTGCTTCATTGCTTCAAGTTTGGGCTCTTAGTCATTTTTAGAAGTGCCCAACGCTAACATTACCTAATAGGTATTCTCCAAACTTCTCTCTGCTCCGAGAGTTTCTAACCAAATAATGGCCAATATTTTAGAAGAATAAGTGGATTCACATATTTAGAGACCTTCGTGATCAGGACATCGTATGGAGGGTTCCTTGGATGGGTCATGTTAAGGTGTTGTACAATTGTGGAGACTATAATCATCTGATGTTGTTAGGTTTATGGGGTGGAATTGGTTGCTCTCCTTTGTTAGTCTCACGATAGTATAGCTCAAGATAATTTGCCCCCTTCACTGCAGGTCTTGATTCATCTGGATTCGAGTTTCAAGGAGAGTTTCGAGAAAAGATCCAAACTATCAATGATTCATGGAAGCGTTGCTATATCATGAAGGTAGAGTATGATAGTGAACACATGCTTACCCCTGACTATTATGTTTGGAGACGAGTAAGGGTAAATGATCAGATTTTATTACCCATTGGCCAAGCCAAGCCTGTAGAAGAGCACTTGAAGGTTGTCCCATCCGAAGTTGATATTTTAAGAGCCGAACTAGAAAGAGCTAAGGCTAATATAGAATCCTAAAAAAAAGCATGTTAGAGACTTGTACGAGGCAAGTTTGGATGTAGAAAAGCAAAAGGGAGAGACAAATCGAATACTAAAGTTATACAAGGACTTGGAAGAGAAATTTGAGATCCAGAAAGTTGATTTTCTCAAGTTCCAAACAACAGTCCGAAATACATATATGAGGAAGACTCCCAAGCAGTGGAAACAAGAGATTGAACAAGCTGTAGAAAATGAAAGAGAGCATGGCGTGAAGGAAGTTGAAAAATACAAACAAATGCTGATAAATGAGAAGAAAGGAAAACAAATCGGCGGTAGAAAACGAGTCCATGAAGGAGAGAATAAGATTGCGGCTGCATGGAAGAGAAAGGCCGATGACAATAAAATCCGCGTGGGAGAGTTGCAGTCTTTGTATGATACAACTAGTGAAAAACTAAAGCAAAGACAGACTGTCGTGGCTGAGCTGCAAGCCAAGGTAGCAGATTTAAATCAATCTCTTTGAACACTTCGAAATCATCACACTTACACTGAGATTCAGGCTAGCCAAAATGAGAATGATATGTTGAAGAAGCAAGTAGAGGCTATGGAAAATATCATTCAGGAGTACAGAACGAAGATTTTAGTTCTTGAAGATATCAATGAAGGAGGCAATGATTACTGTTTCACTCGACTCAGAGACAATACTAGGAGGTTCTGAGAAAGGGATGAGTTCGATAAATATGTCATGACTTAGGTTCAAGATGTATCCAAACACGTGATGATGTTAGCCAAAGAAGCCACATGTCTTCACCAATACATCAAGCCAGCAGGGGAAGTGGGACCAAGACTCATATGGTTGATAGAGGAGATCAAAGAACTAGGTGCTCGAGCAAAGATGTATTTGTAGACTTATTAAACTTTTATTTGTAATAAGGAACTTTGACATCCAATAAAAGCTTGTTTTATGAGCAACTATTTATGGAATTGATGGCCCTTCTTTTGCATTCATGCATTTGCATTTTTTGTTTGTTTGTTTGTATTTGTTTGTGTTTTTACATAATTACATATATTCAAACATAATAAAGAATTAATCTAAAAAAGGAGCAAAGTTTCACAAAAGCATGATACCAAGGCAATGGTCATTGAAGATAAGTCGACAATTTTAGGAATACACGAGCTTATTAGATGTTGTTACCCAGATAACAATCATGTTGGGATTTTAGGACCCAAACAAGGAGAAAAACTAATGGAATCAATGATTTGCTAGAGATTTCTTACACTTTTCTAAGGGATCTAAAGGAATCCATCTTGCTCAAAGTCGAGTTTCAACTTTATCTTGGAAGAACTTCGCTAGTGCACTAAACTAACAGATTGTTAATCATGAAGAAACCCAAGATTACAAGGTGTTTAACCTTGATGAAGTTGTTCATAAGGCCACAAATGATAAGAAGTTGAAAGATTGTTATCCTCGAAACCTTTTTAGAGAAAAATATTCAGAGCGGCATAGATGTTAAAGACTTAAGCTTGGAGACTGATTTGTTTGTTCGGGTTTGCATCTTAGTACATTCAGTTAAGTTGGTCAAGTATACGAACATAAAGAGATTTATCATGGGCTTTCAGCAAACGGTACAAACATGTCACTGATATGGTCTTGAATTGGCTCGTCTTATGAGGAATGAAGCAAAAACATGATAAAAGCATATGTCCTATCAAAGATGGGAAACTTGAGGAAGAAGAATACGAAGAGTGTCCTATGAAATGAATGACTTCAACAATTGAATCTTGTTGCATCATTGATAGCTTGAGCTTGGATGAAATTCACTCATGCTAATGCTTAACAATTGGACAATATAAGATTTTTCTAGTCAACGGTGGAGTCACGCCTAGAACCCTTTTGCTTTCAAACATCAGAGATCTTTTAAGGGACTTTATGTTATTTTACTTGTTTTAAGATGCATTTCCTTTATTTTCACAAGTGGCAAACATTTTTCATTCATTTGATTCATTTCTCTTCCAAAATACACCCTTTTGGCAGAGCCTCTATTATTGACTTTATGAATGATTCTTGAATCTATTCCTGAGATAGAGGGCAAAAATGTGTGCTCAAGATTAATGGGAAAATCCCATTTTGAGTGAATTTTCCTCTCAGACATTGTTGTTTATAGTTTTTGAATAAAGTGATAACTCTAAAACATCTACCAACTGAAGACTACTTCTTTTGGATGATATTGTGTGTGAAATAACATTTGGCATTCCTTCATTTCCCTTATCAAATAAGAAAATAAAAAACCATTTGTTGTCCCCTTTGAGCCTAATATTTTTCTTGTGTTTGAACCCTAACCAAGGATCACTCCCCACATTGGGGAGCAAAGAAGATGAAAGGTTTTTCTTAAGTGAAAAAATATGTCAGATAAAAAAAGACAAGAAAAAAAAGGAAAAAATTGAAGGAAAAATCGAAGAAAATAAAGAAAAGGAAAAATAAAAAATAAAAAGAGATAAAGAGATAAATTGTGAAAGAAGATAAAAGCATGGAGCTTGCGTTAAATCCCCCAAATCAAGCATGTGCTAGAAAAGAAATGAACTCTAGGGTGAAAACCCAAAATAAGCAGTCTAGAGTGATCTTGAGAATAAGCAAACGAATATTTCATCAAGAAAAGTTGATCCTTGGTTTAATAACCCTCGAATATATATTTGAGCCTATGTATCCTTTCTTTTGCAACCGTAACCTATCCAACATTACAAGCCTTAAAAGTCCATTTGGATCACACATGAGTATTTGAGAAAAAGAAGTTTGTTTTCAGAATACATTCCGCCTAATTGAGTTAACCTTTCTTCAAGGACCACTAAACTTCTAATGTCTGATCGAGATTAGATAAGTGAGAATATTGAAACTTGGTGAGTTGATGAGTTAAAGAGAGCCAATAAAATGGGATACTATCCGATTGATTGATTCGTGAATCATTCATACTATGAATTTTGGGGCATCTGACTATGTTCTTTTTGTGTTTGCCACGACTTTCAATTTTAAATTCTCATTTCTAGCCTTTATTCTCTTCAAAACCTTATTTCTAGCCTTTTTTGCATCTTACGAGTAAAGTAACATAAATTCATGAAAAAATGTTTATTGGTATTAATTTTGAGTCTTAGGGCAATTATTCAGCATAACATTAGTGCCTCAAGTGGAATGAGGGCAACATCGTTTTCAATCAGTTTACAGGAAGAATCTAAAGTACCGATCCGGGTTGAAATCTCGGTCCCAATGTTCTGATGAAAGTAAAACTAGAAGAAATTGAATGAGTCCAAGCAAGATATGACCAATTGAACCTAATCGATGAAAAAAGTTGAAAGTTGTTTGCCATAGTCATATGTATAAAAAGAGAATCATGCATGCTTATGATAAGAAGATTTGACCAAGAGAATTTTAGGAATGAGACTTGATGCTAAAAAAATATTGTCAATCTAGGAGATACCCAAGAAATGTGTGCACTTAATTGAGAAAATATTATGTTGTGTTAAAGGCTTTTTCAGAAGAAACATTGATTTTGGTTGAGATAGATAATAAGGAGAATTTGTTGAATTCAAGCCTAGTAAAGAGAAACTATGCCTAGAAAAAAGAAGAAAAAATATCTAAAGGTTAAAACCCGTAAAGGACGCATTAGATACAAAAAAAAGAAAAAAAGAAAAAAGAAAAAAAAAAGGAGGATTCAAGATGAAAATCCACATAAAATCAAAGGAGGATTTGATTCGAAAACCCGTAAAGGGCGGCTCAGATAGTTCATGGATTAGGCATACATAAAATAATTCACTTAGAGGATTGATAGCTTGAAAGAAATTTTATTTCTCTTCGTCGGTTCCAAAATCTACTCAGCAAAAGTAGCATTCAAGATATTTCTTAAGGTCTCTATATTTGCATGCAAACACATCAATTTACTCAGTAAGGGGCAAGAATCGGAGAACTCACGAGAAGCTTAGAAGATGGTACCAATATACCTTTAAGCATGAATGTTTACATATATTGGAGAATATGTCTCATGATGTGAGAGTTTTCATCCGATTAGCAAAGTTTCCTTACCTCAGAAAAGACGAAAACAAAATGAATATGATCATCGACTAGATTAAGTGAGCAAAATGAACAAATCGAAAAGAGATAAATAACAAAGCATGACAGTCTATCTTGGTGGAACAAGCAAATGCACTTGAAAATGAAGGAGAAATGAGCAAATCGAAAAGAGATAAATAACAAACTTTTATTTTTTTTTTCAAATTTAAATCATTTTCACTTATCCATTCTTTAAAAACTTAATATAATTTTTTTTTATCTCTTATAAATTATTTTATTTAAATCATAATTTGTATATAAGATTTTCTTTATTTTAATTCTTTAAACATGCCTTTAGAACTTGTAAATATTTTTGGTTAATTTTAATTATTAGTTTTAATTTGATCTTTTCTTAAAATCCCTAGGTTTAAAAATTATTGCTATAGTTACAAATTATGTTAAGCCTTTTGGGTTAGGTTCTTATTTACCTTAGTTAGAGCCTTGTGAATATAGTAAATAAAATTTTCTTCACCAAAAATTAATAAAGCACACTTAATTATATTTGAATCTTAATAGGTAAAATTCACTTGGATATTTTTAGGATTAATAACTGACAAAAATTAAATAAAAGTTTCAACACACATAATTTTTTTTGCTTGCTTGATTAAAAAAGTGGAACTTAATTAATACGTTGTTCTATTAAAGGGAGGTAACGGGTTAGCGCCAGAAATGTTGGCGGTGATTAAAGTTTATTCTCATGGCAGTAGAGCCGTTAAAATGGAATTAAATTCATAAATGGAAAATAACTTAAATTTTATACAAACTTGCAAATTCATACATTAAAATGTTTTGTAATCGACTAGGTACCAATTTTGGGCGTTGTGGGGGTGCTAACCCTTCCCCACACGTAACTGAATCTCAAACCCGTTTTTATGTTTTTCGCAGACCAAAATTGTTGTTTTAATAAAACAAAATAATTTTATTAAAATAACCCTTTTTTAGTTGATCCAATCACACCTTTAAAAAAAGATTGGTGGCGACTCCGTTGTTTTTGTTTTTAAAGAAAAAATGGTCGAATCACTTGAAAAGGGGGTTGCGACAGAAGGCATATTACTATGAAAGTTATGACTTAGATTATATTTGCATTGCTTGAGGAAAAACAATAGTTCGAATTTGGGGTGGTGATATGTAACACCCGACCCGGATGTCACATTGGGCCTCCGGCCCAAAACCTGCATTTCAAAATTTCTTTTCAAAGCCCATCAAATAAAATCAAATCAAAATCAAAATGCGATCCATAAATCCATTTAAGTTAAAAACACAAGCCCAAAATAGTACAAGTAATCGGAGCTCCAAAATATTACAAACCATTAAAACATTCGACCCAATTTAAAATAAACAAAGTTACAATACATAGGGTTCGACATAGTACAAGCCCACTAAATCTAATACATGTACTCTGACAACATGGTCGATGCTGAAATCCGAACCTTGATGGTGCTCCACGAACCGGCTTCACCTAACCTACGCACGAAAACATATTTCGAACGCTGAGCTACGAAAGCTCAATGGATACGCCGAACTCGGCCAACATCATGCATATCATAAGTAGTAGAACATAACATATAAAATATCGTGCATAATATGATGATCTAACATGCTTGCCTACCACATGGCATAAACAATGTATACTATCGCACACAACATATACATATCATATCACAAAATAACACACAAGAGTGAGGCCCGCGTCCACACAACATCGGGATCCTACACTCAGAATTGAGGTCGCCCTCAAATCCTATGCCCGGAATGTTACATCTGAATCTTCGAACGAGGCCGCCTAACATTCGAAAAGGAGTGGAGGCCGCCCAACCAACCCCATGCTCGGAATGTTACATCGAACATCTTCGAGTGAGGCCGCCCAACACTCGGAATAAAAGTCTTCAAACATCATCCGGCATGTTACAACGGATGGCCTTCGACGTGTTGCAACACTTATGGATATCCGGATTTCCAACAAACAAGGACTCGAAACACATAAACGATCCACCTAGGATCCTCACAACAAAACATATCAAGGCTTAACATAACTTAGACTTTCGAGGTTAATATCGTCAAATTCATGTTTACAATTCATTGCATCGATTATAAGATTCATTATAACATTTAATTCTCTTTTCGAACCTCAAACAATACTTATCTTGCCAAGTTTTCGCAGGGGTATCAATACCCTTATGTAGAGTATCGAACCACCCTGCCTCGATACCCACCCAAAGAAGGCATCGAACCATGGGTATCGATACCAATATCGATACCCTTTGACCATTTTCAAAGTCAACAAATGGGGACCCTCCAGCATCGATACGGGTATCGATGCCATTATGCCACTGGAGGTCCCGGGCCACTTAGCCAAAATCCACTTATGGGTATCGATACCGGTAGCCCGAGTATCGATAACTATGCACGAAAAACAGGTCTGCACTTAGAAATTTCTAAGGATTCTTCCCCAACATTAATCTATTTGATTATAAAGTGTTCCTATCAGTTCTTAGGGATGTTTAGGACGTCTTAGCGCGATTTTTTAGCCATTTAACTCACTAATACCATTTCTACCATTAAAGCATACCAAGCTCAAACCAAGCAAAATCAAGCATACATACATGAATCTATATGCTATGCAATCTACCATGACATGTATAATGTAAGAACAAGTTGGGAGTACCAACCTTAGCAAGCACAACAGCAAAAACGACCTTCCTTCACTTCTTCAAGCTTTTTCCTTACCCAAGCTCTTGGAAGATTCTCCCACTTGTTTCTCTACAAAAGGGAAAGATAAGAAGTGAATTAGACACCAAGATGATGATTCTTAGAGTCTAAAACACTAGAAAAACTAAGGTTAACACCCTCCAAAACCTATTCCCGAACTCAACCTAAACCCCCACTAAAACCTCTTCTTCCACCAAACTTGGCAAACCGAACTTTGTTTTATAGATCCATATCAACTCTACAACTTTCTCTTCATCCTAAAAACGAGATTTTAAACCAATCTCACCAACATCTTACCTTTCTCTTCACCTTAAACTTTAGTTGAAGAAGATGATAGGAGAAAGAAAAACCTCCTGCACTTATGACCTCACTTCTGCAGAAACAACACCCCAAAACCCTCTATTCAACTTATTTTGGCATTTACCAAAATGCCCTCAGCCCATAACTTAAGCCCAACACAACCACCCAAGACTCGACAAACTAGGCCTAAACCACTCCACTCGGGCCCAAAACCGAAGCCTAAACTCTCGGGTTAACCCGACATGTTAAACCGAGAACCTGGGTCGTTACAACTCTCCCCTCCTTAAAGAAATTTCGTCCTCCAAATTTACCTGTCAGGAAGAGATGAGGATACTGAGCTCTCATGTCCTTCTCCGCTTCCCACGTTGCTTCTTCAATTCCGTGGTTTCTCCATAAAACCTTTACCAAAGGTATGCACTTGTTCCGAAGCTCCTTAACTCCTCTATCCAAGATCCCTATAGGTCTTTCTTCATACGTCAAATCTGCATTGACTTCTATTTCCTCAAGCTGAACCACATGCGATGGATCGGAACGATAACGTCTCAACATGGACACGTGGAACACATCGTGTATACATGCCAACTCTGGAGGTAAGGAAAGCCGATAAGCTACCGGTCCGACCCTCTGAAGAACCTCATAAGGCCCTATGTACCTTGGACTCAACTTCCCTTTCCACGGATATACCTTGAGAAACACTTTCTCACCAAGCTAATACTCGATGTGCTTATGCTTCTTATCCGCATAAGCCTTCTGTCTATCAAAAGCTGCTTACAACCTCTCTTTGATGATCTGAACTTTTTCTTCGGTCTCCTTAACAAGCTCCGAACCCACTATCTTTCTCTCATTAAGCTCTGTCCAACACAAGGGTGTTCTACACCTACGCCCGTATAAGGCCTCAAAAGGAGCCATCTTGATGCTTGACTGATAACTGTTGTTGTAAGCAAACTCTACCAACGGTAACTGCTCTTCCCAACTGCGAGAAAAGTCCACAGCACAACATCGAAGCATATCCTCCAAGATCTGGATAACTCTCTCAGACTGTCCATCGGTCTGAGGATGAAAAGCTGTACTGAAGTACAACTTGGTATCTAAAGCCTCGTGGATAGACCTCCACAACCTCGCCGTAAACCTCGAATCTCTATCCGATATGATCGATGAAGGTACACCATGCAACCTCACGATCTCCTTGATGTACAACTGATCTAACTTTTCCAAACTGTAGTCCATCCTTACTACTAAGAAGTGAGCCGACTTGGTCAACCGGTCAACTATAACCCATATAGCATCATGCTTCCTCAACGTCATCGGTAACCCGGTGACAAAGTCCATGGTCACTCGATCCCACTTCCACTGTGGAATCTGGATAGGCTGAAGCAAACCTGAAGGAACTTGATGTTCCGCCTTCACTTGCTGACACGCTAGACACCTGGTCACAAACTCTGACACATCTCTTTTCATGCACGGCCACCAAAAGAAAGGGCGAAGATCCTGATACACCTTGTTACTACCCGGATGGATAGAAAACGGACTACGGTGAGCTTCTCTCAAGATACGATCCCTCAGATCCTCTAAAGCCAGAACACACAACCGACCTTGAAAGTACAAGAACCCACCATCTCGTACCTCAAAGTCTGACAACTCACCTCTCTGAACAGCCTCTAACTGAGCAACCAACTCCTCGTCTAACACCTGTGCTCTCTTTATCTCTTGAACAAGCGTGGGCTCCACACGTAACTCTGCCAAAAGACCCCCATCGTCGGTCATCCTCAACCGAGCAAACAAACCTCTCAAGTCTGACATGGAATTCCGACTCAAAGCATCGGCAACCACATTCGCCTTACCGGGATGATACTCTATGACACAGTCATAGTCCTTCAACAACTCTATCCACCGACGCTGTCTCAGATTCAACTCTTTTTGGGTAAGCAGATACTTTAAACTCTTGTGGTCGGTGTAGATGTAGCATTTCTCCCCGTAGAGATAATGCCTCCAAATCTTCAAAGCAAAGATAACCGCCGCAAGCTCAAGATCATGCGTAGGATAGTTCCTCTCATGGGGTTTCAACTACCTTGAGGCGTAAGCAACCACCTTACCCTCTTGCATAAGCACACAACCTAACCCATTCAAGGAAGCATCACTAAACACCACATAATCTTTCCCCGGTTCCGGTTGCGTCAAGACCGGAGCCTCTGTCAGATAAGCCTTAAGCTGCTCAAAACTTTGTTGTCTTCTTTCACTCCACACAAACGAAACACCTTTCTGAAGCAACTTGGTCAAAGGTGCCGCTATGATCGAAAAACCCTTAACAAACCTTCTATAGTATCTGGCAAGCCTAAGAAAACTACGGACTTCTGATACATTTCTTGGTGGTTTCCACTCCACCACAACTTGGATTTTTTGAGGATCTACTCGGATTTCATCCGCTGCAACTATGTGGCCTAGAAACGCCACCTCAGACAACCAGAACTCACACTTACTAAACTTGGCGTACAGACGCCTAGCCCTCAACACCTGAAGAACAACTCTTAGGTGGTAGTCATGCTCCTCCTCCGAGCGTGAATACACCAAGATGTCATCGATGAACACAACCACAAACTGATCTAGATACGGCTGAAAGATCCGGTTCATCAAGTCCATAAAAGGTGCAGGTGCATTCGTGAGCCCAAACGGCATCACTAAGAACTCATAATGCCCGTACCGCGTCCTAAAAGCGGTTTTTTGGACATCTTCTTCCACCACCTTTAACTGGTAGTACCCTGACCTCAGATCTATCTTAGAAAACACGTGAGCACCCCTTAACTGATCAAACAGGTCATCGATCCTAGGCAAAGGGTAACGATTCTTGATCGTGACCTTGTTGAGTTGACGATAGTCGATGCACATCCTCATCGATCCGTCCTTCTTCTTCACAAACAAAACCGATGCTCCCCACGGTGACACACTCGGTCGGATAAAAACCCTCTCAAGCAACTCCTGGATCTGTTGCTTCAACTCTCTCATCTCCGCCGGTGTCATACGATACGGCGCTATGGACACCGGTGTCGTACCCAGCAAAACCTCTATCCGAAACTCTAACTCACGATCGGGTGGTAAACCGGGCAACTACTCCAGAAACACATCTGGGTACTCACAAACTGTCCTCAAACTCTCTAAAGCTGGACTCCCAACACTCACATCTACCACGTGAGCTAAGAAAGCCTCACAACCCTGCTGGATCAACCTCTGAGCTGACAAAGCTGACACAACATTCGCTAAACACGGGTTTCTCTCACCCCTCACAACAAGCTTAGAACCATCCGCTACTCGAAGCTTCAAACTCTTAGATCTGCACCCCAAACTCGCATCATGTTCGAACAACCAATCCATACCAAGGATTGCGTCGAACTCCTGAAACGGTAAAACCATGAGGTCGTCCGAGAAGATAGATCCTTGCACCTCGATCGGACACCTCCGATAAACCTTATCCACCAACACATCTAACCCCAACGGACTGGTCACACGGACTCCTACCTCTAGATCCTCTGCTAGTAACCCCCACTGCTCCGATATCCCACTACGGATATACGAGTGGGTAGATCCCGAGTCCACAAGAGCAACTATAGGAACAGAGAACAAACTGAACGTACCTGAGATCACATCTGTCGCAGCACAGTCCTCTTGTGCCCTCACCGCATACTGTCTCGCCGGTGCTCTAGTAGTGGACTAAAAAATGCCTCCTGATGCGTGGCTAGCTCCGCCACGTGAAAACCCACGACCCCTCTGAGCCTGGAACACTGTCCTTTGTGCCTGACCTGATGGTGATGTCACAACCTCGGGACAGTCCCTCACAAGATGATCTGATGACCCACACTGAAAACAAGCTCTGGCATTGCCCCAACACTCTCCTCAGTGGGTCCGACCACAACGTCTACAAGTCTGAACACTGACACTCCTCTGTAAACTCTCTGGGCCCCCAGCAGAAGAAGACACAGACTGCCTCCTACGTCCCACTGACTCTGATCTCTGATTCGACCTCGAACCCTGATTCGCTGCTCCTCTACTCTGGTTCCAACGGCTCCTACTCCTACCGGACTGAGACTGAGAGTTACCCGCATGGCTCTGACTAGCTCCACCGGTGACTCCCTGACCAACAGACGGCCCATAAGTCAACCCCTGAACCTGCTCTAGCGACTTGGCACTCGCAGACAACTCAGAAAACACCTTAGGCGGTGCAGCAGTGAGATAAGTCTGGATCTCCTTCCTCAGACCTCTCAAGAAACTCTTACATATCATCTTCTCTGTAGCAACAAGCTCTGGAGCGTACCGGCTCAACTGAAGGAACTCCTGCTCATAAGCAAAGACCGAACGGTTCCCCTCAACAAGATGGGTAAACCGCTCCCTCAAGGTTTCGATGTGAGTCTCACCCACATACTTGCTCTCAAACTCCTCAAGGAAGTCCTCCCACTTAGGACGATGAGGATACCAACCTTGCTCAACTGTCTCCCACCACTCTCTCGCGTTTCCCTTCAGAAGCGACAACACACACGACAACTTGTCCTCTGATCTTAGCCTCATCTGTCTCATTATCCACCTGGTGTCATGCAACCATTGATCAGCCTGTACGGGATTGTCCTGTCCCGTACCAAAGAAGTCCACAAGTCCCTGTCTTCGCACCCTCTCAACCGGTGCCTCACGAGGCGTAGAAGATGGCCTCGGTATAGCTCTTACTATCCTGCACAGAGTACGGTTCAACTGAGCAAAGTAGTTGGCCCCTTGACCAACTGCATCATCCGATGGCACCTCCTCATCGGGCTCATACTCATAGTCGGAGTCTCCACCACGAGAACCCTGGCTTTCCTCCTGATCCCGCACGTCTCGGCATACTAACCACCACTGCACGAACAACAACAACAACAAACAAGAGTACACCATCAGAATTTCAGCTGTAAAGAAAGTACGATATCGACTCGTGGGCATGTACTTGTCTAACACCTATCTAACACACTAGACTCCCCCAGGGACTTCCTAGAACCGACTCAACCTGGCTCTGATACCACTAAATGTAACACCCGACCCGGATGTCACATTGGGCCTCCGACCCAAAACCTGCATTTCAAAATTTCTTTTCAAAGCCCATCAAATAAAATCAAATCAAAATCAAAACGCGATCCATAAATCTATTTAAGTTAAAAACACAAGCACAAAATAGCATAAGTAATCGGAGCTCCAAAATATTACAAACCATTAAAACATTCGACCCAATTTAAAATAAACAGAGTTACAATACATAGGGTTCGACATAGTACAGGCCCACTAAATCTAATATATGTACTCTGACAACACGGTCGATGCTGAAATCCGAACCTTGATGGTACTCCACGAACCGGCTTCACCTAACCTACGTACGAAAACATATTTCGAACGCTGAGCTACGAAAGCTCAGTGGATACGCCGAACTCGGCCAACATCATGCATATCATAAGTAGTAGAACATAACATATAAAATATCGTGCATGATATGATGATTTAACATGCTTGCCTACCACATGGCATAAACAATGTATACTATCTCACACAGCATATACATATCATATCATATCATAAAATAACACACAAGAGTGAGGCCCGCGTCCACACAGCATCGGAATCCTACACTCAGAATTGAGGCCGCCCTCAAATCCTATGCCCGGAATGTTACATCTGACATCTTCGAACGAGGCCGCCCAACGTTCGGAAAAGGGTGGAGGCCGCCCAACCAACCCCATGCTATGAATGTTACATCGAACATCTTCGAGTGAGGCCGCCCAACAGTCGGAATAAAAGTCTTCAAACATCATCCGGCATGTTACATCGGATGGCCTTCGACGTGTTGCAACACTTATGGATATCCGGATTTCCAACAAACAAGGACTCGAAACACATAAACGATCCACCTAGGATCCTCACAACAAAACATATCAAGGCTTAACATAACTTAGACTTTTGAGGTTAATATTGACAAATTCATGTTTACAATTCATTGCATCGATTATAAGATTCATTATAACATTTAATTCTCTTTTCGAACCTCAAACAATACTTATCTTGCCAAGTTTCCGCAGGGGTATCGATACCCTTATGTAGAGTATCGAACCACCCTGCCTCGATACCCACCCAAAGAAGGCATCGAACCATGGGTATCGATACCAGTATTGATACCCTTTGACCATTTTCAAAGTCAACAAAAGGGGACCCTCCAGCATCGATACGGGTATCGATGCCATTGTGCCACTGGAGGTCCCAGTATCGAACCATGGTTCGATACACCTGGCCACTTAGCCAAAATCCACTTATGGGTATCGATACCGGTAGCCCGAGTATCGATAACCCTGCACGAAAAACAGGTCTGCACTTAGAAATTTCTAACGATTTTTCCCCAACATTAATCTATTTGATTCTAAAGTGTTCTTATCAGTTCTGAGGGATGTTTAGGACGTCTTAGCACGATTTTTTAGCCATTTAACTCACTAATACCATTTCTACCATTAAAGCATACCAAGCTCAAACCAAGCAAAATCAAGCATACATACATGAATCTATATGCTATGCAATCTACCATGACATGTATAATGTAAGAACAAGTTGGGAGTACCAACCTTAGCAAGCACAACAGCAAAAACGACCTTCCTTCACTTCTTCAAGCTTTTTCCTTACCCAAGCTCTTGGAAGATTCTCCCACTTGTTTCTCTACAAAAGGGGGAGATAAGAAGTGAATTAGACACCAAGATGATGATTCTTAGAGTCTAAAACACTAGAAAAACTAAGGTTAAGACCCTCCAAAACCTATTCCCGAACCCAACCTAAACCCCCACTAAAACCTCTTCTTCCACCAAACTTGGCAAACCAAACTTTGTTTTATAGATCCATATCAGCTCTACAACTTTCTCTTCATCCTAAAAACGAGATTTTAAACCAATCTCACCAAGATCTTACCTTTCTCTTCACCTTAAACTTTGGTTGAAGAAGATGATAGGAGAAAGAAAAACCTCCTGTACTTATGACCTCACTTCTGCAGAAACAACACCCCAAACCCCTCTATTCAACTTATTTTGACATTTACCAAAATGCCCTCAGCCCATAACTTAAGCCCAACACAACCACCCAAGACTCGACAAACTAGGCCTAAACCACTCCACTCGGGCCCAAAACCGAAGCCCAAACTCTCGGGTTAACCCGACACGCTAAACCGAGAACCCGGGTCGTTACATGATAAGTACGCAAAATTCCTATATTTTATACCACTTTTACACTCAATTATTGCTTGTGACTAATATACTTTTTTAATTATTGCTTGTTTTTATATAATATTTTGTAGAAAATAGGTACAATTACATTTTTCTTTCTTAGACAAGAAACGGACCTCCCAATGATATCAGATATCATTGATAGAAGCTGAATGAAGAAGAATGCAGATCATAACAAATGTAGTGAAACACTTGCCAAGGCAGCAATCTGCTGTCGCGGCAGAAAAGCAATGAAGAAATATGGTGTGCGATAGATAGAGAATAAAGAACCAAATCTATTAGACCAATTCAGAGAAGAAACAGAGCAAAGGAAAGCAAGTTGAGCCATGGTCAAATCCACGGGATTCTAAGAGTCCAAGAGGAGTAAAATTAGGAAATAAAATAAAAATCTTGTATTTAATATAAATTTGTATTTTATTCCTATTAGAAATCCTATCACTTATGAGAAGCTTTGAGATAATCTTGGACTATATAAACCGACCCTTAGGCTTAGGAGAAGCAACTCATCTCCACTGATTAGAATCATAGCCACCACCACCATTATCATGTTCTAAATTCTTCCTAAGGCTTAGGTTACTTGTGGTGTAGTTGTGGAAGAAGGTTGTATCTTTATTCAAGTTTTATTAATCCAAATTCAGAATTCATAGTTTATTCACTCTTGGTAATTACTCTTTCTTGCATACGAGCTCGACAGATAAGTTTGCGAGGAAAAACCTATTTGTCTAGAATAAGGATAGTTAGGCTCACGAAACGAGTGAATACGTTCTTTGCTTTTGGGCATTGGCTAATCCGGCTTAGAGATAAGCCAATCAAGATTTCAGCAGCTAAAAGGAAGCATATCATAGGTTGTTGTTTACCATTGATTCACGCCGGGAGGTATCATCAAAACGTGGCCCTTAATAGTAGTCTGAATTAGGGATAAGGAGGAGGCAATAAAGGATGCTATGTAGAACTATGATTTGTTTATTTTTCGACAAGGTATAAATCGCTGAGGTAGCCAAGGCGACCCGCTGAGGCGGTACTTCAACCTTTTGCATTAATAAGACGAGAATATTGTGCAACTGGATTCCAAACTACAAAGCAATCTAATCTAGCCTTTCCATCATATCTTGAGATTCTCATCAATTATTTAGTTATTCTTCATTATTTTAGTTAATCATAATTCCAACCAATTACTTGTGTTTTACTCTTTCTAGTGCTTGAAAGATAAGTTGTGTGGGTATCTAGTCCCTGTAGGTTCGACATCTAAAATATTATAACTTGACAAAAGATGTACGCTTGCACCATAAAGGTGTAGGACTTCCTACTCGCACAAAAAACCAAAAAACAAGAAAAGGAAATGTGACTTAAATTTCATTACCATCCTCATAGAGAAGATTCATGATCCCACTTGGGGGAGAGTGCAAAATCTTTACATCGAAATCCAAAAGGGAAGCTAGCTTGTTGATAGAATCAGTCATTTTATTACAAGCTCGACAACGTGTTGAAAATGGATGTTCCATGCTCAGTCTCCAAACCATAAATGTGGAGAAGAGTAGACAAAAACCCTCTATGTGTTCGAACATTTTACAACAAACGAACGGATTCCTGCGAGTCAATTTCTACTTCGACTTGACGAATACCCTGTCCCATATATTCGATAAACTAATAATAAAGCCCCATTAGCTCCGCCTCTAGTGTTGTACAAATGCCAACATACTTGTAGATTTCTACTATCCAACTACCATTAACATCTCGGACAGCTTCATCATAGGAGGCATTTTCGTCTATAATATTTCAACTACCATATATGTTAATTTTATACCACCCTACAGGGAGAAATTATATCATGAGTAAGTCTTATCACGTCATCCATGGGACCAATCAATAGAAACTGTCCACCTTATTATTTTTTAATTTTCTAAGTGAAAATTCACTTGAAAAAAAATTATAACATAAAAAAATTGATGAGGTAGACAGTTTTTATTAATTGATCTCATGAATAAGTGGTGGGACTGACCCATGATATAATTTTTCCCCTATAAGAGGGGGAAAACCATGAAACCTGCACAAACAGGTTTGAACGTGATGTTGGTTACCCCAATTTGACAAACAATCGCGTATCACAACATAACAATTGAAGCTTCTTACTCCTCTCCAAGATTGAGCTACACTGATAAAACTCATTTTGGAAAATCATTCTGTTTCTATTCAACCATATATACCAAAGAAGCGATCCAAACAAAATACCATCCTTAATCCGCACGAAGTTTGAAACATTCGAGAGATTCATCAGGATCCATTCTTCAAAAGCCATATTCAAAAATTCATTTAAATATGTTCCAGACCACATTGAACCATGTAAGCAGATTTAATAGAAAAATTATGGTCCGGGCATATTTTCAGAAAAAACTTTGATATACAAATTATGTAAATTTTAGTTTATATAAGTTTTGGGTTTAAAGGGTTATGGATTTAGTTTAAGGATTAAAATTTAGTGTTTAATTTTTAGAGTTTATAAGTTAATATTGATGTTTAGAATTTAAGGTATAGGGTTTAGAGTTTAAAATTTAGGGTATAGGTTTTAGAGTTTAGAATTTACTTTTTAAGGTTTAAAGTTAAGAATTTAATTTTTAGGATTTAAACTTAGAAATTTAATATTTATTTTTTGTTTTATAAATATGTAGACTTGAGTAAAATTAATTTTACTATCAATATTTTTGGTGGAAATTGTTTAACACTTATTGTATCTCCTTTAGAGCCCCACTGGGTTTATGGTTTACGATAAGGATATAAACAGATAATCAGATGAGTTTGAGATTTGGTAAAATCGGATACAAGTCATTTCAGGTTGATTTGATGTTTTGACTCGATGAAGGTCTGGTACGGGTCCATTTCAGGTCAGATCCATTTCAGATCGATTCCATTTCATGTCGGATTCAAACGGTTCAGGTCCAAATCGGATTATTGACAGCTTTATTTCAGGTCGGGTAGATTTCAGGTCAATTGCATTTCAGGTCGGGTTCATTTCAAGTCAGTTTTATTTCAGATCGAATTAATTTGGGTTTTAAATTCATAATAATTAAAATTATTAAGTTTGATTTGGTACAAATAAGAAAATGAACGATAGACTTTTGGTTGAATGGTTGATCATTTAATTCGAATTAATTATTTAATATCTAACGTCTTTCACTAGCATAAATCCCATTAAAAATAAATATTACGCATTAGACTAAACAAAAATATCATATAATGAATAATGATCCATATCTTAAAAATTAGGCTAAATTACAAAAATTAAAATTTAATAAGGAATAAATATTGGACTACAAAGTCAAAGAATAAAGTTCTAAATTAAAAAAGATAAACATTAATAAAATAAAATATCATCTTATTAAAAATACTAAACTAAATTAGAAAAATAAATAATACTCAATTCGAGAAAAAAAATTATAACTTGTAAGGACTAAATTACAAAAATTATAAATTAATAATAGTTAAATTAAGCAAAAATTTTAACTTTAATGTACTTTAATACATTATAATTTATAATTATACAATATAATTTAATAAATTTCAAAAATAGAAATATAAAATTTAGACTAATTATGAAATTTATATTATAAACAGAATAATACTATATATGTATAATGTTATTTTTATAAATAGAATAATATTATATATGAATTAATACTATATATGAAATAATACTATTTTTGTTAAAGGAATAATACTATATATATAAAAAAAGAATTTCTACTATATATGAAAATATGGACAGTATAATACTACATATATAAATATATTATATATAACTATATAAGTATGTATGTATATGTATATTTATATGCTATATAGATAATAGACTATATTATACATTAATATATGTATTAATATAAGTATACTTATATATTATGTATATAATACATATATTAATGTATACATATTATTATATGTATATGCATATATATTAATAATTAGATGTATACATTAATATATGTTATATATATATAATATATATATATATATATTAATAATTAGATGTATCATGTATGCGTTAATATGTGTATATAATATACATTAATATAGTATACTATATTAAGTATATACATTAATATATATATATATATATGTATTATATATGTATATTATATGCATATAATATCCATCTAGTGGTGTATGTATATTATACATGTATACATATATGCCAACATTATGTGTATATTATAATTATATATATATACATATATACATTTAGTATGTATTATATCATATGTATATTATATACATATAATACACTAAGTCACTAATACAATATATTAATATACGTATATGTATGCTTATTTAGTTATATTGTATGTATTATAATATAAAGTATATATTAATATATTATAATATATATTTATATATGTTTATAGTATATATGTATTATAGTATATATTATAATATATATATATGTTTATAGTATATATGTATTAAATACTATATATTATATAAATACTATATATATTACAATTTATAAACACTATATATATTAATATTATATTATTATACATACCATATACATAGTATAAATACATATACTATGCATATATTAATTTATAAATACTATATAATATATTAATATATATATATATATATCGTGACTAAATTAAAAAAATGTAATGCTAAATTTTAAACAAATTAGGACCTAATTGTAAAAAATTCAAAACCATGTAGATAAGGGCGCAAGATCCGAATATTTAGGCGTGAACCGTTTCAAAACACATAGATCTCTTAACTCGATCCATTGAGTATATAAAGTTAAAATTCCTTCAAATGACTTCATTTTTTATTTTATTTTCTCTCTCTTCTAAACGTTGCTCAAAATTCTTTGCTTTCTCTCTAGGATAAACACCAAATTCCTAGAAAACTTATGTTTTTTAAAACACTTGAATTTTGGTGATGGCTAGAAAGTCTTATGTGATTGCAATAAAGCATCCACCTTTTGTCAAGTTGTAGTATTTAAGATATCGATCTCATTAGGATTGACGTTACTTACGCAATTTATCGTTCTTACACAATAGATAATAAAAAACACAAATAATTTGGTTTGTATGATAACTAAATTACCAAAAATAATTAAAGCAATAAAAATAAATGATCAAGAAATCAAGATGAAAAAGTGGGCAAGGTTAGATTGTTTCGTAGTGTGGATTAAGAATGTATTTTTATCATTCTTATAATGCAATAGGTTGAAGTGTCGCCTCGGTGTCGTTGTAGGATCGTCTTAGCTGCCTCGGTGGGTTATGCCTTATCAACAAATCAAAAACTCATAGTTCGACGGAGCATCCTTTATTGCCTCCTCCTTATCCCTAATTTGGAGTACTATTGGAACACCCTCTACTCGGTTCAATAGAAAAACGGCTCAGGAGTGTTACCGGAGCATGCATGACAGACCAAAAATTAGAATAATTTAAATTTTTTCTAAATTAGACTTATCAATAATCAATAAGTCAAACCTTATCAAGCATTTAAACATATGATTATTTTATTAATTAGTTGTCATTACAATTTTTGTTTATCTGATTTTTAAGGCCCGTTAAAATTTTTGCCATAACCTACCCATATTATTAGCTAACCTTATATTTTCTTTAACCTGTTCAAAACAAGTAACATTTTCTCAATCTAAATCTTATATACCAAATAAGCCTAATTACCTATACAGGTAAACCGTTCATTTTTTATTCTTGAACAATTCGAACCTAGAGATCAATATATTGACTCAACCTGTTCGAAACATACATATCATTCAGATTTTATCATATGAACCCTTTTTATCTTGACCTTAATACACCAATTAGTGTACCATTTAAGTCTTTATTATAAACTAGGCAACTTATCAAAGTATGGTTCTAATACTTATTCAACCATTAGACTATATACAAGGCCAATTCTATAATCAAATTACCAATTATTTTCAGACATACAAGAATAATCCATGAACTTTTGATTCAAAACATGCTAATTTTTATTTTACTTACTAATCATTTGTCATACCTTATCATATCAAAATATTTTCTTGATTAACCTAACCTAAGCTTATTATGTCATCTCATCACTAAAGACACTAAAAGCTAATTGAATCATGCATAACTATAATATCAAACAAGTATAATAGGCTACTTCGCAAGCTTTTATACACTCAATAACAATTTAATTTATGTGCAACTAATTACGCTCAACTATGCCACCACTAGTATGTATTCAAATATAATTTACCATATAAATATTAGTGCTTGTGCTTGCTCTACTAATCTCAACTCTACTGCTTGTTTTCGAACGATAATCTGTTGTTTGGGAAGAAAAAAACACAAGAGTAATAAGTACAATTTTTACTTAGTGAGGTAGCACCTAAAGCTAACCATTTAAATCATATATTAGCAAATCAATATTAAAATCAAACAGGTTTCAAACTTCATTTTGACCTCAAACCTTACTCATCTTGTTAAGGTTCTTTATCTAATAGTCATTTACTTTATATGCTTCTAAATCCTTTTCGTACATTATTAACTAGGACAAGATCATAAATCCAGTAACAATTTACTAGACATACTTTCATTTATTTCTATATCACCCTGTACTATCATTTGACATTTGAATTATCAAATAACCAATTATGTTTCATTGAAATCATATACATATCAAGTTTTCGATCTCATAAAAAAGTAACAATAACTAGCTATTTACGAACATATATCAAGTAAACAACATGAATATAAATCAATAGCATGATTTACAAGTCATATTCATACTTTGTTCTGGTAGCACTACAAATTAATGTGTCATTTATCATGTATTCAAGTTCATTTAACATGGCATTTCATATATCAAGATAAATCAATTAGCATGCATTCAAGTAGCTATCATTCCAAATGGCACATCATTTAAGGTTGCATAACAACTCAATTGTCACGTATTTCATTAAACATATTTTTCAAGTGACATGCAATTTATTAAAGCATGTATTTCATTATAGCAAGTATTTCAAATATATCACTTTCAAGTAGTTAGTTTTCATTTGCTTAATAGTATTAAGTAACATGTATTTCACTTTATTACCATGTCCAGTAGCTAGCTTCCTTCAGCTTAGCAATATCAAGTAACATGTATTTCACTAAGTACCGGACAAGGTGATACACAAAGTATCAATGAAGGTGTCGGAACACCACAAGATGTACACAAAGTACAAAGACACAAAGTTCTATCAATAGTACACAAAGTATGAGTACACAAAGTACTATCAGTAGTTAGATACCCAAAGTATCTAACAATCAGGTGACTCACCACCCGAAAAGGAAGGTGACTCACCACCCCCTATTGTACACAAAATACTTAACATGACTACCGAAGTACTGGGCAATAGTACACAAAGTGCATAACATTAGTACCGAAGTACTTGGCAATAATACACAAAGTACATAACATGAGTAGCTCTAGACTCAACTAGCAACCAAGGCTTGTATATCTTTATTATCAAGCATTTTCAAATATTCAAGTTCATATAAGTCAAGTATTTCAAGATCATGTAAATTAAGCTTCCAATTTCAGCTTTCAAGTTCATTTCAATCTAAGTTCAAGTATTATATTTTCTAATTCATGTTACAAGATTTCAATTTCAATTTCTAGTAATCAAGTATTTAATTTCTATTACATGTTTGTCAATACAATTTCAAGCTTTCAGATTCAATTTTCAAGTTCATTTAGCAACCAAGCAAACATTATTGCATGTATACATTATTTATGCATAGTTTACATACCTTGAATCCAAGCAACAACGTGCCATATACATACCTTGGCATCTCCAAATAATGTAAACATGATCATGTATTCATTTCAAAACATGCTATCAAGCATAGATAATTATATAACTTTTTATCACCCATTTACATTTTCATAGCATTGAAACAATTCATCAAACTAGTATTTCTTCTTCCCATTTTATTACCAAGTTTATAATTATTTCATTTTCATAGCAATTCAATTAAATAAAGGACTGATTAGAACCTAAGTCCTAACCTTAAGATAGCTACACTCACTTTTACTTCCAAGCTAGTTTTGGATGGCTAATTCTTTGGTTCGATTGTTGGCTAGCTCACCCTTCTTCCCTTCACTTTTTTTGTGCTCTTTGATCATAATTTAAATACAAAATTATATGTAAACATATTAGAATCAATTCAATACCAATTCATCTAACCAAGAGCACTAAAACATTATTTTTTCAAAACAGTTTTAGCATTCTGTCAACTTGAGTACCTTACACTAAATCGAACATATCTCATAATCCGTAAGTTGAAATTGTGATTTTCATACACCTTTGGAAAGGTATCAAAATTATATAAATTACCATATTGACCTTGAATTTTATATCCTAGCCAATTAATACAAATTATTCCTTAAAGTTACACATTCCAGATTCTCGTATGACTAGAACCAGTCCTACTATTTTCCGTATAACTTCCAACACACAACTCCAAATAAAGTTCCGTTTTATTTAAATTAAAATAAAATCAAAAGGGTACATTCATGCCAATTTCCAGCCCCAAATTCAGTGTATACTAAGAATGGGAGACGTTTGAACACACTACCCAGAACAAGTCTTCAGGACATCTTGTATAAACTTAATATCTAGCATTCTTATGATCACTTATACTACAATTTTTATTGATTCAATGCTTCTATCACTAATATAAATCATCATAGAACTAATCTTGCTTACAAAGTCCATCAAATTTTGTCTAAATCAAGTCAAATTTAAGCATTCAAAATAGTTTCCGATTTCCAACATATCTAAGGGACTATTTTGCTTGTTTCATTTTTTTTCTTGCATCTAATCACAAACCCTAGCTTGATAAATTAATCATTCATGCTCTAAACATGTTAATCAATTCATATAACTCATAAATCAATCAAATAACATCTTAAAATACCCCAAAACAACAAGAACACTTACTTGATTTAAAATTTGTCCCAAGCTTCTCTATCTAGCTCTATTGACTTTAATGGCTTCTTCAAGCCCCCAAAGTTGATACCAACTTAATTCTAAGCTTATTAACTCCTTATTGAAGACATGATATGAATAAATTTGAAGATTTCTGAAGCTCTCCCATAGTGCTCTTGAGTTTTATGAAGAAGAAGAAGAAGATGATGAAGAATGAAAGTTGTAAGAAAGAACAATTATAAACAAAGTTGTTTGTATTTTAGTGCAATTAAAACACACTTTCTTTCTTTCTTTCTTTTCTTGGCTGGCAACTTCATCTTCATCCATTATTTTCTTTTGTTTTTTTTTAAATTTAATGCTTATATTTGTTTATAACACCTATTAATTATTTTTAATTTCTTTAACTTTCTTTTAAATGCAATATGCTTGATTTTGTTTCCAATTTCAATTTAACACTTGAAATGCTATCTTTAAACTCTTCTTTGAATTTAATTGAGTTTTAAACTCTTATTATCACACTCTTCATTATTTCAATTCACTTAAATATGAGTCTTAAACGCTCTATCAAAGCTTAAATTCGAGAAGGTTCACTTAAAACGTCATTTTTCAAGCTTCTAAGCTTCTAATGGCCTAGCTTAACTATCAATTGCCCAATGTCTTAATTGTAATTTCTAACTAGTTCCGTTTGAGGATGTTACAACTATTGAAGGCCACGTCTTGATAATACCTCCCGGCGTGAATTAAGGTCGAACAACAACCAATGGTATGCTTCCATTTAGTCACTAAAATCCTAGTTGGATTAGCCAATGCAAAAGAGCAAAGATTGTATTCTCTCGTTTCGTGAGCCTAACTATCCTTAGTCTATACAAATGAGTTTTTCCTCGCAAACTTATCTTCCGAGCTCGTATGCGAGAAAGAGTATGAACCAAGAGAGAATAAACTATGAATTCTGAAACTTGCATTAATAAGAACTAAACAAATTAAAAAAACTTTCTTCCACAACTACTCCACAACTAACCTAAGCTCCAAGGTGATGATGGAGGAAGTTTAGGGTTTTCTATGAATGCTTGATTCCGAGATTTTTTCCTCTCTACATAGTCTATGTTATTTATAGGCTTGTCTTAGGGCAAACTTTTCCAAATTAGGAATTCAACTTGGAATAAAATACAACTTAAGTACATAAATAAAAGATCTTTATTTTATTTCCTAGTTTATTCCTATTAGGATTCTTTTCCCACGTGGCTTTGATTTTAACTTTTCATGAGTTTCTCAGCTCCGATTTCTATGACGCTCGTCTTAAAACGTCCATATTGTTTTTCTCTTCAAATCGCCTATCATATCAACATTTGTTTTCTAGGTGTTGCCTCGACATCAATTGTCGCGGTGGGTTGTTGTTATACTTTTCTCGACTTGGAACTACGTGAGTACAGTTCTCTTAACTTGGTTTGATCTGCTTGTTCCTTAGTGCAGCATGTCTCTGTAATGTCTGGTGATAAATCTCGACTATTGTTGTCATCTTAATGCCTTGGCACTTACCACCGAGGCAACCTTCCGTCGTGGCATTATGCCGCCGAAGCAATCTTCCGCTGTGGCAATTTGCCGCTGAGGCAACCTTCTACTAAGGCATTTTACCTGTAAGGGCATAGAAACAACAGTAGTATCTTTTTTCTCAAATATTGAATAAATTATATATTTAACTGCATTGATGCTGAATTGTAGAGAATATGCAGAAATGACTCATAATCCCACTCAATTTACTCGAAAACTAACAATAGTTATAGTAAAACGGGCCTATAAAATAATATTTTTATGAATTTATCAAATTTCATAAGTGTTTAGCGGTTGTTCTTCATTATTCTTCCCTTGTTCTTCATTGTTTATCTTATGTTCTTCAAAAAACACTTCTAGATCTTCCACAAACATCAAATCTCTTCTGAAAACTATTTCTGCTCGATCTAATACCATTTTTTCTCAAGAACTCAAACCCTGTTATTCTAAAAACTATTCCTGATCTTCAACAAACATCCAAACTTTCTCAAATCTATTTTTCTTTGATCAAACCCCAAACCATAAATCCAAAACCCTAATCATTAATCCATAAACCCCAAGCCACAAACCCTAAATCTGAAACCATAATCCTTAATCCCTAAACCATAAACCCTTCTGATCCCTAAACCATTCAGCTTCATTGAAAACACAAAACCTTTCTCGAATATCTTTTGAAAACACATGCTCGATGAGCAAAACAAAAGTCTTACATGCCTATGGCAAAGCTTCATTGAAAATACTATTTAATTAAGAAATTATACTTGCTCATAACATTGTATTGGTATAAGTGAACCGTTTAGTTTACCACTAAACTTTAGGATAAACGGAACATGCATGATTAACATACCAGGCATGAAGCCAAGTTGCCGACATGCCACGTATGAGAGCCAACCGCTACTCATACCACGTGTGAAGGCTAATCGCCATAATTACTACCATGATGGATCAATTCCAATCATGAAATTTTACCTTAGTATCCCGGATAAGCAACACTTACAATGTAATACAACACATATATCACAATATAAGTATTAACTCTAATGCATCACCAAGGCATTTAATACACATATACATTTTATAAATTTAGTGCACTCACATCCTATTGATCAATCAACTTATCCATGTTTCATCATATTTAATACCAACACTAAAACAAAACACGATGCTCAAGTTTTAAGTTAAAAACAGTGAATCACACTCATGCTTCCTATTAATACATGCATCAAATGCATAAACCGATAAAACTTCTTTTCATTAAATTTTGAAAGCAAAACCATAGGAGCATCAAAAAGTTATAAAAACAATATCATGAGCATCTAATCACATGCATAATCACATATGCACAATTAAAATATGAACATGACAAAACTCATAGTAAAGAAAGGTGTAATATGGGATTTTAAAGAGAGCAAAACTTAAAAACTTACTTTCGAGTATAGGGAGGTTTTTCACACCTTCCCTAAACTCTTAAACCTTTGTAAAATAGATTTAAAACACTGTCGAAGCAGCTCACTCTCATAAATCACTCATTGATAACCGTTTCTTGCTCGCCAAGTCACCAGTTTGATCCAAAACTCATTCAAACGTGGTCACCTAATTCTTGACCTCTTTCAAGCATCAAAAACTAAGGATTTAGTTCTCCTAAATGCACACAATAAATACCAAGTTGGACAACCCCTTAAACCTATCAAAACCTTAATCGAAAACTTTTCGAAACCAACCAAACTTCTCCTAAACCTTTATTCCAAGATTAGGTATTTTAAAAAAAAACTTTATAAATATCCTAAAACCTTCAAAATTATCCTTTTAGGATCAAAAAATAGTGAGTAAAAACCATTGAACGATAATTATGATTTTTGACCCAAAAACCGATTTTTCAAAAACAAAGGATTAAAACGTTTTTACCAAGCCAAGAACTTGGGAATTTCAGTAAAGAACTTCAAGTTCTAGAGGTTTGAATAATTCCTAATGATAAGTGCTTAATTCACTATCACTTTTTACACCTTTCATGGACAATAATCATCTAATCTACACCTACTTGGACTAAAGCATGTACTTAATGTGAGATATTTAGATATTCTGCTTGTGTGACTTACAAAGATGATATTTATAGAAAATACAGGCTTTACGACACCTTTTATGCAATTGCAGGAATATCCACTATCGCGGCAGTAATTGAGGTCGAAGCAGAACCTGAGGCCGCGGCAGCAGCTGAAGGACAAGTACCGATATTGTAGGCGACTTGAAGAGAAAAATAAGGTGGACGTTTCTGGACAAGCAACACAAGGATCGGAGCTGGGAAGCGAGCAGAAAGCCCAAGTCAAAGGCCACGCGGAAAAGAATCCTTGTGGGAATAAACTTGGAAATAAAATAATTATTTTATTTATGTACTTGACTTGTGTTTTACTCCAAGTTGTATTCCTACTTAGGAAAGGTTTGCCCTAGGCCAATCCTATATAAACCATAGCTGTCCAAGGAGAAAGAGATCATCATACAACGCACGAGAGAAATTAGATTTTTAGATTTTTCTTTGTTTCAATTATGTTCTAAACTTCTTAGGGTTTAGGTGAAGGTTGTTAAGTATTTGTGAGAGAAGATTGAAATTTGTTTTCTTATTTTATGCAATAAAATATTAAGGTTTGCTTATTCTTTGCTATTCATTGATATTGCATTCAAGCTCGGGAGAGAAGTTTATGAGAGATTTATTTGTCTAATATCGGGAGAGTTAGGCTCACGAAAGGGATAAGCACAATATTTTTCTAGCTGGAAAATACTAACTCAGCCTAGGGATAGGTTAGAGTTTCAGCGGCTAAAAGAAGTGTGAGATTGGTTGGTGGTTATCATTGATTCACGCAGGGAGGTATCATCAAGGACTAGTCATCAACAGTACTTCGACTTAGAGATAAGCGAAGTCATCCAAGGACACTTTGCCGAACCTTAAAGAAGTTCACCCAAGAGCAAGGGATTGTCGCGGCGGACGTTGGTCTTCACTGTCGAGGCAGGAAACTGCAGTTCTGCCGAGGCAATGTTGCATTATTGCACAAAACAGAAACAAGTCAATTGAACTCACAATACGACTCAACTGGATCCTGCCCATTCTCTAAACTTGATCTTATTTCCATTCACCATTCTTCTTTTATTTTTCAGTTATTTTAGTTTTCAAAACAACCCAATTAATCTGTGTCTTTTATTTCTTTTACAAAGCGATAAAAGAAAAGAAAGCATATTAAGTACACCAATCCTTGTGGAGACGATACTTGATACTTATCACTTTATTACTTGCGACGTGTACACTTTCACTATTTGCGCACTCTTTTTACACACAACACCTAACCTCTAAAATTGATCTAATATACTTCCAAGGTTTTTAAAGAAGAAAACGAATGAAAAATAAAACTTTTTGAAGAAGAAAAGTTGATTAAATTATTCTAAACAAAAATTGATGAAAAGATTTAGGTTTAACTTTGAAAAGTTGATGGTTCTCTGACTTGGGAAGAGAGAAAACGAAAATAATATAAAAGGGTTTAGGTTTTGATAAAAAAAAAATAAGGTTTTTAGGATTATTAAATAAGTAATTTGGGTTTTATGATTTAAAACTTGGGTTTTGAGTTAATTAAACAGGAAATTGGAAGATTATATCAACTAGAATTACAATTGGATCAAAATCCCCTTAAAGATTCAAAGTTTTGGCTTAGTTTTGAAAATTGTTCTCAAATTTTCAATTTTTACAAAATAGTCAATAATTTCAAAATCTTAGAGTTTCAAGGTCAATTTTTGAAATTGAGTTGACCAAAGTCAAAAATATATTTAATTAGGATTTTAGGATATTTTTCCATAATTTATTTCGCTTAAAAATCAATTTTTAAGAATTTAATCACAAACAAGGCTTAATCGACTAAATCGGCCCATTAACTTCTAGGCCTAATTTTGAGGCGTTACACTTACAGTGTCTTTTTTTTCTCTGCTAATTTCCCTGTTCAAAGTAACTCTTCCCAAAGTACAAGTGTGTTAAGTTTTAGTCTCTCTCCAACATTTAAAAAGATCAATTTGTTTCAGGTTAATTTTATTTTGCTTAAAGTTCAACTATGTTTTTGTTTAAACAGTTTATTAATTTTTTACCAACTTCATATTTAATGTTTATTTATTAATTGTTTATATACTTTCTTGTTAAAACTTTGATGTCAATTTAACTATTTCAAGGAGTATAAAATCTGATGTTGACTCATACATAAATCTTTCCCTTCTCCCTCGTACTGAAGATAACCAGTTTGATATTTTAGTGTATTGGAAAGCATAAACTATTTCACTTCATGTTCGTTCACAGATGGCGAGAGATGTTTTAACCATTCCAATCACTTTTGTTTCTTCTGAATCTTCATTTAGTATGAGGGGAAGTATTTTGAACAAGTTGATGACTAAACTTTTACCTAAAAATATTAAAATATTTGTAATAACACGTAATTAATTGTATGATTTTTAACCGGAGAAAATGGATGAAGATTATCTTACTATAGTGCAAGAATCTTTAATTCCAAATATTTGTGAAGGTTGAATTCTAGTTAAAGGTAAAACCCTTAATTTTTATTTTTTTCAATATTTCTTCAATTTTATGAGATGGTTTATAATTTGTTTTCAGAGCATGTGTGGAACTTAATGATAATGTCTAAGGGGTCTGTTAGTTGTTTCAGTGCGATGCAAAAATAGATATTCGACTCTAATGCTTATAGATTGATTTTTTTTTTTGTTATCCTATGTCTTAATTGTTAGGAATATTGATTTAATATCTTATGTCTTAATGGTTTAAGCATGTTGTCTTATAACTTATAGCTTATAGATTGATTTAAGTATGTTCTTTATTGCTTATACCTATGAACGCTTATAGTAAACATATGTATATCCAATGTCTTATTGATTTAAACATCATTGAATGCTTATACATTGAATTTTTTGATGTTTATAGACTGGATTATTGGATTAATGTTGTTGTGTTTGATGATTTATGATTTGTCTGTTGCTGGTTGATGTTTGGTACTGATTGTTGTTTGTTGGTGATACTTTGATTGATGTCTTTGTTATCTAATTAATTGACATTGGTTTCCTAGGTAAGAAGTTACCCATAATTTAACCTTGCTAGTAGCCTTTAGATTTTTTTTAGTGCTCGATGACGATATTTTGATAGCAAAGTAATTGCATATAGCATTGTAAAACTTTTGCTATAAGATTTGAGATTTTAAATTTTATACATAAAAACCTTAAGTTATACACCTTTTTTTCATTTTTATTTTTTTCTAAGATGTACATTTGTAAGTTTTGTTAACTTTTATTAATTTTCATTTGTAAGTTATTCATTATTCCTTTAAACCTGCTTATATAGAATGATAGAACATTCACAACTCATAATTGACAAGTATAAAATATAAGTTTTTAAGTTGTATAATCTGAGTTTTAGCAAATTACAATTATGATAATTTATAACTTGAACTTAAAATATATGAATTTTTATTAAGTTACTTAACAGAAAAGATAATTTATATGTATATCAACGTACATAGCCTGAAATTAATATCTCACTTAATTACTTAAGACCATAACTTCAACTTAAAATATGTAATTTTTTATTAATTTTATTAATTTTATTGTATTAAAAAATTATAACTGTAATTTATAATAGCAATTTATACCTCATTATAAATATTAATTTAAAATGTCAATTTATATTAATAAGTATTTGTAATATAAGATTATTAAATATTTGTAATAAGTATGCTATAAATATAAATACAAGTATGTTTGTAATAAATAAGATCATTATAAATATAATATAAGTATGTTATATGTCTAATATAAATATTTATAATATAATATAACTATAAATTAAGAATTAAAAATTAATAAGCACTTAATGTTATAAGTGTTATATAAATTATTTATATTTTTAATTAGGTAAATATTATATTGATATTAATTCAGGTTAATAACAGGCCGGGTCATTTATCAGGTCGGGTTTAAAACGGGTCGAGTAAAATCAAGTCTCAGTTCAATTCAGTCAGGTAATATCGGTTATATACCAGGTTAGATTCGGGTTTGGGTCCGTTTCAGTCGGATGTAGGTCGGGTAAAATCAAGTCTCAGTTCAATTCAGTCCGGTAATATCGATTATATACCAGGTTAGATTCGGGTTTGGGTCCGTTTCAGTCGGATGTAGGTCGGGTTTCAGGTCCACAATAGCAGGTTAAAATCGGGTTCGGGTCATTTTGGTCGGATACAGTTCGGGTTCGGTTACTGCAATAACAGGTTCAACTCGGGTTCGGGTCAACAAAAATCGAATACAGATCGAGTTCGGGTCATTATATCTCTGGGTCAAACCAAGTTCTGACTCAAACAGGTTTCAGGAGGGTTTCCAAGTCGAGTCAACTTTTTACATCCCTAGTTTATGATTTAGGGTTCAAGGTTAGAGGTTGTGGTTAAGATTTAAGGAATTAAAGGTAGATGTATTTTTAGGGTTTAATATCTAAAAATTAAGGTTAGCATTTAAAATTTAATTTTAAATATTTTTTAGGATGAGACATAAAAGGATGTATTATTAGTAACATAGAATTTTTATTTTTCGACTATATTTTTTTGTAATCACATCTTTTAAAATTGTTATTTTTTATTGTATATCAGTTTAGTTATGTTTATATAATTTATCACAATTATTTTATTGCAATTCTAAATCTATTTGGATGAAATATTAAAATAAATAATATTTTTAAATTTTAAGACCATAAGTTTAGACCCTTAACTCCTAGAGTGTGGTCCATTGCTCTCTTTCGGCTGCATATAATATATATGCCACTTTGCCTTTATTTATTTTTTATTATTTTATTGTGATTCCATGATTTTATTTTAAAATTTATTTTGTACTTACCATCAGTAGCTACGATTTTAGTTAGACTTAGCATGTGTGGCATATAGATACTAGTTTTTAATATTAGTATTTTAAAAAGTTTTTTTCAATTATATTTAATTATAAACTAAGTTCTTTTTTTATGTTTTGGTAAATAAATCAATTAAAAAATTATCATATCACTTGATAAATCAAAATAAAAAAAGAATATGATATGATCAATGAAAGTTCAAGAAATATGTACTAACAACCGGTTAGTCTAGTAGAATGAGATATTAAATCTATTAAGTAAGATTAGAGATTTGAATCATAACATTACGAATATAAAAAATAATCATAACATTACGAATATAAAAAATCAGATCAGAGATTTAAATAAATAATTATGTCAAGAAAAGAACACCACATGTTTACATGACAACACATTGTTTATTAAAAAAACATAGTCTAGGACCAAATTTCTCAACAAAAATGGTTCTAATGTTCTCAAAAGAGCCTACGATAACACCAGAGGCAACGTTATTTCATTGATAATTCCTTATGCCTCCCAAACATACGGATTTAGAGCGTAAATCGTATGTTTTTTTATTGTGTCTTTTTTAGTTTTTTTACTTTAAAATAGTAGGTTTAATGTTTAAGGTTAAGGATTGTGATTAGAATTTAAGGAATTAAAGATATAATATATTTTTTAAGGCGTTGAGTTTAAGGTTTAAAAATATAAAAATTAAAGTTAAAGAATAAGATTTAATTTTAAAAAAGTTTTTAAGGTGAGACATGATTAAGGATAAGAGGTTTTATTCATTGGTTTAACTCTTTTAACCCTATGTTTTGAGACATTGAGCGGCCAAACAAAAACATGCCAATTATGCTAAGTGTTTGAAACGTTAGCCCACACATTTCCTTCAACTTTTATTATTATTATTATTATTATTATTATTATTATTATTATTATTATTATTATTATTATTATTATATAAATGCATAAGGTAATAAAATTTAGATTTATATCCGATACACGGGTGGTGGAAATATTTAGATTCCACAAACGTCTTAATTTTAGGGTTTAAAGACTTAATTTAGGATTTAGGGTTTAACTATAGAAGTTTAGAATTTAGGTATATTGGTTAGAATTTAAGGGTTAAGGTTAGAGTTAAGGTTAGAATTTAAAGTTTAGATGTTATGATTTAATTTTTAGAGTAATATGTTGAAGATTTAGGTTTTAACGTATAAATCCTCGACCCAAAACTCTATTCTCAATCATTAAATTCAAACTATTAAATCTAAACCTCTAAATTCTACACATAAATTAAGTCAATAAACCCTAAAATCAAAGTAAATATGAAAACTAAAATTTTTCACTTTCACTGTATCAAATAATTATTCATAAAATTTAGACATATAAAATTAATAATAAAATGATTTTATCTCGAAATTCAACTTCAAAAACCGTAAAACACATTCAAGTTCGAATCTTTTAAGACAACTTCGAACTTCGAACATGAACATTAACGATACCAAAAAAGTATTTTATATTTTTTTATCCTTTTCGATTTAGATTATCATACAACAAAGTAAATCTAATTTTTAATTATTAAAACATTAAGTTTTTAATTATATTCACAAGAAAACTCACATAACAATAGATTATAGATTTGTATTTCATTCTAAATTTTTTATTTTTTAATTTTTATATATTTAAATATATTTATATACCTGGCATAAAAATGAGTAAAAATTCTTTGCCCAGAGACGGAGCTAAAATTTGGGGTTGAGAGGTGCAAAACATAAATGTTTACAAGTAGGGGGGAAATTCATAAAAGAATTAAAAGAATTTAAATAGGGGGAAAAAAGTGAGAAAAAAATCTTTGGGGTGAGGGGTCGATTGTCCCTTCCCATCACTTAGTAGTTTTGTCCCTTCCTCTGCCTCTATCTCACCCTTTCATGCCTCCTTTGAAAATTTTCTAAAAAATTAAATTTTAAATCATAATCCTTATTTTCTATACCCTAAACCCTACCCCTAATTCCCTAAACCATAACCATAACACTAACCTTGAACCTTAAACCCTAAACCCTAAACCTTTAATTTAAAACGAAGGCATGAAAAAAGGTATAAGAAAGATGCAAACGATTTACACCCCATAAAAATAATATCATCAACGTCGAGTACGCATGTTTTTTCGCATAAACAATCAAATCATAACCATTAAAAATCGACAGGTGAGTGAGCGATAATAATAAATTAATCAGAACTACTCAATTACTCTTTTTATCTTAAGTTTCAGGTTTAAAACTCTAAAAGAGTATCTCTTTCTCTTGATTCAAATTTATAAAAAAAAAAAAATTAAACCCGAATTCACAAACTTCTAAGTTTTAGGGTTGTACAAGTAGGGTTAAACCAAACCCTACCCTAACTGGAGATTGAGAGCAAAAATAACTTTTGAAGCCGAAAACTTTACGAACTCGATAATATAATCTATACAACTTTGAAACTGATATTATTTGTTTAGGACACAAGAAAAGTAATGTGGTTATGATTAAGACAGACCTTATTTTCTACTTCAATGACTTCTTACACTCTGGTTTATTGGAAAATGGATCAAGAAGATGTGTTTCTTTCTTCATACATGGTTGGCCAACCAGTTTAAAACCCTATTTTACAAGAATCTGGTTTAGGGTTTGAATGGAGTTGTTTAGAATCATGAGCTCAAGGACCAAGATGAAGCTGGCAAGCCTGGTTGAGTTCTGATCCAACATAACAAAGATAGATATGATTTGAATCTAGGACAAAGTACTACATGTTTGGTCACATAACTTGTTAAATTTTAACGTGTTTATGTTCTGATAACTCAATTTTATTTAAAATCGAAAGATTTCTTAAGTTCAGATAAGCTCGAATTCTTTTGAGCCTAACTTTCTCGTGTTGGGAATTTTCAGACTTTAATCTCCATTAATAACATTTAAAAGTTTAATGATAAAATAAATATTTTAATATGATTTAATAACCATATTTAAAATTTACTCTTAATATATATTACCCATGGAAATATATATATTCTTGGGATTTGAGAACATACAACTTTTTGGCACATGAAAATGGTCTTAGCAGGACAGGATCATGGTGAAAAGTTTAAGGAATAAATAGTAATAAAGAACATAATTTAATTATTGAATAAATAATTTTAAAAATAAAAATTCGGGTGTTGTATTTTTAGTTTGTTTAATTTTAATGTTAATATGAATTTTAAAAGTATTTAAATGGGAAAAAATGAAGGGTTATGGTTTAATTCGTTTAGTTTCAAAAGACAGGAAAGCACAATAATTTATGGATTATGTAAGTTTAATTTCGGTTCATCGTTCCATAAATAAGACATTTTTTAATAATATTTTTAATTTTTTGATAATTTATATATACTTTCTAAAAACACAATTTGAATAGAGATGGACAGTTGTACACTAAAGTATTACGCATTATTAGTATTGTGAGTATACATTTGAATTTTATTTTTTTTTTTTTATTTTAATAAGAATATATGTTTTTATAGTACGTTGTTTCTATTTTTGTGACACGTTTTTTTTCTTTTTTTATGACATGTTTTTGTTTTTATTTTGTTATTTGATTCATCTGTATTTGTGGCATGTTTCAGTCACACAGAGATTGTAGCATTCGGTTGATGGTCGTTTGCCGATGAAATCAGTCCTCGGTAACGATACTTTTTGCATGACAGTTTGGATCGTCTACAATTCCTTTCTTTCTTCGTTATGCGTCTCGTTTGGACAGAGACAAGGAGATTCAGGAAACTTCTGAGTTTTATTGGTATGCTTATTTCCATAAAAAAATTTATTTTTCTTTGTTTTAGTTTGTAAAATCTTTGGATTGTTTAATCCAATTATTTTGCTTATCAATTGCAATGTAATTATAATTTTTTTATAGATTTAATAAAAATTCAGTGGCATTTGTCAAAAAAATAAGAATGATTTTCTCATATATAAAAAATTATATATTTTTAAAAGTTTTATATAACATATTAAAAAAATTAGTTACAATTAAAGAGTCAAATAAAATATTATCTATATTAATTTAATGTGTTACATCATCTCCTCAACAATAATAAATGCCTCTAACAGTTAATTTGAAAAATACATTATAAAGTTGATAGAAGAAATGAAATTGAAGGATCTAAACAGACTGAAAGAATAGTAGAAAGATCAAAGTGAAAATTTTAGTATAGTAAAGGGATCAAAAATAAATACTAGGCTTATTTAGAATGATGCAAAATTTTGAAGATTTAATAATTAACTTTTTGGTATAAAAAATCACAATTACTTTAGGATAATTATTTGATAAACTAACGGTAAAAATTAAAAGTTTTTATAAGCATTTTAGTTTTATGGTTTAGAGTAGGGTGAATAAAATTTGAGTCGAAAAAATTGAATAACTCGATTTGAAGCAAAAATATTTGACTCATCTTGATTCGATTTGAAATTTTATGAATTCGAATTGAATTGAAAAAATTTGAAATAAAATTTTAGTTGTAAAATGAAAATTCAAATAACTTGGATAACTTAAAAATTTTAGTAATTAGAGGACTTATTTTTAAGTTCGAGACGAGTCCCTTAATTTTTATGATATATATAAAGATATAAAAATATGAAAAAAAAAATATTATCACATATGAAAAAATATGAAGTAATTATATATACATATCTTATATGATTAGAGAAAATCATTTAAATTGAAATCAAATTGTACTATAACATGATAAATAATTATAATTAAATTTTTATAGGAACTCGAAAACTTGACTTAACTTGAATTTCTTAAACTCAAATTGAATGGAAAAAAATTCAAATAAAGTTTGAGATGTAAAATATGACTCGTCACCTCGAATAACTCGATTTTTTATTCGACTCAACTCTATCAAATATTCACCCCTAGTTTAGGATCTTAGTTTAGGACATATAGTTTAAGGATTTAGGTGTATGAGTTTTGAATTTAGGGATGGTGGTTGAGATTTATAATTTAGGGTTATATTTTAAGGTGTATAGATTAAACCCTAAATCCTAACCATATTACCCTAAAAACTAAACCCTAACATATAGGGACAGAGCTAGGATTTAATATTGGGAGGGACAAAAGTCTATTAAACCTTTAAATTTAAAAACTGTGAGGGGTAAAAACCCTATTTAATTAACATTTAAACTAAAAAGGACTTAAAATGCAATTATACCAAAAAAATTTGGGAGAGCAGCCGCCCCTCCCACTCCCTACACAGCTCCGTCCCTGATAACATATAAACCCTAAACCTTAAATTCTAACCACTATCCTTAAATTTTAAACCCTTACACCTAAACTTTTAAACCCTACATTCTAAACTAAGATCATAAACCCTAAACCCTATAATTAAAACACTTGTAAAAACTTTTATTTTTTACCGTCACTATAATAATCCATTAGTTTAATTCAAATCCCATTTTAAATCATCAATTATTACCAAGAAACTTCCCGAATCTTACCTTCATTTATATTGCATATATACTTTCATTTTACATATAAAAACTTTAAACCTAACTTGTCCCCATAGAATTTATTGTCACAAAATTAGTATATTGTACAATGTACAATGATAGACTTTAAGTTTAGAGGGGTCCACTATACAAAATTATAAATATTTTAGAGCCAACAAGGAAAATTCCCAAAAATTTTGAGGGCCATTATATATGTAAATGGGAATCTTTTAAAATTTTAGGGGTTAAAAGTAAATTTTCAAAAGTGTAATAGGTGAGACTGAGAAGTTATTATACAATTTTGGGTAAATTGCACCAATGGTCACCAAACTACTACCCTTTTCTATTTCGACCATTAAGATATTTCTTTTCTTCAAATTTAGTACCTAATATTGCAATTTTTTATTTTGGTCATCAATCATTAAAATAACAGAGATGGAACACTCAATTAAGAAATCTTTTCTTGATTGGGAAGACGTCGAGAAAAACATCAAGACATGAGTGAAGGCGACAACACCAAGACTAGGGTTTGAGGTTAAAAAAAACCAAACTGATAGAATTCTTAAAAACTTATTATTAAATTATTTTAAATTATAATTAAATTATTAGAAAATATAAATTTTAGAGACTAAAATTGTTATTATACAAGACAATGTCACCATCTAAGTTAAGTACTATCGAAAACTTAACAACTAATTTGATGATCAAAATAGAAAAGTTATAATAATTGGATGATTTGTTGTAGTTTACCCCGACTTTTCTTTAAAAAACAGTTTATATATACAGGGATAAGATCCGTTTATAGTGTAATTTTTTTTTAAGTTTTATACATTTGTGGGATCATTGAATAAGTGAAACAGATGACTGAAATTAATATTAATATATATCAAGATTATCAGTCGAAAAAATAATTTCACTGATAGTTCATATATTCTTTTTTTTGACAAATGCTACTGAATTTTTATTAAATTCATAAAAAATTATAATTACAACGTAATCAAGAAGTAAAATAATTGGATTAAAAAATCCAAAAATTCTTACAACCCCAAAACAAAGAAAAATAAAATTCTTATGAAAATAATCATACCAATAAAATTCAGCAGCTTCCTGAATCTCCTTGTCTCTGTCCAAACGAGACGCATAGTGAAGGAAGGAGTTGTAGGTGATTCAAACTGTCGTGCAAAAAGTATCGTTACCCAAGACTGATTTTATCGGCAAACAACCATCAACTGAGTGGGGATAAGTCTTTCCAAGTGACCACCGACAAAACAATAAATCAGAAAACTAGCATCGGTTGAGTCTCTGTGCGAACAACAACCGATCGCTAGGGTATGCTGCAACATGCCATAAAGACAGACGAATCAAAACCCAAAAATAAAAATAAAAACATATCACAAGGACAGAGAAAAACGTGTCACAAAGACAGAAAAATAGAGATCCTTATTAAAATAAAACAAGAAAAAGAAATAGATCCGGTGGTCGATCAAAGAAAACGATCAAAACGAAAAATGAAAAAAAATATATTTAATTTTTTTTTTCAATAACGTTCATGTATTTTAAATTGTGATGAAATTTATTTCCCAAATTTAATGCAAAATCTATGGCTTCTGTCACAAAATCTAATTCATAGCTCATTGAAATAAATGTACAAAAAAGGGGGGAAACTCAATGGAATAAATACTTCAAGTAGCAAACAAACAAAATACAGGAGGACAAAAAGTACTGTTAAATAAATAATTAAATTAATTATAAGATATTTAAAATTATTTAAATAATATATATTTGTAGTATCCAATTCGAATAAATTAAAATTAGTACAAATTCCGAAAGAAAATAGGCTACTATTTAGAAATGGAAAAGCTTTTCAAACGATATTATGATTGACATCAAAATGACTTTTTTAATCGTTTGATTTCACGTCGAATGCTCATGAGTAGGGTAAATAGGATGAAAAACCGTGATAATATAAGTATTGATATTGCACATCCTATCATATTCAGAGATGGATGTACACCCCACCCGATTTTATTTTATTTTACTTTTATCACCCTATTTAGATTTTTTTTAAAATATTTATTTATAAATTTACTTTCCATTTTTAGATATTTATGTTTTGGTCTTAACTTCAAATTTCGTATCATCCCTAATTAGACTTATCTTTCAAGAAGAGAGCATTATCATGTGATAATAAAAATTTTATTTTTAGTGTTAGATCAGAGCAAAAATGTGCATAAAATTTTATTGTCTTATTTTATCATGGACACTAGAATTTTTTTATTTAAAAATTTGATCCATATTGACATTTATATTTAGGGGTGTTCAAATGGTCGGTTTGGTTAACTGACTGAATCGAATTTTCAAAATTTCATTAATCAAAATTTTTTCGTATTAACCATTAATCGAACTGAAATTTTTCAAAAAATTTTAATCGATCCGAAAAAATTAGGTTAATTTGATCGATTAAATCGGTTAACCGAATTTTTTAAAAAATGGATAACTTACACAAATGGTCACTAAACTATGTTAAAATAATTTTTTAGGAACAAAACTTTCAAAATTATAAAAAAACCATTAGACTTATCGAATTATTATATTGATTCATCGTACGTTATAAATTATTGATAACTATTAAAAAATTTAATGATTATTTTTCAATTTAATAAATTTAACTATTATTTTATGCTAATTTTATAAAGTTTAATGACCATTTTATAATTTTTACAAGTTTAATGATAAAAAATAAATATATAAAATATATAATATATAATATATAAAAATTTCGGTTAACTCGGTTAATTAACCGATTTTGAACCGAATTAACTGATCACCAAAGTTTCAAAAAATTATTAACAGTTAACCGATCCAATCTAAAATTAACTGACCGATTAACCGAAAAAAATTTCGGTTCAATTCATTAATTCAATTAACTGAAATTTTGAACACCCCTATTTATATTATAGTTTAGGGGTTATTTTGTCCCTATAGTAGTTTTAATTTATCAATTTTGTCTTTATGACATTTTTGCATTAATTTAATCTTTAAAGTAGTCGAATTGTATCACCGTTTGTCTTTTAACTGACACTTTAATCCTAATTTTTAAATCTCAAATCCTAAATTTTAAATCCTAATAAAATATTTTAAAGATTAAATTAATATAAAAATATCATAAGAACAAAATCAATATATTAAAACTGATAAAAAAATCAAACTTTAAACCCTAATATTGTCGTATACGAATTAAATGTACATTACATTTTATACCATAAGAGCTCCAACTCCTTTATAAAATCTTTAGTTTTTCTCTCAATTTTATATTTTATAAAGAATTTAATTTAACCTGTTTTAGAAATTTTAATTAAATTTTATATTATTAGAATATTTTTCATAATTCTCTTAATTTTTTTAAAAAAATTTTGTTCTCAAATTTTTAAAAATTTCTGTCATATTTTTTTAATATTTTAAATTAAATCTTTTAACAAATTTAAATTTTTTATTTAAATCATTAATTTAAAAAAATAGTTCCCTCAAACTATTTTATTAAAACTCATAATTGATCTGTGAAAAGCAATTACTACATATTGGTGGATTTTAATAATGTGAGGAAAATCATCTCAGAGGAGAATTAAGGATGGCAATTTCACCTGTTATCTTAGGTTTCGATTCGATCTGATTTGATAAGAGTAAATTTTTTATTAAAAAATTAGATTCGATTCAAATTAATTCGTGTTATTATAAAAATAAAATCGGGGTCAGGGTCGAATTTAGGATAGAAATTTCTCAATTTGACCCGATCTAATATATTTATATATTTTTATATTTGATATTTTTATTATATTTTCCGGGTCAAATTAGGTTTAATCGGGTTTTTTATTAATATATCGAAGTCAGATTAGTAATAAGTTTTATTATTTTAATTCGGGTTGGATCGGAAAAAAAATATGTTTTGGTCGAGTTGGGTCAAAAAAAATATATATTAAGATCGAAGCATGATAAATGATTTAAACCAAAAATCCGCCCCAATCTAACCCATTATCATCCCTTAAAAGAAGAGAGGGAAAGGAAAAATAATGCATTCATTCATCACTAAATAAAAAAATATTAATGGCAGGATGAAAGTCGTCTATTTTATTATTGTATTTTTTTATCTTTAGTTTAAAATAATTATTTTAAAATTTAAGGTTAAAGATTATAGTTATTATGGTTTAAGACATGAAAATTAGGATTAAGTTTAAAATTTATTTTTTATGTATATTTTAGGATGAGACGTAGAAAGAGATATTATTAAGGCATAAGAGATTTTTATTCTTAACAACTAGTTGATTTAATAGAATAAAATATTACTTTTTTAATCTGATCAAAATTTTAAGTTTTAACGTTATAAATAAAAATTAATTAAAAATTAATTCATATAATAAACTTTTATAATACTCAATCTAAATTAATCACTTAAAAAATTTAAATATCAATAATTAAAAAAAATCTTGTTTTCTCCGCATATAACAAGTCTATATTCTTTTTTTTTTCTTTCAAAAAAAAAAGTCTATATTCTTTTTATCTAAAAATTACAAACAAACATAATTTTTTGAGTTTTCTACCGAGTAGTAAAAATAAGAAACAGAAGAGTTAAATTTAAATTTTGGTCCTCCTACTAACTCATATTTAATATATAGTCATTATACTTTAATTTATGATCTTATTTTATAATATTATCTGATAATTAATTCATAGTCTTCTGGTTTTCATAGTCTCTTCCTAATTAATTCAGACTAACTCATATCATATATCTAATTTTAGTGGGTGAGTCTCCCAACAAAGGTTTTCTGCATACACAACGTTTCGAACCTGAAACTTATTTAAACAGAACAAAGCTGCTTACCACTTAAACCAACCCCCGTTGGTAATATCAAAATAAATTCTTAAATGATTTATTTTTAGGCGTTTAAATTTTTATGCCCTTTTAGGTTCTCAAATAATTATTTTTTATTTAAAACAAAAATCTTTTATCCCTTAATCATGCTCTCTTCTATGCCATTATTAAAAAATCCTTAAAAATTAAATTTTAAACTCTAATCTTAATTTTCACATCGTAATCCCTAAATCTTATATACTAAATAATATACCCTACACTTAATTCTCTAAACCCTAATCACAACCTTTAACCCTAAACCTATTATTTTAAAGTAAGGACATCAATAAAGACAGAATAAAATAACAGATAATTTATACCCAAAATAAGTATCTCAATTGATCTTAAAAGAGAAAAAAATATAATTTAGAACACATACAATAGATAAAAACATTTATATACCTTTTAAAAATAATAATTTAAACACTAATTTACTGAAAGTATGTAAACAAAGTTAACAATTTTGATTAACTAATAGTAATACAAAAATAAAATATTAAATTATGTCAAAGTAAAAAAAATGGACTAAATTTTAAATTTAAAAATAGTAGAGGAACCAAAACTAGAATTTACCCAAAACAAACTCTTGATATGAATGAACAAAAAAAATCTTTTGGTTTGACCAATAGATTAACCCATTCCACATGCATTCTCTGCCTTTGTTTATACAGTTTCTCTCTTTTTATATACACACTCACTCCATCACTCTTTTTATGCTGCTTTGCCCTTTACTTTTCCCTTCTCTTCAGCTGAGTTCTCCAACTGATCAACTCAAAAACGACATTGTCAGGTTTTAGAGACCTTGAAAAAGCCAAAGATTGAGAGAAAGAGAAGAGAAAAAAGGGTCTTTTTTACTCTTTAGATCTCTCGTTTCTTCTTTCACCTTCAGATCTTCTCCTTTTGATTCAAGCTCTTTCTTTTGATTACAAAACTTGGGTTAGCTTTGGTTTTGTACAGAAATGGCTGAAACAACAGAAGCAAAGGCAGTCCCGGATGCTGAAAAGAAGAAAGAACAAAGCTTGCCATTTTACCAACTTTTCACTTTTGCAGACAAATATGATTATCTGTTGATGATCATGGTAGCTTGGGAGCCATCATCCATGGTTCCTCAATGCCTGTTTTCTTCCTGTTGTTTGGTGAAATGGTTAATGGATTTGGAAAAAACCAATCTGATTTGCCCAAAATGACTCATGAAGTTGCCAAGGTTCAACTTTGTTATCCCCTTTCTGCTTCATTTCATCAACCTTTTCCCTTTCAATATGTTTACAGATCTAAGATCTGTTGTTTTTGTTTGTTTTGTTTTGATTATGCAGTATGCACTCTATTTTGTGTATCTTGGTCTTATTGTCTGCCTATCATCTTATGCAGGTATATAATTTTCTTTCCTTCTTCCTTGTTTTAATTCTCTTGAACCCTTTTTGTTTTAAATGTATGCAAATCTTTGAAAGGAATGGTTGAGACAAACATTACAGGTGTTGAACTCATGAGTGACTCGTGTAATGTTAAGCTCAGTTCAACCAAAAACGGACTGGTGGGTGCGTGCAGCGTGCCCACATGGTCTTAAAAGGCCTTTTCTTTGTCCTTTATACTTAATATTCAACATTATCTTTTAACTATACTCCCATCTCTCTTATTGCCAAGTTTTTACTGTATCTGTTAAAAAAGGGTTAATTTTTTTTACTGATTTCCAGAGATTGCTTGTTGGATGTACACTGGGGAGAGGCAAGTGAGCACATTGAGGAAGAAGTACTTGGAAGCTGTTTTGAAGCAAGATGTTGGTTTCTTTGACACTGATGCAAGAACTGGGGATATTGTTTTCAGTGTTTCAACTGATACTCTACTTGTGCAAGATGCCATCAGTGAAAAGGTTGTTTTAGATTTTTATTTTCCTTGAAAAAGTTTATCATATTTTGATTTCTGGGGTGTAGTTTGATTCTGGAATGTTGTAATTTTAGGTGGGGAACTTTATACATTATCTGTCAACTTTCCTGGCTGGTTTGGTGGTTGGTTTTGTATCAGCATGGAAGTTAGCCCTGCTGAGTGTGGCAGTGATCCCTGGGATCGCCTTTGCTGGCGGCTTATATGCGTATACTCTCACCGGTCTGACTTCCAAGAGCCGAGAATCTTATGCGAATGCCGGCGTAATTGCTGAGCAGGTGAGCATTTTTGACCTTTTGAAAGCATCACAAGCTTCTAGTTACTGTGAATTGGCATAGATTGTATGTATGCTGGGTTAAGGACTATCTATGTACTTGTTTTGTGGTAACAAAGTCTTGTTAGGACATCTTTAGGATTTTGTCTAAGAGTTTAATCATCTGGACAGGCCATTGCACAAGTTCGTACAGTTTACTCGTATGTTGGTGAGAGCAAGGCCATTAATTCCTACTCAGATGCGATACAGAACACGCTGAAACTTGGATACAAGGCTGGAATGGCAAAGGGTTTGGGGCTCGGGTGCACCTACGGCATTGCTTGTATGTCTTGGGCGCTTGTGTTTTGGTACGCTGGTGTTTTTATTCGGAACGGACAGACTGATGGAGGCAAGGCATTTACCGCAATTTTCTCGGCCATTGTTGGTGGCATGTAAGATCTTAAGCTCATGTTAGCTTATCTCTGTGATCAAGGGTGAAATAAGCTTTAAAAGGGATTATATTGTTTAAAATGTTTACTATTACAGGAGTTTGGGTCAGTCATTTTCAAATCTCGGGGCATTTAGTAAAGGAAAAGCAGCTGGTTACAAACTGATGGAGATTATCAATCAAAAGCCCTCCATAATTCAAGACCATTTGGATGGGAAAGCACTGCCCGAGGTTAATGGCAATATCGAATTCAAGGATGTGACTTTCAGCTACCCTTCAAGACCGGATGTTATCATCTTTAGCAGTTTCTCGATTTTCTTTCCAGCAGGAAAGACTGTTGCCGTTGTTGGGGGTAGCGGTTCCGGGAAGAGTACCGTTGTCTCTCTGATCGAGAGGTTCTATGATCCTAATCAGGGTAATTAAGTGTCTTTTTTCATGTTTGAAGAATGAAAATGTTAGCCCCTTGGATTATAGAGCTGATGTGTATGTTTTTTTGGCTAAGCAGGCCAGGTTTTGTTGGATAATGTGGACATAAAGACATTGCAACTAAAATGGTTACGCGATCAGATCGGACTGGTTAATCAAGAACCTGCCCTCTTTGCAACGACGATCCTTGAGAACATACTATACGGAAAACCCGATGCAACAATGGATGAAGTGGAAGTTGCTGCTTGTGCAGCAAATGCTCATAGCTTTATTACCCTACTTCCGAATGGATACAACACTCAGGTTGGTCTCTTCGAGTTTGATGTTCTATTTCTAGTTTCGACTCTTAGCTTCATAATAATTTGTCACGATCTTTTTGCTTGTGCCTTGATGCAAATTCAGGTGGGAGAGCGTGGAGTCCAACTCTCTGGTGGTCAAAAACAGAGAATTGCAATTGCTAGAGCTATGTTGAAGAATCCTAAGATCTTGCTCCTTGATGAAGCAACAAGCGCACTTGATGCAGGCTCCGAGAGTATTGTTCAGGAAGCTCTTGATCGACTAATGGTCGGGAGAACAACCGTCGTAGTTGCGCATCGACTGTCCACTATAAGGAACGTTGATTCAATAGCTGTTATACAGCAAGGGAAAGTTGTCGAGACAGGAACACACGAAGAATTGATTGCAAAGGCAGGGGCGTATTCTTCATTAATCAGATTCCAAGAAATGGTTGGAAACAGAGACTTTTCCAACCCGTCAACTCGCCGTTCACGTTCAACACGTCTTAGTCATTCACTATCAACCAAGTCTTTAAGCCTCCGGTCTGGTAGTTTGCGGAACTTGAGCTATTCCTACAGTACTGGCGCTGATGGTCGAATAGAGATGATCTCAAATGCTGAAACGGAACGGAAAAATCCAGCACCGCATGGTTATTTCTGCCGGCTCCTCAAGCTAAATGCTCCTGAATGGCCCTATTCAATCATGGGAGCTGTTGGTTCTGTGCTATCAGGTTTTATTGGACCAACTTTTGCCATTGTGATGAGCAATATGATTGAGGTCTTCTACTATACAAATCCTACCTCCATGGAAAGAAAGACAAAAGAATATGTTTTCATCTACATCGGAGCCGGTCTATATGCTGTCGTTGCATATTTGATTCAGCATTATTTCTTCAGTATTATGGGAGAAAACCTCACAACAAGAGTTAGACGAATGATGCTCGGAGGTACGTATTTGCAACTACAAATCACCTTTCCTTTGCCCAGCAATTCAATGGTACATTTGTTAATATTATGGTGCATTTTTTTTCACAATTCAGCAATTCTAAGGAACGAAGTTGGATGGTTCGATGAGGAAGAGCACAATTCAAGCCTTCTTGCAGCCAAATTGGCAACTGATGCAGCCGATGTAAAATCGGCCATAGCCGAGAGGATCTCGGTGATACTGCAAAACATGACATCACTTCTCACCTCATTCATCGTCGCTTTCATAGTCGAATGGAGGGTCTCTCTTCTCATCCTCGGCACCTTCCCTCTGCTAGTCCTTGCAAACTTTGCTCAGGTAATCTCTCACACATTGATCAAAGACCCCAAAAACATACCATTCAAGAAAATGGTCATCATTTTCCTGTAAAATTTTGAATCCTTTTCATCTGTGGAATCTAACTTTACTTTAACTTTTCATTAAACACAATAAAATAATCCAACATGGCTCATTTCCACTTCTCTGCACGTGCTTCTTCTAAGTTTTCTGCATGCATACATATATATATTATAACATTACAACTAAGAGTAATCAGTGAACAATAAAATAATAAAGATTCCATACTTCTGAGAAAGTGTTCTTGCTAGTAGTGTCTCATTGTCTCGAGGCTATAAACTATTATATTTTCCTCTTGATCTTCTTCCCAATAAGTCAAATTTTCCAACTTGTTTAGTTTCTCTGATATCTTTTTGGTTTGTTTTTTTAATGTGCACCGACGCTGCAGATTACAGTGTAAATTAGTTTTTATTTCAGATTTTCGAAAACCAACTTGAAAATTCTTGGAACCTGAGCTTTGTTGTATAGCAGATGCCACCAAAAATGCATGAAAGTTTCAAGAGATTCTCTCCCCGTGATCATATAATTCATGATCTTTTATGCATTTTGAGGTCTTCTTTTTCTCTGCAGTTTTGTTTTTATTTCACAGTAAAACAGTGTTATGGCAGGGCCAAATAGTGAGAAAGTTCATGCACTGCTGTTGGCCTAGGTAGTAAAATGTGTGCATGATTGTCCATGTTACTCCGACTTTTTATTTTTCCGTAACTATCCGGCCCCAGCACTGTAAAATTTGAAGGAAAAAGGTATATCTGTGTCGTACATATACGGATACGCTCGTCTCCAGACCGAGTAATGGAAATATGTGTCTGAATTGGATACTTTTAGTGACCGATTGTTTTCTGAAATGGATTGGATTCCTTGGCTGATTACGTTATGTATTGCATTGCAGCAACTTTCTCTCAAAGGGTTTGCTGGTGACACGGCAAAGGCGCATGCAAAGACGAGCATGATTGCTGGTGAAGGTGTAAGCAATATCCGAACAGTTGCAGCCTTTAATGCGCAAAACAAGATCCTTTCCCTGTTTTGTCATGAACTACGTGTTCCGCAGATGCAAAGCCTTCGTCGCAGCCAAACTTCAGGCTTCCTTTTTGGCCTGTCTCAACTTGCTCTTTATGCTTCCGAAGCTCTCATTCTTTGGTATGGTGCTCACCTTGTTAACGAAGGCATCTCGACTTTTTCTAAGGTGATCAAGGTTTTTGTGGTGCTAGTAGTCACAGCAAATTCTGTGGCAGAAACTGTTAGTCTTGCTCCCGAGATTGTTAGGGGTGGTGAAGCTGTTGGTTCCGTGTTCTCGATTTTAGACCGTTCAACCAAGATTGACCCGGATGATCCCGGGGCAGAGACGGTTGAAACAATTCGGGGAGAAATTGAACTCCGACATGTTGATTTTGCATATCCTTCACGACCTGATGTCAGTGTGTTTAAAGACCTTAACCTCCGAATTCGTGCTGGCCAAAGCCAAGCACTTGTCGGGGCTAGTGGCTCCGGCAAGAGTTCAGTCATTGCATTGATCGAACGATTCTATGATCCCACGGCTGGAAAGGTTATGATCGATGGAAAAGATATCCGTAGATTGAACTTGAAGTCTCTTAGGCTTAAAATCGGATTGGTGCAACAAGAGCCAGTCCTCTTTGCTGCCAGCATTTTTGATAATATTGCTTACGGAAATGAAGGTGCAACCGAAGCTGAAGTAACCGAAGCAGCCCGGGCAGCTAACGTGCACGGTTTTGTTAGCGCATTGCCTGACGGGTACAAAACACCGGTTGGTGAGAGAGGGGTTCAGCTCTCCGGAGGTCAGAAACAAAGAATTGCAATTGCAAGGGCTGTACTCAAGGACCCAACAATACTCCTACTCGACGAGGCCACAAGCGCACTCGATGCAGAATCCGAGTGTGTACTTCAAGAAGCACTTGAAAGACTAATGAGGGGTCGCACCACAGTTCTAGTGGCTCACCGTCTCTCCACAATAAGAAACGTCGACAGTATCGGAGTCGTGCAAGATGGACGAATCATAGAACAAGGCAGCCACTCCGAATTGATTAGCCGACCCGAAGGAGCCTATTCGAGGCTATTGCAACTGCAACATCATCACATATGAAAAGTTCCTTTTTTTCAAATCAAAACATGGCCTTGTGGTGGTGGTCATTACGTTTGGGACCCTTTAACCTTTTGTGTTTCCCATCTTTCTGCTTTGAAATGATGATAGTTGTAGATAGTGTTAATGTGGAGACTGTATCTTAAGAACTATTGCCTCATTTCCCAATGGGGTTTCCAATGCTAAATTATTGATTATGTCTGGTGCATAAGCCCCATATCTATATGATTGTCAGATACGAGTATATGTCGGATTGTCAGATACGAGTATATGTCGGACAGAAGCACGAAACACGAGAAGAGTTCCCACAAACATATCCATCCTTTGAAATTATTGTCATCTTTGATGTGAAGTTAAGTCTCCACCCCATGTTTATTGGAAATGAAAATAAAGCATGGGGTAGTATGGATTTCACTAGAAGTTGCATTTCCTGTTGTACTTGAATCTGTCACAAAGTTAGAAAAGAAAGCAACATAAACTTTTACAGTTCACTATTGCCTGGCAAAGGACTTGGAAGGATAGATATTTAAATTACAGCTATGATCGTATTTTCTATCACGATATTTTATTATAATTGCAGACATAATAGATGTTATTACGTTATTACAGACATGAAGGGTTTCTTTCAGTTCTGAGTCTGAATCTGAAGGAAAAAGAAAATTCAACCCTCCATAGAAATGGTGGGGTCATAGATTTGATGCAGATTTAAAGACCCTTTGGCAGAGATGATGATGCATCACTGTCAACATTTCATATAGGGTTTCCTTTCACCATATACATGTCCTGCAATATTTTTTTCAGTACGTTAGGTATGAATTTTTTATATTCGAATCTTAAAAACGATATTGTTCGAAACAATAGTCACAGACATGAAATAATAAAAAGTAAATCTGCTATAGAACTTATTATGAATGCAGTCTACAAATGTTGACTCCTGGTAGTCATATTAGGGATCAATGTCTGAAATCTTCAGATGAACCCCATCAATGTTTTTTTTCTTTCATTCAGGTCCCTGTATCATTTTGTTTTGTTTTGGCCAGAGTTCTACCCCAAAGGCATTGATTCTGAAGTTGACAGATGTGGGGCTTATCTGTCAACCCCTCAACTCAATGACTAAACAATCATCACATTGGTCAAATTATAGTTTTGGTCCCTTGACTATGCTCGAATTCGAGTTGAACACATCATTAACAGGGGTGAGCAAAACTCGACTCGACTCGAGGAAAAAATACTCGACTCGTTTTAATTCGACTCAAAATTTCATAGACTCGACTCGACTCGAAAAAATTTCAAATAAAATTTGAGTTGTTAAAGGAAATTCGAATAACTCAAAATTTTTAATAATTAAAGGATTATTTTTTAAGTTTAAGATGAATCTCTCAATTTTTTATGATATATAAACAATGATATATAAAAATACAAAGAAATATTGTTACATATGAAAATATATATATATATATATGCATATCTTATATGATTAGAGAAAGTCGTTTAAATTATAATCAAATCATACTTTAACACGATAAATAATTACAATTAAATATTTATAGGAACTCGAAAACTCGACTCGACTCAAATTTCTTAAACTCGACTCGAACCGAAAAAATTTCAAATAAAGTTTGAGTTATAAAATATGACTCGTCAACTCGAATAACTCGAAATTTTTTAACTCGACTCGATCGAATACTCACCCCTAATCGTTAATGGCTCAAAATCATGCATTCAGTCACAAACCCTGAAAGCATGAAATCCAAAGGAATGATTTCAGGTTCACTCTTTGCTCATCAATTATTACAATGATGATTTAAAAATTGAAATGGATAGCAATTTTGTTAACATTTAAAGCAACAATACCTGAAATTAATGAAGGTAGGCATGCTTATAAAATGTAACAAGGATTAATTGCACTGTACGTCCCTACATTACTACTTTCATTTTAAATTAATCCTTAAATTTCAAAATATTTTGATTGGGTCGTAATAATTTCAAAGTCTTTATGATGCTATAACCTGATGTGAGATGGCAACGAATTAAATAATTATGAAATGAAATTTTAAAAAATGAAAAACAAATTTAGTTTTTTTTAGATTTAAGAAATCGATGCCAAGGAAGATGATAACGATAGTTGTGTCGAATTTATCTTAGAAAAATATATAGTTTGGGCATCTACTTATAAGTTAAACAAAAAATTTTAACGGTGTTAACTTAAAACACTAACGGAATAAAATTTTAGGCACTTATATCAGAAAAAATGTATAGTTTAGACACTTATTTCATCCGGAAAAAAATAAACACCTATTTTAAAAAATGTATAATTTAAATAAATCCTTTTCTAAATCAGCACTTAAATATTTAAAATAAAAGAAAACTACAAATTAAACATATAAAAGATTTAAAAAATCTCTTAAAACCATCCTATGAATAATTAATTAAAAAGGAAGCTAATAAAATAATTTAAAAGAATATATAATTCTAGTCCAAGCTTTATAATTCAAGGTTGAGTTATTTTATTATGTCTAATGGGCCCTTTAGGCGTGTGGATCATTTGGAAGAAGAATTATACGGGTGATCACTTAATTATAACTATTTTTTGTTTAGATCGCCTAATTAAAAGTTTCATCAAAACTATTATTAATATTTTATTTCGTTATCGTTTTTAATAAAGATTTTGATATAACGTGGTTTAATAACAATTTTAATCCCTAAAAGTATTACATTATATCATTTAATTTTAATAAAAAATAACTCATCAAATATTTAAATTAAACTCTAAATTATCTTTTTTTTTCTTCTTCCTTTACAATACCATTCTAAAAATTAATTTACCAACTCTTTTCGTCTGGAATGCAAACAAGCAAAATTATAGTGGTTTAAAATTTTTTACGGACAACATTAATAAGATTTTTTGTTTTCTATCAAAAAAAAAAAATCTTTCGTTTTGAATTAGATGAAAATTTTGGGTTTAGTCTAAATATTTGATGAGTTATTTTTATTAAGATTAAATTGATTTAATATAATAATTTTAGGGATTAAATTGATATAATATAATAATTTTAGGGACTAAAATAATTATTAAATCATACTATGACATAATTTTCATTAAATATTTAACAGTCAATGACCAAAACGTTAGCGATTATTTTGATGAAAATTTTAGTTGGGTGACCAACACAGAAAAGAAGTGATGGTTATGTGACCATCTGTGTAGTTTTCCATGTAAAAAATAGTTTAATTAAAATTTTATTTTAAGTAATTATTAATTAGTACTTAAGATTTTTAATCTTTATTAATCAATTTAATAGTGTTCAACAATGTTCAACATTAATAGTGTTCAGTGGTGTTTGATGCCCGTTGTAGATTCTTCCTTCCTAAAATTACTTTAACTTAAACCCCAAATCGCTGCCGCTTCTGCTATAGATCACCACACCCCTTTGGTTGTTAAATCAAAACGGTTATTTCCCCAACATGATATAGTTGAAAGCAAAAAAAACAATGTGCAATTGAACGTTGGGGAAAATGATCGTGTATCATTCATTGTTTTTGACGATATCGTGTTGGGAAAAATGATCGTCTTGGTCTAGCGACCAAAGTGGGATGATCAGGGGATACTATCCACAGTGAAATCGACTTTGATTTGGGGTTTGGATAGTTTTAGGGATTTGAAGAATGATTTATAAAATCTGTAAAGTTTTTGGATTTTAAGAAAATTTGAAAATTTTGGGTATTTTTCTTTAAAAATTAAAATTTACATAAAATTAGTGTCACGTGTTAAGTATTAATTGGTTAATTTTTTTAACACCCTTTAACTGTCAGACATCTAAAATTATAATTGTTGAAACTTTAGGTACATATTTTTAAAAAAATTAATTTAAACACCTAAAATTCAAAATAAATATAATTTAATTACCTATTTTTTATTTAAACATATTAGCTATTAACTTTATAAAGAATTAAGAATATATATAAATATATTACCTTATAATAATCTTAAGATTATACTAAAAATTTCTTGAAATCTTAAGAATTAAGAATTATGCTTCGGAGATTATTTAAAACATCAGTTTTGTAAGAATGTTCTTGTAAGTTTGTAGCAATTTTATTTATTTTTTGATATTGTAAACTGGAATTTATTTATAATTACGAAAGATACCTCAAATACAATGTATTTAAAAAAATAATAATAAGGATCATTCTATTAAAATTTCATTCGAAATCTAAAAGTTCAAAAAAAATTTTAAATATTTTTATATTTATTAATATACCGATAAAAGTTATAAGTCTTCCTGAATCTTTTTGTTTAAATAATGTGTTTTATGAGATTAAAAAGGAGTGATGAACGAAATATACTATCAGGTAGATTGCTCCATTACTTAAGTTTAATTACATCAGCAAACAATCATCAACCAAGTGAAGAACTATCTTTCTATGATAATCGACAAAATCAAAATCAGAAATTAGCACCGTAAAGATCTCTTTACGAACATCAAATAGAGGTGGTAAACCGATCATTCAATTCGGATTCGTTTCGGTTTATTTCGATTTGGATCATTTCGACTATAATCGTTTTACATTCGGTTTGGACCGGTTCTTGTCTAGTTTAAATTTTCGTTTTTAGTTCGGGTCTATGTTGATTTTGGTTCGGGTATCAGGTCAAGTCGGTTGATTTTTCGGTTTGGTTGAGTTTTGGTTCAGTTATCATTGGTTCGGTTGATTTTGATTCGGATCAATATCGAGTTAGTAAGATATCGATTGTTTTTTAGGGTTTTAGATGGAGTTTGTAACCCCTAAATTTAACTTAATGTCTTAGATTAAAACTTAGGGTATACGTTATTAAAAATTTATTTTACAAGTTAGGGTTTATATAGAATAATTATAAAAATTCTGATAAATTATTAAATAACTAATAATGGGAAATACTGAAAATTAACATATAAATAATTTAAGTTTCAACCTATGAATTTAATAAACATTAACTGTCCAGAAATCCAAATAAAAGTTTCAATGATAACGGAAAGATAATCTAATAAATCAGTAAAATCACATACGTTTTCGGAGTGTAAATATTTGGTCACTTCGACGTTAGAGACTATTAATAGATAACGGAAAGATAATCTAATAAATTAAAAAATATTTTTTTTCCACATGGATTACTTACGTGGCTTCCTTCTTCATCATCTTCTTCATGTCAACATGAAAGAGGAAGGAAACCACCCTACCTTTAAACCTCCAAATCCCAACACCAGAACCCCTAAATTTATACCTTCAGCTTTCATTTTTCTTTCTATTGTTGGAAAAATGGTATGGTACATGAACATTTGAGCTTAAATTTGAGTGGGTTCCATTAGTAAAATTAATTGGGACTATGTGTATTATTAATCTACAACAAGAGTAGATTAAATTTGTATATTTACATGCTCAAAATGTTTAATGGGTGAATGAGAAATTGTTACTCAATGTAACACCCATGATGTTGGAAAAATAAAATGAAAAGTAGAATATCCCACATTTGTTGGGAACTTAGATTTGGAAAGCTTTATATACAAAAGCTCTTCATGTTATTATTGGAAATAAGTCAAAGGCTTGGACTAAACACCATAGTTGTGCTAGGCACATTGGGCTAGCATTAGTGGACTTTTATAAAAGTCAAAAGAAGGGCTTTGGGCCTTGGGGCCTTTGGTCTTGATTTCTAAAATGACAGTTTTTTTTTCTTCTACTTTTCTGACTTTATTTTTAACAGATATTATAGAATTAAACCGCCTTTTATGGAGTTGCAGACCCTTCAGCTGGTTGTAACCTCCAATTTATTTGGATTAATTCTCTGATAAATACCATTTTAATTTCTGGGAGTTGTAACTCTTCAGGAATTGTTAATTACAGATTAATTCTGTAATTAAACATGTCCCCTGCATGAACACTATAAAAGGAGACCCTTTGTTCATATTTCAACACACTGAACCCCCCCCCCCACAAATATCCTATAGCCAGATAGTGTTCTGCTTCTGTAAAGTTCGTTGTTGCAGTAAGGTAGCGTTGCTCTCCTTATTGTATTCTACCGTTGTATCTTGGGAGACAGACGTTCCATAGTAACTCCAGCACCGGGAGGGGACGAATCTGTTTTAAGGACACTGTGATAGCACAAGCCTCGGTTAAAGTTTCAGATTTTTTTTTCTTTACGTTTCTAATTTATATGTTTTATTTTTATTTCGTTCACAGAATTGTGTTTAACATATTAATAACTTGCTTTGTTTTGTGGTAACAATCTTAAAACGGAGTCCTTTTGTGAAATGGAAAAAGATCAAGGAGTGATTCCACCTGCTGTTGATGGAGTCAATGATGCGGTACCTACGAACATCGTTGATGCTAGGTCATCTACGAGTGCCCTTCTAAGGTCTGCCTCATTTCAGGTGCCTGTTTCGGTACCTACAAACACGGCTGAAAGGCCAGAGAAATTCATAGGATTGAATTTCAAGCGATGGCAACAAAAAATGTTGTTCTATTTGACAACATTGAATCTTGCGAGATTCTTGACAGAAGATTCTCCAACGTTAGGAGAAGATGAGACTGACTTCCAAGTTGTCAATGTTGTTGAAGCTTGGAAGCATTCAGATTTCCTTTGCAGAAATTATATTCTGAATGGTTTAGTTGATGCCTTATATAATGTGTACCAAAAGGTGAAAACGTCCAAAGAGTTATGGGAGTCTTTGGACAAGAAGTACAAAGCAGAAGATGCTGGAGCAAAGAAGTTTGTTGTTGGCAAATTTCTGGATTTCAAGATGGTGGACAACAAGACTGTCATAAGTCAAGTCCAAGAGTTCCAGGTAATTTTAGGCGAAATTCATGATGAAGGCATGTCTATTAGTGAAACCTTCCAAGTGGCTGCAACCATTGAAAAGCTACCTCCTGGCTGGAAGAATTTCAAGAACTATCTCAAACATAAGCGAAAGGAGATGAACATGGAGCAGCTCATTGTCAGACTTAGAATTGAAGAAGACAATCGAACTAATGATAGGAGGAGCCATATTCCCGTAGTCAAGGCAAATATGGTGGAGCATGGTCAAGGCTCCAAGGCTGCTCAAGGTCCCAAAAAGTGGAAAGGGAAACAACCGATGAAGTTTAGACCTAAAGGTGGAATTAGGAAACATGTGTTCAAAGGAAAATGCTTCAATTGTGGCAAGGAGGGTCACAAGTCAAATGAATGCAAGTTTCCAAAGAAGAAGAACAAGAATGTTCAAGCTAACTTGGTGGACTGCATTGCTGAAGATATGGGTGACATCAATCTTTCTGCCATGGTGTCCGAAGTGAATCTGGTAAGGTCCAATATTAAGAAGTGGTGGATAGACACTGGTGCCACATGCCACATCTGCTCAACTCGTGAGATGTTCTCTACCTTTGAGGCTAGTACGGGAGAGAAAGTCTACATGGGAAATTCTACTGCTTCATCTGTTGAAGGAGTAGGCAAGGTGATGCTCAAAATGACTTCTGGAAAGCTGCTGACTCTCAATAATGTTTTGTATGTGCCTGAGTTTCAAAAGAACTTGGTGTCTGGATCTCTTTTGACCAAGCATGAGTTTAAGTTGGTCTTTGAGTCAGAAAAATTTATCTTGTCAAAATCGGGAATGTATGTGGGAAAGGGGTATATTATGAATGGGCTTTTTAAGCTCAATGTAATGACAATTAATAATAATAAAGCAAGTACTTCTTCTGCTTACTTGATTGAGTCTTCCAATATATGGCATGGTAGACTAGGACATGTTAATTATGATACCTTGCGTAGGTTAATTAACTTAGAACACATACCATCATTCCAAATTGATTCAAAACATAAGTGTGAAACTTGTGTAGAAGCAAAATTGACAAGGTCATCTTTCCAAACAATAGAAAGAAACACAGAACCACTTGATTTAATTCATAGTGACTTGTGCGATTTAAAATTTGTACAAACGAGAGGTGGTAATAAATATTTTATCACGTTTATTGATGATAGCACAAGATATTGTTATGTGTATTTGCTCAAAAGCAAAGATGAAGCCTTAGAGAAATTTATACTTTATAAAAATGAAGTAGAAAATCAACTTAATAGAAAAATTAAGGTGATTAGAAGTGATAGAGGTGGCGAGTATGAATTTGGAGAATTCTGTGGGCAACATGGAATTGTACATGAGGTAACCGCACCTTATTCACCTCAATCAAATGGTGTTGCAGAACGAAAAAATCGCACTTTAAAAGAAATGATGAATGCGATGTTGATAAGTTCAGGGCTACCACAAAACTTATGGGGTGAAGCTATTTTGTCGAGCAATTACCTTTTAAATAAGGTACCCCGAAAAAACAAGATAAAACTCCGTATGAGTTATGGAAAGGTAGGAAACCATCCTACAAATATTTAAAAGTGTGGGGGTGTCTTGCGAAAGTAGTTGTTCCAACACCAAAGAAAATGAAAATTGGTCCTAAAACAGTAGACTGCATTTTCATAGGCTATGCACATAACAGTACTGCTTATAGATTTCTTGTGTATGAATCTAGTAATCCAGATATACACAAGAATACTATAATGGAATCAAGGAATGCATCGTTCTTTGAAGATGTATTTCCATGCAAGTCCAAAGAAGGACAAAGCTCGTCTAAACGATTTTATGACAACACTATGAATAAAAGTGATGATTCAGAAGTTGAGTTAGAACCAAGACGAAGTAAAAGAGCAAGAGTTGAAAAAACGTTTGGACCAGATTTTCTAACATACTTGTTAGAAAGTGAACCACAAACGTATACAGAAGTAGTAACTTCTTCTGAAGGACCTCTTTGGAAGGAAGCTATTAAAAGCGAAGTAGATTCTATTTTACAGAATCATACTTGGGAACTAGTAGACCTTCCACCAGGAAGTAAACCTCTAGGATCCAAATGGATATTTAAAAGGAAAATGAAACCTGATGGTTCCATTGAAAAATACAAGGCTAGACTTGTAATTAAAGGTTATAGACAGAAAGAAGGTCTTGACTACTTTGATACATATTCTCCTGTGACGAGAATAACATCCATAAGACTAATTCTCGCAATAGCAACATTGCGAAATTTAGAAGTTCATCAAATGGATGTAAAAACAGCTTTCTTAAATGGAGATTTAGATGAAGAAATCTACATGGAACAACCTGAAGGTTTTATAATTCCAGGTCAAGAAAAGAAAGTTTGTAAATTGGTTAAATCATTGTATGGTTTGAAACAAGCACCAAAACAGTGGCATCAAAAGTTTGACCAAGCAATGACAACCAATGGTTTTAAAATTAATGAGTGTGACAAATGTGTCTACGTAAAGGACACAAAAGATGGTTATGTCATATTATGCCTATATGTTGATGACATGTTAATTATTGGTAGTAATGACAAAATGGTTAAATCTACCAAAAATATGTTAAATTCTAAATTTGACATGAAAGATATGGGACAAGCTGAAGTAATTTTAGGAATCAAAATTATACGAAGTTCAGATGGTCTCATATTAAGTCAGTCACACTACGTAGATAAAATTCTTGAAAAATTTAACAAAAATGATACAGGAGTGGCTAGAACACCTTTAGATACTAGTGTTCATTTATCCAAAAATCGAGGAGAGAGTATTTCTCAAGTAGAATACTTTAGAATTATTGGAAGTTTGATGTATCTAATGAGTTGTACTAGGCCAGATATTGCTTATGCTGTGAGCAGATTAAGCAGATATACTAGTAATCCGAGTGTTGATCATTGGAAAGCAATTGTTAGAGTACTTAGATATTTGAGAAACACTCGTGAGTATGGGCTGCATTATACGAGATATCCACCAGTTATAGAAGGATACAATGATGCTAATTGGATTTCTGATATAAAAGACTCTAAGTCTACTAGTGGGTATGTTTTTACACTAAGAGGTGCAGCAGTGTCATGGAAATCTTCAAAACAAACTATTATAGCCAGATCCACAATGGAATCTGAATTTATTGCGTTAGACAAATGTGGTGAAGAGGCAGAATGGCTACGACATTTTTTGGAGGATATTCCAATGTGGGAAAAACCCGTGCCTCCAATATGCATACACTGTGATAGTCAGTCAGCAATTGGAAGGGCACAAAGCAACATGTATAATGGTAAGTCTAGACATATTCGTCGAAGGCATAATACCATTAGACAACTACTCTTAACTGGTGTTATTTCTATTGATTATGTTAAATTAAAGGATAATATAGCGGATCCGTTAACCAAAGGGTTAAACAGAGAGTTGGTTGACAAATCATCGAGAGGAATGAGACTGAAGCCCTTGAGAGGATGAATTTATAATGGAAACGCAACCTAATTGACTGGAGATCCCAAGATATAGGTTCAAAGGGAAAACCTAATTATAAATAAGTTGTGATCGCTGTAGGGTGCACACCCTACTCATTCTTGAATTCACAGTGATACCCGTGCAAGTAGGTTAGCAATGTTTGCTTTAATGATTCTAAGTTGTCAGAAATTTTGAACAGAGCAAGCGGGTTGCTTTAAATGAATCACCTATGTGAAAGAGAAGTGGGGCCGCTTCAAAGAAGAATTGTGTAGGGCTTAATTCTTTATAAACTTTCACAGAACCAGGCTGGTGTTCATGGCCAAAACGGACACACCCATGAGAACTGAACAGAAGTCGGAAGATTCTTGTGTAAGGTATATTTTACGTTTACAGTGTTAGCAGGACAGTTCAAAGACATCAAGTCTACTGGACAGCTAGTAAAGTATGTATATCTTTACAAGGGAAGGTTCAAAGGGTAAAACCTACCTATCGTATGCAGGTTTCAACCATTGAACACTATTAACCCTTAACCCAGACAATTTTCATTCATGTGGGGGATTGTTGGAAAAATGGTATGGTACATGGACATTTGAGCTTAAATTTGAGTGGGTTCCATTAGTAAAATTAATTGGGACTATGTGTATTATTAATCTACAACAAGAGTAGATTAAATTTGTATATTTACATGCTCAAAATGTTTAATGGGTGAATGAGAAATTGTTACTCAATGTAACACCCATGATGTTGGAAAAATAAAATGAAAAGTAAAATATCCCACATTTGTTGGGAACTTAGATTTGGAAAGCTTTATATACAAAAGCTCTTCATGTTAATATTGGAAATAAGTCAAAGGCTTGAACTAGACACCATAGTTGTGCTAGGCACATTGTGTTAGCATTAGTTGACTTTTATAAAAGTCAAAAGATGGGCTTTGGGCCTTGGGGCCTTTGGTCTTGATTTCTAAAATGACAGTTTTTTTTCTTCTACTTTTCTGACTTTATTTTTAACAGATATTATAGAATTAAACCACCTTTTATGGAGTTGCAGACCCTTCAGCTGGTTGTAACCTCCAATTTATTTGGATTAATTCTCTGATAAATACCATTTTAATTTCTGGGAGTTGTAACTCTTCAGGAATTGTTAATTACAGATTAATTCTGTAATTAAACATGTCCCCTGCATGAACACTATAAAAGGAGACCCTTTGTTCATATTTCAACACACTGAACCCCCCCCCCCCCCCCACAAATATCCTATAGCCAGATAGTGTTCTGCTTCTGTAAAGTTCGTTGTTGCAGTAAGGTAGCGTTGCTCTCCTTATTGTATTCTACCGTTGTATCCTGGGAGACAGACGTTCCATAGTAACTCCAGCACCGGGAGGGGACGAATCTGTTTTAAGGACACTGTGATAGCACAAGCCTCGGTTAAAGTTTCAGATTTTTTTTTTCTTTACGTTTTTAATTTATATATTTTATTTCTATTTCGTTCACGGAATTGAACATATTAATAACTTGCTTTGTTTTGTGGTAACATCTACGACCATACCCTGCAAACCCCCTCGAACCTAAATCCAACCCCCCACTCAATGATTCCCCAAACTCAATGATTCCCCAAACTCAATGATTCCACGCTTCCATTGGCAACAAATTCATACACCAAGGAGCGTGTGTGTCCTTCAACACATATCCCAACAAGTTTGACAAGATTACGGTGGTGCAATCAGCTGCATCTCCACTTCTGCGATAAATTCACGATCTCCATTCTGGTTATCTCTAGTAAGTAACTTAACAGCTACCTCACTTCCATCCTCCATAATACCATGATAAACTCGTCCAAATCCCCCTTCACCAAGAATCCTTTTTGAACTGAAATTGTTTGTCGCCTTCTCAATCTCAACAAATGTAAATTTTTTAACTGGGAGAGAACAAGTAGCCATGGCGGAAATGAGTGACATTGATAGAGAGCTTGCCATACTGCTTGACAAGATAGAACCAATGCCTGCATTAACATGAAGATTAGATATTCAAACGTTCTCACTTCAAATACATCAAAATAGTCCATAGAACAAGGAAATATAACTAGCTTAGATCCAGCCATCAAAACTCCAATTATTTGTTCTAACTTCACAGATTTAAGAATGATTAACCATTATGATTCAATTGTTGCAGTAACTGAAAGACATAAAGACACATCAACTTAGGGTTGTATGTGTGCCTAAACAGCAAAAGTGGAAAGCCAGTTACGCACGTTGGAATACATTGCAATTCTAAGCAACGGAATCTAAATGTCAAACATAAAGCTCAGTATCTGACCTACCAAATCTTTTGTTCAATGAGGAAGGAAACGCCGGACTAACGACATTTGATTGTCTTCCAAACTTCCTCCATTTTACAAGGACAGAGGTTGCTACAGCTAAAACCAATAAGAGCACAAAAGCATATAAAACAATAATTGCAACGACCCTGATGTTCATCTTTTTTTCTTGTTAACAAAATTAGTTGTGGTTGGAAGATCTCCAGTACTTCCAGTTGGACCACTCCCAAGAAAATTACCAGCGAAGCAGGAACTCCTGAAAACATATTTTCAAATTACAACCATGACAATAAGTTATTTAAAACAAAAAGAGGCAGAGATAACAACCTGGATAACTGATGGATACCACCTCATATGTTCCAAAAAGGGTTGAATTTAGAGATGGTCTTTTATGCAAAAGCCGGTCATATGTAAGACTTGTTCCCAATGGTGTATGAACTTGTTCGAATCGAATCATTAAGTGGGGGTTGGATTTGGGTTTGAAGGGGTTTGCAGGGTATGATCGTGGAAAGAGAAACAGAAGTTAAAGGTATAAGTTTAGGGGTTATGGTGTTGGGATTTGGAGGTTTAATGGGAAGAGAAAATGGAGACAAGCTGGGTTTGAAGGTGAAGTTTGGGGACTTAAGGTTTTAAAAGGTGGGTGGTTTCTTTCTTCTTTCATAATGACATGAAGAAGATGACGAGGAAGGAAGCTATGTAAACAATCCATGTGAAAAAAAATTAATTTTTAATTTATCAGATTATTTTTTCGTTATCTATTAACGGTCTCTAACGTTGAAATGACCAAATATTTACATTCCGAAAACGTACGTGACTTTACTGATTCATTTTCAAAATGGATGACTAATTTTGTACTGTGCTCAAACATAAGTGACTTCCGCAGTAATTAACCATTTTTAATTATAACCCTAAAAATTAAACCTTAAATCTTAAATTATATACCTTAAATTTTAATCAGTAACTTTTAATTTTAATCTTATAACTTATCCCCTAAAACTTAAACCCTAAACTAATTTCTAAAATTCTATTATTTGAGACGGTATTTATTATATTTTCTTTTATTTATTCAATAAAACCATTATTATTATTATTATTATTATTATTATTATTAAGGCAATTATTCTATATAGTACAGTGAAAATTAAAAGTATTTATGTGTATCTTAAATTTAGGGCTTAGATATGTAATTTAGGGTGTATATGTTTGAGTTTAAGATCATAAGCTTAGAGTTTAGGGATAGTAATTATAATTTAGGTTTTAGGGTTAGAATTTAAAATTTATAGGTTAAAACCTAAATCCCTCAATATATTACCGCAAAACATAAATCCTAATTCCTAACCATAAATCATAAATTTTAGTTATTATCCCTAAATTTCAAACATCTAAACCTATACCCTTAAATTTTAAATTCTTCATCAAAATCATATATCCTAAGACTAAAGTGTTTGTAAAAATAAAAATTTTACTATTTATATATTAAATATAAATCTTTGTTTTTATTGGTTTAAAAAGTTGTGCTAAAATGTTGTAGATGATAATAAAAATAAAATAAAATAAAACAGTATAAATATACTTATAGCAGTAACTTGATTAATGCATCACAAAAGATTAAAATAGATGAAATAAGAAATATCACTTTTTTATCTTTGATTAATGAACCATAAAAAGATTATAATATACGAAATAAGGAACACATCACATGGTATTTGACAAAAAATAAAAACAAAGTTCAAATAATATATATGTCACGTAAGTTCAAATAACTTGATTGGTATCTTTAATTTTAAAACTTATTATTTTTATTATAGATTTTTAAAAAATTATTTGATTATATATGTCACGTAAGCTTTTAAACATTATTCTTTTTCCTTCAATTTTTTTTATTTTGATTTTGTCTCTATTAATCGCTTAATAAATTAAATATTTATAATATATATTCTAACAATTTAAGATATCTTATATCATTCTTATTTGTTTTAGTGCATTAACATATTTAAATAGAAAATTAAGAAATGAACCTCACCTTAATTTTGTACCCAAATATCTTATTCTTAATTGGTGTATTTCAAACAGTGGGTCTTAAACTCATTTTTCTTGTTCGAAATATTATTACGATCAAATTATTCAAAAAAACCCTATACTATAAACATTTTATAGATTTATTCTTACTTATAATTTTATTCTTTATTTAAAGTCCTAGTTGTAAAAAATAATGTTATATTTTATAAGTGTCTTGAATCGAATAGCGTAGTCTATAAAAATATTTAATTTATTTAAATTTAAAAAAATATACTTATGTCGAATTTATAAAAAGATGAAAGGCTTTAATGCATAATGATAGGAATTTAATTAGGTACTGTCAATCAATTTATTTACGATTAAAATTGGATGAAAATACAAATTTTGTTTCTTTCTAATCATCATCATCATTATTATTATGTTATTATTAGGTTTATATTTTTTCCTCAAACTTATTAAAGTTATAATTTGTTTTTATTAATCTCATATAAACGTCATTAAATCTTTTTTATTTTTCTTTTTTACGAGAGTTTTTTAACGTCACTCTCATAGTTAAACTCCACTAACATAATTAAAATATGAATTGATGTCAATTTTTCAAGGTTAAATTTATATTATAAAAAAGTTTAATATCCCTTTAAATAATGCACATCATAAATGAAAAGTTCAAGCATTATTGTATTATTCAAATTTTTTTCTCTTTTCTCTAATGTTAGTTCTATAACTTTTACAAATCCCGTTGATTTTTATAAAGTTAGCCTGCAATGGAGTAAGAATAAGTGTGTTAGTAGTGGACAAATGACATGTTTGACCCTTTTATCAGCTTCGATCAATAAAAAGTTTTTCATTCACGACCTCGGACCGTAAGATACAATGGACGATCCAATAAATTCCTATATTCCTTTTTATTAGTTAATAAAAAAGTTATCTAAAAAGCATATATGGAAAAAGGGTAATAACCCCTGATAAGTGGTATTAGAGCGATCTTTTGATTGACCGATTTCGCGTCAAATATCTATGAAAGGGGTAGGTAGGATAAAACAACCGTGATAAAATACATGTATTTTAAGAAAAAAGTAATAGCTCCGTGATAAGCGGTATCATAACGATATTTTGACTACCCAATTTCACGCTGAGCGCTTATGAAAGGGATAGATAGGGTGAACAACTGTGAAACGAATCCCCCCACATCTTCGCCAACAACCGAAGGTGTGCATATTGAATTTTAAACATCTAAACCTATAGCTTTAAATTTTAAATTCTAAATCAAAATCATATATCTTAAGACTAAAGTGTTCGTAAAAATAAAATTTTTACCGTTTATATATGAAATATAAATCTTTATTTTTATTGGTTTAAAAAGTCGTCCTATAAACGTTGTAGATGATAATAAAAATAAAATAAAAACCAGTATAAATATACTTATAAAACTAACTTGATTAATGTATCACAAAAAGAGTAAAATAGATGAAATAAGGAATATCACTTTTTTATCATTGAATAATGCACCATAAAAAGATTATAATATACGAGTTAAGGAACACATCACATAGTATTTAACAAAAAATAAAAAACAAAGTTCAAATAATATAGTTCACGACATGTATATTTTAGGTTTGAAGAGACTAAAAAGACTTAGAGTGTAAAGTGAAAAAAATATGTGTATTTAAATAAAGATACATGCATTAACTTCTCGAAAGGATTGATATATTTTTAATTTTAAAATTTATTATTTTTATTATATATTTTTTAAAAATTATTTGATTATATATGTCACGTAAGCTTTTAAACATTATTTTTTTCATTCAACTTTTTTTATTTTGATTTTGACTCTATTAATCGCTTAATAAATTAAATATTTATAATATATATTCTAATAATTTAGTATATCTTATATCATTCTTATTTATTTTGGTGCATTAACATATTTAAGTTGAAAATTAACAAATGAACCCCACCCTAATTTTGTACCCCACATATATCATTCTTAATTGGTGTATATCAAACAGTGGGCCTTAAACTTATTTTTCTTGTTTGAAATGTTATTACGATAAAATTATTCAAAAAAACCCTATAATGTAAGCTTTTTATAAATTTATTCTTAGTTATAATTTTATTCTTTATTTAAGGTCATTTTTGTAAAAAGAAATAATGTTATATTTTATAAGTGACTTGGGTCCAATAACGTAGTCTATAAAAATATTTAATTTATTTAAATTTTAAAAGAACATACTTATGTCAAATTTATAAAAAAAAAAATTAAAGGCTTTAATGCATAATAATAAGAATTTAATTAGTCACTATCAATCAATTTGTTTGCAACTAAAATTGGATAAAAATACAAATTTTGTTGCTTTCTAATCATCATTATTATTATTATTATCTTTTTCCCTCAAAATTATTAAAGTTATAACTTGTTTTTATTAATCTCACATAAATGTCATTACATCTTTCTTATTTTTTACGAGAGTTTTTTAATGTTATTCTCATGGTTAAACTTCACTAACATGATTAAAATATGAATTGATGTCAATTTTTTAAGGTTAACTTTTTATTATAAAAAAGTTATAGTATCCTTTTAAATAGTGCACATCATAAATGAATAGTTCAAGCATTATGATATACTTCAAAATTTTCTCTTTTCTCTAATATTAATTTCAACTATGACTTTTACAAATTCTGTTGATTTTTATAAATTGAGCCTGCAATGGAGTAGGAGTACATGTTAGTAGCAGATAAATGACATGTTCGATCCCTTTATCATCTTCTATCAATAAAAAAGTTTTTCATTCACGATCTCTGACCTCAAGATGCAATGGACGATCAAATAAATTTCTATATTCCTTTTTATCAGTTGTCTATAAAAAGTTATCTAAAAGACATATGGAAAAGGGTAATAACTCCGTGACAAGTAGTACCAGAACGACCCTTTGATTGTCCGGTTTCGTGCCAAACATCCATGAAAGGGGTAAGTAGGCTAAACAACCTTGATAAGAGGCATGTGTTTTAAGAAAAGAGTAATAACTTTTTGATAAGTGGTATCAGAACGATCTTTTAACTACCCAATTTCACATTGAGCGCCTATGAGAAAGATAGACAAGGTGAACAACCGTGAAACGAATCCTCCCACATCTTCGCAACAACCGAAGGTATGCATATTGATTTTTTATTTTATTTTCTTACATTCATTTATCCACGATCATAATTCTTTAAAATCTAAAATAAATTTTCTTTTTTTATATTTTAATATAATCTTTTTCAACCTCTTCGTCTAAACTTAGATGTAGAGTGGCTAGACTTAAGGAATCCCCTTATCCCTAATATAAATTTATAATTCTAAGAGTATGAATGAACTAAACATGAGATATATTTTGATTTTCCACACGACTCATTCAAAGTATTTTGATTCTACATTAAAGATTCAGTCGAGTTTATTATATTTGGAATTAAATCTAAAGACAAATATAAAGTGGAAGAAGTTATCAGCTTGGTTGAATAACTTATTGATATAAAACCTGAAATTGTCTGCAACATTAATAAGACTACTAAAATCACTCAACTCTAGTAAATATGTCTTTGTTACTAATCAGCCCCCACATGCGACACAAGGACTTGTTACAAGTATATTGTTCTCAAATTCTCACTTTGTGAATCGTATTGTGCACCAGGGAGGTAGGTCTAGTTTTCAAAGGGTCGGACAAAATTTTAGAGGTTGAAGAGGTCGCTTTGGAGGAAGGTCACATGTTCAATATCAAATTTATGACAAAATTGGTCATTTAGTTGGCCGTTGTTATTTTCGTTTCAATCAATCCTTTGCAGAGATAGGAGGAATGTCAGAGTTTAACAACGCAAGCTTCCCTGTGAACTTCGCTGATTTTGCAGATTCTTCTTTTTATTGTTCAAGAGACTTTTGAAGATGGCTCAGTTAATATGGTCGATGATTTTTCAGGAAATCAGTTTGGAGGCACTGCATGATTTTCTGATTCTGGTGCTGCTGTGCATCTTACTTTTGATGCAATCAATCTAACCAATTCAACTGTGTATCATATCCTTGGTAAGATTGCTATTGAAAATGGTATGAATGTTCCTATATCCAAAGTTGGTTAAGCTTCACTATTAACTAATTCAAGACCACTTTTGTTAAATCAATTATTACATGTTCCTTCTATTAAAAATAACATGTTGTCTGTATCTCGTTTTATCAAAGATAACAATGTTTCAATTGAGTTTTATACTAAGTTTTGTCTTGTGAAAGACTTAACAACTTAACAAGTAATACTTAGAAGACAAGAAAGTGATGGTTTGTATAGGCTTAAGTCATTTGATGGTAAGGTGTTTGGACAACCACGACGTACAAGCTTTACAATCGGCGATAAAATACAAGGCAACAATTCGAGCAATAAGTTTTGTTCACTGAATAATTCTGTACATTTTGTTGATAATTTTTGTTTACATTCATTAGATAATTCTTGTTTATCTTTTACAATAGCTGGTGTGTCTGAACTTTGGCATAAAAGACTTAGTCATCCTTCTGACCATACTCTTGTTAGGGTTCTAAAAACTTATAATGTTTCTAGCAATAATAATATAATATCTATTTTTTGCTCAGCTTGTAATTTAGGTAAAAGTCACAAGTTGCCTTTTCAAAACTCAAACAATAATTACAGTTAACCTTTACAACATGTTCAATCGATTTATGGAGTCTTTTTCATATTTTATCTAATAATACAAGTTATTACTTGAGTATAGTTGATGCTTATACAAGGTACACTTGGATATACTTTTTAGATAGGAAATCAGATGTTGTTAATGTAATAACTAATTTTCAAAAGCTAGCAAAAAGGAAATTTGGGTACAAGTTGAAGTCAATTCAAACAGACTGTGATACTGAATTTAATCCTCTAGTCTCTTTCTTTAAGCAACAAGGTATTGAATTTAGAAATACGTGTCTTTATACATTTGAGTAATACAGTACGGTTAAACGAAAGCATAGACATTTTTTTGAGTTTTGGTAACACTTTTAGCTCAAGCTTCAGTTCCTCTTAAATATTGGACTGATGCTTTTTATTCCGTAACTTTTCTTATTAATAGGTTACCCTCCAATGTACTATAAGGTGCTTCCTATTGTTCAAAGTAATGCCTGATTACAATTTTTATGGATATTTGGCTGTGAGTGTTTTTTTTTACTTAGGCCTTACAATTAATACAAACTGCAATTCAGGTCACAAGCTTGTGCTTTTCTTGGATACTGTTTGCAGCAACATGGCTACACATGCCTCAGTGTTGATGGAAGAATATATGTGTCATGCCATGTTCAATTCAAGGAGAATATATTTTTTTTACAGTCAAGAGGAATCTTAACAAGAAGAGTCAATTAAAATCTAATAAAATAACTCCTATTAAGATAAAGATGGTAAAACAGTAAAGTCAAAGTCCACCACCTATTAATCTTTAAGTGCGGATACACGATCAATCGATAGTTTATAAAGATCAACTTCTTCTAATAGAATAGAGTTCAGTGATACATTCATAACTGATAGTGATGCTTCTGCCCCTTGTGATTTTATTATCCAGTTAGCACATAAGCTATTGAAAGTTCAAACGAAAATGCTCAAGAAAATGATGGTGTCCAAGGAAACAATAATAATTAAAGTGACAACATGATCAGTTCAAAATGATAATGTGCAAGGGGATAATATAATTGTTCAATCTGATTGTTTCTCAAATTTCAGGCAAGCTATCTCAAGGGTTGTACAACCTCATGCTATGATCACGAGATCAAAGGCTGAAATTTTTGAGCCAAAAATCTTTTCAGCTGAATTAAAATTTAGTGAACCTAAAAATATTCAAGAAGCAATGTTATCCGAAGAATGTAAGCTTGCAGTTGACAAAGAGATTAGTGCTTTGGTTGGAAAAAGAACTTGGGATTTAGTTCCTTTACCAGTTGATAGAATACCAATTGGTTGTAGGTGGCTTTTTAAGGTTAAGAAAAACTCAGATAGAAGTATACAAAGGTACAAAGCAAAGCTAGTTGCTAAAGGTTACTCTCATAATGCAAGTTTTGATTATCAAGAAATATTTAGCCCGATTATTAAACTTGTGACAGTAAAAGTGATACTTATCTTGGCGGTTTCGAACTGGGTTTTAAGACAATTTGATGTTGATAATGCTTTTTTGAATAGAGATTTATCTGAAGAAGTGTACATGTTACAACCACCAGGATTTGAGCAGCTAGGAACTAATGGTGAAGAGCTTGTGTGTAGGCTTAAGAAGTTCTTATATGGGCTTAAACAAGCACCTCGTGCGTGGTTTAACAAGTTCAGGACATATATTCTGGGAGAGTTGAAATTTTCAGCCTCGAAAATAGATATCTTTCTTTACTTTCGAGACATGAATGGGCATAAAATATATGTTTTGGTATATGTCGATGATGTTGTGGTTATTCAATCTAATGAACATGAAATAGATGAAGTGATAAAGAAGATTAATATGGTCTTCTCGTTGAAAGATCTTGGACAATTAAGTTTTTTTTCTTGGAATCAATGTTCAAAGGATTGGAAATGGTTTAATTTTGAATAAGCAAAAACACATTATAAAAGTTTTACAAAGAGCTAACATGTATGATGCTACTCCAGCTCCCATGCTAATGGTTTCCACGTTTAGGCTGTCAGCTCATGATGAAGATCCTCATCCTAATGATACTTTGTATCGACAAGTAGTAGGAATGCTTGAACATGTATGTAACAAACGACCCGACATTCACTTTGCAGTGAACAAAGTAAGCCAATTCATGCATTCTCCATTGAAAAATTGTTAAAAGTTATAAGTTACATTGCAGTTGTAATCTTGAAACTCTTCTGTTAGGTAATTAAAGTTTACTTTGTAAAGTTTTATATAAACTACGATATGTATACTCTTCAAGTTGAGTTGAATGAATTACAAGTTCTTGTTTTCTTTCACTTCCTCTCTTTCGATATATTCTCTACACATAAGTTGTATAAACCCAAACTTGTTAATTTTAAGGTATAAGGTGTTAATTTAGGGTTTAGAGGTTTATGTTATTGAATTCAGAATTTAGGATTTAAATTTATGTTTAGGGTTTATGTTTTAGGGTTTTAACTTTAGAAATTTAGATTTTAAAATTTTAAAAAATAGTATATTATATTTTTGAGTAGTTAATGAGCTTTTCGAGTCGTGTGTCAAGTAGTTTGACTCGACTCGTTAAGAGCTTGAGCCGAGTTTCAGTTCAAATTAGTTTGTGTTTTAATTGAATTGTTATCAAGTCGAATTTAAATAACTCGTCATCTGACTCGTGTCATTTACAACCCTACTTGCATCCACCACTTATTAAACACAACCCAAACCACAAAAGAAAATAACCCCATCATCATAAAAAACATGTACAAAACCATTCTTTGAACTAAATTTTTTTTGATTAAGGCTTTATTCAATATTAATTATCCAACGTCTTTTAGATGAAAACATTTGTCTGAAATATTTAACTTTTATAAAACACTTGTTTGAAGGCAAATTAGGTGAGAAAACTCTCATTTGAAGTGTTTGGGATGACCCGCATGACATTATTATTCTTTATTTAATAATTTAATACTCGTTTAATAAAATAATGTCGAACAAATCTTATAAGGTACTTTTTTGAATAGTTTTTACCTAAACAAGAAAGAAAGATAATTTTGTTCTTAATGAGTAATAGATAATATATCTCTTAGTTACTTTTATTAATCTCATATAAATAAATAAAATTATATTTTCGGTAAGATAAATTTTTTGATAAATGACTGTTTTATTATCCAAAAATCTTAAATTTATATCGATATTATACAATCAATTAATTAATAAATAAACCATTACATATTTCATTCAAAAATTAAATTAGTAACCAAAGCAGAGGATATGAACCTACTCCTAAACTGTCTTCGAACATCCTACTTGATTTATGAGTAAATATCGATAGGAAGCCTTATCTTTATAGTATGTATGCGACTGTTACGCTCTTATCCAAAATAATAATTTAAGCAATTTCAAGCAATGCGAATTATATTAACCAACAAAGATTTAACTCTTCTAAAAGTCCGTACTCATGATAGCCACTCAATTTAACTATCAAATTGCACGATAAATAATATAATAAAGGTACAATCTCAAAATTAATGATCTCTCAATTTTATATTAAATCCACGTAACAAGCAAACAAGATCAATATGACAACCCCAACAAATCATTCTAGACTAAAAGCACTTTTTTAAGTGCTTTAGGTTGTTTTTTTGTTACTTTTTTAAACTAACTTTTTCACCCAAACCCAAAAACTAGAATTTATATCTTTTAAGTTTGATAAGCTAGTTTCAAAATAAAATTACTTATTTACCCTTATAATATATTTGTTAAAATAATGTTTATACATATATAATTATAAAATAATATATATTTTATGATATTTATATTGAGAATAAAATTATTTTATTTATAATTTATTTTAATATTTATATTAAGAATAAAATTATTTTATTTTTAAATTATTTTAAATTTATATTAATTTGTAATTTTTATGTTCGTATATAATCTAAAATATAATTTATATTTTTAAATTAAATTTTACAAAAAAATTAAAATTTTTATTATAATTTAAGTTTGATTTATTTAATAATCATAACATTAATAAAAATTTAATTTTTTATTATAATTTAAGTTCATTTATACCAATATCATGTCTAAAATTACTTTTAAAATTATTTTTTCAATCGCGCTTTTTATAAGCAATACCAAACTAAGCCTCAACCTGTCCAAAATCACCTTCCAAGAGACAAAAGCACGTCACAAAAAAGATTATAACCTGAGTTGTTCATAGTTAATTAAAATACTATAACAATAACGTATAAATTATATATTAATATAATTACATAATAATATATATATTAATCGTTATAATATTTTAATTAGTTATTTTAGTGGATCGCCACTACTCTACCACTAGGACTATGTCATCCCCTATTTAAACAGTAGGATCAAGCAACCAACTTTGAAATAGAATATACTTACAAGAAAAAGAATGAAATTCTCGGAGGAGAAGCAACGATTGTGTTTTAACGATTTTCAGTGTTAGGCTTAGTTTGACATTATTTTTAAAAATTACGATTAAAAAAGTAATTTTAAAAGTGTAATAGAAAAATGATTTTAGAAAATTAGGTACTAGTTGTCATTGATAGAGATGGGCACGGTCGGATTTTCGGTCCACCCGAACTCGACCCGAACAAAAATACCCTAAACTTGACTCCGACCCAATTCGAATGTTTTTTCAAAAAATTCCACCCGACCTGAACCGAAAATAAATACTCTAAACCTGACTCCGATTCCGGGGACTTAATTATAAAAAATATAATTTTAAGGACTAAATTATAAATAAAAAATTAATTTTAAGGACTTAATTATAAAAAATATATAGATAAAGGAATATTATTATAAATATCCCTAAAAATTTATGGAAAATTCCATATTTAGTCTAGGGTAGGGTCGGGTCAGATAATTTTACACCCTAACCTGAACCCGACTCAACCCGACCTGATGTCACCTTAAAAAATCACTTGACCCGAACCCGATTTTTTCATCAAAAAATTCGACCCAATTGGGTTGGGTCGGGTCGGTTCCCGATCAGGCTGGATAAAATACTCATCCCTAGTCATTGATATCAAAAAGTGATTTTGAGAAGATAAAATGTCTATTTTAGACATGATGTTGTAAGTTATAAGTGAACTTAAATTATAATAAAAAAATAAAATTTTTGTTAATATTATAATTATTAAATAAATCAACTTAAATTATAATAAAAATTTTAAATTTTTGTAAATTTTAATTTAAAAATATAAATTATATTTTAGATTATATATGAACATAACAATTTTAAATTAATAATAAATTTAAATAAATTAAAAATAAAATAATTTTATTTTCAATATAAATATTATAAAAATATATTATTTTTTATAATTATATATGCATAAACATTATTTTAACAATAATATTATAAGGGTAAAAAAGTAATTTTATTTTCAAACTAGCTTTTTCAACTTAAAAGTCATAAATTCTAGCTTTTGGACTTGAGTAAAAAAACTGGTTTAAAAAAAAATAAAAAATAACCAAAATTTAATAAAAGTAATTAAAAAAATACTTTTAGTTGCTTAAAAACAACAACAGCAAAAAGGGCCTTAATATTACAACTTAATGTGAGATGGCAAAGAATAAAATAATTATGAAATAAATTAAAAATAAGAAAATAAGAAAAAATATGATTTTTTTTTTAGATTTTAAGAAATTGACGACAGGAAATACAATAATGGTAGTGGTGTCTTTTAAAACCCTTTTGATTACGATTGATCAAGTAAACTTTATAATAAGTTCTAATCGATTATTCTAATTGTAATCGATTAGGTAATTCGGAGTGTGAAAATATTTTTTTTAAACTAAAAAAAATCGTGTTGAAGACAAACTTCGAAAGCACAAACAATAATATTTATTTTTAAGAAGAAAGATTCAAATCGTTCAAGTTATAATTTACGAGAGAAAAGGTTGTCTCCTTTTATAATATAAATGAGACATCAATATTTAAGAGAGAGTTTATCAATCCTAAGAATTAATTAATTAATTAATTATATTTTTTTAAATTGACACTTAAATATCTAAAATAAGAAAAAACTATAAATTAAACATATAGAAAGATTAAAAAAACTCTTAAAATCATCCTATGGATAATTAATTAAAAAGGAAGGTAATAAAATAATTTTAAAAAAATATACTTCTAGTCCAAGCTTTATAATTCAAGCTTGAGTTTTTTTATCATAAGTCTAATGATCCCTTTAGGCGTGTGGATCATTTGGAACAACAAGAGATCTTGAAACCTAATTGTTCTTGAAAGATTGTAAATGTGGAATTCTTAATTATTCAAGAAAGCTTGATTAAATTTCATGTGACATATTTATTTTATTTTTTAAATTTAAAAACATAAAGTACTTTTTATAAAATTTAAAATTTTATAATCATTTTACAAATTCTTAAAATTTCTCAAGCTTAATCCCTAAATCGTTGCCGCTTCTGCTATAAATCACCGTATCTGACCACACTCCTTTGGTTGTTAAATCAAAGCGTTTATTTCCCCAATACGACATAGTTGAAAACAAAAAATCAATCTACAGATGAATGTCGAAGCCAAAATCGATATTCAGTTAATATATCATTCACTGTTTTCGACGATATTTTATTGGGAAGAATGATCGTCTTGGTCTAGCGACCAAAGAGGGATGGTCAGGGAAGGCGCTCGACAGCAAAAGCGACTTTGATTTGGGGGTTTCGATAATTTTAGAGATTTGAAGACTGTTTTGTAAAATCTATAAAGTTTTTGAATTTTATGAAAATTTAAAAATTTTGGATATTTTTCTTTAAAAAATTAAAATTTAAATAAAATTAGTGTCACATGCTAAGTATTAATTGGTTAATTTTTTTAACACCCTTTAACTGTCAGATACCTAGAATTATAACTGTTGAAACTTTAGATACTTATTTCTAAAAAAAATTAATTTAGACACCTAAAATTCAAAATAAGTATAATTTAGATGCCTATTTTTCATTTAAACATATTGCATATTACCTTTATAAAGAATTAAATATATATAAATATATTACCTTATAATAATTTTAAGATTATTAAAAAAAATCTTGAAATGTTTTTATTTACTTTATTTGAAAAGAAAAATAGAAGAAAGTTTACTGGCAAATCAAGGAATACATACGAAATACTTAATTCAATGTTCTTGCAATTTTGTAGCAAAATATTGTGCAGATAAACTGTTTGATTGCAGTAATTTTTTTGATCTTTCAATAATAAAATTTAATTATCCAGAAAAAAATATTGTGCAGATAAACTATTTTATCAACTTTGTGTAATTATAATTTTTTATAGGTTATAAAATTTTATAGGAGTCAAAAATATATATTTTTATCGGCAAGGTGATTCAAAAATTTTAACACCCTATACGATTTATTAAAATAATATTATTTTTTTGAGTAATAAAAAATTAAATATTAAACATTTAAAAGTTAAATATTTTAAATTTTTTTACTTAAAAAGTGATTTTTTTAAGTTTTAAGTTTTAAATAATTGTTATATATATATATATATATATTAGGGTTGAGCATGGTTAACCGTAAAATCGAACCCAAACTGAGGTATTATGGTTCATAAATTTATGAATCGTGGTTAACCGCGGTTTATCGAATTTGATTTTTAATTATTTTATAAGGTAAAAATATATATTTTATACTTAAAATACTAAAAATGTGTTTTTATTTTTTACTTAAAAAAATAAGTTTTTAATAAATATTTATGAAAAATATCTTAAAATTTTTATCTTTTAATGTTTAAAATTCATAAAATAAAGCTATTTTGTCAAGATAAAATACAAATTATTAAAAATTAACGTTTATATGAAAAAACCGAAAATCGAGGTTAACCGAATCAAAAACCGATGGTTACTAAAATAACTTACTGAATAAACTGAATCCGAACCGAATGTATCCCTAATATATACACATAATTATATTATATATATATATATTGAGGTATTTCTCATGGGTTCGAACATTAATTTTGTAGTACAGTGATTGAGCGATCAATTTTCAATAATCAAAAATATATTTTAAAACAGATATTACTGTAACCACTGTAATTAATTAAAAAAAAATTAAATTACATCCAAATTACATAGAAACCACTAGTAAAATGATTAAGTTAGTGTGCTTTTGGTTAAACATCATTAATTGTCGGGGATTGGGCCCACTTTAAACTTTATTAGTCATTAATCAAACATGCATGGGAATTAAAGGCAAAATCTGTCGGTGATAGAGTCATAATAATCCCTTAATTTTCACTAATGCTTTCTCATTACTTAATATTATTACAATCCTTGACTTTACAAAGGCTTTCTTTTTCATATTATTTAGAATAAATTATTTTATTATTAAAAATAAAGTGAAGTACTTTTTTTGACTAATTAACAAGAACATGTTTTATTAAAAAAAATAAAGAGAAAATACTCTACACTAATATAATTCTTTTACGGCGTTTTTTAGTTTTTTATCAGCGTTTTAAAAATACGAACCGACACCGCAATTAGTGATTAAATTATTTTTTTCAAAAACTTAAGGATCAAATTCTAATACCCTAAAAACAATTTTGGGGGCATGCCGCTAAGTCCCACAAGCTTCTATCCCTTTTCGCAGTTAGGGTTGTAAAAAAATCTATTCGAATAATTTGATTTTTTATGTTATAATCCAAAATTTTGGATATCTAATTATTTTTTTCATAATTCAGATCGAATGTCTAGAGAAAAAAATACAGATAATTAAGTCAACTATAAAATTCAACTCCATCCAGTTTTAAAACTATTATAATTAAGTTCGTTTTCCTTACTTTGTTCTTCCCAAAATTATTTATGGTTTATTATTTTTTAGGATGATGTAATCTAAAACTAATAAAATTTAGGCATAAAGATAATTTTAACCTTTAACGTGTGTTTGTATCGCGGAAAAGATAATTACTGGGGGAAAAATTTTCCGGGAATCTCATACCCACGTTTTGATCGCGGAATTCTTTACCTGAAGTAATACTCCATTCCCAACAGTAGCGCTTTTTTGGGTTTATGCTGGGAATCCTATTCTTTTTCTTTTCTTAAGTATTAGCTTATTCCTTGTGTTTAGGACAAAAATACCCTATGAATTTTCATCCAAAATAAGATATAATTATATAAGTTAAAAGTAAAAATAATAAATATTGAAAAAATATAAAATTAAAACACAAGATAATAAATAAATTTATAAATAACTCAAAAAAATATAAATATATAGATTCTTTATAAAATAAATTATATAAAAAATATATTAAAATACTTATAAAAATTATTTAAAAATATAAATTCAATATATTAATTATATTAAAAATACTTTTAATATAAAAATTTTCCTATGAATTTTTATCCAAAATTTTTCAATTTATCAATAATAATTTAACCCAGAAAGAAAATATATCACGGGGACAGTTTGGTAAACTTTACTTTCAAGTAATCTTATATTCCCCCAACCACACACTGTCAACTTACATTTCTGTCAAACAAACCAAACAAGGTAATGTAATATTCCTAGTAATATTTTAAGTAATCTTAGATTCCGGTAATTCTGTTCCCGAAGGTAATATTACATTCCATGATCCAAACGCATCCTTAACGTTTATATTTTTTATAATTTTGATCTTCGTTCTTTTTTGGGATAAATTTAACCCTTAAACTATGTCTTTTTTGACAAATAACTTATTTTTTAACTAACATAATGATTAGACCGTTAAAAATTTAACGATATTGATATTTCATATATATGTGATAATATATTTTAAATAACATGGCATCTAGTCTTATTCTACATATATATAACATGTCATTATTACGATAGTGACAAATATATACATATAAAATATAATTTTATTCTAACATAAAATATAAAACAATTAAAATTCAAATAAAATAATAAAAATTAATTAAATCTAAAATAAAAAGTTACTAAGCATTCTCAAATCTTAAATATCATTATCGTTAATTTTTTAACTATCTAATCATTATGCTAGTTAAAAAATGAGATATTTGTCAAAAAGATATAAGATAAGGGTTAAATTTATCCTAAAAAAAGAATAAGAATCAAAATGATAAAAATCATAATGTTAAGAGTTAAAATTATCTTTATGCCTAAAATTTAACTTTGACTATTCTTTTTCTAGTTTAATTACTTTTTAAGACCTCTAAATTTTAAAATTTGTAAAACTAAATCTAAATTCTCTTAATTTTTATGATTTAATTACTATTTCAAGACACTATTATTTCAAAATTAATCACTTTGCCCCCTCATATTTTAATTCTGACTCCGTCCCTTACCAGATCCACCATTATTCTAATCAAATCACAATACACCATCGTTTTAAATCTCTCGTACCTTTCACCAAGTCATACGTTCAGATTTGAATCGTTATCTTGTCGATTTAAAATTTTATATATCTGATTTTTTAAATTAGATTGAATCCGATATTTAAAAATGAACAATTACATTACAATATCCATATCGAATAATTAACCAATAAGACGGATAACGATGATTATACTAAAAAATTAAATAATAATCTTTATTTTTTTTAAAGTGCATGCCTTATAGAATTGATAAAGGAACACATATTACTGCACAAAAGCGACAATTTGAATGGTATTTGATTATCAAAGCTACGTAGAGAGATCTATTTATATTTTTTCGTGGTATTTGATTCATAAAATATAAGATTATATTCGATGAAAGATTATCAGAATATAAAATTACTTGAGATGTTATTAAAATGTTTAGTTAGCATGTTTATTCATTTAACATGAATTTATGATTTTAATGTTTGATAAAATGTAAACTTTTATTTTGTTATTAGTGAATGATATATAGATTTTGTTAAAATAGAATTTTCAAAACTATTTTCTTTCATTTTGATCGATTTATTGATATTATATAGTTATTTATCCATATTATATTTATAATGTGAACATATAAACGAATAAAAATGAATTTCTCGTTGAATGATATATAAATGATTTACTGAACGTTTGTTTATTTACGACCTTAATACTCGCGAATCAAACATGGTAATCTCATCAAAATCTTATATATAAAATAATTTTAGATGACCTCAACCAATCACAAACCTATAAAAAAATTATTAAACGAGTCTGGCTCATCTCGTCATTCATGGGCTCATTCAATAATAATTTTATCTCATTTTTTCCCGAAGGAAATCTTTACCTCTTTTTTACATGTCATTAAATAAATAAATCTCATTAGAGGAAGAATTATTAGTTAAACCCTGTTCACTACGTCATCCATGGTCCAAACAATTAAGACCGTTCATCTTTAAATAATCACCTAATAACTACCCACCCACTAATTACAAGTAGGAAAGAGGTGATGATTCACTTGAAAAAAAATTAAGATGAACGGTCCTGATTAATTGAAACCATGGATGACGTTAGGGGTGAGCAAAACTCGACTCGACCTGAAAAAACCGAATAACTCGACTCGACTCGAGGCGAAAATACTCAACTCGTTTTGACTCAACTCGAAATTTCATTGACTCGATTCGACTCGAAAAATTTCAAATAAAGTTTGAGTTGTAAAATGAAAATTCGAATAACTCGAATAACTCAAAATTTTTAGTAATTAAAAGGATTAATTTTTAAGTTTGAGACGAGCCTATCAATTTTTTATGATATATACATTAATATATAAAAATATAATATATATATATATACATATCTTATATGATTAGAGAAAGTCGTTTAAATTGAAATCAAATCATACTATAACATGATAAATAACTACAATTAAATATTTATAGGAACTCGAAAACTCGACTCGACTCGAATTTCTTAAACTTGACTCGAACCGAAAAAATTTCAAATAAAGTTTAAGTTGTAAAATATGACTCGTCAACTCGAAAAACTCAAAATTTTTTGACTCGACTCGATCGAATACTCACCCATAAATGACGTAATGAATAAGGTTCACCTAATAATTTTTCCATTAAATGAGATTATAATAGTGAATCAAAACCATATAATAATTTCTATAAATCTTAATGTAAAGTCATCTAATGCATTGAAAATTATAAGTAAACTTGTCAACTATGATATTTAATACAATTCTTTATTGATAAACTTATCTTAAAGTACTACTCGTTAATAATTTTTTTATGTATTTTCGAGATATTTTATTGAGAAATATAACAAGTTAGGCCATTGGACATATAGAATTGTCTTATATTTTAGTATTATGTTTTCCCATACCATGCCAAATGTGAAAATAATATTAAATATTGTCTCAAGAAAGAGATTAAATAGAAGGAATTTATGGTTACATGCAGAGAAATTAATATTACAAGGGGAAGAATGAGGAAGGTATTACATGCATGCAGTGACGGAGTTAAGATTTAATATTGGAAAGGGTAAGAATCGATTAAATCTTTAAATTAGAAAATTGGAAAGGACAAAAATCCTTATTTAATTAGTATTTAAACTATAAAGGACTAAAAATATAATTGTACCAAATATGAGAAGGTTACAAATGGAGAAAATTAATATTACTAGGAAAATATGAGAAGGTTTTTCACGTGTCACCTATTCTAGAAATTTATTTAAAGGTAGTCACATAAAAAATTTCGAAATCTCAGGGCAGGCATAAAACTTAAGTATTACAAAAATTTAAAGATTAATTGATAAAAAATATAAAATTAAGGATAAATATGTAAACTTTAAAAAGTTTAAATTCTCCTTAAAAGAAGGGTGGATCCGCCGTTGTGTGTCACAGATCACAAATTCAGGTTTGAGTCACATGTATCATAAATTGTGTAGAAGATTTTAAGCTTGAAGAGACTATCAAATTGACTAGATCCAATAGAAGGGTTCTAGTAGACTTATTCATTTAAACGTATATGAACATAAGAGACTATCAAATTTTGTACATTCTTAGGTTTTGATCTTCATTGTTTATTAAACTAGCTTTTGTTGTCAAAAACACTTTTGAGATCAAAAATATGGTAAAAACAAGTAGTTTTTTTCAAGTTAAAAGTGTCTTTTTTAGTTTAGTTTGAAAAATATTTTTCAAAAGATGATTTTTTTAGTTTTTAATTTTTTTCAAAAGTACTTTTAAGTAAAATTATTTATCTATGTTCGTTTATATCATTAATCTTATTATATTTTTAAAAATATTATCTAAAATAGATATTTCATCTGCTTAAAAATACTTTCTGACGATAATAATATACACTCTTTTTAACCAAAAAAAAGTGCTTTCTCATTGCACTAGGGACGGCAAATGGTTGAGGCAGGTGCGGATATCCCTCCCTATATCCATGTTCACCTGAAATTTTTATATCCACCATCCATAGCATGTACCATTTTTTAAATCCACATTTAACCTATAGAAATATTCTCAAATCTACCCTCATACCTACTACCTAATTGGCAAGTAACCACTAATATTGAATTATATAAAAACAAAAAATAAATTAGGATTAAATTGAAATAGGTAAATGACAAGAATTAAATGTATAATTTTATAAATTTTTGTTAACTATCATGTCATTCCCCGTTAGTTTTTTAATTGTAGTGATCAAAAGAAGATTGATTTAAAAGTTTGATGGTTTATTTTACGAGTTGCTTAGTTTTATGATCAGAATAGATATACCTTAATAGTTCAATGATCACTTGTGAAGTTTACCCTTTTTATAATTATTTAATATATTTCAATCAAATAACAATATATGTCATCGTCTTCTTAAAAAATTTTCGTCCAATCAAATAATAACATGTGTTATCTCTTATTATAAGAAAATTGATGTTAAATTCTAACCTATCGAGGACTTAAACTTGGATCTCACACGTAAAAGTGTAATCCATAACAACTATGATAAACACATAAGTTGTTAAGATCTTGATAATTATATTTTAATAATCTAAAAAAATTATAAAATAATATATGTTTATATATAATTTTAATTTTTTTATAATATCTATATATTTATAGACAAAATATTTAAATATATATTTTTTAAGATAAACATCGTGAGTTTTTACTAGAACACTTGTCAGCTTTCTCGGTAATTGTTTTTCCTTAACTCAAGCTATAATCAAAGAAAAATTATGGAAAATAATTGAGTATAATAGATATAATAGATTGAGTAAAATATATGATTCACCGTTTGTTTTTTAACGGCGGATGACACAAATAGGTAGGGTTTAAAAGTTGAGTGACCTAATTGACGAGATTTTGAGTTGGGTGCCTAAAATAAGTATCCTCAAATAGTTGGGTAGTCACTGGAATAGTTTACCCTAAAATTTTTGCCAATATATTTACAAATTTCTATTACGCTTGATGGATAAGCATTATAATTGTTCTACTAAAGATTGAGGTTTAAATCCTTTGAAAGGAGAAATTATATCATGGGTCAGTCTTATCACATTATCCATGAGACCAACCAATAAAAACCACTCATTTCATTAATTTTTAATTTTTTAAAGTGAAGATTCACTTGGAATTGATGAGGTGAGTGGTTTTTATTGGTTGGTCCCATGGACACGTGGTGAGACTGACCCATGATATAGTTTTTCCCTCGAAAGGCATACTTATTTTCCTTAATTTTCTAGAGTAATTTACATTTTACATCACTAAACTTAACATTCATTTTCATTTACATCATAAACCTTTAATTTAATCAAATTATATCATTCAACTTTCATTATTTATAAATTAAGTCACTTATATTGGTATCATTAAATATCTATAATGAAAAAAATTGAAATTGATATTTTTATTTAATATATTTTTCATATATCATCAATAAATTATATTTAATTAGTAATTTTTTTTTAAAATTATAAGAATTTTTTTATTTCTCTTTTAAACTTATTTAAACGAAATAGAAAATTTCCACATAAAATTATTAAAATTGTCAATTAAACATTATTTAATAATGATATGTGAAAAATATATTAAGTAATGATATTAATTTATGTTTTTTTTGTTAAAATTATTTAATTGTGTTAGCATAAATGATTTAGTTTACTAATAATAAAAGTTGAATGATGTAATTTGATTAAATTGAAGGTTTGTGATGTAAATGAAAGTGGATGTTAAGTTCAGTGATTTGAAATGTAAATTACCCTAATTTTCTACCAACTATAGCTTAATTTTGAGTTTATTGCACCACATGTCCCTAAACTATGATTCTTATTTTAAATTAGTTCTCAAACTTTTGAATATTTTAATTTCATCCTCAAATTATGTTTTAATTCAAAATTAGTCCTTGAACTTTTGAAATTCTAATTTCGTCCCTAGATTATGACTCTCATTCTAAATTGGTCTCTAATTTTTTTTAAAGTTCTAATTTCTTCCCCAACTTATTAGTATACGCTTATCATTTTCCATGTTAATGAAACCATTATAAAAATTGTTAATTGTCATGTAAACACTTGTGTGTCTTATATAATATGATGTGATATAAATGATAATTTGATGATGAAATTATATCATTATAAAGTTTGTAGACTAATTTAGAATGAGTTACATCATTTTGGGATGAATTTAAAATGTTCAAAAGTTTTAAGATTAAATTAAAATAGAATCATAATTTGAGGATGAAATTAAAATCTTTAAAAATTTAAGAACCGATTTAAAATAACACTTTCATACTTGAGACTTTGGTTCATATCCTCTTAGGTGTAAATTTTTTCATCAATTTTCTTCTAATAAAAAATAACATTCTCATCATTTGACAAGAGGATATTAAATAAATATAAAATACCTTACGATTATCTTATGTGATCGTCACAACATCGCATAATAAAATCTTCAATAGTTTGTATCAGTAGTTGAATTTAGAGTAAAAGTTTAAGGTACACAACTTAAATTAAAAAAATTAAACGAAAATTTTCAAAATCAAAAGGTTTAACTACAAATTTTAATAATTTTTAGATATTTAAAAAAATTGAGAGAAAATTTAATTAAAAATAATTTTGAATTTTAATATGAATTTTAGAAATATTGAATTTAGGGTTTAATCCCATTAATTCATGTAATCATACATAAGAACCTAGGGCCAGTATGTCGTTTAATTCAATAATTTGATGGTTGGTTTGCTGTTAGCAAAAACCCTAATCAGATGTGTAGATGTTGGAGTCATAAGATCCAGAGAAAATGAGAACAAGAGAAGAGAGGGAAATGTAAATTTTCTTTATTTTATTTTGTCAGTAACACATGACAATGCTGAGGCAAAATCATGGAAATTTTAAGATCCATGCAGGTTTGGTTTAGAAAAAAAATATTTTCATTCGAGTAGAAATCTTCTACTTTTTTATCATGCTTCCATTTATGTCTCTTATTAAAAATTTTAAAAATTGAATTTTAAACCTTAACTCTTATTTTTTAAACCCTAAACCTTACACCCTAAAAAATACACTCTACCCCTAATTCTCTAAACCCTAACCTTAACCCCTAACCTAGAATCCTACACCCTAAACCCTTAATTTAAAATAGAGGGAGAAATAAAATTATGGGAAATAAGTAGATGATTTGTTTCCTTTTATAACATTAAAAAAAATATTGTACTAAGCTAGGACATGGTGCGTGTCCTGTCGTGTGTGGCGGAGGAGAGTCATGTGATTTAGGGTTCGGAAATTTATAGGAAGAGGGAAACAAGGGATGCCAACACTCACGTAGTTGTGTCCCAAACAAAGAAGAAAATATAGTAATAATTATTTGAGGGGGATAGGCTTAGGTTAATTAATTGTAAAAATGAAAATATAATTAACTTTCTTCTTGGGTTTTTTAGTTGGATTCAATTATTTAGTTGTAAGACTCGTTTTCTTTCTAATTATGTTACTCTTTTTCTAAGAGTTATAATTAGATTTTTAACGACACTCATAATTCATATTTTAGGCACATATTCGCTATTTGATATTATTAGTTACCATTTCAATGAAAAAATGCTTTAGTCTTTATTTTTTGTGTTTAACGCAATACATGAAAAATTATTAGGTGAACCTTGTTCATTACGTCATTTGTGGTCACAAATAATCAGAACTGTTCATTTCATTTTTTTAAGGTGAATCATCACCTCTTTCTTATATGTAATTAGTGGGTGGGTAGTTATTAGGTAGTTATTTAAAGATGAACGGTTCTGATTGCTCGGACCATGGATGACATGGTGAACATGGTTCACCTAATAATCTCGACAAGCTAATTTTATATATATAAAGTGTAAATTACATAAATAGTAATCGAAATTTTAGTATAGATTCATTTTGGTCACTATATTTTTAAAATATTTGATAAGGTCATTCAACTTTTAGTTCGTATCGATAAAGTCACCCTACATTTAATTCGCATTCGATACGGTCCTTACCGTTAGATTCCATTAGAAGTTGTCGTTAAGTTTTACTTCTCCTTAATAAAAAAATAGATAAACTACAACAACCATCACTCAACTTTCTTTACACTTCTATTTTAGTCACTAAAGTTTAATTTTTTTTAATTCATTAACTTAACTTTTGAATTGTTCATATTTTGGTCATTCTTAAATGACATGATTATATAAATTGAATTTTTTTATTAACCTTTAAAATAAATCTAGGAAATAAATTTTTTATTTTCTTATTAAATTTATCATATTATCATATTTATATTTTAACAAGTAATGTAAAAAAACTATTAATTGAATAAAAAAATACCCAGTTTTTATTAAGGAGAAATAAAAATTAACGATATTTTTAACAGAACTTAACAGTAGCGACCGTATCGAATGTGAATTAAAAGTTGAACGATCTTATTGAATGAAGACTAAAAATTGGATGACCTTATTGAATATTTTACAAATACGGTGACCAAAACAAATTAAAAGTTTGGTAACTATTTATGTAATTTACCCATATAAAAAACACAATACATAGTATCAAAATGATCAACTTTCGGTTCAAAAAGTTAGATGAACCTATATAGTATTTTTGGTCTCTATTGGGTTTTAACATTCTCCTATATTGAACCCAAAAAGTGGTCTTGGTGAAAAAGAATGTGATGTTCATCATAGAACGTTTAAATTTAAATTATTTTGTTTATAAGGTGTATGTTCTTTTCAATGGTTTAAGAATATGTACGAACTAGTACTACAATTAACCCTGGTAATTAATTCTGCAATTATAATAATTACGATTCTATAAAGGTTTTTAACGAGACACCTAAATTAGTTTTAAGTTTATACGATTAACCCTTTAAATAAAATTTGTTAAGATATTTATTTCGATATAACTCAATTAAAATATTTTTTGGACTTGAACAAATATTGTAGAATTAATTAAAGTCCCCAACGTTTAGTTTTTTATTTCACTTTATAAATACAAGCAAAAAAAACTTGAAGACGAGAAGATATCCAAACATGTTGATCAAGAGAATCTGATTTCAAAGCAAAGCATATTGATCAAGAGAATTTGAGTCCAAAGCAAATTTATTTATTTATCTTGTGCATATTTTAGAGAGTGCTCATTTGTATATCTTTTGTACTCTTTCTTGTGAGTTAAATTCTTGTAAACACCCACCTTTGAGAGGGTTACTAGTTTTGTAACACTTAGAAAAAATGTTAAAAGAGTGTGGTTATGGGGTTTCAAACCCACAACCCTTTTATTACTCGGTTGGTTGCCCAACCAATTAAGGTAGACAACTCTTAAAGATGAATTTACCCCCATTAGATATTAAGCTATACCAAAATAATAACACGAATAAAATAATAATATTCAAATTATTAAACCCCTTACCTTTTTTGGAAATCACATACCTGATATTTCTAGAAACATTTCCCCTCATAATCAACCTTTCATCTCCCCCACCTTCCCCAACCACTGATCTCTTTCACCATCGGGCCGTGTCTCACACCACTGGTGTCGTTGAGTTCATCGCCATCTTCTGTACAAAACCCACCGCTTCACGCGCACCACTGTCGCTTGATCAGTTAAGAATCATAACTAGAAGCTTTGCCGTTTAGGGTTAAACCCCACATCTTTGTTCTTCAATGTTTCCAGTCGTTGAAGAAGCTGCCCAGGCGCGTAGCCGGTGTAACGACTCGGATTCGGATCCGAGTGTCGGGTTAATCCGAGGGTTTGGGCTTCGGTTTTGGGCCCCGAGTTTGCGTAGTTTGGGCCTTGTTGGGCCTTAGGCTTGTTGGTTTGAGAGTTGGGCCTTGTTAGTAAGGGCATTTTGGTAAATGCCTAAAGGTGAAGATAAGGGAGTGGGGGGTTTAATTCTCTTGCAGAGAATGACTTCATCTTTCTCTCTTTTCTTCATTCTCCTTCATCTTGGTAGCAAAGGGAAGAAAGAGTAAAAGGTAAGATCTTTAAGGGTTTTATGTGGTAATCATGTTTTTGTGTTGGAAGAAGAATTGTAGGGCTTTCAAGGATCTATAAAATAAGGTAAAGAAGGGTTAGTTTGGTGGAAGATGAGGGTTTAAGAGAGGTTTAAGGTTGAGTTCGGGATTGGGTTTTTAGGAAGCTTAAATTCCATATTTTTGATGTTTTTAAGCTGTAGAGTTCATCCCCAATCGTTTTAAATCATTGTGTATCCTTGCTTTGTAGAGAAAGATCTTGGAGAGTTTTCCAAAGGTTTGGGAAAGGAGAAGGCTTAAGGTTGAGGAAGAAGAACGAGTTGTGGCTATTTTTGCTTAAGGTTGGTTCTCTTCCAACTCATAATCATCATGCATATCATGTTTTAAGTTTAAATGCATGTATGTTGATTTGGTTGATATGCTTGGTAAGCTTAGGGTGGACTTTAATGGTGAATCATGAAATTGTTGATGAAACTCTGTTATTAAGGTCTAAACATGTTTAGGAAGGTCCCCTTACAGTCTAGGATCACTTTGATATTGAATGGATGGATTCGGGTATGGTTCTAAGTGTTCAAAATGTAAAAAATTGCACTTATCGTGCAGGGGGTATCGATACCGGAGGACCGTGTATCGATACCCCTGAGAGAAATTAAGCTACAAGAGTAGGGGTATCGAACCATGGTTCGATACCGAGTTGTCCAGTGGCATAATGGCATTGATGCCAGTATCGGAACAATAAGTCTTCTTTTGTTGACTTTTGGAAGGGTTAAAAGGGTTCGATACTGGTGTTTCGATACTCCAAGTAGGGGTATCGATACCCCAGGGCAATTTAGCCCAAGTTCTTGTGGAAAAATGGTAAAGTCTCACAATGTTATTTTAGAGGTTCTAAAGACTTGTTTAAATATTAAAATGAATATTAGACCGAGAATTAGACACCTAGACTTGTTAAAAATATAATTGAATAATAAGTAGAGTCTAGTGGTGTAAACCGGTATATGGAACCGTTAAGGGTTCGTGTGACCTATTCGAGTCACGTGGCTTACTAGGAACCTTGCTTAGTGCTGATGGGTTGCCTAGAGTATATATATCATATAATTATGAGATAATGTGATAACCTTGCTTAGTGTTGATGGGTTACTGGAGTAATTATTATATGAGATATAAAACTGATAACTTTGCTTAATGTTGATGGGTTATCGGTAATATTATGCGGAAGACCAGCTAGGACCTTGCTTAGTGTTGATGGGTTCCTTAGCGGATATTGTGGAGTGGCATGCCACGGGCCTTGCTTAGTGCTGATGGGTCCCCTACTTCTATACTACTATGAGGTGATTTGGACACCGATATATATATAAGTATATATATATATGAGATATAAGTACGAGTTAAGAACTTGAGTTGTTGTGTGGTTTTCTCTTGTCATGCATATGCTACGTGCTGATATATGCCATCATGATACCATGTGTTTAGGCGGATACGATAGCGCCATTGTATTCATGCCATGTCATCATACATGTTGCTATGCTTATTTTATGCTATGCATGTTGTGGACCGGTTGGTCGAGTACCCACTGAGCTTTAGTAGCTCAGCGTTTCGAAATATGTTTTCGTGCATAGATTAAGGAAGCTTTTAGAGGAGCATCATCGAGGTTTGGATTTCAGCATCAACCTATGTCAGAGTACATTTATAGATTAGTGGGCTAGTACTTAGTTGGATCCTATGTATCTTGTAACTCTATTATTATTTCAAGTCGAATGTTTTAAATGATTTGTAATATTTTGGAGCTCCGATTACTTTATATTATTTTGGGCTTGCGTTTTAACTTAAATGGATTTTATGAATAGTATTTTGGTCTTGAATTTGATTTTAATTGATGGGCTTTGAAAAGAAATTTTGAAATACAGGTTTTGGGTCGGAGGCCCAATGTGATATCCGGGTCGGGTGTTACAGTCGGTCATCTTTTGCTCATCGTGTCGAGGCGAGCAAAACCCTCTAAGATTGCTCTCGATCGTCACCGACAATGCCCTTATCGAAGAGTTTTCCATTTTGGTAAGTTTGGTTGGGAGTTCTTACCTTTCGAATCTATTTTTGGGTCATTATTGGTTTCAATATGATGTTTAGATGAATCTGGGAAAATTTCTGAGTCGAAGAGGTGTTTTTCGATCGTTTTGGGCCGCGTGTGGCCTTCACGCACCGCCCAGGGCGATTTTCGGCAACCCTAGACGGTGTCCTAGAGTCGGCCAGTCTAAATCGGTCTGAACCAGTCCTAAATCAGTCCAACCCGATTCAAACCAAACCGGTCCAACCCGATTCAATCGAACCGGCCCAACTCGAGTCAACCAAACCGATCAACCATTGACCAGACTCGACCCGTTGACCATATCTGACCCGTTGACCAATGACGTCAACATGACCTTAGTGTTGACCTGGCTACTGACTTCAGCATTGACTTTGATCGCTGACGTCAGCCTTGACTTTGATCCAAAAAGTCAAAATTTTAAAAAAATCTTCTATTCTATGTTTTTTGACGTCCTGAGTCCATCTGTGAAGTCTGTTTTGCGAAATTCTATCCCGAAGGCCTCCAAATTAGACTTTAAAGTTTCGAGTCAACTTTCTTCTAAGATGAAGTTAGGTCAAGTGTTTGAATTAAAGGTGTAATACCTATATTTGTCTTATTGTAGGGTCTCATAATCCTCCCGATTGTATACTTGCCTAACTTAGCTCCTCCCGCCTTGATCAATCTCGATATCCGAATCGTGACTCGTATGTATCCGAATCATGTGATTAAATTCAGTATTTAAATTCTCATATTAATATAAACTTACCTTGTATTTTAGGGTCCAGTACTGTAGCAGAGCATGGCTCGAACGCCCAATAGGTCACCTGATTGAATCTACCTTTTCGAGGTGTGTTCCTTGTGTGCAATATGATTGTATATTACTGCTTTTTGATTTAAACAAACCTAGCATGTACACATGACTGTTTTCCTGGATTTATATAGATATTGTATTTTGAACCTTAAGCATGTTTATATTGTGTTTTGACTATATATCTGATATATACTATACGATTTTCTTAATTTAATACATACATGATGAACTGATTATTACTTGATACTCATGACTATTACATTGGGATTGGGATTGGGATATATTGTGTAGTGCTTGAGGTTCAACCCTGATCCGGATGATAATTCCGCATGTTTACGATTTCTATCTTCGGTTAGGGTAATCCCTCCTATTATCGGTTCTCGTGCTACTGTTGGGGTAATTCCGCCTATTCCCTAAGGTAATTCCTTAGATCGGTACCTTCGCTATATTGGGCTTAGGTTAATGCATGTATTAGATATTATTCTAGGGAACTGTATCTAGGAGTTCGGTTGGAGGGTAGCATGTCATACATATACATGACCTGTTCTTTTCTAATATTATGGTTTATATGATTATATCTATGACTTTATGCACTGTTGGAACACATTGGGCTCCATAGCTCATACCCGATTCTTTCTCTTTCAGATATACGTAGATAAGCATCCCGGATTTGGCACATAGAGGATCTACGCATTTCTCGATTATTATTTTGATGTAATATTTAAATCTTTTGGTTTGCGTTTAGGGTGACATGTGCTTATATTTTTTTAACTGATGTGAGAATTATTTTGAGGATAATGATGTTTATAGGACACTTTATTTTGTGGGTAACACTTTTATAACGTATTTTGTTTTAAACGATAATTATGATTGAACATTTATTAGTACATATTTTCTTGATTATGTATTTAAATTTTGAGTTAATTTGAAAAAAAATGTGAACACTCTAGATTAGGCTTTTCGTATAGGCCAATCTAAGGGTTACAAGTTTACATCTTTTATCCCATTGTAAAAGAAGAGGTTCTAGTTTAGCCTTATATAAAAACTAGAGTTGGTTCTATCTTAGCTAAGTCCAAAAGATAGGGTTGTAACGATTATCCTTTGAATCGGTAAAAAGGTTGAATTCATAGTGAATTAGTTGAAATCCTTAGTTGTGTGCTAAGGTATTGGATGTAGGCTTGGTCGAACCACTCTAAAATTATTGTGTTATTTGTCCAATTCTTCAATTTTAGCAAATTCAACCAAATATCAAAAATAATTCACTTAACGATTATCGAAGATCAATTCAAACTTGCGCATCAATCTTATCGAATCGTATTTGTGGAGTAAAAATAAAAATTATATCAACAGTCACAATGTAGATCTACATTAAAAGGAAGAGAATGAAATGAAAATGAAAAAAAATAGTTGAAAAGCGTGATTTGGGGTTGTGGAATACATTAAAGAGAAGGATGTGGTTGGAGAGGATTATGATCACATGGTATTGGTATGAACACATACACATGAAGGCCCACAATGTTAGCTAAAAAAGAAACACATCTCTTAAAAATAAACCCATATAAAATAAAATATATTTTATTACTTTGAACAATGAAATTAATATTTTATTACCAAACTATTATTTTTACTGTTTTGTTTAAGAAACACCTTAAATACAACTAAAATAAAAGGGTACAAATAGTTTACCTCTTTTCATGCCTTTATTTATATTTTCATTTTAAATTAGAGGTTTAGGGTTTAGGGTTTTAGTTAGGGTTTAAGAAATTAGGGGTAGGTTGTATTTTTTAGGGTGTAAGGTTTAGAATTTAAGATATAAAAAATAATGGTTAGTGTTTAAAACTCAAATTTTTAAAAAAAATTCAAAGGAGACATGAAAGGAGGCATGGAGAAGAGATAGAGGATTTTTATTCAAAATAAAGAGCGGTCTCTAACGAGTAGAAATCCTCTACCTCTTTATCATGTCTCCTATTAAAAAATCTAAAAAATTAAATTTTAAACCCTAACCCTTATTTTTCTATATCCTAAACCCTAAACTTTACACCCTAAAAATACACCTTATCCCTAATTTCTTAAACCCTAACCACAATCCCTAACCTAAAACCCTAAACCCTACACTCTAAACCCTCTAATTTAAAGCGAAGACACGAATAGAGACATAAAAAAGAGGTAGAAGATTTGCACCGGTCTCTAACTTATAAAATTATCATTTGAGAAATTATTAAAGTCGTAACGTAAGCAGTGAGACCATAAGCGACAGTCATGTTGTTTCCCATCTGAAACTGTCCTGGATACAAGCTTAGTTTTTAATTAAAAACCAAACCCTTTCTATGTCCAACTATGCTTTCTCCAATGCACTTGTCTTCTTCACGTCCAACATCACTATCTTTGTTATTGTATGGGTGTGGTCCTTCTCAACTCTTTATATCTCTCTTAGCACTTTCTCCAATTTTTCATTTCTTATATCCAACACTACTTCTATCCCTTCTTCCTTGTGCTTTTCTTGCCAAACCAAAACCAGCACGAACTCTCTAAAACCGGCTCTAGGCTTACACCCGAGGCGAGAACGTTGCTCCATCGGTTTTTGGTCAGTATTCCGACATGTCTAGCAGAAGGTCGAGGCAGTCGAATGCAAGTGTTTCGAGGATTTCCGATGATCAAATCATTGAACTTATCTCAAAGTTACGCCAACTTCTTCCCGAGATTCGAAATAGACGTTCCGATAAGGTACATATCATCAGTATATCGAATATATTTTTTTATTACCCTAACGTATGAATTGATGATGAATTTTCCTGGTGCATGCGCCACATGGGAATAGTATCTTACTGTTAAAATAATGATACTGGTCTTGGCAAAGACAATTTCAAAACTTGACTCCGGACATCAAGGAAACACATTTCCTAGGTTTCAGCTCCTCATTGACTTGAAACAGTGCATGCTTTGACTTAAAAAATCTTAACGATCATAATTTTTCGATAGTCTAATTTTTCGAGTATGGGTCGGACTCGGAATATCGAATTATTCGTATTCCGGTGCAGGTATCGGCATCTAAGGTTTTACAAGAGACTTGCAATTACATCAGAAGCTTGCATAGGGAGGTGGACGATCTAAGTGAGCGCTTGTCGCAGTTGTTGGCCACCATTGATGCGGATAGCGCCGAGGCTGCTATAATTAGGAGTTTAATCATGTAATATATATATATATGTAAGATAGGATCAAGTTACAAAGTGTAAAATTCTTTAAATTCTATAATTTTTTGGATCGTTAAATGAGCGAAACAGATGATTCAGATTAACAGTTAGTTATGTGAAGACTATCACTTGGAAAAAAAAGAGTAAGAAATTAATCTAAGCCATCCGTTTCAATCATCTAACGATCCAAAAAAAAACATATAAAACTTAAAAAAACTTTACACTGTAACTTAATTCTCTCTCCCTATATAAACCGGTCAATCTTGTTTTTATTATTCATATTTCTACCTTTTGTAGTATTCTCTTATTACTAGGTTTTGGTCACTAGATCAAACAATTCAAAATTAGAATATATATTTGTATTTATTGTAATATCCTTAAGACCGATTTAATAATTATTCGAATTTTATTTGATTCTCTATTTTGATTTATAATAAAGCCTTTAACTCGATTTTCTACTAAACCAGACAAGGTGTTACATTTACATAATCTAAGATGCTTCCCTCATGTGACAAGGGTTTGCAATCTAATTACCTAATTTGTATAATAAAAGGACTTGTACTAGCAAGACCTTCAATTTATTGGAAATATACATTTCTTTATTTCCTAATATATCCATCAGAATAAACTTCGCGATTAATTTTTTTACGTTTTGTATACTTAAGGAGTAAAAATTTCATAGCTCTTAATTATGTATTTTTTTCATGCATCACGTTAAAAATTTTAAAAATTTAAATTTTAAACCCTAACCCTAATTTTTTATATCCTAAAACCTAAACTCTACACCTTAAAAAATATGTCCAACCTGTAATTCTCTAAATCATAACCCTAACCCTTAAACTTGAACCTTAAACCCTAAACTCATTAATTTAAAGTGGAAACACTAATAAAGATACGATTAAAAAATAAATGATTTACACCTCATATAAAAGTAGACACTATTATTTTTTTTCTTCGAATTCGGATAAGACAAGTGTAATTAATTTTAATCTTCATGTATTCTTTTTGTTTGAGGAATATATATATATATATATCCCATAATTATATACTAATCCACATGAAATTAATATGATTTGATATTAACAAAGAGAAGCAAATTAGAAAAATACATTTTGTGTCGATCCAATACCTCTATGTCGGTAAGGTGGGATAAGTGTGATTTGATGGAAGATTAATTAAGTTTTTTTCCTAAACATGCATGCCCTACATGTTATAAGATTTTCTTTTCTTGTTTGTTTTATTTAATCGAATATAATATTCTTCGCTAACAAATAAATTTGGCTATCAATTATTTGTTTAAGAACGATAACTTATGTTGGGAAGAAATCGAAAAACCGAAATCAAACTAAAGTATAATCGATATTATTTTTTAAGTAAAAATCATTGGCTTATTTATCATGTTTTTATCTATGTCTGTTGTTGAAAATTTTGAAAAAATTGAATTATAAACCTTAACTCTTATTTTTTATATCCTAAACCCTATACCCTAAAAAAATACACTCTACCCCTAACTCCTTAAACCCTAACCACAACCCCAAACCTTGAACCCTAAACTCTCTAATTTGAAGTGGAGACACGAATGGAGGGATGATAAAGAGAAATGATTTTCATCATTCTTTCTTTCTTTATAACTCAAGTCAATAATTATGGCTAGCACAAATCACAAATATGTTCTCTAGCAACACTATCAACCACAAAATAATAATGCAATCATAACACAATAAATTGAGACACTGATATTTTTACGTGAAAAATTCCTCTAAATCAAGGTTAAAAACTACTAGACTTTAGAGTTCGATCAAAAGCTCCACTATTATCAAATATTCACTGACATGACTATAATATTCAGCCTACAACAAACATTTAACTTCAACAAGACTAATAACAAGTAATCTTTAACAAAAGAGAGAAAAATGAGATAACATCACCCAAAAATATTACTTTTGTAAAATAGGTATTTTCGACGTTATAGAACTCGGATGAAAAATCCGACCGTAAAAAGTCTAGAACACTAAATCACCTAGTTGCTGCTAAAAATATCAGCTCAATTGAACTACAGATGAACCTCCGATTGAAAAATTGATCATTACTGCACCAAAGCTTCAAAAATTGTTTTCCTTTTTTTTTTCTCTCAAAATAAACCTCTCTCCTTTTCTTAAAAAAAATCTACCCACACATACAATTTCTAAGGGGAAAAAAAGGCTAAAGTCAAAATACTTTTTAGGGTGATAAAATTTTTTTACCGGAATAAATTAAAAAAAGTTATACTCATTTTAAATAGGTTAAACGATAGATTCCTCAATAATGAGACTCGTACCCAATAACCTAAACCAAATTATAATTTAATTCGAATTATATAAACTTAAGAAAAAATGATAATAAGAAAAAGAAATCACTTTCATTGTTGTACAAACTTTGATCACAAGTATCTTAGGGAAATATTGACTTCATAAATCTGACCCCTCATAATACCCCATCTCAAGTCTAAGTCACTAGGAACATGTTCTACTATAGTCTCATAAGCCTGCTCATCTTTTAGTAAACAACTAAACATGATTTGATTCGAACGGGCCACGATATCGATCGACATAATTCGATCAATTTTCCAAAGTTCACCTTATAATATAAACTTAAACAAATTCTACAGCAAATTAAACTATGTATATATACATTCATGAAATAATAATTAAATTCGATTTGATTTGAAAATTAAAGACATCGATTGACGATACTCAATTACCGAAAGTCGGTATAAAATGATAAAATAATGTTTATATATATATGAATTTGGATGAAATTTAAGTCCAAGAATAATGAATAGAAATCTCATGCCTCCTAACCGTGTTTTTATCATGCCTCCGGTTAAAAAATCTTAAAAAATTGAATTTTAAACTCTAACCCTAATTTTCTACATCCTAAACCCTAAACTCTACCCCTTAAAAAATAAATCCTACCCCTAATTCTAAAAACCCTAACCACAACATTTAACCTTAAACTCTAAACTCTAAACCCTAAATCCTAAACCCACTAATTTAAAGTGAAAATACCAATAAAAATACGATTAGAAGGTAAACGATTTACGTCTAAAAATATTAATCATAACTTAATCAAGTGCAATATCTATGAATAATTATCTTGATGACTCATGCTTACCTTAGCATGAAGAAATCCATGCAAATATTTCAGTTTTTTAAATATTTAATATATTACACATCAATGAAACTGGTACATGCATGTTGATGCAAGTTTTTAAATTTAGATGTGAGAGGGTTCATATTTAGCATTTTTTATTGGAAAAGCAAGCAATTGAGTTGGCTATGCAGTAGATATACAATATTTTATATGACAAGTCTAATCAAATAATTAGAGTAATAAATTAACTTATTTAACTTTAAAATTAATAAAGATCTGATAAGTATTTAGTTCAACATTTTGAGAGGGATAAAATTTAATTTGACAAATATTAAATTAATAAAGATTAAAATTATCATTAGATAAAAAAAAATAGCATTATAGTGTTAAAGTATGCGTAAAGATCAATTATAAAGTGATTGCAAATGATATTTGTTTTTACCTTATTTATTAATATATAAATATTGTTATTATTATTTTCAGTTATTATTTTACGTGCATAAATAAATTGAATTATAATAAAATTTTTAAAATAATATAATTATTTTTAAATATCTTTAGTCGAGTATTATTGTAGATATAAATAACAATAATGTATTGAGACTAATATGTAATTGATTAATGATAAAGTGTTGTCATTGACATAGAGAATTCAAAATCAATACATAAGTATGTATTAGAAAATGACATAATAGATTGACTCGCTATGAGCATATTTTTTCGATTATAATGTGACAGTCACAATTAGGGGTGTAAACGAGCCGAGTCGAGCTCGAGTAGTATTGACATCGACTCGACTCAAAATGCTCGAAAGCTAAGCTCGACTCGACTCGAAAACTCGCGAGCTTAAAATTATTGAGCTCAAGCTCGAACTTGAAATTAAATTTGAAACTCAAACTCGAACTCGAGAAGCTCAAACTCGAAAAGATCGAAAAATTTAAATATATAAATTTAAACTCAAATATTATTAAAATTGATTTGAGTTTTAAATTACTAAACTCAATTAGAGCTCAAACTTAATTAGAGATCAAACTCCAATATCAATAAAAGCTAGTATAAAAATGTAACACCCCAAAAATGGGCTTAGAAGTTAGTGAGTCGGTTTAGCCTAGTTCGGGAATAAATACTTAAAAATTAGTTTTTAATCAAAATAAATTGAGGGAAAATATCCTAAAATTCTTATTTAACATATATTTGACTTTGGTCAAATCAATTTTGAAAATTTACCCTTAAATCCCTAGGATTTAGAAATTGGTGACCATTTTGTAAAAATTGAAAACTTTGAGGACAATTTTATAAAACAAGCCAAAACTTTGAATCCTTAAGGGGCTTTGATCCAATTATAATCCTAGTTGGTCTAGGCTTTCCAAATTTTAATTAATTAAAACCAAAACCTATTTTAAATTAAATAACTTAGTTAAACCTAATTTAAAACTCTTAAAACCCTTTTTAATTAACCTAAATATCACATATTTTTCTAATTTTCGTTTTTCCTCTTTGGAGGCAGCCGTTCATCAAGTTTTCAAGGTAAAAACTCATTCTTTTTCAATTAAATTCGTTTCTAATAATTATAATAACTTTTCTTCTTTAAATTTTCTTGTTTTCTCATCGTTTTCTCGTTTTAAAACCCGGAAAGCGATTGGATCAGTTTTGGAGGTGAGATTTCATCAATCCTCTAGAACAATAAAATTCTTTACTGAAATTCCCAAGTTATTGGCTTGGATTTTTTGTTTTAATCCTTTAATTTCATAAAAATCGGTTTTTCGACTAAAAATCCCAATTTTCGTTCAAGGATTTTGATCCGCTGTTTTGGAATCCTAAATTCATGATTTTGAATGTATTATAATGTTTATAACATGTTTTAAACATATATAATCCCGGACTATAGGTTTAGGAGAAGTTTGGTAGTTTTCGGAAAGTTTTCGGTTAAGGTTTTGATAGGTTTTAATGGTTGTTGAGTGGGGGTCCGACTTGGGGTTTGTTGTGTGCGATTAGGAGCACTAAATCCTTAGTTTTTGATGGTTGAAACAGGACAAGAAGTTGGTGATCACAGTTGAAGAAGTTTTGGATCGAATCGGTGACTTGTCGGACAAGAAACAGTTATTGGTGAGTGGATTATGAGGGTTGCCGATTTGGCATATTTTTAAATGTGTTTTCAAAGGTTTGGGGGTTTAGGGAAGGTGTGAAAAACCTCCCTATACTGGAAAGTAAGTTTTAAGTATTGCTTTCTTAAAGGTTCCCATATTATGCCTTGTTTTTACAACGTTATTTGTCATGCTCTTGTTATGTTGTGCATATGTGATTATGCATGTATATAAATGCTCATGAAACTGTTTTTAAAGAGATTTTATATGCATTCAATGTTCCCACGGTTTTATTAAAAAATAAGATAAAAGTGGTTTTATCAGTTTTTGCAAGTGATGCGTGAAAAGTGGGATACATGTGATTTGAATTCTATTTTGAATTAAGTTTTGAGCATTGATTTTTGATAATATATTGGCTAGTTAAGTGAAGAACCTTATGGGATAAGTTGATCGATCAATAGGGTCTAGAGTGCACTATAAACATTCAAAAGTCGTACGTGTATAAATTCCTTGTGTGTTGCATTTTGCCTTTTATTCTAATGCTATGTGATGGGAGTAGTACTGTCACATACGGGTTGATCGGAGTAGTACTGTCACCGGACACCAAGGTGAGATAATTCATGTTGAGAGTAGTATCAACATGCGCATGCTCTGGGAGTAGGACTAACATGCGGTTGCCCGTTTATCCTAACGATTTGGAGTAGTACAAATCGGATCACTAGCACCAATATATGTTTTTACTTTTTAAAGGTAAGTGTCACGGTTTTTACTTGTTGCATATGGGATTATGCATGCGAGGTTTTGTGCATTGGTATGCATGTGATTTAAGCATTGCTATGTTGTTAGCATGTAAGACTTGAGCTTTATGCATTGAGATGCATGCGTAAGTATTGCTATGTGAGTAGCATGTAAGACTTGTGTTTTAGCTTTTAAAGCTTGTGATTTTAAAAAGGGTTTTACTAAATTTTAATGATGGCATTGTTAGCCATGGTTTGATGACACTTACTGAGTTTTAAAAGTGGCGTTGCTAGCCATGTTTGTTTTGTTTTATAAAGAGCATGACATGTTATTTTAAATTGATGAAATTGGTTTAATATGGGCTGCATTGCAAGGTGTTTTTATATTTGTTTTTATTCACTCACTAAGCTTATGCTTACCCTCTCATTTACCTTGCAATGCAGAGTAAATAATGTTGAGACAGTAAAGGGAAGCAAGGATCCAGGTAAACGCCAAGTGAAAGCTCAAGTATGTCTTTATAACATTAGTAGTAGTAGTGAGAGAGCAATGGGGATGAGTTGTCATGTTAAGATTATTGATATGATGATAAGACTTATTGTAGTCGTATGCTTATATATTTGATGTTTATCAACATTGTTATTGCTTAGGATATGGCTTAGTGAATCTATGTGTTTTTGGATATTCTGGTTTGAATACTATAAATGATACACTTTTATGTTAACGAGGTATTTTGAGATCTATTATAGGTTAATTTTAAAGTATGATATACCATGTTTGTTATTGTTGAAGTATGCTTATAAATTATATGTTTTGCGTGTTGAATTAGGTGAATTTGCATCTAGGGATGATATTCGAAGTGTGGATTACGCCTATAGGGTCTTGTATGCATCTAGAGAACCTTACTTGTTGGGTTAAATTAGGACTCGTTTCTTATCGATTTTCGCTGCAATTGAACTCAGTCCTTGCATGAACATGTAGGATCTAATTAAAGCATCTAGATAAGATAAAATGAAAATAAAATTTAGGGTTGTTTATCGTGGTGAGTCTCCGGATTAGCCTCGATATTCCCCGTGTAACTCGTTCGAGTCGTGTGGTGTCTAGACCGGGTCGAGGGGGTTACAAAAAATATATTTAAACTTGTTTTCAACCAAAAGACAAAAAAAACATGTTTTGTAACGTAAAGCCTTATTCTATTTATAGATTGTAACCCTCTAGACTTAACTTGAGTTGTACGGTAGGTTAAAATCGTTATTTTAAGACTTTAACGTCATGTAAACACATAAAGTGATAAATAAAATAAAATTTATAAATCAAATATTAAGTACATAATTTAAAAGTAATTATTTTGATTAAAAATAGAGAAAAAGGTTTTATGCATGAAGTTTAAAACATTTTAGATCCCTAATAATCCCAAAATAACTGAAGTAAAAATGTTTGTAAATAACTATACTAAAAACCGGATAAAACGTTGTACGGTAGAGATCTCTGAGTAACAACTCCTAGGGCCAGATATCTGAAAAATAAACTAAAAGAATGAGCTACAAAGCCTAGTGTGTCTCTAAAGTGTAGTCACAGATCACATTATCACTCAGTTCACAATCACAGATATAATATATATAAAATCACAATAAATAAACACAATAAATGATGAATGCAATGTCACAGAGAATGCAGTCCCATACTCTGAATGCCAAACAAAGTGGTGGCAAAGCCAACCGATCACAGTGGAGGTAGTTCCCCAGAACCCCTTACCCCTTATCTCGCCAAACACAGTGTGGTAAAACCACCTTCCTCCATACAATCCATCCCATGCACATGTAATGCAATAAATGCTAATGATCTTAAACGTCTCAGCACATATAATCGTATAGAATACGAAATACACAGTTCAAATAATATGATCACAGTATCACAGGGAATCTCAAGATCATAGTATCACAATAAACAATTAATCATAGAACACAAATCTAGAACAAGAAGAGAACACAAGTTTAAATTCATTTAAAAATAGCACATGAAGAAACACACATTTAACGCAAGAAAAGAACACATATTTAGCACAAGAAGAAAACACACATTTGAATTCATTTGACAATAGCACATAAAGAAACACATATTTAACGCAAGAAAAGAACACACATTTAGCACAAGAAGAAAACACACATTTTAATTCATTTAACAATAACACAGAAAGAAATACACATTTAACACAATAAAAAATAGGTTAAATCTAGGAAGTTAATGTTAAAATTTTACCCTGAAAATCAATTTAATTTATATTATTTCATAATAATTACAGAATATTTAAATATTTAATAATTCGTCAAAACCAAAAGTTAAAATTATAATTAAAAATTAGTAACATAAAAAGAGTTAATATTCCCAAAATAAATTATCTCAAAAACTTATTAAAAATAATATTATAGTCTGATGGTTCAAATAAAATATTCGAATGTAAGAAAAATATTTATGTATACTAAAAATAACCTTAATTCACAAATACATCAAAGTCTCTAAAATAATATGTAACGACCCGGATTCGGATCCGAGTGTCGGGTTAACCCGAGAGTTTAGACTTCGGTTTTGGGCCCCGAGTGAGAGGTTTTGGGCCTTGTTAGGCTGCTTGTTTGGTTGGGCTTGAGTGTTGTGTTTGGGCTTAAGTTGTGAGCTGGGGGCATGTTAGTAATCTCACCATTAGTGAGTAAAGAGGGGTTTTGGGGGGTTGTAGAGGTAATCTCATCACTTCTTCTCTTTTCTCTCCCATCTTCTTCATTTGGTGGCAAGGAAAGAAGGTATGTAAAGGTTAAATCTTGTTGGTTTTGTTGAGGAATCACGTTTTGTGTTAGAAAGGTAAGTTGTAGAGTTGTTTTTGATCTATAGAATGAGGTAAGAATGGTTTGGTTTGGTGAAGAAAGAGGTGTGTGTGAGAAATCCGGGAATGAAGTTTTAATGGTTGTTTCTAAGTTTTCTTGATGTTTTTAATAGTTAAAGACATCTCTAGTTGTGCTTAAGAGTTGGTTTTATCCCCTTCTTGTATAGAAAGAAGTTAGAGATTCATCATCAAGTTTGGGCAAAGGAAAGAGCTTGGAAGAGTAAGTTCGATTTTTGGTTGTTGTGCTTGCTAAGGTTGGTACTCCCAACTCATCCTTTCATCATTCATATCATGGTAGTATGCATGACATGTAGATTTTGTGTTTGAATGCTTGGTTTGAGCTTGATATGCTTTAATGGTGGAAATTGTGTTAGTGAGTTTAATGGTTGAACATTGGTGTTAAAACGTCTTAAACATCCCTAAGAACTAATAGGAACACTTTAGAATCGAATAGATTAATGTTGGGGAAGAATCCTTGAAATTTCTAAGTGTAGACCTGCATTTCGTGCAGGAGTATCGATACACGGGTTACCGGTATCGATACCCATGAGTGGAAATAGGCTAAGTGGCCAGGTGTATCGAACCATGGTTCGATACCGGGACCTCCAGTGACATAATGGCATCAATACCAGTATCGATGCTGGAGGGTCCTCTTTCGTTGACTTTGGAAATGATCAAAGAGTATCGATACTGGTATCGGTACCTATGTTTCGATGCCTTCTTTGGGTGGGTATCGATACCCCTACGAGAACTTGATAAGTTTGGTATTGTTTGAGGTTCGATAAGGGTATTAAGAGTCCTAATGAATTTTTTAACCAAGATTGATGTTTATAACCCCGAAAGACTAAGGTATGATAAGTCTTAATATATCTTGTTGTGCTAAGATCCTAGGTGGATCGTTTGTGTGGTTTGTGTGATGAAAATCCGGATATCCATAAGTGTTGCAACACGTTGAATGCCATCCGATGTAACATGCCGGATGATGTTTTAAAGACTTTTATTCTGAGTGTTGGGCGACCTCACTCGAAGATGTTCGATGTAACATTCCGAGCATGGGGTTGGTTGGGCGGCCTCCACCCCTTTCCGAACATTGGGCGGCCTCGTTCGAAGATGTTCGATGTAACATTCTGGGCATAGGATTTGAGGGCGGCCTCAATCCTGAGTGTAGGATCCCGATGTTGTGTGGATGCAGGCCTCACTCTTGTGTGTTATTTTGTGATGTGACATGTATATGTTGTGTGCGATATTATACATAGCTTATGCCATGCGGTAGGCAAGCATGTTAGATCATCATATCATGTACGATGTTTATATGTTATGCTTTACTACTTATGATATGCATGATGTTGGCCGAGTTCGGCGTACCCACTGAGCTTTAGTAGCTCAGCGTTCGAAATGTGTTTTCATGCGTAGGTTAGGTGAAGCCGGTTCGTAGAGCACCATCGAGGTTTGGATTTCAGCATCGACCTATGTCAGAGTACATTTATAGATTAGTGGGCTAGTACTTAGTTGGACCCTATGTATTTTGTAACTCTGTTATTTATTCGAGTCGAATATTTTAAATGATTTGTAATATTTTGGAGCTCCGATTACTTTATATTATTTTGGGCTTACGTTTTAACGTAAATGTATTTTATGAATAGTATTTTGGACTTGAATTGGATTTTATTTGTTGGGCTTTCGAAAGAAATTTGAAATACAGGTTTTGGGCCGGAGGCCCAATGTGACATCCGGGTTGGGTGTTACATAATAATAATTATTTGAATAACTAAAAGTTTATTTTATATTGAATAATAAAATAACTAGATAAAATATGAGATTCTTCAGGTACCGTATTGCTTAAAGTCCAAAGATTTGTAAGAGGAAACTAAAATGGCGTAACCTAAAGAACTTAGTGCATCTCTAAGGTGTAGATAAAAACAACAAAACACAATTTACAAAATTATTTTTCAATGGTAATATTTTAGAAAACAATGCAAAACATAATATATGAATGATGTCATACCCACAACTCAAATCCCAACTACATACTTTAATCACAGTCCAATTCAAAAAAATATATAATTTATCTAAAATCTTAATTTATCAGAAAACACAAATTCACATGATTTAAAATCATAATTACTCGCAAAAGAGTGAGATCTCAAAATTCTAAAAGTTTATATATTTTTCAAATCACAATGACATGCATGCACAGAAACACAAGTATGCAATCAAAGATACAATACAAAAATTAGACATGCCAGCAAAACACAAATATTTTTTAAGACATAAAATATTAAGCATGTCACAGAAAAATATATTTTTCGAAAAAACACATATAGCACAGTAAGAGAACACACTTTAGCAAAAGCGACTCAAATTACTGAATAACATGGTTTTGAACTCGAACAGAAATAAAGAATGAAAACACAGGCTTTAGAAAATCTTGATGAAAGAAAATAATGTAGGGTTTTCTCTTAAACCGTAATATGTATTTATAGAGAAAAATAACTAATTCTATTAGAATTAGAATTATATTAGATCAAATTATAAATATACTAAATATTAAAAAAAAAGGTGTTTAATTTCAAAAGGAATTCTTTTCTTTATCTGGGACTTTATATAAATTTATATTATAATAGTAAATAAAGAGTTTTAATAAAATAATAATTAAAATAAAATAATATTTTAAACAAAACGTAATTGATCGTAGAAAAACTTTTAATAAAATAATAACTAATCTCATAAAAATAGAATTTAATTTAAAAATAAATTAGTTATTCAAATGTTCTCAAATTTCAAAACATATATTATAATAATAATTAAAATAATAATTTTATTTAAATAATAAAAAAAACTTAAAACAATTGACGTAAGAAAAGAAATAATTGAAAAGGGTAAATTACCTTTTAAACCATTAATCTCTTTAGAGTTTTTAAAACATCACTTTAACTTTTTAACTTTAAATTTACATTTAAAACTTTCAAAACTTTACAATCTTATCACAAAAATTTTCTCTTGAATTTAGAAAATCAATTTAAAAATCTCAAAAAAATTAAGGTTTTAGAAATTGGAAATCTAAAAATTAGGGTTTTTAATTAAGGATTTCAAAATTAGGGTTTTAAAATTAGGAATAATTTTTGGGTATTACATAGACATTCTCTCCTCCTTCCTTTATATTTGTGCAATACGAGATTACTATCTTTAGATCAACTATGGTTGTCTTTGTATCATGCGAAAAGACAAGAGTCCTTCAAACTTCTCCTCGTGTTCAACTTGATCAATATGTAAAATTTGAAGTATAAAACCCTTATTTAATACTAATTATTATTATTATTATTATTATTATTATTATTATTATTATTGATTTCGAGTAGCTCGCGAGCTTTTCGAGTCGAGTATCAAGTAACTCGGTTTAGCTCGTTAAGAATTTGAGTCGAGTTCAATCGAGTTGAATTTTGACCGAGCTTTGACCGAATCGAGCTCCAGTAACTCACGATCTGTCTCGTCTCATTTACAGCCCTAGTCACAACATTGCTTATAGTGTCATAACTAAATGTATGATTCTCAAACTTGAGGTCATTATTATTTTAATATCATGCGACATATTTTGACACAGTCAAACGTGCATCGTAATTGACTACACTATATATAAAGACTAAAAATGCTTATAGTGTGATAACTCACGACATTTACAGTGTAACTCACGATCCATCTCGTCTCATTTACAACCCTAGTCACAACATTGCTTATAGTGTGATAACTAAATGTATGATTCTCAAACTTGAGGTCATTATTATTTTAATATCGTGTGACATATTTTGACACCGTCAAACGTGCATCGTAATTGACTACACTAGATATGTCACAATCTACGTAGTGGGATTTGGTTGATCAAGATAGGTTTTGTCCATTCTACATAATAAGAGTAATATCATAGGTCACTTGATTTATTGAGACTAAAAATGCATGACTATGCTCGAATAAGTTAATATGAGATTTCAAAATTATTTATTTATAATAGTCTACTTAAGATATCAAGCAATATTAGATGGATTATACAAGTGTGACTGTTTTAAGATATAAAGAACAAAAGGATGTAATACATGAAAAATCTAATCATGAAGAGGTTATATCGAATCATGATTTATTGTAACTTAGGTAACAATGACATTACTAAATGTCACTATTTTTTATAATATTGAAAATATTCTGATATTTACTACTAACGTTACAAAAAATCTATAAGATCACAACCACGATTGAAATGAACATATATTAAATAAATTATGTATTTAAAATTTGTTGTATACGAATTTAGTTAAATTAATATATATATAATTTAATTATTAGATAAATATTAAAAGAAAATAATTATTGTTATTTTGACTTTTTAATATATAAATGATACAATTCAATTTAAATTAATATATATTAAAATCATAATTAAAGTTAAATTGTGATTATATATATTAATATATATCGAAATCTTAATTAAATTGAATTTGAGATTATATATATTTAATATATATATATATATTGAAATCCTAATTAAATTAATTTGGAATTATATATATATTAAAATTATAATTAAGTTTAAATTGAGATTACAAAAGATATATAAAGGCACGAGTGATCTAGTCGTCACTAATTTCTTTTAGAAAAACTCTCTAAATAATTTAAAGAGTTTTATATGCTCATTTCAACTCGGTCTGGCATATGAATATAAGGCACGAGTGATCAAGTAGCGGTCGAAGCATTATCGTTCTGGCTTATGAATCAATATTATGAAATCATGATTAGATATCTATCTTATCTAAATTCAGAATTCTAAACTTTAAACATATAAGCCCTTTGTTTTCTCATAGCAATCTGATTCTTCATGTGATGCTCCAACAAAGAAACATGAAGCGATGCTACATTGGTTTAGTTGCACTTCATAATCTTTAAGATGAATTGGTGGTCTTTTCTCCTTTAAAGGTCTTTTTGGAACATCATCACCACCTTCGCTTCTTAAAGTGCTTCTTCTTGAAGACTTGTGAAAATGAGGTGAGCCAACTTTCTTTCTGCTACTCTATCTTGTTGAGGGGTGTCAGGATACGTCATTTGTCTTTGAATGCTATTATTGTTGCAATATTGAAAAAAATTCGTAGACAAAAATTCACTACCGTTGTCACTTCTTAAACACTTCACTTGTTGTTGAAATTCTTTTTTTTTTGTCGTATTTTTGAATTCAATAAACTTGGACAATACTTTCCTCTTCTCTTTCAAGAAATAAACCCATCAACCAAAACCAAAACCATCACATAATGGTAACTGTTGTAACTTGGTATTATTTTGGTCCCATCAAATCTGTATGAATCAACTTTAGAGGAGTACTTCTATGATTAGATAAGCTTTTGAAGGGAAGATGATGATATTTTTCATACTGACAGCCTTGACAAATCACATCTTCATGCACATTCTTTAGCATTGGTAGACCATTGAATAAATTCTTTAAAGAAATTTATTTCAACATTTGATAGCCTACGTGGCCTAGTCGAGCATACCACGTTACGGGATTATCCATTTGACTTGTTTTCTTTACATACGCCTCCCCTACTGACATTACAAACAGAGATCATTTCTTCTCACCAGAAAGAACAACATCAGTTACCATATTTTTGAACTCTGAGTAGACCCAGAGTTCCGATCTCCAAGATTTTAGTTCTGAGAGTGTTAGGTAGGTTGTTTATTCTATTGTGGATCTATTTTTCTAGAGAATCTGTTTTACTTTTCACTTCTCCTATCAACTCCCTTAAATCAGCTTTTCTTTACTTTTCCTTCCATTCCTTTATAGATTTTTTTGAACATGGAAGGATATTGCCGATGCCGGGAGAAATTATATAATGGGTCATTATTGCTATGTTATCTATAGGATTAATTAATAGACCTGATAAACTTGATAAAAAACAAATATGTATACTATACAGAGGGATATATAGGGTGTAAAAACCGAACTAAGCCTAAAAACACGACTAAAATCGATCGATCTTTTGTTAACCCGATTCAAAATCAATCAACCTGAAATAACTGATTCGATATTAACCGAACCGGAAATCAATTGACTCTATTCGATACCCAATCCGAAATCAACGTAGACCCGAACAAAAATTGAAAATTGAACCATACCCGAACGGAATTTAAATTGATTGTAGTCAGAACCGAAATAACCCAAATTGAAATGAACCAAATCCGAATCGAATGACTCGTTTGTCACATCTATCAACCAATCAAATATATTTATTCAATTAATTTTTCCACCTCATCTTTTTTACCAAGTGAATCTTCAATAATATTTACTATAAATTAAGTTTAAAAACAACTTTTATCAAGTGAAGATTCATTTGGTAAAAAGAGATGAGATAAAAAAATTAATTAAATAGATAAATTTGATTAGTTAGTCTCATGGATGACATAACAAGAATGACCCATAATATAATTTATCTTATACCAGACTCAATCAAATATGAATTCGCGGACCTTATCATATTATCAAAAATTCTTTTTATCCATCCAATGATCGAAGAATTCTCTTATATGAAATAACTTAATACATATGTATGTTCGAATTCAATGTCATATATAAAGGTTTTTATGTTAGAATTTTGTGGAATAGATTTTAAAACAGACTCAGAACGTCGAAAAATATTAAATAGGGGTTTTGAAAAAAAATAACTTTTCAATTAAAGTCAACGGTCAAAATCTAGATTCATTTAAAACAAGTGATTGTTAATTTTAAGTTATATATTAGTAGTTATTACTTTTTGAGTGAGCAAATATTAGAAGAAAATTTTATTTTCAAAAATAACAATAATAATGATTTTAGAAATTTTTCATAAATTATACGAGTAAAATTTATAAGTAAGATCATTCTCGAAAAAGATGTTGGTAATTGACTAGACCAAGCATTAATCATCTATATAGTATATGATTTATGTTACAAAATTTTACTTTAAAAGTTTGGATTATAATATATTTGAACATGGACGATTAGTTAACTACCATTGGCTAGTCACATTTAGAAAGTCGATTACATCTACTAGATTTAGAATTTGGCTTAAAGGTTAATAATCTCTAGAATAAGCGTTTAAAATTTTCAGTTGACATTTTTTTCTTAAATGCATGTTTAAAACCTAATAAGATAAAAATTCTCTTTTTTGATAAATTGAGAGAAACATACTATCAAGAGTCTCATTAAAAACCCCTCCTAAACCTAAATGAGGGAAAAAGAGCACATTTGATAGTATTTACAAAAGATAAAAGAAACAGTTAAGTAAACATTAGAAACCCATACCCAGATAGAGTTACAAGTTATCATGAACCAAAGTCAAAACTGCATCCGGTGGAAACATGAAGATACAAGATGAGAAATCCAGTTCTCCAAATGAAGAAACGACACCAGATTAAGCCATTTTGGCTAATCCATCAGCAACCTTATTTGCTGTCTGACGAATATGACAAATTTTGATCTCCCAAGATTGATCAAGAAATGAACAAACCTCTCTAACCAACGATGCCAAACCACCTCCTGCAGTCCGTTTAAGCAAAATACGAACCACATCCAAATTGTCCACTTCAAGAATAACCTTTCTTAAACCTCTCGTCCAAGCCAGGCGAAGACCTTCAATAACCCCCCAAAGTTCAGCTTCAATAATTGAGCAAATACCCACACACTTTGTGAAGCCAGAGAACCACTCCTCGGCACTATTTCTTATCACCCCACCACAAGTAGCAAAACTCGTAGAAGCGTTCCGAGAACCATCTGTATTAACCTTAAACCACTCAGCTGAAGGAGGTTGCCAATGCTCATTAAAACCTGCACCTGAATGTGGAAACTCCCCTTGATGTCTCGTGGACGATTTTCCCAAAATGCATAGCTCATAAGCTCGATGACATTCATTCCACACACTAAAAGCAGCACGTTTACTTGGATCAAAACACACAAGTTTCGAAACTTCCATAGGATCCATAACACTGAGCCAAAAAATAAGTCTCAATGAGGCATATTCGAACCAAAATAAGTTGGATGCGCCAAATTCATTTTAATCCAGTCATGAAACTCTATAGAAAGAAATTCAGGAAGTTTGTCGGCACTAACCGTAGCAACCCACAAAGCAGTAGCCGGAGAACAATGACGCACAATGTGATCGATAGACTCCACTGTATTTCCACAAAACCCACAAGTCCTACTATCCGCCATATACCGTCGAACACGTTCTAGGTTAGTGAAAACACGTCCACTAGCAACAAGCCAAAGAAAAGAACGTATCTTCGGAATACCTTTAAATTGCGCAATAATCTTCCATAAATTATCTTCATTGTAAACATTAGGACCAGTCCGAAACTTATACGTAGATTTCACCGTGAAAACCCATGACGCATTCCATCTCCAACTAACATAATCAAAGAAAGAAAAATGACGAGGTGTTAAATATGCAGTTAACCGATGGAGGATTGAATCAGGAAGGTATGCGACACAATCTTGCCATTTCCAACACCCCAAATGATCAACCATATTGCTCACCGTAACCAAAGGCAGTGTTGCAATGATTCTCTGATCTATAACATGATGTATCAAAGGACCGACATCACCCAACCAAGTATCTCGCCAAAAATCCACAGAATTTCTATCTCCAACAGTCCAAACAAGACTATCACGTACAGAACACCAAACGAAGCTAAAACCCCTCCAAAGATGAGAACAATGTGCTTGATGAATTATGGCTGGAAGAAAACCATTCCATTTGTACTTTGTCCTCAGCACTTGCACCCATAACTGATCCGGATGAGCCACAATATGAAAAACAATTTTCATCAAAAAAGCCTTATTCTTTTTGTCCATTCGCTTAAAACCCAAACCGCCATTTTGAATTGGAGAACAAACTCTTTCCCAATTCACAAGGTGCACCCCACGTTTCCTGTCATTATGACCCCAAATAAAGTTTCAAACAATTTTTTCAACTTCATGACACACACCATTCGGTAAAAGTGTGGACTGCATGGAGTAGTACGAAATAGAAGACAAAACAGATTTAGCAAGAACCACATGCCCCGCGAAAGAAAGACTATTTGTCGACCAACCATTTAGTTTATCCCGAACCCGCTGAATAATATATTGATAAACAACATTGGTCACTCTAAAATGTAAAAGAGGGACCCCAAGATATCTTCCCAAATCATTAACTTTACGAAAGCCAAACCTAGCAGTGATGCTCAAACATAATGGCTCCATAACATTTTTAGAGAAGAAAATATTGGTCTTTGTCACACTAATCTTTTGCCCAGAAGCGACACAAAACTTGTGCAAAATCTCCTCAATCACATTAACCTGAGTCTTTGATGCCTCGGTAAAAAGAAGCATGTCATCGGCAAAAAATAAATGCGAAATTGCCGGACCATTTCTAACAAGTTGTATAGGTTTCCAAGAACCATCGTGTACAGCAAGGTGAATCAACTGTGTCAACCTTTCTATGCAAAGCACAAATAAATATGGAGAGAGGGGATCCCCCTGACGAATACCACGCGAAGGAAAAAAAGAATCAGATGTAGACCCATTCCAGAGCAATTGCATAGATATTGAGGATACACATCGCATAATTAAAAGTCAAAACTCATCTGGTAAACCAATGTCTTTCAGTGTGTTATCAATGAAATCCCATTCAAGCCTATCATAAGCCTTTTCAAGATCAATTTTGAGTGTCATAAAGCCAACTTTGCCTTTCTTACTGCGCATAGAATGAATCACTTCTTGTGCTATTATTATATTGTCCGTAATAGAACGCCCGGGTACGAAACTTGTTTGGTTCATCGATACCCAATCCGGCATGTACTTCTTCAGGCGATTAACAATAGTTTTCGTGATGATTTTATACAACACTGAACACAAACTAATGGGGCGAAATTGGGTCATATTCTTAGGCGAATTGACTTTCGGTAAGAGCACAAGCAAAGTACGATTCAAAGATGGAGAAATAGGTTGTCCCTCAAAAGTAGCTCGAACCAAATTGCATACAGAATGTCCCATTGTCTCCCAATTTTTCTGGTAAAACATAGCATGCAAACCATCTACTCCCGGAGCCTTCAACAGTCCCATATCAAACACAACATTACGAACTTCCTCATTAGTAACCGATCTTAAAAATGCATTCTTCATTTCCTCAGTACATTGGCGAAAATGACCCCTAGGCACAGAATCAAGATCAAGACTTCCACAAGTGGAGAACAGATTTTGGTAGAAACCTATGGCCATGCTTTGTAATTGTTGCTGATCAGAACACCAAACCCCATTTGAATCTTTTAGAGCCGTAATAGCATTAGCTCTTCGTCTTTGCATCGTACACCGGTGATAATAAGAGGTATTACGATCACCAAGACTTGCCCAACAAACTCGTGATTTTTGAAGCCAGAGGCTCTCCTCATAATGCAAAACCTCCTCTAATTCTGCTCGTAAATCATGGTCCAACTGGAAAAGGAAATCTGAATGAGTAACACGTGGAGCTCGGTCAATACCCTGATGTGCGCAAGTAATTCCTTTTTCTTCTTACCAATGTGACCAAAAACTTCTTTATTCCATTGGCGAGCTTTGTCAGTAAAAACGTGAACATTCGATTCCACATCCAAGTTGAGATCCCAAGTGTTTTGAAGGAACTCCTCGAATTGTGGATGATCTTGCCAAGCTGCAATAAAGCGAAAAGGACGATTTTCCCTATCACCCTCATTATTTGGATAATGAAGTAACAAAGGGTAATGATCAGACCCCACACGATCCAAATGAGAAACCATAGGGTTTGGAAATAATCTCGCCCAACCTTGATTAAACAAACATCTATCTAATCTCTTTCGAGTCGAACCACGCTTCCATGTAAAATCATCTCCTCTAAAATCTGCCTCTATTAAGCCATTATCAAAAATAAAATCATGGAACATAAGACTGATTCCACTTCCCCGAATAGAACCACCATCACGTTCATTTTGACGCAATATAGAATTGAAATCCCCACCTAGTAACTAAGCCATATCATTACCAGGGTTTAGATCAGATAAACTATCCCATAGCCTTTTTCGAATAGTAGCATTAGGGCTAGCATACACAGCTGTAAAATACACCCAACGAGTAGATCCGATAAGAGAAACCTGACTATGTATAAACTGATTAGAAATATTCAAAAAATCAACTTTAATCCCATCATTCCAAAGAATCCATATCCCGCCACTAAGTTCATTCGCCTCAACCCGAAAAGAATTAGAAAAACCAAAATGAGAAATCACATCATCTGCACGAATTCCACTAACACGAGGCTCAAAAAGTGCCACCAAGTAAGGATGATATTGCCTGCAAAAATCTTTAAAATAACGTCGAAAACTAGAGCTAGCCGCTCCTTGGCAATTCCAAAAAAGAAACTTAATCATTGGAAAGTAGAATTAAAACAAAAGAATAAGATCAACTTATTGGTTGAGAACATCTTTTAATGTTTTAATACCACCATCACTAGATGTAGTATCCATTACAACGGCATTGACTATAGCCTCACGATGCGCAATCACCGGTAAATGACTCTCTTTTTTCGAGGTACTAGATGAACCAACACCAACAAAATCAGAACCAGGAGGTATCCAATTAGAAAGCAACGGTTGTTGTGGTGGTTTATTCTCCTTATCTTTACGTACCTTCAAACCCACTTTTTTAAGCTCTCCAATATTCTTCCGTACAAAACTCTGTTTGGCCCCACCAATTACTAATTTTTGCCTTCTCTTTTCATTTGCAGTATCAAGAATCGACATTGCAACATGAGAACCCACAACATGTTGTACTATATGCGAAGTAACTTGAGGAACCTGACTCCCCCCTAAAGAAACTGTAATCACTATTTTTTGTCCGGGTCAATTTTTTTTCTTTTGTTTTTTTGGAATAAGAGGCATGACATTTTAAAGGGCTTTATTAGTATATTTTTACTATAATATGGGCTTCGTTTAACATATAGTTCGGACGCTATGTATAACATGATACGTATGCATATAATTACGTGTATTTCTATTGCATTAGTATAGGTGTATACATGTATATAATATCATAAATAATTTAATGCGTGTTATATGTATATATATGTGTGTGTGAGTTCATCTTATGCATATAATATATATCATGTGTCATTGTTTAAGTTATTGTGTATATAGTGTTAACGTTTATACAGTGAGTATAATTAATAGTGTCAATTAGTTAATTATGTAGCATGTACCTATGTGTTTCTTTAAATGCTATGTGTGTAATATCTGCATGAGCATTATTATATATTGCACGTGATATATCTTATATATATATGTTATTGTGTTTTAGTACATAGTGATAAAAATCCAAAAATAATAATAATATTAAGGCCCATTACTAATTAATTATATGTCTAAAATACAAATAGTTTACAACCCATTTTGATAAGCCCAGCTGACCATAACTCAAACAAAGCCCTAATTTATATCTGATCTAGCCCTAATATTGATCCCTTTGTTGCTGCAGCCGCCAGAGAACAAGGACCCTTGGATCAGCCAAATTGAACGGCCACGATCAACACCAGACAAACCTTTAATCTTCACCGTCCGTTCAGTCTCCCGTCCGACGTGGCACCACCACCGTGAAATCCGGTCACCGTACACAATTCTAGCTTTCAGCCATCACATACAAATAAAATATTGAAGGAAAGTCATGGATATCCCATAAAATCCGGAAAAAATATAGCAGCAACAGTGGGGCTATGTATTAGGGAATGATGCCAATGATCTTGTAAGGGGATAAAACCCCGAAATTCATTCATAAAAGGAAGAGGAGAGCGTTTCGGTTTTACTAGGGAGGAGTCTGTCATGTTTTTCTTCATACTGTAACCCAGAAAAGCTTTCAATGTTGATGAAAATCTAGAATGAAAATCCCTCGTTTTCGAAGTAAAAAAATCCATAGGTGTCTTTATTTTCTTTAGAAATATCAGAAAACTTATGTTTTCAAGAACACCATTTTCGTATCTAATTTTGTTTTCAAAAATCAAAAACCAAAGTTTGTTCATGTTTCAAATCTGAAATCTAAATTTTTTAAAACCTTTTTCGAAATAAAACAGGAGAACGAATAGAGTTTGAAGGTTACCTTTGATTTCGTGGTGGTTACCGAGATCCTTTTATTTACTGGCATCTATCACCCCCGTGAGGCCGTTTACGCCAGTGACCGGCCGAAATCATGAAAGAGGGAGGTGGTGCCGTTTGAATGGAAAAGAGAATAATGGAAACGTTTCAGATCTTGAGGGGTTTTTTTAAATTCCAGAAGATTTGATAAAAAAAATAATAAAGTGATACTAAACCCCCTTAATTGGGCTTTAATTGGTCAACAGTTAGCACCAATTTGGTAATTATATCCTTTTCTATTTTAATTTTCATTTAATTGTTTAATGTATTGCCTCTTTTATTTTCTATTTCAACCGTTTGCTCTTTTTCTTTAATTCGATCTACTTTTAGTGTTTGATATTCTTTTAATATTATATATTATTATTGCTTATTTTATCTAATTGTTTTGTTATTTCCTTTTATTTTGCCGTTCATTTGTTTCTTATCAATTTATTTCTTTTCTCCTTTAGTCAACACCACATAATATTTATACTTGTTTCTTATCAATTTATTTTTATTTCCTCGCTTTGTGTTTCTACGTTTTCATTTCTTTTCTAATAATTGCACATTATTCGTAAATTAAATAAGTATTATTATAATAGTATTTAATATGTGTACGTATTTGTCAATTCATAGTAAAAATTTTCATGTTTAGTTTAGTTGTTTTCATGCCATGTCACGTCATTAATTGGCTGATTCTTTTTTTTTTTCTAGGTTTGTCTTTCCAAACATATGTTTATTTCTTCGATTACTAACCTTGATCTTATGAATATTGGTTTTCTTTTATTATCATACATTTGTCATTCATGAGGCTTGGTATTAAATTTAGGAATTGTTAGTTAACTAATTTAATCTCTAAAATTACAAAAGAGAAGTATTTATTAAGTTTTATATTCGTGCTATAATCGTCCGGATTATCGGAGGTTAATTGAATATTCAAATTAATTCTTATCGTCTCTAGGTAAATAAAAATTAAAATTGACAAGACCATGACATCATCCTTTTTAAATGCTTGCATCATGCATAAAGGTGACGTACGAGATTCGAAACTTAAACTAACGCGGCGGTCAGTATTATTTGACGTCGATTTAGTCTATGGTCCGGGGTATCGTCAACCTTATTAATTAAATGTTTTATTAATTTGAATTCACCAATTAAATTAAGCCCGTTTAATCAAGGTCAATTTTGAATTTAGAAACCGATTTTAAGTTAAATTAAAATTCAAAAACAGATTTTAAAGAAAACATTCTTTGGTACCGATTTTCGGGCGTGTTGGGGGTGCTAATCCTTCCCCATGCGTAACCAACTCCCAAACCCTTTTCGATTAATCTCTGGTTTTCTTTTACGGTGTCTGGTCTACCAAGTGACCGGTGGCGACTCCGAATTTATTGTTTTTAAAAGAATTAATGTTTTTAAGTGACACTTTCAAAGGGAATTAAATCGTAGCATCAAAGACCTTTTACCCCACCACTTTTCAAATAAACTTTCGTTTTTCATCTTCGACATAAAAAGGTCGCTACAGAAACAACTTGAACAGTACTTGGGATATTAGCGTTTACCTCTTTGAGGACTACTCCACCAAGAACCTTACGGTTATTAACAGTCGTAGTATGAACTGAATGTGGCTTGGACGATGAAGCAACCTTGTGTTGTGAGTTATTGCCCGAAATACAATTTCCCTTACTAGAAACAAATGCCTCGGTATCAAGAGTTCCTTTATCAGAAATATTTGCCTCGGCATTACCATTGTCTTTAATATCATTCATTGCTTTTAACTAACTAAGAATAGCAAATCGATACTCTTTGAAGGGTGGAACCGTCGATACTACTCCTCTAGACCGATTTTCATCGTTACGTGATTGCCTTCTCTTATTTTCAACAAGCATCAACGGTCCATACATTTCATTTTTCGTAGGAGAATGACGAACATTACCGATGGAGCTAGTGGCAAATGAATTTGGCATATTACAATTACCATTACTTATCTTATCCGGTGAACACATTTCAGATGAATGACCATATAACCCACATGAAAAGCAAATACGATGAAGTCCCTCATACTCAAGTCGATAAACGATGCCATCTATTTTCACTCCCGATATTAGAGGACTCTTAAGTGAGACCATAACTGCTAGTCTCGCAAAACGCCCCTGATCACCCATATGAGTGCTATAATCCACTTTCACAACTTTTCCAATAACACCAGTAATATGGCGAAATAAAGCCTTTGAGTAATACTTGTAAGGGAGTCCCGGAATCCTTACCCAAACCATAATTTGTGATGGAAATGACTTAGAAGTGGAGAACTCTCTTGTCCACAGTTATATAGTGAGATAACTTCCAAACACGGTCCAAGGTCCGTCAGTCATCACATGCTCATAATCGTACTCATTCTCAAACATAATCAAATAATAATCATTGGCGAGATCAACAACTTGAAACGCTCCTTGTGGTTGCCAGAGCATCTTGATTCTTCTTAAGAGAATTTTGTATCCAATTGATAGACCAAGAAGTCGAACAATGATTGATCGACGCATACTATGATCAATTCGTTTGTGCACCCTCTCAGAAAAGTTCACTAAAGGAAAAGGACCACTCTTATCAACAATTACATCCTTCACATCTACGATCACATCGTCTAAATTCGGCACTGTGTTATTCGTGATTGGTTTGTCGGAACCTGAAACAACCCCTGCATAAGATGGTGGTGCAGCAACATCAATCCTCTTCGAATTCGTAAGATCTGATTCGGACTTATCTCCTTGAAACCCGGATCCCGGTTGCACATCAACCTCCATTCCCTTCATAGATTCAGATTCGATAATAGATTTCGTAACCTTACCATGCTTCAACGCCTGCTGATCATCAATCGGTAAAGGAGAACCTGGGCGTTCAAGTGGTGGAAATTGAATCTGATCAACAACTGCCACTCTCACACTTTCATGGTGATCATTTGAATCAGAAATTCGGTGAACAATATCAGGATCTGCCGGTGGCGCAAGATTATCTGATGGAGGGAATAAAAACATAATCGGATGAATGAAGCTTCAAGATTCACGATGAATGTCGTACGACGTACAACAGTGAAGAGATGGAGATTCACGGCCAACGATGGTTCACGGCCGACGGTGATTCATGTTACGGCCTATTTAAAAAATTATAATCTCCTTGAAATGTATATGAGACAACAACTAATGTTTCTTTTGTATTATCATTTGAGTTTCAGATAAAAATTCTCTTTCCCCTTCTCTTCTCAGTTCCCTAGATAAAAATTATTAAAAAAATTCCTACAAAGATTTAACTTCAATAATAAACAAACATTTATCTTTTCTATAATATTTAAATTATGTATATTCATATATACTTAAATCAAAGGTTAATGCACGTTTAAATATGATCAAGTTTACGTATTCTTAATAATAATAATAATAATAATAATAATATAGAACGTATAAGCAATGTTAAACAGTTAACTTTTGGAGAAAAAACTGTGTTTGAAAAGTGTTTTTCAACTCAAACGCAAAAGCTAAAATTTTTAGCTTTTACGGTTGGAAAAGTACTTTTAGGAGTCAGATTACAATTTTAACCTTCATTTACTATTATAATTTAATTTTTACAAAATATATAATTATATTTAACATAAATTATTTTTTTAGTTTAAAAATTATATATATTCATGTAAATTTTTTTTTAAAATACTTTTAAAAAGTATTTTTCTCAAAAGCACTTTTCAAAAATAATTTATGTATTCATTTATTATAATTTAAGTTAATATTAAAATATGAAAGAATTTGATTATCATTTAAATATATATTTTTTAATTTTTTTTCATCATACTTTTCTACCGTATTTTTCAAAAGCAATATTAAACTGACCCTAAGATTATTTATGTCGTGTATGTATATATATTACAAATTTACATCAAATTAGTGAATTATCATTACAAGGTGAATGAGGAGATTGTAAAACCTATTCAACACGATTAGTTTTACCTAATCATGGTAACTAAGAACATAGTAATCAATATATTGATTAAAATTAATATTACACTTAATACGTTGATATATCTTATACGGACGAAATCAAGATAAAACTTTGAGACAAATATATATTAAAATAAGATAGGGACAAAATCTAATTGTTCGATCACCAGATTTAGGATTTAAAATTCAGAGATGTTAACTAATTTGTTTAATTTTAAAATTAATAAAAACTTAAATTGATGATTATAAAATATCTTTAACTTTTTGATAATATAAATATATCTTATAAACAGAACAATTAAACCCAGATTTATAGAATGAACATCATCCTCTTTTCTATTGTAATCACTTATTAATTAATAGGATGAGTCTACAACAGGCGTCGAACACCGCTGAACGTCGTTAATGTTGAACCCTGTTGAACATTATTAAATTAATTTATAAAGAATAAAAATCTAAAGGACTAATCATACAATTATTAATTATATGTTGAGTTTATCACTCTTTTATTAATTACATATTGAGTCCTTGAGATTTTAAATTTTTATTAATTAATTTAATAACGTTCAATAATATTCAACATTAGTGATGTTCAACAGTGTTCAACACCCGTTATAGAATTTTCCTAATTATTATCAAGTAATTCTGGAGGGTAATGATAAAACCTTGATAACATTAAAAAAAATCATGTAATATATATGACACCAAAAGTTAGTTATATAACATGACAAAGTTGATAGATATTATTCTCAAGTTTATTAACTTATATTCTAATTTTCTATTAATTATTGTATCTTGTATTTGAAGTGAAGGAAATATAAATATATTGTGTGACACCCTCGCCCCGAGTTAGGAGACGGGGGCGTCGACCGGACTTACAAACCCAAACTTGTATTCGAAACCAAGTCAATTCGTTTATTTGTATATCATTACAAGTCAAATGCAAGTAGTTTCCTTTATCAATTTTCGGGCCAGTTAAAAACTTTTCAATTAATTTGTATGGCAATTCAAATATAACTTATATCTTACAATCCTCTAATCCATATCGCGCATATTAAAATCGGTCTAATTTAAAGCTTTTCCAGATTCAATATACAAATTATTCGATCTTGGTTTATTTCATTCTCCCAATTGAATTTCACCTAATACATGATTTCATTCTTCAAGTTTTAACTTAATTCAAATGGACGAGCTCAAAATGTCAAGGGGTATCGAAACACCCTTATGGTGTATCGGAACAGGGGTATCGAACCACCCTTCGATACTGGTCAACTATGTTGACCCACTAACTCGTTGACCAAAAACTAGAGTAGTTTGGTTCGATACTGGTATCGATGCAATTTCGTTACTGGAGGTCCCAATATTGAACCATGTATCGAACTGGTCTTATTCGTTGACTCGTTGACTAAGGCTGGATAGCCTGGTTCGATACTGGTATCGATGCCTTTTTGCTACTGGAAGTCTTGGCATCGAACCAGGTACCGGACCATATAGGCCTTAGACAAAGGGGTATCGATACCATTCTCTAAGGCCTATATGGTTCGGTACCTGGTTCGATGCCAAGACTTCCAGTAGCAAAAAGGCATCGATACCTGTTTCGATGCCAAGCTTGGCAGTGAGCTTCCTGGTTCGATACCAGTATCGAACCAGGCTATCCAGCCTTAGTCAACGAGTCAACGAATAAGACCAGTTCGATACATGGTTCGATACTGGGACTTAGACACTAAACAAAAGACCATTTATGTGGTCTCAGACCATCCCTAAACCTTAAGGGACAATTATAACTTGTTTAAGTAGCAGCAACCACTTACCAATTCTAACATTTGGCCAAACCATTACCAATTTTATTGTTCATGAGCCTTCAACATACCAAAGCTATAATTTTTAACCAAATGGCCATTCATACCACCATACGCCATCTAACAATTTAGTTACCCTTATGACTTACATTTCACTATGTGACTAACATATATATCTATGGTGTGGTTCTAAGGATTCACATGCTATCTTACCTAATTCTATATTCACATACCAAGTCCATTACTTACATATTCCAGGATTAATACAAGGCCGATATAAACATACCATAAGTCAATCTCCAAAGGATATAAGGCTAGCCTATTATGATTACCTTGCCTTATGACTTACATACCGAATGTTCGAATGATCATATATATATAAATCATGACCAAAATATCAAAATGCATGAGCGATTCTAAGCATGCTCTCTATGCCATCATAAGCTAGGAGTTACAAAAGTACAAAATACCATACTTGGGCTTGCTTGGTGTCCTTGCTCTCGGTCAAGTCGATCTATCTCCTTAGTCCAATAACCTGTTGTTTTGGGAAGGAAGAAACAAAGGTGGTAAGTACTTACGAAGTATTTAGTGAGGCAGCCCTAAGTCTATCCAATTTAGACATTAATCATATATCAACATAACATACTCTAATTTAGCAATTCATCATGTTTATACTAACATTTCAATCATATGTGTAAAGAGTATCATGCTTGTTTCACTTTCATGTATCATGCCACTAGCATGCAAAACGAATTCACAAACTAAATGTTCGATAACAATTTCATGCTCAAATGCTCAATGGCAACCTCATATCAAATGCTCATAGTCATATCATTTCCAAATACTCAATAGTAATGTCATATCAAATGTTGATAGCAATATCATTATCAGATGCTCAATAGCAATATCATATCAAATGCTCATAGCAATATCATTTTCGGATGCTCAATAGCAATATCATATCAAAAGCTCGTAGCAATATCATTTTTGGATGCTCAATAGCAATAACATATCAAATGCTCGTAGCAATATCATTATCGGATGCTCAATAGCAATATCTCAATTTTAATCTTTCAAATTAGTTACAAATGATGCCTTGGTATAGTTAGACTAGGTAAGCGAGTCAACAGAAGTACCACAAAGGTACTGACAGAAGTGCCACGAAGGCACTAACAAAAGATACCCACGGTATCTACAAATGGTGACTAACCACCAAACAAAGGTACCCATAGTACCAACAAAAGTACCGAAGTACTAAACAAAAGTATCGAAGTACTGGGTAAACTAACAAATGAGCTCAAACCCTAGGCATGCCGTACTACCTATGACCAACTATCGACCAAGGCTCAATCAGAGTTTTAATTTCATTTAATCTTTCCATTTGTGTTAAACAAGTTCCTTATTACAAACGATGTCCATAACATGTTAATATCCAATGTATTTATATCAAGCTACCATCCCAACAACATATATATATATATATCATGTCAACATATCAAAAGCATGTATCATACTAACATATCAAAAGCATATATCAAGCTAACGTATCTAAAGCATATATTATGCTAACATATCAAGAGCATATACCATGCTAACAAATCAGAAGCTTATATCGTATTACCAATCAAACGATCAAACCGTCATAAACATGCTTCATGCATGACTCACGTACCTGGCATCCGTAGCCGCGTGCCATTACTTACCTCGACATTTCCGAGCTATGCAAATGCACTAAACTAGCAAGCAATTCATATCGTCAAACAAGTTATTTAACAAATAGCCTCCTTCCCTTTTTACCAAATATAGATTAGTCCATTACATGACAATAAAATCAATTAAACAAGGATGGTTAGGACCCTAAGGTTTTTCACACTCACAGTTGATTCTGAGCTATTCAAGGGTTGTAGATCGTGATCCCTTTGCCCTTTTTTCTCGCTAGTTCGAGCCCTTCTTGTTCCTCGATATCCTCTTACCTTGTATTCTCTAGTAATTCATACACATATAACATCCATTAGGATACATTCAATCATTGAATCCAAGTGGTCTTAGACTTAACAAATGTAAACAAGTGTATTTGTTCATTAGGGACAGTTTTGCTACCCTATAAAGAATCAATCATATCTCCTAGCTCACATATCCGAATCGAGCTTATTTTATATCGTTAGGAAGCTAGGAAGATCCTCTACAAGTAAAATTTAACCTCATATTTTAATTCTCAACCGATCAACACCAGATTTTGTTCGAATCCGACATGCTCGGATTTCGGACTGCTCGGACAGTCCTTACGGAAACGCTTATATCTTTCTCTACCAAACTCGGATTGAGGTTCTGTAAATTTTCCCTTAAACTAGATATATGAAAGTATCATACTTCAAAATTTCAGCTCCTAACTCCTTCAAACGTGACCTAGGGAATTTCTCAAAGATGGCTATCCAGAATAGCATTTTCTAGGCAATTTCGGCTAACCTTCATTCTATGTGTTCGAACCCAATCCGAACTTACTTTTATCAATTTTCCAAAACCTTAAACATGAAATCAACATCTTTCAAAACCCATTTTACAGCAACTATGAAATCAATTAACTCATGTGTATCTTTTACAACATCTCAATTTCAATCTTCTATCTTATTGTTTATGCTTCAAAGAAACCCATATCTAAATGGATTCTAACTTTAGATTAGGCCCCTAACAACCTAATCTAACATTAAGCATCATATAACATTCAAAAATCCATATGTTTAAGCCCTAAAATTTTTGGTTAAGGATGGAAAACTTACCAAGCTAATCGAATGTGATTCCTTAGCCAAATTTCCTTTCCATGCAAAGCTCTTAACACCCTCAAATAATTTTTCCCAAATTTCTCTCAAATGTTCTTCCTCTCCTCTTTGTTTTTGCTTCTAACGTGAATAGGGGAAGAGGGGGAGAAAGGAAGATGACAATCACATCTTTATTAAAGGTGTGGAATGTCAATCTTGCCCCCATTTATTATAACTAAGCTTGATTGTTTAGGGAGGGTAGTTTAGGGAATCTTTAAAATTGTCATGCAAACTCTTAATTTCTCATTTAATTCAATTTAGTCCCCCCTCTTCATCTAATTCAAATAACATATGATTTAATTAAATTCTCGAATTATTTGAATTATCCTACTAACCCGGTTTTAAGGTGTTACATATTGTATTTATTAATTATTATTAAAAATAAAATACAAATTTACATTTTCATGAATATATAAAGCAAAGCTTTTTGGAGCAAGTTTTCTAAAATGTCTAAAGAATGAAAATGATATAACTTTGTTTAGTATTATTTTTTAAATTATTTTTTTTTTGTTTTAAAAGTTGATTTAAGACCAAAAATAATGTTAAATAGTTAACTTTAAAAAAATTAGATTTTTAAAAGTGATTTTCAATTTAAATACTGAAGCTAAATTTTTTTAGCTTTTGTAGTTGAAAAAAATACTTTTAAGAGTTAAATTATAATTATAATTATAATCATAATCTTAATTTTTTATTGTGTTTATTTATAATATTTAAATTTATAATTTTTATGAAGATATGATTAAATAATTAATATAATATTTATAATTTGAAAATTATATAAATTAAACAAAATATTTTAAATTTATTATATTTTTATAGAACATGTAAAATCGTTACAAAATATGTATTTAGTATTAAAAATATTTTTTTTATATTTTTATGATAATTTAAATTTATATATTTGATATATTATAACATCAAAGAATTTAGATATTATATATATATAACTTATAATGTCATGTTTTAAACGGTCATTTACCTTTTTAAATGTATTTTTATAATAATAAAAAATTAGATTTTAAATCCAAAAATAAAAAATAAAAATACTTTTTTATTACATTTAAAAAAAATTAAACTGATTCTAAAATGTGGATAGAAGTCGACCATAAAGTTCACTCCATTGGGCCTTTCATCATTTTGTCTTTTTTGCACTTTGGGCTTTTTCCACCATCTGATTTATGGTGTGAGATTTTCCTTATTTTTTTTCCTTTTCTTTTTTTCTATTATCGTGGGATTTCCGATCGATTTAGGTGAATAATCGAGTTGAGATTTTTTTTTTGAGAAAATAAGTGTATTTAAAAATTATTTGGGAGAATAAGTTAAAAGAAAAAATAGGTGACGAGTTTAATGTACACCTTTGAAATAAATATATTTTTCAGTTTAATTTAACGGTTTGCATGGACCTCGCTACCTCGCCACTTATAAGTGACAAGAATCAAAGAACATTAGTCATTTTGATATATTCTCTCAAATATTTTTCAAATATATTTATTCTTCAAATATTTTTCTCTAATCTCATCATTTACCTAAATCTACCGAAGATTTCACTATATAATACAATAAATAAACAGACTGGATGTAGACAGTCTGGATGTGGTTTGTATTTTGCTTAAACGGATTGCAAAAGGTGGTTTGGCATCGTTGGTTAGAGAGGTTTATTCATTTCTTGATCAATCTTAGGAGATCAAAATTTTTCATATTCGTCGGACAACGAATAAGGTTACTGATGGACTAGTTAAAATGGCTCAATCTGGTGATGTTCCTTCATTTGGAGAACTGAACTTCTCATCTTGTATCTTCATGTTTCCACCGGATGCAGTTTTAGCTTTGGTTCATGATGACTTGTAACTTTATGTAGGTGTGGGTCTCTAATGTTTACTTGTTTCTTTTATCTTTTGTAAATACTATTAAGTATGCTTTTTTCCCCTCACAATTACAATGCATCTAAGAAGAAGACTTAATTGGGTAACTTAAAAAAAAATTTACAACCCAAAAATAAATAAAAATAATAAATTTTATGGAGATAAACATACTAACAAAATTCAGAAGTTTCTGAATAGGTAGTTCACGATCTAAACTATCATACAAAAAGTACCACTACCCAAGACTGATTTCATCGATAAACAACCATCAACCGAGTGGGATAAATCTTTACAAAAGATCACTGACAGAAAACATAAATCAAAAACTAATGCCCGTTAAATCTTTATATAAACAATAATCGATCGCTAAAGATAAACAATAAACGAGTATAAAAATTAACAAGGACACAAGTGCTTTGTGACTAAATATTACTTTAGGGTTTAATAGATGATATTCTAACCTTGGTACATAGTATCTATTTATAAGAATAGTTACTCGATCGAGATAAAATTTATATCATAAACTCTAATAATCTCTGATACTCGTAAGGAATAAAGTTCGTTGGCTATCAACATCGTTTGGACAAAAGCTAAATTTTTTAGTTATGGACAAACAATGGTTTAAGACGTAAAATAAAATAGACAATATTCATTAAACGTCAAACCTTAATATGTTTGTTATCGCTTTTTTATTTGATATTATAATATCTGTTGAATAAGTATCGATAAATAAAACTTCTCATAACTTTTTCAAGTTGCGTAAATATTATTTTTATTTAAATCTCATGCGTAAATATTATTCGGGTACATTTAATTTCAATATGTTTGTTATCGCTTTTCTATTTAAGTGTTTTTAACTCTTAAATCTTGATTTTAACTGTGAACTCTAAATTTTAGATTATTAATTTTTAAATTAAATTTATTTATAATATTTATTACTATCATTGTATAAATAATAACCCTTGTAATAAAAAAATTAAGAATAATTTAATTCAAAATTAAATTTTAGAATATAAAAAATCTTCAACTATATAACAGAACGCTATGTGTACATGACGTTATCGTTAAAATTTTAAAAATTAAAAATAATGTATGAAATCATCATTTACATGTGATATTTTTCCAATTATACTATAGTTTTAGGTCTAAATTCTAAAATAAATTTTAAAAGTTTTATTTTTTTAAATAAAAATTCAAACATTTTATATATCTAACAAAACCTTATAATAATAATAAATAAAGTTTTTTTATTTTTTTAATTTTAGAAGATTTTATTATATAAGGAGGAAAGGAAAGAAAAGCATATCATTTGTCTGAAATGCACGCGCCATTAACGAGAGTGAGGTTTGTAGCCAACAAAAAGATGAGTGGGTAGCGTTTATGTTAGTTGTCTCTTCTATCCCTTTCCCTTTCTTCATCATGTTTAAGCTTTTTTAATCATCTGATCTTCATCAACTACAACAGGTATCTAAAAATTTAAAAACTTTTGTAAAAGATTCAATCTTTTTCTCTTTCAGTTTTCCTTATTTCCATGCAAATTCACTGATACCCAGAACTTCTGCTCAGCTTATTTGATCAGTTTTAATAAGTTAGTAATCCTTTTTTACTGTCTGGGTTTTCAAAAAATTCAAGAATGTATGCTTATTAGTAATTTCAAGCTTCTTGATTGATGGAAATTGAGGGACTTTGATTGATATTTGGTGGACAAATTTTGCTTCTACTCACTATTGACCCCATTGTTGATATAAGCTATATATATATATATATATATATATATATAGGATAGGTTCAAGTTACTCATTCATCCAACATCCAAAAACATCTAAAACTTAGAGTTTTTTACACTGTGAAACTTGATCTCTCTCTCTCTCTCTATATAAGTATATATAATTAGGTATTCTTTAAGGCATGTTGAACCCTTTTTTGCATTTTAGCCAAAAAGTTTGATAATCTTGCTTCTAGCTTACATTACCTGACTTGCTTGCATCAAAAGCTGATGTAAAGTTCACTTTGGAGGATTTTATGGGCTATGGCTGTCCCCAAAGATCATCCCCTTTATTACTTTTGACTTGAAACCAAGATTTGTTGTGCTGCATTTAAGTAGATCTTGGAGTAGATTAAGGCACCTTGCATGGGATTACAGAGTTTTTTACTCCACTTGATAATATAGCTTTGGCATTTTAATGATGGAAAGTTTAGGCTAATCAATGCTTGGAAATCAGCAACCATGTTGGTATTTTTCGTTCGATTTTGTAGAAGATTCCATGAATTTTTGTGTTTCATTTCGTACCGATGCGACGATAGATGAAAGCTACAGAGTTGGGACCATGTGGACTATTTAATTCAGAACCATACATAAGAATCACTTCCCCAAGATGATAATACCTATATTATCTCTTTCTGAGATTGACATTGCTCCTTAGCCATTTCTCTAAAAGAAGTGCTATTTTCGACTTTTCGGCGTAATTGCAATAGTTTTAAGCATTATATTTTTTAATGAACAAAGATGATTTCTGCATTATCAAGCTATCTTTTATATTTGCTTCTAAAACTTTGTTTAAATACCTTTGAATAGGTGCATTTTGCTTTGCTTTATCTCAGTTTGAGACAATGTACCCTGGAGGTTACACTGCTGAAATCACAAGCTTATCTCCAAAAGTTACCGAGAAGGATCTTCATGACTTTTTCGCATACTGTGGTGCGATTGAGCATGTTGAAATTATCAGGTAATCTTTCATTACTCTGTTTCTGATAATCGAGTGAAGGTTAGAAATCACTCTCCATAATGGTGTATTTTCATGATTCTGTTCATATTTTTCGAGCGATTGCAAATTTGTTGGACTTATGGTCACAGGTTATTTGAGAGAAAAAAGAAAAAGAAAAGTCAAAAGATACAGTGTCTTTTGTCTGAAATGACTTATTGTGGGATAATCGGTAATCTCGATATTGTTCTTTTGTGGAAAATCAATGGTTTTGAGTAGAATTTCTTCATGTGACGATTCCCATATTTTGTACTAATGTAACTTAGCAGCAGGTTTATTGTCTGAAATGATTTATCGTGGGATAATGGTAATCTTGCAACAGGTTTCTTGAATCAAGGAAGGTTTTATGATCAAGTTGTTTAATTTTACTTATTGTTTTCAACTCTTTTAGGAAAAAATCAAAAGCAATACTTCTTTTGTCTGAAATGCTCTCTTGTTTGAAACTTGGTATTTCTGATCTGGTTAACAAAATCTGCACAGTTATATGAATATGATTCGATGTTCTGTACAAATTTACTGGATCTTTGGAACAGTCAAAAGCTACAAAGTCTGTTGTCTGAAATGATCTCGTGTTGTATCATAGGAAATTTCAATCTTTTTTTAATGGAAAATTAATGTTTTTTAGTAGAAGGATCCCATACAAATGGAACTTAGCTGCAAGTTCCTTTATGGTGACATGTTTCTTGATCAAGCTGTTTCGTTTTACATATTGTTTAACTACTCTTTTAGGAAAAAGTCAAAATCGATGATTCTTTTGTCTGAAATGTTTTCTTGTCGAATACTTGGTATTTCTGATCCGATTAAATGTGGACTAATATCTCTTTAACAGAATCTGCTTGGCTGCTCGAATATAATTCCATATTCTATACAGATATACAGCAAGTGCCATTTTCCCTTGCCCCTGACATATTTCTTTACCGTAATCGAGATGATTAACTTTACTGGGAATCAAATCAATCCTTAGCTTTTATTGTTTTAGTACATGCTTCTCTGTCACTTTACCTTTTCTGGAAACTTACATAACCTTCTTTTGCAGGGTACACCTTAGTATAGTGACATGATTCGCTGATGAAGATTAGCTTATCCTTGATCATTCTTTTAAACCTGATGTGCATGATTTCCTTTGTTCTGTTACTAAGAAATATGTGTTGTAATGACAAGAACTGCTTTCTTAAACAGATGCGGAGAATATGCATGTACGGCTTATGTGACATTTAAAGAAGCCTATTCATTGGAAACTGCTGTCTTACTCAGTGTAAGCTCTGACTCGTACTTCCAAACATGGATATAACTTCCATTCCTTTTCAGAAGGAAAATGAATTGTGTGTTTTCTTTCCTCATAATCTTTTTTTTTTTTTTTTAAATTTTGGATGCAACATTAACGTCCTGTGTGCATCTAAAGGTGTTAATGTGGTCTCAGTATCAGCTTATTAACCGAAAAAATAGTTTTCCACGTAAGGTTGCAACTGATTTGGTATTTATCTGACTTGACATTAGCATATTACAGAGAAATTCTTACGATATCAGTATTTTGTGTCCGTAAAAATGTAGAACTTTGTTTGCATGTCCTTGTCTATTTAAGGAACTTTGTATTAGACCTGGTGCATCAGCTTCATGTGTCTTAGCCTAGAAGTGGCTGAATATCTCCGCATAGAAATATTGGAATCTATTTCTTCCTAATCTGCATAAGTATATATCGTAAGTATTTCTTGATGAACTGGGAAGTACTGGTATGGAGAATAAATGAAAAAGAGGCTGGCTCATTCTTTGAGATAGGCCATAAGTTAAGATAGATTCTTATTCTCGATCTTTAGCGACGGAACATTGTGAATCCTACCTTCCTGATTTCTCCTAGCTATTATTTATCTCATTACTGCACGAATTTTGTTGTGTCAGGGAGCTACAATTGTTGATCAGTCTGTATGCATATCAAAGTGGGGTTCGAATGATGATGATTCATATCCTTGGCATGGTTCTTCATGGAAGATTCAAGAGGATACTAGTTCAACGGTATGTATTGATTTCTTTCGTAAGAAAAGCAAATTGATTGCTTGGTTTCAGTTTTCACTACCCCGAAGAGCACTTGCCACTGTTCGGACTCTCCGCAAGGGATTCCAACTCGAGTGTGTGTGATTTTTCAGACATTAATTTATCCCATATTAAAATTTGAAGAATGTGGTACATTATACTAGCTAATTTCCACAGTATCATTTCATTTCCTAGTCCGAGCCTACCATCTTAATCTGCTCCTAGAGTCATGAATGGTTACATCATTCAAGACGAATGTTGCATTTTTGGCACGATGAAGATATTGGAAACTATCCCTGAGTAAAGGATCATTTAGGTCTCTGCAGCAGTTCTGTATGTTGTTTAGCACGATCGAGCTTAGATTTTCTGGACAGGATGATGAACAACATGGGGCATGGAAACATGTTTTCTTTAATTTGATATTTTTAGTTTGAGTTGTTGTCGATTAGTTCATCGAGCTAGAACCGACTATTATCTTTGCAGGTTACCCATATGCATCCATTTGTTTCTTCTCCTGGAGAAGCGGTGACTGTTGTCAAAACAATGCTATCCCAAGGGTATGTTTTGGGAAAAGATGCCCTTGTCAAGGCCAAAGACTTGGACGAATCTTATCGGGTCTCTGCCACTGCTGTAGCCAAAGTTGCCGAGCTTAGCAATAGAATTGGCCTCACCGATAAGATCAACACTAGCATGGAAACCGTAAAATCAGTGGATGAGAAGTATCATGTTTCAGACATCACCAAATCCGTTGCCTCAGTTACCGGGACTGCAGTGGTAACAGCTGCAAGTTATACCGGGAGAACCGCCGTAGCAGCTACCAATGCCATAGTCAATAGCAGCTATTTTGCCAAGGGAGCTCTCTGGGTTTCCGACGTGTTGAACCGTGCAGCTCAAGCCGCAGCTGATCTGGGTTCCCATGGAAATAAACAAACACCAAGTTAAACTGGTATTTTCCCATCCTTTGCTTTGTCTAAAAATAATAGATACTCGTATTTGTTACGTACCGGACTAGTATACACTACCGTACGTGACAGTAGCTTGAAATTTCAGTTAGATGGGTGTAAATCTGAGACGTTTGGTCATCTTCTTTGCTTTGTCTAAAAAAATAACACGAACACGATACGAATATATGGATTAACCTGTGATGAACACTATACTGTTGGTGTAAAAGGTTGTGCAACTGATTTTTGTTCTTCATTAGTGGTGAGAGGAACCTGGAGTATGAGTATAGGGACCAACTTAATATTTTTTTTTAAAATTGGAGGCTTAAATAAAAATTTTCAAAATTTTGAGGGTTTGATTAATTTTTTAATAATTTTGAGAGATATAATAAGAATGTAAAAAAATAGAAAATTTTAATTAAAAATATTTAAAATTTTGAAGTTTGATATGAATTTTTAATTATTTTGAGGATGTCAAATTGAATATTTTTAAACTCTTTAGAGACAAAATTTGAATTTTATAAATTTGAATTTATATGTGTTTTAATTCGTAAGATAAGTAATTTAATTACACCTAGGTGCAAAACGAGTTGAACAACTTGCGAGCTGTTCAAATTCGACTCGGTTAAAATTCAATAAATTTTCGATTCGAATTCAACTTGAGATCCTTATAAGTTAAATCGAGTAAAGTTTAACTTGACTAGATAAGTTCACAAGCAACTCGTTAATTTTTTTTAATAATTACTTTAAAATTATTTTATTCAAAAATAAATCTAAAAAATAACTATTAATTTGTGGATTATTAATTTAATCTTAACATGTTACTTGGTGTGTTTTTGGATTGTTAGTTTGGAATTTAGACTTTAAAAGTATTTTATATGCTCTTTTGATATTTTATGGTTAAATTTATTAACTATATTAAATTTTACTTTTAGTTAAAAAAATAAGGTAAATTTTTTAGTGGGCTTAACGAGTAACAAGTCAAGTTGAGCAACATAAAAATTTAACGAGCATGAGTCGAGCATAATTTTAACGAACTTAACGGGAAACGAATCGAGTCGAGCAACAAAAAATATTAACGAGCACGAGTTGAGCACTACCTAACTCACAATCGACTCGCTCGATAAGTACCTCTAATTTACATAAATAGGTGTTGGTCCAAGTGATAAGTAGCTTGATTTTGCTTAAGCAAATCTCGAGTTAAGGCATTGTGTATTTAGAAAATTCCTAAGAGATTCACCTATCAAAATTAAGTGTATAATATAGATCGATCCAGATTAGTCAGTGTAAAACCCGAAAAATCCGGAAAAAAATCTAATTTATTGTGGTCCAGGAACCAGTTGTGAATTAAAGATTTGGATGTATATTTGTTGCTTTTACATTAAAGAACCGATGCCAGCTTAAATGCCCACTAAAGAACTAAGATATGGAAATCTGTTGGTAAAATCTGAATCTAAATTCACTGCAATATGGGATAATGAAGTTTAACCCAAATATAAATCCAAATTAAGTTCGAACAACTCGAATATAAATCCAAATTCGAACCAACTCGATCGAAATCTATACTGAAAAAGAAATTTAACCCAAAATGATACTTATCCCAAGTGTGATGCTCAAAACCACTTTGCTTTCTTGTATGTGATGAAGCACTCATGGATGGCTACCGTTTAGCTATCATCAAGTTTAGTGTCTTAATTATGAACCTACTTTGGCCTTCTAAATGCTGAAAACCAAACTACCCAAATGCTACACTTAAGAGGAAAATTATGGTACAACTTAAACGAATAAGAATATATTTGATTCATTGACGTATATAATTTCATTCATTGACGAGATACATAGGGGTATTCGATATCGGTCCAATAAATGCCTAGAAGTCAAATAAGTCTAATATCACTATATATTATTACAATGTTTCATCATCTCTTTCACTTTTTTAACTTATAAGTTTATCGGGCCTTTGGTTATTTATTGGGTCGATTTTGTATATATATAGATAGGATCCGATTTAAAAGTGTAAAAGTAAGTTTTACACGTTTTTTGGATCGGTAAATGGGTAAAACGATTAAGATTAAAGTAGAATACGTGAAGATTATCACTTAAATAAATAAAGAGTTAATTTCAGTCATCCATTCTCTCCATCTAATGATTCGCAAAACATGTAAAACTTAAAGAGTTTTACGTTGTATAAGTGGATCCTAATCCATATAGAGAGATAAGATCAAGTTATACAGTATAAAAATTGAAAAAAATTTACATATTTTTTAGATCGTTGGACGACGTATATAATTCCAAAGCATACTCAAACAACTTGGGGAAGACCCCTTTTTCTTTTTTTTTTCTTCCCCAAGTTTTTGTGTTACAACAAGACAAATAAAACCATTATCATCCATCAAGAAATTTTGACACATCTTCCATCTTAATATAAGGTTATTTTATAAAAATCTGGATAAAATTAAAAAAATTTAGATTCAAATATTAAAATTTTTAGATGTATTAAAAATATATAGATTAAGAACTTTATAAATATAATCTTTTTCTATCTCTATTAAAAAAATATAAAATGATCAGAAATTATACATGTGATAGGTGAAAAAAATCTGTTCAAAATAATTATTTGTTGAAAATATAAATATACGAAAATAAAATATAAAAAAATATACCAAAAAGATAAAAAGAAGATGACTATAATTGTATTTCTCAAAAGTATAATCTTCCATTTGTTAGGAAAGTCCTACAAGTTCCTTTTATAGAATAATTAGTAAATTAAATTGCATAATCTTTTCGGTCACTGAAGTTTTGAAAGTTACGAATGATTATTAAACTTTTAGTTTTATTATAAAATGGTCCTTATTAGTGATAACGTTTGATAAATTTAAGGATAATTTTATAATAGTTCGATAAGTTTGTATGACCCTTTTGTAACATTTAAAAAGATTAATGACAATCGCGTATCAGGTTAAAAAATTTATTGATTATTTCGTATCTTTTAAAACTTTAGTGACTAAAAAGTTATTTTTACATAGTTTAGTGTCATCTAATGTCATTTACCTTTCTTTTATAGGAAGAAAAATAACAAGTAAAGCATGCATCAAAGCACATGACTTGTAATTATGATGAAAAAGCTCTCTTTATTACAAATGCATTTATCTTCTTCCTTGTCACCAATGGATCATCTTCCTCTCAAAGTACAAATAAACACAACTCACAATCAAAATGCAAAACACACACAAAAGAATGAATGGATATTCATTATGTTCGATCGTTATAACATTTGTTACTCGATAATTAAAAAAAAAAAAAAAAAACGTATTCGTGTACGAGATTAATCACAGCAAATCAGACACCGAATAAGTCCATTTTCGTTACAATCGGGACATCGTTGGAATCCATTCTCACCCTCTTCACCTTCATTCTCTACTAATTCACCATCCTCCTCATCTTCTTCTTCTTCGTAAAAGACTTTGCAACTACCGGAACAAGTCTCGCATAGTACGAATCTGATATCACCGCAAGCTTCACATGGTCCGGTATCGTCATCGTCCACCCTTTCACACCCTTCAACGACCTTCTCTAGGGTACCTTCTTCATGCATTTGCTTGATTTCCTCAGCTCCACCAATGTATTTCTTCCCTACAAACACCCTTGGCAATCTAGCTTGAAACCCTTCTCCCATTAGCTCTCCCAATTCGTCTTTAAACCCCGAATGCATCGAGACGTCCCGTTCGTCGATACGAACTCCTAAGCCTTTGAGGATCAATCTAACATAACAGCAATCCTCGTACGTCTTCCTAACACCTCTTAAACTTGTAAAATACACAATGACCTTATCCTTATTAAGCTGTAAATGGACCTTTTCGATCACCGAAGGCTTGAGATGGAAAGGGTTACTAGGAGGAAGCTGTTCAAGTGTTTTCCTAAAGCTAGAAATGATATCCGGATCAAAATCTGTGATCTTCAACGGCTCCAATCCATCGTCTTCCTCATCGAATTGAACCCACAAAGGCTTTGGAGATGCCGTGCCGTTTTCGTTCACCAGATTCGTATGAGCATCGTAGGGATAAGTTCTAAAATAGGATGGAAGAAGAGGACTGAACTCTTCAAGGCCTGCCATTAATTCCCATGTATTGATTGTTTCAGGCTCCCCAGGGGGTGTTCTTATGGGAGTTTTGGGTACAATTTTTGGGACCTTATTATCATCATCATTCAATTTGGACCAAACTTCAGTTTCAAGCATGGACAACCCTTGTTTTTTCTCATGGATTTCCTTCACATTCCGATCGAGTTTATCGGATTTTTCATCGAAAGAGGCGACGCCGAAGCCATTGCCATTGGCTTGGTAGGTTGATTCTACCTTGAGACTGCCTAATGTTGTGGATTTTAAGGCCACGACATGGTAGGTGTCGCCTTTGTGTTGTGCCGGATGATGAACGTGCTTCATGTAGCTTCTCGGAACCGGCGAATATGGTGCGTGGCAATGCCAGCATCGTTTTTCCCTGGAACTTACACACCCCATAACATAAAACACCAACACAAAAACAGAGACAAAATTCTGGGATTTGTTTGGATGAAGAGAAAATGTTGATGATGCAACAAAGGGGAGGGGAAAATTTTGAAACTTCCTTCTACATTAGTAAGAACAAACAGCGAATATAAATCCAATGATTGAAACTAAAGATACCCAGATGAGAAATTGGATTTATGAGGTGAAAACAAGAATTGGGTTTCAAAGATATTTGGATTTGGATCAGAAAAACAACATGAACATGTGATTATCTTTTTCTGAGGGGAAGAAGAACTGGGAATGGAAAGAAAATCAAAGGAATCAAAGGGTGAAAAGATTGACGATGAAGATTCAGAATCATTCACATTCACATGGAAACAATTTCCTCAATTCTTTTAATTTTCCCTCCCTCTAGAAGAAATTCTAGAGACAGAGAAAGGGAAGAACTGGTGGGAGCTTCGTGAATGAGAAACTGAATTCTTGTTGAAAATGGAGATTTTAATGAGAAAAAATAAATTTAATTGAAGAGTTGTACCAAAATAATTTTTTTCTTTCATTTTTACTATTTTTTAGATTTATTATTAGAAAAAACTATGTGATTGTTATTTAAATTTTATAAGAAGATTAACATAATAATATATTATAGTATATTAAATATAAATTCGGTTTATTAACGGAATGATCCAAACTATAAATAGTTTGATCTCAATTAAATATGTTTTGAATTCGAAGTTTTGTGTATGCAGAAAGTAGAGCTGAGCATGATTAATCGCAAAACCGAAAATTGAACCGAATCGAAATATTATGGTTCATAAATTTCTGAACCGTGGTTAACCGAATTAAACTGAATTTGATATTTTAATTAATTTTTAATTATTTTTATAAGGTGAAAATATATATTTTATACTTAAAATACTATAAATGTATTTTTATTTTTTACTTAAAAAAATAAGTTTTTAATAAATATTTATGAAAAATATCTTAAAATATTTATCTTTTAATGTTTAAAAGTCATAAAAAGCTATATTGTCAAGATAAAATACAAATTTTTAAAAACTAACAATAATATAGAAAAACCGAAAACCGAGGTTAACTGAACCGAAAACCGATAGTTACTAAAATAGCTTATCGAATTAAACCAAAATCGAACTGAATACACCCCTAGCAGAAAGTTCGAAATTTAATTTTTATGAAAAAAGATTATTTAATTACTAGATTTTCGCTTACCCATTTAAAATAAAATAAAATGAAAATTGGATTTGATTAATTACTTTCCTAACGTTATTAACTTGCAAAATAATAAAAATATAATCCAAAATACTACTAATATTTAGAATAAAAAGTTTTCATTGGCTATAGCTTTTTGCTAGCATTTTTTTGACAAATGTTACTGAATTTTTATTAGATCCATAAAAATTACATTTACATCGCCTTCAAGAAGTAAAAAAATGGATTAAACAATCCAAACATTTTACAACCTAAAAAACAAAGAAAATAAAAATTCTTATGGAATTAAGCATACCAATCAAATTCAGAAGCTTCTTGAATCTCCTTGTCTTTGTCCAAACAAGACGCATAAAAAAGGAAGGAGTTGTAGACGATCCAAACTGTCATGTAAAGCATCGCTACCCAAGACTGATTCTATCGGCAAACAACCATCAACCGGAGTAGGGATATAACTTTTTGAAAGACCACCGACAAAGAAATAAATCAGAAACTAGCGTTGATTGAATCAACCCACAAGTGCAGATAAATCAAACCACCGACAAACAACAATCGATCGCTAGGATATGCTGCAACGTGCCACAAGAGCAGAAGAATCAAACCACAAAACGAAAACATGTCACAAAGACAGAAGAAAATGTGTCACAAGGACAGAGAAATCGTGCTATAAAAGCAGAGATTCTTATTAAAATTAAAAATAAAAGTAATAGATTTATAGATCCAGTGGTCGACAACCAATACTAGGATTGATTGCCGACCACCGGTCAAAGGGATTAATCAAAGAAAAAAACTATTAAGAACAAAAGAATTTTAGAAAAAGGAGAGAACGGCTAGTTTTTTTTTTTTTAAGTCAAATTAGTTTTAAATTACCATCTCTTTTTCCTAGCATTTTTTAACATTAGTTAATTTACTATTTCCAATATTTAGTAATTGCGATAATATCACATATGATATTTGTATTTTAATAAAATATTCAACCTATTACATGTAATTTTAAAATGTTTAGTATGATATTTGTCTTTTTATAAAATTGTAACTCCCTCGGTTATGGTGTACAATTGGGCCTCAAACCCAACGTGAGCCTACAAAATTTTTAAGTCATTTTTAAAATTCAAAAGAAGATCCATTAATTCAAACTAATTTAATCCAAATAATTAAAACATAAGTTTTTATTCAAAAGTTTTAAGAAGTTCTAATTTAAAAATATTAACATTCGATCGAATATAGATGAGTTTAAAAGAGTTACAACAGATTTAAATAGGTTCTAAGAATATATGGCCCATCTATTAAGTGGTGTACTCATCCAAAAGATCGATGCTGAAACCTACCACGAATGATGCTCCTTAAACCGATTCGTCACCTAGAAACCTGCACATGAAAACAAAGATTCTAACATGATAATTAAATGTATGCAACAAAATGTGATGGAAGAGAATGATTGGTGCAACTATAATCACCTAAACACATAGCATTATCATGGCAATAACATGATAATATCTATGACATTCATAAATCGTCAATATACACATATGAGCATTAGATGTGTGGTCCGGAGTCACTTAACATTGGAAGCCACACACCCGGGGGGTCATCACTAAGCCTCAGAACCTATTCCCTGCCATATCTTTAATGTAGTCTAGGTTACTAAGCATCAAAACTAACACTCCCTCGTACATGTAACACCCTCGCCCCGGTGCCACATTGGACCTCCAGTCCAAAATCTATATTTCAAAATTTCGTTCAAAAGTCCAACAAGATAAGTCCAAAATCAAGTCCAACATAAGTTTATAAAATCAAATTCGATCCAAAGCATAAAATCCGAATAACATAAGTAGTTGGAGCTCCAAAATATTATAATCCATTTTAAAAGCATTCGACTAAATAAGAAGAAACAGAGTTACAAATTATACATATAGGATCCTACAAGTACATAGCCCATTATGCCTAATAGTAGTACTCTAACAACAAATGTCAATGCTGAACCCACCACGATGATGCTCCTCTAACAAGCTTTCCTTAACCTAAGCATGAAAACATATTTCGAAACGCTAATCTACAGAAGCTCAGTGGGTACTCTACCTACCGGCTCACATCAAGCATAACATATTTAAGCATAAACATGATATAATGACATGACATGAATAAGATGACGCTACCATAATCACCTAAACATAGGATATTATGCATGTACAAATATCGGCTCAAGGCCCATGTATGGCAAGATCATTCCACCTATCTCAGTCCACAAGTCTCATATATCATATGTATATCTCATAGATACATATATCATATATATAAGTAGTGCAGCCCGCGACCACTAAGCATCGGGATCATACACTACGAGTAGGGCCCGCGTCTACTAAACATCAGGATCCTACGTTCGGAAAGTCTTTGAGTGTTGCAACACTTTAATCATAATATAATAAAAGGTGTTTAGACTCACCATATAACAACATACAATCCTAGGCGACCCTTCAGCACTAAGCAAGGCCCTTATTTTACCGTGGCATATGTTTATATCATTTCAAGCATTGATTTTCCACCTCACGTCAATATTATACTAGTTCCCTTGTTTCTAATCAAATCTTACTTAGACACGACTAAGAGGTAAATTCTTGGTTTTAATACTCATTTTATAATTTATTTAACCTTGAGGGACCCACACCATGATTTACGTAAATCCTTGAACCAAATCTAAGAAATTTCCAGGGGTTTCGATGCACCCTATAGGTGTATCGATACATACCCTTGGTGTATCGATACGCATTGACCGTCCTTCCTTATTGACCATGAAAGAACCCACCGCTTCGATACACCCTATATGGGGTATCGAACCGTGGTTGACATTGGACAACTCGGTATCAAAATACGGGCAAGGTGTATCGAAACGCCTGCCTCCTAAAGCTTGGTTTCCTCTCTAAGGTATCGATACGCCTTCCTAGGGTATCGATACCCCCTGTACGAAAGGTGCAGATTTTGGCTCTTAAACACTTAGAACACTACCCAAACGGTTCCAATGCCTCCTAAATTAATCCTACACTCTATGGGGATGTTTCTAAGTATGTTCAAGCCCTAAAAACGAAGGTTTAACAACAAACCAATAATCCACCATTAAAGACCATTTAGTATTCAAACACCAACAAAGTCAATATACATGCAATCACAAAGTAATAATTATGCATGAATGATATTTACAAGTTGGAGGAGTACCAACCTTGACAAAACAACAACAAAACCGAGCTCCCAAGCAAGATTAAACCTTCTCCTTCCCCAAAGCTCTTTAGGGATCTCCAAGCTCTTTCTCTTTAAACCTCTCTTAAACCCTCTTTTCTTCTCCAAACTTAGTAAACAAAACCTTATTTTATAGATCGTCTTGTGCTCTACAACTTCCTCTCTAACCAGAAAACGAGATTTTAAGCAAAAACTCCCAAGATTCAACCTTTGTCTAAAATTTTCCTTTGATACAAGAGGGGGGAGATGTGAAGAAAAGATAAAGGAAGATGAGATCACCAGTTCAGGAGAAATAAAACCCCATCCCTCCTCTTCTCATCCTATTTTGGAAAATTACCAAAATGCCCCTACCACAAAACAAGGCCCAACTCATGCCCAACAAGTCAAGGCCCAACAACTCAAACCCGGGCCTAAAACTGAAGCCAAACTCCTCAGGTTAACCCGACACTCGAATCCGAATCTGGTTCGTGACAATACAAGTGGTCCAGAGTCACATAGCATTGGGAGCCACCTTTTGGGTATTCGAATCCCATACCGATATTATCATAGCACATATAAAAAATCATAGGTATCATACTTAAGCTTACATAACATCACGAGTCATTTTAATGCATTTAGTTCACAATTATCCATTTAAATCAAAAACGGTGTTAAGTTTTTTGTTTCTCAGTTTTACGATTCATTTTAGACATATAGGGACCCACCAAGGCTATTAACTCGAATTATTGATCCTCCAAACTCAAAGGCTAAAACTTGGACAAATTGACCTGCAGGTACCGATGCGCATATATGGGGTATCGATACACCCCTAACAAGTATTCGTACCCCTCTATTCAGTACCAATACCCAAAACGCATTCAAAAGAATTTATTTTACTCTATATCGATACGCCTATATAGCGTACTAGTACCAAATACCAATACGAAGATCATCCGTGTCGATACATTACCTCAATGAAATAGTGGTACCGATACGCGCTCGCATACCAATACACCTAAATAGTTCTAGAATTTCTTAAAATGCAAGGATACCAATATATGGGGAGCCGTATCGATACGTCATCCTTTAAAAACCCATTTTTCTTCATGAGTATCGATACGAGTACCTCCTGTACTGGTAGCGAGTCCAAATTTAAAGGTTTGAAAATCGAAGAACACATTCTCACCTATCCAAACATTCTAAATTCCTCCCAAATCTCTCCTACAAGTTGTCTATGGACTAAGATTACAAACATTTTTAACAAGTCAAAGCTACTAATTCGCGAAATGAAAAAAAAAAAGATTTTAAAAAAGTAAATAGGGGACAAAAATAAAAAAAATCGGGGTGCCCCCAACCCCATGTCATTGCCCCTAAACCTTATCCTATAAACCTCAAATCTTAACTTTAAACCCTAAATTCAAGTCATTTTCCTTAAATTCTAAACCCCTTCACCTAAACCAATAAACTCTACACTATAACATGAATTCTTAAACCCTAAAACTAAAATACTTTTGAAAAATAAAAGTTTTTACAGCCAATATATCAAATATAAATCCATGTTTAACACACATATCATGGTTGCAAATCGTTTACCTCTTTCCCATACATCCTTCCATACCTCCGTTTTAAATTAAAGGGTTTATGGTTTATGGTTTGGGGTTTAAGGTTAGTAGTTGTGGTTAGGGTTTAGGAAATTAGGGTAGAGTGTATTTTTTAGTGTGTAGGATTTAGGGTTTAAAATATAAAAAATAAAGGTTAGGGTTTGAAATTTAATTTTAATTTTTTTTTCAATGGATGCATAAAAAGATATATAAAAAAAAAGACAGAGAATTTTTACTCCATGTATTATATTTAAAACTTCACTTATTTAATAATCCGTGTTGTATTTATATTCTTACCAGTAACAAGAAAAAGAATAAAGAAAAAAAAACATTAAAGCAAAGACTACATTTTAAGCAGATGGTTAATCAAATTCTTACAAGAGCATGATATAGGTCAGCAATGTCCACATGGTGGCACATGTAAAATAACAAACAATTAAAAAGATAAAAAAGTTATGAGAAATTGCATTGAATAATGGATAACCCTTCGACGGAAGCATAGCATTAATATAACTTTATATAAAGTTGTATGCTAAGTTTTTTTATAATTATCTTATTTAATTTATTAATTAATTAATTTAAATTATATATTATAAAGATTTATTATAAAATATAATTTTTAATTTAAATTTTTTATCCATAATATCAAAATTTAAATTTTTGATTATACTTTAAAATTTAATACTTCATCTTATTTGAGAGATAATTAGTTGCATGTAATGACAAAACTGAGAATAAAGGGGAGCTCTTTCAAATTTTAGGTTATAACCTTAACTAATTCAGATCGATCTGTATCGTACACCTAGTTTTGGTGAATAAGTCTTTTAATAAGGATTTTCTACATACGTAACATCTTGAACCTGAGACTTGCTTAAGCGAAACCAAACTGGTTACCACTTAGACCAATCCCGGTTGGTTATTATTAACCTTTAAAAGTGGAGAAAGTTCAAATTAATTAAAAATTAAGGGTCGAAATGGATAACAATCCTATTGTATTTTGTATTTATATTTTGTAATTTTTTAAAAGTATAACTAAAATAATTATTTTTATAATTATTTATTTATAAAATAATTATTAATATTTATGTTATTTTACTTTATATGTGAAGAATAGAATTAAAAGTTTCCAAATATTTGAAAGGACCTAGTGAGATTTTTAAAATTTTTAGAGGACCAAATTATGAAGTTTTAAAATTGGGGTATTCAAATATTTGAACGGCCTTACTATTGCAGGCTTGAAATCTGTGCCCTCAATACAACAGTTGGCTTGAGCTGTTAGTATGGGTGCATCATGTAAGGAGAGGTAAATACGTGAGAGTCTTGATTGTTTTATTATTTCGGTGCGGTTTTAATTATTATCTTTAGTAAAAGAGAAATTACACGTTGTATGGGAGACAATTATCCTTCTCGATGTTTGATCCTAGTTCTGTTCCTAATTTTATCGTTTCAAATTGAGGTATTGGATAGATTATTTTATATAGTAGGGTCATGGGGTATTGGATAAATTCTTACAAAATTGGTCTGTGAATGTTAGCTTGGACGAATAAAAATTGATTTATCAAAAAAATTATATATATTCGAAGGGCCAAATGATGAACTTTTAAAACGAGGGGGCGCTTAAATGCACACAAAATAAGCATGCTACAAACATTAAACGATCGAATATAAATATTTATAAATTTTAAATAAATATTAATAGACATTTAAAATTGTTAACAAAGATAATAAAACATAAATAAATTATAAAATAAATAAACGAATACGATTAAGTCCAAGTAGAATTTTAAGTTTATTTGTGTGAACATATGAAGAGTACATGTAGACGTGGAGATCACTAGGGCAAGAAGAAAAACTGGTTCTATATCCAACTTAAAAACCTAACCCATCGGTAATATAAAATAACTTTTGTCTAAAAAAATAAATTCATGATTATTTTTTTTACAATAAAGTCTTTAAAAGATGTAAAATAATGGGTTTGGTATAGAATTGCTTCTATTTTATGTTCATGGGTTTTTACTTGTGACACTCTCGCCCTGGGTTAGGAGACGAGAGTGTCGACCGAATTTGTAAACTTGTAAATTAGATCAATCTTGTATTTAATTCTAGAACATTTCGATTATTTGTAAGTTAATTCAAGACAATTATATGTAGTACTAATCAATTTTGAGACCAATTTAAAACTTTTTCTAATCTTATACATATTGCGATTTCCAAATTTGAATTCAGTTCATTTATCAATTCTAGTCACCAACAATTTAATTCTCTTGCTATAACAATTAGATCTTATTATTCAAGCTTAACTTATTAACAATTTGGAGCCAAAATAGACTTTAACCTAACCTTTGGAATCCCTAAAGTACCATGTAAAACTTTCACGATTAATTTAAAAGCTTGAGCCAAAATATGGCTAGGGGTATCGATACCTCCCTATAAGGAGTATCGAAACAGGGGTATCGAACCCCAATTCGATACCTGGTCAACTATGTTGACCGTTGACTTGTTGACTTGAGGCTAGAGCATCCTGGTTCGATACTGGTATCGAACTAGGGGGCTTACAAGAAGGCTTGGTATCGAACCAAGCATCGAGGCAATTTCATTACTAGAGGTTCCAGTATCGAACCAAGTATCGATATTGGTCTACCTTGATGACTCAAAGACGTAAGGCTATGGCAGCCTGGTTCGATACTGGTATCGAACCAGAGAGCCCATTAGGAGGCTTGGCATCGAACCAAGCATCAATGCCATTTTGCTACTGTCAAGGGTGATATCGATACCCATGTAATTGGTATCGATACCCCCGCTCCTATTGGCAGATTTCTAGGTTCTAGAACACTTGGACATTCACCAAAAGATCCTCTATATGATTTCAAACTATCCTTAAACATTAAGGGACATTTCTAGCATATTGGACATCCATGGCAACTTACTAATCTTAGGATTCTTTATTCGAATCATTACCCAAGTCAATATGCATATCATCCATATCATTCATTTAATCCCTCATCTAAGCTAGCATTATGCCAATCCAATTACTTATAACAACTATCATAATTATGTTGTAGTCCTAAGGCTATCATATCATCCCATTTAGCTTCATGTTTTCATACGCCAAATACTTTAGATGAGGACAATTAATCAATACATACCAAATGCAATAACTAGTCTAAGCAATAACTAGTAAGATCACACACACACACTTGGCCATAAGACATACATATCAAATGTTCAAATGACCATATATATACATGTTATGAATCAAAAGCCAAAATGCATAAGCTAATTTAAGCATGATATCTATGCCACCAAACATTAGGAGTTAACCAGATTACAAAATACCATACTTCGCTTGCTTGGTGTCCTTGTTCTCGAACGGTTTCGATCTAGCTCCTTAGCTCGATTACCTGTTGTTTTGGAAGGAGGAAACAACGAATGGTAAGTACGTGCTAGGTACTTAGTGAGGCAGCCCTAGTTTAACCATATTAGACATAATACAAAGACAATTATGACATGCTTCAAGTAGGCAAACAAAACCAATTCATGGCAATAGTTCAATCAATGTATAAGTTTATCAATGGCTAAATGTCATGGTTAACATGCTTCTCGTATTTATCATGTCTATCATGCATATCAATGTCATAATCTATAAGCTCATATCTTAGTTAGCACCAAATCAATGCATATCACTCATTAGTCATTTCTTACTTCCCAAGCTTTCATAGATCAGTTCATGTCAAGGGCTACTTATAGACATATATTCAATTTCAATATCCATTAGCCATTTCTTAATTCAAGTGCTACACTTAGCAACAATTCCATTTCAATATTCAATAACAAATCATAAACAATTTTCAATGCTTCATAAGCCAATATATAAGCACACACAGTTTCACATTTAAATTTCAGTCTTTTCATTTTATTTTGTGTGATGCCTTGATATAGTTAGACAAGGTAAGCGAGTCAACAAGAGTGTCACGAAGACACTAACAAGAGTGCCACAAAGGCACTAACAAGAGATACCCATGGTATCTAACAATTGGTGACTAACCACCTAATCACGGTACCCACAGTACCAAACAAGAGTACCGAAGTACTAAACAAGAGTGTCGTAGCACTAAACAATGAGCTCAGACTCTAGGCATGCCGTACTACCTATGACCAACTATCGACCAAAGCTCAATAACATTTTTATATCCATTTGATCATTTTCCAATTCATATTATTCAAGTTCATGTCACCAAAAGCAAGTATTTATAACATGGTAATCACAAGAGCATCCATCATGCTACTATCATATCATTCATATCATGTAAACATATAAACATGCATATCATGTTATCAATTCAATGTTCATTTCATTATATACATACGTCATGCATGGTTCACGTACCTGGCATCCATAGCTGCGCGCCATAACTTACCTCGGCATTTCTGAGCTATGCATACGTATTAAGCTAATGCTAGCAATCTAACAACCAAACATGTTATCACACAAGTCATTTAACATTAAACCCCTTCCCTTTTTACCAAGTATAAGATTTAGTCCATTACATGACAAGTCAAATAAATAAAAGGTGGTTAGGACCTAAGTCCTAACCCTAAGGTTTGTCATACTCACTATTGATTCCAAGCTCTTAAGGGTTGAAGATGGTGATCCCCTTGCCCCTTTTCCTTGCTAGTTCGAGTCTTTCTTCTTCGTTGTCCTCTTCTCTCGGATTTTCTAGTAAACCATATTCATATAATAATTCATTAGGACACATTCAATCATTTAATCCAAGTGATCTTAGACTTAACAAATGTAAACATGTGCATTTGTTCATTAGGGACAGTTTTGCTACTCTTTAAAGAATCGATCATATCACCTAGCTCCCATGTCCGAATCGAGCTTATTTTATATCGTTAGAAAGCTAGGAAGACCCTCTACAAGTACAAATTAACCTCACATTTTAATTATTTCCCGATCAGTACCAGTTTTCGTTCGAATCAAACCTGTCCAGATTTAGGGCTGTTCGGACAGCCCTTACGGAAACACTTATATCTTTTTCTACCAAACTCCGATTGAGGTTCCGTAAATTTTCCCTTAAACTAGATATATGAGAGTATTATACTGAAAAATTTAAGCTCCTAACTCCTTCAAACGTGACCTAGGGAATTTTTCAAAAGTGCTACCCGAAATTGTATTTCTAAGCATTTTCGGCAAATTCTCTTTTCACACATTGAATTCCTAATCCCCAACTTATTTCCATGAATTTCCAGCATCTCAAAAATGGAATTAACATCAATAATTTTCCCATTTTCATCATATTATCAAATCAAATATCACAATCGACATATTTACAAACACCCAAATTTTCAAGCTTATTAATCTATTGTTCATGCTTCAAAAGCTAAATCCAAGCAAATATATTCCTCAATTTAGGTTTCTATCAACCTAATTTAACTCGAAAATATCATGGAATAATCAAAACCCAAGAGTTCCAAACCTTAAAATACTCGGTTAAGGAGGGAAAACTTACCAAGATGTTTGAACTTGAGTTTCTAGATCAAATGCCTAACCATGCAAGGGTTTTGAGCTAACCTCCTTAAGCCACCATGAAATTTCCTCTCCTCTCTTTTTTTTTGTGTCACGTAAAATGGGATGAAATGGGGAAAGAAAGATGACAACCCCATCTTCATTAAATATGTGTAATGTCATTCTTGCCCCTCTAGTTATAACTTAGTTTAATTATTTAGAGAGGGTAGTCTATGGAATTCTAGCATTCTCCATGCAACCTTTATGTTTCTTATTTAATTCAATTTGGCCACTTTTATCTAGACCTCCATAATTTTCTTTTTATCTCAATTGAGTCCCTCAATTACCTAATTTAACTTTTAATTAGTCAACTTTATTATCAATTGATCATGTTACCTCCAGGCCCTTTTGAGGGTGTTACACCACTAAATAATTTACGTGCATGCATGCATGCATCCACATAGACAAATTTGGCATTGGATTTGGACATTTTTTTTATTGAGATGAGAATTAAGTTTAGCTTTGAACTTACCTTAAATTGCATTTCTTTTATATTTCCATTTTTAGATTGTTGGAAGTAAGAAAAATAACATCACTTCAATCTTGATTCATATTAAGTTTCGAGTTTGATTTAAGTAATTTCTCTTTTTTTTTTATCGATAATTTGAGTATAAAATTAGAATGTTTAAAAATTTAAAAGATTAATTTATAAAGGGTAAAGTTAGATGAATATTCCTTTTTAATTGAAAAATATATATTTTAAACAAAATTTAGAAAAATACCTCCTTTCAATCCTCGTAAGTTAAATTCACGTTTGACCAAACAAGAATTTTAGTCAAATGCGAACTTGGTATAACAAAAATTTGGTAAATTTCTTTCTTTTTTTTTTTTTTTTTACCTTTGAAATTCGCGTTTAATAAAATGCGAACGCGAATTTAACCTACGTGGCTGAAAGAGTATTCTTCTAAATGGGAGGATGTTATTTTATTTAAATAAAAAATAAAAAAGAATATTGAGCTAAATAAACTTTTAGAATGTGAGTCATAGTTTGGGGATAAATTAAAATGTTTAAAAAATTGAAAATCAATTTAGAATGAGATTATAATCTGAGGATAAAATTAAAATCTTAAAAAGTTTAAAAATTATTTTACGAAATATTTTTATTTTAAAATTTCAAAGTCCAGCTCAAATATCTTACTGCTTCAACTATGTTGGGCTGACCATAGGAATTCTTAGTTGGCCCATGAAATTTATATTGGCCCTATTACTCGGTGGAGTGAAGCAGAGCCCAATTACAAGTTAGGGTTAAAAATAGAATCGATTTGATCATATTTCCAAATTAGATTCAAACTTAAGTTGTTTTAAAGTATTAAATGTGTTGAATTCGAGTATTTATTAGTTAATTCGATTAATTAATAATTATTTTAGGGATTATTATCTTCATACGCTAACGGTAAAAAATAAAATTTTGTGAGCAGAGTTATTTCGAGTCCTATGATTTTAATTTAAGGTTTAGAAGTTATGATTTTAAGTGGTAGAGTTTAAAAATTAAAATTTATGTTTAGAATTTAGTCTTTAAAATTTGGATAACATGATGTTTGAATAAAAAATGCTACTAGAGTAGCAAGATAGAATTATAGTAAGGGGTAAACTAAAAAATTGTATAAGGATTAGGGTGTAAACGAGACAAGTAAAGTTGAATATATTAAGTTCGATTTAAACTTGAAATGTTCGAGATTAAATTTGATTTGGCTCGAAAACTCACGAATTTAAAATTAACAAGTTTAAACTCAAGCTCGATTGAATCTTGAGCTCAACAAAAAAATTCACTAATTCAAAGTTATCAAGTTCGAATCTAACTCAAAAACAAAATTTAAAGTTCGAGCTCGAAAATCTCAAACTAAACCCTAATTTGTTCACCTTTATTCTACCAAAACCTATCAATTACTGTTAACTTAACCTTAAATCTCAAACTAGGTTCAAACCTTAAATTAATCTTAAACCCCAAAATAAACCCCTAGTTAACTAATATGATATAATATATTATATTTTGAATAGTTTACGAGCTTTTTCGAGTTAATTATCAAGTAATTCAGTTAAAATCATTAAAAACTCAAATCAAGTTCGAATTTTAGTGGAGTTCAATCAAATCAAACTTTAAATAATTCGTAATCTGTCTCATCTCATTTAAAACCCTAACTTGGATGTAGTGAGAATAAGCCTATAGTGCAAGGTGTATGTTATATTAAGCCTTATTATTAATATATTTAATTAGCATTAGCTATTCAAAGAATAACATTAGAAAAATATAAATTTGAGGAGAAAAATCTTTATGATTTTTTTTTTGTCTCATCATTTAAAAAATTAAATTATAAATTCTAACTCTAAATTTAAATCATTAGTTAATGTAATCAATTATCAACTATTAATTAATAAAATCCTGCTATCAGCTAATTATCAAATATGATTATTATTTTAATTTAAAATTTTATAAAATTTAGAGGGACTAAATCATAAAACTATCTTTTTAGGTGAGTTAAAAATAAAGTATTTTTGTTGTATTAATTTAAAATATTATAATCTTTAAAAGAGTAAATAATAATTTTACTATTTAGGGAGGGTCAAAGCCTTTCCAATAGATAGGAGTGTTAACTGAATTGAATAATTTGCAAGTAATTTTATAAAGATCGATCTTTAAAGTTTCGTATTTTGTTACGTTGTTGATATTTTTGTAATTCTATTAACAACTATATCTTCTAATGCTATATTTAGTGTAAGAATCCTGTACATCTTTATAATACTTTATTAATTTTGTATAGTAAGACTATTATATATTTATTTTATTCAGCCATACATTGATTATAGTAATATCTGTTTTAGTGTATATTTTTAATTATTGAACATTGATCGCTCAATCATCATGCTGAAATTATTTGTGCTCAAACCTATGACCTCTAAAAACAACAAATGTTCATTTAGCCACTTAGGCTAGTGGCTCGTACAAGACTATTTAATACAACAAATATTCATTAACCACTAAAGCTAGATGACTCGTACAAGACTGTTTAATGTTAAACATGCCGATTCATTTAGTTTTATATTATTTACGATAAAGTAAGAATATTTATTTTAGTTGCTTATAATAAAATGTTATAACTCTTTATATATATATTGAACTAGGTTGACGAAATATATAAAATTACTCTCCCAATCTTGTAGTTAGATGATTAGATGCAACGGAGAATAGGGTGAAGGATATTGATGACCTTATTTTTGGGATTGATTACGTATGAATAAACTTTTTATTGATTTATTTTAATGATTTTAATAAAATATTGATTTTGATATAATAATCTATGAAAAATATTTTTAATTTATTTATAATTTCACAAAAATAATTTAAAGTGTATTCAATTAAGGATGACAATGGATTTTGGACTCAAACCGAATCCATAGATCTAGAACTTTTTTATAGGGTTTGGATCTTAAAATTTTAGATCTGACGAATCTAGGTTGAATCTGAATTTTTGGATTAAAGTATGGATCTGAATCTGAACTAAGACCTGAAACTGAATTCGTTTACACATTTATAAAAAATCCATTTTTAGTTTTAAAATATAAATAATGACATAATAAATTTTAAAAAATATATAAAAATATAAAATAGAGAAAGAAGTTCAAGCGTCAAAAAAGTGATTTTAGGGTTGATTTTTATACCCATTTTTTGTTCTTAATTGCAATTATTTTGAGAGATTACTATAAACCCATCAGATAGTCGGAAGATTTCTACAATTTTAAGGTATTAAGCTTTGATTCTCGATGTTAAATAAAATTATTTTTTTCTTGGATTTATTTATTTGTTCACTGTTATAAATTTTTGTTGTTGTAATTTTTTGACACTATATTCATTATTATTGGTTTTCTGAATTTCCAGAGATTATGAATGAACAATCGAATGATAATGAGATTACTTTCAAAGATAGTGAAATTGGTTATAGTCATCCTATTGAAAAATCATTTGCAGTGCCTGAATCAAATAAGAAAAAAAGGGATTCTAAAAGGCCTGTTAAGGTTAGAAATGATCTTGAGAAAGAAAAGGTATCAAATAGTGATGTTAAAACTAATAAGAAATTAATTTCTGAAGCATGAAAATATTTTAAGTTGGTTATGGAGAATGATATACAAAAGGCAAAATGTAAGAGTTGTAAAAGAACACTCTTTTACAACGAAAGTACTGGAACTTCACATCTGCTCAAACATACCAAAAAAACCTTCACAAAAAGGCATTTGAACCTTGCCACCAGTCAATCACAATTGAAAGTTAAAACTCAAGAAGATGGATTTGCAACTCTGGAACTGAAGGAAAAGCAAAAAAAGTTTTTTTATCAAGAAATTTCAAAGAGAGATTTGGTTAGAATGATAATAATATACGAGTATCCTTTATCAATTGTGGATCATATCGGTTTTAAGATCTTCGTCAAGAGTTTGAATGGAAACTTCAAGATGATTTCAAGGAACATATTGAGGAGTGATGTCCTGAAATTATACAACACTGAGAGGAGCTATCTTAAGGTTTTGTTGGAGCGTAACAAGGGTAGATTAGCAATAAAAACAGATATGTGGACTACCTCCTACCAAAAAAAGGGTATATGTTCATGACATCGTATTTCATTGATCAACAATGGATTTTGTACAACAGAACGTTAAGGTAATTATTTATTTGGTTAATTTAGTTCTAATATTTAATAAATGATGTAATGTTTATATTGTGCACAATATATAATAGTTTAGTGGCTTCTAAGCTTATCTAAAATATTTTGTGTGTTGATTCTATTATGGACATAGTGAATTTACGGTGTGTTTGTGTTAATATAATGGTTAATAATTTTTACAATTTTTGTGTGTTGATTCTATTGTTGCGTGTTTTAAGTGTTCGCAAATACGTGCAAGTGTACACGTTTCAAGTTATAGTATAGAAAGATATCGTCTCCACAGGGATTGATGCTTCTTCCGAAATCTAATTTCTTTCACTGAAAATAAAGACACAGATGTTCATAAAATTGATATTTAATTGTAATTAAATAATAAAATAAACAAGTAAAATAAATTGGAGCAATCGATAAGAGAGATTAGGCTGGGTTATCCTGAATTATGGAGTGATGGACGAATGAATCTTCTTCGTAGTGGATGCTCGCACCACTCAACTTGTTCCGGCAATTGGGCTCAATCGATTGCTTATTTCATTTCTTTCAGTTGTTAGCTCGTAGATTGTTTGAGCAATTGCGATGAGGGAATTGCTCGGGCAATTTGGGCGACTATCCTTAAGGTTCGGCAAAGCGTAGCTTCTATTAGCCGTTGAAATCCTGCACTTATCCCTAAGCCGGATTAGTTCTTTCGCACTTGGATCGAACCATACCTATTCATTTCGTGAACCCAATCCTCCCGAATCTAGATAAATAAGTCATTTATCGAGGTCCTCTCTCGATTCTCTCGCAAACAAATTAAATGCCAAGAATAGGTAAACCTCAATTAAAAACACACCACAAACTTAAATAGAAATCAAACTAAATCATCCATAACAATAGAATAACCCAAGCCAACTTAGAATTAGTTCATGGTTGGGCAAAACATCCAACAATATCCTCTAATCACTCAAGTAAAATATGAAAACAAGAAAGAAATTCGGCAGCCCTTTTGTGTCAATTTCTCCCACGATCGGCTCCCTTTGCTTTGGACGACATCTTCCCTTTTTATAGGATCTTTCTTGGTCAAATTAGGTGATAAGAATTTGATTAGGAAATAAATATTAAAGAGATAATTATCTCTTTAGAGATTTCAAATTTAAATATTTATTTCTCATACCAAATCTAATCTCCTAAAATCTTTCCATGTGTTTTGAAATCAACTTTATCTCCTTGCGATTTAAATTGGAATCAAATCCCTACAAATAAGGAAATACACAACCACAATATCCTTTTCCACAAAATTAACCAAAATACAAATTAAATACACAAACTAAGGAAATTATGTAAATATATATGAATGACTAATAACACAACTAAATTTATACTTAATTCTAACAATAATAAGAGTAAAAAGGGCAATAAAAATAGTACTTTTGGACAGTCATCATTTATTTTGAACATGCTTTTATGTAGGTTTTGTTTTGTGTCATGTACTCACACAAAAAAGGGTTATTGCCAAGATTCTAATGGATTGTTTGTCTCAATATTCATTGGAAAATAAAATTTCTTACGTGGTTGTTGATAATTGTACCATAAATGATGCAATGATCAATTTCGTGATGGATAAATTGGAAAGTAGTTGTTTGTTTTTAGGTGGAATTTTTTTCATATGAGGTGTGGTTATGACGACCCAAGTTTTGGAACATGGAGTCGGATTAACCTGCGATTGTGGGTCTCGTTTTTTGGCTTTGAGTGTCTAGTTGGGATTATCGATACGGGTTGGTCTCCCTTGGTCTACTTCATCTTCATATCTTATCAAAACGCAATGGAAGCGTTTCGATACAGAGGCCTTTCGATACCCCCTTTACAAGCGTATCGATACGCTTGGGCAATTTGCCCTAGTATTCTAGGGATAAGTTTAGGGGTTCCATAATTCATGTTAAAGGTTCATATGGATTGTTTAAGTCATAAAATGATTAATGAAACTTAAAATTGGTAATATGGAAATTGATATGAGGAGTTATGCTTGGTATACTTGGTTGTGGTATTATTTGATATGAGATCCTCGGTGGATTACCTTGTTTTGGTTGAGTCTTTATTTGGTAGGGTCCGGATAGTCAGTGAGTGAATGTGTTTCAACACATGGAAGACCATCCGATGTTAGATTCCGGTTGATGTATCGAAGGCCATCCGATGTGAGAATCTGGGTAATTACTTTGCTCGATGTGAGATTCCGAGCCTCACTCGATGTGAGATTCCGAGTGAAGACTCGATGTGAGATTCCGAGTATACTAACTCGATGTGAGATTTCGAGCAGCCTGATGTGAGATTCCGAGCCGGGTGAGTCCCATAGTGTCGGGTTGGCAATGGGCCTCACTTCTAATTTGTTTATTTTATGCTTTGGTTGCATTGGCCATATCATATCATATCATCACATCATCTCATCTAGCATGTTTATAGTTATGGTTCAATTGAAAGCACGATCGATAGGTTGTGTACACACTAAGCTTTAGTAGATCAATGTTTTGGAATTTGTTTCCATGCGTAGGTAAGTAGACAGACGTTCGGGCAGACGCGGCGGAGCACCATCGTTGTGGATATCAACATTGACCGGTTGTAGATTACAATTTTTAGATTAAGTGAGCTATGTATTCGTAGGACCATTGTTGTATTTTATAACTCTATGTCATTTTAAGTTGTCAAGGTCAAATATTTTTATTAAACTTGTATTTGGAGATCCATTTATATTTTAGATTCGTAAAACTACTTTTGATGCTTAATATCGTTCTTAATTATATGTCGTACTTGTTGGACATTTTGAATTCGTTTTGAAAATGTGAAAAATTTTATGAGAACGGGTTGGGCTTATGGCCCAAATGTAACACTCGAGTTCGGGGTGTTACATTTAATGGTATCAGAGCCTAGGTTTACTCGGTTATAAGATGTCCCTAGGGAAAATAGTTGGGTGTAGTGATAAGTTTCTATAGAATGCATGCCCAAGACTCTTAGTAGTACTTGAAAAGCTGATTTCCGATGGTGTAATCCTTTTGTCTAAATGTGCAGAAGTAAATCATGCCTAGGAGAGCTAGATATGTTGATGAGAGTTTGGGGTCCCGTGAGGGGAGCTTTGAGGAGGATCGCACGTACGAGGTGGACGAGTCTGAAGAAGGGATTAGGCAAGAGGTGAACTATTTCACCTATCTACACCGTGATTTGGATCGGATAGTGAGTGTTATTCCGAAGCATGCATCAACCCCACGTGAGGCGCCAATCGAAAGGGTTTGTAGGCAAGATGCTATGGATTTCTTGGGTTCTGGCCAAGATAATCCTGTGAAGGTGAATCAGTGGCTTCGTGATACCTTATGGATGTTGAGGCGAATGAGGTTGAGGTTCAAGGACAAGTTGTCTTGTGTTCTTTCTCTGCTCAAGGAGAACGCAAGAGAGTGGTGGGAAATAGTTGAGATGGAGTGGGATCTTGATCATCCGACATGGGGAGACTTCTTGGATGATGTAATCACTAATTTTATCCGGGGTTTAAACCCGAATTTTATTCGATTTAATTAACGGGCTTGTAATTATCAAAAATATTACTTTATTATTATGTATGTTTTTAATTCAAAAATCACAAAAATATTACTATATTATATATTTTATTTCCGTTTATTTTTGTATACATTTCTTTTTGATTTAATTTCATCTTATTATTATTATTAATTATTATCCTTTTAAATTTTGTTTTATTAAACTAAAAAACAAATCAACCAAAAAATATTATATGTTATTATTCTTTCTTTCATTTAACTACATTTGTTTACTATTCGTTTGTACTATTTTTAAATTATTATTAATTGGTATTTTATATTATTATTATTATTATTATTATAAATATATTAGATTTTAAATTAAAACTCATGTATTAAATAAAATAAATAATCCAATTTAAATCAACAACCCAATTGTTTTATTAATTCAGTCCATTTACAAATATTAATGACCCAAAATAATTAATTACAAGCCCGAATTAATTATGACCAAGAAAATAATTACATCAAGCCCGTTAGCCCAAACCGGTTAAAACCCTAGTTGACCCTTATTATTCTTCCTTGCACAACCAAGATCTGACTGTTGGATCTAATCTGGATCCAATGGTCCAGATGGATACAATGAAAGAAGCTTTCGAATGCCAAATCACTGGTTCGTCTTTTCGTCGCCGGCAGTCCTTTTCCGGTGGTCCCATCATTTTTCCGGCATCGACACATGCACAAGAAAACAAAACCTATGTCAGAGATTCATACAACATTAACAACAAACATCAGAATTTCAGAAACAATACACCAAGGAATATTAGAAATTCAGAGTACGAATTCGGCCACAAATTTCAGAGATCTCAGTCGAATACAAACAAGAATCAACAGAAGCAAACCATTTTCATTCTTTTTCTCTTTATATTTTAACATGTATTTCAATCGGCTATTTAAGCCGAACCAAAACAATGTAATCGAGGTTCTCCCCCACCACAAAAATCAATACAAAGAATTTTTTTTGAGGTAACCATAACCTCCTCTTTTCATTTTTGGATATATCGAAAACAAAAAAAAAGTTTTAGGGGTCTTGGTTTTTACCTTCGTTTCGTTTTCTGGGTGGTTCTTGTTATCGCCGGCGATAATCCTTACACCTTCGGGTGGTTCTTGGTGAGCCGAGCCAAAGAAGAACCCCCTCGTTTCTTGTGTTAGCATTTTTCGAAAGGGAAAAAGACCGATTTTTGAATCTTGGTTTTCAAATAAGAATCGGGTCTTGATTTATGATAAAAGAGAAAGAGAACGATTTTTGGGCTTAATGAAGAACACTCATGGTGTTCATCTTTTTGAGGGATGGGGTTATTCTTTCGGTGAATAATGGAGGAAATAGGTTGATTTAAGTAGTTGTTTGTGATTTAAAATGGGTTTATTACCTTTTTAAATCACTCCGCGTCTATGTAATCGTCTCCGCAGTCCTTTAAACCTTATTTTTCTTTTAATTTTGGTCCTGATTGGACCATAATCGTGATTTTAAAATTGGTTTTATTGATTATGGGTCCCTCCGTGTGGGATAACTCCTCCCGCAGCCCTTCCTCGTTTCGTAAAGCGTGTTGAGGGCTTCGGTGTTTTCAAATATTTTCAATTCGGTCACCGATTTCGGTTATAACCTTTTTAAATAATGGTTTAATTTACATTCCGTCCCTCCATGTCTGGAGGATTACTTCCAGGTCCTTCCTTGCTTCAAAATAGCATTTTGAGGACCTCGATGTTTTTAAATCTTTTCAATTTGGTCCATTTTTCAGTTTTGTCCTCTTTCTTTTTGAGTCTTTAATCTTTTCTTTATTTATTTTGGCCCTTTACAGTGTTACATTATTTATTTTTTAATTTATTGTACATATTTATTTTTTGGTTCATTTTATTATTATTGCATGCATTTTTATTTTTAATTCGGCATTTATTTGCGTTGGTCATATATTTGTGTATTTATCTATGCATTTATTTGTTTATCTTTTTATGTCATGTTTATATTTATATTTGTATTTATACATTTTATTTTACTCATGCATTTTAATTTTTGCATTTACTTTATTACATTGTATGTATTTATTTTTGTACATATTTGTCTTTATTTTCATCATGCTTTATTTTTGCTTATGCTTTTATTTATGCATATATTTTGAATATATTGTTTATTTAGCAATTCACATCATACCTTAATTAATGAATTTAATTAATTACGTCTTTATTCGGTCGTAATGGGACCGCCACCAAATGTAGTGGTGGTGGTGTGAGCGTTCACCTTCGAATAAAGATACGGTAAATTTAAAATTTGAATTCGAATTTTTAAACAAAATCCTAATTTAAATGCCACTTAAATTCGAAAAATCCAAAATTAATTAAGCGGTTATTTTGATAAAGGTGTCAATTTTTGGGCGGTTTTTAACGCTAATACCGTTTTAAATCGTAACCGACTCTCGAACCTGTTTTCTTTCGAATCTCTAGTTTTCCGGTGTCCAGTCTACTAAAAGTGACCGGTGGCGTTATCTTTGACTTGAAGATATGGAGGCATTATCTCTATAGGGAGAAATGTTATATCTATACGGACCATAAGAGCTTCAAGTATCTGCTTAGTCAAAAGGAGTTGAACATGAGACAACATCGTTGGATAGATTTGCTAAAGGTCTATGACTACGTAATCGAGTATCCTCTGGGTAAAGCAAATATGGTGGCAGATGCTTTGAGTAGAAAGTCTATGGCGGACTTGAGGGCTATGTTTGCTTGTTTGAGGTTGACGAATGATGGTGGTCTTTTGGCCAAGCTTCGAGTGCAACCTACGTTGATTCAAGAAATAAAGAGGACCCAAGTGTTGGATGGGGACTTGGTAGCTCAGATACAGACAATTTAAAGAGGTGAGCTTACGAACTTTGAGATACGAGATGGTACTTTTACTTTAAGGGACATTTATGTGTTCTTTCTTTAGAGGATATAAGGGATCGTGTTGCGTGATTTGAGTGCAACGTAAACGGTGCAAGTGTACACGTCGCAAGTAATAGTATAGATTAGATATCGTCTCCACAGGGATTGGTTTGGGCCACTTTGCTTAAGTTATCACACTATAAAATAAAGACACAAATTGATGATAGGTTTCAATAAAATAATAAAACAAACAAATAAAATAAATTGGAGTAATCGATAAAAGAAATTTGGTTGGGTTATCCTGAATTATGGAATGATGGACGAATGAATTCTTCCTTGCAAATGGGTGCTCGCACCACTCAACTCGTTCCGACAATTGGGCTCAATCGGATTGCCTATGTCAGTTCTTCGAGTTTTCAGTTCGTAGAATGTTTGGGCAATTGCGATGAGGGAATTGCTCGGGCAATTTGGGCGACTATCCTTAAGGTTCGGCAAAGCGTAGCTTCTATTAGCCGTTGAAATCCTGTACTTATCCCTAAGCCGGATTAGTTCTCTCGCACTTGGATCGAACCATGCTTATTCGTTTCGTGAATCTAATTCTCTCAAATCTAGATAAATGAATCGTTTATCGGGATCCTTTCCCAATTCTCTCGCAAACCAAATAAATACCAAGAATAGACAAACCTTAATTAAGAACACTCAAAAGCTTAAATAGAATTCAACTAAATCAAACCACAAAACAAAATAACCCAAGCCAACTTTAAATTAGTTCATGGCTGGGCAAAATATCCAAAGAAATATTCCTTTCATCACTCAAATAAAAAAAGAAAATAAGAAGGAAAATACAAAGGATATCGACAGCCTCTTTGTGTACTCTCTCCCACGATCGGTTCACTTTGTTTGACGCCAATGCTTCTCTTTATAGGATCTTGCTTGGTTAAATTATTTGATGAGAATTAATTTTATAAAGAGATAATTATCTCTTTAGAGATTTCAAATTAATTCAAATCTTTATTTCCTTATCAAGTCCAATCTCTTAGAATCTCTTCATGATCTCCTAGAATCTCTCCATGACTTTTAGAATCAAATTTATCTCCTTGTGATCCCTTTAAATTAGCATCAAATCCTACAAATAAGGAAACACACAACCACAATACTTTTTTCCATGCAATTTAACCAAAATATAAATTAAATATAATAATTAAAGAAATTATGTAAATATGCATGAATGGCTAATTATGCAATTAATATTATGCTTAATTCTAACAATAATAAGAGTAAAAAAAGGTAATAAAAATAGTACTTTTGGACACTTATCACACCCCCAAACTCGAACTATTGCTTGTCCTCAAGCAATGCAAACCTAACAATTAATTGCCAAGGCATCCAATCTTCACAGACATGCTTCAAAATTTAACTTTCAACCTCATAACCGGGGCACAAAGTATGATCACCTTTAAATTTTTCGAAAAGCATCTAGAATTTTCCATAATCAAACTATAATGCTCGTGACAAAGTGTGTGTAGTTGTGTACAAGTTAATTTTCAAGATTCTATGTGAAAAAAAGGTTTAACAATAATTGTCTGGGCATTAATTTTTAATCTTACTAGAGCCAATTTCGGGCACCTCTAGCAATTAAGCAATTCGTTTAATTTTATCAACTAGAGTCAGTTTCGGGCACCTCTAGTGATTCATTAATGCACACAAACTAGAGCCAGTTTCAGGCACCTCTAGAATGATATTGCTTATCCATTTTTTTTCTTCCTTTTTTTTAATTCTTAAATGGCCAAAATTCAACCTAAAATCACAAAGTCTCTATCAATCAATAAGTCACAACTGTGTAAAAAAAATCAGCATCATAGAAAAAAATCTAGATTCTTCCAATGCAATCCTAAAATTAAAGGTTATTTCAATTAAGTGCAATGGCAAAATTTTCATCATTGATTATCCATCAAATTTAAAGCAATTAGATCAAATTAAAATTCTTGACAAATAATTTATGCAATCTATATGCAACAACTAATTATGAATGCAATTACCATGAATTAATTAAAGGTAAACACCCCCAAACTCGAGATGAGCATTGTCCCCAATGCATGCAAAAATATAAATGCAAATGAGTTAATTGAAAAGGTCATCACCGTGAGTTAGTAATTTCCTGTTTGCCATGGATTTAGCTTTCTGTGCTCGTGGTTGTTGTGCTAATGGATTGAGTCCTCCATTGATGCTTTTCCATTATCTTGAGCAGCAATTGTCTAAGCAATAACAATTGTCTGGGCATGTGAAATTGCGATCATAACATCACAACGAATTGATCCAAAATGTCCAATATAATCACAACTCCATTTTCCTGTCAAGAAAAACAAAAATAATATTGGTGAAGGTAGGCGACAAAGATCATTAGTGAAGGAAAGAATTTCGGCTAGAAAGAAAAAGGAAATAAATAAACCATAAATATGGGTAACTTTTAGAGTTAATTATGGAATTAATCTCTTCAAAGTTTGACCCATATTAAAGTCTATCCAAATCTTCAAGCAAATCTCCATTGATCTTGATTTCCTTTCCTAAAAAGATAAACATCAATAAAGCAAGAATTATTCAAGTGATGAGAAGATAATTATTCTGAAAATAAAACAAACCATAAGTAAGAAAATTCATGAAAATATCAAATAAGAGAAAATAATATAAAATAAAATATAAAGAAAACTTATGGAGGGTCGTTTTCGATATTTTTTATAATCCATTCGCACCCTCCACCGAGTAACAATTCTGCCCAAAAAGGGTTGAGCCAAAATGAATAAGGGATCGTGTTGCGTGATTTGAGTGCAACTCAAATGGTGCAAGTGTACACGTCGCAAGTAATAGTATAGATTAGATATCGTCTCCACAGGGATTGGTTTGGGCCACTTTGCTTAAGTTATCACACTATAAAATAAAGACACAAATTGATGATAGGTTTCAATAAAATAATAAAACAAACAAATAAAATAAATTGGAGTAATCGATAAGAAAGATTTGGTTGGGTTATCCTGAATTATGGAATGATGGAAGAATGAATTCTTCCTTGCAAATGGGTGCTCGCACCGCTCAACTCGTTCCGGCAATTGGGCTCAATCGGGTTGCCTATGTCAGTTCTTCGAGTTTTCAGTTCGTAGAATGTTTGGGCAATTGCGATGAGGGAATTGCTCGGGCAATTTGGGCGACTATCCTTAAGGTTCGGCAAAGCGTAGCTTCTATTAACCGTTGAAATCCTGCACTTATCCCTAAGCCGGAATAGTTCTCTCGTACTTGGATCGAACCATGCCTATTCGTTTCGTGAATCTAATTCTCTCGAATCTAGATAAATGAATCGTTTATCGGGGTCCTTTCCCAATTCTCCCGCAAACCAAATAAATACCAAGAATAGACAAACCTTAATTAAGAACACTCAAAAGCTTAAATAGAATTCAACTAAATCAAACCACAAAACAAAATAACCCAAGCCAACTTTAAATTAGTTCATGGCTGGGCAAAATATCCAAATTCCTCTCATCACTCGAATAAAACAAGAAAACAAGAAGGAAAATACAAAGGAAATCGGTAGCCTTTTTTTGTCTCTCTCCCACGATCGGCTCACTTTGTTTGATGCAAGTGCTTCTCTTTTTATAGGATCTTGCTTGGTTAAATTATTTGATGAGAATTAATTTGATAAAGAGATAATTATCTCTTTATAGATTTCAAATTAATTCAAATCTTTATTTTCTTATCAAGTTTAATCTTCTAGAATCTCTCCATGATCTCCTAGAATCTCTCCATGACTTTTAGAATCAACTTTATCTCCTTGTGATCCCTTTAAATTAGCATCAAATCCTATAAATAAGGAAACACACAACCACAGTACCTTTTTCCACGCAATTTAACCGAAATATAAATTAAATATAATAATTAAAGAAATTATGTAAATATGCATGAATGGCTAATTATGCAATTAATATTATGCTTAATTCTAACAATAATAAGTGTAAAAAATTAATAAAAATAGTACTTTAAACACTTATCAGATCGTATCATGAGGGAGGCACACCGTAGCCCTTATACAGTAGAAGGTTTACCGGGCCGTTTGAGGTGCTTGAGAGAGTTGGGCCAGTGGCTTACCAGTTAGGTTTGCCTCCAAATTTGGCACACATCTACAATGTGTTCCATGTATTGTTGTTGAGGCGATATCGTTCAAATCCTTTGTATGTTTTGTCTTCTAAGGATGTTGAGGTTAATTTGGATCTAACCTACGAAGAGTAACCGGTAAGAGTTCTTGATAGGGGAGTCAAGGAGCTTCGGAACAAGTGTATCCCTTTGGTTTAAATGCTTTAGAGAAACCACGGAGTCGAAAAGGCTACATGAGAGGTCGAAGCGGACATGAGATTGCTCTATCCGCACTTGTTTCCCCCAGGTAAATTTTGAGGATGAAATTTTCTTTAAATAGGGGAGAGTTGTCATGACCCGAGTTTCGAAACTCGGAATCGGGTTAACTCGAGGTTGTTGGTCTCATTTTTGGGCTTTGAGTGTCTAGTTGGGCTTATGAGATTGTTTTTGAGTTTGGGTTTGGTTGGTGGCCCAAGGGTGTTTTGGTGAATGGATTATTGAGGGAAAAGAAGGGTGAAGAGGTCGTTTTTTCTGCATTATGCATAAGGGTGATATCATCACCATCTTTATTGTCTTCCACACTTTCTTCTCTCATATTTCTTTCTCAAATCCATCATCAAAGGTAATGTTTTTGATTGTTGGCTATTGGAATCTCGTTTTTTTGCTAAAGGGAAGTTTGTTCATCTAAGGAAGATCTATCTTTCTAGGTAAGTATGGTTTAAAATGGTGGAGGTAATATTTTTGGAGGGTTTTGTGAGTTGCACGGGAATAGGTTTTGGGAAGGTTTTAAAGTGATTTTAAGGTTGTTTTAGTTTCTTTAAATCACCAAGATAGGATAGTAATCTCTTGGTCATCTTCTCTTGTAGTGAGGGAACAAGGAAGACCTTCTTCAAGCTTGGGCAAGGATAAAGTCTAAGGCTTGTTGTGGTGTTTCTTCATCTCGTTTTGGAGGTTGGTAAACTTTCAAATCCTTGCATTCACGTGCATCATTATTATTTTGGCATGCTTGATTGATTTGTGATGTTTTGGCTTAGGATAGAGCCTTTGTATGCTTTAATGGTGGATGAATTTATAGTTGATGATAATTGGTAAAAATTATTAGAATCTCACCTAAAGTACTTCAATAATGTGTAGGAACGTTTTGGGATCAATTGGTTGAGTTTAGGTTGGTGTTCTTAGGAATTTTAGAATGCATACCTGCATTTTCGTGCGGGGGTATCGATACCCTTGGTGGGTGTATCGATACCGCTGAGAGGAAAATAAGGCTCGAAAGACAGGCGTTTCGGAATGCCAAGCCCGTGTGTCGAAACCAAAAATTCTAGTGGCAAATCGTTTTGATACCCCTCTGAGGCGTATCGAAACAGGGGGTCGTATCGATACCCCATATAGGTGTATCGACATGGGTTAGTCTCCCTTTGTCTTAAGCCATCTTCATAGTGTATCGAAACGTAAGGGAAGCGTTTCAATACCCTTTTACAGGCGTATCGATATGCTTGGGCAATTTGCCTAAGTATTTTAGGGTTGAGTTTGAGGGTTCTATAATTCATGTTATAAGTTTATATGGATTTTTTAGGAAATAAAATGATTAATGAAACTTGAAATTGGTAATATAGAAATTGATATAAGGAGTTATGTTTGGTATGCTTGGTTATGATATTATTTGATATCAGATCCTCGGTGGATCACCTTGTTTTGGTTGAGTCTTTGTTTGGTAGGATCCGGATACCCAGTGAGTGAATGTGTTGCAACACAATGAAGGCTATCTGATGTGAGATTCTGGGTGATGAATTGAAGGTCATCCGATGTGAGATTTCGGTTGATGACTTTGCTCGATATGAGATTCCAAGCCCCACTCAATGTGAGATTCCGAGTGAAGACTCGATGTGAGATTCTGAGTATAGTAGCTCAATGTGAGACTTCGAGTGGCACAATATGAGATTCTAGGTCGGGTGAGTCCCTAGTGTCGGGTTGGTAGTGGGTCTCACTTCTGATTTATTTATTTTATGCTTTGGTTGTATTGGTCATATCATATCATCATATTATCTCATCTAACATGTTTATAGTTATGATTCAATTGAAAGCACAGTTGATAGGTTCTGTAACCACTGAGCTTTAGTAGCTTAGCGTTTTAGAATTTGTTTCCATGCGTAGATAAGTACACAAACGTTTGGGCAGATGCAACAGAGCACCATCGTTGTGGACATCAGCATTCACCGGTTTTTAGAGTAAAATTGCTAGATTAAGTGGGTTATGTATTCTTAGGACCATTATTGTATTTTGTAACTCTATGTCATTTTAAGTTGTCAAGGTGAAATGCTTTTATTAAACTTGTATTTGGAGCTTCATTTATATTTTGGATTTGTTAAACTACTTTTGATACTTATTATCGTTCTTAATTATATGTCGTACTTGTTGGTACATTTTGGATTCGTTTTGAAAATATGAAGAATTTTATGAGAACGGGTTGGGACTGTGGCCCAAATGTGACACTCAGGTTCGTGGTGATACAGTAGTGCTCATATTTTAAACTTAATTGTGAAAGATGGTTTAGAAGTTATTGATCCTGAAATTGTCAAAGTTCGAGAGTGTATTGCATTTTGGATGTCTACCCTTAAAAGAATTGAAAATTTTGAGGCTTATCGTCTTTTGAATGTGACTAAGTCTAAAAGGGTGGGTCTTGATTGCAAAACTAGGTGAAACTCTACTTACTTAATGCTTGAATCTAGCTTACCTTTTAAAGATACTTTTAATAAGTTGAAACATCTAAATAAAAGGTTGAAATTTGTTACACCCAATGACTATGATTGGAGTATGGCTACATTTGTTTGTCAAAAGTTGAAAATTTTTTACGAGGCCACTAAAGTTTTCTTTGTTAGAAATAATCCAAATATGAATTTATTTTTTCGAACTGTGTGTGAGATTAGACTTGCTTTGAGTAGTTAAGTGCAAAGTGAAAATATTGAAGTTATTAAGACAATGGCTAAGAGCATGGTAGAAAAGTTTGACAAATATTGATCATATATTAATGATATTTTAGCTATTGCTGCGATTTTAGATCCGAAAATCAAAATGAATTGTCACTCATTATTTTAAAAAATTATATGGAGATGCTGCTAATGGTGAATTGAAAAAGATGAGGAAGACTCTTGATAATTTTTTCCTTGAGTATCAAAATAAAAACAATCAAGTAAATGAAAAGTCACCATTAAGTAGAGGGTTAGATGAGTATAGTGTTGAGGATGATTTTGTTAGATCAAAGAGACAAAAAATTAGAAAGGTGCCCGTGAGGGGTGAGGTTGATCAGTACTTGGAGAGTCCTACTTTACCCGAGCATATTGAATTTAATGCTCTTAGTTGGTGGAAAAGAGACCTAAGTTATCCTACTTTGCGAAAAATTTCCAAACATACTCTTGTAATTCTCATCTCTCTTCGGTTGCTTCGAAAAATGTATTTAGCATCGGTGGAAGAGTGATTAGTGCTCACCACTCTAGGCTTCATTCTCAAATCGTGGAGGCTTTAATGTGCTTACAAAATCAGATGGTGAAGATGTCAAAGGTAATTTTGTACTTATTAGTAGTTATATTATTTTTTATTTTTTATTTTTATATTATTTTTTAATGTAATTTTTATTTATTTATGACAAAGATAATTTTAAAGGAACACATGCTTGTTCCATTATTAATGAAGATTGTGATGATGATGCGGAAGTCGTGGATATCATTGACATGGTATATAAAAAATTATTATATTACAATGTTAATATTTAAATTTTACAAATATTATTTTCATAAAGCAATTTTTTCACTTTAGTTGGTTGTTTCTTGTTTGTTTTAGGATGATGATTTAAGTAGTGATGAAGATTAGCACTCTAAGGAGGTAGATGTGTGTTACTCGACTTGTGACATTGGAATGCTTCATGATCCATATTTTTTTAATGTTTGTGTTATTTAAAAGATATTTGTGTATTTGTGTTGGAGTTTTTTTTGAGACTTTATTTTTTTTATTATGTTACTAGTTGTACTAAAATTAATCTTTTCTCCATCGGAGTTGTGATGTGAAATTAATCAACGATAATTTTATTACGTTAAAAAATAGGTCGAATGATCGTTTTGGACTCGTTTTGAACTTGTATCCGTGAGATCTATTGGATCTTGATATTCTCTCTATTTTCTAGACCCACAGATCCGGAGTGGATCTGGATCTAAGATATAAAAATAGGTTTAGATTTGGGTCCAGATGAATCCGGTCCAGATTCGGCTTGCTATCATCCCTACATTCAACTTAGAAAATATGTTTAATAGGCTTTATAAAGGATTTTTGACTTGACCAAATATTTTTAAAGTGTTTTTAGTCAAAACTATATCTTGAGTACCAATTCCCTAAATTCGGTGTCAAAACCTAACAACCCGTAATAGTACGACCTTATCAAGTATTGATACACAATGTTTTTTTCTTTAAAATTCTAATATGAAATTTTAGTGTTGATACGCTCTTTGAGTATTGGTACCCAAAGCCTTGTACCAATATTCAACTCTTGAGTACTAATACATAAAACCTTCAACAATTAATTTTTGTTTGAATTTATTGCAAGTATCGATACTCACTTTCGACTATCGATAAGCACAAAAAAAGTATATTTATGATTGAAGTTGAATCACTATAAATTATTCTGTTAAACTTTTAATTTCTTAGTTTTTCATCCTCAATTGTTCGAGGGCCAATTCACACCTCTTAACATATTCAATTGATGGATTGAAGCCCAACAATTTTTTTTAAATATAATTTGGCTTCCATCGATAAATAAAGCACTCAAAAGAAGAAATACAAAACAAATAAAAAATTTAAAAAAATCCAACTTGAACTAGAGGAAAGTAAAAGGAAAGAAAGAATCGAAATGGAAGCCAACGAAGCAATTCCATGAAGTCGTCGATTGAGGAAGATGAACAAGTGAGCAAGATGAAATTGCTAGTCTAGGATGATAGAACAGAGAAAATTCATAAAGAAAAACCTTGGACGAGAAAAATTTAAAGATGTTGTAGATAAATTCGATCAAGACTCGTTGCATGCACTACTGAAGGAGGAAGCTCTTCAACCAAAAAACGATCTTCAGAATCAAGCGAGGACTCTTTTGCCAATAAATAGACAACCATGTTTGTCGATCGATGTGTATATTTAAAAGAACAACTGGTAAAAGAACTTAACCTCTCTTTGATTTCATGGATTATTGCACTGATTACTAAAAAATTGAGAGTTGGTGTTTTAATCTTTTTTATCGTTGTCAACGAATCTCCTTCAATGATAACAGAGCGTAAACCAAGATCCGACAAGAGCAAAATTGCATGAAGAGCTGCTATTGCTTCAACCATGAAAGGCGAGGACACATGACAAGTAAATCTTCTACTTGCTCCCATTATTTCCCCTCTAAAATTCTGAATCACCACACCAGACCAAGACGTATTGGTATCTTTTGCGTAGATTGCATCAAAATTTGCTTTATAGTGCTCAGGTTTAGGGGGAAGCCATTGGAGAGTCGGAGAGGGCTGAGGAGGATAAATCTACGGTAAGAGAAGCTCAATCTCTTTATAGTAGGATTTTATAAAAGCTGTTATAACCTCTTTAGATTGAGAAATTCCTTCATGAACTCTTTTATTTCGTTCATACCATAGAGACCATAAAATTATTATAATTTCTCTAAGACGCATAGTAGGTAGAGATTCAAAAATCCAGGAAAATCACTCTTTAAAATTCAAATCCATCACCGAGTTTGACCATGTGAAACCCATTTCTCGCCACACTGAACTTGCCATCATACAGTCTCGCAAAACATGTTCTATTGTCTCATTCTTCATATTGCAAATCGAACAAATAGGATTAGTAGCAATTTTTCTAGTGTACAGACATTGCCTTGTAGGGATAAACCTCCATATAAAACGTCAAACTTGTATTTTGATTTTTTGTGGGCATTGAATAGACCATAGTTTGTTGAAAAAAACAACATCTGAAACTAAGATTATATTTGGCTCACATAAGAACTTGTAACCACTTTGAACGCTATAAATTCCGGTATGTTTCCACTCCATACTATACAGTCATCTTGTAGGAAATTGGATAGTGGGATGGAGAGTATCTGATTTGCTATATTACTTGGAAAGATACGAGATATCAAAGCCGAATCCCATACATTCAATCCTTGAATGAATAAATCTGAAACTCAGTTGAGATTTTGAATTCGCAGACAATCAATAAGCTTTAGAGTTGGAGAAGGAATCCAATAATCATTCCAAATTGATATGGAACGTCCATTATCCATGTTCCAACGAATTCCTTTTTCTAATAAACCCCTTGCACTCCAAACACTCATCCAAATGAATGAAGGATAAGACCCCAAACATGAATGAAGAAAGGAAGAACTTGGATAGTATTTTGCTTTAAAAATACGACTAACCAAGGATGTAGGATTTGAAAGAAGTTTCCAGGCTTGTTTTGCTAACAGTGCGACATTAAATTTGGACATATCCCTATATTTCATACCGCCATGTTCTTTTGGCCTACATAAAAAATTTTAATTACTCTAATGCATACTTTTGTTGTTACGTGATTTTTGCCACCAAAATTTTGTCTTGGCCCTCTCCAATCTTTTACACAATGATTTTGAAAAAAGAAAAACATTCATACCATAGACTAGAATAGCTTGCAATACAGATTTAATGAACATCTCTTTTCTTCTTTGTGAAAGTGGAAATACACATCAATTCGAAATTTTTGATTGCATCTGATCATATAAATTTTGAAAAGCTGCATTTTTATTTCTGCCAACACAGCTTGGTAGACCCAGATATTTCTTTAAAGAAGATGTATGTCCGATTTCTAAAATTATTTTAACTTCTCCACGATTATAATCGCACACATTTGTTGAGAAAAAAAGGTCAGATTTATCGTAGTTTATCAATTGACCAGAGCAAGCACTATACTCCTAAAGAAGTTGCTTAAGATTTGATGCACCGTTAGGAGTGGCTTCTCAAAAAATAAGGCAATCATCAGCAAAAAGGAGGTATGTGACGCAAGGAGCATACATGTTAATCTTGAATCCACTAAGTCTATCATTCATATTTCCTTGACGTAACAAAGATGAGAGACCTTCTACACATACTAAAAATAAATAAGAACTCAAAGGATTCTCTTGACGTAAACCCCTTGATGCCGAAAATCGTTCACCAATTACTCCATTAAGAACCAACGAATAAGAAATTGATGAAATACAATTAGAGACACTCTCAATCCATTCGAGTGCAAACCCATTGCAAGACAAAAAGGATAAAATTTCATTCTACTCGATCATAAGCTTTAGACATGTTCAACTTTAGTGCAAAGTGCCCCAGTCAACCTAATCTCTGACAATTAATTTGGTATATTTATAGATGGATAAAATTTTGATACACAAACCACGCAAAATTAATTTTATACATATTTACACTATGAAATTTAAATCCTAAATTTTTAACCCTGACCCTTAAATCTTATACTCCAAGTTTTAAACAATAATCCTAAATTCTAAACCTTACAACCTAAACCCCTAAACTTTAAACCTTAAACTAAAATTCTAACCCTTAAAACTAAAAGACACGTGTAAACTAAAATTTACACAACTTGTGTATAAAAAAAAATTCTTTATAGATTATCAATTTGGTTTTAATTTGTTTGTTTGATGTATTTATAGATCGTTGTCTTAGAGTTTAGAATTTAGAATTGTTTCGCACACTATTTTGTTATATTTTAATATATGTATTTAAAAATAAAATAAAATTTTAATGAATTTAACGAGTATTAAATCATGTACATAACTCAAATAAAATTTTAAGAATCCCCAACCCATACCTCACACTTAAATTTTAAGTTTTTCTTCTTTTCCACCATGTATATCCAAGCATATTTAAATTGTATGTAATATATAGAACCATGTGTCCACACATAGAGAGAGACGCACAGCTTTCGTTTTCTATCAAACCTAAATATCGCTGTCATTCAGTCTCTCTGAGCTGAGCCCCATCAGGTCACAACCTCCATGTCTTCTTCCTCTGATCTAGTAATCTGAGAGCTCAGTCCTTATAATCCATTCCCTCTTCATTGAAGCTTCCAATCTTCATCCTTTTAATGGCTTTCCCTACTAATGCTTTCATGTTCCAACCCCATGAAGATCACTACAATGATCATCTCCATCCTTTACCTCCTCATCCCTTCCATGGTATCTCCATCTCCAATCTTCCATGGTTTCTCCTTCTCTCTCTTTTCATTTCTTTGATGGGTGTGTTTTGCCTTTGTGTTTTTATTGTTTGGAATTTCGATCTACAGGTGGTGGTGGCGGCGGTGGTGGTGGTACACCCTTCATGATGAAGAGATCGGTATCATTCTCCGGTGTGGAGGAAGTGCATGGAGACGATGAATTATCTGATGACGGATCCCATCTAGGTGAGAAGAAGAAGCGACTCAACCTGGAACAAGTCAAGGCCCTGGAGAAGAGTTTCGAGTTAGGCAACAAGCTGGAAGCCGAGAGGAAAGTGCAGCTGGCCAAGGCCTTGGGTCTGCAACCGAGACAGGTTGCCATTTGGTTCCAAAACAGAAGGGCTCGGTGGAAAACCAAGAAATTAGAGAAAGATTATGGTGCCTTGAAGAAACAGTTCGATGCTCTCAAAGCTGATAACCATGCCCTTCAAGCTCAAAACAACAAACTTAATGCAGAGGTAGATTCAAGTTATATATTTTATTCATCTTTCTCTCCATTACAAGACACATGAAATTGATTGTCCTACTGCTGTAGTTGTTGGCTTTGAAACCCAGAGAATCAAACCAAATCATCAGCAGTTGTGATGTCAACTTAGATATCTGCAGAACTGGAACAACTCCATTGATGAGCAGTAAACAATTTTTCCCAAGGTCTACAAGCATGACTCAGCTTCTCCAAGGCTCATCAAGACAAGAACTCCAATGTCTGAAACTCGACCAAGTGGTTCAACAAGAGAGCTTCTGTACTATGTTCAATAAACAGCAAGGGTTTTGGCCATGGTCTGAGCAGCAAAATTTCCATTGAAAAAAGTGAAAACACCAGCTTACACATTTTCACCAGCTTTTGGGTTAGAAAGTTGATTAAAATAGAAGAAAAGCTAGGATTATAGAATTGGTGTATAGAATTGGACATATTTGCTTCTACATATCAGAAAAATCAACATGGAGAGTTGGTTGGCTATGAATAAATACATTTTTTTTATTAAAATAGAATAATATAAACATCTTTAATTATTCGAACAGTTATTCGATGTCTGAATAAATACATTTTTATTATACGTTTGCTTGCTTGGTTGGATCTTATAGTAAAGAGAAAAACAAATAGTTTCGCCTACATGTGCTGCCGAGTGGTTTTCCAGCTCTGTCATGACAGGCCATGATATATACAAGGTTTCTCTTACCATTTTTTAATGCTTGTTTGTGCTTTGGGAATCATATGGTTATGCATGCAATTGGCTCATTTAATTTTAAATTATTGATTCTGATTCGTATATTTATCGATGATTATACCAAAAATTAAGAGAAAGATTTTTCGTGAGTAAAACATACAATATGTTTAGAGTACGATTAAAAGGAACAAAAATCCTCTGTTACTAACTATACTTCGTTTTATGTCCCATCTTTAAAATTCTTTAAAAATTAAATTTTAAACTTTAACTTTAATTTTCATATCCTAAACTCTAAACCATACATATAATTCTTTAAACCCTAACCGCAACCTCAAACTTTGAACTCTAAACCTACTATTTTAAAGTGGGACATTAATGAAGGCACAATAATGGGGCAGACAATTTACACCCGACTAAAAGACGATAAATTTCGATATTTGTCTAAAAATTTAAAATGTTAGACTTTTTGATAACTAGGTTTAAATTTTTGGTGTTTTTAAAAAAATATTGATACTTATTTTATAAGTATCGATACTTGTTCAAAAATTTAAAATATTATTAAAAAAATTTAAGTATTGATACTTATCTAAAAATACAAAAAATTTAATCTAAAATGATATAGAAAATCTAACATTTTAAGTTCTTGAACAAATTTTAAAATTTATCATTTTTAATTGTATCCTAGACTTATTATACTCTAGATCTACCTAGGGGTGCACATTATTCGGTTTAATCGAATTAATCGACCAAACCGAAATTATTTAGGTTAATTTGGTCGGTTAATTTTAGGTAAGTTCGATTAACAGTTAATTTTTTTGAGAAATTCGGTTAACGGATAATTAACTGAATTAACCAAAATTATTATATACTACACATTATATATATTTATTTTTAACCATTTAACTTTTAAAAATTATAAAATGTTCATTAATTTTTTTATATATTATAAAATGATCACTAATTTTTTTTATCAAATTAGCATAAAATAAAAGTTTTGTGACTAAAAAGATTATTTTAGCATAATTTAGTGACCTATTATATAATTTACCCAAAATTTATAACAAATTTCGATTAATTCAAAAACCGACCAAATTAATCAAAATAATTTTGGTTCGGTTAATTCAGTTAAAGATAATTCGATTCGTTTAACGGTTAAGATTTCAAAAATTTTGGTTAATTCGATTGTTACTAATTCAGTTCAACTACGAATCGAATTAACCGAATGAATACCCCTAAATCTACTCAAGATTCCGAGCACATATTCCAAGGTGAAAGAAGCCAAGGAGATGGGATGAAAGAAAACAGATGTAAGGGGTTTAGGAAATGGACATTGCTGAGTATCTAACTGTTCCCTTCTGTAGGTTAGCCATGTGATTTTACTCTTAAGGATTTTTTCGGTTAATCAAATTATAAAAATAATGGTTAATAATTAATTATTATTAAATTATTTATACATAAAATGAAGTTTTTTATTAAAATTTTTATTTAAATATGTTTTTCTAAATTAAATATTGTATTTATCGGAGAGATAATTTATTATTATCAAAAGTAGATGACACTTGTGTTTATTTTAAATATTTTATAGGTTAACGTATAACTTAACCATAAAAAAATTTAATGTTAATTCGTTTCTTAATGGTTAAGTTATATTTAATAAAATTTGATAATTGTTATAACGATCAATTAATCGCTTAGGTTAAACAATATGATTAACCGATCACCTATAGTGACAAGGGAAATCACACCCTCTAAAATTTTTAAATTTATATATATATATATATATTTCTAGATTTCTCTTTATGTTTAATATTTATTTAATTTTGTAAATTCTAATTTTTTAAATTTTATATAATTTTATAATTTTTTATATAATTTTTTAAATTATTACAAAGCAAACTTAACTTGTCATTACATCATACAAAAGAAACCCTTTCATTGTCTATGTTTTATCTTGCAGAAATCATGATTAAAACTAATAGATTGGAGTTTTCAAATGGACTGCACATGCATGTTCCTAATGTAGGGTCTGCTTCAATAAATTTTTAGTAAAGGATTCTGAATATTTTCTTATATTTTTGCTATTAATTTAGTTGAATCATACAATCATTTACGGATATTATGTTTGAATTTGAATTCGAACATAATATCCGCAAATGATATGACATTGACTCATGGGCGGAGCCATGTATGAAATTGAGGTATCTGTTGACATCCCAAAATTTTTGAAAAATTATATTTTTTTTATACAATTTATATATAAAAATTTAAAAATATATATAATTGACACTTGTTTATAAATAATTCGATACCCTTTTATAAATAATTAATTCTTTTTAAATATTGTTTAAAAAATGATACCTTTAGATAAATTTTTGACTCTACTCCTGCGTTGACCTAAAAGGAGATATTGTGTATTATGTTGTAATTATTATCATAATCAAATCCTCCAAGATCTGAATAACCAAAATTCTTGGCATTTATGATTTGTTTAAAGGAATTTTCAGTGCAAAGCACATGGTTTTATGTGATAGGTCAACTCTCATTCTAATAAATATTAATTTTTTCAACAGTTGTATTTATGATCAAATTTAGTGAAAAAATGAGGTAAAATAGTAAAAAAAATTAAAACGTTTAATAGATTTTTTATTCGAAAATTAAAAAAAATAATACTGAACAAAGTCTGATAATTTATCTTTAATCTGTTGTTGATCTGAACCCAAGAAAGAAAAACAGACTTTTTTTTCTTGCAATATATGTTTGGTTTTTAACAGTTATCAAAAAAAGAGGAAGATTAAGTAACAGAAAGACAAGAAAAATTAAAGAAGCTGTCTCTTGTTTCCTCCATACCATATTAAAAAAAAAAAAAAACTTTTTTTAGAATTTATTGCAAGTTTATTTTTATGGGTCACAAAAAGCTTCCCGACAGCGGTGGATGCATGTTTGTTGTAGACACGAACTCACTCTATACGTTTTAAAGTTTATATATTTATCTTTAATTTTTTTAATATTTATGAATTAATCCTTAAAATTTTATAATATTTAAGGTTTGTGCCTATTTTGGGATTTTAAATATGAGGGCATAAATAAAAATACCAAAAGAGAGACTAGTGATTTTTATTATGATGTAATACCTATAGGACTATAAATGAGATGAGACAAATCGCGAGCTATTTTATAGAGCTCGATTCGATCAAAGCACAACTCGAATGGACTCGACTAGAGCTCAAACTCGGCTCGAGTTCTTAACGAACTGAGCCAAGCTACATGATACTCGACTCGAAAAGCTCACGAGCTACTCGAAAACATAAAATATATTATTTTTTATTTTTTATAATTTAAAATCTAAATTTTTAAACTTAAAACCCTAAAATTTAAACTTTAAACATAAGTCTTAAACCCTAAATTAAGATACTAAAACCTAAAATTAACAAGTTTGAGTTTACACAACTTGTGTATCAAAGTTTTTCTCCATTAGGTTTTAAATGAGACCTGAGAGATAAAACTTACTCGAGTCTAACACGGTCACAGATCGATCAATACTTGGTTCGGTTAGGCTTAAAAAAAGCTCGAAATCGACTCAAGTTCTTAACGAGACGAGACGAGCTCAGATATTTCAGGCTCGTTTAAAATTACTCAAGCTCAAACTCGACTCAAAATCTTAACGAGCCGAGCCGAGCTTAGCACTACTCGAGCTCGACTCGACTCGTTTACACCCCTAAATACATATTCCAACTTTTAAAATATTTGATAATTGTTGAGAGAATTTTTTACTTTCAAATAAATTTATAAAATGTTATATGTTGAGCAGTTGGTTAAACTTTCAATAATCGATTAATATCGTCCGATGATTTTTACCCTAAATAATAATAATCGATGGTTGAGAATTTAATTATCGAACAGTCAAAATATCTCTCAACAATAACCATATATTTACAAGTATAGTGAGTCCCAATACAAATTAATAATTCCTAAAAGCTACAATCACAAAGGCATCCATTGCCATAAAAATTTTAGAGTTTGGACATGAAGCAATTTAGTGGGGCATTAAAAACCAAACAGATTCATGTTCTCATCCATCTGTAAAAACATGTCCAAAACAATGTTGACTGCCTAAACAAGGACTATGTTTCAATGGAGCCTACAAGTTTTATGTTGTGTTGTAGATCGACAGAACACCCACATGCACGTGTTCTTTCTTATCACTTCTAGAAAAGAAGAAAAAAAAATGGTTTTCGATACATTTCCGACCATATTTTACAAATGATCCGAACTTGAAATGACCTGATTCTAAAGTCACATGCATGTGATATGTTTGGTAAATAAAACCCACTTGTGCTAAACTTAAAAATCCGATTCGATAAAATCAAATCTAAACTCAACCCAATCATACAAAGTCGACAATCGAAAGGTAAAATAAATGAACATGAAATGTTTCGAACAAATAACTTGAAATGGTCTTGAATTCAGGTATTAAATCTGAATAAATGGATTTGCAATAATTTAACTTATTTAATCTTTAATCATCTTTAAATCTTTAAAATAAAAATACTATGATATAATCCGAACTTATAATAATCCAGTTGCAGCCAATTCTATGATATCTCCAACAGATTAAATTATTTCTTACAAGATTTTGCTGGTAACTTGTAACCAATAATATCATTATTACATGGTTTTATTTTATGTTCTTGGTTCTGTTGCTGGCTATGGAGGTGGGGAGAATATTGAAAGACCTTTTTGTCTGCTTCTCGATTCTCCATTGAATTTTGAAATGCACTCTTGCTTTTTATTTGGTTAAAGGGTATTTTTTTATATTTGAATTCGATCGAAAAATTAATTTTGTCATTCATTAAAAAAATATAATTTATATATTTTTTAATCTTTAAAATAGATTAAATTTATTTTTTAAATAATATTAATTCTTATAGTATTAACATGACAATTAACGATGATTATGTGATAATCTACTATACTAATATTAATTCTTATAGTATATTTTCAAGTGAAATATCTTTGTATTAGAGTAGCAATAGAATTAGAGTTATCTTTCATTATTTACATCAAATATTAATAAGCATCAATTTAATATAAAAAGAAAAAAAAATTATTGTTACTCTAATACAAGATAAATTCTATAGGTCTTCAAATTCGGGTATCTAAATTTTTCGGTTACCCGGTATTTCGAATACCCGAATACCCGGTATCCGGATTTATAATTTTTTTTAAAAAATATTTAAATTTAATCTTACAATATATATAAATTTAAAAGTTTGAATTACAAAATTCAATATCCAAACATAAAATTTTAATACCTAAGTTATATAATCTAAACATAAAGTTTAAGATCCAAATTACATAATCTAATTCAAAACAAAAACATAAGGCGTCAATTTTTTCAATATTTTTAATTAATTTAATTTATTTTAATATATAAATAATAAAAAATAAAAAGAAGTAGAATTTAGAAAACAAAACTTATTATTTAATATTTTTAATTTATTTTATTTTTTAATTAGTTTAATTTATTTTAATAAAATAATGCATATATAAACATAGTTCGAATTTTGTTAATTTGTAAAACTAAATTTATTATTTTACAATAAATTTTAAATTTTTTATAATGAATTTTTAATTCTTTTTAAAAATAAAGTTTGAGAGATTGAGATTTAAAAATTAGGTCGTTTGATTTAGGAATATAGTGTATATAAAAGTATTTTATTTAAATAATAATTATATTTAAAATTAAAAAAAAAAACTTAAGAACCGGGTACCCAAAAATTTTTAATTTTTAACCCGGGCATGACCCGAATTAAAAAATTCAGATAAATATCTAATTATTTAAGTTTGGGTAATAGAATAATCGGATTGGATCGTTTGAATCGGTTATTTTTAACACCCCTAATAAATTTACCTGAAAATTTATTTAATAAATTGCAATGCTCAAACTTACGAAGTTGAAAGACTTTTTCGATAAAAGAAATTAATTTTTAATATTTTGTAAATATTTTTATTAAGTTTTTATATTTAAATTTCATTTTACAATTTATAATATGTTTTAAATTTTTATATAATTCTTATTCACAATGTTTTATTTTTGAATTATTTATTTATTTATATTAATTTTTAATCGATTTTTAATATATTCTCTTTGTAAAATTTCAACTCAAAAAATTAAAATACTTATTTAATTTTATTCAAAAATTAAAAAACCAATTAAATTAAAATTCAAATAAATTATTTATCTAGTTTTAAAATTTTAAATAATTTTCTAAATTTTTATTTTTTTATCTTAAATATTAAATAATTTATCGAATTCTTAATTAAAATAATTTTAATCTTGAACTTGGGAAAAAAAACTGTGACCCAAAATATATTTCCACCGATTTTAATCGCTGCATCTAGGAATGACAATGGATCGGATTTGGATTGAATTTTATAAAGTCCAATTCTAATCAAATTAATAATCGAACTTTTAATGAAATCCAAGTCCGAATCCAAATCCATTTACATAAATCTAAATCCAATCCAATAAAATATTTAAAATCCAAATTCAAAAGTCCAAATCCAATTATTTTTTAGAGTAATAACTTAAATAAATATCTTTAAATAAAATATGTTTTATCAAACAAATATTTTAAATTTATAGCACAAACAAATCTAAACAAATATTATAATACAATATAAAACAAATTAAAGTAGCAACTCAAACTTTTTAAATATAAAAATTTTAAATATTTTTATTTGGGTTTATATATGGATTGGATTCATATCGGATATGGATTCGGATTGAATTCGGATCGGATCATGGCAATATCTATATCCATTCCACCTCCTATTAGGACTCAGACATTATTTTTGGATTCGAACTCGGATTTTTTTTAATCGGATTTGGATCGAATTTTTTTCTTCGGATCAAATCAGATTCAAATCGAATTCAGATATATATTGTCATCCCTAACCGCAGCATCATCATTGAGGAACATATCAACACTATATCATTCTAGGTTTGTAAAATATTTTTTTAATATTTTTATTAGTAATAAATTTTAATTAATAAAATTTAAAAATTAAAAAAATAAACCTTTAAAATTATAAATATGTATATATTAACAAGAAATATATTAATAAGTTATTTCAACTAGGATTAAAGTCGCTCTATCCAGAAACGATTTCTTAAAACATTTTGCGTAGGAAACGATTTTTTTTTTTTAAAAAAAAAAGTTAATAGTAATTACAAGTATTATCTATTCTAATATAACATCCACCATTTGATATTGATCGCTTAATCACTTAACTGGCATCGCTGATGCTTGAACCCGTGACCTCTAAAAACATCAACCGTTCCTTCAACCACTTGGACTAGAGAGTTTTTTAAATAATCTTGGGAGGAGTATTTTTTAAATAATAAATAAAAAATATTCAAATAAGAATAAACTATATAGATGATCACTGAACTATTTAATTAAAGATATTTATTTTGATTATCGAACAAGACAACTAATCAATAGGTCACTAGACTAATTAAATTGATATATTTTGATCATTATCGTTAAAAAACTAATAGATGAATGACATGATATTAGTTGAAATTTATAAAACTATTTATTTACTTAATATATCAATTTAATCTTAATTTTAATTTAATTAAATAAAATTAATCATCCAAACTGTTGAAGACATGTGTGTTGACAGATAAAGATACGTGTCATCACCTGATTAAGTGAATTTATTTAAAAAAATATTTGAATATATTGAATCAAATATTTAATACTTTTTATATTTAAATAAGATTGAATATTTAAAAATTATTACTATAACCACTGTAACTGTTTCAAAAGAACTAAGATATTTTTTTATTTTATTTTTCTTTATCAAATAATGATATGGTTCACCATTTCGTTGATAAGTTATCTAATTTAATAGTTAAAATAAATATCTTTAAATAATTCGGTGGCCACCTATATAATTTAGCCTAAAATAAAATTACTCACCTTTTCAAGTTGAAACTCCGCACGTTTTTTTCCCGCCCTTTTTTTCAGGTTTAGGGTTTATGGTTTAAGGTTAAAAGTTGTAGTTAGGGTTTAGAGAATTAGAGATAAAATGTATTTTTTAGGATACAGAGTTTAAGATATAGAAAATAAGGATTTAGGTAAAATTTCAATTATTTAATTTTTTTTAAAGAAAACATGAAAAGATGCATCATAAAAATAGAATATGATTTTTACCCCTTTCATTTAACTTTCAGGTGTGTCTCAAATGTGTATCTGCCACTGATTGTTATTCGATATAAAGGTGATGAATTTGAAGTATATCGAACTTTTAATTCCGAGTTTTTGATGCTATGAAAAACTCTGGAAGGACCAAGTAGAGATGGAGAAGTTCTAGGGAGCGAAAAGCATAATTGGAGACTAAAATAAGATTATACCGAAATTGTTATATAAGTTGTAAGAATTTTAGTATCGATTTTTAATATATATCGAATTTCTTACGATAAAAATTAATAATAAAATTTTAATTATTTTTCATTAAATTTAAATGAAATGTTTTAGAAATATATTTAAATTATTAATTAATTAATTAATCATTATTTGTCAATGATATGCGAAAAGTATGTAAAACAATTGTCGATTTTAGTTTTTTTTTTCAAAATTAGTCGTCATTATTCGTATTAGTGAATCAGTTTATTAATAATAAAAAATTTAATGATATAATTTCAAAATTTAAAATTTGTGATGTAATTGAAAATAAATGTAAATGATTTAAAGGGTAAATAAACGATAAAAATGAAATAATATACCACAAGATTTTGATAAAATTTATTTAACAAGCAGCATAATCTCATCAAACATGCAGGGGTTACCTGTAATTTATTTCTTTTGTTTAAATTATATAATTTTGAAAAATATATAAAATTATTTTTTCTTTGGAAACTAATATTAATTTTTTTAACATAAAAAATATTAAAATCATATATGAATTTTGTCCAAATTTGGAAGGTAATACTTGATCATTAATTTAATATAATTATTAGGGGTGTTCATTACCGGGTACTCGAAAAATCAGATATTCGGTTTTTTTCGGGTAATGATTTTTGGATTCGCGTCCCGGCCCATTTATATCGGGTACCCGGTTTATATATATATTTTTAATTTTTTTTTATTTTAAACTTAAAAAAATTGAATATTAAATGCAAATTTTAAAATTTTATAATATATGAACAAACATAAATATTAGTGATTTAAAATTAATTTTAGAATATTTATATATATATACACATATATTTGTTAAAATTATATTAAAAATTAATAAAATATATTTAAAATTTTTAAAAATTAAATGTATATAATACAAACATAAAACTAATTTAAAGATTTAAATTTAATTTTATGTACTAATATTAAATAACCTACAATAAAAATATAATTTAAAACTAAAAATATATATAAAATAAAATTAGTCGGGTCGGGTCGATACCTGATAATTAGAAAAAATTTGGCCAAAGCCCAGCCCAATTATTCTCGGGTCAGGTACCCGGCTCGGTCGGGTAATTTTTTTCGGGAATTACCCGCCATTTTTGTTTCGGGTAGTCGGATCGGGTTAATCGGATCGGATAATTTTGAACACCCTTAATAATTATACATACAAAACTTTATTTTTTTTAATTATACACATGAAAATTTAGTTCTAATTTAATTTAGGGTAAAGAACACAAATGGTCTCCAAAAATACAAAATGGTAACTGAACTTTCAAATATTACATAATAGGTATTATATTTTAGTTTTTATTATAAAATAGTCATTGAATTATTAGTTATCGTTGATTGAGAGACGTGATTGTTAGAAAAATTTGTATAATAATATATTTAATCCTCAATATTTACACATTTAATCAATTTAGACATTAATAATGAATGTTAGATCAAGATGATATTAATAGAATGTATAAGTTTTCATGACTAAAAATTATTATTATATCAAGATTTTGTTTCAATTTTAATAACAAAATGATTTATTTGTCACAAAATCTTAATTAATGGTTTGTTGATTTCTAAATCTATAATTAAATGATTGGATTATAACTTTTAAAATAAGAGTAATATGTTTATTATTAAGCATGTAATTAAGTGATTGAATTATTAATATTTAAAAAATAATATCAAACTGGTCCTAAATACTCTCTTTTAATGAAAAAAAATATTAATAATCATATTTATTTAATCGATCAAAAAATAATGAATTTCCCATATCAGGACAGTCCAAAATAAATAAATTGTTCTAACAATAACATGTTGGAAAGTATCTCAAATACTCAGCTCCCTTCCTAGGAAGCCTCTTTGTCTGATTCTTCAGCTTTCTTCTCATCAGCTTCATCGGATTGCTTCTCTTTCTCCTCGGATTTCTTGTCGTTGTCGGAAGCAATTGTGAACTTAAAAAGCATTTTATGTTTGTAAGGCTTGTCGGGTGAAATAATTATGGACGGGAAATTAGGGTGATGCACGGCATCGGGGAAGCCTTGTGTCATCAAACATAGTCCGGCATGAGCCTTGTAGACAACTCCTCCTTTCCCCTTGACGTCGTTTAGGAGGTTTCCGGTATAGAATTGCATGCCGGGCTGGTTCGATGTCAGTTTCATAACTCTCCCCGACTTCCCATCCTTCACCATTGCCGTTCTCTTCATCTTGATGGGGTCGTTCGGACCATCGATGGCGTAGTTTATGTCGTAACCATTAGGAAGTTCCTTGATTCGGCTTCCGATCACTCTCGGTTCGAGGAAATCGTATGGAGTTCCTTTGACGGGTTCGAGTTTACCCGTGGGGATGAGTTCGTTATCGACAGGCGTGAATTGAGAGGCGAAAATCTGGATTTCTTCGGACAGGATATCGCCACTGTCATGGTTACCAAGGTTCCAATATGTATGCAATGCTAGATTCACAGGGGTAGCTTGTTTTAAGGCTTTGGCTTTCATTGTAACTCGCATTCGGTTATCCGAACGGAGGAGATACCGGACGGTGATTCTAATCTCACCGGGAAATCCTGCGGAAAAAATATAACCCTAGAAATTAAGAATATTGATCTTGTGATCAGATTCTGACTCGAACTCAAACTCGAAATAATGATATATTTTCTAACCATTTTCACCATCAGGGCTATCATAAGAAAAGAGAATGGTGGGATCTTCAACATCTTTCTTAACCTTCTTCACTTCCCATATTACATCAGCCAATGATCCGGAGCCACCTAATGATTTTTCGCATTAAATTTCAATACAATAAAATCATAAAAGATTTAAATTATATTTACGACCATATTTTGAGTTACAATTTTTTTTATAGATGCGAATATAATAAATATTATTACGGTTTATAATAACAATTTTAAATGATGTCGTTATCATTATATAATAGTTGTTATTGTAGTATCGGACCGCTATTTGAAGCTCTAATTAAAAGATAGAAACTAGTTTTATCAGTGAACATTACCATGAAACATGTGTTTCCCGTTATCATTAGGCTTCAGTTGATATTCCTTTCCATTCAAAGAAAATTTTCCGTCTCGGATTCGATTTGCAACTCGTCCGATCACGTTTCCAAAATATGTTTTATCATTCTGTATCGTGCATTGATCAATCAATCAATATGTTTTATCATTTCGCTTCCTATAGAGTATTTATAAAACTCACAGAATATGCATCGGGAGAATCATATCCAAGAACAACATCACCCGGTTTACCTGAAAAAAAAACAAGGGAATAAAAAAAACTCAACCCGGACAAAAAAAATCGAAACCCGAACGAGATAAAAAAGAGAGATAGAGACGGAACCAACCATTTTTGTCTGGAACAACAAGTGACATAAGGCTTGCACCATGGTTGGTGAACTTAGCAGATATGTTCCCAGTCTTCAGCTCAAAAACTTCGGCTTTCAGATTCGTTTTATTTTTCGATATTTCGCCATTGACGAAACCGGAAGTAACCGCAAGAAGAAAAGAGAGCAAGAAACAAAGCTTATTCATGTTTTGAGATAAATGGCGATGGAGATTCAGAGGATTTGCAGAGGAATTTATAGGTGATGTCCATGAGACCAAAAATAGGAAACTAAAGAAAGGGTGACATATGTTGCTATGTAATAAATCTATTTATTTGTGGTATTTGAAATGTTCAGAAAAATAATAATAATAATTTGTTACATGTAAATTTGGAAGCATTCATATATCTACTATTTTTCTTGTGAAATTTTAATTATTCGGATAAAATATATTTTACGTCACTCTAACATATGTTCAGTTATAAATAAATTATTTTTTTATTTATTATTTAATCACTCGATTAAAATTTTGTTACAGTTAAGTTACTTTAAAATAAAAATATTATCTAGTATAACTTAGTATAATAATAGTTTTATTCACAAAAAACTTGTATATTCTACCATTTTGATTCTAATTCAAAATAATTTAATTTATTTATCCTTTCATATTTAAAATATTCATAAGTGAAGTGATTGTCTACTGGCAAGCAACGTTAGGGTTTTGTTCCTATTCAAGTTTGCACATAATGAGTATTGAACTCGTAACCTAGAGAATATAAATCGATGCTCTTTTTGATGTCCCTATTTATGTCTCAGCAAAATATGTTTAATATTTAAAAATATTGTTTAGGGTTATAGTTTAGAGTATTGAGTATATGATGTATTTTTTAGGGTTTAGGATTTAAAAATTAAGGTTAGTATTTAGGATTTAATTTTTTATTTTTGAGATAAAAATTAGAGTTAATATTTCGGATTTAAAAATTAGGGTTAATATCCATCCATGGCTACACCCACCTTACCACCGAGATGAGACTCTTTTCTTGAAGCCCTTCAAATGGTGATAAGAATGTTTCTTTATGGTAGATTAATCGTATCGTTTAATTTAAATAGTCGGCTAACCATTATAACGGTTATTGAATTTTCTAATCATAACCTAACCAATAAAAACGGTTAATTGTAAGAATTAACCATTAAGATGTGATTAACCAACGGTTAAGTTATAGGTTAACCTGTAATCCATTACAACTTTTTTCACATATTGATTATTTTTTAGAGAATAATATAATTATATCTATGTAAATAATATATTAAAATAATCATAAAAATGCTTAAATAAAGATATTCTAATCACTTACGTCATAATTAAAAAAATACTTACATACTATAAAGTTTCAACGCAAGACAAAACATAACTTAAGTTAACTATTAGTCAAAATTCGTAAATATAACTATTAATCATTATTTTTAACAGTCTGAATAAACAAAATTATTTAATTTTAACAGTTCAATTAATTAACCTGTAAAATATATGATTATACTGATTAATGGTTACGATTAATTATACACACCCTTAATTGTCTTACAAAAACCTTATTCTTCCCTTATCACACAAAAATGTCATTTCTCTTTCTCACAAAAAGCTCAAGCTAGACCTAAAGGATCCAATTAACTAGCCTAACTCGATAATTATAACTCGAGTCAACGTTCGACTGTTGATTAAAAAATTTAAGTTCCTACACAACTTTAAATTACTCTAGTAAAAATATTACTCTTTACTCCCAAACAATTATAAATTCATTTTGGCTTCCTCTTAATAAAAATCGTAATTATCTCTGTTTTTAAGTATTCATGGTTTTATTTTTTTTATATATAATCTAAACGAGATGTTATAAGGTAATATTTATTCATATAACACTAAATATATATATATATATGTCAGAATTCAGTTACTTCATTTAGATTGTTGAATGAGTAAAAATTAAGTATTTATATTGAATAGAAATCTTTTGCCACTTAACTAGAGGTGAGCAAGACTCGACTCGAAAAAATCGAATAACTCGACTCGAGGCGAAAATACTCAACTCGTTTTGACTCACTCAAAATTTCATAAATTCGAATCAACTCGAAAAAATCGAATAACTCGACTCGAAGCGAAAATACTCAACTCGTTTTGACTCACTCAAAATTTCATAAATTCGAATCGACTCGAAAATTTTTTAAATAAAGTTTGAGTTGTAAAATGAAAATTCGAATAACTCGAAATTTTTAGTAATTAAAGGATTAATTTTTAAGTTTGAGACGAGTCTATCAATTTTTTATGATATATATACATTGATATATAAAAATATAAAGAAATATCGCTACATATAAATATATATATATACATATCTTATATGATTACAGAAAGTCGTTTAAAATGAAATCAAATCATACTATAACATGATAAATAATTATAATTAAATATTTATAAAAACTCGAAAATTCGACTCGATTCGACTGGACTCGAATTTCTTAAACTCGACTTGAACCAAAAAAATTTAAATAAAGTTTGAGTTGTAAAATATGATTTGACAACTCGAATAACTCGAAATTTTTTGACTCAACTCGACTCGATCGAATACTCACACCTACTCCTAACGGTATCTCTTTCCATGCTTCCTATTAAAAAAAATTTAAAAAAAATTAATTCTAAACCCTAAACCTAATTTTCTATATTTTAAACACTAAATCCTACACTCTAAAAAAATACATCTACCTATAATTTCCTAAACCCTAACCACAACTTCTAACCTTGAACCCTAAACCTTAAACTCATTAATTTAAAATAAAAATACTAATAAAGACACGATTAAAATATAAACGATTTACACTCATCTACATCTATCCCTTAAAACTCTTCTTATATATAACTGTCGATTTAAACTATCAATTTTCTTTTAAATTATTCCTTTAAAAAAATAAAAAAAAAATAAAACAAGCTAACTTTAATATTAGTTATAATATTCAGATGAATTTATTAATTTATGTCAAGTAAATTCCACCAAGTTTAAGCAGGCTTTTATTCTGAATTTTCCTTTTCTTTTTCTTGAATATTAAGGGAGGTTTTGAAGAAATTCATCGTTATCTCATACAGTACCACAATAGACTTGAAAAAAAAATATTGTTGTTAAAATAAATAATTTATTATAAAGTTATATATAGGCTATGTACGTTAAATCCTTTCAATAAAATCAAGGATTTAAATAATAATATTATAAACAAAATAAATTTAAATTAAAAATATTATTTTTAATATATATATATATTTAATTCGATCGATGACTGAATCAGATATTATTGATTATAAAAAATTATGTATGGATATTAGTAGGGATGACAGACGAGTACAACTTTACGGATTTTGTATCGCACCCGCACCAGTTGGAGTGGGTATGAGTATGAGTTTGATGGATAATGGACGAGTGTGAATGTAAAAAGTCATACCCATCATGGGCAATGGGTAGGTGATGGGTTTAAGACCTTACCCGCTCCTTATCCGCCCGTCCTATATCCACCCGCTTCGATCCGCCCGTTATATGAATTTTGAACCATTTCTATTTATAGAATTTGATTATGCATTTTATTAGGGTATTTTATGTATTAAGATATTAATTTGTTTTAAAATATATGTTAATCTTTAAGCCTGTACACTTTGAACTCAATTAATTTAGTTTTAAAAACTGATGATCTATGATCGTGCTTGAATTAATCAGGTTAAAAATTTGTAATGTATGAATAAGTAAAATTTATAAAAATGTAAATATGTTGTAGCTAAGTTAATTAGCTATATATATTAGTTAGTTGTAGTTAAGTAGAATTTATATCAGTAAAAATATATTTTACTTAAATTACTTAATCGTTAGTTAGTTAGATGTAGTTAAATTTATATAGGTATAAATATGTTATATATACACTTAATCAGTCAATAAAGTATGTAAAACTCTTTTTTATAAAAGTCTATGATTTATTTTTACATAACTCAATATTAGTAGTTGCTTGTAGGCATGTATAAACGGATACGTTTTGAATGATGGATGTGGGGATAGATTTAAGAATGTACCTGCGTGGGTGAGTGTGGATTTGAAAATTACACCCACCGTGGATGATGGATAGGTGATAGATATAAAAATTTTATGTGAATATGGATATAAAGAAAGGGTATTCGCACCCGCCCCACCCATTTGTCATCCCTCCATCAGCATATACGTATATTTTTGTTGTGATTTCTATGTTTCTATATTATTTTAGTCGCTTTAACGTTTGCTTGTTATCCTCTTGGAAAGCTCTCTTATATTAATCTACATGGATTATGTCATATCCGACATGAAATTCATATGAAAAGTTCAACGAAATCTAAGGGTGTGAAAAGTCATCGATATCGAGATAGTTGAATTAGAGTTCACCGCATCCGTCCGACCATCGAAAGGCACCGCACGCGCGACAACGCACCACCCTTACGAGTGAGCGCACTAGATCACAATATTGGGGTGCATGGTTGTTATAGTATTCCGTGCCACACAAGATATCCTTGAAGTTAATTATCTTTAAAAAGTGTGGTTAGAAAAATGATTTTAAAAATATTATAGAAAAATAATTTTGAAAAGCTGATTTTAAGATATTTAGTGTTTGTTATTGTTACTAGAAAATAATTTTAAAAAGATAAAATGTATATTTTAGACATGACATCGTAAAGTAAAATAAGTGAGCTTGGATAATTTTCAAATTCGTTAATATTATGATATACAAAATAAATTAACTTAAATTATAATAAAATTTAAATTTTTATAAAATTTAATTTAAAAATATCAAGTATATTCTAGATTCTATCTAGACATAATAATTATAAATTCATAATAAATTTAAAATAAAATATTTTTTCTTAATATAAATATTATAATTTATATTATATACGTATAAACAGAGAAATTAAATCATGGGCCTAGTTTACCACATCGGCCATGGTTTCATCCAATCATAACCACCCACTTTACCATTATCTTCCGAGTCATTTTTTTCCAATTAATGAATTTTCACTCATTTTTTTCTGTCATTTAAAAATATATTTTCTACAAGTTAGATTAATGACATGGATTATTAGTGGTGGAATAAGTGATTTTTATTGGTTAAAGACCACAGATAACATGATTAACCATCCAATCATAACCACCCACTTTACCATTGTTTATAGATTTTATTTGTATACGTATGGGACTTTCATATTTAGTTTGCCCAAGTCAAAGCCTAAAAAGAGTCAAACTTGAAGATTGTTTTAAAAAAATAAAAATATTTAATCTATTTAGTATTAAAAGAAAATATATATACACTTTCTCAGCTTTTAAGGGTGGCGTTCAATCGAGTGGATTCAAAAAATTTTGAGTTATTCGAGTAGACGAATCATATTTTATAACTCAAATTTTATATGAAATTTTTCCGAATCGAGTTTTGGAGTTCCTATAAAAATTTAATTTTAGTTATTTTTAGTGTTGTAGTACTATTTGATTTTATAATTTAAATGATTTTCTCTAATCATAAAATATGTTTATTTATATATTTTTTTCATATATTTTCATATGTAATAATATTTTCTCATATTTTTATATATCAGTATATATATCATAAAAATTAAGGGTTTCATCTTGAACTTCAAAAAAAATCCTATAATTACTAAAATTTTTGAGTTATTCAATTCATTCAAGTTTATATTTTATAACTCAAACTTTATTTTAAAAAATATTAGTCGAGTTTATAAAATTTTGATTCGAGTCGAGAGTAATTTTGCCTCAAATCGAGTTATTAGTTTTTTTTCGATTTGAGTCGAGTTTTGTTCACCCAACCGGGTTTTTTTTTTCTGCAAGTCATTTTATTTTAAAAATGAATTTAATTCACATTTCCAACAAATTAAAAATTAACAACTTGCAAATAATTATCAACAAAAGAAAAAGGAAAGGGAAATATAAATAACAACACACACCTTTCCATTCTCATTCTCTCATTAATAAATCTCAAAATAACCTTAAAGAACATAGAAATGGAGTTCTTTGACAAAGCTAAAGCTGTAAGACTCCGTAGTTATCATGGCAAGTACCTAATCGCCAACGAAGACGAGGAAACAGTCCGGCAAAGCCGGAACGGCTCCTCCCAACTCGCACGTTGGAAGGTCGAGTTCGTCGAAGGCAATAGCCGACGCATCCGTCTCAAGAGCGTCTACAACAAGTACTTAACTGCAAGTGGTGAATCATATTTACTAGGCGTAACGGGCAACAAAGTGTTGCAAACGTCGCAAAACGATGGTTGGATCGAATGGGAGCCGATTAAAGATCGGCACCAAGTGAAGTTTAGGGCATGGAATGGGAAGTTGTTGCGAGCCAACGGCGGACCTCCGCCGTGGAGGAACTCGGTAACGAATGATGTTCCACATAGAACTGTTACACAAGATTGGGTTCTTTGGGGTGTCGATATTGTCGAGCTGTCCGAACTCGAATCTCCATCTCTTGTTACCGACAAATCCAAGCATGCATTTGGAAGAGGGACAGGGTTTGTATGATATTTTTATTTTATTTTATTTTATTGTTTCAATTTGATAGTAGAAGACTTTGTAAAAAAATGGAATTAGACCAAGTCTAATTCCTAGTATTAAGACAATGGAATGAATTGTCTTTAAATTTTTTAGTATGATAGTATTATAGATTTTTGAATTAAAATATTAGTAAAAAGGATTTTATATTTTTATTTTTTTAAATTATATTATATTCAATAGTGAAAATATTACAAAAGGAACACACCTCAAATATTAGAAGTTCGGTGTAAAACAACAAATACGATAAAAATTTAAGGGTGTAAAAGACGTTAAAATAACAAATCTAGACTTTATTGTTTGAGATTTAATACTTTAGTATTATAGTGTGTTTATGAATTTTATTTTCTAATTTATTATGAATTATGTATTTTTTATGAATATTTATGATTTTTACATCTATATATAATTTTAAATTCATTTTATATGTTATAGCCTTATTATATTTGTATGCTATATTTTAAAATTTATCGTTCATATTTATATATATATATATATGCACGTATCAGTGCAATATATTATTTATGAGTTTTGTAATTAGGGTCGTAAACGAACAAAACATTTAATGAACTATTTAGTGAAAAGTTCGTTTATTTATTAAATAAATATAAACAAGATTTTTTATTTAATTAATTACATAAACGAGATCAAGAGACTTGTTCATTCATTTATATTTGTAAATATTCGGTAATATATACGTTATTTTCGTTTAAATTTATTTACATATATTCATTTATATTTATTATTTTCATAACAAAAAGCATTATATTTAAAAAAATTAAAAACATGTATTAAAAATATAAAATAAAAAATTAAACAAATACTCAATGTACGAGAATTCAGATTTCTTTAAAGAAAATTAAACATTCAATGTTCATTTGCATTCGTTTGTGTTTGTTTATTATTTTAACAAACACAAACACAAACAAAAAAAATTATGTTTGTTTACTTATTCGATTAAAATTAAAAAATCGAACATGAACATATCCTCATTCGATTATTTACATGCCACTCTTGTTTTGCCAAGAGAGCTATATTTGAACTTGTCTAGATCTTTAATTTAAAGCCCTTACCTCCATCTAGGGATGTTTAAAAATATCCGATCCGGCAAATTCAATCCGATTATTCATTGATTCGATCCAAAAATTAGGATATTCGATCCGGTTTTTATTTTTGGATCGAATATCCGATCCGATTTTAAGTATTTCGGATCAGATACAGATCATAATATTTTAAGTTTCAAATTATCCGAAGATCTAAAAATTCAATTTTTTATTAATATTAATCTTGTTATATTCAATAATTTAGTACTTGTTACATTGCATAAAAGTGAGTTATCTACTTTTTTGTTCATGGTATCTCTTGAACCTGCGAAAGCTTCCTTCTTCTTCCGTTCTACCGTGGTTGGCAAACTAACATATTTCTCAGGATTGAGCTCTCTAGCTTTGCTGCATTTGGTAGAGATGAGAATCCATCAGCACACAACAAAAACAAGTATGGGATTAGGGGATCTCCCCAAGGAAATGAAATGACAATGTAAATATTTATTACAACTAGGATTTTATTTCAAACGAATTAAGCAAACACGAACGAGGGTGTATTCATGTTTGTTCGTTTAATTCTAATTGAATAAATTAATGAACGCAAACAACTAAAAAACATAATTTCTTGTCGGTGTTTATTTGTTAAGGAATGTAGCTTTTGTTTGTGTTCATTCATGTTTGTTCTTTAAGATGATAAACAAACATAAAATGACATATGTAAATAAATTTAAATGAATATAAACAAACGAATATATGTGAATAAATTTTGTTTTTTAGAAATATAATATTTTTTATGAAAAATAATAAATATAAATGAATTTATGCGAATAAATTTAAACGAACATAAATAAATGAATTAATGAACGTTCACGAACATAAATAAACAAATGAGTCTTTTGTCCTTATTGATTCATTTAATTAAATGAACAGAAAATCTTGTTCATATTCATTCATTTAATAATTAAATAAATATAAACGAACTTCTCATCAAACAGTTAACAAACGAGTTACTGAACATTTAGTTTATTTACAACCCTAACAATTCTAGACCCATCCAAATAGGGGTCTTCAAAAAATCTGATATGGTAGTTTCCAATTATCTATTGACCCGATCCAAAAATTAGGATATTCGATTTGGTTTTTATTTTTGGATCGGATATCCGATCCGATTTTAACTTTTTCGGATCGGATACAGATCACAATATTTCAAGTTTCGGATTATCCAAAAAAATAAAATTTTCATTAGTATTAATCTTGTTATATTTAACAATTTATTGCTTATTATATTCAAAAAGTTTAAAAAATGAAACTTTTATAAATGTGAATATTTTTGTATTTAGTAATTTGTTGTTTATTATATTCGAAATTCTAAATTTTTTATAAATACAACCTTCAAATTTTTAAAAATAATTTAATTAAATAATATTTTTAGATAATTGGATATCCGAATATCCAATCTGAATATAAAATATTCGAGGGGTTCAGATCGGGTACGAATCACTATATCATCAATCCGTAAATCCGGATATCCGAAAAAATCGAATGCGATCCGACAATAAACACCCCTACGTTCAAATCCCTATTATTTACACCTTGCATATTTGCATTTCAATGTGAATATTCATGTTAGGACAATTTTGAACCCAAAAATAGACAATAAAACAAACATAATAAATATATAAATTTGATTTTAAACAATTTAAATTAGATAAATTTAATTCTAATTAGATATTTTTAGGATTTTGTGAAAAACTCTGAGGTAACTTTGGACATATACAATAAATGGCAATCCACACAATCTTAATCCAAAAATTTTTCGGAATACAAAAATCTATAAATCTGCAATACATTGAGAAAAATATATATATAAAACTTGTATCCCAAGTAATCTACCAAAATTTTCCTTTCCCCCAAACAGTTCCCGGGTGGTGGAAATCTTCAGAGTGCTGCCATGGAAATCTTCGAAGAAGCGAGCGTCATTCGACTGCGTAGCCACCACGAAAAATACTTACTGGCCGACGACGACGAGGAAAATGTATGTCAAGAACGTGGTGGAAATGTGGAGAACGCGAGATGGACAGTGGAACTAGTGGAATATAACACGACACACATTCGACTCAAGAGTTGTTATGGCAAATACTTGACGGCTTTCAACATGCCTTTATTGTTAGGGTTGACGGGGAAGAAAGTGTTGCAGTCGTTGCCGAAACGATTGGATTCGTCGGTAGAATGGGAACCGATACAAGAAGGTCCATTCATTCGACTCAAGACACGGTATGGCCAATATTTACGAGCCAATGCAGGGTTGCCGCCGTGGAGGAACCGTATCACGCATGATATTCCGTATAGAACCTCGCATCAAGATTGGATCCTTTGGCATGTCGACGTTTTACGTTATCGCAGGGATGAAGGGATCCTGGCTCGTCCTCCTCCACCTCCTCCTGGTCATGAATTGATTAATGGATTCGATACAAATGAGGGTCTCGAAGATACCGGTTCACCTTTAAAACTTACACTTTCAGGATCTCGAACGACTGGATTTGAGGTTTGACGAACAAGTTTTCTCCCCGAAAACTAGGGAAATAAAGCAATTGAAAAAAAGAATTATAGAAACAAGTCATCTAGGGATCTATTTACTCATCAACGACATTTTCTATAGTATAAGGTGAACTTGTGTATTCCCAACGAAATCATGGCAATTTCACTTGATCTAGGGATGAAAATGAAAGGAATGCAAAGTTGATGAAGGGAATGGAAAGGAAGGCAAAGTTGGGGGCTGGGATATAAATTCTGGAGAAGTTAGGCGATTGGTGCCATTTTTTTAGTAATTTATACTCTAGTCCCCAACTTTATCTTTCTTTTCACTTTAGCCATTAATGTTTCCTTCCTTCCATTTTTATCCCAATATCAAGCAAATTTGCCATGATTTCTTTTCTACTTCCCTAGCTTTGAAAAAAATAAACAATTGGAACTCGTCCAGACTACATGACGAGTTTTATAAACAATTCATTTCCCATAAAACTCATCGGAAACATGCGGCAAATTCGTTTTATACTATAGCAATTGTCGTAGTTCCCTAAATAATTCCAAACTTGCCTCATTTCCCTAAGTTCACCAACCTTTTCACTTCATTTACTCAATGGGTCACCAATGGTTAATTTTCTTTTGTGGTATGCAGCCCGATGAAGCCGCGTCGGAACCGGTAAAAGGACGGGTTATTAAGTACGAGGTAGTTGACGATAATGGCGATGTTGATCAGAATATTGGAGAGCATAGCTTCACTTTTAAAGGTAATACTCTCGAGGAATTGAAGAAAGCTTTGGAGGAGAAAACCCCTGTGAAGGAAGAGTTCTGTCTTTGTTCTCGTAATCCTTTGAATGGCAAACTCTATCCCCTTCGTTTGCATCTTCCTCCTAACAATGCCGCCATGCAAGTCGTCGTGGTTCCTCTAACATCTAAAGGTTAGCCCTCGGACACGATATCGAATCGAATTTGGATCGGAAACATTGCAAGAATTGAACAATTCATATAGGTCATAATTTCCATGTACTAATACAAGTTTTTTCTCTTGGAAATCTTACTTGTGGCACAAGATCTATGGCTTTGAATCACATGAAGGAACCTTCACAATTTGTAATGTGAAATCTTCTCCAACCTTTGCCTTTCTGCTACCAAATTCCAATTCTTATATGCTTAATTGTTCATGGAAAGGCTTATCATTGTGCTGTTAGCAAAGGTGTATTATAAGTAGGGATGAACTGAGGGTTGCTGAAGGGGCAGTCGTACCCCTAAAAGTTTTTAAATACTATATAGTTTATATATTTTTTATTTTGTATTTTTTGTGGATGATCTAAATTCACATCCCTAAAACTTTATAATTTTGCACCCCTATATTTATAATATAACTCTCTAATAGCTCGTATCCCTGATATAAAATCTTGTATATTCCCTTATGTATAAGAATTATTTTTCAATTTTTTGTGATATTTTGTTTCAAGGATCAATCAATTTGCTCTCTAATGGTTTTGTTTCATGGTTTGAGAAATTGCTTTGACATAAAAATAGAGATTTTTGACAACTTTTTCTCAATTTAATACTTAAAATTCTTTCGGTACTCTCGTAAATTTTTTGGATAAATTATATAAATGGTCATTGAATTATTTGAGAAAATCTATTTTGGCCACCAAATTAAGTAACTCGTCTTTCAAAAACTAGACTTATTATGACCATGTTAAAAAACTAATTGAAGGGTAACGTGGTAATTACCGGGAATTTATAAAATCATATTTGATCTCTGGTATTTATCTATTATATTAATTTGATCTTAAGTTAAATTAATTAGATAAAATTAATCAATTAATCAAATGACAACACGTGAAACCCCGGTAATTTTACCACCGCACCAACCCATTTTTTAAAATAAATTACACCATTTAATTTTTTTATATTTAAATTAAATCAAATACTTAATGTAGTTTTTTTAAATATTAAATATTCAATTTAATATATTCAAATATTTGATTTAATTTAAATGTTAAAATGCTAAATATTTAATTTAATATATTCAAATATTTTTATATTTAAATTTTATCAAATATTCAAAGCAGTCTTTTACATATTAGATTTAATTTAAATACAACAAATATTATTTTTTTAAAATTAAATATTCTATCATGAATCTTTTCCTAAGACAATAAATACATATTTCATATATATATGCTCATTTTTCTTTGAAAATAAATTAATATTTAGATTAATTTTTTTTTTCTTTCAAAATAATAAGATTGATATAACTAGGAAATTAGAGCAATGGATTCGACACCACCTCATGAATGTCAAATGGACCGACTCAAGAGAATAGCCATTCAGTCCATTTCAAATGTATCCATACTCCAAAATGTACCGATTGAGATGACTAAGGCATCCTTTGCCAAGTTAGGTACGTAAACGAATCGAATAAACACGAATAACAGTGTAATATTATTCGTTTGTTTATCTTTAATCGAATAAATAAATAAATATGAATAAAAAAATACGCAATTTCTTGTTTGTGTTCATTTATTAAGAAATGTAGTTGTTCGTGTTTGTTAACTTGATAAACAGACATATATAATGTGTTAAATATTTAATATTTTGGGTTAGTTCGATTAGTTTAAATAATTATATGATTTAAACCAAACTAATCGATAATTGAAATTTGAAAAAACTCGTAATCATTAGCTGAACCCTAAAATTATCTAATAAATTAATTGATTTTATTTTTGTTCGATCAATTAATTCAATTTAACCGATTAATAAACACCCCTAGACATATGTAAATAAATTTGAATGAACATAAACGAATGAACGTAAATAAACATAAATGAATGAATTATCGAACGTCAACGAACATAAATGAATGAACAAGCACTCTATTCGTTAATTAATACAAAATCTTGTTCACATTCATTCGTTTAATAAATAAATAAATAAACATAAACGAATTTTTCGTTGAATGATTCGTTAAACATTCGGTTCGTTTACAACGTTAATTAAAGTGATAAACCAACGTTGGTTAGTAAATGGGAGTTGTAAAAAATTGAAAAATTCAACTGCTATCAAACATTTATTTTAGTGTTAAAAATGATAGACAAACGTTCGTTGATGTACGAATCGAGAATTGTTTACCGAGAAAACGAGGAACAAAATCGCCTTTCCTTAAGAATGCTGCTACTAGGCCTAGCAATGAGAAGCAAGGATTTAATAAGTGTTTTCGGTCGCGTCGTATTTATTACAGTTGTAGATATAATGGTTGTTATTACAGTCATTGCGGGAGTCACAGCCGTGATTTTTATTTTAAAACTCTCATAACTTATTACGGGAGTTTTTAAAATAACGGTACAATAACTGTAATAACGGACCGTTATCGCCGTTATCGACTATTATCCGTTAAATAACGGTCATTATCGACCTTTATCAGTCATAATCTTCTCAATCTCAAACCAATAAATTATTGACTAAAAATAGTTTTCTCTTGATCACAATCAATAAGTAAGAACTTTGTTGGGAGGTTTGGTTTATAGAGTTGGTTGCGTTTGCAAGTTATTGATGTTCGATTCAATTATTCGAGTTGGAACAATTTTGTACATCGGATGTTAATGTTCGTCTCGAGTAATATTTAAGTTTGGTTTAGTTCTTTTAAAGTTTTTTTTTTTTAATTATCTTATTGTTCTTATTGATGAGAAATCAATATGAGTATTTTATAACAGTTTTACTAACATAAGATATGATTAGGATATTTATAATTTAAGGATGAAATTAAAATGTTTTAAAATTTTGAGAAACAATTTAGAATGAGAATCATAGTTTGGTGATGAAATTGAAATGCTCACAAGTATGAGGATCAATTTAGAATGAAGATCGTAGGTTGATGATTAAATTAAAATATTTTAACTTTTGTAGCCAATTTAAAATAAAATCATAATTTAAAGACGTATGTTATAATTAACTCTTAAAATTTTAACGCGTGTACTATTTTTTTTAATCAACAACAATGGGTACAAATAGTATATGTTCTAGAATATAATTTTAACCATTAGACATTGACCCTTGAATCATTGTGCTGCAAATACTGGTGCTCGAACTCGTAACCTCTAAGAACAATAATCGTTCTCTTAACCATCGAGATAAGATGATTTGAAATTTCTAAACATAACATAAATGTGGATCATATTATCATAAAACCTTTTTATACTAATCCCTTCCCTTTTTATCCTACTTTTTTCAGATAAATTTCTTTTTACCACCATTTTCTAATTCTATTTTAACAGGGGTGAGTAAAATTGAGTTGTTCGTGTCGACTTGAGTAACTCAGAAAAAAAATAAGTTCGAGCCAAGTTAAAATTTGCCAACTCAAAAAATTAAAAAATTGAATTTTACAATTTTATGATTTAATCCCTTATTTTATTTTTCACCAATTCCCCCATTCATTTTAAGTCCACTTTTTAACAAAATTTAAAACTACATATTTCTGTAAAAATTTAGAATATTTATTTGATTCAATTTATATTTTTGAATATAATTTTTTTCAATTTATTCCCTTAACTTTTTTATGTTTATTTTTTCAATCATTCCTTCGTTTTTAAGTTAAATTTGATCAAATTTAAATCAAATGGTCCAAAATCATTGTATAATATCTATTTAGCTTCAATTCATATTTTTTTAAATTAAACTTTCTATTTTTTATAATTTACCCTAGGGATGAGCATTTTACTCGGTCCGATTAGGTTCTGAATCGACCCGGCCCGATCGGATAGAATTTTTTGATAAAAAATAGGGTTCGGGTCTGGTCGGGTGATTTTTTAAGGTGGAGTTGGGTCAGGGTCGGGTTTAGGGTGTAAAATATCCGACCCAACCTGGGACTAAATATGTAATTTTTCCATAATTTTTTAGAGATATTTATAATAATGGTCCTTTATCTATATATTTTTTATAATTAGGTCCTTAAAATTAATTTTTTATTTATAATTTAGTCCTTAAAATTATATTTTTTTATAATTATGTCCCCCAAAATTATTTTTTTACAATTTAGTCCCTAAATTTATTTTTTTCTATAGGTCGGGTTAGGTCAGATTTTTTTAAAAAATATTCGGGTTCTGTCAAAGTCGGGTTTAGGGTATTTGTGTTCGGGTCAGGTTCGGGTGGGCCGAAAATCCGACCGACCCATGCCCATCTCTAATTTACCCCTCAATTTTGAATGTTTTTGATAAGTGCACAATAGTCCTATTTTATGTGCCCCTTTTACTTAATTATTGTTAGTTTTCGGGTTAATTAAGTGACAATTCTGGACATTTTTACATATTGTCTGCAATTCAACATCCATGCATTTAACTATAGATTTTGTGAAATATTTGGTAGAAAAAAGTATTGCTATCGAGTTTTTTTTCTTGGACAGATAATATGTTTCCCTAACAGTATTCTACCGCAGTAGACAAGGAAGACAGTGGAAGTCCAAAGTCATCAAATATTGTTGAGATATGCTGAGCTGAAGAATGAGCAAATCAGACTAGACATGGACGAGATATAGCAAAGCACCTGCCGTAGTGGTGTCAGTATACGCGTTTATCTTCGAATAAAGATACGATTAAATAAATTTAAATTTTTAAACAAATGTTAATTTAATGTCACTTTAAATCGAAAATTCTAAAATTAATTAAACGGTACTTTTAAAAGGTGCCAATTTTTTGATGATTTTAATCGCTAACCCCGTTTTTAGTCATAACCGACTCTCGAACCCAATTTTTACTCGAATTTCTAGTTTTCTCGGTGTCCGGTCTACCAAAATGACCGGTGACGACTCCATTTGATTTTCTAATTATTTGCCAACATCTTTTATAATTTGTCTCTTAAATCATTTTTAAAACCAATTTTTAAAAAATTATTTTTCAGATTATAACCCTAATTCCATTTGTTTTCTAGAATCCCTAATTTTCCCAAATTTTAAACTTTCATTCCCCAATTCCTCTTTTTCCAAATCCCTAATTTTCAGCTCTAATTTTTTAATTACCCTTCTCTAAAATTCTAATTTTTGTCAAATTTCCTATTTTTTCCCTTTTCAAATCAATATCTAATTCTTTATTTCCCCAATTTCCAAAATAACGACGTTTTTTTATTACACTTAAGTAAATTTTAAAAAGGGTCGCTACAAAACCATAGTCTTTCTCCATTACCATCATATTCTAATTCCCCTCAAGGCTTAGATTATTTTGTGGAGTAGTTGTGAGAAGAAGTTTGTAATTTATTTAATGCAAGTTTAATATTCAAAGTTTGTTTACTCTTGGCGTTTATTAATTCTTACATTCAAGCTCAAGAGAGAAGTTTGCGAGAAAAAAATATTTCTCTAATATCGAGAGAGTTACACTCATGAAACGTGTAAACACGATTTTTACCCACTTTGATAAAGATTAATTCGGCTTAGGGATAAGTTCGGATTTTAGCGACTAAAAGAAACATAAAATTGGTTGGTGTTCATCCTTGATTCACATCGAGAGGTATCATCAAGACGTGGTCATCAATAGCACTCTGAATTAGGGATAAGGAGAACTCATAAAAAGACGTTCTATCAAACTTTGAGTTATCAACTTGCCGCTCAAGCATAACCCCTCCAAGGCAGCTAAGACAACCCTTCAACAACCCGCCGAGGTGACAACTTGATTTTGTATTGTAAAACCAACACAAGCTATATTCTAAATCTGCACTATAAAACAATCTAATATGGCCTATTTCTCATCTTTGATTACTCAATCAATTAATTTTATTGTTTTAGTTAAATTTTTTAGTTTAATTATAAATCCAATCAAATTACACATTTTTATTTTTTCTTGTGCATGATTATAAATCGAGTAAGTAACACCAATCCTCGTGAGAACGATATCTTATACTCTCTCTGTCCCACTTTATTTGTCTACTATTGATTTTTTTAGTGAAACTTTTTCAACTTTGACTCATTATAACTTTAAATCTATTATTGATGAAAATATAAAAAATATATATTTTAAAAATCTTTAATCAAGTAGTTTAAAAATATATATTTTATAAAATTTAATAAATTAAAATATTTAAAATAACTATGATCAAAGTTAAAAAAGTTTGACTTTTAAAAAGTCAATATTGGACATTATATATGGGACACAGGGAATATGTTATAACTTGCGAAAAGTGTATACTTGCACTACAAGAGCGTAAGGACATTACACACGCAACAAAGTTCTTATTTCTTAAATTTCTACTTTGTTTTAAGTCTACTTTTGATGAAAATTAAAAACATTATTCACTAATAATATATAACATCAATGTAACTTCAATTATATTTTTAGCAAATTATGTAGTCTTTTAACTTTAAATTTTATTCAATTTAATCATTCAATTAAATTTTTTTATAACTTTTTTTTCACATCAATTCATTAAATCATGTATATTAAGGGTGTTGATTTTTGAATATTGGATCGGATCAAATTGTTTTTTTTGGATATCCGATTGTTAGATGATAATATAGTAATCCATATTTGATCTGGTTTCTTCATATATCCAAAAATATATTTTAATTTAATTATTTTTTCGAATTTAAAATTATATTTATAAAAAAAATCAAAATTTTGAATATAAAAACAACAAATTGTTGAATATAACAAGATTTATATCTATAAAAAAAAATATTTTAAATTTTGGATATAACTAGAATTTAATTATTAAAAATAAAAAATAATGTTCATATAAGTTTAAATTTTTAAATAATCCGAAACTTAAAATATTATGATCCATATTCGATATAAAAAAATTTAAAATTAGATCGGATATTTTTTAATATCCCTAAATTGTACAGTACTATTAATACAATTTTGGGTCATTGTCATATGTTAAAATTTTAACGCATTTAATTATACTTAAAAAGGAAGAAGAAAAAAAGAATCGTGATGATTTGGAATTTCTCCAGACAAAGATGTGTATCACAACATAAAGGAGAATTCTATTATCAGAAGAATTTTTTTTTTTTTTTTCTTTATACTATTTTCTTCCCTTTTTATCCTTTTTTTTCTGATAAATTTTCCTTTTTCTACTATTTTGTGATTCTACTTTAGCATCCAAAGTAGAAATCCCAATTCTGAATTAGCTTTTCAAATATTAAAAAGAAAAAAACAAGAATTTTCTCTTCTTTTTGTTTGAAAGTAGCTTTACAAAGAAGAAATTATATTATGAAACATTTTTATCACGTCATTCGTGGTCTCAGTCCCGATTAACCAGATTTATTCATCTCATATTTCTTAAAGTGAATCATCATCTCTTTCTTACATGTAATTAGTGAACTTGATTACATAGACTCAGAGTCGTTCCTGGGGTGGGTCATAAGGGCGACGGCCCAGAGCCCACCCCTATCTAGGGTCTCTAATTTTAATTTTTAAATATTTATTATTAAAATTTATTTTTTTAATATTTATTATTATAAATTAATTATTTTTTAATACTTATTATTGTATGAGTTAATTTTTAAAATTCATTTTTTTTAATATTTTTTATTATAATTCTTAAATCCCAATTTTTTACAATGTTTGTTGTTAAGGGTCTATCTTTTATTAAACTTATTATTAAGGATCTACTCTAAAGAAATATTTTTTTTAATATTTATTAATATATACTATTAAAATTTATTTATTTTCGTTATTTGCTATTAGAGTCATGATTTGTTTCTAATACTTGTTATTAGAAATCTAATTTTAAAATTTATTTTTTGATATTTATTATAAGAGACCTATGTTTTAATATATTTTTTATTAGGGTCCAATAAGAGGTCTAATTTTTTTTTCAATAATTATTATTAAGACCATAGTTTTTTTAATATTTTTTATTAGAGTTAGATTTTTCATAATAATTATTATTAGAGGTTTACTCTTAAAATTTATTTTCTCATATTTATTATTAATGATTACTTTTTTATCAATACTTGTTATTAGGGGCATATTTTTTTTCTAATATTTGTTAGTAGATATATATTTAATTTTATTTTATTAATACTTCTTATTATAATTTTTTTCTAATATTTATTATTAGAAACCTTTTTTTTTTACGTTTGCCCTAGGGTCACTAAAATCTCAGGAACAGCTCTGCATAAACCACGGATGACATGATGAACATGATTGATGATATAATCTCTTTTTACAAAGATATGTAAATTATGATATAAGATCATTTAGTTGATAAATATGACATTTTATAAGATTTTGGGAATTGTTCTCTACACAAATAACAGTTATCTATGAGATTCACTAATTAACTTAATGGCTAAGAATGTTTATATCGTTTCGTCTTGTATGGATTTGAATTCTGATATCGAAATGTAATATTTCTTTATTTAATAAAAAAATATTTATTATCAACAATCAATTGGTCTAGTAGAATGAAACATTAGATCCCTTAAGCAAAGCCAGATATTTGAATTCTGACGTTATGAATAGAGTGAATTGAGTTTGAAAGATCATCCCATATTAAACATCTACAATATTCGTTCTAACTTAATCAACCAATAAATTAGATGCACGTGATTATACTAAAAAATAATTATTCATTCATTTTCACTATTTATATAATTTAGAGTATGTTGGAAGGTAAAATTTTGGGAATAATTTGATTTAAAATTAAAGTTTAGAATATAGATGATCTTCAATTATATTTTAGATTTTAAGTTAATTTTTATAACACATGTAGGAGAACACCATGTACGTAAGGGTGTTGTCCTTTTAGGTTTTACAGAAGAAAATAGAGAATGACTCTTGTAAGTAGCGTCCTTCTTCCAAGTCGTCACTTGCAGGTGATGTCCTCCTACTTATACTGTAATATTTAGTTTAAATTTTAAAATAAATTTTAAAAACTTTATTTTCTTAAATAAAATCTTTAAATGACTTATATATTTAACGATAAATTATAAATAATTATAAAAAATGCAATAATTACACTCAAAGTCAGTCAATGTCTTGTCCTTTTTACACCTTTTAAACTTTGAAAACCTCCAAGTTTAGGAGATAAACAATGGGGAATGACAACGGTTGGTGTCAATTTTCTTAACAAAAAATATTGTAATTTAAAAGATACAAATGTGTACAAAAAAGAGTTGTTGTAGTTTAAAAGATACAAATTTTCATAAAAAAATTAATATAAACGTTTAAATTTTAGGGTTTATATAATAGAATTTAAGGTTAAATATTTAATTGTTTTATAAGCAAATTTTTAAACTTGTCGTGTATCCATTTTGAGAGTTTTAAACTTTAATCCTTAAATTCGAAATCATAAATTTTATTCTAAAACCTTAAAGTATAATCAAAAACACTAAACTCCCAACCATAAACTCGTGGAATCGTTAGGGGTCATGCCCCAAAATTTAAATTTTGAGAAATTTGAATCCCTAATTGTTTTAAAATTTTTAATTTAACCCCTCAAGATTTTTAAACATTCACATTAAGCTTCAAAAGTTTGAATGTTTTTAATTAAATTCACTCTTAAAATTTTTAAAAACTATGATCAAAACTCACTAAATTATTAAATTTTTTTGTTGAATCCTATTTTTTTTAATTTCCGTTTAAGTCTTTAATTTTTTTTAAAAAAAAATTATTTTAACCTCTTTCAAATTCTTACCCTAAATTCTGTCACTGCTTAAATCCTAATCTCTAAACGTTAAAAACTAGTCACTTGTGTAAAACAAGTTTACATCGATAGTGCATCGAATATTTGCATATATATAAGGGTAATTATTTCATACAGTGGCGATGAAAATAAAAAGGTTTTACAAGTGTTTTAGTTCTTGGTTAAGGGATTCAATTTAGGTTAATCAAAAAATAGGGGATTCAATTTAGGGATTAAGTTTTATGAGTTTAGAATTTATGAATTTATGATTTGAATTTAAGATTTATAAGTTAAAACCTATTAATCATAAACTCTTAAATTTAAAACCCTAGATTAAATATTTACACCTTACAATTAAAACGATTATAATTTTTTTACTGCGCTATGTATAGAATATATATTATATATAGACGGGCCATTAGCACATAATTAGTATTCGATTCATAGCCCTTAATTACTCGAATAGAAATGATCTACCTTTTTGGTACACTATTTATGCTCTCACATTAAAATTAGATTTACAATTTTTTTTGAATCAGTTACAGTGGTTACAACAATATTTGTTCTAGAGTATGCTCTCAACTATTAGATATTGATCGCTCATTCACTGTGCTGCAATACTGGTGTTCAAACCCAAAAACTCCAAGAACGATAACCGTTCCCTTAACAACAATCGTTCGCTAAAATAAGATTTATAGTTTAAGATTAGAGTTTATGATAAAATTTAATTCATTTAAGATAAGATATATTTTTAAAGTATAAAGTGTATGATTTAAGATTTAAAATTTAAAATTAAAACTTAAAATTTATTTTTTTTAATATCAAAAAATAAAAAATACCAAAAAGGGGGTATACGATTTTTTTCCTACTTACACTTATTTCATGTTAGGTTTGGACTGTTCATCCATCTGTACCTGCTTTTAATTTTATTTTTTTCTGAAATATAATTTAATATTTAAATATTAAATGAGTTTTCACGAGGGTGACTCTTGGCTGTCTTGGAAACCTCTAGAACACGTTAGATATTTTATTTTTTATTAAAAGATTTGGGATATCAACTTTACATTTGAAATAGACATTTGTATTTTTTTTAAGTTATAAATCTTAAATATCACAGATTATTTAATTAATTATTTTAAAAAAATTAAATTCCTTATTTCAATAAAAAAATCTTATTTATAAATTATATATTTTTTATCAAAATATAATAAAATATAAATAATTATTTTATAATCACTTTAAAATTAATGAAATAATTTTCCTTATAATGTTTCGTCCACTTTGATTGTTACCATTAGTTTGAAAGAAGATTAAACGTGTCACCAACTAACTTTAAATAAGAAAACAAAAATATTATGTATTTTAGACAAATAAAAATCTTTTGTCTTGAATCATATATTTTTTATATTTTATCTTAAAAATTAAATTTAAAATTAAAATTTTAATTTTTTATATTTTAAACCTTAAAAATATATTATACCACTGAAATTTAAAATTTTAATCTTAAACCTTAAACATATTATTTTAAAGTGAAAACATAAAAAGGATGAGCAATAAAAGGATAGACGATTTTCATCCATTTTAGACACGTCACAAAGTTTGCCAACCAACCCATAATTCGTTAGTCTAATAAAATGAGATACTAATTATTTTTTTGATTTTAGCTAATAGTGATTACAGTAGTATCTATTTTAGAAGATAATCTCAATCATTTGAGATTGATCACTCAATCACTTTGCTGTAATTATTGGTGCTTGAACCCATAACCTTTAGGAACAACAATCGTTCCGTTAACCACTTGGGCTAAAAGACTCGTACAATGAGATACTAATTATTTTAAACGAATTCATATATTAACATTTTAATATTGTGATGAAATAAATTTATTTGAAAGGATTGTTTCAATATTTAATTCAAATTAATTAATCAATAAATTAAATATTAATAGTTAAAAAAACTTATAAACTATATTTTATTTTATTTATATAACCATTAATATTTAATTTAGTAATTGATTTATTTAAATCATGTATTTCAAAGATCCACTATAGGAACAATTCTCCAATTCAATTTATTTCAGTTATAACGTCAGAATTTAAATAATAAATATCGTTTAAAAGATTTAAGACATCATCTTACTAGACCAACTGTTTATCGGTTAAAAATCTATTTTTAAACCCACCCATTTTTAGTAAAATATAAAATGTTAATCAATTAAAAGGTTTATTTAGAAGATGAAATTTTCAACACTTAGTGTTGAGATTATTTAATTTCCAAGTTAGTCTAATTATTTTCCACATTTTGGAGGAATTTTCAAAGATCCAAATTTTACTCAACCATGTGTTTCACAACATCCCACAACAACAAACATTTAGTATTATATTCATTAATTAAGCTCATAAGTTTTTTAATTTATAAAATAAAAATGTGGAAGAAAGATTCAAATCCTTCCTTTTTTATATATATAATAGTTAATATTCATGTATCTATAGATAAATTAAGGCATAAATATAATTTAGCCCCTTAACATTTATAATTTATATCATTTTGGCCCTTATTCTTTTTTTTGGATAAATTTAGCCCTTAACCTATATCTTTTTGACAAATAACTTATTTTTTAACTACCATGATAATTTGACCGTTAAAAAGTTAACGATGATGACATGTCGTATGCATATATATGATAATATATTTTAAATGACATGGCATCTAACCTATCAAATATATATATATATATGAAATATAATTTTATTCTAATATAAAATATAAAACAATTAAAATTCAAATAAAATATTAAAAATTAATTAATTATAAAATAAAAGGCTACTAAACATTCCCTAACCCTAACTACGATAGAATCAAAGTCTTATTTTAAAAAAAAATATGAACACAATTCGAAATCAATTAATTTTTTAAGGTAGGATTTTGATTCTATCGTAGTTAGGGTTGAGAATGTTTAGTAGTATTTTATTTTAGAATTAATTATTTTTTAATATTTTATTTGAATTTTAATTTTTTATATTAGAATAAAATTATATTTCATATATATATATATACACGTATTTGATAGGTTAGATGCCATGTTATTTAAAATATATTATCATATGCATATGACATGTCATCATTATTAGATTCTTAACGGTCCAATTATCATGGTAGTTAAAAATAAGCTATTTGTTAAAAAGATATAGATTAAGGGCTAAATTTATCCAAAAAAAAAGAATAAGGATCAAACTGATAAAAATTATAAACGTGAAAGGTTAAAATTATCTTTATGTCATAAATTAATTTGGATCGAGTATCGTAAAATTTTATTACGAGCCAATCTTCTTATCTAGTCTATTTCTTTTAAAAATGGGTAAATTTAAAATTTGGGAATTATTTAAGGACCTAACGTATTATATTTGATTTACTGGTCAATTAATCCAAATAAGATATTATTGTAAATTGTTATGCAAGTGATCCATCCGACACAGTTTGCTCCATTCAAAATGCCCGAAGTCATAAATCAAATATGTTTTCAACATCTGATTGAATAGTCAATTTGAGCCTGTATTTCTTAAACAATTCAACCATTGGCGTTTCATTTTGAATCAACCTTATGTGGTTGAAAATTGTTAGTCAATTAATTATAAATAAATTAAAATGACTTGTCAAAATGATACTTCAGAAAAATATATATATAATTTTATAAATTATTTTTTGATTAATATGATATTCTTTCAAATCAATACTTGTCAATATGATACTTTTATGTCAACGTGCATTGTAATATTTGTTTGCCACGTTATTTTTAGTCGTTGTTTGTTAATGGACTAACAATCATCATCCGTAAAAAGATTATTTTGACCTAAAATAAAATTTAAAGGTTAAATTATTTTAAAAATAAAAACTAAAATGACTATCCAACCAAATATTAGTTTTTTTTTTACCCAAAAGAATTCAAATCCTACTCTTGACCAAATATATCATATAATAATTGACTTGACAAAGTTGGTTTATATCATACTAGGAAAGATCAATGTTCAAGTTTTGGTAAGCAACCTTGTTTACATGTAAAAAAACTATGATTTTTATATAAGATTATAATAAAATTATAAATTTTACAAGATATAAGTGTTGAAGGATAAGTTAACAGTTATCACTGTTAACTTAACCTTCAACTCGAATTATACATTTTCTACTTAATTAATTTATAATTTTCAATTTATCTCTAACTTATTTAAATTCTTATAAATTCGGTATTGAACACATATATGAAAATTTAATGTCTATGTTAAAACAAATATTTTGTTCATTTGAGTAGCTAACCAATCCTTTTAAACCAAGTTTTAGTACAATAGGGGAAGTCTTCAAATTTGAAACCTATGGGTATTGTTCTCATGTACATATCCTACTTGATTACACTAAATGGTAGGTTTATGTTGAACCTAACAAGCTCTTTTAAGAAATTGGGTGTAATATTATCAAGGATAAACTATATCAGATACTACTAAATTTTAGGGTATTTATCGATTATACCACTAAATTTTAAAAGATTTTAAGTATAACACTAAATATAGTTTTATCTTCCATCATAATGTTGAACCGTTCATTAAAAAACGACATGATAACGTAAACATCAATTTCATTAATATGATGGCATGGTCAGAACGACGTAGTTTTGATACACTATATAACTTTTTTTCTCTCTCTTATTTTATTTAGTCTAAAATTCGATTAAACCTTAACTGCAATAGTTATTGTTCGTCGACGTCAACGATGACCTGGAATTCACAAAATACACATTCAACTTGTTTTTCTTTACTAAACCCGAATCCAAATTTAATTATTTCTAAATAGGAAAATCTTCAAAAATTGAAACCTAAATGTATAGTTCTCATGTTCATATCCTACTTAATTCCACTCAATGTTAGGTTTATACACCAAACCTTGAGTGTTTTTTGGATTATTTTGAATCTAGATAACTCTTTTAAGAATTTGGGTGTAATATTTATATGTAATATCGAAGTAGCTACTTTTATAATAATTATAAATTATTATTCGAAATAATTAATCAATATATTGAATATCGATAATCATAAAAAAAAAAAAATAGACCAAAAGGTTGAATATTTTAAGTATAATACTAAATATAGTACTTGTTTTCAATCATATCGTTGAGCCATTCATTAAAAATGACATAATAACGTAGACATCAATTTTATTAATATGATGGCATGATCAGAACGACCTAGTTTTAATACACTATATAACTTTTTTTTCTTTTATTTTCTCTCTCTTATTTTATTTAATCTAAAATTCGACTAAACCCTAACTGCAACAGTTATTGTTCGTCGATGTCAACCATGACCTAAAGTTCAGAAAAATACACATTCAACTTGTTTTTCTTTACTAAACCCGAATCCGAATTTAATTATTTCTAAGTAGAAAAATCTTAAAAAATTGAAACCTTATATTTCCCATGTTCATATCCTACTTAATTCCACTCAATGGTAGGTTTATACACCAAACTTTGAGTGTTTTTTGGATTATTTTGAATCTAACAAGCTCTTTTAAGAAATTAGGTGTATTATTTTCGATCTTGATCTAATATCTTCCTGTCATCAAATTTAATTTTAAAAATTATAATAATTATAAATTATGATTCGAATTACTCGATTAATATATCAAACATCGATAATTATAAAAAATATAACAAAAGGTTGAAATTCAATCCATTATTCCTCTAATTATGCTACCTTGGACAAGTTTTCCTAACTATGATTGAATTGAGGTCATCTTGTTGCCAAATTTCAAAGGGATATGTCGTGTGAGATAGGAAACACATAGCCCAAGTAAGAGGTGAAAAGGATGTTTAGGGTATTTCCTTCCTTTAATATTATTTTAAATAATATATTTTGGTTTATTGGTGAAAAAAATCCTTTGTGAATAATAATAAAAATACAATTGAGTCCTTACACTAATTTACATAAAATAATTAATGTTATATAAAATAATTAATTAAACTCATTTATTAATGAAAATCATCTTTGACTAATCAAACTATTAAATATCTTTAGTATCAGCGATAAAGCTACTTAGGGGGTGGGGTAGGAAAATCGCCTCCTATCCACGATTTTTTTATTTGTCTTTTTATTATTTTTTTTAAAAATAATTTATTTATAAATTTATTTTCATTGAAATATTTATATTTTACATTTCAACCCCAAATTCTGGTTCAGTCCCTGACGGGAATAACAAATAAAAGTTATCGGATGATATAAAGTGATGTATGTGTTATAAAAAATTGACCTCAAAAAAATTAATATTGAACGTATCGAAGGAGAGCGAGGAAAAAATAAAAGATTTAAAAAATTAAATATAAAATTTGATAAACATAGAATAGGATTTTGTGTTAATTTCGAATTGCATTTTGATTATAATTTAAATTATTAAAATTTATAAATAAGTAACATCTTAATAAAAATATTCTAGTTATTTTATATTACATGAAATAAAGATATATTATTAATTAAATAAAATATTTTTATTATAATTTTTCACATAATAGTTATTTACCTTAATCAAATGAAAGGAAATTTCATAATTAATAAAATAAAAAAAATACAAACACATCACCTTAGGAAATAGTAAATTTAAAAAGGTCACCTAAGCACATAAAGATATATTTTTAGAAAATATAAACTTGATTAAATTATTAAATATTTTTTATTCAGTGACTCGAATTTAAATAATTATCTATAAAATATACATAAATTTTATCTATAATTAAAAATAAATAAATACAATTTTAATATATTAAAAAACTACTAATAGTTATTTTTTTAAAATATATTTAATCACATGATTTAGTATATATTGACCATCCATCAATCTCAATTATTTATTCAAAAGTGGGTTTTTAAATTCTAGAACATATGAAATATTATAAAAATTAAAAACCTTTTAGTTAGACATTTCTATCCCTCATAATTTTAATATTAATATTAAATTTATCAATATTTATTTATTTTAATTAATTAATTAAAATTAATCATTATGAAAATTATTTTATTTTCTTTCATTTATAATACTAAAATTTAATTATAATATTATATAAAAAATTTAAATATTTATCTTATTTGACCAATTGATAGATGATTATCTACCCAAACTTTAATATCACATTAATGCAAATATGAAAAATGATAGAAAGTAAGGTAAGGGAGAAAATGGTAAAAGATAGAGTAATTAAGACAAAGGAATTTATCTTTTCCAAGCGTCCCTTCTTTAATTATCTAAATTTCTTTTTTTTTTTTCTTTCTAAAAGTAATGAGTAAAATGTATTTTTATTAATGAAAATTTTAAATAAATTTATTTATGTGGGGGTAAAATTAATTATTTTATAATTAATTTTGTAAAACATAATTATTATTATTATCTTTTTATATATTTAAATTTACTTTTATTGTTTTTAATCAACAAATTAATAATTAAAGCCATACAAATAAAAAATAGTTTAGTTTAATTTATAAAAAATTATAGTAAGAAAAAAAATCTAAATTTGTGTTTAATTAAATCTATGATGGAACAAGTTTTTTCTAAGGCAAATTAAAATAAATTATTATATATTTTTTAAAATAAATTCGGTATGTATCAAAGTTTTTATATTTTTAAAAATTTGATATATACTTAAATTTTTATATTTTTATAAAAAATCAATTTATATTAAAATATCGATACCAAAATTCATAAAATTTTATAATGAATTTGATTTTATCTTATTTTAATCTTATTTTAACTCGTCTCGATTTACCGGAGCAACAACAAAATTAAAAAAGAAAAAGACAAACAATAAGAATATGATAGAAACAGAGGTGGCCGCCGAGTACATATAATCTAAGTTGTGTTTATGGTTATCAACTCATACCCACTTCAAAACAATCCCACCCTTACAAGAAAGTTTCCATCTTTTCAGATTCTTGTGAGACCAAACAAAAAAACAAAATCAAAAACAATGTTGCAGAAACATAGAACAGAGTATTTGCAGAGGAAATGATAAGCTCTGTTTCCTGTCTTCTGAATATCTGATTATCTTTTTGTTGCAATTCTTCTGTATTTTTGTCTTTGGGTGTTGTGAAAAATACCAACTTTATAGCTATGGCCAACAAGGATGAAACTCTGGATGCTGTGGTGAAGGAAGCTGTTGATTTGGTATGAAACTTTGTGTTTCAATTCTTCATTATTTTGTTCTGGTCATGTTTTTGATGAATTTGAGGCTTTGGGGTGTAGGAAAATGTGCCACTTGAAGAGGTTTTTGAGACTTTGAGGTGTGACAAAAATGGTTTAACCACAGAAGCAGCTGAGCAAAGGCTTGCCATTTTTGGATACAATAAGCTTGAGGAAAAACAGGTCTTAATATCTTATAATTCTTTTATGTTTTTGATTGTGATGTGAGAAAAAGGACTAATTTTCTGGGTTTATACAACTGATGATTAAGCTTTAGGAACTGAGTTATTGCTTTTCAAGAGCCATAGACTTTTGGTTAACCCAAAATTTATAGATTGAGGTTTTCAAGTTAACTAGAGCTAATTATTCAGTTTTCTTTTCTGGGTTTTTGCAGGAGAGTAAGATTTTGAAGTTTTTGGGGTTTATGTGGAACCCTCTCTCATGGGTTATGGAAGCTGCTGCTATCATGGCCATTGCTCTTGCCAATGGAGGAGTGAGTATACATATATTTATATAGAAACATATTCAGTTACTTAAAGTTTAAGGACTTTCTTGAATGATGTTTCTTGTGCAGGGGAAACCACCTGACTGGCAAGATTTTGTTGGGATTATTACTCTTCTTCTTATTAATTCAACAATAAGTTTCATAGAAGAGAACAATGCTGGCAATGCAGCGGCTGCTTTAATGGCACATCTTGCTCCTAAAGCTAAGGTAATATGGAAGAACAAGCCAGCCTTTTCAAACATGTTTCGTAATAAATGAAAATTGACTAAAAACTGAATCATTTCAGGTGTTTCGAGATGGGAAGTGGATTGAAGAAGACGCCTCCGTTCTTGTTCCCGGTGATATCATCAGCATTAAACTCGGTGATATTATTCCGGCAGATGCTCGACTCCTTGATGGTGATCCGCTGAAAATCGATCAGGTTATTTTGAAACATTAATTTATTTGCTCTTTTTCGTGTTGAACTTCGTTTTCTTAATGTTAATTCTCTTTTCCGGGTTGCAGTCAGCGTTAACTGGTGAGTCTCTTCCGGTGACTAGAGGCCCTGGTGACAGTATTTACTCGGGGTCTACATGCAAACAAGGAGAGATTGAAGCTGTTGTAATTGCCACCGGTGTTCATACATTCTTCGGCAAAGCTGCTCACCTTGTTGATTCCACAAATCAACAAGGTCACTTTCAAAAGGTACTGAGATCAGCTTATTTTATGTTGTTTTCCATGTTTTTTATTTGTTTTTATTCATGAAGTGCTTTGGTTCCGGATTTTGTTAAACAGGTATTGACAGCCATTGGTAATTTCTGCATATGTTCCATTGCGATCGGAATGATAACGGAAATCATCGTCATGTACCCAATTCAAGACCGTGAATATCGTCCCGGAATTGACAATTTGCTGGTTCTACTCATTGGAGGAATTCCTATTGCCATGCCCACAGTTCTATCTGTTACAATGGCAATTGGGTCTCATCGCTTATCTCTTCAGGTTTGTACCGATTCGTCTTGCGGATTTGTTTCTTTCTACGATCATTTCTTAAGCATGTTGATATAAATGTCACTGCAGGGAGCTATCACGAAAAGAATGACAGCAATAGAAGAAATGGCAGGCATGGATGTCCTTTGCAGTGATAAAACCGGAACTTTGACATTGAACAAGTTATCAGTTGACAAAAATCTTATTGAGGTAGATTAGCAGTTGCTTCTATTTTATTTCTGGATTTCTGATTTTATTGCCAAATCCAACAATTATACCGATGTTATGGGATAGATCTTTGCAAAAGGAGTGGATCCAGATACCGTTGTTCTGATGGCAGCTCGTGCATCTCGGCTGGAAAACCAGGATGCCATAGATGCAGCTATAGTAGGGATGTTGGCTGATCCAAAGGAGGTATGGTATACCCCTCAATGTTAATATATCAAACATGATTCAATCCAACAATTATGATGTAATCTTTTTCCTAATAATTTGTTTTCTTTTCTACTGCCTCCGAAAACTCCTTAGGCACGAGCCGGTATTCAGGAAGTTCACTTCCTTCCCTTCAATCCTACTGATAAGCGAACGGCACTTACATATATCGATAATCAAGGTCAAATGCACCGGGTTAGCAAAGGTGCACCTGAACAGGTAGGTTCACATATTTCAGCTGTTGTGCAATGCCGTTCAAAGTAATTCATTGCTGTGATGTGATTATTAGATTTTGAATCTTGCACACAATAAATCGGAGTTGGAACGTCGAGTTCATGCAGTAATCGATAAGTTTGCTGAGCGGGGATTGCGATCACTTGCTGTAGCATATCAGGTAAATGTGTAGTCTGAAATTTCATGGAGTTGATACCTTTATTTGTTTTATAAAATTGGTAAGTTCATGGCTGAATTTAACGATCAACATGCAGGAAGTTCCTGATGGACGAAAGGAGAGCTCGGGAGGTCCATGGCAATTTGTTGGCCTGATGCCTTTGTTCGATCCACCAAGACATGACAGTGCAGAGACAATACAGAGGGCATTGAATCTTGGAGTGAATGTGAAAATGATAACAGGTGCATTTATTTCGATACAGTGTCAAACTGTTTCGATGTATTTAGTGAATGGATTTACTTGTTTCTGCTTGAGCATTTTTGTCACGAGAAATCGTTAAAGAGTATTTTCTTATGCTTTGTCTTCTGGATCCAATAACCTTAAGGTGATCAACTGGCGATAGCAAAGGAAACTGGACGCCGTCTCGGAATGGGAACCAACATGTACCCTTCATCATCTTTGTTAGGACAAAACAAAGAAGAATCCATTGCTGCTTTGCCAATTGATGATTTGATTGAGAAAGCTGACGGTTTTGCTGGTGTTTTCCCTGGTATCTTAAACTTTTCCTTTTTCATCTCACTATGCAATGTTTGGAGGCAGTTTATCGACAATGTTGTGCTCAATTTCGGTTTTAGAATATGTTTTCTTTCTATTGTTGTTGCTTGTTTATATGGCTTTTACATAATTGTTGATGCAGAGCATAAGTACGAGATAGTGAAGCGCTTGCAAGCCAGGAAACATATATGTGGAATGACTGGTGATGGGGTCAATGATGCTCCTGCTCTTAAGAAGGCTGACATCGGCATTGCTGTGGCTGATGCAACCGATGCTGCACGTAGTGCTTCGGACATCGTCTTGACTGAACCTGGTCTTAGTGTCATTATCAGTGCTGTACTAACCAGTCGAGCTATATTCCAGAGGATGAAAAACTACACAGTGAGTCTGGACCATTCCCTATGCTAATTAATCAAAACTCGACTGAAGTTGTCTAATTAAGCCATTTGATTTCTTTCATTTTCACAGATATATGCAGTCTCAATTACAATCCGTATTGTGGTAAGTTTTAGAATTGTCTCTGAAATGTCACCACTATTTGAACACATCGATAGGTTCCTCATAAAATAGCTTGATTCTAACTTAGATATTCTATGTTCTTGCTTGACAGCTCGGATTCATGTTACTGGCATTGATATGGAAGTTCGATTTCCCTCCATTCATGGTCCTCATTATTGCTATCCTTAATGATGGTTAGTATTTGCTTGTCTTCGTATGAGTTCTGAACATGGATATGTGTTTAGTAAAGATCTACCCATACTTGAATATGTATCGGATATGAGTCTCGGACATAGGATTTTAAATAATACGAAGAGTTGCGAATGAAATCATTGGTCTGCAGGTACCATTATGACAATATCCAAGGATAGGGTGAAACCATCTCCTCTGCCAGACAGTTGGAAGTTAGCAGAGATCTTTACAACTGGAATCTTTCTTGGTGGTTACTTAGCCATGATGACTGTCATCTTCTTTTGGGCAGCATACAAGACAGACTTCTTCCCTGTAAGAGAATACTTTTTCGCATTATTACATTTCAATGGTACATGTTCATTTTTATCATCCATGATCTTGGTTTTGCTTATTGTAAGATATCATGTGGTTTCTGTTGCAGCGTACGTTTGGGGTTACAAGCCTTCAGAAAAACGACCGCAAAGACATAAGAATGCTTGCTTCGGCGGTATATCTCCAAGTGAGCATTATCAGTCAGGCTCTCATATTTGTAACAAGAGCAAGGAGTTGGTCCTTTGTTGAGCGTCCCGGCCTGTTACTTGTTACGGCTTTTATCGTTGCTCAGCTGGTTAGTGAACTTCGGGTTTATTTTTTCTTGCAATGCAAGGAACCAGAGATGATCTTGCTAAATGTGTTGGTTTTGTTTGATGAACAGGTTGCTACACTAATAGCTGTTTATGCAAACTGGAGCTTTGCTGCAATTGAAGGAATCGGATGGGGTTGGGCAGGTGTGATATGGCTTTACAACCTTATCTTTTACTTTCCGCTCGACTTCATCAAGTTCTTCATCCGATACGCCCTTAGTGGAAAGGCTTGGGATCTCGTTATTGAACAAAGAGTACGAATTCTTTCCCACTGATGCAGTAACATGCGTTATTGTTGGCTAAGAAACTTGTTTGATGTTTCATTTACGGGTCGAATCATTGTTTTGCAGATCGCATTCACGAGGAAGAAAGACTTTGGTAAAGAAGAACGTGAACTAAAATGGGCACATGCTCAGAGGACACTCCATGGACTGCAACCACCTGAAACCAAGATGTTCAATGACCGCACCAGTTACAATGAACTTAATCAGATGGCTGAAGAGGCAAAGAGACGAGCCGAAATCGCAAGGTATGCATCCATTAAGTTCAACTTCGCTTTCAAATCGAAACCGTTAATAACCCAGAGCTCGAAACTCAAATTTAGTTCAGTTCATCCATACCAAATGTGTAACTGAAGGCACTGTCTGATCAATGCCAACCATTTCCATTTCCATTTCCTACTTTCAGGTTGAGAGAATTAACAACACTAAAAGGGCATGTCGAATCGGTCGTTAGACTGAAGGGTCTGGACATAGACACCATTCAGCAAGCATACACTGTCTGAGAAAAGGCATCGAACATTTAGATTCGATGTATCGTTCCTACATATATATACATCTAGGATTGCTAGTTGCTACTGCAGAGAGTACTAAGGACCTACAGTTTGTCATCTTATCATATAAACTGCTTTCAATTTCTATACTCTTAAATCCATCATCTTCCTCATGGACTCCTTGTGCTTACAGACACTTGATTTTAGTTCGGAAATTCGTGAAAATCCACCATGAAAGGATCAGCAACATAGAGCAAGGAAACATATAAAATCCTTTAAAAATATATACCAAATCCTTTGAATATCCAATATGTGAAAAGAAAAATGATAGAATACATACATGCAGCTCATCAACATCAAGTTTTACAAACTGAACATCAGTGAACTTTTCAGCCATGGAATTGAAAGCAGGTTCCATGAACTTGCATGGTCCACACCAGGAAGCCGAGAAATCTCTAACCATCTGTTCTCAATTTATTTATTTATTTTGTTTCAATTAAGAACAACAAAAACCCAAAGTCAGATCTTCCATATAATGATCATAACACCCCCAGAAGAATAGTTATTAAGAAATCAGATTTGGGGTTGAGAGAAAGATACAAGTTGTGAGGACTCTTTGACAGAGTTGAACATGAAGAACACGGTCACCTAGCACCGTGAAATTACCTGCAAGTGAAATAATGATTAAAAGTTATATTTATATCACTTAATTATAGGTAAAGTTATATTTGACTCACCCTTTATATTTAAAAATGTTTATTAATTTGTATATTAGATTAATTAATGATTTCAAATGAAATAATTTAACGATAACGAGAGTATACAAGTGATTTGGAAGAAGAAAAAAAGATTCAGTTGATGTATTTTTTTTAAATATAAAGGATGATCCAATCGTAAAATTACCTACAATTGAGTGATCCTAATGTAATATTTAATAATTAAGTGATCAAAATATAAACTTATCTATAAATGAATAACCTAAATATAACTTTAAATAATTGAGTAACTTAAATATAACTATACTTATAATCGAATGACCTTTATTAAAGTTCATCCAACAATTTACAAACAACAAAGATATTTTTATTATCATGTCATGTCATAATTATGAAAAATTATACAACATCGAACATTATTAAATATCGTTATATATTATTAATTTAATTAATAAATAAATCATAAATCTAAACCCTAAAATCTTAATTTCAAAACTCTAAACTTAATTGTAAAATAAGACCCTAAATCAAAAAAACGGGCAACAAAACACAGTGCATCTCTAGTGTTCTGTGCCAATTTGGGAATTAAAACCTTGAAATTTCTTCATCGCAATGGAAAAAAAATTAAGTTTAAAGTTTAGAATTTTAGGATTTAAGATTTTAATTTTAATATTTAGGGTTTAATTTTATAATTTTTAAATTTATTTTAAAAATTAAAATATAATATATAAAAAATAATTTTATTTCAAATAATTTATAATTATCCATTAAATTTTTAAAAATTTAATTTCTGTTAAATAATACAATGATGTTTAGTGATGTTTAATATTAATAGTGTGAGGTATGAGATAAACTCATCCCATAATTATTACTTAAAATAGGAGACAAAATTATTGCATAAATTTAGGAGTATATCATATTACATTCTATATGTTTTTATCTTTCCTTTTTTTTCAAAAGATTTTATTTTATTTTATTAAGAACAAAATTTTAAATTCGATAAAAACTTTAATAAACTTAAATGGAATAAAATAATACTTGCTTCTGAACTGTCGCGACCATTTTAAAACCGAAAGTGTGAAAAATAGTCTGGCGAGTGAATTTGAAGAATCGAGTTTTTACCCTTTTAGTCATAAATTATAAAAATCGGGATTTTCTTAAAAACATATATTATTTGAATTTTTAAAAAAACTTGGAGTCGTCACCGGCCACTTTGGTATGCCAGACACCATAAAACAAACCAGAGATTTATTTTTAAAATATTTGGGTTCGAGAGTCGGTTACGTGTAAGGACGACCCTTACAAACGCCCAAGATTAGTACCTTATTAATTACACGTGGCATTTCGAATAATGATATTAATTTAATCCGTTATTGTCAAATAAATATCGCTCGAATAAGAACATCCTTTCGGATAAGAAAATATATTTCTTTTAAATACGAGTTTGAATAAGACGTCCTCTAGATAGGAAACCTTAACTCGTATTTAAAGAAATACAAGTTCTGCCCCAAAAGGTTTTTTTAATGCATGACCGATTATTAATCTGGTTAATTTTAAGTTCTAACCTACGAGGCTCCATTAATTAAATATTTAGACCCTATTAAATTATTAATTTCACCAAGTGTATTATGATAACATCCGAATGCTCGGACACTACCATCTCGACACCTAACAAAATTAATAATGCTATTAATGTTTCTAATATTTACCTAATTTTATTTAATTCTAAACCTAAATTATTTTATCAATTTCTAAGTTTCGATAGCATGTCAATTCAATACCAAGGTACACTCTTTAAGTCAACGTCATGGTACGTCAAAACACCGACCGTTTAGTGTATCCGAGATATATGATTAAAATGCTATAATTACTAAATTATCTCCCTAATTAATTAATTAATTAAAGCGACTAATCCTAGCAGGCTCTAAATTATTATCTAAGTGTTAATTAAGTGATCCCTAAGCAAAATATACTATATGCTCAAAAATATGCAAACATAATAAGTAAATAAATAAAGCAATAAATAAAACAATAAAGCAATAAATAAGATAAAGGAGCTAAGTTACTTTTATTAGAGACATGGGGGCTCGAATTACAACATCAAAAAATTAAATTGATACAAAGGGACTTACATGACATAAACGAGAAGCAGGAATTAAATATTCAAATGTTCGATTTCAGGGGTTGAATTAGACTTAATTAAATCAAATTAAATAATCTTAAACTTAGAAATTTTAATTAGATTCCATTAAGGGTCAAATTAAATTATTTCTAGGCCTAAAAAAATTAAATTAATTTTAATTAACGTCTAAATTGATGGAATTTTAAATTTAAGGTTCAATTTGGGTCTAATTGGGGTTAAATTGAAGAAATATTGAAGTTTCCGGCCTTAATTAGAGAAAATGGGACTAAACTGAATTGCATCTCAAAGATCCAGGGACTGCGAGAATAAATTTCCCATTTTCCTCTGAAACGCGCGGATCCGGGTCGACCCGGATCAAAACGCGCGGATCTCCCTTGTCAAAACGCTGTCGTTTTGCGTGTGAGTGACCCTCCCTCTCACCGAGTCAGCTCGGTCATAACTCTCCTCTCCCTGACTCGGTTGACTCAGCCTATTCTCAAACTCTCTCAAATTAACATCTCAAAACCCAGAAAACTACACTAAAACGGATCAAACCTTCTACTTTACCAAGAACAACTTGAATGTTCTTCATGTTCATCATGAAGATGAAGAACACGGCAACCTAGCACCGTGTACTCCGTCTCCAGATCCATATCGCCGCCGGTAATCACCACTCCGGTGAGTTCGCCGGCGACCGCGGTTTGCTCCGATCTTCGCCGTTTCTTCGCCGGTGACCAACTCTAACACCGATAAACTCACCGGACACTAGAAAAACACCTTAAATCACTTCATCAACACCCAAAGAAACTCATTTGTGCCGATTAAACTAAAAGAAACCAGAAATCCATTCGAAAACACCATGACTTCACTTAAAATTATCCGAATTCGAATGAATCTATTCAACCTCTTCAAACCTTCAACCAAACACCACTGTGAACTGATCTAAACCCAGACTCGATTCTAAATTCCCTAAGTTAACCCTAAGCTTCATTGAAATCACCTTCTAAACCCATATCCTATCAAAGTCACTTAATTAAACAGTTATCCCTTATTACTTTCCACCGATCAACAGAAATAAGAAACACGAATGGACGACTTAAAACTACTCGAATCTGATTACTGTCCCTATACGAGTTTCAACTTAAATCTATAATCAACAATGAGAAAATAATAAGGAAGAATAAAGACTTACCTCTCCAAGTGTTTCTTGATTTCTAAACCGTTTTCCAGTGAATTTTTTTTAATTAAAGGTATAATATACCATAGCCTCATAAAAAACTAACATAAATGCAGAAAAAATAGTGTGTAGAGTATCATTAAAAGAGTCATAAGATTAATATAAAAAATACAAATAAACTATCAAATAGTGTCATGATTGATAAGATTATACTGACAATACGATGAACCAAAACGATCACGATAAACGTAAAAGATGATTAGTTAAAGCATATCATTGAATATCACCGATTAAATATCAACAAGAATAGAGATTACCCTGACTAATCCAGACCGACCCGTGTTGGGCTTGAAGGGCTCGATGAATAACCGATTAAATTTGCCAATTGATGGAGAAATCGATATTTTGGGTGTTTGTGGTGGAAGCAAAAAGACAGACAAAGAATACAAGGATTTATAGTGGTTCGGTCACGCCTACATCCACTACCTTAGCTTCCCACTAAGGATTTCCCAAATTCACTAAGAATCTCTTCCTTTTGAGGGCAAAGAGCTAACCTTACAAGGATTTATAGTGGTATCGAAACGGCTGCTTTGGGAAATAACCGTTGAACCTGCAATTATGAACTTGTATCGATACTGATATCGATACCGCTCCTAGCCGTTGGGGGTTTTCATAAAATCGTTTATAACCGTTGGGGGCGTATCGAAACGGGTATCAAAACCAAACCTCACAATGATGAAAGGGTATCGAAACGGGTATCGATACCACTGTGATTTTTCCTTTGAAAACATAACAGGTATCGATACCTGTTCTAAAGGTATCGAAACGCCTGTGTTAAAAACACTTCTTTGGTTTCTTTAAATCATTTAAAACATATTTAGAAACTCTCAAAGACATCTTAAATATATTTTTAAATAGTTTGGACATAAGAACCATTTTTGAAATCTTTTAAAATTAGTACAAAACTATTTTTCAATTATTATATCAAAACATTAGTTCTACGACCCGAGTCGCACACCTAGCTTTGGTGGGTGAGTTTTCCAGTAGGGATTTTCTGCATACATAATGTCTCGAACTTGAGACTTATTTAAACGGAACCAAGTTACTTACAACTTGAACCAAAAATTTCATCTTAATTGAAAATCGTTTACCTAGCAAATTAAGTCATTTATTAAGCAGCGACTAATCCTAATTTTTTTTTTAAATAAATCCATTAACTGATTTAAAGGCTATTGTAGTGATATACACACTACTAATATCGATACATCTATAGTGACCAATAATTCTTTTATGGACGAAGAACGTATCGATAAGAAATATGATTGTATCGATACATTTTAATAATTTATTATTTTTATGTACAATTAAGATTCATTCTGGTATAAATAATAAGATTCATTCTGATACAAATTTCTTCTATATCAGTACACTATACTTATATTAGACTTAGGAATTTTTAGTGACGTTTGATCGTAACATATAAGATTTTTCGTATCGATATGTCTTTGCAGTGATCGTTAAAATGACCAGGTTCAATATATATGTACAGATACGTAGTTAATCTGTATCGATACGTAAAATGAAAAAAAAATCTTATAAATATTGTTGTTTAAGTTTATTTTTCCCATAATATTGCACTTAAAAAAATATTTCTCAAAATATAGTTGATTCTACGGTAAAAATGAAGTTTGATCCATTAGAATCCGACTTTGAATAGTGATTTATTTTTTTAGATTAAAAAATTAAAGTAGGGAGCAGGAGGTTCCGACTTTGAATAGTAAAAAATAAAAATAAAAAAACTAAAGTTGATGGCAAGAGGTCCGACTTTGAATAGTGTTTTATTTTTCTAATCCGATCACTATTTATAGTCGGATTCTAATGAATCCGACTTCACTGATACTGTTTAAAGTACAATACTTTGGAAAATAATTTTACAAGTTCAATATTATGGGAAAAAAATTTTAAACAATAATATTTATTAGATATGGCCCGCAAGGATGGTACAATATTTCTTATTTTATAAGTTCGAACTATAATAAAATTTAAACAATAATACACCTATCTGTATCGATATCGAACTATAATAAAATTTTAGTATCAAATTAAAGTATTGATAGTCACTGTTCCGTATCGTACCGATACGTCTTTTAAATTTATATTTTTACAATATAAATTGAATCGAGCAAACCCCAGATTTACCATATTTTTACAATTTGTAATTTACTATTTATATTTTTACAATTTATAATTTCAACTAAAACAATCATCTCTTAATACTTTAGTGACTATTTGTGTAATTTATCCAAAAATGAAAAAACACCAAACCGACTTTCTCCTCTCAGCTGTGTCCTCTATATTTTAGGGTTTTTCAATCTCAGCTTAATTCCTTTCTACTTCTTTTCATTTTGGAAATCAGCGGCGTCCTGTAGACGGTGATAAAGGTAAGCTTTTTTGTTTTGTTTATCAATCAATTTCTCCAGGCATATTGTTCTTATGTATATAAATAACACCCTGAATGCGTTAATTTTGAAGTTTGTTCTTACGATTCAATTTATTTGATTGAATAAAAATATGGTAAATCTGGGGTTTTCTTCTTCTGAATTAGGGATTTTGTTAATTGTTAGGTTTTTCAAGAAGAAAAAACGTATCCCTTTATTGTTAACAATTGTGAAAATCAAAGGGTTGTGTCTCGTATTATGCCATGAGTTTATCTTCTTCTTTTTTGAGCTGTTTATAATATATTTTTCATCTTTCTTTTGCGCCGAAGAGCTGCTATGGCTGCGAATAGGTTATTATCTTGTTGAATTTGTTGGATTCTTTCCATTTTTACATTATTTTAACATGGGTTTCTCTTGTTTTTTATTATTAGCCTTTTCAGCCATTGATTTATGTTGTTTTGAGCTGTTATATACTTATTACTATTATTATCTCTTTTATGAAACAGTAGCCATGGCATCGAATATGTTTGTGGTTCCTCAGACGAGAGGTACTGTTTTGTGTTGCAAATGCGGTATTTCAATGGCACCAAATCCTGCCAACATGTGCGTGACTTGTTTGCGGTCCGAAGTTGACATCACGGAAGGTTTACGAAAGCATGTGACCATTATGCATTGCCCTGAATGTGATAGCTACTTGCAGCCGCCTAGAACTTGGATAAAAGCTCAGTTGGAATCGAAGGAGCTCCTGACGTTTTGTGTGAAACGATTGGAAACTGATTTGAAAAAAGTTAGGCTAGTGAATGCTGAATTCATTTGGACTGAACCACATTCCAAGAGACTCAAGGTCAAGCTGAAAGTTCAGAAGGAGGTTCTCAATGGAGCTATTTTAGAGCAATCTTATGTTATTGAGTATGTTCAGCAAGATCACATGTGCGAATCTTGTACGAGGATTCAGGCCAATCCTGACCAATGGGTGGCTTCTGTGCAGCTCAGACAGCGTGTTACACACAGGAGAACTTTCTTTTATTTAGAGCAGCTCATCTTGAAACATGATGCTGCTGTCCATGCCATTAAAATCAAGCAAATGGATCAGGGTATTGACTTTTTCTTTGCTAACAGGAGCCATGCTGTGAAGTTTGTGGATTTTTTAGGTAAAGTTGCTCCGACAAAGAATAGACATGACAAACAGCTTGTTTCTCATGATCCTAAGAGCAACAGCTACAATTATAAGTATACATTCTCGGTTGAAATATCCCCCATTTGCCGTGAAGATTTGATTTGTTTGCCTCCGAGAGTGGCTACTAGTTTGGGTAATCTTGGTCCACTTGTAATCTGCACAAAAGTGACCAACAACATTGCATTGTTGGATCCTATTACTCTGAGGCAGTGTTTCTTGGACACTGAACAGTATTGGAGGCATTCGTTTAAGTCTCTACTGGGTAGCAGGCAACTGGTGGAATATGATGTCTTCAATATTGAAGTTGTATCTCCTGAATATAATATTGGGGGCTCCAAATATGTAATTGCAGATGCTGAGGTTGCTCGTGTAAGTGATTATGGAAAGTTGTTTTACATAAGAACACATCTAGGCCATATTCTAAAGCCAGGAGATCGTGCTCTCGGCTACGACCTTTACGGGGCCAACAGTAATGATATCGAACTAGATAAGTATAAAGGACTGGTCCTTCCCGAGGCAATCTTGATAAAGAAGAGCTATGAAGAAAAACGCCAGAAGAAACGTGGGAAACCTCGTCCATGGAAACTCAAATCCCTTGATATGGAAGTTGATGAATCTAGAGGTAGAGGGAATGAACAGAAGATGGAGTCAGAGTACGAAGAGTTCTTGAGAGATCTGGAAGAGAACCCTGAATTAAGGTTCAACTTATCACTGTACCGTAACAAAGATTACCAGCCATCAGAAATGGTATCTGTGTCGGATGGGGACGATCTTCCTTCCGTACCATTGGAAGAGTTGCTTGCCGATCTCGAGTTGAGTGAACAAGAAGATGGTGAAGATAGCATGAGAGAATGAATCTATGTTGGTACTTCTCATATCCTACTTTTTTAAGTCTTGTCTTACAATGGTGTTTGGGTTATTGCTCCAATCTTACGTTTACTATGAAGCTTTCTCCAATAGCGATGAATTGAACTTGTCTGTATGAACTCATCTGGTGTTGTGTTCATCTTAGATGTTTCTGTTTGCTTAAATTTCAACATGAAATGAGTCAACTCAGTCTTGCCTTTTCCTATTATGCTTCCTCCAACCCCAGATGTTGGGGTCGGATTAAAAATATATGATTATTCTAGAGTGATTGGTTTTGGTATTATGTGTAAGTTGCGAATTTAATGTTTCATGCTTTACTAAGATTAATTTTAATCCAAATGAAGAATAACTATAATTATATATAGTAAACTTCATTTTAGACATATTTTCATCTGCTTCTTCGGATTACAATATCCCCTATTTAGTTAAACGAAGTATACTGAACATGCAGCATCATGGCCAGTTAAGGAAGCTCATCTCATTTATTTGCTCTCCTTCTTCATCGCTGTCTTATACACCCTTATCCTGGATATTCAGATTACAATGGCGAATAGAGGCTGAAAAGCTACACCGGCAATGGATAACGGCATGCCGACGAAGTCCAGTCGATAGGTTCTGCCACCATTATGTTTATTTTATCTGTTCTTTGTTAGTGGACTGTTGATGATTCAAGTGTACAGAGAAAGAACTGTCCATATGGGATGAAAAACAGTATCAAAATATTACATTTCGAAATTCTAAACTTTGCCATACACTGGCATACTCTTTCAAATGGAGCTTTACAGAACTCAAGGTTTGAGTGCCAAAGCAAGTCCTACCTTGGCACTCTTGTCAATAGACTTGGTATCCACTTCCCCGGAAATGGTGAAGAGGGATTTCTCGTGCTGGATTAGAGCACTCACCTTGCCTGAGTTGTTCACTCGTGCCTTTAACCATGGTCAAGGGATCCAATGCATGTTGTGTACCGATGGTGATCGTGCTCTCATTGGTAGAGAAGCTATGGGTCATCTCAGCACCAACGGCCGTGTTTGTCAAGGGATTAACGATATGATAGTAGGATGCGTTAAGAGAGTCGCCCTTTTCGTTCCTGCGTCGATAAACAAGGTATTGGATGAGGATATCCCAACATATTCATGCAAATACTGGAGTTCAACCTGGTATACAAAGAGAGAGAATAGCCTGTCAATCAGCATCATGACCATTCAAAATAACACAGGTACTGTATACATGCAAGATGCAGTTCTGACATGCTCTCGAGCTAGAAAGATAAAACAAAGTGAAATTTAAAAGCATAATGCGTACCTTGCCAGACCTCTGATCAGGGACTCTGAAGTTGAAGATCGCCTTTAGGCCGGGTGCAGGTTGATCAACTGTTACGGTGGTAGAGACCTTGATAAACATACACTACTTTAGTACAACTATTGTCCGAAAGAGCTTGTAAACGATGGCAATCATATAAACTCAACATCAAACGAATATAAGGTAAAAACGAAGAACCACAAACTCAACCAAGAACATTCTTCCATAGAATACCATTCCTTCTCCGAAAAGATTACATGTCTAAAATTTACATAATGCTCCAGAAATACAAGGTTTAAAAGCAAAGGGGGAAATTGAATCAAACATCTACAGTGGATCAATACTATTCCGAAAGAGTTTGTAAACGATGGCAATCATAATGCTCGAACAAATTTTCTTAGCTAAAAATGTTCCAGACTCGGTCAAAGTGATAACTGTTATGTTGAATCTGGAAGATAAGGCCCTCCAATGGCACCACTTTATGGTTAAGAAGCATGAGGGTATTCAGGGCCTCTCATGGGACAAATATCTGAAGCTGCTCAAAGATCTTTTTGCCACTGAAGGTTTAGAAGATCCAATGGGAGAGCTGGTGAAATTGAATCAAACATCTACAGTGGATCAATACTACTCCGAATTTGTTAGTCTTCTCAACCAAATGCAATTGTCCGATGAATATGCTATCAGCATCTTTATTAAGAATCTGAAATGGGAGATAGGACAGTACATTAGAGTCTTTCAACCTAAGGATCTCTTCGATGCTTTTAGGCTAACTCTAAATTTTGAACAAATCACTTCTTTGAATGTTCGAAAGCCTGTTATTCTTATTGCTCGTCCACCACCTGCACCAAACCTACCATTTTTGCTAATGTCACCCTCCATTTATAGTAAAGCAGGATCTTCAACCTCTTTCAAAGGTTCGATAGGTTCAACAACTCCTACATTACCTCCAAGAATTCTTCCTCTAGTGAAATCTTAGGCCCTACACCTAAGAAAGTGTCCCCACAACTACACAGTGGATCAGGGAAACTATCTACTGCTGAAATGGATGATAGAAGGAAGAGAAGTTTATGTTTTTGGTGTCCTTCCAAATTTGTTTCAGGCCACAAGTGTACTCGTTCCCAGCTGTACCAACTATTAATGGAGAGTAATAAGGCTGAAGGGGAACTAGAGGAATTTGTAGATTGTGAGGACAAGTTGGATCCTGAACTTGGAGAGAGTTTCACTCCAGATGCACCTATTTTATCACTACAAGCAATGTGTGGGTCTAATGGATGTGATACTATGAAAATTGAAGTGGCAATTGGGAAAAGGGTGTGTGTGGCTTTGATTGACTCCGGAAGCACACATAATTTTATAAACCTTATAATGGTAAAGGCTTATGGAATTTCAGTGGAGCAAAAGCATCAATTGAAGGTTACCATTGTTGATGGGACTTTATGTACACACATGACTTATGTAAGTAGGTAGATTGGGAATCTCATGATCAGAAATTTTGCACTGATTTTTTAATTCTTCCTTTAAAAGGATGTGATGTTGTTTTGGGGTAGAATGGCTGACAACTTTAGGGTCTATTAAATGGAATTTTTCAGAACTTTCTATGAAAATGGTGGTTGGACAGAAGATAGTAAAGTTGCAAGGTGTAAGCCCAATCCTATTCAAATCTTTGATGGCAGTAATGTTTTCAATCTAATGAAAGGATCCAAAATCATACCCGGCCTATCCCTCTTGACTCTTACAACTCAAATAGAAATTCAGTTGACACAAGGCCAGATGTCTCCTGAATTGCAGCAGCTCTTGAAGTAATTTGAGGGAGTTTTTCAAGAACCGAGGAGTCTGCCTCCTATTCGAGGCCACGAACACAACATTGTTCTGCAGAATGAACAAGTTATGGTTAAGATCAGACCCTATAGATATCCTGCAGTGCAGAAGGATGAAATTCAGAAGATTATAAATGACATGTTAAATGCTGGAATAATAAGAAACAGTGCAAGTTCTTTCACATCTCCCATTTTCATGGTGAAGAAAAAAGATGGTGGCTGGAGACTCTGTGTGGACTACAGACAGATTAACAATCTCACCTTGAAAGACAAATTTCTCGTACCCATTATTGAGGAGCTACTCGATGAACTTGGGGATGTTAAGTATTTTTCAAAGCTAGATTTAAGGTCGAGTTACCATCAAATTAGGATGAAAGAATCTGATGTGAACAAGACTGTTTTTCAAACACACGAGGGACACTACGAATTTTTAGTGATGCCCTTTGGGTTGACACATGCCCCAGCCACCTTTCAAGGGTTAATGAATCAGATCTTTAAGGAGTTATTAAGAAAAACTGTTTTGGTGTTTTTCGATGACATTTTGGTTTATTCCAAAAGTTGGATTGAGCATTTAAAGCACTTGAGAGTGGTGTTGAAAATATTGAAGAAACATGAGTTGTTTGCTAAACAAAGTAAATGTGATTTTGGAGCAACAAAGATGGATTATTTGGGGTATATAATTTGTGAAGGCCAAATTTTTATGGACCCTGAAAAAGTGAAATGTGTTCTGAAAAAGTGAAATTGTAAACTCTACATTCTAAACCCAAATTATTTTAATGAAACATAAATCTTAAACTATTTAGGGTTTATGATTTATGATTTAGGGCTTGAAGTTTGCGGTTTAAGGTATAAAATTTATGGTTCACTAAAATGATTTAGGGTTTAGAATTTATGGTTTATAATTTAGAATTTGGGTTAATATTTATAGTTTAGGATTTATGATTAATTTATGGTTTAGGATTTATTAAATAAATTTGTATTATAATTTTAAAATTTTAATTTATTATATATAAAAATTTAATTAATATTTTAATTATATAAAAAATCTATAATTACGTATAAAACTAAAAGAATAGTTATATAAAACAATAATATATATACTAATGTTAATGATTTCTATCACAAGAACTATCCTGGTGCACTGATGGACTTGTAGAGACAACTTGCCCAGTTTTAATTCCTTTTATAGGCATTCATGTGTCATTTTATTTTTCTTCTATGATCATGTGTTATCACTTAATTAAAAGGAGAAAAATAAATTTAATAAATTGAATATATAAATTGAATATAATTATATTATTTTATTAAAATAAAATTAGAACTAAATTAAAAAAATGTGTAAATAACAAAGACTAAAGTATAATTATACCATTTTATTTTTAACTATCACGTTATCAGTCGTTAATTTTTAACACGGGTTGTAATGCCCCAAAATTGGGCCTAGAAGTTTAGTGAACCAGTTTCATCAATTTAACCTAGTTCGGGATTAAATACTTAAAAATTGATTTTTAATCGAAATAAATTATAGAAAAATATCCTAAAATCCTTATTTAATATATATTTGACTTAGGTCAAATAAATTTTGAAAATTGACCCTTGAATTCCTAAGATTTTAAAATTAGTGACTATTTTGTAAAAATTTAAAACTTATGGACAATTTTATAAATTAAGCCAAAACTTTGAATCTTTAAGGGGCTTTGATCCAATCCTAATCCTAGATGATATAAATATTACAAGGACCTATTTAATAACCCATAACCCATCATTTTAATTAATAACTCAAATAACTTAATATTAATCTTAAAACCCTATTTTCATCAAAATTTAAACCTATTTTTTTAGAATTTCGACTTCTTCTCTTTTCGAGCATCCACTCCATCATCCTTTTAAAGTTAAACATTTTTTTCTTCAAAATCTCTTTGTTTTTCTTTAGTTTTACTTGTTTTTAAACCATGGAAGGGGTTGAATCAATTTTGGAGGCGAGAATCATTCAAACCTCTGAAACCTAAAGTTCTTTAATAAAATTTCTAATTTCTTGGCTGATTGCATCAATCTTGAAAGTCTTGAATCAATAAAATCAGTTTTCTTGATAAAAATTTAATTGTGTTCTTGATTTTCGTTCAAGAATTTTACATGGTTATTTTTTATGCATAAATAAATGAATATGGAAGTGTTTAGATTTAATTAAGATGCTTTTAAGTATCTAATCCCGGACATAAGGTTTATGTGGTGTTTTGAGAGGTTTTCAGTGAGTTTCGGTTATGTTTTATGGTGTTTTTAGGGGTTGTTTGGTACTGGTCCGACTTGAGGGATATTTGGGTGCATTTTAATGCACTAAACCCTCAAGTTTTGATGCTTGAATCAGTTCAAGAGGTAGAGGAACAAATTTGAAGGAGATTGGAAGGTCGAATCGCGTTTTCGGGTGACTTATCGAGCAAGTTTCGGTAAATCGTTGAGTGGATTATGAGGGTTGTCAATTTGACAGGGTTTTAAATATTTTTTCAAAGGTTTGGGGTGTATGTAAGGTGTGAAAAATCTCCCTATACCCGAAAGTAAGTTTAAAGTATTATTTTCTTAAAGGTTTCTATATTATGCATGTTTTTACTATGTTTAGGCATGCTCGTGTTATACTTGTGAATATGTAAATATGCATGTGTTTCAATGCTCATGAGATGTTTTTACAAAGGTTTTTATATACATATGATGATCTTATGGTTTTGTTTTGAAAATATGAGAAAATTGGTTTTTATCGGCTTATGCATTTGATGCATGTGTTGGTGGGATGCATGTGGACTATTTTTTTTGACTTAAAACTTGAGTATTGGTTTTGTTTTGTGTTAGATATTGAGATGCTATTAATAGGGATAAGTCGATCGATCGATAGGATGTTAGTGCACTCTTTTAAATTATAAAATTCATATACGTGGGTAAATTTCTCAGTGATGCATTAGAGTTATTACTTGAATTGTGGTATTTGTGTTGTATTGCATTTAAGCGTAACTTATCTAGGAAGCTAAGGTGGGAAACATGATTAGAGTAATCCATCGTGTCCATGAGTTTAGCTTATGCGTGGTATGAGTAGGCGGTTTAGCCATCATACGTGGTATGAGTAGCAGTTTAGCTCTCATATGTGGCATGTTGACGGTTTAGCCTCATGCGTGGCATGTCTTGCATTGTGCTTGTATACGAGTTTCCGTTTATCCCAACGATTAGAGGTAAGACTAATCGGATCACTAATACCAACACGAGAAAACGCAAGTGTAATGTTTTTACTGATTTTATTGCAAACAGAGTTTATGAGTGTTTGACATTGAGTTCAAACGTTTTATAAGTCTTGCTAAGTGAATCATGTAAGCCTTGAGTTTTGTGGCTTAGCACCACGTGATGAAACACTTGTTGATTTTTACTATTGGTGGCATTGTTAGTCACGAGTGATTATTTTACGGAGCATGACTTGTTTTTAAATTGATGAAATCAGTTTAATATGGATTGTATTGTAAGGTGTTTTATACTTGTTTTTATTCACTCACTAAGCTTATGCTTACCCTCTCAATTACCTTGCAATGCAGAGTAAATAAAGTTGAGGCAGCAAAAAGAAAACAATAATCCAGGTAACCACCAAGTGAAAGCTCAAGTATGTCTTTATAATATTAGTAGTAGTGAGAGAGCAATGGGGATGAGTTTATCATATAGTGAATATTTTCTATGCTATTGAGACTTGAAATAGTTGTATACTTATACATATTGATGATATTCAATGTTGATGTTTCTTGAATAAAAGTTTAATGTAGGAAAGTTTTGATAGTCATGAGCTTTATGTTGAAATTAGGTTATGATGCATTTAGCCGGGATGAAATGTTTTGATTAGTCGAGATAATGTTATCCTTGTAACCTGGAATCGAATTGCCTATTGGTATACCTTTAGTTACAATAAAGTTATATTGAAGTTTGATTCTTGTTATCCTTATGTGTGAATTTGAGTATTGTTGATAATGAAGCATGACTATTTATGAGTTGAATCAATTGTTGTTAACTAGGTTGCAATGTATCTAGTAAGTTGTATATGATATATGGATAACATGTATTTAGGACTGAAATTTGAGATACAAACATGTAATGAACCTAATTAAAGATTGATAATACTAATTTCATAATTAGTCCTTTTTTTGAAAAATTACATTTAGGTCCCTAAAGCATGTTTGTACGTTTTAGGACTCGTTCCTTATTTGTTTTCGTTGCAATTGAATATAATCTATGCTTGGACATGTAGGATCAAAATAAAGTATCTAGATAAGATAAAAAAATAGTCGTTTAATTTTTAAGGTTGTTTATCGGGGCGAGTCTCCGGATTAGCCTCGGTATTTCTCGTGTAGCTCGTTCGAGTCGGGTGATGTCTAGACCGGATTGAGGGGGTTACACGGGTAGTTATATTGGAAAAATTTTAATAGTTAAATGATGTATTTATTGCTTTTTAAAGAATAATTATCATTTCGACACTAACCCATTGTTAAGTGGTTCTTTTATGTAGTTTACCCTTTTATTAAAGAATATTGATTGATATTTTATTTTCATTAAGGTTTTAGTTAATTTTTTTTGGAAATATAGTGAAAAGAAAAGGTTTTATAATTAGATTAATTATTAGAATGATCACTTATATTTTCATTTAGTACAAAGTTGATCACCGATTTTAAAAAATACTCGTAAGATCACTTACCTTTTTTGGATGTAAACTTTTGGTCACTCAACTATTTGTTAATGTTAAATTTTAACAGAAGACTTATTTGACATAATAGAAAAATAATAAATTACCTAAATAATTTTTAAACTATTAATTTAATATTATTTTAACCATTAGAGTAAAAATAATTTATATAATTATATATTTACTCTTCCGCAATTACAAATTCTTTAGGGAATATTTAGTTCAATTAAGATTGCTTTTTAACAAAATAAGACCAATTTGTATGAAATATTAAACCAATTTATAAGCACGAACCATCTAGTCTCATTGATTAAAGGAACGGTTGTTGTTCCTGAAGGTCATGGGTTCGAGCATCAGTATTGTCAGTACAGTGATTGAATGGTTGAGAGTATATGTTTTAGACCAGATACTACTGTAATCACTGTAGCTAAATCAAAAAAAATTAAATCAATTTATAATATTTGATAATAAAAAAATATAAAAACGAATTGATTTATAATTAAAGGACCAATTGTATAGTTTGCTTTTAATTTTTTAGAATTGTGTGACCAAAACAAAAAACTTACAAAGTTTCGTGAAAAAAACGAGAACTTTACCTATTTTATTAAAAAAATCCTTATAATTATGTAAACGAACTCCTAAACTGTAATTTTTCCGGATTCCTCCTCTTCTAATCATCTTTTGGACTCATAAATTTTTCCCATTTCTCTAAATCTGTATCTCTAGGGTTCTGTTCTTGCCTTCCATTTCTCAGATTCAGATCTCAGTTGTTCGAATTAGTGACAACAACCCAGCAAAATGTACGGATTCGAAGCCATGACCTTCAACATCCACGGTGGTTACTTGGAAGCGATTGTAAGAGGTCACAGGGCGGGACTCTTAACCGCCGCCGATTACAACAATCTTTGTCAGTGCGAAACCCTCGATGATATCAAGATGCACCTCTCCGCCACCGAGTACGGTCCTTACCTCCAAAATGGTACATTTCTGATCTTCAATTCAATCGCCTTTTCAATTTCAAATCTATTAAGATGATGAATTAATTTTCGTTTGGATCGAGTCTAAACAGATTTAATTTCAACTTTAAAAACTTTAATTTAAAGCACATATTGTTAAATTTATTATTGATTGAGGATGTGCTTTTTCCCCTTTAATTTTGATTATACCTCTTGTTGATGCTTTGTAGAACCTTCACCGTTGCATACGACAACTATTGTGGAGAAATGCACTCTTAAACTTGTTGATGAGTATAAGCATATGCTTTGCCAAGCTACCGAGCCATTGTCCACCTTCTTAGAGTACATCACGTATGTAAAGATTTGAACTTTTTGTTATTTATTTCGCATATTATGATACCTTTGACAGGATCCATCATTGTCATATTCTGGGCGTTATTCAGTAGCACCAAACACTGGTGATTGTGACACGGAAATATCAGTTGTGCATATCCGTATGCTGCTATGAGGTTTTGTTATTTTGTGAGGGAGAAACAAATTCTGGTTATATATTTTCTTTAAAGAGAGGGTTTTTGTTTTCCTCATCTCTTGCCCTCAGGTGGAACATAGCTTCCTGAATGGTTGGGGTATTTCTATCCTGTTTTGATGGTGTGGTGATGCGGTTTAATAAACTAGAATTTTTGGTAGTGACAGCCAGAGAACTGACATTTTGACTGTTCCATTCAGATACGGTCACATGATAGACAATGTTGTCTTGATTGTTACTGGAACCCTGCATGAGAGAGATGTTCAAGAGCTTTTGGAGAAATGCCATCCCTTGGGCATGTTTGACAGGTAATCTATCCCTTATTTGGAAATCAGATTATTAGAGTACGGATGCTCACTTTTCTTTTTTCTGTTTCAGCATTGCTACCCTGGCAGTTGCTCAGAACATGCGTGAACTCTATAGATTGGTTCTTGTTGACACTCCATTGGCGCCATACTTCTCTGAGTGTATTACCTCTGAGGTACATGGTTCTAGCAACTATCTAATAATGTTTCACTGTAATAATTTTACTTTGATTATCTATCCGTACAACATGCATGTCAGACTGTTGCTAACTATGTTGAAGGAGTAATGTATTTGTCGAATGTTACTTTAATTTTGGAGTCATTTATCTTTGGTTTTAGGACCTTGATGACATGAACATTGAAATTATGAGGAACACACTCTACAAAGCATACCTTGAAGATTTTTATAAGTTTTGTCAGGTAGGGTTCCCAAAATACTGAAGAAAGGTGGTTTTGTATTTTGGCTATGTAAGCTGTTGTTATTTCGTGCCTCTTTAAGTTCAACCTTTTTTTTCTATAGAAACTTGGTGGTGCAACTGCAGAGATAATGTCTGACCTCTTAGCCTTTGAGGCTGATAGAAGGGCTGTCAATATTACAATTAACAGGTATTGTTACTTATTGCAATGATTTACTTCCTAAATGTTTTCAGTTTTCCTCGATGCTTGTGTTCCAACATCCATGGATTTTCTACCAAGCATGTTTGTTCTTGTTTACTGTTTGCAGCATTGGAACTGAACTTACTCGTGATGATCGTCGAAAATTATACTCTAATTTTGGTTTGCTGTAAGCTTTCTCCCATACCCGATTAAGCCTTTTCACTTTTGGTATTAGATATGGAGTGTCATTTCTGACAATGCTGCTTCATGTTACACAGGTATCCTTATGGTCATGAGGAACTTGCTGTATGTGAAGATATTGACCAGGTGTGTTTCGCATTTTATGCTTCCTTAAATGAAGCTACTCGTGGCTCATAATCTTTTGCTTGGATTGCTTCTAGGTTCGTGGTGCGATGGAAAAATATCCTCCCTATCAATCAATTTTCTCTAAATTATCGTATGGAGAGAGTCAGATGCTTGACAAAGCATTTTATGAGGAGGAAGTGAAAAGGCTTTGCTTAGCTTTTGAGCTACAGGTTTGTCCTGTTTATCTGAAGCTTCGTTTATTTTTCATTATACATATTTAGTTTTCATGAAGTGAAAACATTCACCCCATCATGAACGAAAAATAATGCTATCGTCTCGTTTTCTTGTGCGATGACCCCCTGCAGTTCCACTATGGTGTTTTCTTTGCATACATGAGATTAAGGGAGCAGGAGATAAGGAACCTGATGTGGATCTCTGAATGTGTAGCTCAGAACCAAAAGTCTAGGGTCCATGACAGCGTGGTCTTTATATTTTAGACGACCCACCTGACCATGAAGACAAAGTCTGATAGGAATAATGAATGGTAATAATGTCTTTTGCTGTATCAGCTGTACATTGTTCTTCATCTCTCAAATTCTCCACCCATATTATTCATTGTTTAGCTACTCTACATCCCATCTATTTTGTGTGTTAAAGAATAAATTCCTTCATATATTTGTATGTTCTATTTGTTAATTGAGGATAAAATGTTGTGTTCTTGGGCTTGTTTTCAATCTTTGATTGAAGGAATTTCTTGGAAATTTCTCCTTTCTCAGTTTTTAAATTTCATTTTATCTTCTTGTCCAACCTTTGCGTTTCAGTAAAGCACATTAAAGTTTTAAATATAATGTCATTTTGGTGACTCGAGGTAAATTTCCGTCTGTCTTATTATTGTGACATGTGACACCACCTGGTTGAGACACCACCTACAAGGGCACATAGAAACTTCAAGTATGTGTTCGGTTTCTTTTGTAGTATGGTGTTGTTCTCTGAGTGTCATTTGGCCGTACCTTCTTTTATGAAGATTCTTAGTCTAAACTGTCTCTTGCCTGCCGTCCATAAATTTACTTAACTAAGCATAAGAAAAACACACACAAGGAAAATAAGCTATCATAGCCATCTAAATCAAACAAATTAGGCACACTTACAAGTTACAACCATGCATATAGAGAAGAAAAGAGAGGCCAAACATCTTTACCAGTTATGGAATAGTATTTACAAAAACAATTCTTGTGATCATTATCATTTCTTTCAAAATTATATACCGAAATCTGAAGTATAAAAGTATATATTTCGTTTACGAAAGAAGTACGCTTTCGCCCTGCATCCTGCGCCTGAGCTTTAGAAACCTTTTGCGCCTCGATGCACCCTACGCTTTTTAAAACTCAGTTCGTAACACATGCAGGGACAGCTGAAACCTGTGTCGGTAGCTTTTTTTGTCTCAAACAATAAACTAAATTTCCCAAAGAAAAACGTGTTACGGTAAGATTCTTCATACCTGCAATGTGTGCTGATGAAACTGTGAAATTTTGCAGCCAACTTCCCAGAGTTTGTGGATCAAACAAGAAATGTGGGAAGGAATGGCAGGTGACTGAGATGCATGAGTAAAAATCAAAAAAATATTAAATAATTTTACGTAATAATTTTAGAGTGGTTCGATTTTTAAATCAAGTCTACCTACATTCACTATCATAGTACGTCACTAAAGATTTTTCAATTCACTATTTTAAATTCGTTTTTTAGGACAAATCAATGACCTTACAACCCGTATCTTTTAATAGCTAAAATAGAATCACTTTATTTTTCTAAGGTTAAATTAGAACATCTTCCTTTTATAAAGTAATTTGTGTATATAATAAAATTGTATAAGATGTGTTTAGGAGAATTGAAGCTCGCAAGAGTGTTGAAACTAAAAACAAGAAAAATAAAAGACTTAAAAGCTATTTTTTTAACATATAGATTGAATATTGTCGGTTTTTCTCCACTTTCAAGTGTCCTTAACTTTATTTCGTAGTATGAAATGATATTTTAATTGTTTATGATTGTTGATGATATTTTGGAGTCGTTGAAAGTTATTAAACATTAAATACTTGCATGTATAGTAATTTTGAAATCATTAAAGGGGTTTCGAAACCTATTTCCCAAGTTTGGTTTATAAGTTTTACTGTTTTATGGTTTTGAAATCACTTATTTGAAATAAAAATACTCAAATTATATAAGAAGTTTAATTATAGATTTGTAACGAGAAAAGAGCGAGATAATCGATAGTGAAATTCTACAATATAAAAAATACATTTTCGGTGGTTGATTCAATAATGATTATAAATATTTATTATCAGGTATTCGAGGTATCATTTACCCAATTTTTTGGATAATATCTTTATCGACTCACAAATATCAGTTATCCATAAAATTTGAGTATCTATGAAATCAAATATCAAATATCTCATTCATATTTTTTAATTTATTTTTATAAAAAAAATCATATGAAAAACATAAATTCTAAAAATTCATATACAATCTAAACACAAAAATAATAAATTAAAGTTAATTTTAAGTAAAAAATATTTTGATATATATATATACATATTAAATTTGTCACCCGAAAAAGCATTAAAATATTGGTGTGCTCTCGATTTGATGTTCCTCAAATGCGCCACTCGCATTACTACATGAAAATGTGCTTTAGGCTGATTTAATGAGCCATAGTTGCTAATTTATTTCTCTGTTCACAAAAATATATATTAACGTTGATCTTAATTTTTTTAATCTCGTATTAATAAATTAATAAAAATATTTTTAAAAAATTAAAAATTAAATCATATAAATATAAAAAGTTTAATTTTAAAATAAAAATATCAAGACCCTAGAACAATTTTTTATTTTAAAATTATATATATTAAAAGTATCGAGTCAGATTAGATATTCAATTTTTAAAAGAATTAAATTCAGACCCAACTCAATTACTCTAGCAAAAATTCGAGTCGAATAATTTTTTTAATAAAATATCTGAGTTTTTCTTTTCACGTAATCGGGTAAGATAATTTCAAACACATCTAACGAAGATATAAAATAAGTTTAAAGATTGTGAGGAATTGGGGGATTAAGTAACTTCTTATTATTATTTTAATTAAATAAAAACTAAAAGAAAATAAATTTATATTTTTTTTTTCAATTAAAGCTTCTTATTTTGACATTAGAAATATATTCCTGCTCTATTGAGAATTGCCCCAATTTCTATGTACTTTATCCTGTTTCCAAATTTTGAGTTAAAAATTAGGAACAAAATAAAGGGAAAATGGCGGAGCCACCACCTTCACAGCCGCACGCGGCAACAGCAGAGGCGGCGAAGACGACAAAGATCACTGATTTGAACGAAGATTCGTTGGCTCATTGCGCCACATATCTTAGCCTTCAGGACCTTTCAAATCTGGCCATGACCTCAAAATTTCTGAAAAACATCGCTTATTCCGACTCTATTTGGCTCCACCGCTTCAGGTTCCTTTTCTCGGAAATGCTTATATAATTCGCTTTAAAAAGAAACTGTTATTCTGTCTAGGATTCGAATTTAAAAGCTGAGAAATTACTTTAAGTTAATTGTTTGCAGGCTAGGATTTCATTTTCTTTATTTCTTAGTAATGGAAAATAGGTTGAATTTAACAACAACAACAAAAGAATCAGTGAATTTTCATTTATTCATTGTTTTGTATTTGGATGTATTAGGCAGCGGTGGCCGCTAGAAATGCTATCTAGCTCTTCATCAGGAGTAAGAAAGGCTTATTTGGATTGGCGTACGGCGTTGCATCAGTTCAAATTTGCTGATCCTTTCGTTCTAGATTTATATACTGAAGCAAGGCCTTTTGATCATATACTTCTTGATAAGAATGATATAATCTTTTCTCAAGTATGTCAATTTAGTTTCTTCATCATGTCTTTTTAACTCTGATGATTCTTTACATTTGAGCACCATTCAAATAGCTTACTTAAGTTTATTTTCCCAGGGGTCTATCATAAGAATGATGAAAACAGACAGCTTTTTGAGCGGAGAATCACTTGCTAGAATGAGTGATCATAATGCAAGAATTACATGCATGAGGTGAGAAATATTTGATGGATATCCTGATAGCATAAGTAGCATTGCATTTACAATAGGGAACATGTTTCTTGGCTGTAATCTATTGATATAGTTGTGACATTTTACTTAAGGAGTATATCATGGACGCTAGGCATTGAATTGATCATGCCAACAGGGAATAGTTAGAGTTCTTTTGGTATGCTGATCTGCAGATTGTTTCCACAAATGAATCTTCTTTAGTTCGAAGTGGGATGTTGATACGATTCCATTAGTTCCACTACCCAGCAAAGTCCCAATTATTTGGCCTACATAATCTGCATGATCCTAAAGATGAGTTGAGTCCCACCTTAACTGCTCTCCATGTTCCCAGTCCACAACTAGCAGTTCTGCCATGTTTATTTTATTCCCTAATTTTAGGACCTTAGCTTTGTTTTCCAGCAAATAACAGTTGGTCTATTTATTTGTTCTTAGTTGCAGGTTGTTTTTGATTAATATTATTATTTTGATTCTCAAGTTTGTTGATTGTTCTGTTTTCTATCATCTTCCTTTCTTTGAAAATTCTGCTCCTATCAGATGCATATCGGCACAACTGGTTTTTGATGTACGTGCTGACAATTTTTTTTTTTATAATTTTTGAGTTTGACATAATCACATAAGAAGTATTTCATGGTCACTAGGCACTGAAACCGGGTATTCTCATATATAAATGCTTAATATTCCCTTTATAATTGTTCTGCAGATTGTTTCCGCTTAGTGAAACTTCTTTAGTTCGAAGTGAGATTCAACGAGAAGAAAATGTTTTGGTAACCTCAAGTTGTGACCACTCAATTCGTCTGTGGTGGAAGGTATTATCCTGAACATTCCCTTGCTTTTTCCATTTGAACAGAGCTGTATTACTAAGCTCGATTTATCTGTTGCATTGCATTGAGTAGGTGCCCATGTATGCAATTTCTGTTTTTCGTTCATTGTTATCATTGCTAGTGCTTGTATTATGAATAGGATGTAAGCCTTCTTTGCTATGTTCTGGTTGAATGTCCTAGTTACATGCTTTGCTTGTAGGGTGCTTGTCAACGGTGCTTTAGAGGTCATAATGGTGCCGTTTCCACCTTGTCTGATAAATTATTAGGTGATAGTGGTTTCAAAGTATTGGCAAGTGGTGGGGAAGATGGCACTGTTCGTCTCTGGTCCCTTAGCTCTAGCGGAAAACGTGGCCAACAAGCATTAAAGGCTACACTTTATGGGCATCAGAAGCCTGTCTCATTGATGTCAGTTGCCGGGTCTGCCCCCCCCCCCCCCCCCCCCCCCTTTCCTTTGTTTGTTCAAACTTAAAACAAACATTACAAAGTTCGATCTTTATATTCTGTATGTTTGATTTCCCCATCATTTTCCAGGTACAAACCTTCTCTTTTGGTAACCATGTCAATGGATTCCAAGGTATCGTATTTGCCTTTGTTCTTGACCATTCGCTTCTTAACATCACCCGAGTTTTACTTTTTATGTTTATAATCGTAGATTTCTCAACAGTTGAATACTATTTGACCATATTGCGGTTCACAGGTGAGAGTTTGGGATACAACTACGTCATCGGCTATTCGTTCTTCTTGTTGTGTAGGAATGACTTCTGTGCCTGGTGCTCCTCTGGACATGAAATGCGACGAAGCGTTGCTTTATATTGCCGCTGGTTCTTCTGTTGTTGTGGTTGATTTAAGGACAATGCGAAAGGTTAACACTGTAGCAGTATATCAACCAAAACTATTCTCCTTCGCAGTTGTGCCCTCCAAATCTTTAATCTGCACCGGTGGACTTGGCAAGTAAGACCTCTTTCTCCGATTATGAATCCGCGGCTTACTTTATGTATAACTCTTTCCATGTTCGTATTGTTAAAGGAACTGTTTTCTAAACCGGTTTCAATCTGGACTTAAGATTGTTTATCCTCCATTTTCGAAACTAATACTCAAAATCCTGCATTGAGTTCACAGAGCAATGCTTTGGGATATCAGGAGAAGCCAGGAGGCATCAAAACCGAAACCAGTTACCGAGTTAGATGGTCATACGGGTTCGGTGACATTATTACATATGGATCCATACAAAATCGTTACCGGAGGCCTGGGGGATGATTTTGTTAATGCTTGGGAGATTGACACTGGCAAACAAACAAACTCTTTCCTCTGTAATCGTCCAGAGCTCGGAATTTCCAAGATTGGATGTTCAGCCATGGCTGTGAATGCGTGCAGAGTTGTTACTGCCAGTTATGGTGTCAGTCAGGGACTTGTCAGTTTCCGTGACTTCTCCGGCGCTACACGTCCGATTTCTTCAGAACGTGATGACGAAGACGAAGAACGTTCGGATGTTTCGAAATTTTGGGGTACACAAACATATAGTGATTCAGACGGATCCGAATGATCAACTTGTAGATCTCTTGTTTTTTTACTGATGTTGGTATACTATATTTCTAACCATGCATTGAATTCTTTTAGTTTTAAGCAGAACCTGAGTTTTGCTTGGACTCACTTTCCTCTTCTGTCTGAAAAAAAAAACAGTTTTGTTATCAGAGGTAAGGGTGAGTATTCGATCGAGTCGAGTCAAAAAATTGAGTTATTTGAGTTGACGAGTCATATTTTACAACTCAAACTTTATTTGAAATTTTTTCGGTTCGAATCGAGTCGAGTTTTCGAGTTCCTATAAATATTTAATTGTAACTATTTATCAAGTTATAGTATGATTTGATTCTAATTGAAACAACTTTCTCTAATTATATAAGATATGTATATATAGATTTTTTCACATGTAGCAATATTTTTTTTATATTTTTATATAACAATGTATATATATCACAAATTGAGAGATTCGTCTAAAGCTTAAAAATTAATCCTTTAATTACTAAAAATTTTGAGTTATTCGAATTTTCATTTTACAATTTAAACTTTATTTGAAATTTTTCCGAGTCGAGTTTTGCTCACCCTAATTAAAGATTTAGGGTTTACACAAGTAAAAATATGTTTTAGAGTGGACATAAATTATAAAATCTAAAGATTAATTTAAAAAATAAAAAAGTTAAAATCAAATATAAAAATTTTAAAAAAATTGAAATTAATTAATATATTTAGTAAAAAAAATAATTCTTAGTAGTTTAAGGTAGTCCTTAACTTTTTAAGTTCATCCTTCTATCAAATTTGAATATGTTTTTAAATCATTGTAAAATATCACTGTAACCTTTAACCAATATTTAAAGGGAACGAAACATGATTCAATTGGAAAGAATTAAATTTTTAACTTGACTTAGATAAAAAAAAATGATTTATCTTATTAAAAAATCAATTTAAGTTTAAGCTTTAAAATAAAAATTAAATAATTTAAAATTTTTAATAATTAATAGATTTATATTTTAATTCGAGTCAAATCCTTTATTTTTTTAATTATTGAAGTTGATAGTTTGGATGTCTTACGCTTATTTCGTTGTGATCTATTGGTTCATCGTGGCTCCTCTCTGTTGATGCATTTAAATCAGTTACAATAATGGGGCAGACTATTCGAATCTAACACGTGTTGTAGGGTAATAAGATTGCAGATGATTTTATCAAAAAGTTTCTTTTAATAATTTTGATGTACTCTGTTATTCGATACACATTCAACAGTTGTGGAAGTTTTCTCGGAGAATAAAATAATTTAAGTTCAAAGACTACCAACTATAATATCTCTTATTATTCTTATATACTCTTTTTCTTCTATTTAAGATTAAAGAAGTTTTTTAACAAAGTATTATGGAATAATCCCCTTTTCATTTAATATATATATATATATATATTACATAAAAATTTATATATACATATTTTTTATGATAGCAGTTAAATTTATGTAATAGTTTAAAAACTTGATTAAACATAAATTTTACAAACTCGGTTTTAAATTTAAATTTTTTAAATAAAAAATTATAAAATATAATATATTAATTTAAATAATTAATTTTTTTAATTAATTCAATCGAACGCTTATCCACTGCCCGTAGCACACAAATTATTTTTTTGACTTTCTGACTCCAAACATCTAATCTACTCGTCTTCCGAGTTTAAGCACTCCTAAACTTTGCCTTTGAAAAATGTCCACCACCACCACCACCGTCTTCCTCTATCTCCTCCTCCTCTCCGGCACCTTGATCCCCCTCTGCTCCGCCGCCCCGATCCCCGGACTCGACTCTTTTCTGACCCAACAATTCCGCATCGACCCCAAATCCTCAAATGACCCTTTTTCATCCCTCCCTTCTCCCCTTAAGAAATCCCTTTATTCTTCCTCCCCCGGCCATCTCCACATCTCTTCCTTGATCTCCTCTCTTCTTTCCCTTTCCGTACCAATACCTCTTCAAATCCGCCTCGTCGGCCCCAATTTCTCTTCCTCCTCCCTTTCCCTCCTCACTTCCTTCCTCCAATCCTCCGTTACTTCCTCCCAATTCCACCTCATCTCCTCCTCCCCTTCCCATCATTCGCTTTCCATCAGTCACTCCCTCCATCTCGACGTCTCCCTTTCTTCCTCCTCTCTTTCCTCTTCCCTTTCCACAGCTATTTCCTCCGCCCTCTCCACCACTCCTTCCTCTCTCCGTTCCCCTCTCCTCTCCATCTCCTATACCACCGTCGACTCCATCATTTCCCACCATTTTGACTCCGAGAAATCCGATAGTTCCGTTTACATTTATATTCTCAATCTGGGTGTCAACTCCAAGCAACCTTATGCATACTCTTACTATCATGTCGATTCTTCCGCAGGCTACACTAATTGCTTAGGGACCCTTTGGACCGGCAATAAAAGGTATCTTTGGATTGATCTCGGAGCGGGTCCGGTTGACTACGGGCCGGCTTTATCCGGTGATGGGGTGCTTCCTAGAGGTGAGTTTCACCCTTTAGCAGCTTTACATGGAGGGCCCAAATCCGATAAAGCCTTGCTCTCGGAGTTGGCTTCTTTGATATACAGTGCTTATCAGGTACTTGTTGTTCCTCCTCTGAGAATTCCTGTTCATTTTGAGAATAATTTAATTGTTCAGTTCATCCATATTCACGCATCTGGAAGTGAGGATTTAGTTGGTTTGGATTGGAATATGATTGAAAAATCAATTCGTAATGAGGCCAATGATGGTGATGGGTTGTTGTTCAACAATCAGATTTTAGAGTTCAAAAAGTATAGCATTAAGTATGAGGAGTGTTCGATTTGTTCTTTTGCGGTATCTAGGTCGACCAATTCCTTTACTTCGAGGTTTCTGTTTGATAACTATACTTTGATTGCGAGTGAGTATTTGGATTCGAAGCGTTTGCATCAGATATTGTCTGATTCGGCAGAGGAGTTTAGGAGGGTTGCAGGCCTTCACGAGGAGGAATTTGGTAGTAGGGTACTTCCTGTTTATGTGTTTGACTTGGATATTCATACCATTTTATTGCTTGATCGGTATCATCAGACTATTGCATTTAGAGATATGGTTATCGCTGTTAGGACAAAGACTGCTCAAACTGTGAGTGATTACAGTTGTAATGGTCGTCATGTTTTCACTCGTACAAGGGAGCTGCAGAGGCCACTTGTTGGTTCGATTTTACAGAGTATGTGGGGAGTGTCGCCTACTCATTTGATATGGAGCCCTACACATAATAGTATGCTGGTGGATTACACATGGAGTGTTGGTCAGACACCTTTTGGACCATTTTCAGAGGTTTCTTCATTGTCTTTCGTGCAGAAGGATGCAGCTCGGAGAAATTTTATTTTGACGTCATTGAATTACAGTATAACAAGTGCTATTGATGTTCTCGAATCTATTGATGCACATGGTGGGGATAGAAATCTTCTTAAACAGAAGCAGCATGTCGAGTTCATACAGAGGTGGCAATTGTTCAGGTACAAGCTGGACAAAACAGTTTCAGCTCTGTCACATTTTGACTTCGAGATGGCATTCTATTACTTGAAGTCCTCAGATCATGATCTCTATGCTATTCATGATCTTGTTTACACTGCATCACAAGAAATTGAAGCATCACTTGTTTGTTTCAAGGATCCGCCATTCCCATGGGCTGCATTATCATTTTCTGCAGTTGGTTTCCTTGCCCTCTCTTATGTTTACACAAAAAGAGACAAGCTTTTTAGAAACAAGAGGAAGCAGTTTTGAAAGTTAACGAGACAGTCTGTATCATTTGAACTTATTAGAACACATGTATGATGTTATTCCTGTTGAGAATGGTAAGTCCCAAAATTGAAACCTAGTTTTACTCTAGACTTTCTGAAATTTTAAGGAGAATTCTGTTTCCTTTCTCAAATTTTCATGACTACATAATCGGTCAAAATGCTATATTTTCCTTGCATGCTCGATGAATGTCAGTCATATGATACAGAAGCATTTTGTGGTATCTGTGATATCTGCCTGCTTCAATTTGTTTTGGGCATGAAACTATAAATACATACGAAAGACCTTGCATTTGCTCTTGAAGTTGTTCGTTTGTAGATAATGCAAGACTTGGCCTGTGACTGGCTTCCTTTGATATACCTGTTGAATTGCAGTGCACTTCTATAGCCAGATTATAGCTATTATCCTGCCATCTTTTTCAACCTGAAGCTTATAACTTAGTGCTGATATGAGGCATACAGTGTAGGACATCCCTCCGAATCATATAGGTGAATATAATTTCAAATTTCTGTATGTAATATGAACTAGGTGTCTATTCTGCTGATTTTTTTAGTTCAAGGCACATTTACACTATGTAGATTAGTTAGCCTTTTCTGGATTTGACATGAGCTTGTCACCATTCTCTTTTACTTCCCCATGGTATTAAAAATATTGAGCTAGCAGTCCTTGAGACCCGAGCTGATATACACAATATCTCAATTTGTTGTTTTGTCTTGAATCTTTTTTGTTGGCCTATGTTGTTTTGTCTCGATGGAAACTCCAGAATCTTATCGAGTAGTCATCATATATGTTTCTGTTTATTTGTTCTTTCGTCCATGCATGCATGATATACATGAGTGTCAATGATATGATTTAACGAATGTTGCTTAGGTTTTAGTGCTTTCAATTTTACACCTAGTTTTCCTTGAACACGAAGTCAGACCTATAGGCATATCCCTCTTTTAGGATCCAGGTATGTTTCTAATAAGGGCATTTGTTATTTATTTATTTTTTTGAAAGGATTGATGTGCAACATAGAAAAGCCCGGAATCGAACACTAATTTGAAGTAGCAAGTCTAATAAGTTGTGTTGCTATTTTGTTACTTTTAACCAAATGCCAGCCTCTTGTGACTGTTTCTTGGAGAGAATGTGTCACAAAGTATTTTTGGCTCTAGTAATTGGCAATTCTATTGTATCTCTTGCATATAAATATTGACAAGGAAATGGATTTTAGCAACTGTCTTATTCTTTACTCCGTATACTTTCTGAATTTCTCGATTGTGGCTTGTGGAAATGGAAACCATGAACTTTCATAATAGATTAACAAAAACTTTGCAGGTTGACCATCCTTGTAAAAGGAGTGCAAAACCATGTCCTGATCCTCACTTGGGTTGAATCGAGTCGAGCTTCAATAGTGAAGCTTGAGCTCGATCCGAAACTCACTTCTGGATGCTCGGATCGACCTCATACCCTTGTCCTGAAATAAATTTAAACTGTTTGAGCTTGATCAAATACTAGTCTAAGCTCAATTTTAGCTTGAAATATAATTGAACTTTTCATGTTTGGTTTGATTAAGCTTACTTATGCGATTTATATACTCAAACTCAATTGTGAACTAGTCATACTTGCATTGAGATACTTGGTTTGATCAATAGCTTGAGTCGCATGTGTTTGGCTTGAGAATGATCGAATTGAATTTGAGTTTCCTTCTCAGTTAATATCATGTAGCTTATTAGAACGTTTGTTTCATTTCCATCTCTGACCCTTTTGAACTAAAAAAGCTTATATCTTGCATTGAATGGTGTTCTTTCTGGAAAAGAAGAATCCATTGGAAGTACTAATTAAATTAGTCTGAATTTAGGGGGGGGGGGGGGGGGGGGAGGGGATGTCATGGTTAGAGTGTGCATATTTCAGTTTTAACTCGGTGATTGAATTAGTTTCAATAAGTGATCGATTATTGATTACTTTGGTTCGAAACAAGTGAAGTACCATAACTAACCTATTAATCCAAATGTTCATATATTCCTAACTTTTAAGCCTAAAGTCCAACTATATGTACACGAAGTGCAATCACCTGATGAAACTGAAACTGTTAAAATCCTTAGCAGAATGCCCTGGAAAGTTGTAGTTGCATGGGTTGCTTTATTCTGTGGTTATGCTCTTAACGGGATAGCCTATAAGTCTATTGGGATCTTCAGAGATATGATATGATGTCTAGTGGACTCCAACCTGATGCCTGCATCTATGATAGACTCTTGCTTCTTCGGAGCTCGGCATTTTTCACCGAGCCGTATGCCGTCACAATTCCGTCTCTAGAAGCGGCTTTGATAGTAATGCTTTCATAGACAAAGATCTTGTGCTATGGAGTGCTATGATTGCCGGTTTCAGAATCCACAGACAAGGCGAAGAGTCATTAAATCGGACGGTCAAGAGCTCAACGTCTAAGCCGAACAATGTCACGTTGATATCCATTTTATCTGCCTGTACTCATGCAGGTTTTTGGAGGGGATGTAAATATTCCATATGATGGTACATGATTCTGGAGTGGATATTTCCTCAGAGCATTACGGCATGGTTATTCCAAGGCATGCAGGTAAATCCAGTTTTCAGCTTCAGATTTTCCAACAGCTTCTGCAACCAGGTTTTCTCAAACATTTGCCTGATTAGAGTTGTACCATCGGTATTAGCAGATGTTAAAAGGGCAATAAACGAGATATATGCTTAAACCAGGAACGATGATTCCATACTCGATAAAATCGACTCTGAGCTCGTGTCTCGGGGACCAAATATGTATACTCCTGGTGGTTGGTGTGTAGGAAGTGGGAAGAATGGGACTGATCCTTGCTCCGTTATTTGTAATACAACAGTCATCTGGCTTCGCCCGGTGCAAATAACATGAAATTACACGGATCGAAACTCGCTGTTCTTTCGAGTAAGTAATTAAAAGCTTCCGGTTAAACTCAATATACTGTACCATTACTACAAGTATTCGGATTCTTATTTTTGAACAACTATGCATCCACACACTAAAACACAAACCAATACAAATAGCCATATGGACCATGATGAATTCATAGATTAATGGTTGACAGAGACACCATTCTCCTTCACTTCGTAGGCAGTCATTGCGATGCCATTCTCTTTCACTTCTTTAAGGCATTGATCCTTTCCTTCTTCCTCAGAGTTTTGTTTCTGTTTTTCTTCTTTCTCAGCCATTAAACGAGCTTCATCCTCTGCCTTCTTCTTTGCTTCTTTAAGAGCTTCGATCAATCTCTTCAAACAAGTTTCCACTCCGTCATAGTCTGATTTCGGCATCAAATTCTCCGCGACATCGGCCGGAGTCATTTTGGTTTCCCCCAACAATGTTCCGATTTCTGCAAACAATGAATGAGAATCAATCTCCAAATAATTCTTGGCAAACACCTTGGATGCATCAAAGCAGCAATACGACAATTCAATGTGTTTATCCATTCTTCCTCTCCTTATCAATGCCGGATCAAGCTTCTCGACGTAGTTTGTCGTAAAAACAATGAGTCTTTCACCCCCACAAGACAACCAAAGTCCATCAATACAATTCAGAAGCCCTGATAATGTAACCTTGCTTTCCTTTTTCTCATCTTCTTTTAACTTCTTCGTGATCGGATCCGACTTCTCGTCATGGTTCTCATCTTTCTCCGTCTTCTCCCTTTGGCCGGTGAGATTGAGGGAGCAATCGATATCCTCGATCACAACAATGGACTTATTTGATGTATCAAGCAATAGCCTTCTCAACTCTGCATTTTCCTTCACCGCAGTAAGCTCAAGATCATAAACATCATAGTCCAATAGGTTCGCCATGGCCGCAATCATCGACGATTTCCCCGTCCCGGGAGGACCATAAAGAAGATATCCACGTTTCCAAGCCTTCCCAATTCTAGCATAGTAATCTTTGGCAGTGCTAAACTTGATCAAATCGTTCTTAATTTCCTCTTTCATGTTCTCATCCATAGCCAACGTATCAAACGTTGCAGGATGTTCGAACGGTACATTGCTCCACTTGCTCCTTCGATATCCATACCAGTTTTCACTTGGATTGTTCGAATAGAGCTTCCGTTGCCAGATTTTCGTGGCGATCGCCTTGCCTTCCTTCAACACATGGCTGATATAAACTTGAGTGATTAATTCCCTATGTCGTTTATGGACCGTAAGCATGTACGATCTCTTCTCATCATCATCAGGATACCAAGCAATCCGTTGTGTGTTTGGAAGAGTTTTGTTTGCAGACCACCATACTTTAACCCCTTGAAACTCATCCGTTACTTCTTCATTATAATCCATAGTAAGCACCACAGATTGACTATCTTTCACAACATTAGCCTTGAGACGTTTCGCCGACGCCGACGACTTGTCGCTGAGATAAGTCTTGATGGCGGAATAGGCTTCGTTACGCTTCATGTGTTCCCCGGTGAACTCATCGAAGGTGATATCGACATAAGGATATATAAACCTCACAATCTTATGGAAGTACTTTTCGAAATAGTGTTGAAGATGAGGAGGGAGGAACTGTTTAAAAAGGGTATAAAGAAGCATCAAAGTCCCCATTGCAGAGCCTAAATTCCACATTTCCCCCACCATCGCCATTTTTCAAGTAATTTGAAGTGTTTCAGAACTTTGTTACCTGTCCTATATATACAGAGACAGGAATGGAGAACTGCTTATGCCTTGTTCTTGAAGTAAATGTTCTATGTAATTTCAAGTAGTCATCTGGTCTTTGTTTATTCAATCTTTTAAGAGTTGGTAGTAAAGTTGACACTGCTTTGGCAACCTAATAAAGCCAAGAAATTGCATTTGACTTTGGTGCTCTCACGTAATAAAACAAATTTAAGGTTTATGAGTAAAATTTAGAGTTTAAGATTAAAATTTAGGAAATAAGTTTTTTAGTATTTAAAAGTTAGAATTTAAGATTTAAAATTAAGATAAATTTATTTTTAAAATTAAGAGATAAACAACGATACTAAAAAAGATAGAGAATTTTTATTTTTTAACTTTGCTTAACTCGTAGAAATCAATCTGATTCTTCTATTTGATAAGAGTGTTATATTTTGTTTAAGGTAAGGTATCTACTGTCGATAGTAATGATTAATTTTTTCGCCGCGGATACTCTCACTAAGAGGTAAACATCGAACAAAAATCATCTACTCTTTTATTGTGTCTCCTTCTATATCTTGTACTAAAAATACTTAAAAATTAAATTATAACTTTAATTCTAATTTTTATATCTTAAATCATGCCTCTTAAAAATACACCTTACCTCTATTTCCGTATCTTAACCACAACATCTAACCTTAAACTCTCAACTAAGTAGGGAAACCAAAGGAGACACACTAAAGAGAAACAATTTATGCCCTTAAACAGTTGCTCATGATATATGAGTAGAAATCTTCTACCTCTTTATCATGCTTCCATCTATGTCTCCCGTTAAAAATTTCTAAAAAATTAAATTTTAAACCCTAACTCTTATTTTTTTATATCCTAAACCCTAAACCTTACACCATAAAAATACACCCTACCCCTAATTCCCTAAACCTTACACTCTAAACTCTCTAATTTAAAGCGGAGGCATGAATAAAGGCATGAGAAAAATGTATACGATTTGCACCCATGATACATACTCTATTTTCATTAATAAGAATCGAACTTCTCATAATTAAGAGATGAGATAATTATTATGATACAAATCGTCTGTTCCATCATTGTATTTTTTTAGTGTCTTTACTTTAAATTAATAGATTTAAGATTTAAAGTTTAAGATCAGATGTTATATTTAGGTTGTCTTAATTTTTCCTGTTGATAGTTTCTATGTAATTTCCGAAGTAGTCATCTGGTCTTTGTTTATTCGATTTTTAAGAGTTGGTAGTAAAGGAGCAATCTAAGTATGCATGCACGATTTAGCAACCTAATTAAGTCAAGAAATTGCATTTGCCTTTAGTGCTCTCACATAAAAAAACAAATTTGAGGTTATATATAAGGTTTAAAATCTAAAATTTAAGAAATATTTTTTACGGATTAAAATTCAAGGTTTAAAATTAAGATAAATTTATTTTTTCAGCATTGGGACATAGACACCAACGTTGGAAAAGGATAAAATTTTCATTTTAACTTTGCTTAACTCATGGAAATCAATCTAATTCTTCTATTTGATAAAAGTTTATATTTTGGTTTGAGTTAAGGTATTTACCGTCGATAACAATGATTAATTTTTTTCGTTGCGGGTATTCTCATAAACGGGTGCAAATCGTCTACCTCCTAATCATATCTCTATTGGTACCTTTATTCTAAATTAGTAGGTTTAGGATTTAGGGTTAAAGGTTAGGGGTTATGGTTACGGTTTAGGGAATTAGGGGTAAGATGATTTTTTAGGGTATAGAGCTTAGGGTTTAGGATATAAAAAATAAGATTAGAGTTTAGAATTCTATTTTTTAGGATTTTTTAATATGAGGCATGGAAGAAAGCACTATTTGGAGGTAAAAGATTTTTACTCACTGACGTGTAAACAACGAATTAATAAAAATCATCTACCCTTTTATTATGTCTCTTTTTATATCCTACACTAAAAAATACTTAAAAATGAAATTCTAAACGCTATTTTAAAGTAAGAACATCAAAGGAAGTACAATAAAAGAAAAGACGATTTACACTTATAAATAACTAATCATATCGTATATTTTATTTTTATTGATAAAAACTAATTATTTATAGTTAAGAGATGAACAACTACTATACATATTTCATAAATAATATTATATTTTAATATAATAGCGGTGACTTATTCCACAAACAAATTAATATTTTTAATGTTAGAGACCATTCAAGCCTCACACGTTGATAAAAAAAATACGAACAATCCTCTAAATATTTTATTCATTTTTTAAATATTTATATCTTGACAGTTATATCTAACATTAATATTAAAAAATTAAAGTCTAAATACATTTAAAATATCAACCATATACTATCAAATAGAGATTTCCTGTAAGTTTAATACAACAGGAATGATGTTGAAGATGGAGGTTAAATTACTTGCAGAAACAGAATCTGTAGTAAAAAACATTATTTTTTAATGTTGACAGCACTCTTTATTACAAACTTTGGTTAACTTAGACATTATTTTAAGTGGACAATTGTTTACAATTTTCCACTTGCACAAACTTTATATATAATTTTTTAAAATTATTTAGGGTTTTGGTCACACAAATTGTAGTTTAATTAGGATGGTTGTTATAATAATAATAATAATAATAATAATAATAATAAGAGAGATCATGAGTTTTAAAATTATCTTACAATGACGAAGGCATTGAATATGTTTGAGGCAATCCTGGATTCTGCTAGTAGGGATGTTCAAACGGTCGGTTAAACCGAATTATCTGATCAAACCGAATTAATTCGGTTAAAACGGTCGGCCACCGAACTTTATTCGGTCGGTGAGTGGTTAAAGTTTTTTTAAAAGTTCGGTTAACGGTTAATTCCGTTCGAAACGGGTTAATTAACTGAATTAACCAAATTAGCCGAAATATAATAAATATTAAATATACAATATATATTATTATTATTAAGCCCATATCCAACTTGTTTTGTTTTATCGTAATGTTTAATCTAAAATTTTAATATTTTTATCTATGTTTAGATATTATTTAAATTAAATGTCAATTTATCTTCGCAAACTAAAAAGTATTTTCAATGATTTTTATTGTGTAATAACTTTGAATAAGAAAATTATTAAATTTCGGTTAATTCCAAAACCGACCGAATTAACCGAAATTTGTTCAGTTCGGTTAATATATTTTAAAAAAAGTTCGGTTCGGTTAATATATTTTAAAAAAATTCAGTTCGGTTAACGGTTAAAGATTTTAAAAGTTCAGTTACTTCAGTTTTTGGTAATTCAATTCGGTCACCGACCGAGTTAACCATTTGAACACCCCTATCTTCCAGGGAAGACATCTTCATTTTTACATATAAGTATTGTTCAGGACACAAGAGTTTAACTAAGTTTGAATGTCACATTTGGGTTTAAGCTCAAACTATTATTTCAAATATTTCTAACCTAGTTTAATTCAAAAGAAATTTTTCTTTAAATCATTTAAATTCAACAGTTAAAACATTAATAAATAATTCAAAATGTTTACTAGGAGAGCTTCGATAAGCTTAAAATATTACAACATTCACTTAATACAATTCCAAAATAAGAGTTGCAATAATATGATAGGGTTCTACGAATATATAATCCGATAAGATTAGAGTGTTGTATTTTAAACTAGGAATGTGTTGAAACTTACTTTGATTGTGCTCTTCCAATCAACGTGTTAATCTAGAGGCATGAGAACGAAAACAACAATTCTAAACATTGAGCTAACAAAGTTTAGTAGGATACACTCTCACTCTATTATATTTCATACAAATTATAAATATAAGTATATGCTAGAAATTGTTGGGATGATCAAATAATAGAGTTAAGTCAAGAAGGGGTAAATTGATAATTTAAAAATTGGTGGGGTAAAAAGTATTAAAAAGATTAAGACATAAAAATTTATAGTGGTTCTAAACAAGTTTTAAATCTATTATCTTAACACCACACTAAAAATTTCAACAATTCACTAAAAATTCTTCCTTTTAGGATCAAAAGTCTAACCTAACAAATTCTATTAAGATAAATGATTGTACAATTCAAAGATCACTCACAAATTCAAAAACTTATACAAAAGACTACAATAAACTCTCTCGAGGGAGTTACAAGATTTGACTCTAAAACCTCAATTGAAGTTAGATATTTACTTGGCTGCTTAAAATTTGATCATTAATTATTTGATACATAAGAGATCCTATCGATATACATAATCTAAAAAATACAAAAAGGATCGATACATGTATAGATATTTAAGACAAAATTCTAAAACATATCATATAAATTAATACACATAGAAAGGTTGTATTAAAATTCTAAAACATTTAAGACAAAAGTTTGTATTAATACACATAGAAAGCATATTAGTATGTACAACATATTTTCAAAGATTTAGTTCTAATAAATTAATAAGGTAAAAGTCATAATTTTAATACAAAATATTCATAAAATACTTAAGCCTCGTACCGGTACCGGTATATAAGGTCGTATTGATACTTATAGATAAAATTGGTTCCTAGGTTAAATGACATACCGAAATAAATACTCGTGTCTCACATACTGATATTGCTATGTGCATTTTCGTACCCTATAACCATTGTAAATAAATTGATATTTCAATAATAAAAACATATATCGATACAACCAATGACGTATCGATACACTAAACTAAATTAACTAAGTATGAAAATTACTTGAAAATAGTTTTAAGATTTAAGTTTCTAACTTAAAAAACTCAACTTTAAACCCTTATTAATTTGTGAGTCTTTTTGAGTAATTAAAAATTTATCTAAATTATAAAATAATCTTCAAATTCCTTATTATATCAAAATTAATATTAATTTTACAAAAATAATTACATGAAATTAAGGTCAATGCAAAGCACATAATACACATCATATGCAATACAAGCAATCAACCATATAAAAATACTTTATTATTCATATTAAAACAATTTTAATCAATTAAAGAATAAAAGTCTATAATAAATTCAATGAATATTAAAAAATTTCAATAATAAACCGAATCTCTGCTCAGAAAACATGAATTTCCTTCTCATAGATTTAAAACTAAATCTCTGAAGTCTGACATGTGAATTTGAATCATAATTCATCACAGCAGAAGAATTTAAAAGAAATTAACGAAACGAAACAAAATTAAGACGAATTCATCAGCTCTAATCCTTACTCTCAAGATCATCAGCTAATTTTATCTAGAAATCAGATTAGGCGGAATAATTCCATTACTTTACCGAAGAAAGACTGAAAAACAAAACAGATTTTTTAAAGAACTAAAATCTACAATGAGATTTGAGATCAGAGATTGGTAATATAAATGTCGGTCACGGTTAAATCAGAAACACGGACCAATTAAATCATCATCACATCTCAAAATCTGAGGAAAATTTACAGAAAAAACAAGGATTCCAGAGGAATTTGAAAAAGAAAGAAATGAATATACCGATCATCAGAGACTTAAATACAAGTAATCATGGAATATATCCAATATTATTGTTGCAGTTTAAGTATTTTCTCATCAAATGATCGAGGAAAGAGGGAAAAAAGAACAAATTCTATGGAAAAAGAAAGAACAAAACCTCAGATTTGAAAGCAGGAAACCCTAATTGTGGAATGCGTGCAGGACGACGACGGTGTCTGGGAACCGCGGTTTCCTGCTTATTATATAGATCTGGTGGTTGGGGCCTGGGGTGTTTTTTTGATAAACCCTAGACCGAAACGGCGGCGTTTTGAGATTTGGGAATTGGAATGGGCTGGAGAGTTTAAAATGGGCCGAACAGTGTTTTGGGCTTCGATATTTCAACTTTTCTATTTTAGGTTCTTATTTTATTAAACTGAATCGTTAGAAAATGTATAACCTATATTTTTTTCAATTTGATATTTAATGTTTAATATTTTATTTCATAATTTAAATTAACTTTCAATAGATATTAATTTTTTATTATTAAATAAAAATATGATATACGATATTTTTTAGTTTTTTTATTTTCTAAAAGCATGAAATAAAAATATAAAATCTTTAATTTCTCTAAAATCTTCGAATTTAAATTCTTAAATTCCTTTCATTTCATCACCGAGTATTCTTTACTTCGTTGGATCTCATAATCAAAAACCATATCATCCCGACGTCGAAAACTAGTGAATGAATCATCAAATTTTTTTTTGACAAATAAAAAAAAATAAAACTTTTAAGTTTTTTTTAATTCATATTTTAAAAATTAAAAATAAATAGAAAAATAAGTAATATGTCATTATAATTGGATGACGGTATTTTTTTAATAGTCATTAATAAAAAAGAATTATTTGAATTACGAAAAAAACGTTAGACATCAAAGTTATCCGAAAAAAAAACGTTAGGCATCAAACTGTGAAAAAAAAGTATAGGTGAAATCTCCTTAGATCCATCTATACGATGCACTTAAATTTAAGAGATCACATTCGAGTCACAGAAATGACCCATTAAAAACTCTTAGATAAAATACTTTTATAACTATAAAAATAAATTTTAATTAAACATAATTCAAATATCATTTACATATAATACAAAAATTCAGAAAATAATGTTATAGACTCAGATATAAATACGCTAAGTTAAACATTTATATTTTTCTTGTTTCCACTTAGACTCTTCACTTTAAATTCTTTATTCATTTAAATCTTTATTTTTCATTAAATCAATATCCCAAAATTAATTCTTCTTAATTAAGCTGATTTCTTCAAATTGACTCACATAATTAAAAGACCCACCATTCGAATTCCATACCTGATTTATGAACCCGAAAATTTTGTAATTACAACCTTGCCCTTCCCATGCCATGTTTTCGATAAATTATATTACGGTAAATCTCACCACGTGTTCATGGATCAACCACTAAAATCCACTTATCTCATCAATTTTTTCATGTTATATTTTTTTCTAAATAAATCTTCATTTGAAAAATTTGTTTTTAAAATAAATTAAGAGTAAATACGAGTGAAGATTCACTTAAGAAAATATGACATGGAAAAAAAATGATGAAATAAATAATTTTTAGTGGTTGGTCCCATAAATGATATAATAAAACTTACCCATGATATAATTTCTCAATGGCTTTGATTTTCATAGCCAGTGGAATCTGAGGATTTCAATTTTAACCCTAATTTCATGGTAATTCTAATTTTCTATTTATGTATCTATATATGTATATAACCAATTTGGTCATCTCCAACAAGTACAAGGTTAAACTAGGGGTGAGAGTTCGAGCGAGTCGAGTCGAGTCAAAAAATTTTGAGTTATTAGAGTTGAGTCAACATATTTTACAATTTGAAATTTTTTTAAAAAAAATCAATTCAAATCGGTTTTAGCGAGTTCGAGTCGATTCGATTTTTTGAGTTTATGTATAATTTTAATTGCACTATTTACAATATTATTGTACATTTTGATTCTAATTTAAATGACTCTATCTTTATATCTACATACATATTTTTTCATATTATTTTTTACATGTATAAATAAGATTTTAAATTATTATTATTATTATTATTATTATTATTATTATTATTATTATATATCTTATGTATGAATATGTCATTTCATTAAATTACGAGTCTCGTTAAAAACTTTTTTCTTATCTATAAAAAGGCCAAAACGAAATAAAAATAATAATAAATTAAAAACAATAATATAAATACATAAATTAAAAATATAAAATAATTTAAATAATATAAATAAAAATCGTATTATATAAAATAAAAAATAAATATGAAAAATGATCATATTGAAAAAAAAAAATGAAAGGTAAAAGGTAAAAATAATAAAAAGAGAAGATAGGACAAAAATAAAACTACAGGGACTAAATGTGTAATTAGACTCTAGAAATTTTTAGTTTTTTGATTTTTTGAGTAACTCGAACTTTGAAAATTTGAACTCGACTCGAAATCGAAATTTTTTCGAGTTATTCAATTCGACTCGAATAAATTGAATAACTCAACTCGAAATCGAAATTTTTTCGAGTTATTCAATTCGACTCGAATAAATTGAATAACTCGACTCGAATAACTTGAAATTGAAAAAAATTCGATTTTTTCGATTCGAGTCGAGTTTTGCTCACCCCTAAGTTAAAACCTCAAGATTTTCAAAGAAAAAGAAGAAGAGATTTTTTTTTTTGTATTTTTAGTTTAAATATTTATTTTTATAAAACATAATTATTATCATACTAAAATTTATCTAATATATAATTTTTTAACATGGGTCGAGGCTAGGGGTGCTCAACGAATTGAGTAGCTCGTGAGCTTCTCGAACTCACTCGATTAAAATTTAATAAATACTCGATTTGGATTGACTCGATTCGAACTCGAACTCGACTCGAGACCTTAACAAGTTGAATTGAGCAAAGTCTAACTCGACTCAATAAGTTCGCGAACAGTTCGTTAATTTTTTAAAATATTTTTTAATAATTATTTATTTAAAAAATAAATCTAAATAATAATTATTAACTTGTGAATTGTTACTTTAATTTTAATATATTAGTTTGGTGTATTTATAGGTTGTTAATTTTAAATTTAGATTTTGGAAGTGTTTTATACACTCATTTAATATTTTTGATTAAATTTGTTAATTTATGTTAATATTAAGCCTTATATAGTATTATTAAATTTTATATTTAATTAAAAATAAGGTAATTTTTTAGTAACTTAACGAGCAATAAGTTGAGCTTAACGAGCAACGAGTCGAGTTAAGCTATAATATTTTTTAACGAGAACGAATAGAACACTATTTAACTCGTGATCGACTCACTCGATAAGCATCCCTAATCGAGTACATGTTGTTAGCCACCATGTTACTTTCCTGAGAAAACTGATACAAATACTATTATTTTTTAATCATAATATACTATTAAATTGGCTATAAATCATTGTATGCCATTTGATTCCTCAATAACACATGCTTTTAGGTAGAGAATAGTTTATTTAACCACTTCACACGAAATTAAATAATAATAATAAATTTAATTATAAAATAAATGTTTAAATTATATTTTTAAAATAAATATTTAAAATATTTTTAATAAAATATGGTTACTTTTTTAGGTCGTCAAATTAATTTTTTTCTTGATTAAAACGTCGCTAATATTATTTTTTTCTCCTATTGAGCACAAGGGTCCATCGGCTAGCCACCAAGTTAGGCTAGAAAATTGTCATTTTTTTCAAAACTTTTATATTAAATTTATATTTTGTGAGAGGGATGGATGATTTTATATTAGGAGAATAAACTTATAAAATTTTAGGGGAATAAATATAATTTTTTAATAAAATATATAAAAATTTAAATTATATATAAATTTTAAGAGGGATAATTGATCTCGTATCCTCTTCAGTCTAGGGATGACAGACGAGTATAGTTTGCGGATTCTGCACCGCTCCTGCCCCAATTGAAGTGAGGATGGATATGAGTTTGGTAGGTAGTGGACGGGTATAGATGTAAAAAGTCACATCCATCGTGGTAGTGGGTAGGTGATGGGTTTAAGACCTTACCCGTACCGTTTCCAATTGTCCCATATCCGCCCACCATATGAATTTTGAATTATTTGCATTTTTAAACTTTAATTATACCTTATATTATGGTGTTTTATATACTGAGATATTAGTTTATTTTAAAATCTACGTTAATCCTTAAACTTGTAGATTTTGAAGTTAATTAATTTAGTTTGAGAAAATGATAGTTTATGATCGAGTTTGAATTAATCAAGTTATAAATTTATAATATGTGTAGATAAGTAGAATTTATAAAAGTGTAAATATACTTTAGTTAAAGTTAGCTATATATAATTAATTAGTTGTAGTTAAGTAGAATTTATATCGATAAATTGTATTTTAGTTAAGTTAGCTATCGTTAGATAGTTAGATGTAATTAAATTTATATTGGTGTAAATATATTATATATACATTTGATCGGTTAATAAAATATACAATTTTTTTTCTTCCAAAAGTCTATGATTTTTTTTTTATATAATTTGATAGTAGTTGTAGGCATGTACAAGCGAATACGATTTAAGTGATTGGTGTGAGAATGTACTTGAGAAAGTATCTGCTTGAGCGGATATGAATTTAAAAATTATACCATTATTTTAAATAATTTAATATTTAATTTGAATTATGATTAAATTAAAGATCAAACTATCAATTCTAATAACACAATCTAATTTAAATATATTTTAGTATTACTTTAATTAATCTTATTTGAGTAGTAACATTGCATATATTTTATTTTATTGTCGGTAAAATTAAATTTATCATTTATATTTATAATTTCAGAGATTCAGTGTTGAGTATTTATTTTAATGTTTTTAAATTTCGTTTATTTTTTCTAACAAAAACATATAATAAAAATTCTCCGAAACTTTTTTTCTAAAATGTTAGGGACAAAATAAAAAAATACAAAATTGTTCTCGATCCGTTCTATTATTACCCCTAACTCAATTAAGTTTCACAATGATTTGTTGAGATTTGGTTCCTTAATTTATTCTAATACTCTTAATTAATAATAAAAATGTATTATTTAAATCTAATTATAAAGTACAAACATATGATTTGTTGGAGAAATTATATCATGGGTCAGTCCCACCACGTCATTCATGGGACCAACCAATAGAAACTGTCCACCTCATTATTTTTCAATTTTCCAAGTGAAGATTTACTTGGGAAAAAATTATGACATGAAAAAATTGATGAAATAGAAAGTTTTTATTGGTTGGTCCATGGACAGGTGGTGGGACTGACCCATGATATAATTTTCCGATTTGTTGAGATTTGATTCCTTAATTTATTTTAATACTCTTATTTAATAATAAAAATATATTATTTAAATCTAATTAAAAAAATCCATACATATCAATATAAAATCATTCATTTTATTTTTTAATCATACTTGTGAAATCGAGCCACGTAGATTGAGACTTTAAGCAACCACTAACATTATTTAATTTATTTTATTTTCCTAAATTGTTAGAATTACAAAGCTTACCTCACCTTATTATATAATATTCATGAAAGGGAGCACATGGATAAATTTTTACTATAATGGTAAAATATACCATAAGTCATTCAATTATTAGTTTAGTTACAAACATGCCACTACTTTTTAAAAAGTTATAATTTAGTGACTACAAACATATCACTTTTAGGGGTGCTTAACGAGTTGAGCAGCTCGTGAACTACTCGAACTCGATTCGGTTAAAGCTCGATAAACATTCGACCCGAATTAACTCGGCTCGAGACCTTAACGAGTTGAATCGAGCAAAGTCTAACTCGGCTCGATAAGTTCGCGAACAGCTCGTTAAATTTTTAAAATACTTTTTTAATAATTAATTTTAAAAGTTTCATTAAAAAGTAAATCTAAATAATAATTAATTTAAAAATTCTTATTAAAAAGTAAATCTAAATAATAAATTAACTAATTTATTAATTCTCTAATAAATAATAAAATATAATCAATTAATACTATTATTGTACTATAAATAAAACAAACCCTAATTTCTATTTTTATATGCGCCTCCCTCACAAACCTTTTTTTTGAATTATGAAATTCCAAATTATAAAACATTGAATATGTTAGTTTGGTGTATTTTTGGATTATTATTTAGTTTTAACATGTTAATTTAAAGAATTTGTAGATTGATGCTTTAATTTTAATATGTTATTTTGGTTTATTTGTGAATTGTTAGTTTAAAATTTGGATTCTAAAAGTGTTTTATACACTCTTTTGATATTTTTTTGGTTAAAATTTTTAATTTATACTAATATTAAGCTTCATATAGTACTATTAAATTTTAACGTTAGCTAAAAATAAGGTAAATGTTTTAGTGAGCTTAACGAGCAACGAGTCGAGTTGAGTAACAATTTTTTTTAATGAGCAAGAGTCGAGCACTATTCAACTCGCGATCGACTCGCTCGATAAGCACCCTAATCAATTTACCATTACAATTGAAACAAATGTCTAATATGGATTAGTATAATAATATTTTAATCCTTTAATGTTTGTATACTTATCAATTTAATCCTAATTCGAAACTACAAATATTAAATTGACAAAAAAAATTGAGCATTCATTATAAGATAATATTTATATTCGATTTTAAATTTGCATAAATTTACATACATCTACAAATATAGACAAAGGTATATGAAGTGAGGAGGGACAAGACAATCACTATACCACTGAAATTTTTTTTCTCATTTATGTCACATTGTTTAATTTTTAAGAAAATAATTTATTTATGAATTTATCCTTTACTTATAAATATTTATATTTTCTCTTTTAATTTTAAATTTTAGATTGTCTCTACCTACGAACTATGTTATTTAAACTCAAATCTTCTGGGGAAGATACCACCTTTTCTCTGGTCAAAGATTTCCTTTTGTTAATATTTAATATAAAACATGATTGATTACAAGTTGTAAGGCTTGTGACAGACAGGAACGAAGGTGGGAAGGGTTCTTGTCCTTTCTCAAATTTTTTTAGTATAACAGATCTTTATTCTTCTTAATATTCGATTCTGGTTCCGTTTCTGGTGATAATAAGAATAAAATCATCGGAAGATACCATCGTTTTCCTCATTTATTATTTCTTATTTCCCGTCGTGCAACGCTCAAACACACATATCATCTGTCTGTAGAATCTGTCTGTCTTCAGCTGCTTTTAAATACAAACAGATCAGCTCTGATAATTGAAGAAAACCAGAAGGAATGACCATGGCAGACAAGGGAAAGAGTGGTAAAGAAGTTGGAAGCATCCCTGTGAGGAAGAATAGGTCGTCATCGGTACGATCGATATTCATGCATGCAGATGGCGTAGACAAGTTCGACATTAACCTAATTAACGCGGGCGAGATCTGGATTTAAAGTTGGAGGTAAAATATGAAAATGAAAGATAAATTCATAAATAAATTAAATTTTTAAAAAATTTAAATAAAGAATAAAGGAGAGAAAACTTTTCGGGATGAGAGTGATTATCCCTCCTCACCCCATTTGGTTTCGTCACTGATAACTAAATAGTTAATTTTTTAAAACCCATTAATTTACCGAGTAATCAAGTATGTTCATCTTATTTATTTGTTTTATTAATTTAGTTCATAAACTCCTGAATTAAATCAATATCATACTTTTATTGTAGTTGACTAATAGAATTATTATCACCCTTTATCATGTTAACATTTAATCGTCTCGATTAATATGATATTTTTTATTAAATTAATATTTTCTAATAAGATGGTGTTAACGTATCAATTTTTATAATGCGGCAATTCAATTAATAAATTTTTATTATAAAAATTATAGTTTTAAAATAAATAAATAAGTATAAGACTCTCGATTCGTATTATTACATCATTAAAATGGGTACAAATCATTTTTTCTTTTATTGTGCCTCATTCGGAGAAAATGATGAGATAGAAAAAATAATTAAATGAATGTTTTTCATTGGTTGGTTTCATAGATTACGTGGTGGGAATGACCCATAATATAATTTTCCCTCCATTGATGCCTCACTGTAAAATAATGAATTTAAGATTTATAGTTTAGGGTTCAAGGTTAAGGGTTGTGGTCAGAATTTATAGAACTAAGGGTAAAATGTATTTTTTAAAGTGTAGGGTTTAGGACGTAGAAATTAAGGTTAGTGTATAAAATTTAAATTTAAATTTTAGTAGAGATTATAAAAAGAAAATAATTAAGGAGAGAAGATTTTTACTCCATTAAAACTGATTGTCATCACGGACATAACAAAATAATTGGCGATAAAAACTGATGTGAAAATATATAGTGATCAAATACACATAATTTAATGACTTTGTCGAGATGAATACAATTAAAGAGTTTGAGGGTGAAATTGATGAAATTGAAAAGGATAGATAATATTGTTGATTTTGAAAACTACAAGAACTAAATTAAAGCAACTAAAAAGCAGGACAACATTACTCATTCGAGATTATAAGAATTAAGTACAAAATTACCTTGTAAGCAAAATAAAACATAATCAAGTTTTCTTAACCTTTAGGTTTGATTTTTGTGTCTGACAGGTTGCACTGTTGGTGCTTGTGACGGCTTGTGGGGGATGGGTTGGATGTTTCATAGGTGAGCTAAAAGCACTAGCCATGAACACAACCTTATATAACATTCTCTAACATTGAAACATTTTCAGAAGGTGTTCGCTGGACAAGAACAAGCGAAAGACAAGCCACAAGGATGAGAAGTAGATATTTGAAAGCTGTTCTAAGGCAAGACATAGGCTATTTTGATCTGAATGCAACCAGCACATCTGAAATAGTCACAAGTGTTTCCAACGACAGTCTCATAATTCAAGAAATCATCAGTGAAAAGGTTGTTATTTCTTCGATTCTTTCGAAACGTTCCGTTACTTCATTCATATGTTGATTCACTTGTTCACCATTTGTATCAGATTCCATTCTTGGTTGCAAGAGTTGCTTCGTTTATCGGATCTTATATCGTAGCTTTTCTGATACTATGGAGATTAGCACTTGTGATTTCTCCATTTGTATTGCTGCTGGTGGTTCCTAGTTTAATATATGGGAAGATTTTACTGAACCTAGCAAGGAAATCTAGACTGGAGTACAATCTGGCAAGCACAATTGCAGAACAGGCAATATCTTCTATCAGAACTGTCTATGCCTTTGTTGGTGAAAACAAGACCTCCATTAAGTTCTCTGAAGCTCTACAAGGATCTGTGAAATTGGGGTTGAAGCAAGGCTTGGCTAAAGGTTTGGCGATCGGAAGCAACGGCGTTATTCATCTTATTTGGGCTTTCGGTACATACTACGGTAGCAGAATGGTCATGTACCATGGAGCTAAGGGAGGAACTGTTTTTGTAGTGGGAACATGCATTGCCATTGGTGGACAGTAAGGGTTTGAACCTTAACAATATCAAAATTGTTTCGTTTTTCTTGAAGTGCCTTGTCCCAGGTCCGACATGAATATTGGACACTTATATGTTCTTTTTTCTTATTGAACAGACAACTTGGTGCTGGCTTATCTACCTTGAAGCCCTTATTTGAAGCATGTTCGTCTGCAGAGCGTATAAACGAAGTGATAAAAAGGGTGCCAAAGATTGATTTAGAGAACATGGAAGGGTTCCTATTAGTAAATTGCAGCTCAAGTGGTTCAGGTCACAGATGGGGCTGGTTAGTCAAGTGCCTACACTGTTTGCAACAACCATTAAAGAGAACATACTCTTCGGCAAGGAGGATGCCGGAATGGAAGAGATTATCGAAGCGGTTAAAGCTTCCAACGCGCACAATTTCATATCGCAATTGCCTCAAGGATATGACACCAAGGTTTGTATGCTTATCTATTGCATTTTACATCAGCATATCACCATAATACACTGTCTAAAGATACAAATTTATATATGGACAGGTAGGGGAGAGGGGGATTCAGTTATCTGGTGGGCAGAAACAGAGGATTGCCATAGCAAGAGCCATAATAAAAGCACCTAAAATCCTTCTTCTTGATGAGGCAACGAGTGCTTTAGACTCCGAATCTGAACGTATCGTGCAGGAAGCTCTTGACAATGCCTCGATTGGTCGTACAACAATAATCGTTGCCCACCGCCTTTCTACCATTAGACATGCAGATTTGATTGCTGTGGTCCAAGATGGCCAAGTCATGGAAATTGGTTCACATGATGAGTTAATGGTAAATAGAAAAGGCTTTTATCCCATGCTAGTGCAACTTCAACATACAGAACAAGAACAAGTTCAGGAGGAAGATATTAAAGGTTTATCTACAAATGCCTTGGCTTCTATATCAAAAAACGACATTGACAACACTAGCAGTCACCAAATTTCTTTAGTGAGTCGGACAACTTCGGTCGGATCATTCGCACCAAATCAATCTTCACCAGGTGAAGAAATGAAAGTTAAGGATAAAAAATTGCCTGCACCATCTTTTAAGAGATTGTTGGCCATGAATTTACCAGAGTGGAAAGAAGCAACTCTGGGATGCTTAGGTGCAGTATTATTTGGTGCAGTGAATCCAGTTTCATCTTTCACAATGGCATCAATGATATCATTGTTTTTTCTCCCAAATCATGGAGAAATCAAAGAAAAGGCTAAGGTTTATTCTTTGAGTTTCCTTGGGATAGGTTGGTTTTCAATACTAATTAACATTATCCAGCATTATTATTTTGCTTACATGGGAGAGCACTTGACAAAGAGGATTAGAGAGATGATGCTTTCAAAGATATTGACTTTTGAAGTTGGGTGGTTTGACCAAGATGAGAATTCCAGTGGCAGTGTTTGCTCTAGACTAGCAAAGGATGCCAGTGTGGTAATGTTCTTCTTTTCATTTTCCTACCCCTTTTATGTGTTGATCATGTTTAGTTAACATGTCACTATTATTGGGGTGTTGTCAGGTGAGGTCTTTGGTGGGTGATTGGATCTCGCTTCTTGTGCAAACCGTCTCCGCTGTCACCCTGGCTTGTGTAATGGGGCTGTTCATCGCGTGGCGACTGGCGGTTGTGATGATAGTGTTCCAGCCACTCATTATCATCTGCTTGTACACTCGGAAGGTCTTGCTCAAAAGCATGTCTAGGAAAGCCATCAAAGCACAACAAGATAGTAGCAAGCTTGCTGCTGACGCGGTATCAAATCATCGAACCGTCACTGCTTTCACGTCTCAAGATCGAATTCTGAAAATGTTGGAAAAGGCTCATGAACATCCAAGACAAGAGAATGTTAGACAATCATGGTTTGCAGGTCTTGGATTAGGATCAGCTCAACTTCTTACCTTATTCATTATGGCCTTTGATTTTTGGTATGGGGGCAAACTCATCACTCAAGGATATATCACTCCAAAAGCTCTCATGGAAACATTCTTCATTCTGGTTAGCACCGGTGCTATGATAGCTGAAGCTGCAAGCATGACATCGGACCTGGTCAAGAGCTCCGAGGTTGTTGCATCCGTGTTTGCTATATTAGACCATCGTACAAGAATCGAGCCTGATGACTCCAATGGTTACCTTGCTGAAGAAGTTACAGGACGCATACAAATCCATGATGTCGATTTTGCATATCCATCTAGGCCTAATGTGATCATCCTAAAAGACTTCTCATTCAACATCGAAGCCGGGAGATCGACGGCATTGGTAGGGCAAAGCGGTTCCGGAAAATCAACAATCATTAGTTTAATCGAGAGGTTTTACGATCCTCTCAAAGGAGTAGTGAAGATCGATGGTCGAGATATAAAGTCATACAACCTAAGAACATTGAGGAAAGACATAGCACTTGTTAGCCAAGAGCCAACGTTATTTGCTGGCACGATAAGAGAAAACATCGTATACGGAGTATCCGGCAAAACCGATGAATCCGAAGTCATTGAAGCTGCTAAAGCAGCTAATGCACATGATTTTATTGCAGGCCTAGCAAATGGTTATGAAACATGGTGTGGAGATAGAGGTGTGCAATTATCCGGCGGCCAAAAGCAACGGATCGCAATAGCCCGAGCCGTATTAAAAAAATCCGACGATCTTGTTATTAGACGAAGTGACTAGTGCACTTGATAGTAAATCCGAAAAAGTGGTCCAAGAGGCATTAGAAAGGATACTGATGGGGAGAACTAGTGTTGTTGTGGCACATAGGCTCAGCACCATTCAAAACTGTGATCTTATTGCCGTTATAGAGCAAGGGAAGGTGGTGGAGACAGGTAACCATTCAACTTTATTAGCCATGGGAACAAGAGGAGCTTACTATTCTTTGGTTAATCTTCAGAAAAGAAACACATAGTTCTACTCGATCATTAAAATGAGGTTTTGGATACTTTAGAAGGAAAATTTTTAGTAAATAACTTGTGTACCATTAAAAGCTTCACTTTAAATAGCGGGGTGCGGGTTTAAGTTTTGGATATGAAAATTATGGTTAAGATTTAAAATTTAATTTTAAAGAATTTTTTAAGGTGAGACATGAAAGGAGGGGACATGAGACTTTTGTTCGACAATTTATAAGTTCAGTTTGTTCCATTCACAATATTAATATTTAAATGTAGGTTATGTTCAAATTATTTAACGTCTTATCCACTAAATTAAATGATAATTAAAAGTTGTAGCCTTCAATTTCTATAAATTTTAGTTTAAACATGTAGCCCTTCGAACTCCACAATAGTTGCACGAGTTGAAAAATTAAGTTTTAAGTTATAAGAAGTCTTTAAACTTTTTATAAAAATCAATTAAGTTCTTAATTTTTTTACACAATTAAACTCTCGAACTAAAAAATTAAATCAATTAAGCCATAGAATCAAAAATTCCTATCGATTAGTTCCTTTGACATTTTTTTGTGTAATAGATTTTTATTATACAAAAACAAGATACAAAGTATAGCATAACCACCACCTTTTACGTACTTTTATACAGGTGTATATCGTCTATTTTTTAATCGTGCTTCCACTTTAAATTAATAAGTTTAAGGTTTAAGATAAAAGAACATTAAATGAATCGAAGTATCACAATAAGAAGCGACTTTTTCTTAAAAAAGTTGATAACCTATTCAACCTCTTAATTCCAATTATAAACATATTTTGAGATATTACAGAGATCTAATATCCTTTTTTAAATACTTTACGAGAATGAGTACTCGAAAAAATATATCGTGTCACAATATCTCGAATTGATGTTTTTTAAATTATATATTTTATTTAAAATATTTTTAAAAAATATAAAATTATAAAAGATTATAAAATTCATAATATATATATTAAAAATTACAATTGCATCATGATAGAACTATATGTATCATGTGCTAGTAATAGCTAAAGAAAAATTTTATCGAGATTTAATAGTCAAAATTGATCAAAGAACTTAATTAAATACAAAAGTGAATTAATTATTTTTTCTAAAAAATTCAAAAATTTCTTACCTATAAGTCAAATATTAACAATCTTTGATTATTAGATTGTAGACGATAGATTCGAGACCTTACTCGTCCTGCATCCACCCACTCACTAACTACTCACCATTTGAATTTTAGATCATTTATGTTTGCAGACTTTGATTATACCTTTTAATATGATATTTTATGTACTAAGATCTTAGTATTTAAAACCTACGTTATTCCTTAAGTTTGTAGACTTTGTACTCAATTAATTTATTTTTAAAAAAAATGATGATTTATGATCATCTTGAATTTATAATTTATGATCAAACTTGAATTAATCAGGTTATAAATTTTTAATATGTGTGATTAAGTAAAATATATATACAGGTATAAATATATTTTAGTTAAGTTAACTATATTTATATTAAAAAAAAGCTATAATTAATTAGTTGTAGTTAAATAAAATTTCTTGTTGAGATTTTTTGAATTGTTACATCATGTCTCGTTGGGTCTTAATTAACGATTTCTCTATCTTTCTAGCCAAATTTAATTTTGTGTCGGGTTTTGTAGGAATACTGAATCGATTAATTTTTTTCTTTATCCAATATCACTGTCATATAACATCCCAAAATAAGTCCCTACATTCTTAAAATGAATTCATAAACATCAAGGTAAATACATTGTATTTAATCGGTATCTAAGTTATTAAATTTTCTCTCGATTCATAAATAATTTTTAATTTGTCCGCCATTTCTGAGTCAATATCTTACGATGACTCAATTTAATAAAATTACGATAATGTCATACAACTATCATATAAATGAATATTATATGTTAATATGATACAGATGTTAAACACCAAAAAGAATAAATTGGTCAAAATTAAAACACTACCCAATATATTTTAGCACAAAATAACTCTATTTGTATGATATTTTAGTTTTTAGAGTTATTGCATGGCTACAGAGCGATGAGATCTTGTATTCTTTATATGTAGTGTTGGAGAGATTATATCATAGGCCCGGCCTACCATGTCAGTCGTGATCTCTAGCCAATTAAAACTACCCATTCCGCCACTAATCAGCCATGTAATTAATGTAATTTCCAGAAAACATATTTTTAAAATGACATGGAAATTCTGAGTGAAGATTCATTGGTTGGAAAAAAATGAGGTGGAGATTAGTGATGAAGTGGGCGGTTATTATTGGATGGGACCACGACTGACGTGGTAGGCCGAGCCCATGATATAATTTTTCGTAGTTTTGATGATAAAAATATATCAGAATTGTTCTTGTTGTCCTCTGTTGAAGGTAAGAAAAACACTGATCATCAATCATTATATGCTCTTTACAATTGAGTTTAATTTAGGGACCCATTGACTATATTCATACATGGAAACAATATTCTCATAAAATATAAAGTATTCAAACCGTGAAGGTACTTACTAGATCCATATTGAGGAACAATATCCTCACAAAAATACTAACGTTTTTCCTTACTTATATGGATGAATACGTTAAACCGAATTTTAAAATATATTAAAATGAACTCGCGTTCATAAAAAGATATTAAATTAACTTAAAAATAAACTCGCAATTTTCAAATAAGCGAAAAGGTAATCAACTTGTAACGTAACTCTCTTTTTTTTAAACACAAACTTTAATCTTTAGCGAAGTCTTCGTGTTATAGCGTCTAAAACATTTGTAAAGTCACATTTTTCTTTAGAAAAAATTATTTTTGGAGGAATTTTAAAATAAATAGAGGAAATATGTTTTGAAAAATAATAGCTAAAAATATGAAGTTGTCGTCAGTCATTTGGATAAGGTAGATAAACATTAAAAAATAAAATTTTGATAAGTTCGCAAATCGATTACGTGTGAGAAAGAGTTCAAATCTTCATCATATTCGAAATTGGTACCTACTTAACTACAATTTACTTTTATATTAAAAATTTATGAGTTAATTTAATTTAAGATATGTTTATGAATACGAGTTAATTTTAAGGTTTAATTACTGTAGAAGTCACGTTTGTTTGCTTCCAGTACAAATTTAGTCACCGATTTTAAAAATTGATCAATATAGTCACGTACGTATTCGGACTGTGAACTTATGGTCACTGAAATGTTTGTTGCCGTTAAACTTTAACGGGAAGCTGATCTTTCATAATAAAAAAGCGATAAACTACATAAATAGTCCCTTAATTATTCTTTTACTTTTATTTCATCTTTAACTTAACACTCAAAATTTTAAAATTTTATATTTCCACCATCTTCTCAAACAAACCCCTTTCTCTAAATATTGTCCTCAGTTTATCTGCACAAATAAACCCGAAAATATCTGATTTCGGATTAGCCAAGCTTGATGAAGAGGATAACACTCACATCAGCACCCGAGTCGCAGGAACTTAGTAAGCATACAAACTGATTATCATGCAAGTGGATGCAATATTTCAATGTTGTTTCATGTACTAAAGTTTTTAACTTTGCAGTGGCTACATGGCTCTCGAGTATGTAATACGTGGTCATTTAACCGAAAAAGCCGATGTTTATAGTTTCGGGATAGTGATACTAGAGATCGTAATTGGAAACAGCAACACGATCGAACTCGAAGGAAGAATGTTTATACATTCTTGATTGGGTAACGTTAGGATATTTCGAGCCGTTTCGCGGACAGATCGAACTCAAAGGTGATGGTGAAGAAGCTTTACCAGCATCTTGAAAAACAGTGCCCCTGAAAGCCAGACACACAGTAAGTCAACAGTGCCCCTGAAACTAAAAGCCAGATTCTTCACTTAGATATTTAGAGAAAAGGGTTTGTGTGAGAAGATGGTGAAAATATAAAATTTTAAAATTTTAAGGGTTAAAATAAAGATGAAACAAAAGTAAAATAATAATTTAAGGATTATGTAAGTAGTTTATCATTTTTTAGTATGACAGATCAGCTTCTCGTTAAAGTTCAACGGCAACAAACATTTCAGTGACAATAAGTTTACAACCCGGAAACGTGCGTGACTATATTGGTCGATTTTCAAAATCTGTAACTAAATTTGTATTGGAGGCAAACAAATGTGACTTCCGCAGTAATTAACCCTAATTTTAAAGTTCTTATTACTAAAAAAAAATCAGAAGGTCTTGTTATTTAGATTTAGAGAAAGAATACAAATTAAAGAAGAAAAAAAGGGTATACTTTCTAATATTTAATTAATATTTAATTCTTAGCCTGTATTAATGTATGTGCTACTAATTGGTTAGGTTATGTGTTGAATTAAAAAAAAGAAGAAATGATCATGTAATCCAACATACTTAGTGCAAGATTAATGAAAAAGTTTCAAGGGGAAAATTGAGAAATAATTCTATAAATCTCTTTAAACTTAAATTGTTTAAGATTTCATGATTAGGTTCGTGATAGTAGCGTTGAACATGGTTAATCAAAAATTTTTAAATTAATTTGAATTAAAATATTTAAGTAATTTATGATTCACAAGTTTATGAACTGTGACGATTTGAATTAAACCAAATTTGATTTTTATTTAATTTACAATTAACTTTATGGTATAAAAAATATTTTATACTTAAAATACTATAAGTGTATTATTGATTATATTATACTTATTATGAAATAATTAAACCATTATTTTATTAAAAAGAACTTAATGCGATCACCTGTATTAAATTTAACGAAAAGAATGATATAGTAGTTGATAAAATTTTATATAATTATATATTTGATTTTTGTTATTTACAAATTTTATTAAATTAATATTAATTTTATTTAATAAAATTATTTAATTAGATGATAACCCATTTTTTTCGATGCTTGATTAGAGAGGGAAAAATAAAAAATACACTCTTCACACCAGGGGCAAATCTACCATAGTTCCTAGTAAGTCAAGTGACCTACCAAAAAAATGGATAAATTTTATTTGAGTTCAATGAATTATTTATAAAGTTATAATTAGTCATTTAATTATTAAAAATGATAATTAAGTCATTTAATTAAAATTCTAGTTACTATTAGATCAATTTTGTTAAAATACAAACGAACATCTGACAAAATTTGGTATAATAATAATTTTAATTTTAAAGTTTATATATTTGATCAATTTAGTTATAATTTATAAATATAAATATACTGTAAGTATTTTAATGTTAGATCTATACTTGGTATATATATTAAAATTACAATTATATTTTGAGAACCTTCCATTTTAGTTATGGTTAACCTGTAATTTTCTACAAATGTTAGATTTTTCATATTACACAGTTTTCTAATTACTTTATTGTTTTTTTTATAAAAACTATCAAGTAATTTATATAAAAAATATGGAAAAAAAATTCTGAGCATGAACATATTAAGTAATTTTTGATGATTTTCTAAATTTATTTTTATTTTATATATAATTTTATTTATTATCTAAGCTTAAATGCTTAAATCCGTCCCTGGCTCATACCTAGTAAAAAAGTATATATATCTAAAATACAAACCGTAATAATATATCTGACCGAAAATACAAAAATTACAAAATAAAATACAAAAAATTAAAACAAAAGTTAATACGAAAAATCAAAAATTAAAATTAACCAATAAAAAATAATAATTACTTAAATAATTTTAAGAATTAAACTGAAATGAAACCGTATTAAAAGAGATTTTAAATTTGGGCTATGTATACCGAAAACAGTGTAACGGGCTAAAACCCAGTTTTGAATCCATTTAATAAAGTTCAATTCCTTTTTTTTTAAACCCTAATTTCTGCCTCCTAAACTTCAATTCTCATCGTATCTCCGGCCACCGTAGTCTGTTGAGCAGCGAGGGGTGAATTATGAGCCGTCAAACAAGCAGTTCCTGGAATCACTTTGGCGTTCAGGGGCCAAATGGATTTCTGGAGGCCTTACCTCTCCACTCTTGGATAATTCAGCCGGGTTATAGTTATTCAACATATCCGACGGACGGGAAACCACTTTTCACGGGGGAGTTTCGCACTGTGAATCTGAAAAGGGGAGAAGTGAGTGAGACTCTGAGTACGATGCCACCCGGCTCGTATGTGGGGAACCCCCGTTGCCTGTCGCAATCGCATTTACGTCCTTGGGGGATTCTGCGAAGGGGATCTCTTTTGTCCCGATAAAAGGTTTAACGATTCCCATTCCCACCCCCATAACTGTGTTTTCTACTTTGATTTTGCACGCCCTGATTGTGGATGGAAGAAAGGTCCTCCTATGTTGGTCCCGCGGTTCTCACCGCCGGTTGTTGCTGCAGGAGGAAAGATTTACGTCTTCGGGGCAAGTCATAGTAAAGACGCTGAATCTCATTGTGCGGATGTTTTCAATGTAGAACTTAACCGTTGGGATAAACTGCCGCTCCCACCTATTGCTTCTGGTTTGGTTCCTCGATCGGCATCTGACCCTGTTCTGCATGATTCTTCCCGATCTCGACTTTTGGTGTACTTTTTTTCCAATAAGTCTCTTCACGCCTTCCACACTGATGATGGATCATGGGAATGCCTGGATCCAGAATTCGGCATCATCTGGCCTATGGCATCGGTAATCGTGGGTGATTTTATTTATTTTTTCTTTGAATTAGGTGATTGTTCTGACAGGTGTGCAAATTCTTTCCTGGCGTATCACCTTGTTGATAAGAAATGGTTTCCCGTCAAGTGGTTATCTGACCCTCAATTACTTGCTGCACCATATACTCATCTCCTCCATTTGGGCAATGGCCAAATGTGTTTATATTCAGGGTTGGGTGATTTTCAGTACATAACATTCCGTGTGCAATTGGATTCGGATTCTGGAGAGATTCATGCAAAAGCAGAGAGTGAATCTATCATCGCTGTTCCATCTGAAGGGTATGCTAACGTTGTGTTGCTCTAAATCAAGGTTAGTTTCCTTCCTAATTACTCTCTTTGGATATCTTCAGTTAGATGAACTTGGTAATGTTATTTGTAAATAAAATTGTTGAATGTTTGAATTAGATGAATTGGATGATAGATGTTCAAATCGGGAATAGAAGGAATCACTTTAGTAGGGAAGGAAATAGCTACTTTGGAGATTATGGTTCATCCTAATTTTTATTTTGTGTAGTATATGGTTTTCATATTTACTTTGAAACTAAAAAGGTTTGTGAATTATACCCTTCTCTGTATTGCGTTTTCCTTCAGTAATTATTTTTCCTGCTTGACTGACAATATTCCTCCCCCTATGTCCTATCTTATGGAAAATTAAAGAATGAAAATGGTGTTCTTTATTTCTTGCCAACAACATGTTTTCGTTAATGGTTTAAGTTTTACATTTGAAGATAATGTTGTAGAATGTTAGCTCGTTGAGATTCTCATTTGTTGTCTCTTGAAATGTTCTGCTGCTGGATAAGGTTGTATCATGTGTATTATTACTATGAATCTGAATGATGATATTTTATAGGAAAAATTGTATTTTATTATTTCTATGTATTTTTCTGCAATGATAGTCTTTCTTTAAAAATTTTATTTGCAATCTCATGAATTTCTTCCCCCTTCCTTTTAGGCCTCAGGTGCCATGGAGTTGATGGTGAAGATTACTGTCAATTATTTGGGTGCAAACTTTGTTAAATAGATCTCAACAGTACTTGTATAAACTTTCTGTATGCGAGAATTGGATGATTGAATTTATGAACTTGATGTGGGTGTTATCGAAGTAACGTTCTATTAAATTGCATGTTTTATCGATTTTGAGATATTCTAGTTGAGTTTGATCGTGTTCTATTAAATTGCATGTTTTATCGATTTTGAGATATTCTAGTTGAGTTTGATCGTGTTCTATTAAATTGCATGTTTTATCGATTTTGAGATATTCTAGTTGAGTTTGATCGTGTTCTATTAAATTGCATGTTTTATCGAAAAAATGTTAAAACTATATTTTTTTTTATTTTGATATTTAATATTTTTGGGTCACTATAATGTCTAACATTTATTTCCGTAATTAAAAATCAGATTTTTCTATCAATGAACTTTGAAAAAAATATTATCATCCAATTATAACATGACACATAACGTGTTTTTATTTATTTATTAAATTTCTGAATTTCTTTAAAAATATTAACTTCTTAAAAAAACCAAGTTCTAATTACTGAATTTCTTTAAAAATATGAAAATCTTAACTTCTGAAATGATAGTTCCTGGTTCCACTTGAAAGTAGTGTTCAGTATGGAAACCCTCTACTAGAGGAACCATTGTTGACTTTGCAAAACCATGGCTTTAACTATTCTCAATACACAGTTGCAGTTGCAGCATCAACCTTGGGCTTATGATTTGCAACAGTTGAGCCAGAATTCTCAATTTTATAATCCGGGTTTGGTCATGATGAACATCATCTATTGTTGATAACAATAAGAGCTCGATGGGAGCTGTAATGGCTTCTACTTCGACTGCTAAAACAAAGTCTTTCCTTTAAATGACTGAGTCATAAGATAGGTTGTAATTACATTCGTCCACCAAAACAGTGCATTGCAAATTAATCACAATGCAGAGCATAATCTGTTAAGAACAAAAGTAAGATTTGTACTTGTACGAGAAAGAGCAAATAAACCAACAAGACAGACTGCAGTATCCGCTGTTATATGCAAAATGTACATAGAGAATTGAGTGAGATTCACTTCACACATTCTTAAACCAACAATATGTAATGTACTACAAATTAATCATGCATGGCATAGCATAATAAAATAAAATAAAAAATAACTTACAGTTTATATATCAGTCAATAGGTTCCAAAGAAAACCTGTAGGCCTGTTTCAAAACATAAAAAAATTAAACATTTAACACAAATTAAGAAACACATATACTATTTCTTACATAGTGGAGTATTTGCCATAATCCAAGAGTCCTTTGAAAAGATCTATGTACAAACTTGGTAGAGCAACGGTTAGCTTATTCTCAATATCAGATCTATCAAACCCCTATAAAATTAATAATTTAATTAAAAATTAATATACAAAAATATATATAAATATTAAATATTTACCAGAGTTGTATGGTTGCCTTCATTACAGTGTCTATAGAGATTACCACAGTACGTTATGGCCGAAACAAGATCTCTAGTATAGTTTGAATAATTGAATACAGTGATAAGCTCTGTATCTTGACAATTCTTCAAAATGGTATTCCATTTACGCAATGAACCAGTACGGCACTTGTTTAGATCTCTCTTGTAAATGACATTTCTCTTGATCATCTCATCCAAATTTATAATAAATTTGGATTTTTCAGAACCAAACCAGCAAAATTGATGGGCACCCAATAAGAATTTAGGTCCCACGTAATGCCTATCATGTGATTATAAGTAGAATTAATTCACAGTAGACTAGGTATATTTAAAATATAAGAATAATAGACTTACAAATTATCCCCATCGAGTGCCTCCAGAAAAGATTGAATTTCGAGCCCTAACCGGTAATCATTCACTCTTGTATCGTAGTCATGGTTCCCGCCGAAAGGTAGAGAGATGATATAAATCATGAATTTACCCAATTCATCGATGGCAGTTTCAGATTCGATACAGTTTAACTTGGGTAAAATCTTCACTTCCCCATCTTCATCTATCCAGAGGCATTCACTGGCCGAATTTGTATAAATATTACTATAATTATCATTGGGGATCAAATTACGCCAAATCCGAGCCACAACCCGAAATATTTCTTTGAATTTATCTCTGATGTGATTGAACCAATTGGCTCTCATTGCAGCTGGAGAAAGACTCTGGTCACGTATCGAATTCCATTCGTCAATCTTCTTTTCAAAGAATGACAACACCGTCTCACCTTTCTTTATAGGAATCAACCATTCATTGTTATGGTGATTTATAGGGCGACTGTAGCAAATCACAGAGTCTTCGTGCCTTGTAATATTGTATTTCTTTTGGCCAACCAAATAGAAATACAAATTTTCAGCTTCTTCAATGCTATTGAAGGCGAGGAATCTGGACTCTAAAATACGTCCTCCATTAGAATAAAAGTTTCCTACGTATGGAGCTTTTCCAAAGAAGACACAACGAATACCCTAAAAAAAAATTATTTCAAATATTTTTATCATAGAGCTATTTTTGTTCTTTTAACATACAAACAAGACTATAACGTTGTTTAACATAAAATATGCACATTTACACTTGTCATCCCAATATTAAAAATAGCAATAGATAATTAAACTTACATCTCCATCGCGAACATAAGTTATTTCTTCTCCATTCTCAGTTACTTCTGTTACAAGTAAAAATTATAATTTTTGAGGTTAATAAAATGATTGATTCAATAGTCTAATATAATTAACAAATATTACATACAACTCACCTCTAAATGGATTGTCTATGCCTAAGCTTGTTTGCAATACGGAGATTGATTCATCGTCAAATTTCATACCCTAATATCATTTCGAATTAAACAAAATCAATCCAAATCATATATATTAAATATTTTAATATAATACCTGAAATTTGCGCATGGCAATATTGGCATGATGCATAGTTGCGAATCGAACAAAGCATACAAGTTTGCTTCCCTTCTTGTCTATTTCAAGACCTTCATAATTTTTTGTAATTCTCGAACCTTTACATCATCCGGAAAACCAATAATTCGGATGGTCCGTTGCTAAATTTAAAACAAATATTTTTTATTAGTTTTTTGATATATATAAAAAATAATAATAAACACTAACATGCAAAATAAATTATAACTCGAAATATATATTATAATATTTTTACTTATTCCTAAACTCAATAAAAAAATTCATCAAGTGAGGGAGAGAGATGACCTTAAGTTCCAAACCAATTGTGCCAAATTGAAAGCCACTGCCACTCATCTATATCAACATAAATATCAGATTCAGTAATTCAAAGTAAGATATTAAAACAATGAGAAAATTAAACCAAACAAATCTGAGTCATGCAATATTAGTCATTACATTAGTAAACCCACAAAAGAAAGTGATCGCTCCTATTTATATCAATTATCATATAAAATAAAGCAGTAAATGAACAAGATTAAGAATTAAAAACTAAATTAAATATTTTTCATACAACATGTGATACACATCAATCAAAATGCAGGATAGGGGTGCAAACAAGAGAAAAATACTAAAATCAGGACCAAAATAAAATAAAACTGAATATGTAGGGACTAAAAGAAGTATTCAGCCAATTGAAAACAGATTAAATTGAAGAAAAGGACTACATTGATAACCAAACAAAATTCTCAGGGACCGCGGGGAGAAAATCAAAAACACGGAGGTCCTTAAAAAGTTAAATATCCCATTTGTTCAATTTAAAGCATGTATAAGAACCTTTTTTTTATCCTCAAATGATTTTTTTCAATTTTTAAAACCCTTGCTTTGCTCTCGAATAAACACCCAAGTTTATCAAACCTCTGTTCATCAAGAATCTGGGTTTGAACCCAGAAACAACCAATATTCCCAGAACCCGATTATCTAAAACCCTAACCCTAAAACCTTTTTTCTTCTTTAAACCCAAATCTGAACCTCAGATCATAAAAAAATCCGTTTTTTTTCTTAAACCCGAGAAAAACAAAAGTCATTTCTACTTTTTAAACATGAAACTCTAATGCTCATGGTAAAACTCGAAACCCTAAACCCTAATGCTTATGGTATGCACAGGAAACCAGAGAGAAAATTACCTCTAAATGCTTTCTATATTGTATTGTTTTTTCCAAAACTCCAGAATAAAGATTGTAGGGTTTTTTGTGTAAACCCAAATAATACACTGCTTTAAACAAAATGAAAATCGAGTAGAAAAACGCCATTGGTTGCCTTTTTGTCGTACGTCTCTCTGCATTTCTCTTTTGTTTGTATTCAGCTGTATTTCTAAAAATGGTTAATTATCTCTGATTTTTTCTCTTTTATTTCTGCTCCTTTACATGCTATGGCAAGGCAACCGGTGAGGACAGGTTTAGAACTAGAAAGAGAAGAGGCTGTCGTATGCCACCGTGGGCATATCAGTGGTCCGTTTAGATGAGAGTTGGAGGGTCAAAAAAGGCGTGTGCTGCACGCAGGAACTAAAGAGCCATGGGAGACGGATGGAGTGAGCCGGGGTGTGTGATTTGATAATAGAATAGCAAAGCAAAAATAAAATATTATTAAGTTCTTATACTTTTAATGTATTTGAAATTTAATCCATTTCCTTTTTGAACTTCAAAATTCGAGTCAAATTGTTAATATTATTAAACTTAAGTTAAATTCAGATCTTTTGCAACAACATTCAGTTTTTATTTTAAAACGTTACATCAAAAATAACCCAAAAATTTTGAAATTTTTAAAATGAAAAGAGAGTGATTAAAATTTAAAAAATGAAAGTAAGAAGACTATATTGTCAGTGCAAGAAGAGATTGAGGACTTGAAGCATATTTTAACGTCAACTAATTAATTGCAAATACTAAAATTTAAAATTCAAATAGAAAACTATAGATAAAAAGATTATAAAGAAAACCGAAATGCAAAATAAAAGTAAATTAATATAAAAGTGGTTAAAAGCCATGGGTAAACTATAAAAATGATCATTATACTTCAGTTTGGTCCTGATTTGATTATTATACCTATTTCGAAATAATTAAATCATTGTTTTATTAAAAAGAATTTAATGCGATAATCTGAATTAAATTTAACAAAAAGAATGACGTAATAGTTGATAAAAATTTATAAAATTATATATTTGATTTTTATTATTTACAAATTTTATTAAATTAATATTAATTTTATTTAATAAAATTATTTAAGTAGGTCATAATACATGTCTTTTCAATGCTCGATTAAAGATAGAAAAATAAAAATACACTCCTCACACCAGGGGCATATCTACCATAGTTCCTGGTAAGTTAAGTGATCTACCACAAAAATAGATTATATTTGAGATCAATTAATTATTTATAAAGTTATAATTAGCCATTTAATTATTAAAAATGATAATTAAGTTATTCAATTAAAGTTCTAATTACTATTAGATCAATTCTCATTAAACTGCAAACCAACACCTGACAAAATTTGGTATATGACGATTTTAATTTTAAAGCTTATGTATTTTAATCAATTTAGTCATAATTTATAAATATAAATATAAATATATTGTAAATATTTTTAATGTTAGATCTATACTTATTATATACATTAAAATTAAAATTATTTGTTGAGAACCTTCGATTTTAGTTATTGTTAACCTGTAATTTTCTACAAATGTTAGATTTTTTTATATTATACAGTTTTCTAATTACTTTATTGTTTTTTTATAAAAACCCTCAACTAATTTATATAAAAAATTATAAAAATAAAATTCTGAGCATAACATCTTAAGTAATTTTTGATAATTTTTTAAATTTATTTTTATTTTATAAATAATTTTATTTATTATCTGAACTACTAAATTTAAATTCTTAAATCTGTCCGCTCACACCTGATAGAAAAAGTATATATATCTAAAACATAAACTGTAATAATATGTATGATCGAAAATACAAAAAATTACAAAATAAAATACAAAAAATTAAAACAAAAGTTAATGCGAAAAAAATCAAAAATTAAGATTAACCGGGAAAAAAACAATATCTGCTTAAATAATCTTTCGAATTAAACCGGAAAGAAACTTTAGATTTGGGATATATATACCAAAAACCATGTAACAGGCTAAAATCCAGTTTTGAATCCATTTAATAAAGTTCAATTCCTTTTTTTTTCAACCCTAATTTCTTCCCTCCTTACTTCAATTCTCATCGTATCTCCGGCCACCGTAGTCTGTTGAGCAGCGAGGGGTGAATTATGAGCCGTCAAACAAGCAGTTCCTGGAATCACTTTGGCGTTCAGGGGCCAGATGGAATGCGGGAGGCCTTACCTCTCCACTCTTGGATAATTCTGTCGGATTATAGTTATTCAAAACTTCCGACTGACGGGAAACCACTTTTCACGGGGGAGTTGCGCACTGTGAATCTGAAAAGGGGAGAAGTGAGTGAAACTCTGAGTACGATGCCTCCCGAGGCTCGTATTTGGGGAACCCCCGTTGCCTGTAGCAATCGCATTTACGTCCTTGGGGGATTTTGCGAAGGGGATCTCTTTTGTCCCGATAAAAGGTTTAACGATTCCCATTCCCACCCCCATAACTGCGTTTTCTACTTTGATTTTGCACGCCCTGATTGTGGATGGAAGAAAGGTCCTCCTATGTTGGTCCCGCGGCGCTCACCGCCGGCTGTTGCTGCAGGAGGAAAGATTTACGTCTTCGGGGCAAGTCATAGTAAAGACGCTGAATCTCATTGTGCGGATGTTTTCAATGTAGAACTTAACCGTTGGGATAAACTGCCGCTCCCTCCCGTTGATTCTGGTTTGGTTCATCGATCTGTATTTGACCCTGTTCTGCATGATTCTTCCCGATCTCGACTTTTGGTGTACTTTTTCTCCAATAAGTCTCTTCACGCCTTCCACATTGATGGTGGATCATGGGAATGCCTGGATCCAGAATTTGGCATCTGGTCTATGGCATCGGTAATCGTGCGTGATTTTATTTATTTTTTCTTTGAATTAGGTGATTGTTCTGACAGGTGTGCAAATTCTTTCCTGGCGTATCACCTTGTTGATAAGAAATGGTTTCCCGTCAAGTGGTTATCTGACCCTCAATTACTTGCTGCACCATATACTCATCTCCTCCATTTGGGCAATGGCCAAATGTGTTTATATTCAGGGTTGGGTGATTTTCAGTACATAACATTCCGTGTGCAATTGGATTCGGATTCTGGAGAGATTCATGCAAAAGCAGAGAGTGAATCTATCATCGCTGTTCCATCTGAAGGGTATGCTAACGTTGTGTTGCTCTAAATCAAGGTTAGTTTCCTTCCTAATTACTCTCTTTGGATATCTTCAGTTAGATGAACTTGGTAATGTTATTTGTAAATAAAATTGTTGAATGTTTGAATTAGATGAATTGGATGATAGATGTTCGAATTGGGAATAAAAGGAACCATTTTAGTAGGGAAGGAAATAGCTACTTTGGAGATTATGGTTCATTCTATTTTTGATTTTGTGTAGTATATGGTTTTTATATTTACTTTGAAACTAAAATGGTTTGTGAATTATACCCTTCACTGTATTGCGTTTTCCTTCTGTAATCATTTTTCCTGCTTGACTGACAAAATTCCTCCCCCTATTATGTCCTATCTTATGGATAGTTAAAGAATGAAAAATGGTGTTCTTTATTTCTTGCCAACTACATGTTTTGGTTAATGGTTTAAGTTTTACATTTGAAGATAATGTTGTAGAATGTTATCTTTGTTGAGATTTTGTTGTCTCTTGAAATGTTCTGTTGCTGGATAAGGTTGTATCATGTGTATTATTACCATGAATCTGAATGATGATATTTTATAGGAAAAATTGTATACAACATGATGTTCCAATTCTTTTTATTATTTCTATGTATTTTTCTGCAATGATAGTCTTTCTTTAAAAAATTTATTTGCAATCTCATGAATTTCTTTTCCCCTTCCTTTTAGGCCTCAGGTGCCATGGAGTTGATGGTGAAGATTACTGTCTATTATTTGGGTGCAAACTTTGTTAAATAGATCTCAACAGTACTTGTATAAACTTTCTGTATGCGAGAATTGGATGATTGAACTTGTGAACTTGATGTGGGTGTTATCGAAGTAACGTTCTATTAAATTGCATGTTTTATCGATTTTGAGATATTCTAGTTGAGTTTGATCGTGTTCTATTATATTGCATGTTTTATCGATTTTGAGATATTCTAGTTGAGTTTGAATTTTAAAAGTTCAAAATAATTTAGAAACTAGATATTAAAACTACTTGGTTTTTTTCTATACTAAAGCGATTTAAATGTTTTGTGATTTATTGCATAGAATTTTGGATAAAATGCATCCCACTTCAGGTAAAAAAGGCTTCTAATTGAGTTATGAAGAACATTTTCTCTCGGTTTGTGTCTGCTTCGGTTTTAGTTCGAGTTTATAGTAATTTGAATCAAGTATTTGGTCAAACTTTGGATCTTCAGGTTGAGTTGTGTATGAGTTGAATCAAGTATATAGACAATATTTTTATATGTATCCGGTAACAAACCAGTAAAAATTTGTTTGGTCCAACTGAGTTCGTGTAAAATAAATCTGGGTTGTTTTCGGTTATGTATCGGTTTGGATTGCATTCAATTGGTTTCATCAGTAAAAAAAGAAATTTCTCAAGTTGCAGCCGGAACCGTAAGCAGACTGGGGGTGATTGAGCAATCGGGTATCTAATCAATTTAAATAGAATTTGTTTCGGTTTCGGTCCTGATAACTACCGGATCTTAAAAATTAGAATCAATTTTGGTTCCGGTTATATTGATTCTAAATTTTAGAAACCGGTTCTGTTACTTATGGAAACATATTCTAATATCGGATATCCGATCATTTAGTTTATTCTTAAAAAAGTTTGAGTAATTGATAAACAATAGCTAATAAAATTAGGATATCGTAAATTTGAGTACTCGGAGAATATTGTCACTGTTTTTATAAATTCTGGCGCTTCAATTTATATTTTTTTCAACTTCGACATTCCAATTTAAATTTTATGGCTCAGATCATTTTATCACTAATTTTAATTTATCATTATTTTTATAACACTTAATTTATATTTGTAACTTTCAAAAATTAAGGCAACACTTAAAATGGGTTTTATTTTGATTCATAAATGATAAAGTAATACACAATTCGTCGTATTTAAATTATAAAATTTAAAACTTAAATTTTAACACTTAAATTCTAAACCTTGCAATTTAAATTTTAATTCTAAATCCTAAATTTTACACGTTACAACCTAAATTTGAGCTAGAGAGCTCGTGCTCATAAACCATAAATTTGAAAGGCCTGTGTAAACTAAGTTTACATAAATTTAAGTATCAAAATATTTTTTTTAAAAAAATCAATTTTAAATGTTACGGGGATATTTTAATATTTTTTATTTATAATTGACTCTCAAAATTAATTTTATACTGATTTTAAAAACTTAACCTTAATCCATAATGATTTTTCATTTGGGTTAGTTTCAATTTAATTCGGTTTATTTCTAGTTATATGTTCGGATCATCATATGCGACCAAAACCAAATGACCAAAATCCCAAAACCCTCGTGTTTAGATGAGCACATTTTGCTTCAACAATAATGAATTTGCCGATTCATGGAGCAAATAGCCAAACCACCAACTCAATTGCAATTTTTTTTGACAAATGCTACTGAATTTTTATTAGATCTATAAAAATTATATTTACATCGTCTTCAAGAAGTAAAAAAATGGATTAAACAATCCAAACATTTTACAACTTAAAAAACAGAGAAAATAAAAATTCTTATGGAATTAAGCATACTAATAAAATTCAGAAGCTTCTTGAATCTCCTTGTCTCTGTCCAAATGAGACGCATAAAGAAGGAAGAAGAAGTTGTAGACGATCCAAACTGTCATGTAAAGCATCGCTACCCAAGACTGATTCCATCGGCAAACAACCATCAATCGGAGTGCGGATATAACTTTTTGAAAGACCACTGACAAAGAGCAGAAGAATCAAACCACCGACAAATAACAATCGATCATTAGGGTATGCTGCAACGTGCCACAAGAACAAAAGAATTAAACCAAAAATCAAAAACATATCACAAAGACAGACGAAAACGTGTCACAAGAACAGATAAAGCGTGTTATAAAAACAGAAAAAGAATGTTATATAAAACACAAATCATAATATATATTAATTTATTAAATCAAAATTTAATTAAAAATAAACTTATATTCAATCAAGTAACAAGAAAATAATAAATTTAAAGTGCAACAAATTTCAAATTCAAATGTAATAGATAACACATGATAACCAAGGGTGATAACGAAGTCGTTACTGATATTTTCTAAGAGATGGACGAAAAATTTAAGACCAACCCTGTATAATCAAAAATTATATGTGTGGGAAGGATTAGTAATCCTGTATCACTCAAGTAAAAATAATAATATGATCAAAAATTCAAATAAAGAAGTGTGATAGTCATAAACAATCATTAATCAACTATTTTCTAATTATAATTATCGTTGAATTTAAAATTAAGGTCCGAAAGAAACCCTTGACAATGATAAATGGTTAGGAAGTATATTCTCGACATGATAAAATATCTAATCCATCTGTAAAGTCTGATATGACAAAAAATTCAGTAGTAATATTCAAACCTCCAAAAGACGGACCAAAATGGAAAAGAAAATAAATTTATGTGTTAATTTGAAACGAGAACAGAAATATAAAGGGGCAAAATTAAAGGAAAAATAAAATTTAGAGATAAAATCGAATCGAATAAAATATAAACAGTGTTTAAATTAAAGTGAAAAAACAAAATCGAGGACCAAAATGGATATTAAATCAGTGACGAAGTCAAATCGGTGAAACGGTTTGAGGACTTATTTAGTTATTATCCCATTTTTCAAAACACATGTATCCTTCCCACGGGTCGGGTCACCACGCGGATTGAGACATCTAAACGACGTGGTTTTATTTTTGTTATAAATGTGAAAAAAAGAAGGCCAGAAACGACCTAAATCCAATCCCCAAACTCTCTGAAACAAGCAAAAAACCAGCCTCTGAAACCCCAAAACCGACCGTCGTTCACGGCATCCGAAGAGCAAAAACTATGATCGATCGCCCCTTTTAAACAACTAAAACAAACCCCATGTTATCCTCAAAATGATTTTCATTTCAAAAAAATTCTAGATCCCCTATTTCCTTTTGAAAAACAATACTCCGTTTTCTGTTTTAAAACCTATGTTTCGAAGATTTGAAGTCGAAAGAAAAAAAAGATGAAGGTATAACACCGGTGACTAGAACCGACCTCCGACTTCCAAAACTCTAAACCTAGAGTTAAATGTTAAAAACAGAAAGCCCTTATTTTTTTACCTTTGAAAAGTGCTCTGTATTGATTCTTTGTAAGAATCCAGTATGAGATTTTACACTGTTTGATTGAGGCTATATAGCTAATTATATTTAAAAAAGAAAATAAAAAAGGAAATTATTGGATTGATTCTGACTTTTGTTATTGGTTTTGTTTCTTTGTGCCTGATGTGCACGATCGAGGACAGCAGGAACCGTTGTCTCTCTGGCTGGATTCGAAGAGCAAGGACCACGCTGATGTGATGGGGCTGCTGAGTTGGTGCCATCGTGGTGTTGCTCTGGCCAGGAGGTGAACAGTTACTATTTTGAAAATTTCCAAACACTGAAGAGGTAGTTGGAAATTCGAACGGGGTTTTAAGAAAGAAAAAGGTGGGGTGAATTATCCAGGTCAACTGGATGACCATTCGGGTTGCGTTGTATGGATTATCAGGTTCCCAGTTTGGTAACCGTGTTTGTTGGGTTATGGGTCTTGGTGTTAACAGATTTGACTATGGTTAAATTTGTATTAGGTTAAGCTGATAATTGAGCTTATGGTTTTGGATCTGTTGTATTTAAAAGTTTTGGACATTTGGTTGTAATGGATTAGTACACTGTTTATTTATTATTTTTTTGATTTTTGAAATAAAAATAATTTTTTGGAATTTAAGAATTGTGGTTTATTTTGTAATTAATTCGGTTTAGAGAATATTTACCTTACAGCTACTGATAACATAGGATTCAAGATATTACCAGATGGCATACAAGTTTCTTCATTTTCTCTTTTGCTTGGTTGCATAAAGAAACATCCAGGGTTTATTACACAGCTAGATTGTGTTGGAAATATATTAATGAATAAAAAAGTCAGCATCTCCATGAGAATCAAGCTCTTCAAATTAAAGACCACTGATCCGTGCTAGCTCTTGAGCAAGAGCCAACCTGTGGATACCTCAGTATATAGAGTCCAATCAAATACCTCAGTATAGTCCATGTTAACAGAAAGTAAGTAATTGTACCTCACTGGGAGAAAGCATCTTCTTTTTCACTAATCATGTCATACTCCAGCTCTTTGGTACCGGCCATGGAAGGCTGTCAGGGAACATTTAAAAAGGTTCGTGAAGTAATGAGTTCAACCAACCTTCCCTGGAGGAAGTACACAAGCACGTAACCAAGAGATTGTGTACCAACCTTCCCTGGAGGAAGTACACAAGCACGTAACCAAGAGATTGTGTATAAAAGACACTCTGAAGTCTAGAAATCCCGAATTGGATGCTTTAAGTTTGCTGGTAATTGACAAACATAACTGATGAAAGTTCAAATCATCTCTTTTCACAAAACTCGTGGTCTAGAGAAAATATCAAAATGCTACAAGTAAAAACATAACTTTTACTTGTATGGTATGTGCTTGTGTGTTTGAAGATCCCTATACTTAAAACGACTCGAAAAAATCAAATAAACCGATTCGTTTTGACTCAAAACCAATCAATTCAGTTTTAGTGTCTAGGTAAAAGATATATCGGTTCAGAATTGTCCTGATGTGTCCCCGTGCTTATTGCAGCAATCAAATTTGAATGTGATTTGCAACATTCCCAAGTGGAACAAGAACCTTGATTTGTCAGAATATTGAAGGTTAGAACAGTATTTTGGTTTATAATTTATCAGCTAAATTTCATTATGCAGACTTCATTTCAAACTCCTAATAAATTTGGGTGCAAATCATGTGATTTTTATTGTCTCCTTTAATGTTCTTATTTAAATTAGTGAGTTTAGGATTCAAAGTTAAGGGGTGTGATTAGGGTTTAAGGAATTCAGCATAAGGTATTAAGGTTTATGATATGAAAATTAGGATTAAGATTTAAAATTTAATTTTAAAATATTTTTTAAGTGAGACATGAGAAGAGACATGATTAAGGGTTAGAAAATTTCTACTTATTAAAGTTGTAGATCCAATTTAGAAGATTAATAATCTTCCAACTAAGTAGAAATCTCTTGTCCTTTAATCTTACATATTTTCATGCCTCACCTTAAAAAATTATTTCAAATTAGATTCTAAATCATAATCTTAATTTTCATATCCTAAATCCTACACCCTATACTTTAATAATAGAACTTACCCCTCTTAAACCCTAATCATAACCCCTAAACTTTAAATCCAGTGGGGTACTAAAGGAGGCGCAATAAAAGAACAAATGATTTACACCCGTGATAACCAAAACATAAAAACACTTGTCAAGGTGAAGTTGTCTCAATCTTGCCTCAACAATAAGGACGTTTAAAACTAATCCAATAAATATTTAATAGTTCAATAAATTTATAATATAAATTAAAATTATAAAAGAGATAATAATAATTATAATAATAATAAGTAATAATATTAAATTTATTGGGTCAATGTACCTTTGGAACACCTTTATCTGTCAGTATCCGTTTATGATCATCAAGGAACAAGATTTGAACCTTAAATCTTCAAACAAATCGGTGTATGTGTTCTTACTCAGTTTATTTGTAACTAAGAAGTTTCAGAAAAATCCTTGTCATATGTTTCTCTTTAAACCATGTTTAGGGTATAAATCGTCTGTCTCTTTTCTATGTCTTCATTCGTGTTTTTGTTTTAAATTAGAAGATTTAAAATTTAGTGTTTAGGGTTTAAGGTTAGAGGTTATGATTAGAGTTTAAGAAATTAACAGTAGAGTGTATTTTTTAGGGTTTAAGATATAAAAAATAAGAGTTATAGTTTAAAATTTAATTTTTTAAAAATTTTCAATAAAAAAATATAAATAAAAACATGATGAAGAAATAAATGATTTTTATCCACGTTTATAAGGTTGATTCAAAACAAACCTGGCTGTTAATTATCGATATGATTTTGGTCCATATTAAGCAAGCGTCATAACGTATACTCATTCAACTTTTGTATTTATATCTTAATTGATATTGTATATATTATAAAATTATTGATCAATATAATTTTAATGGATCTATATGTTCTATTGTTAATATAATCTATTGTTTTAACATTCTAATATGATCACAAGATAGTATTTTAGTGTAGTTGTTTTATATTATCTATTTATATAATGGATTGAATTTAAGATTAGTATCTCATATACTATTAGTTAAAAATATTTTATAAGCGAAATTATCGATTCAAAATTTATTAATAAAATAAATGTTTGTAAAATATTTTTTTAAATTAATGCTCGAAATGATATCACTTAAATTTATCTAATTGGTTTGTCTATAGAATACAATGACAATTAAAAGGATAACTTTTATAAATGGTCACTAAACTATTTCAAAACAATTATTTTGATCTTTGAACTTTAAAAAGTTATAAAATGGCCATTAAATTTTAAATTTTATTACAAAATAAACACAAAATAGTAAGATATTATTAACTAACAACAAACTAACTCTGGAATTAAAATATTATATCAACTATTACAAAATGAGTACTGAGTTTTGAAGTTTATTACTAAATGTACAAAATAGTTAAATATCAATAATAATTTAACAGGGACGTGTACAATTTATTAAAATAAGTCCTTATTTTATGATCAGTAAGATATATAAGCTTTTATCTCCAAAAAAATCATCTTAATAAGAAAATATTAATTATCCTTTTTGAACACCAAAAAATTAGATAATAAACATCTAAATATCAAATATTTTTAATTTTTTATATAAAAAGTACACCACATTCTTTTTAATATCTTAAGTTTTAGATATTGTTATATATATATATATGTATACACATAATTATATATATTTATATTTTTAATAAAATTTTATTTAATTTCTTTATATTAAAGATATATTTTTAGATTCATGTATGATTGATCTTGTTGTCTGTCTAAACCCCACCATAATTTAACAATGAATTGAGTTAATAATTTTATAATAATTAAATAGTGTAATGAAATTGAGTATTAAATTTATCCTATATAAAATTTTAAATAAGAATAGACAGTCCAACAAGGCCCAAGAAAAAGTGGATGAAAAACTACTCCAATGGATGCCTATCAGTGGTTAATGGCTGAAAAACAAACTGATGAGTGGCGTATGTCATTTGTTGGTTGATATTTTCATTTTCGCAAACAGGTGGTGGAGAGAGAGCCCTTCCAAAGTTTTTGTAAGACCCAAAATCAGATAATCCCAATGACTCAATCAAAGTACAGAAACTATAAAAGAGCACACTTCAATACAAACTAGATTAAACTTCAGCTTACTTTGCACTTAAAGCCATGGCTCTTCAAGCAAGTTCCTTTAACTTTGGAGGCATTTCTCTTCTGTGCCCTCCAAAAACTTCATGTCACCGCTTTGTGATCAGAGCTAAAGGTAATCCTTGGCTTGTTATGATAAATACCCAAAAAAATTTATCATAATTTTTACCTATATTTTGATGTATTTAAGGAGCTGCATTTTTTGTTCTTTTGCATTGGGGTTTCAATCATGTGATTGTAGGAGTTAGAGTTTCTTACCCTTTTTGTTTTTAGCTTGATTTTGATGAATTGGGGCTACTCTGTTTGTTATCTGTTTGATAAAATTCCTGGGGTTTCGATATTATGTGATTATGCGAGCCAAGTTTGTCTCTTTTCTGCTAATTTCATTTGGGGTTCTTTGATTTTTTGTTTCAGTGGAACCATCTGAGAAATCTGTAGAAATAATGAGGAAATTCTCGGAACAATATGCTCGTCGTTCAGGAACATATTTCTGTATGGATAAGGGAGTGACTTCTGTTGTTATCAAGGTATTCTTTAGATTCAGCTCTTTAATGATTGAACTGAATATCCTTATTTTGCCTCTCGGTATCGAAAAATCTTCACAAATGAGTCATTACCCGGTTTCAATCCTGCCCAAAGTGAAAAAGGGCTGAATTGCAGAGGATTCACCCTTTAGATTTTCTGCTATTATGGCAGCTCAAAAAGGTTCACATATTAGTCTTTAGAATTAGATGTGAAGAATTGTTATGTGGTTGACGATGGAAACTATATGATATTCTTTCGGTTGAAAGATCTTACTTTTAGGCTTTAGCTAAGAAATTTTGTAAGATCTATTGTTTGGGATTCTTGCACTGAAATTCAAGGGGTAAGTACCTAGTTCTAGCATCAATAAGTGACATCATGTGAATGGTACTACGAAACTGTCCTATTGTTCAGTCTTATCCAAGACCATCTCAATCAGAAACATTAGTTACTATTGATGAACCTTTGTTGTAATTGAAAGGAACTGAGTGCTGCCTTTAAAGCTAAACTACTGCAGAAATTCTTTACTTCGACTTAATTTCAAATGAGTTCTTTGGATAATATAGAATTACACTTGTCTAGGTGTATTCCTTTGGAGAAGTTGAATTCACAATTTTTAGTGCTTTGTGTTCAAATGGACGAACGGACTACAACTTCTCATTCATAAACAAGAAGATAAGTTGAAGAATGAATGAATAAACACAATACTTTACTATTCCAGCTAATCCATGCCTTAGCTTGGATCTTCTTGAATGTGATGTATTTTCTTAAATGTTGGATTTTCTCATGAAATCTAATTCCTACTCAAACATAGCATAAACCTTGTCCTATCTCCGACTATTAAATCCGTCAAGTCCATTTATATTTTCAGTTCATGATTAACAAGAACTGATTTCGTATATTTGGACAGGGATTGGCTGAGCATAAAGATACGTTGGGTGCCCCTCTTTGCCCTTGTAGGTAAATCATTTCCTCCATGATCACTCAATCTTGTTCCAAAATTTAAACCACTTTACAATCACTTGATATTTATAACTATATAAGATTATTAATATTCTAAATGTAATCCCAAATTATCAGGCATTATGACGACAAAGCTGCTGAGGTAGGGCAGGGGTTTTGGAACTGTCCATGCGTTCCTATGAGAGAAAGGTGAATACACTGTCACTATATCTTTTAATGTATATTCCTCATGTAAATTGCTCTCACTGCTTGATTTGTATGGGAAAGTCTGGAAGTAGATATAAATTTCGATTCATCTTGCGAAATCGGAGTCAACATTGACCTTTCTAACAGTTAAAGCATGTCTTAATGTATATCTCCTGTCTAACAGTTGCAAGATATTGTATGGTTTTAATGTTTTGGTTCATGTTATCAATGATAACGGTTAAAGCATGTCTTGTTGGAGGCTGTCTCCCAAGCTATGTACACTAAATGCTCTTTCTCATTAGTTTCTATAGTTACTATGTCAATTTTATTAGTTTAATCTAAGATCTCTTATTCAATGTTATACAACTATTTGGCAGGAAAGAATGTCACTGCATGCTCTTTCTCACTCCAGATAATGATTTTGCCGGCGAAGATCAGGTATTTATTTCGGTTCCTAGACCTTTTTGCTCGGTTATGTTGCTTTAGCTCTTCATTTTTGTTGAAGCACCCCTGACTGTCATAATTTCGGACATGGTATGGTAACAAAATATGTTCCTAGATCTTTTTCCTGGGTTATGTTGCTTTAGCTCTTCATTTTTCCGTGACCATCATAATTTTGGACACGAGTATGGAAATAAAATATAATCCTCTAATTACATAGAAATCTTGAAAAGAATTAAACATACCGGTGTCGGATATATACTCATATCCGACACTCAGACACAAGTTATTGCTTTAAAATTAAATATAAAGGGAATAAATTGCTCGCATTTGTGCGACTAATTTGCACTTGAGCCGATAGTAAAGGGACTGGCATGGTAGTTTAACTCACCCGAGTCCGAGTTGTTGGAGTAACATATTTTCTTCGTATTTTGAATTAACTAGCATCATATAAGTAGCAGATAGTCTTCCAGTTTCTGCTCTAACTTCATATATATTCTTTCTGTGCAGTCCATCACAATGGAAGAAATCAAAGAAACAACAGCAAACATGTAGCTCATGACATTCTGAGTTTCACTTTTTTCTAAACAATCGTAACTTGTATTTGGAAAGGAGATGAAAAACCAACAGAAATTGTATCTGTAGGATCAATAGGGTAATATTTTTTTTACCTCCCATATGGTCTGGAATTACAGTAGTTAAATCTATGTTTTTACATGCAGCCTATACTCACTCTGATTTGTTTTTACTGGATAGCAATCACAGTTGCAAGTGCAGCTTTTGTCTTGGATTTCTTTCAGTTACAAACCTGAGTGATGAATAAAGTATTGGTTTCCTGCAATATATCATATTCAAATTGTGATTTAATTTTGATTTGCATGTTTTAAGTATGTTCCACATTAATTCTGAATTGGCATTTAATGTTCAAGCAGATAACTGGACCCACAGAATTGCCTACTAGGAATGCTTATCGAGTCAATGTTTGACTCGTTAAATTTGATAAAATTTTACTCGACTCATACTCTTTAAGAAATCTCATTACTTGTTAAATTCATCTAAAGTTTTATCATAATTTTCGAGAGAAAAAATGTGAGAAGATAAACAAATTTATCATGACAACTCATTAAATTCACCCAAAGTTTTACCATAGTTTTAGAGAGAAAAAAAATATGAGAAGATAAACAAATTTATGACCGAATTAAAATCGATATTGAAATGTGAGAATTTTTTTAGTTTTTCAATAATTTTCGATGAATAAGAAAGAAGATAATGCTTAAGAAATTTTGGAGGTTTAATTTTCAATCTTATTTCTTTATATATAGGAAGTGGAAACCAAAGACTTCTCCATTTTTATACTTTTATACATAAAATAATAACAAAAAGGAAAAGAAAGTCTTTAATAAAAAAAGAAATCACTTATCAATATAATTTAATTTTTTATTGATACAAATTAATTTTTTAAAATCTCGAGAATAAGAAAAGTTTTAAAAATTTGAAGCCAAATTTTTATAGGTAAATTACTTAACAATTCATTTAATTCTTTTAGAGTTTTCTTACCAATATTTAAACTTCTTAGAACAAATTAAACACCCTGATCTAGATGTCACATTAGGCCTCTGGTCCACAACCTGTATTTTAAAATTTCTTTCGAAAACCCAATAACAAAATAAAATTCAAGTCTAAATGTGATCCATGAAATTCATTGAATTTAAACAAGCCCAAAATAATTTTAAGTAACCGGAGCTCCAAACATTACAAACCCATTTAGAACATTTGACCCAAATTAATTAAACAAAGTTACCAAAAACATATAGGGTTCGACAAAGTACTAGCCCACTACATCTCTAACTGTACTCTGACACATAGTCGATGTTGAAATCCAAACCTCGATGGTGCTCCACGAACTAACATCACCTAACCTATGCACGAAAACACATTTCGAACGCTGAGCTACTAAAGCTCAGTGGGTACGCCGAACTCGGCCAACATCATGCATATCATAAGCAGTAAAGCATAACATAAAAATATCGTGCATGATATGATGATCTAGCATGCTTGCCTAACACATGGCATAAACAATGTATAATATCGCACACAGCATATACATGTCACATCACAAAATAACACACAAGAGTGAGGCTTGCGTCCACAGAGCATCGGGATCCTACACTCAGGATTGAGGTCGCCCTCAAATCCTATGCCTGGAATGTTACTTCGGACATCTTCGAACGAGGCCACCCAACATTTGGAAAGGGATGAAGGCCTCAACTTTTGGTCAAAGTCAACCCTGGTCAAAGTCAAAGTTAACTAGTCAAAGTCAACTATCAAAAGTCAACTTTGACTTGATTGGTCAAAGGTCAAAAGTCAACGAGTCAAAGTCCATGGTCAACTGGTCAAATTGGTAAAGGTTCGGTCAAAGTCAAACAAGGTGAAAGGTCCAGATGTCAAACGGGTCGGGTCAACTTAATAAAAAAAATGGTTCGGTCAAACGGGACAGAGTCCATTAAACCAACTGACCCATTTTAACTTGTCTAACCCAAATAATTTCCAAAACACTCTAGCCCACAACCACTAGCCCAACTTCACACATTATCACCTACCAACATACCAATGACACAAAACCAACAAAAAATAACCCAACTCAACTTTCTCACAATAACAAGTCCAACACCAAAACCCACCAACCAACATTACTATCACAGAACATTAGGGTTTCTATCACCCCTAAGTGGCGGCAGAACCATACCGACGGGAAGACTCCGATGACACCCTATTCAGACGACGGTGTTGTGGTAGAGATGACGGCGACACAAGGAAACAACGATAAAAACGGCCCGTCGAAAACCTAAAAACATTAACCAAACCAAACAATCATCTTCTTCAAATCTAAAAACACCAAAAACAGATCTAAAACAAATTTTACTCACAAACACAGCCACCACCACAACAAAGTTTACCTTCACACCACCGGTCGGAGATGACGACAAAGCAAGGAAGAAGAAAGCGGTCAAAAACGACGAAAAACAAGACTTTACCGGCGTCTACAACATTATCCCCTGCTGACCAAACGTTAAAAACAACACAAAGATTTTAGTTTTTCTCTTCTTTCCCTTGAATACCCACGAGAGAAAAAAAAATCGATGTGAGAGCCTAACACTGGTTTTAGGATGATGGTTAGGCAGCATATGAGACTTAATCGGGACTGGAATGGAGAAGGAAAGTTGTGAGAGACTGAGAGAGAGACAAAGTGTAGCGTGCGGCTACTGTTTCCAGCAGAAGCAAATCACGTTAAGGAAAAGAGGATTTAATTTCACCCTAAAACAAAATGGTTAAAATAGAAAAGAGTCCTTGGACACTTTTGGAATCACAAACAAGCACCAACGTTTTCTTTTGTTTTACAAAAATGGTCCATAAGTTCCAATTTTCAAATAATTAAGTCATTAACAAATTCAAATTAATTCCCAAATTATTAGGGTTTTAGAAATTAGGGATTTCAGAATTTATTTTTTTTTTAAAAAAAATTCGGGGTGTTACAACTCTCCCTCCCTTAAGAGAAATTTCATCCTCGAATTTTCAGACATCACAGAAGATACTCACACTTAACTGAAATGTACTTATACAACTCATTATGAACAGATAAACCGATATAGAAACACAACTGAAACATCATAAAATACCTGCTATATCACCAAATGCAGTCTCACGGTTAACATTCACCCCGATATCATCTACCAGTCCATGTGGTCTAGACTCTAATCTACCACTCTGAGCATATCTACCTCTACTAACAGAACCAGAAGCAACTGATCTATACTGCCCTTTACCAAGGTGAGGAGCCTATATTGATATCTGAGTCTGACTCTGAACAGATGAAACTGAAGGTAAACGTGGACAATCTTTTAGATAATGTTCATGAGACCCACATCTAAAACATGATCTGCTCAACAATCTACACTCTCCATTATGCTTTTTGTTACAGAAAGAACACACTGGAATAGGTCGTGGAGCCTTTGCTTTACGCTGACTGCGAGTCAGAACTGTCATAACGGAAGGTCTTGCATTCTGATGACTCTGAGAAACAAACTCATCTCCAGGTCTTTTTCCTGAAGAATTGACAAAACTTGGCTGAACTAGTCTATCTAGAGCCCTTTCGAATTGACTTACAATCTAAAGTTCTGATTCTCTCAAACGAGCCTCTATCCTCTCGGCAGTCTTAGCTCGTCTAACGAGTTCACTGAACACCTGATCATGGTATGTGGCAACCTCTCTCTGAAGGGGTAACCGAAGTCCATTTAAAAACCAGTCACATCTATCTTTCTCCGTCACGACCAAACCAGGAACATACTTAGCTAATCTCAGAAACTCTATTTCAAAGTCATTCACTGACATGTCATTCTGTTTCAGGTTCATGAAGTCATCTCGACATTTTGCTAAAAACTCATCTCTCACATATTTGTCCTAAAATGCCTGACGGAAAAACTCCCAAGTGATCTGACTAGAAAGTACTGAATCTACTACAGATTCCCACCAATTCTGAGCTTCACCATCGAGCAATGAAACAACATCTCTTAACATCTGGTTTGCAGGATAATCCATCTCAACAAACAATCTCTGTAACTTTTTCAACCAGTACTCAGCATCAGCAGGGTGTGTACCGGTTTTACCCTCAAACAATTTCATTCCCGCAGATATAAACTCAGTAGATATGGGTCTTCTCGAACTCTCAGATTGTCGGAGGTAACATAGCAGCTCCCGATTCACCGTGACACTATCCAATTGAACTGTCTCATTAACCTCAACATTAAGAGGATCATTATTCTGAGTTTGAGGTCTTCTACCAGATTCATGTTCATTCTCAGATAACTCATTCAAATTTCTCGGTTGCCCAATAGAAGGTGGGTGATCAGAATCAAAAGTGGCGACGTGACCTCGGCCACGACCACGACCACTCTCAAAACTAAAACTCCTACGCGGTGGCATAACTGACTATCTACAGAAGATAAAGATCTAAAGTTAGAACCGGTACTGGAGTCTCGCATTTAGTATACTTAAATATTTTGGTAACAGAACTGAAATCGTGGTATGTCTTTCAAAAATTTTCAATTTTTCAAAAATATTTCAGATGCATGCAGAAGTCAAAAATATTTTGTAAACCGTTGTGATGAGCCACATATGTCGAGGGTTGAACCGGGCTCTGATACCACTAAATGTAGCCCTCAATTTCGACCTAATTTCTTAGATCGAAACTTAAGAATCAAGTTATTAAAAACTTTTCCCTCAAGTAATATTTTAGGTTAAATGATTTCAAAATTAGGGTTTCTTTGATAGATTGGGAAAATAGATTAGGAATTTCAATTTTTATAAAAATAAATGCTTAAATCAATATTCCAATAACCATTAAATATCTGAAAATAGTTTCATAAAAACATGCATCTAATAAGTTCTGAATTAAAGTATTTCATATTCCATAACAGATTAAAATATTAAACTGAAATAATTAAAGAATCATACTGAAAAATAAATATCTGAATATCGTGTGAGATGCTCCAAGTAGCGGTTCGCCTAAACCGGTCTGAGAATCTGAAAAGCAGACTAAAGGGGTGTAAGCTAAAGAGCTTAGTGTGTCTCTAAAGTGCAAACAGTCACAAACAAAAACATATTTATATTTCTGAAAAGTTTCTGAAATATTTTTAAGTTCAAGAAAAACGGAAGCATGATGCTATGATGAATGGTGTATGCCAGAAAATCAGAGGGTCCGATATCAGAAATTATACAGAATGGAGGATTATCCTCGCCAGAGTGGAGGTTTCCCTCACGTTACTGATTTTAAATCCAGAAAATATTTCTGATGACAGACATGATATGATTCGTAAAATCAGAAATCAGAACTCTTACGAGTAGTAATTTTTCAGAAAAATCAGATGCTTGATTTAAAAACAGAATGCACATACCATGCATGATGATATCATGTATGAACAGATAAACAATTTCACAGATCGAATCAAGCAATGTATAAAAATTGTTTCACAGATACATACAGAAAATATCACAATATAGAATAACCACAAAAACATATAGCACAGGAAGAGACACACCTCAAGCAACTGAAGCTCTATATCTGAGATGGACGCGTCTCGCGTTTCGGTCTAACTGAAACAGGACCTACGAGGTAAAATAACTGAATTACTATTTGCTACTAATTCTAAGCCACCAACTAAAACAAAACTCTGAGCTAAAGCTTACTCACGTGTTGGTCTCGAAGAACGTGTCCGATCGGTTCGAACAACAGAAGGTAACCCAGAGGCCTCAGCGACGTGAACACCTGAACGAAAAAAAATTCCGAATTAAATCCTCTATAAACAACTTTTAGACTCTAAGAACAATTCAGATGAAAAACACTAAAAACGAGGCTTTCGAGTTTGAATTTGACAAAACAGATGACGGATACGAACTCAGAACGTCGAAAAAGGTCAAAGAGAAGGTTTTATGAAAAAGTCAACCCTGGTCAAAGTCAAAGTCAACTAGTCAAAGTCAACTATCAAAAGTCAACTTTGACTTGATTGGTCAACAGGTCAAAAGTCAACAGGTCAAAGTCCATGGTCAACTGGTCAAATTGGTAAAGGTTCAGTCAAAGTCAAACAAGGTCAAAGGTCCAGATGTCAAACGGGTCGGGTCAACTTAATAAAAAAAAATGGTTCGGTCAAACGGGTCAGAGTCCATCAAACCAACTGACCCATTTTAACTTGTCTAACCCAAATAATTTCCAAAACACTCTAGCCCACAACCACTAGCCCAACTTCACACATTATCACCTACCAACATACCAATGACACAAGACCAACAAAAATAACCCAACTCAACTCTCTCACAATAACAAGTCCAACACCAAAACCCACCAACCAACATTACTATCACAGAACATTAGGGTTTCTAGCACCCCTAAGTGGCGGCAGAACCATACCGACGAGAAGACTCCGATGACACCCTATTCAGACGACGGTGCTGCGGTAGAGATGACGGCGACACAAGGAAACGACGATAAAAACGGCCCGTCGAAAACCTAAAAACATTAACCAAACCAAACAATCATCTTCTTCAAATCTAAAAACACCAAAAACAGATGTAAAACAAATTTTACTCACAAACATAGCCACCACCACAACAAAGTTTACCTTCACACCACCGGTCGGAGATGACGACAAAGCAAGGAAGAAGAAAGCGGTCAAAAGCGACGAAAAACAAGACTTTACCGGCGTCCACAACATTATCCCCCGCTGACCAAACGTTAAAAACAAAACAAAGATTTAAGTTTTTCTCTTTTTTCCCTTGAATACCCACGAGAGAAAAAAAAATCGATGTGAGAGCCTAACACTGGTTTTAGGATAATGGTTAGGCAGCATATGAGACTTGATCGGGACTAGAATGGAGAAGGAACGTTGTGAGAGGCTGAGAGAGACAAAGAGTAGCGTGCGGCTACTGTTTCCAGCAGAAGCAAATCATGTTAAGGAAAAGAGGATTTAATTTCACCTTAAAACAAAATGGTTAAAATAGAAAAAGAGTCCTTGGACACTCTTGGAATCACAAACAAGCACCAACGTTTTCTTTTGTTTTACAAAAATGGTCCATAAGTTCCAATTTTCAAATAATTAAGTCATTAACAAATTCAAATTAATTCCCAAATTATTAGGGTTTTAGAAATTAGGGATTTCAGAATTTAATTTTTTATTTTTAAAATTCGGGGTGTTACAGGCCCAACCAACCCCATGCTCGGAATGTTACATCGAACATCTTCGAGTGAGACCGCCCAACACTCGGAATAAAAGTCTTCAAAACATCATCTGGCATGTTACATCGAATGGCCTTCAACGTGTTGCAACATTTATGGATATCCGGATTTCCATCACACAAGGACTCAAACCACACAAACGATCCACCTAGGATCTTAGCACAACAAGATATATTAAAATTATCATACCTTAGTCTTTCGGGGTTATAAACATCAATCGATACCAGCATCGATACCCTTTGACCATTTTTAAAGTCAACGAAAGAGGACCCTCCAGCATCAATACTGGTATCGATGCTATTATGCCATTGGAGGACCCGATATCGAACCATGGTTCGATACCCCTACCCACATAGCCTATTTTCACTCATGGGTATCGATACTAGCAACCCGTGTATCGATACCCCTGCACGAAATGTAGGTTTGCACTTAAAAATTTCTAAAGATCATTCCCAAACTTAATCTAATCGATCCTAAAGTGTTCCTACTCATTCTTAGGAAGTTTCAAGTGTTTTAACATTATTTTCAAGCCATCAAACACACAATTACGAAATTCACCATTAATGTCCTCAAACATGCATACCAAGCATTCATACATGATTTTCTACATGCTATGCATTCTACCATAAAGTGAATGATGAGAGGAAGAGTTGAGAGTACCAACCTTAAGCAATCAGCCACCAACACCCAAGCCCACTCTTTCAAGCTTTTCCCCTTTGTCCAAACTTTGTGATGATGCCCCAACTTCTTTCTCTACAAGAAATGAGTTAAACCAACCATTAAACCCAACTTAGGGAAGGTTTCTTAAGCTGAAACTCGATTAAAACTAAGATAGAACTCCCCAAACTCAAAACCCGAATTTCCCCCACACACCTTCATCTTCTCTAACCCAAACAATTCTTACCTCTTTGGATAGATCTCTTGATGCTCTACAACAAACTCTCAATCCACAAAACAAGATTCTAACTCAAACTCTAAAAGATATCACCTTTCTCTATGGGATTTGATGGAAACAAAAGATGAAAACAAGAGAAAATGGGTGGTGACTTCACCACACTGATTTTTCTCTATAGAAAATCAACTCCATCCCCCCTCTCTTTATCTTCAACAAGAGGAAAGACCAAAAGCCCCTTACTAAAACCTTCCTAACCTAATAACACTCAAGCTCAACCAAACAAGCAGCCCAACAAGGCCCAAAACCTCTCAACTCGAGGCCCAAAACCGAAGTCCAAACTCTCGGGTTAACCCGACACTCGAATTCGAATCCGGGTCATTACAACAAAACTTTTTAAAATAACCATAAAAAATCATAAAATAGTTTATAAAAAGTAACGAGCTTCATACAAACTTATCGAGTTGTGTCGCGACTATTTTAAAACCAAAATGTGTGAAAAATAGCCTGGCGAATTAATTTTGAAAAATTGAGTTTTTTTTACCACTTTTAATTGTTAATTTATGAAAATCGAAATTTTATTAAAAAACATATAATATTTGAATTAAAAAAACGACTTGGAGTCGCCACCGGCTACTTAGGTAGGCCAGACACCATAAAACAAACCAAAGATTCTTTTAAAAACATTTGGATTCGTGAATCGGTTACGTGTAAGGACGACCCTTACAAACGCCCAAGGTACCTTATTAATTACACGTGACATTTTGGCATTTCAAATAATAGTATTAATTTAATTCGTCGTTGTCAAATGAATATCGTTTGAATGTGAATATCCTTTTGGATAAGAAAATATATTTCTTTTCAATATGAGCTTGAATAAGACGTCCTCTAGATAGGAAACCTTAATTCGTATTTAAAAAAATATAAACTCTGCCTCAAAAGGTTTGAAATGCATGACCAATTATTATCTTGTCAATTTTAAGTTCTAACCTATAAGGCCCCATTAATTAAATATTTAAAATCCTATTAAATTATTAATTTACCAAGTGTATTATAATAACATCTGAAAGATCAGACACTATCATCTAGACACCGAATAAATTAATAATATTATTGTTGTTTCTAGTTGTTTATCTAATTAATTTTATTTAATTCTAACCTTAAATTATTTATCATTTTCTAGGTTTCGATGACACATCGAATGCTATACCAAAGTACACTCGTTTGGTCAACGTTATGTTACATTAAAACACCGACCGCTTAGTGTATCCGAGGTATATGATTAAAATGTCATCGTTACTAAAATTATCTCTCTATTTAAAATTAATTATTTAATTAAAGTGACTAACCTTAAAAAAGCTCTAATTTAATTAACTAAATGTGAATTAGGTGTTGTCCTAAACAAAATATTCTATATGGTTCTTAAAAAACGCAAGCAAACATGTATTAATTAAAACATACAAATAAATTACATGGGTTACGTAATTGAAAGAATTGGAAATTACATGATCACATGGTTCTTCAAAAGCACTGATGACTAAATATCTCTAAACAACTCTAAGGAAAAATTATTATTCTAATTATCATTCTCTCTACTCTAATGGTGATAAAGTTGTATGCGAAACAGATACAAAGAGATTGATTCAAGCAAGACCTTTTCACAACCATAACCTACAATGTCTACGTATATTTCCATGTACAAGATGCCTACATTGAATGAATGTTCTAATGCTTACCAGAAGCTTTTCCTTTCAATATGAAACTATGCTCGTCCATATGAAGTTTAGTTGTTGGTGGATGACTGAACCAACTTGTTCGCAGTTTCCAGAGAAGCGCATAACTCCAATTTTAGAGTTGTCCATGAATGATTTGAACCCGTGAGTGCTTCCTTCAATTTCTCGAAGTTTTCTTGGAAGAGTTCGATGAAGTCTAGGGATTGAGAAGAGGTGTCGATCGAATCATGAACTGACTGTGATGGAAGACTGGCGTCACGGTGGCGATTCTGTTCAGGAGTCTCACCGGATTCTTCACCAACGTCGCTGAACAGATCTCCTATGGTAAGCAAAGGTTCTCCCTTCCTCTCATCCATTTTCAGTCTATAAAACAGTAGCGAGAGTGAATTCCTTCAAGAAGATGGAGAAACAATGTTGCAGCTTTGAAATCGAACCAACGCAGAATCATGGCATTTCCATTGCTTCCATGTCGGTCTCCAATTGCTCCTCCTGATGCAGCCAAATCTCATGAACCCTCTCCCCCGAGAGAATGAAACTCCCAGAGAAAATGAAACTCCCCTTTTTCTTTCTAACCTCTCCTGCCTCCCCCACACTAAACTCCCGTCATCAATGAACCATCCCCCCACTCATAAATGTCCCATGAACTCCAAATAACTAACGTGAACTCCCATCATGGTAACCAACTCTAACTCCCAATTTTTTTTATCATTTTATTTATTTTTTATTCTTTATTATCATTATTATTTATTTTTGAATTTTGGTTATTATCTATCTATTTATTTGTTTAATTATATTTACCTAGACCCTCAGACAAAATTCGGGCTTTACAGCTGCCCCTCTTTGCTTAATGTTATAGAGCAGAAGACGAGCAAAGACTAAAAAGACACGAATTTTGTCTAAGCTTCTTGGCCTCTGTTACACTAACAAAGCTTGAAGTTGTTCTTCTCATTACAAAATTCTTCAAGCAAAATACCTATCATGGAACTCGAGGCTGTTTTTCTCATTACGAAATTCCTCGTATCCCATGAAACCTGGAGTTGTTCTTCTCATTATGAAATTCTCCAGGGTCTGAAGCTATTCTTCTTATTATGAATTTCTTTAGACAAAAAGTGATGAAACCCGAGACTGTTCTTCTCATTACGAAATTCCTCGTATCTCATAAAATTTGGAGTTGTTCTTATTATGAAATTCTCCAAAATTATCAAGTGACGAAAATCGAGGGTGTTCTTCTTATTATGAAATTCCTCGTCTCCGAGAAATCTGGAGCTGTTCTTCTCATTACAAAATTCTCCAGACCAAAAGTGATGGAACCTGAGGTTGTTCTTCTTATTATGAAATTCCTCATATTCCATGAAAGCTTGAATTGTTGTTGTTGTTTTGATTGTTCTTTCTCTGAATCATTTCTCATAGGTTTCTGAATCCTGTTTAACAGAAACGTGATACATTGTTAATATGATCCTAATGCAGATATTTCTATCATGATGCATGAATGTTATTTGAAGACCACTTGGGTAAACTTTCAGCTTCAGGGAATGTGCTAATAATTTCTTGCTTTATCTCCTAACATATCTTCTTTGACTGATATGGGAATTCATCTCAAACTCAAGTTCAATCTTTGGGATTTCTGTTTTTTGCTCTAAAGCGCCTTTTCAAGTTTTCACTTTAGATTTTATTCTTTTTCTTCTCTTCTCTTTTTTCTTCGTATTTTCTTCTCTTTTTCTTTTTTTTTCTCTTTTTTTAATGAAGTCTGTCATGATCTCAGTGACACTTGTTCTTGTCTTTTATAAATTCAACATGTCCTTCTCTTGTATTTTTCAACCTTTGAACACTAGGGAAGATCTATTTTGGGGAAGATTTATTCTCTACTATGAAGGAATTCATTATTTCTATTTCTTCGGTTTTCGAATTTCTCATCATAGTATGTTCTTTTGACACTCTTTTGTAGCATTGTCCCACTCAAACTTGAGCATAATTATCTTGTTTTCTCATTATGATATTCACCCCGTAGAGCTTCTTTTTCTTGTGATGTCTCAATCAATATTAACAATTTCCACACTTTGATGAATTGATCAACTATATTTTGCCACAAATAATGGTCATTGCTCTCTCTTTGCCCTAAGTTTACTTGTGTCGTCTTCGTTGCTTGAATATTTTTGCATTTTGAGCTTTATTTGTTCCTCATCGTACTTTTCATCATTAATCACGTACTGAGGCCACCTCCGGTTCTGCCTGCACTTAAAGGGTTAGTACATCATAGTAATTCTCATGAAATCCTTTGTTTTTCTGTATGTAATCAATTTATCTGCAAGATGCTTGTTAAAATGATAAGCGAAAGTCTTAAGATCTTATTTTGAAAATATTGAATAATTTGATAGGCAAACAAGAAAATATAAATTTGGGACTTTGAATACCAAGTGTAACAAAGCCTTCGAACCAATTTGCAAAGATCAGTTCTAATGTGATGCTTTTTCAATTTATTAGACCTACAGGAGAAACATTCTCATTTTTCTAATTCTACCCTATTTAATTGGCACTTTTTGCCTCACTAACTCACTATGCCCAATCTTTCCCTCTTTTCTGATCTCGATCAAGCATTAGAAGATTGAAAATCCTTGAAGAAAGGTTAACCCTGATAAGCGGGATGTATTCTGAAGACTAACTCCCCTTGCTTCAATACTCGCATATGGTCAAAATGGTCTTTTATGGCTTGTAATGTATGCTATGGTTCATGGGTATCAAAAAAAGATATATAGGATCAAATAATTACTTATGGGTAATAAAACCAAGGATCATCGTCGCACTGATCTGTACATACTCTGATGAAATAATTTTTCTTGTTCTTGCGGATCACTCTAGACTGCTTTAGGTTTTCACCCTAGAGGTCATTTCCTTTTCAACATTTCTTTTGATAGTAGTTCATCTTATCAAAATATCTCGCAAAATTTTCTATTCATATTTCTTTTGTCGTTTGCTTCAACTTTCATGTCAACAATTTTAACGTTACTCCTTAGAAACAAACTTTTACTCTTCACTCTTTTTATTTTTCTATGTTGATTCAAAATATGCTTTCATGCCTTGTTTTTCTTGGTTTTGCACTTCAATTTTATCTCATGCCCTTTATTCTCAAGGCATCTCAAATGCATTTCACTTTCAAACACGTTTTCATCTATTTTGCCCCCAGTGTAGGGGTGATCCTTGATTTGGGTTGAATCGAAAGAAAAAACAATATTAGGCTAAAAGGGGACAATAAATGATATTGTCTTATTTTCTTTCTTTGAGAAAAGATATCAATAAATGCCAAATATCATTCCATACTTGAATATCTTTGAAGAAAAGCAATCTTCAGTTAGATGATGTTTTGGGTTATCACTTCATTCAAAGACCTTAATCAACAATGCTTGAGAGAAAATTCACTCAAAATTTGTACTTGGGATTTTTCCGTAATTTATGAACACTCATTAATGTTTTTCTTTTAGTCTAAATAAAATAGAAATGAGTCACATTATTAAAGTTGATCGTCGAATTTGATTTAAGATCAATTTTGCAATTGATATTCAATACCTGAAAGAATGAAGTCAGTAATGATATATACATATATACATGTGTGATCAAAAATTAACCCATAACAAAGAATCAAAGGATTAAAGAATCAAAGAATTAAAGAATCAAAGAATTAAAGAATATGAAATGCTTGCCACTTGAGAAAATATATATGAAACAAGTATCTTGAACAAATAAATTGAAATAGCCTCCCTTACAAAGGACCTCCAATACTCGCGGGCAAAAACAATTGGGATGATTTAAGGCATTACTCCGCAATGATCTCAAAAATACAACCAGATCTAATGTTTATCATCTATCAAAGAAAACCAGAGTAAATTTCAACCCCTCATTTCTACCATTGACTTTGCTTCTTCTTGTAGTCTTCTAAAATCAGTAACGTTATCATACATTTTTAAATAATCAATTTAACCTTCTAAAATCAGTAACGTTATCATACATTTTTAAATAATCATACGTTATCATACATTTTGAATCGTCTCAATCCCTTCATTTACTTGCAGTTGACTAACAAAACAAAATTTAAAATTATCATTTTTTTGTCCTATTAATTTTTTAAATAATTAATATATAATATTTTATAGTTATTTCATTATAATAAGGGTTTATAATCATTAGCGTAAATTAAATACATGATTTAGATATTTTTCAATAATTATTAACATAAGAAATTAGTCACTTTTAGATTAATATAGGTCTATTTAATAAAAAGGTTAAAACCTCAATCAATATACTCGAACAAAGAATAGATACGAACAAATTTGATTACATTTGCAAATAAATCATAAAAGAGAATCTAAATACTGAAAGATCATCGACAATCGCAAACCAAAGTCAAACATCGTGATATATTATCCATAAACGTAAATTATATATCTAAATTCAATACGAGACTCTAAAATATGATAGATTAACGAGATAACTAAATCATCATCATCTTGATCAATCAGGAGAATAATAAATTCAATCCTAAAAATTATAAAAAAAAAAAAAAAGCATATACCAAAAGACAAAAAATGTCACACAAGACCAAAAAAAATTACCACGAAATCAGAACTGTTCTTCAAATAATTATATATTTTAAACGTACTGATTTATATGCTCAAATTCTAATAATGACTAACGGTGTAGTACTTTATCATGTATTAATAATTTTCTCAGCTAAAAACAAATTCTTAAGAAAGAAAAAATCATGGGGTATTGACTTGACTCATGAAGAGTGTAGACCCCATTGTCTTCTTTCTTTGGCCTTCATTGCCGTGTAATTTCCTACAGTTTCCTCATCAAAGACCCTTCATTATTGACCTGTTCTAATGTTAAATAGTCAATGAAGTAAGAAACTTTGACCATATAATCCCAAGTTTTCATTATTGATTTCTCAGATCATATAGAGGCTAGCTATGGCAAAACTTACAGTTACAATCACCCGGGAAGGCTCAAACAAGGTACTCCATCACCTCATTCACTCTCAATTTTATGTTTTGATTACCATTTGCAGTTTAGGGTTCTTTAATTCTTATTGTGCCTCTTCTGTTTTTTTGTTAAAACTTGTACTTTTGGGATATTTAGGCCTTTGTTTTGGTGTGGTGGAAATGTGAAATTGTGAATCAAAGTAATAAAAAGAATATAATTTACCCTTGTTAGGTGGTGAAGATGGGAAATGATGTCATTGTTGGCCATGGAAGAATGAATGGGAACAAAAGATTCTTACATGACAAACCCTGGAGAAATGTTGGTAACAAAAGGTTTGTTCTTGTTTGGTTTTTGTTTGTTATTAATTTTCATCCTGTTTTTTCATGGAATTTTGCTATTTCTTGTTTGAACTTTTAGGTTTATGTACTTTCTTTATAAACAAAAATTGATCTTTTTAGCTGACATTAGTTTGCTTTGAGGTCAAATTTCGGGTATGGTTAGTTCCATCCTATGCTTGTATCGTTTAGCTTCAGAAGCTTAATGAAGATTCAGTTTGTAAATTTAGTTTTATGATAGTTTATTGTGGTGTGTTTTCCGCAGGCATAGAGTTGATGATGCCGAATGGAGATCAAACGGCATTCGAGGAAAAGGTAGCAGCTAATTGCTATTGCTAGATTCAATTAGGCTAATTATGTATACAAGTTTTTGCTTTGGTTGTTGATGGATTATGGTGCTGTGATATGACTGAAGTTTCTCAGATTGCACCTGGAAAGGACCTCTGATTTAAGCTGATGCGCAAACGTGGATCTCTACACTTTGGGGAAGCTTTTGAAGATCGCGGGAGGGATTCGGAAAAGCTGTTGAAACACGTTCAGCCACCGCAAAATCTTACCAAACATATGTATGGAATAGGACCGAACAGAATCAGCAATCCGAGTCAAATCACTCACAATGGTATTGAAGATGGTTTGCATATATACTCTATGCAAACTGCAGGTGAATATAGAGGTTTTCCCAAGATACCTCAAACAATACCAACTGCACTTGCAAGGAGTGATCTCTTTTCGTGCACTGGAGTTTTAGACTCTTCAAGGGAGTCCAATCCTGTGCCTGATCGAGAAAACGCTATAATTTCCAGGCCATTCACGTATGTAACTCCGATCAGCAGCATACTGCAGAGGAAGCCACATGTATGTTTTCTTGCTTGCAATAGCTTCATTCTCTTCATATGGTGGATGCATTTTGTAAGCCTAACTTTCCCATGTAAATATTGCCAAGACCAGACTCGGATGTGAGTGTCGGATATGGATTTTTCCTAGTATTTTGGAGGGTTATATACAACATGGTTATGTCCGGAAACGTGTCAAATATAGGTGTCAAACATGGGTACTTAAAGAAAAATGAATAGGCAGAGTGAAAGGGCTTTGATATTAGTTTTAATCTATTTTCACTCTCTTGGAATTTGACAGGATAAAGAAGCTTTCACTGTCTCTACCTTGTTGAACTCACTTGGTTTGGGGAAATACGCCATTCATTTTATGGCTGAAGAAGTAAGTGACTCGGTGTTATGAACTGTCTCAAATGAATGATGCCTCTGAAAGTAGGCAGAAATCTGTAAAATTTCCGGGCATGTTAAGTTCCGGTTTTTTCTGCATTTTTGGACCAGTTGCATCCATTATCTTTTAATGTATACTTTTTATGTTTGATTGCAGGTGGATATGACTGCATTGAGGCAAATGGGAGCCAGGGACCTCAAAGAGCTCGGCATTCCAATGGTACCATCAATGCATACTTTCATTCTTTCTCATTCTATAACCATACCGACATCGATCTTCTCGTATCTTCTTCCCTACTATGTGCTAGTTTCGATTTATTTGTTAAGTTTCCTCCATCAGTGCATTACTTACCGAACATATAAGTGAACGGTGACATTTAACTGCCGGCTCTGCTTGTCGGAAGCTCGATAAACGAGAGACAGTCAGATATAATAACCTTATAAACTTTCAATACAATCTGAAGGGTACTGTCTGATATTAGGTTAGACAAGAAATGCCGATTGTCGGAAGCTCGATTAAGGACCTTTTCGCTCTAATCCCATTATATGTACCTTTAAAGTAATCATTTTCATTTCAATCTTGAATTCTAAACGTTGGAATTGTTTGTTTTGATGAATTATTTGGTTTGGTTTTGCAGGGACCAAGAAAGAAACTTCTGCTTGCTCTTAGACCCCATTCAAGGCGGCATCTTCCAGGCATCATTAGACTTTGATTTTCTGTTTTTTAAGTGATGGAGTTTCAAATATTTATGTAAGTTTGAGAATCTTGGATTATACAAACTAAAAGGTTATATGTTCATCTAATTTAAATAAATTAGGAGGGACTAAATTATTAAACTTTATGAAATAAGGACTAATTAAGTATTTAAAGTCAAAATTGGGGACATGATCTAATTTATCTAATATATAACTCTATAGGGATCTAAATTATTATTTAAATAAATTCCTTTTGAAGAGGCACATTAAAATTTTAAAATGTTAAATTAAAATATTTAATGTTTAATATGAACTTTTAGAAGCAAAATTTAAAATTAATTTTACAAACTTTTTTAATGTATAATTTTATATATTCAAAACCATGACAATATCAAAATCCAAAAAGTAAAGAATAATTAATAACTATAATAATATTCAAATATCAAATATAAATATATAAAAAAATTAAAATAAGTAGTATATATCCATTATAAGAACTAATATAAATAATTTTGTTTAATTGAATTAAATTAATTTAAAATATGAAAATTTTCAAACCTTTGTAGCAGCAATAAGTAGAATTGAAATTAAATCGACGTCGTTAATATATTTGTATGTAATATAGCACTATGGATTTTATTTGATGATGTGGATCATGAATCATTGTCAATTGAGCAATGTAAACAAAGAAATGATTGGCTAACATGAAATCGGCAATTGAGGCGAAATTAAAATCTCTTTTGAAAAGACAAGTATTTGGGCCTATAGCCCGTACATTAAAATGTGTAAAGCTCGTGGATATAAACGAGCCTTTGTGAGAAAGAGAAATCAAAAGAGGAAATCATGAGATATAAGCTCATTTGGTTGCACAAGGATTCTCACAAAGACATGAAATTGATTATGAGGAAAATATATTCCTCGGTGGTGGATGCAACTACTTTTAGATTTTGACCAGTCTGACAATAAATAAAATTATTCGGTTTCTGCCTAATGGATGTTGTTACATCATATTTGAATAGGCCTCTTGACAGTAATATTTACATGAAACTTCCAAAAAGATTTAGATTGCCATAAGCAGTTCATTCAAGTTCTCGAGAACATTATTCAATCCTATTAAATATATTTTTTTATGGCTTGAAACAATTTAGGCGTATTTCGTATGATCGTCTTATTAAATACTTATTAGCATAATGCTATATGAATTATTTCCTCGAGCATTTTTATTAAGAGGTTTAACTCTGAATTTTTATTATTGTGTATGTTGATGATTTGAATGTCGTTGAAACTCGTGAAGAAATCTTCTTAAATCCTTGTGCATCTATCGACATAAAGAAAAATATTGAAAGAGACTTTACATGCATATCTATTGATCACTCTTATGGTTGTTGCTAGGTCTCTTACTGTAAATAAAGATTTTTTCGCCTCACGAAAAGGGTAATGATATTCTTGGTCTAAAGCACAATATACACATTATTTGATCTGGAAGCATTGTATCTTAGCTGGTCCAGAAATATTATTTAAGTGCTACGAGATCATTACTTTTAAATAATTTTTATGCTTGAGGTAAAGCTAAAATATGTGTTTGGCTAAACATATCCTGAAGATATGTGAATGTTTTTCACAAGATAAGATACAAGCTATCTTGTACAGAGATAATACAAAATTTATATCTCAAGGTGGATATATCAAATATGATAAAACGAAACATATTTCTTCAAGTCTCGTCCCTCATGATTTTCAGATGAATAGTATTCAATGAATCATTTTAAGCAATGGTTTGGAAGATTTATCCACTAGTGCATAATCTACTTCAACATTTGAAGATTGTATTCAATATTGAATTATGAAGATTCAAAGATCTTATGCGATATTTTCACAAGGGGGTAAATACGCATTGCACTCTTTTTCCCTTAACCGAGGTTTTGTCCCAATGGGTTTTCCTAGTAAGGATTTTAATGAGGCAACATGTTATGCGTATTAAAGATGTGTGTACTCTTTTTCCTTCACTAAGATTTTTTTTCCACGGGGTTTTTATCTTAGTAAGGTTTTAACGAGGCGATCTTCATAGATATCCTAAGGGAGTGTTATGAATATATTTATTTATGTTGGATATCCGTATATTAAGTTAAACTTTAATGAGCTTTAGTATTAGGGTTTAATACCCATTGGAATTAGGGTTTCCATCTTATACCTATAAATATAGATTTTTGGACAAAGTATTGTACACAACCCTACTTTGAGAATATAATACAAATCTCTCTCTTTTATCTCTCATCTTTGTTCTCCTATTTTATTCTTACTCTTTATTTTATTCACAACATCACTTTCATAATATACATTTATAGTACCTTACATAAATTAATTAATTAATTAATTGAATACAAATAATTATAAAAAAAAAAATTTGCAAATCGTATGACTGATAATTAATAGATATTATTTATTTTTAATACTTATTTTTAAAAATTTTAATCAAAATAATATTTATTTAATATTCATGTTAATTAAATGTTTGGTATATTGAAAATGGCATCGTTATAAAATAGTTAATCCAAGAAAAAAATAATAAACAATAAAATTAAAATTGATATTATTAATCGAATATAAGATATAGCTACAATATATATAAAATCGAATTGATTTAAAATGGGTTGAGGCATGTAGCTATACATTTTTTTAAATAGAATTTTGGTTATTCCTTGGTGCTTGAGATTTTTTGTTATATGTATCCCAAGATACAACAATTAAATGATCAGTTATAGTAGCACAATCGTAAAAATTACGAACTATAATTTTACCTTTTCCTATCAACAAAAACTACTTTTGAATCACAAAGTAAAACAATATAGAATTCTTTGTTTTTTTCTGAGTTGTGTAAAATCTAAAAAAATTACATACTATATATGAGTTTCACGAGAGGTATGAGTAGAAACTTTTGACCTAATGAAACATTTATGATTTTGAGAATTAATGAACCTTTAAAGATTAATTTTCAATACCACTGCCTAAATTAATAGATATTTTAATATTTATTCTTTTAATTCTAAAAAATAATTTAATAAATATATGTTCTTATTTAAGAAAATATTTAAGATAAAATATTAACAAGTCCATTGAAGAATACACTTCACACAATTATCTCTTCGACAAGTTCTCATTGGTATGTCCATATGAACGTGAACATTACCTGATTTTGTAATAGTTTTCTTGAATTAACCACACTTCACTCTCATATAAGTGATTTATGTTGCTTTACTCAACAAAGCACACAATAAACATTAAATTCTTAGCCTAAAAAACTTTGATCACTATATACATCATAGGAACAAACTTGGGCATAAGAACTCATACAGTGATCAGTGATCGCACAAGTTTATACAATCACATTGTCCTTTTGAACATAGTTTGTTTTATTGTTATGATTTCTTATTTAACATTGTTCGTAAAGTGAGTCTCTTTTTCTTGTACTAAAATTAATATTTTGTCTTTCCACTTTAGAAAGATTTTTTTAGAGAATACTATCTTATTACTAAACTTTTAAATCAATTAGCTCATTATAAATGGTATCAGAATAAATCTCATAAAATACAATTTATTAAAATAAATTTACAAATCATGATTTTGTGAAAGATAATATTAAAGATTATTTTTTATAGTCACATTCGTCACATCACTCTACAAAACAAAATAATTATTGTTATATTTTTGTTTAAATCATATGTTGATTTATTATATTTTCTTAAATATAATATCCTACAATAAAAAAATTACATAAAAATAATACATAAATTTATTAACTAACAAGATAAAATTTTAAAAAAAATATAAAATACAAATTTCTATTTTATCATACCTAAAATAAGAAAATAAATACAAATTAACTATCAAAATCTATTAAAATTAATATAAATAATTAATTTAATAAATTAAAATATAAAACAATAAATTATTTTTAATATTAATAAAATTAATATTTTTAATAAAATTTCATACCTAAAAAATTATTAGATTTATGTGTAAGAAATACAAAAAATTATCAGTTAGAATAAAGATAAACCATATTTATTAAATTTTCTTGTCATACCTATTTCATACACTCTTTACAAAATAAATATCTTGAATTTTGTATCTTATATTTAATCTTCTCACTATATCAAATTCACATACCTTTTATAAAATAAACATATTTTTTTTGTATCTTAAAAATAAAATATTTAACTAAACTATTTGTTATAATAGAATATGTATATTCATTTAATTTTGCAATATTTACTTGTTTTGTCTCTTTTTATCCATTGCGATGATCTCTTTTTTTTCCTCTACGATAATTTTCGAATGAATGTTGTTCATCAGATGAGAGTCTCTTTTTTGTTCATTAAAATCAAAATTTGTGTTCTTCTATTTAGCCCTTCAAAAAGTTTCCCTAGATATAAGTTGTAATTTGTAATCCTTGAACGTCTTGATCGCGTTAAAAAAAGGTCTATACTAGTATTTATATATAAATGATCTTTAACAATATATGAAATTATATTTATATATAAATGATCTAGATATAATCACTTATATCTAGTCTTTTATTGTTGAAAAACCGCTCCTAACAAAGGTCTTGAAGTCTTCCATGATGCAACACACGCATTTGTTCAAAAAGAATCTCTACAATAGCTTTATCACTCCACCATTTAACAGTCTACATGCCTCCATATTTCTCGACATCACCAGTTTTCAATCTAAAAGCTAACTCAAACATTTTGTGAGCAATATAATTTGAATTGAATGTTTGTAGCACGACACCCGTAATAGCATAATTTTTATCGTTAGACGCGTCGCTCGACAAAATAAAACAACTATTTTCAATTTTAATCTAATTATACGATCGTACTTTTGATTTCTTGCGTTTTAAATAATACATCATACAATAAAAAAAAATTAAATCAAAACAATATATACACATTTATCAACTAAAAAGATTAATCTTAAAGAAAAAGTATCAGATATTAGTTTCCATTTTATTCATACCCAAAACATGAAATATATTTTTTATAAATCTAAACAATCATTTTAAATGCAAATCCTTACCTAAAAAAAATTATACTAGCTAAACAAATATATTTAACGAGATTCCAACCCTAAAAAAAATAAGTTACCTTGAATAAAATGTATAAGTTGTAGAACTTGGGAAACCCTTCAACATACGTGCAAATATTTTACGATAAATAAATACCTAACCTTACCTTGGAAACTAATCTTTGTGTTGCTGCATCAATTAAGTAAAAAAATAAATAAAATTGAATTTTTTTAATCGTTTATAGGTTTAATAGAGATATAGTATAAACAAATATAAGTTTTTCTTCTATTTTTTTTTATAGAAAATAAAAGTATAATGAATTTTCAAAATAATATTTTTTAAAATATAATTTTTTAAAGGATATTAAAAACCCTCCAATTTTATAAAAATTTTATTAATTTTTTAACGTGTTTACCTTAAGATTGTAAATAAGATGAGACAGATCGAGAGTTATTCGAATTCGATTCAGTTAAAAACTAGTTTTCATTAATAATAGTTTTTTAAAGTGATTTTATGCCTAAAAAATAGTTTTTAAAATTATCAAACTTTAATTTTTGTTTTCAGTATATCAAAAACAAGAAATTAATATTTTTATTAAATTTGGTATCAGAACAAATCTCATAAATTAATTTTTATTAATAATATTTTTATTATTAGATTTATGTGTAAGAAATACAAAAATTATCTGTCAGAATAAAGATAAACATATCGGTTTTTTTATACAATAAACATCTTAAATTTTGTATCTTTAATTTAATCTATTCACTCTGTCAAATTCTCATACCTTTCATAAAATAAACATATTTAGTTTTTTTATCTTAAAAATAAAATATCTAACTAAACTATTTGTAATAATAGAATATGTATATTCATTTAATTGTCATCTTTACTTGTTTTGCCTCTTTTTATCCGTTGCGATGATCTCTGTCTCTTTTTTTCCTCTACGATAATTTTCGAATGAATATTGTTCATCAGATGAGAATCTCTTTGATGTTCATTAAAATCAAAAATTGTATCCTTTCATTTAACCCTTCAAAAAGTTTCCCTAGATATTACGTTAGTTGTTTCATTTTGTTCTATAGATATAAGTTGTAATTTGTAATATTTGAACCTTTTGATCGCGTTAAAGAAAGGTCTTTACTAGTATATATAAGTAAATGACCTAACAAAGAAATCACTACTAGTATATATAAAAAGGAGCTGGACATAGTCAACAACAACTCTTACCGGGAGGAAAAAAAGGAGCTGAGCATAGTTGTTTCATTCTGTTCTATAGATATAAGTTGCGCGCGCATACACTTGTCCGATGGGCCATCACTACTAATGATGTTTCTACTTTCTCTTATGAGGTTCCAGATTGTATTCAAAGCTATGTAATTGATGATGCCATTTATGGCTAAGTAATACAATCCATCCTTCAAAAAAAAAAGTCCTACACGATGCAACACACGCATTTGTTTAAGAAAAATCTCTACAATAATTTTTTCACTCAACCGTTTAACAGTCTTCATGTCTCCATATCTCTCAAAATCACTAGTTTTCAATCCGAAAGCCAACTCAAACATTTGGTGAGCAATATAACTTGAATTGAATGTTTGTAACACGACACACGCAGTAACATACTTCTTATCGTTAGACGCATCGCTTGATAAAATAAATCAACCATTTTCAACTTTAGTCCAATCATACAGTTGTACTTTTAATTTTTTGCGTTTTAAATAACACATCCTACAAAAAAATAATTGAATCAAAATAATATATACACATTTATCAACTAAGAATATTAATTTTAAAAAAAATTATCAAATATTAGTTTCCATTTTTTTCATACCCAAAACATAAAAAGATATCTTTTATAAATCAAAACAGACATTTTAAATAAAATCCTTATCTAAAAGAAAATTTTCTATATTAACTAAACAAACATATTTAACGAGATTCCAACCCTAAAACAGGAATAGTTACTTTGAATAAAATATAGAAGTTGTAGAACATGAGAAACCCTTCAATATATTGTAGCGATCTAAAAAACATCTTTTAAGTGTATCGCTAGAAATATTCTTTTTGGATATTGGAAAATATTTCTCGATGTGTTATTTTAAAATTAATGTCCTCCATATGGGACTTTCGGTTTAAAAATGTTTTAGAAAAATCAGAGTCGACACCGATCATTTTGATAGACCGGACACCATAAAATCAGAGATTTGAAAAATTAAGGTTCAGAAGTCGGTTACGAATGGAAAAGGAATATCACCCACACACCTCCTAAAAATTGGTACTTTATTTAATCGTCGCTTTATTAATATTAAATTTTTGAGGCTAATTTGACGATCGAATTAATTTTTAATTAAATGTGTGCATTTATTTTAAAGCATCTAAACCCGAAAGTAAACGTCCGAACCACTACCACCATATTAATACTGGCCTCACTTACGATCGAATTTAGGGGCCCACATTAAACATAAATTAAATACATCACATAAAAAATAAATACATAAATAAATACATAAAAATATAAATACTAATCTAAAACATAAATTTAAAACATACATAAATATTAATTTAAAACATAAATTAAAAATCTAAAAACAAACTAAATTAATAAACAATTATTTTCATTAAAAATATTCAAAATACAACATAAATATATAAAAAAATATACCTAAGAATTTGAACTGTTAATCCTGAGTGATCTTCACCAAAATCTACCACGATTCCTCCAAAATTTTAATTAAATCGAATCTTAAAAATAAAACTCAATCAAACCGGATAAGACCGAGAGTTTTCCCTGGTCATTGACCACCACCCGAGAGCATTAATCTCTTATTTGGGTGGCCATTACCGGCTCTCCATTGTGTTGAAAGGAAGCCCCCATACCTTGTGTTTATAAGGGATAAGGGGTGACGTGGATTGCCATTGTCAATTTTCATTTTATTTTATTTCTTTTTTTTGTTTTTTATATACTTTTTATATAGGCTTAACTCAATAATAGGTGCCTAAAGTATACATCTTTTCTGAAATAGGTGCCTAATGTTTTTTTTGTTGAAATAGGTGCCTAAACTATATATTTTTTCTGAGATAGGTGCCTAATGTATTTTTTGGCTGAAATAGGTGCCTAAAGTTTTATTCCCTTAGTGTTTTAAGGTAACAGTGTTAAAAGAAAATTGTTTAATTTATAAATAAGTACCTAAATTATATATTTTTTTAAAAAATAGATTCCTAATGTAATTTTTATTAAAATAAATACCTAATTTTTTTCTTATAAGTAATTTATATTTCTTATAAGATATAAAATTAGTTATATCTTAAATTAATCATTTAACCTTTTAAATTATGAGAAAAAAAATTATTTTTTAACAACACTAAAATAAAAAATAATTAAAATTTATATAATTTTATATTAATATTTTTTTATATTTTCCACAACAATCATCAATGGGACAAATCGATTCACTTGCAAGGACATGTCGCCGGTTCACATGGGGAATATATACAAAAATTCTTATATTCCTATTACATTTATAATTGTATCGAAAAAGAATTGAAAATATTAATATAAAATTATATAAATTTTAATTATTTTTTATTTTAGTGTTGTTAAAAAATATTTTTTTCTCATAATTTCAGCTACTAATCAAATTTAAATAAATTATTAATCAATTATAATAAATAATTTAATAGATTAAATTGATGATATATAAATAATTTTACATCTTATAAGAAATATAAATTACTTATAAGAAAAAAATTAGGCATTTATTTCAATAAAAATTACATTAGGAACCTATTTTAAAATATATATAGTTTAGGTACTTATTTGTAAATTAAACAATTTTCTTTAAACAATTTTCTTTTAACAATGTTACCTTAAAATATTAAGGAAATAAAACTTTAGGCACCTATTTCAGCCAAAAAATACATTAGGCACTTATTTCAGAAAAAATATATAATTTAGGCATTTATTTCAGCCAAAAAAAACATTAGGCACCTATTTCAAAAAAAAGTGTATACTTTACGCACTTATTACTGAGTTAAGCCTTTTATATATTATAATAATTAATACTAAAATACTTAAAAAAATTAAAAAAAAAATAAGTGATTATACATACGTGCAAACATTTTTGGAAAAATGAATTCTTAACTTTGCCTTGGAAACTAACCTTTGTATTGTTGCATAAATGGAGTAAAAGAAATAAGTAAAAAATGAATTTTTTAATCGTACATATGTTTAAAAGAGTTATAGTATAAAGCCATAGTTTTTTTTTTTTTTGTATTTTCATTTTAAGGAAAATAAAAATATAATGAATTTTGAAAATAATACTTTTTAAATATAATTTTTTTTAAATATATTAAAAACCCTCCGATTTTTTCTATAAAAAATATTTTTTTTTTACATTTAGTGAAGCTCTCGAACTATAAATTTACATTAATGCGTACACCCTTAAGATTGTAAATAAGATGAGACAGATCGAAAGTTATTTGAATTAGATTCAGTTAAAATTTATTAAAAGCTTAATTTGATTGAATTCGACTCGAGTTTGAATTCGGTTCGAATAAACTCGAGCTCATATTTTTAATGAGCAAAACTTAACTACTTGATACTCGACTCGAAAAGCTCGTGATCTACTTAAAATATAATATACTAGATTTTAGAATAACTTAATAATCTTTTTATTTTGTTTAAACATACATTATTTTTATTACAGCATATAATAAACTTTGAGTGAGCATATTTATAACATACAATTCTCATTTTAATTGAAGTTTATTATATAATAATAATAATAATAATAATAATAATAATTACTACGATCTTGATTTATTTTCTAAATGAGTTAGTATTAAACGAATTGAATTACTATAACATATATATAAAAGAAGGAATTTATTAGGTTTAAAATATTAATATAATATTATAATTAATTTTAAAAAGATATTATTATTATTATAACATGTAATAAACTTTGATTGAATACAATCAATTAAAAAAAATTGAATTTAAATATTCATTTGACATTAGTAAGTTTAAAAATTTTATTAAATAATTTAATACCTAATATTTATTTTGACGTAGGTGTGGAACCCGAGGGCCACGGGATTTCGAATTCTCTAACACCGTCGTGTGAAATGATCTCGATCCTCTTTGCATGCCGAACGAATGCTTTTTCTTAACAACAAATCGATACAAGATATAAAAATGTCAGTAGCTTGAGAAATCCACTAGGAAGGAATGTGAGGGTAGAGGATGCAGAGCTCACCTCTGCAACAGAAAACTGATGAGGCAGCAATGCTGATGGCAGTCTAGTATAATCAACCATATTCATTGGGGGTGAGAAACTAGTGCAAGTGCAATCAAATGATATAGGTGTCACATATATGTAGGTCTTGCGGGATGAGACACTGCTAATTGCTTAAAAAACTAAGTTGGGATTCAATACTCGATCCTAACTAGTTAGATAATGAGTCGAATACAAGTGATTATAGAAAAACTTGACAGGATTGCATAAACAGAAAGCCAAGGGCCTTACATTTTATGTCATTCAAATCAGTATCTTTGTGCTTCATAGCAAACCCTGGTTTCTCAAGCAGGTTTTGAATTTCTCCAGCGATTTCTAATCTCGATCGCCTATTATCCTACAACACATGTAAATTTAGATCATGATACATAACGATCGATGAAGCACATAAGAGCAACTAGCACTGTAAACACCAATCAACCCCTGATACGTACATCATATGCGTCTGATTGAAGATAGCGGTTAATAGACATGCCAGACCTCTCAAACACTTCCAACAGCAAGAGTGCAGACAACTTCATTTCCTTCTCATCCTTACATTTCTCAACTAACTTGTGATTTCTGCTTCTACCCGTTAATCTAACCTCTGAATCAAGCAATACCTGGAGATCACTCATTATGCATCGACGAATGGCATTTGAATGCAAATCCTTGCTTCTGGATGATGTGGTTACAATCAACTTTTCTGGAGCCACCATTAGCAGTGAAGCCAGTTCGATGAGCTTTCCCTGCCTGGCCAAATTATAACCAATGGCCACCGTCTCATCAGTTTTGCATGCAATCAACCTGATGCGCTCCAGGGATTCTTTCTGATAAAGATGGAAGTAAAAATGCAAAACATAACTGCTTAAATTTAAAGGCGTATAAAGTGCAGAGTGGGGGAAAACAAATAAAACAAACCAGCTGCGGTAGGCATAATATACAAACTAGCTTGAAGATGGATCTTTTGGGAGTCCAATCATTCAAATAAGGGTGATTACTGCATGAAGAATACGAAAGGGAACTTAAACGATAATAGTAAGTAAATCAACAGGAAGAAAAACAACAATTCAAGCGTATAGTAACATGAGAGAGATGCATGTAGCATCGGAAACCGATATTCATAACGTTAACAAATATCATAGGACATGCATATATTAACTTTTACCTTAATTTTTCAAGAGATGCTTTGAGTCGCAAAGAACACTTAGCATCATCCTCTTTATTGAGTATTGGGATGACCTGCAACCTAGATGGCTGGTTAGTGGTTGGACAACCGAGGAATCCACTTTGTGTTTTATAAGATCACAAAGCACATAATCAGTTTGGTCTGATCTCGTAACAAGATTAGACACCATGTGCACACTTTAAACAACACGTTTGTCCAACAGAATAATATTTTTTTTCTTACCATGGGATCCACATCATGTTGTTTGTAAATCTTTCTAGTACCACTCTCCAACTGCATGCCTTCATATAAATTCCATTCTGCATGGAAAAGTACGGTGTTTGTAAATCATACAGATTATTTTGCTTTACAATCTATGCAGCAACAGATAAAACAGTTACCAAATATTGTCGGAAAGCAGTAGTCCACGAAATATAATACATCACAAGATATATCACAACCAGCCAATCAGCCAAACAAGGAAAATTGAACTACATGTGAGTAAGAGAAAGTCGGGAAAAAAAAAAGGAGAAAAAAAGGGTAGGAGAATTGGAGAAGAATAAGATCAAGAAGAAATAGGGAGATAAGATACTTACAGAGACATATTTGGTACATGATATGGCATTAGATTGAACTACATGTGCTTCATACTGCCTTTTCTCCTTTGAATATTAAGTGAATCTCTGTAGATTTATGTATTTATTGTCTCCTATTACATAAAGCGAAAGAGAATTCTCCATGGATGTAATTCAAAGCTTTTCATGACTTTCTCTAAGTTGTTCCCACCTTTACTCTGAATTCTAACTTATCATTCCAAGTATGTATGCATGTAAATTAGAACCTACCAACATTATTCACGTGTGAGACTCGAGTGCATATTAGGCTTAAAATGGAAATTAAGGGCCTAATTAAAAATAGGAATTTGAGTACTAAATTGTAAGTATTTTAAGTTTAGAGGTACTTTATGAAAAATCTAAAAGTGCGATGGTGAAACTGTGAATTCTAGAAAAATCAAGATGAAATTGTAAAGTTTTGATAATTTGAGGTCAGAAGTATGAAATCTGAAAAGTATGGTGTCGCTTATGAATTCACAAAAAGCTAAGTGATCAGTTACTGATTTATTCAATTTTAAGTGTGTGTTTCATTAGTTGTCGTTAGCCGTTAACGATCTAGTATAGTAACCGAAATGATTTTTTTTTCTTTCTTAACAACTACGACTTTAATGGAAAAAAAATTAGTTTTGATGATCATACTAAAAACGTCCTAAAAATTTAGTGACCAATGATATAGTTTACCTAATAATTTAGTGGCCACCACGTTACTAAAAAATAAATTATATTGGTTTGATTCTTTAAGACATAACTTTTGATAAACCAAAGTTTAAGAGCTTGGGTTCCAAGTTTTGTCCAAAAAGAATGTTGGTTGGCTACAAAATACACAGTAAACACAACATGGGTTTCATCGTTTCAGGTAGGAGTGGGCAAAATTTAACTCAACTCGAAAAAATTAAATAATTTGATTCGATTCAAGATGAAAATATTTAACTTGTTTTGACTCGACTAAAATTTTATAAATTTGACTTGACTCTAAAAATTTCAAATAAAGTTCAAGTTGTAAAATGAAAACTCGAAGAACTCGAAATTTTTAGTAATTAAAAAAAAAATTTAAATTCGAGATGTGTCTCAATTTTTTATGAGATATATATATATATTGATATTTGAAAATATGAAGAAATATTATCGTCTATGAAGAAATATATATAATATCTTGTATGATTTGAGAAAGTCTTTTAAATTGGAATTAAATTGTACTATAACATGATAAATAATTAAAATTAAATTTTTATAAGAACTCGAAAACTCGACTTGAATTTCTTAAACTTGAATCAAATCGAATCGAAAAAAATTCAAATAAAGTTTGAGTAGTAAATATGACTTGTAAACTCGAACAACTCAAAATTTTTTGATTCGACTTAACTCGATCGAATACTCACCTCTAGTTAAGGGTACAGTAAATCGGTTCATGTGTCGGTTTGATCCCACTCGGAATTTATAAAAAAAAAAAACGATCAATAAACCAAAATTTTTAACCAAGATAATGAAAATTTTCTGACTGACATTGATATCACGATGTATTATGTGACCTTTAAAATAAGCATGAAGAAACCGAAGACTTCGAGCGCTGCCGATCGCAAACTCGAACCTTTCGATCCACAAAAGTACCTTGTCTTTGCCTGTCGAACACCGTGTTTTTTTATTCATTTTTCCTTTAAAAACGGGAAATTGCAGAAAAATAATCTCTTTTTTATGAGAAATGATATACCAAATAGCCATTTTGCAAGGTTTCCTTTAGGGCAGAGTTCATATATGAGGAAGACATCTTGTTTGCTTAGGGTAAAATACCTATAAGTCACTACACTATACTATCATTTCTATTTTGACCATTAAACTAAAAAATTTATCAATCAGTTCACTAAATCATTAAAATAATTTTGATTAAGTTATTGATTGATGTTTTTAACGGAATAATGATGTAATAATAGATACACATTAAGCCCTTATTACTTACACGTTTTATTAATTTAGTCTTGATGTTAATTTAATTTGATCCTCGAATATTAATATGTGTAAGTAATGAAGATCAAATGTATAATTATATGAATTTTTAATGAATTTACGTAAATTAGTACTTATCAGTAGTTCCTTCACCAATGCAATTCGATTCATCTAAATTGTTAGTCGTAGAGAAGACCTTTTTGATTGGAAATTTGAAACAACCTGTCAGATTTTAGATCTATATTCGGAATACGAGACCATTTTTTTCAATAATGTGATCTTTAAATTTAAACTTATATCCTCTATTTTATAATGTAATGTGTTATCAATGTACCCTACAATCGTTAGTGTTCAAAGCTTGAGATATTTCTGTATAAAGTCGGTTAGAAGCATTTGTTTCCTTCACCCAGCTTAATAGACATGTCTAATAAAATGAAAAATATATAAATTTTAACTTTTTTTACCTTTTTATTTTTTTTCATCATCCGATGTTGATTTTTCAATCTCTGATAAGTAAAATAAAAATTATAAGAAATTTTATCTGTGATCTTCATTTTTCTTAAAGTACTGTTTCAAAAATATATTTAAACATGAATATGATAATATTCGAGTCTGTCTAAAATCACATTTATATTGTTCGAACCCAACATAATTGGACATTTAATCCCGACATTAGGACAGAACACCTATAACATATCTACAGATTTTTAATGAAAAATCAGGTTCGAATTGGGTCAGATTTGTTTTTTATTGAGTGAAAGATCGGGTCGGATTTAGGGCATAAAATATCTGACTTGATCTAAGATTAATTATGTAATTTTTCTTTAATTTTTTTAGGAATATCTTTAATAATACTTCTCTATCTTTATTTTTTAAAATTTAATCCTTAAAATTAAATTTTTTATTTATAATTTAATCCCTAAAATTACATTTTTTTAATTAAGGCTCTTAAAATTATTTTTTTACAATAAACCTTTAAAATTATTTTTTCTATAGGTTAAGTTAGAGTATTTATTTTCGAGTCAAGTTTAAAATATTTATATTTGGACATATCCGTATGGATCGAAAACCTACCCGTGTCCATTTCTAGACACATTTGATTCAAACACGTTTGCTCACTTGAATCCAACAAATCCACCCCACTCGCCATTTCCATTGCTTGAATTCCAGGATTCTTTGAACTCAAAATCAAAATCTGTTCAAGTACGGTGATAGAACTTTTCAAGTTTTTCATTAAAAAATAATATAATTTATTTTTTATTTAATATTTACTAAATTTAGTCTATATTTAGGGTTGTCAATTCGTCAATAAGCATAGTTTGATACTCATAATAAAATGCTTAAAGAAAAATATGGATCATCCAAGAAGAAAAATCTCATGTAAAAGCCAAGAAACAGTCTTCAAAAGTTTAAATAATAGGTTTAATATCAAAATTCACCCTCAATATTTGATTGAATATTCACTTTAACCCTTATTCTTTTAAAAGATAATATCATATCATTAACGATCAAAAAATGTGTTAACGTTGTACATTCACATGTGTGTAATTACTTGCGTGGCATAGTGTCACATAAATTATTAATATAATTTAAAACATAAATTAAAATACAATTTTATGTATACATTGTTAATTACCTTATATTTATGAAATATTTATAACATCATTGAAAGGCTAGTTTCCCGGCTATGGTTCTCTATCAACTCAACAAAATCTTCACTGCAAAGTAACCAATAGTACCATAGCATGGAGGGAGGTCCTGGGACGGAGCCAAGATTTAAAATTGAGGTGACAAAATATAAATGTTTAGAAGTAAGGATAAATTTATAAAAAAAAATTAAAAAAATAAATAAATAGAGAAACAAAAGTTAAAAAAAATTCTTCGGGGTAGGGGGCGATTGCCCCACCCCACACAGCTCCGTCCCTAGTCTTAACATCATCCTCGGATATGACTCGGTTCGTGTCGTTGTCATCATTATCGTTGTCGTTGTTCATGTTGAATTTCTTGCCTCAATGCTAACATCATCTAAAGTGTTGTTTTTGTTGGAAAAATGGTATGGTACACGGACATTTGAGCTTAAATTTGAGTGGATTCCATTAGTAAAATTAATTGGGACTATGTGTATTATTAATCTACAACAAGAGTAGATTAAATTTGTATATTTACATGCTCAAAATGTTTAATGGGTGAATGAGAAATTGTTGCTCAATGTAACACCCATGATGTTGGAAAAATAAAATGAAAAGTAGAATATTCCACATTTGTTGGGAACTTAGATTTGGAAAGCTTTATATACAAAAGCTCTTCATGTTATTATTGGAAATAAGTCAAAGGCTTGGAGTAGACACCGTAGTTGTGCCTAGCCATAGCATTAGTTGACTTTTATAAAAGTCAAAAGATGGGCCTTGCCTTGGGGCCTTTGGTCTTAATTTCTAAAATGATAGTTTTTTTTTTTACTTTTCTGACTTTATTTTTAACAGATATTATAGAATTAAACCACCTTTTATGGAGTTGCAGACCCTTCAGCTGGTTGTAACCTCTAATTTATTTGGATTAATTCTCTGATAAATACCATTTTAATTTCTGGGAGTTGTAACTTGTCCCCTGCATGAACACTATAAAAGGAGACCCTTTGTTCATATTTCAAAACACTGAAAAAAAACCCCACAAATATCCTATAGCCAGATAGTGTTCTGCTTCTATAAAGTTCGTTGTTGCAGTAAGGTAGCGTTGCTCTCCTTATTGTATTCTACCGTTGTATCCTGGGAGACAGACGTTCCATAGTAACTCCAGCACCGGGAGGGGACGAATCTGTTTTAAGGACACTGTGATAGCACAGACCTCGGTTAAAGTTTCAAATTTTTTTTCCTTTACGTTTCTAAGAATTATGTTTAACATATTAATAACTTGCTTTGTTTTGTGGTAACAGTTTTCCCTGCTATGATGCTCTTTCAACTCAACAAAATCATCATTGTAACGACGTGTTTGCTCGCCTAAACCCGACCCCGGCTCGCCGAAACCGACACATGTTCGACAAACGGGACAGATGGGGTTCCTCAAAAGCCATGAATCTACACATTCAGCATGGAAACTATGCATGCAAAGCGGCAAAAGCCTGCATTTCTCACCCATCTTGAATTCCTCCAAGCAGGCAGCACAATCCAAGACTTGAAACCAACAACCGCTTTCTCTGTCGTTTGCTTTGTAATCATAACATGGAAGGTTCTGAACATCATGGTCGGACACAGTTCGGTTCGTGTTGTCGTTGTTTACATCGAATTCGAATCTCACAGGGGTTTGAAATCCTCTGAGGATGAAGGGTCTGCCTACTATACAAACATGGACTAAAACCAACATTCCAATGCCAAGAAATATAAGAATCACAACTATGATAATGGCCATTGACATAAAAAAAAAAATTGTGTTTCAGCCTCCAGAAATGTTGTAAACACCCTTGATTTGTTGTTCATGGGACCAGTTGATTACCTGAAACATGAATCCAATCTGGTCTGAATCTGCATTCTGATCAGTAGTTTCTGTGTCTTTTATTCTGTTTTTCTGTAGATTAATCAATGTGGAATGGTTGAATTTCGAGGTAAAGAGGGAAAATAATAAAATAATAATTATAATAATATCAATAGACACGATTTTTACAGGTGGAAACAAAATCATAGGAGCTTCTCTTCCTGTCTCGTTCTTTATTGTCTTTTGGACAACTTTTTTACATGCGCTCAAAGAATAAGCGAAAGGGATAAGAAATGATTTTGTAAATAAAAGATAAACATTGAAATGATTTTCTTATAAGATTCAAATTGAATATTTTGGTGTGTATATTTTAAAATCGATATTATTTATAATTATTATAATTGATTTTAAAAAAATAAATATTTTAGTTTTAGTGTGAAATAATATTTATTTATTAATTTTAATTTTTTTATAAAGATTACTTTTACTTTTATTTACCGAAGAAAAAAAGGTTTTAAGAAAAAAAATATTCTTACTAGATTTTGAATTTGAGACTTAAAAAGAAAAAGAAAAACACATAAATAATTCTAATCAATTAACTATTAATACTTGTTCAACAAATTAATTGGACTAAAATATCTTAAAAATGATAATTTTTTTACTGATTAAATAAATCTTACATATCTGCTTATTGTATAGACACACGTGCACGGTGTACTTAACATATGTAGTTTAGATTTAACATGTTGAAAAGAAAAAAAAAACAAATGACACCCAAGTGTTCTATGTTTTAAGGACGAAATCAAAAATTTAAAGTTATAATAAAAATTAAAAATATTTAAAAATAGAATATAAATTTATAAATAAATTAATTTTTAAAAGAATTATATAAAAAGATAATAATAAAAAAATTAAGGGCGGGAGCCATTGTTCTTTTCCAATGATTTAAACTAATATTTAAGATTAAGGACAAGACTTGCAAGAAGACACGATCACATACAATACAAAATAATGTGATATGTAATTATTGATATTTGACTCATCAACTTACTTATTAAAATTAGGATAATTTAAGTGAATAATGAGATTGAAAAAAAAAATATTTGAAAAATAGGTGTATTTAAAAAAGTATTTGGGAGAATAAGTCAAAATGAATAGTTCTCCTAAGACCTCACCATCTGTAGGTGACGAGATCCATATTAAGCCATTGGATTGAATTAAAAATATATTAATTTTAACGTTGTATATCTAAGAAACATTGTTCCTTTTAGCCTATTTTCCCAGATATTTTTTAAACACACCTATTTTCCAAAAAAATTTCCCAACTCCATTATTTTGGCATTAAAATTATGTAATGTAAATATTTAATATAAGAACAGATTTTTTAATCTATTATATATTTTTTAATAATATCATAACTTAAACCTAAATATTATTTAAAAGGATATGACACCTCAATCCGTTGAGAGACAATACAAATACTTTATTTTATGATAGAAATAAGAACTCTTAAGAAATTATATTAAAAATTTAGGAATATAAAATTACAAAAATCATAAAAGAAAATACATAAAATGAGATCATACAATCACTGAGTAAGTAGTTAAAGTTCTTCTTTAGCACCCTCCCCTGTCCCTTAGGTTGTGATTTTAAAACTCATTAATAGCAAATTCTCCCTCCCCTGAGTAAAAGTTATTCAAACTCATTAAAAATTTTAAGGGGCCTTGTTTATTTTATTTTCTTTAAAATATTCACGTCTCAATATTAAATAAAATTGAGATAAACAATCGAATAAAAATATCAAGAATGGGTGAATTGATAAATTAAAATTTGAAGGGTGTAAAATAAAAATAGAAAAATTGGACACAAGTAATTTTACAGTGGTTTAAGTTTCAAACAAGCTCTATATCTACTACCTCAACAACCTACCGAAGATTCCAACAATTCATTAATGAAATTTGTCCCTTTTTCTCGGATTAAGGAAAAACCTTACAAATCATTCAAGTTTTTTATCCAAAGTTTGATCAAGTATCACTCTTTTACGAGAAAGGAATTGATAAACCGAAATGTACCTCGAAAGATTGAAAACATTCCTCAAACTTGAAATAAAAATTGTAATGAAATACACACAAATTGGGTACAAGGATATGACAATAAAAGCTCAATAAAATTGAATTTTTGCTTGATTGCTCACAAAATGATCATTAGTTATTTTAGCAACTTTGGAGACTTGTATTTATATCCTTCATTCATTTTTAGTTGTTTGGGTCATTGGGAAATTGAATATAGTTGTGGTGGAACAAATTTCCTGCAATAAATGTTGTCTATCAATCCTTGATATCGATACGCGGGCTCCTATATATGTACCTACTATAAGAAGAAAGAGTCGTTGTACAAAGGATTTCGTATCGATGCACATAGCTGAAAAATACAAAAGAGTATCGTAACACATAAAGGACGTATCAAAACGAGTGTGAATTTTTACTAAGGGTTCGATATGGATTGTATCGTATCGATACATATTTTGCTCACTGAAATTTTGATAAAATTTGTTGAAGTCGTATCGATACATGCTAGAGGCGTATCGATACACGTAACTGTTTTTAAATTGTATGATTCCAATAAAACTGACATTTAAATGGTCATATTTTAACCTTAAAAATTAATAAAAATATTGACCTCATATCAATACACATAAAAATCATATCTCGTATAGTCGTTAGATGATCCAAGTTGAATAATGCATCAATTCGATACTTGATCATACCGATCTAGCATACCAATACATGTGAACGTCGTTTCGGCACTCGATAATCATTAACTTAAAATCAAATTCCAATAATGAAAAACCATATCGATAGGCATTGTTAGGTATCGATATGCCTATGAAATTTTAACTAATTTGAGTACTAAAATACTTATAAAATTTTGGGGAAAAGTTTTAACTTAAGAAATGATTTTTAGTTCGAAATATAATCCGTGAAACTTTTAGATACTTTAAAATTTATTTCATTTTTCAATTTGATCTTTATAAAAATATGTTATATCAAAATCAAATAAGGTTTTACGTAAATCCTACACTCACCCAAGTACGAATAATATAGATTAACATGAAATCTACAAGATAAACGAGAAAATTGGATCAAACTCCACTTCTACAATAAATTATATGTTCTTTTGTATCAATGTTTCTACAATGTGTATGTATGCATGCACACATGTATGCGCACTACAAGCTTCCAGCTATGGCATTAGCAACAGTCCAAATCTAGTAGCTGAGAAGCACAAAATTGAGTAATTTATTGAAACCATCTAGATTAGCTGCTAATTTGGTGAACATGATAAATTTAAAAAAGAAAAAAAGATGCTTAACATGTGATAAAGACATCTAACCTAATCATTCAAATCCATTATTTGGGTCTTTCAGATCTGCAGCTGCAATCATAAAGCTATCCTATTAATGTACTCTATTATTGTGCATAATATTCGTCTACGAGAATAATGCGAAAAGGCTTAACCATATTTATACTACTTCTGAAACCTGCAGACCATGACATTAACGAGGAAGACAATATAGGGAAACCATGTCTAAAGAATATATATATCATTCCTATGATGACAGTCCGACTAGTTTCTTAACCACAACCGAAGATATCTCAATGATTCAAGAGAATTGACAAGGAAACAAGGATGACTGTAACCAGAACCATGCAACAAGAGGTGACTTTGCAGTTGGCACACTAAAGCTCGTATATGTATACGCGGTAAAAGCAATAAGATATCTCAATCATTACTTGCTACATGCACACATGGTTTTATATAAAAACTCACGGTTAGGAACCGATTACGAGGCCTTCACAAGCAACATTCGTGACCCGAAGCACTGCTTGTGCACTTAAAGGAGAGAGTTTTGACTGACAAAAGTTCTCCCAAGAGCTTATCTCTGGTTGTTCAGATACTGTTGTTGAGTGGCCAGGGGATTTCTTGTACACGGTTTGCAGCTCTAATAGAAGGGTCCGAGCAGCCTCACGAGACTCCGGGAGCTGGTCACTGAGCTGGGATGCAGCTACTTGTATCAATTTGTCGATTCCATATTCTTGAATTCCTTCAACACCCTGTCAGAATTTTAAAAAATGGCTTGAAATTTAAACAATTAATGTGAATAACCTAGGAAAACAACCTATTTTCTGACAAAATAAAATACCAATCATATCAAATATCATTTGCCTACCAGTCGTGGAACACTACGACTAAAGTATGTTGATGCCTTTGATCGAATTCGTGGATTTCTGTTCTTAAGATAGGGTAGCAACCTGGGCAACAACGACATTGGGAAAACTGAAGTAGTCAAGGTCTCTAAAGCTTTCTCAGCTGCCTCGCATACAAATCTCTTGTCTTGTGAAGCCTTAAGAAGAAGCTGTACGAGCTGTAGCAATAAAATTTGAACATTCACAAAAGGGAAAAACAAAAAAGATGGCAGTGTGCAGTCCAAAGTATAAACAAGCACTCAGACAAGCGTGGCCATAAATCATAGAGACTGTTATAATACCAGGGGATCCAAAAACTCCACCAAATCATCATTATATGCACTGAAAATGTCCGCAGATGTCATAATTGCAGTTTTACAAACAGCGCTTCTTGGATTCTTTAAGGTCTTAACTACCAGCGGGATCAAATCACCCCTGCACATTAGAACAATGAAAGAAATGTGACATTCAAATTAAATCCAAGACAACAGCTGATTTAATAGATGAAAAATCAGATTAAACCCATCCTCTAGTATTTCTGATCAGATAATTGTTGAAGTGTTTAGACTTACAGCATACTATGCATTGCTTCCCTATGGAATACTGATAATCGGCGAACATTGTTGAGAGATTCAACCACCCGAATCCAATCTTTGGACTCAAGTCCAGGTAAGAGATTCTGAAACAGGTAAACATGCATAATGGTAAACGGTAGATCATCAAATACCTGACAAGAGGTTTAAGAATAAGAAAATATAATTTTTTACCTCAATACAAGTGTCAACATCTTCTAGATCACTCAAGTTCCCAGATTCAATGTACTCTACTTCCGTGTTAGCTACCTCTACTCCACCATTTATAGCTTCGCTTCCGTTTATGTGAACAGAAGCAGGGATTTTCTTCTCTGGCTCATCAACATTTTCAATCATGTGTCCATTGCAAGTCTTAGTAAAGTTACCTTTGCTCGAACTGTCGTTCTTTCTCTCAGACATAGGTAAAGTATTAAGATCTCTTAGAGCATTCCCCGACATCATAGAAATCGAGAAGTCTGAAACCAAACCGACAGCGAAACTAAGTTAATTACTTGGATTAGAGAACCGAGTTTCTGAATAGAACAAACACCAGAAACTCTAAGCCAGGACTCTAAAATGCTTTACAGTTTCAATGATCTTCCACTCTTCATTCTACAAATTTCATCCTATTTTCAAAAGCTTGTTCTTATACAGCCTAATTACCAACATTTTTAACCTCCAATTAACAAATTCAATCATGGAGACTACTTCCGTTGCGAATTACAAATTTATACAATTTGAACACCAAATCATAACCAAAATCCGAAAGCATTACACTAATTACCTACTTTGAAACCTCAATTCAACCAAGTTTAGCATCATCTCACCATCGAGAAATTAGGTAAGCAAAACATGAATACATCAAATTTGCACCGAAATTCTACGCATTGCAGAAGCAGTCAACAATAACAAACAAACCTAACTAAATCCCCGTTCTTTTGATTCAATACAATTTGAAATCCACAAATTCACACAGATTATAAAATTTCGACAAAATAAATAATTTCAAATAAGCAAAAAAAAGCAGCAAGCAAAGAGATCTAAAAATCAGCAGACAGAGAAAGAGAGAGAGAGAGTACCAGCACTCCAGCAGAGAGAGAAAGCAATGGATCGGCGAATACCGTGACTTGCATTTAAGAGACTGCCCAGTGAAAATGGAGAGACTATTTTCTATTTGGTAAAATATACAAAATTGTCATTGAAGTTTTGAACATTACAAAATGGACATTAAAATTTAACAAACTGTTACAAATTAATCCTTGAAATCATCAAAATCTATCGTTATTTTATAAACTTACATGCTTATCGAGTGAGTCAATCATAACTTGAAAAATAGTTAATTCAAAATTTGTTTGACTCGTGTTCAACTTGATACTCAAGAAGTTTAATAAAATATATTCAGTTTCGTGTTCAACTTGATAATAAAATTAATAAAACTTGTTCGATTCGTGCTCTTTAAAAAACGAGTAAAAGTTTGTAAGAATTTTTATCTTACTTTTTAATATATATATATATATAATTTAGTAAATTATATAGAGCTTAATAAAATAATTGAAATAGAGTGCGAAACAATTTTAAAATTTAGACTCTAAAGTAATCATTAATAAATACACGGTTTTTTCTAACGTATGACAGGTTAAAATGAGGCTAAAACGAGATGTAACCGAAATTGTTATAAAAGTTGTAAGAATATCGGTATCAATTTTTGGTATATATTGAAATTCTTACATTTTTTTAAAGAAATTATGTATGCATCGAATTTTTTGTCTTAAAAAAATTTAAAATTTTTGTAAGAAAATTGATATATATATATATATATATCGAAATCGTTATACTTTTTTTTAAGAAATTCAGTATATACAAAAAATTTGATACAAAAATTTTTACAATTTTGGTTATACCTTATTTAAACTTTCTCACCCTTAAAATTTCAAAGAATACACAAACTAATTTATTATAAAAAATAATTAACGAGCTTTCTGTATCTTTATTGAGTCAAATTAACATTGTTTGATTTGACTTATTAAGATTTTAAGTCAAATATCTATCAAATTTTAATTCAATCAAATTCAATTAAGAGTTAACTATAAAATTAGTTATAATAAATATTTTATAATAATTGGATAAACTTAATCACCATTTTATAAATTTCAAATCTTGATTAAAGACATATTCGCTTAATTTAGTGACCGTTTACGTAGTGTTCCATTTTTATATTATAAATAAAATCAAAAGCAAAACGACAGCGTAAAGACAGTTTCTGAAGGAAAATTGACCTGGGCGGCGGGGCCAGCAGGGCACAAGTTTAGATATTGCATTCACTTGTCTCTCGTGATTGAAATTAATTTTATTCCTCAATTTAAATTTTGTTCCTCAATTTAATTTTTTCTATTCATTTATATTATTTTTATGTTTTATCATTATTATTTAATTTATTTATTAATTAATTTAAATAAGATTTTACATAAACTTATTTTGAAAATAATATTTTTATCCTGATTTTTTTATTCACAATAATAAAATTTAATACTCTTACCATCGAATTGAAGACATAACACAATTAATTATTGATCTTTTATTTTATTTTTACTTTGACCATATTAATTGTATTTTTTTATTTTGATGATTTGATACTTTTGTATCATTTCTGACGTAATATCATATTAAAAGATTAAAAATATTGATTTATATTTGTTGATTTAATAGAATAAAATATTAGATTTTTTAATAAGATTAAAGATTTGAATCTTGATGTTATAACTTACAATTAGGTTGTAAGAGTTTTCTCATAATAAATATTTAAGGCGCTTAATTTAAATTAGTCAATTAATAAGTTATATATCAATAATTCTAAAAATGATTTGTAACGCTAGAAGATGAAACTTCGTTAATATAAGTCATCTATAGTTTTTATTTGAGAAAATAAGGGTACAAATTATTTTGAAATTAGACCAAAAGCTACATTACAAGTAGGAGAACATTAATTAGGCTTGTAAATGAACGGAACGAATGCAAACGAGGGTGTGTTCATGTTCGTTCGTTTAACTTTAATCGAACAAATGAACGGATACGGACATAAACAAACACAAATTTTCTTGTTTGTGTCCGTTCGTTAAGGATTGTGACTTGTTTATGTTCGTTTATATTCGTTCATTTAAATGATAAACGAAAATAAACGAACGAACATAAATGAACGTAAATGAATGAACATAAATAAACGAACATAAATAACATATTTAATATTTTGGATTAATTTGATTAATTCAGTTAATTAATTGATTTTAAACCAAATTAATCGATAATTAAAATTAAAAAAAACTCTTAATTATTGTACGAAACCTAAAATTTAACTAATTAACCAATTTTGTTTTGATTCGATCGGTTAGTTCAATTTAACAGAATAATGAACACCCCTAACCTATAAGAAGTAAGTTTTTAACGAGTCATAATTAAGACTTCTCAACTCGAGTAACTCAAAATCTTTTGACTCGACTTGACTTAATCTAATGCTCACCCTTAAAAATATGTGAATAAATTTAAACGAACATAAGCGAAAGAACATAAACGAACGAACATAAAATGAACATAAATGAACGAACGTAAGCAAACTGATTACCAAACATTCACAAATATAAATGAACGAACATAAACGAACAGATTACTAAACGTTCACAAACATAAATGAACGAACATAAACGAACAGATTACCGAACGTTCACGAACATAAATGAACGAACGAACCCTTTGTTCGTGTTCGTTCAATTAAATGAACGAAAAATTTTATTTATGTTTGTTCGTTTAATAAATAGATGAACATAAACGAACTTTCCACCGAACAATTCACGAACGGTTCGTTAAACGTTCAGTTCATTTACAGCCCTAACATTGTTTGTAGGTAGTGACTTGGGAGGAGGAAGTGACATTCTTTATTTTTTTATAAAATTTGAAGGGACGACACTATGTATACATGACGTTCTCTTACATGTACTGTAAAAACTAGCTTAAAATCTTAAATATAATTAAATATTACCTATATTTCAAAATTTAATTTAGATTAAATTATTCTCAAAATTGTATCGTAGATAAAAATCTAAGTAAATCAAACAAAACCTATAAATTACTTTTTAAGTTTTGGTCTTTAATTTCACTTTTTGAAGCATCAACACCATTTCATTTATAAAATAGTGTAAATTATAATTAAAAATAGACATAGATTATCTTTATCGTATTAGTTATTGTCTCAATCAATATAAATTATTTAGAAGTTAATATTTTAGTTGGTTGGAATCATGACTGATATAATAATTTTTTTAATATATTCTCTTCAATTCCAAATCCATTTTATTTATTTGTCTCAAATAAAATGTCGTCTGTGTATCATCTGATTTAAGAAAAATATTAAAATAAATAAAATAAAATTAATGAAATAATTATTTAATCATGGAAGATTAAATTATTAAATTGAATTATTGATAAAATATATAAGTAGCAAGAACTATATAAATAATTATATAAATTTATTTTACTATCACGCGAACATTTTCATTATTAACTAATAATTAGTGATTTGATTGAAAATTTTTAATAATTTAATAGTTTAATTGGCAAAAAATATGTAATTTAAAATCAAAATAAAATCGAACTAATACGTATAATTTGAATTCAAATCTTATTATCATATAAAATGTTTTCAAAATTTTATGTATAAAAAATTAAACTAATAATTTAGTGTTTTTGAGATAATTTACTTATTTTTAATTTAACCACTAATATTTTTTTACTCATTTAATTTCACGACATAGCTAGCACCATAATGTTCCCACCTTTTCAAATTCTAACCACGATGAGTAGCGCATATTATCTTGTCTTAATGGTTAAAGGAATGATTGTTATTTATGAAGGTTATAGGTTCGAATGCCAGTATTGTAGCACAATGATTGAACGATCAATATCTAACGATTGAGATTATGTTTTAGAACAATTACTACTATAACAATGTAGCTGATTCAAAAAAAATGACAGTAAGATAGAGAACAAGGAAATGAACAATGAATTTTTATATTAGGGTTAAAATTGCGTGAATTCTAAATATATATTTTTTAAAATATAAATCGATAGAGTGATAAAAATAATGACATAAGTGTAACGACCCGGACTCGGATCTGAGTGTCGGTTTAACCCGTCGGGTTTGGGCTTTGGTTTTGGGCCCGGGTTGGTGTGGTTTTGGGCCTTAGGCTTGTTGGGCTTGTTAGGATGTTGGGCTTATGAGTTGTTGGTGAGGGCTTTTTGGTAAATGCCTAATTAGATGACAAAGAGGGGGGAGAGAGTTACTCCTCTGCAGAGATGATCTCACATCTCTTTTCTTTTCTTCTCATCTTCCCCATCTTGTTAGCAAGGAAAAGTAAGAGCTAAAGGTAAGATCTTTAAGAGTTATGGTTGGAATCTCGTTTTTGTGGTAGAGAAGATGTTATAGGACTGCTGGGGATCTATAAAACAAGCTAAAGAAGTGTTAGTTTGGTGGAGAGAAAGGTTTAAGAGGGGTTTTGAGGGGAGTACGGGATTGAGTTTTTGGAGAGTCTAAATCCTAGTTGTTAGTGTTTTTAAGCTTTAAGGAGCATCTTAGAGTGGTTCTAAGTTATTGTTACTCTTCCCTTTGTAGAGAAACAAGTGGAAGAGCCATCATCAAGCTTGAGGAAGAAGAAATATTGAGGTTGAGCTTAGAGCTCGGGTTGTGGCTTTCTTGCTGTTTTTAGCTTAAGGTTGGTACTCCCAACTTCTCTAATCATTATACATGTCATGGTAGATTGCATAACATATAGAATCCATGTATGTATGCTTGATTTGCTTGAAAAGGGGTCTTTAATGGTGGAATTCGGATTTAGGTGTTAAAGGTCTTGAAAATGATGTTAAATTATCCTAAACACTCCTAATAATGTGTAGGAATACTTTAGGTTTGATTCGATCGAGTTTGGGAATGAACCCTAGGAAATTCTAAGTGCAGACCTGCATTTCGTGCAGGGGGTATCGATACACAGGCTACTGGTATCGATACCCATGAGTGAAATTAGGTTCTGGGGATAGGGGTATCGAACCATGGTTCGATACCGGGACCTCCAGTGGCATAATGACATCGATGCCGGTATCGATGCTGCTGGGTCCCCTTTCGTTGACTTTGAAAATGATCAAAGGGTATCGATACTGGTATCGATACCCATGGTTCGATGCCTTTTTTGGGTAGGTATCGAGGCAGGTGGTTCGATACCCCATATAAGGGTATCGATACCCCTGTGAAAACTTGACGAGATAAGCTTTGTTTGAGGTTCGATAGTAGAATTAAAGGTCACAAAGAATCTTATAATTAATGAAATGAATGGATAACACAAGATTGACGTATTTAAACCCTGAATGATTAAATCGTGTTAAGTTTTGATGTGAGGATCCTAGGTGGATCGCTTATGTGTGTTGAGTCCTTGTTTGATGGAAATTCGGATATCCAAAAGTATTGCAACACGTCGAAGGCCATCCGATGTAACATTCCGGGTGATGATTTTGAAGACCCTTCCGAATGTAGGATCCCGATGCTGTGTAGACGCGGGCCTCATTCGATGATACTCGATGTGACATTCCGAGTATGGGATTTGGAGGATCCCGATGCTGTGTGGACGCAGGCCTCAAATCCTGGATGTAGGATCCCGATGCTGTGTGGACGCGGGCCTCACTACTTTGTGTTGTTGTTTGACATGTATATGCTGTGTGTGTCATTATACACTATTATGTCATGTGGTAGGCGAGCATGCTAGATCATCATATCATGCACGATATTTTATATGTTATGCTTTGCTGCTTATGATATGCATGATGTTGGCCGAGAGGTTAGGTGAAGCCGGTTCGTGGAGCACCATCAAGGTTCGGATTTCAGCATCGACCGTGTTGTCAGAGTACATGTATTAGATTTAGTGGGCTTGTACTATGTCGAACCCTATGTAATGTAACTCTGTTTATTTTAATTTGGGTCGAATGTTTTAATGGTTTGTAATATTTTGGAGCTCCGATCACTTTATACTATTTTGGGTTTGCGTTTTACCTTAAATGGATTTCATGAATCGTATTTGGATTTGTATTTGATTTTAAATTGTTGGGCTTTTGAAAGGAATTTTTGAAATACAGGTTTTGGGCCGGAGGCCCAATGTGACATCTGGGTCGGGTGTTACAATAAGTTTTTATATATCTAAATCGATAAGAGAAGATTAAAAAAATATCACTCTAATGGTTTTGACCAAGGATAGAGTGACTATAAAAGATAAATTAGAATAATTATGAGTAGATATTCGATCGAATCAAATAAAAAATTTTAAGTTAGTAACGTTGAATTTTTTTGTATATTTTATAACTCATATTTTATTTCAAAATTTGTGAATCGTGTCAAGTTTATGATATATGAATTGAGTAGAGTTGTTTGAATTTTTGTTCAAATTCAATTGTAAACATTTATAATATTATGATACTAATTAATTCTAATTTAAATAATTTTCTATAATCATATACGATACATATATTATATATATTATACAGAATTAAGAGACTCAAATTGATCTTAAAAATTGATCCATTAATATTAAAAATTTTAAGTTATTCAAATTTATATTTTATAACTCAAACATTATTCAAAAATATTTTAAATTTAGTATTTTCACATTGAATCAAGTTAAGTAATTCAAAAATAATGAGTGATCATAATAGAAACATTTTGAAAGTCTAGTAGCCAAATAGTAAATTTACCCAAAAAAAGAAAAAGTAACTCCCCTCAAACTATTTGTCTACGGATCCTTTGTTGCGTTGGAGGCAGACAAAGGGTACGGACCCAAAACCAACTCTTAACAAAAAAAAACTTTTTCTCGTATGCCACGTGTCATCCTCGGAGAGCGAGTACTGTAATTTTTTCCTCTATACTCGTTTCCTTTAAACTCTCGTTTCCATTTTTTTATTTGAAAAAAGAGAGAAGAAAATGTGTTCGTTCTTCAAAAACCCCCGACTCGGATAAACGAAAGGACTCAGAAATGGAACTCACCGATTCCAACGACTCGAAGCCCGAGACTCGTTCTCCTCTCGGCATCGATCTAAACGAGATCCCTTCTTCTTCTTCTTCTTCTTTTACCGAAACCCAACCAGACTCTGCCGAACACGATTCATTTTCAATAGTTCGGGCTATCCACGAGAATCCCGACCCGGCTTTAGGCGAGGCCGCCGGTGTCCCCGTTGGGAATGAGCGGGAACAGTGTGGTGCTTGTGGCTTGCCGGTGGCGCTGGCCGGAGGAGGAAGAGTGGTGGTTTGTGACGGCTGTGAGCGAGGGTTTCATCTTGCATGCTCCGGGGGTTCCGGGTCGTTTTCTGCGGGGGAGGAGTGGGTTTGTGGACCGTGCGTTGGGCGCGGAGTAAGGAGTAAGCGGTGGCCGCTTGGGTTTAAGGCTAAAAAGCGTATTCTTGATATCAATGCTTCCCCGCCGAGTGATGGTGACGGGGAAGGTGAGGAGGTGCAGGAGTTGATGAGGTAAAAATTAAAGCTTAATCTTTGGAACGCAAGTTTAGTATTTAATTGACGCTTACTTAAGTCCTTTTATTCTGCATTAATACTAATTGTGTTATTGTGACTTAAGAGTTTAATGTCTTTGAAATGTGGTTCTTGGGGATGTTAGATATTGTATTGCTTGATTTTTTCCTAGTGTTCTTTAGTGTAAAGAGTTCAAATGTGTTTAATTTGGATCTGAGTTAGGCATTTTTAAAAGCAAATCAGAGCTAAGTGATTGAATATGGTGAAGGTTGAAACTTGAAATGAATTGCATGTTGACGGGCACTCGGGCAGATTATTTGCATTCATGATGTAGTGAATGTGAACTGTTAGATAGGGTCAGGATGTTTAGATTGGCTATGTGCATGATTCTAATCATAGGAACTTTGATTGTACTCCATTGTTTTGAATCCGATCAGTTAATGTAGTTGTACTGGTTGGACGTTACAGATTGTACTACCATTTTCAGCCTTTTGGTTGCTTACGGCTTCATCCTGCAATTTGATTGTACTACTATTTACTTATGAACATCTCCTGAAATTTGAAAAGATTACCAGCCAATGCCTGATCGTGGATGGAGAATATAGCCATATTCTCTTTTTAACCAAGGATTTAAGATGACTAGTCCTATTTCATGAATTGGAAATTCTAGAAATTGAAGTTGAATTAGTTGCCATTGCCCTCAAAACTGTGGTACGACTGTTATCTTATCGTTTTTGTGTTCTTGTTTAAATATTGTTTTCATTACGATTGTAAGTTGTTGCTTTGGCATGTGAAGTGTTATGATGATCTCTTTTTATTTGATTTTGATTATGCAAAGATGTATCATTTCTGCCGTATTGCTGTAGCTTTAGGTTAGTGACCATGTTAGAATTGCGTTGTTAACCAATGCCACAATTTTCTCATGCAGTGTTAGTTCACACAGTTGGAACTTAGAAAGTGCTACCAAAAGATAGTGTTTTTTTCTTTCATTCAAAGCCTTCTTGCTCATAAATTTCTATGTACAAATTAGAATGCTTAACCCAATCTTGTTGCAGCATTGTATCTCAATTGTCTTTATCTGTTTATTCCCAAGGTGCTCTAGTGTTGCCAACGTCACTGCCTGTACTGCATGTATATTCTTTCCGATATTGCTGCTCAATAGTCTTTAACTTGTTTATTTGATAGTGAGCAGGTCCTATTCTTTCATGATTTCTGTAATTTTTCTTCTCTGATTCACCTTGCTTGTATAACTTTATATATTTAGTTATTTTAAAACTTAAAGATCTATAGAATTTTAAGTTTTTATATATGATCACTGGTTAACATATTTCTTGGTTCCAGACAGCACATGCATGATGACAATTCTTTTGTTGGCAACGGGTTAGGTGCCCCCTTGACATATATGAATTCCTTGTATGATGGATTTGGCTCTCAAAAAGCTCCTAGGATTGTGACACATGGATTTGGCTCTGTGGCCTATGAATTCTGAAATAAAACATGAGGGGGGTTCTCATCAGGAAAGATTGCATCTGCCAAGAAAAAGGAAGTCAGCTAGGTTTTCATTTGCTAGTGGATTTCCTGAAAATAAGGGAAGTCTGATAAGCGGATATTACAAGGAATTTCCATGTAACGGTCCAATTGTGGAAAAGCATGTGAAGAAATCTTGTATCATGGAAGTCACTGAAGGTGTGCAAGATGATAAGAGTAGCTCTGGATCTGAACAAATTAATGTAAGCTTGTTAATTTTATCTTTGCTTATTTGTATGGGTCTCATTCCTATCTTTTCTTATCTGTAAGTAGCTTATATCCCTTCTTTTTGATTGTTCTGCTGTGTCTGTGAAATCTAAGTGCTCTAGATTGAGTGTACTGATTTTCTTCTTTATATCTCTACAGTATGGGCTTCCTGTGCAGTTTGAAGATTTTTTTGTTCTTTCTTTGGGGGTTATTGACAAGAGACCTTCATACCATGATGCTAGTTTGATCTATCCTATAGGTTATAGGTCTTGTTGGCATGATAAAAACACTGGGTCCCTTTTTGTATTTGAAGTTTTAGATGGTGGTGATTCTGGACCTATTTTCAAGATCAAAAGGTGTTCATGCTCTGCACTGCCCCTTCCAATTGGGTCAACTGTTCTGTTTTGGCCCAAAATTGAACAAACTTCTATTCATAATAATGAAGGTGATGCTAGTTATTGTAATAACAAGGAGTTCAATGATGATGGTAGTATTGAAAGGATCCTTGCAGATCTTTGTCCGCCTACGGAAAATGATATCTTGACTTGTTTGAAAAGTAGCTTGAAGGAAACATGTGTTGTTCAGTGCATCGACAAATCCCAACTTGAAGCAGGTTTAATGTGTGAAAATTCTGGAGATATATTAATAGATGAAATTGGTGAAATTTCAGTGGAAGCACATTCCTTGTCTGATGCATGGAGAATAATATCTCAGAAATTTATTGATGTCTGCTCTGAGATAAGTAAAAGAAAAGGTGCCCTGAAGTTTTCCTGTAAGCATGTGGGAAAGGAAATGGGGTCATCAAACTGGGATATGATGGATGAAAAGTATAAAGAGACACTTATTCCATTAGCTAAGTTTTGTGGCTTTCCAGTCTCTCTTTGCCTTCCTTTTGAGTATCAGGCTAATGAGCTGGAGACCTGGGGTGAGGAACTGAAAAAATGGTTGGAACAGGATAGAATCGGTCTGGATGCAGAATTTGTGCAAGAAATCATCGAAAAGCTTCCTGGTGTCGAGGCCTGTTCACGATATGAATCTCTGAGAAAAAGTTCTTATTCAGGATCCTTAACAATCAGAAATGGTCTCCTGAAGATTAAAACACCAGACGGTCTTGAATGTGAGGGAGAAAAAGGATTGGACGGTTTATTTGGAAAGTATAAAAAGCCCCGGTTGGTTGATAACCGTGGCCCTCCTGCAGGAAAGCCATTGTGCTTGAGACTTTCTCCTGAGTTTCTTGGTGACTTTCATCAGGTACTCTTGTTTGTTAGTTGAGGAAATTAATATATATTTTATTTAGAGTGGAATTTCTTGTATACAAGGATTATTTTTTGAGCAATTTGTATATGAGGATCTTAAATCTTAATTATACTTTTCATGCTTATATACTCAGGTGTGGGAGCTATTATGGCGCTTTGGTGAAGTAATGGGTTTGCAAGAAACTTTTTTAGTCAATGAACTCGAAGAGGAGCTTATAAATCCCTGGTCTAATCACTCAAATTTCTTCCATAAATTTGGCTGTGAAAACCAAGGATCTGATGTCCTGGGTGAAAAAAATGTATCACCAAGTGGTGATTCCGGTACGGCAAATTCTACTGAAAACCCACATTCATTTGTACAGATGGAAACAGGAGAAATAATGGGAGCTGACCTGGCTAGTCTTGCATCTCTTACTTACAGAAGATGCTTTGGTGTGACGTTGACAAAGGTTCACAGCTCACTGTTAGGGGTTCTAATAGGTGAGCTGCAATCAAAGGTTGCTGCACTTGTTGATCCAAATTTTGATTCTGGTGAGTCCAAATCCAAAAGGGGGAGGAAGAAAGATTTAGATAGTACAGCTCCTGCCAAAAAGGTTAAGCTCAGTATGCTCCCAATTAACGAGTTGACCTGGCCTGAGTTAGCTAGAAGATACATGCTGTCCTTATTGTCTATGGATGGAAATCTGGACTCAGCAGAGATAACTGCCCGTGAGAGTGCAAAAGTGTTTCGTTGCTTACAAGGTGATGGTGGTGTGCTTTGTGGTTCACTTACTGTGGTGGCTGGGATGGAAGCAGATGCGCTCGTAAGTTTGGTTATTGGTGTTTTTATTTTTTGGTAGGCACTTTTCTTTTAGGGATATTGTTCTCAAAATGGTGAAAAGTTTTTGAAGTTCAGAAAAGCTTTCATAAGGAATTGTTGTATGTTTGCATCTTAGCACTTTTTTGGGTGTTTATTTCTGCGGTGCAGCTTTTGTTTTAACGTTCAATTGTTTTGCCCTTGAGCATATATGGTCAAATAATATAGATTTGTTGAAGCTTATTCGTTTGTGGAAGTGTATGCAGGGAATTAGTTCTTGGTTCTAGTTAATTCTATGTTCCATACTTATCATAGCATTCTTGAGTTCAGAAGAAGATAATTTTGTCTACTCAAAAAATGGTGAAAATATTCTAAAGATTAGAAAAGCTTTCATGAGGAATTGTTGTATGTGTGCATCTTAGCACTTTTCTGAGTGTTTGCTTCTGTGGTGCAGTTTTTGTTTTAATGTTCAGGTGTTTTTACCCCTTGAACATATATGACCAAATAATATAGATGTGTTGAAGCTTATTTGTTGGTGGAAGTGTATGCAGGGAATTAGTTCTTGGTTCTAGTTAATTTTGTGTTTCATACTGATCATTGCATTCATGGGTTCAGAAGAAGATAATGTCTTTAACTACTAATTAACTGGTTTGAACTTCAGTTGCTTGCAGAGGCTACAAAGAGAATTTTTGGTTCTTTGAACAGACAAAATGATGTTCTGACCGTAGAAGATGAAAGGCCTGGTCAGAACGTTGCCTGTGAAAAGAAATTTGTTAATGACGATGATATTCCTGAGTGGGCAAAGTTGCTGGAACCAGTCAGAAAGCTGCCAACAAATGTCGGAACCAGAATCAGAAAGTGTGTTAATGATGCTTTGTTAAAAGATCCTCCAGAGTGGGCTAAGAAAAAATTGGAGCATTCAATCAGTAAGGAAGTTTATAAGGGCAATGCATCAGGACCAACAAAGGTAAAGCTCTTTGGTTTTTTTTTGAGAAACTATTATATCGTGTGAGCTGGGTTGGTCACATAGGCCTAAATGCTGCTGGAGAGTGGAGACAGAACAGACCACATCACATATTTATGTGATTTAAATATATAGGCTTTTCTGATGCAGGACAGCAGGAGTCTGTGACATATTTATTGATTCTGTTGTACTGCAATGTCTTATCATGCATCTTTATATCTTAGGAATTTCATATTTTGACTGTTCTAACCTGCCCTTTAGCCCTGCACTTTCAAATATGGTAAACTTACACCATGTTTTGATTGGGGGGATGGGAAGGGAAAGTAAAGAAAGGAGGGAAAGGGGAAACTCTCTCCTCATTTGCATAAATTTTTATTTAGAATAAAGGGAAGAGTACCTAAACACCTCTGACGTTCCCTTAAATCTCTTCCTTTGTATATCTATTTTATTGTGTATTGTAGTTTTTATTAGAAGTGAAAAAAAATTTAAGCAGAAGTATTGCTAGTGTTGAGTATTATCTAATGCTTAAAAAAGAAATCACAATCTTTGAGCTTAAATATTCTCTCTTTGAATTGATTGTTATCTTTTTATCATTCTATATTATACTGTCATGTTTCTCTTTTCTAGTCGTTCTTTCTTCCAGAGTTTGTGATATGTAGTAGCAAACATGATTCTGAAGAATTACTCTATTTTTGATTGAACACAGAAAACTGTTCTTTCGGTGTTAGCAGATGTTCAGAATGAATGTCAGACACAAAAATCTGAGAAAGAAACTAGTAAAAAGAAGCTTGTCTTGTCTGTATCTGATATTATCATGAAACAATGTCGCATCATATTACGTCGCGCTGCTGCTGCTGATGATTCAAAGGTCTTCTGCAACTTGTTGGGAAGAAAGCTAATGAATTCCAGTGATAACGATGATGAGGGACTCCTTGGATCTCCTGCCATGGTGTCCCGTCCACTGGATTTTAGGACTATTGATTTGAGATTGGCAGTTGGGGCCTATGGTGGATCTCATGAAACTTTTCTTGAGGATGTTCATGAGGTCTGTCTGTTTCATCGGTTCCCTATTGCTTAGTCTTTTTCTGGTTGTAACTTGTCTAAATCTTTTGTTTTTTCTGTTCTGATCCTTGCATGATTTTGATGCATATAACATTCCTTTTTCCTTCACCTGCTACTTTTTCTTTTGATAGAGCCTTTGCCACGTGTTTATTCAGCGGCACCTTATGATACTATGATTAGTCAAAGATTGGAGGTTTTAGACATTTGTGCATGAATGAATATAGGTTACACGCGTTTGCATGAGTGAAAATTCTCTTACCTTTGACTTTATTTTCTGCATTTTTCTTTGGGTTTTATATGTTGGGAAAGAAGTATAAACCTTGGGTGTTTAGGACACTCTACTATTGTTTTTACAATGCTGTAGTTTCTTGCTCTTGTACCTGGTTTGTCTTTTCTTTTGATTGTCAACCTTGAATTTTGCTTGAGTGATATGATAGGTTTTTGAGTAAACTTGATCAGTTTATTCCAATGATTAAAAGAACAAGTTTACAGACTCTTTTATAGCCTAAGAATAGAACTTCTAATTGGACTAGGAGTCCTAGATATCCTAAACTTTAAACTCTTAAGTATACAACTTTAAATATAACTAAGACTCTTTTACCAAGATAAACTCTTGATAAACTAACTATAAATTCTCTTACTAACAAAATCTTGACAACTAATATTACTAATATAATCTCGATAACTAACACTCCCCCTCAAGCTGGTGAGTATACATTGTATAATCCCAGTTTGGACATAAACTTGTCGAACGAGGCTTTTGGTAAAGCCTTTGTATATATATCTGCCACTTGTTCCTCGGTTGGGATATAGGACAAGGATGTGACTCCACTCGTGAGTTTTTCTGCTATGAAATGTCTGTCTATCTCAACATGTTTTGTTCGATCATGTTGGATAGGGTTCTTGGCAATCTGAATTGTTGATTGATTGTCACAAAAGATTTCAAACTTTTTGTCTTGACACATTCCAAGTTCTTCAAGTAGCTTTTGTAACCAAATTCCTTCACATATTCCTAGAGCTAATGCCTTATATTCGGCTTCAGCACTGTTCCTTGAGGCTACTGTTTGCTTCTTACTTTTCCAAGTCACTAGGTTACCCCAAACGAATGAACAATAGCCACTTGTAGATCTTCTATCTGTAAGTTCACTGGCCCAACTTGAGTCTGAAAATACCTTCACACTTCTGTCATGGTTTTTCTCCAAGTCACTAGGTTATCCCAAACGAATGAAAATACCTTCACACTTCTGTCATGGTTTTTCATTATCTTCTAGTCCATGCGGAATCTGCATATAAACTTCTTCCTCCAATTTTCCATTTAGAAAGGCATTTTTGATATCAAGTTGATGTAAATTCCAGTCACAATTTACAGCTAAGCTCAATAAAACTCTAACAAAATTAAGTTTAGCTACTGGGGCAAAAGTTTCTTTATAGTCGACTCCATAAGTCTGAGTAAAGCCCTTAGCAACTAACCTTGCTTTATACCTCAATACACTACCATCAGGATTAAATTTGATAGCAAAAACCCATTTGCATCCAACTGGTTTTTTACCTGGAGGTAGGTCTGTAATAGTCCATGTATTGCTTTTATTTAGTGCCTCAACTTCTTCTTCAACTGCCATTCTCCATTTAGGAGATTGTAGAGCCTCTTCAATAGTTTTAGGAACTTGTTCTTCATCCAAACTTGCTGTAAATGCTTTAAAGGATGAGATCAACTTCCCATAACCAACATACCTTTGAATAAGGTATTTAGTACATTGTCTAACACCTTTTCTCTTGGCGATAGGTACACATTCAAATTCAAGTAGATGAGAAGGAATACTAGTTGAGTCATTACCTTCACTTTCTTCACAGGCAGTCGGATTTAAGTCCAATTCTTGACAAATACCAGTTTGCAAAATGGTCTCAGGAATTTTCCTTCTTTTTCTGGTATAAACTTGAAAAGGTTTAGAAAGAGGTTGTAATGGTGATGTAGGTGTGGTTTGTGAATTGATAGGAGTAGTAGGTGTAGGTGAAGGACATGAACTTTCAATAGGACTTTGTGTATTTGGTGGTAAATATTGGTTAGAAGATAAAAAGGTTGAGGGAATGGATGAACTAACCTGAGTATGAGTAGGTTGGAGATCACTAGGATCACTAGTACTCTCCCCCTGAGCTGCAGCCTTGGAGAAATAGGGATCATGTTCAAAAAAGGTAAGGTCTAATGAAGTAAAAATTTTCCGAGTGGGTGGATGGTAACATTTGTAGCCCTTCTTTAGTGAAGAATACCCTATGAGAACACATTTGATAGCCTTTGGATCTAATTTAGTCTTATTAGAGGGATCTAAATTTTGTAAAAAAAAAAACAGTGCATCCAAACACTCTGAAAGGAAGAGTGGACGATATTGGTTTAAAACTAGGAAGGAAGACATCCTTGGGTGTTCGAAAATTGAGGACTTTGCTAGGCATCCGATTAATTAGGTATGTAGCTGTTAATAAGGCTTCACCCCACAAGTACTTTGGTACATGACTAGTGAACATTAGGGCTCTAGTTACTTCTAATAGATGTCTATTTTTTCTTTCCGCAACTCCATTTTGTTGTGGAGTGTCAACACATGAACTTATTTGGACTATCCCCTTTTCTAGGAAAAAATTTCCTAATGATTGTGTGAAGAACTCACCCCCATTATCAGATTTAAAAATCTGAATTTTACTATTAAATTGAGTCTCAATCATATTGTAAAACTTTTGAAAGACAGATGATACCTCTGATTTTTCTTTCAATAAATAGACCCAAGTAGTTCGACTGTGGTCATCAATAAATGTGACAAACCACCTACTCCCACTAATATTCTTTACCTTAGAAGGGCCCCAAACGTCACTGTGAATTAAAGAGAAAGGATGTGAGGGTTTATGAGATGATGGTGAATAACTAGTTCTTGTTTGTTTAGCAAGAGGACAAATATGACATTTAAAGGAAGATGGTTTCTTATTAAGAAATAAATGTGGAAACATCTTTGCAAGGTAATTGAAATTTGGATGACCTAACCTAAAATGCCATAACATAACATTTTCAATTTGTCCTAAAGAATTAAAACAAGAAGGAGAAGAAATTTGGACAGGATTATTGTTGTTGGCCAGAATATAGAGACCACCTTGTAGCCTAGCACTGCCAATCCTCTTCCTCGAAACCGGTGCCTGTAAAAAACATTCTTTGTCAGTAAAACAAAAAGAACAATTCTGATCTCTAGAAAGCTTGCTCACAGATAGTAGGTTACAATCCAAACTAGGCACAAAAGGACATTTTTTAGGACTAGATCACTGTTAATAAATACAGTACCAGTGCCTTTAATTTGAGATAGCGAACCATCAGCTATTTTAATAGAACTTTTTGAGCATGAAGGAGTAAATTGAATGAGTATGTCTTTGTTACCAGTCATATGATCAGAAGCACCTGAATCAACTATCCAATTTGATGTATGTGCAGTGGAAAGAAGAGCAGTAGAGGAGGATTGTTGATGAAGAATACCTTCATCTTCTGCTAGGGCTAGATTGCCTTCACTACTACTATTAAACTTATTGAATAATCGTTGTAGTTCTAGCATCTGTTGTGCCGTGAAACCATTTTGTTGTTTTGGTGTGACAGCAGTAGAAGAGACTTCCTTTGATGATTTTTGTATTGAATTCTTTCCATCAGATGGTTTACCATGTAGCTTCCAACACTTTTCTTTTAAGTGTCCTGTTTTTTTGCAATAATCACATATGATTCTACCTTTCCTTTTTTGATTCGAGGGGGCCTGGGAAACTAGGGCAAAACTTTCAGGAGCAGGAACATCAGAAAACATGTATGATCTCCTGCTTTCTTCCCTTCGAACTTCAGAAAAAGCTTCCGTAAGTGATGGTAAAGGGCTGCTGCTGATAATTCTGGATTTGACATGATCCCATTCTTTATTTAGCCCATTTAAAAACTGAAAAACCCTTTTCTGTATAGTGATTTTCCTGTATAATGCAGCATCAGAGGCTGTCTCCCATTCATGTGCTTCAAATAGATCAAGTTGTTGCCATAAGGTTGTTAAAGTAGTATAAAATTATGTAACAGTAAGTCCTTCTTGCTTAAGATTAAAGGCCTTACTTTTAATCCCAAATAACTTAGAATTGTTATTGGTACTGGAGTATGTTTCTCGAACAGCAGTCCAAACTTCACTTGCTGTTTCATATAGCAAAAATTGAGAACTAACTTCTGGAGACATAGTGTTGAGCAACCAAAACATGACTCTCCCATTCTCCTGAGCCCACTGTTCATAACCCTGATTATCGACAGAGGGTTTCTTGATCTTTCCGGTAATATATCCTAGGGTTCCTCGACCAATGAGGAAGATTTTAACAGATTGTGACCATTGAAGATAATTATGGCCCACAAGTCTGTGACAAGTAACAGTGGTGTCTGTTACTTCTGAAAAATCTGCCATTGTGGCAGTGGATGTGGTGGAAGATGTTATTTCACTCGATGTGGATTGAGGAGGAAAAGCCATGGAAGAAATCTTGTCGATAGGATCGATTTAGACTAATACCATGTTAAATAAGTAGATAACCGATAGGTTTTTGAGTAAACTTGATCAGTTTATTCCAATGATTAAAAGAACAAGTTTACAGACTCTTTTATAGCCTAAGAATAGAACTTCTAATTGGACTAGGAGTCCTAGATATCCTAAACTTTAAACTCTTAAGTATACAACTTTAAATATAACTAAGACTCTTTTACCAAGATAAACTCTTGATAAACTAACTATAAATTCTCTTACTAACATAATCTTGACAACTAATATTACTAATATAATCTCGATAACTAACATGATAATCCCAATGCTTTGATGCATCACACTATTGTGGTTGTTATCTGGTTATTTATTTGTTTTGGGGCTTCGGTAGTAAGATTATCCTTGCGTTTCTCTTGGTTTCAACTTATTTTTTGGACTTTAATCAATGTGTTATGTACATCTTTAGAGATTGGTTACCTTTCACAGTTTTGTACTGTGCAGATGTAGTACTCCATCTGATTATTGTTTGCTTTTGCTTGGCAGTTATGGAGTAATATTAATTCTGCTTTTACTGATCAGCCTGATTTAGTTGACTTGGCTGAGTCTTTATCCAGAAACTTTGAGTCCTTGTACGAAGAGGAGGTTTGTTAGTTCCTTTCCTTTTCATATTATTTCTTTTGAAGTAAATTTCTTTCATCATTAATTGGCCAGTGCCTAAACTTTTTTGTACTATGAATTATGCACCACTCACTGATGAAACTTCTATAAATGATGATTTTGTGCCGACATTTTCATCTTTTTTATGGATTAACATTGTGTTTTTACTTAGATCCTTTTAAATTAAGCTTAAAGTAGATCTTTCTTCCAATTACCCCATATGTATAAGAGGAAGCTATGTCATACATATTATTCTTAATTCTGAAGGTTGACAATAAAATTATGCTTACAGTAGCACAGTAAACAAATGATTGGGGTGTTACATGACATTTCCATTCAAATTAGTATAGTCCAGATGCCGGAGACATTGTACTCTGTGGTTGTATTTTCATGTTTTGCCTGACTTGCATCAAAATATTTTCGAACTAGGAGTTCAGGAATTTGATACACAGTAGGACATGATCTTGAAGAAATATGTATAGATTTTTCATCATCTATATTCTTAAAACAAAAGAAGGTTTGAAATATTTTTCTTCATTTACTTCATGAGTTAGTTAACAACAGCCATTTGGTGCCTGATATCAATTATAAATGATTTGTCCTGTATTCTAGTTCTCCGTGGTCATTCCCCCATTCATTTTGCTTGTTTTGCATCTAGACCCAGTTTTGGTAATATATTAATTAAATATTTTTGTTGCAGGTACTTATCGTAGTTCAGAAATTGGCAGAATATGCTAAAATGGAATGTTTGAATGCTGAGATCAAACAGGAAATAAGTAACATACTTGCTTCCACAAGTGTTATTCCTAAAGCGCCTTGGGACGAGGGAGTTTGCAAAGTTTGTGGTATTGATAAAGATGATGACAGTGTTCTTTTGTGTGACACTTGTGATGCCGAGTATCATACATATTGCTTGAATCCTCCACTGGCAAGGATTCCCGAGGGGAACTGGTATTGCCCTGCTTGTGTTAGCAAACATATGGTTCAAGATGCATTGCAATCTTCACATGTTATCATCCGAAGGAGAGGTAAAAAGTATCAGGGAGAGGTTACCCGTGGTTACTTGGAAGCACTTGCACATTTAGCAGCTGTGATGGAAGAAAAAGAGTATTGGCAATTTAGTGTGGATGAGGTTTGTCTATGAACTTTGCTTGGTATGCATATTTTTAGTCGTATTCTTTGGCTAATCATTCTTTCATAGTATTGTATGTGAAAATGTTGTGTTGATTCTGTTGAGTGCAACTCAATTTTTCCTATTGTTTTTCTTTTGCTACATTTCATGATAAAACAACAGCTACTGTGTTCTTGCTACTTGTGCATATCCTTGAATGAAAATGCATTTATGGTGGCTGTTTTAGATATAATTGTTGTAATGGCAATATATTGCATTCCTTGCACCCTCTGGAATCGCTTATAATTTAACTTGTCAATGACATGTACTCCCGCATGCTATTCCTCTTCTTTTGTTGGGCCTGGAATTTGGCCCCTACTTTTGTTTAGGCTTGGAATTGACTAAAAACTTCCATCATATTCTGCATTTTACTACTGTTTGTGTTAGTTATCCAAGAAGTGTTAGAGCTTGAGGAGAAGTTTAAGTTAACGAGGAGTGCTAGAATTTTCATTTAATATTTAATTAGAGTTTATTCCTAATTAGTAGTTTAGATTTATTAGAAGTCTTATTTAAATTAGGAATAAATAATATTTAAATTAGAGATAAAGTATAATTTTAGTTATATTAAAACTCTATTTTAGCCTATTTAAAGGCTTATTCTGTAATCATTTGATATTGAAGAAAATACAGAGAAACACATTGTTTTCTCTGGAAAATATCTTTGTTCATCCTATTCAAACAATAAATCTCTAACCACCGATCACACACAAACCACCATCATTCGTTACATTTACGGCCACCATGGCCCCTTTCTCACAGTTTGTATCCCATGGTTCTGTTCCATATTGGAAGAAGTTACTTTTGTACGTTTATGTAATAATCAAACCCTCTAGCATGTTAATGTCAACCATAACTTTTGATAGGTGAAATAGAAGAGTATGGGAAAAGGAAATGGTATTACATGAATATGGGAAGATGCCGATTTTAGTAACTAAAGCACACTTCTATGTCGTTCCGTTTGCATGATGATTGATGGGCAAAAGAAGTTACTTTTGTACATTTATGCAATAATGAGATCAAATCCTTGTATCTCCTTACTAGAGCATGTTAATGTCAGCCATAACTTTTGATAGGTGAAATACAGTGTAGGAAAAAGAAATGGTAACACGTGCAAATCGGAAGATGCTTACCCAATAAAAAATGATAGCGACTAATTGATCATATCTTTTCTTCTTTAAGGGGGAGAATTGCTATGTCATAAACCAAATGGTGCTTTCAGAAACGATTCGCTGGTTAATTTATTTACATTTTGCTGTCTTTTATAACTGAAGGTCTGATAGCAAATGGCTTTATGATGTACGAAAGTAGGATATCTTATGCTAACATAAGTTTTTAGTTCTTTCACGTAATGCATACTGGTTTTGAGCTCTCTGTTTATTTTATAAATTAATGACATTGTATTCTGGTGCAGAGAGTTTTCTTGCTCAAGTTTTTGTGTGATGAATTACTTAACTCGGGTCTTATCCATCTACATCTTGAACGTTGTGCTGAAACAACATTTGAGTTGCATCAGAAATTACGCTCTGCATATGCAGAATGGAAAAATCTTAAGTCTAAGGAAGACTTCGTTGCTGCCAGAGCTGCAAAGTTTGATACAAGCGTGATTAATGCAGTTGAAGATGATGTAAAGGATGTTGGTGATCGTCTCCCATCAGATGGTGAAGAGGGTGCTGACCTTAATGGTTCAAATATATATGCATCTGGTACTCATACAGAGAATTTTTTTACCAGTAACGGCCAATGCTCTAATCCTATGGATACCGAGACTCAGTTAAAGGGTGAACAAGCCATTGTGGATGTGAGCAAAGTATTGTCTGAAAAAAGTTATAAATCCTTTAGAACAAGTGAGTTGCCTGTATCAAATCGTTTCCCCCAAGAAACTGATGTCTCAAGGCAAGAAACAAATTTCCATGGTAAGTTGGAAGAGTCTAAGGGAATGGATGTGGCTTCTCCATCATCTCCTTCAGATTGTAATGGACAGTGCCAGTCATCTGATGCAACAACACTGCACGCAGCTAAGAAAGTTTCATCTATTGCTGAGAACGAGTCACAGTCTCACCACCTTGAGCTGAACACTATCAAGAGTGATATTCAACATTTGCAGGACTTAATTACAAGCTTGGAATCACAACTTTTAAAGTTATCTATTCGGAAAGAGTTTTTGGGAAGTGATTCTTCTGGCCGACTGTACTGGATTTCAGCCGTGCCAGGTGGATATCCTCAGGTTATTGTTGATGGAAGTTTGGCATTGCATAAGAGGAGAAATTTTCTGGGCGATGAGGTACAGAGGCACTTCACTTCGGTTAACTGGAATTTTACCTCTGCCACAACAGATACTGGTATTAAAGCGCAGGGTTCAAAGGCTCCCTGTCCATTTGTGTATAATGCTAAGGATGCAATTTTGGTTGGTTCACCATGGGTTACATATCAGTCGGATGCAGAAATTGAAGGACTTATTAATTGGTTGAATGATAATGACCCAAAAGAAAAAGAGCTGAAAGAGGCTATTTGCCAGAAGCTAAAATTCCAGAATTATAAAAAATTGAGAATACAAGCTCAAGATGAGTGCCAAGCCGCTTTTTCAGTGTCTGATGGTTCTGATAAAGCTTCAGTTCCTAGTTTTCTTGTTACCAAGGCAGGAATGCTGCTGGAGAAGAAGTATGGTCCCTGCTTTGAGTCGGAAATAACTGAATCTGTGAAGAAGCAAGAGAAACAGGCAAAAGTGATTATTGAGGATAAAATGTACAGATGTAAATGCTTGGAGCCTGTTTGGCCCTCCAGAAATCATTGCATCTCTTGCCACAAAACATTTTTTACTGATGTCGATTTCGAGGATCATAATGATGGTAAATGCACTCTGGATCCACCCACTAATGACAAGGGTAAGTCGGTTGGTGATTCTTTAAAAAGAAAAGGGGATATGAAATCTGCTAGTAACCGGGTAGGTTGTACTGTTGACATGGAAATTGATGAAACTTCCACGGAAATGAGTTCAAGGTTGATGAAATTCCAAACTGATGTTGTAGTGTGTCCTTATGCCTTTGAAGAGATCAGTTCCAAGTTTGTGACTAGAGACTCCAATGAAGAATTGGTGCGGGAAATTGGTCTTATTGGTTCAGATGGGGTTCCATTTTTTGTCTCATCTGTTCCACATTTTGTTGGTGACCCTACCCTAATGCTTTCTGTTCCTCCTCACCAAGAAATAGAGGATTTGGGGGATGAGGTGAATGCTGCTAAGAGACCTGGTTCATTACAAGGGGATGTTTTTTTCAAAAGATCAGTTGCAAATGAGATTAAAGTGCAAAAAAGCAAAAGACCGGCTTTGAGATGTTTGGAGCAAAGGGGTATAATCTCTCATGCTGATAATTATTCTCCTGAACTGGGTAATGGTTGCTGCTGTGTAGTTCCCCAATCTTCGTTAAGGCCCTTAGTTGGTAAGGTTTCACAGATTTTGCAGCAACTAAAGATTAATTTACTTGATATGGATGCTGCACTCTCCGAAGAAGCTTTGAGACCATCAAAGGCATGCATGGAAAGGAGATGGGCCTGGCGTTCATTTGTTAAGTCGGCAGAAACAATATATGAGGTTTGTCTCAATCCCTTTTGGGCTTTCTTATACCAATTATTATTTTTGTAAATTGTAACCGTAGTTCATCATCATTGGCTTCATTTTGTATATCTTGTATTTGGTTGTGTAATCTTTTATCTGATGTAATGTTAGTTCTCTCTCGAGTGACATTTTGACTAAATGCTATTTCTAGTTAATTTAGTCATGGCCCATTAATTTCATGATGCATGGCCTAAATAAATAGTTCCTTGGATTAGTCTTTTGCTTTTAGAACAGATATAGAAGGTAAAACTTTTTCTTTGAAATTCTTTACTTTTATTTGGTGGAATTGGACATAATGTTCTTGCGTCTTTTCAGATGGTCCAAGCAACAATTGCATTTGAGGACATGATTAAGACCGAGTACTTGAGGAATGAGTGGTGGTATTGGTCATCTCTATCTGCAGCTGCAAAAGTTTCCACCATGTCTTCTCTTGCCCTACGTATATACTCCCTTGATGCCGTTATTTTTTATGAAAAGTCATCTGAGTTCCTTTCAATTGACAATTTGAAGCCCAGTAGCATCCCAGGTCCAAAGCCACCCTCCAACTCGGATCTGCCAGAGAAGTGCAAGGTGAGCCGGAAGACTAGTAAGAAAAGGAAGGAACCGGAAGGCTGATCTTTGTGAAATAGGAGTTTCAAATCCGAGAGGGATCTTATTTAAATTAAACTTGATCCCTGTGGCAAGGGAAACTGGTAGCAGCAAAATGTCAAAAAGGATATCAGAGTCCTAGAATCAGAACCAAAATGTTTGGTTGTGTTGGTTCGGGATTGCCCCGACTGTCTGGACCTTAGTGTTCTGGTGTTGGTGCCTCATGTATATATTGATAAGGCTAACATGCTAACTTGGATGCTTTGATTCGTAACTGGAATTCATGGAAAGTGTTTATGGTGTTGGAAGTTCCAGAGGACCAATTGACAAGTGATGCATCTAATTTTGGACCGATTTCTGCTGCATATTTTCGGTTTCTTTCTTTGAAAGCAGAAGGGCAATATGGCAGAAAAAGAAAGAATATTCACATTTACAACATAAATTAGTGTAAAAAGAAAAAGGAAAAAATGGTTGAAGTAGAGCAGGTGCAGACTACATTTCATTCTTTCTGCATCTGTCTTTCTTGCTCTCTGGTACCCTTTTGTTTATCATCCGGTCTTCCACGCACCAGAGTTCCTTTGAAGAATGAAAAATTCATACCTTTTCTTTCTATGGTTCTATGTCCAGCTTGTTTTTATATTCTTTGAAATTCATAAAGCTGGCACAATTTTTGACAGCCACTGGTGCTATTTGAATATTGTCCGATCATCATTTCATACTTCTAAATGTCGTACAATATTGGCTAACTGTTTCCATTGAATTCTGATGTCTTATCTGATTGCTAACCACCCTGGAATAGGGTTTGTGTTGTCAAAGCCGCTTTCATAGCCTTTTCCGTGTAGGAACATCGGTGGATCATGGAGTTAAATGCAGTAGTCCCACCTTGGCACACAGACGGGTAATTTCTCATTCCACCGTGTTTCTTTTTGTTCATATAATTTGGTTTAGAATTTCTGAACTTCAATTGTTCACCCTATTTTCCTAGTTATCATCTTCCTCTTGCTTTCCTCTTAGCTCGTTCGTTTCTCGCTGCTTTTTGGGGGAAAGAAGGCAGGGGGTGGGGTATTTGGTTGTGTTATTATAGATGATGTAAACTGTTTTGATTCGATCTTCAAACCTAAGTTTAAGTGTTGCTAAAGCACCTGTTGGATAAATTTCAAAGTTTCCCCTTTTCGTGTTCAGGCTGGCTGATAAGCTTGATAACTCGTTCATAGTCCTTCCAGGTCTGTGGTGTTTTACTATTGTGAGCAATGTAGAATGTGATTTCCCCTTCTCCTTGAAATAATATTTGTCTGATCTTGTAGATTCGAAATGGATTTGGTACCACACCTCTCTGCGCTTCAGGTCTTCTGTGATAGACAATTACGACAACAATGTCGGCATCATCAAGCCAACAGGTACGGCAACTCTCCGGTAGGCGGTAGCAACTCCTATATATATTCTACTAGTTTGTGTTCAAATGCTGGAAGCCTGGAACTAATTTTACATCTATTGGACCATGCCTGTAGGCTGTAACCCTGGTGAGTGTGAAACAGGATTGCTATGGTTGATGATTATCGATAAAGGTTCGAGTTTCTTCAGCATTTGTTATGATTCCAACTTGAACTCCAGATTCATATGTCAATAAAAAGTAGAATTCTTGTGATGTGTCCTAATAACCCACAAGTAGATGGGCAAGTTTGAGTGTAGAAAACAGCAAAAGATCATCCAATTCCCAAGCATAAGAGTAGGTTAGTTGAGTTGAGACTTCAGATCTGAATTTATTTATCATAGATTTAACACGATGATTTAAACTTATCTGAATCTGAAACAAACTCAACTACAACTGAAAGCAATAAACCCCAAAGTTGTTCAAATATGCATGTTTTAGTCTCATTTGTATTTTTATTACTAAAGAACACCTATGTTTGGAAATAACATCTTTTCTCCCTATAAAGACCATCTTCTTATATCAACTCAAATCAAAATATATTGATATGAACTCAAAAATAATTGATCAAATATTGATTCGATTTAAAAATTGATTGATCCAATATTAACTAGAGATTCAATTGATCTTATATTTATTTGATCCGATATTCGATTGAAATAACATAGATCTAAATGAAATCCAAACCAGACACGAATCAGACGTAAACTGAAAGCAAAAAACAAAACTCTGACCCGATCTGAACATGAAATAAATCAAATTTTATTTAATTTTTTTAAAATCAAGTTTATTAAATTCGAGCCAACTCAAATTGTTTGAGTTGTTTAGATTTAGTTATAAATATTTATAATGTTACGATATTAATTGATTTTAATTTAAAAGGTTTTCTATAACAATATTATATATATATTTTTTCATATTTTCATATATATATATATATATTAGGTAGGATTGAGAGACACACCGCTAGCTAAAAAAATTATTTAAGAAAAATTCTAGAGTGAACGATATATATCTAATGACTTTTAAATAATTATTAAAATCCTAAAAGCTTTGACGTGCAATTATTCAGGTTTCAAAGTAAAATTAAAATAAATTATTTCATAAATTATTTTTATAATCTCATTTATGGTCTTATCTAATTAAATAAATATATATTATCTTTATTTTTTTTATAATATTTTCTTATAAATTAAAATTTACAAATCATCTTTATCTTCTTCGTATCTCACACATTTATTTTAATATGTTAATAAATAAAATCATTTAAATAAAAAAACTTAACTCACCAATAAAAAACAAAAATAAAATTATTATTAACAAAATCATTGTATCCTAATCTAAATCCAATCTTAACATTCATCCCAATCTTCTCTAACCCACAAGTAAAATTCAATATTTAACAGACCATTGAAGTAGACTAGTTTTAAACTAGTGTTTGGAATCATAAGTAAAGTTGTATGAAAACTTTGGTTGTTCTTATATCTTGATTTTTAAAATGCTTATTACTTTATTCAAAAAAAATGTTTATTACTTATTTGAGTTTTATAAAAATATTTTTATTTGTATTTTTGTAATACATTGAGCTCCATAATTCAAAACATTATTTTTAAAAAGTACGATAAAAAAATAATTTTTGATAATTTAGTTTAAAACATTAGTGTTTAGTATTACTATAAAAATATTTTTATATTTTTAGGTAGATAAAATATCTATTATATATATTTTTTAAAAATATAAAGGATTTATGATATAAATATGATATATGAATAATTTAGACAAAATTGGACGGATAATCTATCTTTTTTTTATTTTAAAAAATAGGGATCCCCGATTGATATTTGGAGATCTAGGCTTTAAATCCACAATGTAGCACAACTAACGCCACCTGTAGGTGGCTTTTTTCTCTCCAACGTCACCTAGAGGTGACGTTTTTTGTGTTTTAAATTATAAACACACAAAAAACGCTACCTCTAGGTGACGTTGGAGAAAAAAAAAGCTACCAACAGTTGTTGTTACTTGGGCTACACCGTAGATTTTGACCTAAATCCTAAAATATCAATTGAAAATCCTTATTTTTAAAATAAAAAATAGATAGATTATCCAACTAATTTGACCAATAATTTAATGTAAAAGTGATTTTAGAAAAGTTAAAAATTAAAAATTAATTTTAGCCTAAAAAGCTACCTATTTTTTTTTTCCTTTGGCTTCAAACCAACTTATGATTCCAAGCACTAGTTTAAAACTAAACTAAAAACAAAATTTTAATCGATTAATTAAAATTAATTAAATAATTTAATAGTTGGATCTTTAATTTTTTAATTAAATGATCAAAATAAAATAAACTCAATAATTAAGCGATCACCCACGTAATTTACCCTGTCATCCTAGATCCGTCAAAAATGTTGATCTTTTTCTCCATCTCATAAAGACTTTGAAGCTCTTTCTTTCCTGTTTGAAATCAATTTCATTACCCATTTGTCTCATTGGACTCTGAATATTTGTTTGTTCTCATCTCTTAAAATGACACCCATCGTCTCTTCTAACTGTTACTCTAAATTCATTAGCCCAACACTTGTCACGAAAGGTTCAAGCTTTCTAACAACTCTAAACATTCATATATATAGTCCCCAGAATCATGTTCAATGTCAGATTCATAATGAACAGGTTTGTTTTTCTTTTATTTTGATTTTTGAATATTTTCCAACCATTTTTTATTGCATTTGATTGATATGATTTATTAATGGGATGCTTGAATTTTTATTTTTGGTGGATAAAGATGGGTACAAATCGTCATCTCCTAATTGTTTCTTTTTATGTCTCATTTTAAATTAGTGGTTTAGAATTTAAGGTATAAGGTTTAAGGTTAGTGTTTAGTGAATTAGGGTTAGGTGTATTTTTTAGGGTTTAGATGAGAAAAATTAGAATTAGTGTTAAATTTTAAGAAATTTTTAGTAGGAGTATGAAATGAGATATAATTAAGGGTAAAAAATTTTTATCGATTAAAATTAATCTTTTAATGCAATTAATGTGATACAAAAGTTTGAGTTTTTTGTTGGGGTAAAGATTGTTTTTTGATGCAATTGATGTGAGACAAAGACTGTTTTTTAGCAGAAACTGATGCCATTTTCCTTGAAGAAATGTGCCATCTCCATTGTTTTGGCAGCTGAGCTGTTGATGAATGGAATCCCATCACTTGATTGGTCTCCTAATGCATATGCAGCTAATCCTCCATTCCCAGATGTGTCTGTTTTAATCTCTGGTCCTCCAATCAAGGACCCTGGAGCTTTATTGAGATATGCATTGCCAATAAACAATAAAGCTGTTAGAGAAGTGCAGAAGCCACTCGAAGATATATCCGAGAGTCTCAAGATCGCCGGTGTCAAGGCACTCGACTCCGTTGAGCGAGTAAGAAGACTCCCTCCCTTGCTAATCTTTATATGATTGTCTGAGTGATGGTCTTAGGGGTTATCTTTGTATAAAATCTAGAATGTGAGGCAAGCGTCTCGAGCTCTGAAGTTAGGGAAGACATTAATTGTGTCGGGATTAGCCGAAGCAAAGAAGGATCATGGAGTGGAATTGCTCGATAAACTGGAAGTCGGGATGGAGGAACTACAACAGATCGTGGAGGATCGGAATAGAGACGCTGTGGCACCTAAACAGAAGGAGCTGCTTCAATATGTTGGAGAGTGAGTATCTCAATCTTTAGAACATATGGCTCAATGATTAGCTTTCTCTGCTTAGATTATAGACCCTCCAACAAAGACTCGCATTAGTTTGCAGCAGTTTTACGGAACCTGGTTCCGTAAAACTGATGCAAATACCTGAATTTAGCTTGATTCATAATGCCTTAAAAATCGTATCCAGTATCATATGGTGAACTTAGCCTTGTTAGCCTTAAAACGAGCTACTTCGCTTGTTAATGGTACATATCCATACCGTACTTTCATTGTAGAAATTGGGGAAGGACTTAAAAGTTGAGCCTCTTAAAATAAACAATTCTCATAGATACCCTTGTCACTGACTGCAGTTGAGATCTTCATCGGGCATTGGGTTTCTGCAGTGTTGAAGAGGCTATGGTAGATGGCTTCCCATACGACGTACAGGAAGAATATCGGAATATGCCGCTTTTGAAGGGGAGAGCAGCTGTGGATATGAAGGTTAAAATCAAGGACAACCCGAACGTAGAGGAGTGTGTTTTCCGTATAGTTCTCGATGGTTATAATGCCCCTGTGACAGCCGGGAATTTTGTTGACCTCGTTCAGAGACACTTCTATGATGGCATGGAAATTCAGAGAGGTAGCTCTTGATTCTCCTTTATTTTGTTCTTAGATTCATTGTCTGTCGGAAATGTTCGAATCTAGGAATATAGTTCATTCATCATTGTCAAAGTTACATGTAGAGTCGTAGACTTTTAAGTTACATCTTCATGGACTTGTTACAGCGGATGGATTTGTTGTTCAAACCGGAGATCCTGAAGGTCCTGCAGAGGGCTTTATCGATCCCAGTACCGAGAAAACTCGGACAATACCGTTAGAAATCATGGTTGATGGTGAGAAAGCACCTGTGTATGGAGAAACTCTGGAGGTAAGCTCTCTTTTCTCCCGTATTAGTGTTCGGAGCTAAACAAAACAGAATCCGTATCGAATCCTTGCTTTATTAAAACTGAGACAATTCACATCCGAGCAGGAGCTTGGTCTATACAAGGCTCAAACAAGGCTTCCCTTCAATGCTTTCGGAACCATGGCAATGGCTCGAGACGTGAGAATATATGAACTCAAACTCTGTCATTTCCTTTTATTATGACGTTTCTTCTTCCTTTCAATCTCCCTTTTATTTCCGATAGGAGTTCGAGAACAACTCTGCCTCGAGCCAGGTTTTCTGGCTACTAAAAGAAAGCGAGCTAACACCGAGTAATGCCAATATATTGGATGGTCGATATGCCGTGTTCGGATACGTGACGGAAAATCAGGATTTCTTGGCAGATGTTAAGGTTGGTGACGTTATCGAGTCGATTAAACTGGTTTCCGGCCTTGATAATCTTGTCAATCCGAGCTATAAGATTGCCGGTTAGGTCCCGTTTTTCGATTCCGGGATTGCAAATCGTCACTTTCATGGAACTTAATAAGACAGTTTGCTTACTGTGGTTCATTTCATTATCTAATCTTTCAATGTTTGATATGTTTTTGCAGATTCGGATAGTTTGTGGATTTGCATGTTAAAATTACTATTTTTTTGTGGATGTGGGTTCAAATACTTGGATTTGACTAAGGATTATAAAATGGTCAAATATGCCGAAGTTTTAGGGCGAGACAGGTTACATCTTATAAGAATTTTAACCAAAATTGTTATAACAATTATAAGAATTTTAGTATCGATTTTTCGATATATATTATATTTCATACAAAAAATATAAAGATTTCGATATATATCAAATGTTTAAAAAAGTTTAAAATTTCTGAAAGTACAAAAATTTTAGTATATATCAAGTCTTTTAAAAAATGTAAGAATTTCGGTGTATATTGAAAAGTTAATTCTAAAATTTTTATTACTTTTGTAATAGTTTTGATTAAATCTTATTTTAGTTTCATTTTAACCCATCTTACGTTAGAAAAATTTAAATATATTGTTTCTAAAGGTTTGAACTTTGCTTATCCAAGTTTTAGCGGATTCGAAATTAGATTTGTGCCGAGTTCATATATTTGACATAATTTAAAATTTTGATCAAGAAAAAATAATAGAATTAAATTAACCCGTAATTTCTTCAAACCCCAATACGAAGAAAAGTAAAATATTTTCTATGGAGATAAGCATACCATCAAAATTCAGAAGCTTCCTAAGTCTCCTTGTCTCTGTCCAATCGAGACGTATAATGAGTAAAGGAGTGGTGAGCGATCCAAACTATTAGGTAAAATGTTCCGCTACCCATGATTGATTATATCGATACACAACCATCAATCAAGTGGGGATTTAACTTTCCATGACCGTCAACAAAACCATAATCAAATACTAGCATCGATTCAAAGCTCTGCAACAATCGACTGTTAAGGTATGCTGAATCATACCACAAATACAAAAAAAAAAAAACCACAAAAAAAGGTATGTCACAAGAATAGAGAAAATATGTATCATAAATATAAAAATTCTTATTAAAATACAAAAAACATAAAAAATAATAAATTTGATGGTCGACAACTAATACAAAAATTAGTTATCAACTACTGATGAAAAGAAAAAACTAAAACTCGATGAAAGAAGATGGAGAGCAACGGCAAAATTCTTGAGGTTTCAAAGATGGAAAGCGAATTTTTTTGAATAAGAATTTTCGTGGGTTTGGATATTTGATGGATGGAATGTTTTATTCGGATTTTGATAATCAATACTTTCATTATATAAAGATAAAAGCTTTGATTCGTTAAATTTAAGATTAAAGGTTTTAGTTTATGGTTTAAAGCTTAATATTTGTGTTATATAATTTAAAGTTTAGGGTTTATAAGTTAAAATTTAGGATATTAAAACAAAGATTTTAAGTTTTTTTGAATTGAGGATCTTAAGTTTTAAATTTTAAAAGATCGTATAAAAAATTTATACGAATTATATAAAATTTATACAATTATTTCAACACAGCTCCCTACATTGATTATAATATATATATATATATATATATACATACGAGTTCGGATCCGTTTACATTATATATAATAAAATCTTTATTCATACAATTATTTGTACATTACTTATGCCGATTGTGTTAGCATTAATTGACATATCTTGATAAAATATATAAAAGAATATGAATTTGGACATGTTTGAACGTTTAATATTTTTAATTTATAATAAAAAATAAATTTAAATTTGATCATCAAATTTTTAAAATTGTATTTTTTTTTACCATCCTCATAATAAAAAACCTTGTTTTCTCTAACTTAAAAATCTTAACCCTTTGGTCCAAGCGATAAGTAAATTGGTTCTGCTTAAGTCTCATGTTCGAGGCATTGTGTATGTAAGAAATCCCTGCTAGAAAACTCATCCATCAAAATTAGATGTGCGATACAGATCAATTTAAATTAGTTAGGGTTAAATTCTAAAAACCGGAACAACAATAAAAAAATCCTAACCCCTCCTTATATTAGAAAATGTTTGATTCTTCATTACTAAAACAAGAATTATAATTAAGATTTTTCATGCTATTTATTCCTATTTTACCCACTCAGAAAAAAGCTGCTATATGTTGTGCTTCAATTTACCATTCCAATGAAAACAGGAAAAATATAAATTATATGAAACATTCTATTTTACATACATATTTGTTCTAATTTCTGTGGTGGTCAGTAGGATCGGTAAAAAATCCGATTATCTGATCTTGGTTAGATTTGATAGATTTTTATCCAATATTGATTTTGGTGGGATTGAGATTAGATCCAAAACTTAAGTCCCGGTCATAATTGAGACTGAATCTTAATTTTTTAGACCTTGTATCTAGTGGGTATCCAATAGGACCGATACTAAATATCCAATATTAATTTTCTTGTTTGTAAAAGATAATATTCTTTCATTTATTTTTTTCGTAGTACGAATATTATGAGTATGACTCATTTTAAAACTTTAATTTTTAAGCCTACAATGTTCTAATTTTATTATTTAATAATATTATTGGCGGTTAATTTTTTTTCTCATATTACTTATATTTTTTTAATAATAAACCAATTGATTGGGTACCTGATATTGATATCGGTTCCCACTAGTAACGGGACTGAATCCTAAAATTTAGGACCCGGTATAATCAAAATTGATTCTAATTCTCAAGAATCGATATTTACTGAGATTGAAACCAATTATATTCAAATTGATTGGGTAATCAATTTTACCCGCCCCTAGTTAGGGTGATGGATCTAAACACACAAGTAGGGACAAGCTTAAGAGATATTGAGGTAATCTCGTGACATCGTAATTGTCAAATAGATTATTTTTATTTTTAAATAAAATAAATAAATAAAGTAGTAATAGAGAGAAAAAGGTCAATCGACAAAGATTAAAGAGTTTGAAAAAAATTAAAAATATTGAGGTTTTAAAGTAAAAAAGAAATGTAAAATTATAAAAGGATTTGAAAATAATTTATGAAATTAACTAAATTATATTTTAGAAAAAACAATTTAATAAAATAGCCTCAAGTTTCGTTTTGTCTCAATTCTAAATTGATAATAAAAAACATTTTTACTTCGGATACATGTCGGTTACTGTTTGGAAGGTCCAACCCTTGTAACTTACTTTTCTCTTTGGTAAACAAATAATTCAAATTCAATCTTTGGAATTAGGTCTTTAATTGGACTAACCATGTTAAACTTGAATGGGCTCGATGCGCAACCGATTAAACTTACCAAGTGGTGGAGAAGTGACAATTTGAGTGGTTTGTGGTGGAAGCAAAAAGATAAACAATGAGCACGAAGGATTTAGAGTGGTTCTAACTTCTAACCCAAGTCCTACATCCACCACCTTAGCTTCCCACTAAGGATTTCCCAAATTCACTAAGAATTTTCACTTTTTGAGGACAAAGGGTTAACCTTACAACCTAGATTCTAACCCCGAATCTAACATCCAAAGTTCACAACCCGAACTTTGGGAATCCTATCAAACAAGAAAACTTAGCAAACTAGTAATCCTTCTTACAAGGCTAATTATTTCCAATGTAAGCTCTCACCCAATCCTAATACACTTGAGCATACATATACATTGAGCTCACAAGTGTTGTCTACCCAAAGATAAGATTTAAGCTCTAAGACATATATTTGATCATATTGTTGTTACAATGGAAGCATTAGTCTTCTCTTGATGCTTGAGACTTCCTTTTATCATCCTAATTGAGCTTCTAGCCGTTGATGACTGTTGGTATTGATTTGGAGCCGTTTGGAGCTGATTTTCAAACCAATTTCTACTTCTGGTGCATGTGGTATCAAAACGCGCGATGCTCGTTTCGATACTGTCACTTTGGAAAATAGCCGTTGGATCTAAAATAAATGATTGGTATCGAAATGCCTATAAGGCGTATAGAAACGAGTTGCCCTGTTTTGATACGACTCCTAATCGTTTTTTTATAAAATCGTTGAGGGTTTTGTAAATTCGTTGGAGATGTATCAAAACACCTAAAACAAGTTTCGATACTGGTGTATCGAAAATGGTGTTCGCTGTATCAAAACAAAAATTCACAGTAGCAAACTGTATCAAAACGGTCCTAGACTGTATCGAAATGACTGTTTACTTTTGCCTTTGAAAAGCTTAGTAGTATCGAAACACCTATGAGGTGTATCGAAACGCCTGAGTTAAAAACTGTTCTTTGGCTTCTTTAAATCAATTTGAACATCTTCAAAATCTCTCAAAAACCTCTTAAATATATTTTCAAGTTGTTTGTATATAAGAACCATTTTTGAATTTTTTCAGTTTAGTCCAAAACTATTTTTCAATTATTATATCAAGCATTAGTTCTACAATCTCCCATTTTTTGATATAATAAAACCAACTTGAAAAATTATTTTTGAGATTGCCCCCCTTTGTGAAATAAAACTTGAATAACAAAATTAAAGATTCAAATTCATTAAAGCTCTCCCTTATTCAATAAACCATTTGAAAAATCATTTTTTACAACATTCTCCTCCTTTTTGTTATATTAAAAATGGTTCAAAATAAAGTTTAAAAATCTTTAAAGCTCATAACATATGAGAGTTTTAAAATGTCAATTGTTATAAAAAGATTTTGAAATGAAATACCAAAAGTTAGTTTTTAAAAACAAAAGGCTCCCCCTTACTCAAGGCATCACTAAGTATTAGTTCAACAATTATGATAATCTAGTTGAATTGAAATAGAGAAAGCAAAAATAAAAAAATAAAGATAATTCAACTAAAATTTTTACCACACTTGAATTAAAGGTAGGATGTGAAACATTCTTTCTTCAAATGTCCATCTTGTGTGTATGTAGCTCCCACTTAATGTTGCACTTTGTAGCTCATACCTCTATCACACTTAAAATAAGACAATCAAGTAATTTTTGGTATCCAAATTGCTTTGGATCCTTTAACATTAGTAGCAAAAATTTTTGACCCCTTAGGAATCCATTTTTCAATTTCATCCTTTTTAATTGAAGTGATTAGTCCTTTTGGGACCCAAACACTTCTAAAACATTTTCCATTAATAAACATAGGGGCACTAGATTGTCTTACATAAAAATTCGATTTTCCTAAATTGTTTTTCTTTTTAAGTTCTTTAGAAATCAAATCTTTTTCCTTTTTAAGACCATATAAAGCAACTTGATGATATTTTCCATATTTTGAAGCAAGTTTTGTAAATAAAAACTTTAAGTTTAAATTCTTTTAATCTTGCTTTAAACTCAAAATTGATTTTTGAAAGCAAATCATTTTCTAACTTTAGCTTCAAAATCATCCTTTTGGTTTTAGAAAATGAGATTTTAAACTCAAAAGCCAATCTATCATAAGCTTCTTGCAACTCATCAAAAGTATAAAAATTTAAAGTTTGAGAGTTAGAAGCTACCTCTACCTCATCGAGGGCCATCAAGCATAGGTGGGTTACCTCATCTTCAGTGGAGTCTTCATTACTCCATGTGTCCATGATAACTCCGCAAAAAGGCTATATTTAAAGCCTTTTTACTTAAGTTATTTATTGTCTTTAAGTACATTTAGGATCATTTATATGCATTTAGGATCATATATATGCATTTAGGATCATAACATTGCATTTGGTGGTTGTTATTGTCTTGGCATTTATGGTGCGGAAATAGGTGCTATATTATGGGAAAGGTCGTGCTTTTGGCTGATGTTGTGCATGTAAAGCAAAGTGGGAAGCAAAGGAAATTTGTCATGGCATTCGCAGAAGGATAGCAATGGGAAAATGCCATGGCAAATCTGGAGGACTCTTGTGCTGAGCTAGACGACAACAAGATATTTTGAAAGGAGTGCCAGCTGGTGCCAATATAGGCTGGCCACAACCACCTCAGTAGGGGACCACTGTCACCATGTCAGATATTCGCAGAAGGATAGCGATGGGAAAATGCCATGGCAAATCTGGAGGACTCTTGTGCTGAGCTAAACGACAAGAAGATATTTTGAGAGGGAGGAGTACCAACTGGTGCCATTACAGCCTGGCCACAACCACCATGGTAGGGGACCACAACCAATATTGCCTAATTATGAGCCACCTCAGTAGGGGACCACTGTCACCACTGCTAGCTCTGCAGAAATACCGTCACGTGAAAGGGGGCAGAAATGGAATTTTCACTATCTTTTAGGGTTTTTCACCCCCATTTCTTAAGGCATGGTGACCTTATAAAAGAGCAACCTTTCTTCTTGGAAAAAGAGGACCTTTGGAGCAGATTTTGAGGCACAAGAGGAGCAAAGAGCTGCGGAGGAAAGTTTCCACCTTTCTTCCCCAACCGCCGTCCGGAGGGTCCCTCCGTTGATCGAGCTCGAAGGGAGTGGCGTGCTAGGCACCCGAGAGGGGCTAGCACGCTAAGGCGTCCCATGGTGGTCGAAGAAGCCGGTGGTAGCGCGCACCGAGGGTGTCTTCCAACCTTTCCCTTTGCTTTATTTTTATTTTATATTTTAGAGAGGTTTATGTGGATGATTTAAGGATGATATTAGTGGTTAATATTTGTTCTTAAACTCTTTCACCCACCGTGTGTTAGCTTTATTTGGTGGATGCTTTTGTGGATGATTATCTTTTGCTCTTTATTAATATATAGCTTTTTATGTGTTTGTGTATTTGCTTTGCTCATTGTTGATAATCATTTAAGCATTGTAAGAGGCACGAAAGTGTCCCATGTTTAGGTGCATGCTAGAGCACTCGAAAGAGGCGTAGCTATAGATCCTTAGATCATCCGAAAGGAGCTAAGGGAGGATCTATGTGAATAATGGGTTCTAGATTGTAAATAGAGCCTAGTTGGATCCTAGAGTACTCGAAAGAGGCGTAGATGAAGGCTTCAACGACTAAAAGGAGTGTGCTTTGTCGATAGGATAGTGCTACTTGTGTGACAGGTGAGAATACCATGGCATTTTAGTTTGTCAGGTTCCTATGACTCGAAAGAGTGGGAACACTTTAGAAACCTCTGTCGAGTAGATGTACACCATAGTTGCTATAAGTTCGTAGGAGTAAGGTTAAGAAGTCCATAAGAACCTCCACCAATCATTACCAGTAAGGCTCATCGATTGAGGATCATTACGACATATTGCTCACCTGTGTTCTCTTATCTTGCTTTTGCCTTGGCATTTACAAAGTGTTCCTCTGTTTCCTCTGTTTTCTCTGTTTATTTACAACTATATCACTATACACTTCACACACCACTTCCACTCATCTATCCTGCTATCGCCTTCAATTCCATTTTGCCTTGACATATTTTGGTTGCTTGCATTCTAAAATTGTCATAGCATTTCACCACAACACTGCACCGTATATACTCATTTCCATTTATTTATATCATTTTATTTATTTTTCTTTTATTTAGTGACACCTTTTTGCCTTGACAAATTTGACTTACACTTTACCCCGATCCTTGTGGGAACGATACTCACTCACCCTTTATTACTTGTACGACTATGTATACTTGCACATATGTGATCCGCATAATTTATAGTAGCACATGCCGGTCACCAGTCCACATATGCTTTCTTATTTGAAGATGATGCCTTTTTGTAGTTATTGTGGGAATCCTTTATCTTCTTGTTTTATTCGTGCTTTGAAGATTTCTTCATGTTGATCCTCATGAATCGAGCAAAGTCAATGAAGAATGGGTTATCTCTTCATCTTCTTCACTATCCTACTCACTTGAATCTTCAAGGTGAATGCACTTGGAGGATTTGAGAGCTATGATGTTGACATTTACACCAAGCTCTTCTTCTTCTTCTTCTTCTTCTTCTTCTTTTCCATCGATCTTATCTCTTCCTTCTTCTTCTCCTCTTCTCTTTCTTTCATCATAATTTGGTGTGTGAGGATTGACCCTATAATTTCATCATGCTTGAGGGTCTTGAGATTATTAACTTCGATGATGGTGGTTTTTTTGAGTCCCATGACTCGGGAAGGGAGTAGATAAGCTTTCGAACAAGCTTCTCTTTCAGAATGATCTCTTCATTACCTTTAAATCCATTGGTGATTATGGAGAAACGATCAAATATCTTTACAATGTCTTCTTCCGGATCCATCTTGAAGTTCTCATACTCTAGGTTGAGGAGTCCAATCTTGGTCTCCTCTACTTCATTTATCCTCTCGTATGTAACTTCTAGCTTGTCCCAAAGTTCATTGGCATTTTCGCAAGAGGACATATTTTCGTAGATATCGAGATGGAATGCACAAAAGAGAATGAGCAATGCTTTATAATTTAGCATCATCTTCTTGCGATCTTCCATGCTCTATTTCGCCATTATTCCTTGTGGCACATAAGGGTCATCTTCAAATATATCCCAAAGTTTATAGACCTTTGCTTTGATGAAATACGCCATGGATCGTCGGTTGATTTGATATTGGTTGAGCTTGCCGGATCGCCTTAATAGGATAATAATCCTATTCAATTGAGCCTCGATCTGATACCAATTGTTAGGCTTGAATGGGCTCGATGCATAATCGATTAAACTTTTCATGTGGTGGAGAAATGACAATTTGGGTGGTTTGTGGTGGAAATAAAAAGATAAACAATGAAAACGAAGGATTTAGAGTATTTTAGACTTCTAAACCAAGTCTTACATCCACTACCTTAGCTTCCTACTACGGATTTTCCAAATTTACTAAGAATTTCTACCTTTTGAGGACAAAGGGTTAACTTTACAACCTAGATTCTAACCCCGAATCTAGCATCCAAAGTTCACAACCCAAACTTTGGAATCCTCTCAAACAAGAAAACTTAGCAAACTAGTAATCCTTCTTACAAGGTTAATTCTTTGCAATCTGTGAGCTTTGGAGTCTTATGCTTATGTGTGAAGCTTCCACCTCTTGCCAAGTTGTAATACTTAAGATATCGATCCCACAGGGACTAGATCACCCTAGCAACACGTTATTCCTGCACTTAAGAAAAATAAAAGAGCACAAGTATTTTGGTTGAAGAATGGTTTAAGTAAAGAAAATAAACTAATTAAACTAAATAAAATAAATAGAATCTCGATAGAAGGATAAGGCCAGGCTGATTGCTTTGTAGGGGGAGTCAGTTTGCACTTATTGTCCACTTATTAATGCATTAGGTTGACTTACCGCCGCGGCGGGTCGCACAAAGGGTCGCCTTGGCTGCTTCGGCGAGGTTATGCCTTGTCGACAAATCAACTTCCATAGTTTGAAAGAGCATCCATGATTGTCTCCTCCTTATCCCTAATTCGGAAAACTATTGAGATCCATGCCTCAATTTGTTTTACAAAATTCAAAGCCAATTTCAAAAAAAATCAAGAGAAGAATTCACGTCAATTTTGGTGGAAGCATCTCAAAGGTAATTTTATGTTTCCTTTTCAATTCTAAGGTTCTTTATTTGATATTCCTAAGCTATTGGCTTACTAATCATTAATTTTAACTTGATTTTGTGTTTTAATTCAAGATTTTGGAGTTTTAAAGGATTTTCAAGAAAAATACATTAGATCTTGATTAAGGCTGTAATTAGGACGATTTTCTATGAAATTATACTTATTTGAATGGTTAAATGAGTCTTGTAATGATCTCATATAGTTTTTATCTCGGAATAATTTAATCGGTGTTGTTAGAAGTGGTTTTCAGGTGGTTTTATGGGATGTTTTTGATGCTCTGTTTTTGCTGGAGGTATAAGGAAGGTTTGAGGTTTTTTTAGTTCATATTTGATGAGGTTTAGGAGTTAGACTCGTTAGGTTAGTGCCTGGAGTAGTTTTTGGACGTTTCGGGTTAGTTTTCGGCATGGTTTTCGGTAGAGTTAGTGGAAGTTAGTGTTGTTGCTGTGTTGAACATATTTTAATATGTATATGATCTGTTTTGGTGATATAGAGGAGGTACAAGAAGACTCTTGAGTGGCTGGTACGTTGGCGTTACCGTTGGAGCATCGATGAAGGCTAGTTTTTTTTGTCGGTGTGTGAATTTGGGTTAAAAGCGATTCGCAAACGTTTGGTTCTGTTTTGGGAATTATGGAATAGTGTAAAAACTTTACATAGTTCAAGAGTAAGTGATTTCTATGGTTTTGGAAGCATTTCCTATGTTTTGGCTATATTGCTTTGGGTTTGTAGAAGATGCTTTTATAGAAATGTTTCGAATGCATAAGTTGGATTTTGAAATGATGCATGCATGAGTTAGTTGCTGTAGATGCATGGTTTAAAATGATATTTATGGCTTTTGAAAGCATGATAATGATTTAGATTAAAATATGGTTATTGCCTTATCTCGAGCAAGCTGTTGAGCATGATTTCGGTTCACCTTGATGAACATATTTTGAATGCATTGTGAAACAACAAGTTATCATGCATGATCAAAATGATATTGGCTTAGTGACACTAATTATAGTTACGAATACAAATGACATGTCATTAGGATAAAATGAATATAAAGATTATGAAAATATTGATGTTGCCTATACGCAAACAAGGGTGACTATGTGTCCGACCGGGCGTGTAGTGTTTGCCTATTTGTAAACAAGAGTGACTTAGTGTCCGATCTTACATATAGATGACCCTATGTAGATAAGGGTGACTTTGTGTTCGATCGTGCGTAGTGGGATAATATGTATACAAGGGTGACTTTGTGTCCAACCGATGCATGTTGAGATCAAGTGTCTCTAATTGTGGTATAAAGAATCCGTGTATTCAGTGAGATTAAGTTTCACAACAAGTTGTCACTTAAACGTCAATATGCATGATTCATGAATTGATTTGAGTATGACTATAAGCATAATTTGTCTAAGCATGTTTTAACTTAGCACAAAAGTTTTGTGTTGTAGTTTTAAATTGGTTTTAAATGTTGCATTGATGAACTTGCTTTTAGAGCTACCTCACTAAGCAAGTTTTGCTTAATCTCTCTTTTCATCTTTGCAGAGAAATAAAGGCTTTCGGGACAACATTTGGAACAAGTGGTTCAAGGGGAGAAACCTTACTCATTTTGGTATGATTTGACAAAATAAATAAGACTTGACAATGTGTAAACTTTTCCTTTAGAGAGGTTGATTTGAATTAGCACAAGAGTTGTAAAAGTGACCTATAAACATGTTTCCTTGTTGATTGGATAGATTGGTATGCTATTGTGTTTGCTTGAGGTACGCTTATTCTTGTATGGTTATGAATATTGTGAAAAAGTTAGAAAACATGCTTATAGGAGTTACTGGGTCTATGATGGTTTCAATTGGTTGTCTAAGTTGCTCTTGGTGCCTAGGAATTATGCATATAGTTGATGGTGATCTATGGTTGTGTCTTGAATGGAATAAATCTACTTGAAAGAGCTAAGTTTTTGTTTTTGGGCACTGATAAGTGCTCAACACACTATCACTTTTTACTCCTTTTATGGGCATTAATCATCAAATATACACCTACTCGGACCAATGCATGTGCTGAATGTGATATATTTAGAAGCTATATTCATATAGATAATATTTACAAAAAAAGGCACGTTTTACTGCATTTTCATATCTGTGCAGGAGAACCAGTGCCGCGGCAGGACCTGATGCCGAGGCAGTAGCAGAAAGACAGGAAGCAAGGCTGTAGACGATGGAAAGATAAAAATCCAAGGAACGTGTCTGGACTCAAAGCCCATGAATCGGAGCTGGCTAGCACAAGGAAAAGCCCAAGGCAAGACCACGTGGGAAAACCCCTTAGCTGAAGCAAACTTGGAAATATTTTTATTATTATGTACTTGACTTGTTCCCTACTCCAAGTTGTATTCTACTTAGGGAAGGTTTGCCCTAGGTCTAGCCTATATAAGGACCTAGCCACCCAATGTACAATACACGAAATACCTAGGGAGAGAGCCGACTCCTACTCTTGTTTCTTTCCTCTCCATCATGTTCTAAACCTTCTTAGGGATTAGGTGAAGGTTGTCGAGTATTTGTGAGAGGAGATTGTACTTTGTCTTTGATTCAATGCAATAAAGTTATCAAGGTTTGCTTATCCTTTGTTATTCCTTGTTTTCACAATTGAGCTCGGGAGAGGATATTGTGAATCATCCATTTATCTAAGCTCGGGAGAGTTAGATTCACGAAAGGGGTAAGTACGGTGTTTCAATCGCGAAATACTAACTCGGCCTAGGGATAGGTTAAGAGTTTCAACGGCTAAAAGAAGTGTGAGTTTGGTTGGTGAGTATAATTGGTTCACGCCGGGAGGTATCATCAAGGACTAGTCATCAACAGCACTCTGACTTAGGGATAAGCGGAGTCATCCAAGGACACTTTGCCGATCTTTGGTAAAGTCTGCCCACGAGCAAGGGATTGCCGCGACAGACCGTATTGTCGCTGCCCAGGCAGTAAACTGCAGTGCTGCCGAGGCAGTGATATACGATTGCATTGGACATAGACAAGTCAATCAATTCCACAATACGACGCAACTGGATCCTAGCCCATCTCTCTCTACTATTTCAATCCTTTATTCTTATTTAGTTATTTTAGTTTCGATAAATCAAATCAACTCACTTGTGTTCTTTACTTTTTCTACAGAACAAGAAGGTGAAGAAAGCATATTAAGTATACCGGTCCCTGAGGAGACGATAACTCGATAAAATACTTATCACTTATTACTTGCGATGTGTCTACTTGCACTAAATGCGCACTTTTGACACGCGACAAGTTTTTGGCGCCGTTGCCGGGGACTGACAACTAAATTTTGTTTTCTTTATTTTCTTGTTTATTTTTATTTTTATTCTACTCTTGTTTGTTTTGGTGTATGACCAGGGCTAATCCAACCAACCCCTTGTACGAATTAGATCCAGAGATCGAAAGAACAAGGCAAAGGTTGAGGAGACAGATCCAAGGAGCCATGGCAGAACACCCGCTAGGACAAAACTTACCTGCCGGCAATGTAGTACTTCCGCCGCCACCTGGGCCGCGGCAGCTCACTGTCAGGGACTTCCTGGAAGAGGACTTAAAAGGATTAAACCCAGGAGTCGTTAGACCGGAGATTGAAGCAGCCCATTTTGAACTTAAACCCGTTATGTTCAATGTGTTAAATACAATTGGACAATTTGGTGGGTCTGCAACTGAAGAAGCAAGGCAACACCTCAAGTCCTTCATGGAAATCTGCAACTCTTTCAAAATCCAAGGAGTCCTTGAAGATGTCTTGCGATTGAAGCTATTCCCCTATTCACTGAGGGATAGGGCGAAAGCTTGGTTAAATAGCATTCCAGCAGGATCTATTGGATCCTGGAGTAAACTTTTCCGTGATTTCATTATTCGCTTTAATCCTACTAATCTATATGATAGAATCCGTAATGAAATTACTTCTTTTCGACAGGCAGAAGACGAACCAATGTACGAGGCATGGGAACGCTACAGAGAGCTATTGCACAAGTGTCCTTTGCATGGATTTCCCCTATGGACACAGGTGACAATGTTTTACAATGCCACGAATGCCCCGACAAGGATGATGTTAGATGCCTCGGCAAACAGAACACTCCTGGATAAAGCACCTGAGGAAGCTATTGAAATACTGAACAAACTCGCAAAGAATGACTTTCAGTTTCCTACATCTAGGCGAGGAGGAGTAAGACGCCAAGCCACGGTAAATGAATTAGATTCATCAAGTTCAGTGGCAGCACAATTGGCCTCTCTTACCAAGATGGTGCAAAACCTACAGTTACAACATAATACCCGTGAGGTCAAGGTAATTGATTCATATTGTGACTTATGTGGAGGTAACCACAGTTCCTCTGACTGCATGAATCAAGAAACTGGTATGTATGTTGGGAACTACAACCGTAACAATGTGATGTCCAACACATACAACCCCTCATGGAAGAGACATCCAAACCTATCATGGAGCAACCCAAACAATGCCTTAAACCCAATCACCCAACCTTCGGGATTTCAGCAACCAATGCCGCAGCAACAAGTCCAGCAGCCGATGCCGCAGCAGTAAGTCCAGCAGCCGATGCTGCAGCAGCAGATGCAGCAACAATCAGTAAGCTCATTGGAGAACACGCTAAAAGCCTTCATGATGAAAACTGAGTCATACATGGCAGAAATTAGTAATTTCATCAAGAGGACAAATGCCTTCATGAATAGGACTGAGATGAGGTTGCAAAATCAAGAAGCGGCCATAAAAACGCTGGAAACTCAGGTTGGGCAGTTTGCTCAATGCATAAATACTAGACCACAAGGAAGCCTACCTAGCAATACTGAAGTTGCTAAGGTAATAAGCCATGAACAGTGTAAGGCAATCACTACTAGGAGTGGTCTACAGCTGAAGGAGAAGATCCCAGAGAGCCAAATTCAACCAACAGATCAAGCAAGAGAAGAGGCCGAGCAAACTGAAGCTGATAACACTGCCCCGGTAGAAAACACTGCAGCTCCTAAGCAGCCTGCCGAGGTAGCAACAATTCCAGTGGTGCCAGGTATAAAACTTCAAACTAAAGAAACCCTGGAGGAGATGAGACCACCACCACCTTTCCCGCAAAGGTTGAAAAAGCAAAAACAGGACCAACAATTCAAGAAATTCCTTGACATCTTGAAGCAAGTACACATCAACATACCGTTCGTTGAAGCTATTGAACAAATGCCGAACTATGCCAAGTTCCTAAAGGACATGGTGTTAAAGAGAAAACGAATAGGTGAGTTTGAGACATTGGCTGCTACCGAGGGATGCATGGCAATGCTGCATAACCGCATGCCACCAAAGTTAAAAGATCCTGGCTGCTTTACTATACCTTGTGCGATAGGAAAAAGCTATGAAGGTAAGGCCCTATGCGACCTTGGAGCAAGCATAAACCTCATGCCTAAATCAATCTTCCAAAAGCTTGGAATTGGAAGGCCGAAGTCTACAACAGTGATGCTCCAACTCGCGGATCGATCCTATGTGCAACCCGACGGCAAAATCGAGGACATACTAGTAAGAGTTGACAAGTTTATTTTTCCTGCCGACTTCCTTGTCCTTGATTGTGAAGCAGATGACAAAGCACCGATCATCCTTGGGAGACCCTTTCTAGCAACTGGACGCACATTAATTGACGTGGAAAAGGAAAGTTGACTATGCGGGTCAATGACCAACAAGTCAAACTCAACGCATTCCACAACTTAAAGAAGTATGATGGTCCAGAGGAATGCAAGGCCATCCACACCGTAGATAATAAGATATCCTACCTGGGCAGTCTGCTCGGCAGAATATTCGGTAAGAAGATTAATGTAACATCCCAGTTTTGGGGTTAGTAGTTGAAGTGTAAGTTGGGGAAATTCGATTCGGGTCGAATCGGATTCCTAGGGTTCGTTATTCCGGGAAAAATTAAAATAATAATATTTTAATCGGATAAGTAATAATTTTGTGAAATGGTTCTAAAAATATTAAAAAGGTGTTTTAAAGTTAAGGGAATATTATTTGAATTTTAATTTGATTTTTAATTGAGCTTAATTTTGTGCTAGTGACTAAATTGTAATTTTTAGAAAAGTTTTGGGGATTTAATTAGTAATTTTCGGCAATTAGGATTTTTGGTGACTAAATTGGAAAACAAGCCATACTTAGAATCCTTAGAGGGCCATAAACCCAATTTATTTTTAATTAATGATTTATCCACCAAAATTGTTTTTTTAAATTGTTTTATTTTAGTTAATAATTCCATTTTCTTTTGTAACTTCCCATTTTCCCATCTTTTCTCTCAAGATTTTCTCTCATTTTCTCTCCATCTTCTTCTCCAAATTTCTCCAATTACTTGCTGATTTCTTCATCATTTTCTACAAGATTTACTTCATTTTATTCATCCTTTCATTCTCTACAAAACCTACTCATCAATTTTTGCAAAATCAACATCATTTTCAAGGAAATCAAGGAAGCTTTTCTCATCTTTTTGGGTGGATTTAATCTCAAGGTAATATTCTGATTTTTAATCTTTTTCTAAGGTTCTTTATTGAAATTCCCAAGTATTAGCTTGTTCATCAACTATTGCTATCTTATTTTGTGTTTTTAATTCAAGATTTATGAGTTTTATGATGGATTTTGCGAAATCTTTTTAGATCTCAATTAATGCTGTGATTAGGTTGATTTAATTATGATATTATGTCAATTAAATGATTAATTAAGTGTTGAATTGATGGCACATTAATTTAATCCCGGAATAATGCAATCGATGTTGTTTTAAGGTGGTTTTTGATTGTTTTAGGGGCTGTTTTAAGTGTTCTAATGTTGCTGGAGGTATAAGGATGGTTTTTAAGTGTTTTTGGTTCATAATTGAGGTGGATTATATGTTAGATTCATTAGGTTTTGGGCTGATGTGTTTCGGATGCGTTTCGGCTTAGTTTTCGGTCTTTTCGGCAAGGTTTTTGATAGTTTTGTGAGGGTTAAATGTGGCTGCTGTTTTGAGCATGTTGTAATGTGAATATGCTCTGTTTTTAATGTTGTAGAGGTAGTGCAAGAAGGTGCATAAGTGGCTGGTGCGTTGGCGTTGCCATCGGAGCATCGGCGAGGGCTCGTTTCGCTTGTCGGTGAGTGGTTTTGGATTTAAAGTGAATCGCATTGGTTCGATTCTGTTTTGGGGACTATGGAATAGTGTGAAAACTTTCCATAGTTCAAGAGTAAGTGTTTTAAATGATGTTGATGCATTACCTCGATTTTCGGTAATGGCATATATGTGAACAATGATTCAATATGATTTTGGAATTGCATATATTTGATTTTGAAATGATGCATGCATGTGTTAATTGCTGAAAATGCATGGTTTATTAAGGTATTCATGGTTTATGTAAGCATGAAAAAGAATTTGGATTATGATGAGGTTATTTGCCCTATGTTGATAAAGCCGTTGAGCATGATTTTAGTTCACATGATGAACATTTAATGAGTGCATTATGAGCAACAAGTTAACATGCATGATTGGAATTGATATTGGCTTAGTGACACTAACCTTAGATTTGAATACAAATGACATGTCATTAGGATTGAGTGCACTATAAATATTATGAAAATAAAGGAAAAATGCCTACACGTAACAAGGGTGACTATGTGTCCAACCGTGCGTGGTAGAGCTTGATAATGGTGACTTCGTGTCATGTCAATGGTGACTTCGTGTCATGTCAATGGTGACTTTGTGTCATGACGAGACTAAAGGTCTCTAATCAATGGATCCGTGTATTCGGTGAACTTAAGGTTCACATTAAGTGATCACTAGGAAGCCAATATACAAACATGAAAATATTTGGAACATTGTGCATCATTTGTGAAATGAATTGATAATGTCATGCATACTCAAGGAAAGGTTTTTAGTATTGAACATGAACATGATTGTTAAGCATGTTTGGTTTTAGAAAGGCATTACAAGTTATGGTTTTAAATTGATGCATTGATGATCATGTTAGAGCTTCCTCACTAAGCATGTTTTGCTTAAGCTCTCCTCTCATCTTTACAGACAAATAGTGACATTCGAGGCTACGTTCCGAGTAAGGAAACCAAGGGGAAGAGTTGTCTCAATTTTTGGTATGTTTTGGCAAATAATTTGGGCTTGACAATGTGTAAATCAAACCCATGTGAAGTGTGTGAGTTTTGCTAGGGTTAATGTTGTAATAAGACCTATAATGTTTTGGATTATTAATTGATGGACTATGGTGTTGCTTGGATTGTTGAAGAATGTACATGCATGAACATTTTTGACTTTAAATCATATTTTAGGAAGCATGCCTATAGATTGTTTGGGGTCTTTGATATGAGAAATGTATGCTTTAAATTGTTCTTAATGCTTAAGAAATTATGCATATAGTTAAGGGTGATTAATGGTTATGTTTGAATGGGTAGAAATAACTTAGAATGTTCAAACTTGCCAAAGTGCACAAGGGGTATCGATACCAGTACCGATACCCTAAGGCTTAATTTGGGGTGGTTCGAACCATGGTTCGATGTAATTACTCCACTGGACGCTGGAGTATCGATACCACCTATGGGGGTATCGATACCAATAGCCTTCGAAGTGCAAGGAGGCTAGCTCCACGATAGGGTACCGATACCGAGACCCTAGGTATCGATACCGATACCTAAAAATGACATTTTAAGTGTGGAAAATCATGTTTAGGGTCGGATGTCTTTCCACGATCGAATATAGATGCAATGAATGATATTGAGAGTTGTAATATCACCAAGATGCATGATGTTAACTTGAATTCGCATTGGTAAATAAATGTTGGTTTTAGTCCCTATAATATTGTGAGCTTTACAATTAGGTCCCTATTGTATGAAACATGAAATTGACGATGCAATAATGGTCCGTTTGATTTGAACTTTGTTATGAGTATGCTATGCATGTACAATTGAACTATGGTAGATTGCATTACCGGTTTATTGTTGGAATTAAGAATTAGTTGCGTTTTGGTCCTTACGTACTGACATGCGAATTGAATGATTAATTGTGAGTCGAATGTTTCCATTTTTTTGTTGCGCATGACCTCGACACACATAGGAACCAAGTTATGCATCTAGTTAAAATAAAAAAAAAACATATCGGTTTCAGGGTTGTTTATCGAATTAGACCTTAACGGGTTTAGTTCGATATTCCCCGTGTGACCCGTTAGTGTCGGTTCCGTCCAGGCCGGGCTAAGGGGGTTACAATTAAGCCCAAGGTGGATGGACAGACAGTAAAAAGGAGTGGCCCACAACCGATACATAATTTGGGCCTAAGGGAGAGAATAATTTTGGGAGATGCATTTGCATGCTCTCCACCAGTAACTTAACCTCTCCCCTTTTCTTTATTATTATATTAGGATTAGTAGTTTATTTCTATATTTTTATAATTATTTTCGCTTTCAGTATTTTTCTTTTGTGTGTTTTATTTAGGAATAAAAAACAATAATAAGGGAAAAATAGTTCACAGCAGGAGCTCTGCCGAGGCAATAAAACAGTGTCAGGGCCGCAACAGTCCCAACGGGCAGAACAGTGTAACGGCTAGTCTGCCGAGATTCCTGCCGCGGCAGAAAAAGGAAACGGCAGAAAAGGAAACGGTTACAAACGGCTAGTGGTCTCAACGGTCACAAGGCCGAGGCCTATATAAGAAACTCCTTCCTCTTGAACTATTCACTCTTACTTTCTTGTTTTCTTTAGTATTCATAACAATCTCTCTCTCAATTACTCTCTGCCTTCTAATTCTTGTAAAATCTCCAGATTCTCTTCAAGAAAAACCTCCAAGAACTCACATCTCTCTATCTTGATGGCAACATACAAAAGATTCGCCCCAGCCAACGTTGAAGATCGATTCAACCGATCTTTTATCGCTAGGCAACTTTGGGAAGAGCAAGGTTTCCAGCATGCGGACGAAGAGAACTACGGCATTGAACACTACCTCTATGACAAAATTAAGTACCAGAATTGGGAAATTTTCTGTCTGCAACCTGCCCAGGCAAACGCCACGATCGTGCGGGAGTTCTACGCTCATGGGCCCAGCAAAGACTCCCTATTCGTTCACTGCCGCGGCAGGCCAATCCAGCTCGATGCCGAGACGATTAACAACTTCTACGGCCTCACCCCAGACAGTGATATCCATGCCGAATTCTTGGAAGATATCACTGCCGAGGACTATGAACTCATCAAAGACGATCTTTGTTATGGGAACACTCCATGGGAAACCGGTACCCATCGAGGATCCATAACAAGACAAAGCCTGAAGCCGGAGGCCAAGATGTGGAACACCTTCGTCAAACGATGCCTCATCCCAACATCACACAATAGCACGATGGATCGCAAGAGATTGGTGCTTATCCAATCCATCATCAACAAGAGGACCATCAACGTTGGAGAAATCATCCTACGGGAAATTCACGAGTGCGGTAAGAAAGATAGAGGTTTATTGTATTTCCCTTGCTTGATTATGGGTTTATGTGTTTCTGCAGGTGTACCCATTGAAGAAACGGCCGAATACACACCCCCACGACGAGGATGGACCAGGGACTTCTTCCACAAAGTCATGCAAATCATGCAAGCAGAACCTGTCCAGGCAACGCCGCAGCAGTTCACTGCCGATACTGCTGCTGGGGCCCAGTACACAGCAGACATGCCTGGTACTACCCATACCTCTGCCGCAGCAGACCCGTACCAAGAAATCTTGCAGCGAATGGCAACAATGGATCTTCGACAACAACGGTACATGGAGTACCAAAGGGACTTCAATGACACTCTAGCCCACATGATGTTACACGCCTTCCCGGACCAAGGAGTACAATTCCCGGAGTTCCCAAGCAACATGTTCATCACCGCCGCACCTTACACCGAGACTACACTATCCCCGGGAGGACCAAGGCCGTTCTTCCACGCGGACCCTCAGCCCCAATACCAAGCTGCTGGCCCATCTAGGGCGGCAGATTCTGCCGCGACCTCGTCTGTCAGCAGAAGGCCATCAAAGCGGAGGGACATTTTCAGCACTCCACCCAGATCGCCAATTATCATGGGCAGTCTATCCGCCGAGATAGATGCCTATGTGCACCAAAGCTCTACTACCGCCGGCCCAAGCACACACCACACCGGAGGAGCAACTGCAATGGGAGGAGGAACGGACGTGATGATAACCGAAGAGATGACGGATGTCGAAGAAGGAGAGGAGGTAGAAGGCCTGATGCAAAGGACACCACCCACTCGAGTCCAACCGCGGAGGCAAGCAAAGGCGCAACCATCGCCCTCACCAAGGACAAAGCATTTGGCATCAAAGCCACGAAGGAAAATTGTTACAAGCAACTCTTCGGAGTCGCTTTAAATTTCTTTGTCCTTAATTCAATATTAATTGCTTTTGCTGTTTTTCCTTGCTGCGTATAATTCATATTCTGTTTTGCCGTTTATTCCTTCAAATATAAAGCATTGAGGACAATGCTTGGTTTGAGTTTGGGGGTGCAGATTCACTGCCAAGGCAGCAATCTACTGCCGCGGCCTTGCCAAAAAGGGAGTATTCCAGTGATTTTTTTTATGCTCCCCGCCTTACTTGAATTATCTGCTTACACTTTTGCACTGCTCATCATCAGTATTGCCTTAGTTTATTCTTTAAGGCTATAGAAATCTTTCCCCTTACCATGTTTAGGTTCTGTTAAGAGGGCTTAACCTTAGGATGCTTAAGGATGAAAACTTAGAAGCTTACTATAGGAAGAACTTTAAACACTTTTGGGACTTGTTGGATTATAGGAATTCTTTTAATGAACTTAGGTGATAAAGACTTAGATTTTTGGAAAGTAACTAGAGGTGCCTACCACCGGCTCTAGAAAGTCTCTTCCTCATGCTAGAGGTACCCGAAATTGGCTCTAGTATGTGTTAAGGAATATTAAAAAGAAAAAAAAGAACTTAGTGAAAAGAAAAAACACAAGTCTTTGAGGTGCCCGAAACCGGCTCAAGATTTGGGGTTTGAAAAAGAAGAGAACACTTAACCAATGTCTATTTGTCTTGATCTTAGAGTTTATCTAAGAAAGCCTTTAATCAACTTGTCCACAAAAACGCACACACTCACAATTCCTATAGTTTGTTTCTAGGTAAACCTTTGAGTAAACGAATGGTTAAGGCTTAAGAATAGGCCTAGTTATGGTGGTGAGAATAGATGGACATGTAAGACCAAGAGAGAATAGAATTTGGCAAATTGATGGTTTGCATTGCTTGAGGACAAGCAATAGTTCGAGTTTAGGGGTGTGATAAGTGCTCAACACACTATCACTTTGTACTCCTTTTATGGGCATTAATCATCAAATATACACCCACTCGGACCAATGCATGTGCTGAATGTGATATATTTAGAAGCTATATTCATATAGATAATATTTATAGAAAAAGGCACGTTTTACTGCATTTTCATATCTGTGCAGGAGAACCAGTGCCGCGACAGCGGCAAGGTCGAGGCAGGACCTGATGCCGAGGCAGCAATAGAAAGACAAAAAGCAAGGCTATAGGCGATGGAAAGATAAAAATCCAAGGAACGTGTCTGGACTCAAAGCCCATGAATTGGAGCTGGCTAGCACAAGGAAAAGCCCAAGGCAAGACCACGCGGGAAAACCCCTTAGCCAAAGCAAACTTGGAAATACTTTTATTATTATGTACTTGACTTGTTCCCTACTCCAAGTTGTATTCTACTTAGGAAAGGTTTGCCCTAGGTCTAGCCTATATAAGGACCTAGCCACCCAATGTACAATACATGAAATACCTAGGGAGAGAGCCGACTCCTACTCTTGTTTCTTTCCTCTCCATCATGTTCTAAACCTTCTTAGGGATTAGGTGAAGGTTGTCGAGTATTTGTGAGAGGAGATTGTACTTTGTCTTTGATTCAATGCAATAAAGTTATCAAGGTTTGCTTATCCTTTGTTATTCCTTGTTTTCACAATTGAGCTCGGGAGAGGATATTCTGAATCATCCATTTATCTAAGCTCGGGAGAGTTAGATTCACGAAAGGGGTAAGTACGGTGTTTCAATCGCGAAATACTAACTCGGCCTAGGGATAGGTTAAGAGTTTCAGCGGTTAAAAGAAGTGTGAGATTGGTTGGTGAGTATAATTGGTTCACGCCGGGAGGTATCATCAAGGACTAGTCATCAACAGCACTCTGACTTAGGGATAAGCGGAGTCATCCAAGGACACTTTGCCGAACTTTGGTAAAGTCTGCCCACGAGCAAGGGATTGCCGCGGCAGACCGTATTGTCGCTGCCCAGGCAGTAAACTGCAGTGCTGCCGAGGCAGTGATATACGATTGCATTGGACAGAGACAAGTCAATCAATTCCACAATACGACGCAACTGGATCCTAGCCCATCTCTCTCTACTATTTCAATCCTTTATTCTTATTTAGTTATTTTAGTTTTGATAAATCAAATCAACTCACTTGTGTTCTTTACTTTTTCTACAGAACAAGAAGGTGAAGAAAGCATATTAAGTATACTGGTCCCTGAGGAGACGATAACTCGATAAAATACTTATCACTTATTACTTGCGATGTGTCCACTTGCACTAAACGCGCACTTTTGACACGCGACAGACACAGGGGTATCGATACTGCTATGACTAGTATCGATACCCAAGGCCAAACAAGCCTAGGTTTCGAAACCATGGGGTTCAGTTTCGATACCTGAACCTCACTAGACACTAAATTTTTAAAACTGTCGAGGGCTATATCGAAACCTTTATCTTTTGGCAGTTAATAACTTTAGTTCCACGTTAGTGTTTCGATACAGGGCCCAGCTGTATCGATACCCCATGTCTGATTATGGGTTGTTAGTTGCCGGAATTGCATTCTAGTCCCGAGAATCTTCTACTTTCATTGGAGAGGGTCACGAATATTAGTTTAGCTTGAAATTTCTCGTATAAGCATGAAATTGAATTAATTACAAGATGATTAACTTAGATTCAATTTTGGACCTTGGAAATTAGTAGCTTAATTATCTTAGTCCCTAATTAGTGAGGCATGTAATTGGCGATGTTAGAATGCTCCGTTTGGTTTGAAATTTGCCATGAGTGCTCTTTGTATGTTTAATTGAACTTCGATGGAAAGAATTTCTACCTTGCCATTAGAACATAAAATATTCACGTTTTAGTCCTTAACTTACTCATGCGTTTAATCGAGTGCTCGATTATGATTGGATTGCTTCCGTTCTTGTTCTGTATGAAATCGATACATATAGGAATTTAATTATGCATTTAGATAAATAAAAGTATAACAATTTCAGGATTGTTTATCGGATCGGGCCTTCGCGGGTTTGGTTCGGTATTCCCCGTGTAATCCGTTAGAGTCGGTTCTGTCTATGCCGGGCTAAGGGTGTTACATTTGGTAGTATCAAGCGTGGTTTATTATGTGTGATTGGATATGTTTGTTGTCAATATGTTTAATATTTATGTTCGGTGATTGTATTTTTAGTGATAATTAATCAAAGGAGTTAAAGGTTACACATTGCCAATGTTAATACGTTTTTAAATGCTTTACAGGTTTCCCTTGGATCTTGCCCGAATCTAAGTCTAATATGTTTTGATAATATGTTTTAAATTTCATGTTTGAAGTTTCTGAGTATGCCTCCAAGACGCTAGACTCGAGTTAGTGTTGGTATGATCACTGATTGTCAAAATGAGGGCGAAGCGACTTTTAGGGAAGAACAACTTCCTTGTAACGACCCAGATTCGGATTCGAGTATCGGGTTAACCCGAGAGTTTGGACTTTGGTTTTGGGCCCCGAGTGAGAGGTTTTGGGCCTTGTTGGGCTACTTGTTTGGTTGGGCTTGAGTGTTGTGTTTGGGCCTAAGTTGTGAGTTGGGGGCATGTTAGTAATTTCACCATTAGTGAGTAAGGAGGGGTTTTGGGGACTACAGAGGTAATCTCATCACTTCTCTTTTCTCCCCCATTTTCTTCATCTGGTGGCAAGGAAAGAAGGTATGTAAAGGTTAAATCTTGTTGGTTTTGTTGATGAATCACGTTTTGTGTTAGAAAGGTAAGTTGTAGAGTTGTTTTTGATCTATAGAATGAGTTAAGAATGGTTTGGTTTGTTGAAGAAAAAGGTGTGTGTGGGAAATCCGGGAATGAAGTTTTAATGGTTGTTTCTAAGTTTTCTTGATGTTTTTAAGAGTTAAAGACATCCCTAGCTGTGCTTAAGAGTTGGTTTTATCCCCTTCTTGTAGAGAAAGAAGTTAGAGATCCATCATCAAGTTTGGGCAAAGGAAAGAGCTTGGAAGAGTGAGTTCGAGTTTTGGTTGCTATGCTTGCTAAGGTTGGTACTCCCAACTCATCCTTTCATCATTCATATCATGGTAGTATGCATGACATGTAGATTTTGTGTTTGAATGCTTGGTTTGAGCTTTTGGGTCTTTAATGGTAATTCTCGGATTAATGTGTTAGATGACATGAAATTGATATTAAAACTCTTCAAACATTAAGAATATTGAGTAGAAACACTTCTTGGTCGATTAGATTAAAGTTTGGGGATGAATCCTTGGGCCTCACTCTTGTGTGTTATTTTATGATGTGACATGTATATGCTGTGTGCGATATTATACATTGTTTATGCCATGTGGTAGGCAAGCATGCTAGATCATCATATCATGCACGGTATTTTATATGTTATGCTTTACTTCTTATGATATGCATGATGTTGGCCGAGTTCGGCGTACCCACTAAGCTTTAGTAGCTTAGCGTTCGAAATGTGTTTTCGTGTGTAGGTTAAGTGAAGCCAGTTCGTGGAGCTCCATCGAGGTTTGGATTTCAACATCGACTTATGTTAGAGTACATTTATAGATTAGTGGGCTAGTACTTAGTTGGACCCTATGTATTTTGTAATTCTGTTATTTATTTGGGTCGAATATTTTAAACGATTTGTAATATTTGGAGCTCCGATTACTTTATATTATTTTGGGCTTATGTTTTAACATAAATTGATTTTATTAATAGTATTTTGGACTTGAATTGGATTTTACTTGTTGGGCTTTCGAAAGAAATTTGAAATACAGGTTTTGGGCCGGAGGCCCAATGTGACATCCGGGTCGGGGTGTTACATTCCTCCTCCTCCTCCACATGTGAGTGTACCTTCGATTCCACAGGGTGGTCAGTTTAGAGAGTTTGCACCGTTCATTCAGGCTAATGACGGGTGCATTTCAGGCTGCTGTTGTTGGTGTACGTATCCCGGCTCTTTCTCCTACTATTTCTGTTACCCTTGGGTTTCCTTTAGAGCGACTACGTAGCTTGGGTGGTGTTGAGTTTTGTGGCTCGGATCCGAGTTCAATTGAGGAGTGGTTGGCTAGTACAGAGAGGATCTTGGATCAGATGGAGTGTCAGGATACTAGGAGATTAGGTTGTGTAGTTTCCTTGTTTCAGGGAAATGCTTATCGTTGGTGGACGACATCGAAAACTGGTGTGGCTGCTGCTAATCTGACTTGGGAGTATTTCAGGACCGCTTTTGTGCGAAAATTCCTGGGTCCACAATATGAGGATGCAAGGAAACGAGAGTTCATGTCGTTGGTTCAGGGTTCGATGACGGTGGTAGAGTATGAGATACAATTTTTATGGATGAGCCACTATTCCCCTGAGTTGATTCCCATCGATCGGAAACGGTGTGATAGGATCCTGAAATTAAGACATATCTGTTGCCCACAAAGCATAATGAGTTTGATATGCTGGTGAATAGAGCCAAGATGTTGAGGAGTCCCTGAGGGAGGCTAGGAAGTCTTCCGATGTTGGTAAGAGGTCTCAGGATAAGCAGGTTAAGAGGTTTTGTGATAACCGGTATAGAGCTGATCGACACCGAGGTGACTTTGGACGCGGTGGTCGAGCTTAGCAGTTTGGTGGAGGTGGTGGTTGGTGACAGCTGAGAAGTCTTGTGTGATTCCACCTTTCGCCAAATTGTAGTATTTAAGATGTCGAACCCATAGGGATTGGATTGACTTCACTATTTCTTATTCCTGCACTTATAAAAACTCAAGTAATTTGATGAGGTTGAGTAACTAATTTAACTACTTGAAAACTAAATAAAAGAAGAAAATAAGAATGATAGAAGTGAGGCCAAGTTGAATGCTTTGTAGAGGGGAATCCAGTTGTACTAATTATCCACTTATTAATGCAATGGGTTGACTTGCCGCCTCGGCGGGTCGCACTAAGGGTCGCCGCAGCTGCCTAGGTGGGGTTATGCCTCATCGACAATTCAACTTTCCATAGTTCGACAGAGCATCCTTGTATGTCTTCTTCCTTATCCCTAAGCGAAGAGAACCAAACACATGCATCTTATTAGTCGCTTAAATCCTAGATAGTTTATCTCTAAACCTGATTAGTCAATGCCCTTGAGCAAAGACCGTATTCTCTCATTTCGTGAGCGTAACTCTCCCGATGTTAGACAAATAGATTTTTCTTCACATACTATCATCTCGAGCTTATATGCAAAGAAAAGTGATTGCTAAGAGAGAATAAACTATGAAAATAGACTTGCATTAATAAATATCAAATATAATACAACTTTCTTCCCCAACTACTCCACAAACAACCTAAACCTCAAGAGGGTTATATAGGACAAGGGTTATGCTATGTGATTTCGACTCTCCTCCCTTCTATTGATCGTCCCATGTCTAGCCCTAATGAGTGGCTTATATAGGCCAAGCCCTAGGTTAAAGTTTTCCATGCAAGGAAAGAGTTCTAAGAGAGAAACAACACAATCTCCCAATTAAACTATGATACTTTATTCTATTTCCTAAAATAACTCTTCTTTCCCGCGTTTGACTTTGACCAGGGCTTGACTTCTTAAATTGGCTCCGTCTTTCTCTCGCTTTTTGTCCGTTACAATCGGTATCTTTTTCTCTATCTATCGAGCACCAGTTATCATCTTCAATCTGCTGTTGTGGCATCCAAAGTGCTACCGTGACGGGTGCTTTATCTGCATTTCAGCCTCTTTTCCAGCATCCATCTTCTTGTTTGTCCATTCCTATGATGTGGTTTCCTTCCTAGGAAAGAAAACCATCAAATGCATCTATTTTATTCCAAATAATAGATAAATTCACATTTTAAGTATTCGGATGCTGAAATATGGACAATAAGCAGAATTATCCAATATTGCCCTTAAATCTGTTCTTTATTAGCAATAATCGAGTGGGAAAATGATATGAAAAATAGGATTTTTATGCACTCATCAGTGGTGATGTTCCAGTTTGTAATCTATGTTTTAGACGTTATCCAGGAGAGTGTTGGTGGGCTACTGGTGCTTGTATGGGTTATGGATCGAAGGATCACATAAGGCGTGATTTCCTGAGGTTTGCTGGTGAGTCTGGTGATCGTGCTGAGGCTGTTGTGATGCCTGGTAGAGGATGTGGTTGAGGTAGAGGTCCTTTTCAGAGACAGGGAGATGGGCGTAAGGTTTATGCACAACGTGGGACTCGTAATGCCACGAATGTGGTTGCAAGTACTTTTTCTTTGCAAAATGTACCGTTGTTTTCTTTGGTAGATTCAGGATCTATGCATTCTTATGTTTTGAGTGAGCATGCGCACTTGTTGGATGTTACGATTGAGGTTTTAGACGTGGGTTTGGTGGTTACCAGTTCTTTGGGTGAAACAATCACGATTAGGAGGTTGTATAAAAGGTTTCCATTGGAGGTGTAAGGGCATGTCTTTGAGGTTGACTTAATGGAATTGCCTTTCCATGGCTTTGATCTTATCTTGGGTGTCGACTGGTTGACGGAGCATTGAGCGGTGGTGGACTTTGAAAAGAAGAGGGTTACCTTGAGGTTGTTGGATGGTAGTGAGGTTATGGTGATGAGTGAATATACCGAATTTTTGTCCAATGTGGTTTCGGCTTTACAAGCAGAAAAGATGCTGCAACATGGTAGTGTGACGTATCTAGCTTATATGATGAATTCGGGAATAGGAGATGTTTGGGTGCAAGACATTCGAGCAGTGCGCGATTTTCTGGAAGTGTTCCTTGAGGAGTTGTCAGGATTACCTCCAGGTCGCGATGTAGAGTTTAGTATCGAGACTTTTGCTAATACTAACCCGGTGTCTATTGCTCCTTATCGCATGGAACCTAAGGAGTTGAAGGAATTGAAGATGCAGTTGCAAGAGTTGCTTGACCGTGGTTTCATCCGACCGAGCGTATCACCGTGGGGTGCGTCGGTGTTGTTTGTGAAAAAGAAGGATGGCACTATGAGAATATGCATTGATTACCGACAATTGAATAAGTTGACCATGAAGAATAAGTATCCTTTTTCGAGGATTGACGATCTGTTTGATCAATTTCAAGGAGCAAGTGTGTTCTCGAAGATTGATTTAAGGTCGGGGTATTACCAGTTGAAAGTAAAAGAAGCGGATGGTTGAAAACAGCTTTTCGGACAAGGTATGGCCACTATGAATTTTTGGTGATGCCGTTTGGGTTGACGAATGCCCCTTTTACTTTTATGGACATGATGAACCGAGTGTTTCATGAATACTTAGACCAATTTGTGGTGGTATTCATAGATGATATCCTTTTGTATTCGCGTACTAAGGAAGACCATGACCGACATTTGCGGATTGTGTTGTAAGTGTTGAAAGAGAATCAGCTGTTTGCTAAGCTGAGCAAATGTGAGTTTTGGTTAAAGGAAGTGGTGTTTCTTGGTCATGTGGTGTCGGAAAAAGGTATTAATGTTGATTTGAAAAAGATAGAAGTTGTTATGGGTTGAAGCAACTGAAATCGATGTCAGAGGTTTAGAGTTTTCTAGGTTTGGCTGGATATTATCGTAGGTTCGTTGAAGGGTTTTCGAGCATTACTGCTCCTATGACCAAGCTTTTGCAAAAGAAGGTTCCTTTTTAATGGAAAGAAAGTCAACGAAAGAGCTTTGAGAAGTTAAAGGAGGTATTGACTAGTGCTCCAGTGTTAGTTCAGTCAGAGTCGGGTAAGGACTTTGTGGTTTATAGTGACGCATCTTATGTTAGTCTCGGGTGTGTGTTGATGCAAGAGGGGAAAGTTGTGGCATATGCATCTAGATAGTTAAGAGTGCATGAAAAGAATTATCCGACACATAATTTGGAGCTTGCAACGGTAGTCTTTGCCTTGAAGATTTGGAGACACTACTTGTATGGTGAGAAGTGTACTATATACACGAATCACAAAAATTTGAAATATCTCATTTCACAAAAGGATCTAAACCTTAGGCAACGAAGATGGATGGAGTTGCTTAAGGACTATGATTTGACGATCGAGTATCATCCAGGAAAAGCTAACGTAGCGGCAGATGCTTTGAGTCGTAAGACAACAGTGGAGTTGAGGGCTATGTTTGCTGAGTTGAGGGCTATGTTTGCTAAGTTGAGTATTTCAAAGGAAGGTGGTTTAGTGGCGGTTATGGAGGACATCGCTGAAGGTAGACTGACCGAGTATCATTTTGATGATGATGAGGTTCTTTGTTTTAAAGGTCGGATAGTGGTGCCAGATGATGTCGAGTTGAGACAGGATATCTTGACAGAGGCTCATACTAGTCCGTTTGCTATGCATCCGGGTAGTGTGAAGATGTATAAGGATCTCAAAAGTGTGTACTTTTGAGTTGGTTTGAAGAAGGATGAGACAGAGTTTGTGTCGCGGTGTATGGTGTGTCAGCGAGTGAAAGCTGAACATCAATTTCTTACGGGTTTGTTGCAACCGGTTCAGGTTCCGGAATGGAAGTGGGAGAGAGTAACTATGGATTTTGTGACGGGGTTACCATTAACAATGTCCAAAAAGGATTCTATATGGGTGATTGTTGACAGGTTTACGAAGTGTGCGCATTTTACTTTGAAGTTTTGGAAGAGCTTGTAGGTAGCTTTGGGTACGAGGCTTAGCTTTAGTACAACTTATCATCCTCAGACAGATGGTCAGTCTGAACGTGTTATTCAGACTTTGGAGGATATGTTGAGGTGCTGCATCATTGAGTTTCGAGGTATGTGGGACAAACAATTGCCTTTTGTGGAGTTTGCTTACAATAATAGTTTTTAGGCAAGTATACAAATGGCACCGTTTAAGGCTCTATATGGACGTAGATGTCGTACACCTTTGTGGTGGAAGGAGGTCGGACAAAAGTATGTCTCTTTACCGCAAGTGTTGAAGGATACAGATGAAAAGGTTAAGATTATTTGTGCTAAGCTTAAGGAGGCTTCGGATAGGCAGAAGTCTTATGCCGATATGAAGCGTAGAGAGGTGGAGTATGCTGTAGGGATAAAGTATTTTTGAAGGTTTCACCATGGAATAAAGTAATGAGGTTTGGACGTAAGGGTAAGTTGAGCCCTCGTTTCATTAGGCCGTACGAGGTGTTAGAGCGTGTTGGTCCTATTGCTTATCGGTTGAGGTTGCCGGAGGAGCTGGATAGGATGCATGATGTATTTCATGTGTCGATGCTTCGTAAGTACATGTCAGATCCTTTGCATGTTGTTCTGGTTGAGGAGATTGAGTTAAAAGCGGATATGACTTATGAAAAAGAACCGTTGAGGATATTAGATGTGGATACAAAGGTTCTTCGAGGAAAGACCATAGATTTTGTGAAAGTGCTTAGGAGACATCGAGGTGTTGAAGAAGCTACTTGGGAGACGAGGGAAAGCATGAAAGAGCAGTTTCCTCACTTGTTTGCTTCAGGTAAATTTAGAGGACGAACTTGTTCTGTGGAAAGATAAAAACACAAGTGAGTTGATTTGATTTATCTAAACTAAAATAACTAAGATAACAGTAAAAGATTGAAATAGTAGAGAGAGATGGGCTAGGATCCAATTGCGTTGTATTGTGGAATTGATTGACTTGTCTCCGTCCAATGCAATCGTATATCACTGCCTCGACAACACTGCAGTTTACTACCTGAGCAGCGATAACACTGTCTGCCGCGGCAATCCCTTGCTCGTGGGCAGACTTTACCAAAGTTCGGCAAAGTATCCTTGAATGACTCCGCTTATCCCTAAGTTAGAGTACTATTGATGACTAGTCCTTGATGATACCTCCCGGCGTGAACCAATTATACTCACCAACCAATCTCACACTTCTTTTAGCCGCTGAAACTCTTAACCTATCCCTAGGCCGAGTTAGTGTTTCGCGATTGAAACACCGTACTTACCCCTTTCGTGAATCTAACTCTCCCGAGCTTAGATAAATGGATGATCACAATATCCTCTCTCGAGCTCAATTGTGAAACAAGGAATAACAAAGGATAAGCAAACCTTGATAATCTTTATTGCATTGAATGAAAGACAAAGTACAATCTCCTCTCACAAATACTCTACAACCTTCACTTAATCCCTAAGAAGGTTTAGAACATGATGGAGAGGAAAGAAACAAGAGTAGAAGTCAGCTCTCTCCCTAGGTATTTCGTTATTGTACATTGGGTGGCTAGGTCTTTATATAGGCTAGACCTAGGGCAAACCTTTCCTAAGTAGAATACAACTTGGAGTAGGGAACAAGTCAAGTACATAATAATAATAATATATTTCCAAGTTTATATTCGGCTAAGGGGCTTTCCCGCATGGTCTTCCTTTGGGCTTTTCCTTGTGCTAGCCAGCTCCGATTCATGGGCTTCACGTCCAGACACGTTCCTTGGATTTTTGTCTTTCCATCGCCTATAATCTTGCTTCCTGTCTTTCTGCTGCTGCCTCGGCATCAGGTCCTGCCTCGGCCTTGTCTCTGCCGCGGAACTGATTCTCCTGCATAGATATGAAAACATAGTAAAACGTGCCTTTTTCTGTAAATATTATCTATATGAGTATACTTCTAAATATATCACATTGAGTGCATGCCTTGGTCCAAGTGGGTGTATATTTGGTAATTAACGCTCATAAAAGGAGTACAAAGTGATAGTGTGTTGAGCACTTATCACACCCCCAAACTCGAACTATTGCTTGTCCTCAAGCAATGCAAACCATCAAATTGCTGAACTCTACTCTCTCTTGGTCTTATATGTCCATCTATTCTCCCCACCATAGCTAGGCCTATTCTTTAGTCTTAACCATTCAGTTACTCAAGGAATTACCTAGAAACAAACTATAGGAGTTGTGAGTGTGTATGTTTTTGTGGACAAGTTGATTGAAGGCTTTCTTAGATGAACTCTAAGTTCAAGACAAATAGACATTGGTTAAGTGTTCTCTTCTTTTTCAAACTCCAAATCTTGAGCCGGTTTCGGGCACCTCAAAGACTTTTGTTTTTCTTTTCACTAAAATCCTTTTTAATATTCCTTAACACATACTAGAGCCAATTTCGGGCACCTCTAGTATGAAGAAGAGACTTTCTAGAGCCGGTGGTAGACACCTCTAGTTACTTTCCAAAAATCTAAGTCTTTATCACCTAAGTTCATTAAAAGAATTCCTATAATCCAACAAGTCCCAAAAGTGTTTAAAGTTTAAAGTTCTACCTATAGTAAGCTTCTAAGTTTTCATCCTTAAGCATCCTAAGATTAAGCCCTCTTAACAGAACCTAAACATGGTAAGGAGAAAGATTTCTATAGCCTTAAAGAATAAACTAAGGCAATACTGATGATGGGCAGTGCAAGAGTGTAAGCAGTTAATTCAAGTAAGGTGGGGAGCATAAAAATAAAAAAAAATCACTGGAATACTCCCTTTTGGCAAGGCTGCGACAGTAGATTGCTGCCTTGGCAGTGAATCTGCACCCCAAACTCAAACCAAGCATTGTCCTCAATGCTTTATATTTGAAGAAGTAAGCGGCAAAACAAAATATGAATATAAAACAACAAGGAAAAACAGTAAAAGCAATTAATATTGAATTAAGGACAAAGAAATTTAAAGCGACTCCGAAGAGCTGCTTGTAACAATTTTCCTCCGTGGCCTTGATGCCAAAGGCTTTGTCCTTGGGGATGGCGATGGTTGCGCCTTTGCTTGCCTCGGCGGCTGGACTCGAGTGGGTGGGGTCCTTTGCATCGGGGCTTCTACTTCTTCTCCTTCTTCAACATCTGCCATCTCTTCGGTTATCATCACGTCCGTTCCTCCTCCCATCGCAGTAGCTCCTCCGGTGTGGTGTGTGCTTGGGCCGGCGGCAGTGGAACTTTGGTGTACATATGCATCTATCTCGGCGGATAGACTGCCCATGATAATTGGCGATCTGGGTGGAGTGCTGAAGACGGCCCTCCGCTTGGATGGCCTTCGGCTGATAGATGAGGCCGCGACAGAATCTGCCGCCCTAGATGGGCCGACAGCCTGGTATTGGGGCTGAGGGTCCGGATGGAAGAATGGTCGTGGTCCTCCCGGGGCTGGTGTAGTCTCAGTATAGGGTGCGGCGGTGACGAACATGTTGCTTGGGAACTTTGAGAATTGTACGCCTTGGTCCGAAAAGGCATGCAGCATCATCTGGGCGAGAGTGCCATTGAAGTCCCGTTGGTACTCCATGTACCGTTGTTGTCGAAGATCAATTGCGGCCATTCACTGCAAGATTTCTTGGTGCTGCGGCAGAGGTATGGGCAGTACCAGGCATGTCTGCCGTGTACTGGGCCCCGACAGTAGTATCGACAGTGAACTGCTGCGGCGTTGCCTGGACAGGTTCGGCTTGCGTGATTTGCATGACTTTGTGGCAGAAGTCCCTGGTCCATCCTCTTCTTGGGGGCGTATATTCATCCGTTTCTTTAATGGGTACACCTGCAGAAACACATAAACCCGTAATCAAGCAAGGGAAATACAATGGTCCTCTATCTTTCTTACCGCACTCGTGAATTTCCCGTAGGATGATTTCTCCAATGTTGATGGTCCTCTTGGTGATGATGGATTGGATAAGTACCAATCTCTTGCGATCCACCGTGCTGTTGTGTGATGTTGGGATGAGGCGTCGTTTGACGAAGGTGTTCCACATCTTGGCCTCCGGCTTCAAGCTTTGCTTGTTACGGAGCCTCGATGAGTACCGGTTTCCCATGGAGTGTTTCCGTAACAAAGATCGTCCTTGATGAGTTCATAGTCTTCAGTAGTGATATCTTCCAAGAATTCGGCATGGATATCACTGTCTGGGGTGAGGCCGTAGAAGTTGTTGATCGTCTCGGCATCGAGCTGGACTGGCCTGCCGCGACAGTGAACGAATAGGGAGTCTTTGCTGGGCCCATGAGCGTAGAACTCCCGCACGATCGTGGCGTTCGCCTGGGCGGGTTGTAGGCAGAAAATTTCCCAATCTGGTACTTAATTCTGTCGTATAGGTAGTGCTCAATGCCGTAATTTTCTTCGTCCGCATGTTGGAAGCCTTGTTCTTCCCAAAGTTGCCTAGCGATGAAAGATCGGTTGAATCGATCTTCAACGTTGGCTGGGGAGAATCTTTTGTATGTAGCCATCAAGATAGAGAGATGTGCGTTCTTGGAGGTTTTTCTTGAAGAGAATCTGGAGATTGTAGAAGGCAGAGAGTAATTGAGAGAGAGATTGTTAAGAATACTAAAGAAAGCAAGAAAGTAAGAGTGAATAGTTCAAGAGGAAGGAGTTTCTTATATAGGCCTCGGCCTTGTGACCGTTGAGATCACTAGCCGTTTGTAACCGTTTCCTTTTTCTGCCGCGGCAGGAATCTCGACAGACTAGCCGTTACACTGTTCAGCCCGTTGGGACTGCTGCGGCCCTGACACTGTTTTATTGCCTCGACAGAGATCCACTGTGAACTATTTTTCCTTTATCTTTGCTTTTTATTCCTAAATAAAACACACAAAAGAAAAATACTGAAAACGAAAATAATTAGAAAAATAAAAATAAACTACTAATCCTAATATACTATTTAAAGAAAAGGGGAGAGGTTAGGTTACTGGTGGAGAGCATGCAAATGCATCTCCCAGAATTATTTTCTCCCTTAGGACCAATTTATGAATCGGTTGTGGGCCACTCCTTTGTGTTGTCTGTCCATCCATCTTGGGCTTGATTTTCTTGTCGAATATTCTGTCAAGCAGATTGCCCAAGCAGGATATCTTATTGTCTACTGTGTGGATGGCCTTGTATTCCTCTGGATCATCATACTTGTTTAAGTTGTGGAATGCGTTGAGTTTGACTTGTTGGTCATTGACCCGCATAGTCAACTCTGCTTTTTCCACGTCAATTAATGTGCGTCCAGTTGCTAGAAAGGGTCTCCCAAGGATGATCTGTGCATTGTCATCTGCTTCACAATCAAGGACAAGGAAGTCGGCAGGAAAAATAAACTTGTCAACTCTTACCAGTATGTCCTTGATTTTGCCTTCAGGTTGCACATAAGACCGCGAGTTGGAGCATCACTGTTGTAGGCTTCGACCTTCCTATTCCAAGCTTTTGGAAGACTGATTTAGGCATAAGGTTTATGCTTGCTCCAAGGTCGCATAAGGCCTTTCCTTAATAACTTTTTCCAATCGCACAAGGTATAGTGAAGCGACCAGGATCTTTTAACTTTGGTGGCATGCGGTTATACAGCATTGCCATGCATCCCTCGGTAGCAGCCACTGTCTCAAACTCACCTATTCGTTTTCTCTTTGACACCATGTCCTTTAGGAACTTGGCATAGTTCGGCATCTGTTCAATAGCTTCAACGAACGGTATATTGATGTGGACTTGCTTCAAGATGTCGAGGAACTTCTTGAATTGCTGATCCTGTTTTTGCTTTTTCAACCTTTGCGGGAAAGGTGGTGGTGGTCTCATTTCATCCAGGGTTTCTTTAGTTGAAAGTTTTATACCTGGCACCACTGGAATTGTTGCTGCCTCGGCAGGATGCTCAGGCGTTGTAGTGCTTGCTGTCGGGGCAGTGTTGTCAGCCTCTTTTCTTGCTTGATCTGCTGATTGGGTTTGGCTCTCTGGGATCTTCTCCTTCAGCTGTAGACCACTCCTAGTAGTGATTGCCTTACATTGTTCATGGTTTATTACCTTAGCAACTTCAGTATTGCTAGGTAGGCCTCCTTGTGGTCTAATGTTTATGCATTGAGCAAACTGCCCAACCTGAGTTTCCAACGTTTTTATGGCCGCTTCTTGATTTTGCAGCCTCATCTCAGTCCTATTCATGAAGGCATCTGTCCTCTTGGTGAAATTACTATTTTCCGCCATGTATGACTCAGTTTTCATCATAAAGGCCTTTAGCGTGTTTTCCAATGAACTTACCGGTTGCTGTTGCATCTGCTGCTGCGGCATCGACTGTTGGACTTGCTGCCGCAGCATCGGCTGCTGAAATCCCGATGGTTGGGTGATTGGGTTTAAGGCATTGTTTGGGTTACTCCATGATAGGTTCGTATGCCTCTTCCATGAGGGGTTGTATGTGTTGGACATCACATTATTGCGATTGTAGTTCCCAACATACTTACCAGTTTCTTGATTCATGCAGTCAGCGGAATTATTGTTTCCTCCACATAAGTCACAGTATGAATCAATTACCTTGACCTCACGGGTATTGTGTTGTAACTGTAGGTTTTGCACCATCTTGGTAAGAGAGGCCAATTGTGCTGCCACTGAACTTGATGAATCTAATTCATGTACTGTGGCTTGGCGTCTTACTCCTCCTCGCCTAGATGTAGGAAACTGAAAGTCATTCTTTGCGAGTTTGTTTAATATTTCAATAGTTTCCTCAGGTGCTTTATCCAGGAGTGTTCTGTTTGCCGAGGCATCTAACATCATCCTTGTCGAGGCATTCGTGGCATTGTAAAACATTGTCACTTGTGTCCATAAGGGAAATCCAAGCAGCGGACACTTGTGCAATAGCTCTCTGTAGCGTTCGCATGCCTCGTACATTGGTTCGTCTTCAGCCTGTCGAAAAGAAGTAATTTCATTATGGATTCTATCATATAGATTAGTAGGATTAAAGCGAGTAATGAAATCACGGCAAAGTTCACTCCAGGATCCAATAGATCCTGCTGGAATGCTATTTAACCAAGCTTTCGCCCTATCCCTCAGTGAATAGGGGAATAACTTTAATCGCAAGACATCTTCATGGACTCCTTGGATTTTAAAAGAGTTGCAGATTTCCATGAAGGATTTGAGGTGCTGCCTTGCGTCTTCAGTTGCAGACCCACCAAATTGTCCAATTGTATTTAACATATTGAACATAACGGGTTTGAGTTCAAAATGGGCTGCTTCAATTTCCGGTGTAACGACTCCTGGGTTTAATCCGTTTAAGTCCTCTTCCAGGAAGTCCCTGACAGTGAGCTGCCGCGGCCCAGGTGGCGGCAGAAGTCCTGCATTGCCGGCAGGTAAGTTTTGTCCTGCTGGGTGATCTGCCATGGCTCCTTGGATCTGTATCCTCAACCTTTGCCTTGTTCTTTCGATCTCTGGATCTAATTCGTACAAGGGGTTGGTTGGATTGGCCCTGGTCATACACCAAGAAAAACAAAAGTAAAATAAAAATAAACAAGAAAATAAAGAAAACAAAATTTATTTGTCAGTCCCCGGCAACGGCGCCAAAAACTTGTCGCGTGTCAAAAGTGCGCGTTCAGTGCAAGTGGACACATCGCAAGTAATAAGTGATAAGTATATTATCGAGTTATCGTCTCCTCAGGGACCGATATACTTAATATGCTTTCTTCACCTCCTTGTTCTGTGGAAAGATAAAAACACAAGTGAGTTGATTTGATTTATCTAAACTAAAATAACTAAGATAACAGTAAAAGATTGAAATAGTAGAGAGAGATGGGCTAGGATCCAGTTGCGTTGTATTGTGGAATTGATTGACTTGTCTCCGTCCAATGCAATCGTATATCACTGCCTCGGCAACACTGCAGTTTACTACCTGAGCAGCGATAACACTGTCTGCCGCGGCAATCCCTTGCTCGTGGGCAGACTTTACCAAAGTTCGGCAAAGTGTCCTTGAATGACTCCGCTTATCCCTAAGTCAGAGTACTGTTGATGACTAGTCCTTGATGATACCTCCCGGCGTGAACCAATTATACTCACCAACCAATCTCACACTTCTTTTAGCCGCTGAAACTCTTAACCTATCCCTAGGCCGAGTTAGTGTTTCGCGATTAAAACACCGTACTTACCCCTTTCGTGAATCTAACTCTCCCGAGCTTAGATAAATGGATGATCACAATATCCTCTCCCAAGCTCAATTGTGAAACAAGGAATAACAAAGGATAAGCAAACCTTGATAATCTTTATTGCATTGAGTAAAGACAAAGTACAATCTCCTCTCACAAATACTCTACAACCTTCACCTAATCCCTAAGAAGGTTTAGAACATGATGGAGAGAAAAGAAACAAGAGTAGAAGTCGGCTCTCTCCCTAGGTATTTCGTTATTGTACATTGGGTGGCTAGGTCTTTATATAGGCTAGACCTAGGGCAAACCTTTCCTAAGTAGAATACAACTTGGAGTAGGGAACAAGTCAAGTACATAATAATAATAATATATTTCCAAGTTTATATTCGGCTAAGGGGCTTTCCCGCATGGTCTTCCTTTGGGCTTTTCCTTGTGCTAGCCAGCTCCGATTCATGGGCTTCAAGTCCAGACACGTTCCTTGGATTTTTGTCTTTCCATCGCCTATAATCTTGCTTCCTGTCTTTCTGCTGCTACCTCGGCATCAGGTCCTGCCTCGGCCTTGTCTCTGTCGCGGCACTGGTTCTCCTGCACAGATATGAAAACGCAGTAAAACGTGTCTTTTTCTGTAAATATTATCTATATGAGTATACTTTTAAATATATCACATTGAGTGCATGCCTTGGTCCAAGTGGGTCATGATCTTTACATAATTCTAGAGATATCTATCACTATCTCTACATATCTACAATGTTCTAGAGAACTCTAAAGACTTCCAGAGTAGTCATGATCTTTCTAGGGTCTTCTAGAACATTCTTGATCCTTCTAGAATATTCTAGATGCTTCAAACATCTTCTCCGTCCTTTTAGAATGTTCTAGAACCTTCGAGAATTATCTAGAGTCTTCTAGAATCTTCTAAGACCTTCTAGACGTGTCTAGATATTGGTGGAACCTCCTGGAACATTCTAGAACGTGATGGAATCCTTGAGATGGATGTAGGTCGTTCTAGGTCATTCTGGAAGCTTCCTTGGTGCATGGATTCTTCAAGAATGCCCAAAGATGATTTATTAACCTCATTGTTGCTGGTAAGTCGTGACATTCTCCCCCACCTAAGCTCGCGACTCCCTCGTCGCGTCTTCATGGAATTGTTGGTGTTCTTCCTTGGACTCCCAACTTGCTTTCAATTCGTTTTAGACGTGATCTTAGGATCAACCTTTCCCCTTGGTGGTAGCCTCCTTCACAACTTTGGAGGTGTAACATTCTTGAATTCTTCAAGCTCCTCTATTCTAAGTGATGAGATCACTTTAGAATTTGGCTTGGTGGCCCTGATGGTTGGCACCACAAAAGCTTGGTGACCCTTCGTGATGCACAACGTGTTGGCATATGTCATCGGAGTAGCTTTGGTCTTGTCAAAGAAATCAATGCCTAGGACGAGCTTGTAGTCGTCCATCGAGGCTACTGTGAAGTCTAGGTGGCCAGACTATGTCCCTACATTGGTCTTGACCCCACGTGCAATGCCTTGGATTGGTAGGGCAGTAGAGTTGACTGCCTTGATGGATCCTTTCTCTTTTGTTTCCTTAAGACCTAGCCTTTTTGCTTCATCAAGAGAAATAAAGTTATGGGATGCACTTGTGTCAAGCATTGCCTTTGATGCTTTTCCGTTGATTGTGACGTCCGCATATAGCAACCCCTTGGCTTCGTTCTTCGGGGTGGATTGCATCACGTTTAGCAATTGCATGGATCCCATTTGTGTATCGGACTCAGACTCCTCGATATCTCTATCTTCTCGATGCTTGGCTAGGAGAGAGCTGAGAGTTTTTCGTTGCGGGCATTCTCTAACCCAATGATCACCATCACAAATGAAACACTTACTTGGTGGTGATCTTTTAGTGCCTCGATCTTCTTGGGATTTATCCTTGGCCTTACCTTTCCATGAGGACGAGTCCTTGGACTTGTTCTAGTGATCCTTATGGTGACCATCTTTACGAGGGCTCTTGTCTCTCCAACCCACAGCTTGATTACTCTTCCCATCCTTCAGCTTAGATGTGGGCTCCTTGTGGCTAGAATAGTCAACTAAGCTTTCGGCTACGGCAATGGCATCGACAAGGGTTTGTACTCCCCGACGCCTTAACTCGGCCTTGGCCCATTGTTGGAGCCCATCCATGAAATTGAAGAGTGAATCTTTCTCGGAGAGGTCGGGGATCTCGAGCACTAAATTGGTGAACTCCTTGACATAGTCATGGATGCTCCCCGATTGCTTGAGCCTTCGCAAGCGAGCTCGGGCCTCACCTTCGACATTCTCCGGATAGAATTACCTTTTTCAACGTCTAAACGCCTTCTCCTCCACCAAAGCATGACGGTGTCGATGAGGTATAATGTTGCGGTTTGAACCTTGGTTGCCTCGTCCATGATTCCAGCAACGCAAAGGTATTGCTCTAGCCCCCATAAGAAGTTGTCTACTTCTTTGGCGTTGCGTGTCCCAGAGAAAGTTTTTGGCTTGGTACTTCGACCTTTCTAGCCTCATAAGTGGTGCTTGGCCCGACAGCCATTACACGTTTGCACAAGGCTACATCGCCTTGTAGGGCCTCGACTTTAGCCCGCATGTTGTCTAACTCATGTTCAAGAGAAGAACGTACCTTTGAGAGCTCATCCATGAGAAGGTCGCGTACATTGCCTATCTCCGAGAGCATGGTTTTCTCTAACTTGAGCATCATGGCCCTCATGGCCGTGTGGATCTCGGCATCCTCCGTCTCAAGGCCTTACACTCTCTGATGAAGGTCGTCCACATGGGCGCCTATGCCCCTAACGCTTTCCTCTACATGAGTTAAGCGTGTCTCAATGATAGAGAGAATGTCCCTTGACTTAGCCCGTGGCCTTGCCATCGTGGGATCGACTTCCTCCTCACTCCCTCGTTGCTCTTGCGTGATCTCGACCTCGGTCGAGCTAGCAACTTGGTTTTTTCCCGTCTTGGCCATCTCCCAAAAGTGATCGTAACACGCTCTGATACCAACTGTCACGGACTTAATTCTCTCAAACTAATCCGTGCGGCGCTAACACGTCCCGATCGATGTTAGCAAGCCTTGCTTCCACGCAACCCGATGGCTAAACAAAGAAAGACAAGAGAAGGCAAAGGAATTTAAAGCAAAGCTTTTGTATTAAGCTTAAGAAAGTGTGTACAAGAGTGCTCAACTTCTCAGGTTATTAACAAAATGAAGGGGGTGGCCCTATTTATAGGCTCCCACCTCTCGAATGTACGGCTATGATTTGTTTGATCGGACGGTTCATACTTTGCCTCCTAAAATATCTACTAGGACCTACATAATTCTAGAGATATCTATCACTATCTCTACATATCTACAATGTTCTAGATAACTCTAAAGACTTCCAGAGTGTAACATCCCGGTTTTGGGGTTAGTAGTTTGAGTGTAAGTTGGGTAAATTCGATTCGGGTCGAATCGGATTCCTAGGGTTCGTTATTCCAGGAAAAATTAAAATAATATTATTTTAATCGAATAAGTAATAATTTTGTGAATTGGTTCTAAAAATATTAAAAAGGTGTTTTAAAGTTAAAGGAATATTATTTGAACTTTAATTTGATTTTTAATTGGGCTTAATTTTGTACTGGTGACCAAATTGTAATTTTTGAGAAAGTTTCGGGGATATAATTAGTAATTTTCGGTAATAAGGATTTTTAGTGACTAAATTGGAAAGTAAGCCATACTTAGAATCCTTAGAGGGCCATAAACCCAATTTATTTTTAATTAATGATTTATCCACAAAATTTTTTTTAAATTGTTTTATTTTAGATGATAATTCCATTTTCTTTTGTAACTTCCCATTTTCCCATCTTTTCTCTAAAGATTTTCTCTCATTTTCTTTCCATCTTCTTCTCCAAATTTCTTCAATTTTCTTGCTGATTTATTAATCATTTTCTACAAGATTTACTTCATTTTATTCATCCTTTCATTCACTACAAAACCTATTCATCAATTTTTGTAAAATCAACATCATTTTCAAGGAAATCAAGGAAGACTTTCTCATCTCTTTGGTGGATTTAATCTCAAAGGTAATATTCTGATTTCTAATCTTTTTCTAAGGTTCTTTATTGAAATTCCCAAGTATTGGCTTGCTCATCAACAATGGAGATTTTATTTTGTGTTTTTAATTCAAGATCTATGAGTTTTATGATGGTTTTTGTGAAATCTTTTGAGATCTAAATTGATGCTGGGTTTTAGGCTGATTTAATTATGATATTATGTCAATTAAATGATTGATTGAGTCTTGAAATGATTTAATATTAAATTAATCCCGGAATAATGCAATCGGTGTTGTTTTAAGGTGGTTTTTGGTTGTTTTAGGGGCTGTTTTAGGTGTTCTTATGTTTCTGGAGGTATAAGGATGGTTTGAAGTGTTTTTGGTTCATAATTGAGGTGTATTAGATGCTAGATTCATTAGGTTTTGGGCTGATGGTGTTTCGGATGCGTTTCGGCTAGGTTTCGGTCTTTTCGGCTAGGTTTTCGATAGTTTTGTGAAGGTTTAATGTGGCTGCTGTTTTGAGCATGTTGTGATGTGAATATGCTCTGTTTTTAATGTTGTAGAGGTAGTGCAAGAAGGTGCATAAGTGGCTGGTGCGTTGCTGCCGTCGGAGCATCGGCGAGGGCTCGTTTCGCTTGTCGGTGAGTGGTTTCGGGTTTAAAGTGAATCACATTGGTTCGGTTCTGTTTGGGGGACTATGGAATAGTGTGAAAACTTTCCATAGTTCAAGAGTAAGTGTTTTAAATAATGTTGATGCATTATCTCGAGTTTCGGCTATTTTCGATTATGGCATATATGTAAACAATGATTCAATATGATTTTGGAATTGCATATATTTGATTTTGAAATGATGCATGCATGTGTTAATTGCTGAAAATGCATGGTTTATTAAGGTATTCATGGTTTATGTAAGCATGAAAAAGAATTTGGAATATGATAAGGTTATTTGCCCTATGTTGATAAAGCCGTTGAGCATGATTTTAGTTCACATGATGAACATTGAATGAGTGCATTATGAGCAGCAAGTTAACATGCATGATTGGAATGGATATTGGCTTAGTGACACTAACTTTAGATTCGAATACAAATGACATGTCATTAGGATTGAGTGCACTATAAAAATAATGAGAATAATGATGACGCCTACACGTAAACAAGGGTGACTTTGTGTTCGACCGTGCGTGTAGAGTTTGCCTACACGTAAACAAGGGTGACTTTGTGTCCGACCGTGCGTGTAGAGCTTGCCTATATGTAAACAAGGGTGACTTTGTGTCCGACCGTGCATATAGTTGACCGATGCGTAAACAAGGGCGACTTTGTGTCCGACCGTGCGTAGTGGGGGTAACATGTATACAAGGGTGACTATGTGTCCGACCGATGCATGTTGAGACCAAGTGTCTCCAATTATGGAAAAAGGAATCCGTGTATTCGGTGAACTAAAAGTTCACATTAAGTGATCACTAGAAAGCCAATATGCATATATGAAATGGAATGATTTATTTGTGCATGATACATGAAATGATTTGACATTATTGAAAAGCATGATTTGGTTTTACATATTTCAAATAAGCATGAAGAATGCAAGTATGACTTTATAAATGATTTTGAACTTGTTTAGAGCTTCCTCACTAAGCATATTGTGCTTAAGCTCTCTCTTTTCATACTTGCAGAAAAATAGTGGTATTCGAGGCTATGTTCGGAGCAAGGGAACCAAGGGGAAGGTTATCTCAATTTTTGGTATGTTTTGGCAAATAATTTGGGGCTTGGCAATGTGTAAATCAAACCCTTGTGAAGTGTGTGATTTTTGCTTTAGTTAATGTTGTAATAAGACCTATAATGTTTTAGTTGTTAATTGATGGACTATGGTGTTGCTTGGATTGTTGAAGCATGTACATGCATGAATATTTTTGATCTTAAATCATATTTTAGGAAGCATGCCTATAGATTGATTGGGATCTTTGAACTGACAAATGTGTGCTTTAAATTGTTCTTTGTGCTTAGGAAATTATGCATATAATTAAGGGTGATTAATGGTTATGTTTGAATGGGTGGAATTAACTTAGAATGTTCAAACTTGTCAAAGTGCACAGGGGTATCGATACCTGTATCGATACAAGGCTAATTTTTGGGGTGGTTCGAATCATGGTTCGATGCAATTACCCCACTGGACATTTGGGTATCGATACCACCCATGAGGATATCGATACCAAGAGCCTTCGAAGTGCAATTAGACTAAGTTCCACGATTGGGTATCGATACCGAGACTTAGGGTATCGATACCCATGACCCAAAAATGACATTTTAAGCGCGGAAAATTACGTTTAGGGTCGGATGTCTCTCCACGATCGAATATAGATGCAATGAATAATATTGAAAGTTGTAATATCACCAAGATGCATGATGTTAACATGAATTCGCATTGGTAAATTAATGTTAGTTTTAGTCCCTATGATATTGTGAGCTTTACAATTAGGTCCCTATTGTATGAAACATGAAATTGACGATGCAATAATGGTCCGTTTGATCTGAACTTTGTTATGAGTATGCTATGCATGTATAATTGAACTATGGTAGATCGCATTACCGGTTTATTGTTGGAATTAAGAATTATTTGCGTTTTGATTTTTATTTACTGATATGCGAATTGAATTGATCAATCGTGAATCGAATGTTTCCATTTTTATTACGCATGACCTCGACACACATAGGAACCAAATTATGCATCTAGTTAAGAAAAAAAACATATCGGTTTTCAGGGTTGTTTATCGAATTGGACCTTAACGGGTTTAGTTCGATATTCCCCGTGTGACCCGTTAGTGCCGGTTCCGTCCAAGCCGAGCTAAGGGGGTTACATTTTGTGGTATCAGAGCCAGGTTAACTAAAGTGTGTGGCTAGGTTTGCTAAGTGTGTGACTGAACTTGTTATGTTGTTAACTTGCTGAATATATTTACGCATGATGGTTGTATTTGAGTGGTGATGGTTAAAAGGGATAATGGTTACACATTGCCAATACCAATACATTTTCAAATGCTTCTCAGGTTTCCCTTGCCCGAATGTAAGTTTATTATGTTTTACTATTATGTTTTAAATTGCATGTATGAAGTTTTTGGAATATGCCACCGAGACGTGAGATGCGTGCTAGTGCTAATATGATCACCGAGGGTCAGGCTGAGGGTGAGGGGACTGCTAGGGAAGAGCCGCTTCTTCCTCCTCCACCCGTGGGTGTGCCTCCGGTTCCTCTGGGAGGTCAGTTTAGAGAGTTTGCACCGCTTATACAGGCTATGGCGGGTGCGTTTCAGGCTGTCGTGGCTGGAGTGCATATCCCGGCTCCTGCCCCTATTGTTGTGGTTACCCCAGGTCTACCTTTAGAGCGTTTGCGTAGCTTGGGCGGTGTAGAGTTCCGTGGATCAGATCCGAGCTCGGCTGAGGAATGGTTGGCTAGTACAGAGAGGATTTTGGATCAGATGGATTGTCAGGATACTAGGAGGCTGGGTTGTGTAGTTTCTCTACTTCAGGGAGATGCTTATCGTTGGTGGATCACCACGAAAGCTGGTGTAGATGCTGCTAACCTGACTTGGGAATATTTTCGGACCGCTTTTGTACGGAAGTTTTTGGGGCCGCAATATGAGGATGCAAGGAAGAGGGAGTTTATGTCCTTGGTACAGGGGGCTATGACCGTAGCTGAGTATGAGAAACAGTTTATTAGGTTGAGCCACTATGCTCCCGAGTTGGTTCCTACCGACCGGAAGAGGTGTGATAGGTTCCGATATGGGTTGGATCCCGAGATTAAGACATACCTGTTAGCCGCTGAGTACACCGAGTTTGATATGTTGGTTAATAGGGCTAAGGATGTCGAGGAGTCTCTAAGGGAGGCTAGGAAGTCCTCCGATGTTGGTAAGAGGCCTGCTGAGGCTAGTGCACAAGGTAATAAGAGTAAGAGGTTTCGAGACAACCGGTACAGAGCTGACCGACGCCGAGGTGACTTTGGACGCGGTGGTCGTGCTCAGCACTATGGTAGAGGTGGTGGTGATGCTCCAGTCTGTAACTTGTGTTCTATGCGCAATCTAGGAGAGTGCTGGTGGGCCACTGGTGCTTGTATGGGATGCGGATCGAAGGATCATATAAGGCGTGATTGCCCAAGGTTTGCTGGTGAGTCGGGTGATCGTGCTGAGGCCGCTGTGATGCCTGGTAGAGGACGTGGACGTGGTCGAGGTCTTTTCAGAGGCAGGGAGATGGACGAAAGGTCTATGCTCAGCGTGGGACTCGTAATGCCACAGATGTCGTTGCAGTTACCTTTTCTTTACAAAATGTACCATTGTTCTCTTTGATAGATTCGGGATCTACGCATTCTTATGTTTTGAGTGAGCATGCATATCTGTTGGATATTCCGGTTGAGGTTTTAGACGTAGGTGTTGTGGTTACCAGTTCTTTGGGTGAAACGGTTACAGTAAGGAGGTTGTATAAAAGGTGTCCGTTGGAGGTTCAAGGACATGTCTTTGAGGTCGACTTGATGGAGTTGCCGTTTCATGGTTTTGATCTTATCTTGGGTGTTGATTGGTTGACGGAGCACCGAGCGGTGGTGGACTTTGAAAAAAAAGGGTTACTTTGAGGTTGTTGGATGGTAGTGAGGTTGTGGTAAAGAATGAGTATACCGGATTCTTGTCTAATATGGTTTCGACTTTACAAGCGGAAAAGATGTTGCAACATGGTGGTATGACATATCTAGCCTATGTGATGAATCCGGGTATAGGAGATGTTCGGGTGCAGGACATTCGAACGGTGCGCGACTTTCTGGAAGTTTTTCCTGAGGAGTTGCCAAGGTTACCTCCCGATCGTGATGTGGAGTTCAGTATCGAGACTTATGCTGGTACTAATCCGGTGTCCATTGCTCCTTATCGCATGGCACCTAAGGAGTTAAAGGAGTTGAAGATGCAGTTGCAAGAGTTGCTTGACCGAGGTTTCATTCGACCGAGCGTATCACCTTGGGGTGCGCCGGTGTTGTTTGTGAAGAAGAAGGATGACACTATGAGGATGTGCATTGATTATCGGCAGTTGAATAAGTTGACCGTGAAGAATAAGTATCCTTTGCCGAGGATTGACGATTTGTTTGACCAGTTTCGGGGAGCAAGTGTATTCTCGAAGATTGATTTGAGATCGGGGTATTATCAGTTGAAGGTGAAGGAAGAGGATGTGTTGAAAACAACATTTCGGACAAGGTATGGACATTATGAGTTTTTGGTAATGCCGTTTGGTTTGACAAATGCCCCTGCTGCTTTTATGGAAATGATAAACCGAGTGTTTCATGAATACTTAGATCAGTTTGTGGTGGTATTCATAGATGATATCCTTGTGTATTCGCGTACCGAGGAAGATCATGATCTGCATTTGCGGATAGTGTTGCAAGCATTGAAGGAAAATCAGTTGTATGCTAAGTTAAGTAAATGTAAGCTTTGGTTAAAGGAAGTGGTGTTTCTTGGTCATGTGGTGTTGAAAAAGGGTATTAGTGTTGATCCGAAAAAGATAGAGGCTGTTATGGGTTGGAAGCAACCAAAGTCGGTGTCGGAGGTTCGGAGTTTTCTAGGTTTGGCGGGTTATTATCGTAGGTTTGTTGAGGGGTTTTCGAGCATTGCTGCTCCTATGACCAAGCTTTTACAAAAGAAGGTTCCTTTTGAGTTGAAAGAAAGTAAACAAAAGAGTTTTGAGAAGTTAAAAGAGGTGTTGACTAGTGCTCCGGTGTTGGTGCAACCCGAGTCCGATAAGGATTTTGAGGTTTATAGTGATGCATCATATGTTGATCTTGGATGTGTTCTGATGCAAGAAGGGAAGGTTGTGGCTTATGCTTCTAGACAGTTAAGGGTGCATGAAAAGAATTATCCGACGCATGATTTGGAGCTTGCGGCGGTGGTGTTTGCCTTGAAAATATGGAGACATTATTTATATGGTGAAAAATGTACTATATACACGGATCACAAGAGTTTGAAGTATCTCATGTCGCAAAAGGATCTAAATCTTAGGCAACGTAGATGGATGGAGTTGCTTAAGGATTATGATTTGTCTATTGAGTATCATCCAGGGAAAACTAATGTGGTAGCTGATGCTTTGAGCCGTAAGGCGGCGGTTGAGTTGAGGGCGATGTTTGCCAAGTTGAGTATTTCAAGGGAAGGTGGTTTAGTGGCAGAGTTGCAAGTAAAACCTGTTTTGGTTGAGATGATAAAGGTGAAACAGTTAGAGGACGAGGCTTTGGTGCCTTTTGTGGAGGATATTGCTGAAGGCAGACCAACCGAATATCATTTTGATGATGATGAGGTGTTGTGTTTTAGAGGCCGGATTGTGGTGCCGGATGATGTTGAGTTGAGGCAAGCTATCTTGACAGAACTTTTGGGTTGGATTGAAGAAGGATGTGACGGAGTTTGTGTCCCGATGTATGGTGTGTCAGCGGGTAAAAGCTGAACATCAATTCCCTACAAGCTTGTTGCAACCGGTTCAAGTTCCGAAGTGGAAGTGGGAGAGAGTGACTATGGATTTTGTGATGGGGTTACCCTTGACGTCGTCCAAAAAGGATTCTATATGGGTGATTATTGATAGGTTTACGAAGTGTGCACATTTTTTTGCCGTGCATACGACGTATTCTATGGATAATTTAGCGGGGTTGTATGTTTCTGAGGTGGTGAAGTTGCATGGTGTGCCTAAGTCGATCATATCGGATAGAGATCCGCGTTTTACTTCTAAGTTTTGGAAGGGTTTGCAAGTTGCTTCGGGTACGAGGCTTAGCTTTAGTACAACTTATCATCCACAGACGGATGGTCAGTCTGAACGTGTTATCCAGACTTTGGAGGATATGTTGAGATGTTGCATCATTGAGTTTCAAGGTTCTTGGGAGAAGCAGTTGCCTTTGGTGGAGTTTGCTTACAATAATAGTTATCAGGCAAGTATACAGATGGCACCGTTTGAGGCTTTATATGGGCGTAGGTGTCGTACACCTTTGTGTTGGAAGGAAGTTGGACAAAAGTATGTTTCTTTACCACAAGTGCTGAAAGATACGGATGAGAAAGTTAAGCTTATTTGTGTTAAGCTCAAGGAGGCTTCAGATAGACAAAAGTCTTATGCCGATTTGAAGCGTAGAGAGATAGAGTATGATGTCGGGGACAAAGTGTTTCTAAAAGTTTCGCCATGGAAGAAAGTGATGAGATTTGGACGTAAGGGTAAGTTGAGTCCTCGTTTCATTGGGCCGTATGAGGTGTTGGAGCGTGTTGGTCCTGTTGCTTATCGGTTGAGGTTGCCGGAAGAGTTGAGTAGGATGCATGATGTTTTTTATGTATCGATGCTTCGTAGGTATAGATCAGATCCCTCTCATGTTGTTCCGGTTGAGGAGATTGAGTTAAGAGCGGATATGAGTTATGAGGAAGAACCGGTGAAGATCTTAGATGTGGATACTAAGGTTCTTCGAGGGAAGACCATAGATTTGGTTAAAGTGCTGTGGAGACACCAAGGTGTTGAAGAGGCAACTTGGGAGACAAGGAAAAGTATGGAGGAGCAGTTTTCTCACTTGTTTGCTTCAGGTAAGAATTTCGAGGACAAAATTTTCTTAAGAGGGGGAGAGTTGTAACATCCCTATTTTGGGGTTAGTAGTTTGAGTGTAAGTTGGGGAAATTCGATTCGGGTCGAATTGGATTCCTAGGGTTCGTTATTCCGGGAAAAATTAAAATAATATTATTTTAATCGAATAAGTAATAATTTTGTGAATTGGTTCTAAAAATATTAAAAAGGTGTTTTAAAGTTAAAGGAATATTATTTGAACTTTAATTTGATTTTTAATTGGGCTTAATTTTGTGCTAGTAACCAAATTGTAATTTTGGAAAAGATTTGGGGATTTAATTAGTAATTTTCAAAAATAAGTATTTTTAGTGACTAAATTGGAAAGCAAGCCATACTTAGAATCCTTAGAGGGCCATAAACCCAATTTATTTTTAATTAATGATTTATCCACCAAAATTGTTTTAAATTATTTTATTTTAGATGATAATTCCATTTTCTTTTGTAACTTCCCATTTTCTCATCTTTTCTCTCAAGATTTTCTCTCATTTTCTCTCCATCTTCTTCTCCAAATTTCTTCAATTTTCTTGCTGATTTATTCATCATTTTCGACAAAATTTACTTCATTTTATTCATCCTTTCATTCTCTACAAAACCTACTCATCAATTTTTGCAAAATCAACATCATTTTCAAGGAAATCAAGGAAGACTTTCTCATCTCTTTGGTGGATTTAATCTCAAAGGTAATATTCTGATTTCTAATCTTTTTCTAAGGTTCTTTATTGAAATTCCCAAGTATTGGCTTGCTCATCAACAATGGAGATTTTATTTTGTGTTTTTAATTCAAGATCTGAGTTTTATGATGGTTTTTGTGAAATCTTTTGAGATCTAAATTGATGCTGGGTTTAGGTTGATTTAATTATGATATTATGTCAATTAAATGATTGATTGAGTCTTGATATAATTTAATATTAAATTAATCCCAGAATAATGCAATCAGTGTTGTTTTAAGGTGGTTTTCGGTTGTTTTAGGGGCTGTTTTAGGTGTTCTTATGTTGCTGGAGGTATAAGGATGGTTTGGAAGTGTTTTTGGTTCATAATTGAGGTGTATTAGATGCTAGATTCATTAGGTTTTGGGCTGATGGTGTTTCGGATGCGTTTCGGCTAGGTTTCGGTCTTTTCGGCTAGGTTTTCGATGGTTTTGTGAAGGTTTAATGTGGCTGCTGTTTTGAGCATGTTGTGATGTGAATATGCTCTGTTTTTAATGTTGTAGAGGTAGTGCAAGAAGGTGCATAAGTGGCTGGTGCGTTGCTGCCGTCGGAGCATCGGCGAGGGCTCGTTTCGCTTGTCGGTGAGTGGTTTCGGGTTTAAAGTGAATCACATTGGTTCAGTTCTGTTTGGGGGACTATGGAGTAGTGTGAAAACTTTCCATAGTTCAAGAGTAAGTGTTTTAAATGATGTTGATGCATTATCTCGAGTTTCGGCTATTTTCGGTTATGGCATATATGTGAACAATGATTCAATATGATTTTGGAATTGCATATATTTGATTTTGAAATGATGCATGAATGTGTTAATTGCTGAAAATGCATGATTTATTAAGGTATTCATGGTTTATATAAGCATGAAAAAGAATTTGGAATATGATGAGGTTATTTGCCCTATGTTGATAAAGCCGTTGAACATGATTTTAGTTCACATGATGAACATTTAATGAGTACATTATGAGCAGCAAGTTAACATGCATCATTGGAATGGATATTGGCTCAGTGAGACTAACTTTAGATTCGAATACAAATGACATGTCATTAGGATTGAGTGCACTATAAAAACAATGAGAATAATGATGACGCCTACACGTAAACAAGGGTGACTTTGTGTCCGAACGTGCGTGTAGAGTTTGCCTACACGTAAACAAGGGTGACTTTGTGTCCGATCGTGCATATAGTTGACCCATGCGTAAACAAGGGTGACTTTGTGTCCGACCGTGCGTAGTGGGGGTAAGATGTATACAAGGGTGACTATGTGTCCGACCGATGCATGTTGAGACCAAGTGTCTCCAATTATGGAAAAAGGAATCCGTGTATTCGGTGAACTAAAAGTTCACATTAAGTGATCACTAGAAAGCCAATATGCATATATGAAATGGAATGATTTATTTGTGCATGATACATGAAATGATTTGACATTATTGAAAAGCATGATTTGGTTTTACATATTTCAAATAAGCATGAAGAATGCAAGTATGACTTTATAAATGATTTTGAACTTGTTTAGAGCTTCCTCACTAAGCATATTGTGCTTAAGCTCTCTCTTTTCATACTTGCAGAAAAATAGTGGTATTCGAGGCTATGTTCGGAGCAAGGGAACCAAGGGGAAGGTTATCTCAATTTTTGGTATGTTTTGGCAAATAATTTGGGGCTTGGCAATGTGTAAATTAAACCCTTGTGAAGTGTGTGATTTTTGCTTTAGTTAATGTTGTAATAAGACCTATAATGTTTTGGTTGTTAATTGATGGACTATGGTGTTGCTTGGATTGTTGAAGCATGTACATGCATGAATATTTTTGATCTTAAATCATATTTTAGGAAGCATGCCTATAGATTGATTGGGATCTTTGAACTGACAAATGTGTGCTTTAAATTGTTCTTTGTGCTTAGGAAATTATGCATATAATTAAGGGTGATTAATGGTTATGTTTGAATGGGTGGAATTAACTTAGAATGTTCAAACTTGTCAAAGTGCACAGGGGGTATCGATACCTGTATCGATACCCAAGGCTAATTTTTGGGGTGGTTCGAATCATGGTTCGATACAATTACCCCACTGGACATTTGGGTACCGATACCACCCATGGGGGTATCGATACCAAGAGCCTTCGAAGTGCAATTAGACTAAGTTCCATGATAGGGTATTGATATCGAGACTTAGTGTATCGATACCCCTGACCCAAAAATGACATTTTAAGCGCGGAAAATTACGTTTAGGGTCGGATGTCTCTCCACGATCGAATATAGATGCAATGAATAATATTGAGAGTTGTAATATCACCAAGATGCATGATGTTAACATGAATTCGCATTGGTAAATTAATGTTAGTTTTAGTCCCTATGATATTGTGAGCTTTACAATTAGGTCCCTATTGTATGAAACATGAAATTGACGATGCAATAATGGTCCGTTTGATCTGAACTTTGTTATGAGTATGCTATGCATGTATAATTGAACTATGGTAGATCGCATTACCGGTTTATTGTTGGAATTAAGAATTATATGCGTTTTGATCCTTATGTACTGATATGCGAATTGAATTGATCAATCGTGAATCGAATGTTTCCATTTTTGTTACGCATGACCTCGACACACATAGGAACCAAATTATGCATCTAGTTAAGAAAAAAAATATTATCGGTTTTCAGGGTTGTTTATCGAATTGGACCTTAACGGGTTTAGTTCGATATTCCCCGTGTGACCCGTTAGTGTCGGTTTCGTCCAGGCCAAGCTAAGGGGGTTACACAGAGTAGTCCTGATCTTTCTAGGGTCTTCTAGGGTCTTCTAGAACATTCTTGATCCTTCTAGAATGTTCTAGATGCTTCCAACATCTTCTCCATCCTTCTAGAATGTTCTAGAACTTTCGAGAATTATCTAGAGTCTTCTAGAATCTTCTAAGACCTTCTAGACGTGTCTAGATATTGGTGGAACCTCCTGGAACATTCTAGAACGTGATGGAATCCTTGAGATGGATGTAGGTCGTTTTAGGTCATTCTGGAAGCTTCCTTGGTGCATGGATTCTTCAAGAATGCCCAAAGATGATTTATTAACCTCATTGTTGCTGGCGGGTCGTGACATTAAGCAAAACATGCTTAGTCAGGAAGCTCTAACAAGATCATCGATGCATCAAATTAAAACCACATTTAAATCAAAACTTGTAATGCTTTTCTTGACATCAATCATGCTTTACCAAATCATGTTCATGTTTTTATTACCAAAACATTTCCTTCAGTATGCATAGCAAAATCAAAGTATTTCATAAGTAATGCACAATGTTCCAAATCATTCCATGTATGCTGTCGCGTGTCAAAAGTGCGTGTTTAGTGGAAGTGGACACATCGCAAGTAATAAGTGATAAGTATTTATCGGATTATCGTCTCCACAGGGATTGGTATACTCAATATGTCTTCTTTGTTTTCTTGTTCTGTAAAAAGAAATAAAATAAAAACACAAGTGAATTTGGGTTGTGATGGAACTTAAATAAAACAACTAAATAAAATAAAGAAATTTGATAATTAGAGAGAGAGGTTAGGATCCAGTTGTGTTGTATAGTGGATTTGATTGACTTGTCTCTACCCAATGCAATCGTATATCACTGCCTCGGCAGCACTGCAGATTACATCCTTGGCAGCGACGATACTGTCCGCCGCGGCAATCCCTTGCTCGTGGGTAGACTTTACCAAAGTTCGGCAAAGTGTCCTTGGATGACTCTGCTTATCCCTAAGTCGAAGTACTGTTGATGACTAGTCCTTGATGATACCTCCCGGCATGAATCAATTATACTCACCAACCAATCTCACACTTCTTTTAGCCGTTGAAACTCTTAACCTATCCCTAGGCCGAGTTAGTATTTCGCGATTGAAACACCGTACTTACCCCTTTCGTGAATCTAACTCTCCCGAGTCTAGATAAATGGATTACTCACAAACTTCCCTCCCGGGCTTGAATGCAAGAACAAAGAATAACAAAGGATAAGCAAACCTTGATAGTTTTATTGCATTGAAACAAAGACAAAGTACAATCTCCTCTCACAAATACTAACAACCATCACCTAAACCTTAAGAAAGCTTAGAACATAGTTGAGAGAAAGAAAACAAAGAATTTAAGGATCGGCTCTCTCTCTAGGTATTGGTGTCTAATACATTGGACGGCTAGGTCTTCTTGACCTAGGGCAAACCTTTCCTAAGTAGAATACAACTTGGAGTACGGAACAAGTCATGTACATAATTAAAATATTTCCAAGTTTAATTCAACTAAGAGGCTTTCCCGCGTGACCTTGTCTTGGGCTTTTCCTCATGCTAGCCAGCTCCGATCAATGTGCTTTATGTCTAGACACGTCCTTTGGATTTTTCTCTTCCAATCGCCTACAGTCTTGTTCTCTAGTTCTCAGCTACTGCCTCGGCATCAGGTCCTACCTCGTCCGTGTTGCTTGCTGCCGCGGCACTGGTTCTCCTGCACAAATATAAAAATGCAGTAAAACTTTACCTTTTCTGTAAATATTATCTTCATAAGCTCAACTTCTAAATATATAACATTAAGTACATGCATTGGTCCGAGTGGGTGTAAATTCAGTGATTAATGCCCATAAAAGGTGTAAAAAGTGATTGTGAGTTGAGCACTTATCATATGCATATTGGCTTTCTAGTGATCACTTGTTATGAACCTTAAGTTCACCGAATACGCGGATCCATTGTTTTAGAGACCCTTAGTCTCGTCATGACACAAAGTCACCATTGACATGACACAAAGTCACCATTGACATGACACGAAGTCACCCTTAACAAGCTCTACCACGCACGGTTGGACATGAAGTCACCCTTGTTACGTGTAGGCGGCTCTACCACGTGCGGTTAGACACATAGTCACCCTCGCTACGTGTAGACATTTTTCTTTAATTTCATAATCTTTATAGTGCACTCAATCCTAATGACATGTCATTTGTATTTGAATCTAAAGTTAGTGTCACTAAGCCAATATCAATTCCAAATATGCATGTTAATTTGCTGCTCATAATGCATCCATAATGTGTTCAATAAATGAACCGAAAGTCATGCCCAATGGCACCATCAAATGTAAGGCAAATAACCACATATTATTCCAATTCATTTCCATGCTTCCATAATCCATGGATGTCTCTATAAACCCTGCATTTCCAGCAATTAACACATGCATGCATCATTTCAAAACCATAGTTATGCATTTCCAAAGTCTCATTAAATCACCTTTCTAAATGCCAATACCGAAAATAACCGATACCTACGATAATGCATCAAAATCGTTTAATTCATTTACTCTTGAACTATGGAAAGTTTTCACACTATTCCATAGTCCCCAAAACAGAACTGAACCATTGCGCAACACTTGTAACTCAAAATCACTCACCGACAAGCGAAACGAGCCTTCGCCGACGCTCCGAAGGCAACGCCAACACACTAGCCACATATGAACCTTCTTGCACTTCCTCTACAACATTAAAAACAGAGCATATGCACATCATAACATGCTCAAAACAGAAGCCACATCAAATCTCCACAAAACTATCGAAAACCTAGCCGAAAAGACCGAAAACTAAGCCGAAACACATCCGAAACAACATCAGCCCTTAACCTAATGAATCAAACATATAATCCACCTCAGTTATGAACTAAAAACACTTTCAAACCATCCTTATACCTCCAGCAAAAGCAGAGCACCTAAAACAGCCCAAAACATAATCGAAAAACACCTTAAAACACCACCGATTACATTATTTCGAGATTAATTTGATATTAAATCATTATAAGACTCAATCAATCATTTAATTGACATAATATCATAAATAAATCATCCTAATAACAACATTAATTTAGATCTAAAAAGATTTCACAAAAACCTAAATAAAACTCATAGATCTTGAATTAAAAACACAAAATTAAGTTTCAATTGTTAATTAGCAAGCCAATAATTGGGAACTTCAATAAAGAACCTTAGAAAAAGAAGAGAAATCAGAATTTTACCTTAGAGATTAACTCCACCAAAAACATAAGAATTCTCCTCTTGTTTTCCTTGAAAATGGATGTTGATTTTGCAAAATTGATGAGTAGGTTTTGTAGAGAATGGAAAGATGAGTAAAATGAGATAAATCTTGTTGAAAATAGAGAAGAATTAAGCAAGTAATTGAAGAAATTTAGAAAAGAAGATGGAGAGAAAATAGAGAGAAAGTTTGGGAGAAAAGATGAGAAAATGGGAAGTTAGGAAAGAAAATGAAATAACTTCTAAATTTAAACAATTTAAAAACAAATTTGGTGGATAATCTTTAATTAAAAATAAATTGGGTTAATGACCCTTTAAGGATTCTAAGTATGGCTTACTTTCCAATTTAGTCACTAAAAATCCTAATTTCCGAAAATTACCAATTAAACCTCATAGATCTTTCCAAAATTTACAATTTAGTCACTAGTATAAAATTAAGCCTAATTAAAAATCAAATTAAGGCTCAATAATATTCCTTTAACTTTAAAACACCATTTTGATATTTTTAAAACCTTTTCGCAAAATTATTACTTGTCCGATTAAAATATAATTATTTTAATTTTCCCGGAATAACGAACCCAAGGAATCTGATTCGACCCGAATCGAACTCCCTTAAACCAACACTCAAACTACTAACCCCAAAACTGGTATGTTACAACTCTCCCCTCTTAAGAAATTTCGTCCTCGAAATTCCTACCTGAAGCAAACAAGTGAGGAAACTGCTCACCCATACTTTTCCTTGTCTCCCAAGTTGCTTCTTCAACACCTCGGTGTCTCCAAAGCACTTTAACCAAATTTATGGTCTTCCCCCGAAGAACCTTTGTATCCACATCCAAAATCCTCACCGGTTCTTCCTCATAACTCATATTCGCTCTTAACTCAATCTCCTCAACTGGAACAACATGCGAAGGATCTGACCTATACTTACGAAGCATCGACACATGAAAAACATCATGCATCCTACTCAACTCCTCTGGCAACCTCAACCATTAAGCAACAGGACCAACATACTCCAACACCTCATACGGTCCAATGAAGCGAGGACTCATCTTACCCTTACGTCCAAACCTCATCACTTTCTTTCATGGCGAAACCTTTAGAAACACCTTATCTCCGACAGCATACTCCACCTCTCTACGCTTCAAATCGGCATAAGTCTTTTGTCTATCTGAAGCCTCCTTGAGCTTAGCACAAATAAGCTTAACCTTATCATTTGTATCTTTCAACACTTGCGGTAAAGAAACATACTTCTGTCCAACTTCCTTCCAGCACAAAGGTGTACGACACCTCGCCCATATAAAGCCTCAAATGGTGCCATCTGTATGCTTGCCAGAAAGCTATTATTATAAGCAAACTCTACCAAAGGCAACTGTTTCTCCCAAGAACCTTGAAACTCAAAGATGCAACATCTCAACATATTCTCCAAAGTCTGAATAACACGTTCAGACTGACCATCCGTCTGTAGATGATAAGTTGTACTAAAGCTAATCCTCGTACCCAAAGCAACCTGTAAACTCCTCCAGGCGGATCTCCATCCGATATGATCCACTTAGGCATGCCATGCAACTTTACCACCTCACAAACGTACAACTCCGCTAACTTATCCATAGAATACATCGTATGCACAGTAAGAAAATGTGCACACTTCGTAAACCTATCAACAATCACCCATATAGAATCCTTTTTGGACGGCGTCAATGGTAACCCCGTCACAAAATCCATTGTCACTCTCTCCCACTTCTATTCCGGAACTTGAACCGATTGCAACAAACCCGCAAGAAACTGATGTTCAGCTTTCACCCGCTGACACACCATACACCGCGACATAAACTCCGTCACATCCTTCTTCAACCAACCCAAAAGTACACACTTTTGAGATCCTTATACATCTTCACACTACCCGGATGCATAACAAATGGACTAGTGTGATCCTCTACCAAGATAACTTGTCTCATCTCAACATCATCCGGTACCACAATCCGACCTCTAAAACACAAAACCTCATCATCATCAAAATGATAATCGGTCGGTCTACCCTCAGCGATGTCTTTTACAAAAGGCACCAAAGCCTCATCGTCCAACTGTTTCACCTTTATCATCTCAACCAAAATAGGTTTTACTTGCAATTCCTCCACTAAACCACCTTCCTCTGAAATACCCAACTTAGCAACATAGCCCTCAACACTACTGTTGTCCTACGGCTCAAAGCATCCACTACCACACTAGCTTTTCCCAGATGATACTAGACAGTCAACCAAACATTTACACTCTTTGGAAAAACAGCAGATTCGTCCCTCACATCAAAGCATCAATGCACAAACTACTATACCATCTCAACTCTCACAGAAAACATAACTCAAAAGATAACCCCTTTTTTTCTTGTTGAAGATTGATAATCAACTCTTAGCAACCACAACGGTTTCCATACCACCACCGACGAACTAACCCTCTTTTCAACATCTTCAATCATACCAGGTAACCCTAGTTACCTTCCATCAACCTACAAACCATGCGACGACGCTCAACCTACAAGCCTCAAACTAACTTAACATAAAACCATTAAACATGGTCTTTAGCAAACTCCATCAATGACAACACCTTCATTAAGAGACATAGTCCCAGCATACCATCCCTCCACCTATGGAAGACAAAACCCAACACTCAAACGGAAATCAACTCCGTTCTCATAAACCTCGAATCTTAACATGCTAGGACATACCACTTATCCAACCTAACCAATGGAACTTAGGACTCCAAGAGAATCGCACTCACATAAACGATTGTTCCAGACTCACACCTAGAAAACCCCATCTCACCCTCAAACTTTACTACCAGACTAATGATGATTCTTTCCAACTTTAACCTTGGCACCTTTACCGATAACTCAACCATATCAAAACAAGCTCACTCAAAAACACCTCCTCTTAAACTTCTACCACAACACCGTACCACCAGACGCATAGAAAAGATTACGACATGCCCTTATCAAGATATCACTCCAACTCGGCAACCTTCGAAACAACCATGCGGCTCAGATAACATAAAAGGTTCTTGACACAAAAACTTAACCTTGCCAAACACATCCTCAACTAGACCCTTACAAAACATTTGATTACGTCTTTGTAACATCCCAGTTTTGGGGTTAGTAGCTTGAGTGTTAGTTGGGGAAATTTGATTCGGGTCGAATCAGATTCCTAGGGTTCGTTATTCTGAGAAAAATTAAAGTAATAATATTTTAATCGGATAAGTAATAATTTTGTGAAATGGTTCTAAAAATATTAAAATGGTGTTTTAAAGTTAAAGGAATATCATTTGAACTTTAATTTGATTTTTAATTAAGTGTAATTATGCACTAGTGACTAAATTGTAATTTTGCAAAAGATTTGGGGATTTAATTAGTAATTTTCAAAAATAAGTATTTTTAGTGACTAAATTGGAAAGCAAGCCATACTTAGAATCCTTAGAGGGCCATAAACCCAATTTATTTTTAATTAATGATTTATCCACCAAAATTGTTTTTATAAATGGTTTTATTTATATGATCATTTTATTTTCTTTTGTAACTTCCCATTTTCTCATCTTTTCTCTCAAAATTTTCTCTCCATTTTCTCTCCATCTTCTTCTCCAAATTTCTTCAATTACTTTCTGAATTCTTCATCATTTTCTACAAGATTTATTTCATTTTACTCATCCTTTCATTCTCTACAAAACCTACTCATCAATTTTTGCAAAATCATCATCATTTTCAAGGAAATCAAGGAAGGATTTCTCATCTTTTTGGTGGAACAAATCTCTAAGGTAAATTCTGATTTCTAATCTTTTTCTAAGGTTCTTTATTGAAGTTCCCAAGTATTGGCTTGCTAGTTAACAATTGATATTTAATTTTGTGTTTTTAATTCAAGATTTATGAGTTTTGTGAAGGTTTTTGTGAAATCTTTTGAGATCTCAATTGATGCTGGATTTAGGATGATTTAATTATGATATTAGGTTAATTAAATGATTCATTGAGTCTTGTAATGATTTAATATCAAATTAATCCCGGAATAATACAATCGGTGGTGTTTTAAGGTGGTTTTTGGTTGTTTTAGGGGCTGTTTTAGGTGTTCTTATGTTGCTGGAGGTATAAGGATGGTTTGGAACTGCTTTTGGTTCATATTTGAAGTGTATTAGATGTTAGATTCATTAGGTTTTGGGCTAATGTTGTTTCGGATGCGTTTTGGCTAGGTTTCGGTCTTTTCGGCTAGGTTTTCGATAGTTTTGTGAAGGTTTAATGTGGTTGCTGTTTTGAGCATGTTGTGATGTGAATATGCTCTGCTTTTAATGTTGTAGAGGTAGTGCAAGAAGGTGCATAAGTGGTTGGTGCGTTGGCGTTGCCGTCGGAGCATCGGTGAGGGCTCGTTTCGCTTGTCGGTGAGTGATTTCGGGTTAAAGTGAATCGCATTGGTTCGGTTATGTTTTGGGGACTATGGAATAGTGTGAAGAACTTTCTATAGTTCAATAGTAAGTGTTTTAAATGATGTTGATGCATTATCTCAAGTTTTGGCTATTTCGGTAATGGCTTTTATAAACAATGATTCAATATGATTTTGGAATTGCATATATTTGATTTTGAAATGATGCATGCATGTGTTAATTGCTGAAAATGCATGGTTTATTAAGGTATTCATGGCTTATGTAAGCATGAAAAAGAATTTGTAATATGATGAGGATATCTGCCCTATGTTGATAAAGTCGTTGAGCATAATTTTAGTTCACATGATGAACATTTAATGAGTGCATTATGAGCAGCAAGTTAACGTGAATGATTGGAATTGATATTGGCTTAGTGACACTAACCTTAGATTCGAATACAAATGACATGTCATTAGGATTGAGTGCACTATAAAAATATTGTGAATATTGATGATGCCTACACGTAAACAAGGGTGACTTTGTGTCCGACCGTACGTGTAGAGTTTGCCTATATATAAACAAGGGTGACTTTGTGTCCGACCTTGCATAGTGGGGGTAACATGTATACAAGGGTGACTATGTGTCCGACCGATGCATGTTGAGACCAAGTGTCTCCAATTATGGAAAAAGGAATCCGTGTATTCGGTGAACTAAAAGTTCATATTAAGTGATTATTAGGAAGCCAATATGCATACAAGAAATGAAATGATATACTTTTGCATGATACATGAAATGATTTGACAATGATGATAAGCATGATTTGATTTTACATATTTCAAATAAGCATGAAGGATGCAAGTATGACTTTAAAAATGATTTTTGATCTTGTTTAGAGCTTCCTCACTAAGCATGTTGTGCTTAAGCTCTCTCTTTTCATACTTGCAGAAAAATAAAGATATTCGAGGCTACTTTCGGAGCAAGTGAAACAAAGGGAAAAGTTAACTCAATTTTTGGTATGTTTTGGCAAATAACTTGGGGCTTGGCAATGTTTAAACCTACCCTTATGAGAGTGTGTTTTACTTTGGTTAATGACTTGTAATAAGACCTTATATTGTCATGATTTTGGTTTGATGAATTGTGATATTGTTTTGGAGTGTTGAAGTATGATCATGTATATGGGTTTCTTGTTTTTAATCATAACATAGGAAGCATGCCTATAGATAATTTTGAGGTCCATGTTGTTGGTAATTGTGTGCTTTAAATTGTTCTTTATGCTTAGGAAATTATGCATATAATTAGGGGTGATTAATGGTTATGTTTGAATGGGTGGAATTAACTTAGAATGTTCAAACTTGTCAAATTGCATAGGGGGTATCGATACCTCTAGTAAGGGTATCGATACCCAAGGCTCAATTTGGGGTGGTACCGAAGCATGATTCGATGAATTACCCCACTGGTCACTGTAGTATCGATACCACCTTTGGAGGTATCGATACCCCTGACCTTCGAAGTGCAACGAGGCTAGCTCCACGTCAAGGTATCGATACCCAGACCAAAGGTATCGATACCCCTGACCAAAAATGACATTCTAAGTGTTGAAAATTTCGTGTAGGATTGGATGTCTTCCCACGATCGAATATAGATGCAATGAATAATATTTCGAGTGGTAATATCACCTTGATGCATGATGTTCACTTAAATTCGTATTGGTAAACTAATGTTGGTTATAGTCCCTATGATTTGTGAACTTTACGATTAGGTCCATAATTATAGAAACACGAAATTGGTGATGCAATAATGCTTCGATTGATCCGAATTTTGTTGTGAGTATGCTATGCATGTTTAATTGAACTATGGTAGACTGAATTTCTGGTTTATTGCTGGAATTAAAATTATTTGCATTTTGGTCCTTATGTACTTACATGCAAATTGAACGATCAATGGTGAACCGAATGTCTTCACTTTTGTTCTGCATGACCTCGACACACATAGGAACTTAATTATGCATCTAGTTAAGAAACAATAAAAAAACATATCGGTTTTTAGGGTTGTTTATCGAATCGGACTTTCGCGGGTTTGGTTCGATATTCCCCGTGTAACCCATTAGTGTCGGTTCCGTCTAGGCCGGGCTAAGGGGGTTACAGTCTTACCTCCGATCAACTTAACCAAGTTAAAGTCCCACTCATAGCTCCACTATTTACCAGGACTCTCACATAGATTTAACCAAACAACTTCTCCCGTAACTCCATAGCAACCCTGGTTCATCCCACAGAACAAACACCCCTCACAGACATCCTTACGCAAGCCAAGCTATCCACGATAGTTAACATTGAACAAAACATGCAACACCAGGAACCTACCATCTTTGTGTCGATACCCAACATCATACTCATCTCAAAGTTAGTACTTTAACTTAAGTTTAAGCCACCACAACTAACACAACAACACACTTCAAACTTCGAAGTCTGTGCGTCGTTAACTGCCTCGACACCCAACTCAAAACTCTTCCCCAACCTCAACTCACTGATAAAGTCAAATCTTATCCCACCTATACCACTACAAAATCCAAACTTATCGAACTCTTCCTTCCACTCACCCCAAAACCTTTTATTTTACAACCTTTCCAAGGTAGTAACCATACTGATGAAACATCCACAAACATGAACTCACTGAACATAAACTCTTATCACACTTTCAATAAAAGCAAGCCCAAAAGACCAAGTAACTGATATAGATCATAAACTGTCCAGCGGTCCTCGTCACACAACTCAAACATCATCACAACCTAACTTTAACCGAGGTAACCCAACTCAAATCCTCATACACACAATATGTGCACTTCCCACCTTTACGGCACAACTAAAACCTCGCAAGGTCACAACAAAACCATGACTCAAACCCATGATACCACAACTCCCATACTAATATATATGTTATAATAGTCTTTTATCAAGACTTGACCCGATACTCCTCAAGACAAAACACCCGATCGGTCACAACCCACAGCCTAATCATATGTTAGACCGTACTACAAAGGATTCTATGTAGTTTTCCACCAACCACGACGATAAACATCTCTTCTTTTTTTTCCCAAACGAAATCCATGCCTTTTAAGAAAAACAAAACACCAAACCGCCTTACATCACACAACATGCTACAACCTTCTCACAACCTCCAAACTCCAACTAGAGAGAACTTGCAAAACTCAACCCTACATTTCTTAATGACCAACTCAAACTAACCATAACATTAGGGTATTTCCCCTCGGGTTCAAACATTCACAACTCTGAGCCCATCCACTCATTCCTCAACCAAGACTATTCCCTAACCAAAAAGGGTAGCTTGCCCACAATACATCAAGCTCAAACCAAAAGGAAACCCTTTCAACTTTTTCTCCAAACTTTTACCCCAAAAAGAACCAACCACGCACCACTTCTATCTTCAAAGGAGATACTCGCAAGTGTGAACAAATGTATGCATGATTCCCTATATGCCCTCATAAATGTCTGTGCAAGTTCATGTAAATGCAATTTCTAATGTCATGCTCGAGAATGCATGCATGCCCTACAATATCTATAGATATTTACATATATGTGCTCTTACACTATGCATGATTATTGTTCACACTCACAAATAACATCCTTTATTCCAACAATTTCAACTACTAACTTGCTAACCACTCCCAAGTCAGGTTAGCAGCAGCCACTCAACTTCAGCAGACTGAAATACACTCGTCATAGCCTGTATGAACGGTGTAAACCCTCTAAACTGACCTCCCTGAGGAACCTGAGGCACACCCATGGGTGGGGGAGGAGGAAGCGGCTCTTCCCTAGCAGTCGTTTCACCCTCATACTGACTATCATTGATCATACCAGTACTAGCTCATGACTTACGTCTCGGAAGCATATTCCAAAAACTTTAAACATGAAAATAAACATAATATCAAAACATATTAGACTTATATTCGGGCAAGATCCAAGGGAAACCTGAGAAGCATTTGAAAATGTATTGGCATTGGCAATGTGTAACCGATAACCCTTTTTAACCATCATCACTCAAAGTAAAACCATCAAGCATAAATATCTAACAAGTTTGCAACACAACAAGTTCAATCACACACTTTAGCAAACCTGGCTCTGATACCACCAAATGTAACCCCCTTAGCCTGGCCTAGACGGAATCGGCTCTAATGAGTTACACGGGGAATATCAAACCAAACCCACGAAGGTCCGATTCGATAAATAACCTGAAAACTGATATATTTTTTTTCTTGACTAGATGCACAATTATTTTCCTATGTGTGTCGGGTTCATGCCAAACAAGAATGGTAACATTCGATGCACAATTAACCACTCAATTAACACATGAGCAACTTAAGGACTAAAAACCTAAATATTTTAAATTCTATTAACAAGGTAGAAATTCATTCCATCAAATTTCAATTAAGCATGCAAAGAACACTCATGATAAATTTCAGACCAAACGGAGCATCCTATCATCATCAATTACATGCCTCAATAAAATAGGGACCAAAATGTAAAACTTTTTATTTATAGGGACTACATCCAATTTAAGTTAGCCAACTTGAAATTAAGTTAACTTTATGCATCAAGGTGAAATTTCAACTCAAAATAACATCCGTAGCTACCATAATTAAACATAGAAAGATATCCGGGACTAAAATGCAATTTCAACAACTATTAATTCATAGCAACCAAAGGTTTCGAAACCTTTATTCAAGGTTTCGAAACTTTATGAAAAAGGTTTCGAAACTTTTCCTTAAAAGTTTCAAAACTTTCATTCCAGTAAGGTTCTAATATCCATCTAGCCCGCAACGTTTCAAAACTATTTGCTAAAGGTTTCGAAACTTTCCCTAAGGTTCCGAAACTTTGTGCCCAGAAACATAATATCAGTCATTTTAAGAAGATTTAACCCATACAAGATACAACCATTGACCACCATCAACTATATGCATAATTCCTAAGCATAATGAACAATTTAAGGCACCCATTTATCAACATCAAAGACCTCAAAATTACTTATAGGCATGCTTCCTATGTTATGATTAAAAACAAGAAACATTCATGCATGAACATGCTTCAAACAATTCAAAACAAAACCATAATCCATCAAACAACAATCAAGGCAATATAAGGTCCTATTACAAGTCTTCAACTAAGCAAAACATCCACTCTCCTATGGGATTGGTTTACACATTGCCAAACCCTTTTATTTGCCAAATCATACCAAAATTATGTAGACTTTCCCCTTGGTCCTCTTGCTCCAAATGCAGCCCCCAAATGTCTCTATTTTTCTATAAGGATGAAAAGAGAGCTTAAGCAAAACATGCTTAATGAGGAAGCTCTAACAAGATCATCGATGCATCAAATTAAAACAACATTTAAATCAAAACTTGTAATGCTTTTCATGACATCAATCATGCTTTACCAAATCATGTTCATGTTTGTATTACCAAAACATTTCCTTGAGTATGCATAACAAAATCAAAGTATTTCATAAGTAATTCACAATGTTCCAAATCATTCCATGTATGCATATTGGCTTTCTAGTGATCACTAGTTATGAACATTAAGTTCACCAAATACGCGGATCCATTGTTTTAGAGACCCTTAGTCTCATCATGACACAAAGTCACCATTGACATGACACGAAGTCACCCTTAACAAGCTCTACCACGCATGGTTGGACATGAAGTCACCCTTGTTATGTGTAGGCGGCTCTACCACGTGCGGTTAGACACATAGTCACCCTCGCTACGTGTAGGCATTTTTCTTTAATTTCATAATCTTTATAGTGCACTCAATCCTAATGAAATGTCATTTGTATTCGAATCTAAAGTTAGTATCACTAAGCCAATATCAATTCCAAATATGCATGTTAATTTGCTGCTCATAATGCATCCATAATGTGTTCAATAAATGAACCAAAAGTCATGCCCAATGGCACCATCAAATGTAAGGCAAATAACCACATATTATTCCGATTCATTTCCATGCTTCCATAATCCATGGATGTCTCCATAAACCCTGCATTTCCAGCAATTAACACATGCATGCATCATTTCAAAACCATAGTTATGCATTTCCAAAGTCTCATTAAATCATCTTTCTAAATGCCAATACCGAAAATAGTCGAAACCTACGATAATGCATCAAAATCGTTTAATTCATTTACTCTTGAACTATGGAAAGTTTTCACACTATTCCATAGTCCCCAAAACAGAATCGAACCATTGTGCAACACTTGTAACCCAAAATCACTCACCGACAAGCGAAACGAGCCTTCACCGATGCTCCGACGGCAACGCCAACACACCAGCCACTTATGAACCTTCTTGCACTTTCTCTACAACATTAAAAACAGAGCATATGCACATCATAACATGCTCAAAACAGCAGCCACACAAACCTCCACAAAACTATCGAAAACCTAGCAGAAAAGACCGAAAATTAAGCCGAAAGGCATCCGAAACAATATCAGCCCTTAACCTAATGAATCAAACATCTAATCTAATGAGTGTTCAAAAGTACTGATTTTATTACCTTTTTTACTCATTGTTATTGTTGTACGTAAGTACATAATTAGTTGTATTTTATTATTTTCATGCATTTTCCTTTTATTTCTTTGGTTGTCACATTAATTTCCTTAGTAGGTTGAATTTTGTAGAAAAGGATACTGATGTGGTTTATTTCCATGTTTGCAGGATTCTTTCCTTGATGAGGAGCTACAAAATGGGCAAGAAATTAGTGGAGATAAGGTCAATAGGAGACTACATAGAAAGGTTTGGAGAATAAAGCAAAGAAGGAAATAGGTGATGAGAATCAAATGAGAATGGAAATATTCTTTATAATTATTTTCAATTCAAATTTATTCCATCACCCAAGTCAACCAAGAAAAAAGCTATAAAAAGAGGATGTCTTTCAACTAGCAAAGTGAGCCGATCGTGGGAGAGATTGACACAATGGGGCTATCGAATTTCCTTCTTGTTTTCTTATTTTACTCGAGTGATGAGAGGATATTGTTGGATGTTTTTCCCAGCCATGAAATAATTTTAAGTTGGGTTACTCTATTGTTAAGGATGATTTAGTCTGATTTTTATTTAAGTTTGTGATGTGTTCTTAATTGGGGTTTACCTATTCTTGGCATTTAATTTGTTTGCGAGAGAATCGGGAGAGGACCTCGATAAACGATTCATTTATCCAGATTTGGGAGGATTGGATTCATGAAACGGATAGGTATGGTTCGATCCAAGTGCGAAAGAACTAATCCGGCTTAGGGATAAGTACATGATTTCAACGGCTAACAGAAGCAATGCTTGCGGAAGCAATGCTTTGCCGAACCTCAAGGATAGTCGCCCAAATTGTCCGAGCAATTCCCTCATCGCTATTACCCAACCAATCTACGAACTAACAACTCGGAGAAATTTCATAAGCAATCGATTGAGCCCAATTGCCAAAGCAAGTTGGGTGGTGCGAGCACTCACTTACAAAGAAGAAATCATTCGTCCATCATTCCATAATTCAGGATAACCCAGCCTAATCTCTCTTATCGATTACTCCAATTTATTTTACTTGTTTATTTTGTTATTTAATTTCAATATCAATTCTATCAACCAATTGTGTCTTTATTTTTCAGTGCAAGAAATTAAATTCAAGAAGAAGCACCAATCCATGTGGAGACGATATCTTTCTATACTATAACTTGAAACGTGTACCCTTGCACGTAATTGCGAAGCACTTAAAACACACAACAAGTTTTTGGCGTCGTTGCCGGGGATTGGCAATAGCATCTTTGTTTTTAGTTTCTTGTATTTTTTTGTTACTAACTTATTTTCTTTTTCTTTCAAAAAAATCAAAAAAGAAATTATAGGTGTGTTTCAAGTTGAAGGATTTTTAAGATGCAAGGAGAAAGAAAGAAATCTATTCGGGAGTTGATGTTGGAAGCGATGAATCGATCCAATCAAGAATTTCTTGATAATTACCTATGCCAACCAAGAGAAGCCCAACAAGATAGAAAGAAGTCTATTCGAGAGTTGATGTTAGAAGATAGGAATCGAGCCAATCGTGAATTTTTTACATTAAATGATGATTACCTATCCCAATCAAGAGCAGCCCAACAAGTTCATGCCTGGGTAGATTTTTGTTTTAATTGTGGAGATAATCATTTGGTTAGCAATTGCCCGTACAGTACTGGAACATATGGCCACATGGAGGACCATAGATGGAACCAACAACAAAATCCTTCATGGTATGATCAAAACGCTCAAAATTTCTTTTACCATGACAATTTTGTTGATGCTTCTGATATGCCATGGCATTATAGTCCTTTTCAAGAGAATCCAAATTCATTGGAGGAAATATTGCAAGCATCAATGGCTAGAATTGATGAATTAATGGAAAATCAATCAAGGTCCATGGATGCACGTATAGCTAGATTGGATGCGTTTATAGCTAAATTAGATGCACACTTGGGGGATTCGAAAGATAAAGTAACGAGATCCATATATGCCATGGATAACATGCCTCAACAATCAGTTCTGAGGGATACTGAAATCCCAAAACTAGAGGACGAAGAGGAAATTTCGGAACCTCTGAATCCAGAATATGTTGATGAGAAAGACTGTCATATATTGGATGAGTCTAAGGAAATAATTGCCACGGCAACTGAGGAGCCTGAACACAACGAGAATGCGACAATAATTAGTGCCGCTGAGGAGATTACTTTTACTGAAAATTCTGTGGAGTCTGATTCCCAGGATATTACATTAGCACTGATGCTGAAGAAGAAATCTGAGGATTACTCTCACTCACAGTTGCCTGGGCAATTGCATGATGACATGCTCGATCAGCAAGATGGTGATGCCTTGATAATGGAATATGAGAAGGTAATGATTGAACCTTTTTAATTCTTTAAAAACTCATCTCTTCCATTGCAGGTATCTTCCGAGGAGTCAACGTTACAAGATTTGAAGCCATCACAAATAGGATATGATTGTTTGAAAGATGATATTTTATCTGTGGTAATTTCATCCCATATTAGTTCCATATCAAACTCTCTACTGATGGAGATGTTTGAGAAAGTTAAAGAACACAGTGGGTTGATTCTTAAAGACTTCGAGAAAGATGGACCTTCATTTGATTTACATAGAATTTTGGCAATAGATTTCCACGGCAATTGGCTATCACAGCAATTGCCTCAACAACGAAGGCTATATCCAACTATGATGGAAGTTAACGACAATGAGGTAATCAAATGGTTGGATGTTGATATAATTTTTTCTAATAATTTATTTTTGCCTTCAGGAACAATATCAAGGTGGAGGATATGCATGGATTACAAGAGAACACGAAGGAATGACACTTGCACCATGATAATGCAAAGGGAAATATCCGTACTCACTTTGGCCCATATCTTTTTGGGCAGAATTGTCACTCGATGGAGGGTGCGGATGGACTATAAGAAATATCGGAAACGACCCTCCATAAGTTTTTTTATATATTTTTATATTTTATTTTAATATTTATCTTTATTTTGGTATTTTTTTAATTATGTTTTTAGAAATAATTATCTTCTCATTACTTGAATAACTCTTGCTTTATTGAACTTTATCTTTTTAGGAAAGGAAATCAAGATCAATGGAGATTTGCTTGAAGATTTGGATAAACTTTAATATGGGTCAAACTTTGAAGAGATTAATTCCATAATTAACTCTAAAAGTTACCCATATTTTTTGTCTATTTATTTCCTTTTTATTTTTAGTTGAAATTCTTTCCTTCACTAATGATCTTTCTCAATTACCTTCACTATTATTATTTTCGTTTTTCTTGATAGGCAAGTAGAGTTGTGATTATATTGGACGATTTGGATCCATTCGTTGTGATGATATGATCAACACTTCACATGCCCAGGCAATCGTTATTGCCCAGGCAAATGCTGCTCAAGATAATAAAAAGCAACAATGGAAGACCTAATCCACCAGCACAACCACCACGACGAGGAATGAAAACTAAATCCATTGACAAACAGGAAATTACTAACTCAAGGTGACGACCTTTTTAACTCATTTGCATTTTTTTTTATTTTTGCATGCATTGGGGACAATGCTCATCTCGAGTTTAGGGGGTGTTTACCTTTAATTGATTCATGATAGTTGCATTCATAATTAGTTGTTGCATATAGATTGCATATATTATTTGCCAAGAATTTCAATTTGATCTAATTGCTTTAAATTTGATGGATAACTAATGATGAGATTTTTTTTACCATTACACTTAATTGAAAAATCCTTTGATTTTAAGATTGCATCGGAATAATCTAGAATTTTACTATGGTGATGATTTTTTTTACACGGTTGTGACTTGTCGACTGATAGAGACTTTGTGATTTTAGGTTGAATTTTGGGCATTTAATTGGGAATTTAAGAATAAAATTAAAAAAAAAGAAGAAAAAAATGGATAAGCAATATCATTCTAGAGGTGCCCGAAACTGGCTCTAGTTTGTGTGCATTGACGAGTCACTAGAGGTGATCGAAACTGGCTCTAGCTGATAAAAAAAAGTTGCTTAATTGCTAGAGGTGCCCGAAACTGGCTCTAGTAAAATTAAGATTAATGCCCAGGCAATTATTGTTAATTTTTTCACATAGAATCTTGAAAATTAACTTGTACACAACTACGCACACACTTTGTCACGAGCATTATAGTTTGATTCCGGAAAATTTCTTTGCTTTTCGAAAAATTTAAAGGTGATCATACTCTATGCCCCGGTTTTGAGGTTGGAAGTTAAATTTCAAAGCATGTCTGTGAAGATTGGATGCCTTGGCAATTAATTTTTAGGTTTGCATTGCTTGAGGACAAGCAATAATTCGAGTTTGGGGGTGTGATGAGTGTTCAAAAGTACTGATTTTATTACCTTTTTTACTCATTGTTATTGTTATACTTAAGTACATAATTAGTTGTATTTTATTTTTTTCATGCATTTTCCTTTAATTTCTTTGGTTGTCACTTTAATTCCTTAGTAGGTTGAATTTTGTGAAAAAGGATATTGTTGTGGTTTATTTCCATGTTTGCAGGATTCCTTCCTTGATGAGGAGCTACAAAATGGGCAAGAAATTAGTGGAGATAAGGTCAATAGGAGACTACATAGAAAGATTTGGAGAATAAAGCAAAGAAGAAAATAGGTGATGAGAATCAAATGAGAATGAAAATATTCTTTATAATTATTTCCATTTCAAATTTATTCCATCACCCAAGTCAACCAAGAAAAAAGCTATAAAAAGAGGATGTCTTCCAACTAACAAAGTGAGTCGATCGTGGGAGAGATTGACACAAAGGGGTTGCTGAATTTTCCTTCTTGTTTTCTTGCTTTACTCGAGTGATGAGAGAACATTGTTGGATGTTTTGCCCATCCATGAACTAATTCTAAGTTGGCTTGGGTTATTTTATTGTTAAGGATGATTTAGTTTGATTTTTATTTAAGTTTGTGATGTGTTCTTAATTGGGGTTTACCTATTATTGGCATCTAATTTGTTTGCGAGAGAATCGGGAGAGGACCTCGATAAACGATTCATTTATCCAGATTCGGGAGGATTGGATTCACGAAACGGATAGGTATGGTTCGATCCAAGTGCGAAAGAACTAATCCGGCTTAGGGATAAGTGTAGGATTTCAACGGCTAACAGAAGCAACGCTTGCCGAAGCAATGCTTTGCCGAACCTCAAGGATAGTCACCCAAATTGCCCGATCAATTCCCTCATCGCAATTGCCCAACCAATCTACAAACTGACAACTCGGAGAAATGTCATAAGCAATCGATTACTCCAAATTATTTTACTTATTTATTTTGTTAATTAATTTCAATATCAATTCTATCAACCAATTGTGTCTTTATTTTTCAGTGCAAGAAATTAAATTCCGGAAGAAGCATCAATCCCTGTGGAGACGATATCTTTCTATACTATAACTTGAAACGTGTACACTTGCACGTAATTGCGAAGCACTTAAAACAGGCAACATAATCCACCTCAATTATGAACTAAAAACACTTTCAAACCATCCTTATACCTCCAACAAAAGCAGAGCACCTAAAACAGCCCAAAACACAACCGAAAACCACCTTAAAACACCACCGATTACATTATTCCGGGATTAATTTGATATTAAATCATTATAAGAATCAATCAATCATTTAATTGACATAATATCATAAATAAATCATCCTAATAACAACATTAATTGAGATCTAAAAAGATTTCACAAAAACCTCCATAAAACTCATAGATCTTGAATTAAAAACACAAAATTAAGTTTCAATTGTTAATTAGCAAGCAAATACTTGGGAACTTCAATAAAGAACCTTAGAAAAAGAAGAGAAATCAGAATTTTACCTTAGAGATTAACTCCACCAAAAAGATAAGAATTCTCCTCTTGATTTCCTTGAAAATGGATGTTGATTTTGCAAAATTAATGAGTAGGTTTTGTAGAGAATGGAAAGATGAATAAAATGAGATAAATCTTGTTGAAAATAGAGAATAATTCAGCAAGTAATTGAAGAAATTTAGAAAAGAAGATGGAGATAAAATGGAGAGAAAGTTTGGGAGAAAAGATGAGAAAATGGGAAGTTAGGAAAGAAAATGAAAATAACTTCTAAATTTAAACAATTTAAAAACAAATTTGGTGGATAATCTTTAATTAAAAATAAATTGGGTTAATGGCCCTCTAAGGATTCTAAGTATGGCTTACTTTCCAATTTAGTCACTAAAAATCCTAATTTCTGAAAATTACCAATTAAACCCCATAGATCTTTCCAAAATTTACAATTTAGTCACTAGTATAAAATTAAGCCTAATTAAAAATCAAATTAAGGCTCAATAATATTCCTTTAACTTTAAAACACCATTTTGATGTTTTTAAAACCTTTTCGCAAAATTATTACTTGTCCGAGTAAAATATAATTATTTTAATTTTCCCGGAATAATGAACCCAAGGAATCCGATTCAACCCGAATCGAACTCCCCTAAACCAACACTCAAAATACTAACCCCAGAACTGGGATGTTACAAGACTTGCCCAGCTAACGAGTTAACTACAAGTATCGATACACCTATTCGGGGTATCAAATCGCTACACGGTATCGATACACCTTCCATGGGGTATCGATACCAAACCTTCTAGAATTTTGTGTATCGAAACACGGTCAAAATGCATCGATAGTCTATTATCTACGATTAAGTTTTGCCTTTATGGTATAGATACACTCTCCCGTGTATCGTGTAATACCCCGAATTTTACCCCAATTCAAAATATAAATTTTGAAATCCCTAATTTCTGAAACCCTAAATTTTAGGAGTTTTTTGTTTCGAAATCTTAGATTTTAATTAGGGACTAAATTGTTTTAATCTGAAATTTATTCTCTGTTTTGAAAACCCTAATAAGTTTAAGGGTTGATCTTGTAATTTTACCATTTTCCTTAAGTTAAAATGCACTTTTCGGTAGTGTTAGAATTTTGAAATTCCATTCTCTGTAGGATTAGCCGTTCACTCCTATTCTATTCCCTTTTTGCATGTCTCTCATCCTTAACCTTCCATACCCTTGTTAGTCTCCGACAGGCTTCTGACCACCGTTGTTTCTAGTGTTGGTCTCACCAACGTGAGCAACGACATCTCACAAGAAACCCTAACATTTTGGTTACTCCCCGACAGCCACCATTTTTGATTTTGGATAACCTTTTCGGTTCTTTTGTGTAATGTCTCCACCATTTTAATCATCTGGTTATCGTGGTGGTCGCCGACAAGATTTTGTTTATCATCTTTAGTGATTGTCATCTTTTTCTGTCGTTGTTATCGCTCTCCGATCTAGGTTGTGACTTGGGTAAGTTGAATCTTTTTTGGTGGATTTGAAAAAAAAATAGAAGATATTGTGATTTGGTTGTAGTTTTATTTGGGTTTATTTTTTGTTGAAATCAGTTTGTGGTTTAATTTTTAGGTTTCGTTGAATTCCTTTGCTTTCGATGTCGTTACCGCTCTAGTCGGGTCGTCAGAGAGTGGTTGCCGCCATCATCCTTGTCGTCGAAAATCTTTGTCACCGTTACATCATCGCTGCTGTTTTGGTGCTGTTGTTTGGTTGGTTGTTGGAAATCCTAGTTGGGTGGTGAGTGTTGGTTGGTTGGTGGGCTTAAGGCCTTGTTAGTGTGTTAGGTTGTATGAGTGGTAAGGAGTGGGCTAGTGTAGTGGTGTATGTTGTGTTTTAAGCCCAAGTGTTGTTGACCCATTATCTAGAAAACAAAATGGATCTGAAGTGTAATATTAAACCGACCCGACCCGTTTTTGACTTTAGACTGGTTTTACTTTGTTGACCAAGTTTGACTTTGACCAGACCTTGATCAGTTTGACCTTAACCAGTTGACCTTGGACTTTGACCAACTTTGACCTTGGACTCTGAGCTAGTTGACTTTTGACCTTTGACCAGTCAAGTCAAAGTTGACTTTGACTAGTTGACTTTGACATTGACCAGAGTTGAATTTTGACCAAAAGTTGACTTTTTCGAAAAACTTTCTCCTTGACCTATTTCGACGTTCTGAGTCCGAATCCGCTATCTTTTTTATCAAATTCAAACCCGAAAGCCCTATTTTAGTGTTTTCATCTGAATTGTTCTTAAAGTTTGAAAATATGTTTATAAGGAATCTAATTCAGAATCTTCTCCGTTTAGGTGTTAACGTTTCTGAGGCCTTTGAGTTACCTCTATTTGTTCAGACCGATCGGACACATTCTTTGAGGCTGTCACGTGATTAATCTTTCGTATCATAGTTCTGTTTTAATTCGTGGCTTAGTCTTAGTTTGTTAAGTAATATAGTTTTGTTACCTCATAGGTCCTGAATCAGCTAGATCGGAACGTAAGTTGCGTCCACCTCGAAGTTAGAGCTTCAGTTGCTTAAGGTGTGTCTCTTCCTGTGTTATATGTTTCTGTGCCTATTCTATATTATGGTATTTTCTCTGTGTAATTCTGAAACATTTTTGTACATTGCTTGATTTGATCTGTGAAACTGTTTATCTATTCATACATGGTATCATTATACATGACATGTGAAATTTCTATTTTCAAATCAAGCATCTGATTTTTAGAAAAATTGTTACTCGTAAGAGTTCTGATTTAAGATTTTACAAATCATATCATGTTTTGTCATCGAAAATATTTTTGGATTTAAAATCGGAAATGTGAGGGAAAAGTCCACTCTATATGATTTCTGATATCGGACCCTCTGATTTTGTGTCATACATCAGTCATCATAGCATCATGCTTCGTTTTTTCATGAATTCAGAAATATTTTCAGAAACTTTTCAGAAATGAAAAACATGTTTTGTTTGTGACTGTTTGCACTTTAGAGACACAATAAGCTTTTTAGCTTATACCCCCTTCAATTTTAAGGGCTAGGGCTAGGGCTGAAATTGCAGGTTTAGGGCTTAAAATCACCTAAAAACCTCACTCAACCTACATGGTTAATTTCCAAGTCGATTCTAGAAGTTAAATGAAGCATAAGGGTTGATTTCATACAAAATTTACATCCATATAACATCTAATTTATATGCTACCCTTTCTAGAGTTTTAAGGTTCCCAAATACCCATCTCAAGCACTACTTAACTAAGAAATCAAGCAAGACAAGCATTTTATGATTTACATGAAGTCTAAGAGTCAAAAATGTACTGACCTCAAGCGCAAACTTGGATTAAAACTTCCCTAAAGCTTTTCTCCCCTCTAGACCATGTTCTTGAGATTCAAACCTCTTCTTCAACCAACCCAAAGGATATACACTTGAACCGGAGATGGAAGGTTGTTGAAAAACTCTTCCTTGACGAGGAAAACGTGATTCTCCCTCAGAAACAACAAGATTTCATCTTTCTTTTCTTGTTAAAGGAAAGAAGAAGAGGATTATGATGGTGGTGAAAAGAGGGTTCCTTTCCTTAAGGTTATAGGGAATTAAGTTAATGGTCAAGGAAATATTGTTTTTCCCTTCACTATCTTCTCCTCATCAAACCCAACTCAAAAGCCAAGCCCAAAGAGCAAGCCCACATCAAACCCGAAAAGCAGAACAAGCAAAATCGAAGCCTAACATGATCCAACGCGAACACACAAGATCAAACGCATGCCCCGACTTGACGATCCACGAATCGAATCAATGCCCGATGTTGACATGGAAAAACCGGGTTGTTACAAGATCTCTAAAACTTGTTTGATGAAAATAGGAATCGTTTGATATCAAATTCCGCTGCAAATAAACTCATTTCTTGCATGAACATGTAGGATCTAATTAAATCATCTAGATAAGAAAAAATAGTGTCGTTTATCGAGGCTAGTCTCTGGAGTAGCCTCGGTATTTCTCATGTAGCTCATTTGAGTCGGGTGGTATCTAGAACGGGTCGAGGGGGTTACAATTTTTGATATTAAAGCCTAGGTTTATGAATATTTGGGGAAGTTTACGACTTAGGATAGATTGTTGATATATATATATGCTTTGATATATGCTTTGATGCTTTATAGGGTGACTGCATAACATGTATGATAGTGTTGCACGGTGTATGCTTTACATGTTATATGTGTTACATAATGAGATAGAAATTTTTATCGCTGGTTAAAGCATGCTAAACATAGGTTTCAATTGTTCCACTACTTGTAGGTTGATTTTGTTAAAAACTTGAGTTGTTAGGCACTTTGTTTTCAGTTGACTTACTTGGTTTTAAGTATTGTTGTGTTTTCATAGAATAATTAATATTAGACCTCGTAGAGAGCTTAGAATGAATACTTGTTCCAACATCGATGGAAGTGAAGTGCGTGAGGAGGAAGAGTTACCACCTCTTCCACCACCACTAGTTGTACCGCCAGTAGTTCCTCATGTTGCATCGGTTGTCGGTGACATGTCTCATTTGGTACAAGAAATATCAAGAGTTTTTCAGGCTGTAGTTGCTGGAATGCAGGCCACAATTGCTCCACCAGTAGCTAACTATTGCTTACCTTTGGAGAGGCTCCGTAGTCTGGGAGCAGTCAAATTTAAGGGTTTATCCCCGGAGGACTCGAAGGATTGGTTAGAGAGCACAAATGGTATCTTGGATCAAATGGGTTGTTCGGATGAGAAGAAGCTAGGTTGTTCAGTTGTTTTGCTTCAGGAAGATGCTTATAAGTGGTGGAATACCACTACTTATGGTTTAGAAGATGCTGAGATCACATAAGAGTTTTTCGGAGAGGCTTTCAGGCATAAATATCTTGGTATTCGTTACCTGGATGAGAAAAAGAGGGACTTTATGGCTTTGGTTTAGGGTAGCATGTCTGTGTCTGAGTATGAGATGCAGTTTGTTAGGTTGAGTTAGTATGCTCCTGAGTTGCTACCCAGTGAGAGAGCTCGCTGTGAGCGGTTCCGTTTTAGTTTGGTTAGAGAGGTCAAGACGTTTATGTTGGCCAAAGAATATATGGACTTTAATGTGTTAGTGGACCGGGCTAAGGATATTTAGTAGAGTTTGGGTTTAAAATCTTTTGGATCTAGTTCTGGTAAGAGGCCCTCAGAGAGTGGAAACAACAAAGATCGATTCAAGAAGCTGAAAAATGGGCGTTATGGTCAGAATAATCAGTATAGAGGAGGAGGAGCTGGTTGTTGTTATCAAGGAGGTTAGGCTCGCCCTGCTGAGTGTAATAGATGTAGGATACGTCATGAGGGTCAGTGTTGGGGATTAGAACTTGTTGGCAATGTGGTGTTACTAGGAACACCAAGAGAGTGTCCTCAATTGTCGAGTGGCCATCAGGGACAAGTTCACGGAGGCGATCAGAACAGAGGCATAGGTAGAGGAAATTTCCAATGCTGAGAGGAGAGTGTCCTCAATTTCCAATGCTGAGGCATAGGGTCAAACGAGAGTTTATGCTCACATGGGGGTCCAAAACGACAATGATGTGATTGCATGTACCTTTTCCTTGCAATCTTTATCTTTGTTCTCTTTGTTAGATTCTGGATCTACGCACTCTTATATCCTTAGTGAGCATGCTAAAGCTTTAGATATAGCTTTAGAAAACATGAGCCTTGGTATGAGTGTTACTAGTTCCTTTTGTGAGACTGTAGTGGTTAAAAAAGTGTATAGGAGATGTCCTTTGTATGTTCATGGTCATGTTTTTGTTGTCGACCTTATAGAATTACTGTTTCAAGGGTTTGACCTTATCTTGGGTATGGACTGGTTATTGGAACATAGTGATGTTGTGGACTTTAGGACTAGGAGGGTATCCTTGAGGTTAGCAGAAAAGGTTGAGATAGTCATGATTGGCGAAAGTGTAAATTTTTTATCCAAGGTTGTGTTGGCTTTGGAAGCCTAGAAGTTGTTGGTTAAGGGTTGTGATGCGTATTTGGCTTATGTTATGAATCCTGATATGAAAGAGGTTAGGCCATGTGACATACGCACTTTTGTGACTTTCTTGGAGTTTTTCCTGAAGACTTGCCTGGTTTACCACCTAACCGAGAGGTTGAGTTTGGTATTGAGTTGATAGAAGGATCCTTACATGTTTCTATCACTCTTTACCGAATGACGCCTAAAGAGTTGAAAGAGTTGAAGGTTCAGTTGTAAGAGTTGCAGGATCATGGTTTTATCTGACTGAGCACTTCATCATGGGGTGCGTCGGTGTTGTTTGTGAAGAACAAAGATGGTACCATGTGAATATGCATAGACTACAGGCAGTTAAATAAGTTGACAATGAAGAACAAGTATCCCTTGCCTAAGATAGATGACTTGTTTGACCAGTTCAGAGGTGCATCAGTGTTTTCCAAGATCGATCTTTGGTCTGGGTATTATCAGCTAAGAGTTAAGGATCAGGATGTTCCTAAGATTGCTCTTCGGACACGGTATGGCCATTATGATTTTTTGGTTATGCCTTTTAGTTTGACGAATGCACCTGTTGCTTTCATGGATATGATGAACCAATTTTTTCATGAGATTTTGGATCAATTTGTGGTAGTGTTTATCAATGACATTCTTGTGTACTCTCGTAAGCATTTACGTGTTGTTCTGCAAACTTTGTTGGATAATCAGTTGTATGCTAAGTTGAGCAAGTGCGAGTTTTGTATTAAGGAGGTTGTTTTCCTTGGTCATGTAGTTTTGGCTGAAGGCATTAGGGTTGACCCGCAGATGGTTAAGGTTGTTGTGTATTGGAAACTGTCTAGATCTGTCATTAAGGTTCATAGTTTTTTGGGTTTGGCAGGATACTACCGACGTTTTGGGGATGATTTTTCTCGGATAGCAGCACCTTTAACCTAGTTGTTGCAGTAAGATGTTAAGTTTGAGTAGAATGAAAAGGTTCAGGAATCTTTTGAGAATCTTAAGGAGGCTTTGAATCAGGCTCTGATCCTAGTTCAACCGGAACTATGGAAAAAGTTTATGGTTTATAGTGATGCTTCTTATGTTAGACTTGATTGTGTTCTGATGCAAGAAGGAAGAGTGTTATCTTATGCATCTCATCATTTGAAGGTGCATGAGAAGAACGACCACACACATGATGTTGAGTTGGCCGTTGTTGTGTTTGCTCTCAAGATATGGAGGCATTATCTTTATGGTGAGCGTTATATGGTTTATATGAATCACAAGATTTTGAGGTATTTGTTGTTCCAAAAGGATCTTAATCTTAGGCAACGTCATTGGCTTGAGATGCTTAAGGATTATGATCTGACGATCGAGTATCACCCAAGGAAAGCTAATGTGGATGCCTATGCTTTGAGAAGAAAGGTGGTTGTGGAGTTGTGTGCCATGTTTGCTAGGTTGAGTGTGTCAGAGGATGGTGGTTTGATAGCTAAGTTGAAGGTTAAACTCTCTTTGGTTGAGTCGATCAGGGAGAAGCTGTTGTTAGATGATGCTTTGGTACCTCATGTTCAAGATATAGCTGAGGGTGTGCCGTCTGAGAATAGTTTTCGAGGAGATGTTGTTCTATGCTTCAGAGGTTGTGTTGTGGTGTCAAACGATGCTAAGTTGAGACATACTATTCTTGCGGAGGTGCATAGTATCCCTTTTTCTATGCATCTGGATAGTATGAAGATGTATCGAGATCTGAAAGGAGAGTTTTTCTGGGTTGGCCTGAAAAAGGATGTGGCTAGGTTTGTTTCAACCCTTGAAAGTACCGGGATAGAAGTGGTAAAGAGTGGCTATGGACTTTGTGACGGGTTTGCCTTTGACGCCATCTAGAAAGAATTCAGTTTGGGTTAATGTGGATAGGTTTACTAAGTGTGCGCATTTTATCCCAGTGCATACTAAGTATTCCTTGGATAAGCTGGCTAAACTTTATGTTTCTGGAGTTGTGAGGCTGCATAGAGTGCCGAAATCCATAGTATTTGACAGAGATATGAGGTTCACGTTGATGTTTTGGAAGTCATTGCAGAAAGCTCTTGGTAGAAGGTTTAGTTTCGGTACTTCATATCATCCGCATATAGATGGACAGTCTGAGACAGTTATAAAGGTTTTGGATGATATGCTGAGGTATTTTGTGATAGATTTCCGAAGTTCTTGGGAGAAGTACTTGCCTTTGGTTGAGTTTTCTTATAATAACAGTTATTAGGCAAGTATCCAAATGAAACCTTTTGAGGCTTTGTATGGCAAGACATGACGTACTTCTTTGTGCTGGGCTAAGACTGGAGAGAAGTATGTGACTTTACCTACTACTCTTGAGGATACTAATAAGAAGGTTAAGTTAATTATTGATAGATTTAAGGTTGCATCGGATCGTCAAAAGTCCTATGTTGATCTTAAGCGAAAGGAGATAGAGTTTGTCGTAGGTGAAAAATTATTTCTAAAGGTATCTCCGTGGAAGAAAGTTATGCGGTTCAGAAAGAAAGGGAAATTGAGTCTGAGGTTTTTTGGACCGATTGAGGTTTTAAAGAAAGTTGGACCGGTGGCTTATCATTTAAGGTTACCTTCTGAGCTAGAGAAGATCCATGATGTGTTTCACGTATTGATGCTTCGGAAGCACAGTTCGGATCCATCGCATGTTTTGTCGGTGTGAGAGGTCGAGCTTAATACAGATTTGTCATATGATGAGTATTCGGTAGAAATCTTAGCATCATATTCCGAGGTTCTGCTTGGTAAGACCATCGAGTTATTCAAAGTACTTTAGCGACATTGAGGTGTCGAGGAAGCCACGTAGGAACGAAAGTCGGATATAGAAGATTTGTTCCCTTATCTGTTTCCAACAAGAAATTTTGAGGACGAAATTTTTTAAGTGGGTGTGATGAGTGTTTAAAATAGTTAATATTTTGTGCTTAATTACTCCTTGATTCAATGATTTATGTTATTGATCTTAGTGTTTTTTGTAGATTTTTGTGCAGGACTTTGAATCTCGAAATTGCACTTAAATGACTGATTTCTGATGTTTTTTTTATTTTCTGGATCGATTCTGGATTGGTGGGCACGACTTTGGCCTTTGGGCATGAAATATGACATAAGCATTCGGTCAGCAGCTTCTAGAAGATGACGTCAGCAAGAGCGTGATAGCTTATCCACGTTCCATATAGCTTATCAGCCGCATTAACTTTGATTTTAATTTCTTCAGTTCTGTTTTGAACTTATTTTTAAAATTAAATTGATTTCAAAACTAAAGATTGACTTTAGTCTAGACTTTGATTTAATTACTTGTGTGGGAGGAAAGATCGGCTATTAAAGCAATCCGACTTCCTGGGAACACACTTAGCAAATTGATTGCTAAGAAGAAAACTAATATTGGATCAGTTATTATTGAAATAACATAATCCAAGTCGGTTTAAATGATTTAAATGATTTTTCTACAAACATTGAGTTGGTGGATTAATCCATGAAACCAATATCAAAGATAGACTTGGGTATTCGGTTTAGAAGTTTTGCTTCAAGGATTAAACCTTGAAAGTTAATTACCGACGTAAAATCCCGAAGTAAAAATCTTTTTCCAATAAGCTATTAAAGTCGAGTCAAAGCGAAAGCCTAAGGCTAGTTTTTATTATATTTAAATCACTTTCTTTATTTTATTCTCTTTAATTACTTAGTTTCATTTTATTCAAAAACAACCCCCTTTTTTCTTAAAACATCATTCAACATTCTTGGATCACCAATCAAACAAGCATAATCAGGAAGTTTCTAGTTCCTATGGGATCGACCCTTACTTCTCCTATACTATATTTAATTTCCTATTTATTATTTGAGAATAAGGAATTTTATTTTGACACTACACGACGAGTGTCAGTGGGGGAGAGTTGTAATGCCCCAAAAATGGGCTTAGAAGTTAGTGAACCGGTTTAGCTGGTATAGCCTAGTTCGGGATTAAATACTTAAAATTATTTTTAAATCGAAATAAATTGAGGAAAAATATTATAAAATCCTTATTTAACATATATTTGACTTTTGTTAAATCAATTTTGAAAATTGACCCTTAAATCCCCAAGATTTTGAAATTAGTGACTATTTTGTAAAAATTAGAAATTTGAGGACAATTTCATAAAACAAGCCAAAACTTTGAATCTTTAAAGGTATTTGATCCAATTATAATTATAACTGGTCTAGGCTTTCCAAATTTTAATTAATTAATTAAGACCAAAACTTATTTTAAACAAATTAACTTAATTAAACTCAATTTTTATCTCTAAAACCTTTGTAAATATTAAAAACCTATCATATTTTTCTAATTTTCATTTTCCATTATTAGAGGCAGTTGTTCTACTACTTTTCAAGGTAAAAACCTTTTCTTTTTTATCTAATTTTTTTGAATAATTATTATAACTTTTCTTCTTTAAAATTATAGTTTTCTCATTGTTTTCTCGTTTTAAAACCCGAAAAGCGATTGGATCAGTTGTGGAGGTGAGACTTCGTCAATCCTCTATAACTTTGAAGTTACTTTCTAAAATTCCCAAGTTATTGACTTGGAGTATTTTTTTAATCCTTCGATTTCATAAAAATCGGGTTTTGGCCAAAAATCTCAATTTTTGTTTAAAGGTTTTGATCCACTGTTTTTGGATCTTAAATTCATTTTTATGAATTTATTATGGTTTTTATAACATGTTTTTAAATATATATAATCCGAGACTATGGGTTTAGATTAAGTTTAGTATGTTTCGGAAAGTTTTCGGTTTAGGTTTTAAGGGCTGTTGTATAGGGATCTGACTTAAGGATTTCTTTTGTGCGTTTGGAAGAACTAAATCCCTTGGTTTTGATGCTTGAAATAGGACAAGATATGATAAGTCTTTTGTTTCTTATGAAAATTCCTTGGTTTAAGTTTTGATTTAGTCTAGACTTTGATTTAATTACTTGTGTGGGAGGAAAGATCGGCTATTAAAGCAATCCGACTTCCTGGGAACACACTTAGCAAATTGATTGCTAAGAAGAAAACTAATATTGGATCAGTTATTATTGAAATAACATAATCCAAGTCGGTTTAAATGATTTAAATGATTTTTCTACAAACATTGAGTTGGTGGATTAATCCATGAAACCAATATCAAAGATAGACTTGGGTATTCGGTTTAGAAGTTTTGCTTCAAGGATTAAACCTTGAAAGTTAATTACCGACGTAAAATCCCGAAGTAAAAATCTTTTTCCAATAAGCTATTAAAGTCGAGTCAAAGCGAAAGCCTAAGGCTAGTTTTTATTATATTTAAATCACTTTCTTTATTTTATTCTCTTTAATTACTTAGTTTCATTTTATTCAAAAACAACCCCCTTTTTTCTTAAAACATCATTCAACATTCTTGGATCACCAATCAAACAAGCATAATCAGGAAGTTTCTAGTTCCTATGGGATCGACCCTTACTTCTCCTATACTATATTTAATTTCCTATTTATTATTTGAGAATAAGGAATTTTATTTTGACACTACACGACGAGTGTCAGGGAGAGTTGTAATGCCCCAAAAATGGGCTTAGAAGTTAGTGAACCGGTTTAGCTGGTATAGCCTAGTTCGGGATTAAATACTTAAAATTATTTTTAAATTTAATGATTAATACAGTTAGCCCGCCCCTTTGTATTCATGGATGGGTGAGTTTATAGTTGAGCGAACCCATCAAAGTGGTTGATTTTGTATTTGTAGTCTTTAGAAGGTTTGCATTAGTCAAATTGATAGACTCAAAATAAAACAAAGTCTGTGTTAGTAGTAGGGGTGCTTATCGAGTGAGTCGATCGCGAGTTGGACAGTGCTCGATTCTTGCTCGTTAAAAAAATTTATTGTTTGACTCAACTCAGTACTCGTTAAGATCGTTAAAGTTGTGCTCAACTCGTCTCGTTAAAATAATTTATTTCTCAACTCGACTCATTAAGCTCACTAAAAAACTTACCTTATTTTTAACTAAAAATAAAATTTAATAATACTCTATGAGGATTTATATTAACAAAAATTGATAAATTTAATAAAAAGTATATAAAATGTTTTCAAAGTCGAAATTCGAAAGTAATAATCCATAAATACATTAAACTAGCATATTAAAGTAAAAGTAACAATTCACAAATTAATAATTATTATTTAGATTTATTTTTGAATGAAATAATTTTAAAATAATTACTAAAAATATTTTTAAAAATTAACGAATTGCTTGCAACTTTATCGAGTGAGTTAGACTTTGCTCGATTCAATTCGTTAAATTCTTGAGTCGAGTTCGAGTTCGCGTCGAGTTCATCTGAATCGAGTATTTATCAACTTTTAAATTAGTCGAGTTCGAGCATCTCACGAGTTGACGAACTCGTTAAGCACCTCTAGTTAACGAGAGATTATAAGGTGAAACCTGTTCACAACGTCATCCATGGTCCAAGCAATCAAGACCATTCATCTTTAAATAACTACCTAATAACTTCTCACCCACTAATTACACGTAAGAAAGAGGTGATGATTTACCTTAAAAAAATTGAGATAAATGGTCTTGATTAATTAGGATCATGGATGACGTGGTGAACAAGTTTCACCTAATAACTTTTCCTAGCTAACAAGGTTTAATCTATTTTTAAATAAACTTTAATTTTGGTTTTAAATAATAAACAACCTCTTGTAAAATAATAAAAAATCAATTAAAACTCTAATCGTTAACAACACCCGATAAACTCTTTTAAATTATGAATTTCAAGAGCTAAGTTGATTGCAGTCCACAACTCAAAGAATTTAATTGGTTGTTTAGCTTTTAAGCGTTTAAATTTTTTTATAAGTTTATGTTTTGCTTAAGGCTATAAGACTACCTTAAACTTTTATAAAAAATCAATTAAGTCCTTTATTTTTCGTATCAAACTTATAAATTTTATTAATCGAGTCATTTGAACAATGATTTCTATTATTAATTGTAATATGTTGATCATTAACCTTGTTGACATGATAATCAATATATATGTGATATCATAATAACAAAAAGCTTGAGTGATTTTACGGAAATTTCAAGGTGTTGAATTCTTTAAAAAAAAACTGAAGGCTTATTTAATTATCATAAATAAAGTTTTTAAAAATAAAATTTTAAAATATTTAAAAATTATTAAATAATTCAAAATATTAAAAAAATTATGTTTACAAATTATTAAAATTTTATAAAAATTTTGAAAATTATTGAAAGGAATATGAATTTCAAAAACATGACAGAAATAAAAAAAAATTTAAATTAATTTTTTACCGAGCAAGTTTTCATTCATGAGTATACTGTCGTTCCTCCAACACATTTTTAATAAAATCAATTTTGTATTAAAAAAATCATCTCTTACATGGCTTTTTCTTAGGCTGCGTTTTTTTTAATAAAAAATGTTTGTTCATCGGTGATTATAATTTTAAATAATTTAATTTTGATTTTAAATGGTTGTTCATCAGTTGATTTTATCGTCCAAGCAATTGTTTCTAAACATATAAAATAAATTGCAAATATTTTCCAGTTCAAATCTTGAATTCGTAGTTGTTACCAAAATCTGATCGATTCCTAGCAGATGTAAATCAATGGAGCTGTAGACAACATTTAGAAATTGATATGTATGTAGATTTTGAGTTTGTGTACGTAAAAAAATTAAGAAATTCACTTATTAAAATTAAGTATATGATTCATGTCAATCTCGATTATTTAAACTAAAATTAGGTATATTTTTTTCATCAAAAAATATAATATTAGAGATTTCAATACAACTTTAAATAGGTAAAAGACGAAAATAATTATATAAACTTATTTAATGATTTGAAAAGGCTAAAAAAGTTAGATATAAAAGATTGCATAGATATGATTTAAATGGATGTAATTTAAGATTACTTTATAATGCAACACTTGTAGGTTGTCCCATTTTTCTCGTCAACCGTTTCAAACAATAATTTTATTATAAAGCTTTCACGATAATTTACTTTCATCACATCAAATAAAAAAATCTTTTTTTTGTTAATCGTCCACTTTGTAAAATAATAATAAATAAAATGACAAAGTCCTCTCGTTCATCCACTTCAATTGCTTTCTTTTTTCTGTTGATTCTTCTAACTATAGGTTTTTTCTTCGCTCTTTTTCAACTTATCTTGTCTTGAGTTGGGAACACAATTTACTATATATTTAATTTACATATTTGGTTTTTTTAGTTTATGTATGTATGCATTTTATCTAATTTTTTATAATTTTATAGTAGATATGAGTCCTATGACTGTCGCGGGTAAAAAATGTGAAGGACCAAGCGATAAGTTCAAAGGATTGTGCTTCGTTGGCAAAGACTGTAGAAATCAATGCAGATCAGAGGGTTTCGATGATGGAGACTGCGAAGGCTTCCGTCGTCGATGCATTTGCGAGAAGTCTTGTTAAATAATTCATCATTCACGAGGATAGACCTTTAAGACTTATTTGGTACATAAGTTTGAGAATGGATAGAATTGAGAGATTCTAATATCTTCAACATATTTTTTACAAATTAAAAAATTATTGTTGTTATTATTATTATTTTAAATAAGACTTTGCGATATTTATATTGTATATAAATATTTTTTATTAAAATTTATTAAATATTTTGATGTTAGGTATATATGGATATAAAATGAAGATCAATAGAAATCTAAATCGTTTTATTGTAACACCCTAAATAGGGCCTAGGAGGAATAATTGACTAATTGATAGTCAAATTGACCAATAGGGGAATCAATTGAAACTAAGGAAAAATAAACGATCTAAATTAAGATGACTACAATGAAACAAAAGTAAAACATGAGGCTTGCATGCTAAACTTTTAGAAGATGGTAGTGGAAATCCTATGTGGTATAAATGAGCCAATGAGATTCATTTTAATGGGGTTATTATCTCATTAATTTTAACAAAAAAAAATGAAATAAGCAAGGGGGAGGGGGAGTAACCGACCATTGCATGAGAAAGGGGAATAATTGACCTTAGAGTTGGTTAAAGCGTATCGGTACCAGTGTCGATACCTGGTGTTTCGATACCCTCTTTGTAAGGGTATCAATATCAATACAGGATGTTCCGATACCCCACATAGGGAGTATCGAAACCCCTGTGTGATCTTGCTTTAGTCGAAATAGAGATTAGAGTTCGGTATTTTGAATTAAGGGTTCCTATTAATCTTTAAAACTATAAAATGAATTGTTAAACCAAGATTGATAATTTTAACCCCCGATAGACAAAGTTATGATGAGTCTTAATATGTCTTGATGTGAAGATCCTAGGTGAATCATTTGTGTGTGTTGAGTCCTTGTTTGATGGAAATTCGGATATCCAAAAATGTTGCAACACGTCGAAAGCCATCCGATGTAATATTCCGGATGATGTATTGAAGACCTTATTCTGAATTTTGGGAGGCCTCATTCGAAGATGTTCGATGTAACATTCCGAAGATGGGATTGGTTGGGCGACCTCCATCCCGGTTACTTATTCCGAATGTTGGGCGGTCTCGTTCGAAGATGTTTAATGTAACATTTCGAGCATAGGATTTGAGGGCGGCCTCAATCCTGAGTGTAGGATCCCGATGCTGTGTGGACGCGGGCCTCACTCTTTGTGTTTGTTTTGATGTGACATGTATATGCTGTGTGCGATAGTATACATTCATTTATGCCATGTGTTAGGCAAGCATGCTATACCATCATATCATGCACAATATTTATATGTTTTACTTTACTACTTATGTGTAACACCCCCTACTCGTATCTATAAACGAACACAAATCGAAAATGTCACAGTAATCTAAAATATAGCTTGCAAATAAAATTTGGGTCCATTTAAATATTTTCTATAAATATATAATTTACATATCATTAATATTCAAAACAAAAGTTCTACAAGGTGAGCCGGTGAACTGGTACTATAAAAATAATCACATATGCATGATACTATAAAAATCACTTTTAAAGAAATTAACATATTAATATTTACATAAAAAAATCATATAAATTCAAATGTCATGATAAATTAAATCTCGTAGCACAAGGTAACAATCGAGTGACTAATATACGAGTCATGTACTATAAAGTACTAGTCTTCTCATCTCTGGCTCGTAAGACATCATAAAAATGTCAAAAACTCGTAGGACCCAAAAGTGACAAGTACTCGTAGGACACATAAGTGTCACAAACTCGTAGGACACAAAGTGTCAAATACTCGTAGGACTCTAATGGCATACCACAATATTGTCAGACTCAATATATACTACCAAGGGTATAATAAAAATCATATCTCATATATATGGCAAGCAACCCAAATAATTCATATAAAATTTCACATAAACAATATTATACTGGAGCAGTTCATACTCCAATATGTCATAAAAATTCTCGTCGGTATACTGCCATAAACATATTCTCGCAAAAACTTATCATATAGTATCATGCTATACACATAAAATAATAAAATCATTTATCATGTAAAAATCATATCATGTTTTTAAAACATGTGTATGCTATACACATGTTTTAAAAACATACAACTTTAAAAACATATATACACTCACCTTTGCCTTAAACAACTCTTAATACTCGATTCTAGTCTCGAACTTTTTCTTTTTCTTTGTATTAATTTCGGTCTCGATTATTATCCGTATCTACAATAAATAACAGATACCACTACCAAGTATATGTTAAAACACATACATTTCGTGTAAAATAATGGAAAGTAAATAAATAACTATCCATTATTTACTAAAATTGACCCGATAAAATATTTCATATTCGAACCAAAAAATCTACACTTTTCTTTAAATTTTCAACTTCCAAAATTTGCAAATTGATCCCTAATGCCAAAATAATTAGGGATTTCACTCCAAACCATTTATATCATCATTCTAAACCATTCTTTCTTCTACAACACCTTCCCATTCAATTTCTAACAAAAAACCCTAAACTTCCATCTTTCAAAATCAAGACTTTTTCTCTAATCTAACAAAAAAATCACAATTAAATAACATCAAACTCATCATTTTCAACTTGAATAACCATGAAAACTCAAGAATCCAACATGCTCTTCATCAATCCAAATTCTCAAACTCAAGCTAAAGACATGGAACTCAAAGAAAATTACACCAAGATGTAGAGAATTTAATGAAGAACAAATTTCTTTCTAATATACTAACCTTAGTTTCAACTTAAAAGGCTCCAAAAATGACATTGAAAATTTTCTTCCCCCTTCGATATGAAACTGTTGAAAGTTCTGGAGATTGAGAAAGATGAAGCAACACTTTCTTCTTCCTTTTTAGCTTAATAAATGCTATTTGACATTTACTATTATTATTATTATATTTTTTCAACATCATAACAATCTTCATAATTTTAACACAATGTTTCTTGAGTCTATCTAAGGCTCCATAAAAATCTTCATAATTTTCCGAGCTCAAATACTTACCCGAAAAATTTCACGAACTTATACTTTTACAAATTTTTCACACGAACTTCGTACCAAAAATCTAATTCTCACTAATTTTCTTCTTCTGTTCTGAACTGTTCATTTCTATCATAAAATTTATTATTGGAAAATTTACCATTTTGGTCCCTATATTTTCCCAACCTTTCATTTTTTTCACTAAACTTTGAAATCTTACATTTTAGTCACCAAACTAAAACTATCAAATTTAAGACCTTTGCAACTAATCACCAAGTACACATAAAGCAGATATCAACCAACTAACAAGCAAACTTTGGGGTATTACAATTCTTCCCCCTTAAGAAAATTCGAGAAAATTCGTCCTCGAATTTTCAATGCGTACCTGATTTAAACAGATGTGGATACTGCTCCTCCATCATCTCCTTCGTCTCCCATGTTGTTTCTTCAACTTTTTGATCGCACCACATGACTTTGACCAAATGTATCCGCTTGTTTCTCAACTCTTTAGTACTATAAGCTAATATCTTGACTGGTTCTTCGTATGTCAAATCTGACTGTAACTCGATCATATCTGGTGCAATCACATGTGATTGATATGATCTGTACCTTCAAATCATGGCTACATGAAAAACATCATGAATTTTACTCTTTTCCAGTGGAAGTGGAAGAGCCAGCTGATAAGAAACATGACCTACTTTCTCAAAATCTCATACGGTCCAATGTAACGAGGACTTAATTTTCCTTTGCGTCCATATCTCATGATTTTCTTCCAAGGAAAAACTTTTAAGAACAATTTTTCTCCAACTTCATATTGGATATCCTTTCTCCTTAGATCCGCATAAGCTTTTTATCGATCTGCAGCCTTTTTAAGATTTTCATGCACAATCTTTACTTTTTCTTCTATGTCTTGTAATAGATCAGGCTTTAAAATTTTATAATCTTGTAACTCGAACCAATTCAATGGTAATCTACATTTTCTGCCATACAGTATGGTGAAGGCTAGAAAGTCCTGCTTCTATGATGAAGCATTCATCCTTCCACCTTTTGCCAAATTATAGTATTTAAGATGTCGAACCCACAGAGATTGACTTTACTTACGCAATTTATTATTCCTGCACACTGGAAAACTAAAGACACCAATAATTGAGTTGGATTATAACTAAGGAAACTAATTAAATCAATAAAGATAAGTGATCAAGAAATCAAGGATGGAAAAGTAGGGGCAGGTTAGAGTGCTTCGTAGTGTGGGATCAGAATGTAATTGTCTCATTCTTATAATGCAATAGGGTTGACTTGCAGCCTCGGCGGGTCGCACTAAGGGTCACCGTAGCTGCCTAGGCGGGGTTATGCCTTGTCGACAATTCAACAACTCATAGTTTGACAGAGCATCCTCGTATGTCTCCTCTTTATCCCTAAGCGAAGAGAACTGTTGAAACCCACGTCTTGATGATACCTCCTGGCGTGAATCAAGGGCGGACAACAACCAAACACATGCGTCTTGTTAGTCGTTGAAATCCTGGGCGGTTAATCTCTTAACCGGATTAGTCAATGCCCATGAGCAAAGACCGTATTCTCTCATTTCGTTAGCCTAACTCTCCCGATATTAGACAAATAGATTTTTTTCACATACTATCATCTTCAGCTCATATGCGAAGAAGAGTAAATGCCAAGAGAGAATAAACTATGAATTCTGAAATTGCATTAATAAGAACTAAACAAATTATAAACTTTTTCCCACAACTACTCCACAAACTAACCTAAACCCCAAAGGGGACAATCGAAGAATTTAGGGTTTTTCTATGAAACTTGATTCCGAGATATCTTCCTCTCTCCAGTGGCTATGGTATTTATAGGCTTAGCCTAGGGCAAACCTTTCCAAAGTAGGAATTCGATTAGGAGTAAAACACAAGTTAAGTACATAAATAAAAGATCTTTATTTTATTTCCTAGTTTATTCATATAAGGATTCTTTTCCCACGTGGCTTTGACCTTGACTTTTCATGTATTTCCCAGCTCTGATTTCTATGCCACTTGTCTTAAAACGTCCACCTTGTTTTTTCTCTTCATATCTCCTATCATATCAACATTTTTGTTTCAGGTGCTGCCTTGGCATCGGTTGCCGCGACGGGTTGCTGTCATAATGGTCTCGTCTTGGAACTGCGTCAGTACAATTCTCTTGGCCTGATTTGCTTATTCCTTATCATAGCATGTTGCTGCAATGTCTAGTGGCAAACCATGATTGTGGTTGCCATTTTTCTGCCGTGGCAACCTCCGTCGTGGCAACTTCCTCCGAGGCAACCTCCGTCGTGGCAACTTCCGCCGAGGCAACCTTTTTCTCTATCTATTGAGCACCAGTCGTCATCATCAATCTGCTACCGCGGCATCCAAAGTGCTATTGTGGCGGGTGCTTCATCTGCATTCAGCTTTTTTACCAACATCCGTCTTCTTGTTTAGCCATTTATATGATGTGGTTTCCTGCCTAGGAAAGAAAACCATCAAATGCATCTATTTTATGCCAAATAATAGATAAATTCATGATTTGAATATTCAGATGCTGAAATATGGAGAATAAGCATAATTATCCAATATTGCCCTTAAATCTGTCTTTTATTGGCAATAAACGAGTGGGAAAATGGTATAAAAAATAAGACTTTTGTGCACTCATCACACCCCCAAACTCGAACTATTGCTTGTCCTCAAGCAATGCAAAAGATAAATTTAAGAAGGAATTTTAAAGTAATATATCGTTCTACCTGCCGCGGCAGAATTCCTTTCTTAACTCGGCCTCTTCTAGGTTCTAGGAATTCCTCGGAACTGGACTATGAGTCTTAGTGGGTGTGTGCATAGCTATGTTGAAGCTGATTTTCTAAGTTCTAATCATTTTTCTAGCTCAAGACTTCCAACTAAGATTTTTAATTATTTTTCTTTCTTTCTCCCTAATTTGGTATATAAATATATATTGTTATATACTTATATTGCTTGAGCCGGTTTCGGGCACCTCAAGTTTTTAGCTATTCCTATAGAATCAATTTCGGGCACCTCTAGTATGTGGGAAAAAGACTAAGTCCTAGAGCCAGTGATGGGCACCTCTATGGACTAAACTAGAGTCGGTGATAGGCACCTCTAGTTAAAATCTAAGCCTAAGTCCTTATTGCTTTTCAAAGAAAAGAACTTATAAAATCAACTAAGATTAGTAGTGTTTAATTATTTTCATGCTCATAGTCTAATCCTAAATACTAATCCAAAGAGACCTGTCTGATTTCAAGTCTGGTGAATGATGCATACCGCTGCGGCAACTAGAGAATATATTGTTGCCGAGGCAGTTTCAATAAAATTCAACAAACTTAAAAAATTGTTTTTGCAGTAATAAAATTGTTAGGATAGAATTAAGGTAGTAATAGGATAATCTAAATACTTTACATACATGGTAGATATTTAAGACAGAAGTTAGATAATCCAAATATTCCTAGATATTGCAGATATTTATAAATATGATCAACACTCCCCCAAACTCGAGGGATGCATTATCCTCAATGCATGTATCTGAACATAAGGCAACAATAAAAGACAAGATAAAAATTAGGAGGCAAGGAAAAGATAAACCAATATTTTTATGTCGAGTCTGGCCTCTTTTGTATCTTGAGGGTCATCAGTTTGTGTGGAGTTTGTTGAGAAAGAAAATAAGAACTGCACTGGAAAACAATAAAGAAGAAGTATGAAATAAAACGGGGGAGATGAAGTTCTATAACAGCAAACCCGCCGTCACATGCGTTTGGGCAGCCAGCCACCTTGGCCGCGTCTTAGGTGGGACGGTGGATTTGATTTTTGGACTGTTTTATGTGCTTCAATGCTTCTCCTTCTTGAATTTCCTTCCTAAGATAAAATAAATAACTCAAACCTAATTAAACTTAATTTCCTAAAATAATAGTGCAAGAAAAATAGAAAGGAAAGTTGGAATAGACAATCCCCGGCAACGGCGCCAAAACTGGTGAAGGCTAGAAAGTCCTGCTTTTATGATGAAGCATTCGTCCTTCCACCTTTTGCCAAATTGCAATATTTAAGATGTCGAACCCACAGGGATTGGCTTTACTTACGCAATTTATTATTCCTGCACACTAGAAAACTAAAGACACAAATAATTGAGTTGGATTATAACTAAGAAAACTAATTAAAGCAATAAAGATAAGTGATCAAGAAATCAATGATGGAAAAGTAGGGGCAGGTTAGAGTGCTTCGTAGTGTGAGATCAGAATGTAATTGTCTCGTTCTTATAATGCAATAGGGTTGACTTGCCGCCTCGGCGGGTCGCACTAAGGGTCGCCGCAACTGCCTAGGCAGGGTTATGCCTTGTCGACAATTCAACAACTCATAGTTCGACAAAACATCCTTTTATGTATCCTTCTTATCCCTAAGCGAAGAGAACTGTTGAAACCCACGTCTTGATGATACCTCCCGGCGTGAATCAGGGGCAGACAACAACGAAATACATGCGTCTTGTTAGTCGCTGAAATCCTAGGCGGTTAATCTCTTAACCGGGTTAGTCAATGCCCATGAACAAAGACCATATTCTCTTGTTTCGTGAGCCTAACTCTCTAGATATTAGACAAATAGATTTTTCTTCATATACTATCATCTCGAGCTCATATGCGAAGAAGAGTAAATGCCAAGAGAGAATAAACTATGAATTCTGAAATTGCATTAATAAGAACTAAACAAATTATAAACTTTCTCCCACAACTACAACACAAACTAACCTAAACCCCAAAGGGGACGATGGAGGAATTTAGGGTTTTTCTATGAAACTTGATTCCGAGATATTTTCCTCTCTTCATAGGCTATGGTATTTATAGGCTTAGCTTAGGGCAAACCTTTCCAAAGTAGGAATTCGAGTAGGAGTAAAACACAAGTTAAGTACATAAATAAAAGATCTTTATTTTATTTCCTAGTTTATTCCTATAAGGATTCTTTTCCCACGTGGCTTTGACCTTGACTTTTCATGCGTTTCCCAGCTCCGATTTCTATGCTACTTGTCTTAAAACGTCCACCTTGTTTTTTCTCTTCAGATCGCCTATCATATCAATATTTGTGTTCTAGGTGCTGCCTTGGCATCGGTTGCCGCGGCGGGTTGCTGTCATAATGGTCTCTTCTTGGAACTGCATTAGTAAAGTTCTCTTGAACTGATCTGCTTATTCCTTATCATAGCATGTTGTTGCAATGTCTGGTGGCAAACCATGATTGCGGTTGCCATTTTGCTACCGTGACAACTTCCGCCGTGGCAACTTCCGCCAAGGCAACCTTCGTCGTGGAACTTCCGTCGAGGCAATCTTTTTCTCTATCTGTTGAGCACCAGTTGTCATCATCAATCTACTACCGCGTCATCCAAAGTGCTGTTGTGGCGGGTGCTTCATCTGCATTCTGCTTCTTTACCAGCACTCGTCTTCTTGTTTGGCCATTCATATGATGTGGTTTCCTGCCTAAGAAAGAAAACCATCAAATGCATCTGTTTTATGCCAAATAATTGATAAATTCATGATTTGAGTATTCAGATGCTGAAATATGGAAAATACGCATAATTATCCAATATTGCCCTTAAATTTGTCTTTTATTGGCAATAAACGAGTGGAAAAATGGTATAAAAAATAGGATTTTTGTGCACTCATCACAGTGCCTCAAATGGTGCCATCTATATACTTGTCTGATAACTGTTATTATAAGAAAATTCTACCGATGGCAAGTACTTTTCCCAAGATCCCTCAAATTCAAGAACACAAGCTCTCAACATATATTCAAGGATATGAATTACCCGCTCTGACTGACCATCAGTATGAGGATGAAAGGCTGTATTGAAATACAAACGTGTCCCCATTGCCTTTTGTAATGATTTCCAAAACTTAGATGTGAACTTGGGATCTCTGTCAGACACTTTAGATGATGGTACTCCATGAAGTCGAACCACCTCTTTAATATACAACTCAGAATACTTACTCATTTGATAATCTATCCGAACTGATATGAAATGAGTTGTCTTGGTTAATCTGTCCACAATCACCTAGATAGAATCTTTCTTACTGGGAGTCAGAGGTAGTCCTGTAACAAAATCCATCGTAATCCTTTCCCATTTCCATTCTGGAACAAAGATAGGCTGCAACTTCCTTGATGGCACTTGGTGTTCCGCTTTTACCTTTTGACAGGTCAAACATTTAGCAACAAATTCTGAAATCATTCTCTTCATACCTAAACACCAGTATCGACTTCTCAAGTCCTGATACATCTTGTTTCCACCTGGATGTATAGTCAAAGGACTATAATGAGCTTCCATAAGCTGATCCCATTTCAACTTAGCATCTTCAGGGATATACAACCTGTCTTTATAATAAAGACATCCATCGGGTCTAATCTAATAATTCTTCATTTTGATCGATTCCACTTGTTTAATCTTTTCAGCACATTCTTCATCCTGATGTTGACTTTCTTTAATCTGGTCCAACAATGCTGATTTTATTCTCAATTCCACCGAAAATGAACCATCAGACTGTCCTTTCAACTGGGCATTCATAGCTCGTAAAGCAACAAAAGACTTCCGACACAAAGCATCGGCTTCAAAATTAGCTTGGGAGGGATGATAATTAATAACCAAATCATAATCTTTGATCAATTCCAGCCACCTTGTGACCCCTAATTCCGACCTAATTTCTTAGATCGAAACTTAGGAATCAAGTTACTAAAACTTTCCCCTCAAGTAAATAATTTAGGTTAAATAATTTCAAAATTAGGGTTACTTGGTCAAATTGGGAAAACAAATTAAGGATTTTCGTTATACAAATTTAATTGCTTAAAATAATGTTTCAATAACATTTATAATATCTGAAATAGTTTATTTAAAAAAAAACAACTCACCAATAAATTCCAAAACAGAATAACTCATAGTCCGAAATATAATATATTTTCATAACAAATTAAAAACATTTAATTGAAGTAATTAAAGGGTCATACTGAATAATAAATATCTGATTATCGTGTGAGATGCTCCAAGTACTAGTTCGCCTAAACTGGTCTGAGAATCTGAAAACAGACTAAAGGGGTGTAAGCTAAAGAGCTTAGTGTGTCTCTAGAGTGCAAACAGTTACAAACAAAACATGTTTTACATTTCTGAAAAGTTTCTGAAAATAATACTGAGTTCAAGAAAAACTGAAGCATGATGCTATGATGAATGGTGTATGCCAGAAAATCAGAGGGCCCGATATCAGAAAACATACTGAGTGGAGGATTATCCTCGCCAGAGTGGAGGTTTCCCTCACGTTACTGATTTTAAATCTAGAAAATATTTCTGATGACAGACATGATATGATTCGTAAAATTAGAAATCAGAACTCTTACGAGTAGTAATTTTTCAGAAAATCAGATGCTTGATTTGAAAACAGAATGCACATGCCATGCATGATGATACCATGTATGAACAGATAAACAGTTTCACAGATCAAATCAAGCAATGTATAAAAAAATGTTTCACAGATACATACAGAAAATATCATAATATAGAATAACCACAAAACATATAGCACAGGAAGAGACACACCTTAAGCAACTGAAGCTCTAACTCTGAGATGATCGCGTCTCGCGTTCCGGTCTAGCTGAAATAGGACCTACGAGGTAACATAACTGAATTACTATTTGTTACTAATTCTAAGCCACCAACTAAAAATAACCTCTGATCCGAAGCTTACTCACATGAAGGTTTCGAAGAATGTGCCCAATCGGTCTGAACAACTGAAGGTAGCCTAGAGGTTTCAGAAACGATAACACCTGAACGGAAGAAATATTCTGAATTAAATACTCTTAAACCACTTTCAGACTCTAAGAATAAACTCAGATGTAAAATACTAAAAACGGGACTTTCGGGTTTGAATTTGACAAAACTGACAGCGGATTCGGACTCAGAAGGTTGAAAATTGTCAAGGAGAAAGTTTTTCAAAAAAGTCAACTTTTGGTCAAAGTCAACTCTGGTCAAGGTCAAAGTCAATTGTCAAAAGTCAACTCTGGTCAACTCGGATGTCAAAGTCAAACTTTGACTGGTCAAGGGTCAAAAGTCAAAGTCTGGTCAAAGGTCCAAAATGGGTCATTCAACTTAGGTCGGGTTGAAGGTCAACATACTGGTCAACGGGTCATAAAGTTCAAACCAAAACAATAGATCCATGATCTAAACCAATTCTGCAACCTCAAAATAAAACAAATCAATTACAAAGATTTGGATTGCAACCAATTGGACCACAAAAAAAAATAACGTTCACGAACTTTAGGCTCAAAACCAACAACACCCATAACAAATCTCATCAATCTCAACTTATGACCAACTAGGACACTAAGGTTTCCAAACCTTTTGTCGGCGACAGAAGAGAGATGGTCGACAATAAATCAAAGTCAATAACAAAGAAAGAAAACGATGGTAGCAAACTGTCCAAAAAGAGATGCAACCAACCTCGTTAGATCGGCTCAACAAAAGCAATATGGTTAAACCAATAAACAGATCTGAAACAATTATAACATCACAAATAACCAAAACTTAAAACAAAAGACTTACACACACGATCGAACGAGGAAGGCACAATGAAACAAACGACAACGCTAACAATAAACATGAAAATCTCTGATTCACAAGATTGACGACAAAAGAGAGAAAAGGTAAAGTTTGAACGCGACTCTTTTAATTTCTACTTTGAACCCGATGGTGAGGGAACAAAAAGAAGCTTAAACACGAAAGAAAAGAACAGAAGATGGTTCTCACCAAAACGTAGACGAATCCGACGATGAAGGTTGAGCAAGAAGCGAACGGAGGGAACCGATAACTCAAACGGACGTGGGGAGAACAAAGGAACCAAAAATTGTACGAGCGAGAAGGAAGGAGAATGACAAGCGGTAGACTACAGACTTTTAATTCCCCAAACAGAGCTGATTTTACGTTCTGGGAATGGGTTTTTAATTTTTACCTAAACAAAAATGGTTAAATTACTCATATAGTCACTAGATTAAATAAGGTTTTCACAAAGACCAAACAACTTTAATTACATAGCAGATTGGACACCAAGGTTGCGATAATAATCATTCAGGTCACTAAAATTCAAAATAAAAATTCTTTAATTATTAGGGTTTCAGAATTTTAGGGATTTCAAAATTAAATTTTGAATTAAGACAAATTTGGGGTGTTACAACTCTCCCTCCCTTAAAGAAATTTCGTCCTCGAAATTTTCAGATAACACAGATGATAACCAGACTTAATTGAAACATACTTATACATCTCATTCTGAACAGATAACTCGATTAGAAAACGTAAACTGAAATATCATAAGATACCTGCTATATCACCAGATGTAGTCTCATGATTAACATGCTCCCCGATATCATCTACCAGTCCATGTTGTGTAAACTTTGGTCTACCACTCTGAGCATATCTACCTCTACCAATAGAACCTGAAGCAACTAATCTATACTGCCCTCTACCAAGGTGAGGAGTCTGAATCGATACCTGAGCCTGACTCTGAACAGATGCAACCGTAGATAAACGTGGACAGTCTTTCAGATAATGCTCCTGCGACCCACATCTAAAACATGATCTGCTCAACAACCTACACTCTCCATTATGCTTTTTGTTACAGAAAGAACACACTGGAATAGGTCGTGGAGCCTTTGGTTTACGTACTCTATGGTTTGGAACTGACAAAACAGAAGGTCTCACATTCTGATGATTCTGAAAAACATGCTCCTCTCTGGGCCTCTTTCTTGAAGAATTTACAAAACTTGGTTGAACTGATCTATCCAGAGCCTTTTCGATTGGACTAACATTATGAAGTTCTGATTCTTTCATATGAGCCTCTATCCTCTCAGCAGTCTTAGCTCGTCTAACGAGCTCACTGAACACCTGATCATGGTGTGTGGCAACCTCTCTCTGAAGTGGTAACCGAAGTCCATTTAAAAACCACTCACATCTATCCTTCTCCGTCGCAACAAAACCAGGGACATACTTAGATAATCTTAGAAACTCTATCTCAAAGTTGTTTACTGACATGTCATTCTTTTTCAAGTTCATGAAGTCATCACGACACTTTGCTAAAAACTCATCTCCCACATATCTGTCCTGAAATGCCTAACGGAAAAACTCCCATGTGATTTGATTAGAAGGAACTGTATCTACTACAGATTCCCACCAATTCAGAGCTTCGCCATCAAGCAAAGAAACAACAGCTCTTAACATTTGATCTACAGGATAATCCATCTCCACAAATAACCTTTGCAGCTTTTTCAACCAATACTCAGCATCAGCAGAGTGCGTACCAGTTTTACCCTCGAACAATTTTATTCCAGCAGATATAAACTCGGTTCACTACCTCAAATTTAACTCTTTCTGAGTCATCAAGTATTTCAAACTTTTATGATCTGTAAAAACATGGCAACGTTCACCGTATAGATAATGTCGCCAAACTATTAAATGTTGGGACCGCCGGCACACCCCATGGTGTAGCGGAACAAAATTATGATGGTCTTTCCAGTAATCCATATATGTTTAATCCGAAATCGGGAGGAAGAGATGTGATGACTTACATTGGGTTCCTTGTTAAGTAGCAAAAACAACAACTGGATTTGCTACAATCACGATCGTTCGACAATTCGAATCTTTAGCCTCCACGAATATCGTCTCGTCCTCTACTCAGTTCACCCGGTTGAGAGAGCAAAATCTCGAAAAAACTATTTTTCGTGATTCTAGGGTTTGGGAATTCGAAATTCTCTATTGTGGCTGCTAGACCGAAGATCCTTTATATAGGTGTAACCCTAGGTATAATAGTTTGATTCCGAATTTGTTTATAGGAAATAATTATTTTAATTATTTCCTTAAATTTCGGAATCTATATTTAACTAGAATTGAAAAGGGATATAATTACTTTAATTATATACTTTATTAAAATTCGGGATTAAATATATTCTACTTATATATATTTTTGCTCCTTTTTAACTATTGGGTGTGACCCTGTAGGCTTATTGTAACGTTAGTAATAATATTAGAACAATTCTAATATTACAAACAATGAGTGACATGTAGCAATATATCATTTTCATCTAAGTTACAAGAGATAATGATTCGATGTATCATGTCCGTGACCAACTATCATAATGTATTATATCCTTTTTTTCCTTTTATATCTTTAATAGGCACAAGTCTTGGAATAGTCACACTTGTATAGCCTATTTTAATGTTTCTTGATATCTAGAGTGGACTACTTTTAATGAATAATTTGTGATATCTCATATCAACGTATTCAAGCATGGCCATGCATTTCTAGTCTCACTCAATCAAGTGGCCTTTGATATATTTTCCTATTATGTAGGAAGGATAAATCCTATCTTGATCATTCACATCTCACTACATACATTGTAATATGTCCAATGTTAGTTTTTATAATGTAACTAATTACGAGACACGTTTAACTGCATCAAAACATAAAACAACATATGTTGAGATAGTAATAATCTCAAGTCTAAGGATCATACATATAGTTATCATTATGAGCAATATCGTGACCGTCACATAATAATCCAAGATATATGTTCATAGTGGGTCAATCCAATATATTATTCTCTACTAATATATTCATGTATTAATTCTGACATCTCTATGTCAATGACAACTCATTGTCATCAATAAATCACATGTTAGTCTTAAGCGTATTATTATTGTCCATACCCATAATAATACTTGACTAAGGATCTTTTAATAATAATACATATATTATTATATGGACCTTATTGTTTCTCAGTTTATGTTATACATTGACACATATATCTGAAAACAACAATGGCAATGCCTTTATTCAGTAAAATTGGTAAATAAAAGTATCCTTACAATCATCATATGATTGGTCTTTGGGCATACTCTAACATTAAAGCAAACACAAATGCTGCAAGCTCCAAATCATGTGTCAGGAAGTTTCTCTCGTGTGTTTTCAACTGTCGGGAAGCATAAGCAATCACTTTTCCTTCTTGCATCATCACGCAACCTAAACCAATATAAGATGCATCACTGTACAATATAAACTCCTTACCCAGGTCGGGTTGAACTAATACTAGAGCTTCCGTTAACAATTTATTCAAATGATCAAAACTCTCTTGGCATTTATCATTCCAAATAAATGGCACATCTTTTCTTAACAATTTAGTAAGTGGAGCAGCTATCATAGAGAAGTTCTTCACAAACCTACGATAATATTCGGCTAGACCCAAGAAACTACGAACCTCGGTAATGTTCTTGGGAACTTTCCATTAAAGAATGGACTGTACTTTCTTAGGATCAGCTCGTATCCCATCTGCTAAAGCAATGTGTCCTAAGAAAGCCACATCTGACTGCCAAAACTCACATTCAGAGAGCTTGGCATATAACTTCTTTTCTCTCAAAATTTGCAATACTATCCGTAGGTGCACATTATGATCTTCTTTGGTCTTCGAATACACCAAAATATCATCAATGAAGACCACTATAAACTGATCAAGGTATGGTTGAAACTCTCGATTCATCAAGTCCATAAATGCAGTTGGAGCATTAGTAAGACCGAATGGCATAACCACAAACTCGTAATGACCATACCTTGTCCGAAAAGTTGTCTTTAGAACATCTTCCTCTTTGACTTTCAACTGATAATAGCCTGATCGAAGATCAATCTTGGAAAACACTGCTTCTCCTTTTAGTTGATCAAACAAATCTTCAATCCTTGGTAGTGGATACATATTTTTAATAGTCACTTTATTCAGCTGTAGATAATCAATACACAGTCACAGCGAACCATCTTTCTTTTTAACAAGCAACATTGGTCGCTTCTTTATCTAGCCTCAACTATGCACCTTCGGGTCCTTATGAAAAAACTTATAAACTCTGGTCGCTTCTTTATCCGTGTCCACTTCTATTGTAAGCCTCTAGCTCACACACAACCTAGATGTTAACCGTCTACTCTTAAAGTAACACTTATCAAAACCTTTCTTGCCCTCACACCAAGCCTTTTTTCCTAAACGACTCTACCAAATTACCACCAAGCTACGATCCATCGACGATCATGGATCTCAAGAGCCAAGTAACAAACTCTTATCATTACGTCGACTCCAACCGTAACTATTAGGAGACAACTACCAACGACTTACTCAACTTTAGCTTTATCGTAGTCCAAACCACAATTCAAAGGTAAGATCGCTTATGCACTAAGGGTACCTCCATACCCTTAACACACCCAAGCCTAAAGGTCTAGACTAAAAACCTTTGTGTCTACCTTGCAACCCAAAAACATCACGCAACAAGAAACACTCTGAACTACTAACACAAAGCACAACATTTCTCGAAGAGATAAAGATCTCACATACTAGGCACTAATAACTCAGTCCAAAAAAATATGGTCTTAAGACTTTTCACTCATAACCATTTTTATCATTCGCACTTCTAACGATATTCTAAGCAACATGTAACTTAACAAATAAGAAGCATGAGTAACTACAACAAGTTCGCAAGAACTCTTACTCTCATTTCTTAACCTTCATCTATGGTAAAGACTTTGCGAACAAAATGTACAACACTAACTATTATTTAAACCCAACTTACTTAAAATTATACTTAACACATGCTCAACCAAGGTCAACTTATTGCTCGATAGGATATTTACAATCTAACAAACAACAACTAAAATAGGGACAGAACACGGTTACCTAACAGCTCCTCGAAAGCAAAATTGTCATCCTTAACTTGAACAGCGAACTGTCTAGCAACCATTCGTCTGTCAACTCTAATGGTGGATCTCACAGGTCCTCCACAATGATAAGATGGTTGCACTCTAGATCTTCTTCTAGCAACTCTCTGAACATATCGCGAAGAACCAACTCTCAGAGATTGATCTAACACACTTTAATCCAAAACTAGACAATCCTTCACCATATACACTAGTTCGCGGCAATGGTAACAAACCCTCCGAAGTAGGAAAAAAACTCTAAGGTGATGTTGACCGCAATGCTCACATGCTGGTGAAAGCAGCATCCCAACTACCCTAGCAGTACTCCTTCCCGGAGTAGATGACAAAGAACCTCTATAGGTCATTGGTCTAGACCCGATCCAACCATCGGTAATTGCTCAGAGGTAACTCTTTTCAAACTCTTCAAGGCACAAAGATTTATGTGCGTCAACTGAGAAGAACCTAAAACATCCTAGGTCTTCACCTCAAGACCTTTTGGATCCTGCACCTTAACAAGTGTCACATCCTTAAGCATTCCTAAGCCTTTGCACTGTTGGCTAACTCCAAAAAAGTCACAAGTGGACCCGCTATCACATAAACCTAAAGCTCAACTCTTAACCCTTGGCTAAACCTCTTGCACCTCAACTCTTCAGTAGACACCAACTCCGGAGCACAACGGCTCAATCATAGAAACTCTTTCTCATAAGCAAACACTGACCGCTCTCCTTGGTTTAAATGTAGAAATTGATCTCTCATCTCATCCATGTATCTCACTGATATACTTCTTCTAAAACTCCTCCAGAAAGAGGTCCCAAGTGGGAAGTTATGGTTCTAACCCAAGATCAATGGTTTCCTACCACTCGTGTGCATTGCCCTTTAAAAGGGAAACAATGCAATCGAGGTCATCCTACGGGGTTCCCCTCATATGTTTTAAGATTCTTTACGAGTCATGCAACCACTGATCATCCTTGATCGGTTCATCCTCACCCAAGCCCTCAAAGTTCTTGGACCCAAACCGATGAAGCCTCTCAACAGGGATTTTACGAGGCATTTTAGATTGCCTCGGGATAGCTTGCACAAATTGTAACAGAATAGAGGTAAGGTCACAAATGTGACTAAACCTATCGTTACAGTTTCCACTTTCTATCAACTCCTTTTTCTAAAACACAAGGATCAAAGCAGCACATCCGAATTCCCAGTCTGGCAAGTACACTCAAATTTAGGGACTTGTATTCACTAGATATCTTTCCACGACCACTATATTACCCCATGGATTTCCTAGAACCGAATCAACCTAATCTCTGATACCATTAAATGTAACACCCCGATCCAGATCCAGATCCAAAGTGTCACATTCGGGTCACCCAAAACTTGGCACAACAAAATTCTTTTAAAAGAAAATGTTCTAAAGTCTCAAAATCTCACATTTCATAAAACCACGTGGATCCGAATAAAATAAAATAATGTGTTTACAAAAAAAAGAGCTCTTTTTTCAAATACATTATCCGACTCACATTAAATTCAAAATAAAGATTACAGACTGGATTTGTGGTAAGGTTTTGTATTCGGGCATATTCGAATGAGGTCGTCCTGTATTCGGAAAATAGTAACAGGGATGGAGGCCACCTTATCAATCTCATGCTCGAAATTTTACATCGAACATCTTCGAATAATGTCACCTATATTCACAAAATAGTAACCAGGATGGAGGCCGCCCTACCAATCTCATGCCCGAAATGTTACATCGAACATATTGGAATGAGGTCGCTCTACAGTCAGAAAATAGTCTTCAATACATCACCCAGAATATTAATCGGATAACCAACTTTGTGTTGAAACACTATTTTGATACACGAATTTACAAAACCAAGACATACAAATAACTCATACTCCACGAGCTTCCACATATGGAACATCAACAATTTAGGTCAAACATATAACTCACTAATAACAAAGCCATCTCTCATAAATAAGATTAGGTACATAAAACCCCAAGGTCATTTACAAGATCCTCTTAATATTATTTCATTATCCAAAGCCCCTTAAATATGTTGATGTCCTATCAAGATACAGAAAGGGCTCTAACCACCATGCGCTATTGTTCGATCCATCACGAATCCTTAGGGAGGGAAAATTACTATTAAGCCACCTCTTGACTGTTGTGCCATTAGTCATAAGTTTATAAATCGAAATATTAAACTCGAACCATTAGTTTTATAATTCATTTTACACCAATAGAGACTCATTGGAGCCTACATCTTGAATTAAAGAAACCCCAAACTCAACCCTTAAAATTTTGGGTAGATTGCACAAGCGTATCAAAACGCCTATAGAATAGATCGAGACGATGACCAATATCGATACACTCCCCCTATGTATCAATACGCTAGAAAGATGACTTTAGACCAAAGCGAACATAAATGTATCGATACACCTACATAGAGTATCGATACGCACCCTGTGTTGATACGTCCTCAAAGAGGTATCGGAATGATTTGCCAGTGGAAGATTTAGTATCGAAACACAAACAGGACGTTTTAAAATGCCTACCATCCTCACCCTTATTTTCTATCTAGGGTATCGATACGCCTTCTGAGGGTATCGATATGCAAAGTCAGACTTACCTAGCTAACGAGTTAACAACCTGTATCGATACAACTACCTGGGGTATCAAATCGCTACATAATTAGTGCTTAAATTATATATTATTTTATTAATAATTACTCCTTGATTGATTGTTATAAATTGCTAATTTGAATCTTTTCATTCATTTTCCATGCAGGACATTGAAGATAAGAAATCAAATATAAAAGGTGAAAATTCTGCAGATTTTTGATTTTCTAGATTCATGGCTGGATTCACAGGCATGATTTTTGGGATGGCTGCTGGCATGCCAAAATCAGCATCTTTTGGATTGGCTTGATGAAAAATCTGAATGGATAGGGACAATTAAGCAAATGGAGTGAATTTCGGGATGTGTCTTCAATTTACAAACTTAATTTTCGTGATTTTGTCTTTTTGTCTTTGTTATCTTTGTAATTCCTAAGCCTATAAATACCCACTCTTGGGAGAGGCTGGATCACTCATCATATCATCATCTATCTTTCATTTTGTGTTTTGCTAGTTTGTTTTAATTACTTTTGTTCTAAATAAAGTTTTCTTTTTAATATTATTTTTACTTTCTTTTATTTTATGTTTATAAGTTATTTTCAAAACTTGTCAAGCATGATAAACAATATCATGCTTGGATAATTTTCTTAAGCCAAAGAGCTAGCAATGAAACGATTCGATCGTGAGATTCGAACAAAGCACTAAATTCCTTTCCGGGATACATTCTTGTTTTTCTGAACGTAAAAGTTTGGCAATCGGCCTCGCTTACATTTTTTTAAATTACTTCTTATCAAAAAGACGTCGTTGGTTTGTAAGTTGTTTAAAAATATAGTTGGGAGGAAGGATCCGCCTGTGGCATTTCGACTTCCTGTGAACACACTTAGCGGCGGTCCGCCAAAGAAAAAAACGAGATCGAAAATGATTCTCGGTGAGACAACTTCCGAGTCGGGCTTTTCCAGTTTTTAAACTAATTATTTTAACGACGATAGATGCAGCTAATTTACTTAATAATTGGCTTCCGAAGATAGACTTGTGAAGATCGGTTACATGTGAGAAAAGCAAGTTGCAATGGGTTGGGCCTTGCAGACTGTAACCGACATGAATCCTGAAGGAAAATACATTTCAATGATTGAAAGAATCCAATCAAAGCTAGCTCGAGGTGATTTTATTATTTGCGATATCTCAACTTATTTTCTCTTCTACTTTTTAATTAATTGCTTCATTTCACTCTGATTATTTTAAATCTCGACTATCACCCCCCCTTTTTTATTTATTGTTGCAGATCCTGGATTAAAAACAATGATCAATTGGATTAGGAAATACGAAATTCCCTATTGATCGACCCTCTTCCATTATTCTACTTTTCTCTTATTTATTTTATTTTCGAAGAGGCTTTATTTTATTTTGACGAGTTAAAATGACGCTTGTCACTACACGGTATCGATACACCTCCCATGGGGTATCAATACCAAACCTTACTGGAATTTTTTGTATAGAAACACGATCAAACTGTATCGATAGTCTAGTATCTAGGATTAAGTTTTGCCTTCAAGGTATCGATACACTCCCCCGTGTATCGTGTAATACCCCGAATTTTACCCCAATTCGAAATATAAATTTTGAAATCCCTAATTTCTGAAAACCTAAATTTTGGGAAATTTTTGTTTTGAAATCTTAAATTTTAATTAGGGAGTAAATTGTTTTAATCTGAAATTTATTATCTGTTTTGAAAACCCTAATAAGTTTAAGGGTTGATCTTGTAATTTTACCATTTTCCTTAAGTTAAAATGCACTTTATGGCAGTGCTGGAATTTTAAAATTCCATTCTCTGTAGGAGTAGTCGTTCACTCCTATTCTTTTCCCTTTTCGCATGTCTCTCTTCCTTAACCCTCCATACCCTTTTTCGTCTCCGGAAAGCTTCTGACCACTGTTGTTTCTAGTGTTGGTCTCACCAACGTGAGCAGCGACATCTCGCAAGAAAGCCCAACATATTTGTTACTCCCCGACAGACACCATTCGTGATTTTGGATAACCTTTTCGTTTCTTTTGTGTAATGTCTCCACCGTTTTAGTCATCTGGTTATCGTGGTGGTCTCCGAAAAGGTTTTGTTTATCATCTTTAGTGGCTTTAGTTGATGGGAGTTGGGATTGGTTGTTAGTGAAGCAGAAGGTTGAGTTTTGTAAGGTTGCTTTGGCAAAGGTTCAGTTTGTGTAGGATAAGTTGTGTTATCATCAAGTGTGTAACTGATCTAGTGTTTGTTTTAGAAAGTACTAGTTGGGTTTTTGGAAAAGAAATGAAAATTTTTGAAAACGATTTAAGGTGATGAAGGATGCATAAGGGACTTGTGTGGACCTTGAGAGGAGATGGTTGTGTCGTTTGGCTTAGCTTTTGCATGTTGGGTTCATAAGGAGCCGTGTCAGGTTTTGCTTGGGTATGGTTAGGTTGTTAAGGAGGTTTCAGATGTAATCCTTGGATATCTCTGCATGGAGATGTTGTGTAATGAGGAACATTGGGTAGTTTGTAGCCATTATTGGTCAAACAATTCTATAGACTCCTTTTATCGTCAAGAGGTGTTGCGAGAGGCTGTGTTTGTTGATTTTTCCATTTATGGTTGGTTTTTCTCCTGTGTTGTTGTTTCTTAATGTTAAGAAGTATGTTAAGGTTAGTGGACGGAGGAGTAACATTAAGTTTGGCTAGGTTAGAGAGGCAAAAGTTTGAGCTTGGAATAACCTTAGTGAAATAAAAGTTGATTGACTATAGTGTCGTGTTGTTTAATGGTCCAGCTAGTGAGTTGTTGTTTGGGAAAAGTTGTGTGTGTAGTTCATCAAGGTTGTTAATGGTGCGTTATTGAGTTGGAGATGGTGATATAGTCCTTAGAGGAGACATTCTCTTTTGGATAAGGATGATGTTGTGTATTGAAACAAAAGGGTTAGAAGTCCCTTGTATTGCATGATGGGTTGAATCTGAGTTGCTTAGCGTGACTTGGGTTGCTTAAGAGTTATGTCTTGATAGGTGTCGGTTTAGTAGCGTAAGTTAAGAGTGTTGTGAAGTTAAGAGAAGTGTTGACACGGTTAAGTTTATCAAAATATGTTGGTCTAGTGATAGAGTTGTAGGTGAGACTTTTCTTGGATAAGATGTTCTGAGGTAAGCTGTTATCGGATGTTTGGTGGAGCCGCGTGTGCAGGGCACACAACTGAGGTTGTGTTGTTGGGTTTTAGCTATGGTGTTGGTTGTCTTTTATATCTATGTGTTACGTGGTTGTGTTGTATGGTGCTATAAGTTAGAATGCTATCTTAACCAAAGTTTGTGATAGTCTTTTGCTATACATTTGAAATTAAGGAGTTGTGAAAGGAGTTTGTAAGCTTGTTTGGTGGGCTTGTTTTGGATGAGTATGAGTTGAAAGTGAATGTTTATTTTGCTGGTAAGTTGAACTTGAGAGTCAATGTTCTTTGAGAATGTTGTTGTCGTCTAAGGTGCTAAAGTAGAGTTGTGTTAACAAATCTTCGTAAGTTTTGTGACGTGGTTTCTTAACAGTTAAAGGAGAGTGTTTTCTTTGAGAATGATTGGAGCTGGTGAGTAGTATGTTCTAATGTGATAAGGTTTTGAGACATATTATGGGCTTCCAATTGAGTTTATGGGTGTTCTCTCGTTAATAGACATGTAACTGGTATGAGTGAGTTATCTAGGTCTGGAAAGGTATGTTAAGATGTTGTGACATGAATCTTATGGGTTTTTGGGTAAAGATGTTACCGTTGTTAAGTTTTTGTTGGTGAAACTTATTATGTGATATTACGTTGAGCGGGGCTCGGTGAAAAGTTTTGGTTTTTGCCTTGTATATTAGAACTATGCTTGAGAAAATTAAACTTGTTAGTGGTAGATGAGAGCTCTTGCAAGTTTTCGGAAGTCGGATTCTAACCCTAAGTAAGGAAAGGTTGGGTTGCTAGAAAAGAAAAAGGTTTTTACTTTGGCTTGAGTATGCAATGAGTGTTGAGACGAAACATGGTGTTTTTGGTGTATCGTTGTTCGGGGTATCGTTGCAAGTTTTGATGGCAGATGATGTTATGATGAAACTAAATCTTATCTTTATGAGATGTATGTTGGGATCTTGGTTTTTGATAGCAAAGGTCCTTTGTGGTAAGATCCTTGTGTTGATCAGAGTGTTTTAGTGGCGTAATGGTGAATGAGAAGTCACGAGGGAGTGAAAGGAAGTTGTGAAGGAGCAGTTTCTCTAACTCTTTTCACGGTGAAAATTTCGAGGACGAAATTTCTTAAGTGGGGGAGAGTTGTAACGCCCCAAAAATGGGCTTAGAAGTTAGTGAGCCGGTTTAGCCTAGTTCGGGATTAAATACTTAAAAATTAGTTTTTAATCAAAATAAATTGAGGAAAAATATCCTAAAATTCTTATTTAACATATATTTGACTATGGTCAAATCAATTTTGAAAATTTACCCTTAAATCCCTAGGATTTAGAAATTGGTGACCATTTTGTAAAAATTGAAAACTTCGAGGATAATTTTATAAAACAAGCCAAAACTTTGAATCTTTAAGGGGCTTTGATCCAATTATAACCCTAGCTGGTCTAGGCTTTCCAAATTTTAATTAATTAAACCCAAAACCTATTTTAAATTAAATAACTTAATTAAACCTAATTTTAAACTCTTAAAACCCTTTTTAATTAACCTAAACATCACATATTTTTCTAATTTCCATTTTCCCTCTTTGGAGGCAGCAGTTCATCAAGTTTTCAAGGTAAAAACTCATTCTTTGTCAATTAAATTCGTTTCTAATAATTATAATAACTTTTCTTCTTTAAATTTTCTTGTTTTCACTCTTTAAAACCCGGAAAGCGATTGGATCAGTTTTCTATGTGAGATTTCATCAATCCTCTAGAACAATAGAGTTCTTTACAGAAATTCCCAAGTTATTGTCTTGGATTTTTTGTTTTAATTCTTTAATTTCATAAAAATCGGTTTTTCGACTAAAAATCCCAATTTTCGTTCAAGGATTTTAATCCGCTGTTTTTGAATCCTAAATTCATGATTTTGAATGTATTATAATGTTTTTAACATGTTTTAAACATATATAATCCCGGACTATAGGTTTAGGAGAAGTTTGGTAGTTTTCGGAAAGTTTTCGGTTAAGGTTTTAATAGGTTTTAAGGGCTGTTGAGTGGGGGTCCTACTTGGGGTTTGTTGTGTGCGATTAGGAACACTAAATCCTCAGTTTTTGATGGTTGAAACAGGACAAGAAGTTGGTGATCACATTTGAAGAAGTTTTGGATCGAATCGGTGACTTGTCGGATAAGAAACAGTTATTGGTGAGTGGATTGTGAGGGCTGCCAATTTGGCATGGTTTTAAATATATTTTCAAAGTTTTGGGGGTGTAGGGAAGGTGTGAAAAACCTCCCTATACTCAAAAGTAAGTTTTAAGTATTGCTTTCTTAAAGGTTCACATATTATGCCTTGTTTTTACAACGTTATTTGTCATGCTCTTGTTATGTTGTGCATATGTGATTATGCATGTATATAAATGCTCATGAAACTGTTTTTAAAGAGATTTTATATGCATTCAATGTTCCCACGGTTTTGTTTTGAAAAATAAGATAAAAGTGGTTTTTATCAATTTTTGCAAGTGATGCGTGAAAAGTGGGATACATGTGATTTAAATTCTATTTTGAATTAAGTTTTGAGCATTGGTTTTTGATAATATATTGGCTAGTTAAGTGATGAACCTTATGGGATAAGTTGATCGATCAATAGGGTCTAGAGTGCACTATAACATTCAAAAGTCGTACATGTATAAATTCCTTGTTTGTTGCATTTTGCCTTTTATTCTAATGTTATGTGATGGGAGTAGTACTGTCACATACGGGTTGATCGGAGTAGTACTGTCACCGGACACCAAGGTGAGATAATTCATGTTGAGAGTAGTATCAACATGCGCATGCTCTGGGAGTAGTACTAACATGCGGTTGCCCGTTTATCCTAACGATTTGGAGTAGTACAAATCGGATCACTAGCACCAATATATGTTTTTACTTTTTAAAGGTAAGTGTCATGGTTTTTACTTGTTGCATATGGGATTATGCATGCGAGGTTTTGTGCATTGGTATGCATGTGATTTAAGCATTGCTATGTTGTTAGCATGTAAGACTTGAGCTTTGTGCATTGGGATGCACGTGTAAGCATTGCTATGTGAGTAGCATGTAAGACTTGTGTTTTAGCTTTTAAAGCATATGATTTTAAAAAGGTTTTTACCAAATTTTAATGATGGCATTGTTAGCCATGGTTTGATGACAATTACTGAGTTTTAAAAGTGGCATTGTTAGCCATGTTTGTTTTGTTTTATAAAGAGCATGACATAGTTTTAAATTGATGAAATTGGTTTAATATGGGCGCTGCATTGCATGGTTTTTTTATACTTGTTTTTATTCACTCACTAAGCTTATGCTTACCCTCTCATTTACCTTGCAATGCAGAATAAATAATGTTGAGTCAGCAAAGGGAAGCAAGGATCCAGGTAACCGCCAAGTGAAAGCTCAAGTATGTCTTTATAACATTAGTAGTAGTGAGAGAGCAATGGGGATGGGTTATCATGTTAAGATTATTGATATGATGATAAGACTTATTGTAGTCGTATGCTTATATATATTTGATGTTTATCAACATTGTTATTGCTTAAGATATGGCTTAGTGAATCTATGTGTTTTTGGATATTCTAGCTTGAATACTATAAATGATACACTTTTATGTTAACGAGGTATTTTGAGATCTATTATAGGTTAATTTTAAAGTATGATATACCATGCTTGTTATTGTTGAAGTATGCTTATAAATTATGTGTTTTGCGTGTGGAATTAGGTGACTTTGCATCTAGGGATGATATTCGAAGTGTGGATTATGCCTATAGGGTCTTGTATGCATCTAGAGAACCTTACTTGTTCGGTTAAATTAGGACTCACTTCACATCTCTTTCCGCTGCAAATGAACTCAGTCATTGCATGAACATATAAGATCTAATTAAAGCATTTAGATAAGATAAAAGGAAAAAAAAAATTAGGGTCGTTTATCGAGGTAAGTCTTCGGATTAGCCTCGATGTCGCATGTCAAAAGTGCGCGTTTAATGCATGTGGACACATCGCAAGTAATAAGTGATAAGTATTTTATCGAGTTATCGTCTCCTCAAGGACCGGTATACTTAATATGCTTTCTTCACCTTCTTGTTCTGTAAAAAGATAAAAACACAAATGAGTTGATTTGATTTATCTAAACTAAAATAACTAAATAAAAATAAAGGATTGAAATAGTAGAGAGAGATGGGCTAGGATCCAGTTGCGTCGTATTGTGGAATTGATTGACTTGTCTCTGTCCAATGCAATTGTATATCACTGCCTCGGCAGCACTGCAGTTTACTGCCTAGGCAGCGACAATACGGTCTGCCGCGGCAATCCCTTGCTCGTGGGCAGACTTTACCAAAGTTCGTCAAAGTGTCCTTGGATGACTCCGCTTATCCCTAAGACAGAGTGTTGTTGATGACTAGTCCTTGATGATACCTCCCGGCGTAAACCAATTATACTCACCAACCAATCTCACACTTATTTTTGCCGCTGAAACTCTTAACTTATCCGTAGGCCGAGTTAGTATTTCGCGATTGAAATACCGTACTTACCCCTTTCGTGAATCTAACTCTCCCGAGCTTAGATAAATGGATGATTCACAATATCCTCTCCCGAGCTCAATTGTGAAAACAAGGAATAACAAAGGATAAGCAAACCTTGATAACTTTATTGCATTGAATCAAAGACAAAGTACAATCTCCTCTCACAAATACTCGACAACCTTCACCTAATCCCTAAGAAGGTTTAGAACATGATGGAGAGGAAAGAAACAAGAGTAGGAGTCGTCTCTCTCCCTAGGTATTTCGTGTATTGTACATTGGGTGGCTAGGTCCTTATATAGGCTAGACCTAGGGCAAACCTTTCCTAAGTAGAATACAACTTGGAGTAGGGAACATGTCAAGTACATAATAATAATATATTTCCAAGTTTGCTTCGGCTAAGGAGGCTTTCCCGCGTGGTCTTCCTTTGGGCTTTTCCTTGTGCTAGCCAGCTCCAATTCATAGGCTTCAAGTCCAGACACGTTCCTTGGATCTTGATCTTTCCATCGCCTACAGTCTTGCTTCCTGTCTTTCTGCTGTTGCCTCGGCATCAGGTCCTGCCTCGGCCTTGTCTCTGCCGCAACACTGGTTCTCCTGCACAGATAAGAAAATGCAGTAAAACGTGCCTTTTTCTGTAAATATTATCTATATGAATATAACTTCTAAATATATCACATTCAGCACATGCATTGGTCCGAGTGGGTGTATATTTGATGATTAATGCCCATAAAAGGAGTAAAAAGTGATAGTGTGTTGAGCACTTATCACTCGGTATTCCCCGTGTAGCTCGTTCGAGTCGGGTGGCATCTAGATCGGGTCGAGGGGTGTCGCGTGTCAAAAATGCGCGTTTAGTGCAAGTGGACACATCGAATGTAATAAGTGATAAGTATTTTATCGAGTTATCGTCTCCTCAGGGACCGGTATACTTAATATGCTTTTTTCACCTTCTTGTTCTGTAGAAAAAGTAAACACAAGTGAGTTGATTTGATTTATCTAAACTAAAATAACTAAATAAAAATAAAGAGTTGAAATAGTAGAGAGAGATAGGCTAGGATCCAGTTGCGTCGTATTGTGGATTTGATTGACTTGTCTCTGTCCAATGCAATCGTATATCACTGCCTCGGCAGCACTACAATTTACTGCCTTGGCAGCGACAATACTGTCTGCCGCGGCAATCCCTTGCTCGTGGGCAAACTTTACCAAAGTTCGGCAAAGTGTCCTTGGATGACTCCGCTTATCCCTAAGTCAGAGTGCTGTTGATGACTAGTCTTTGATGATACCTCCCGGCGTGAACCAATTTTACTCACCAACCAATCTCACACTTCTTTTAGCCGCTGAAACTCTTAACCTATCCCTAGGTCGAGTTAGTATTTCGCGATTGAAACACCGTACTTACCCCTTTCGTGAATCTAACTCTTACGAGCTTAGATAAATGGATGATTCACAATATCCTCTCCCGAGCTCAATTGTGAAAACAAAGAATAACAAAGGATAAGCAAACCTTGATAACTTTATTGCATTGAATCAAAGACAAAGTACAATCTCCTCTCACAAATACTCGACAACCTTCACCTAATCCCTAAGAAGGTTTAGAACATAATGGAGAGGAAAGAAACAAGAATAGAAATCGGCTCTCTCCCTAAGTATTCCGTATATTGTACATTGGGTGGCTAGGTCCTTATATAGGCTAGACTTAGGGCAAACCTTTCCTAAGTAGAATACAACTTGGAGTAGAGAACAAGTCAAGTACATAATAATAATATATTTCCAAGTTTGCTTCGGCTAAGGAGGCTTTCCCGCGTGGTCTTCCTTTGGGCTTTTCCTTGTGCTAGCCAGCTCTGATCCATGGGCTTCAAGTCTAGACACGTTCCTTGGATTTTTGTCTTTCCATCGCCTATAGTCTTGCTTCCTGTCTTTCTGCTGCTGCCTCGGCATGAGGTCCTGCCTCGGTCTTGTCCCTGCCGCGGCACTGGTTCTCCTGCACAGATATGAAAACGCAGTAAAACGTGCCTTTTTCTGTAAATATTATCTATATGAGTATAACTTCTAAATATATCACATTAAGCACATGCATTGGTCCGAGTGGGTGTATATTTGGTGATGAATGCCCATAAAAGGAGTAAAAAATGATAGTGTGTTGAGCACTTATCAAGGGGGTCACATTTGTTGGTATCAGAGCTTAGGTTTACGAATCCTTTTTGAAAGTTTTGTTTGGTATGTTGTAGAGTTATATTTGTTTTTAATGTTGCTTATGTACGATGATTGTTTGAAAATTTTATGTTATTGTTTGAGATGTACGGTGTTTGGTATATGTGATTGAATTGTGTTGTGACATAGTAACTTAAGGGTTTGTTTTGCAAGCATGATTAAATTTTGATATGCTTAAATGTTGCTATATGAATTATTGTTTGTAAGCATGATGGAATCCTGTTGCTTTGCTATGACATTAGTTATATGTAAATGTGAACATATCCCTGATTTGCTTGACTTAGTGAATTGAATATTATGTGACATAGACTACTATTTTGACCATGTTTTAAGGTTATCTTGCATGTAAAATTTATAAATGTAAAATGTGTTTAGATTTTAAATGTTACATACATTACTGCAAGTTAGTCTTAAAAATGATTTATAAGTTGAACATCTCATGTAATTGTGATTTTTGATATGTCATGTAGTATAGAAAACTAGTTTTAATTTGCATTGGTTAATGCATGAGACTTTGAGGTGATTTTATATGATGCTTAAATGTTATGGAAAATACAATTATTATATGGTTATATGTTCTTGATGCTAATTATAGTTGATGATTGAGTATATATTGTTGGGGTTTATTTTTGGGTACCCATTGCTCTAACTACTATTAGGAAATCACTTTATATTGTACTTGAGTTACTTGGAACTTGCTTCGCACTGGCCTCACAAGTTTTGCAAAATGTTTTTGTATGTTAAAATTATTTTTCTATTTCATTGTGCTTGATATGGGACCAAAAAGAAAGCTAAAACTTGGTAATAGATGAGTTATAAAAATCAAAAAGTATAAATAGATTTGTGTTGTGGCGCTATAATATCCGATCTTGAGTCGACTGGGTCCTCGATCGTGTTTGAGTATAAAGTGATTTTGAATCAGTTTAGTTTGAGAATTAGTTTTGTTGTTGAGCAGTAGATGACTACATCACTAAGAGTGTCTTTGGGAGTTTCAAATTACTTGTGTGCAAGGTGAATCAAATGTGTTGGAAACGTTTGGGTTATAGTGTGATTGTGTACTCTTGAGTGCTAAGTTTCTATGGTTCTAGACGTTAAAGAGATAGAAAGTTGAAGTTCCGGAGTGGAGGATGTTGTTTGTGACTATGGACAATAATCATGCATAGTATAGGAGCACCTACATGCATACACATTAGACATCTTAGGACATGCATGCATTCTTGAGCATGACATTAGATTGCATTTGTATGCACTTGCATAGGCATCTAGGGTGACATATAGGACTCATGCATACATTGTCCATATCTACAAACGTTTTCCTCTTGAAAATGAAAGTTATGTTGTGATCAATCCTGTAGGGAGAATGTGTAGGTTTAAAGAGGTGTCTGAAGGATGCTCTTGTTGGAGTTGAGCTTGTTGTGTAGTGAGTTGAGTTACTTTTCTGGTTGGGAAATAATTCTTGTTAAGGATTGGCTAGATGGGTTGGAGTTGTGAACGGTTAAACCGAGGATAAATGCCTTTAGTTGATGGGAGTTGGGGTTGGTTGTTAGTGAAGCAGAAGGTTGAGTTTTGTAAGGTTGCGTTGGCAAAGGTTCAATTTGTGTAGGAGAAGTTGTGTTATCATCATGATTGGTAAAATTACTACTTGGCATTTTTTGTTTGGTATAGTTTAGGAGGTGGTTAGGTCAACTGTGTAACTGATCTAGTGTTTGTTTTAGAAAGTACTAGTTGGATTTTTGGAAAAGAAATGAAAATTTTGGAAAACGATTTAAGGTGATGAAGGATGTATAAGGGACTTGTGTGGACCTTGAGAGGAGATGGTTGTGTCGTTTGGCTTAGCTTTTGCATGTTGGGTTTATAAGGAGCCGTGTCAGGTTTTGCTTGGGTATGGTCAGGTTGTTAAGGAGGTTTCAGATGTAATCCTTGGATATCTTTGCATGGAGATGTTGTGTAATGAGGAACATTGGGTAGTTTGTAGCCATTATTGGTCAAACAATTCTATAGACTCCTTTTATCGTCAAGAGGTGTTGCGAGAGGCTGTGTTTGTTGATTTTTCCATTTATGGTTGGTTTTTCTACTGTGTTGTTGTTGCTTAATGTTAAGAAGTATGTTAAGGTTAGTGGACGGAGGAGTAACATTAAGTTTGGCTAGGTTAGAGAGGCACAAGTTTGAACTTGGAATAATCTAAGTGAAATAAAAGTTGATTGACTATAGTGTTGTGCTGTTTAATGGTCCGGCTAGTGAGTTGTTGTTTGGGAAAAGTTGTGTGTGTAGTTCATCAAGGTTGTTAATGGTGCGTTACTGAGTTGGAGATGGTGATATAGTCTTTAGAGGAGACATTGTCTTTTGGATAAGGATGATGTTGTGTATTGACACAAAAGGGTTAGAAGTGCCTTGTGTTGCATGATGGGTTGAATCTGAGCTGCTTAGCGTGACTTGGGTTGCTTAAGAGTTATGTCTTGACAGGTGTCGATTTAGTAGCGTAAGTTAAGAGTGTTGTAAAGATAAGAGAAATGTTGGCACAGTTAAGTTTATCAAAATATGTTGGTCTAGTGATAGAGTTGTAGGTGAGACTTTTCTTGGATAAGATGTTCTGAGGTAAGTTGTTATCGGATGTTTGGTGGAGCCACGTGTGCAGGGCACACAACTGAGGTTGTGTTGTTGGGTTTTAGCTGTGGTGTTAGTTGTCTTTTATGTCTATGTGGTACGTGGTTGTGTTGTATGGTGCTATAAGTTAGAATGTTATCTTAATCAAAGTTTGTGATAGTCTTTTGCTATACATTTGGAATTAAGGAGTTGTGAAAGGAGTTTGTAAGCTTGTTTGGTGGGCTTGTTTTGGATGAGGATGAGTTGAAAGTGAATGTTTATTTTGCTGGTAAGTTGAACTTGAAAGTCAATGTTCTTTGAGAATGTTGTTGTCGTCTAAGGTGCTAAAGTAGAGTTGTGTTAACAAATCTTCGTAAGTTTTGTGACGTGGTTTCTTAACAGTTAAAGGAGAGTGTTTTCTTTGAGAACGATTGGAGCTGGTGAGTAGTATGTTCTAATGTGATAAGGTTTTGAGACATATTATGGGCTTCCAATTGAGTTTATGGGTGTTCTCTCGTTAATAGACATGTAACTGGTATGAGTGAGTTATCTAGGTCTGGAAAGGTATGTTAAGATGTTGTGACATGAATCTTATGGGTTTTTGGGTAAAGATGTTACCGTTGTTAAGTTTTTGTTGGTGAAACTTGTTATGTGATATTACGTTGAGCGGGGCTCGGTGAAAAGTTTTGGTTTTTGCCTTGTATATTAGAACTATGCTTGAGAAAATTAAACTTGTTAGTGGTAGATGAGAGCTCTTGCAAGTTTTCGGAAGTCGGATTCTAACCCTAAGTAAGGAAAGGTTGGGTTGCTAGAAAAGAAAAAGGGTTTTACTTTGGCTTGAGTATGCAATGAGTGTTGAGACGAAACATGGTGTTTTTGGTGTATCGTTGTTCGGGGTATCGTTGCAAGTTTTGATGGCAGATGATGTTATGATGAAACTAAATCTTATCTTTATGAGATGTATGTTGGGATCTTGGTTTTTGATAGCAAAGGTCCTTTGTGGTAAGATCCTTGTGTTGATCAGAGTGTTTTAGTGGCGTAATGGTGAATGAGAAGTCACGAGGGAGTGAAAGGAAGTTGTGAAGGAGCAGTTTCTCTAACTCTTTTCACGGTGAAAATTTCGAGGACGAAATTTCTTAAGTGGGGGAGAGTTGTAACGCCCCAAAAATGGGCTTAGAAGTTAGTGAGCCGGTTTAGCCTAGTTCGGGATTAAATACTTAAAAATTAGTTTTTAATCAAAATAAATTGAGGAAAAATATCCTAAAATTCTTATTTAACATATATTTGACTATGGTCAAATCAATTTTGAAAATTTACCCTTAAATCCCTAGGATTTAGAAATTGGTGACCATTTTGTAAAAATTGAAAACTTCGAGGATAATTTTATAAAACAAGCCAAAACTTTGAATCTTTAAGGGGCTTTGATCCAATTATAACCCTAGCTGGTCTAGGCTTTCCAAATTTTAATTAATTAAACCCAAAACCTATTTTAAATTAAATAACTTAATTAAACCTAATTTTAAACTCTTAAAACCCTTTTTAATTAACCTAAACATCACATATTTTTCTAATTTCCTTTTTCCCTCTTTGGAGGCAGCCGTTCATCAAGTTTTCAAGGTAAAAACTCATTCTTTGTCAATTAAATTCGTTTCTAATAATTATAATAACTTTTCTTCTTTAAATTTTCTTGTTTTCACTCTTTAAAACCCGGAAAGCGATTGGATCAGTTTTGGAGGTGAGATTTCATCAATCCTCTAGAACAATAAAGTTCTTTACTGAAATTCCCAAGTTATTGGCTTGGATTTTTTGTTTTAATTCTTTAATATCATAAAAATCGTTTTTTCGACTAAAAATCCCAATTTTCGTTCAAGGATTTTAATCCGCTGTTTTTGAATCCTAAATTCATGATTTTGAATGTATTATAATGTTTATAACATTTTTTAAACATATATAATCCCGGACTATAGGTTTAGGAGAAGTTTGGTAGTTTTCGGAAAGTTTTCGGTTAAGGTTTTGATAGGTTTTAAGGGCTGTTGAGTGGGGGTCCGACTTGGGGTTTGTTGTGTGCGATTAGGAGCACTAAATCATTAGTTTTCGATGGTTGAAACAGGACAAGAAGTTGGTGATCACATTTGAAGAAGTTTTGGATCGAATCGGTGACTTGTCGGATAAGAAACAGTTATTGGTGAGTGGATTATGAGGGCTGCCAATTTGGCATGGTTTTAAATATATTTTCAAAGTTTTGGGGGTGTAGGGAAGGTGTGAAAAACCTCCCTATACTCAGAAGTAAGTTTTAAGTATTGCTTTCTTAAAGGTTCACGTATTATGCCTTGTTTTTACAACGTTATTTGTCATGCTCTTGTTATGTTGTGCATATGTGATTATACATGTATATAAATGCTCATGAAACTGTTTTTAAAGAGATTTTATATCCATTCAATGTTCCCACGGTTTTGTTTTGAAAAATAAGATAAAAGTGGTTTTATCAATTTTTGCAAGTGATGCGTGAAAAGTGGGATACATGTGATTTGAATTCTATTTTGAATTAAGTTTTGAGCATTGTTTTTTGATAATATATTGGCTAGTTAAGTGATGAACCTTATGGGATAAGTTGATCGATCAATAGGGTCTAGAGTGCACTATAACATTCAAAAGTCGTACGTGTATAAATTCCTTGTGTGTTGCATTTTGCCTTTTATTCTAATGCTATGTGATGGGAGTAGTACTGTCACATACGGGTTGATCGGAGTAGTACTGTCACCGGACACCAAGGTGAGATAATTCATGTTGAGAGTAGTATCAACATGCGCATGCTCTGGGAGTAGTACTAACATGCAGTTGCCCGTTTATCCTAACGATTTGGAGTAGTACAAATCGGATCACTAGCACCAATATATGCTCTTACTTTTTAAAGGTAAGTGTCATGGTTTTTACTTGTTGCATATGGGATTATGCATACGAGGTTTTGTGCATTGGTATGCATGTGATTTAAGCATTGCTATGTTGTTAGCATGTAAGACTTGAGCTTTGTGCATTGGGATGCACGTGTAAGCATTGCTATGTGAGTAGCATGTAAGACTTGTGTTTTAGCTTTTAAAGCATATGATTTTAAAAAGGTTTTTACCAAATTTTAATGATGGCATTGTTAGCCATGGTTTGATGACAATTACTGAGTTTTAAAAGTGGCATTGTTAGCCATGTTTGTTTTGTTTTATAAAGAGCATGACATAGTTTTAAATTGATGAAATTGGTTTAATATGGGCGCTGCATTGCATGGTTTTTTTATACTTGTTTTTATTCACTCACTAAGCTTATGCTTACCCTCTCATTTACCTTGCAATGCAGAATAAATAATGTTGAGTCAGCAAAGGGAAGCAAGGATCCAGGTAACCGCCAAGTGAAAGCTCAAGTATGTCTTTATAACATTAGTAGTAGTGAGAGAGCAATGGGGATGGGTTATCATGTTAAGATTATTGATATGATGATAAGACTTATTGTAGTCGTATGCTTATATATATTTGATGTTTATCAACATTGTTATTGCTTAAGATATGGCTTAGTGAATCTATGTGTTTTTGGATATTCTAGCTTGAATACTATAAATGATACACTTTTATGTTAACGAGGTATTTTGAGATCTATTATAGGTTAATTTTAAAGTATGATATACCATGCTTGTTATTGTTGAAGTATGCTTATAAATTATGTGTTTTGCGTGTGGAATTAGGTGACTTTGCATCTAGGGATGATATTCGAAGTGTGGATTACGCCTATAGGGTCTTGTATGCATCTAGAGAACCTTACTTGTTCGGTTAAATTAGGACTCACTTCACATCTCTTTCCGCTGCAAATGAACTCAGTCATTGCATGAACATATATGATCTAATTAAAGCATTTAGATAAGATAAAAGGAAAAAAAATTAGGGTCGTTTATCGAGGTAAGTCTTCGGATTAGCCTCGGTATTCCCCGTGTAGCTCGTTCGAGTCGGGTGGCATCTAAACCAGGTCAAGGGGGTTACACTGCCAGCTCACTGCCGGCAGCAACACAGCAGCCACCAAAAAGCCACCGCAAGCTTCTCATCGACAGCGATTCCGAGGATTCCTTTGCTTCCTCGGCATTCTGAAAAAAGGGTGGTAATCTTTCTTTATCTTGTCTTTTTATTTTCAGCTTTCTCTTTACTTTTCATGCATTGAGGACAATGCATCCCTCGAGTGTAAGGGAGCATTGGTCCCTTTTTGTAATATGTAAATATATCTGCCATGTATGGAAAGTATTTAGATTATCGTATTATTGTCTTATTTCCTGTCCTTATAATCTTACAATTTACTGCAATTTTTTTTAAGTCTGCTGAATTTTATTGAAACTGCCGATGCAGCAATATATTCTTCAGCCGCCGCAGCAGTCTGCACCATTCACCAGACTTGAAATCAGAAAGGTATACTAGGTTTAGTACTTAGGATTAGACTATGAGCCAGAAAATATTTAATAGTGCTAGTCTTAGTTGATTTTATAAGTTCTTTTCTTTGAAAAGCAATAAGGACTTAGGCTTAGATTTTAACTAGAGGTGCCTATCACCGGCTCTAGTTTAGTCCATAGAGGTGCCTATCACTGGCTCTAGGACTTAGTCTTTTTCTCACTTACTAGAGGTGCCCGAAATTGGCTCTAGTAAGAATAGCTAAACACTTGAGGTGCCGAAACCGGCTCAAACAGTATAAGTATATAGCAATATATATTTATATATCAAATCAGGGAGAAAGAAAGAAAAGAATTAAAGAAAAATCTTAGTCGGAAGTCTTGAGCTAGAAAAAGGTTTAGAACTTAGAAAATCAGTTTCGACATAGCTACACACACACTCACTAAGACTCATAGTCTAGTTTCGAGGAATACCTAGAACCTAGACGAGGCCAAGTCAAGAAAGGATTTCTGCCGCGGCAGGCAGGACAGTATATTCCCTTAAAATTCCTTACTTAAATTTATTTTTTGCATTGCTTGAGGACAAGCAATAGTTCGAGTGTGGGGGTGTGATGAGTGCATAAAAGTCCTATTTTATTACCATTTTCCCACTCGATATTTACTAATAAAGGACATGATTCAAGGACTTTAATAGATATTTCTACATATTTTCCATACTTCAGCATCCAAACATATAATTCATGAATTCATCTAATAATTGGCATAAAACAGATGCATTTGATAGTTTTCTTTCTTAGACAGGAAACTACATATAAAGATGGCCAATTGGGAAGATAGATGCTGAAGTGTAGATGGAGCACCCGCCAAGGCAGCACTTTTGCGGCCGCGGCAATAGATTGAAGATGACAACCAGTGCTCGATAGAAAGAGAAAAAGATGTTGATTTTAATGGACAATGAGCGAAAGAAAGACGAAGCCAAACTACGGAGTCAAGCCTTGGTCAAAGTCACATGCAGGAAAGAAGAGATATTTTAGGAAATAAGAATTAATTATAGTTTAATTAGGAATTATACTTCTTTCTTCTTTAGAACTCTTTCCTTGCATGGAAAGTTTTAACCTAGGGCTTGGCCTATATAAGGCACATATTAGGCTCAGTTTTAGTTGGAGGAGTTTTAACCTAGACAATACCTTTAGCCGCCGATTACATCATGTTCTAAACTTCTTCGGAGGTTTAGGTTGTTTGTGGAGTAGTTGGAGAAGATAGTTATGTTATGCTAGATATTTATTAATGCAAAAACCTATTTCATATTTTATTCTCTCTTGGCGTTTACTCTTCTTTGCATATGAGCTCGAGAAGATAAGTATGTGAAGAAAAATCCATTTGTCTAATATTGGGAGAGTTAGGCTCACGAAACGAGAGAATACGGTCATTGCTCAAGGGCATTGACTAATCCGGTTATTTAGGATTTCAGCGACTAACAAGACGCATGTGTGGTTGTTATCCACCCTTGATTCACGTCGGGAGGTATCATCAAGACACGTGGGTTTCAACAGTCCTCTTCGCTCAAGGTTAAGGAAGAAGACATATAAGGATGCTCTGTCAAACGATGGAATGTCGAATTGTCAACAAGGCATAACCCCGCCTAGGCAACTGCGGCGACCCTTTGTGCGATCCACCGAGGCGGTAGTTCAACCCTTTGGATTAATAAGTGGATACTTAGCATAAATGGATTCTCCTCTACGAAGCACTCAACTTAGCTTCATTTTATTCATCTTAATTTCTTCTCTATTTAGTTTAGTTTTAATAGATAAATTAGAAATCTCAACTCAACCATTACTTGTGTTTTTACTATTTATAGTGCAGTCAGAAGAGGTAGTGAAGTCGACACAGTCCCTGTGGGATCGACAATCTAAAGTATTACAATTTGACAAAGGTGGAAAAAGAAAGGACTTCCGAGCCTCCATCAGCGAGCAACAAAGAAATCAGGAAATGTTTTTCCTCTCATCTTTCAGTACTTGTTTTGTTATTTAAGGATAATTTTTTATTGGCTGAGATTCCTAGTGATTTGCCTGCTTCGATTTCATCTCTTTTGCAGGATTTCGAGGATGTGTTTCCGGAAGAAACACCTAAGGGATTGCCCCCTATTCGTGGCATTGAGCACCAGATTGACTTTATTCCAGGTGCCACAATTCCGAATAGACCAGCATACCGAAGTAACCCCGAAGAGACAAAGAAGCTTCAACAATAGATTTTTGAGTTGTTGGACAAAGGTTACATTCGAGAGAGTCTGAGTCCTTGTGCCGTACCAATGTTGTTGGTACCGAAGAAAGACGAAACTTGGAGGATGTTTGTTGATTGTCGAGCAGTGAACCAGATTACAATCAAGTACCGACATCCCATTCCTCGACTCGATGACATGCTGGATGAGTTGTGTGGAGCGACTATCTTCTCCAAAATTTACCTAAAGAGTGGATATCATCAGATTCGCATGCGAGAAGGTGACGAGTGGAAGACCACTTTCAAAATCAAGCTAGGTTTCTACGAATGGTTAGTGATGCCTTTTGGTTTAACTAATGCACCTAGTACTTTTATGCGATTGATGAATCATGTTCTGCGATCTTTTATTGGTAAGTTTTGTGTTGTATATTTTGATGACATCCTGATTTATAGCAAGACTTTACCCGATCATGCAGAACATTTGCGAGCTGTTTTGCAGACTTTGCAAGAAGAGAAGTTGTTTGGTAACATGGAGAAATGTGTGTTTTGTACTGAAAAACTTACATTTCTTGGTTACATTGTTAGTTCTCAGGGAGTTGAAGTTGATCCTAAGAAGGTCAAGTCGATTCAGGAGTGGCCACGACCGACTTCAGTTAGTCAGGTTAGATCGTTTCATGGTTTAGCTAGTTTTTATCGTCGGTTTGTTCCCTATTTCAGTTCTATTACCGCTCCCTTAACAGGGATTATGAATCCAGTCTTCTATTGGGGTAAAGAACAGGAAGACACATTTCTAAAAATTAAAGATTGTTTGACAAAAACGTCTGTTTTAGCATTACCTACTTTGATAAGATGTTTGAAATTGAATGTGATGCTTCTGGAGTTGGTATAGGTGTTTTTTGTCACAGAAAAAGAGGCTCATTGCTTATTTTAGTGAAAAGCTTAGTGGAGCAACGTTGAATTATCATGTTTATGACAAGGAGATGTATGCATTGATCCAGGCTTTAGAGACATGGCAGCATTATTTGTTGCCTAAGGAGTTTGTAATCCACACTGACCATGAGGCCTTGCGATATATTATATGTCAGCATAAATTGAACAAACGACATGGTAAATGGGTTGAATTTTTAGAGTTTTTTCCTTATGTCATTCGTTACAAAAAGGGTAAAGACAATGTCGTAGCTAATGCTTTACCACGTCGATATGCACTATTGAGTTATCTTGATTCCCATTTGATTGGATTTGCATATATTCGTGAGTTGTACTCTGATGATCCTGATTTTCGAGATAACTATAATGCTTGTGAGAAAGGTGTTGTTGGAAAGTTTTTCAGGCACGATGGTTATCTTTTCAAAGAAAAGAGGATATGCATTCCACAGGGTTCTATGCGTGATATTTTGATTCGTGAAGCGCACGAAGGTGGATTGATGGGACATTTTGGAGTCACCAAAACGTTACAAACATTGAAGGAGCATCTATTTCGGCCTAAGATGCGCAGAGACGTTGAAAGGTATTGTGAATGTTATGTGACTTGTAAGAAAGCAAAATCGAAGGTTTCACCACATGGTATGTACTTACCTTTACCTATTCCTGATTCCCCTTGGACTGATATTTCTATGAATTTTGTATTGGGATTACCTAAAACTAGGACAGATGGAGATTGTATTTTTGTTGTGGTTGATATGTTCTCTAAGATGGCACATTTTATTGCATGCTATAAAACTGATGATGTTGTTAATGTGGTAACTTATTCTTTAGAGATGTTGTACGATTACATGGAATTCCTAGGTCAATTGTTTTAGACAGGGATGTGAAATTCTTGAGTCACTTCTGGACTCTTTAGATTAAACTAGGTACGAAACTTATGTTTTCTATTACTTGTCATCCCCAGACTGATGGACAAACTGAGGTTGTTAATCGAATTTTATCTACTTTACTTCGTTCCATCATTAAAAAGAATATTAAGACTTGGGAAGATTGTTTTCCACATGTTGAATTTGCATATAATCATGTTGTACATTCTGCAACTAAGATGTCACCATTTGAGGTTGTTTATGGTTTTAATCCTATTACTCCTCTAGATATGTTACCTTTGCCACAGGAACAGGTGATGAATAGAGACAGTAAAACGAAAGCAGAATATGTAAAGAAATTGCATCAACAGGTAAAGGAGAACTTGGAACGAAGGACTCAGCAGTATGGAAAGCAAGCAAACAAAGAAAGGAATCGAGTCACCTTCGATGTTGGTGATTGGGTTTGGGTTCATTTCCAAAAGAAACGTTTTCCAGCCCAACGACGATCCAAGTTGTTACCACGAGGAGATGGTCTTTTTAAGGTGTTGGAGAAAGTGAATGACAACGCCTACAAATTGGATTTATCGGGTGAATACAATGTAAGTGCCACATTTAATGTTTCTGATTTAACCCCTTATGACAATTCTGTAGATTTGAGGATAAATCCTTTTCAAGAAGGGGGATGATGTGAGCACATCTTCACCAACACTTGACACTGATCCGGAGGTCTTGCCTTTAGGACCAGTTACTCGATCTAAGGCAAAATATTTCAGGGAAGCACTTTTCCTTGTGTTTCAATTCTGAATTTATTCGATAATATTTATGCCTTAGTACATAGGGTTTATAATGTACTGCATGCTGATATGTAACATATTAGACTATATTATATATATTATATATTTAATATATATCTAATTTATTTATTATATTCGAATATATAGGGAACACTCATTCAGTTGATGACGTTTGTGTCACATGCTTTGATGCCGACTTTGTCACGTGTGCTGCTGCCTACTCAAATATCCCCGCACAATTGAATTCAGTTTGAATGCACATTTAACATGTGCTCAATTTTTGAAATTCAATTTGCATTCTGCTGTTCAAACAACACCCGCACAATTGAAATTTAAAATTGAATTTCAAACAAATGCACATTTAACATGTGCCAAATCTTTGCAATTCAACCGATTGGCCTAATTATTTCAATTTTGTGGAGGAAAATTGTCCGTTTATTATGAGTTATTGTATTTGAATTTTAATTTGTTTTTCCTTTAATTTTTAGCCATATATTTCAAATGGCAGCCCCTCCTATGTTTCTATATATATTCTAATTTTTGTAAAGACAAGGTTACGCAATTGAATAAATAAAATTTATTTGAGAGTTTCTTTCTTAATTTGGTTCTTTTTAAAACTATTCGACACTCAATTCGTTTGATAGTCTTTTGATACTTCGGGTTCCTAAATTGATATTTAGCGTGTCCAAGTCCTACGGCGTTAAACAGATTCGATTCAGGTTCGTTCAACATATTGTTTGAGTTCTTCCGAGTTTAGAGTTTTCCACCACCGACCGTTTTTTAAGTCTTCACCGTCGTCGTCGTTGAAGTCCTTTCAGAAAAGCCAAAATTATTACCTATATATATCTATATATTTTTTATATCATTTTGTTCATCTTTAATTTTTTTTATTTAATATAATTATGTCGAATAATTATTTTTTAATCGTTTTTATTATAGGAACGTGCCTACAACATTCCTAGATCCGAAACTAACGAGGAAAGCCCATTCCAATGAACTCCGCGTTATATTAGTCTCCGTCAAGGGTCTAAACGGCAAGGATAGGAGGCGGCAACAAAGGGTTTTGGTTGCTAGGACACGGTGAACTCAAGACCACCGGCGACGCGCCAAGATGACGCCGATTAGCGGCTGAAACGAGCGGATCTGTAAAGGGTTTGAACCCTAGGTTCGTCGAACCTTTCGACTAAAATTACCGGCAGCTGCAGCGGCGGCTCGGCGAGTGGCCTTAGGGTTTTGATCGGGGAAAGGAGACGGACACAACGGTGGCGGCGGTGAAGGCTACGGGCCGGCAATGAGGGAGACCGGTCGGTGGTCGGGGTGTTAGGGAGATGGAGAGTTTTTGATTCGAATAAAGAATATTTTTTTTAAATCTGACAGACTAGGGTTTCTAACCCAGTAAAAGACAAAAATTTGAATATAAATATTAACATAAACTCACCGAAACAGGTTCAGATTAAGTGAGGGATGAGTGATTTTAGTTCACAAGAGTTCTTTAGCTCAGTGGTCGGGAACAACACTAATCGTACTAATTTTTTATATAATAATACTTGAAGTCAATTTTAATTGAAATATCAGTTAAATAAAATTTTTAATTTTTAGATTTTTAAATTTAATGATTAATACAGTTAGCCCGCCCTTTTTATTCATGGATGGGTGAGTTTATAGTTGAGCGAACCCATCAAAGTGGTTGATTTTGTATTTGTAGTCTTTAGAATGTTTGCATTAGTCAAATTGATAGACTCAAATAAAACAAAGCCTGTGTTAGTAGTAGGGGTTCTTATCGAGTGAGTCGATCGCAAGTTAGACAGTGCTCGATTCTTGCTCGTTAAGCTCGTTAAAATATTTTATTGCTCAACTCGACTCGTTGCTCGTTAAGCTCATTAAAAACCTTACCATATTTTTAACTAAAAGTAAAATTTAATAACACTCTATGAGGATTAATATTAACATAAATTAACAAATTTAACCAAAATTATTAAAAGTATATAAAATGTTTTCAATGTCTAAATTTGAAAATAACAATCCGTAAATACACTATGATCATTACTTTTGTCCGGGAATCAAATAAACTCTAAATCGAACTTCATAAACCCTAAACCAAACTAATTCCAAAATAAACCTTAATCCAAAAATATTATTATACATAAAATTATATATATAATATATAAAATCCAAAATTAAGTCCATTAGTTAATATAAAGCTAATACCAAATACAGATCCAATTAGACCCAAACAAATACCCATTACTCAGCCAATTCCAATTACAAACCAGCAGCCCATCAACACAAACAAATTATCCAAGGCCCGGTTACAAATTTAATCTAATCCAAACCAATTATTGCCAAACCAATAGCCGAAGCCCTGCAACAATTACCATACAACCTAACCCAATACAAACCCAATCTTCCAACCCATACACCAAATGGGTTACAGAACCAAACCCGGTTAGCATAATTGGGTAACCCGTGACCCGATTGACCCGAATTATGACCCATGACTCTTCCTCTCCCTTGGAGACCCTTCAGCTGTTGGAAATTCCAGAAGCTTCTAGAATCGCGACCTTCTAGCTACCCGACAATCGTCCAGCTCCCACGAAGATCATCACAACGTTCGGTCACCACGAGGACAGCCAGCTCGACAACAATTCTTCACAGCAATTTGCCAAATCGAGACTAAAGAATGGTCCCCGTCCTTTCTCTGGTGCCATCGTCGCAAACAACCAAAACAAAGATGGTCCCCCCTCGTTGCTGTACAACGTTAGAAATACACAAACAAACAAGGAAATGAAATATCAGAGGAATTTCAGAGCCAACAACCAATCATGTAATAGCATTTCTTTTTCTATTTTCTTTTTCTTCAAAGCTTTCAAAAGGGCTCACAAAACCCAGATTTCAAAACAAAATAGGGTTTTTGTGCTTTTTTTGAATCAAAAGAGAATTTTGGTCTCGGTTTCGTTTGTTAAATCAAAAGAGGGTTTTTGAAGTTTAGATCTGGGTTTAGATCAAAAATGAATCATTTTCAAATGTTCCCCATCGTCGCCGACTAGCGGTCATCGGTTTCTGGATTTGGTTAGGGTTCTCTAAACTTTCAGAGCCTTCAAGCTTTGTTTCTTTCTCAGAGCTTCAGCAAATGAATCATGTTGAGAATATTATGGCCATTTGGCCTATAAAATGGCAACTTTTCAGTCCCTTTGACCCGCTCGGTGACTCGGATTCAGGGTAGGATTCACGCATTTCTTGGTTTGGGTCTAATTATAGAGTTGGTCCCTGGAATCCGAGACGTTTGGCTTCCATTCAAGTCAAAATCACTCTTTTAGTCCTCAAAATTTATTTTTCTATTTCAATTTGTTTTGTTTTTATTATGTTTTAGTTTTAAATTGACCCTCATGTTCCTGATTTTAACATTTTAACCCCGATATTTTTTTTCTTTCTTTTGGATATATAAATCTCATGTTTTATCGTAGATTATGTAATGTATATTATGAATCTGTAAACATTGCATGTATGTTATGTATACTTATTTTATATTATAGTTATATATCGTATATTATGTTCTTAATTCCTTATATATTCTACATTATATGCATTTATACATTTATCTTTATTTGTTGTATACTTATTTATTTATTTTATTCTTACTAACATCGATCTTACGGTGACCCTTCGCAGGAAAGGATTCGTATTTTTTACGACCCGTTAGTTTAACTTAACATTTATTTTATTGCATTTATTTTCCCATATTTTATTTTTTGCAATTTAATTTCCAAGCATTTATTTTATTGTAATCTAATTTATGCACTTTTATTTCTTGCATTTATTTATTTGTTTACGTATTCAATTTATTTATCTTGTATATTTATTCATTACATATAATACATAATTTAATTTAATTAATAAAAAATGTGGTATCTCAGTATTCGGTCGTAAGCGAGGCCATTATAATCGTAGTGGTGGCGGTTCGCACGCTTACCTTCGAATATTGAGGTCTTTAAAATTTATTCGTATTCAAAGATAGAGCTACATGGTGGTGGGGTGGGGCAATAACCCCCCACCCCCGAATTTTTAATTTTTTTTAACTTTTGTCTCCCTATTTAAACTCTTTTAAAATTTATTTTTTTATGAATTTATCCCCTGCTTCTAAACATTTATGTTTTGCCCCCTCAACCCCAAATCTTGGCTTCCTCCCTATTCATATACCTAAGCGGATAAAAATTATAAAAATTTGAACTTGTAAATTTCCAACACGGGAAAAATATATTCGATTAGGTTCCAATTTTTTTGGGGGTGTTGAGTATTAATTATATCCCATCCGTGACCGACTCACAAACCCATTTTTTTTAAAATCTTTGGTTTTTACGGTGTTCGGTTTACTAAAGTGGCTAGTGGCGACTTCATATTTTTCAAAATAAATTCTATTTTGAATTCATAATAATTTTCATTTTTATTTCTCAAAATACTAATTTTTAAATCATGTCCCTAATTTTTAAATCTCCAAATTTCTAAACTTGACCCTAATTTTATTCTCCAAATTTTAAACCCTAACTTTTAAATAAAGTTCCCATTTTTATTAAAAGTCCCAGTTTTTCATTTTAACCTAATTTTGTTCCTTTTCCAAATTAAAATCTAATTTTTAATAAATCCCCAATTTTTACAATAAAATTACTAACGATCCCCACCACATTTATAAACTTTTTTTCTTCACCAATTTTAAACCTTTAATGTAACACCCCCTATCCGATTCAATAGAAAACCGGCTCGGGAGCGTTACCGGAGCAAACATGCACACCAAATATCAAACAATTTAAATTTTTTCTAAATTAGACTTATCAATAATCAATAAGTCAAACCTTATCAAACATTTAAACATGTGATTATTTTATTAATCAGTTGTCATTAAAATTTTGGTTTATCCGATTTTTAAGGCCCATTAAAAATTTTGCCATAACCTACTCACATTATTATCTAACCTTATATTTTCTTTAACCTGTTCAAATCAAGTAACATTTTCTCAATCCAAATCATATATACCAAATAAGCCTAATTACCTACACAGAAAAACCGTTCATTTATTTTATTCGTGAATAATTCGAACCTACGGATCAATATATTAACTCAACATGTTCGAAACATACATATCATTCAGATTTAATCATATGAACCCTTTTTCTTGAAATTAATACGCCAATTAGCGTACCATTTATGTATCATAACATTTTCTAGATTAAACCAATATAAGCCTTTCATGCTATATCATCATTCAAGAAACTAAAAGCTAATTGAATCATGCATGACTATAACACCAACAATTATAATAGGCTTTTTCACAAGCCTTTATACACTCAATAACAATTTAATATATGTGCAACTAATTATGCTCAACTATGTCATCACTAGGATGTATTCAAATATAATTTACCATGTAAACTTTAGTGCTTGTGCTCGCTCTGTTAATCTCAACTCCACTGCTTATTTTCAAACGATAACATGTTGTTTGGGAAGAAAAAAACACAAGAGTGACAAGTACAATTTGTACTTAGTGAGGAAGCACCTATAGCTAACTTTTAAAATCCTATAATTTAGACAATAACATCGTTATCAATCTAATTTCATTTATCAATTCAATTCCAGGTCTTACTTATCTTGTCGAGGTTCTTTATCTAGTAACCATTTACTTTATATGTTTCTTAACCATTTTATAAATTATTGATCAGATCAAGTTTGTAAATCCAATAGCAATTTACTAGTCATACTTTCATTTATTTCTTTATAATCTTGTACTATCATGTTTGTATTTCAATTAGCAAATAACTAATTATGATTCATTTCAGTTTATTGAAAATCATATACCTATCATGTTTCAATCTTATAAACAAGTAACAATAACTACTCATTTATAAACATATATCAAGCCGATAACATGAATATCAAACAATTACATGCTTTACAATTCATTTTCATACTTTGTTTTGGTAGCATTTTAACTAAACATGCTTCATTGTCAAGTCATATAACATTAAATCATGTTATCATTCAAGATCAAGGAACAAGCAAGTTATATAACATATATCAAATAGGCACCTATACCATATCATGCATATCAAACCATTTTATCTTGACAATTCAAGTGTCATATAGCAAGTGGGTGGTAACAAGTTCAGGTAGTTTAATGTTTCATTTTAATTTAGACCTTGGAATTATCATATATTTCAAATATATCAGTTTCAATTAACTTTCTTTCATTATCTTTACAGTATCAAGTAGTTTGCTTCCATTAACATAGCATATCATCAGGGGGTATCAAGTTCCATATCATGTAATATATCTTTTTAGTTACTTTACATTTCATTTAATATGTATTTCATTGAATATATATTTCAAGTGGCATGTATTTCATTAAAGCATTTATTTCATTATATCATGTATTTCAAGTATATCACTTACAAGTAGTTAGTTTTCATTTGCTTAGCAGTATCAAGTAACATATATTTCACTTTATTACCATGTCCAGTAGCTAGCTTCCTTCAGCTTAGCAATATCAAATAACATGTATTTCACTAAGTACCGGGCAAGGTGATACAAAAAGTATCCATGAAGGTGTCGAAACACCACAAGATTTACACAAAGTACGAGTACACGGAGTACCATCAGTAGTACACAAAGTAAGAGTACACAAAGTACCATCAGTAGTTAGATACCCAAAGTATCCAACAACCAGGTGACTAACCACCCGAAAAGGAAGGTGACTCACCCCCTATAGTACAAAAAGTACTTAACATGAGTACCGAAGTACTGTGCAATAATATACAAAGTACGTAACATTAGTATCGAAGTACTGGGTAATAGTAGATAAAGTACATAACTATGAGTACTCTAAACTCAGCTAGCAACCAAGGTTTTTATATATTTATTTTCAAGTTTTCAATTTATTACATTCAATTTCTAAATTCATGTATTCCAGTTCTTTAACTTTGATTACATGTTTACCATTGCAATTTCAAGCTTTTACATTCAATTTCAAGGTTCACTTAAAAAAATAAAGCAAGCATTATATCATCAATACAAGATTTATGCATGCTTTACATACCTTGTATCCTAGCAGTAGCTTTCCATATACATACCTTGGCATCTCCAATAATATAAACATGATCATGCATTCATTTCAGAGCATGTTATCAAGTATAGGCAAGTATGTAACATTTTATCACATATTTACATTTTCATAGTATTCAAATAAGTTCTCAAGCAAATATTTCTTCTTCCCATATTATTATCAAGTTTATAATTAGTTCATTTTCATAGAAATTCTATTAAATCAAGAATTGGTTACAACATATATCCTAACACTAAGATAGCTACACTCACCCATACTTCCAAGTTAGTTTTGGATGGCTAATCCTTTGTTTCAATTGTTGGCTAGTTCACCCTTTTTCTCTTCACTTTGTTGTGCTCTTTGATCTTCATTTACATACACAATGATATTTAAAACATATTAGAATAAATTCAATACTTATTCATCTAACAAAGAGCACTAAAACATTATTCTTCCAAAACAGTTTCAACATTCTTCCCGTCTGACTACCTTGCACTAAATCGGGCATATCGCACAATCCGTAAGTCGGAATTGCGATTTTCATATACGATTAGAAAGATAACGAATCCATATAAATGACCATAATGGACTTGCATTTTATATCCTATCCAATTAAAGCAATTTATTCAATAAAGTTTGATTTTTCAAATTCTCGTAGGTCCTGACCTACCTTCACTAAATCTCTTATATCTCCCAGATCACAACTCCAAATGATGAACCGTTTTTTTTCAATTAAACTAAACTCATAAGGGTACATTCATGTCAATTTTAACCCCAAATTCAGTGTCTACCAAGAATGGGAGACATTTGAACAGGGCTTTAGGACATCACATGTTAACTTGATTTCTAGCCTTCTTATGATCACTGAATTTGGATATCCGGATTTCCATCAAACAAGGACGCAACACACACAAATTATCCACCTAAGACCTTCACATCAAAACATATTTAGACTCGTCATAACATAGTCTTTCGGGGTTAATATCATCAATCTTGGTTTAACAATTCATTTCATTATTTTTAAGATTTATAGGAACCCTTAATTGCAATTATCGAAACTCATTCTCTACGTCACATATTCAAGATTTCACAGGGGTTTCGATACTCCCTATGTGGGGTATCGGAACACCATGTATCGATACCCTTACCAAAAGGGTATCGAAACACTAGGTATCGATATTGGTACCGATACACTTTGACCAACTTAAGGTCAACCATGGGGGACTTTCCTGCTTCGATATTGGTATCGAATCGGAGAGTCCATTGTAAGTCCCCATATCAAAACACGGGTAAGGCATTTCGAAACTCCTACTCAATTAGCCTATTTGTTGCTCAGGGGTATCGATACCCCTTACACAAACTAGTAGTTTTATACTTAAATTTTCTAAGAACCTTTTCCAATCTTACTCTAATCGATCCTAAAGTGTTCCTACTCAATCTTAAGGATGTTTGGAGCGTTTTAACATCATTTTCTAGTCATCAAACACATTAATACGAAATTCACCATTAATGGTTCCAAAGCTTAACAACCAAGTATCCAAGCACAAAGTCTACATGTATGCAAAACTATAATGACATGAATGATGAAGAGAAGAGTTGGGAGTACCAACCTCTTGCAAAACAACAACCAAAACGAACTCTCCTATCTTCAAGCTTTTTCCTTGCCAACTCTTTGGGAAAAAGCTCCGACTTCTTTCTCTACAAGAAAGAGTTAAAACCGACCATTAGACTAAGCTTAGGAAGGTTTCTTAAGCTGGTAACTTGACTAAAATTGAGAAAGAAACCCCCAACACTCAAAACCCAGATTGCACCCTAAACCCCCCAACAAAACCTTCATCCTTGCTAAACCCATCCTTCTTTACCTTGTTTTGTAGATCACAAACACCTCAACAACTTACCCTTTAGGCACAAACCGATATTCCCAACAAAACTTACCAAGCTCCCACCTTTAGCTTCTCTCTTTTCTTGCTACAAGGGTGAGGAAGATGGGAAGAAAGAATAGAAAAGATGAAATCATGGTCTGAAAACATTAAAACCCTCTCCTCTAACTTATCTTATTTGGCATTTACCAAAATTCCCTCATCCCAACAACACTAAAGCCCAACAACCGAGCAAGCCCCAAAGCCTAAGTCCCAAACACTCGAACTCGGGTCCCAAAACTGAAGCCCAAACCCCTCGGGTTAACCTTACTCTCGGATCTGAATCTGGTTCGTTACAACAAAAAACCAAAAATATGAAATAATATAAATAAATATTTTAGGTCAAATCCATTTTTGAAAACAATAAGTGGGAATCGTGTTGAGGCCTGCACGAACATAGTTTCCTTAAGACAGATTTTCTGCTACTCTGAGGTGCTTGAGTATATTGGTAGTCTGTCTCCCAAGATACAACAACAAGAGAATCTTCAACAGTAGCACACCTGTAGAGATCCTGACCTTTTCTTTCCTTCGCCAGTCACTAGAAGAAAACGAGAGTAGAAAACTATTTGAGAGTGTGTTTAGAAACTAAGAGTTCATTCCAATTTATAGGAAAAAATTAGGTCAAAACCAGTGAGAGTTCTAATCTAAATTAAATTCTAATTTATTATGAATAGTCAATTTTATCTTATCTAATATTCTTAAGTTGTATTTAAGTAAAATACAAACTCTTCTCGAATATTAAGAAAAAGATAAATAATTTAAGGAGAAATTTAATCACAACGAGTAAAATATACGCAAACCCACAAAAGGCCTAACTAGTTCGGAGATTCGCAACACCCACATCATGTGCCCCAACACAAGAGTTAAGTCATTTGATGACAATTATGTGGGTAAGTATATATAAACACTTCCCACTTCATTTATCCCATCCATGTGGGATAATGGGGTTTTATTCCTTACTCTATTCACGACCTTCTTACTTTGAGCAACAATTTCTCATTCATCACTCAACCATTTTGAGCATATGAGATACCGTTGTAATGATCTTAAGAAGTAAAATAGGAATCAATAAATTCCTTATTCGAATCCTCGTTTTTACAATTTTAAAATATGACTCAAAGTTGGTCACTTCTCACTGTTATTTCCAACACCATTCACCGTTTTAAACTAAAACCTTATACCTACATACACTTTACTAAGTATTAGGGGTCGATATATACACTAAACTAACATATTAAAGTAAAAGTAACAATTCACAAAGTAATAATTATTATTTAGATTTATTTTTTAATGAAATAATTTTAAAATAATTACTAAAAATATTTTAAACAATTAACGAGTTGCTCGCAAAATTATCTAATGAGTTAGACTTTGCTCGATTCAATTCTTTAAAGTCTCGAGTTGAGTTTGAGTTACAGTCAATCTGAATCGAATTTTTATCGAATTTTAACTTAGTCAAGTTCGAGCAACTCACAAGCTGATCAACTCGTTAAGCATCTCTAGTTAGCGTAGTTTTAATCTATATTTAAATAAACTTTAATTTTGGTTTAAATAATAAGCAACCTCCTATAAAATTAAAAAAAATCAATTCAGTTCTTTATTTTTCGTATCGAACTTGTAAATTTTATTTATCGAGTAATTTGACCAATAATTTTGATTGTTGATTGTACTATGTTTATCATTAGCTTTGTTGACATTATAATCAATTTATGCGTGATAACGTGATAAAAAAAGGCTTGAATGGTTTTACGGAAAGTTTAAGGTGTTGAATTCCTTTAAAAAATTCGAAGGCTTATTTAATTCTCATGTAGCAAAGTTTCTTAAAAATAAAATTTAAAAATATTTAAAAATTATTAAATAATTCAAAATATTTAAAAAATATGTTTACAAATTAATAAAATTTTATAAAATTTTTGGAAAAATATTGAAAACAATATGAATTTTAAAAATATGACAGAAATAACAAAATTTAAAATTCATTTTTTTACCAAGCAAGTTTTCATTCATGTTAGTATAAGTATATTGTCATTACTTTAAAACATTTTTAATAAAATCAATTTTGAAATAAAATAATCATCTCTTACATGGCTTTTTCTTTCTTTCGAAAATGATGAGGGTTAGAGCTTGCAACAACCTAGGCTCATGAGTCTTAGGTTACGTTTTTTTGTTGTAATAAAAATGTTTGTTCATCAGTAATAATAATTCTAAATAATTTACTTTTGATTTTAAATGGTCGTTCATCAATTGGTTTTTTCGGCTTTTAATTATGTGATGTGTATCCTTAGTATCTATGCAATTGCTCTGGAATGGTCTACATCTTATTCTTTTTTTCCTTCACGTGGTATTCGTCAGGGGGATCCCCTATCTCCATATTTATTTGTACTTTGCATGGAAAGGTTCGCACAATTGATTCTCCTTGTTGTACACGATGGTTTTTGGAAACTTGTACGACTTGTCAGAAATGGTCCGACAATTTCGCATTTATTTTTTGCCGATGACATGCTTCTTTTTGCTGAGGCATCAGAGACTCAAGTTAATGTGATTGAGGAAATCTTGCACAAGTTTTGTGTTGCTTCTGGGCAAAAGGTTAGTGTGACAAAGACCAATGTTTTCTTCTCTAAAAAGTTATGGAGCCATTACGTTTGAGCATCAGTGCTAGGTTTGGATTTCGTAAAGTTAATTATTTAGGAAGATATCTTGGGGTCCCTCTTTTACATTCTAGAATGATCAATGTTGTTTATCAATATATTATTAGTGGGTTTAGGATAAACTAAATGGTTGGTCGGCAAATAGTCTCTCTTTCGCGGGGCATGTGGTTCTTGCTAAATCTGTTTTGTCTTCTATTCCGTACTACTCCATGCAGTCCACAGTTTTACCGAAAGGTGTGTGTCATGAAGTTGAAAAAATTGTTCGAATCTTTATTTGGGGTCATAATGACAAGAAACGTGGGGTGTACCTTATGAATTGGGAGAGAGTTTGTTCTCCAATTCAAAATGGCAGTTTGGGTTTTAAGCGAATGGACAAACAGAATGAGGCATTTTTGATGATTTTTTTTCATATTGTGGCTCATCCGGATCTGTTATGGGTGCAAGTGCTAAGGACAAAGTACAAATGGAATGATTTTCTCCCAGACATAATTCATCGAGCACATTGTTCCCATCTTTGGGGGGTGTTAGCTTCGTTTGGTGTTCTGTACGTGATAATCTTGTTTGGACTGTTGGAGATGGAAATTCTGTGGATTTTTGGCGAGATGCTTGGTTGGGTGATGTCGGTCCTTTGATACATCATGTTATAGATCAGAGAGTCATTGCAATACTGCCTTTGGTTACGGTAGCAATATGGTTGATCATTTGGAGTGTTGGAAATGGCAAGATTCTGCCGCATACCTTTCTAATTCAATCCTCCATCGGTTAGTTGCATGTTTGACACCTCGTCAATTTTCTTTCTCCAATTATGTTGGTTAGAGATGGAATGCGTCACGGGTTTTCACGGTGAAATCTGCGTATGAGTTTCGGACTAGTCCTAATGTTTACAATGAAGATAATTTATGGAAGATTATTGCGCAATTTAAAGGTATTCCGAACATACGTTCTTTTCTTTGGCTTGTTGCTAGCGGACGTGTTCTCACTAACCTAGAACGTGTTCGACGGTATATGGCGGATAGTACAACTTGTTGGATTTGTGGAAATACAGTGGAGTCTATCGATCACATTGTGCGTCATTGTTCTCCGGCTACTGCTTTGTGGGTTGCTACGGTTAATGTAGACAAACTTCCTGAATTTCTTTCTATGGAGTTTCATGAATGGATTAAAATGAATTTGGCGCATCCAACTTATTTTGGTTCGACTATGCCTCATTGGGACTTATTTTTTGGCTCGGTGTTATAGATCCTATGGAAGTTTTGAAACTTGTGTGTTTTTTATCCAAGTAAACGTGATGCTTTTAGTGTATTGAATGAATGTCATCGAGCTTATGATCTATGCATTTTGGGAAAATCGTCCACGAGACATCAGGGGGAGTTTGCACGTTCAGGTGCAGGTTTTAATGAGCATTGGCAACCTCCTTCATGTGAGTGGTTTAAGGTCAATACAGATGGTTCTCGGAACGCTTCTACGGGTTTTTCTACTTGTGGTGGGTGATAAGAAATAGTGTCAGGAGTGGTTCTCTAGGTTCACGAAGTGTGTGGGTATTTGCTCAATTATTGAAGATGAACTTTGGGGGTTATTGAAGGTCTTCGTCTGGCTTAGACGAGAGGTTTAAGAAAGGTTGTTCTTGAAGTGGACAATCTGTATGTGGTTCGTATTTTGGTTAAACGAACTGTAGGAGGTGGTTTGGCATCGTTGGTTAGAGAGGTTTGTTCATTTCTTGATCAATATTGGGAGATCAAAATTTGTCATATTCATCGAACAACGAATAAGGTTGCTGATGGATTAGCCAAAATGGCTCAATCTAGTGACGTTCCTTCATTTGGAGAACTGGACTTCGCATCTTGTATCTTCCTATTTCCACTGGATGCAGTTTTGGCTTTGGTTCATGATGACTTGTAACTCTATGTGGGTGTGGGTCTCTAATGTTTACTTAGTTGTTTCTTTTATCTTTTGTAAATACTATCAAGTGTGCTCTTTTCCCCTCGTTTAGGTTTAGGAGGGTTTTTTTAATGAGGCTCTTGATAATATGTTTTTCTCTCAATTTATCAAAAAAAAAAATTAGTTCAAATCTTGAATTCATATGTTTTCTTTACAATTGGTGGTAAAGAATCGAAGTGGATTCGCAAAGTTGTCACCAAAATCTGATCGATTCCCTACAGATGTAAGTCAATGGAGCTGTAGACAACATTTAGAAATTCATATGTATGTAGATTTCAAGTTTGTCTACGTAAAAAAAATTAAGAAATTCACCTATTAAAATTAAGGATATGATTCATGTCAATTTCGATTATTTAAACTAAAATTAGGTATATTTTTTGATGATATAATACTAGAGATTTCAATACAACTTTAAATAGATAAAAGACGACAATAATTATATAAAATTATTTAATAATTTGAAAAGGCTAAAAAAAGTTAGATATAAAAGATTGCATAGTTAGGATTTAAATGGATGTAATTTAAGATTACTTTATAATGCAACACTTGTAGGTTTTCCCATTTTTCTCGTCAACCGTTTCAAACAATAATTTTATTATAAAGCTTTCACGATAATTTACTTTCATCACATCAAATAAAAAAATCTTCTTTTTGTTAATCGTCCACTTTGTAAAATAATAATAAATAAAATGATAAACTCGTTCATCCACTTCAAGTGCTTTCTTTATTCTGTTGATTCTTATAACAATAGGTTTTTTCTTCGCTCTTTTTCAACTTATCTTCTCTTGAGTTGGGAACACAATTTACTATAAATTTAAGTAATATATTTCTTATTTTTTAGTTTATGTATGTAGGCATTTTATCTAATTTTTTATAATTTTATAGTAGATATGAGTCCAATGACTGTCGAGATTAAAAAATGTGAAGGACCGAGTGATAAGTTCAAAGGATTGTGCTTCAGTGGCAAAGACTGTAGGAATCAATGCAGATCAGAGGGTTTCAATGATGGAGATTGTGAAGGCTTCCGTCGTCGATGCATTTGCGAGAAGTCTTGTTAAATAATTCATCATTCACGGGGATAGACCTTTAAGTCTTATTTGGTACATATGTTTGAGAATGGATAGAATTGAGAGATTCTAATATCATCAATATATATTTTTACAAATTAAAAAATTATTGTTGTTGTTATTATTATTAATTTAAATAAGACTTTGCGATATTTATATTGCATATAAATAATTTTTATTAAAATTTGATAAATATTTTTTTATTTAAATATTTTGATGTTAGGTATATATGGATATAAAATGAAGATCAATAGAAATCTAAATCGTTTTATCGTAACACCCTAAATAGGGCCTATGAGAAATAATTGACCAATTGATAGTCAAATTGACCAATAGGGGACTCAATTGAAACTAAGAAAAAATGAAAGAGCTAAATTAAGATGACAAGAATGAAACAAAAGTAAAACATGAGGCTTGCATGCTAAACTTTTAGAAGATACTAAACAAAAGTAAATTCTATGTGGCATAAATGAGCCAATGAGATTAATTTTAATGGGTTTATTATCTCACTAATTTAAAAAAAAAAGAAAGAAAGAAGCAAGAGGGAGGGGGAGTAGCCGAGTATATAAGGAGAAAGCTAAACTTTGGGGCTGCTCTTGTTCAAAGAATTTAAAGAATTGGGCTGCCATGACATTAGAATAAAGATGTATAGTGAAATCATGTTAGCAAGAACATTAGAGGTGTGAATGTGTTAATGACAAATTAGTGCGTAAGCATGCAAATGATTGCTGAAACAAGGATTTAAATGACTTTAATCTATATTTAATATGCTGGAAATTCAAGAGAACAAGCTTGGATTAGACCTTAAACCCATGGAATGTAGGATAGTCAAATTGGCCGAAACATGCAATTTTAGGTAGCCATTTTTGAAAAATTTCCTAGGATGAAATTGAGGGAATTAGAGTCTGAAAATTTTCATTCTAATATCCCTATGAATCTATTTTAATTGAAAATTTACGAAATCTCTTTTGGAGTTGTGTAGAGAAATTTATAAGCTAATTAGTAAAGGTTGTTCGAGCAGTCCCGAAACTAGACAGGTCTGACTTTAAGGGAAATCTGGTGCTGATTGGTTATCAATTAAAATTTTAGGTTAATATATCCTTGTATATGATCTCCTTAGCTTTCTAAGGGTATAAAATAAGCTAAATTAGGATAAGCGAGCTAGGAGATATGATAAATTTTTGAAAGAGTAGCAAAGTTGTCCCTAATGGTCAGATTTGAGTATTTTGCATTTGTTATGTATGTGAACACTTGAATTAAGTGGCTTTAATGTATCCTAATGAATGGTTATATGTGTGTGATTTATTAGAGGATCCAAGAGAAGGAGATAACGAAGAGGAGGAAAGGCTAGAGCTAGCAAAGACGAAGGGCAAGGGGATCACCCTACACAACCCTTGAGTGCTTGAAATTATTTGTGAGTGTGGCAAAACTTAGGGTCAGGACCTAAGTCCTAACCACACTCTTGTTATTTGATTTTTCATGTAATTGGACTAATTCTATATTTGGTAAAAAGGGAAGGAGGCTTAATTGTTAAATGACTTGTGTGATACTATGATTGAATGCTAGATTGTTAAGACTAGCTTAGTACATTTGCATAGCTCGGAAATGCCGAGGTAAATTATGGCACGCGGCTATGGGATGTCAGGTATGTGAATCATGCATGAAACATGTTTATGATGATATGAACCTTTGTTTGGTAACATGATACGCATGTTTGTTTGTTAATATGATATAAATGTCTTGTTGATAGCATGTTATGGACACATGCTTTTGTGATAAAAGACTTGGTAATACGAATTGAAAGATGATCAAATGAATAATGAAACTGTTATTGAGCCTTGGTCGATAATTGGTCATAGTTAGTACGGCATGCCTAGGGTCTGAGCTCATTTGTTAGTACTTCGGTACTTTTGCCTAGTACTTCAGTACTTCTGTTTAGTACTTCGATAATTCTGTTCGGTACTTCGGGTACCTTTGTTTGGTGGTTAGTGACCATTTGTTAAATACCCTGGGTATCTTTTGTTAGTGCCTTGTGGTACTTTTGTTAGTTCCTTTTTGGTACTTTTGTTGACTCGCTTACCTGATTGTGGTATAATATTAAAAAATATCTTAATATTTGATTGAATTATTATTTTTTATATTTTATTTTAAAGTAATTTAGCTCTTAATGTTTTATTTTTAGTTAAAATTATCCCTTTATAAAGAAAATTATTAATTAAATGGCAATAAACAACTTAAAATGAGTTAAAGAAATGAAACATCATGAGAAAGAAATATTTTATATTTAGTATAATTTTATAAAATTATTTTTGATTGATGTATTATTCCGCAGAATCAACATATTTGTCTATATAATACTATTGTTGTCACGATATATATTTTCATGTAAATTTAACATATTATTTTAAGTCATTAAAACTAAAAAAACCATAATATAAGTTTTTTTTGCTGTTTGATTAAATTATTTTTTTACATATGAAATTTAATTTTTTTATTTTTATATTTTTTAAGTTTTTTCTTGTTTTATTGAAAATATATGATTTTAATTGTTTTGTTGATGTGTTTGGTATGTTTTTTTTTGTTCTATCAGCGAAGAAAATTTTGAGGTAAGAAGATTGATTTTAGTTTTAGATGTTTCCTCGGTTTATAAGCAGATAATAATTTATAAGATTATTATTTTTATTTAAGGTTTGATTCCATGCATACTCACTTCAACACTCATTTTGATGCTATGGACACAAGGTTAACGAGTCTTGAGAATCAAAACCTCTCTATGTGGCTTACACTTGAAGCCCTTCGCGATCAATGGCATCTTCACAACGCTCCTAGAAATGATGAAAACGATGGTGGTGAAGATGGTGAGGATGTTGATGATGGAGAAAACTAGTTCTTAGCTATCTCTAGTTTTGCTATGGCTTTCTAAGACTAGTTTATATTTTTTTTTAGGTTTAAGTTGCATTTCATTTTCATATTAAGACAAATGCACCTATTTTATTTCAATTGCTATACTTTGATGTTATGTTGGATTTTAATTTTATTAATGCTATTCTTTGTTTGACCTTTAATTTGCTTGCTCGTTTATTCTTTGTTATACCTTATTCGATATTGATTTTGATTTAACAAATATTAAGGGGAAGTTTTAATCTTAAAAAATTTCTTTTGGTACTTAAAACTTTCTTTTGGTTTTTTTATATCAAAAAGGGGGAGATTGTAAAATTGAAATTGATTTTGATATAACAAATATATTAGAGGACTATTTTGAAATAAATTTTTAAGTCCTTAAGCCAAAAACTAAACTTCAAGTCAAACCAAGAACATCAAAATATTTTTCTAGTGTTTTTACTCTAGGAGTTGCGATACCATCCAAAGTGGTTTCGATACCCAACTTTATTTTTCTATAATTATTCTTGAGTTTTAACAGCCGTTTCGAAACACGTTCAGATTCAGGAATGAATCTTCCAAGGTATGTTTCGAACCATGTATCGAAACCATGCTTTAGTCTTAAAATAATTTAAAAATGACAAGGCATTTCAATACGCCTTGTTATTGTTTCGATACCCTTGAAAATCCCTAATGACTCTCTAAGTTTTAAATGTTTTTGACCGTTGGTGACAGTTAAGCATTAAATGTTAGTTGACCCTGTAACACCTCAATCTCGGGTGCCATATTTGGGCCATAAGCCCAACCCATGCCCCTAAAATTTCAAAATCAAACACAAACCAAACCATTAAATAAGATATAGTCCAATACGATATTTAAAATCCAAAGTAGTTTCACAACCCAAAATATCATCGGAGCTTCAAATACAAGTTTGATAAAATATTTGACCTTAACAATTAAAGTAAAATAGAGTTACAATACAACAATGGTCCTACGAATACATAGCCCAAATAATCTAGTAACTGTACTCTACCAACCGGTCAATGCTGGAGTCTCGAAATGATGGTGCTCCGCCACGTCCTCCCAAACGTCTGTCTACTTACCTACGCATGGAAACCAATTCCAAAACGCTGAGCTACGAAAGCTCATAGGGTACACAACCTATCGACTGTGCTTTCAAGTGAATCATAACAATAACATGCGAGATAAGATAATATGATGACATGACATGCCAAATGCAACCAAAGCATAAAGTAAACAAATCAAAAGTGAGGCCCATTACCAACCCGACACTAGGAAACTCACCCAGCTCGGAATCTCACATTGGGCTGCTCGGAATCTCAAATTGAGCTAATATACTCGGAATCTCGCATCAAGTCTTCACTCGGAATCTCACATCGAGTGGGGCTCGGAATCTCACATCGAGCAAAGTCATCACCCGGAATCTCACATCGAATGGTCTTCGATACATCACCTGGAATCTCACATCGGATGGTCTTCGTTGTGTTGCAACACTATCACCCATTGGGTATCCGGATCCCACCAAACAATAACACAAACCACACAAGATGATCCACCTAGGATCTTACACCAAACAATACTCAACCAAGCCAAAACCGAGCATGCAAGTATAATTTCTCATTTTAAGGCCCTTACTACCAATTTCAAGCTCATTAATCATTTTATGTCTTAAAAGACCCATCTGTACCCATAACATGAATTATAGGACTTTCTAATTCATCCCTTGACATTTTGGGAGAAAAGCATAGGTGTATCGATACGCCTATATAAGGGGTATCGAAACACCCAATATCAGAACACTTCCCCTTACGTTCCGATACCCATGTTTCGATACAGGTATCGCATCCAAAACACTACTGGAAGGTTCCGTTCCAAAACACGGGTAAGGCGTTCTGATACGTCTGCTTTAAACAACCTATTTTCCTCTCTATGGTATCGATACCCCTACCAGTGTTATCGATACCGCCTGCACGAAATGCATGTCTGCAACTTCAAATTTTTAAGAACCTTAAGCAAAACTAACCCAATCGATCCTAAATCGTTCATAGTCGTTTATGAAGTGGTTTAAAGTGATTTTCTAACTAATTTTACTCATTTTTATCAACTATAAATTAAGACACCTTTAAAGCATGCAAAGGCTCTATCCTAGCCAAACTATCACACAATCAATCAAGCATGCTAAAATGATGATGCACATGAAAATGCAAAGGATTTGAAAGTGTACCAACCTTCCAAAACGAGCTTAAGAAGCTCCACAACAAGCTTTCAAACCTTCTCCTTTCCCATGCACCTTGATGGTTCTCCTTGCTCTCCAACTACAAAGAAGATGAACAAATGATTAATACATTATCTAAGTGATTTAAGGAAGCTAAAACAACCTTAAAATCACTCTAAAACCTTACAAAAAACTAATCCCAATCTTCCACAAAACCCCTACTAAAACCTCACCTCCACCATTTTAAACCAAACTTACCTTGAAAGATAGATCCTTTTGAGATGAACAACCTTCCCTCAAGCATCCAAACGAGATTTCAACAACCAACACTTAAAAACCTTACCTTTGGTGATGGTTTTGGAAGAGGGAAATGGTTTTGGAGATGAAGAAGAGAACAATAAAGGAGATGATCTCATTCTCTGCACTATGCAGAAAATGTGTCCCCCTTTTCCACTCCAATTCATCCTTATTAGCCATTTACTATTCTAACCCTAAGCCATCACCCTAAACCAAGCCAAAAAACAAACCCTTAAGCCCAACAAGACACACAAGACCCAAACACGAGGCCCACAACCTCGGGTTAACCGGACTCCGAGTTCTGAAACTCAGGTCGTGACAACTCTCCCCTCTAAAAGAAAATTTCGTCCTCGAAATTTACCTAGGGGAAACAAGTGCGGATAACGTAGCCTCATGTCCGCTTTGACCTCCCACGCAACCTCCTCGACTCTGTGATTTCTCCAGAGCATCTTTACCAAAGGGATACACTTATTCCGAAGCTCCTTGATTCCTCTGTCAAGCACTCTTACCGGCTCCTCTTTGTAGGTTAGATCTGTATTAACCTGAACATCCTCCGAAGACAACACATGTGAAGGGTATGAACAATAATGCCTCAACATCGACACATGGAACAAACTGTGTATGCGTGCCAAATCCGGAGGGAAAGCTAACAGATAAGCCACTAGCCCAACTCTTTCAAGAACCTCATACGGTCCTATAAACCTTGGACTCAACTTGCCTTTCCTTCCAAAACGGATGATCCCTTTCCACGGTGACACCTTTAAGAGATCTTTTCTCCAACCCCATACTCGATATGCTTCTTTTTCTTATCTGTGATGGAGGCTCGGAAGTCCTTTATTTTTCCACCCTTTTCAGATTGTAATATTTTAGGTTGTCGAACCCAGAGGGACTGTGTCGACTTCACCACTTCTTATGGCTGCACTATAGAAAGTAAAAACACAAATAATGGTTGAGTTGAGATTACTAAATTAACTACTAAAACTAAACTAAATATCGGAGAAATAAAGATTGATAAAATGAGGCTAAGTTGAGTGCTTCGTAGAGGAGAATCCAGTTGTATTAAGTATCCACTTATTAATGCAATGGGTTGAACTGCCGCCTCGGCGGGTCGTACAAAGGGTCGCCGCAGTTGCCTAGGTGGGGTTATGCCTTGTCGACAATTCAACATTCCATAGTTCGACAGAGCATCCTTGTATGTCTTCTTCCTTATCCCTAAGCGAAGAGAACTGTTGAAACCCACGTCTTGATGATACCTCCCTGCGTGAATCAAGGGCGGACAACAACCAAACACATGCATCTTGTTAGTCGCTGAAATCCTGGGTGGTTAATCTCTCAACCGGATTAGGCAATGCCCATGAGCAAAGACCGTATACTCTCGTTTCATGAGCCTAACTTTCCCGATATTAGACAAATAGATTTTTCTTCACATACTATCATAACGAGCTCATATGCAAAGAAGAGTAAATGCCAAGAGAGAATAAACTATGGAATAAGTTTTGTATTAATAAATATCTAACATAACACAACCATCTTCTCCAACAACTCCAAAAAAAAACTAAACCTCCCAAGAAGTTTAAAACATGGTGTAGTCGGCGGCTAAAAGTATCTTTCTAGGGTAAAATCCGACTCCAACTTCACACCCTTAAACCTTGACCTAATGGGTGTGTAATAACCCATTTATTATACAAAACCCTTATTACAACCCAATACAAACCAAGGCCTAAACCAAGCCCATAACCGGTTAGCCCAATACACCCCTAACTCACAATTGAACCCAATACCCAACAATTAATCAAACCCTAATTGAACCCTAACTAAACCCTGACCCATCTTCAAACCAGAACCGACCGCCCCTTGTTCTCCACGTTCGCCAGCTGTCCACGCGTGGCCACCACGCGCGGCTATTCGAATAGCGCGTGGTGGTCGTGCTCTCTTATTCGTCGAGAAGGCCGGCCACCGCCCAGATTTGCAGCCACCGCCCAACGTCCAGTCGAACTTGCAAAAATAAGAGAATAAGTATGATTAGACCTAGTTTCTCAGAAAAAATAGGATAAAAATCCTGTTTTTATATTATAATATGTTGTAAATCATGGGTATAAAGACCCATTCGAACACTTTGTAACCGGTTACACACACCGGAGTTCAAAAAAAAGGAAATCGAATAGCAAAAATCTATCATTCAAAACAAATTCCAGAGCAAAAATCAGTCCTATCCTACCAATATTCGGAACACAAAAAAACAGAGAGAATAGGAACCCAATCGGAAGAATAAAAAAGAAGCAAAACAAGGTAAAAAAAGAGTATATTCGAATTCTTATCTCCTAGATCCATGTTGATAGGAGCCCTTTTTCGAAAATCCGATCCCGTAGATGAATTACCCTCATTGAGACGCTTCAAAAAGTAGTCTCCTTTCTCGGTTCCGGTCACCGGCACGGCGGCCGACGACGGTTCACGACAGTCCGACGATGAGAGGCTCCAGACGTGGAGAGCTTTCTCTCAAAAGCTCTGTTATTCATTTAGAATAAAAGAGACCAAATGAATTATGAAGCAAAAAAATAAAGGGGGAGAATTTATATCTCACGCAAAACGACACCGTTTTGGTGCCGGTATTCATGGCCCAAAACGACACCGTTTAGCTCTAGGAGCTCCAAGACCGACCCGGTTACCCGATACGACCCACGTGTATACCCGGGTTTAAGGTTTAATTCCAGCTGAAGTCCTTGCATTCCCAGCGCGTTTAGGATTCAACTGCCCAGTTTGCACCTGGTTCAATTTTAGTCATTGTTTCCTCACAATTAAGCCTATTATTTTATGTTTATTTCAATTTTACCCTTATTATATTTTATTTAACCCAAAATGTTTCCTGTTTTTGCAGATTAGCCCCTGTTTCTTCAAAAATGATTATTTTTATGGTTTTATTATTATGATTAAATATTTACTAACTGTTTCTTTTACAGATTCGAATACCGAATTTATCCATTCGATCGTATAAAATATTTTGTAACCGATCGGTGCCGATTTTGGGCGTTATAGGGGTGCTCACCCTTCCTCACGCGTAACAGACTCCCGGATCCAGCTCTGGTTCGTAGACTCTATTTGGTTTTCCAATCGCACCGTTAAAAATGATTGGTGACGACTCCCTGGACGAATTCCGGTGATTACAGCTGGCGACTCCACTGGGGACTTTTTTGTGAGTCGAGCCGCAAAATCGGTTACATTTTATTTAACGATCGAAAATATAAATTCGGTTATATTTTTATAATATTTTATTTACTTTATTTATTTCAAATATTTTACTAATGTTTTTTTCAAATGCTTTTCAGGCTCTCCATTTCATGAACCCTCAACCCGGGTTCCGTCCGTTTAAGTGGGAGCATGAAACCATTCCTTCGTGAGGTTCCGCCTCCGTGTAAGATGGTGAATTGCTTTCGGGATATTTTTCCCTTTGTCTTCATGAGACCTACGTCTCCGCATAGACTTAGAGAAACATATTCCCATGAATCGTATTTATTATCTGTTGTTTATTCCTCGTTTATTACTTCTGTTATTTATTTATTAAGTTACTATTCATGCAACATGCATCATGTTTATCTCGTTTATTGTTTATTTGATCTGACACTAATGATATCTGTTTATCCTGTTTCGTTTTCTTGTTTTTTATGTACATTTTTTTAATAAAATAAAAAAGGTGTTGATAACAAGACAACTGTTAGAAAGGCTCATCCATGGAGAATCGTTTTCTAGACAAGGTGGAAGCCAACCTCCGAATCCGACGATGGTCAGAGGAAACCCAATATCAGAAAGGAGATAGCATAATGGAAGGTGAAAAAACCGACCTCAGCGATTTTACACGCATTGCCTCGACGCAAAATCAGTTACAGGAGTTAAAATATATATGGGATCAGTGGGACGAAGACACTAAAGGTTTGTTCTTCGCAAATTACGGAGACCTACCATACTTGCTCGATGTCAGCATTGACAAGGCGTTATTTCGAGCCCTGGCCCAATTATGGAATCCCTCGTATAGTTGTTTTACGATGGGAGATGTTGATATCACACCGACTGTGGAGGAGTATACCACCTTAATCCAATGTCCGAGATTCCAGTCAGATAAGGTGTATTTTAAACCACCTGATTCGCCTGCTTTCCAAAAAAGGTTGCTAAAATTGACCGGAAAAAATGAGCAATGGGCAAAGTCCCGAATCAAGGAGAAGGGTGAAACCAAGTGCATCGCCTGGAGAGATGTTCGGGATTTGATCCAAACAGAGACAAAATGTGAAAGGCAAGTTAAAATGTTTGCACTAGCCATTTACGGGTTGGTCATTTTTCCCAAGTCGCTCGGGTAAATAGATGACGCTGTTATGGAATTGTTTGACTACCTCGATAAAGGTATCACTCCGGTTCCCTCCATTCTCGCCGAGACTTTCCGATCGCTTACCGCTTGTAGAAAAAGTGGTGAAGGAAGGTTCATTGGTTGTGCTCAACTTTTACTTGTATGGTTCCATAGTCACTTTTGGAAGCCAAAAAGATCCTCGTATCGGGCATGCTTCGACCATTATTCACCGATAAGGGATTTGGCACATACCCAAAGACCAGAGAGCATCCCATATGATCAGTGGAAAGCTATTCTACCCAACCTACGAGAGGGGGATATCGTGTGGAAAGCTAGTTGGTTCTTTCCTCGTGAAATCACGTACAACTGCGAGGGTTATGACTGGGTCCCCTTACTTGGAATATGGGTAGCAACAGGATACGCGCCATTAATGGTCTCCCGCCAGTACAGGTCCAGACAATTTATCCCAGCAACGAGAGGGATGGCTACGTGTGACTTCCCATATAAGGGAAGGGATTACAAAAGGACCGTTGCTGCTATCGCGAAAGCATGGAAGTATCCTTTAAGAATGGAGCCGTTTGACGAGAAACCTAGAGTCACTCCGAAATATCGCCGATGGAGAAGCCGGAGAATCAATGATGAGGTACCGATTCGAGACTCGGAAGTCGACATACCGTTAGAGGAGCAACTTCGAGTAAATCCTTCAGACATGGAGATCGTCAGGCAAGATTTTGAGGGAAAATATATCAACATGGAAATGAGGTTATCGAGATTGGAAAATGAGAAAAACCAACTCGAGTTTGGTATCCAATCTCAGGAGCAAGAAATGCAGAGGCTGAAAAAAGGTAAAAGTAGAGCGGAGGAAGATCTGAGTGACCTACAAGGAGGATATAAAAAGCTCCGAGAGTCAACAAAGTATGCAGATCTCAGGAGTTCTTTTGCAGACTGGAAGCTTGAAATCTGTGAAGAAAAAAGAAAGGCACGTTATTGGGAAACCAAATTTAATGAAGCACAGAGTCAACAAGCTCTTGATCAAGAAGAGTTGGCTCGTATTATAATTGAAAATGCTGGTTTGAGAGGTCGGGTTATCGACCTAGAGGAGAATCTACAAAATTATCACCAGAGCTCGGTAGATCAACTAGAAGTAAGCCGAGAGGAAAATGAGAATTTAAAAAGACAAATCAGAGAAATAGATGCAACTATGCAGGCTTGTAGAGCACAATTGAATTACGTGGAAGAGTTACGTCAATGGGATGAACAATAGTGGAAGGCTCAGCTTAACGAAACGCGAGAACAAGTCCAGAAAAGAGACCGTACAATGTCTGAGGCCTTAGTACAAATTCGGGAAGTAGCTGAACATTTACAAATGTTAGCAGTCCAGGCTGAAGTTCTTAGCCTGCAATTTGAAACAGAATCAAATAAGGGCAGGAAACTCGCATCAATCCTAAAAAAGATCAAGGTTTTGGGGGTAAAGGCCAAGCAATACATGTAAAGCGCGACCCACTTTGTGTATAGAAAATCTTGTTCTAGAACGAGCTTCGTTTTCAAAGTTGTATTAAGATCAACACCTTTTTGTAAAATGTTTTGCAATGTTAATATAATGTGTCGGTTTGCATAAACATTCCATCATTTTAGTTGCATTCATGCATTATCACATTTATTATTATCATGATCCTAATGTTCCAGGATACTATCAATGCAGTAATACTAGAACCTGATCAAATCCAACACTCACATTTTACCCGATTCAGATCCAAGAGAATGGAAGAACGGCTAGCAAAAATAGAACAGGTTTATGAGGACATGAAGCGCGATATGGAAGAAAGGCTGGAAAGAGCACAATTAGATACACGCGCCCACATTTCACAGTCTCAGGATGATTTGCTTGGAAAGATCACTAAATTATTAGCGAACAAAGAGCCAGAGAAAATGAAAGGAATCGCTATGGAACAAGGCACAGTAGCTGATAACTCGGGAAATTCTCTCCCCGCCCATGGATCAGTCGAAATTCCCAAAGGGCAGACCAGTCAAACTGAAACCCATCTTCAAGGAGGGTTGATAATCCATAATCCCAACGATTATACAGTACATGATTTCAATGAAATAGAGAAAGCTAAAGTCGAGTTACCAAAAGAACTCGAAGATAGATGCAAACAGCTGGAGGAAAAGTTTAAAGCAATGGAAAATATTGACCAGTTCCCCAAAATGGAGGCTAGGGAACTAAGCTTAGTACCTGATCTCGTGTTGCCCCCAAAATTTAAAATGCCAGATTTCGAGAAGTACAACGGGATAACATGCCCTGAGGCTTATCTTACTATGTTCGTCAGGTGCATGACCGGGTACATTGACAATGATCCTTTGTTAATACATTGTTTTCAAGACAGCCTAACAGGCTCTGCGACAAGGTGGTATAATCAACTAAGCCGCTCAAGAATTAACTCCTGGAAAGACTTGGCCTAGGCCTTTGTACGTCAATACAGCCATGTGATTGATATAACCCCTGATCGGGTTACTCTTCAGAATATGGAAAAGAGGCATGAGGAAAGTTTTAGACAGTATGCGCAACGTTAGAGGGACATAGCCACACAAGTCCAACCACCACTATCGGAGAAGGAAACAATAATGCTTTTTGTAGGAACATTGAAAAAGCCCTTTCTTGGTAGAATTTTGGGAGGTGCAACAAAGGATTTCTCGGATATCATAATGAATGGCGAAATGATAGAACAAGCCATTCAAAGTGGAAAGCTCGAAGACGAGGATTCGTCAAAGAAACCATATTACAAGAAGAAGAATAATGAAGGTGGAGATACCGGCGTCCATAACGTCAGTTATTCCAAGGCATCAACATGGCAACCCAAGGCCGCATCATCGAGCACGCAGAAACCAAAACAGAATCAGAATCAAAAGACAGAAAGGGAATTCATACCTATTCCAATATCCTATGGCGAACTTTTCAAAAACTTGTACAATGCGCACGTCGTGTCGCCCTTTTATATGAAACCGATACAACCACCATATCCAAAATGGTACAATCCGAATACTCAATGCGAATACCACGCTGGAGCAGTAGGGAATTCAATTGAAGATTGTATTGGTTTCAAAAAGCTTATTGAAAACCTTATGCAAATAGGAGTTGTGCGGTTCGATGATCCTGCAGGAACCAATGAGATAGGAAATTCGTTACCTAATCACAAGGATCCTGGGGTGAACGCGATTGTGGATCAAAGCAACAGGAGGACCAAATACAGAGTGGAGGAAGTGAGATCTCCACTAAAATGGGTATAGAAAATGATAGTTGAAAGAGGCTTGATACCACCAGCATCTGGAGGTATAGAAGCCCTTAGTCAATCTTGTCCTTATCGTAATACGATGGACCATATGATAGGAGATTGCACGGAGTTCAAAGCTTTAGTGCAAGAATTGATCAACAATAAAGAAATTGAATTTTTTTGAAGAGCACGTATCTGGAGCGACGGAGATTTGTGCTTCAGAGCCAAACAATTCCAAGAACGTTCCGTTCTTGGTAATTTCAAAACCCAAAAAGTCTAAAGTAAGCAAATCTGCGAAAGCCAGACTTTCTGTTCAGGCACCGCAACCTTTCCCTTTTTGTCGCGTGTCAAAAGTGCACGTTTAGTGCAAGTGGACACATCGAAAGTAATAAGTGATAAGTAATTATCGGATTATCGTCTCCACAGGGACTGATAGACTTAATATGCCTTCTTCACCTTCTTGTTCTGTAGAAAAGTAAAAACACAAGTGAATTGAGTTGGTTTATCTAAACTAAAATAACTAAACAGAAATAAAGAGATTTAATAATAGAGAAAGATGGGTCAGGATCCAGTTGCGTTGTATTGTGGATTTGATTGACTTGTCTCTGCTCAATGCAATCGTATATCACTGCCTCGGCAGCACTGCAGATTACTGCCTCGTCAGCGACGATACTTGTCCGCCGCGGCAATCCCTTGCTCGTGGTTGAACTTTACTAAAGTTCGGCAAAGTGTCCTTGAATGACTCTGCTTATCCCTAAGTCAGAGTGCTGTTGATGACTAGTCCTTGATGATACCTCCCGGCGTGAACCAATTATACTCACCAACCAATCTCACACTTCTTTTAGCCGCTGAAACTCTTAACCTATCCCTAGGTCGAGTTAGTATTTCGCGATTGAAACACCGTACTTACCCCTTTCGTGAATCTAACTCTCCCGAGCTTAGATAAATGGATTACTCATAAACTTCCCTCCTGGGCTTGAATGCAAGAACAAGGAATAACAAAGGATAAGCAAACCTTGATAATTTTATTGCATTGAAAACAAAGACAAAGTACAATCTCCTCTCACATATACTCGGCAACCTTCACCTAATCCCTAAGAAGGTTTAGAACATAATGGAGAGGAAGAAGACAAGTATAGAATTCGGCTCTCTCTCCCTAGGTATTCCGTCTCTAGTACATTGGGTGGCTAGGTCTTTATATAGGCTAGACCTAGGGCAAACCTTTCCTAAGTAGAATACAACTTGGAGTAGGGAACAAGTCAAGTACATAATTAAAATATTTCCAAGTTTGATTCGGCTAAAGGGGCTTTCCCGCGTGGTCTTTTCTTGGGCTTTTCCTCATGCTAGCCAGCTCCGATTCATGGGCTTTGAGTCCAGACACGTCCCTTGGATTTTTATCTTTCCATCGCCTATAGTCTTGCTTCTTGTCTTTCTGCTGCTGCCTCGGCATCAGGTCCTGCCTCGGCCATGTCGCTGCCGCGGCACTGGTTCTCCTACACAGATATAAAAATGTAGTAAAACGTGCCTTTTCTGTAAATATTATCTTTATGAGCTTAACTTCTAAATATATCACATTGAGTTCATGCATTGGTCCAAGTGGGTGTATATTTGGTGATTAATGCCCATAAAAGGAGTAAAAAGTGATAGTGTGTTGAGCACTTATCACTTTTCATGATCCAAGGAGAGTTCCATGGAAGTATGATTGCCAAATCACTTATCACGAGGACCCTACGAGAGCTACATCGGAGGCGGTAAATGATGTGACGTTCCACACGAGAAGTGGAACACAATATGGCTATAAAGGAAACAAAGACCCGAAAGGGAAAGCTCTGATTGTGGAGCCACAAAGAAATGTTTTTTAGGAACCTGAATCGCCAGTCAATAAGCCGGTGAATGAGGAAGAAATGAAAGAGTTTTTGAAATTTTTAAAGCACAGTGAATATAACATTGTCGAGCATCTCCGAAGGTTACCTGCTCGTATATCCATACTTACTTTACTACTTAGTTCAGAAGCTCACCAAAATGCACTACTGAAGGTGCTTAACGAGACTTTCGTTCCTAATGATATATCAGTGAATAAGCTCGATAGACTGGTGAACAATTTGAACGCCAACAACTTTATTCACTTCAATGATTATGAGATCCCTTCAGGGGGCATGGGATCTACCAAGGCTTTACACATCACTACTCGCTGCAATGGATCCGCCTTAAACGTAATGCCATTAAACACACTGAATAGGCTCCCGATAGACAATACTCATATGAAGGCCTGTAGCTCCATTGTACGCGCCTTCGACGGGACAGAGCGAAATGTGGTGGGAAGAATGGATATACCACTACAAGTGGGACCTAATACTTATGACGTCGATTTTCTAATAATGGATATCAAACCCACTTATAATTGTCTACTGGGAAGGCCATGGATCCACTCTGCAGGGGCCGTACCATCATCATTGCATCAAAAAGTAAAATTCATCTTTGATGGAAAGTTGGTTACAATCAATGCTGAAGAGGACATTATAGCCTCTATCACAAGTGATGCACCATATCTGGAAACCGATGAGAAGGCACTCGAATGTTCTTTTCGATCATTTGAGTTTGTTAGCGCCACTTTTGTTGCCGAGGGAAATAAAATCCCTACACCGAAATTATCCAGAACCACGAGAATGGGAGTTAAATTGATCCTGGGGCGAGGAGCTCGAGTGGGTAGAGGTCTCAGAAGACGCCTACAAGGTCGTGCTAAGGCACCAGCCGTCATCAACAAACAGGACCGCTTTGGCTTGGGATACAAGACAACTGGGGATCAAATGAGAAAAGAAATTCTGAAAAAACAAGAAAGGAGGAAAGCTCGTTTGCAAGGAAAGGAGGTTAGCTGGGAACCTATGACATTTCCTCCATTGTCCCAGAGTTTCGTCTTTGGAGGAATTATGTATCCAGAAGCAGAAGAAGCCGAGCTAAGAAAATTGATGGGAAAATTAGACATTAATGCTATCACCGAGAAAGGAAACGTCGGAACGTACCCCAGTAGAATTACGCCATCTACACCAGGAACTACTCTGAACAATTGGACTGCAGAAGAGTTACCTATGGTTTTTAGGAAGTTTTCAGAGTAATGTTCAAAACACTACTATTACTCTAGCCCGAGAGTAGCAAGAAACTTTTTGTAAAAAGGCTCAAATCTACTATGTTTATAATAATAAAATAAAACTTTTTGCTGTAAAGCTTTTGGCCACGTTTTTTCATTTCTAACAGTTGAATTTTAACTAAATTTCAAATTCTTAATTAGTGTGTTCAAATAAGATTTTATTTCAGGTCCCCAGATATCGAACTGTCAAATGATATTGAAGTTGATTCAGAGCTTATCTTCGAAAAGGAGGTGTGTCTAGGGGAGCCTACAGAACCTGATGATGATTAGGACTACGAGCTGCCTCCTGACTTGTTGAGACTGATAGAACAAGAAGAAAAACAAATTCAACCTCATAAGGAGTCTGTAGAAATTGTGAGTTTGGGAAATAATAAAGAAAAGAAGGAAGTTAAAATCGGCACGTGTATTACAGCCGAAACTAGACAAGATTTGATCAATCTGCTCCAAGAATTCAAAGATGTCTTCGCTTGGTCCTACCAGGACATGCCAGGTTTAAGCATAGACATCGTGGTACATAAGCTTCCCATAAGAGAAGACCGCAAACCGGTTCAGCAAAAACTACGAAGAATGAGACCTGATGTATTGCTGAAAATAAAAAAAGAAGTGAAGAAGCAATATAATGCCGGATTCCTCCAGGAAATAAAATACTCAGAATGGGTAACTAACATAGTACTAGTACCCAAGAAGGATGGAAAAGTCCGCATGTGTGTCGACTATAGAGACTTGAATAGAGCTAGTCCGAAGGATAACTTCCCATTACTGCACATCGACACTCTAGTCGATAGCACAACAAAACATTCTCTGTGATGGGGCAACATACCGACGAGCTATGGTGGCCCTATTTCATGACATGATGCACAAAGAAATAGAAGTCTACGTTGATGACATGATCGCTAAATGGCGAACTGAAGACGAGCATATAAGAGTCTTGAGAAAACTCTTCTTAAGATTAAGAAAATTCCAATTGAAGCTGAACCCTGCCAAATGCATATTCGGAGTTGCATCAGGAAAATTGCTGGGTTTCATAGTCAGCGAAAAGGGCATCGAGGTTGACCCTGAAAAAGTCAAAGCCATTCAAGAGCTATCGCCTCCACACACTAAAAAACAAGTGAGAGGTTTCTTAGGAAGGTTGAATTACATTGCTCGGTTCATTTCACAATTGACTGAAAGATGTGATCCTATCTTCCGAATCTTAAAAAAGCATGATCCTGGCGAATGGGATGACAAGTGTCAAGAAGCCTTTGACAAGATTAAATATCATTTGACAAACCCGCCAGTCTTGGTGCACCAGTGCCGAATAGACCGCTAATTCTGTATTTAACGGTCTTTGAGAAATCCATGGGAGGTGTATTAGGGCAACACGATGACTCGGGCAGAAAAGAAAAAGCGATTTACTACCTCAGCAAGAAGTTTACAGATTGCGAAGTAAGGTATTCACCAGTTGAAAAAGCCTGTCGCGCTTTAGTCTGGACAACAAAAAGATTGAGACAATACATGTTGTATCATACAACGTGGCTAATCTCAAAGCTCGACCCTCTCAAATATTTGATGGAGTCAACTGCGCTGATGGGCAGAATGGCTAGATGACAGATCCTATTGTCTGAATTTGATATCGTATATGTCAATCAAAAGGCCATAAAAGGGAGCGCCATAGCAGACTTCCTTGCTAGTTGAGCTTTAAAGGACTATGAACCTCTAAATTTTGACTTCCCTAATGAAGATTTGATATGTGTCGAGGAAAATGCCACAGACAACGGATACTGGAAAGTGAACTTTGATGGTGCCTCTAATGCCACTAGAAAAGGGATCAGAGCAGTATTTTTATCTCCAGAAGGTAATTATTATCCCTTTGCCAGCAAACTCGACTTTGACTGCAGCAACAACATAGCAGAGTACGAAGCATGTATCATGGGAATCAGAGTAGCTGTTGAGCGTAAGATCAAACAATTGAAAGTATACGGAGACTCTATGCTCGTGATCTATCAACTTCGAGGAGAATGGGGCACCCGGGACCCCAAATTGATGGAGTATCGAAATTTGGTCCTTGACCTGATCAAACCATTGTATGAAATAACCTTCCACTATTTGCCACGAGAAGATAATCAAATGGCAGATGCTTTGGCTACATTGTCATCATTGATTCAAGTGAATCAACCATCAGATTTGAAGCCGATACAAATGAGTATATACGACTCTCCAACCTACTGCTACAATGTTGAAGAGGACGGGAACAATGAATGTCCTTGGTACCACGATATTTTGCAATACATAAAGAATCGTGAGTATCCAAAAGAAGCTTCAGAAAATGAGAAAAGGACGTTACGAAGACTAGCAATTGACTACGTCCTAGATGGCGAGGTATTATACAAAAAGAGAAAAGACTAGATATTTCTACGATGTGTAAATGCCACCGAAGCCAAAATGATCCTCGAAGAAGTACATGAGGGTGTCTATGGAACCCATGCTAACGGGTTCACCATGGCAAGACAAATCATGAGGTTCGGATACTACTGGCCCACAATGGAAAGTGACAACATTGAGTACGCTAAAAAATGTCACAAATGTCAAATATATGCAGACAAGATTCATGTTCCTCCATCACCTTTGCATGTGATGACGTCTCCTTGGCCTTTTTCCATGTGGGGCATGGACGTCATTGGGCCTATTTCACCAAAGGCTTCCAATGGTCATCGATTCATATTTGTCGTCATCGATTATTTCACTAAGTGGGTATAGGCAACCACTTATGCGAATGTCACCAAAGTAGCAGTAAGAAGATTCCTCAAGAAGGAAATCATATACAGATATGGAATTCCAGAAAGCATCATATCTGATAATGCATTGAATCTGAACAATAAGACTATAGCTGAAGTCTGCAAGCAATACAATATACGACATCACAATTCCTCGCCGTACCGTCCGCAAAAGAACGAAGCAGTGGAAGCAGCCAACAAAAACATCAAGAGAATTATGGGGAAAATGGTAGAAACTTATCGAGACTGGCATGAGAAGCTACCGTTTGCCCTGTTCGCATACAGAACATCTGCTAGAACCTTTACTGGGGAAACTCCTTTTTCCCTAGTCTATAGGATAGAGCCAGTTTTACCTATAGAAGTCGAAATCCCTTCCTTAAATTTTTTTCTGAGCTAAAGCTAGATGAGGCAGAATGGGTTCAAACTAGACACGACCAGCTCGCTTTAATCGAGGAAAAAAGATTAAGGGCTATCCGACATGGGAAAATGTACCAGAAACGGATGATGAGAGCCTTTAATAAAAAGGTTCGTCCACGAAACTTTCGAGAAGGGAATCTAGTTCTAAAGAAGATTCTCCCTATACAGAAAGACTTCCGAGGCAAATGGATGCCGAATTGGGAAGGACCGTACGTAGTAAAGAAAGCCTTCTCAGGAGAAGCATTAATCCTGACTAAAATGGATGGCAAAGATCTACCCAACCCGGTGAACTCAGACTCAGTCAAGAAGTACTTTGCCTGAAAGCCCCTAGACACACGAATATACCCCGTCAAGATAGCTCTGAAATGCTGGATAGTCTAATATTTGGGGCATCAAAATCTTGTCTTTTTGTATTTTACTGTTATTAGTAACTACCTTTTATTTTCAATGAAACTTTTGTTAATAAAAAAGTATCAAGTTTTTGGTTTTCGTATATTGCTTCTGAAACCTCCTAAAAGCACAGGAACTAGAAGAAACCTTATGCAGGAAAGTGTACCTTGTTAAGAGATACTATGAAAACAGAACGTACACCATCCAAACAGATTGGAATCATATAATCTCGTCTGGTGACAAAGACACAGCTATCAAAGTGTCGACAACCAATCAAGACAGTTGATTAAGCAACTTCTGTGAAAAATCATTGTCATATGCATCTTTCATCTCATGCTAGGGGCATCCATGCATCAAGCATGTTAGGTTAGAATCATAAAATGCACACTAACCTCCACATTTTGAAATCGTTTGCAAAAGAATTGCAGATCTTACCACTGCAACAAGTAGTGAAGCAGAAAAGCATACTCCTACTGTTAAAGCACTTCAACAGGATAGTGCGACCTTACCTCAGATTACTACCCTTTATCAGGGCATACAGAGGTAAGGATCCTTAACTGTTACGGTTGCTCTTTTCTACTCAGTAGATAAATCATTTGGTAAAAAGTAAGACCAATCGATGAGGACTATTCAAATGTCCATTGGAATCCATTTTCGCAAATGGTCAAAGGAAATCAATCCCTTTGAATAAATCCAATCTCAGGATTGGTACCAACTGATTGTACCCAAGAGAATGGTACAACTAGCCCGGGGCAAACGACCACTGGTAAAGGCGAGTCAAATCCGTTGATCCCTGTGCATTTGGGAAAAATGCATCAAGGAGGACTATTCGAATGTCCATCAAAATCCATTTTCACGAATGGTCAAAGGAAATATATCCTTTGAAAAACTTCAATCTCACGTTCAATATTAACCAATTGTACTCAAAGAAATAGTACAACTAGCCCAAAGTAAACGGCTACCAGTAAGGATCACGCTTCTTCGTTAGTGTAGCAGCATCAAAACTCCGTTAGATCATGCTTCTTCGTCAGTTTTGCAGCTAAATTGAGCGTCAGAACTCGACGTCCTCAGATCTCGCTTCTCCGGCAGTGTTGTAAGTAGATCAAAAGGTGTTTCCCATCTAGGCGGCAGTGTTGTAGATGGATCAGATAGATCATGCTTCTTCATCAGTGTTGAAGCTAAATAGAGTGACAGAACTCGTTGTCAGATCTCGCTTCTCCGGCAGTGTTGTAAGTGGATCAAATGGCGCTTCCCATCTCACGGCAGTGTTGTAGATGGATTAGACAAACCATGCTTCTTCGTCAGTGTTGCAGCTTAAGAATGACAGAACTCGCCGGCAGGTCTCGCTTCTTCGGCAGTATTGCAAGCAGATCAAATGTTGTTCCCAATCTCGGCGTTAGTGTTACAGATGGGCCAGATAGATCATGCTTCGACAGTGTTGCAGCTTAATCGAGCATCAGAACTCCTCGCCAGATCTCGCTCCCTCAGTGGTTTAGCTAGATCAGACATCAATGCTCGTACCAAACCATGCTTCTCCAGCAGTGTTGCAGCCAGGTCAAGTCTTCGACAGAAATGATAGCATCATCATGACTCAAGTGTTGTGCCATTTTCTCTAATGGATCCTCAAGTTTTGAAGATTTTGTCGTCAAGGGAGGTGGAGTAAATCAAGTCAGAGCTCTAAAGAAGAAGCGGTGGCCGAAAGGAACCCCAACCTCACCACAAGGAACCCTTAATCTCACCAAAGAGAACTGTAACCTTGCCCTTACCCTACCAAAAGAACCCCAACCTTACCACAGTAGAACCCCTAAACCATGCCAAATGAAATGAGTTATTCTTTATCTTTGCTCTATTGTTGTTACAAAACAATGAGCAAAGAGGGGCAGCTGTAATAACCCATTTATTATACAAAACCCTTATTACAAACCAATACAAACCAAGGCCTAAACCAAGCCCATAACCGGTTAGCCCAATACACCCCTAACCCAAAATTGAACCCAATACCCAACAATTAATCAAACCCTAATTGAACCCTGACCCATCTTCAAACCAGAATCGGCCGCCCCTTGGTCTCCATATTCGCCAGCTGTCCGCGCGTGGCCACCACGCGCAGCTATTCGAATAGCACGTGGTGGTCACGCGCTCTCTTATTCGTCGAGAAGGTCGGCCACCGGCCAACGTCCAGTCGAACCTGCAAAAATAAGAGAATAAGTATGATTAGACCTAGTTTCTCAGAAAAAAATAGGATAAAACTCATGTTTTCAAATTATAATATGTTGTAAATCATGGGTATAAAGACCCATTCGAACACTTTGTAACCGGTTACACACACCAGAGTTCAAAAAAAAAAGGAAATCGAATAGCAAAAATCTATCATTCAAAACAAATTCTAGAGCAAAAATCAGTCCAATCCTACCAATATTCGAAACACAAAAAAACAGAGAGAATAGAAACCCAATCGGAAGCAAAAAAAGAAGTAAAACAAGGTAAAAAAAAAGTATATTCGAATTCTTATCTCGTAGATCCACGTTGATAGGAGCCCCTTTTCGAAAATCCGATCCCGTAGATGAATTCCCCTTGTTGATAAGCTTCGAAAAGTAGTCTCCTTTCTCGGTTCCGGTCGCCGGCACGGCGGCCGACGATGGGAGGCTCCAGACGTGGAGAGTTTTCTCTCAAAAGCTCTGTTATTCATTTAGAATAAAAGACACCAAATGAATTATGAAGCAAAATAATAAAGGGGGGAGAATTTATATCTCACGAAAAACGACACCGTTTTGGTGCCGATATTCATGGCCCAAAACGACGTTGTTTAGCTTCAGGAGTTCCAAGACCGACCCGGTTACCCGATCTGACCCGCGTGTATACCCGGGTTTAAGGGTTAATTCCAGCTGAAGTCCTTGCATTCCCAGCGCGTTTAGGATTCAACTGCCCAGTTTGCACCTGGTTCAATTTTGGTCACTGTTTCCTTACAATTAAGCCTATTATTTTATGTTTATTCTAATTTCACCCTTATTATATTTTATTTAACCCAAAATGTTTCTTGGTTTTGCAGATTAGCCCCTGTTTCTTCAAAAATGATTATTTTTATGGTTTTATTATTATGATTAAATATTTACTAACTATTTTTTACAGATTCCAATACTGAATTTATCCGTTCGATCGTATAAAATATTTTGTAACCGATCGGTGCCGATTTTGGGCGTTGTGGGGGTACTCACCCTTCTCCACACGTAATAGATTCCCGGATCCAGCTCTGGTTCGTAGACTCTATTTGGTGTTCCAATCGCACCGTTAAAAATGATTGGTGGCGACTCCCCGGACGAATTCCGGTGATTACAGGGTGCTTATATAGGTCAAGCCCTAGGTTAAAGTATTCCATGCAAGGAAAGAGTTATAAAGGGGGAAGAAATAATTCCTAATTAAACTATAACACTTAATTCTTAATTCCTAAAATAACTCTTCTTTCCCGCACTTGACTTTGACCAAGGTTTGACTCCTTAAATTGGCTCCTTCTTTCTCTCTCTTTATGTCCGTTAGAATCAACATCTTTTTCTCTATCTGTTGAGTACCAGTTGTCATCTTCAATCTGCTGCCGCGGTATCTAAAGTGTTGCTGTGGCGGGTGCTTCATCTGCATGTCATCTTCTTTTCCAGCATCCATATTCTTGTTTGGTCTTTCCTATGAAGTGGTTTTCTGCCTAGGAAAGAAAACCATCAATTGCCTTTGTTTTTTTGCCAAATAATAGATAAATTCACATTTTAAGTATTCAGATGCTGAAGTATGGAAAATAAACAGAATTATCCAATATTGCCCTTAAATCTGTCCTTTATTAACAAAAGATAAATTTAAGTAAGGAATTTTAAAGTAGTATACCGTCCTTCCTGCCGCGGTAGAATTCCTTTCTTGACTCGGCCTCTTATAGGTTCTAGGAATTCCTCGAAACTGGACTATGAGTCTTAGTGGCTGTGTGCGTAGCTATGTCAAAGCTGATTTTGTAAGTTCTAATCCTTTTTTCTAGCACAAGACTTTCGACTAAGATTTTTTTTTGATTTTTTTTCTTTCTTTCTCCCTAATTTGGTATATAAATATATATTGATATATACTTATACTGCTTGAGCTAGTTTCGGGCACCTCAAGTGTTTAGCTATTTCTCACTAGAGCCAATTTCGGGCACCTATAGTAAGTGGGAAAAAGACTAAGTCCTAGAGCCAGTGATGGGCACCTCTATGGACTAAACTAGAGCCGGTGATAGGCACCTCTAGTTAAAATCTAAGCCTAAGTCCTTATTGCTTTTCAAAGAAAACAACTTATAAAATCAACTAAGATTAACAATGTTTAATTATTTTCAGGCTTATAGTCTAATCCTAAGTACTAATCCAAAGAGACTTGTCTGATTTCAAGTTTGGTGAATGGTGCATATTGCTGCGGCAGTTGGATAATATATTGTTGCCGAGGCAGTTTCAATAAAATTCAACAAACTTAAAATTTTTTTGCATCAAATTATAAAAGCTGTTAAGGCAGAAATTTAGGCAATAATAGGATAATCTAAATACTTTCCATACATGGCAGATACATATTACAAAAGGGACCAATACTCCCCCAAACTCGAGTGATGCATTGTCCTTAATGCATGAAAAGTAGGCTCCCCCAAACTTGAGGGATGCATTGTCCTCAATGCATGAAAAGTAGGAGATAAAAGAAGGCTAAAAATAAAAAACAAAAGAGAGAATTTAGAAAAGACTACCGCCATTTTCAAAATGTCGAAGAGGCAAAGGAATCCTCGGATTCGCTGTCGATTAGGAGTTGCGGCAGCTCTTTGTTCGCTGCTGTGTTGCCGCCTTCGATGGGATTACCATTGTTTGTGAAGTTTATAGGGAAAAACCTAAAATAGAAATAAGGGGAAAATTGACACCTAAAAAAAATAAGAACTGTGAAAATATTGAAAATTCTGAAGACTAAATTGCAAAAATTGAAATCTAATTCGTAAAACATAAAAGTAAATTAAAACTTAGATAGAAATTAGCTTATTGGTGGAGTGCAATGGAATGCATCTCCAACAGTAACCATCTTCCCCTTTTTATTGGAGGATGATGTGATGAACCAGTCAGAGCCTCCACATCAGGTGGTTTCTTTCGCGTGTGCTTCCGGTCAAGGGGTACGCCGCCTCGGCAGTGGTTGCCTTGGAGGGTCTTATCCAGGTAGTCCGTTTCTGCATCGAAGTTAAATTCAGGTTTTACTTCGATTTTCTGACATTCGTCTAGTTCATCCGGATGCCTTAGAATCTTGAATATATTGATCTTTTCTTTTTGGTCATTTACCCGTATGATTAATTCTCATTTTTCACAATCGATCAATGTTCTACCCGTGGCTAGGAACGACCTTCCCAATAAGATCGAAGCATGTTCATCTGCTTCACAATTGTCGCGTGTCAAAAGTGCGCGTTTAGTGTAAGTGGACACATCGAAAGTAATAAGTGATAAGTATTTTATCAAGTTATCGTCTCCTCAGGGACCGGTATACTTAATATGCTTTCTTCACCTTCTTGTTCTGTAGAAAAGTAAAGATCACAAGTGAATTGATTTGATTTATCTAAACTAAAATAACTAAATAAAAATAAAGGGTTGAAATAATAGAGAGAGATGGGTTAGGATCCAATTGCGTCATATTGTGGATTTGATTGACTTGTCTCTGTCCAATGCAATCGTATATCACTGCCTTGGCAGCACTGCAGTTTACTGCCTTGGCAGCGACAATACTGTCTGCCGCGGCAATCCCTTGCTCGTGGGTAGACTTTACCAAAGTTCGGCAAAGTGTCCTTGAATGACTCCGCTTATCCCTAAGTCAGAGTGTTGTTGATGACTAGTCCTTGATGATACCTCCCGGCGTGAACCAATTATACTCACCAACCAATCTCACACTTCTTTTAGCCGCTGAAACTCTTAACCTATCCCTAGGCCGAGTTAGTGTTTCGCGATTGAAACACCGTACTTACCCCTTTCGTGAATCTAACTCTCCCGAGCTTAGATAAATGGATGATTCACAATATCCTCTCCCGAGCTCAATTGTGAAAACAAGAAATAACAAATGATAAGCAAACCTTGATAACTTTATTGCATTGAATCAAAGACAAAGTAGAATCTCCTCTCACAAATACTCGACAACCTTCACCTAATCCCTAAGAAGGTTTAGAACATAATGGAGGAGAAGAAAACAAGAATAGAAATCGGCTCTCTCCCTAGGTATTCCGTATATTGTACATTGGGTGGCTAGGTCCTTATATAGGCTAGACCTAGGGCAAACCTTTCCTAAGTAGAATACAACTTGGAGTAGGGAACAAGTCAAGTACATAATAATAAAAATATTTCCAAGTTTGCTTCGGCTAAGGGGTTTTCCCGCGTGGTCTTCCTTTGGGCTTTTCCTTGTGCTAGCCAGCTCCAATTCATAGGCTTCAAGTCCAGACACGTTCCTTGGATTTTTATCTTTTCATCGCCTATAGTCTTGCTTCCTGTCTTTCTGCTGCTGCCTCGGCATCAGGTCCTGCCTCGGCCTTGTCGCTGCCGCGACACTGGTTCTCCTGCACAGATATGAAAATGAAGTAAAACGTGCTTTTTCTGTAAATATTATCTATATGAGTATAACTTCTAAATATATCACATTAAGCACATGCATTGGTCCGAGTGGGTGTATATTTGGTGATTAATACCCATAAAAGTAGTAAAAAGTGATAGTGTGTTGTGCACTTATCAACAATCTAAAATCAAAAAGTTAGCAGGAAATATAAATTTATCCACTCTTAGCAGAATATCTTTAATTTTTCCTTCTGGTTGCACGTAAGAGCGGTTTGCCTGTTGCAGCATTATCGTGGTTGGCTTTGCCTTCCTGATGCCTAGCTTTTAGAAGACTGACTTAGGCATTAGATTAATGTTGGCTCCTAAGTCACACAATGCCTTGCCTATGTATTGATCACCGATGGAGCAAGATATTGTAAAGCTACCAGGATCTTTTCTTTTGGTTGTGGCTTTGTTGTGCAGCATTGCCACACACCCTTCTGTTGCGGTAACAGTTTCAAATTACCCAATTTTTGTCCTCTTGGAGATGATGTCCTTAAGGAACTTCGCATAGTTGGGCATTTTTTTAATTGCCTCTACTAAAGGTATGTTGATATGTACTTGTTTAAGGATGTCAAGAAATTTCTTAAACTGGTACTCCTGCTTTTGTTGTTGTATCCTTTGTGGGAAAGATGGTGGTAAACGCAGATCCTCAATCCTTTCAGAGCATTGAAATCTTATCTGTGGTGCGGCCATGGCATCATCTGCTGCGGCATCATCGTCGGCAGTGTCTGCTGGTTCCCTTGCCTTGAGTATTTCTACAATAGCCTCTTGAGGTGCTACTGTCTCAATATTCTTACCTACTGTCTGAGTAGGTATTTTAGGGTCCTTTAGTTGTAATCCACTCCTGGTGGATATCGCCTTGCATTGTTCATGAGGACCGGTTCTAACGACTTCAGTATCGCTAGGTAGACCTCCTATGGGTCGACTTTTCTTCTGTTGTGCCATCTGTCCTACTGTAGTTTCCAGTGTCTTGAGGGTAGCTTGGTTGTTTTGCATCCTCATCTCTGTTCTGTCCATGAAAGTATCGGCTCTCTGAATGAACTTATTGGTGTTTGCTATATAAGCACCAGTCTGAGCCATGAATGTCTGCAGTGTGTTCTCCAGGGTTTGGATATCTATTGTTTGCTGCGGCGGCGGCAGTACCTGCTGCGGCATCTGCTGCTGAGCAAATTTGTTGCTTTGCTGAAATCTAGTAGATTGCACTAATTGATGTTGCGGGTTAAGTGCATTGTTAGGATTACTCCATGAGAGGTTTGGGTGATTTCTCCATGCTGGGTTGTAATTAATGGACATATTATTCCTGTTAAAGTTCCCAACATAGAAAGTTGAATCTGGATTCTGCGGGCATGCGTTCGAGTCATGATTGTCACCGCATGTCTCACAAAAAACAATGATTGTTTTTACTTCTCGAACATGGCTCGGCTTTTGCAGATCCTTTACCATATTTGTCAAGGCAGAGAGTTGCGCTAGGATTGAATATGAGGAGTCAGAAGTTGTCATACCTCGCCTTGTTATGCCTCGCCTGATGGTTGGGTGCTGATAGTCATTCTTTGCTAACCTTTCCAAAATTTCTAAATTCTCATGTGGTGGGCGGTCTAGTAATGTGCCGTTGGCGGAAGCATTAAGCATCATTCTCGTTGGGGTGTTAACTACATTATAGAAGATTGATACTTGTGTCCACTCGGGTAAACCATGCATGGGGCATTTTCGGTATAATTCCCTGTATCTTTCCCACGCCTCACACTATTAGAGTATGCCCCAAGACCAATCATATGATGATTGTAAGGATACTTTTATTTACCAATTTTATTGAATAAAGGCATTACCATTGTTGTTTTCAGATATATGTGTCAATGTATAACAGAAACTGAGAAACAATAAGGTCCATATAATAATATATATTATTATTAAAAGATCCTTAGTCAAGTATTATTATGGGTATGGACAATAATAATACGCTTAAGACTAACATGTGATTAATTGATGACAATGAGTTGTCATTGACATAGAGATGTCATAATTAATATAAGAATATATTAGTAGAGAATAATATATTGGATTGACCCACTATGAGCATATATCTTGGATTATTATGTGACGGTCACGATATTGCTCATAGTGACAACTATATGTACGATCCTTAGACTTGAGATTATTACTATCTCAACATATGTTATTTTATGTTTCGATGTAGTTAAACGTGTCTCGTAATTAGTTATACTATAAAAACTGACAGTAGACATATTACAATGTATGTAGTGACATGTGAATGATCAAGATAGGATTTGTCCTTCCTACATAATAGAAAAATATATCAAAGGCCACTTGATTGAGTGAGACTAGAAATGCATGGCCATGCTTGAATACGTTGATATGAGATATCACAAATTATTCATTAAAAGTAGTCCACTCTAGATATCAAGAAACATTAAAATAGGCTATACAAGTGTGACTATTCCAAGACTTGTGCCTATTAAAGATATAAAAGGACAAAAAGATATAATACATTAAGATAGTTGGTCACGGACATGATACATCGAATCATGATATCTTGTAACTTAGATGACAATGATATATTGCTAGATGTCACTCATTGTTTGTAATATTAGAATTATTCTAATATTATTACTAACGTTACAATGTGCCTACAGGGTCACACCCAATGGTTGAAAATGAGAAAAATATATATATAAGTATAAGTAGAATATATTTAATCCCGAATTTTAATAAAGGATATAATTAAAGTAATTATATCCCTTTTAAATTCGAATTAAATATAGATTCCGAAATTTAAGGAAATAATTAAAGTAATTATTTCCTATAAACAAATTTGGAATCAAACTCTTTTACCTAGGGTTACACCTATATAAAGGATCTTTGGTCTAGCAGCCATAACAGAGAATTCTGAATTCCCGAACCCTAAAATCACAAAAAACAGTTTTTTCGAGATTTGCTCTCTCAACCGGGTGAACTGAGTAGAGGCCAAGACGATATTTGTGGAGGCTAAAGATTCGATTGTTGAATGATCGTAACTGCAGCAGATCTCGTTGTTGTCTTTGCTGTTTATCAAGGAACCTAATGTAAGTTATCGCATCTCTTCCTCCCGATTTCGGATTAAACGTACATAGATCACTGGAAAGACCGTCGTAATTTTGTTCCGTTGCGCCATGAGGTGTGTTGGCGGTCCCAACACATACATCGATTCGTCTTCATCTTGCCTGAAGGATGTGATATCGTTTCTCAGCTTATCAGTCATGTTGGTGTAACTGAAGCGGGCAAGGAAGCTTCGGCATAGTTCTGTCCATGAGTTCAACGATCCAGGTTGGAGGTTGTTTAACCAAGATTTTGCCATATCCCTCAGTGAATAGGGGAACAGTTTTAACTTCAGTATGTTGGCAGAAACTCCCGGTAGCTTAAACGAGTTGCAAATTTTCAAAAATGACTTATGATGCTGCCGAGAGTCTTCGTTGGCCGATCCTCCAAATTGGCCTAGAGTGTTGATCATGTTGAACATGACCGACTTTAATTCAAAATGTTCTGCCTCTATATTAGGCATCACAATGGCAGGAGTTAATCCATCCAAATCTTCCTCTAAATAATCATGAACTGTTCGTATAAGCTCCTGTTGAGGTGGATTGACAGGATCAACAACTGCGAATGCGCCTTGGTTGTCTGTCGTGGCAGCATTCATGCCAGCGTTGTTCTGCTGGCCAGGTGCTATGTTCATCCTTTCGTGTATCCCTTGTCGTAAACGCCTTACGGTCTTTTCGATTTCAGGATCGTACGGATATTGTTCTATAGATTGATTAGACCTGGTCATAAACAAAACAACCCTAGTTAATTAAGAAAAAATAAAGTAAAATTAAAAAGAAAAAAGAAAACGGTGCAGAAATAATTGGTAGTAAAATTGAGCGTGAGTCCCCGGTAATGGCGCCAATTCTAATGGAGGCTCGGAAGTCCTTTATTTTTCCACCCTTGTCAAATTGTAATATTTTAGGTTGTCGAACCCACAGGGACTGTGTCGACTTCACTACTTCTTAGGGCTGCACTATAGAAAGTAAAAACACAAATAATGGTTGAGTTGAGATTACTAAATTAACTACTAAAACTAAACTAAATATCGGAGAAATAAATACTGATAAAATGAGGCTAAGTTGAGTGCTTCGTAGAGGAGAATCCAGTTGTATTAAGTATCCACTTATTAATGCAATGAGTTGAACTGCCTCCTCGGCGAGTCGTACAAAGGGTCGTCACAGCTGCCTAGGCAGGGTTATGCCTTGTCGACAATTCAACATTCCATAGTTTGACAGAGCATCCTTGTATGTCTTCTTCCTTATCCTAAACGAAGAGAACTATTGAAACTCACGTCTTGATGATACCTCCCGGCGTGAATCAAGGGCGGACAACAACCAAACACATGCGTCTTGTTAGTCGCTAAAATCCTGGGCGGTTAATCTCTCAACCGGATTAGTCAATGCCCATGAGCAAAGACCGTATTCTCTCGTTTCGTGAGCCTAGCTCTCCCGATATTAGACAAATAGATTTTTCTTCACATACCATCATCTCGAGCTCATATGCAAAGAAGAGTAAATGCCAAGAGAGAATAAACTATGAAATAAGTTTTGTATTAATAAATATCTAACATAACACAACCATCTTCTCCAACAACTCCACAAACAACCTAAACCTCCGAAGAAGTTTAGAACATGGTGTAGCCGGCGTCTAAAAGTATCTTTCTAGGGTAAAATCCGACTCCAACTTCACACCTTTAAACCTTGACCTAATGGGTGCTTATATAGGCCAAGCCCTAAGTTAAAGTATTCCATGCAAGGAAAGAGTTCTAAAGGGGGAAGAAATATAATTCCTAATTAAACTATAACACTTAATTCTTAATTCCTAAAATAACTCTTCTTTCCTGCACGTGACTTTGACCAGGGTTTGACTCCTTAAATTGGCTCCGTCTTTCTCTCTTTTTATGTCCGTTAGAATCGACATCTTTTTCTCTATCTGTCGAGCACCAGTTGTCATCTTCAATCTGCTTCCGCGCTATCCAAAGTGCTGTCGTGGCGGTTGCTTCATCTGCTACCGCGACATCTAATGTGCTGCCGTGGCAGGTGCTTCATCTGCATGTCAGCTTCTTTTCCAACATCCATATTCTTGTTTGGCCATTCCTATGAAGTGGTTTTCTGCCTAGGAAAGAAATCCATCAAATGCATCTGTTTAATGCCAAATAATAGATAAACTCACATTTTAAGTATTCGGATGCTGAAATATGGAAAATAAGCAGAATTATCCAATATTTCCCTTAAATCTGTCCTTTATTAACAATAATCGAGTGGGAAAATGGTATAAAACTTAGGGCTTTTATGCACTCATCAATCTTCATAAGCCTTTTGACGATCGAAAGCAGCTTGTAACCTTTCCTTAATGATCTAAACCTTCTCCTCTGTTTTCTAACCAGATCGGAACCCACAAGCCGTCTTTCATTGAGCTCGGTCCAAGAGAAAGGTGTCCTAAACTTGCGTCCATACAACGCCTCAAACAGATCCATCTTGATACTATACTGATAACTATTGTTGTAAGCAAACTCAACCAACGGTAGTTGTTCCTCCCAACTACCCTTGAAGTCCACAACACAACACCGAAGCATTTCCTCAAGAATCTGAATGACCCATTCAGATTGACCATCAGTTTGTCGATGAAAAGCTGTGCTGAAGTGCAACTTGGTATCCAAAGCACTGTGGATATTTTTCCAAAGCCTTGTCGTAAACCGTAGATCCCTATCCGATATGATCGAGTATGGCACTCCATGCAATCGCACGATCTCCTTAATGTACAACTGAGCTAATTTTCCAAACTAAAGTCCATGTGCACGGGCAAAAAGTGAGCAGTCTTGGTCAACCGATCAATTATAACCCATATAGCATCATGCTTCCTTTGAGTCAAAGCAATCCTGTAACAAAGTCCATGATGATCCAATCCCACTTCCATTGTGAAATCTGGATAGGCTGAAGCAGACCCGAAGGAACCTGATGTTCTGCCTTCACTTGCTGACAAGCTAAACACCTTGTTACAAACTCTAAAATATCTCTTTCCATACAAGGACACCAATAGAATGGTCTGAGATCTTGGTATGTCTTGATGCTCCCCAGATGTACTTTATAAGGGCTATGGTGTGCCTCTCACATGATACGATCCCTCAGATCCTCCAAAACAGGAACACACAAACGTACCTTGAAGTACAAGTAACCACCATCTTGTATTTCAAAGTCCGTAACATCACCTCTCTGAACTGCCTCTATCTGAGCTACCAAGTCTTCATCCAAAACTTGGGTCCTCTTTATTTCTTGTACCAACATCGGTTCCACTCGAAGCTCGGCCAAAAGTCCACCATCATCTGTCAACCTCAAACAAGCAAACATAGCTCTCAAGTCTGCCATGGACTTCCTACTCAAAGCATCCGCCACCACATTTGCTTTACCCGGATGATACTCGATCACGCAGTCATAGTCCTTTAGTAGCTCTATCCAATGACGATGTCTCAAGTTCAACTGATTTAAAGTAAGCGGATACTTCAGGCTCTTATGATCCGTATAGATGTAGCATTTCTCCCCATAGAGATAATGTCTCCATATCTTCAAAGCAAAGATGACTGCAACAAGTTCTAGATCATGGGTAGGGTAGTTTTGTTCATGCATCTTGAGTTGCCTGGAAGCATAGGCAACCATCTTTCCATCTTGCATAAGAACACACCCTAAACCATTCAACGCTGCATCACTGAAAACCAAGTAGTCCTTTCCTGACTCCGGTTGAGTCAACACTGGTGCCTCGGTAAGATAAACCTTTAACTGCTCAAAAAACTGTTGTCTCTTCTCATTCCAAATAAAGGGAACTCTTTTTTGCAACAAATTAGTCAACGGTGACGCCAAGATTGAGAAACCCTTTACAAACCGTCGATAATATCCCGCAAGCCCAAGAAAACTACAAACCTCCGAGATATTTCTAGGCAATTTTCACTCCACTATAGCTTGGATCTTTTGAGGATCAACCCGGATCCTATCAGCTGCCACAATATGACCAAAAATGCAACCTCTGAAATCCAAAACTCACACTTGCTGAACTTAGCAAAAAGACGTCTGTCCCTCAATGTTTGAAGCACTACCCGAAGATGTTGATCATGCTCTTATTCTAATTGAGAATAGACCAAGATGTCATCTATAAACACCAACACAAACTGATCAAGATAAGGCTGAAAGATCCGATTCATGAGATCCATGAACGCTGTCGGAGCATTGGTAAGCCCAAAAGGGATTACCAAGAACTCGTAGTGGCCATACCGCGTCCTAAAAGCGGTTTTCTGAACATCCTCCTAACCTACCTTCAACTAGTAGTAACCAAACCTCAAGTCTATCTTCGAGAACGCATGGAAACCTCTCAACTGATCAAACAGATCATCGATCCTAGGAAGAGGGTAGCGATTCTTTATCGTTACCTAGTTAAGCTGCCGATAGCCAATGCACATCCTCATTAACCCATCTTTCTTTTTCACAAACAGAATTGGAGCACCTCAAGGTAAAACACTCGGTTGGATAAAACCCTTTTCCAGCAACTCTTGTATCTGACTCTTTAACTCTCTCATCTCTGTTGGTGCCATACATTAAGGAGTGATGGACACCGGTGATATACCTAGAAACACCTCTATACGAAACTCAAGCTCTCAGTCTGGTGGTAAGCCCGATAACTCTTGGGGAAACACATCAACAAACTCACAAACTATCCGAAGACTCTCCAAAGTTGGAACCTCAACCCTCGTATCAATCACGTGAGCTAAGAAAGCCTCACAACCTTGTTATATCAACTTATGTGCCGCTAAAGCTGATACAATGTTAGAGATACCAGGATTCCTTTCTCCCCTTACTACTAACTTGGACCCATCAACAAATCTAAACTTCAAACTCTTAGCTCTACAACCCAAGCTAGCGTCCTGCTCAAGCAACCAATCCATACCTAGGATTGCGTCAAACTCTTGAAAGGCAAGACCATAAGGTCCGCTGGAAATATTGAGCCTTGCACCTCGAGCGAACACCTCCGATACACCTTATCCACTATAACATCTAAACCCAACTAAGTTTTCAATGTAACATCCCAAAAATGGGCCTAGGTATTATCAAGGTCGGATCAAGGGTTCGGTTGAACCGGTCAAGCCTATTAGCCTAAATTCGGGAATTAATTTTTATAGATGGTTTTCAAAGGAAATAAAATATGGAAAAATACTCTAAAATTCTTATTTGGATTCTATTTGAGTTTGGTAAACTCAATTTTTTAAAATTACACTATGAACCTTGACATTTTGGAAAATAGTGACTGTTTTGTAAAAATGACAATTTTAGTGACTAAAATGTAAATAGGTCAAAACTTAGAATCTTTAAGGGGATATTTATCCAATCTTTCTCATCAGATCAAACCTTCCAAAAATCTCTTTATAAACTCATTTTAATTACCATGAAGATTTTTATTAAGATATATGTAACCCCATAGCCCGGCCTAGACGAAACCGACGCTAACGGGTTACACGGGGAATATCGAACCAAACTCGCGAAGGTCCGATTCGATAAACAACCCTGAAAACCGACATGTTTTCTTATTTTTAAAACTAGATGCATAATTAAGTTCCTATGTGTGTCGAAGTCATGCATCACGAAAATGGAAACATTCAATTCACAATTGATCATTCAACTCGCATATAAAACATAATGACCAAAACGCAAATAACTTTAATTCTTATAATAAACTGGAACTTCAACCTACCAAGGTTCAATTAAACATGTACACAACACGCACATTAAAATTCAGATCAATCGGATCATTATAGCATCATCAATTTCATGTTTCAATGATTGGGGACCTAATTGTAAAGTTCACAAATCATAGGGACTAAAACCAACATTAATTTACCAATACGAATTTAAGTGAACATCATGCATCAAGGAGATATTACAACTCAAAATTTTATTCAAAGCATCCATATTCGATTGCGGGAGTTTATTCGACCTAACACAAGCTTCCAACACTTATAATTCTTCCTTTTTGGTCATGGGTATCGATACCATCAAGCATGGTATCGATACCATGGCATGGCTGTGGCTAATTAAGCCTTCGAAAGCCAAGGGTATCGATACCTCCTTGGGTGGTATCGATACCTTGGGGTCCAGTGAGGTAATGACATTGAACCATGGTTCGATGCCGCCCGAAATTACCTTGGGGTATCGATACCACTAGAGGGTGTTTCGATACCCCCTGTCCAGAATCACTAATTAGGCAATTTTGGTTGGTTCAAACCCCATCTAAACACATCCATTGATCACCCTTAACTATATGCATGCTCCCTAAGCATAAAGGACAATTTTAAGCACACATTTACCAACATCTAAGACCCCAAAATTATCTATAGGCATGCACCCTATGTTATGATTAAAAACAAGAAACATACATGCATAATCATATTTCAAACAATCCAAAACATTACCACAATCCTTCCATCAACAACCAAATCATACCCAAAAGGTGAGGTCTTTTCCCCTTGGTCCTCTTGCTCCAAATGCAGCCCCAAATGTCTCTATTTTTCTGCAAAGATGAAAAGAGAGCTTAAGCAAAACATGCTTAGTGAGGAAGCTCTAAACAATATCATCAATGCATCAAATTAAAACCATATTTAAAACCATAACTTATAATGCCTTTCTAAAACCAAGCATGCTTAACAAATCATGTTCATGTTCATAATACCAAAAACATTTCCTTGAGTATGCATGACATTATCAATTCATTTCACAAATATTGCACAATGTTCCAAATTATTCCATGTATGTATATTGGCTTTCTAGTGATCACTTAATGTGAACCTTAAGTTCATCGAATACACGGATCCATTGATTAGAGACCTTTAGTCTCGTCATGACACAAAGTCACCATTGATATGACATGAAGTCACCATTGACATGACACGAAGTCACCATTGACATGACACAAAGTCACCATTGACATGACACAAAGTCACCATTATTAGCTCTACCAGGTACGGTTGGACACATAGTCACCCTTGTTACGTGTAGGCGGCTCTACCACGCACGGTTGGACACAAAGTCAGCCTTGTTACTTGTAGGCATTTTTCCTTTATTTCCATAATATTTATAGTGCACTCAATCCTAATGACATGTCATTTGTATTCGAATCTAAAGTTAGTGTCACTAAGCCAATATCAAGTTCAAGTATGCATGCTAATTTGCTTCTCATAATGCATCCATAGTGTGTTCAACAAATGAACCAAAAGTCATGCCCAATGGCACCATCATATGTAAGGCGAATAACCATATCATATTCCACTTCATTTTTTCATGTTTTCATAAACCATGGATGTCTTTATAAACCATGCATTTCCAGCAATTAACACATGCATGCATCATTTCAAAATCATACTTATGCATTTCCAAAATCTCATTGAATCATCATCATAAATGCCATTACCGAAAATAGCCGAAACTTACAATAATGCATCAAAATCATTTACTTTACTTACTCTTGAACTATGGAAAGTTTTCACACTATTCTATAGCCCCCAAAACAGAACCGAACCGTTGCGAAACACTTTTAACCCGAAATCACTCACCGACAAGCGAAACGAGCCCTCACTGACGCTCCGACGGCAACACCAACGCACCAGCCACTTACGGACCTTCTTGCACTTCCTCTACAACATTGAAAACAAAGCATATTCACATCATAACATGCCCAAAACAACAGCCACATTAAACCTTCACAAAACTATCGAAAACCTTGCCGAAAAGACCGAAAACTAAGCCGAAACTTATCCGAAACAACATCAGCCCTTAACCTTATGAATCTAACATCTAATCCACCTCAATTATGAACCAAAAACACTTCCAAACCATCCTTATACCTCCAGCAAGAGAAGAACACTTAAAACATCCCCTAAAATAATCGAAAACCACCTTAAAACACCACCGATTGCATTATTCCGGGATTAATTTGTTGTTAACTCATTTCAAGACTCAATCAATCATTTAATTGACCTAACATCATAATTAAATCATCCTAATTCCAGCATCAATTGATATCTAAAAAGATTTCACAAAAACTATCATAAAACTCATAGATCTTGAATTAGAAACACAAAATTAAATATCAATTGTTAATGGGCAAGCCAATACTTGGGAATTTCAATAAAGAACCTTAGAAAAAAGATTAGAAATCATAATTATACCTTTGAGATTAACTCCACCAAAAAGATGAGAAATCCTCTCTTGATTTCCTTGAAAATGGATGTTGATTTTGCAAAATTGATGAGTAGGTTTTGTAGAGAATGAAAAGATGTGTAAAATGAAATAAATCTTGTTGAAAATGAAGAAGAAATCAGCAAGTAATTGAAGAAATTTGGATAAGATGGAGAGAAAATTTTGAGAGAAAAGATGAGAAAATGGGAAGTTACAAAAGAAAATGAAAATAAGCTCTTTATTAAAATTAATTAAAACATATTTTGGTGGATAATCTTTAATTAAAAATAAATTATGTTAATGGCCCTCTAAGGATTCTAAGTATGGCTTACTTTTCAATTTAGTCACCAAAAATCTTAATTTTCGAAAATCACCAATTAAATCCCTAAACTTCTCCAAAAATTACAATTTAGTCACTAGTACAAAATTAAGCCTAATTAAAAATCAAATTAAGGCTCAATAATATTATTTTAACTTTAAAACACCATTTTAATATTTTTTAAACCTTTCCGAAAAATTATTACTTTTCTGATTAAATTATTATTATTTTAAATTTTCCCAGAATTAATGAACCAAAGAATTCGATTCGATTTGACTCGAATCGAATCCCCCAAACCAACATTCAAACTACTAACCCCAAAATCGGGATGTTACAATATATTTTCCATTTCTCATCAAAATCACCATTTCACATAACTACCCATTTTCTCTCAACTTCTCCTAATTTTCTTGGTTTCCAATCAGAATTCTCTTTAATTTTATCAAGTTAAATCACATATTTTTGATTTGACTTCGTTCATATTATTTTCTCCTTATTTCTCTTCAATTTCCTTACATTTTATAACTTGTTTTCATGGGTTTTTCAATTGGAAGGAGGTTGGATCTTGTTTGGAGGTAAGAAACCATTCAAACCTCTGAACTTTGAGTTCTTTATTGAAATTCCCAAGTGTTTGATCCATTGCATTGAGTTCTTGATTTGTTTTATGGTTTTAATTGATGATTTTCGGTTTTTATCGGTTAATTTTGATTGAATTGATGCAATCCCGTAATAAGGTGATACCTGATGGTTTTCAATGGGTAAATAAATGAATTTTGGTGTGTTTTAACATGGAATTAATGGTTCTTGGATGGGTAAACCCGGATCTTAAGTTTTAGTGGTGTTAATTGGCTTAGATCTTCGATTTATGGCTTGTTTGGGTGGCTGAATGTTTGCTGATGGTTTAGGATGGTTATATCATGGTTCTTGGTTGTTTTTTGATGTTGATAAGTTGTGGTTTTCGTTGGCTAAGGGTTGGAGGTCGTTCGGATAAGTTTCGGATGTGTTTTCGGTTTTCTTAAGTGTAGTTTTTCGGGCTGTTTGTTTTGAAAGTGTGGGAAGTTGATTGAATGCATTAATATGCATCAATACCTCCGTTTTGATATGTTAAAAACAGTTCAAGGTGTTGAGCTAAGTGTTGAAGGTGTTTCGGAAAAGGCGAGAATGTCGGTTGGCTTCGGCAAGCTAGTTTCGGGCAAGTGGTGAGTAGGGTACCGTATCGAAATGGTTTTACTTGTTTTATCAAAGGTTTGAGAGTGTAGGGATGGTGTGAAAAACCTCCCAACACTCGGAAGTAAGTTAAATGGTTTCGCTCTCTTAACGGTTCCCATATCGTTCCATAATTGCCATATTTTAGACATGCACTTAATGTAGTTTTTACATATGTGATTTATCCATGAGAAATGATAGGTGCATTGTCCAAAGGATGTTTTCATTATTTTCCATTGATATCTGATATGTTTTGACAATTGAATACCTCATGAGTTTTATTAATTTCTATACTTTGGTAACATATCCCAATGATTGGTAATGCTTCATTGGTTTTATGAGAGATGCATATGAAGAAATGGTTTCCAATGCATGAATTGAATTTGGAAATGATGCATGCATGTGTAATGATGGTTTCCATGTCTTTTATGTTAGAGTATGCCCAAAGACCAATCATATGATGATTGTAAGGATACTTTTATTTACCAATTTTATTGAATAAAGGCATTGCCATTGTTGTTTTCAGATATATGTGTCAATGTATAACATAAACTAAGAAACAATAAGGTCCATATAATAATATATGTATTATTATTAAAAGATCCTTAGTCAAGTATTATTATGGGTATGGACAATAATAATACGCTTAAGACTAACATGTGATTAATTAATGACAATGAGTTGTCATTGACATAGAGATGTCAGAATTAATAAATGAATATATTAATAAAGAATAATATATTGGATTGACCCACTATGAGCATATATCTTGGATTATTATGTGATGGTCACGATATTGCTCATAGTGACAACTATATGTATGGTCCTTAGACTTGAGATTATTACTATCTCAACATATGTTGTTTTATGTTTTGATGCAGTTAAACGTGTCGCGTAATTAGTTACACTATAAAAACTGACATTAGACATATTACAATGTATGTAGTGAGATGTGAATGATCAAGATAGGATTTGTCCTTCCTACATAATAGGAAAATATATCAAAGGCCACTTGATTGAGTGAGACTAGAAATGCATGGCCATGCTTGAATACGTTGATATGAGATATCACAAATTATTCATTAAAAGTAGTCCACTCTAGATATCAAGAAACATTAAAATAGGCTATACAAGTGTGACTATTCCAAGACTTGTGCCTATTAAAGATATAAAAGGACAAAAGGATATAATACATTAAGATAGTTGGTCATGGACATGATATATCGAATCATGATCTCTTGTAACTTAGATGACAATGATATATTGCTAGATGTCACTCATTGTTTGTAATATTAGAATTGTTCTAATATTACTACTAACGTTACAATGAGCCTACAGGGTCACACCCAATGGTTGAAAAGGAGTAAAAATATATATAAGTATAAGAAGAATATATTTAATCTTGAATTTTAATAAAGGATATAATTAAAGTAATTATATCCCTTTTAAATTCGAATTAAATATATAGATTCTGAAATTTAAGGAAATAATTAAAGTAATTATTTCTATAAACAAATTCTGAATCAAACTCTTATACCTAGGGTTACACCTATATAAAGGATCTTTGGTCTAGCAGCCATAACATAGAATTCCAAATTCCAAACCCTAGAATCATGAAAAACAGTTTTTCGAGATTTGCTCTCTCAACCGGGTGAACTGAGTAGAGGCCAAGACGATATTCGTGGAGGCTAAAGATCGAGAAAAATAAATAGTAGTTAAAAATTCCAATGATGAAATCTCCTCGAGCTAACTTTGCTTCAATTATTTCGATCATTGAAATGGATTTTTACTCCAGGATTCATGTCAGTTATAGTTTACAAGGCCCAACCCATTGTAACTTGCCTTTCTCTCTTGTAACCGATCTTCCCAAGCCTATCTTTTAAAGATGATTCTTGAGTGATTTAACCACAGCTATTTCCGTTAAAACAATCAGATTAAGTACTGGAAAGGCCCGACTCGGATTAGGTTGTCTCGTCGAAAATCGAATCCAATCTCATTTTTCCTTAGCGAACCGCCGCTAAGTGTGTTTAAAGGAAGTCGAAATTGCCATAGGCAAACCTTCCTCCCACTGTATATTAAAACAACATCCAGACCAACGAACTCTTTTTGGTTTGAAGATGTTTTAATTTTGTAAGTAAGGCCGATTGCAAAACTAATAAACCAAAAAACGAGAATGTATCCCAAAGGGAATTAAGTAATTTTCAATTCTCACGCATCGAATTGATTCATTGTTAGCCCTCGGCTTAAAAGAAATTAGCTAAGTCATGATATCAATTATCATACTTAGCATATTTTTGCAAAATATGAAAAGACTTGAAATAAAGAAAGAAAAAGAAATTTTATAGAATAACAAAGAAACAAGACAAGAATTCAAAGACAAAGTGATATATGCTCTAAAGCCTTACCCATGGAGGGTATTTATAGGCTACTAACTACCTAAAAATAACAAAATGAAAAATAAAATAAAAGATAATTCTTGAGTTTGAAATTTAAAAACAAGATATCCTAAAGATCTTCTCATATTTCGTTGACTGAACTGCTTCCAGAATCTTCTCGAATCTTCTAGAAATTGTCACGTCAGTATTTCATCATGCTCGCCGTCGTGCCCGTCGTCGTGCCCATGTCTCCAATCGCGATAAAAAAATACAAAACTTGTCCTTTTAATCACTAATTCCAGTAAACAATTCATTGCACATAAAATAAACGAAACATACTCAAATTAGCAGTGATAAGTTCATGAAAATAAGAGAATTAGTAATTAAAAAGTGACAATTTAAATCACCAATCAAATTCTCCCTCACTTATCTCATACTTGCCCTCAAGTATGCCTTAATCAAACCAATCAAAAACCTAGTTTGCAATCCTCCAATCCATCTCATACTTAAGCAATTTATGAAAACCAAAGCTCATAATAATTAATTGAACCAAAACACCAATCAAGAGAATAAACATAAGTAAAAATAAATCAAACATCCTTGTAACTTCCTATCTTTCATCAATAAAAAATTCAGCCTAACAAAATTCCTCACAAGGTTTCACTCAATTCACTCAAACGTGTTTCGGATGCAAAATTTCGCTCAAAGTCGCAATTAAATAAGGATTTCCATAAGCTTTTGACACAATCAATTCTCCACTACTTTAAAGAAATAAGATGCAAGATCAATGGGTCTTTAAAAGGGGTGTAATGGGGCTTAGGTAAGGGTAGGGAAAAGGCTTAAAATGAGGCTTATAATCAAGACAAAGAATTTTTAAATAGCATAACTAATGTCCACGAGCAAATAAGGTGCATATGATAAAAAATCAAAATCAAAATCAAGCAAACTATTTTTTTCTTTCCTTTTCGTTTTGCCTTTCCTTTTCTTTCTTTCTTTTCTTTTTTTCTGCTTCTTATTTTTTTTCTTTCTCCCATTTTTTTTCAATTTTCGTGGAAGAAAATACTTATACGCTTCAATTCTTTGTCCTGAAAAAGGGCAAGAAAAGAGAATAATACAATATAAAAAGGCTTAAAGGCTTAAAATGGAGGTGAAACAAAAAAATGGATATAGGCTCAAAATTGGTTCACTAATGGGAAATTTAAAGGGTAGGTTTTTTCTTGGGTAAAAACGAGGTGAATCCTATGCCCAAATCATATCAAAACATCATATTTCATGTGTAGTCTGAAAATGTATTCATGCCATAAGTTCTAGATTTCCAATATCCAATTCGACACACTCAATCAAGGAAAACGAGCATAAAATGGAGAAAACATGCTCAAGGCTCAATACCTTACTAAAGTGTGTTTCATTAATCAAGCTAGGTGAAAAATTAATCGACAAAATCATGGCATGTTATAAAGAATTCGAATCAAATTCCTACTCATGCAATTCAACTATCAAGAGTGTTCTAAATCTAAAATAATTAAAAGAGCTTAGATAATCATAGCATGCTTAGGATATTTGATGAAAAGGAAGGAAATTTAACTAAGCATTCGACCAACTCAATCAAGGCATTCAATCAAGCAAATAATAAGACAAGTAAGATGGAACTTGATTCAGTCTTTAACCCCCTCACTTAATTGTATTGTCCCAATACAAAATGGAAATTAAAGCATAAAAAAAGAAGGGTAAAGAACACTCCCCATAATCACCAGCGTCCGTGGCCACGACCACGGCTAGGTCGCAAGTAAGATAGGATCTTGCTGATGTTTTCTTCAATAGAATGGAGACGTTCCGTAACATCATGCATTTGCTCTTGTTCATTCGGCTACGGACGAGGTAGAAAACGTGGAGGGGCACATCTGCGGCTAAAAACTCGTTCAATTCTCGGTGTTATTACCCCAGGGGGAACAAATTGTGGTGCAACAGGTGTACCACCAAGTAAACCCATTGTGTCCAAGCAACGCTCATCTAAGCCATCCATAAAAAATGCATAAGTGTAATCAATGACATCAAAATTAGCTATACGAGCGGCTAAATTAGTAATGTAAGGACCAAGGATTAAAGGACGATTAGATCGTATAACGATCTTAAACTGTCGTGCAAACCAAAAATCCAAGTTTACTTTCTTACCAATGAGCATGCACCAAAGGAAAAATAATTCAGTCTTACTTAAAGTGCCAGAAGAATCATTTCGTCTAGAATAGTTATAGGGCAAAAATCGATGTATGTAGAGCAATGTCGGATCATGGATATGAATTGCCTTGGTTGATCGAGGGTCAAAGGGTTGGTTGCTATGTCCAGTGAGCATGGAGAATATTGCATCCACATCAAAATCCTGAGGAATCTCAATCAAAGCAGTTAAATATTCTAGACTCGTGACGTCCGTCACGAATCCCATGGCAAGATTAAATTGCGAAATAGACATGTGAAAGTGTTGTCTTCATAATCTAAATGAAACAACATCAGGAGATTCGACAGTGATAAACCGAGAATGTGAAAATGTGAAAGTGGAATAGAACTCAGAAACAATTTCATAGAAGGTGTCATTCTTAATCTGAGAAAATTGTGTCCAACCAATTGCATCAAAATAAGCATTTACAACATCTTCAATATGTAAATTTTCGAGAGTGCTTTGAGGAATAAACTTACAAACTCAGAATGGGCGATGACGTATATCTTGAAAACATACAAGTTTTTCATTGTCAAAGTGAAAAAAACCTCTCAAGTTTTCCTCGTTCGGGACAGCATACGAATGACCACGTCTGTTTTGTTCAGGGTTCACAGGCACAATTGGTGGGCTGCCTAGTGGTGTCGAAAAAAATTCAAGCTTGATGCACAAAACGGAGATGATTGTTGTGGCAAATGATATTGAGGCGATGGTTCCCTGGTCGGTTGTTCTAGAAAGTAGTTTGCCATAAAGTCTTCTGTAAATCCAAATGTTGGATGGTACATTAGTAACGGTTGAACAGAAATATGGGAAGAACTTACCTCGAGGTTATGGTCTTCCTCGACAGATTGCATCGTGGAAGAAGAAGGGGCTGCGACATCCCTTGGTCGAGACATGTGTGGGTGATATCGGGAAGAAGATGAAGACATTACCGTAGGCATGGAATACAGTGATGGAGAAGGTGCTCGATAGTGACCATGGCTTCGTCGGGCAGCGTAACGATGCTGTGAATCTCGGCTAACAGGAGATGGAGGTGGTTGCGGCCTGAGTTCTTCGTGTGGAGGCAACCTGACTGGTTTTCGTCGTCCACCACGTAAAGGAGGTGGTGGACGGGCTGGCTCGGAGTCACTTGGAACCTCCACGAATGCCGCCGGAGTAGAAAAACAACGACGACCATTAAGCACAACCGGAGGAATAGGTGTCCCTTGGTTTTGTTGGTTACGTGTTCTAACCATGGTGGAGTGGTTTCTGGGAAGCAATGTGTTTGATGGCCATTCACTTTGACACGTAAGCAATGACGTGAGGTTCTTTCCCACTTCGTTTGCCGAGAACAACTCCAACGCTTAAATCTGAAGCATCGCACATTATTTCGAAAGGTAGATTCCAATCTGGTGGTTGTACAATTGGTGTGGAAATTAGCTTTTCTTTTAATGTATTGAAAGAATTTTTGCAAGCTTGATGAAAATCAAAAGCAACATCTTTTTGTAAGAGCCTACACAATGGTTGTGCTACTTTGGAAAAGTCCTTTATGAATCGCCTGTAGAAACCTGCATGACCAAGAAAAGATCTAATCTCCCTCACCGAAGTGGGGTATGGAAGTGAAAGGATTCCGTCAGTTTTTGCTTTATCAACGACAATTCCTTTAGATGAAACGATATGCCCAAGAACCAAACCTTTACTTACCATAAAATGACACTTCTCATAGTTAAGAACTAATTTAAACTCAATGCATCTTTTAAGTACATAAGAACGGTTGGAAAGACATTCATTAAAGGAGATACCGTACACGGTGAAATAATCCACAAACACTTCAATACCTTTTTTCAATGTGGTCGGAAAAAATACTTATCATGCACCTTTGAAATGTTGCAGGAGCATTGCACAATCCGAAGGGCATTTTGCGGTAAGCGAATGTTCCGAAAGGGCAAGTAAAAGTCATTTTTTCCTAGTCTTCGGGTGCCACTGAAATCTAGAAAAATCCTGAAAAACCATCAAGGCAACAATAATGAGACTTTCCAGCTAATCTTTCTATCATCTGATCAATAAAAGGTAATGGGAAATGATCTTTTCGGGTTAAGGAGTTAACCTTCCTATAATCAATACAAACTCTCCATCCATTCTGTGCTCTTATCGGTACCATTTCGCCTTCTGTATTTTGAACTACTGTCACTCCGGTCTTCTTTGGGACGACATGAACTGGACTTACCCAATTACTATCAGAGATTGGGTAAATAATGTCAGCGTCAAGGAGCTTTTGGATTTCCTCTTTTATAACCTCCATCATTGGCAGGTTCAACCGTCTTTGTCCTTCCCTAGTTGGTTTTGCCCCTTCCTTCGTCTCAATTTTTTGCATGCATGTGGATGGATTTAAACCTTTAATATCAGCAATGGTCTAACCGATTGCTTCCCTATACATGTGTAAAACAACAACCAATTCCTTTTCCTCCACTATTGATAGTTCGCTTGAAATGATGACCAGCATGGCATCTTTTTCTCCTAAAAAGGCATATTTAAGGTGTGACAGCAACTGCTTTAATTCGAGTTTTGGTGCCTGCAATATTGACGGAAGAATTTTAGTTTTTGAAGGTGTAAAAGAAAAATTAGAAGGAGGGAAATTAATTGAAAAAATTTCTTTAGACTCCTTATCGTGTAACTCCTCTGTTTTCGTGTCCCTGCAAACATCAAGTAATAAATTAGATTCCAAAAATTCATTAGCTAATGGATCAATAATGTCTATGAAATTCAAACTCGCCACATTATCTGGGTATTTCATTGCTTTGTATATATCGAATTTAACAACTTCCCCGTCAAATTCCATAGTTAAGATGCCACTTCGGACATCAAATTTCGTTTCCGCCGTACTTAGAAAGGGTCGTCCAAGAAGTATTTCGGATCCAGTATTACTACGATCATTTTCCATGTCAATTACATAAAAATCAGCAGGAAATATTAAATCGTTTACCTTTACCATAACATTTTCTAGAACTCCTTCGGGGTAGATGATTGATCGATCGGCGAGTTGAACTGTAACCCTTGTCTCTTTCAAAGTTTTATTGGAAATTTTGTTGTAGACGGATAGAGGCATTACATTGATGGATGCGCCTAAGTCGCACATTGCACGCTTGATTCCAACATTGTCAATTTTGCATGGAATGGCAAACATACCTTGATCTTTCTACTTGGGTGGAAGCCTTTTTTGAAAAATTGCCGAAATATTTTTGCCAAGGTGTACCTTTTCATGGCCATTCAATCGACGTCAGTTTGTGCAAAGATCTTTGAGAAAGTTTACATACTTTGGTATTTTTTGAATTGTATCGAGAAGAGGGATATTTATCTCCACCTTTCTAAAGATGTCAAGAATTTCTTTATCTTCTGCTTTCTTGTCATGCTTTACAAGCCTAGAAGGAAAAGGAGGATAAGTTTCGTAAGTGGAAGGAAAAGATGAGGAAGAAACAACTTAACCAGAATTATTTGAGGGTGAAGATTCTTTTTCTGACTCCTTTGGTGGTGCATCCTCTTTTTGTTTGTCAAACTCTTTAGCGGATTTGTTCAGTTGATCAGGTGAGATGATGGTGCCACTTCGCAAAGTAATTGAACTTACATTTTCTCTAGGTTTTGATTCGGTTTGCGAAGGTAACCGACCTTGTGATTCTAGGCGGCCAACTGTCTGAGCTAATTATGTTAAGTGCTTTCCAAGTTCTTGGATTTCCCATTAGGTTTGAGATTGGAATTTCTCTTGTGATGTGGCTAGCCTTTCAACAATTGATTCAAGGGAAGCTTTATGTGGCGCTTGAGTTGGGAAAGGAGGGGGCCTCGCTTGATAATTTTGATTATTTCCGTATCTCAGGTTTGGATGTTCCCTCCATCCTGGATTGAAAGTATTACTATACGGATTGTATGCTCTTTGAGGGGGTCCCGTAAAATTTCTTACGGTATTAACATGTGCTTCGGACACATCTTGTAGAAATGGACAACAGTCTGTCGGATGATCTGCCATTGTGCAAACTCCACAAACTTTTGCGGTTCCATTTTTTCCTAAAACAAGCGAATTAACTATGTCAGTTAATTTATCGAATTTATTTTCAATTGAAACCACATTTACCTCGTGAACCCGTCGGCTAGGTTCACTCGAGCCAAATTGTTGTGAGTTTGCCTCCATAGTAGAAATCAACGTTCTTGCTGTCGTGGGTTTCATGTTAATGAGAGCCCCGCCACTAGCGGCATCTACCATCTTTCTGTCAACTGGAAGCATTCCTTCTTAGAGGTATTGAAGGAGTGTTTGCTCAGAAAGGCCATGTTGCAGACAACTAGTGTATAATTTCTTAAATCTTTCCCAATAATCATAGAGAGTTTCGTATTCTTTTTGTTGAATTCCCAAAATATTTCTCCTTAACTCACTTGCTTTTGCTACTGGGAAAAAACTGTCAAGGAAAACACGTGATAGATCAACCCAGGTAGTAATTGAATTAGGCAGTAAATAAAATAACCATTCCTTAGCTATTCCGGCTAAAGAAAAAGGAAATGCCCTCAATTTTATTTGATCCTCGGAAACTCCTTGAGGTTTCATGCTGCTGCACACCATATGAAATTCTACGAGATGTTTATGTGGGTTTTCACTAGGCAAATCGTTATATGTACGAAGGAGATGGATCAGTACCGTCTTAAGTTGAAACGGGGTTTCACCATTAGGAAAGATAATGCAAAGTGGTTGTTGTATCTCGGGGGCTGCATTTAATTCTCTAATCGTTTGGTCGGTCATTTGTCTAGGTTCAAGATTTGCGTTTGATGAAGTCAAATAGGTGTCCGGATTCGGCTCTCTATAAGATTGAGAATGAGATAATGGTTCTGAATTAGATTCTAAAATTGCTTGCTTGTCTTGCTCTCTTTGTTGTTTCTTCTTTCGAAGTGTTTGGCCGTGAGTTCTACGAGCTCTTGGTTTGATTTCCGGGTCAAGTTCAACAAGATTTTCCGGATTGCCCCTGGGCATAAAAACAAAACAAAAATTAATAATTAATTTGCCGAAAGTTCCTCGGCAACGGCGCCAAATTTGACAAGCGTCATTTTACTCGTCAAAATAAAATAATCCTCTTTAAATTAAATAAGTAAAAGGTAGTATAGTAAAGAGGGTTGATCCACAGGGAATTTGGATTTTCTGATGTAATTCTGCGCTGGTTCCAGCCCAGGATACTGCAAACAAATAATTAAAAAGGGGGGTTTGATGAGATTGTGATGAAAAATAAAACTTAAAATAAACAAATTAAATAAAGTAAATATTGGGAAAAATAAATAGTAGTTAAAAATGTCAATGAAGAAATCGCCTCGAGCTAACTTTGTTTCAATTATTTCGATCATTGAAATGAATTTTTACTCCGGGATTCATGTCGGTTACAGTCTATAAGGCCAACCCATTATAACTTGCCTTTCTCTCTTGTAACCGATCTTCCCAAGCCTATATTTGAAAGATGATTTTTGAGTGATTTAACCATAGTTATTGCCGTTAAAACAATCAGATTAAGTACTGGAAAGGCCCGACTCGGATTATGTTGTCTCGTCGAGAATCGAATCCGATCTCATTTTTCCTTAGCAGACCACCGCTAAGTGTGTTATGCTATGTTGGTTATTGATGAAGTATGTTATGCTATGTTTGTTATTGAATTATTTTGAGTTTTAATTTAAGACAATTTGAAGTATGTTATGCTATATTGGTTATTTATGAAGTATGCTAGTGAATTATGTGGTTTGCTTATTGAATTAGGGAACAATGCATCTAGAGATGATGTTTGAAGTGTGGTTTATGCCTTTAAGGTCTTATATGCATCTAGAGAATTTTAGAATTTCGTTTAAGGCATGAAACTTGTGTAATCTGCATTTTCTGGGCTGAGGGTTTTGATACTTGTTCATAGGGTATCGATACCTAGGCAAAAATACGATGGTTTTTTGGGAAAAAATAACCTGGGTATCGAAACCACATAAACTGATTTCGAAATAGTATGATAAACACAAGCAGGTGTTCCGATACACTTGATTATGGTATTGATATCAATCTTTACATTTTCAAAATGGTATCGATACGGGGTCATAGTTGTATCGAAACACAGGCTTGTCACGCTGGTCATCGAGTGATTAATTGAAGGTGTATTGAAACAATTCTGGATCGTTTCGATACCTGCTTATTTGTACCTTGGTTTCAAAACATCATCAAGGGGTTTCGATACCCCTGACCGTTAAGTTAGTTATAGGCTAAGTTTTAACTCTAAAACTTTATGTTTTAGTCACCAAACTTCGAGTATGCAATTAGTTGAGTTATAGACATCATTTTAAGCTAAAAATTTACGTACAAGCATGAAATATACTTAATTAAATATTGATAACCTTATTTTTATAATTAGAATACAAATTTCTAGAAAATTACAATTATATCCCTAAAACTTATTATATGAAAATAGGACTCGTTTAATATCAAATTCCGCTAAAAATAAACTCATTCCTTGCATAAAAATGTAGGATCCAATTAAATCATCTAGATAAGAAAAAAATAGGGTCGTTTATCAGGGCGAGTCTCCGGAGTAGCCTCGGTATTCCTCGTGTAGCTCGTTTGAGTTAGGTGACGTCTAGACCGGGTCGAGGGGGTTACAAAGGCACAACCAAACTTATTCTAATCCAAAATGTTCTTAGAGAGATTCTAGAAGATAACTACTTTTGTTGTGGTAAACTTTCCATGTATACTAGGATTTTTTTTCCTTAGTTATCAAGGAATATTCTTAGAATCATGTCATTGTAATTGGTGAGAATTGATCCTAACTATTAATGTAAATCAGTAGAAATCATCAGATGTAAGGGAAATCATCTATAAATAGATGTAACTATTAATGTATATAATTTATTACAAACCACTCAAGACTTACATACACAAACTAGTAAAACTTCAAGAATCATCTTATTTCACCTAATTATTAAAAGAGATATTTCTAACCAAGTCTAAATAAACACATTAATAGGATATATTAACTTAGAATTAAAAAACTGTATAATGCATTTATATAAAATATATATATATACATCACTAACATATAAAACTACTCTTCATTTTAATACTATTTTTAAACTATTTTATGGATTAATTAAATTATTTTTTATATTATTAAAACTACACTTTATTATTTAACTAAACATTTAAACAACTCAATTAATTACGTGGCAATGTATAGTACACAACAAAGTTTAATTAGCATATTTAATATTTTTCAAATCTTTAACAATTCTTTATTTAATATACAATAAAATAGTTGCAATAGGAGGGACTAAAGGAATGTCGAACATTTGTTGTTGTCATTGTCATTGTTGTCGTTGTCTCAATTGAAATAATTTAAAAATTAAAATTTAAGGATAAGACTTTAAAAGTTCTATCCACACAAATGTTAATCGATAGTGTATGTGAAAATTAGTCGATAGAGGTGGTACAATTGAAGATGAGTTCTTACCCGTTTCCAACCAAAAAGCATTTGATTTGATAAAATAAAATGCAGTGCACACAGAAAAAAATACTCATATTTCGATTGAAAAAGATATATACCCCTAAATAAAATGTTAGTTTATATAATGTGTTTTTTTAAAATTATATTCGTTTAGTATTATAGTTTAAAAAATAATCATATAATTGTATAGCTTATACAAAATTAAAAATAGACAATTTCAAAAGAATTTGACATGTACTTAAATTTCATCTGGTTGGTATTGTTGACACCGAAATTCAAAATTATAAAAGATTAAAAAAATTGTAGCTTTATTATTGAATTTATATTTTTATTATATCAGATATGATTTTTTAAAAAAATATACGATTAACTAACTATTGTTTCGTTACATATTCTAAAACATGCAATTGTGATCATATGTTACGAAAGTAATAAAATTAGTTACCAGCTTATTTAGAAAACATGTGAAGAAAAAAGATTGTGGAGTGGAAGTTGTAGCTAAGGTCAATCGAAATTTAAATTAACAGTCATTATCTAATAAAAAGAATAATTTATCTAATATTTCTCTTACAGTTTAGTTTCTGTTGAGGTTCTCTAAAATTAAGAAAATGTTTGATATATAACATTATGGCACATGGATTGAGTTTGGTTTCTTGATTTTGGATAAGATCAGTTCTTTTTATACATTTCGTTCAAATTTTCCTCTATTAGTTCAAATTTAAAAATCTAAAAGAATTTGGACGATGAATTAATAATATCATTAATTAGATATTATTTCTTAAATTTTAATTTAACAATAGAATTTATATATAATTTATTTATAAATTAATTAATGCTAAAATTTTATGAGTGAGAGAACCGTAAGTCTTGTAATTTGATTCTTAACTCTTCTATTAAAGTAGCCACTTGTATATAAGTTCTACTTATTCCTATCACCGTTAATAACACAAATTTTTAATCTGATATAATTAGACCTATCATTGTATTTTTTCAGTTATCCTCTGATTTTTATGTTTTATTCTAATTTAAATTTATCTATATCGTACATTTTATTTTGATGTGTTAACTGTTGAATTAAGATCTGGATTCTATTTCATCAACAACCTCTGACACACTACTGTTGTCTGCCTTCAAATCTGCGGTACCTGCCAGCAATCTAATATCTGAATGGCCATTGTTTGCCACCAATTGAATCAGATCTATCATGTCCCAATCCATTTGCGTCTGGATAGTGAACACCATTTTTGCTCCAATATTGTTCATTTTTGCAAAGCATGAATCATATACACGACAATGTTTCTTAGGATTAGGAGCCAAAGACTGCAAGAATGACGATGCACAAGTTTAAAAATCCGAAGGCTTATTTAATAATCATGTAACAAAGTTTCTAAAAAAATTTAAAAATATTTAAAAGTTATTAAATATTTCAAAATATTAAAAAAATTGTAAACATATTATTAAAATTTTATAAAAATTTTGGAAATGAATTTTAAAAATATGAAAGAAATAACAAAATTTAAATTTCATTTTTTTACCAAGTAAGTTTTCATTCATGTTAGTATAAGTATACTTTCAGTCCTAAAATATTTTTAATAAAATCAATTTTGTAGTAAAACAATCATCTCTTAGTGGCAAATAAGTGTGTAACCATGCAAATTGTTGCTAGAAAAGGGATAGTCAAATTGGCCGAAATATGCAATTCTGGGTAGCCATTTTCGAAAAATTCCCTAGGACGAAATTGAGGGAATTAGAGGCTGAAGATTTTCATTCTAATATCCCTATGAATCTAGTTTATGTGAAAATTTATGGAACCTCATTTGGAGTTGTGTAGAGAAAATTATAAGCTAATTAGTAAAGGTTGTTCCAATAATCCCGGAACTGGACAGGTCTGACTTTAAGCGAAATCTGGTGCTAATTGGTTAGCAATTAAAATGTCAGGTTAATTTATCCTTGTATATGACCTCCTTATCTTTCTAAGGGTATAAAATAAGCTAAATTCGGATAAGTAAGCTAGGAGATATGATAAATTTTTGAAAGGGTAACAAAGCTGTCCCTAATGGACAGATTTGAGTATTTTGCATTTGTTATGTATGAATTAAGAGGCTTTAGTGTACCTAATGAATGGTTATATATGTGTGATTTATTAGAGGATCCAAGAGAAGGAGATAACGAAGAGGAGGAAAGGCTAGAGCTAATAAAGAGGAAGGGCAAGGGGATCACCCTATACAACCCTTGAGTGCTTGGAACTATTTGTGAGTGTGGCAAAACTTAGGGTTAGGACTTAGGTCCTAACCACACACTTGTTATTTGATTTTTCATGTAATTGGACTAATTCTTGGTAAAAAGGGAATGAGGCTTAATTGTTAAATGACTTGTGTGGTACCATGATTGAATTTTAGATTGTTAAGACTAGCATAGTACATTTGCATAGCTCGAAAATGCCGAGGTAAGTTATGGCACGTGACTACGGGATGCTAGGTATGTGAATCATGCATGAAGCATGTTTATGATGATATGAACCTTTGTTTGGTAACATGATACGCATGTTTGTGTGTTGATATGATATAAATGTCTTGTTGATAGCATGTTATGGACACTTGCTTTTGTGATAAGAGACTTAGTAATACGAATTGAAAGATGATCAAATGAATAATGAAACTCTTATTGAGCCTTGTTCGATAGTTGGTCATAGATAGTACGGCATGCCTAGGGTCTGAGCTCATTTATTAGTACTTTGGTACTTCTGTTCGGTACTTCGGGTATCTTTTGTTGGTGGTTAGTCACCATTTGTTAGATAAATTGGGTATCTTTTGTTAGTGCATTTTTGGTACTTTTGTTAGTGCCTTTGTGGTACTTCTGTTGACTCGCTTACCTGGTCTAACTAACACCAAGGCATCATATGAAACTAATTTGAGAATTTAAAGCTTAAGATGTGAAAACCATGTGTATATGTGATTGCTTGTGAAGAATTTGAATTTGGTTATGAATTTGCTAATATAGCACCTGAATGAAATTGTTGCTATGAGTAACATTTGAATGTGAAATTGCTAATGAGCATTTAGATGAATAAGTGGTTATAAGTAGCCTTTGATATGATTTTGCTTACGAAAGCTTTGAAATATGAAAATTGACTAATGAGTCATATGCATCTAATATATGCTAGCTAGTGTATGAGCATATAGATTGTGAATTTGGTTTGCATGCTAGTGGCATGATAAGCATGATAAGCATGTTAAGCATGATATTTGGTGATTGCTAGTCTTTGTATAAATGGTTTAAATCGTTGCTATGAACTTGACATGTTGTTTGAATTAAGCATGCTATTTGTTATATGATTTATGTCTAAATGGTTAGACTTAGGGCTGCCTCACTAAGTATCTAAAAAGTACTTACCACCATTGTTTCCTCCTTCCCAAAACTATAGGTTATCGAGCCAAGAAGCTAGATTGAGGTCGATTGAAGGCAATCACACCAAGCAAGACAAGTATGGTATTTTATAGCTTTTGTAACTCCTAAAACTTGGTAGCATTAGTGGTCATATTATGCTAGCATTTTGCATTTGGGATTTTACCCATGGTTTGTATATATTGTCATTTGAGCGTATTGTATGCAAGCCTTAAGGCATAGTGATCATGTTAGGCTAGCTTTATATATTTTGGAGTTTGGCCTATGGATTGCATATTGGTGTTTGTTATATGCAATTGGTATGTCATCTAACTATTTTGGCATGCAAGTGTTTGAACTATGTGGTTTAACATGTAGACGATAAGACTAAGATAAGGTTGAACTAGTGGCCATAGTGATAGTAATACGAAATGACATGAATATTGGCTTGGATAATGAATTGGTTAAATGAAATAGAATTTGTAAGTTTGTTATTGGTTGTCTAAACATGCTAGAACTACCCCTTAAGGTTTAAGGATGAATTGAGCTCAAATTGAAGTCTTTTGGTTAAGGCCTAAGTGACTTAGAAGCTTAAAACCTGCAAATTCGAGTAGGGGTATCGATACCATTTCTATGCGTATCGATACCCCCTTTAAAATCCTAAGTAAGACAGGTAGGTGTTTCGGAACGCCTTGGCTCTATTTCCGTACCCAATCCTTAAGTAAGTTTCCCGATTCGATACCTCTTTGGGGGTGTATCGAAATAGGCTATCCTAGACTTAATTCATCGAGTAGGTGTATCAAAACACTGAGAAAGTGTTTCGATACCATCAGTTTCAATACACTCTGTGAGTGTATTGGTATTGTGTAATTGGTGAATTATAATTGAAAATATAAGATAAGCTTAAAGTTTAGAAAAGTTTTAAATTGACTCCGAATTTCACATGTAACATATATGTCAGTCTTGAAATGCCATACAAATGAATACAAGGATCAATTTAGTACAAGTAATGTTTGGTTTAGTTACGAGTTTGTATGTACGGTCGACGCTCCCGTCTCTTAGCCCGGGCTGGGAGTGCCACATTTATAATATTAAAAAGTTCACACCAATTTAAAATCAAAGCTTAAATAAAAAATAAGTGCATAAATTATACATTTTTTGAGATGTGTCTAATGTTTTTTTGTTGAAATAGATGCCTTCAGTTTCATTCCATTAGTGTTTTAAGGTAACATCATTAAAAATAGACTTAACTTAGAAATAAGTGCCCAAATTATATAATTTTTTTGAGATATGTGCGTAATGTTTTTTTTAGCTAAAATAGGCACCTAAAATTTTATTCCGTTAGTGTTTTAAGGTAGTACCGTTAAAAAATTATTAATCAATCATAATTTAATATATCTCTACTTTAGTTTTTAAAATAATTTGAAAAAAAGAAAAATAATTTTAAAAAGATCTAAAAAAATTTAAATTTTAAAAAAAAATTCAAATCCATAAAACCACAAACCTCGAAATCTCAAAATTAACACAACTACCATCATTGATAGTCTAATCAAATCTTGTCGTCGCATGATATCACCGCTCGTTTCTTTCAATCACCCATCATCGATAATCGACGAAAGACATTGCAACTGGATATTGAACTGTTGTCATTGATTTTTTGCTCAAATCAGAAAAAAAAAGTTGGTCATAATCGAATTAAAGAAGGAAAATAATTTGAGCTGATTTGAAGAGAAAAGGAAGGAGATTGCAATCTTGATTTTTTACATTCGACTCAAAAGGAATGTATCATCAGAATATGGAACCAAATTTGGTCAAATTGAAGAAATAACTATGGGAATCAAATCAAGACTTTTTCGGTGATTTTTTACCCAAATTTTTTGATTTGGGGGTTTAAATTTCTTTATTTTCCATGTATTTATAGGTTGAAAAATCCTATATAAACCTCCTTCCTTCACTTGTAATTCACAGACCACAACAATCACAACCCCTGCACAACTTCAGAAAATATTGAGAGCATTGAGAGAGCTTTTGGAAGAATTGTTTTCAAGCTTTTGTATATGAATTCGAAGATGGAATAAAAGATTGAAGTTTTTTGAGGTATTGTTATTGTTTATTGTTTTATTTTTTTTGTTTAATCTTACGTACAAAGTTTTTTTAAATGTTTTCTTCTTGTCGTTAATTTTTTTTAAAATAAGATTTGATGTTTGATTTATTTTTCATTGAATAGAATTTTACAAAAAATTGTTTTCTAACCAAGTCAATCACCATCTCCACAACCTTTTAGTTTTTCAACTTTAAATCATTTTTATTTATCCATCCTTTAAAAACCTAATGTAATTTTTTTTATCTCTTATAAATTATTTTATTTAAATCATAATTTGTACATAAAATTTTCTTTGTTTTAATTTTTTTAAACATGCCTTTAGGACTTATAAATATTTTTAGTTAATTTTGATTACTAGTTTTAATTTGATATTTTCTTAAAATCTCTAGGTTTAAAAATTGTTGCTATAGTTACTAATTAGGTTAAGCCTTTCAAGTTAAGTTCTCATCTACCTTAGTTAGAGCCTTGTGAATATGGTAAATAAAATTTTCTTCACCAAAAATTAATAAAGCACATTTAATCATATTTGAATCTTAGTAGGTAAAATTCACTTAGATATTTTTAGGATTAATAACTGATATAAATTAAATAAAAGTTTCAACACACTAAATTTCTTTGTTTGATAGATTAAAAAAGTGGAACTTAATTAATGTGGTGTTCCAGTAAATAGAGGTAACGGATTAGTGCCAGAAATGTTGGTTGTGATTAAAATTTACTCTCCTAGCAGTGGGACCGTTAAAATAGAATTATATTCATAAATGGACAATAACTTAAATTTTATACGAACTTGCAAATTCTGACTTTAAAACGTTTTTATATGTTGGTATAATATTAAAAAATATCTTAATATTTGATTGAATTATTAATTTTTATATTTTATTTTTAAGTAATTTAGCTCTTAATTTTTTTATTTTTAGCTAAAATTATTAATTTGGCGATAAACAACATAAAATGAGTTAAAGAAATGAAATTCCAGAAGAAAGAAATATTTTATATTTAATATAATTTTATAAAATTATTTTTGATTGATGTATTATTCCGTAGAGTTAATATATTTATCTATATAATAATATTGTTGTCACGATATATATTTCATGTAAATTTAACCTATTATTTTAAGTCATTAAAACTAAAAAAAAAAACATAATACAAAAAATTGTGCTGTTTGATTAAATTATTTTTTTATATGAATTTTTTTTATTTTTATATTTCTTTAAGGTGCATCTTGTTTTTATTGAAAATATTTGATTTTAATTGTTTTGTTGATGTGTTTGGTATTTTTTTTGTTCTATCAGCGAAGAAAATTTTTAGTTAAGACGATTGATTTTAGTTTTAGATTTTTTTCTGGGTTTATAAGTAGATAATAATTTATAAGTAAGATTACTATTTTTATTTAAGGTTTGATTCCTTGCATAATCACTTCAACATTCAATTTGATGATATGGACACAAATTTAACGAGTCTTGAGAATCAAAACCTCTCTATGCGGCATACTCTTGAAGCTTCGCGATCAATGTTGTCTTCACAATGCTCCTAACAACGATGAAGACGATGATGGTGAAGATGGTGAGGATGGAGAAGACTATTTCTTAGCTATCTCTAGTTTTGCTATGGCTTTCTAGGACTAGTTTATGTTTTTCTTTAGGTTTAAGTTGCATTTCATTTTCATATTAAGACATATGCACCTATGTTATTTCAATTGCTATACTTTCACGTTATGTTGGATTTTAATTTTATTAATGCTATGGTTTGTTTGAACTTTAATTTGCTTACTCGTTTATTCTTTGTTATACCTTATCCGATATTGATTTTGATCTAACAAAAAGGGGGAGAACAAGTCTTTAAAACAATTTTTTTTAAAGTTTTGTGAATATTAAGGGGGAGTTTTAATCTTAAAAAATTTCTTTTGGTTTTGTTATATTAAAAAGGGGAAGATTGTAAAAGTAAAATTGATTTTGATATAAGAAATATGTTAGAGGAATATTTTGCCATAAATTTTTAAGTTTCTAAGACAAAAACTAAACTTCAAGTCAAACTTAGAACATAAAAATATTTTTCTAAGTGTTTTTTACTCCAGGCGTTTCGATACCCAACTTTATTTTTCGATAATTGTTCTTGAGTTTTAACAGCCATTCGAAACACGTTTCGATACATGAATGAATCTGCCAAGGTATGTTTCGAACCATGTATCGAAACCATGCTTTAGTCTTAAAATAATTTAAAAATGAAAAGGCATTTTGATAAGCCTAGTCACTGTTTCGATACCCTTGAAAATCCCCAAAGAATCTCTAAGTTTTAAATGTTTTTGACCAATGGTGACAGTTAAGCATTAAGTGTTAGTTGACCCGTTTTGAAACACTTTTCGATACGATGGGTCACAATTTACTTTCTGTATCGATACACGTTTCGATACACCCCCTATCTTAAAGACCAAGCCTTTCGATACTATGACATATGATTTTGAAACCCTTATAATAAATGCACAACATCTCTTTCTATTTTGTACTGTTTCGAAAAAGGTACCCCAAGTTTCAATACCAAAAGTTGCAGAAGTGCATTTATGGTGGGAAGATGAAGCTCCAACATCTATATTTATAATCCCAACAACTCCAACAATTAGAATTCAATGAGGAGGTATAAAGTAAAGTATTGCAAGCAACATTAACAACCATTGAACTCAAGCAAACATCCAAGCAATCCAATCCAACTCCAAGCACTCTATTGAATATCTTAGTCTCCCAACTCTTGTATATCAATTCTTTTCTTTGTAATTGAGTTTGGGGAGTGTTATTCTGTAATTGAGGCAAATTGTTCTTGTGAGAGAAACTTAATCGTCTATTTCTTAACTCTTGTAATCTCTTGTGAGGTTTAAGTCAATTTGGGGTAGGAAATTGACTTGTTGTAAAGGTTATCCCTTGAACCTAGAAAAATATTGAATTCATTAGTGAATTGGTTAGAAAATCCTTAGTGGAAGTTAAGGTAGTGGATGTAGAGCTTGTTTTGAAGCTTGAACCACTATAAATCTTGTGTTCATCTTTCACATATTTACCAAAATCTTCCATAAAATTTTAAATATTCAATTCACCCCCTCTTGGCCAAATTCATTGTGTGATCAACTCAACAAAGTTTGAAGGAGTTTCGGTTTGTATCGATGGCTTAGTGATCAAGTAACGGTTATCGGTGAGTGGTTTATGAGATTGGCTGCTACGATAGTGTTTTAAATTTATTTTAAAATGGTTTGGTAGTGTAGAGAAGGTGTGAAAACCTCCCTGTACTCCGAAGTAAGTAATGGTTTAAGTTTTCGCAAAGGTTCTCATATTACTCTATGATTTTATTATGTAATTTTGTCATACTTGTTAATTGTTTTGCATACTTTTTTATGCATGTTAATTGATTCTCATGTTACTGTTTTAATGATTTTTTTATATAAAATTGATGCTCCCATGATTTTATTTCAAAAATGGGATAAATGTGATTTTATCGGTTTATGCTTTGAAGCAAGAAAGAATGAGATGCATGTGTTTTAATTCTGTTTTGAATTGAGTTTGAGCATTAGTTTTTGATAAAGTATTGGCTAGTTAAGTGGTGAACCTTATGGGATAAGTTGTTCGATCAATAGGGTCTAGAGTGCACTATAAACTTTAAAAATTTGTACGTGTGAAGTTCCTTGTGTGTTGTATTTTGGCTTTAGCCTAATGCTGTATGATGGGAGTAGTATTGTCACATTTGGGTTATTAGGGGTAGTACTATCATCGAACACCAAGGTGAGATTTTTCTTGTTGAGGGTAGTATCAACATGCGCATGCTTTGGGATAGTACTATCATGTGGTTGCCCGTTTATCTTAACGATTTGGGGTAGCACAAATTGGATCACTAACTCCAATATAAACTCATGTTTTTGTTTTGTAATTGCAAGTGTTATGTTTTATTAAGCTTTGCTAGGTGAATAGTATGTTAGCCTTGTTAGGCCATGTTTTGTTAACACTTTCTAGAAATTACTGTTAGTATTGATGGCCATGTTTATATTGTTTAAAAGAAGCATGAAACATGTTTTACTTGACTTCACTGAGCATATATGGGTTGCATTGCAAGTGATGTTTTAAATGTTTTATTACCCTCACTATGCTTCAAGCTTAACCTCTCTCTCTTTTCCTTGTAATGCGGAGAAATAAGTTTTTGAAGTGACCGAAAAGCAAATGAGCCGGTCGTGCCTATATTTAGTATTTTTTCTTTAGCTCAAGTATGCGTTTTCTTAAATTATGAACATTAGGTAGTTGAGAGCAATGAAATATAGAACCTATGTGTTTTGGAATTCCGTTATTGGACATATTGTTTGGTACTCTTTTATATGATTGAGTTATTTTGAGTTTTAATTTAAGACAATTTGAAGTATGTTATGCTATGTTGGTTATTGATGAAGTATGCTAGTGAATTATGTGGTTTGCTTATTGAATTAGGAAACCATGCATCTAGAGATGATGTTTGAAGTGTGGTTTATGCCTTTAAGACCTTATATGCATCTAGAGAACTATAGAATTTAATTTAAGGCATGAAACATGTATAATATGCACTTTCTAGGGAGAGGGTTTCGATACCTATTCATAGGGTATCGATAACTAGACAAAATATGATATTTTTTTTTGGAAAAAAATAGTATGGGTATCGAAACCACATGAATTGGTTTCGAAACAATATGATAACACAAGCAGGTGTTCCGATACTTGTTTCTCGTATCGATACCGATCTTTACAGTTTCAAAATGGTATCGATATGGGTTCATAGCTATATCAAAATACAGGCTTGTCACGCAAGTCATCGAGTGAATAATTGAAGGTGTATCGAAACACTTATGGATCGTTTCAATACCTACTTATTTGTACATTGGTTTCGAAACAAAATTAAGGGGTTTTGATAAACCTGACCGTTAAGTTAGTTATAGGCTAAGTTAAACTCTGAAACTTTACGTTTTAGTCACCAAACTTCGAGTATGCAATTAGTTGAGTTATAGATATCATTTTAAGCTGAAAATTTACTTGCAAGCATGAAATATACTTAATTAAATATTAGTAACCTTAATTTCATAATTAGACTACAAATTTGTATAAAATTATAATTAGATTTGTAACACCCCAGTCCCGATCCAGATCCGAAGTGTGACATTCGGGTCACCCAAAACTCGACACATCAAAATTGTTTTAAAAGCACGTGTTCTAAATTATCAAAACCTCACATTTCATAGAACCACGTGGATCAGAATAAAATAAAATAATGTTTATCAAAATAGGAGCTCCTTTTTCAAATACATTATTCGACTCATATTAAATCCAAAATAAAGATTACAGACTCTATTTTCAAATACAAAACAGGAGCTCTTTTTTCAAATACATCTTCGAATGAAGACACTCTACATTTAGAAAATAGTCTTCAATACATCACCCGGAATATTAATCGGATGGCCTTGTCTGTGTTGCCACACTATTTTGATACCCAGATTTACAAAACCAAGTCATACAAATAACTCATGCTCCACGAGCATCCACACACGAAACATCATCAATTTAGGTCAAACATATAACTCACAAATAACCAAGCCATCTCTCATAAATAATATTAAGTACTTAAAGCCACTAGGTCATTTACATGATCCTCTTAATATTATTTCATTATCCAAATCCCCTCAAATATGTTAATGTCCTATCAACACAAAGCAACGGCTCTAACCACCATGCGCTACTGTCCGATCCACCGCAGATCCTTAGGGATGGAAAATTACTATTAATCCACCTATCGATTATTGAGCCATTAATCATAAGTTCATACATTGGAATATTAAACTCGAGCCATTAGTTTTATAATTTATTTTACACCTATAGAGACTCATTGGAGTCTACATCCCGAATTATAGGACCCCGAACTCAACCCTTAAAATTTGGGCAGATTGCCTAGGCGTATTGAAATACCTATAGGGCAGTATCAAAACGCTGACCAGTATCGATATGCTCCACCTGCGTATCGATACGCTAGAACGATGACTTTAGACCAACGCAAACATACCTATATCGATACACCTACATGGAGTATTGATACGCACCCTATTTGGATACGCCCCCAAAGAGGTATCAGAACTCTTTGCCACTGGAATATTTGGTATCGAAACACAAGGACATTCCGAAACGCCTGCTATCCCCACCCTTAGTTTCTATCTAGGGTATCGATACACCGTTTGAGGGTATCAATACGCAAAGCAAGTCAAACTTACATAGATCACGAGTTAACTACTTGTATCGATACACCTACCATGGGGTATTGATACCAAACCTTACTGAATTTGGCATATTGATAAGTGCTCAACTCACTATCATTTTTTACACCTTTTATGGGCATTAATCATTGAATTTACACCCACTCAGACCAATGCATGTACTTAATGTGATATATTTAGAAGTTATGCTCATAGAGATAATATTTACAGAAAAGGCAAGTTTTAATGCATTTTTATATCTGTGTAGGAGAACCAGTGCCGCGGCAGCAACATGGCCGAGGCAGGACCTGATGCCGAGGCAGCAGCTGAGAGCCAAGAAGCAAGACTGTAGCCGATTGGAAGAGAATAATCCAAGGGACGTGTATGGACATAAAGCACATGGATCGGAGCTGTTTAGCATGAGGAAAAGCCCAAGACAAGGCCACACGGGAAAACCTCTTAGTTGAATTAAACTTGGAAATATTTTATTTATGTACATGACTTGTTCCCTACTCCAAGTTGTATTCTACTTAGGAAAGGTTTGCTCTAGGTCAAGCCTATATAAGACCTAGCCGTCCAATGTATTAGAGATATACCTAGAGAGAGAGCCGATTCATAGATTCAATGTTTTCTTTCTCTCAAACTATGTTCTAAGATTTCTTAGGGTTTAGGTGAAGGTTGTTTAGTATTTGTGAGAAAAGATTGTACTTTGTCTTTGTTTCAGTGCAATAAAACTATCAAGGTTTGCTTATCCTTTGCTATTCTTTGTTCTTGCATTCAAGCTCGGGAGAGAAGTTTGTAAGTAATCCATTTATCTAGACTCGGGAGAGTTAGATTCACGAAAGGGGTAAGTACGGAGTTTCAATCGCAAAATACTAACTCGGCCTAGGGATAGGTTAAGAGTTTCAGCAGCTAAAAGAAGTGTGAGATTGGTTGGTGAGTATAATTGATTCACGCCGGGAGGTATCATCAAGGACTAGTCATCAACAGTGCTTCGACTTAGGGATAAGCGGAGTCATCCAAGGACACTTTGCTAAACTTTGGTAAAGTCCACCCACGAGCAAGGGATTGCCGCGGCGGATAGTATCGTCGCTGCTAAGACAGTAATCTGCAGTACTGCCGAGGCAGTGATATACGATTGCATTGGGCAGAGACAAGTCAATCAAATCCACAATACAACACAACTGGATCCTGACCTCTCTCTCTATTATTCAATTCTTATTCTTTTACTTAGTAGTTTTATTTCAATTTATTTAGTTTAATCCAACCCAATTTACTTGTGTTTTATTTTATTTCTTTCTACAGAACAAGAAGACGGAGAAGACATATTGAGTATACCAATCCATATGGAGACGATAATTCGATAAATACTTATCACTTATTACTTGCGATGTGTCCACTTGCACTAAACGCGCACTTTTGACACGCGACAAGTTTTTGGCGCCGTTGCCGGGGATTGACAACTAAATTTTGTTTTCTTTGTTTTCTTGTTTCTTTTTTATTTTTATTTTACCTTTTTTTTCTTGGTGTATGACCAGGGCCAACCCAACCAACCCTTTGTACGAGTTAGACCCAGAGATCGGACGAACAAGGCAAAGGTTGAGGAAACAAATCCAAGAAGCTTTGGCAGATCACCCGGTAGGACAAAACTTACCTGCCAGTAATGGAGGTCTTCTGCCGCCACCGGGGCCGCGGCAGCTCACTGTCAGAGACTTCCTGGAAGAGGATTTAAATGGATTAAACTAAGGAGTCGTTACACCGGAGATAGAAGCAGCCCACTTTGAACTGAAACCTGTCATGTTCAATATGCTTAACACTATTGGACAGTTTTGTGGGTCTGTAACTGAAGATGCAAGGTAGCATCTCAAGTCCTTCATGGAGATATGCAATTCCTTTAAAATCCAAGGAGTCCATGAAGATGTCTTGAGATTGAAGCTATTCCCCTATTCACTGAGGAATAGGGCAAAAGCCTGGCTAAATAGCATTCCAGCATGATCTATTGGATCTTGGAGTGAACTCTGTCGTGATTTTATTACACGTTTTGATCCTACAAATTTATATGATAGAATTCGTAATGAAATCACTTCTTTTCAACAGGCAGATGACGAACCTATGTACGAGGCATGGGAGCGTTACAGGGAGTTATTGCACAAGTGTCCTTTGCATGGATTTCCCCTATGGACACAAGTGACCATTTTTTATAATGCCACGAATGCCCCGACAAGGATGATGTTAGATGCCTCAGCAAACGGAACACTCCTTGATAAAGCACCTAAGGAAGCTATTGAGATATTAAACAAACTCGCAAAGAACGATTTTCAATTCCCTACATCTAGGCGAGGAGGAGTAAGACGCCAAGCCACGGTGAATGAGTTAGATGCATCAAATTCAGTGGCAGCACAATTGGCCTCTCTTACAAAGATGGTGCAAAATTTGCAACTACAACAAAATACCTATGAGGTTAAGGTAATTGATTCTTTTTGTGATTTATGTGGAGGTAACCACAGTTCCTCTGAGTGTATGAATCAAGAAACCGGTATGTATGTTGGAAATTACAACTGAACCAATATGATGTCCAACACATACAACCCCTCATGGAAGAGGCATCCAAACCTATCATGGAGCAATCCTAACAATGCCTTAAACCCAACCATCCAACCCTCAGGATTCCAGCAACCAATGCAACATCTGCCGCCGCCGCAGGTCCAGCAGCCAACGCCGCAGCAGTAGATGCAACAGCAATCGGTAAGTTCGTTGGAGAACACTCTCAAAGCCTTCATGATGAAAACTGAGTCATACATGGCAGAGAACAATAATTTCATCAAAAGGACAGATGCTTTCATGAATAGAACTGAGATGAGGTTGCAAAATCAAGAAGCAACTATTAAAACTTTAGAAACTCAGGTTGGGCAGTTTGCTCAAAATATAAACACTAGACCACAAGGAGGACTACCTAGCAATACTGAAGTTGCTAAGGTAATGGGCCATGAACAGTGTAAAGCAATCACTACTAGGAGTGGTCTACAGCCAAAGGAAAAGATTCCAGCAAGCCAAATTCCATCAGCAGACCTAGCAAAAAAGGAGGCTGAGCAAACTGATCCTGACAACACTGCCCCGGCAGAAAGCGCTATAGCTCCTGAACAGTTTGCCGAGACAACAACAACCCCAGTGGTGCCAGGTATTAAATTCCAAACTAAAGAAACCCTGGATGAGATGAGACCACCACCACCTTTCCTACAAAGATTGAAAAAGCAAAAACAGGACCAGCAATTCAAGAAATTCCTTGATATTTCAAAGCAAGTCCACATTAACATACCATTCATTGAGGCAATTGAACAAATGCCTAACTATGCCAAGTTCTTAAAAGACATGGTGTCTAAGAGAAAACGAATAGGTGAGTTTGAAACAGTGGCTGCTACCGAGGGATGCATGGCAATGCTACACAATTGCATGCCACCAAAATTGAAGGATCCTGGTTGCTTTATCATACCTTGTGCGATAGGTAAAAACTATGAAGGTAAGGCCCTATGCGACCTTAGAGCAAACATCAATCTAATGCCCAAATCTGTCTTCCAAAAGCTTGGAATAGGAAGGGCAAAACCTACAACAGTTATGCTCCAACTAGCGGATCGATCATATGTGCAACCCGAAGGCAAAATCGAGGACATACTGGTAAGAGTCGATAAATTTATTTTTCCTATTGATTTTCTTTTCCTTGATTGTGAAGCAGATGAAAATGCACCGATCATCTTGGGGAGACCTTTCCTTGCAACTGGACGCACCTTAATTGATGTGAAAAAAGGAGAATTGACAATGAGGGTTAATGACCAACAAGTCAAACTCAATGCATTCCACAACTTAAAAAAATATGATGATCTAGAAGAGTGCAAAGCCATCCACATAGTAGACACCAAAATATCCTGCCTTGGCAGCATGCTCGACAGGCTATTTGGCAAAAAGATCAAGCTTAAAGTGGATGGACACACAGCAAAAGGGAGTGGCCCACAATTGATTTATAATTCTGGCCAACAAGAGAGAATCATCTTGGGAGATGCATTTGCATGCACTCCACCAGTAACATGACCTCTTCCCTTTTCTTTTTATATTATTATTATTATATTAGGATTAGTTTAGTTTATTTTTATAATTCGTTTTTGCTTTAAGTACTTTTCTTGTTTATGTTTAATTTTTATTTAGGATAATAAGCAAGAATAAAGGAGAAATAGTTCACAGCAGGAACTCTACCGAGGCAGAAAACAGTGTTAGAGCCGCAGCAGTTTTAACGGGCAGAACAGTGTAACGGCTAGTCTGCCGAGATTCCTGCCGCGGCAGGAAAGGAAACGGCAGTAAAGAGTAACGACTACAAAACGGCTAATGGATTCAAACGATCACGAGGCCGAGGCCTATATAAGCAACCTTCTCATCTTGAACTATTCACTCTTGCATTCTTGTTTTCTTTAGAATTCTTAACAATCTTGCTCTCACAATACTTTCTGCCTACTCACAACTCTTCGTGAAATTCCCAGATTCCTTCCAAGAAAATCTCCAAGAAATCAATCTCTCCCAATCTTTATGGCCACTTACAAGCGATTTGCCCCAGCCAATGTTGAAGACCGCTTCAACAGGTCTTTCATTGCTCGGCAATTGTGGGAAGAACAAGGTTTGCAACACTCGGATGACGAAAACTACGACATCGAGCATTATCTCTTCGACAAAATCAAGTACCAAGATTGGGAAATCTTTTGTCTTCAACCTGCCCAGGCGAACACTACCATCGTGCGAGAATTCTATGTGCACGGTCCCAGCAAAGATTCCCTCTTTATCCACTACCGAGGCAGTCCTGTCCAGTTAGATGCCGATGCCATCAACCAATTCTACGGCCTCACTCCAGACCATGATGTTCACTCTGAATTCATGGAAGATATCACTGTCGAGGACTACGAGTTGATTAAAGACGATCTTTGCTACACGAACACTCCATGGGAAACCGGTGCCCATAGAGGATTTGTAGCAAGGTAGAGTTTAAAGCCCGAGGCAAAACTTTGGAATACCTTTGTCAAGAGACGTCTCATTCCCACATCCCACAACAGCACGGTGGACCGAAAGCGATTGGTGCTCATCTAATCGATCATCAACAAAAGGAGCATCAACGTCGGAGAGATCATCTTACGTGAAATTCACGAATGCGGTAAGAAGGATAGAGGACCATTATATTTCCCATGTTTGATCACTGGTTTGTGTGTTGCCGCAGGTGTACCAATAGAAGACACGGACGAATACACTCCCCAAAGGCGTGGATGGACCAGAGATTTCTACGAAAAAGTCATGCAGATCACGCAGGCGGAATAGTTCAAGCAACTCCCCAGCAGTTCACTGCTGATACTACTGTCGGGGCCCAGTACACGGTAGACATGCTAGACACTGCCCACACCTCTGCCGCAGCAGACCCGTACTAGGAGATATTGCAAAGGATGGCAGCGATGGATCTTAGGCAACAGAGATACATGGAGTGTCAAAGAGACTTTAACGACACATTAGCCCAAATAATGCTTCATGCTTTTCCGGACCAAGGGGCGCAGTTTCTAGAATTTCCCAGCAATATGTTTGTCACAGCCGCCCCTTATACCGAGACTACACCAGCTCCGGGAGGACCAAGTTCGTTCTTCCACTCGGACCCTCAACCATAATACCATGCTGTCGGCCCATCTAGGGCAGCAGACTCTACCGCAGCATCATCTGCCAGTAGAAGACCATCAAAGCGGAGGGCAGTCTTCAGCACTCCACCATGATCCCCAATCATCATGGGCAGTCTATCAGCTAAGATAGATGCCTATGTGCACCAAAGCTCAACCGCCGCCGAACCGATTACACACCATACCGGGGCAACAACAGCAATGGAAGGTGGAACGGACATCATGATCACCGAGGAGATGGCAGACGTGGAACAAAGAGAAGAAGTGGGGGCTCCGATGCAACGGACACCACCCACAAGAGTCCAACCGCCCCGGCAAGCTAAAGCTCAACCATCGCCCTCACCAAGAACAAAGCAATCGGCAGCAAGACCAAGGAGAAAAATTGTTACAAGCAGTTCTTCGGAGTCTCTTTAAATTTTTCATATAATTCAATATTATTTGCTGCTGGTTTCTTTATATAATGCTTATTTCTTTCATATTATTTGTTGACTGCTATTCTCTTCTAATATAAAGCATTGAGGACAATTCTTGGTTCGAGTTTGGGGGTGTAGATCCATTGCCAAGGCAGCAATCTACTGCCGAGGCCATGCCAAGAAAAGGGAGTATGTAAGTGATTTTTTTCTTTAATTTTTACGCTCCCCGCCTTACTTGAACCAATTGCCTATACTTTTGCACTGCTTATCATCAGTATTACCTTAGTTTATTCTTTAAGGCTATAGAAATCTTTCTCCTTACCATGATTAGGTCCTGTTAAGAGGGTTTAACCTTAGGATAATCAAGGATGAAAACTTAGAAGTTTACTATAAGATGAATTTTTCAAACACTTTTGGGACTTGTTGGATTAGAGGAATTCTTTTAATGAACTTAGGTGATAAAGACTTAGATTTTTGGGAAAGTAACTAGAGGTGCCTATCACCGGCTCTAGGAAGTACTCTTCTTCATGCTAGAGGTGCCCGAAATTGGCTCTAGTATGCTATATGGGATATTAAAAAGAAAGAAAGAATTAGTGAAGAGAAAAACACAATCCTTGAGGTGCCCGAAATTGGCTCAAGAATTGGTTGTTTAGAAAAGAAGAGAACACTTAACCAAATTCTACTTGTATTGAACTTAGAGTTTATCTAAGAAAGCCTTTAATCAAACTTGTCCACAAAAATGCACACACTCACCAATTCTTATAGTTTGTTTCTAGGTAAACCCTTAGGTAGCCGAAAGGTTAAGTCTAAAAGAATAGGCATAGTTATGGTGGGGAGAATAGATAGAAACATAAGACCAAGAGAGAGTAGAGTTCGGCAAATTGATGGTTTGCATTGCTTGAGGACAAGCAATAGTTCGAGTTTGGGGGTGTGATAAGTGCTCAACTCACTATCACTTTTTACACCTTTTATGGGCATTAATCACCGAATTTACACTCACTCGGACCAATGCATGTACTTAATGTGATATATTTAGAAGTTATGCTCATAGAGATAATATTTACAGAAAAGGCAAGTTTTAATGCATTTTTATATCTGTGCAGGAGAACCAGTGCCGCGGCAGCAACATGGCCGAGGCAGGACCTGATGCCGAGGCAGCAGCTAAGAGCCAAGAAGCAAGACTGTAGGCGATTGGAAGAGAAAAATCCAAGGGACGTGTCTGGACATAAAGCACATGGATCGGAGCTGTTTAGCATGAGGAAAAGCCCAAGACAAGGCCACGCGGGAAAGCCTCTTAGTTGAATTAAATTTGGAAATATTTTATTTATGTACATGACTTGTTCCCTACTCCAAGTTGTATTCTACTTAGGAAAGGTTTGTCCTAGGTCAAGCCTATATAAGACCTAGCCGTCCAATGTATTAGAGATATACCTAGAGAGAGCCAATTCATAGATTCAATGTTTTCTTTCTCTCAAACTATGTTCTAAGCTTTCTTAGGGTTTAGGTGAAGGTTGCTTAGTATTTGTGAGAAGAGATTGTACTTTGTATTTGTTTCAATGCAATGAACCTATCAAGGTTTGCTTATCCTTTGCTATTCTTTGTTCTTGCATTCAAGCTCGGGAGAGAAGTTTGTAAGTAATCCATTTATCTAGACTCGGGAGAGTTAGATTCAAGAAAGGGGTAAGTACAGTGTTTCAATCGCGAAATACTAACTCGGCCTAGGGATAGGTTAAGAGTTTCAGTTGCTAAAAGAAGTGTGAGATTGGTTGGTGAGTATAATTGTTTCACGCTGGGAGGTATCATCAAGGACTAGTCATCAACAGTACTTCGACTTAGGGATAAGCGGAGTCATCCAAGGACACTTTGCTGAACTTTGGTAAAGTCCACCCATGAGCAAGGGATTGCCGCAGCGGACAGTATCGTCGCTGCCAAGGCAGTAATCTGCAGTACTGCCGAGGCAGTGATATACGATTGCATTGGGCAGAGACAAGTCAATCAAATCCACAATACAACGCAACTGGATCCTGACATCTCTCTCTATTATTCAATTCTCATTCTTTTACTTAGTAGTTTTATTTCAATTTATTTAGTTTAATCCAACCCAATTTACTTGTGTTTTATTTTATTTCTTTCTACAGAACAAGAAGACGGAGAAGACATATTGAGTATACCAATCCCTGTGGAGACGATAATCCGATAAATACTTATCACTTATTACTTGCGATGTGTCCACTTACACTAAAGACGCACTTTTGACACACGACACATATCAAAACACGGCCGAGCTGCATCGATACGTCTGCTATCTATGCCTAATTTTTTTCCTTCAAGTATCGATACACTCCCTATGTGTATCGATACGCCTACACGAAATTGCAGGTCTAGGGCTTAAAATCACCAAGAACCCTCACTCAAACTACATGGTTGATCTTGAACTTAATTCTATAAGATAAATGAAGCATAAGGGTTGATTTTATACCAGTTTTACATCTCTTCAACCTCTAATTCGAATTCTACCATTTCTGGGTTTTAAGGTTCCCAAACACCCATATCAAGAATAATCAAGAAAGACAAGCATTTTATGATGTACATGAAGTGTAAGAGTCAGAAATGTACTGACCTCAAGAAAAAACTAGGATTAAAACTTCCCTCAAGATTTTCTCCCCTCTAAACCTTGTTCTTAAGCTTCAAACCTATTCTTCAACCAGCCCAAAGGATATACACCTTGAACCGGAGATGGAAGGCTGCTAAACAACTCTTACTTGACGAGCAAAACATTATTCTCCCTCAGCAACAACAAGATTTCATCTTTCTCTTCTTATGAAAGGAAAGAAGAAGAGGATTATGATGGTGGTGAAAAGAGGGTTCCTTTCCCTAAGGATATAGGGAATTAAGTGAATGGACAAGGAAATTACTCAATTTCCCTTCACTATCTTCTCCTCATCAAACCCAACTCAAAAGCCAAGCCTAACGAGCAAGCCCACAACAAACCAAAAAGGCTCAACAAGAAAAACCGAGGCCCAACACGATCCAACACAAACCCACAAGCTCAAAAATGTGCCCCGACTTGACGATCCACAGCTTGAGCCAACGCCCGATGTTGACCTGGAAAAACTGGATCGTTACAAATCTCCCCTCCTTAAAGGAATTTTGTCATCGAAATTTAAATGAAGGAGGTGTAACCACAACGGTCTAGCTACACACAAATCTTCTCAGAAAATCCCAAAATGAGAATTCTTTCTTCAACCATCCTTTAAAAAAACAAATACTAAACCGACTAAAACTAATTAACTCTCACAGAGATTCTAAAAATATAACCACCGTCGCTTACATCCTTACAAGAAACCTCAACTTGGCTCAACCTAAACGATGCACCAAAACCATAATGTAGGCCAAGAGCGTAACTCACCTTGTAACACCTTAAAAATAATGATTTTGTAAAAAAGAATGAGAATGTGATTGTGGAGTTTCAAACCCACAACCACCTGTTTGTGTAGCCAGTCACCCAGCCACTTGAACTAGCAAGCTCTTGTGAGCTAAAATTTCTTATCCCATTCTTAGTCTGAACCTGTTTCGATGAATTTATAATAATATTAATATTCTAATTTTGTCCTTTACTATTTGAAACCCTACTCTTTTAGATCTAAAAAAAATTGTTCCATATTCGAGTCTTTTCTCTCCCTCTCGCCAGCCACCATTGAATCACCAATCTCCTCCTCCGTCCGTCCGTAGGTGTCACCGCAACCACCATCAGAACTGTACCGGTCTCCCGATCAAAACCCCTTCATCAACGCGCTGAGCCGACGCCGGTATTGCCCGGAATCGAGGCCAAGAGCTTTGAAGTTTCTAGGGTTTAAACCCTTCTGAGATCCATCAATTCGGCCTCCGATCGACGTTGTTTGGGCGCGTCGCCTACTCCGTCGGGCTCCCCGTGTCTAGGCGAACAAAACCCTCCGGTCTTGCTCTTAACCGTCACCGGCAAGGCCCACGTTGGAGTATATTCCGAGTTTATTTGAAAAGTGAGTTTCAAACCCTATTGAATTGTTTCTGTAGTTTTTCGGCTTGAAATTGTTGTTGTAGAGTTGAGATCTGAAAAATCTGGCCTTAAGAGGTGTTTTCCGATCGTCTAGAGCCGCGCGTGGCCTCCATGCATTACCGGGGAGATTTTTGGCCGCCCTGGACGGTAGCTTGGAGCCAGCCGGTCCAAACCGGCCTGAACCGTCCTTAAACCGTTCGAACTGAACCGAACCAGTCCCGAACCGAACCGGTCAACCCGAGTCAACCGTTGACCGACACGACTGATAAATGCTCAACTCACTATCACTTTTTACACCTTATATGGGCATTAATCATCAAATCTATACCTACTTGGACCAATGCATATACTTAATGTGATATATTTAGAGGTTACGCTTATAAAGCTGATATTTACGGAAAAGGCAAGTTTTACTGCATTTTTACATTTGTGCAGGAAGAAGTATTGTCGTGGCAGCAAACTGAGGCCGAGGCAGGACCTGATGCCGAGGCAGCAGAAGACAAGTGACGATATTATAGGCAAGCTGAGGAAAAAAATAAGGAGAACGTTGTTGGACAAGAAGCCTAAGGATCGGAGCTGAATAGCATGAGGAAAGCCTAAGACAAGGCCACGCGGGAAAGCCTCCTATTTGGAATAAACTTGGAAATATTTTATTTATGTACATGACTTCTTCCCTACTCCAAGTTGTATTCTACTTAGGAAAGGTTTGCCCTAGACCAAGCCTATATAATCTCTAGCCGTCCAAGAGGAGGAGAAGAGGAGAGTTTTCGGCATCTTTTAGAGTTTTCTTTTCTTTACATTATGTTGTAATTTTCTCTAGGCTTAGGTGAAGGTTGTAGCGTATTAGTGTGAGGAGATTGAACCTTGTTTCTTGTTTCAATGCAATAAAGTATCGAAGTTTGCTTATTCTTTGCCATTCTTTGTTCTTACATTCAAGCTCGAGAGAGAAGTTTGTGAGTAATCCATTTATCTAATATCGAGAGAGTTAGATTCACGAAAGGAATAAGTACGGTGTTTCAATCGGGAAACACTAACTCGGCCTAGAGATAGGTTAAGAGTTTCAGCGGCTAAAAGAAGTGTGGGATTGGTTGGTGATTATAATTGATTCACGCCAAGAGGTATCATCAAGGACTGGTCATCAACAGTACTTCGACTTAGAGATAAGCGGAAGCATTAAAGGACACTTTGCCGAACTTTGACAAAATCTACCCAAGAGCAAGAGATTGCCGCGGCAAACATGCATTATCGCTGTCGAGGTAGTAAACTGCAGTACTGCCGAGGTAGTGTTGTGCGATTGCATTGGACAGAAACAAGTCAATTGAATCCACTATACAACACAACTGGATCCTGGCCACTTTCTTTATCTAATTTTCTCTTTTTATTTAGTTCTCTTTATTTAGTTTCATCAAACCCTAATTTACTTGTTTCTTTATTTTATTTCTTTTTACAGAGCAAGAAGATGAAGAGGGCATATTAAGTAGACCAATCCCTGCGGAGACGATATCTGATATACTTATCACTTTATTACTTGCGACGTGTTCACTTGCACTAATTGCGCATAATTGACATGCATCAACGACCCGTTGACCCATTGACCAACCATCGTGACGTCAGCATGACCTCAGCGTTGATTATTGACTTTGACTGCTGACGTTAGCGTTGACTTTGGCCCAAAATGTCAAAATTTTCAAAAACCCCTATTTTATGTTTTTCGACGTCCTGAGTGTATCCGTGAAGTCCGTTTCTCGAAATTCAAACCCGAAAGCCTCCAAATTGGAATTTAAAGTCTCAAGTCAAACTTTCCTTCTAAGTTAAGATAAGTCCAGAGTTCTATTTAAAGTCTAATATCGAAACCTGTTTGTTTGTAGGACCTCATAATTCTCCCGATCGTGTACCGACCCAACCCAGCTCCTCCCGTTTTGACCGATCACGAGAGCCGATCATAACTCGGTCCAATACTGCTACAGAGCGAGGCTCGAACGCCCAGTAGACCACTTGTCTGTTTTTGCCATTTGAGGTGTGTTCCTTGTGTGCTATATAACCGTATGTTACTATTTTACGTTTTAAACGAACCAACCATGTGCACATGACTGTTTTCTTGGATTTACATAGATATTTATTTTAAATCTTAAGATTGGTCATTTTATGTTTTTACTGTATGCCTGATATATGTCTTGTATGATACCTCCTTATTAATGTATACATGTTACCTGATTAATTTCTGATACTACTATCATGATTCCAGCCATTATTGCATGCCTGCCATTTTAGAATTGGGATGATGTGTAGTGTCCAAGATTCGGTTCAACCTTGATCCAGCTGGTAATACTGCCTATTTACGGTTCCTAACTTTGGTTAGGGTAATTTCGCCTGTTATCGGTTCCCGTGCTTCAGCCGGGGTAATTCTGCCTGTTCCCTAAGGTAATTCCTTAGGTAGGTACCTTCGCCTTAATGGGATTGGGTTAATGCCGGTATCAGATACTGTTCTGGGGAACTGTATCTAGGAGTTCGGTTGGAGGGTAGCATAACATGCATATACATGACTTGATTTTCTGTTATTACTGTTTATTGTTTTTACTCATGTTTTATTTGCACTGTTGGAACACACTAGGCTTCATAGCTCATACTTGTTTTCTGTCTCCTTTCAGATATTCGTAGATAGGCATCCCGGATTTGGCGTTTGGAGGATCTACACATTATCTAGTTATACCTTGTAATTATTTAACATTTTCCATCTTGCGTTTAAGGAGACATATGCCTATATTTTATTACTGGTGGTTTCAACGTATTATTTTTGTTATTGGTTTTGCGAATTATTATTATTTTGCGAACAATGTTTTCCAGACACCTTATTTTGGTAGCATTTTTACACATTTTAAGTGATATTCAACATTTATCTTTTATTCTTACGAGTTATTTGATTTTTCTTGCAACTCGATTTATAATTAAAGAACAATGTGACCACTCTAGTCAGGTTTCCCACATAGGCCGGTGTAGGGGGTTACATTTAGTTGGTATCAGAGCTTTCGTTTTATGATTCTCGGACCGTGATGGGTCCTAAATAGAGTGTTTTCTGTTAAACTGTTACGAATTAGTATCTGTAAGGCCATGTCACCTATATCTTTCTGTATTGTGTATGGTTCTCCGATGCCAATTCTAATCTCCTACATTTAATCTTTGTAGATTTTCTGAACTCTATGAGTGCCCGTAGAACTCGCCGAACCACCCGAGGGTGTGGTCGGACGACCAGTTTTGCTGATCCTGTAGAGGAGCCTATTAGTGATCCTCCACCCATCATCCCTCCGGACCCACGTGTTCCCCAAGTCCTACTATACCGCCTAACCCTCAGCCTGCTACAAGCATTGATATGTTTACCCCGGTCAGAGGGGAATCTATACCGAGTACCGAGCCTGCTGCTATAGTGACTGATGAGACCCTTAGTAGACAGTTCCTTCAGTTGTTACAAGGAGCTTTTAGAGCTTCGAGTGCGATTACAGATACTCGTATCTCTCAGATACTTATTGCTAATGGAGTGAGAACCTTTTCTGGATCATTGACTGGTGCACCTTCAGATGCAGAGACCTAGTTTTATGATACAGAGAGACGGATGGATCAGTTGGGTTTGGAGCAAGCTAAGAGATACCTAAGAGCTGTATCTGTGCTTGATGGTGGTGCCCACATCTGGTGGGAGTCTGTGGTTAGTAGTGTATCCTCCGACAGGCTGACATGGGACTTTTTCAAGGAACGGTTCAAGAACCGTTATCTGGGTGATCGGTACATAAGAGAGAGGCGTTAGGACTATAGAGACTTAGTACAGGGTACTATGACAGTGGCAGAGTATGAGCTTCAGTTTCTGGATCTGATGAGATATGGTGCTGGGATAGTGGCCACAGAGAAAGATAAATGTGATAAGTTTCTTGAGGGTCTCCGTATTGGTATTCAAGACCGGGTAGCCACGCATCATGACGTGATATTTGAGGACCTGGTGAACTGGGCAAAGACTGCTGAGGATTTATAGAAACTTTCTAATAGCCAGGCTATGAGAGATCAGGACCGGGAGCGTGGTAGAGATAGGGACTGTAGGAAGGAACATGGTCGATCTAGGGGACATATCAGCCATGGTGAGTCTTATAGTCTCCCCGATAAAAGGGCTCGATCTGCACCGAGTCAGAGAGGTGGCTCCTATCATCAGCCTGCGATACCTCAGGACTCTTCTATTAGCCGAGGTGGTTCTTCTTGGATCCCACTTGTACCAACGTGTGACTTTTGTGGCAACATGCATAGAGGCGAGTGTAGAAAGAAGACTGGAGCTTGTTTCCGATGTGGATCTTTCGAGCATTTTCTAAGAGACTGCCCTCATCCACCCTCTGTCAGTCGACCATCGACTCAAACTCCTGTGCGCTCTCAGACACCTTCTAGATCTCAAACATCTATTCAGACACCCGCTTCGGGATGTTCTCAGGGTAGACCTTTTGGGTCTACTGTTAGATCTGATACCAAGAGTCGACATCTGTTTCTGAGGTTCGTCAGCCAGCACTAGTTTATGCCACCAGACGTAGGGATGACCGAGATGAGCCAGATGTTATCGCAGGTACCTTTACCATCTTTTCTGTTCCGTACTTTGCTTTGCTTGACAATGGCTCCACCCACTCTTACATATCTAAGTTAGTATCTGGACACTTTTCGATCTTAGTTGAGAACACTGAGAATGTTGTTACCGTTATGAGCCCAGTGGGGCAATCTTTATCAGTGGATAAGGTTTTCAGGAGATGTCCCCTTGTTGTGCAAGGGGAGGTGTTTCTGACAGATCTCATGGAACTTTCTTTAGAGGAGTTCGATCTAATTCTGAGAATGGATTGGTTAACCGAGCATCGTGTCAGTCTGGATTGTGAGACCAAAAGGGCCACTTTGGAGACTCCGGATGGACGGTATGTAGTTTTGGTTGGTGAACGACGAGGATATCTGTCCAATGTGGTATCAGTTTTATTTGCTGATAGGTTGATCCGAAAAGGATATTAGACCTTTTTTGCCTATTTCCTCAACACAAAGGGGTCTCTATCTAAGATCGAAGAAATTCGCGCGTTAGCGAGTTTCCTGATGTTTTTCCTAAGGAGTTGCCTGGTCTTCCTCCAGATCGGGAGGTTGAGTTTTAGATTGAGACTTATCCTGCATCAACACCAATTTTTATGGCCCCGTACCATATGGCTCCGAAGGAGTTAAAGGAGTTGAAGGTTCAGTTACAAGAACTGTTTGACAGAGGGTTCATCCGGCCTAGCTCTTCACCTTGGGGAGCTCCAGTTCTCTTTGTTAAGAAGAAGGATGGTTCTCTTCGGTTGTGCATCGATTACCGAAAGCTAAATAAGATGACCGTGAAAAATAAGTATCCTTTACACAGGATTAATGATTTGTTTCACCAGTTTCGGGGAGCCACAGTTTTCTCAAAGATTGATCTTCGATCTGGGTATTACCAGTTAAAGGTTAAGGGCTCTGATGTTGCTAAGACTGCTTTCCGCACCCAGTATGGTCACTATGAGTTCTTAGTGATGCCTTTCGGTTTAACCAATGTCCCTGCAGCTTTTATGGATATGATGATGTTGGGACCGTCGGCACACCCCATGGCGCAACGGAACAAAATTACGACGGTCTTTCCAGTGATCCATGTACGTTTAATCCAAAATCAGGAGGAAGAGATGCGATGAATTACATTGGGTTCCTTGACAAGCAGCAAAAACAACAACTGATTTGCTACAATCACGATCGTTCGAAAATTCAAATCTTTAGCCTCCACGAATATCGTCTCGGCCTCTACTCAGTTCACCCGGTTGAGAGAGCAAATTTTCGAAAAATTGTTTTTCGTGATTCTAGGATTTGGGAATTCGGAATTCTCTGATGTGGCTGCTAGACCAAAAGATCCTTTATATAGGTGTAACCTTAGGTATAAGAGTTTGATTCCAAATTTGTTTATAGAAAATAATTACTTCAATTATTTCCTTAAATTTTGAAATTTATATTTAATTCGAATTTAAAAGGGATATAATTACTTTAATTATATCATTTATTTAAAATTCGGGATTAAATATAATCCACTTATACTTATATATATTTTTGCTCCTTTTCAACCATTGGGTGTGACCCTGTAGGCTCATTGTAACGTTAGTAATAATATTAGAACAATTCTAATATTACAAACAATGAGTGACATCTAGCAATATATCATTGTCATCTAAGTTACAAGAGATCATGATTCGATGTATCATGTCCGTGACCAACTATCTTAATGTATTATATCCTTTGTCCTTTTATATCTTTAATAGGCATAAGTCTTGGAATAGTCACACTTGTATAGCTTATTTTAATGTTTCTTGATATATAGAGTGGACTACTTTTAATGAATAATTTGTGATATCTCATATCAACGTATTCAAGCATGGCCATGCATTTCTAGTCTCACTCAATCAAGTGGTCTTTGATATATTTTCCTATTATGTAGGAAGGACAAATCTTATCTTGATCATTCACATCTCACTACATATATTGTTATAATATGTCCAATGTCAGTTTTTATAGTGTAACTAATTACGAGACACGTTTAGCTGCATCAAAACATAAAACAACATATGTTGAGATAGTAATAATCTCAAGTCTAAAGATCATACATATAGTTGCCACTATGAGCAATATCGTGACCGTCACATAATAATCCAAGATATATGCTCATAGTGGGTCAATACAATATATTATTCTCTACTAATATATTCATGTATTAATTGTAACATCTCTATGTCAATGACAACTTATTGTCATCAATTAATCACATGTTAGTCTTAAGAGTATTATTATTGTCCATACCCATAATAATACTTGAATAAGGATCTTTTAATAATAATACATATATTATTATATGGACCTTATTGTTTCTCAGTTTATGTTATATATTGACACATATATCTGAAAACAACAATGACAATGCCTTTATTCAATAAAATTGGTAAATAAAAGTATCCTTACAATCATCATATGATTGGTCTTTGGGCATACTCTAACAGATGAACCGTATTTTCCGACCCTACATAGACCAGTTTGTTGTGGTGTTTATTGATGATATCCTGGTTTACTCTCGCTCAGAGGACGAGCATGTGGGGCATCTGAGAGTTGTGTTATAGACTCTCAGGGAGCATCGGTTGTATGCCAAGCTAAGTAAATGCGAGTTTTGGCTTAGTGAGGTGACTTTTCTAGGGCATGTTGTTTCAGCTAGAGGTATCCAAGTGGACCCGAGTAAAATTGATGCAATCACTAGTTGGAAATCTCCCAAGAATGTGTCTGAGATCCGCAGTTTTCTAGGCTTAACTGGGTATTATCAATCCTTTGTCGAGGGTTTTTCCATTATATCCGCCCCTTTGACAAAGCCTTTGAGGAAAGATGTTCCGTTTGTGTGGTCTGAGGACCAGTAGTCTAGTTTTGATCAGTTGAAATCAGTTTTGACTCGAGCTCCAGTTTTGACCCAACCTGAGTCAGGGAAGGTCTTTACAGTTTACAGTGATGTTTCACATTCTAGTCTTGGTTGCATATTGTTGTAGGATGGTAAGGTGGTCGCGTATGCATCACGAGAGTTGAGACCACATGAGTGTAATTATCCTACCCATGATCTTGAGCTTGCAGCGGTAGTTTTTGCTTTGAAGATTTGGAGACATTATCTCTACGGAGAGAAGTGTTATATCTTTACCGATCATAAGAGCCTAAAGTACCTCCTTACCCAGAAGGAGCTTAATCTGAGACAACGTCGTTGGTTGGAGCTTCTTAAGGACTACGATTGCGAGATTGAGTATCATCCGGGAAAAGCCAATATTGTGGCAGATGCCTTGAGTCATAAGACCATATCAGACCTGAGATCCTTGTTCGCCAGGATGAGTATATATGATGATGGTAACCTATTGGATGAGTTGAGGGTTAAACCGCCTTTGGCTGAGTAGATTAGGGCCAAGCAGCGGTTGGATGACTCTTTACTTCCTGTTATGCAGCAAGTGGAGGAAGGATCCACTTATATTTATTCTTTTGATCAGGAAGGAGTTCTTTGTTTTAATGGTCGTTACTGTTTACCCAACGATCCCGAGTTGAGGTAGACCATTCATAGCGAGGCTCATAGTATTCCTTATGCTATGCATACTGGAAGAGACAAGATGTATCAGAATCTGAAACAGAGATACTGTTGGGTAGGTATAAAAAAGGATATCTCAGATTATGTATCCAGATGTCTGACTTATTAGCAAGTGAAAGCAAAACATCAACATCCCTTTGGTCTTTTACAACCTATCAAGATTCCTGAATGGAAATGGGAGCGAATCACGATGGATTTTGTTACTAGTTTTTCTCTGACTCCGTCTAGGAAAGATTCTATCTAGGTTGTTGTGGATAGACTCACAAAGTTGGCTCATTTTATTCTTGTTCGGATAACTTATTCTCTGGAGAAGCTGGCTAGACTGTATATTTCTGAGATTGTTAGGTTGCATGAAATACCCTTATCTATCATTTCTAACCGAGATCCGAGGTTTACTTCCCGTTTCTAGACATCTTTACAGTCTGCTTTGGGTACTCGTATGAATTTCAGTACGTCTTTTCATCTTCAGATAGATGGCCAATCTGAGAGAGTGATACAGATTTTGGAGGATATGTTACGGGGTTGTGTGCTAGACTTCCGGGGCAGTTGGGAAGACTTCTTGCCATTGGCAGAGTTTGCGTATAATAACATTTACCAGGCTAGCATTCGTATGGCACATTACGAGGCCTTGTATAGACGTAAGTGTCGTACACCTATCTGTTAGACTGAGTTGTATGATCGGAAAACTTTGGGTCCCGAGTTAATTCAGGAAATTGATGAGACTGTCAGATTGATCCGAGATCATCTGAAGGAAGCTTTTACCAGACAGAAATATTATGCTAATCGGAGGAGAAAAGATATCGAGTTTGAGGTTGATGATCAGGTTTTCTTAAAAGTTTCTCCATGGAAGAAAGTTCTGAGATTTATGCGTAAGGGCAAGTTGAGTCCGAGATATATTGGACCATACCGTATTCTGAAAAGAATTGGGCCTGTCGCGTATCAGCTTGAGTTACCTCCTCAACTTAGCCGTATCCATGATGTGTTTCATGTATCCATGTTGAGACAGTACCATCCGGATCCGAGTCATATTATTCAGGTTCAGGATGTTGAGTTACGTCCAGACTAGTCTTATGAGGAGGAACCCATTCAGATCCTGGAGTTTGATGAAAGAGTTCTAAGAAGAAGGCGTATCCTTATGGTTAAAGTTCATTGGAGGAACCGTAACCCTTCTGAGGCCACCTAGGAGATCGAGGAATCTATGAGGGAGCAGTTCCCACATCTATTCAGTTTAGGTAAATTTCGAGGACGAAATTTCTTTTTAGGGGGGAGAGTTGTAACACCTTAAAAATAATAATTTTGTTAAAAAGAATGAGAATGTGGTTGTGGAGTTTCGAACCCACAACCACATGTTTGTATAGCCAGTCACCCAGCCACTTGAACTAGCAAGCTCTTGTGAGTTAAAATTTCTTATCCCACTCTTAGTCTGAACCTGTTCCGATGAATTTATAATAATATTAATATTCAAATTTTGTCCTTTACTGTTTGAAACCCTACACTTTTAGATCTAAAAAAATAAAATTGTTCCATATTCGAGTCTTTTCTCTCCCTCTTACTAGCCACCATTGAATCACCAATCTCCTCCTCCGGCCGTCTGTAGGTGTCACCTCCACCACCATCAGAACCGTATCGGTCTCCCGATCAAAACCCCTTCATCAACGTGTCGAGTCGCCGTCTGTATTGCCCGTAATCGAGGCCGAGAGCTTTGAAGTTTCTAGGGTTTAAACCCTTTTGAGATCCGTCGATTCGGCCTCCGATCGAAGTTGTTTGGGTGCGTCGCCTACTCCGTCGGGCTCCCCGTGTCTAGGCGAACAAAACCCTCCGATCTTGCTCGTTTAGTGCGTGTCAAATAAAGGGTCTAAAGTGCGCGTTTAGTGCAAGTGGACACATCGAAAGTAATAAGTAATAAGTATTTTATCGAGTTATCGTCTCCTTAGGGACCGGTATACTTAATATGCTTTCTTCACCTTCTTGTTCTGTAGAAAAAGTAAAGAACACAAGTAAGTTGATTTGATTCATCTAAACTAAAATAACTAAATAAAAATAAAGGGTTGAGATAGTAAAGAGAGATGGGCTAGGATCCAGTTGCGTCGTATTGTGGAATTGATTGACTTGTCTCTGTCCAATGCAATCATATATCACTGTCTCGGCAGCACTGCAGTTTACTGCCTTGGCAGCGACAATACTGTCTGCCGCGGCAATCCCTTGCTCGTGGGCAGACTCTACCAAGGTTCGGCAAAGTGTCCTTGGATGACTCCGCTTATCCCTAAGTCAGAGTGTTGTTGATGACTAGTCCTTGATGATACCTCCCGGCGTGAACCAAGTATACTCACCAACCAATCTCTTAACCTATCCCTAGGCCGAGTTAGTATTTCGCGATTGAAACACCGTACTTACCCCTTTCGTGAATCTAACTCTTAACCAATCTCTTAACTTCTTTTAGCCGCTGAAACTCTTAACCTATCCCTAGGCCGAGTTAGTATTTCGCGATTGAAACACCGTACTTACCCCTTTCGTGAATCTAACTCTCCCGAGCTTAGATAAATGGATGATTCACATTATCCTCTCCCGAGCTCAATTGTGAAAACAAGGAATAACAAAGGATAAGCAAACCTTGATAACTTTATTGCATTGAATCAAAGACAAAGCACAATCTCCTCTCACAAATACTCGACAACCTTCACCTAATCCCTAAGAAGGTTTAGAACATAATGGAGAGGAAAGAAACAAGAATAGAAATCGGCTCTCTCCCTAGGTATTCCGTATATTGTACATTGGGTGGCTAGGTCCTTATATAGGCTAGACCTAGGGCAAACCTTTCCTAAGTAGAATACAACTTGGAGTAGGGAACAAGTCAAGTACATAATTAAATATATTTCCAAGTTTGCTTCGGCTAAGGAGGCTTTCCCGCGTGGTCTTCCTTTGGGCTTTTCCTTGTGCTAGCCAGCTCCGATCCATGGGCTTCAAGTCCAGACACGTTCCTTGGATTTTTATCTTTCCATCGCCTATAATCTTGCTTCCTGTCTTCTTGCTGCTGCCTCGGCATCAGGTCCTGCCTCGGCCTTGTCCCTGCCGCGGCGCTGGTTCTCCTGCACAGATATGAAAATGCAGTAAAACGTGCCTTTTTCTGTAAATATTATTTATATGAGTATAACTTCTAAATATATCACATTAAGCACATGCATTGGTCCGAGTGGGTGTATATTTGATGATTAATGCCCATAAAAGGAGTAAAAAGTGATAGTGTGTTGAGCACTTATCACACCCCCAAACTCGAACTATTGCTTGTCCTCAAGCAATGCAAACCATCAATTTGCCGAACTCTACTCTCTCTTGGACTTACATGTCCATCTATTTTCCCCACCATAACTAGGTCTATTCTTAAGCCTTAACCATTCGGTTACCCAAGGGTTTACCTAGAAACAAACTATTGGAATTGTGAGTATGTGCGTTTTTGTGGACAAGTTGATTAAAGGCTTTCTTGGATAAACTCTAAGTTCAAGACAAATAGACATTGGTTAAGTGTTCTCTTCTTTTTCAAACCCCAAATCTTGAGCCGGTTTCGGGCACCTCAAAGACTTGTGTTTTTTCTTTTCACTAAATTCCTTCTTTCTTTTTGATATTCCTTAAAACCTACTAAAGCCAATTTCGGGCACCTCTAGCATGAAGAAGAGACTTTCTAGAGCCGGTGGTAGGCACCTCTAGTTACTTTCCAAAAATCTAAGTCTTTATCACCTAAGTTCATTAAAAGAATTCCTATAATCCAACAAGTCCCAAAAGTGTTTAAAGTTTAAAGTTCTTCCTATAGTAAGCTTCTAAGTTTTCATCCTTAAGCATCCTTAAGCATCCTAAGGTTAAGCCCTCTTAACAAAACCTAAACATGGTAAGGAGAAAGATTTCTATAGCCTTAAAGAATAAACTAAGGCAATACTGATGATGAGCAGTGCAAAAGTGTAAGCAGTAAATTCAAGTAAGGCGGGGAGCATAAAAATTTAAAAAAAAATCACTAGAATACTCCCTTTTTGGCAAGGCCGCGGCAGTAGATTTGCTACCTCGGTAGTGAATCTGCACCCCAAACTCAAACCAAGCATTGTCCTCAATGCTTTATATTTGAAGAGGTAAGCGGCAAAACAAAATATGAATATATAAAAAAAACAGCAAATAGAAACCGTAAAGCAATTAATATTGAATTAAGGAAAAAGAAATTTAAAGCGACTCCGAAGAGCTGCTTGTAACAATTTTCCTCTATGGCCTTGATGCCAAATGCTTTGTCCTTGGTGAAGGCGATGGTTGTGTCTTTGCTTGCCGGGGCGGTTGGACTCGAGTAGGTGGTGTCCGTTGCCTTGGGTCCTCTACCTTGTCTTTGTCCTAATAAAAACAAAAGAAAAACAACAAGTATATATTAACTGTCCTAAAATAAAGTTAAAAGAAATTATTGCGGAAAAGAAAGGATAGAAGGTCGCGACATTAATTCTTTATAGGAGGGCATGCTAGGGCATCTTCTAAGGTGATGGTCTCCATAGTTTTTATGTCCTGTGGCCCAGAATAGTGCTTCAAGCGTTGGCCATTTACTTTGAATTCATGGTCATCTTTTGGTGATTTGATCGTTACGGCTCCATGGGGGAAAACTCGAACGACCTCAAATGGGCCTGACCATCTGGATTTAAGTTTTCCTGGGAACAGTCTAAGCCTGGAGTTAAAAAGGAGGACGTGCTGCCCCGGCAGTAACTGCCTCGGCAGTAACTTTCGGTCATGCCATTTCTTTGTTTTCTCTTTGTAGATCTTGGCATTCTCATAGGCTGTTGTCCGGAATTCTTCTATCCATTCAGATCTAGTAGTCTTTTCTGTCTAGCTTTTTCCCAATCCATGTTTAAGTTCTTTACTGCCCAATATGTTTTATGCTCGATTTCTACAGGCAAATGACAAGCTTTCACGAACACAAGCTTATATGGTGATGTTCCTAATGGGGTTTTGAATGTTGTCCTGTAGGCCCATAAAGCATCATCAAGACGATAAGACCAATACTTTCTAGATAGATTTACCACCTTTTCAAGGATCTGTTTTAGTTCCTTATTGGATATTTTAGCTTGCCCATTTGTCTGTGGATGATATGCCGTAGCGAGCTTGTGGGTGATGCCGAGTTTCTTTAGTGCCGCGGCAATAAGTCTGTTATCGAAGTGTTTTCCTTTGTCACTTATGATTGCTCTTGGGATTCCAAACCTTGTAAAAATATTTTTCTTGAGAAATCTTTGAACTGTCTTGGAATCATTGTGAGGTGTGGCGATTGCTTTGACCCATTTTGATACGTAATCTACTGCCACTAAGATATAAAGGTTTCCTTGAGAAGATGGAAAGGGCCCCATGAAATCTATGCCCCAAATATCGAACAGCTCTACTTCCAGTATGGGTTGTAAGGGCATCTCATGTCGTCTTGAAATGTTGCCCGTGCGTTGGAAGTGGTCATAGTTCTTGTAATAGTCGTGGGCATCTTTGTAGAGTGTGGGCCAGTAGAGGCCGGATTGCAGTACCTTTGTTGCTGTTCTATTTCCTCCAAAATGTCCACCGCAAGGTGAGTCATGACAGTGCTGGAGTACTGCTTTTTGTTCTTCTTCCGGCACACATCTTCTTATAACCTGATCTGCACAAAGCTTAAACAGAAGAGGGTCATCCCAGAAATAATGCTTTGCATTATGCTGAAACCTCTTCTTCTCATTATGGTTAAGGTTATAAGGGATAATACCACTAACTAGATAATTAACAAGATCAGCATACCAGGGGGTGGATGTTACTGCGGCAATATCTACTGTCAAAGTTGCGGAGATGTATTCTGACATTGTCGCGGCAACGCGGTTGTATACTGCTACGGCGTCTGTCTCGGCAGTATCCTTTACAGTTGTAACAATTTGCAGTATTTGTTCATCTGGAAATTCATCTTGTATATCTTCAAGTGAGTGGGTATTGTCCTTGTTCTCCAGTCTAGAAAGATGATCGGCCACTTGGTTTTCCGTACCCTTACGGTCTTTGATTTCAACATCAAATTCTTGTAAAAGAAGGATCCATCTAATCAGTCTAGGCTTGGCATCCTTCTTTGAGAAGAGGTATTTAATTGCCGAATGATCGGTGTGGACAGTGACCCTTGTTCCGATGAGATATGATCAAAACTTGTCAAAGGAAAATACCACTGCTAGTAATTCTTTTTCTGTTGTGGTGTAGTTGATTTGTGCATCATTGAGCATTTTACTGGCATAGTAGATCACATGGAACAGATTATTCTTTCTCTGCCCGAGTGCTGCCCCGACAGCATGATCACTAGCATCACACATCAATTCAAATGGAAACGACCAATCCGGTGGGATTACTATTTGTGCAGTGAGCTTCTCCTTGAGAGTCTCGAATGCTTCAGTGCATTCCTTATTAAATTCGAATTTCCTATCTTGTTCGAGCAAGTTGCAAAGAGGTTTAGAAATTTTGGAGAAATTAGAAATAAACCGTCTATAGAAACCTGCATGGCCCAAGAAGCTTCGAACCCCTTTCACAGAAATTGGTGGAGGTAAATTCTTTATCACATTTATCTTGGCTTTATCCACTTCTATTCCTTGTGATGATATTTTGTGGCCTAATACAATACCTTCATTTACCATAAAATGACATTTTTCTTAGTTTAGGACTAGGTTGGATTCCTCACATCTTTGCAGCACTTTTCCGAGATTGCCGAGGCAGTGATCAAAGTTGTCTCCAAAGACTAAGAAATCATCCATGAATATCTCCAAGAAGTCCTCTATCATGTCAGAAAAAATTGTCATCATGCATCTCTGGAATGTTTCCGGGGCATTGCAAAGGCCGAACGGCATCCTTCTAAATGCATAAGTGCCGTATGGGCAAGTGAAAGTGGTTTTTGCTTGATCTTCTGGATCAATGGCAATTTGATTGTATCCTGAATAACCGTCAAGAAAACAGTAATAAGGTTTACCGGCAAGTCTATCAAGCATTTCATCAATGAAGGGTAAAGGGAAGTGATCCTTCTTTGTTGCTTTATTCAACTTACAATAGTCCATACAAACCCTCCAACCGGTTACAGTCCTGGTTGGTATTAGTTCGTTGTTCTCGTTGGTTATGACGGTCATACCACCTTTCTTAGGTACACATTGCACCGGGCTTACCCATGCACTGTCAGAGATAGGATAAATAATTCCTGCATCAAGCCACTTGATTATTTCCTTACGTACTACCTCCTTCATAGCGTGGTTAAGTCTCCTTTGAGCTTCAATAGTGGGCTTATGGTCTTCTTCTAGGAGGATTTTATGCATACATACCGCTGGACTTATTCCTTTCAAATCATCAATTAACCATCCAATTGCCTTTTTGTGCTGCCGCAACATTGCTATTAACGTCTGTTCCTGTTCTGGCAACAACTTAGAAGAAATAATTACCGGCATCGTGTGGTTATCTCCCAAATAAGCATATTTTAGTTTTTCTAGTAAGGGTTTTAGTTCTGTGATAAATGGTTCTTTATTTACAGATTGTTCATTTTTCCCCTTATACTCTAATGGTTCAAAGTACTTACCTGGAAGATGTGCTGTCCAATTAGCTTCCTCCTTCTCGGTTGTCTCAGCACTGTTCAAAGAACTACTGTAACAGTCATCCATATCACTGTCGAGGCATCCCTGGGGTATGTCATGGAGATCACTGCCGAGGCAGTTGTTGCTAAGACAAGGTATTGTGTAATGTCATCTGGGTCATCCAGCATTTGACATTCTTCTTCTGGATCGTCATGTCTCTTCATCAATTGACACACATTTAATTTGATTTCTTGATCATCGATTCTCATTGTTAATTCTCCTTTTTCCACGTCAATGAGGGTGCGTCCAGTTGCAAGGAAAGGTCTCCCAAGGATGATCGGTGCATTGCCATCTGCTTCACAATCAAGGACAAGGAAGTCGGCAGGAAAAATAAACTTGTCAACTCCTACTAGTATGTCCTCGATTTTGCCTTCGGGTTGCACATAGGATCGATCCGCTAGTTGGAGCATCATTGTTGTAGGCTTCGCCCTTCCAATTCCAAGCTTTTGGAAGACTGATTTAGGCATGAGATTTATGCTTGCTCCAAGGTCGCATAGGGCCTTAGCTTCATAATCCTTACCTATCACACAAGGTATAGTAAAGCAACCAGGATCTTTTAACTTTGGTGGCATGCGGTTATGCAGCATTGCCATGCATCCCTCGGTAGCAGCCACTGTCTCAAACTCACCTATTCGTTTCCTCTTTGACACCATGTCCTTTAGGAACTTGGCATAGTTCGGCATTTGTTCAATAGCTTCAACGAAAGGTATGTTGATGTGGACTTGCTTCAAGATGTCGAGGAACTTCTTGAATTGTTGGTCCTGTTTTTGCTTTTTCAACCTTTGTGGGAAAGGTGGTGGCGGTCTCATCACATTCAAGGTTTCTTTTGTTTGAAATTTTATACCTAGCACCACTAGAGTTGTTGCTGCCTCGGAAGGTTGCTCAGGAGCTGCAGTGCTCTCTACCGGCGCAGTGTTGTCGGCTTCAGTTTGCTCGGCCTCTTCTTTTGCTTGATCCGCTGATCGAATTTGGCTCTCTGGGATCTTTTCCTTCAGCTGTAGACCACTCCTAGTAGTGATTGCCTTGCACTGTTCATGGCTCATTACCTTAGCAACTTTAGTATTGCTAGGTAGGCCTCCTTGTGGTCTAGTGTTTATGCATTGAGCAAACTACCCAACCTGAGTTTCCAGCGTTTTTATGGCCGCTTCTTGATTTTGTAGCCTCATCTCAGTTCTATTCATGAAGGCATCTGTCCTCTTGATGAAATTGCTATTCTCTGCCATGTATGACTCAGTTTTCATCATGAAGGCCTTTTGATAAATGCTCAACACACTATCACTTTGTACTCCTTTTATGAGCGTTAATTACCAAATATACATCCACTTGGACCAAGGCATGCACTCAATGTGATATATTTAGAAGTATACTCATATAGATAATATTTACAAAAAAAGACACGTTTTACTGCGTTTTCATATCTGTGCAGGAGAACTAGTGCCGCGGCAGAGACAAGGCCGAGGCAGGACCTGATGCCGAGGCAGCAGCAGAAAGACAGGAAGCAAGATTATAGGCGATGGAAAGACAAAAATCCAAGGAACCTGTCTGGACTTGAAGCCCATGAATCGGAGCTGGCTAGCACAAGGAAAAGCCCAAAGGAAGACCATGCGGGAAAGCCCCTTAGCCGAATATAAACTTGGAAATATATTATTATTATTATTATGTACTTAACTTGTTCCCTACTCCAAGTTCTATTCTACTTAGGAAAGGTTTGCCTTAGGTCTAGCCTATATAAAGACCTAGCCACCCAATGTACAATAACGAAATACCTAGGGAGAGAGCCGACTTCTACTCTTGTTTCTTTCCTCTCCATCATGTTCTAAACCTTCTTAGGGATTAGGTGAAGGTTGTAGAGTATTTGTGAGAGGAGATTGTACTTTGTCTTTCATTCAATGCAATAAAGATTATCAAGGTTTGCTTATCCTTTGTTATTCCTTGTTTCACAATTGAGCTCGGGAGAGGATATTGTGATCATCCATTTATCTAAACTCAGGAGAGTTAGATTCACGAAAGGGGTAAGTACGGTGTTTCAATCGCGAAACACTAACTCGGCCTAGGGATAGGTTAAGAGTTTCAGCGGCTAAAAGAAGTGTGAGATTGGTTGGTGAGTATAATTGGTTCACGCCGGGAGGTATCATCAAGGACTAGTCATCAACAGTACTCTGACTTAGGGATAAGCGGAGTCATTCAAGGACACTTTGCCGAACTTTGGTAAAGTCTGTCCACGAGCAAGGGATTGCCGCGGCAGACAGTGTTATCGCTGCCCAGGCAGTAAGCTGTAGTGCTGCCGAGGCAATGATATACGATTGCATTGGACGGAGACAAGTCAATCAATTCCACAATACAACACAACTGGATCCTAGCCCATCTCTCTCTACTATTTCAATCTTTTACTGTTATCTTAGTTATTTTAGTTTAGATAAATCAAATAAATTCACTTGTGTTTTTATCTTTCCACAGAACAAGGAGGTGAAGAAAGCATATTAAGTATACCGGTCCCTGAGGAGACGATAACTCGATAATATACTTATCACTTATTACTTGCGATGTGTCCACTTGCACTAAACGCGCACTTTTGACACGCGATAAGTTTTTGGCGCCGTTTCCGGGGACTGACAACTAAATTTTGTTTTCTTTATTTTCTTGTTTATTTTCTTGTTTATTTTTATTTTACTTTTTTTTTCTTGGTGTATGACCTGGGCCAATCCAACCAACCCCTTGTACGAATTAGATCCAGAGATCGAAAGAACAAGGCAAAGGTTGAGGAGACAGATCCAAGGAGCCATGGCAGATCACCCGGCAGGACAAAACTTACCTGCCGGCAATGTAGGACTTCCGCCGTCACCTGGGTCGCGACAACTCACTGTCAGGGACTTCCTGGAAGAGGACTTAAACGGATTATACCTAGGAGTCGTTACACCGGAAATTGAAGCAGCCCATTTTGAACTCAAACCCGTTATGTTCAATATGTTAAATACAATTGGACAATTTGGTGGCTCTGCAACTGAAAACACAAGGCAGCACCTCAAATCCTTCATGGAAATCTGCAACTCTTTTAAAATCCAAGGAGTCCATGAAGATGTCTTGCGATTAAAGCTATTCCCCTATTCACTGAGGGATAGGGCGAAAGCTTGGTTAAATAGCATTCCAGCAGGATCTATTGGATCCTGGAGTGAACTTTGCTGTGATTTCATTACTCGCTTTAATCCTACTAATCTATATGACAGAATCCGTAATGAAATTACTTCTTTTCGACAGGCTGAAGACGAACCAATGTACGAGGCATGGGAACGCTACAGAGAGCTATTGCACAAGTGTCCGTTGCATGGATTTCCCTTATGGACACAAGTGACAATGTTTTGTAATGCCACGAATGCCCCGACAAGGATGATGTTAGATGCCTCGGCAAACGGAACACTCCTGGATAAAGCACCTGAGGAAGCTATTGAAATATTAAACAAACTCGCAAAGAATGACTTTCAGTTTCCTACATCTAGGCGAGGAGGAGTAAGACGCCAAGCCACAGTACATGAATTAGATTCATCAAGTTCAGTGGCAGCACAATTGGCCTCTCTTACCAAGATGGTGCAAAACCTACAATTACAACACAATACCCGTGAGGTCAAGGTAATTGATTCATACTGTGACTTATGTGGAGGAAACCACAATTCCGCTGATTGCATGAATCAAGAAACTGGTATGTATGTTGGGAACTACAATCGCAATAATGTGATGTCTAACACATACAACCCCTCATGGAAGAGGCATCCGAACCTATCATGGAGTAACCCAAACAATGCCTTAAACCCAATCACCCAACCATCGGGATTTCAGCAGCCGATGTCGCGGCGGCAAGTCCAACAGCTGATGCCGCAGTAGTAGATGCAGTAGCAACCGGTAAGTTCATTGGAAAACACGCTAAAGGCCTTTATGATGAAAACTGAGTCATACATGGCGGAAAATAGTAATTTCATCAAGAGGACAGATGCCTTCATGAATAGGACTGAGATGAGGCTGCAAAATCAAGAAGCGGCCATAAAAACGTTGGAAACTTAGGTTGGGCAGTTTGCTCAATGCATAAACACTAGACCACAAGGAGGCCTAGCTAGCAATACTGAAGTTGCTAAGGTAATAAACCATGAACAGTGTAAGGCAATCACTACTAGGAGTGGTCTATAGCTGAAGGAGAAGATCCCAAAGAGCCAAACCCAATCAGCAGATCAAGCAAGAGAAGAGGCTGAGCAAACTGAAGCTGATAACACAGCCCCGGCAGTAAGCACTACAGCGCCTGAGCATCCTGCCGAGGCAGCAACAATTCTAGTGGTGCCAGGTATAAAACTTTCAACTAAAGAAACCCTAGATGAAATGAGACAACCACCACCTTTCCCGCAAAGGTTGAAAAAGCAAAAACAGGATTAGCAATTCAAGAAGTTCCTCGACATCTTGAAGCAAGTCCACATCAATATACCGTTCGTTGAAGCTATTGAACAGATGCCGAACTATGCCAAGTTCCTAAAGGACATGGTGTCAAAGAGAAAACGAATAGGTGAGTTTGAGACAGTGGCTGCTACCGAGGGATGCATGGCAATGCTGTATAACCGCATGCCACCAAAGTTAAAAGATCCTGGTTGCTTCACTATACCTTGTACGATTGGAAAGAGTTATGAAGGAAAGGCCCTATGCGACCTTGGAGCAAGCATAAACCTTATGCCTAAATCAATCTTCCAAAAGCTTGGAATAGGAAGGCCGAAGCCTACAACAGTGATGCTCCAACTCGCGGATAGATCTTATGTGCAACCCGAAGGTAAAATCGAGGACATACTGGTAAGAGTTGACAAGTTTATTTTTCCTACCGACTTCCTTGTCCTTGATTGTGAAGCAGATGACAATGCACCGATCATCCTTGGGAGACCCTTTCTAGTAACTGGACGCACATTAATTGATGTGGAAAAAGGAGAGTTGACTATGCGGGTCAATGACCAACAAGTCAAACTCAACGCATTCCACAACTTAAAGAAGTATGATGATCCAGAGGAATGCAAGGTCATCCACATAGTAGACAATAAGATATCCTGCCTGGGCAGTTTGCTCGGCAGAATATTCGGCAAGAAAATCAAGCCCAAGATGGATGGACAGACAACACAAAGGAGTGGCCCACAACCGATTCATAAATAGGGCCTAAGGGAGAAAATAATTTTGGGAGATGCATTTGCATGCTCTCCACCAGTAACCTAAGCTCTCCCCTTTTCTTTAAATAGTATATTAGGATTAGTAGTTTATTTTTATTTTTCTAATTATTTTCGTTTTCAGTATTTTCTTTTGTGTGTTTTATTTAGGAATAAAAAGCAAAGATAAGGGAAAAATAGTTCACAGCAGGATCTCTGCCGAGGCAATAAAACAGTGTCAGTGCCGCACCAGTCCCAACGGGCAGAACAGTGTAACGGCTAGTCTGCCGAGATTCCTGCCGCAGCAGAAAAAGGAAACGGTTACAAACAGCTAGTGATCTCAACGGTCACAAGGCCGAGGCCTATATAAGAAACTCCTTCCTCTTGAACTATTCACTCTTACTTTCTTGCTTTCTTTAGTATTCTTAACAATCTCTCTCTCAATTACTCTCTGCCTTCTACAATCTCCAGATTCTCTTCAAGAAAAACCTCCAAGAACGCACATCTCTCTATCTTGATGGCTACACACAAAAGATTCGCCCCAGCCAACGTTGAAGATCGATTCAACCGATCTTTCATCGCTAGGCAACTTTGGGAAGAACAAGGCTTCCAACATGCGGACGAAGAAAATTACGGCATTGAGCACTACCTATACGACAAAATTAAGTACCAGAATTCGGAAATTTTCTGCCTGCAACCCGCCCAGGCGAACGCCACGATCGTGCGGGAGTTCTACGCTCATGGGCCCAGCAAAGACTCCTTATTCGTTCACTGCCGCGGCAGGCCAGTCCAGCTCGATGCCGAGATGATCAACAACTTCTACGGCCTCACCCCAGACAGTGATATCCATGCTAAATTCTTGGAAGATATCATTGCTGAGGACTATGAACTCATCAAGGACGATCTTTGTTATGGAAATACTCCATGGGAAACCGGTACTCATCGAGGCTCCGTAACAAGACAAAGCTTGAAGCCGGAGGCCAAGATGTGGAACACCTTCGTCAAACGACGCCTCATCCCAACATCACACAACAACACGGTGGATCACAAGAGATTGGTGCTTATCCAATCCATCATCAACAAGAGGACCATCAACGTTGGAGAAATCGTCCTACGGGAAATTTACGAGTGCGGTAAGAAAGATAGAGGACCATTGTATTTCCCTTGCTTGATTACGGGTTTATGTGTTTCTGCAGGTGTACCCATTGAAGAAACGGATGAATATACGCCCCCAAGAAGAGGATGGACCAGGGACTTCTGCCATAAAGTCATGCAAATCACGCAAGCCAAACCTGTCCAGGCAACGCCGCAGCAGTTCACTGCCGATACTGCTGCCGGGGCCCAGTACACGGCAGACATGCCTGGTACTGCCCATACCTCTGCTGCAGCAAACCCATACCAAGAAATCTTGCAGCGAATGGCCGCAATGGATCTTCGACAACAATGGTACATGGAGTACCAACGGGACTTCAATGGCACTCTCGCCCAGATGATGTTGCATGCCTTTCTGGACCAAGGCGTACAATTCCCGGAGTTCCCAAGCAACATGTTCGTCACCGCCTCACCTTATACCGAGACTACACCAGCCCCGGGAGGACCACGACCATTCTTCCATCCGGACCCTAAGCCCCAATACCAGGCTGCCGACCCATCTAGGGCGGCAGATTCTGCCGCGGCCTCATCTGTCAGCCGAAGGCCATCCAAGCGGAGGGTCGTCTTCAGCACTCCACCCAGATCGCCAATTATCATGGGCAGTCTATCCGCCGAGATAGATGCATATGTACACCAAAGTTTCACTACCGCCGGCCCAAGCACACACCACACCGGAGGAGCTACTGCGATGGGAGGAGGAACGGACGTGATGATAACTGAAGAGATGGCAGATGTTGAAGAAGGAGAAGAAGTAGAAGCCCCGATGTAAAGGACCCCACCCACTCGAGTCCAGCCGCCGAGGCAAGCAAAGGCGCAACCATCGCCATCCCCAAGGACAAAGCATTTGGCATCAAGGCCACGGAGGAAAATTGTTACAAGCAGCTCTTCGGAGTCGCTTTAAATTTCTTTGTCCTTAATTCAATATTAATTGCTTTTACTGTTTTTCCTTGCTGTTTTATATTCATATTTTGTTTTGCCGCTTACTTCTTCAAATATAAAGCATTGAGGACAATGCTTGGTTTGAGTTTGGGGGTGCAGATTCACTGCCAAGGCAGCAATCTACTGCCGCGGCCTTGCCAAAAAGGGAGTATTCCAGTGATTTTTTTTATGCTCCCCACCTTACTTGAATTAACTGCTTACACTCTTGCACTGCCCATCATCAATATTGCCTTAGTTTATTCTTTAAGGCTATAGAAATCTTTCTCCTTACCATGTTTAGGTTCTGTTAAGAGGGCTTAATCTTAGGATGCTTAAGGATGAAAACTTAGAAGCTTACTATAGGTAGAACTTTAAACTTTAAACACTTTTGGGACTTGTTGGATTATAGGAATTCTTTTAATGAACTTAGGTGATAAAGACTTAGATTTTTGGAAAGTAACTAGAGGTGCCTACCACCGGCTCTAGAAAGTCTCTTCTTCATACTAGAGGTGCCCGAAATTGGCTCTAGTATGTGTTAAGGAATATTAAAAAGGATTTTAGTGAAAAGAAAAACACAAGTCTTTGAGGTGCCCGAAACCGGCTCAAGATTTGGAGTTTGAAAAAGAAGAGAACACTTAACCAATGTCTATTTGTCTTGAACTTAGAGTTCATCTAAGAAAGCCTTCAATCAACTTGTCCACAAAAACACACACACTCACAACTCCTATAGTTTGTTTCTAGGTAATTCCTTGAGTAACCGAATGGTTAAGACTAAAGAATAGGCCAAGCTATGGTGGGGAGAATAGATGGACATATAAAACCAAGAGAGAGTAGAGTTCGGCAATTTGATGGTTTGCATTGCTTGAGGACAAGAAATAGTTTGAGTTTAGGGGTGTGATAAGTGCTCAACACACTATCACTTTGTACTCCTTTTATGAGCGTTAATTACCAAATATACACCCACTTGGACCAAGGCATGCACTCAATGTGATATATTTAGAAGTATACTCATATAGATAATATTTACAGAAAAAGGCATGTTTTACTGCGTTTTCATATCTGTGCAGGAGAACCAGTGCCGCGGCAGAGACAAGGCCGAGGCAGGACCTGATGCCGAGGCAGCAGCAGAAAGACAGGAAGCAAGATTATAGGCGATGGAAAGACAAAAATCCAAGGAACGTGTCTGGACTTGAAGCCCATGAATCGGAGCTGGCTAGCACAAGGAAAAGCCCAAAGGAAGACCATGCGGGAAAGCCCCTTAGCCAAATATAAACTTGGAAATATATTATTATTATTATGTACTTGACTTGTTCCCTACTCCAAGTTGTATTCTACTTAGGAAAGGTTTGCCCTAGGTCTAGCCTATATAAAGACCTAGCCACCCAATGTACAATAACGAAATACCTAGGGAGAGAGCCGACTTCTACTCTTGTTTCTTTCCTCTCCATCATGTTCTAAACCTTCTTAGGGATTAGGTGAAGGTTGTAGAGTATTTGTGAGAGGAGATTGTACTTTGTCTTTCATTTAGTGCAATAAAGATTATAAAGGTTTGCTTATCCTTTGTTATTCCTTGTTTCACAATTGAGCTCGGGAGAGGATATTGTGATCATCCATTTATCTAAACTCGGGAGAGTTAGATTCACGAAAGGGGTAAGTACGGTGTTTCAATCGCGAAACACTAACTCGGCCTAGGGATAGGTTAAGAGTTTCAACGGCTAAAAGATGTGTGAGATTGGTTGATGAGTATAATTGGTTCACGCCGGGAGGTATCATCAAGGACTAGTCATCAACAGTACTCTGACTTAGGGATAAGCGGAGTCATTCAAGGACACTTTGCCGAACTTTGGTAAAGTCTACCCACGAGCAAGGGATTGCCGCGGCAGACAGTGTTATCGCTGCCCAGGCAGTAAACTGCAGTGCTGCCGAGGCAATGATATACGATTGCATTGGACGGAGACAAGTCAACCAATTCCACAATACAACGCAACTGGATCCTAGCCCATCTCTCTAATATTTCAATCTTTTACTGTTATCTTAGTTATTTTAGTTTAGATAAATCAAATCAACTCACTTGTGGTTTTATCTTTCCACAGAACAAGGAGGTAAAGAAAGCATATTACGTATACCGGTCCCTGAGGAGACGATAACTCGATAATATACTTATCACTTATTACTTGTGATGTGTCCACTTGCACTGAACGCGCACTTTTGACACGCGACACCTTTAGCGTGTTCTCCAATGAACTTACTGGTTGCTGCTGCATCTGCTGCTGCGGCATCGGCTGCTAGGCTTGCTGCTACGGCATCGGTTGCTGAAATCCCGAAGGTTGGGTGATTGGATTTAATGCATTGTTAGGGTTACTCCATGATAGGTTTGGATGCCTCTTCCATGAGGGGTTGTATGTGTTGGACATCACATTGTTGCGGTTGTAGTTCCGAACATACATACTAGTTTCTTGATTCATGCAATCAGAGGAACTGTGATTACCTCCACATAGGTCACAATATGAATCAATTACCTTGGCCTCACGGGTATTTTGTTGTAACTGCAGGTTTTGCACCATCTTGGTAAGAGAGGCCAATTGTGCTGCCACTGAACTTGATGAGTCTAATTCATTTACCGTGGCTTGGCGTCTTACTCCTCCTCGCCTAGATGTAGGAAACTGAAAGTCGTTCTTTGCGAGTTTATTTAATATTTCAATAGCTTCCTCAGGTGTTTTATCCAGGAGTGTTCCGTTTGCTGAGGCATCTAACATCATCCTTGTCGGGGCATTCGTGGCATTGTAAAACATTGTCACCTGTGTCCATAGGGGAAATCCATGCAAAGGACACTTGTGCAATAGCTCCCTGTAGCGTTCCCATGCCTCGTACATTAATTCATCTTCTGCCTGTCGAAAAAAAGTAATTTCATTACGGATCCTATCATATAGATTAGTAGGATTAAAACGAGTAATGAAATCACGACAAAGTTCACTCCAAGATCCAATAGATCCTACTGGAATGCTATTTAACCATGCTTTCGCCCTATCCCTCAGTGAATAGGGGAATAGCTTTAATCGCAAGAAATCTTCATGGACTCCTTGGATTTTGAAAGAGTTGCAGATTTCCATGAAGGACTTGAGGTGGTGCCTTGCGTCTTCAGTTGCAGACCCACCAAATTGTCCAATTGTATTTAACATATTGAACATAACAGGTTTTAGTTCAAAATGGGTTGCTTTAATCTCCGGTGTAACGACTCTTGGGTTTAATCCGTTTAAGTCCTCTTCCAGGAAGTCCCTGACAGTGAGCTGTCGCGGCCCAGATGGCGGCGGCGGAAGTCCTCCATTGCCGGCAGGTAAATTTTGTCCTGCTGGGTGTTCTGCCATGGCTCCTTGGATCTGTCTCCTCAACCTTTGCCTTGTTCTTTCGATCTCTGGATCTAATTCGTACAAGGGGTTGGTTGGATTGGTCCTGGTCATACACCAAAACAAACAAGAGTAAAATAAAAATAAAAATAAACAAGAAAATAAAGAAAACAAAATTTAGTTGCCAGTCCCCGGCAACGGCGCCAAAAACTTGTCGCGTGTCAAAAGTGCAGGTTTAGTGCAAGTGGACACATCGAAAGTAATAAGTGATAAGTATTTTATCGAGTTATCGTCTCCTCAGGGACCGGTATACTTAATATGCTTTCTTCACCTTTTTGTTCTGTAGAAAAAGTAAAGAACATAAGTAAATTGATTTTATTCATCTAAACTAAGATAACTAAATAAAAATAAAGGGCTGAGATAGTAAAGAGAGATGGGCTAGGATCCAGTTGCGTCGTATTGTGGAATTGATTGACTTGTCTCTGTCCAATGCAATCGTATATCATTGTCTCGGCAGCACTGCAGTTTACTGCCTTGGCAGCGACAATACTGTCTGTCGCGGCAATCCCTTGCTCGTGGGCAGACTCTACCAAGGTTCGGCAAAGTGTCCTTGGATGACTCCACTTATCCCTAAGTCAGAGTGTTGTTGATGACTAGTCCTTGATGATACCTCCCGGCGTGAACCAAGTATACTCACCAACCAATCTCACACTTCTTTTAGCCGCTGAAACTCTTAACCTATCCCTAGGCCGAGTTAGTACTTCGCGATTGAAACACCTTACTTACCCCTTTCGTGAATCTAACTCTCCCGAGCTTAGATAAATGGATGATTCACAATATCCTCTCCCGAGCTCAATTGTGAAAACAAGGAATAACAAAGGATAAGCAAACCTTGATAACTTTATTGCATTGAATCAAAGACAAAGCACAATCTCCTCTCACAAATGCTCGACAACCTTCACCTAATCCCTAAGAAGGTTTAGAACATAATGGAGAGGAAAGAAACAAGAATAGAAATAGGCTCTCTCCCTAGGTATTCCGTATATTGTACATTGGATGGCTAGGTCCTTATATAGGCTAGACCTAGGGCAAACCTTTCCTAAGTAGAATACAACTTGGAGTAGGGAACAAGTCAAGTACATAATTAAATATATTTTCAAGTTTGCTTCGGCTAAGGAGGCTTTCCCGCGTGGTCTTCCTTTGGGCTTTTCCTTGTGCTAGCCAGCTCCGATTCATGGGCTTCAAGTCCAGACACGTTCCTTGGATTTTTATCTTTCCATCGCCTATAGTCTTGCTTCTTGTCTTCCTGCTGCTGCCTCGGCATCAGGTCCTGCCTCGGCCTTGTCCTTGCCGCGACACTGGTTCTCCTGCACAGATATGAAAACGTAGTAAAACGTGCCTTTTTCTATAAATATTATCTATATGAGTATAACTTCTAAATATATCACATTAAGCACATGCATTGGTCCGAGTGGGTGTATATTTGATGATTAATGCCCATAAAAGGAGTAAAAAGTGATAGTGTGTTGAGCACTTATCATCTGCCCAAGAGCAAGAGATTGTCGCGACGGGCCAGCATCATCGCTATCGAGGCAATAATCTGCAGTACTGCCGAAGCAGTGTTGTGCGACTGCATTGGACAGAAACAAGCCAATCGAATCTACTATACGACACAACTGGATCCTGGCCACTTTCCTTATCTGATTTTATCTTTTTATTTAGTTTTCTTTATTTAGTTTCATTAAACTCCAAATTACTTGTGTCTTTACTTTTACAGAGCAAGAAGACGAAGAAAGCATATTAAGTAGACCAATCCTTGTGGAGACGATACACGATTATACTGACCACTTTATAACTTGCGATGTGTCCACTTGCACTAATTGCGCACTTTTGACACGCATCACGCACAAAGCAAAACCGAAGCCTAACACGATCTAACACGACCACACAAGCTCAAACACGTGCCCTAACTTGACGAACCATGACTCGAATCAATACTAGATGTTGACCTTGAAAAATCGGGTCATTACAAGATCTCTAAAACTTGTTCGATGAAAATAGGAATCGTTTGATATCAAAATCCGCTGCAAATAAACTCATTTCTTGCATGAACATGTATGATCTAATTATATCATCTAGATAAGAAAAAATAGTGTTGTTTATCGGGTCTAGTCTCTAGAGTAGCCTCGGTATTCCTCGTGTAGCTCGTTTGAGTCTGGTGGTATCTAGACCGGGTCAATGGGGTTATATTTGTTGGTATTAGAACCTAGGTTTATGAATCTTTGTGGAAGTTTACGACTTGGGATAGATTTTTGATATATATATATATGCTATGATATATGCTTTGATGCTTTGCACGGTGACTGCATAACATGTATGTTTGTATTACATGGTGTACGCTTTACATGTTATTTGTGTTACATCATGAGATAGTAATTTTTATCGCCCGTTAAAGCATGTTAAACATAGGTTTTCGTTGCTCCCCTACTTGTAGGTTGGTTTTGTTAAAAACTTGAGCTGTTAGGCATTTTTCTTTAAGTTGACGTACTTGGTTTTAAATATTGTTGTGTTTTTATAGAATAAGTAATATTGGACCTCGTAGAGAGATTAGTGTGAATACTCATTCCATCACCGATGGAAGGTAAGTACGTGAGGAGGAAGAGTTACCACCTCCGCCGCCACCACCTGTTGTACCGCTAATAGTTCCTCCTATTGCACCAGTTGTTGATGAAATGTCTCAAATAGCAGGATTTTTTTAGGTTGTAGTTGTTGGAATGCAGGCCACAGTTTCTCCACAGGTAGCTAACTTTGGCTTACCTTTGAAGAGGCTCCGTAGTTTAGGAGCAAAAAAATTAAGGGGTTGTCCCCAGAGGAATCAGAGGCTTGGTTAGAGAGCATAAACCGTATCTTGGTTCAGATGGGTTGTTTAGAAGAGAAGAAGCTAGGTTGTTCAGTCGTTTTGCTTCAGGGAGATGCTTATAAGTGGTGGAATACCACTACTTATGGTTTAGAAGATGCTGAGATCACCTAGGTGTTTTTTTGGAGAGGCTTTCAAGCATAAGTATCTTGGTGTTTGTTACCTGGACGAGAAAAAGAGGGAGTTTATGGATTTGGATTAGAGTAGCATGTTTGTGTTTGAGTATGTGGTGCAGTTTGTTAGGTTGAGTTAGTATGCTCCGGAGTTGCTGCCTAGTGAGAGAGCTCGCTATGAGCGGTTCCGTTTTGGTTTGTTTAGAGAGCTCAAGACGTATATGTTAGCCACAGACTATATGGGCTTTAATGTGTTAGTGGACCGGGCTAAGGATATTGAGCAGAGTTTGGGTTTAAAATCTGTTGGATCTAGTTCTAGTAAGAGGCCCTCGAAGAGTGGAAACAACAAAGATTGCTTCAAGAAGCTTAAAGATGGGTGTTATGGTCGGAATAATCAGTATAGAGGAGGAGGAGTTGGCCTGGGTTATCAAGGATGTTAGGCTCGCCCTGTTGAGTGTAGTAGATGTGGGAGACGTCATGAGGGTCAGTGTTGGGGATCTGTCGGAACTTGTTGGCAATTTGGTGTTACTGGGCACACCAAGAGAGAGTGTCCTCAATTTTCAAGTGGCCATCAGGGATAAGTTCACAGAGGCAATCAGAACAGAGGCACATGTAGAGGAAATTTCCAGCGCCGAGAGGAGAATTAGGGAAAGTAGCGTCATGACGAGAGTCAGAAGAGAGTTTATACTCACATGGAGGTCTAGAACAAAAATGATGTGATTGCAGGTACCTTTTCCTTGTAATCTTTATCTTTGTTTTCTTTGTTAGATTCTGGATCTACGTACTCTTATATCCTTAGTGAGCATGCTAGAGCTTTAGATATACCATTAGAGAACATAAGCCTTGGTATGAGTGTTACTAGTTCCTTTTGTGAGACTTTAGTGGTTAAAAAGTGTATAGGAGATGTCCTTTGTATGTTTAAGGTCATGTTTTTGCTGGAGACCATATGGAATTACCGTTTCAAGGGTTTGACCTTATCTTGGGTATGGACTAGTTAGTGGAACATAGAGCTGTTGTGGACTTTAGGACTAGGAGGGTATCTTTGAGGTTAGCAGACAAGTTTAAGATAATCATGGTTGGTGAAAGTGTAAAGTTTTTTATCCAAGGTTATGTTGGTTATGGAAGCCCAGAAGTTATTGGTTAAGGGTTGTGATGCGTATTGGCTTATGTTATGAATCCTGATATGAAAGAGGTTAGGCCATGTGACATACACATTGTTTATGACTTTCTTGGAAGAGTTACTTGGTTTACCACCTAACCGAGAGGTTGAGTTTGGTATTGAGTTGATCGAAGGATCCTTACCTGTTTCCATACTCCTTACCGAATGGAGCCTAAAGAGTTGAAAGAGTTGAAGGTTCAGTTGTAGGAGTTGTTGGATCATGGTTTTATCCGACTGAGCACTTCACCATGGGGTGTGCCGGTGTTGTTTATGAAGAACAAAGATGGTACCATGTGAATGTGCATACACTAAAGGCAGTTAAATAAGTTGACAATGAAGAACAAGTATCCCTTGCCTAGGATAAATGACTTGTTTGACCTGTTTTGAGGTGCATCAGTGTTTTCTAAGATCGATCTTCGGTCTGGGCATTATCAGCTAAGAGTTAAGGATCATGATGTTCCTAAGACTGCTTTTCGGACACGGTATGACCATTATAATTTTTTTGTTATGTCTTTTGGTTTGAAGAAAGCACCTATTGTTTTCATGGATATGATGAACCGGGTTTTTCATGAGTTTTTGGATCAGTTTTTGGTAGTTTTTATCGATGATTCTTTTGTACTCTCGCAAGCATTTACGAATTGTTCTGCATACTTTATTGGATAATCAGTTGTATGCTAAGCCGAGCAAGTACGAGTTTTGTATTAAGGAGGTTGTTTTCCTTGGTCATGTTGTATCGGCGGAAGGCATTAGGGTTGACCCGCAGAAGGTTGAGGTTGTTGTGAGTTGGAAATCGCATAGATCTTTCATTGAGGTTCGTAGTTTTCTGAGTTTGGCAGGATACTACCGACGTTTTGTGGATGTTTTTTCTCGGATAGCAGCACCTTTAACCCAGTTATTGTAGTAAGATGTTGAGTTTGAGTGGACTGAAAATATGTTAGCACCTTTTGAGAGCTTAAGGAGGCTTTGAATCAGGCCTCGATCCTAGTTCAATCGGAACCAGGAAAAGAGTTTACGATTTATAGTGATGCTTCTTATGTTGGACTTGGTTATGTTCTGATGCAATAAGGAAGAGTGTTAGCTTATGCATCTCTTCAGTTGAAGGTGCATGAGAAGAACTACCCCACACATGATATTGAGTTGGTCGTTGTTGTGTTTGCTCTCAAGATATGGAGGCACTATCTTTATGGTGAGCGTTGTGTGTTTTATACAGATCACAAGAGTTTGAGGTATTTATTTTACTAGAAGGATCTTAATCTTAGGCAACGTCGTTGGCTTGAGCTGCTTAAGGATTATGATCTGACAATCGAGTATCACCTAGGGAAAGTTAATGTGTATGCCGATGCTTTGAGTAAAAAGTGGTTGTGGAGTTGCGCGCCATGTTTGCTAGGCTGAGTATGTTAGACGATGGTGGTTTGATAGCCGAGTTGCAGGTTAAACCCTCTCTGATTTAGTCAATCAGGGAGAAGCAGTTGTTAGATGTTTTTTTTGTACCTCATGTTCAGGATATAGCTGAGGGTGTGCCGTCTGAGTATAATTTTCGAGGAGATGGTGTTTTATGCTTTAGAGGTCGTGTTGTGGTGCCAAATGATGCTAAGTTGAGACGTACTATTCTTGCGGAGGTGCATAGTATCCTTTTTGATATGCATCTAGATAGTACAAAGATGTATCGAGATCTGAAAGGAGAGTGTTTTTGGGTTGGTCTGAAAAAAGATGTGGTTGAATTTGTGAGTAACTGTTTGGTGTGTCAGCGAGTTAAGGCTGAGCATCAGGTTCCGTCAGGTTTGTTACAACCCTTGAAAGTAACGGAATGGAAGTGGGAAAGAGTGACTATGGACTTTGTGACGCGTTTGCCTTTGACGCCGTCCAGAAAGGATTCAGTTTGGGTTATTGTGGATAGGTTTACTAAGTGTGCGCATTTTATCCCAGTTCAAACTAAGTATTCCTTGGATAAGCTGGTTGAACTTTATGTTTCTAGAGTTGTGAGGCTGCATAAAGTGCCTAAATCCATAGTATCTGATAGAGATTCGAGGTTCACGTTGATTTTTTTGGAAGTCGTTGTAGAAAGCTCTTGGTACAAGGTTTAGTTTTAGTACTTCATATCATCCGCATATAGATGGACAGTCTGAGAGAGTTATAAAGGTTTTGGATGATAAGCTAAAGTGTTGTGTGATAGATTTACAATTTTCTTGGGAGAAGTACTTGCCTTTGGTTGAGTTTTCTTATAATAACAGTTATTAGGCAAGTATCCAAATGACTCTAAGTATCCAAATGACATCTTAAATCCTCTATAACTTTGAAGTTATTTACTGAAATTCTCAAGTTATTGACTTGGAGTATTTTTTTAATCCTTCGATTTCATAAAAATCGGTTTTTGGCCAAAAATCTTAATTTTCGTTTAAGGGTTTTGATCCACTATTTTTGGATCTTAAATTCATGTTTTTGAATGTATTATGGTTTTTATAACATGTTTTAATTATATATAATCCTGGACTATGGGTTTAGGTTAAGTTTAGTGTGTTTCGGAAAGTTTGCGGTTTAGGTTTTGATAGGTTTTAAGGGCTGCTGTATAGGAATTCGACTTAAAGATTTCTTTTGTGCGTTTGGAAGCACTAAATCCCTTGTTTTTTATTCTTGAAACAGTACAAGAGATAGGCAATCAAATTTGAAGGAGTTTCGGTTCGTATCAGTGACTTAATGATTAAGTAACAATTATCGGTGAGTGGTTTATGAGAGTGGATGCTACGAAAATGATATATACTTATTTACATAGGTTTGGGATTGTAGGGATGGTGTGAAAACTTCTCTATACTCGGAAGTAAGTAATGGTTTAAGTTTTTGCAAAGGTTAACACATTACTCTATGATTTTACTATGTAATTTTTTCATGCTTGTTAATTGTTTTGCATACTTGTTTATGCATGTTAATTTATACTCATGTGAAATTCCTACGTGTGATAGGGGTAGAGTGCACTATAGACATTAAAAATTCATACGTGTGAAATTCTTTGTGTGGTGTATTTTGGCTTTAGCCTAATATTGTGTGATGGGAGTAGTACTGTCACATTCGGGTTGATAGGCGTAGTACTGTCACCAGACACAAAGGTGAGATTTATCAAGTTGAGGGTAGTATCAACATGTGCATGCTCTAGGGGTAGTAATATCATGTGGTTGCCCGTTTATCCTAACAATTTAGGGTAGTACAAATCGGATCACTAGCTCCAATATAAACTAATGTTTTTGTTTTGTAATTGCAAGTGTTATGTTTTATTAGGCTTTGCTAGGTGAATATGTTAGCCTTGTTTTTGCTTAGAAAGCATGTGGTAACTTTAAAAGTGTTTTACCGGTATTTTATGTTGGCTTGTTAGGCCATGTTTTGTTAACACTTGTTGTAAATTACTGTTGATATCGATGGCCATGTTTATATTGTTTAAAAAAAGCATGACACATGTTTTACTTACTCAATTGAGTATATATGGGCTGCATTGCAAGTGATATTTTAAATGTTTTATTACCCTCACTAAGCTTAAAGCTTAACCTCTCTCTCTTTTCCTTACAATGTAGAGAAATAAGTTTTTGAAGTGACTTGAAAGCAAATGAGTCGATCGTACCTATATTTAGTATTTTTATTTAGCTCAAGTATGTGTTTTCTTAAATTATGAACCTTAGTTAGTTGAGAGCAATGGAATATAGAATCTATATGTTTTGGAATTCCTTTATTGGACATATTGTTTGGTACGCTTTTATATTATTGAGTTATTTTGAGTTTTAATTTAAAACAATTTGAAGTATGTTATGCTATGTTGGTTATTGATGAAGAAGTATACTAGTGAATTATGTGGTTTGCTTATGGAATTAGGGAACCATGCATCTAGAGATGATGTTTGAAGTTTGGTGTATGCCTTTAGGACCTTATATTGCATCTAGAGAACTTTAGAATTTCGTTTAAGGCATGAAACATGTGTAATCTGCACTTTCTGGGTAGAGGGTTTTGATATTTGTTCATAGGGTATCGATACCTAGACAAAAATATGATGGTTTTCTGGAAAAAATAGCTTGGGTATCAAAACCACAAGAATTGGTTTCGAAACTGTATGATGAACACAAGCAAGTATTCTGATACACTTGATTATGGTATAAATACCAATCTTTACAGTTTCAAAATGGTATCGATACGGGGTCATAGCTGTATCGAAACACGTGCTTGTCACGCAGGTCGTCGAGTGAGTAATTAAAGGTGTATCGAAACACTTATGGATCGTTTCGATACCTGCTTATTTGTACCTTGGTTTTGAAAAATCATCAAGGGGTTTCGATACCCCTGACCGTTAAGTTAGTTATAGGCTAAGTTAAACTCTGAAACTTTACGTTTTAGTCATCAAACTTCGAGTATGCAATTAGTTGAGTTATAGACATAACTTTAAGCTAAATATTTACGTGCAAGCATGAAATATACTTAATTAAATATTTGTAGCCTTAATTTCATAATTAGAATACAAATTTCTGGAAAATTACAATTAGATCCCTAAAACTTATTCAATGAAAATAGGATTCGTTTGATTTCAAATTCCTCTGCATATAAACTCAGTCCTTGTATAAAAATGTAGGATCTAATTAAATCATCTAGATAAGAAAATAATAGGATCGTTTATCGGGGCGAGTCTCCGAAGTAGCCTCGGTATTCCTTTTATAGCTCGTTTGAGTCAGGTGGAGTCTAGATTGGGTGGAGGGGGTTACAAAGGCATAACCAACCCGAGTCTAATCCAAAAAGTTATTAGAGAGATTCTAGAAGATAAATATTTTTGTTATTTTAGTATTATTTTAATAGTTGATTGGTGTATTATGACCATTTCGATACAAACCCGATAGTATGGTGACTATCTGTACAATTTATCCTAATAAAAAAAATCAATTAAATCACTAATAGTTAACAACACCCGATAAACTTCTTTAAATTATAAATTTCAAGAGATAAGTTGATTGCAGTTCACAAATCAATGAATTTAATTGGACGTTTAACTTTTAAGCATTTAATTTTTTTTTAAGTTTATGTTTTGCTTAAAGCTATATGTAGACTTCAAAATTTTAAAAAAAAACAATTAAGTCCTTTATTTTTTGTATCAAACTTGCAAATTTTTATTAATTGAGTCATTTGACCAATGATTTTTATTGTTGATTGTACTATGTTGATCATTAACCTTGTTGACATGATAATCAATGTATGCGTGATAACATGATAAAATAAGGCTTGAATAGTTTTACGGAAAGTTCAAAGTGTAAAATTTTTTATAAAAAAAAAAATCCAAAGGCTTATTTAATTATCATGTAACAAAGTTTCTAAAAAAATTTAAAAATATTTAAAATTTATTAAATAATTCAAAATATTAAAAAATTCAAAAAAATGTTTGTTCATTATTGATAAGAATTTTAAATAATTTACTTTTGATTTTAAATGGCCGTTCATCGATCGATTTTCGACAGGTGTAAGTCAATGGAGCTGTAGACAACATTTAAAAATTCATATGTATGTAGATTTCGAGTTTGTGTACGTAAAAAATTATTAAGAAATCTATCTTCTAAAATTAAGTATATGATATATGTCAATCTCGATTATTAAAATAAAATTAAGTATATTTTTTTTCATAAGAAAATATAATATTAGAGATTTCAATATAACTTTAAATAGGTAAAAGATGACTATAATTATATAAACTTATTTTATAATTTGAAAAGGCTAAAAAAAGTTAGATATAAAAGTTTGCATAGTTATGATTTAAATGGATGTAATTTAAGATTACTTTATAATGCAACACTTGTATGTTGTCCCATTTTTCTCGTCAACCGTTTCAAACAATAATTTTATTATAAAGCTTTCACGATAATTTACTTTCATCACATCAAATAATTTTTTTTGTTCATCGTTCACTTTGTAAAATAATAAATAAAATGACAAAGTTCTCTCGTTCATCCACTTCAATTGCTTTCTTTTTTCTGTTGATTCTTCTAACAATAGATTTTTTCTTCGCTCTTTTTCAACTTATCTTGTCTTGAGTTGGGAACACAATTTACTATATATTTAAGTTACATATTTTTTTATTTTTAGTTTATGTCTGTATGCATTTTATCTAATTTTTTTTATAATTTTATAGTAGATATGAGTCCTATGACAGTCGAGGGTAAAAAATGTGAAGGACCGAGCGATAAGTTCAAAGGATTGTGCTTCGTTGGCAAAGATTGTAGGAATCAATGCAGATCAGAGGGTTTCGATGATGGAGACTGCGAAGGCTTCCGTCGTGGATGCATTTGCGAGAAGTCTTGTTAAATAATTCATCATTCATGGGAATAGACCTTTAAGACTTATTTGATACATAAGTTTGAGAATGGATAGAATTGAGAGATTCTAATATCTTTAACATATTTTTTATAAATTAAAAAATTATTGTTGTTATTATTATTATTTTAAATAAGACTTTGTGATATTTATATTGCATATAAATAATTTTTATAAAAATTTGTTAAATATTTTTTATTTAAATATTTTGATGTTAGGTATATATGGATATAAAATAAGATCAATAGAAATCTAAATCGTTTTATTGTAACACCCTAAATAGGGTCTAGGAGGAATAATTGACCAATTGATAGTCAAATTGACCAATAGGGGACTCAATTGAAACTAAGGAAAAGTAAAGGAGCTAAATTAAGATGACTAGAATAAAAAAAATAAAACATGAGGCTTGCATGCTAAACTTTTAGAAGATGGTAGTGGAAATACTATGTGGCATAAATGAGCCAATGAGATTCATTTTAATGGGGTTATTGTCTCATTAATTTTAACAAAAAAAAATAATCAAGGGGGAGGGGAGTAACCGGCCATTGCATGAGAAAGGGGAAAGAGAAAAAAAAAACCATTTCTTCTCCATTTCTTCATAGTCAAACCTAGAGAAAATTTGAGTGAGAGAGCGCTTCACTTTTTGATTTACCCTTCAATTAGATATTAAATTAGTGAGTTTATGAGTGAAAATAGATTAAAAGGAAGCCTTGCTTGATCTTGCTCTCTTAGCCGAGTGTAGAGTGAGAAAGCTAAACTTTGGGGGCTGCTCTTGTTCAAGGAATTTGAACAATTGACATGCTCAAATAGCTAAAGGTAATGTGATTATATTCCTTAGAAAGTATATGTTTCTATGACTAATAAGTTTAGTCAATTGGACTGCAATGACATTAGAATAAAGATGTATAGTGAAATCATGTTAGCAAGAACATTAGAGGTGTGAATGTGTTAATAGCAAATTAGTGTGTAAGCAGGCAAATGGTTGCTGAAAAACAGATCTAAACGATGTTAATCTTATGTTTAAGATGCTGTAACAATAGGTTTTTTCTTCACTCCTTTTCAACTTATCTTCTCTTGAGATGGGAACACAATTTACTATAAATTTAAGTTACATATTTGTTATTTTTTAACTTATGTATGTATGCATTTTATCTATTTTTTTATGTTTTTATACTAGAGATGAGTCTTATGACAATCGAGGGTAAAAACTGTGAAAGACGGAGCGATAAGTTCAAGGGATTTTGCTTGAGTGGAAAAAACTAAAGGATTCTATGTAGATCAGAGGGTTTCGATGGTGGAAACTGCGAAGGCTTTATTCGTCGATGCATTTGCAAGAAGCCTTGTTGAATAATTCATCATCCACGAGGATCGACTTTTAGACTTATTTAGTACATAAGTTTGAGAATGGATAGAATTGAGAGATTCTAATATCTTCAACATATTTTTTACAAATTAAAAAATTATTGTGGTTATTATTATTTTAAATAAGACTTTGTGATATTTATATTATATAAAAATATTTTTTATTAAAATTTGTTAAATGTTTTATGTTCCTTTTTTGAGTTAAATATTTTGATTTTGAGTATATATGAATATAAAATGAAGATCAATAGAAATCTAAATCTTTTTATAATATTAAAAGTTCGTGCCAATTTAAAATCAAAGCTTAAATAAAATATAAGTTCTTAAATTATACATTTTTTAGATATGTCTAATGTTTTTTTTTGTTGTTGTTGAAATAGATGCCTTAAGTTTCATTCCATTAGTGTTTTAAGATAACACCATTAAAAAATTGACTAACTTAGAAATAAGTGTCCAAATTATACATTTTTCTGAGAAAGGTGCGTAATGGTTTTTTAGCTAAAATAGGTACCTAAAATTTCATTTCGTTAGTGTTCTAAGATAGTATCGTTAAAAAATTATTAATCAATCATAATTTAATATGTTTCTACTTTGTTTTTTAAAATAACTTGAAAAAAAGAAAATTAATTTAAAAAAATCTAAAAAAATCATCAATTTTCTAAAAAAAATTCAAATCCCTAAAACCCCAAACCTCAAAAATCTCAAAATTAACATAATTACCATCATTGATAGTCTTATCAAGTTTTATCGTCGCTTGAGACCACCGCTCGTTTCTCCCAATCACCCATCATCGATAATCGACGAAAGACATTGCAACTAGATGTTGAAAGACTAAAGTCTTTTATGTTCGTTGTTCAACGTTTGATTGAAATCCCACATGCCGATATTGATGATGGGCGATTTAAAAAATCGACGTTTATTTAAGACAATGGTGGGGATAAGGATGAAAAGGCTATGTACAACACTAATCGTACTAATATTTTATATAATAATACTTGAATTCATTTTTAATTAATATCAGTTAAATAACTGTGGAAACATTGTTCAGATCAGGTAATTCGACGTTGTGTTGCCGAAAGCGAGGTAAATTCGATTCTTTGATTTTGTCATTCTTATTCTTGTGGAGGTCATTTTGGACCCAAACGAACTGCGCATAAAATACTTGAATGCGGATTTTACTGGCATAATATTTTTCGTGATGCATATTTGTTTTGTAAATCGTGTGATAAATGCCAACGAGCCGGTAATTTAAGTTATAGAAATGACATGCCTCTTAATCCCATTCATGTCTGCGAAATATTTGATGTGTGGGGTATTGATTACATGGGTCCTTTTGTTTCGTCTTTTGGTAACTGTTATATAATTCTAGTTGTTGATTATGTTTCGAAATGGGTAGAATCTAAGGCTACTCGTAATAATGATGCTAAAACTACTGTCAAATTTCTAAAGTTCTGCATTTTTTCCAGGTTTGGCACTCCGAAGGCGATTATTAGTGACCAAGGAACTCATTTTTTCAATCGGATCATTGAAGCATTAATGGAGAAATATGGTGTCACTCAAAGAATCGCCACAGCTTACCATCCTCAAACGAATGGACAAGCCGAAGTTTCGAATCGAGAGATAAAATCCATTTTGGATCAAATTGTGAAGCCAAATAGAAAAGATTGGAGTTTGAAATTAAACAATGCCTTATGGGCATATCGTACTGCTTACAAAGGTCCTATCGGTATGTCTCCATATCACCTTGTCTTTGGTAAACCGTGTCACTTACCGGTTGAATTGGAACATAAAGTCTACTGGAAAGTAAAAGAATGTAATATGCAAATGGATGCCGTCGGCGAAGCCAGGAAACTTCACATTCAAGAACTTGAAGAAATTAGACGCAACACTTACGACAATGCTCAAATTTATAAGGATAAAACAAAAGAATTCCATGATCTCCGTATTTCCTTTAAATTTTTTAATATTGGTCAGAAAGTTTTACTTTTTAATTCCAAATTGAAAATCTTTGCAGGAAAATTACGATCAAAGTGGACAGGACCTTTTACTGTGACTGAAGTATTTCCTCATGGTGCAGTCGAAATTAAAGACGATTCAGGAATTCGTTTCAAAGTGAATGGACAACGGTTGAAGCCGTATTATGAAAATGCCTTTGTCGGTTTAATTGAAGAATTCGAGTTGCAAACGCCTGAAGTTTGAATCAGGTCGTCGAGCTAACGACGTTAAATAATAGCGCTTAATGGGAGGCAAACCATTTTTATTTAGTTTATTTATTTTCAGTATATTTTATTTTATTTTATTTATTAACTTAGGTTCAGCATAATTAAATAAAATTATTTACACAGTAATAATTTATTTAGGATTAAATTTTGTTTTATCCTTTCGTATTTTAAAATAAATCTTTATCTTGTCTTTATATTTTAAATTTTTCTTATCTTGATTCTAATAATTTTTTTTATCTATTTTTCAGGATTAGGAATAAATTAAAAATAAAGAGTTAAGTTTTGGTGGAACATATTTTTTTAAAAATTTGATTGATAAAGCCAAGGGCCCCACCTTTGACCACAAATCGATTCCTTAATTTTCACGGCATTGATCCGTTTGTGTAACATTCAACATTTTACGAGGAATTACACGTGAAAGCAAACACAATTTTCATTAGATCGGGGAGTATTCTTTTTTCCCTCTATTTCTTGTTTTGAGGCAAAACAATTTAAGTGATGGGGTGGGAAAATTGCATGCAAAAAAAATAAATAAATTTCACCTTGCTTATTTTATGCTTGAAATTGAGTTATTTTGAAACTAATGTACTTGAAGTTACTTGTTCTCATTCATTTAATTTGTTGCATCTCTTAATTCTTTTTGGTGGATTTTAATCTTGCTTTAATTGGAACCTTGGATACATGATAGTGTGTTAGCATAATTAGTTACTTTTGATTAAGAATCATTGATGTCCCATGATTAGTTAATTAAAATTTTGCTAGCTTGATACAATTACCCTTTTTGTGAGATTTGAGCCTAATGAGCATATCTTTTCATTCTTGCTCTTTTCTTTTTTTGTGTGTACCGAACTGATTTTTAGCATTCTAAAACCTGTGATGTTATACTTTTTGAGACTACATTCACGAATATGATGCTTTGGTATGATAGAGGCACTTAGGTTTAACCACTTCACTTCCTAAATAGCCTACCTTTTATTTTTATCTCTTAGTGAACCACTTTGAGCCTATACCCATTTTTTGTTTTACACCTTATTAGTGTATCCCATATACCTATTTTTTTCTATCTTTCCATTTTTTTGTACCCTTATCAAGACTTAAGATCATATTTGTTCCACGAAAAAAATGATAATGTGCGTTCGAAAAAAAAAAGAAAAAAATCGAAAAAAAGAAATAAAGGGTACTAATGTGTACCATTCGAATAAAAAAAGAAGAAAAAAATGAAGAAAAAAAAGGTTTCGAAACTCTTGGAAAGGAAAAATGAAAAAAAAGTTAGTTGCTTGATTTACTTTTTCCATCCTTTTGTGCTTCATTACATCGTGGATTATTTCTTATGTTTTACATCTTTTGTATTGACACTTAACCCATCTTTTCGGCCTTTTTCCCTACCTTCACCCTACCCCCGTTACAACCCTATTTAAAGACCTCTTGACTTTTGCATCATGTTCAATTCTAGTAGTCGAGATTAGATTTACTTGCACGCTTATGGTAATGCTTTAATCAGTTTCGGCTTGAGCGATTCTTTTGAACCTAAACATTTTGAGCGAAATGAGTGAATCCTTGTGAGGGTATCAAGCTTTTCATCATTCAATTAGCTAAGAATTGGAATGTCTTGTTTCATTTGAAATTGTTTCTAGTTTGCCACATGCTTGATTGTTTCTTAGTTACAATTATTGTTTGATTTTCTTTCATTGAGGAGGTTAAGACTTGTAGTGAATTAAAGGTTGCAATTTATGATTTTGGTATGTTAGTTAAGAAATTCTTAAGGACAAGCATTGAATAAGTGAGGGGGAATTTGATGAGTGTTTAAAATAGTTAATATTTTGTGCTTAATTATTCCCTGATTTGATGAATTATGTTACTTATCTTAAGTGTTTTAGTATATTTTTGTGCAGGACTCTGATCTGGAAAATGCACTTAAATGACTGGTTTCTGAAGTTTTTTATTTTATTTTCTGGATCGAGTCTGGATCGGTGGGCATGACTTTGGGCATGAAAATCTGACGTGCTATTTTATCAATAACTTCTAGAAGATGACGTCAGCAAGCGTGTGATAGCTTATCAGCGTTCCAGATAGCTTATCAGCCACATTTTGAATTTCAAATTAGGATTTATCTTTTGTAATTTGAATTTAAATATTTTTAGAATTATCTAGGATTTATCCCCTTATTTTAGGGTTTGTAAAAGGCTATAAATACCTATCTTGGGTAAGCCTAGAACTCATTCCTCTTTTAATTCGAAAACCCTTGGGTTTCTTTCATCACTTGTTTTAAGTTTTCTTTATTTATTTTTCTTGTTTTTATTTTACTTTATTTTATTTTATGTTGAGTTGGTGGATTAATCCATTAAACCAATATCAAAGATAGACTTGGGTATTCGGTTTAGACGTTTTGCTTCAAGGATTGAACTTTGAAAACTAATTACCAACGTAAAATCCCGAAGTGAAAATATTTTTCCGATGATCTACTAAAGTCGAGTCAAAACAAAAGCTTAAGGGTAGTTTTTATTATATTTAAATTAATTTCTTTATTTTATTTTCTTCAATTATTTAGCTTCATTACATTCGACAAACCCCCTTTTTACTCGAACACAATTCGATCAACCTTCTTGGATCACTAATCAAACAGAGCATAATCAGGAAGTTTCTAGTTTCTGTGGGATCGACCCTTACTTTTCCTTTACTATATTTAATTTTCTATTTATTATTTGAGAATAAAGAATTATTTTTGACACTACACGATGCGTGTCAGAAGGCTGCTAAACAACTCTTCTTTGACGAGCAAAACATGATTTTCCCTCAGCAACAACAATATTTCATCTTTCTCTTCTTGTGAAAGGAAAAAAGAAGAGGATTATGATGGTGGTGAAAAGAGTGTTCCTTTCCCTAAGGCTATAGGGAATTAAGTGAATGGACAAGAAAATTACTCATTTTCCCTTCACTATCTTCTCCTCATCAAATCCAACTCAAAAGCCAAGCCCAACGAGCAAACCCACAACAAACCAAAATGGCCCAACAAGAAAAACCGAGGCCCAACACGATCCAACTCAAACCCACAAGCTCAAAAATGTACCCCGACTTGATGATCCACGGCTTAAGTTAACACCCGATGTTGACCTGGGAAAATTGGATCGTTACAACTCTCCCCTCCTTAAAGGAATTTTGTCATCGAAATTTAAAAGGAATAAGGAGGTGTAACCACAACGGTCTAGCTACACACAAATCTTCTAAGAACATCCCAAAATGAGAATTCTTCCTTCAACCATCCTTTAAAAAAACAAATACTAAACTGAATAAAACTAATTAACTCTCACAGAGATTCTAACAATCTAACCACCACCAGTTACATCCTTACAAGAAACCTCAACTTGCCTCAACCTGAACGACACATTAAAACCATAATGTAGGACAAGAGCGTAACTCACCTTCTCGCCCCATTAAACATCATTATTCATGCAAAAACCAAAGCTAATGACCTATCTCCTTGGTCTTAACTCGAAAAGACAAGACTTAACACCTCATTTATCCGACATGTTGTCACCACGACAATTACTATTTTGACCACTTTTTTTTATCTAGCCTCAACTATGCACCTTCTGGTCCTTATGAAAAAATTATAAACTCTGGACGCTTCTTTATCCATGTCCACTTCTATTGTCAACCTCTAGCTCACACACAACCTAGATGTTAATCGTCTACTCTTAAAGCACCACTTATCAAAACATTTCTTAACCTCACACCAAGCATGTTTTCCTGAAACGACCCTATCGAACTACCACCAAGCTACGATCCATCGATGATCATGGATCTCAAGAGCCATGTAACAAAATCCTATCGTTACTTCTCGACTCGACTCCAACCGCAACTATTAGGAGACAACTACCAACGACTTACTCAACTTTACCTTTATCGTAGTCCAAACCATGATTCAAAGATAAGATCTTTTATGCTTTAAGGGTACCTGCATACCCTTAACACACCCAAGCCTAAAGGTTTAGACTAAAAACCTTCGTGTCTACCTTGCAACCCAAAAACATCACGCAACAAGAAACAATCTGAACTACTACCAAAAAGCACAAATTTCTCGAAGAGATAAAAATCTCACATACTAGGAACCAATAACTCAGTCCAAAACAACTATGGTCTTAAGATTTCTCACTCATAACCCTTTTTATCCTTCGCACTTCTAACAGTATTCTAAGAAACATGTAACTTAACAACTAGGAAGTCAGAGTAACTACAACAAGTTCGCGGCAATCCAAAACTGGACAATCCTTCACCATATACCCTGGTTCGCGGCACCGGTAACAAACCCTCCGAAGCAGGAAAAAAACTCCAAGGTGATACTGACCGGAATGCTCACATGCTGGTGGAAGTAGTATCCCAACTAACCTAGCGGTAGTCCCTCCTGGAGTACATGACAAAGAACCTCTACAAGTCTTTAGTCTAGAGCCCGATCCAACCATCGGTAACTGCTCAGAAGCAACCCTTTTTAAACTCTTCAAGGCATAAAGATTTCTATGCATAAACTAAGAAGAACCTATAACATCCTAGGTCTTCACCTCAAGAACCTTTGGATCATGCAACTTAACATGTGTCACATTCTGAAGCCTTCCTATGCCTTTGCACTGTTGGCTAACTCCGCAAAAGTCACAAGTGGACCCGCTATCACATGAACCTGAAGCTCAACTCTTAACCCTTGCCTAAACCTCTTGCACCTCAAATCTTCAGTATACACCAACTCCGGAGCATAACAGCTCAACCATAGAAACTCTAGCTCATAAGCAAAAACTGACCGCTCTCCTTGGTTTAAATGAAGGAACCGTTCTCTCATCTCATCCATTTACCTCATTGATGTACTTCTTCCGAAACTTATCTAGAAAGAGTTCCCAAGTGGGAAGTTCCATTTCCAGCCCAAGATCAATGGTTTCCTACGACTCTTGTGCATTTCCCTTTAAAAGAGAAACAATTCAATCGAGGTCATCCTACGGGGTTCCCCTCATTTGTTTAAAGATTCTTTAAGAGTCACGCAACCACTGATCATCCTTGATTGAGTCATCCTCACCCAAGCCCTCAAAGTTCTTGGGCCTAAGCCGATGAAACCTCTCAATAGGGTTTTACGAGGCATTTTAGATTGCCTCGAGATAGCTTGCATAACTTGTAACAGAATAGAGGTAAGGTCACAAAAGTGACTAACCCTATCGTTATCGTTTTCACCTTCTATCAACTCATTTTTCTAAAACATAAGGTCAAGGTAGCTCTACCGGAATCCCAGTCTGGCAAGTACACTCAAATTTAGGGACTTGTATTCACTAGGCATCTCACCATGACCACTATATCACCCTAGGGATTTCCTAGAATCGACTCAACCTAAGCTCTGATACCACTAAATGTAACACCCCGATCCTGATCCATATCCAAAGTGTCACATTCGGGTCACCCAAAACCTAACAAAACAAAATTCTTTTAAAAGCACTTGTTCTAAAGTCTCAAAATCTCACATTTCATAAAACCACGTGGATCAGAATAAAATAAAATAACGTGTTTACAAAATAGGAGCTTTTTTTAAAAAAACATTATTCGACTCACATTAAATCCAAAATAAATATTATAGACTCGATTTGTGATAAGTTCCTATGAATACATTAAGTAAAAACTAAAGATCAAGTATTGTATTCTTTTCACGGCTCCGGTGTTGGGAAATCCTCCAGGATGTGCTCCTCCAAAGCTATTTGACGCCTACGCACGGAAAACCCATAATTCCGCACGCTGAGCGAACAGGCTCAGTGGTACATTTCTACTCTATTGCAATTCATGAATACCGTAAATTGAGCATGCATGATAAGATAGTCAAAAGTGCACAAAAAGGATTCTATCTTACTCGCCTAACACATGTCATAAGAGATGTATACTAACGCACACAACATATACATATCACACCAAAATCAAAAACATGGTAACGAGGCCCGCATCCACACAATATCGGGATCCTACACTCAGGATTGAGGCCGCCCTCAAATCCTATACTCGGAATGTTACATCGAACATCTTCGAATGAGGTCGACCTATATTCGGAAAATAGTATCCAGGATGGAGGCCACCTTAGCAATCCCATGCTCAGAATATTACATCGAACATCTTCGAATGAGGCCGCCCTACATTCAGAAAATAGCAACCGAGATGGAGGCCACCGTACATTCAGAAAATAGCAACCGGGATGGAGGTCACCCTACCAATCTCATGCTTGGAATGTTACATAGAACATCTTCGAATGAGGCTGCTATACATTCGGAAAATAGTCTTCAATACATCATCCAGAATATTAATCGAATGACCAACTTTGTGTTAAAACACTATTTTGATACCTGAATTTACGAAACCAAGACATACAAATAACTCATGCTCCACGAGCATCCACACATGGAACATCAACAATTTAGGTCAAACATATAAATCACTAATAACCAAGCCATCTCTCATAAATAAGATTAGGTACATAAAGCCACTAGGTCATTTACAAGACCCTCTAAATATTATTTGATTATCCAAATCCCCTTAAATATGTTGATGTCCAATCAAGACACAGCAAGGGCTCTAACCACCACGCATTACTATCTGATCCACCACGGATCCTTAGGGAGGGAAAATTACTATTAAGCCACCTATCGAATGTTGAGCCATTAGTCATAAGTTGTTCGATGAAAAAGGGAATTGTTTGATATCCAATTCCGCTGCAAATAAACTCATTTCTTGCATGAACATGTAGGATCTGATTATAACATCTAGATAAGAAAAAATAGTGTCGTTTATCAGGGCTAGTCTCCAGAGTAGCCTCGATATTCCTCATGTAGCTCGTTCGAGTCTGGTGGTATCTAGATCAGGTCGATGGGGTTATATTTGTTAGTATTAGAACCTAGGTTTATGAATCTTTGGGTAAGTTTACGACTTTGGATAGATTTTTTATATTTATATGCTATGATATATGCTTTGATGCTTTGCACGGTGACTGCATAACATGTATGTTTGTATTGCACGGTGTATGTTTTACATGTTATCTGTGTTACATCATGAGATAGTAATTTTTATCGCTCGTTAAAGCATGTTAAACATAGGTTTCCATTGCTCCCTCACTTATAGGTTGTTTTGTTAAAAACTTGAGTTGTTAGGAACTTTTCTTTCAGTTGACTTACTTGGTTTTAAATATTGTTGTGTTTTTATAGAATAAGTAATATTGGACCTCATAGAGATCTTAGAATGAATACTCGTTCCATCACCGATGGAAGGGAAGTGCGTGAGGAGGAAGAGTTACCACCTCCGCCACCACCACCTATTGTACCGTCAATAGTTCCTCCTGTTGCACCGGTTGTCGATGACATGTCTCAGTTGGTTTAGGAAATAGTAGGAGTTTTTCAGGCTATAGTTGCTGGAATGCAGGCCACAGTTGCTTCACAGGTAGCTAACTTTGGCTTACCTTTGGAGAGGCTCTGTAGTTTGGGAGTAGTCAAATTTAAGGGTTTGTCCCTAGAGAACTCGGAGGCTTGGTTAGAGAGCACAAACCGTATCTTGGTTTAGTTGGGTTGTTCGGATGAGAAGAAGCTAGGTTGTTCAGTTGTTTTGCTTCAGGGAGATGCTTATAAGTGGTGGAATACCACTAGTTATGGTTTAAAACATGTTGAGGTCACATGGGAGTTTCTCGGAGAGGCTTTCAAGCATAAGTATCTTGGTGTTTGTTTCCTGGATGAAAAAAAGGGAGTTTATGGCTTTGTTTTAGGGTAGCATGTCTGAGTATGAGATGCAATTTGTTAAGTTGAGTTAGTATGCTCCTGAGTTGTTGCTTAGTGAGAGAGCTCGCTATGAGCGGTGCCGTTCTGGTTTCGTTAGAGAGGTCAAGACGTATATGTTAGCCACAGACTATATGGGCTTTAATGTGTTAGTGTATCGGGCTAAGGATATTGAGCAAAGTTCGGGTTTAAAATCTGCTAGATCTATTTCTGGTAAGAGGCCCTCGGAGAGTGGAAACAACAAAGATAGGTTCAAGAAGCTAAAAGATGGGCGTTATAGTCGGAATAATCAGTATAGAGGATGAGGAGCTGGCCGTGGATATCAAGGAGGTTAGGCTCGCCCTGCTGAGTGTAATAGATGTGGGAGACGTCATAAGGGTCAGTGTTGGGGATCTGTCAGAACTTGTTGGCAATGTGGTGTTACTGGGTACACCAAGAGAGAGTGTACTTAGGTTTTAAGTGGCCCTCAAGGATAAGTTCACAGAGGCGATCAAAATAGAGGCATGTGTAGAGGAAATTTCCAGTGTCGAGAGAAGAATCAGGGAAAGCAGCTTCGTGATGAGGTTCAGATGAGAGTTTATGCTCACATGGAGGTCTAGAACGAAAATGATGTCATTGCAAGTATCTTTTTCCTTGCAATCTTTATCTTTGTTTGCTTTGTTAGATTCTGGATCTACGCACACTTATATACATAGTGAGCATGTTAGAGCTTTAGATATACCTGTAGAGAACATAGGCCTTGGTATGAGTGTTACTAGTTCCTTTTGTGAGACTTTAATGGTTAAAAAGTGTATAGGAGATGTCCTTTGTATGTTCAAGGTCATGTTTTTGCTGGAGACCTTATGGAATTACCGTTTCAAGGGTTTGACCTTATCTTGGGTATGGACTAGTTAGTGGAACATGGAGCTGTTGTGGACTTTAGGACTAGGAGGGTATCCTTGAGGTTAGCAGACAAGTTTAAGATAGTCATGGTGAAAGTGTAAAGTTTTTTATCCAAGGTTGTGTTGGTTATGGAAGCCCAGAAGTTATTGGTTAAGGGTTGTGATGCGTATTGGGCTTATGTTAAGAATCTTGATATGAAAGAGGTTAGGCCATGTTACATACGCATTGTTTATGACTTTCTTGGAAGAGTTACTTGGTTTACCACCTAACCGAGAGGTTGAGTTTGGGCATTATCAGCTAATAGTTAAGGATCATGATGTTCTTAACACTACTTTTTGGACACGGTACGACCATTATGATTTTTTTGTTATGCTTTTTGGTTTGACGAATGCACCTGTTATTTTCATGGATATGATGAACAAGGTTTTTCATGAGTTTTTGGATCAGTTTTTGATAGTGTTAATCGATGATATTCTTGTGTACTCTCGCAAGCATTTACGTATTGTTCTGCATACTTTGTTGGATAATCAATTGTATGCTAAGCTGAGCAAGTATGAGTTTTGTATTAAGGATTTTGTTTTCCTTGGTCATGTCGTTTCGGCGGAAGGCATTAGGGTTGACCCGCAGAAGGTTGAGGCTGTTGTGAGTTCGAAATCGCTTAGATATGTCGTTGAGGGTTGTACTTTTCTGAGTTTGGTAGGATACTACTGACGTTTTGTGGATGTTTTTTCTCGGATAGCAACACCTTTAACCAAGTTATTGTAGTAAGATGTTGAGTTTGAGTGGACTGAAAAGATTTTAGCACCTTTTGAGAAGCTTAAGGAGGCTTTGAATCAAACTTTGATCCTAGTTCAACCGAAACTAGGAAAAGAGTTTACGGTTTACAGTGATGCTTCTTATGTTGGACTTGGTTGTGTTCTGGTGCAATAAGGAAGACTGTTAGCTTATGCATCTCTTCAGTTGAAGGTGCATGAGAAGAACTACCCCACACATGATATTGAGTTGGTCGTTGTTGTGTTGCTCTCAAGATATGGAGGCACTATCTTTATGGTGAGTGTTGTGTGATTTATACGATTCACAAGATTTGAGGTATTTGTTGTCCCAGAAGGATCTTAATCTTAGGCAACGTCATTGGCTTGAGCTACTTAAGGATTATGATTTGACGATCGAGTATCACCCAGGGAAAGTCAATGTGTATGATGATGCTTTGAGTAAAAAGTGGTTGTGGAGTTGCGCGCCATGTTTGCTAGGTTGAGTGTGTCAGAGGATGGTGGTTTGATAGCCGAGTTGCAGGTTAGACCATCTTTGATTGAGTCGATCAGGGAGAAGCAGTTGTTAGATTATGCTTTGGTACCTCGTGTTCAGGATATAGCTGAGGGTGTGTCGTCTGAGTATAGTTTTCAAGGAGATGGTGTTTTATGCTTCAGAGGTCATGTTGTGGTGCCAAATGATGCTAAGTTGAGACGTACTATTCTTGCAAACGTGCATAGTATCCCTTTTGATATGCATTTTGATAGTACGAAGATGTATCGAGATCTGAAAGAAGAGTCTTTCCGGGTTGGTCTGAAAAAGGATGTGGCTGAATTTATGAGTAACTGTTTGGTGTGTTAGCGAGTTAAGGCTGAGCATCAGGTTCCGTCAGGTTTGTTGCAACCCTTGAAAGTACCGGAATGGATGCAGGAAAGAGTGACTATGGAATTTGTAACGGGTTTGCCTTTGATGCCATCCAAAAAGGATTCAATTTGGGTTATTGTGGATAGGTTTACTAAGTGTGCGCATTTTATCCCAATTCATACTAAGTATTCCTTGGATAAGATGGCTGAAATTTATGTTTCTGGAGTTGTGAGGTTGCATAGAGTGCCTAAATCCATAGTATCTGATAGAGATCCGAGGTTCACGTTGATGTTTTGGAAGTCGTTGTAGAAAGCTCTTGGTAAAAGGTTGTAGAAAGCAATTCTGCAATTGTCACCAAAATGCTTTAGCAAAATAAAAGTTTCACTAATGATGCTGGAGCAAAGTGAAGAGTGTAACAAAATACAGTAGAATCAAACTGATAATGGAGTGATAGATAAATTTGCACAAACACAACACAGATAAGATATTCAAGCTTAAGACAGGCTAGGCTTGCTATGCTAATGACTTTACTGTTCTTCTGAAAACTTACTATTCCACTGATTTAATAAGTGCTCGACAGAGTTTACTAAAAATGCCTCCACTATCCCTAGTCAAAAGACCTAACACTCGAAAATGCTAAGGCATTACCTCCCGATCTCAACCCTAACACCTCTAATGTTGATAAAGTGTTACTCTTTTTAGTCGTTGAAACTCTCCCTTATCCCTAAGGTGAGTTAGGATTCTGCTCCCACAATAACCCCATTGTTCAAGTTGGTCTAGCTTTCTCTATCCCTAGATCTAAGCTTCCCGAACCCCTTAGCTACGGCTATCTCCTGATGCTCTTACAAACCAAGGTTTAGATGAAAAAGGTGTTAGCTTTCTTGAACAAAACACTAAAATAAACACTGGAAACAGTAAAGATTCATTTAAACAAAATAAAGATCATCCAAAATGAGCCTTAGCCATACTAAGTTAGTTCATGGCTAGGTTAGGTAAACTATTCAACTTGCATCGTTTGAAATACATTTTCAACGGTAAGAAAAGAAGTAAAGCAAAGTAAAGAGGAAGAAAGTTCCAAACGCATGTGCCGTGAAGCTTTTCCTAGCTTGCCGCTCCTCCTGAAGACGCGTAAATCCCTTGCTCGAAGCTCTCCTACAATGGGTGCTTGGCTTGAGGTTGAAGACGAAGGAAAGTGACCTCCTTTCTTCTTTCTTTTTCCTCGTGCTCTCTTAAAGTTTGCTCCTTTTGTGGCTCTTATAGCTACTATTTTTGCTCTTCTCTTGCTTAGCATACCTTGTTGAAGGAGGCTTGCCCTTGTATTTATAGGAAGCTTCTAGGGTTTTGTGCCCTAATGGTGCAAGGGAATATTCCCTGACATTTGCTGTAGAAAATGACAGCAAAATGCAGGTCTGTAGGTGCGGTGCAACGTCTGTAGAGGAGGTGCAGTTGGCCTGGAAAACGCGTGAGGACAATGGGCTGCAGGTGTGTCCTTTCTTCCGTCCTGTTTTGTCTGCCCACAGTGCTAAAGCAACATGAAGTCCGATCCAACACTAAAAAGAATATGTTGTAGCATTTCTTCCAAACATTCAACTTGTCCTCAGCAATCTGCACATCACCACCAAGAAAATACCCTTCCAAGCAGCATCTTTAAAAATAAAAGAGAAAATAAAAAAATAAAAACCTATTCTAAATGCAAAATGCACATGAAATGCAACTAAATGTAATACAAATGAACTTGAAATCAAACAAAACTTTAAGTAAAAGGGTATAAATATACATTTTTTAGAGCGTTAACACCCCCAAACTTAAGATATTGCTTGTCCTCAAGCTATGACATATAAAAATGCTATGGCATTACTTTCAATCCTTTACAGCGGTTTAAGCAGAACATCAAACCTCAAAATAAATGTTGTAGCAATCTACATGATATTGAGAAGTTCAAGAACTTAAACTTAGACAAGATTCTTTTCATGTGTGTGCGGGATTGTATCTATCCTATGTTTAATAGTTAGGAAAAATTCTAAGTTCCCTTATTCACTATACACCAGTTCTTTAAAATTACTCCCATGCTACTTAGTTTTTTTTAAATACTAGTTAGAAGGGTGTCAGCTCATCACAACTACCGTCCTTAACTCTAGGTGAGTATGGAGCAAACATCTCGCCCCCGAGTCATTAGGTAGAGTCATCCCGTGATAATTTTCATTCGCTCTTATGCTATAGTGTTATTTATCTATATTCAGAGTTAAGCTAACTATTGCATAGAGGAGCGTCCTACATTTTTATACTAAAGCATTTATTCTTATCTCTTCTTTTTTTTATTATAGCAAAAAGGAGTTTTCTTTCTTTTCGAACTAAGGCATAGATTCTAAGTTCTCTAGAAACTTCCAACCAAATAAGCATAGAAAACATACAATCGTGTCCATTAAAATTCCAAAGCATCAAATCCTAATTTAGTTCTATTCTTTCTCAATATTTTCTATGATTCAGTTCAAAAGCATTAAACTTCTCATCATCGGAAATCATTTATTCTAACCTAAAAGCTTACTTAAATTGAATCTAATGCTATAGCAAATTTACATGTATGCATAATGAAATAAAAATGCTAAAGAGAAGACTTTGCTACCCCAAACTTGAGGTTAGCATTGTCCTCAATGCGACTATATGAAAAAGTAAAGATGCTTACTTCTTTGCGGGCTTGGTTTTCCTTATTGCCATGTGCTTAAGTCTTTTCGCAGGCTGCTCCGGTGGCGATGGGTCAGTTTTAGTGATTTCGGCTTCAGACTGGTCTTGTGGGTCCTCGTCCTCGTGGACTGTTGCAGCATCGGGGGTTCTCTCCTCCTCCACACCGAATGAAACGTGTCGTCCTGCTGTACGCTTCACCTTGCGACGTGGGATGAGGGCATCAAAAGGATCGCCAGGAGGGACCTCTACTCTAGGTGAGTTAAGGTCAAACTCTTCACTACTTACTTGTATTGTGTTGGCCCCAGAGGTTCTCGATTCAGTGGCAGGTCCCTTACCCTTGTCCTTAGTTGGTGCCTAAGGACCGACCGGGACTTGGTGCGATGTTGTAGTAGATGCGGAAGGGGATTGTGTTGTTGCTGGTTCAATAGGGGTCTGTTGCTGGTTCAACTATGCTGTGCTATGCTCGTGTACTGGTGAAGTTTTTTGTTGGTGTTGTTGCGGCGATGGACTATATTGAGTAGGAATTGACTCGAGATCATTTTGGTGAAAGATATGAGCTGGGAAGTCAGGCAAACTGTAACCACCATCAAGCAGTAAATCTCATAGGTTCAACTGGAGAACTAAATCCTTTTTCTGGACATAGTTCATGTATGTCATGAACTTGCTGTGTAGGTCTGCCAGTTGCAATTGCATTCCTTCTAAAGTAGCAGGTAATGCGTTGAGATTTGCTATGGCATTTTTCGGTTTGGCAGAAGGCTCTCCGGATGCTGGAGCATTTTCTTCCATGCCCATCAACTCAGGAATCTTTTTCAAAGCAACTCCTAGTCTCCTCTTTACCTTGTAGTCTTCATCGTTCTCAAACACTCTCTCTTTCCTACAAAGTGTGGTGATTAGGTAAGGGAACACCAGGGGGATTTGTTTCCTTTTCAGTGCGGCGTGGGCCTTTTCCAGAATAATCTTTCCCACGTTGATTGTCTGCTTCTTCAAGATTGAATCCAAGAGTTGTAACTGGCCGAGATTCACGTGGCGATGTGGCTAGTTGGCATGAAGTTCTGTTTTATGAAGTGCATCCAAATCTTGCCCTCCGGCTTCAATGAAGCGCGGTCCACGGTTGTGTTTGCCTCGTCCCACTCCGTTCTGTCAATGCAGAGATCCTTCAGCAGAAAATCTGGGCTCTGCCCCAGCATAGAAGCGACAAAGATCGAGTGCTTTTCCTCGTTACCCACTCCATAGAAATCGTTGATATGCTTGGCAGTGAAGGGGATGACATCTCCTCTAACATAAACTGTTTGCTGCCCTGGTCTTGTAAAGTGGGCGTAGAACTCCTTTACCAGTGACACATTTATAGCTTTTTCATCCTTCTTGGCACGGAAGTGGCGAGCAAAGGTCTCCCACTTATGGTGCTTCACGATAGCATCGACTTGCTCCGGTAATTTTTGAAAGGTTGTTGTGTCATAGATGAAGCCCTTTTCTTGATGTACATTTCTTCCTTTAATCTTTTGGAAACGGTCCTTCGCCGCATCATTCTCAAACTTCCGTATTTCAGTAGGTCTCATCTGGGCAGTAGTCCTGGAAGACTCGGTTGTGTTCTTGCAGCGCACCATGTTGTATGGAGAAGAAGAAAGACGGTTACAAATAGTTTTTTTCTTTCTTGAAGAAGTTGTGGGAGGCTCTCAGGAAAAAGATGAGTTCTTTGGAGAGAGAAGATGGTTTGCTTGTATGGAGAAGGAGATGAAGGAGAGGGACAGTTATGTGACTTTTGGAAAGAGAGAGAAGGGTAAAAATTAAAAATAATAATGGGTGTGTAAGAGATTGGATGGTTAGGGTTATGGGGAAGGTAAAAAGGGTTGATGGTGATTTGAATTGATGGTGAGTGGGAGAGAGAAAAGGATTTTATTATTAATGAAAAACTAAATAGGTGAAGAAAGGGGTTAAATTGTAACCAAACTCTTCTCATTCTCCTTGGAACTCAACCGGATACATTCTCAAGGGCCTCTCTTCTTCCTTCTTTGTGGCCCAAATTGAATAATTCCAAAAGTCTTTCCCTCCAAAACTCCAGCCATACAGACTGACCTCCTTTGCACATAGTAATGCCTCTGCACACTGCGCGTCTGGTGGTGCACAGCTCCTTGTGAGCGCACAGTAGTCTGAAAATGTACCTTCAATAACTATTAATTGGATAGGGACAAAAGAAATAAAAAATAACATAAAAATAAAGATTCTTACTTTTTATTCAAACTGAAATTAAAATGCTAAAGCAAATAAAAGTTAGGAATAGAAATGTTCAGGCATTTTGCAGACTTGGATTTTCCTTGTCACGCACAATCGGAGTTCCATTATAAAGCTTTAGCCTTTGACCGTTGACCTTGAAGATTCGATCTCCTTCGAGTGTTTTAATTTCCACAGTACCATAAGGATAAACCTTATGTATCAAGAATGGCCTTGACCATCTAGACTTCAACTTTCTTGGGAAAAGTTTAAGTCTCGAGTTGTATACTATCACTTGTTGTCCTTTTGAGAAATTTCGTGGCAAAAGTTGTTTATCATGCCATCTCTTTGTCTTCTCCTTATAAATCATCGCATTCTCATAGGCATTGGATCGAAACTCGTCCATTTCATTTAGCTCTAAAAGTCGCTTTTCTCCAGCTAGCTTAAAATCCAAATTGAGCTTTTTAATGGCCCTATAAGCTTTGTGCTCGAGCTCCATGGGGAGATGACATGCTTTCTCATAAACTAATTTGAATGGGTACATCCCTAAAGGAGTCTTGTAAGCTGTCCTATACGCCCATAAAGCTTCATCTAGCTTTGGAGACCAATCTTTCCGTTTTGTGTTGACTGTCTTCTCTAAGATTTGCTTGATTTCTCTATTGGAGATTTCAGCTTGGCCATTAGTTTGCGGGTGATATACTATAGCAATTTTGTGCCTGACTTCATAGCGTTGCAATGCCTTAGCAATGAGCTTGTTATCGAAGTGGGTTCCTTCATCACTGATTATAGCTCTGGGGACTCCGAATCTTGTGAATATATAGGAACTTCAAAACTGTCTTTAGTCATTGCGGGGTGTAGCAACTGCTTCAACCGATTTACTCACATACTCCACTGCTAGCAAGATATATAAATCACCATAGGATGATGAAAATGGTCCCATAAAATCAATTCCTCAAATATCAAAAAGCTCGATCTCAAGAATATTTTGCAATGGCATTTCATTCCTCCTCGAGATGCTACCGGTTCTTTGACATCTATCATATTCCTTGTAAAATGCTTGAGCATCCTTGAAGAGTGAGGGTCAGTAGAATCCAGATTGAGGACCTTTGCAGCAGTCCTTGATCCACCAAAATGCCTACCACACGATGCTACATGGCAATGAAACAGAATATCTTTTTGCTCTTTTTCCGGCACACATCGTCGAAGCAATTGGTCATCATATTGCTTGAATAGATATGGCTCATCCAAATAGAAAAATTTTGCATCATGCTTAAATTTCTTTCGACCCTAGCTAGATAAATCAGGAGGCAAATTACCACTGATAAGAAAATTAACTATATCTGCATACCAAGGTAATGTTGTAGCATATAAAATTTTCTCATTAGGGAAATTTTCTTCGATCTCAAAATCCTCTCCTAAATTTTCTGGATTTTCTAGCCTAGATAGATGGTCTATAACTTGATTTTTAGTTCATTTTTTATCTTTTATTTCAATATCAAATTCTTGTAGCAAAAGTATCCACTTAATAAGTCTAGGCTTAGCATCTTTCTTAGTCACTAGGTATTTGATGGCAGAATGATCTATGTGCACTATCACCCTAGTTCCTATAAGATATGCTATCAAAGGCAAATACTAAAGCAAGTAACTCTTTCTCATTGGTAGTATAATTAATTTGTGAATCATTTAGAGTTCTACTTGCATACTAAATAACATGGAAGAGTTTACCTCGTCTTTGACCTAGTGTTGCGCCCACTGCGTAGTCACTTGCGTCACACATTAACTCGAATGGCTCAGTCCAATCGGGTGGTATCACTATTGGAGCTGAGGTAAGTCTCTTCTTCAATTCATCGCAAGCGTTGTGGCAATTTTCATCAAAGAAAAAGGGTTGATTTTGTTGTAGCAAATTGCAGAGCGGTTTAGAGATCTTCGAGAAGTCCTTGATGGACTTCCTGTAGAAACCAACATGTCCAAAAATGCTTCTAATTCCCTTGACAGTTGTTGGAGGTGGTAGCTTCTCTATCAACTCAACTTTTGCTTTGTCAACTTCAATTCCTTTACTTGAAATTTTGTAGCCCAAAAACGTACCTTCGGTTACCATAAAATTGCACTTTTCCCAATTTAGTACAAGGTCGGCTTCTTCATAGTGTTTCAATACTTTGGTCAGGTTACCTAGGCATTTTTCAAATGTTTCTCCGGACACAGAAAAATCATCCATGAATACCTCCAGAAATTCTTCAACCATGTCTGAAAAATTGCTAACATGCAACGTTGAAAAGTTGTTGGAGCATTACATAATCCAAATGACATTCTTCGAAAAGCATAAGTCTCATAAGGGCAGGTGAAGGTTGTCTTCTCCTGGTCCTCTGGTGCTATAGCAATTTGGTTGTACCCAGAATAGCCATCAAGGAAGCAATAATAAGCCTTTTCCGCCAATCAATCCCTGCATTTGATCGATAAAAGGAAGGGGGAAATGGTCTTTCTTTGTTGCCTTGTTCAACTTCCTATAGTCCACACAAATGCGTTAGCCTGTGACTATCCTTGTTGGGAGCAACTCGTTGTCCTCATTCATGATCACTGTTGTGTCTCCCTTCTTAAGAACACAATGCACAGGGCTAACCCATGAACTGTCAGAAATCGGGATATGATTCTTGCATCCAACCACTTGATAATCTCCGTCATCACTACCTTCATCATTGTTGGGTTCAGTCTTCATTGGGGATCAACAGAATTGTTGTGGCATTCTTCTAGCAGGATCTTGTGCATGCGGATCATAGGACTAATGCCCTTCAAATCGGCCATGGTCCACCCTAGAGCTTTCTTATATTGAGATAATAAATTCACAAGACTAAGCTCTTGGTTAGGATCTAAGCTAGAAGAAATAATCACCGGAAAAGTATTGTGAGATCCCAAATAAACATATTTTAAGTGCGGTGGTAGTGGTTTTAATTCTAGAGATGGTGCATGTAATAATGATGGTATCGGAGGAATAAATTTAGAGAAACCAATTGCTTCAAATTTCATACCTGGTCTTGGCTTGTAGTAGCCAATTTTTTGTAGCTCCAGATGAACTTCTTCTTCTTCCTGATCATGCTCCTCCAGCAGTTTCGCAAAGTCCTTCAATTGCAGAGAATTGTCACAGCAAAAATCTACATTCTCTTCAGTTGCTGCAGCATTTATCCTAGCTATACAGTGACTTTCTTCATTCTCATCCATGTACTTGAGAGTGTTGAAGACATTGATAGTCATGAACTGGTATGCTACTCGCATTGTGAAGTCTCCCTTTTCACAGTCGATGAGAATTCGACCGGTAGCAAGGAATGTTCATCCTAAGATGATGGGTGCTTTGTAGTCCACTTCACAATCCAGAATTAGAAAATCCACCGGAACACAAACTTACCTACTTTTAGTATCACATCTTCCACTTTGCCCTCTGGCCGTACATGAGAATGGTCCGTCAATTGTAAGATGACAGTTGTAGGTCGCGTGCTCCCTATACCAAGATTCTTGAATATTGCCTTGGGCATCAGATTCACACTCGAACCGAGGTCGAATAGTGCTCTGCCCACAAAATTGTCTCCTATTGAGCATGGAATGATGAAGTTGCCAGGATCTTGCCTCTTTATGGGAAGCTCAGTCCTCCCAGAATAAAACTCAGATGCTATAGCAACTGTTTCAAAATTCTCAGCTTTTCTTTTCTTTGTAACAATATCTTTCAAAAACTTTGCATATGAGGGCATTTGATTAATAACATCTAAAAAATGATATATTTATATAAAATTGGTCCAGAATACTTACAAATTTTTGAAATTGGAGATCCTCTTTATGTTGCTTTAATCGCTGAGGGAATGGTGGGGGTCTTACGTCCTCTAAAGGTTGCGATGGTACAACTTCTTTTGCTGTAGCATCTACAAGATTCTCCCCAAATGCCTCAGTATTTAGTTTTTCTCCAATTTCTTCTTGAGCTGCTTTTTCTTCTTGTTTCTCATCTTCTTTTTGCTCCTGAATGGGGTTTTTTTCTTTTTCCTTTCTTTTGAATTGCTCCCCCGTGTTGATTTGTCTTCCACTCCGCAAGGTCAGTGCGCTGCATTGCTCCTTGCCATGATTTTTAGTGACTTCAATATCACTAGGCAGAATACCTCTTGGTCTCACTTATAATGCTTGAGCAATTTGACCCACTTGAGTCTCCAGCGATCTCAGCGAAGAGCTGTGACTTTGCAGCAGTGCTCCTTGGGTCTATAACAGATTGCCTTGATTAGAGATAGTTGTGGAATGCTCCTGCAATAATGTTTTTGTTGATGTCATGAATTCCTTGGTCGAAGTCATGAATTCTTGCAGCGAAGCTTCCAAAGAATTGTTATGTCTTTGATGATGAACTGATCCCTTGTTCTCATTTTTCCATGGCATATTTCCTTGAAAACTATGGACTCTTGGTTGTATTGCCATGGGTTGCTGCCTACCCGAGCTGCTAGCTTGATTTTGTCCTTGATTACCCCATGAAAAATTAGGATGTTGTCTCCACCCTGGGTTGTACGTGTTGGAGTAGGGGTTGTTGGAATTTTTGTTTAAATTTCCAACATAATGAGCAGACTCTAGATGAGTTGGGCAGTCTTTATCAAAATGGTTTCCACAACAATGCGCACAACTTAATGCCTTAGCATCTCGTACTTCACTAGGCTGTTGAAGATTCTTCAACATATTTGTGATAGCAGAAAGTTGTGCTGAAACAGAATCGTTTGCGTCAAGCTGTAGCTTTCCTTGAGTTATTCTTCTTGTTCCAAGTCTTATAGTTGGAAACTAATAATAATTGTTGGCTATTTTATCAAAATATCAAATGCTTCTTCAGGCGACTTGTCCAGTAGTGTCCCATTTGCTGAAGCATCTAACATCATCCTTGTAGGTGCATTGACTCCATTGTAAAACATCACGATTTGCGTCCAGTCTTGAAAACCGCGGTTTATACACCTTCCCAACACTCATGAATCGACTCATCATCCCCTTGTCTAAAGGATTCTATCTCATTTCGCAATTGTGTGTTCATGTTGGGTGGATTGTACCTTGCCAAAAAGCTTTTGCAGAAATCTGTCCTTGACTCCATCGAATTGGCTAGAATACCATTCAGCCACTCTCTAGCTCGGGCTCTCAAAGAGTATGGAAATAGCTTGAGCTTCAACACATCCTCGTGTACTCCTTGTTGGCGAAACGAATCGCAAATCTCCAAGAAAGCACGGATATGTTGTAAAGCATCCTCATACGGAGATCCTCCAAATTGTCCGATTGAATTGAGCATATTAAACATCACAGGTTTGAGCTCGAAGTGTGCTGCTTGTATATCAGGTGTCACGATCCCAGAATTAAGGTCATCCAAGATCGGTGTAAGGTGATCTCAAATTGACCTTGGTCTCGCTACAGCTTCAGCATTTGCTGCAGCATTTTGATTCTGAAAATCCTTAGCAGGCAATATTGTTTTTCTTTGCTCTCGCCTTCTTTGTCTAAAATACCTTTCGATTTCCGAGATAAATGGTTCGAGAGATTCTCGAGGATTCACTCTTGGCATCCACTAACTAAAAAACTAATAAGAAAAACAAAGAAAACAAAGATTAAACCAAAAATAGAAGACTCAAAACACAAAATAAAAATAAAAACATAGAATGTATGAAAATTATGATTGAAATTGCCTAATGCATCAATCCCCAACAACGGCGCCAAAAACTTGTTGTGGTGCTTAAAGACTTGTTTAAGTGTTAATATGTGATTGAATTGCGTGCAAGTATATACATCGAACAAGTAATAAAGTGTATGAGTGAGATCGTTCCCATGAGGATTGGGTAGGTTATTTCAAAAATAGTTAACATACACAAAAGATAAAATAATCCTTTGTATAAACATATGCTAAAGCAATTCTGCAATTGTCACCAAAATGCTTTAGCAAAATAAAAGTTTCACTAATGATGCTGGAGCAAAGTGAAGAGCGTAACCAAAATACAGTAGAATCAAACTGATAATGGAGTGATAGATAAATTTGCACAAACACAACACAGATAAGATATTCAAGCTTAAGACAGGCTAGGCTTGCTATGGTAATGACTTTACTGTTCTCCTGAAAACTTACTATTTCAATGATTTAATAAGTGCTCGACAGAGTTTACTAAAAATGCCTCCACTATCCCTAGTCAAAAGACCTAACACTCGAAAATGCTAAGGCATTACCTCCCGGTCTCAACCCTAACACCTTTAATGTTGATAAATTGCTACTCTTTTTAGTCGTTGAAACTCTCCCTTATCCCTAAGGTGAGTTAGGATTCTGCTCCCACAGTAACCCCATTGTTCAAGTTGGTCTAGCTTTGTCTATCCCTAGATCTAAGCTTCCCGAACCCCTTAGCTATGGCTATCTCCCGATGCTCTTACAAACCAAGGTTTAGATGAAAAAGTTGTTAGTTTTCTTGAACAAAACACTAAAATAAACACTGGAAACAGTAAAGATTCATTTAAACAATATAAAGATCATTCGAAACAAGCCTTAGCCATACTAAGTTAGTTCAAGGCTAGGTTAGGTAAACTATTCAACTTGCATCGTTTGAAATACAGTTTCAACGGTAAGAAAGGAGGTAAAGCAAAGCGAAGAGGAAGGAATTCCTAAACGCATGTGCCGTGAAGCATTTCCTAGCTTGCCGCTCCTCCTGAAGACGCGTAAATCCCTTGCTCGAAGCTCTCCTACAATGGGTGCTTGGCTTGAGGTTGAAGACGAAGGAAAGTGGCCTCCTTTCTTCTTTCTTCTTCCTCGTGCTCTCTTAAAGTTTGCTCCTTTTTGTGGCTCTTTTAGCTACTGTTTTTGCTCTTCTCTTGCTCAACATACCTTGTTGAAGGAGGCTTGCCCTTATAGGAGGCTTCTAGGGTTTTGTGCCCTAATGGTGCAAGAGAATATTCCCTGACATTTGCTGCAGAAAATGGCAGCAAAATGCAGGTCTGCAGGTGCGGTGCAACGTCTATAGAGGATGTGCAACTGGCCTGGAAAACGCTTGAGGACAGTGGGCTGCAGGTGTGTCCTTTCTTCCGTCCTGTTTTTTCCGCCCACAATGCTATAGCAACATGAAGTCCGATCCAACACTAAAAGAATATGTTGTAGAATCTCTTCCAAATTTTCAACTTGTCCCTAGCAATCTGCACATCACCACCAAGAAAATACCCTTCCAAGCAACATCTTTTAAAATAAAAGAGAAAAGAGAAAATTAAAAAATTAAAAACCTATTATAAATGCAAATGCGCATGAAATGCAACTAAATGCAATGCAAATAAACTTGAAATCAAAAAAAACCTTAAGTAAAAGGGTATAAATATACGCTTTTTAGAGCGTTAACAGTTTTGAATAATTATTATAACTTTTTCTTCTTTAAAATTATAATTTTCTCATTGTTTTCTCATTTTAAAACCTGGAAAGTGATTGGATAAGTTGTGGAGGTGAGATTTATTCAATCCTCTATAAATTTGAAGTTATTTACTGAAATTCACAAGTTATTTACTTGGAGTATTTTTTTTAATCCTTCAATTTCATAAAAATCTGTTTTTGGCCAAAAATCTCAATTTTCGTTTAAGGGTTTTTGATCCACTATTTTTGGATCTTAAATTCATGTTTTTGAATGTATTATGGTGTTTATAACATGTTTTAATTATATGTAATCCTAGATTATGGGTTTAGGTTAAGTTTAGTGTGTTTCAGAAAGTTTTAGGTTTTGATAGGTTTTAAGGGCTGTTGTATAGGAATCCGACTTAAGGATTTCTTTTGTGCGTTTGGAAGAACTAAATCCCTTATTTTTTATGCTTGAAACAATACAAGAGATAGGCAATCAAATTTGAAGGAGTTTCGGTTCGTATTAGTGACTTGATGTTTAAGTAACGGTTATCGGTGAGTGGTTTATGAGAGTGGATGCTACGACAATGATATATACTTATTTATAGAGGTTTGGGATTGTAGGGATGGTGTGAAAATCTCTCTATACTCGGAAGTAAGTAATGATTTAAGTTTTCGCAAACGTTCCCACTTTACTCTATGATTTTACTATGTAATTTTTTCATGCTTATTAATTGTTTTGCATACTTGTTTATGCATGTTAATTGATACTCATGTGAAATTCCTACGTGTGATAGGGGTAGAGTGCACTATAAACATTAAAAATTCGTCAATTGTTTTGCTTGTTAATTGTTTTGCATACTTGTTTATGCATGTTAAGTAATGGATAAGTTAATCGATCAATAGGGTCTAGAGTGCACTATAAACATTAAATATCCATACGTGTGAAATTCTTTGTGTGTTGTATTTTGGCTTTAGCCTAATGGTGTGTGATGGGAGTAGTACTGTCACATCCAGGTTGATAGGGGTAGTACTGTCACCGGACACCAAGATGAGATTTATCATGTTGATGGTAGTATTAACATGTGCATGCTCTAGAGGTAGTAATATCATGCGGTTTCCCGTTTATCCTAACGATTTGGGGTAGTACAAATTGGATCACTAGCTCCAATATAAACTAATGTTTTTGTTTTGTAATTGAAAGTGTTATGTTTTAATAGGCTTTGCTAGGTTATTAGCATGTTAGCCTTGTTTTTGCTTAGAAAGCATGTGGTAATTTTAAAAGTGTTTTACCAGTATTTTATATTGGCTTGTTAGGTCATGTTTTGTTAACACTTGCTGGAAATTACTGTTGGTATTGATGGTCATGTTTACCTTGTTTAAAAGAAGCATGACAAATGTTTTACTTGCTTAATTGAGTATATATGGGCTGCATTGCAAGTGATGTTTTAAATGTTTTATTACCCTCACTAAGCTTAAAGCTTAATCTCTCTCTCTTTTCCTTGCAATTCAGAGAGATAAGTTTTTGAAGTTACTTGAATGCAAATGAGTCGATCGTACCTATATTTAGTATTTTTCTTTAGCTCAAGTATGTGTTTTCTTAAATTATGAACCTTAGTTAGTTGAGAGCAATGGAATATAGAATCTATATGTTTTGGAATTCCTTTATTGGACATATTGTTTGGTACGCTTTTATATGATTGAGTTATTTTGAGTTTTAATTTAAGACAATTTGAAGTATGTTAATCTATGTTGGTTATTGATGAAGTATGCTAATGAATTATGTGGTTTGCTTATAGAATTAGGAACCATGCATCTAGAGCTCATATTTGAAGTTTGGTTTATGCCTTTAGGACCTTATATGCATCTAGAGCAGTTTAGAATTTCGTTTAAGGCATGAAACATGTTAATCTGCACTTTTTGGGCATAGGGTTTTGATACCTGTTCATAGGGTATCGATACCTATGCAAAAATATGATGGTTTTCTGGAAAAAATAGCTTGGGTATCAAAACCACATGAATTGGTTTCGAAACAGTATGATGAACACAAGCAGGTGTTCTGATACACTTGATTATGGTATAGATACCAATCTTTACAGTTTTAAAATGGTATCGATACGGGGTCATAACTGTATCGAAACACGGGCTTGTCATGCAGGTCGTCGAGTGAGTAATTAAAGGTGTATCGAAACACTTATGGATCGTTTCGATACCTGCTTATTTGTACCTTGGTTTCAAAACAACATCAAGGGGTTTCGATACCCCTGACCCTTAAGTTAGTTATAAGCTAAGTTAAACTTTGAAACTTTACGTTTTAGTCACCAAACTTTGAGTATGCAATTAGTTGAGTTATAGACATGATTTTAAGCTAAAAATTTACGTGCAAGCATAAATATACTTAATTAAATATTGTTAGCCTTAATTTCATAATTAGAATACAAATTTATGGAAAATTATAATTAGATCCCTAAAACTTGTTCGATGAAAATAGGATTCGTTTAATATCAAATTCCGTTGTATATAAACTCAGTCCTTGTATAAAAATGTAGGATCTAATTAAATCATCTATATAAGAAAAAAAATATTATCATTTGTCGGGGCGAGTCTCCGGAGTAGCCTCTGTATTCCTTTTGTAGCTCGTTTGAGTCAGGTGGCGTCTAGACTGGGTGGAGGGGGTTACAAAGGCATAACCAAACCGAGTCTAATCCAAAAAGTTCTTAAAGAGATTTTAGAAGATTAATACATTGGTTATGGTAAACTTTTCATGTATACTAGGATTTTTTTCCTTAGTTATCAAGGAATATTCTTAGAATTATGTCATTGTAGTTGGTGAGAATTGATCCTAACTATCAATGTAAATCAGTAGAAATCGCCGGATGTAAGGGGAATCATTTATAAATAGATGCCTCCACGACCTATTATAATCGGATGTATATAATCTATTACGAACCACTCAAGACTTACATGCAAAAACTACTAAAACTTAAGAATCATGGTATCTTTTCCGTTTTTAATTCTATTGATTCTTACTTGGACAATCAAATAAATAACTTCACAACGAATTCAGAAAATCATTAAAAAATTTATAAAAATAACTATAAAGTTTGAAAATGTTTCGAGTTTGAACTTTTAATTTCAAACCTTTAAAGCTTAAACTCTAATTTTTTATCTCAAATTTGATTCGAACTTGATAATTTTAAACTTACGAGCTCTTGAATCAAGTCGACTTCAACTTTAAACTTTTCGACTTGAATCAATCTCAACATTACTTAAACATAACTCATCTCGTTTACGCTCCCAATCCCAACTCTAGCCTTCTTGGCTACGGGCAACAAAGCAAACTTCACAGATAGTTAAAGTTACTACAACCTTTTCGATTGGACTTTAATCTCGCTTTAATTTTAAAATAAAATATAATAAAATTATTTTTATATTAATATCAATCTACTTTAATAAATTAGTTTAAATAAATAATATATTTGTAAATAAATCTAAATAATTCATAAAAACTTTCATTCTCAGTGGATAACGTAACCCCTCCCTTTGTCCTTAAACAATCTTTATCCCTCCCTCCCACATCGAGAGATTTATAATTCTTGACTTTTTTAGAGATTTATGGCATAAGATTTAGTTTGGTCCAATGGTTTGTTGTTGGGCATCATTGTTTTAGGTTTTGTATTTTCTCCTCTAACAAGGTGATGAAACTAATTAAATAATTATATTATTTTATTACAATAAAATTAAGAATAAATTAAAAAAAGTATAAGAATGACATAGAGTAAATTTTTAATTATTTCATTTTATTTTTAACTGTCACGTCATTAGTCCGTTAATTTTTAACGATGGTGGTTATTTCGATATTATTTTAATAGTTGATCGGTGTATTTGATGCTTTTTAAAGTATTATGGTCATTTTGATACTAACTCCATAGTATGGTGACTATATTTACATTTTCTCCTCTAATAAGGTGGTGATACTAATTAAATAATTATATTGTTTTATTATAATAAAATTATGACTAAATTTAAAAATATATGTGAATGACAGGAAGTAAATGTGTAATTATTCCATTTTATTTTTAATTGTCACGTCATCAGTCTATTAATTTTTAATGGACGGTGGTTATTTTGATATTATTTTAATAGTTGATCGGTGTATTATGGTCATTTCGATATAAACCCGATAGTTAAATCACTAATAGTTAACAACACCCAATAAACTCCTTTAAATTATAAATTTCAAGAGATAAGTTGATTGCAATTCACAAATCAACGAATTTAATTGGATGTTTAGATTTTAAGCATTTAATTTTTTTATAGGTTTATGTTTTGCTTAAGGCTATATGTAGACTTCAAACTTTTTAAAAAATCAATTAAGTTTTTTATTTTTTGTATCGAACTTGCAAATTTTTATTAATTGAGTCATTTGACCTATGATTTTTATTGTTGATTGTACTATGTTGATCATTAACCTTGTTGACATGATAATCAATGTATGTGTGATATCATGATAAAATAAGGCTTGAATAGTTTTACGAAAAATTCAAAGTGTAAAATTTTTTAAAAAAAAATCCAAAGGCTTATTTAATTATCATGTAACAAATTTTCTAAACTAATTTAAAAGTTATTAAATAATTCAAAATATTAAAAAAAATTGTTTACAAATTTTATAAAATTTTATAAAAATTCAAAGTATGTTTTTATTCATGTTAGTATAAGTATATTGTCATTCCTAACACATTTCTAATAAAATCAATTTTGTAGTAAAACAATCATCTCTTACGTGGATTTTTCTTACATTCAGAAATGATAGGGGTTAGAACTTGCAACAACCTAGACTCATTTTTAATAAAAATTGTTTGATAATTAGTGATAAGAATTTTAAATAATTTACTTTTGATTTTAAATGGTCGTTCATCGATCGATTTCCGGCAGATGTAAGTCAATGGAGCTGTAGACAACATTTAGAAATTCATATGTTTGTAGATTTCGAGTTTGTGTACATAAAAATATTATTAAGAAATTTATCTTCTAAAATTAAGTATATGATATATGTCAATCTCGATTATTAAAATAAAATTAAGTATATTTTTTCATAAGAAAAATATAATATTAGAGATTTCAATATAACTTTAAATAGGTAAAAGACGACAATAATTATATAAACTTATTTAATAATTTGAAAAGGCTAAAAAAATGTTAGATAAAAAAATTGCATAGTTATGATTTAAATGGATGTAATTTAAGATTACTTTATAATGCAACACTTGTAGGTTGTCCCATTTTTCTCGTCAACCGTTTCAAACAATAATTTTATTATAAAGCTTTCACGCTAATTTATTTTCATCACATAAAATAATTTTTTTTGTTCATCGTTCACTTTGTAAAATAATAAATAAAATGACAAAGTTCTCTCGTTCATCCACTTCAATTGCTTTCTTTTTTCTGTTGATTCTTCTAACAATAGGTTTTTTCTTCACTCCTTTTTAACTTATCTTCTCTTGAGTTGGGAACACAATTTACTATAAATTTAAGTTACATATTTGTTATTTTTTAGCTTATGTATGTATGCATTTTATCTAATTTTTTATGTTTTTTTACTAGAGATGAGTCCTATGACAGTCGAGGGTAAAGACTGTAAAAGACGGAGCGATAAGTTCAAGGGATTTTGCTTGAGTGGCAAAAACTGTAGGACTCTATGCAGATCAGAGGGTTTCGATGGTGGAAACTGCGAAGGCTTCATTCGTCGATGCATTTGCAAGAAGCCTTGTTGAATAATCCATCATCCACGAGTATCGACCTTTTAGACTTATTTAGTACATAAGTTTGTGAATGGATAGAATTGAGAGATTCTAATATCTTCAACATATTTTTTACAAATTAAAAAATTATTGTGGTTATTATTATTTTAAATAAGACTTTGTGATATTTATATTGTACAAAAATATTTTTTATTAAAATTTGTTAAATATTTTATGTTCCTTTTTTGAGTTAAATATTTTGATGTTGGGTATAGGTGAATATAAAATGAAGATCAACAGAAATCTAAATCGTTTTATAATATTAAAAGTTCATGCCAATTTAAAATCAAAGCTTAAATAAAATATAAGTTCTTAATTATACATTTGTTAGATATGTCTAATGTTGTTGTTGTTGTTTTTTTGCTGAAATAGATGCCTTAAGTTTCATTCTATTAGTGTTTTAAGATAACACCATTAAAAAATTGACTTAACTTAGAAATAAGTGTCCAAATTATACATTTTTCTAAGATAGGTGCGTAATGATTTTTTTAGCTAAAATAGGTACCTAAAATTTTATTCCGTTAGTGTTCTAAGGTAGTATCGTTAAAAAAATTATTAATCAATCATAATTTAACATGTTTCTACTTTGTTTTTTAAAATAACTGTAAAAAAAGAAAATTAATTAAAAAAATCTAAAAAATCTTCAATTTTCTAAAAAAAATCAAATCCCTAAAACCCCAAACCTCAACAATCTCAAAATTAACATAACTACCATCATTGATAGTCTTATCAAGTTTTATCGTCGCTTGAGACCACCGCTCATTTCTCCCAATCACCCATCATCGGTAATCGACGAAAGACATTACAACTAGATGTTGAACAACTAAAGTCTTTTATGTTCGTTGTTCAACGTTTGATTGAAATCCCACATGCCGATATTGATGATGGGTGATTAAAAAAATCGACGTTTATCTAAGACAATGGTGGGAATAAGGACAAAAAGGCTATGTACAGCACTAGTCGTACTAATTTTTTATATAATAATACTTGAAGTCATTTTTAATTAAAATATCAATTAAATAAAATTTTTAATTTTTATATTTTTAAATTTAATGATTAATAGAGTTAACCCGCCCCTTTGTATTCATGGATGGGTGAGTTTATAGTTGAGCGAACCCATCAAAGTGGTTGACTTTGTATTTGTAGTCTTTAGAAGGTTTGCATTAGTCAAATTGATAGACTCAAAATAAAACAAAGTCTGTAAGGGGTTCTTATCGAGTGAGTCGATCGCGAGTTGGACAGTGCTCGATTCTTTCTCGTTAAAAAAATTTATTGCTTGACTCAACTCATTACTTGTTAAGCTCGTTAAAGTTGTGCTCAACTCGTACTCGTTAAAATAATTTATTTCTCAACTCGGCTCGTTGAGCTCAGTAAAAAACTTAACTTATTTTTAACTAAAAATAAAATTTAATAATACTCTATGAGGATTAATATTAACAAAAATTGACAAATTTAATAAAAAATGTCAAAAGTATATAAAATGTTTTCAAAGTCTAAATTCGAAAGTAATAATCCATAAATACAATAAACTAGCATATTAAAATAAAAGTAACAATTCATAAATTAATAATTATTATTTCGATTTATTTTTGAATGAAATAATTTTAAAATAATTACTAAAAAAATATTTTAAAAAATTAACGAATTGCTTGCAAATTTATCGCGTGAGTTAGACTTTGCTCGATTCAATTCGCTAAATTCTCGAGTCGAGTTAGAGTTCGAGTTCAAGTCGAGTTCATCTGAATCGAGTATTTATCAACTTTTAACTTAATCGAGTTGGAGCAGCTCACGAGTTGATCAACTCGTTAAGCACCTCTAGTTAACGAGAGATTATTAGGTGAAACTTGTTCACAACGTCATCGATGGTCCAAGCAATTAGGATCGTTTATCTTTAAATAACTACCTAATAACTTCTCACCCACTAATTACACGTAGGAAAGAGGTGATGATTCACCTTGAAAAAAATTGAGATAAATGGCCTTGATTAATTAGGATCATGGATGACGTGGTGAACAAGTTTCATCTAATAATTTTTCCTAGCTAACAGAGGTTTAATCTATTTTTAAAACACTAATCGTTAACAACACCCGATAAACTCCTTTAAATTATGAATTTCAAGAGCTAAGTTGATTGCAGTTCACAACTCAAAGAATTTAATTGGATGTTTAGCTTTTAAGAGTTTAATTTTTTTATAAGTTTATGTTTTGCTTAGGGCTATAAGTATACCTCAAACTTTTATAAAAAAATCAATTAAGTCCTTTATTTTTCATATCGAACTTGTAAATTTTATTAATCGAGCGCAATATTTACTCTAATAAAGTTTTCGCGATAATTTATAATGATCAGAGAGTTTACAAGTTCTTAAGTTTCATTCCATTAGTGTTTTAAGGCAACACCATTAAAAATAGACGTAACTTAGAAATAAGTGCCCAAATTATACAATTTTTCTCAGATAGGTGCGTAATATTTTTTATTCTAAATAGCTATCTAAAATTTTATTCTGTTAGTGTTTTAAGGTAATATAGTTAAAAAATTATTAATCAATCATAATTTAACATGTCTCTACTTTATTTTTTAAAATAATTTGAAAAAAAAAAGAAAAATAATTTTAAAAAAAAATCTTAAAAAAATAAATTTATAAAAAAAATTAAGTCCCTAAAACACCAAACCTCAAAATTAACACAACTACCATCATTGATAGTCTAGCCAATCGGAATCAAGTATTTATCGAGTTTTAACTTAGTCAAGTTTGAGCTGCTCATGAGCTGATCAACTCGTTAAGAAAATCTAGATGAGACAAAACACAAGTTATTCAAGTTTGATTTGATTGAAATTTAATCAATATTTAACTTGAATATGCTCGATTTAAGCAATTGTTAGAAGTAGGGGTGATAATGAGCCTAACCGGCTCGCGAGCTACTCGGGCTCAGCTCGGTCAAAGCTTGGCTCGAGTGAGCTCGATTTAGGCTCATATTCGGCTCGAAACCTTAACGAGCCAAGCCAAGCCTACCCATATTTGGCTTGAAAAGTACGTGAACAGGCTCAGAATAATTATATTGTGTATATATATGCTACATATACACTAAAACTGATCTCTTTAGCAAAAGAAAAACAATAAAAATAAAATAAGAGATATTAACTAAAATAAATTAGGCAATTTTTTCTTTCTTTCTTAATATTGAATTTTGTTTCGGTGTTGGTTATGAAAAGGGTTTTTAACGAGGTCCTATCTTTAATAGAAAAATATAATAAAATTATCTATTTTGATTTTAATCGAGCTGAGCCTGATAAGACCGAGCCGAGCCCAATAGTATTGTATTCGAGCCAAGCTTGAGCCTAAAATTGTGATATCACCGAGCCTCGAGTCTGAACTGAGTCGAATAATACTATTTTCGAGCCGAGTTTGGCCAAGCTCGAGCTAGGCTCGGTCGTTATCACCCCTAGTTAGAAGAACGAGCGAATACAAATGTTTAGGAATTTGGATTAAGTTTGAATTTAGATATTTGAGAATTATAACTCTATTATAAATTTATCTTTCTATTATTTAGGATTTTATTTGAATATTTTTAGGTTTATCTATTCTTTTAGATGTTTTATTTTCATAGTCATTTTATCATCTTTAAAATATCTCAATTTATATATAAGTACCTTTACGGTGAAGTTTGAAAACATATTCTGAACTAGTTTTATAAAGTTATTACTTTCAACTTAGCTTTCTTATTTTTTTGTTTCTTATTTTCTTTGAATTATGCTAAGCATAAATTCAACCGTACTTAGTTAATTTTTCAATTATCCGAAAGCTTAAAACGATTACTCGATTCAAATTGTCAGAATTGAAAAGTACATAAAAACTTCATATATCTTTTTCAATTTTCTACAAACATGGATAGGCAAATCACTTTTTCTTTTAAAATCTTTTCACTTTGAATTCGAAAAACAATCGTTGTTTTGAATGTTGTTTCGATTTAAAGTTAGGAAGAATGATCAACTTGTAACATATTCAACTTCCTATGAACATACTTAACGGGAGTCCATTAATAAAAATTGAGATCAAGTTCGATTATCATTGAGACAACATAAGCCTAATCAAACTTTTCCAAAACTTTAACTATAACACACACGAATTTAATTAGGGGAAACCCTAATTTGAATAAATTTCCAAATCAAAATAAAAAATCTAATTGTTTAATTTAGGGATTTTATATCAACGAGGGGTATTTTAGAAAAACAATATTTTTTTCCTAACCTTACTGAAACTATAACCCTTGATTAGTTATATCAGCCTTTTGAATTTTTTCTGTTAAGATATTTATTTCGATATCTCAATAAAAATATTTTTGGACATGAATAAATATTATAAAATTAATTAAAGTCCATAACGGCTAGTTTTCTAACGGCAAGATTTTAACGGCTAGTTTTTCAACGGCTAGATTTTATTTCACTTTATCAGTACAAGCCAAAGAATCTTGAAGAATATGAGAAGATATCCAAGCATGTTAATCAAGAGAATTTGAGTTCAAAGCAAATTTATTTATTTCTTTTGTACAAATATTAGAGAGTGCTCATTTGTATATCTTTTGTACTATTTATTGTGGGCTAAATTCTTGTAAACAACCACCTTTGAGAGGTTTACTAGTTTACATATTTTATCCCTTTTTAAAATAAGAGTTTCTAGTTTAGTCTTAGGCAAAAACTAGAGTTAGTTCTATCTTAGATAAGTTCAAAAGATAGGGTTGTAACGATTATCCCTTGAACCGGTAAAAAGGTTGGATTTATAGTGAATTGGTTGAAATCCTTAGTTGCATGCAAAATAGTAGCTGTAAGCGTGGAAGAACCAATCTAAAATCATTGTGTTATTTGTCTAATTCTTTCTATTTTAGCAAATTCAACCAAGTACTAAAAATAACCCACTTAATAATTATCAATGATCGACTCGAGCTTGTGCATGAATTCTATCATTCCCCCATCAGCTTTCCCTCTCTTTTTTCTGTTATCATCCATTCTCGCTCTCGATCTAGGTTCATCTCTTGAAAGGGGGCAGTTGTGCGTTGTCCTAAAGGTTAACTGATCACCGGGGCACCTAAGCCTTAACTCGACTCCTCTGGTCCTTGCGAATCATGGGAGTTCTACTGATGGTTGAAGTTTTTTTAAGAAATTTGGGTAAGTTACACATTCTTTCTTCATGGGGTAGAGCAAGTGGTTTGAGTGTCGTAAGTGGCGGTGTTGAGGGCACCTCTATATTGTTGTCAGAGTTGTGTGATGTCGAAGGAGGTAGAAAAGGGTAGTTCGGTGTTGTATGGGTTTTGTTGGATGTTGTGGGTTATCGGCGTGAGCCTTTTGCTAGGGTTTGGTGTCGGTCGAAGTGAGTGCTTGTAAGTGTTCACCGTGGTCATCGCTAGACGTTACTAGCAACGAATCCTTGCAAGTCGCCGCCGAAAATGGTGGATGGTTAAGTTCTGCAGTGAGGAAATGAGTTAGGATTGGTTCTATAACATTTCGGTGGGCTGTTTGGGCTGAGAAAAGGGTATTCGATTTGGTTGTTGTGTGGAATGGGTAAGTAAGGAAACCAAACTGGGTTGGATAGTGTAAAACGGTTTGGGTGAACCAGAACCCGAACTCGAATGAAAACATACTCTTTCAGTAATCTAGTTTTTAACGTTAGTAGTGATGTCAACCATTGATTGTTGACTTTGACTATTGACTTTGATCATTGATCGTTAACTTTAATCGTTGACCTTTTATTTCATGAGATCCTATCTTGACCTTTTTTTACGTCCTGAGTTTGTTTAGCTAAATTCAAACCTAAAAAACCTTATTTTGATTGTTTTAAACTTAGCTTGAATTAGTGGACTTTGAAACATGGGTTTAATGGTAATTTTATTGTCTTTTCAAATGAAGTCAATTCTAAGAAAGATGTTTTGCCTCTACCTTTTCCGTCTCCTGTTCAACCGACTCTGACTGTTGCTGTGAGGGATACGCGTATGTGTTCTTTTAGTTTATTTAGATGTAATAATATTGTTTTAGAATAAGACTGGTTTTTAGAACCCTTATGTCGGGTATGACTCAACTAAACCCGGACCTAGTTGCATGCTATTTTTGTGACTTTGTGACATTAAGATATGTGATGTGATGTTATGCACACTGTGTTTTAGTGAGTTTGAACATTATGATTGTGATGATCAGATTATTGGAACTGTGTGCCCCGTTTACTGTAGAAACAATTGTGATGAGACTTATGTGATTGTGGCATTTGATTGCATAATCATATGCATGGGCTGGGATTGTACGGAGGAAGACGCGACTTTGCCACACTGTTTTGGGAGAAATAAAGGTAAGGAGTTATGGCAAACTACCTCCACTATGTTTAGAGTTTGAAGTTTGGGACATGCATTATATGGCATTGCATCCATTACTTATTATATTTGTTTATTGCGGAATCTTGAGACATATCTATGAATATGAACTATTGATTTGTATGATTTATGATTGCAATTTAGAGACACACTAGTTCTATAGCTCATTCTTTTTTAGTTTTATTTTCTAAAACTTGACCTTAGGAGTTTGGTACTTTGAGATATCTGTTAGAGTATGCCCAAAGACCAATCATATGATGATTGTAAGGATACTTTTATTTACCAATTTTATTGAATAAAGGCATTGTCATTGTTGTTTTCAGATATATGTGTCAATGTATAACATAAACTGAGAAACAATAAGGTCCATATAATAATATATGTATTATTATTAAAAGATCCTTAGTCAAGTATTATTATGGGTATGGACAATAATAATACGCTTAAGACTAACATGTGATTAATTGATGATAATGAGTTGTCATTGACATAGAGATGTCAGAATTAGTACATGAATATATTAGTAGAGAATAATATATTGGATTGACCCACTATGAGCATATATCTTGGATTATTATGTGACGGTCACGATATTGCTCATAGTGACAACTATATGTATGATCTTTAGACTTGAGATTATTACTATCTCAACATATGTTATTTTATGTTTTGATGCAGTTAAATGTGTCTCGTAATTATTTACACTATAAAAACTGACATTGGACATATTACAATATATGTAGTGAGATGTGAATGATCAAGATAGGATTTGTCCTTCCTACATAATAGGAAAATATATCAAAGGCCACTTGATTGAGTGAGACTAGAAATGCATGGTCATGCTTGAATACGTTGATATGAGATATCACAAATTATTCATCAAAAGTAGTCCACTCTAGATATCAAGGAACATTAAAATAAGCTATACAAGTGTGACTATTCCAAGACTTGTGCCTATTAAAGATATAAAAGGACAAAAGGATATAATACATTAAGACAATTAGTCACGGACATGATACATCGAATCATGATCTCTTGTAACTTAGATGACAATGATATATTATTGCTAGATGTCACTCATTGTTTGTAATATTAGAATTGTTCTAATATTATTACTAACGTTACAATGAGCCTACAGGGTCACACCCAATGGTTGAAAATGAGCAAAAAACATATATAAGTATAAGTAGAATATATTTAATCTCGAATTTTAATAAAGGATATAATTAAAGTAATTATATCCTTTTTAAATTTGAATTAAATATAGATTCTGAAATTTAAGGAAATAATTAAAGTAATTATTTCCTATAAACAAATTTAGAATCAAACTCTTATACCTAGGGTTACTACTATATAAAGGATCTTTGGTCTAACAGTCAAAACAGAGAATTTCGAATTCCCAAACCCTAAAATCACGAAAAATAGTTTTTCGAGATTTGCTCTCTCAACTGGGTGAACTGAGTAGAGGCCGAGACGATATTCGTGGAGGCTAAAGATTCGATTGTTGAACGATCGTAACTGCAGCAGATCCCGTTGTTGTCTTTGTTGTTTATCAAGGAACCCAATGTAAGTTTTCGCAATCTCTTCCTCCCGATTTCGTATTAAATGTTCATGGATCACTGGAAAGACCGTCGTAATTTTGTTCCGCTGCGCCATGGGCTGTACCGGCGGTCCCAACAATATCTCCCGAAAAAAACCTTTAATTTATTGTAACACCCCAATTTTAAACCCTAGTTTTAAGATTTTCAATTTTTGAAACCCTAATTTTTCTTGAGGTTTTTAAATTGATTTTCTAAATTTGAGGGAAATTTTTTGAGATAAGATTATAAAGTTTTAAATTTGAATTTGAAGATTAAAAGTTAAAAGTCATTTGATGACTTTTTGATAAACAATTTGTTTTTAAATTGAATTTTATTTTTACTGAAATTAATTATTTTTTTATTAAAAGTTTTTCTATAATTAATCTTTTTATTAAAAGTATTATTTTATTCTAGTTATTGTTTTATCAAAACTCTTTATTTAATATTATATATATTATTTAAAGTTTCAGATAAAGAAAAGAAATTCATTTGAAACTATACAACCTTATATTTATTATATTGTTAATGTGATCTAATAGAATTTTAATTCTAATTGAAATTAGTTATTTTTTCCCTATAAATACATATTTTGGTTTACGAGAAAACCCATAATTATTTTCTTCCATCAAGATTCTCTAAAGCCTATATTTTCCTTGTTTATTTCTGTTCGAGTTCAAGACCATGTTATTCAGTAATTTGAGTCGCTTTGGCTAAGGTGTGTTCTCTTACTTGTGCTATATATGTTTTTCCGAAAAATATAGTTTTTGTGTGACATGCTTAATATTTTATGTTTTGAAAAATAATCGTATTTTGCTAGCATGTCTAATTTTTGTACTGTGACTTTGATTGTGCACTTGTGTTATCATGCATACATGTCATTATGATTTGAGAAATATTAAAGTTTTCAGATTTGAGATTTCACATTTTTAAGAGTAAATATGATTTTTATATCTTGTGAATTGTGTTTTCGGATAAATTGAGATTTCAGATAAATTGTGATTTCGGATTGAATTGTGATTGTTTTCAGATTTTCAAATCATGTTACATCATATTATGTGCATGGGATGGGATTGTGTACGGAGGAAGTCGTGGCAGCTTTCCGGAAGCCTAAGACCACCCTGAGATTTTGGTGACGTTGTTGGTGAGGGTTCTGGGGAACTCCTCCACTCAGATTGGTGACGCTGTAGTTGGGATTTGTGTTGTGCGTATGATATCATTCATACATCATGATTTGCATTTTTCCAAAACTATATTCTTGACAAAATTATTTATGTGAACCATATTTTATTTTATTTTTTGAAATATTACTCTTGAAAAATAATTTTATAAACCGTGTTTTTTTTTTTGCATCTTAGAGACAAATTAAGCTTTTTAGCTTACCCCCTCTTAGCTTTTCTCTTACAGATCTTTGAACTTTAGGCGATGCGGTATTTGGAGGATCTCAAATTTTATTCAGTTTTTCATTATCAAAACGAAACTATTTTTAGTTATTCAGGTTATTATTTATTATTTTGTAAACATTGAGATATTTGAGATATTTATGTTATCACTATGGTTTTATTTTAAATTAAAGTATAGTTAATTTTTAAAATTGGTTTCTTGAGGGTAAAGTTTTCAAACGTAACTTTTTAGATTCGACTTATTTATTTTAGGTCGGGTTTAAGGGGTTACATTTATGTTCACAATACATGTTATTTATAAATATTTTATTATTATATGAGTTTTTTTGAATTACAAATATTTTCGAGATTATTAGGGTTTTATGATATTTTAGATTTTATCCGTGAAACTTTTATTTGAGAAATTAATTTAGAGTTTATTAATGTAGCATTATTTATTCAATTATTTCTATTTATAATAGTAAATTTCAAAACTATTATTTTTACTTATGTATTTAATTTTTGGAACAAAAAGTTTTAGATTCAATCACTTTATAAGTTTACGTGACCTTAAGGTTACAAAAATAATGTTTTAAACCTACCATATACCACAAGTTAAGTCTAGAGGGTTACATTAACTATTTTTGTTCTAGCGATGATAGTCGTGGTTTGTAAAACTAATGTTTTGATATAATAATTAAAAAACAGTTTTGGACTAAATTGAAAAGATTTCAAAAATGATTCTTATGTCGAAACAATTTGAAAATATATTTAAGAGGTTTTTGAGAGATTTTGAAGTAGTTCAAAATGATTTAAAGAAGCCAAAAAACAAATTTTAACTCAGACGTTTCAATACACCTCCTAGGTGTTTCGATACCGCTAAGCTTTTTGGTGTGTTCTGTTTAGTGCTATAAATAATGTATGTGAACACACATATATGTGCAAGTATACACAGTCATACAAGTAATAATAGGGTGAGTGAGTATCGTTCCCACGAGGATCTTTGGTAAAGTACGCAGTCAAATTTGTCAAGGCAAAAAGGTGTCACTAACTAAAAAGGAAAAACAAAGGTAAGATATAAACAAGAGAAAATAGATATGTACGGTGAAATGTTGTGTAGAAATGCTATGGCAATTCTAGAATGCAAGCAACTAAAATATGCCACGGCAAAATGGTATGGATGATGATGGCAAGGTGAATGTATGGTGGTGGTGTAAGAGTGTAAGGCAGTGTGATCGCAAGATAACAAGTAAAATAAAGAAAGCAGTTTGTAAATGCGGAGGCAAAAACAGGATGCAAGAACACGTTAAACAATATATTGTACTAACCCTCTATTGATGAACTCTCTCGAGAATGACTGGTGGTGACTTTTATGGTTTCCTACCCCTTACCCCTACCTAACATATAGTTGCTACAGTGTATACCTACTCGACAGAGGTATGTTTTAAAATTATGAAGATTTTTATGGAGCCTTAGATAGACTCAAGGAACATTGTGTTAAAATTATGAATATTGTTATGATATTGAAAAAAATATAATAATAATAATAATAAATGTCAAATAGCATTTATTAAGCTAAAAAGGAAGAAGAAAGTGTTGCTTCATCTTTCTCAATCTCCAGCACTTTCGACAGTTTCATATCGAAGGGGAAGAAAATTTTCAATGTCATTTTTGGAGCCTTTTAAGTTGAAACTAAGGTTAGTATATTAGAGAGAAATTTGTTCTTCATTAAATTCTCTACATCTTGGTGTAATTTTCTTTGAGTTCTATGTCTTTAGCTTGAGTTTGAGAATTTGGATTGATGAAGAGCATGTTGTATTCTTGAGTTTTCACGGTTATTCAAGTTGGAAATGATGAGTTTGATGTTATTTAATTGTGATTTTGTTGCTAGATTGAAGAAAAAAGTCTTGATTTTGAAAGATGGAAGTTTAGGGTTTTTTTGTTAGAAATTGAATGGGAAGGTGTTGTAGAAGAAAGAATGGTTTAGAGTGATGATATAAATGGTTTGGAGTGAAATCCCTAATTATTTTGGCATTAGGGATCAATTTGCAAATTTTGGAAATTTAAAGAAAAGTGTAGATTTTTTGGTTCGAATATGAGATATTTTATCGGGTCAATTTTAGTAAATAATGGATAGTTATTTATTTACTTTCCATTATTTTATACGAAATGTATGTGTTCTAAGATATACTTGGTAATGGTATCTGTTATTTATTGTAGATATGGATAATAATCGAGACCGAAATTAATACAAAGAAAAAGAAAAAGTTCGAGACTAGAATCGAGTATTAAGAGTTTTTAAGGCAAAGGTGAGTGCATATATGTTTTTAAAGTTGTATGTTTAATGACATAGGCATGTTTTAAAAACATGATATGATTTTTACATGATAAATGATTTTATTATTTTATGTGTATAGCATGATACTATATGATAAGTTTTTATGAGAATATTTTTATGGTAGTATACCGACGAGAATTTTTATGACATATTGGAGTATGAACTATTCTAGTATAATATTGTTTATGTGAAATTTTATATGAATTATTTGGGTTGCTTGCCATATTTATGAGATATGATTTTTATTATACCCTTGGTAGTATATAGAGTCTGACAATATTGTGGTATACCATTAGAGTCCTACGAGTATTTGACACTTTGTGTCCTATGAGTTTCTGACATTTATGTGTCCTACGAGTACTTGCCACTTTTGGGTCCTACAAGATTTTGACATTTTTATGATGTCCTACGAGCCAGAGACGAGAAGACTAATACTTTATAGTACATGACCCGTATATTAGTCACTCGATTGTTACCTTGTGCTATGAGATTTAATTTATCATGACATGTGAATTTATATGATTTTTTATGAAAATATTAATATGTTAATCTCTTTAAAAGTGATTTTTATAGTATCATGCATATGTGATTATTTTATATTTGTTACATACCTTTATGCCTCACTAAGTTTCATATTTAGCGTGTATTTGTGTGATATGCATAGGTGACCGAGAGTAAATCGAGCTTTGCATCGGTATATGTCACTCGACGAGGACATAGCTTTTGAAAGGTTAATTTTCATACTTATGACATTCTCTTTTGTATTAGTAAAGTGGCATGTACGAAAAAAATAATATGTATTTTGTTAAACCAGTTCACCGGCTCAACTTGTGGAACTTTTGTTTTGAATATTAAATGATATGTAAATTATATATGTATAGAAAATTTTTAAATGGACCTAAATTTTATTTGCAAGCTATATTTTAGATTACCGTGACATTTTCAATTTTTGTTCGTTTACGGATACGAGTAGGGGGTGTTACACATAAGTAGCAAAGCAAAATATATAAATATCATGCATGATATGATGGTATAGCATGCTTGCCTAACACATGAAATAAATGAATGTATACTATCGCACACAGCATATACATGTCACATAAAAAAAACACAAAGAGTGAGGCCCGCGTCCACACAGCATCGGGATCCTACACTCAAGATTGAGGCCGCCCTCAAATCCTATGCTCGGAATGTTACACCAAGCATCTTCGAACGAGATCGCCCAACATTCGGAATAAGTAATCGGGATGGAGGTCGCCCAACCAATCCCATCTTTGGAATGTTACATCGAACATCTTCCAATGAGGCCGACCAAAATTCGGAATAAGGTCTTCGATACATCATCCGGAATATTACATCGGATGGCCTTCGACGTGTTGCAACATTTTTGTATATCCGGATTTCCATCAAACAGGGACTCAACACACACAAATGATCCACCTAGGATCTTCACATCAAGACGTATTAAGACTCATCATAACTTAGTCTATCGGGGGTTAAAATTATCAATCTTGGTTTAACAATTCATTTCATAGTTTTAAAGATTAATAGGAACCCTTAATTCCAAATACCGAACTCTAATCTCTATTTTGACTAAAGCAAGATCACACAGGGGTTTCGATACTCCCTATGTGGGGTATCGGAACACCCTGTATCGATACCCTTACAAAGAGGGTATCGAAACACCAGGTATCGATACTGGTACTGATACGCTTTAACCAACTCTAAGGTCAATTATTCCCCTTTCTCATGCAATGGTCGGTTACTCCCCCTCCCCCTTGCTTATTTCTTTTTTTTTTTTGTTAAAATTAATGAGATAATAACCCCATTAAAATGAATCTCATTGGCTCATTTATACCACATAGGATTTCCACTACCATCTTCTAAAAGTTTAGCATGCAAGCCTCATGTTTTACTTTTTTCATTGTAGTCATCTTAATTTAGATCTTTTATTTTTCCTTAGTTTCAATTGAGTCCCCTATTGGTCAATTTGACTATCAATTGGTCAATTATTCCTCCTAGGCCCTATTTAGGGTGTTACAATAAAACGATTTAGATTTCTATTGTTCTTCATTTTATATCCATATATACCTAACATCAAAATATTTAACAAATTTTAATAAAAATTATTTATATACAATATAAATATCGCAAAGTCTTATTTAAAATAATAATAATAACAACAATAATTTTTTAATTTGTAAAAAATATGTTGAAGATATTAGAATCTCTCAATTCTATCCATTCTCAAATTTATGTACCAAATAAGTCTTAAAGGTCTATCCTCGTGAATGATGAATTATTTAACAAGACTTCTCGCAAATGCATCGACGACGGAAGCCTTCACAGTCTCCATCATCGAAACCCTCTGATCTGCATTGATTCCTACAGTCTTTGCCAACGAAGCACAATCCTTTAAACTTATCGCTCGGTCCTTCACATTTTTTACCCGCGACTGTCATAGGACTCATATCTATTATAAAATTTTAAAAAATTAGATAAAATTCATACATACATAAACTAAAAAAAACAAATATGTAACTTAAATATATAGTAAATTGTGTTCCCAACTCAAGACAAGATAAGTTGAAAAAGAGTGAAGAAAAAACCTATTGTTAGAAGAATCAATAGAAAAAAGAAAGCAATTGAAGTGGATGAACGAGAGGACTTTGTCATTTTATTTATTATTATTTTACAAAGTGGACAATTAACAAAAAGATTTTTTTATTTGATTTGATGAAAGTAAATTATCGTGAAAGCTTTATAATAAAATTATTGTTTGAAACGGTTGACGAGAAAAATGGGACAACCTACAAGTGTTGCATTATAAAGTAATCTTAAATTACATCCATTTAAATCATAACTATGCAATCTTTTATATCTAACTTTTTTTAGCCTTTTCAAATCATTAAATAAGTTAATATAATTATTGTCGTCTTTTACCTATTTAAAGTTGTATTGAAATCTCTAATATTATATTTTTTGATGAAAAAAATATACCTAATTTTAGTTTAAATAATCGAGATTGACATGAATCATATACTTAATTTTAATAAGTGAATTTCTTAATATTTTTTTACGTACACAAACTCGAAATCTACATACATATGAATTTCTAAATGTTGTCTACAGCTCCATTGATTTACATCTGCTAGGAATCGATCAGATTTTGGTAACAAATCTGTGAATCCCTTTTGGTTCTTTAGCGCCAACCGTAAAGAAAAAGAACGAATTCAAGATTTGAACTGGAAAATATTTGCAATTTATTTTATATGTTTAGAAACAATTGTTTGGACAAAAAAAAATCAACTGAAACCCGCAGCCTTAAGACTCATGAGCGTAGGTTGTTGCAAGCTCTAACCCCATCATTTTCAAATGTAAGAAAAAGCCATGTAAGAGATGATTTTTTTAATACAAAATTGATTTTATTAAAAATGTGTTGGAGGAACGATAATATACTCATGAATTAAAACTTGCTCGGTAAAAAATTAATTTTAATTTTTTTATTTCTGTCATGTTTTTAAAATTCATATTGCTTTCAATAATTTTCAAAATTTTTATAAAATTTTAATAATTTGTAAACATAATTTTTTAATATTTTGAATTATTTAATAATTTTTAAATATTTTAAAATTTTATTTTTAAAAACTTTATTATATGATAATTAAATAAACCTTCTGATTTTTTTAAAGAATTCAACGACTTGAACTTTCCGTACACTCAAGCTTTTTTTTATTATGATATCACATATATATTGATTATCATGTCAACAAGGTTAATGATCAACATAGTACAATCAACAATAGAAATCATTGTTCAAATGACTCGATTAATAAAATTTATAAGTTCGATACGAAAAATAAAGGACTTAATTGATTTTTTATAAAAGTTTGAGGTATTCTTATAGCCTTAAGCAAAACATAAACTTATAAAAAAAATTAAACGCTTAAAAGCTAAACAACCAATTAGGAAATTCATAATTTAAAAGAGTTTATCGGGTGTTGTTAACGATTAGAGTTTATTTAAAAATAGATTAAACCTTTTTAGCTAGGAAAAATTATTAGGTGAAACTTGTGCACCACGTCATCCATGATCCTAATTAATCAAGGCCATTTATCTCAAATTTTTTTCAAGGTGAATCATCACCTCTTTCCTACGTGTAATTAGTGGGTGAGAAGTTATTAGGTAGTTATTTAAAGATGAACGGTCCTGATTGCTTGGACCATGGATGATATTGTGAACAGGTTTCACCTTATAATCTCTCGTTAACTAGAGGTGCTTAACGAATTGATCAACTCGTGAGCTGCTCGAACTCGACTAATTTAAAAGTTGATAAATACTCGATTCAGATGAACTCGACTCAAGACTTTAACGAATTGAATCGAGCAAAGTCTAACTCACTCGATAAAGTTGCAAGCAATTCGTTAATTTTTAAAAATATTTTTAGTAATTATTTTAAAATTATTTCATTCAAAAATAAATCTAAATAATAATTATTAATTTGTGAATTGTTACTTTTACTTTAATATGCTAGTTTAATGTATTTATGGATTATTACTTTCGAATTTCGACTTTGAAAACATTTTATATACTTTTGATTAAATTTATCAATTTTTGTTAATATAAATCCTCATAGAGTATTATTAAATTTTACTTTTAGTTAAAAATAAGGTAAGTTTTTTAGTGAGCTCAATGAGTCGAGTTGAGAAATAAATTATTTTAACGAGACGAGTTGAGCACAACTTTAACGATCTTAACGAGTACTGAGTTGAGTCAAACAATAAATTTTTTAACGAGAAAGAATCGAGCACTGTCCAACTCGCGATCGACTCACTCGATAAGCACCCCTACTACTAACACAGGCTTTGTTTTATTTTGAGTCTATCAATTTGACTAATGCAAACCTTCTAAAGACTACAAATACAAAATCAACCACTTTGATGGGTTCGCTAACTATAAACTCACCCATCCATGAATACAAAGGGGCGGGCTAACTATATTAATCATTAAATTTAAAAATCTAAAAATTAAAAATTTTATTTAACTGAGATTGTAATTAAAAATGACTTCAAGTATTATTATATATAAAAAAGAATTAGTACAATTAGGGTTGTACATAGCCTTTTCATCCTTATCCCCACCATTGTCTTAGATAAACATCGATTTTTTTAATCACCCATCATCAATATCGGCATGTGGGATTTCAATCAAACGTTGAACAACGAACGTAAAAGGCTTTAGTCGTTCAACATCCAGTTGTAATGTCTTTCGTCGATTATCGATGATGGGTGATTGGGAGAAACGAGCGGTGGTCTTAGGCGACGATAAAACTTTATAAGACTATCAATGATGGTAGTTATGTTAATTTTGAGATTTTTGAGGTTTGGGGTTTTAGGGATTTGATTTTTTTTAGAAAATTGAAGATTTTTTAGATTTTTTTAATTAATTTTCTTTTTTTTTCAAGTTATTTTAAAAAACAAAGTAGAAACATGTTAAATTATGATTGATTAATAATTTTTTTAACGATACTACCTTAGAACACTAACGGAATAAAATTTTAGGTACCTATTTTAGCTAAAAAAAATCATTACGCACCTATCTTAGAAAAATGTATAATTTGGACACTTAATTCTAAGTTAAGTCAATTTTTTAATGGTGTTATCTTAAAACACAAATGGAATGAAACTTAAGGCATCTATTTCAGCAAAAAAAAAAAAAATAGACATATCTAAAAAATGTATAATTTAAGAACTTATATTTTATTTAAGCTTTGATTTTAAATTGGCATGAACTTTTAATATTATAAAACGATTTAGATCTTTGTTGATCTTCATTTTATATTCATCTATACCCAACATCAAAATATTTAACTCAAAAAAGGAACATAAAATATTTAACAAATTTTAATAAAAAATATTTTTATACAATATAAATATCACAAAGTCTTATTTAAAATAATAATAACCACAATAATTTTTTAATTTGTAAAAAATATGTTGAAGATATTAGAATCTCTCAATTCTATCCATTCTCAAACTTATGTACTAAATAAGTCTAAAAGGTCGATCCTCGTGGATGATGGATTATTCAACAAGGCTTCTTGTAAATACATCGACGAATGAAGCCTTCGCACTTTCCACCATCAAAACCCTCTGATCTGCATAGAGTCCTACAGTTTTTGCCACTCAAGCAAAATCCCTTGAACTTATCGCTCCGTCTTTTACAGTCTTTACCCTCAACTGTCATAGGACTCATCTCTAGTAAAAAACATAAAAAATTAGATAAAATGCATACATACATAAGCTAAAAAATAACAAATATGTAACTTAAATTTATAGTAAATTGTGTTCCCAACTCAAGAGTAGATAAGTTGAAAAGGAGTGAAGAAAAAACCTATTGTTAAAAGAATCAACAGAAAAAAGAAAGCAATTGAAGTGGATGAACGAGAGAACTTTGTCATTTTATATATTATTTTACAAAGTGAACGATGAACAAAAAAAAATTATTTGATGTGATGAAAGTAAATTAGCGTGAAAGCTTTATAATAAAATTATTGTATGAAACGGTTGACGAGAAAAATGGGACAACCTACAAGTGTTGCATTATAAAGTAATCTTAAATTACATCCATTTAAATCATAACTACGCAATCTTTTATATCTAACTTTTTTTAGCCTTTTCAAATTATTAACTAAGTTTATATAATTATTGTCGTCCTTTACCTATTTAAAGTTATATTGAAATCTCTAATATTATATTTTCTTATGAAAAAAATATACTTAATTTTATTTTAATAATCGAGATTGACATGTATTATATACTTAATTTTAGAAGATAAATTTTTTAATAATTTTTTTACGTACACAAACTCGAAATCTACATACATATGAATTTTTAAATGTTGTCTACAGCTCCATTGACTTACATCTGTCAGAAAACGATCGATGAACGACCATTTAAAAACAATTTTTATTAAAAAAGCGTAGCCTATAACTCCCATCATTTCTGAATGTAAAAAAAAGCCACGTAAGAATGTGTTAGGAATGACAATATATTTATACTAACATGAATGAAAACTTGGTAAAAATGAATTTTAAATTTTGTTATTTCTTTCATATTTTTTAAATTCATATTCTTTTCAATAAGTTTCCACAATTTTTATAAAATTTTAATAATTTGTAAACAATTGTTTTTAATATTTTGAATTATTTAATAAATTTTATTTTTTTTTTAAAATTTTTTTAGAAACTTTGTTACATGATAATTAAATAAGCCTTCGGATTTTTTTTCTTAAAAATTTTACACTTTGAACTTTCCATAAAACTATTCAAGCCTTATTTTATCATATTATCACACATACATTGATTATCATGTCAACAAGGTTAATGATCAACATAGTACAATCAACAATAAAAATCATTGGTCAAATGACTCAATTAATAAAAATTTGCAAGTTTGATACAAAAAATAAAGGACTTAATTGTTTTTTTTTTTTTTTAAATTTTGAAGTCTACATATAGCTTTAAGCAAAACATAAACTTAAAAAAAAAATTAAATGCTTAAAAGTTAAATGTCCAATTAAATTCATTGATTTGTGAACTGCAATCAACTTATCTCTTGAAATTTATAATTTAAAGGAGTTTATAGGGTGTTGTTAACTATCGGGTTTGTATCGAAATGACCACAATACACCGATCAACTATTAAAATAATATAAAAATAACCATACTATCGGGTTTGTATTGAAATGGCCACGATGTATCGTGCAAGCAGTGGTGAATCTAGAAAAATATTATCGACTGGGCCAATATAAATAAAAATTAATCTAATATAACTCATATATATATATATATATAACTTTAAAATTATACTCTCTAATAATTAAAAAATATATTATCTATATCTTTAATTAAATAAAATTGGAATATTTCTTAAAAATTAATTTTTTATTTATAACTTCATTAATTTGTCAAAAATATAAATCATAAAAATGTAGCTTTAAATTTATATAAATTATAAAAATAAAAATTTATTTTTTAATATTAGCTTATATAAAAAATTTCAATTAAAATAATCAAGAAATATATTACATTTTCATTTACTTTTAAGTTATTTTTTCTAAATATATTAAATTGTTTTATATATTTTTCTTAAAATACTTTTTAAATTTTGATCTATTTTTTTTTTGTTTTGTGGTTTATGTTATATACTAGAGTGAAACCCTAATTATGTTGGGAGAATTTAATTATTTTTTAAAATATTTAATTATTTAGTATAAAATATATTTAAATTATATTTATTAAGAATAATTATATAATTTATAAAATTTATTAAATTATTAATGGCTATATTTTTTTATCTTTTATTTTACTTAAATATTATTTTTTAAATTAATTTAAGACATAAAAATAAACTAATTTTTACATTGGGCCATTTCTTATTAAATTTATTTACCCAAAATCCTCTTTATATAAATAAAGGATATTTAGAGTATGGGCTGGGCCATGGCCTAGGCCCAGATCCGCCCCTGTGTGCAAGAGCTTCCATACATGCAATAGCCAGCTGCTAACATATGCTTCCCAGGCTGCAGCACATCATCTAAAGTTGGTTCATGGTCATCTTTCACCATGTATATCCCAAAAATCTAGACGAAAAAAAAACATGTTCAGTTGAACACTGCAGTATCAAGTATCTTAGAACAAATATTACTTAATACTGAAACATATTTGGTACAGAGAAGTGCTGAAAACACCTTCCACGCTTCGAGGGTGCCACGAAGGTTTCTTGTTCGTCTTCTTCAGAGACGAGATGCACTGGTACAACATCCAAATATGTTAAGAGAAAATTATAACATCACCAATATGTATACAACAAAAGCCATCCAGCCACATATTGTTCTGCCACTACTTACTAAAGCCTTCACAAAGCCTTCATTTGAAAGCACATCCAACTTCTTTTGCTCCTCACCTTTTATTAAGAAATAGACAACTTCACTCAGTATGAAATATTAACACAGCTAAAGTCTAAGAATCATCATTGGTTTTGGAACAACAACCACTTGCCTGGACATTAGTTTCGTCGGCAAGTCCAATGAGTTTGGCTAGACCGGCCTGCAGCAATAAGCCAATAACCATCAAACAGATTACAATCATCAAACTGACGACCCTGTAACCCAAATAAACTGTGTAAAATTAACGTGATTCAGCACGTAATGTGTTATGGTCATCAGGTCAGTCGTATGGGCATCCGCTTCATGGTCCATTTCGTTTAGCCCCTCCAAAATCTCAAAAGAAAGGCAAAAAAAAAGTGGGGGATTTGGTTCTCTCGATGTGGGAGGAAAGGATAAAGATCGTTTGAGGACAAAGGGAGGGGTTACGTTATCTGCTGAGAATGGAAGTTTTTATGAATTATTTAGATTTATTTACAAAGATATTATTTATTTAAACTAATTTATTAAAGTAGATTGATATTAATATAAAAATAAATTTACTATATTTTATTTTAAAATTAATGAGAGATTAAAGTCCAACCGAAGAGGTTGTAGTAACTTTAACTATCTGTGAAGTTTGCTTTGTTGCCCGTAGCCAAGAAGGCTAGAGTTGGGAATGGGAGGGTAAATGAGATGAGTTAAGTTTATATAATGTTGAGTTTGATTCAAGTCGAAAAGTTTAAAGTTGAAGTCGACTTGATTCAAGAGCTCATAAGTTTAAAATTTTCAAATTCGAATCAAATTTGAGATAAAAAATTAGAGTTTAAGCTTGAAAGGTTTGAAATTAAAAGTTCGAAATCGAAACATTCTCAAAATTTATAATTATTTTTATAAATTTTTTAATGATTTTCGGAATTCGTTGTGAAGTTGTTTATTTGATTGTCCAAATAAAAATCAATAGAATTACGGAAAAGATAGTATGCTTTGTAGAAAACAAGCTTTTAGGGGAATGCGTTAAAGAAATTGCATGCAGTACATATCATATCTCAGCTCTATCTTCTAGGAATGAAGTCTATATATACGAGTAAAGGGAAGGTTAGGCCATGAAGATGTTGAAGATAGAAAAACGCCTACTCTGGTGGAGGGTTTAAAGGATAGATATGTCAAGTATATTACATCAAATTATATTGCTGCTATATGTCTCCATAAATGGGTGTGGTGTCGAGGGATCTCAATACTCAGCTTGTAAAAAGGCTTTTGGATTCAACAGAAAAAGTCACAATTGCTACAACTATGGACTTTTGCATTGTCATATAGCTTAAAATTAAATGCTTAAAATTTAAACGTACAATTAAATTTGTTGATTTGTGAACTGCAATCAACTTATCTCTTGAAATTTATAATTTAAAGGAGTTTGTCGGTTGTTGTTAACTATTAGTGATTTAATTGATTTTTTTTATTAGGGTAAATTGTACAGATAGTCACCATACTATTGGGTTTGTATCGAAATGGCCACAATACACTGATCAACTATTAAAATAATATCAAAATAACCACTGTCCGTTAAAAATTAACAGACTGATGATGTGACAATTAAAAATAAAATGGAATAATTATACATTTACTTCCTGTCATTCATATATTTTTTAATTTAGTCCTAATTTTATTATAATAAAATAATATTTAATTAATGTCACCACCTTATTAGAGGAGAGGATGCAAATATAGTCACCATACTATGGGGTTGATATCAAAATGACCATAATACTTTAAAAAGCATCAAATACACCGATCAACTATTAAAATAATATCAAAATAATCATCTTCGTTAAAAATTAACGGACTGATGACGTGACAGTTAAAAATAAAATGAAATAAATAAAAATTTACTTTCTGTCGTTCTTATATTTTTTAATTTATTCTTAATTTTATTATAATAAAATAATATAATTATTTAATTAGTTTCATCACCTTGTTAGAGGAGAAAATGCAAAACCTAAACAAATGATACCTAACAACTAATCTTATGATATAAATCCCTATAAAAGTTATATATTTACCATATACAACCTTGCATTTCAGACACTCTTGAAGCTTATCTTTTCTGCTCTTTGTTATCGATAGTAAACTAGGAGCCATTCCACGATAGTGAAAGCACAAACCTCAAGTCCAAGTAACAACTAGGAAATGAAAGGGAAAGTTGATGAGGAAAGATATCAAAACGAGTAAACGATGTACCGTGCAAGAGGTTCCATACATGCAATAGCCAGCTGTTAACATATGCTTCCCAGGCTGCAGCACATCATCTAAAGTTGGTTCACGGTCATCTTTCACAATGTATATCCCAAAAATCTGGACGAAAAAAAAACATGTTCAGTTGAACACTACAGTATCAAGTATCTTAGAACAAATATTACTTAGTACTGAAACATATTTGGTGCAGAGAAGAGCTGAAAACACCTTCCACGCTTCGAGGGTGCCACAAAGGTTTGTTGGATTAAAATTCAATAATAGTGGACACATATGTATAATGTATATTACTATTATAAAGTTTAACACGTAATTAAGTGACCAATTATATTACACGTGTTATAGGTATTAAATTGTCATGGAATTAAAAGTGTAGATACCATAAGGTGTATTTATAATTTGATGAGGGACAGAGTTATAAATACTTAATAGTTGATTATTAAATCAATTATATAAAGGGGTTATGGTCCCTAAGAATTAGGTTAACTTGCATATCTCTTTTCCCCATCTGAGAGTTGTGTGGCAAGAGGTAACCTAATTTCTTGGAATATCAAACCCTCTGGAAAAACTCTATCGAGATTAATTCAGGTATGCTTCCGCATTCAGTTTATTTATTTTATCGTTCTTGATTATTTGACATGTATAGATCTTGGGTTTATATTCGTACCGAATATATTTTAATTCTAACAAGTGACATCAGTGCCAGGATTATGTCGAATCATTGAGATCTAAGTTTTTTGGATTTTAATTAATTGTTATTTATCGAAAATTAAATATAATATTATTGTTTATTTTCTTCGATGTGATTTGGAATTTCAATTAATATGGATCTTTTATTCGTGTTAATTCTAAATCAAATCTCTTTTTTTGCTACTTTATTTGGCAATACATATTTTTTTTCGATCTGCAATTTATGATTGATTTTCAATTTGTTAGATTATGAAATTGAAAATCAATTGTATTTTCTATTGATTCAAGTTTTGAACGGTAAATCTTTTTTTTAAATAAGGATATGCTATTATTTTTGTATAGCTTTTACTTTAGTAATCGCATATCAGTTTATTGTTATAAAAAATATATATTTTTTATTTTAAATATATATTTAATTCGGTTGGATCAAAATTTTAGTTTTGATCATTAGGTATTAAGTTAAATCTTTAAAAATAAATATATTAAATTCAGTTAAATCAAAATTTTAGTTTTGATCATTAATAATCATAATAAAAAAGGATAAAGTTTGATTTACGCCTGATCGTGGTAAATTTACCATAATTCGGAAAATTTATAATTAGGATAGCTCTTAAAGCTTTATATTCATTTTATGTTTATTAAGTTATGATTGAATGATCTTTCGACATGTTACTTCTAAAGTATACTACTTATGTAGTTACTTAATTAATATTTTTAGTATTTAGTTTTGATCATATGTTATTATGTATTATAGAATATATATCTTGTATTGATATATTCAATTCAGTTTGATCAAAATTTTCTTTTTTATTATTAGATTATTATGATTATATTAAAGTTTTAAGTAATTATTATACGAATTACTCATTTGTATGATATTTTTGTATTTTGTTTTTAGTTAAAGATTAAATGTTTTGATTGAATTTAGTTTTGGTAAAAACATATTTAAAGAATTTTTGAAGAACAGTCAAAGATTTCGGTTATTTGGATTCTGATAGCCCCATTAAGACAACCTTAATTTGGTTTATTTTGAAAACTCAAGTGTTATCAGAAATTTCAGCTTTAACTGTTATAAATATTAATTTTGAATATTGGTATATTTATGTTATATATTTTAAGATAAATGAATTGAAGCATTAAGTCACCAAAGTAATCTTCATTGTGGAAATTATTATATTTTAAAATATAAAAAATTTTGTGTATGTAATTCAGTTTATCCTAATATTAATCGGCCTAAAGGAAGTTTAATAATTAGTAATGTTACATGTGCATCTGTGGTAATAAACATGTGATAATTATTCAGTTTTATATGTGAACAGTAAATCGGCCCAATGGAAGATTTATGTTTAACATATTCTTATTATCAATGTTTGATTACTCTACTAAGATATCACTTACAAGTTAATATTTTGTCTAAAGATTAAATATTAATGGAGTGTCTGATATCTTGAGATGAGGTTACCTTTATTCAAATTTATTATTATTTTGGTTATCTTTTACTTTTAGTGAAAGATAAAATTAAGAAAAATATTTTGAAACAATTAAATTCATATTTTGACTTCGGATATCTAATATTTTAATAGATTAATTGAAACATAATGTCACCAAAGTGACCACTTTTGTGTAGATTAGTTTATTTAAAATATTAAGATAATTACGTGTCTTTGTAATTCATGCGTTTATAAATTGGCCCAAAGGAAAATTAATATTTGACCAAATTACAATGACAACTGTGGCGATAAATGTGACAATTATATATTGTTTTATGTGAACAATAAGTTAGTCCAGAGATTAATCTATTGTTTGACATAGTTTATTGTCAATGTTTGATTGCTACAACAAGAGTACCGTTTACAATTAATATTACTGTCCAAAGACTTGATATTAATGTTGTGCTTGGTATCTTGAGGGGAACTAGCCATTGTTTTAAATTTATTGTTTACTTATGGATATTTATGTGAGCTTGTTTATTTAATTATTTTTGTTCTATATTAGGTAATTTATCTTTGTTGTCATAATATCTTTTGAATACATTCTACACTCATGTTTAGTGAAATTAATTTCAAAGAATAGAAAAGACACTTACATATAGTATTTGGTTGTATGAACATAGAACTTTCACTAAGTGAAGAACAACTTGCACCTCTCACGGCGGTAAGCATCCATAAATAGGACTTTGAGATGCGAGTTCATTCAAGTTGCATAAGTTTAATGATCATAAAGTATAATATTTCTAGAAATTTTTAGGAGCACAAATCTAAAGAAATTATTCATACTAAGTATTTCCTTGATAAAAAATATTTTTTTAAGATTTATATGACATCACTTTTGGTTTACCTGATGTCTATGAAGTATAAGGATCAAGGAAATGTAAGGGAATATATTATGTTGCTTCAAAACTTAAGGCACATAAGATCAAACTTTATAACAATTGTTTATTCTTATAATTTTAGTATAGCTTCCTATACAGTTTAACTAATTCAAAATTAGTTATAATTATTAAAGAAGAAATAAACTTCAAATGAGATTATTTCTCATTGTGTTAAAGATGAAGAAAAAAGATTGAAGCATTATAATTGTAAAAATACTCGTTTAGTTAGTGCTCATTTAGTTAGTGTCTCTAAGAATATGGACAATAAAACCAAAAAATATACATATTAGAATGAAGTTGCTAAGGGTCCTACTCAAAAGGAATAACAATAAGTTACAAAGTGTTGATTCTTTTGTATAAGCTAGGATACATGTAAAGAAAATAAACTTCAAAAGTAAGCAATTACTTAGGCTATTTTGAGTGATCCATGGGCTGTAAATTTTATGATCCCACAATTAAGATTATTTTAATGAGATATTTATAGCATTTTTAAGATCTTGAGTTTGGAGGGAGAATAAAGTTAGATACATTGCTGTTAAGGAGGAATTGGGTATTAATTTAATTCATACTATCATTTTTCACGATATTTAGGTTTTCACACCTACCATTAATCAAAAAGTGAATCAAGTACATCAGCAAAACAATGTTGAACAACTCTCGTTCAAGATAAGGTAATTATTTTTAGAAGAACAAACTCAACAACCTCAAAACAAAAAGTGTCTTTAAAGATATCCATGAGAGGAAAGAGAAATACTATTCAGGATTATTACTTAGTATTTCATCAAGAAAATAAAGATAATAATGGAAGGATAAAAAGACAACATGATTAGTTTGTTTTATCAAACCATAAAAGTTTTAACTCTCAAAAGTGGATTGATGTTATTCAAAAGAGTATAATTTTATACAAGACAATAAAGTTTAGGAACTTGTCTCATTACCTTAAGGTACAAACTAATTGGTTGTAAATGATAATGTGTACAAGTATAAGACATGTCTTGTATCTAAATGATATACTCTAAAAGAAGACATTGATTTTGTGGAGACTTTCTCTGAAGTTTTATTGAAAGACTCTTTCAAAATAATCTTGACACTTGTTGCTTTTAGTATTAAGTTACATAAGATGGATGTTGAGCTTGTGTTTTTCAATGGCAACATTTAATAAATTAATTATATGGTACAATCATTGATTTGTGTCCAATAATACAAAATTAATGAATGTAAATTAAAGAAATCTATCTATGGGATTAAGTTTGACTCCCATTAATAAAATTATAAATTTTATATTGATTATCTCATTCGGTTTTGAGATAAATTTGGTTGAAAATTGTATGTATTACAAGTTCAGTGGGAGTAAGACAATTGATACTCATATTACTAAAGAATACATTTCTTTTTCAGTGCCCTAAAAGTAACCTTGAAATTTATAAAATACAAAAGGTTTCGTATATATAAGCTATGGAGAATCTAATTTATGCTCAAGTATGTATGCATTTGGATATTGCATACATTATTAGAATGTTAGACATATATTTAAGTAAATCTAATATGGACCGTTGGATAGTAGCCAATAAAGTTATGAAATATCTTTAGAGAACAAAAAAAATTACATGCTCACATATCGAAGTTCTGGTAAGTTAGAGATCATCATGTTTACAGTCTTCGGTTCTACTAGAATATTGATGCAAAAGACTATCATATGAGCTGCTAATTATAGATTGAATAGAAAGACCACTTTAGTTATTTTGTGACAATAAATATGCATCATTTATTTTATAAACAATAGGAACACTTTAAAATTTAGTTCCTAGTTGTTAAAGAAAATTCAGAATGTTTGCGTGTCTATAGAGCATGTTGGTACAAACTCCATAATTACGCGCTTATTGAGAAACTATCACCCTAGGTCTTTCATGAGCACACTGCTCATGTGGGTGCAATATTATTTAAGTATATTCAGTTTTAGTGGGAGTTTGTTATTTTGATAAATGCTCATTCGTTTAGACACAATTTCGGTTACTTCAGTTTAAAGTTAATTTCTGCAAAAATAAAGTTATTTTGGCTTATGCACACTCTGAATTCATTAAAGTTTGATCTCACTAAAGTTTAGGAGGACTAGTTGGAAATAGGCATGTTCGGTTCACATTTACATGTAATTTCCATGCTACGCATCCATGATTGAACTATTTCATTTGATTATGTTTGTATACGTGACCATTGATGGGTCCAGTCATGATTGATATGATGAAGACCGCTTTGATCCTATATGGATATAATTGATGGACGAGATTGTTAAAGAATACCTATTATATGATAGCAAATTTTGAGCTCATAAGGTTATACATTTGCCAGGAAACATATGTTGTCCAAGTGGGAGATTGTTGGATTAAAATTCTATAATAGTGGATACATATGTATAATGTATATTACTATTATAAAGTTTAACACGTAATTAAGTGACCAATTATATTACACGTGTTGTAGGTATTAAATTGTCATGGAATTAAAAGTGTAGATACCATAAGGTGTATTTATAATTTGATGAGGGGCAGAGTTATAAATACTTAATAGTTGATTATTAAATCAACTATATAAAGGGGTCATGGTCCCCAAGAATTAGGTTAACTTGCATATCTCTTTTCCCTATCTGAGAGTTGTGTGGCAAGAGGTAACCTAACTTCTTGGAAGATCAAACCCTCTGGAAAAACTCTATCGAGATTAATTTAGGTATGCTTTCGCATTTAGTTTATTTATTTTATCGTTCTTGATGATTTGACATGTATAGATCTTGGGTTTATATTCGTATCGAATATATTTTAATTCTAACAAGGTTGCCTCTTCGTCTTCTTCGAAGACGAAGATGCACTGGTACAACATCCAAATATGTTAAGAGAAAATTATAACATCACCAATATGTATACAACAAAAGCCATCCAGCCACATATTGTTCTGCTTCTGCCACTGCTTACTAAAGCCTCCACAAAGACTTCATTTGAAAGCACATCCAACTTATTTTGCTCTTCACCTTTTATTAAGAAATAGACAACTTCACTCAGTATGAAATATTAACACAACTAGAGTCTAAGAATCATCATTGGTTTTGGAACAACAACCACTTTCCTGGACATTAGTTTCGCCGGCAAGTTCAATGAGTTTGGCTAGACCAGCCTGCAGAAATAACCATCAAACAGATCACAATTATCAAACTGGCGACCCTGTATCCCAAATGAACCGTGTAAAATAAACGTGATTCAGCACGTAATGTGTTATGGTCATCAGGTCAATCCTATGGGCATCCGTTTCATGGTCCATCTCGCTCAACCCCTCCAAAATCTCAAAAGAAAGGCAAAAAAAGTGGGGATTTGGTTCTCTCGATGTGGGAGGGAAGGATAAAGATTGTTTGAGGACAAAGGGAGGGGTTATGTTATCTGCTGAGAATGGAAGTTTTTATGAATTATTTAGATTTATTTACAAAGATATTATTTATTTAAACTAATTTATTAAAGTAGATTGATATTAATATAAAAATAATTTTATTATATTTTATTTTAAAATTAATGAGAGATTAAAGTCCAACTGAAGAGGTTGTAGTAACTTTAACTATCTGTGAAGTTTGCTTTGTTGCCTGTAGCCAAGAAGGCTAGAGTTGGGAATGGGAGCGTAAATGAGATGAGTTAAGTTTATATAATGTTGAGTTTGATTCAAGTCGAAAAGTTTAAAGTTGAATTTGACTTGATTCAAGAGCTCATAAGTTTAAAATTATCAATTTTGAATCAAATTTGAGATAAAAAATTAGACTTTAAGCTTGAAAGCTTTGAAATTAAAAGTTAGAACTCGAAACATTCTCAAACTTTATAGTTATTTTTATAAATTTTTTAATGATTTTCGGAATTCGTTGTGAAGTTGTTTATTTGATTGTCCAAATAAAAATCAATAGAATTACGGAAAAGATACCATGCCTTATAGAAAACAAGCTTTCAGGGGAATGCGTTAAAGAAATTGCCTGCGGTACATATCATGTCTCAGCTCTATCTTCTAGGAATGAAGTCTCTATATACGAGGAAAGGGAAGGTTAGGCCATGAAGATGTTGAAGATATAAAAACACTTACTCTGGTGGAGGGTTTAAAGGATAGATATGTCAAGTATATTACATCAAATTATATTGCTGCTATATGTCTCCATAAATGGGTGTGGTGTCGAGGGATCTCAATACTCAGCTTGTAAAAAGGCTTTTGGATTCACCAGAAAAAATCACAATTGCTACAACTATGGACTTTTGCATTGTCATTTTTGCAGTCTTTGGCTCGTAATCCTGGAAAACTTTATCGTATATGTGTTTCATGCTTTGCAAAAATAAACAATGTTGGAGAAAAATGGTGTTCACTATCAAGACACAAATGGATTGGGACATGATAGATTTTATTCAATTGGTGGCTCTTTCCTTGCTTCCCCATTGCACTTGATTCGGCTGCAAACAATGGCCATTCAGATATCAGATTGCTGGCAGGTACTGCAGATTTGCAGGCAGACAACAATAGTGTGTAGAGGCTGTTGATGAAATAGAATCCGGATTTTGTATACGTAAAAAAAATCCTAATTGAAAGGTTAACACATCAAAATAAAATGTACGATACAGATAGATCTAAACTAGAATAAAACATAAAAATCAGAGGACAACTGAAAAAAATACAATGATGGGTCTAACTATATCAGCTTAAAAGTTTGTGTTATTAACAGTGACACGAATAGGTAGAGTTTATATACAAGTGGCTACTTTAATAGGAGAGTTAAGAATCAAATTACAAGACTAACGGTTCTCTCACTCATAAAATTCTAGCATTAATTAATTTATTAATAAATTAGATATAAATTCTATTTGACACGCGTCATATAGTATAAAAATAATTCCTTATTCTCGAAATAATAGAAATTAAATATAGTAAAGGAGAAGTAAGGGTCGATCCCACAGGGACTAGAAACTTCCTGATTGTCTTCGTCGATTGATGATCCAAGAATATTGAATGATGTTTCAAGTAAAAAGGGTGCTTGTCGAATTGAGTAAACTAAATAATTGAAGAAATAAAATAAAGAAATTGATTTAAATATAATAAAAACTTAGCCTTAGGCTTCCGCTTTGACTCAACTTAAATAGATCATCGGAAAAAGATTTTCACTTCGAGATTTTACGTCGGTAATTAGCTTTCAAGGTTCAATCCTTGAAGCAAAAATTCTAAATCGAATACCCAAGTCTATCTTTTATATTGGTTTCGTGGATTAATCCACCAACTCAATGTTTATAGAAAAATTATTTAAAATCTCAAAACCAACTTGGATTATGTTGTTTCAATAACAACCGATCCAATCTTTAGTTTTCTCTTTAGCAATCAATTTGCTAAGTGTGTTCCTAGGAAGTCGAATTGCTTCAATAGCCGATTCTTCCTCCCATATAAATGATCAAATCGGAATCTTGACCAAAGTCAATCTTTAGTTTTGAAATAAAGTTGAAAAGGAATAAGTTCAAAAGAAAACTTTTAAAGAAATAAAAAGACAAAGTTATTGATGTGCTTTTCAATTCTCACGTTTGGATCGAGTCATTGCTTAAGCCCTTGGCTAATAAAAACTTAGCCGAGCATAATTATGGAAGAAATTATGCTCGACATAAAAAATAAATTAAAAATAAAAATAAAAGTATTTTATCGAGTTATCGTCTCCTCAGGGACCTGTATACTTAATATGCTTTCTTCACTTTCTTGTTCTGTAGAAAAAGTAAAGAACACAAATGAGTTGATTTGATTTATCTAAACTAAAATAACTAAATAAAAATAAAGGATTGAAATAGTAGAGAGAGATGGGCTATGATCCACTTGCGTCGTATTGTGGAATTGATTGACTTGTGTCTGTCCAATGCAATCGTATATCACTGCCTCGGCAGCACTGCAGTTTACTGCCTTGGCAGCGATAATACTGTCTGCCGCGGCAATCCCTTGCTCGTGGGCAGACTTTACCAAAGTTCGGCAAAATGTCCTTGGGTGACTCCGCTTATCCCTAAGTCAGAGTGCTGTTGATGACTAGTCCTTGATGATACCTCCCGGCGTGAACCAATTATACTCACCAACCAATCTCACACTTCTTTTAGCCGCTGAAACTCTTAACCTATCCCTAGGCCGAGTTAGTATTTCGCGATTGAAACACCGTACTTACCCCTTTCGTGAATCTAACTCTCCCGAGCTTAGATAAATGGATGATTCACAATATCCTCTCCCGAGCTCAATTGTGAAAACAAAGAATAACAAAGGATAAGCAAACCTTGATAACTTTATTGCATTGAATCAAAGACAAAGTACAATCTCCTCTCACAAATACTCGACAACCTTCACCTAATCCCTAAGAAGGTTTAGAACATAATGGAGAGGAAAGAAACAAGAGTAGAAGTTGGCTCTCTCCCTAGGTATTTCGTATGTTTGTACATTGGGTGGCTAGGTCCTTATATAGGCTAGACTTAGGGCAAACCTTTCATAAGTAGAATACAACTTGGAGTAGGGAACAAGTCAAGTACATAATGATAATATATTTCCAAGTTTATATTCGGCTAAGGGGCTTTCCCGCGTGGTCTTCCTTTGGGCTTTTCCTTGTGTTAGCCAGCTCCGATTTATGGGTTCAAGTCCAGACACGTTCCTTGGATTTTTGTCTTTCCATCGCCTATAGTCTTGCTTCCTGTCTTTCTGCTGCTGCCTCGGCATCAGGTCCTGCCTCGGCCTTGTCTCTGCCGCGACACTGGTTCTCTTGCACAGATATGAAAACGCAATAAAACGTGCATTTTTCTGTAAATATCATCTATATAAGTATAACTTCTAAATATATCACATTAAGCACATGCATTGGTCCGAGTGGGTGTATATTTGGTGATTAATGCCCATAAAAGGAGTAAAAAGTGATAGTGTGTTGAGCACTTATCAATTAGATACGTTAGTATTCATAGATTCATCAACTATAGGTTCATAAATACTAACGACGCTAACATTTTCCATAGAGTCAGAATATTTTGCATCCTTATAAACATCAAATTCAACGACCTCACCATCGAATTCCATACTTAACGAACCACTTCTCATGTCGATCTTTGTATTTGTAGTGCTTAAGAATGATCGGCCCAAAAGTATATCAGAACAAGTGTTCATTCTATCGCTTTCCATGTCAATGACATAAAAATCAGTAGGAAAAATAAGAGTACCGACTTTTACCAGAACATTTTCGAGCACTCCCTCCGGGTAGATGATGGAACGATCCGCCAACTGTATAGTCACTCTTGTTTCCTTCAAAGGCTCGTTAGTAATCAATTTATAAACAGAAAGAGGCATAACATTAATGGAAGTTCCTAAATCGCACATTGCACGATTAATTAAAACATTTCCTATTTTACAAGGAATAGCAAACATACCTTGATTTTTCATTTTTGGCGGAAGCTTCCGCAAAAAAACTATAGAAACGTTTTCTCCCAAATTTACCTTTTCATTACCAGTCAATTTCCTCTTTGTAGTGCATAATTCTTTTAAAAATCTCGCATACCTTGGTACTTGTCGGATCACATCCAAAAGAGGTATGTTAACTTGCACCTTTTTAAATATATCAATAATTTCTTTTTCCTCAACCTTTATATCACGTTTCGCCAACCGTGATGGAAACGGAGGTGCGATTTCTTGAGGAATGGTAGGGGGAGGTGGTGAGAGTGAAGGAGGTATACCTTGGGATTCTAAAGTTGACGTTTCCTTCTCCTCTTCTGGTTGTGTAGTAGTTTCTTTTGGAACTTCAGAATTAACGACTGTTCCACTTCGGAGGATGATAGCACTAACATTTTCTCTAGGGCTTAACTCTATTTGGGAGGGGAGTTTTCCTTGTGATTCTAGTCGTCCTACGGTTTGAGCTAATTGGAACATTTTCTTATCTAGTTCCTGTAGGTGGGTTTCAGTACGATTTTGAAAATTCTCTTGAAAAATTGCTAGTTGCTCAACAATGGACTCTAATGATGACTTTGGTCTTGTACATATCTCGTACAGTCCAGTTGCACCATTCTTATCTGCAAAAAGAGATTGAACAATGTCAGCTAATTTATCAATTTTATTTTCCAATGAAACGATACTTACCTCGTGAACCCGTCGAGATGGTTCACATGCAGAATGAAATCGCTGCGAATTAGCGGCCATGGTAGATATCAACATTCTAGCCGCATTTGGAGTCATGTTGACAAGTGCTCCTCCACTTGCCACATCTATTACCTTCATATCCATAGGCGTTAAACCTTTATAAAAATACTGGAGTAATATTTGTTCGCTTAAGCCGTATTGTGGACAGTTTGCACACAACTTTTTAAAGCGTTCCTAGTAATCATATAAGGTTTCTATATCCTTTTTTCAGATACTCAGGATATTTCGCCTTAGTTCGCTCGCCTTAGCTGCTGGAAAGAACCTGTAAAGAAAAAGACGAGACATATCAGTCCAAGTTGTAACAGAATTTGAAGGTAAATCAAATAACCAATCTTTTGCTATATCGGCTAAAGAAAATGAAAAAGCACAAAGTTTAATTTGGTTCTCAGAAACTCCCTGTGGTTTTGTACTCAAACAAAACATGTGAAATTCCTTAAGGTGTTTATGTGGATTTTCGCTCGGCAAACCGTTAAAGATAGGTAGGAGGTGTATCATGCTTGTTTTGAGAGTGAATGGTGTATCGCCATCTGGGAATATTATGCACATCGTCTGATAATCATTAGGTGCCGCAGTAAGTTGTTGGATAGTTCGAATATCGTCTCCCATCGTGACTTGTTCTCTGGATTTTCCTGGTCAAAAATCAAACAAAATAAATCAATAACTTTACCATAGTCCCCGACAACGGCGTCAATTTTGACACGTGTCGTATAGTGTCAAAAATAATTTCTTATTCTCAAAATAATAGAAATTAAATATAGTAAAGGAGAAGTAAGGGTCGATCCCACAGGGACTAGAAACTTCCTGATTGTGTTCGTCGATTGATGATCCAAGAATATTGAATGATGTTTTAAGTAAAAAGGGGTGTTTGTCGAATTGAGTAAACTAAATAATTGAAGAAAATAAAATAAAGAAATTGATTTAAATATAATAAAAACTTGGCCTTAGGCTTCCGCTTTGACTTGACTTAAATAGATCATCGGGAAAAGATTTTCACTTCGGGATTTTACGTCGGTAATTAGCCTTCAAGGTTCAATCCTTGAAGCAAAAATTCTAAACCGAATACCCAAGTTTATCTTTGATATTGGTTTCATGGATTAATCCACCAACTCAATGTTTGTAGAAAAATCATTTAAAATCTCAAAACCAACTTGGATTATGTTGTTTCAATAACAACCGATCCAATCTTTAGTAACATATAAAAAAAAACTTCAGAAATTGGCCATTTACGTGCATTTTCCAGATTCAGAGTCCTGCATAAAATCACAGAAAAAACAGCAATATCAGTAACATATTTATCAAACCAATGAGTAATTAAGCACAAAATAATAACTCTTTTAAGCACTTATCACTATTGTTAAATTAAAATTTTAAAAAAAATCTAATTAATGATATTATAATTTATCGTCCAAATTCGTTTAGATTTATAAATTTGAATGAAAAGAGAAAATTTTGATCGAAATGTATAAAAATAACATAATAACAAAAGAATTATCATATCCAAAATCAAGAAACCAAACCTCTGTAAATAAGTATAAAACACTGTCGTAGCAGTCACTCTCATAAACCACTCACCGAAAGCCGTTACTTAATCATTAAGTTACCAATATAAACCGAAACTCGTTCAAATTTGATCGCCTATCTCTTGTCCTGTTTCGAGCATTAAAACCAAGGGATTTAGTGCTTCCAAACGCACAAAAGAAATCCTTAAGTCGGATCCCTATACAGCAACCCTTAAAACCTATTAAAACCTAAACCGAAAACTTTCCGAAACACACTAAACTTAACCTAAACCCATAGTCCAGGATTATATATATTTAAAAACATGTTATAAAAACCATAATAAATTCAAAAAAATGAATTTAAGATCCAAAAACAGTGGATCAAAACCTTTAAACAAAAATTGAGATTTTTGGCCAAAACCCGATTTTTATGAAATCGAAGGATTAAAACAAATACTCCAAGTCAATAACTTGGGAATTTTAGAAAATAACTTCAAAGTTATAGAGGATTGATGAAGTCTCACCTCCACAACTGATTCAATCGCTTTTCGGGTTTTAAAACGAGAAAACAATGAGAAAACTATAATTTTAAAGAAGAAAAATCATAATAATTGTTCAAAAAAAATTAGATAAAAAAGAAAAGGTTTTTACCTTGAAAAGTAATAGAACAAATGACTATAATGAGAGAAAAAGAAAATTAGAAAAATATGATAGGTTTTTAATATTTACAAATGTTTTAGAGATAAAAATTTAGTTTAATTAAGTTAATTTGTTTAAAATAAGTTTTGGGCTTAATTAATTAAAATTTGGAAAGCCTAGACCAATTATAATTATAATTGGATCAAATCCCTTTAAAGATTCAAAGTTTTCGCTTATTTTATGAAATTGTCCTCAAATTTCTAATTTTATAAAATAGTCACTAATTTCAAAATCTTGGAGATTTAAGGGTCAATTTTCAAAATTGATTTAACAAAATTCAAATATATGTTAAATAAGAATTTTATAATATTTTTCCTCAATTTATTTTGATTTAAAAATAATTTTAAGTATTTAATCCCGAACTAGTCTATACCAGCTAAACCAGTTCACTAACTTCTAAGCCTATTTTTGGGGCGTTACAACTCTCCCCACTGACACGCTTCGTGTAGTGTCAAAATAAAATTCCTTATTCTCAAATAATAGATAGGAAATTAAATATAATATAGGAGAAGTAAGGGTCGATCCCACAGGAACTAGAAACTTCCTCATTACGCTTGTTTGATTGGTGATCTAAGCATGTTGAATGATGTTTTAAGAAAAAAAGGGTTTGTTATTGAATAAAATGAAACTAAGTAATTAAAGAGAATAAAATAAAGAAAGTTATTTAAATATAATAAAAACTAGCCTTAGGCTTTCGCTTTGACTCGACTTTAATAGATCATTGAAAAAAGATTTTTACTTTGGGATTTTAAGTCGGTAATTAATTTTCAAGGTTCAATCCTTGAAGCAAAACTTCTAAACCGAATACCCAATTCTATCTTTGATATTGGTTTCATGGATTAATCCACCAACTTAATGTTTGTAGAAAAATCATTTAACTCATTTAAACCGACTTGAATTATGTTATTTCAATAATAACTAATCCAATCTTAGTTTTCTTCTTAGCAATCAAATTGCTAAGTGTGTTCCCAGGAAGTCGGATTGCATTAATAGCCGATCTTTCCTCCCACACTAGTAATTAAATCAAAGTCTTGACTAAAGTCAATCTTTAGTTTTTAAATCAATTTAATTTTAAAAATAAGTTCAAAAGAAAATTGAAAAAAAATAAAAATCAAAGTTAATAATGCGCTTTTCAATCCTCATATTTGGAACGAGTAATTGCTTAAGACCTTGGCTAAAATGAAATTAGCCGAGCATAATTATGGAAAGAATTATGCTCGACATAAAAAAATAAAATAAAAATAAAAGAACGAAAAAAATAAATAAAGAAAGAAAATAAAAGATGAAAGAAAACTCTAGGATTAAAAGATGAATGGAAGATGTGAAGATATTTTAGGCTTACCCAAGATGGGTATTTGTAGCTAAGGGAGACTATTTGGAATGTGGATAAGCTATCACGCGCTTACTGACGTCATCTTCTAGAAGCTGCTGATCGAATGCTTACATCAAATTTCATGACCAAAAGCCAAAGTCGTGCCCACCAATCCAAAATCGATCCAGAAAATAAAAAATAACTTCAGAAATCAGTCATTTAAGTGCAATTTCCAGATTCAGAGTCCTGCACAAAAATATACAAAAAACATTAAGATCAGTAACATAAATCATTGAATCAAAGAGTAATTAAGCACAAAATATTAACTATTTTAAACACTCATCACCCACTTAAAAAATTTCGTCTTCAAAATTTCTTGTTGGAAACAGATAAGGGAACTGATCTTCTATATTCGACTTTCGTTCCTACGTGGCTTCCTCGACACCTCAATGTCGCCAAAGCACTTTGACTAACTCGATGGTCTTACAAAGCAGAACCTTGGAATATGATGCTAAGATTTATACCGAAACCTCATCATATGACAGATCTGTATTAAGCTCGACCTCTTACACTGGAAAAACATGCGAAGGATCCGATCTGTGCCTCCGAAGAATCAATACATGAAACACATCACAGATCTTCTCTAGCTCGGAAGGTAACCTTAGACGATAAGCCACCAGTCCAACTCTCTCTAAAACCTCAATCGGTCCAAAAAACCTCAGACTCAATTTCCCTTTCTTTCTAAACCGCATAACTTTCTTCCACGGAGATACCTTTAGAAATAATTTTTCACCTACGACAAACTCTATCTCCTTTTGCTTAAGATCAGCATAGGACATTTGACGATCTGATGCAACCTTAAGTCTATCAATAATGAGCTTAACCTTCTTATTAGTATCCTCAAGAATACTAGGTAAAGTCACATACTTCTCTTCAGTCTTAGCCCAACACAAAGAAGTACGACATCTCTTGCCATACAAAGCCTCAAAAGGTTCCATTTGGATACTTGCCTAATAACTGTTATTATAAGAAAACTCAACCAAAGGCAAGTACTTCTCCCAAGAACTTTGGAAATCTATCACAAAATACCTCAACATATCATCCAAAACCTTTATAACTGTCTTAGACTGCCCATCTATATGCGAATGATATGAAGTACTGAAACTAAACCTTGTACCAAGAGCTTTCTGCAACGACTTCTAAAACATCAACGTGAACCTCATATCTCTGTCAGATACTATGGATTTCGGCACTCTATATAGCTTCACAACTCCAAAAACATAAAGTTCAGCAGCTTATCCAAGGAATACTTATTATGCACTGGGATAAAATGCAAACACTTAGTAAACCTATCCACAACAACCCAAACTGAATTCTTTCTAGATGGCTTCAAAGGCAAACCCGTCACAAAGTCCATAACCACTCTTTCCCACTTCTATTCCGGTACTTTCAAGGGTTGAAACAAACCTAACAGAACCTGATGCTCAGCCTTAACTCACTGATACACCAAACACTTACTCACAAACTTAGCCACATCCTTTTTCAGGCCAACCCATAAAAACTCTCCTTTTAGATCTCGATACATCTTCATACTATCCAGATGCATAGAAAAAGGGATACTATGCGCCTCCGCAAGAATAATATGTCTCAACTCAGCATCATTTGACACCACAACACAACCTCTGAAGCATAGAACACCATCTCCTCGAAAACTATTCTCAGACGGCACACCCTCAGCTATATCTTGAACATGAGGTACCAAAGCATCATCTAACAACTGCTTCTCCCTGATCGACTCAATCAAAGAGAGTTTAACCTTCAACTTAGCTATCAAACCACCATCCTCTAACACACTCAGCCTAACAAACATGGCACGCAACTCCACGACCACCTCTCTTCTCAAAGCATAGGCATCCACATTAGCTTTCCTTGGGTGATACTTGATCATCAGATCATAATCCTTAAGCATATCAAGCCAATGATGTTGCCTAAGATTAAGATCCTTCTGGAATAGCAAATACCTCAAAATCTTGTGATTCGTATAAACCACACAACGTTCACCATAAAGATAGTGCCTCCATATCTTTAGAGCAAACACAACAACGGCCAACTCAATATCATGTGTGTGGTAGTTCTTCTCATGCACCTTCAACTGATGAGATGCATAAGATAACACTCTTCCTTCTTGCATCAAAACACAATCAAGTCCAACATAATAAGCATCATTGTAAACCGTAAAATCGTTCCCTAGTTTCGGTTGAACTAGGATTAGAGCCTGATTCAAAGCCTCCTTAAGATTCTCAAAAGATTCTTGCCTCTTTTCAGTCTACTCAAACTTAACATCTTACTGCAACAACTAGGTTAAAGGTGCTGCTATCCGAGAAAAACCATCCACAAAACGTCAATAGTATCCTGCCAAGCCCAAAAAACTACGAACCTTAATGACAGATCTAGACAGTTTCCAATACACAACAACCTCAACCATCTGCGGGTCAACCCTAATGCCTTCTACCAAAACTACACGACCAAGGAAAACAACCTCCTTAATTCAAAACTCGCACTTGCTCAGCTTAGCATACAACTGATTATCCAACAAAGTTTGCAGAAAAACACGTAAATGCTTACGAGAGTAAACGAGAATGTCATTGATAAACACTACCACAAATTGATCCAGAAACTCATGAAAAAATCGGTTCATCATATCCATGAAAGCAACGTCAAACTAAAAGGCATAACCAAAAAATCATAATGGCCATACCGTGTCCGAAGAGCAATCTTAGGAACATCTTGATCCTTAACTCTTAGCTGATAATACCCAGACCGAAGATTGATCATGGAAAACACTGATGCACCTCTAAACTGGTCAAACAAGTCATCTATCCTAGGCAAGGGATACTTTTTCTTCATTGTCAACTTATTTAACAGCCTATAGTCTATGCATATTCACATGGTACCATCTTTGTTCTGTTGGGACCGCCGGCACACCCCATGGCGTAGCGGAACAAAATTACGATGGTCATTCTAGTGTTCCACGTACATTTAATTCAAAATCGGGAGGAAGTGATGCGATAACTTACCTTGGGTTCCTTGATAAACAGCAAAGACAACAATGGGATCTGCTGCAGTTACGATCGTTCGACAACCGAATCTTTAGCCTCCACAAATATCGTCTCGGCCTCTACTCAGTTCACCCGGTTGAGAGAGCAAATCTCGAAAAACTATTTTTTGTGATTTTAGGGTTTGGGAATTCAAAATTCTCTGTTATGGCTGCTAGACCAAAGATCCTTTATATAGGTGTAACCCAAGGTATAAAAGTTTGATTCCAAATTTGTTTATAGGAAATAATTAATTATTTCCTTAAATTTTGGAATCTATATTTAATTTGAATTTAAAAGGGATATAATTAATTTAATTATATCCTTTATTAAAATTCGGGATTAAATATATTCTACTTATACTTATATGTATATTTTTTGCTCCTTTTCAACCATTGGGTGTGACCTTGTAGGCTCATTGTAACGTTAGTAATAATATTAGAACAATTCTAATATTACAAACAATGAGTGACATCTAGCAATATATCATTGTCATCTAAGTTACAGGAGATCATGATTCGATGTATCATGTCCGTGACCAACTATCTTAATGTATTATATCCTTTTGTCCTTTTATATCTTTAATAGGCACAAGTCTTGGAATAGTCACACTTGGATAGCCTATTTTAATGTTTCTTGATATCTAGAGTGGACTACTTTTAATGAATAATTTGTGATATCTCATATCAACGTATTCAAGCATGGCCATGCATTTCTAGTCTCACTCAATCAAGTGGCCTTTGATATATTTTCCTATTATGTACGAAGGACAATTCGTATCTTGATCATTCACATCTCACTACATACATTGTAATATGTCTAATGTTAGTTTTTATAGTGTAACTAATTACGAGACACGTTTAACTGCATCAAAACATAAAACAACATATGTTGAGATAGTAATAATCTCAAGTCTAAGGATCATACATATAGTTGTCACTATGAGCAATATCGTGACCGTCACATAATAATCCAAGATATATGCTCATAGTGGGTCAATCCAATATATTATTCTCTACTAATATATTCATGTATTAATTCTGATATCTCTATGTCACTGACAACTCATTGTCATCAATTAATCACATGTTAGTCTTAAACGTATTATTATTGTCCATACCCATAATAATACTTGACTAAGGATCTTTTAATAATAATACATATATTATTATATGGACCTTATTGTTTCTTAGTTTATGTTATACATTGACACATATATCTGAAAACAACAATGACAATGCCTTTATTCAATAAAATTGGTAAATAAAAGTATCCTTACAATCATCATATAATTGGTCTTTAGGAATAATCTAACAATCTCCCACTAGCACTAAGACCAATCACTCACATATCTAATATCGAGTGACTCAGTGTGACGATCATGCTTCTGTTGCATTAGAGGCTTCGTCAAGGGATCAACAATGTTATCATCTGTGTGTACTTTACATATCTCCACATCTCCTCGATCTATGATCTCTCGAATGAGATAAAAGCGTCTAAGAATATATTTGGATCGTTGATGAGATCTGGGTTCCTTTGCTTGTGCAATGGCTCCATTGTTGTCACAACGAAGTTCTATAGCATCTGATATGCTTGGAATAACCCCTAGTTCGGATATGAACTTTTTGATCCAAACAGCTTCCTTTGCTGCTTCACTGGTTGTAATATACTCAGCCTCTATCGTAGAATCAGCTACTGCGTCTTGCTTAGAACTTTTCCAGCTTACAGCACCTCCGTTAAGGCAAAACACAAATCCAAATTGTGATCTTGTGTCATCCTTGTATGTTTGGAAACTAGCATCAGTATAACCTTTTATACTTAGCTCTTCTTTGCCTCCATAGACAAGAAATGTATCCTTAGTTCTTTTCAAGTACTTAAGGATGTTTTTGACTGCTACCCAGTGACTTTCACCAGGGTTTACCTTATATCGAATTGTCATGATTAAGGCATACTATACATCTGGTCGACTACATATCATGGCATACATGATAGAACCAATAGCCGAAGCATATGGAATCTTACTCATTCGTTCTCTTTCTTGTGTAGTTGAAGGACACATTTCGTTTGAAAGAGATATACCATGTCTCATAGGTAAGAATTCTTTCTTGGATTCTTCAATACTGAATCTTTTCAGAACTTTGTCTATATATGTACTTTGACTCAGACAAATCTTTCATAGAGAAACAACTACTTAACCAAATCTTAACGGACTATAAGGTAGGTATGTCATTTCCTATGATAAGTATGTCATCTACATACAAGATTAGGAAAGAAACAATGCTCCCACTAGTCTTCTTGTAAACACAAGGCTCATCTTCGTTCTTGATAAAACCAAACTCTTTGATCACATCATTAAAACGAAGATTCCAGCTTTGAGAAGCTTGCTTTAGTCCATAAATGGACCTTTGTAGCTTACAAACCTTTCCAACATTTCCTGGAGCGACAAAACCTTCTGGTTGTGTCATATACACATCCTCTTCAAGTTTTCCATTAAGGAAAGTGGTTTTGACGCCCATTTGCCAAATTTCATAATCATGGAATGCAGCTATAGCAAGTAAGATCCTGATGGATTTAAACATAGCTACAGGGGAGAAAGTTTCGTCATAGTCAATACCATCAACTTGTCGAAAACCTTTAGCGACTAGTCGCCCCTTTTATGTTTGTATGTTTTCATCCATTTCGTTTTTCTTCTTGAAAACCCATTTACACCCTATAGGTTTTACCCCTTCAGGTGATTTAACCAAAGTCCATACTTGGTTGACTAACATGGATTCCATCGCAGATTTCATGGCCTCAAGCCATTTCTCAGAGTCTGGGCTCAATACTGCCTCTTGATAAGTTCTTGGCTCATCTTGATTCATAATAATAACATCTCCATGCGTGGTAATGAGAAATCCATATCTCTCAGGTGCATGGCGTTCTCTTGTGGACCTGCGCAGTGATTGTGTTTCTAAATTTGTTGACTGTTCCTCAACAATTTGTGGAACATGTTCAGTTTCAGGCTCAGTGAATTATTGTTCTTGAACTTCTCCAAGTTCAATGTCTCTACCCTTTCCTTTCTTATTGGGAAATTCTCTTTCGATAAAAACTCATGTTCGAGAAACAAACACTTTGTTCTCTTTAGGGTTAAAGAAATAATATCCCTTAGTTTCTATGGGATATCCAACAGAATTACACTTATGAGATTTTGGTTCGACCTTTGCAGACATATGATGTTTGACATATGCTTCGCAACCCCAAATCTTCATAAAAGACATACTAGGACGTTTTCCTGTCTATATCTCATATGGTGTCTTTTGAACAGATTTAGACGGAACACGATTTAAAGTGAAAGCAACTGTTTCTAGTGCATGTCCCCAGAAAGAAGTCGGAAGATCACTATGACTCATCATTGATCGAACCATGTCTAACAAAGTTCGATTTCTCCTCTCAGAAACTCGATTCCACTGTGGTGTACCTGGTGGAGTGAGCTGTGAGACAATCCCACATTCTTTAAGGAGTTCATCAAATTCTATGCTTAAGTATTCTCCACCTCGATCTGATCAAAGTGCTTTAATACTCCTGCCTAGTTGATTTTGTACTTCATTCTTGAATAATTTAAACTTTTCGATAACCTCAAATTTATGGCACATAAGGTAAATGTGACCATATCGACTGAAGTTATCAGTGAAAGTGATGAAGTACTGAAATCCACCTCTAGCTTGTGTGTTCATTGGTCCACATACATCACTATGTATTAATCCCAATAAATCACTTGCTCGCTCACTTTTACCATTAAAAGGAGCCTTAGTCATTTTTCCTAATAAGCAAGATTCACATACATCCAGTTATTCGAAAACAAATGAATCTAAGAATCCATGAGTTTTGATATGCGTTTCTCACTTATATGGCCTAAATGACAATGCAGAGATAAGTTTGATTTGAGTCATTTGTTTTTGATCTTTTGGTATTTATGTTATAAATGGCATTTTCTAGATTTAAAATGTGTAAGCCATTAACCAATTGTGCCGAACCATAAAATACATTATCGAGATAAAAAGAACAATAATTATTCTTAATAATAATCTCAAAGCCAATCTTGTCCAAACAAGAAATAGAAATAATGTTTTTAGTCAAACTAGGCACAAAATAAAAATCTTCTAAATGTAAATCAAGTCCGCTAGGTAAAGATAAAACGTATGTTCCTATAGCTAATGCAGCAACTCTTGCTCCATTTCCCACTCGTAGGTATACGTCTCCCTTAGCTAGATTCCTTTTCTTTTGCAGTCCCTGTACACAAGTACAAATGTGAGAACCACAACCGATATCTAATACCCAAGAAGAAGATGTTGACAGATTCACATCGATAACATAAATACTTGAAGCAGATGAACCATCTGCTTTTTCCTTCTTGTCCTCTTCAAAGTAAATGGGGAAATATCTTTTTCATTGTCCGGTCTTATTGCAGTGGAAACATTTTCCTTCCTTGCTAACTCCCCCTTTGGGTTTCAGTGCATCATGTCCTTTGGGTATGGGCTTACCTTTACCCTTGTACTTTGCCACTGCCTTTCCCTTTCCTTTGTCCTTGCGGACCATCAGAATGGGCTTAGGTCCACCCTTAGACATATTTTTCTCAGCAGTTCGTAACATGCCAAGTAACTGTGGCAAAGTTTTGTTAATTTCATTCATGTTGAAATTAAGGACAAATTGGTTGAAGCTATTCGGTAACGATTGCAGAATAATATCAGTAGCCAATTCATCCTTGAGAGGAAAACTTAGCTTTTCCAACGTTTGGATATAGCCTATCATCTTAATGACATGAGCTCCTACAGGAGATCCCTCTACCATTTTGCACTGAAATAGTGCTTTAGAGGTCTCATACCTCTCTTGACGTGCTTGCTCCTCATATATTTCTTTGAGGTTTTGAATCATCTCATATGCAACCATGTCCTCATGTTGCTTCTGAAGATCAGGAGTCATGGTAGCAAGCATAAGACATCCGACATCTAACATGTCATCCATATGTTTCTTAAACTTGTCTTTGTCAGCTCTAGAAGCATTAGTTGCCGGTTCATCAGGAACAGGTTCTTCAATGACATATTCCTTTCTTTCCTGTTTGAGAACAATTCTCAAATTATGGAACCAATCAAGGAAGTTTATACCGTTGAGTTTCTCCTTCTGAAGGAGTGATCGCAGTGATATAGTGTTGTTTGCCATTTAGATCTACAACAATGGAAATACATAATATAAATTTACCAATTTGAAATATTATAAATAGGTCTTTGTTTATAAAATACTCCCACTATTTTGTTCAAAATTAAAAAACCCTCTCGTTTTTAATTTCGGAAAAATTCAACGAAATTTTTTCTAGTGAGCGAGGATCCATAATTCACCAATTTCCTAAATCAACTTTGGCTTTTCTTTTAGGATATAGGTTATTTAGGTAAGTAACCCTTTACTAATTACATCTCATGTAAGTCCTCCATTTGTTGAACAACTCTTGTTCAGTCATCTCATGACTTAACCAAATACTTAGCCTTTAGGTTTCTAATCCTATTAGAACAACCTAACTAAGTTATTACCAATATTTCAACCGAAGAATATCACTTGCTTATTCTTCGCGTTTAACCAAGATGGACTTATGTGCCAATGCTTTGGCAAAACCCACATAAGATCGATCAAGGCCTTAACGAGGGAAAATATTGGAAACTAAATTTAACTTAGATTAATTTGAGGGAAAACTTTAACTATCTCATCGTTATTTCTTTTAATTTGGCCCTTATTGATCTCATCAATATATACAAGTAGAAGATATATATCATACATTGCATCACATACATGATAGATATAAAACAATAAGATTGCAATGGTTATAGCCCAAATAAAGAACTAAGGTGGCCTATCCCAAGCCAATGGGAAAACCTTAAAACCCTAATTCAACACTAAAACTGCTTCTCAAGCATCTTCTCGCCTTTGCTCCAAACGTCTCGATGGCTTCTTTGAATAATATTACAATTATAAAAACTTGTTTCACATACGAGGGAGTAAGATGAGAAGTAAAACAGAGATAGAGAAAGGCACGACACGCAGGCCGTATTTTAAATTTACAACTATTGTAAAAGCAAGGGCTATAACCATGCATGTCAAACACCGTGCAAAGCAAACATATCATATATATGCTATCACGAAATCATTAATATTACCAATATGGGCCTACAATCTATGTTGTCTACGAAGGGGTCAAGGGGCAGAGCCCCTTGTAGCCACAAGCCGTACCGGCACGTCTGACAGGAAATTTTGAAAAATAACGACTATTTTTCTATGGAAAAACATCATAATTTGATAAGATTTATCAACAGAATAGCGTTTTCGAGATTTTTAAATCCCTTAGATTTTTCAATATCAGAATAACAATTATTCCTTTTTCTTTTGATGCGATCTGCTATCGCACTTTCGCTGATCACTATGTCAACGATTGACATATGATTATCGTAAAACCCTTGTAGCAACATGGCGACTGTAATTAATAGATTAACATATTAATCGTATCCCTAATCGACTATCAATATCAATATTTATATCGTCAATATAGTAAAACAAATCATGCATCTCATACATATCGCATACCCAAGTATTTAACCCGATTACAGATCGTACAAGTGGCTCTGATACCACTGTTTGGACCGCCGACACACCCTATGGCGCAGCGGAACAAAATTACGACGGTCTTTCCAGTGATCCATGTACGTTTAATCCGAAATCGGGAGGAAGTGACGCGATAACTTATATTGGGTTCCTTGATAAACAACAAAGATACCAACGAGATCTGCTGCAGTTACGATTGTTCAACGACCGAATCTTTAGCCTCCACGAATATCCTCTCGGCCTCTACTCAGTTCACCAGGTTGAGAGAGAAAATCTCGAAAAACTGTTTTTCGTGATTTTAGGGTTTGGGAATTCGGAATTCTCTGTTATGGTTGCTAGACCAAAGATCCTTTATATAGGTGTAACCCTAGGTATAAGAGTTTGATTCCGAATTTGTTTATAGTAAATAATTACTTTAATTATTTCCTTAAATTTCGGAATCTATATTTAATTCGAATTTAAAAGGGGTATAATTACTTTAATTATATCCTTTATTAAAATTTGGGATTAAATATATTCTACTTATATTTATATATATTTTTTTGCTTCTTTTCAACCATTGGGTGTGACCCTGTAGGCTCATTCTAACGTTAGTAATAATATTAGAACAATTCTAATATTAGAAACAATGAGTGACATCTAGCAATATATCATTGTCATCTAAGTTACAGGAGATCATGATTCGATGTATCATGTCCGTGACCAACTATCTTAATGTATTATATCCTTTTGTCCTTTTATATCTTTAATAGGCATAAGTCTTAGAATAGTCACACTTGTATAGCCTATTTTAATGTTTCTTGATATCTAGAGTGGACTACTTTTAATGAATAATTTGTGATATCTCATATCAACGTATTCAAGCATGGCCATGCATTTCTAGTCTCACTCAATCAAGTGGCCTTTGATAAATTTTCCTATTATGTAAGAAGGACAAATCCTATCTTGATCATTCACATCTCACTACATACATTGTAATATGTCCAATGTCAGTTTTTATTGTGTAACTAATTACGAGACACGTTTAACTGCATCAAAACATAAAACAACATATGTTGAGATAGTAATAATCTCAAGTCTAAGGATCATACATATAGTTGTCACTATGAGCAATATCGTGACCGTCACATAATAATCCAAGATATATGCTCATAGTGGGTCAATCCAATATATTATTCTCTACTAATATATTCATGTATTAATTCTGACATCTCTATGTCAATGACAACTCATTGTCATCAATTAATCACATGTTAGTCTTAAGCGTATTATTATTGTCCATACCCATAATAATACTTGACTAAGGATCTTTTAATAATAATACATATATTATTATATGGACCTTATTATTTCTCAGTTTATGTTGTAAATTGACATATATATCTGAAAACAACAATGGCAATGCCTTTATTCAATAAAATTGGTAAATAAAAGTATCCTTACAATCATCATATGATTGGTCTTTGGGCATAATCTAATATGTTCTTCACAAACAACACCGGCGCACCCCATGGTGAAGTGCTCAGTCAGATAAAACCATGATCCTGCAACTCTTACAACTGAACCTTCAACTCTTTCAACTCTCTAGGTGTCATTCGGTAAAGAGTGATAGAAACATGTAAGGATCCTTCGATCAACTCAATACCAAACTCAACCTCTCGGTTAGGTGGTAAACCAGGTAAGTCTTCAGGAAAAACTCCAAGAAAGTCACAAAAGTGCGCATGTCACATGGCCTAACCTCTTTCATATCAGGATTCTTAACATAAGCCAAATACGCATCACAACCCTTAACCAACAACTTCTAGGCTTCCAAAGCTAACACAACCTTGGATAAAAAATTTACACTTTCTCTAACCATGACTATCTCAACCTTTTCTGCTAACTTCAAGGATACCCTCCTAGTCTTAAAGTCCACAACAACACTATGTTCCACTAACCAGTCCATACCCAAGATAAGGTCAAACCCTTGAAACGGTAATTCTATAAGGTCGAAAACAAAAACATGGCCTTGAACATACAAAGGACATCTCCTATACACTTTTTTAATCACTACAGTCTCACAAAAGGAACTAGTAACACTCATACCAAGGCTCATGTTTTATAAAGCTATATCTAAAGCTCTAGCATGCTCACTAAGGATATAAGAGTGCGTAGATCTAGAATCTAACAAAGAGAACAAATATAAAGATTGCAAGGAAAAGGTACATGCAATCACATCATTGTCGTTTTGGACCCCCATGTGAGCATAAACTCTCGTCTGACCCTATGCCTTAGCACAGGAAGTTGAGGACACTATCCTCTCAGCACTGGAAATTTCTTCTATCTATGCCTCTGTTCTGATCGCCTCCGTGAACTTGTCCCTTTTCGCGTGTCAAAAGTGCGTGTTTAGTGCAAGTGGACACATCGCAAGTAATAAGTGATAAGTATTTATCGGATTATCATCTCCACAGGGATTGATATACTCAATATGTCTTCTTCGTCTTCTTGTTCTGTAGAAAGAAATAAAATAAAACACAAGTAATTTTGGGTTTGATAAACTGAAATAAAGCAACTAAATAAAAGAATAAGATTTGATAAATAGAGAGAGAAAGGTGAGGATCCAGTTGCGTTGTATTGTGGATTTGATTGACTTGTCTTTGCCCAATGCAATCGTATTTCACTGCCTCGGCAGCACTGCAGATTACTGCTTTGGCAGCGACGATACTGTCCGCCGCGACAATCCCTTGCTCGTGGGTGGACTTTACCAAAGTTCAGCAAAGTGTCCTTGAATGACTCCGCTTATCCCTAAGTCGAAGTACTGTTGATGACTAGTCCTTGATGATACCTCCCGGCATGAATCAATTATACTCACCAACCAATCTCACACTTCTTTTAGCCGCTGAAACTCTTAACCTATCCCTAGGCCGAGTTAGTATTTCGTGATTGAAACACCGTACTTATCCCTTTCGTGAATCTAACTCTCCCGAGTCTAGATAAATGGATTACTCACAAACTTCTCTCCTGAGCTTGAATGTAAGAACAAGGAATAACAAAGGATAAGCAAACCTTGATAGTTTTATTGCATTGAAACAAAAACAAAGTACAATCTCCTCTCACATATACTAAACAACCTTCGCCTAAACCCTAAGAAAGCTTAGAACATAGTTGAGAGAAAGAAAACAAAGTTCATGAATCGACTCTCTCTCTAGGTATCTATCGGTATCTCCAATACATTAGATGGCTAAGTCTTATATAGGCTTGACCTAGGGCAAACCTTTCCTAAGTAGAAAACAACTTGGAGTAAGGAACAAGTCATTTACATAATTAAAATATTTCCATCTCAGCTGATAGACTGCCCATGATGATTGGGGATCGTGGTGGAGTGCTGAAGACTGTGATAAGTGCTCAACACACTATCACTTTCTACTCCTTTTATCGGCATTTATCACCAAATATTCACCCACTTGAACCAATGCATGTGCTTAATGTGATATATTTAGAAGTTACACTTAAATAGATAATATTTATAGAAAAAGACACGTTTTACTGCATTTTCACATCTGTGCAGGAAAACCATTGCCGCGGCAGAGATAAGGCCGAGGCAGGACTTGATGCCGAAGCAGCAGCAGGAAGACAGGAAGCAAAGTGATAGGCGATGGAAAGACAAAAATCTAAGGAACGTGTTTGGACTTGAAGCCCAAGAATCGGAGCTGGCTAGCACAGGAAAAAGCCCAAAGGAAGACCACGCGAGAAAGCCCCCTTAGCCGAATTCAAACTTGGAAATATAATATTATTATGTACTTGACTTGTTCCCTACTCCAAGTTGTATTCTACTTAGGAAAGGTTTGCCCTAGGTCTAGCCTATATAAAGACCTAGCCACTCAATGTATCATAGATCGGAAATACCTAGGGAGAGCCGACTTTTATTCTTGTTTACTTCCTCTCCATCATGTTCTAAAACCTTTATAGGGTTTAGGTGAAGGTTGTGGAGTATTTGTGAGAGGAGATTATAATTTGTCTTTTATTCAATGCAATAAAGATTATCAAGGTTTGCTTATCCTTTGTTATTCCTTGTTCTTGCATTCAAGCCCGGGAGGGAAGTTTGTGAGTAATCCATTTATCTAAGCTCGGGAGAGTTAGATTCACGAAAGGGGTAAGTACGGTGTTTCAATCGCGAAATACTAACTCGGCCTAGGGATAGGTTAAGAGTTTCAGCGGCTAAAAGAAGTGTGAGATTGGTTGGTGAGTATAATTGGTTCACGCCGGGAGGTATCATCAAGGACTAGTCATCAACAACACTCTGACTTAGGGATAAGCGGAGTCATTCAAGGACACTTTGCCGAACTTTGGTAAAGTCTGTCCACGAGCAAGGGATTGTCGCGGCAGACAGCGTTATCGTTGCCCAGGCAGTAAACTGTAGTGCTGCCGAGGCAGAGATATGCGATTGCATTGGATAAAGACAAGTCAATCAAGTCCACAATACAATACAACTGGATCCTGGCTCATCTCTCTCTCTAATATTTCGACTCTTTATTTTTATTCAATTATTTTAGTTTAAATAAATCACACCAATTCACTTGTGCTTTTATCTTTCCACAGAGCAAGGAGATAAAGGAAGCATATTAAGTATACCAGTCCCTGAGGAGACGATAACTCGATAACATACTTATCACTTATTACTTACGATATGTCCGCTTGCACTAAACGCGCACTTTTGACACGCGACAAGTTTTTGGCGCCGTTGCTGGGGACTGACAACTAAATTTTGTTTTCCTTGTTTTCTTGTTTCTTTTTATTTTTATTTTTATTTTACTTTTGTTTTCTTGGTGTATGACCAGGGTCAATCCAACCAACCCCTTATACAAGTTAGATCCTGAGATTGAAAGAACAGGGTTAAGGTTGAGGAGACAAATCCGAGGAGTCATGGCAGAGGTTCAGGCAGGGCAAAACATACCTGCCGGCAATGAAGGTCTACCGCCGCCACCTGGGCCGCGACAGTTGACTGTCAGAGATTTCTTAGAGGAGGACTTAAATGGACTAAACCCAGGAGTCGTTACACACGAGATTGAAGCAGCCCATTTTGAACTTAAACATGTTATGTTCAACATGTTAAATACAATTGGACAATTTGGTGGGTCTGCAACTGAAGACGCAAGGCAGCATCTCAAATCTTTCATGGAAATCTACAACTCTTTCAAAATCCAAGGAGTCCATGAAGATGTCTTGCGGTTAAAGCTGTTCCCCTATTCACTGAGGGATAGGGCGAAAGCTTGGTTAAATAGCATTCCAGCGGGATCTATTGGATCCTGGAGTGAACTTTGCGTGATTTCATTACTCGCTTTAATCCTACTAATCTATATGATAGAATTCGTAATGAAATTACTTCTTTCCGACAGGCTGAAGACGAACCAATGTACGAGGCATGGGAACGCTATAGAGAGCTATTGCACAAGTGTCCGCTGCATGGATTTCCCTTATGGACACAAGTGACAATGTTTTACAACGCCACAAATGCCCCGACAAAGATGATGTTAGATGCCTCGGCAAACGGCACACTCCTGGACAAGGCACCCGAGGAAGCTATTGAAATTTTGAATAAACTCGCAAGGAATGACTTCCAATTTCCCACATCTAGACGAGGAGGAGTAAGACGCCAAGCCACGGTAAACGAATTAGATTCATCAAGTTCAGTGGCTGCACAATTGGCCTCTCTTACCAAGATGGTGCAAAACCTACAATTACAAAACAATACCCGTGAGGTCAAGGTAATTGATTCATGTTGTGATTTATGTGGAGGTAACCACAGTTCTGTTGATTGCATGAATCAAGAAACCGGTATGTATGTTGGGAACTACAACCGTAACAATGTGATGTCCAACACGTACAACCCCTCATGGAAGAAGCATCCAAACTTATCATGGAGCAACCCAAATAATGCCTTAAACCCAATCACTCAACCACCGGGATTTCAGCAGCCAATGCCGCAGCAGCAAGTCCAACAACCAATGCCGCCGCCGCAGATGCAGCAGCAACCGGTCAATTCATTGGAAAACACGCTAAAGGCCTTCATGATGAAAACCGAGTCATACATGGCGGAAAATAGTAATTTCATCAAGAGGACCGACGCCTTCATGAATAGGACTGAGATGAGGCTACAAAATCAAGAAGCGGCCATAAAAACTCTGGAAACTCAGGTTGGGCAGTTTGTTCAATGTATAAACACTAGACCACAAGGAGGCTTACCTAGCAATACTGAGGTTGCTAAGGTACTAAGCCATGAACAGTGTAAGGCAATCACTACCAGGAGTGGTCTACAGTTGAAAGAGAAGATCCCAGAGAACCGAACCCAACCAGCGGATCAACCAAGAGAAGAGGCTGAGCAAAACGAGACTGACAACATTGCCCCGGCAGCACGCACTACAGCACCTGAGTAGTCTGCCGAGGTAGAAAAAATTCCAGTGGTGCCAGGTATACGATTCCAAACTAAAGAAACCCTGGAAGAGATGAGACCACCACCACCTTTCCCGCAAAGGTTGAAAAAACAAAAACAGGATCAAAAGTTCAAGAAGTTCCTCGATATCTTGAAGCAAGTCCACATCAACATACCATTCATTGAGGCCATTGAACAAATGCCCAACTATGCCAAGTTCTTAAAAGATATGGTATCAAAGAGAAAACGAATAGGTGAGTTTGAGACAGTGGCTGCCACCGAGGGATGCATGACAATGCTGCATAACCGCATGCCACCAAAGTTAAAAGATCCTGGTTGCTTCACTATACCTTGTGCGATAGGAAAGAGTTATGAAGGAAAGGCCCTATGCGACCTTGGAGCAAGTATAAACCTCATGCCTAAATCAGCCTTCCAAAAGCTTGGAATTGGAAGGCCGAAGCCTACAACAGTAATGCTCCAACTCGCGGATAGATCCTATGTGCAACCTGAAGGAAAAATCAAGGACATACTGGTAAGAGTTGACAAGTTTATTTTTCCTGCCGACTTCCTTGTCCTTGATTGTGAAGCAGATGACAACGCACCGATTATCCTTGGGAGACCCTTCCTAGCAACTGGACGTACACTGATTGACGTGGAAAAAGGAGAGTTGACTATGAGAGTCAATGACCAACAAGTCAAACTCAATGCATTCCACAACTTAAACAGGTATAACGATCCAGAGGAATGTAAGGTCATCCACATAATAGACAATAAGATATCCTACCTGGGCAGTCTGCTCGGCAGGATATTCGGCAAGAAAATCAAGCCCAAGATGGATGGACAGACAACACTAAGGAGCGGCCCACAACCGATACATAATTTGGGCCTAAGGGAGAAAATAAATTTGGGAGATGCATTCGCATGCTCTCCACCAGTAACCTAACCTCTCCCTTTTTCTTTTCCTTATTATATTAGGGTTAGTAGTTTGTTTTTATTTTTCTAATTATTTTCGTTTTCAGTATTTTTCTTTTGTGTGTTTAAAATTTTTATTCAGGAATAAAAAGTAAAGATAAGGAAAAAATAGTTCACAGCAGGAACTCTGCCGAGGCAATACAACAGTGTCAGAGCCGCAGCAGTCCCAACGGGCAGAAAAGTGTAAACGGCTAGTCTGCCGAGATTCCTGCCGCGGCAGGAAAAGAAATGGCAGAAGAAGGAAACGGTTACAACGGCTAGTGATCTCAACGGTCACAAGGCCGAGGCCTATATAAGAAACTCCTTCCTCTTGAACTATTCACTCTTACTTTCTTGCTTTCTTTAGTATTCTTAACAATCACTCTCTCAATTACTCTCTGCCTACTAATCCCTTTTTAAGTCTCCAGATTCTCCTCAAGAAAATCTCCAAGAACTCAATTTCCTCTTTCTTGATGGCAACTTACAAAAGATTCGCCCCAGCCAACGTTGAAGAATGATTCAATCGATCTTTCATCGCAAGGCAACTATGGAAAGAACAAGGGTTCCAGCACGCGGATGAAGAGAATTACGACATTGAACACTACTTGTTCGACAGAATAAAGTACTAGAATTGGGAAATATTCTGTTTGCAACCTGCCCAGGAAAAAGCCACAATCGTGCGGGAATTCTACGCTCATAGGCCCAGCAAAGACTCCCTCTTTGTCCACTGCCGCGGCAGGCCTGTGCAGCTTGATGCCGATACAATCAACAACTTCTACGGCCTCACCCCGGACAGTGATGTCCATGCTGACTTCTTGGAAGATATCACTGCCGAGGACTATGAACTTATCAAAGACGATCTTTGTTACGCAAACACTCCATGGGAAACCGGTACCCATCGAGGATCCGTGACAAGACAAAACTTGAAGCCGGAGGCCAAGATGTGGAACACCTTCGTCAAACGACACCTTATCCCAACATCACACAACAACACGGTGGATCGCAAGAGATTGGTGCTCATCCAATCCATCATCAACAAAAGGACCATCAACATTGGAGAAATTATCCTACGGGAAATTCACGAGTGCGGTAAGAAAGATCGAGGACCATTGTATTTCCCCTGCTTGATTACGGTTTTATGTGTTTCTGCAGGTGTACCCATTGAAGAAATGGATGAATACACACCCCCAAGAAGAGGATGGACCAGGGAATTCTGCCACAAAGTCATGCAGATAACACAAGCAAAACCTGTCTAGGCAACACTGCAACAGTTCACTGCCGATACTGCTGCCGGGGCCCAGTACACGGCAGATATGCCTGGTACTGCCCACACCTCTGCCGTAGCAAACCTGTATCAAGAACTCTTGCAGCGAATGGCCGCAATGGATCTTCGACAACAACGGTACATGGAGTACCAGCGGGACTTCAATGGCACCCTCGCACAGATGATGTTGCACGCCTTCCCGGACCAAGGCGTACAATTCCCGGAGTTCCCAAGCAATATGTTCGTTACTGTCGCACCCTACACCGAGACTACACCAGCCCTAGGAGGACCGCGATCGTTCTTCCATCCGGACCCTCAGCCCCAATACCAGGCTGCTAGACCATCTAGGCCAGCAGATTCTGCCGCGGCCTCGTCTGTCAGCCGAAGGCCATCCAAGCGGAGAGTCGTTTTCAGCACTCCACCAAGATCGCCAATTATCATGGGCAGTCCATCTGCCGAGATAGATGCTTATGTACACCAAGGCTCTACTGCCGCCGGAGGAGCAACTGCGATGGGAGGAGGAACGGACGTGATGATAACCGAAGAGATGGCGGATGTTGAAGAAGGAGAAGAAGTAGAGGCCCCGATGCATAGGACCCCACCCACTCGAGTCCAGACACCGAGGCAAGCAAAGGCGCAACCATCGCCCTCCCCAAGGACAAAGCACATGGAATCTAGGCAACGGAGAAAAATTGTTACAAGCAGCTCTTCGGAGTCGCTCTAAAATTCTTTGTCCTTTATTCAATATTCAATTGCTTTTACTATTTTTCCTTGCTGCATATAAATTCACATTCTATTTTGCCGTTTATTCCTCCCAAATATAAAGCATTGAGGACAATGCTTGGTTTGAGTTTGGGGGTGCAGATTCACTGCCAAGGCAGCAATCTACTGCCGCGGCCTTGGCAAAAAAAGGGAGTATTCCAGTGATTTTTTTTTATTTTTATGCTCCCCGCCTTACTTGAATTAACTGCCTACACTCTTGCACTGCTCATCATCAGTATTGCCTTAGTTTAGTCTTTAAGGCTATAGAAATCTTTCTCCTTACCATGTTTAGGTTCTGTTAAGAGGGCTTAACCTTAGGATGCTTAAGGATGAAAACTTAGAAGCTTACTATAGGAAGAACTTTAAACACTTTTGGGACTTGTGGATTATAGGAATTCTTTTAATGAACTTAGGTGATAAAGACTTAGATTTTTGGAAAAGTAACTAGAGGTGCCCACTACCGGCTCTAGAAAATCTCTTCTTCATGCTAGAGGTGCCCAAAATTGGCTTTAGTATGTATTAAAGAATATTAAAAAGAAAAAGACAAAAAGATTTTTAGTGAAAACACAAGTCTTTGAGGTGCCCGAAACCGGCTCAAGATTTGGAGTTTGGAAAAGAAGAGAGGACTTAACCAATGTCTATTTGTCTTGAACTTAGAGTTTATCTAAGAAAGCCTTTAATCAACTTGTCCACAAAAACACACACAATCCTATAGTTTGTTTCTAGGTAAATTCTTAGGTAGCCGAATGGTCAAAGCTTAAAGATAGGCCTAGCTATGGTGGGGAGAATAGATGGACATGTAAGACCAAGAGAGAGTAGAGTTCGGCAAATTGATGGTTTGCATTGCTTGAGGACAAGCAATAGTTTGAGTTTAGGGGTATGATAAGTGCTCAACACACTATCACTTTCTACTCCTTTTATCGGCATTTATCACCAAATATTCACCCACTTGAACCAATGCATGTGCTTAATGTGATATATTTAGAAGTTATACTTAAATATATAATATTTATAGAAAAAGGCACGTTTTACTGCGTTTTCACATCTGTGTAGGAAAACCATTGCCGTGGCAGAGACAAGGCCGAGGCAGGACCTGATACCGAGGCAGCAGCTGGAAGACAAGAAGCAAAGTGATAGGCGATGGAAAGACAAAAATCTAAGGAACGTGTTTGGACTTGAAGCCCAAGAATCGGAGCTGGCTAGCACAGGGAAAAGCCCAAAGGAAGACCACGCGGGAAAACCCCCTTAGCCGAATTCAAACTTGGAAATATAATATTATTATGTACTTGACTTGTTCCCTACTCCAAGTTGTATTCTACTTAGGAAAGGTTTGCCCTAGGTCTAGCCTATATAAAGACCTAGCCACTCAATGTATCATAGATCGGAAATACCTAGGGAGAGCCGACTTCTATTCTTGTTTACTTCCTCTCCATCATGTTCTAAAACCTTCATAGGGTTTAGGTGAAGGTCGTGGAGTATTTGTGAGAGGAGATTGTAATTTGTCTTTTATTCAATGCAATAAAGATTATCAAAGTTTTCTTATCCTTTGTTATTCCCTGTTCTTGCATTCAAGCCCGGGAGGGAAGTTTGTGAGTAATCCATTTATCTAAGCTCGGGAGAGTTAGATTCACGAAAGGGGTAAATATGGTGTTTCAATAGCGAAATACTAACTCGGCCTAGGGATAGGTTAAGAGTTTCAGTGGCTAAAAGAAGTGTGAGATTGGTTGGTGAGTATAATTGGTTCACGCCGGGAGGTATCATCAAGGACTAGTCATCAACAGCAGTCTGACTTAGGGATAAGCGGAGTCATTCAAGGATACTTTGCCGAACTTTGGTAAAGTCTGTCCACGAGCAAGGGATTGCCGCGACAGATAGCGTTATCGCTGCCCAGGCAGTAAACTGCAGTGCTGCAGAGGCAGAGATATGCGATTGCATTGGATAAAGACAAGTCAATCAAGTCCACAATACAATACAACTGGATCCTGGCCCATCTCTCTCTCTAATATTTCGACTCTTTATTTTTATTCAATTATTTTAGTTTAAATAAATCACACCAATTCACTTGTGCTTTTATCTTTTCACAGAGCAAGGAGATAAAGGAAGCATATTAAGTATACCAGTCCCTGAGGAGACGATAACTCGATAACATAGTTATCACTTATTACTTGTGATGTGTCCGCTTGCACTAAACGCGCACTTTTGACACGCGACAGACTGCCCTCCGCTTTGATGGTCTTCTGCTGGCAGATGATGTCGCGGCAGAGTCTGCTGCCCTAGATGGGCCGGCAGCATGGTACTGTGGTTGAGGGTCCGCGTGGAAGAACGACCTTGGTCCTCCCGGAGCTGGTGTAGTCTCGGTATAAGGGGCGTCTGTGACAAACATATTGCTTGGAAATTCTAGAAATTTTGCCCCTTGGTCTGGAAAAGCGTGGAGCATCATTTGGGCTAATGTGCCATTGAAGTCTCTTTGATACTCCATGTATCTCTATTGCCAGAGGTCCATCGCTACCATCCTTTGCATTATCTCCTGGTACGGGTTTGCTGCGGCAGAGGTGTGGGCAATGTCTGACATGTCTTCCGTGTACTAGGCCCCGACAGCAGTATCAGCAGGGAACTGCAAGGGCGTTGCTTGGACTGGTTCCGCCTGCGTGATCTGTATTACTTTATGACAAAAGTCTCTGGTCCATCCACGCCTTTGGGGAGTGTATTCGTCCGTATCTTCTATTGGCACACCTGCGGCAACACACAAACCAGTGATCAAACATGGGAAATATAATGGTCCTCTATCCTTCTTACCGCATTCGTGAATTTCACGTAAGATGATCTCTCCGACGTTGATGCTCCTTTTGTTGATGATCAATTAGATGAGCACCAATCGCTTTCGTTCCACTGTGTTGTTGTGGGATGTGGGAATGAGGCGTCTCTTAACGAAGGTGTTCCAAAGTTTGGCCTCGTGCTTTAGGCTTTGCCTTGTTGCAGATCCTCTATGGGTACCGGTTTCCCATGGAGTATTCGTGTAGCAAAGGTCATCTTTGATCAATTCGTAATCCTCGACAGTGATGTCCTCCATGAATTCAGCGTGAACATCATTGTTCGGGGTGAGGCTGTAGAAATAGTTGATGGTCTCGGCATCTAGCTGGACAGGCCTGCCTCGGCAGTAGACAAAGAGGGAATCTTTGCTGGGCCCGTGCGCATAGAATTCCCGCACGATGGTAGCATTCGCTTGGGCAGGTTGAAGACAAAAGATTTCCCAATCTTGGTACTTGATTCTGTCAAAGAGATAATGCTCGATGTCGTAGTTTTCATCATCCGAATGATGGAAACCTTTTTCTTCCCAAAATTGTCGGGCAATGAAAGACCTGTTGAAACAGTCTTCAACATTGGCTGGGGCAAATCGCTTGTAAGTGGCCATAAAGATTGCGAGAGATTGATTTCTTGGATATTTTCTTGGAAGGAATCTGAGAATTTCACGAAGAGTTGTGAGTAGGCAGAGAGTATTGTGAGAGCAAGATTGTTAAGAATTCTAAAGAAAACAAGAATGCAAGAGTGAATAGTTCAAGAGGGAGGCGTTTTTTATATAGGCCTCGGCCTTGTGACCGTTTGAATCCACTAGCCGTTTTGTAGTCGTTATTCTTTACTACCGTTTCCTTTTCTGCCGCGGCAAGAATCTCGGCAGACTAGCCGTTACACTGTTCTGCCCGTTGAAACTACTGCGGCTCTAACACTGTTTTCTGCCTCGGTAGAGTTCCTGCTGTGAACTATTTCTCCCTTATTCTTGCTTATTATCCTAAATAAAAATTAAACACACAAAAAGAAAAGTACTTAAGGTAAAAACGAATTAGAAAAATAAAAATAAACTAAACTAATCCTAATATAATAATAAGGAAAAGGGAGGAGATCATGTTACTAGTGGAGTGCATGCAAATGCATCTCCCAAGATGATTCTCTCTTGTTGGCCAGAATTATAAATCAGTTGTGGGCCACTCCCTTTTATTGTGTGTCCATCCACTTTGAGCTTAATCTTTTTTGCCAAATAGCCTGTTGTCGCGTGTCAAAAGTGCGCGTTTAGTGCAAGTGGACACATCGAAAGTAATAAGTGATAAGTATTTATCGGATTATCTTCTCCACAGGGATTGGTAGACTCAATATGTCTTCTTCGTCTTCTTGTTCTGGAGAAAGAAATAAAAAACACAAGTAGTTGAGTTTGGTTTGTCTAAACTAAAATAATTAAGGAAAGTAAAAAGATTGAATATTAGAGAGAGATGGGTCAGGATCCAGTTGCGTTGTATTATGGATTTGATCGACTTTTCTTTGCCCAATGCAATCGTATTTCACTGCCTCGGCAGCACTATAGATTACTGCCTTGGCAGGGACGATACTGTCCGCCGCGGCAATCCCTTGCTCGTTGGTGGACTTTACCAACGTTCGGCAAAATGTCCTTGAATGACTCCGCTTATCCCTAAGTTGAAGTACTGTTGATGACTAGTCCTTGATGATACCTCCCGGCGTGAACCAATTATACTCACCAACCAATCACACACTTCTTTTAGCCGCTGAAACTCTTAACCTATCCCTAGACCGAGTTAGTATTTCGCGATTGAAACACCGTACTTACCCCTTTCGTGAATCTAACTCTCCCGAGCTTAGATAAATGGATTACTCACAAACTTCTCTCTCGAGCTTGAATGCAAGAACAAGGAATAACAAAGGATAAGCAAACCTTGATAATTTTATTGCATTGAAACAAAGACAAAGTACAATCTCCTCTCACATATACTAAACAACCTTCACCTAAACCCTAAGAAAGTTTAGAACATAATTGAGAGAAAGAAACAAGTTATGAATAGGCTTTCTCTCTCTAGGTATCCGTGTCTATTACATTGGACGCCTAGGTCTTTATATAGGCTAGACCTAGGGCAAACCTTTCCTAAGTAGAATACAACTTGGAGTAGGGAACAAGTCATGTACATAATTAAAATATTTCTAAGTTTAATTCAGCTAAGGGGCTTTCCCGCGTGACCTTGTCTTGGGCTTTTCCTCATGCTAGCCAGCTCCGATCCATGGGTTTTATGTCCAGACACGTCCCTTCGATTTTTGTCTTCCAATCGCCTACAGTCTTGCTTCTTGTCTTTCTGCTGCTGCCTCGGCATCAGGTCCTGCCTCGGCCTTGTCGCTGCCGAGGCACAGGTTCTCCTGCACAGATATGAAAATGTAGTAAAACGTGCCTTTTCTGTAAATATTGTCTCTATGAGCTTATCTTCTAAATATATCACATTAAGTACATGCAATGGTCCAAGTGAGTGTATATTCGGTGATTAATGCCCATAAAAGGTGTAAAAAGTGATAGTGAGTTGAGCACTTATCACACCCCAAAACTCGAACTATTGTTTGTCCTCAAGCAATGCAAACCATCAATTTGCCGAACTCTACTCTCTCTTGGTCTTACAATTCCATCTATTCTCCCCACCATAGCTAGGCCTATTCTTTAGTCTTAACCTTTCGGCTACCCAAGGGTTTACCTAGAAACAAACTATAAGAATTGTGAGTGTATGCGTTTTTGTGGACAAGTTTGATTAAAGGCTTTCTTAGACAAACTCTAAGTTCAAGACAAGTAGAATTTGGTTAAGTGTTCTCTTCTTTTCTAAACAACCAATTCTTGAGCCAATTTCGGGCACCTCAATGATTGTGTTTTTTCTAATTCCCTTTTTTTTCTTTTTGCTATTCCTTAAAGCATACTAGAGCCAATTTCGGGCACCTCTAACATGAAGAAGAGTACTTCCTAGAGCCGGTGTTAGGCACCTCTAGTTACTTTCCCAAAAATCTAAGTCTTTATCACCTAAGTTCATTAAAAGAATTCCTATAATCCAACAAGTCTCAAAAGTGTTTAAAGTTTTTCCTATAGTAAGCTTCTAAGTTTTCATCCTTAAGTATCATAAGGTTAAACCTTCTTAACAGGACCTAATCATGGTAAGGAGAAAGATTTCTATAGCCTTAAAGAATAAACTAAGGCAATACTGATGATAAGTAGTGCAAAAGTGTAGGCAGTTAATTCAAGTAAGGCGGGGAGCATGAAAATTAAAAAAAGTCACTAGAATACTCCCTTTTTGGCAAGGCCTCGGCAGTGAATCTGCACCCCAAACTCAACCCAAGCATTGTCCTCAATGCTTTATATTTGAAGGGAATAGTAGGCAACAAAATATTCAAAGAATAAGCAGCATATAAAGACAGTAAACAACAATTTATATTGAAGTATGAAAAGAAAAAAAATTAAAGTGACTCCGAAGAGCTGCTTGTAACAATTTTTCTCCTTGGCCTTGTTGCCGATTTCTTTGTTCTTGGTGAGGGCGATGGTTGAGCTTTTGCTTGCCGGGGAGGTTGGACTCTTGTGGGTGGTGTCCGTTGCATTGGGGCTTCCACCTCTTCTCCTTCTTCCACATCGGCCATCTCTTCGGTTATCATTATGTCCGTTCCACCTCCCATTGCTGTGGCTCCCCCGGTATGGTGTGTACTTGGTCCGGCGGCTGTGGAGCTTTGATGCACATAGGCATCTATCTCAGCTGATAGACTGCCCATTATGATTGGGGATCGGGGTGGAGTGCTGAAGGCTGCCCTCTGCTTGGATGGTCTTCTGTTGGCAGATGATGCCGCGGTAGAATTCGCTGCCCTGGATGGGCCGGCAGCCTGATACTGTGTTTGAGGGTCTGCGTGGAAGAACGGGCGTGGTCCTCCCGGAGCTGGTGTAGTCTCGGTGTAAGGGGCGGCTGTGACGAACATATTGCTGGGGAAATCTGGAAATTTCGCCCCTTGGTCTGGAAAAGCGTGGAGCATTATTTGGGCTAATGTGCCGTTGAAATCTCTTTGATACTCCATGTACCTCTGTTCCCTGAGGTCCATCGCTGCCATCCTTTGCAAAATCTCCTGGTACGGGTCTGCTATGACAGAGGTGTGGGCAGTGTCTGGCATGTCTGCCGTGTACAGGGCCCCGACAGTAGTATCAGCAGTGAATTGCTGGGGCGTTGCTTGGACTGGCTCCGCCTGCGTGATCTGCATGACTTTGTGACAAAAGTCTCTGGTCCATCCTCGCCGTTGGGGAGTGTATTCGTCCGTATCTTCGATTGGCACACCTGCGGCAACACACAAACCCGTGATCAAACATGGGAAATATAATGGTCCCCTATCTTTCTTACCGCATTCGTGAATTTCCCGTAGGATTATCTCTCCGACATTGATTGTTCTTTTGTTGATGATCGATTGGATAAGCACCAATCGCTTCCGGTCCATCGTGCTGTTGTGGGACGTGGGGATGAGGCGTCACTTGACAAAGGTATTCCACATCTTGGCCTCAGGATTTAGGCTCTGCCTTGTTACGGATCCTCTATGGGTACCGGTTTCCATGGAGTATTCACGTAACAAAGATCGTCTTTGATTAACTCATAATCCTCGGTAGTGATGTCTTCCATAAATTCAGCGTGAACATCACTATTAGGAGTGAGGCCGTAGAAATTGTTGATGGTCTCGGCATCTAACTGGACTGGCCTGCCACGACAGTGAACAAAGAGAGAATCTTTGTTGGGCCCGTGCGCATAGAACTCCCGCACGATAGTAGCATTCGCCTGGGCAGGTTGAAGACAGAAAATTTCCCAATTTTGGTACTTGATTCTGTTGAAGAGGTAATGCTCAATGCCGTAGTTTTCATCATCCGAATGTTGGAAAACTTGTTCTTCCCATAATTGCCGAGCGATGAAAGATCTATTGAAACGATCTCCAACGTTTGTTGGGGCAAGTCGCTTGTAAGTGGCCATCAAGATTGTGAGAGATTTGATTTCTTGGAAGTTTTCTTGAAAAAATCTAGGAATTTCACGAAGAATTATGAGTAGGCAGAGAGTAATGTGAGAGGAAGATTGTTATGAATTCTAAAGAAAACAAGAAAGTAAGAGTGAATAGTTCAAGAGGGAGGAGTTTCTTATATAGGCGTCGGCCTTGTGACCGTTTGAAGCCACTAGCCGTTTTGTAGCCGTTACTCTTTACTACCGTTTCCTTTTCTGCCGTGGCAGGAATCTCGGTAGACTAGCCGTTACGCTGTTCTGCTGCGGTTCTGACACTGTTTTCTGCCTCGGCAGAATTCCTGCTGTGAACTATTTCTCCTTTATTCTTGCTTATTATCCTAAATAAAAATTAAACAAACAAAAAGAAAAGTGCTTAAAGCAAAAACAAATTAGAAAAATAAAAATAAACTAAACTAATCCTAATATATTAATATGGAAAAGGGAGGAGATCATTTACTGGTAGAGAGCATGCAAATGCATCTCCCAAGATGATTCTCTCTTGCTGGCCAGAATTATAAATCAGTTGTGGGCCACTCCCTTTTGCTGTGTATCCATCCACTTTGGGCATAATCTTTTTGCCAAATAATCTGTCGAGCATGCTGCCAAGGCAGGAAATTTTGGTACCTCCTGTGTGAATGGTCTTGCACTCCTCTGGATCATCATCCTTTTTTAAGTTGTGGAATGCATTGAGTTTGACTTGTTGGTCATTGACCCTCATTGTCAATTCTCCTTTTTCCACATCAATTAGGGTACGTCCAGTTGCAAGGAAAGGTCTCCCCAGGATGATCGGTGCATTATCATCTGCTTCACAATCAAGGACAAGAAAATCAGCAGGAAAAATAAACTTATCAACTCTTACCAATATGTCCTCGATTTTGCCTTCGGGTTGCACATAGGATCGATCAGCTAGTTGGAGCATAATTGTTGTAGGTTTTGCCCTTCCTATTCCAAGCTTTTGAAAGACTAATTTGGGCATTAGATTGATGCTTGCTCCAAGGTCGCATAGGGCCTTACCTTCATAATTTTTACCTATCGCACAAGGTATGATAAAGCAGCCATGATCCTTTAATTTCAGTGGCATGCGATTGTGTAGCATTGCCATGCATCCCTCGGTAGTAGCCACTGTTTCAAAGTCACCTATTCGTTTCCTCTTTGACACCATGTCCTTTAAGAACTTGGCATAATTAGGCATTTGTTCAATTGCCTCTATGAATGGTATGTTAATGTGGACTTGCTTTAAAATGTCAAGGAATTTCTTGAATTGTTGGTCCTGTTTTTGCTTTTTCAACCTTTGTGGGAAAGGTGGTGGTGGTCTCATCTCGTCCAGGGTTTCATTAGTTTGGAATTTAATACTTGGCACCACTGGGGTTGTTACTGTCTCGGCAGGCTGCTCAAGAGCTGCAGTGCTTTCTGCCAGGGCAGTGTTATCAGAATCAGTTTGCTCAGCCTCTTCTTTTGCTGGATCCGCTAAGGGATTTTGGCCTGCTGGGATCTTTTCCTTCAGCTGTAGACCACTCCTAGTAGTGATTGCTTTACACTATTCATGGCCCATTACCTTAGCAACTTTAGTATTGCTAGGTAGTCCTCCTTGTGGTCTAGTGTTTATGTTTTGAGCAAACTGCCCAACCTGAGTTTCTAGGGTTTTAATGGCCGCTTCTTGATTTTGCAACCTCATCTCAGTTCTATTCATGAAGGCGTCTGTCCTCTTGATGAAATTACTGTTCTCTGCCATGTATGACTCAGTTTTCATCATAAAGGCTTTAAGAGTGTTCACCAGTGAACTTACCGGTTGCTGCTGCATCTGCTGCGGCGATATTGGCTGCTGGACCTGCGGCGGCGGCAGAGGTTGCATTGGTTGTTGGAATCCTGCGGGTTGGGTGGTTGGGTTGAAGGCATTGTTAGGGTTGCTCCATGATAGGTTTGGATGCCTCTTCCATGAGGGGTTGTATGTGTTGGACATCATATTGTTGCGGTTGTAGTTCCCAACATACATACCGGTTTCTTGATTCTTACAATCAGAGGAACTGTGGTTACCTCCACATAAGTCACAATAAGAATCAATTACTTTAACCTCACGGGTATTTTACTATAATTACAGGTTTTGCACCATCCTTGTAAGAGAGGCCAATTGTGTTGCCACTGAATTTGATGTGTCTAACTCATTTACCGTGGCTTGGCGTCTTACTCCTCCTCGCCTAAATGTAGGAAATTGAAAATCGTTCTATGCGAGTTTGTTCAGTATCTCAATAGCTTCCTCAGGTACTTTTATCAAGGAGTGTTCTGTTCACCGAAGCATCTAACATCATCCTTGTCAGGGTATTCGTGGCATTATAGAACATGGTCACTTGTGTCCATAGGGGAAATCCATGCAAAGGACACTTGTGCAATAGCTCCCTGTAGCACTCCCATGCCTCGTACATTGGTTCGTCATCTGCCTGTCGAAAAGAAGTGATTTCATTACGAATTCTATCATATAAATTTGTCGGATTAAAACGAGTAATAAAATCACGGCAGAGTTCACTCCAAGATCCAATAGATCCTGCTGGAATGCTATTTAACCAAGCTTTCGCCCTATCCCTCAGTGAATAGGGGAATAGCTTCAATCGCAAGACATCTTCATGAACTCCTTGGATTTTGAAGGAATTGCATATCTCCATGAAAGACTTGAGGTGCTGCCTTGCATCTTCAGTTACAGACCCACCAAATTGTCCAATAGTGTTAAGCATATTGAACATAACAGGTTTCAGTTCAAAGTGGGCTGCTTCTATCTCCGGTGTAATAACTCCTGGGTTTAATCCATTTAAGTCCTCTTTCAGGAAGTCCCTGATAGTGAGCTGCTGTGGCCCAGGTGGCGGCGGAAGACCTCAATTACCGGCAGGTAAGTTTTGTCCTGCCGGCTGATCTGCCATGGCTTCTTGGATTTGTCTCCTCAACCTTTGTCTTGATCTTTAGATCTCTGGATCTAACTTGTACAAAGGGTTGGTTGGGTTGGCCTTGGTCATACACCAAGAAAAACAAAAGTAAAATAAAAATAAAAAGAGACAAGAAAATAAAGAAAACAAAATTTAGTTGTCAATCCCCGGTAATGGCGCCAAAAACTTGTCGCGTGTCAAAAGTGCGCGTTTAGTGCAAGTGGACACATCGAAAGTAATAAGTGATAAGTATTTATCGGATTATTTTCTCCACAGGGATTGGTAGACTCAATATGTCTTCTTCGTCTTCTTGTTCTGGAGAAAGAAATAAAAAACACAAGTACTTGAGTTTGGTTTGTCTAAACTAAAATAACTAAGGAAAGTAAAGAGATTGAATATTAGAGAGAGATGGGTCAGGATCCAGTTGCGTTGTATTGTGGATTTGATCGACTTGTCTCTACACAATGCAATCGTATATCACTGCCTCGACAGCACTGCAGATTACTGCCTTGGCAGCGACGATACTGTCTGCCGCGGCAATCCCTTGCTCGTTGGTAGACTTTACCAAAGTTCGGCAAAGTTTTCTTGAATGACTCCGCTTATCCCTAAGTCGAAGTACTGTTGATGACTAATCCTTGATGATACCTCCCGGCGTGAACCAATTATACTCACCAACCAATCACACACTTCTTTTAGCCGCTGAAACTCTTAACCTATCCCTAGGCCGAGTTAGTATTTCGCGATTGAAACACCGTACTTACCCCTTTCGTGAATCTAACTCTCCCGAGCTTAGATAAATGGATTACTCACAAACTTCTCTCCTGAGCTTGAATGCAAGAACAAGGAATAACAAAGGATAAGCAAACCTTGATAATTTTATTGCATTGAAACAAAGACAATGTACAATCTCCTCTCACATATACTAAACAACCTTCACCTAAACCCTAAGAAAGTTTAGAACATAATTGAGAGAAAGAAACAAGTTATGAATCGGCTTTCTCTCTCTAGGTATCCGTGTCTATTACATTGGACGGCTAGGTCTTTATATAGGCTAGACCTAGGGCAAACCTTTCCTAAGTAGAATACAACTTGGAGTAGGGAACAAGTCATGTACATAATTAAAATATTTCCAAGTTTAATTCAGCTAAGGGGCTTTCCCGCGTGGCCTTGTCTTGGGCTTTTCCTCATGCTAGCCAGCTCCGATCCATGGGCTTTATGTCTAGACACGTCCCTTGGATTTTTGTCTTCCAATCGCCTACAGTCTTGCTTCCTGTCTTTCTGCTGCTGCCTCGGCATTAGGTCCTGCCTCGACCTTGTCGCTGCCGCGGCACTGGTTTTCCTGCACAGATATGAAAATGCAGTAAAACGTGCCTTTTCTGTAAATATTGTCTCTATGAGCTTAACTTCTAAATATATCACATTAAGAACATGCATTAGTCCGAGTGGGTGTATATTCGGTGATTAATGCCCATAAAAGGTGTAAAAAGTGATAGTGAGTTGAGCACTTATCACCTGCCGAGCATGCTGCCAAGGCAGGATATTTTGGTGTCTGTTATGTGGATGACCTTGGACTCTTCTGGATCATCATATATTTTTTTAAGTTGTGGAATGCATTGAGTTTGACTTGTTGGTCATTAACCCTTATTGTCAACTCTCCTTTTTCCACGTCAATTAAGGTGCGTCCAGTTGCAAGGAAAGGTCTCCCAAAGATGATTGGTGCATTATCATCTGCTTCACAATCAAGGACAAGAAAATCAGCAGGAAAAATAAATTTATGGACTCATACCAGTATGTCCTCGATTTTGCCTTCGGGTTGCACATATGATCGATCCTCTAGTTGGAGCATAACTGTTGTAAGTTTTGCCCTCCAACTAACACTCACCACCCAACTAGGATTTCCAACAACCAACCAAACAGCAACACCAAAACGGCAGCGATGATGTAACGGCGAGAAAGATTTACGACGACAAGGATGATGGCGGCAATCACTCTCCGACGACCCAACAAGAGCAGTAACGACACCGAAAGCAAAGGAATTCAACGAAATCTAAAAATTAAACCACAAACTGATTTCAACAAAAAATAAACCCAAATAAAACTACAACCAAATCACAATATCTTCTATTTTTTTCAAATCCACCATCAAAGATTCAACTTACCCAAGTCACAACCTAGATCGGAGAGCGATAACAATGAAAGAAAACGATGACAGCCACTAAAGATGATAAACAAAACCTTGTCGGTGACCACCAGGATAACCAGATGAATAAAACGGTGGAGACATTACACAAAAGAACTGAAAAAGTTATCCAAAATCACGAATGGTGGCTATTGGGGGGTAACCAAAATGTTGGGGTTTCTTGCGAGATGTCGCTGCTCACGTTGGTGAGACCAAAACTAGAAACAACGGCGTTCAGAAGCTTGCCGGAGACTAACAATGTAACCCCCTTAGCCCGGCCTAGATGGAACCGACACTAATGGGTTACACGGGGAATATCGAACCAAACCCGCGAAGGTCCGATTCGATAAACAACCCTGAAACCGATATTTTTTTTCTTATCTAGATGCATAATTAATTATGTTCCTAAAAGTCTTGATCTCATACAAAGTATTAACGAAAGCAATCCGATCACATACAAGCATTCGATTAAACACTTAAGTAAATTAGGGACTAAAACGTAAAACTTTTACGTACTAATGACAAAGTAGAAATTCTTTCCATCAAAGTGTAATTAAGCATACAAGTATCCCTCACGGTAAATCTCAAGTCAAACGGAGCATTCTAACATCATCAATTGCTTATTTCATTAGTCTAGGGACCAAAATGTAAATCTTACAAATTATAAGGACTTCGTCAAAATTAAGTTATCCATCTTGAAATTTAATCAACTTTATGCATCCATGTGAAATTTCAGCCCAAAATAACATTTGTAGATACCCTAATTGAACAAAGAAGGATATTCGGGACTAAAACTCAATTTCCAGCAACTTCCATTTCCTGGCAGCCAAAGGTTCGAAACCTTCCTTAGAGGTTTCGAAACTTTCCTTAGAGGTTTCGAAACTTTATGTAAAAGGTTTCGAAACTTCCCCGAAGGTTCCGAAACTTTTCGCGTCCAGAAAGGATCCAGAATCAAAATTGCCCGAAAGGTTTCAAAACTTTCCTGAAGGCTTCGAAACTATTTGACAAAGGTTTCGAAACCTTCCCTAAGGTTTCGAAACTTTGTGCCTAGAACCTAAAATTTCCGTCACACCAAGTGAATTCAACCGACTCAGGACACAACCATTAATCACCATCAACTATATGCATAATTCCTAAACATAAATAATGATAATAATCGCACAATTATCAACATCAAAGACTCCATACAATCTATAGGCATGCTTCCTAAAATATGATTAAAAACAAGAACGTTCATGCATGTACATGCTTCAACCAATTCCAAACAATATCAAAATTCATCAAACCAAATCAAGACAATATAAGGTCTCATTACAAGCCATTAACCAAAGTAAAACACACTCTCACATGGGTAGGTTTACACATTGTCGTGCCCTTATTTATTTGCCAAATCATACCAAAATTTGAGATAACTTTCCCCTTGGTTCCCTTGCTCCTAACGTAGCCTGAAATATCACTATTTATCTGCAAGTATGAAAAGAGAGAGCTTAAGCACAACATGCTTAGTGAGGAAGCTCTAAACAAGTTCAAAATCATTTATAATGTTATACTTGCATTCTTCATGCTTATTTGAAATATGTAAAACCAAATCATGCTTATTAATGATGTCAAATCATTTCATGTATCATGCACAAATATATCATTCCATTTCATATATGCATATTGGCTTTCTAGTGATCACTTAATATGAACTTTTAGTTCACCGAATACACGGATTCCTTTTTCCATAATTGGAGACACTTGGTCTCAACATGCATCAGTCGGACACATAGTCACCCTTGTACACATGTTACCCCCACTACGCACGGTCGGTCACAAAGTCACCCTTGTTTATGCATGGGTCAACTATATGCACGGTCGGACACAAAGTCACCCTTGTTTACATATAGGCAAGCTTTACACGCACGATCGGACACAAAGTCACCCTTGTTTACGTGTAGGCAAACTCTACACGCACGGCCGGACACAAAGTCACCCTTGTTTACGTGTAGGCATCATCATTATTCTCATTATTTTTTTAGTGCACTCAATCCTAATGACATGTCATTTGTATTCGAATCTAAAGTTAGTGTCACTAAGCCAATTTCAATTCCAATCATGCATGTTAACTTGCTGCTCATAATGCACTCATTACATGTTCATCATGTGAACTAAAATCATGCTCAATGGCTTTATCAACATAGGGCAAATAACCTCGTCATAATCCAAATTATTTTTCATGCTTACATAAACCATGAATACCTTAATAAACCATGCATTTTCAGCAATTAACACATGCATGCATTATTTCAAAATCAAATATATGCAATTCCAAAATCATATTGAATCATTGTTCGCATATATGCCATTACCGAAAATAACTGAAAATCGAGGTAATGCATCAAAATCATTTAAAACACTTACTCTTGAACTATGGAAAGTTTTTACACTATTCCATAGTCCCCAAAACAGAACCGAACCAATACGATTTACTTTAAACCCAAAACTACTCACCGACAAGCGAAACGAGCCCTCGCCGATGCTCCGTTGGCAACGCCAACGCACCAGCCACTTATGCACCTTCTTGCACTACCTCTACAACATGAAAAGTAGAGCAAATTCACATCACAACATGCTCAAAACAGCAGCCACATTTAACCCTCACAAAACTATCGAAAACCTTGCCGAAAAGAACGAAAACTAAGCCGAAACGCATCCGAAACAGCATCAGCCCAAAACCTAATAAATCTAACATCTAATCCACCTCAATTATGAACCAAAAACACTTCAAAACCATCCTTATACCTCCAGAAACACAAGAACACCTAAAACAGCCCCTAAAACAACCTAAAACCACCTTAAAACACCACCGATTGCATTATTCCGGGATTAATTTATTGTTAACTCATTTCAAGACTCAATCAATCATTTAATTGACCTAATATCATAATTAAATCAACCTAAATGCAGCATCAATTTAGATCTCAAAAGATTTCACAAAATCCATCATAAAACTCATAAACCTTGAATTAAAACCACAAAATAAAATAGCAATAGTTGATGAGCAAGCCAATACTTGGGAACTTCAATAAAGAACCTTAGAAAAAGATTAGAAATCAGAACATTACCTTAAAGATTTGCTCCACCAAAAAGATGAGAAAAGCTTCCTTGATTTCCTTGAAAATGATGTTGATTTTGCAAAAATTGATGAGTAGGTTTTGTAGAGAATGAAATGATGAATAAAATGAAGTAAATCTTGTAGAAAATGATGAAGAAATCAGCAAGTAATTGGAGAAACTTGGAGAAGAAGATGGAGAGAAAATGAGAGAAAATCTTGAAAGAAAAGATGGGAAAATGAGAAGTTACAAAAGAAAATGGAATTATCATCTAAAATAAAACAATTTAAAAACAATTTTGGTGGATAAATCATTAATTAAAAATAAATTGGGTTTATGGCCCTCTAAGGATTCTAAGTATGGCTTGCATTCCAATTTAGTCACCAAAAATCCTAAATGCCAAAAATTACTAATTAAATCCCCAAAACTTTCCCAAAATTATAATTTAGTCACTAGTACAAAAATTAGCCTAATTAAAAATCAAACTAAAGTTCAAATAATATTCCTTTAACTCTAAAACACCTTTTTAATATTTTTAGAACCATTTCACAAAATTATTACTTATTCGATTAAAATATTATTATTTTAATTTTTCCCGGAATAACGAACCCTAGGAATCCGATTCGACCCAAATCGAACTTCCCCAACTAACACTCAAACTACTAACCCCAAAACCGGGATGTTACAACTCTCCCCCTCTTAAGAAAATTTCGTCCTCGAAATTCTTACCTGAAGCAAACAAGTGAGGAAACTGCTCCTCCATACTTTTCCTTGTCTCCCAAGTTGCCTCTTCAACACCTCGGTGTCTCCACAGCACTTTAACCAAATCTATGGTCTTTCCTCGAAGAACCTTTGTATCCACATCTAAGATCTTCACCGGTTCTTCCTCATAGCTCATATCCGCTCTTAACTCAATCTCCTCAACCGGAACAACATGAGAGGGATCCGATCTATACTTACAAAGCATCGATACATGAAAAACATCATGCATCCTACTCAACTCTTCCGGCAACCTCAACCGATAAGCAACAGGACCAACACGCTCCAACACCTCATATAGCCCAATGAAACGAGGACTCAACTTATCCTTACGTCCAAACCTCATCACTTCCTTCCACGACGAAACTTTTAGAAACACTTTGTCCCCGACATCATACTCTATCTCTCTACGCTTCAAATCGGCATAAGACTTCTGTCTATCTGAAGCCTCCGTGAGCTTAGCACAAATAAGCTTAACCTTCTCATCCGTATCTTTCAACACTTGCAGTAACGAAACATACTTCTGTCCAACTTCCTTCCAACACAAAGGTGTACGACACCTACGCCCATATAAAGCCTCAAATGGTGCCATCTGTATACTTGCCTGATAACTATTATTGTAAGCAAACTCCACCAAAGGCAATTGCTTCTCCCAAGAACCTTGAAACTCAATGATGCAACATCTCAACATATCCTCCAAAGTCTGGATAACACGTTCAGACTGACCATCCGTCTGTGGATGATAAGCTGTACTAAAGCTATGCCTCGTACCCAGAGCAACTTGCAGACCCTTCCAAAACTTAGAAGTAAAACGCGGATCTCTATCCGATATGATCGACTTAGGCACACCATGCAACTTCACCACCTCAGAAACATACAACCCCGCTAACTTATCCATAGAATACGTCGTATGCACGGCAATAAGATGTGCACACTTCGTAAACCTATCAACAATCACCCATATAGAATCCTTTTTGGACGGTGTCAAGGGTAACCCCGTCACAAAATCCATAGTCACTCTCTCCCACTTCCACTCTGGAACTTGAACCGGTTGCAACAAGCCTGCAGGGAACTGATGTTCATCTTTCACCCGCTGACACACCATACATCGGGACACAAACTCTGTCACATCTTTCTTCAACCCAACCCAAATGTACACACTCTTGAGATCCCTATACATTTTCACACTACCCGGATGCATAGCAAACGGACTAGTATGAGCTTCTACCAAAATAGCTTGTCTTAACTAATATCATCTGGTACCACAATCCGACCTCTAAAACATAACACCTCATCATCGTCAAAATGATATTCGGTCGGTCTGCCTTCAACAATATCCTCTACAAAAGGCACCAAAGCCTCGTCCTCTAACTGTTTCACCTTTATCATCTCAACCAAAACAGGTTTTACTTGCAACTCCGCCACTAAACCACCTTTCCTTGAAATACTCAACTTGGCAAACATCGGCCTTAACTCAACCGCCGCCTTACGGCTCAAAGCATCAGCTACCACGTTAGCCTTCCCCGGATGATACCCAATAGACAAATCATAATCCTTAAGCAACTCCATCCATCTACGTTGCCTGAGATTTAGTTCCTTTTGTGACATGAGATACTTCAAACTCTTGTGATCCGTGTATATAGTACACTTTTCACCATACAAATAATGTCTCTATATTTTCAAGGCAAACACCACCGCCGCAAGCTCCAAATCATGCGTCAGATAATTCTTTTCATGCACCCTTAACTGTCTAGAAGCATAAGCCACAACCTTCCCTTCTTGCATCAGAACACATCCAAGACCAACGTATGATGCATCACTATAAACCACAAAATCCTTACCGGACACGGGTTGCACCAACACCGGAGCACTAATCAACACTTCTTTTAACTTCTCAAAACTCTTTTGTTGACTTTCTTTCCACTCAAAAGGAACCTTCTTTTGCAAAAGCTTGGTCATAGGAGTAGCAATGCTCGAAAACCCCTCAACAAACCTACGATAATAACCTGCCAAGCCTAGAAAACTCCGAACCTCCGACACCGACTTTGGTTGCTTCCAACCCATAACAGCCTATATCTTTTTCGGATCAACACTAATACCCTTTTCCGACACTACATGACCAAGGAACACCACTTCCTTTAACCAAAACTCACATTTACTTAACTTAGCATACAACTGGTTCTCCTTCAACGCTTGCAACACTATCCGCAAATGCCGATCATGATTTTCCTCGGTACGTGAATACACAAGGATATCATCTATGAATACCACCACAAACTGATCTAAGTATTCATGAAACACTCGGTTCATCATATCCATAAAAGCAGCAGGGGCATTTGTCAACCCAAACAGCATCACCAAAAACTCATAATGTCCATACCTTGTCCGAAAAGCTGTTTTCAACACATCCTCTTCCTTCACCTTCAACTGATAATACCCCGATCTCAAATCAATCTTCGAGAACACACTTGCTCCTCGAAATTGATCAAACAGATCGTCAATCCTCAGCAAAGGATACTTATTCTTCACGGTCAACTTATTCAACTGCCGATAATCAATGCACATCCTCATCGTGCCATCATTCTTCTTCACAAACAACACCGGCGCTCCCCAAGGTGATACGCTCGGTCGAATGAAACCTCGGTCAAGCAACTCTTGTAATTTCATCTTCAACTCCTTTAACTCCTTAGGTGCCATGCGATAAGGAGCAATGGACACCGGGTTAGTACCAGCATAAGTCTCAATACTGAACTCCACATCTCGATCGGGAGGTAACCTTGGCAACTCCTCAGGAAAAACTTCCGGAAAGTCGCACACTGTTCGAATGTCCTGCACCCGAACATCTCCTATACCCGGATTCATCACATAAGCTAGATATGCCATACCACAATGTTGCAACATCTTTTCCGCTTGTAAAGCCGAAACCACATTAGACAAGAATCCGGTATACTCACTCTTCACCACAACCTCACTACCATCCAACAACCTCAAGGTAACCTTCTTCTTTTCAAAGTCCACCACCGCACGGTGCTCCGTCAACCAATCAACCCCCAAGATAAGATCAAAACCATGAAACGACAACTCCATCAAGTCGACCTCGAAGACATGTCCCCGCACTTCTAACGGACATCTTTTATACAACCTCCTTACTGTAACCGTCTCACCCAAAGAACTAGTAACCACAACACCTACATCTAAAACCTCAACCGGAATATCCAACAAATATGCATGCTCACTCAAAACATAAGAATGCGTAGATCCCGAATCTATCAAAGAAAACAACAGTACATTTTGTAAAGAAAAGGTACCTGCAACAACATATGTGGCATTACGAGTCCCACACTGAGCATAAACCTTCCGTCCATCTCCCTGCCTCTGGAAAGGACCTCGACCACGACCACGTCCTCTACCAGGCATCACAGCGGCCTCAGCACGATCAACTGACTCACCAGCAAACCTTGGGCAATCACGCCTCACATGATCCTTCGATCCACATCCCATACAAGCACCAGTGGCCCATCAACACTCTTCTGGATGGCGCCTAGAACACAAGTTACAGGCTGGAGCATCACCACCACCTCTACCATAGTGCTGAGCACGACCACCACGTCCAAAGTCACCTCGGTGTTAGTCAGTTCTGTACCGGTTGTCTCGAAACCTCTTACTCTTATTACCTTGTGCACTAGCCTCAGCAGGCCTCTTACCAACATCGGAGGACTTCCTAGCCTCCCTCAGAGACTCCTCGACATCCTTGGCCCTATTAACCAACACATCAAACTCAGTGTAATCTGCAGCCAACAAGTATGTCTTAATCTCGGGATCCAACCCATATCGGAACCTATCACACCTCTTTCGGTCAGTAGGAACCAACTTGGGAGCATAGTGGCTCAACCTAATGAACTGTATCTCATACTCAACCACCGTCACAGTACCTTGCACCAAAGACATAAACTCTCTCTTTCTTGCATCTTCATATTGTGGCCCCAAAAACTTCCGCACAAAAGCGATCCGAAAATACTCCCAAGTCAGGTTAGCAGCATCTACACCAGCTTTCGTGGTGATCCACCAACGATAAGCTTCTCCCTGAAGCAGAGAAACTACACAACCCAGCTTCCTAGTATACTAACAGTCCATCTGATCCAAAATCCTCCCTGTGCTAGCCAACCACTCCTCAGCTGAGCTCAGATCTGATCCACGGAACTCTACGCCGCCCAAGTTACGCAAACGCTCTAAAGGTAGACCTGGAGTAACCACAACAGTAGGGGCAGGAGTCGGGATATGCACTCTAGCCACGACAGCCTGAAACGCACCCGCCATAGCCTGTATAAGCGGTGCAAACTCTCTAAACTAACCTCTCAGAGGAACCGGAGGCACACCCACGGGTGGAGGAGGAGGAAGCAGCTCTTCCCTAGCAGTCGCCTCACCCTCAGCCTGACCCTCGGTGATCATATTAGCACTAGCACGCGTCTCGCGTCTCGGTGGCATATCCCAAAAACTTCATACATGCAATTTAAAACATGATATTAAAACATAATAAACTTACATTCGGACAAGATCCAAGGGAAACCTGAGAAGCATTTGAAAATGTATTGGCATTGGCAATGTGTAACTGTTATCCCTTTTTAACCATCATCACTCAAATACAATCATCATGCATATATATTCAACAAGTTAACATCATAACAAGTTCAGTCACACACTTAGCAGACCTAACCACACACTTTAATTAACCTGGCCACACACTTTAATTAACCTAGCTCTGATACCACCAAATGTAACCCCCTTAGCCCGGCCTAGACGGAACCTGCACTAATGGGTTACACGGGGAATATCAAACCAAACCCGCGAAGGTCCGATTCGATAAACAACCCTGAAACAGATATTTTTTTCTTATCTAGATGCATAATTAATTATGTTCCTAAAAGTCTTGATCTCATACAAAGCATTAACGAAAGCAATCCGATCACATACAAGCATTCGATTCAACACTTAAGTAAATTAGGGACTAAAACGTAAAACTTTTACATACAAATGACAAAGTAGAAATTCTTTCCATCAAAGTGTAATTAAGCATACAAGTATCCCTCACGGTAAATCTCAAGTCAAACGGAGCATTCTAACATCATCAATTGCATGTTTCATTAGTCTAGGGATCAAAATGTAAACCTTACAAATTATAAGGACTTCGTCAAAATTAAGTTATCCATATTGAAATTTAATCAACTTTATGCATCCATGTGAAATTTTATCTCAAAATAACATCTGTAGATATCCTAATTGAACAAAGAAGGATATTCGGGATTAAAACGCAATTTCCAACAACTTCCATTTCTTGGCAGCCAAAGGTTTCGAAACCTTCCTTAGAGGTTTCGAAACTTTATGGAAAAGGTTTCAAAACTTCCCCCAAGGTTCCGAAACTTTTCGCGTCCAGTAAGGGTCCAGAATCAAAATTACCCGAAAGGTTTCGAAACATTCCTGAAGGTTTCGAAACTATTTGACAAAGGTTTCGAAACCTTCCCTAAGGTTTCGAAACTTTTGACTGGAACCTAAAATTTCCTTCACACCAAGTGAATTCAACCGAATCAGGACACAGCCATTAATCACCATCAACTATATGCATAATTCCTAAACATAAATAATGATAATATTCGCACAATTATCAACATCAAAGACTCCATACAATCTATAGGCATGCTTCCTAAAATATGATTAAAAACAAGAACGTTCATGCATGTACATGCTTCAACCAATTCCAAACAATATCAAAATTCATCAAACCAAATCAAGACAATATAAGGTCTCATTACAAGCCATTAACCAAAGTAAAACACACTCTCATATGGGTAGGTTTACACATTGTCGTGCCCTTATTTATTTGCCAAATCATACCAAAATTTGAGATAACTTTCCCCTTGGTTCCCTTCCTCCGAACGTAGCCTCGAATATCACTATTTATCTACAAGTATGAAAAGAGAGAGCTTAAGCACAACATGCTTAGTGAGGAAGTTCTAAACAAGTTCAAAATCATTTATAATGTCATACTTGCATTCTTCATGCTTATTTGAAATATGTAAAACCAAATCATGCTTATTAATGATGTCAAATCATTTCATGTATCATGCACAAATATATCATTCCATTTCATATATGCATATTGGCTTTCTAGTGATCACTTAGTATGAACTTTTAGTTCACCGAATACACGGATTCCTTTTTCCATAATTGGAGACACTTGGTCTCAACATGCATCGGTCGGACAAATAGTCACCCTTGTATACATGTTACCCCACTACGCACGGTCAGACACAAAGTCACCCTTGTTTATGCATGGGTCAACTATATGCACGGTCGGACACAAAGTCACCCTTGTTTACATATAGGCAAGCTTTACACGCACGATCGGACACAAAGTCACCCTTGTTTACGTGTAGGCAAACTCTACACGCACGGTCGGACACAAAGTCACCCTTGTTTACGTGTAGGCATCATCATTATTCTCATTATTTTTATAGTGCACTCAATCCTAATGACATGTCATTTGTATTCGAATCTAAAGTTAGTGTCACTAAGCCAATTTCAATTCCAATCATGCATGTTAACTTGCTGCTCATAATGCACTCATTACATGTTCATCATGTTAACTAAAATCATGCTCAATGGCTTTATCAACATAGGGCAAATAACCTCGTCATAATCCAAATTATTTTTCATGCTTACATAAACCATGAATACCTTAATAAACCATGCATTTTCAGCAATTAACACATGCATGCATTATTTCAAAATCAAATATATGCAATTCCAAAATCATATTGAATCATTCTTCACATATATGCCATTACCGAAAATAACTGAAAATCGAGGTAATGCATCAAAATCATTTAAAACACTTACTCTTGAACTATGGAAAGTTTTCACACTATTCCATAGTCCCCAAAACAGAACCGAACCAATACAATTTACTTTAAACCCAAAACCACTCACCGACAAGCGAAACGAGCCCTCGCCAATGCTCCGATGGCAACGCCAACGCACCAGCCACTTATGCACCTTCTTGCACTACCTCTACAACATGAAAAGTAGAGCAAATTCACATCACAACATGCTCAAAACAGCAGCCACATTTAACCCTCACAAAACTATCAAAAACCTTGCCGAAAAGAATGAAAACTAAGCCGAAACGCATCCGAAAGAACATCAACCCAAAACCTAATGAATATAACATCTAATCCACCTCAATTATGAACCAAAAACACATCCAAACCATTCTTATATCTCCAGCAACACAAGAACACCTAAAACAGCCCCTAAAACAATCTAAAACCACCTTAAAACACAACCGATTGCATTATTCCGGGATTAATTTATTGTTAACTCATTTCAAGACTCAATCAATCATTTAATTGACCTAATATCATAATTAAATCAACCTAAATCCAGCATCAATTTAGATCTCAAAAGATTTCACAAAATCCATCATAAAACTCATAAACCTTGAATTAAAACCACAAAATAAAATAGCAATAGTTGATGAGCAAGCCAATACTTGGGAACTTCAATAAAGAACCTTAGAAAAAGATTAGAAATTAGAACATTACCTTAAAGATTTGCTCCACCAAAAAGATGAGAAAAGCTTCCTTGATTTCCTTGAAAATGATGTTGATTTTGCAAAAATTGATGAGTAGGTTTTGTAGAGAATGAAATGATGAATAAACTGAAGTAAATCTTGTAGAAAATGATGAAGAAATCAGCAAGTAATTGGAGAAATTTGGAGAAGAAGATGGAGAGAAAATGAGAGAAAATCTTGAAAGAAAAGATGGGAAAATGAGAAGTTACAAAAGAAAATAGAGTTATCATCTAAAATAAAACAATTTAAAAACAATTTTGGTGGATAAATCATTAATTAAAAATAAATTGGGTTTATGGCCCTCTAAGGATTCTAAGTATGGCTTGCTTTCCAATTTAGTCACCAAAAATCATAAATGCCGAAAATTACTAATTAAATCCCCAAAACTTTCCCAAAATTACAATTTAGTCACTAGTACAAAAATTAGCCTAATTAAAAATCAAACTAAAGTTCAAATAATATTCCTTTAACTTTAAAACACCTTTTAATATTTTTAGAACCATTTCACAAAATTATTACTTATCCGATTAAAATATTATTATTTTAATTTTTTCCCGGAATAACGAACCCTAGGAATCCAATTCGACCCGAATCGAATTTCCCCAACTAACACTCAAACTACTAACCCCAAAACCGGGATGTTACAAACAAGGGTATGGAGGGTTAAGGAAGAGAGACATGCGAAAAGGGAAAAGAATAGGAGTGAACGACTACTCCTACAGAGAATGGAATTTCAAAATTCCAGCACTGCCGAAAAGTGCATTTTAACTTAAGGAAAATGGTAAAATTACAAGATCAACCCTTAAACTTATTAGGGTTTTCAAAACAGATAATAAATTTTAGATTAAAACAATTTAGTCCCTAATTAAAATCTAAGATTTTAAAACAAAAAATTCCCAAAATTTAGGGTTTTAGAAATTAGGGATTTCAAAATTTATATTTTGAATTAGGGTAAAATTCGGGGTATTAAACGATACACGGGGGAATGTATTGATACCTTGAAGGCAAAACTTAATTGTAGATAATAGGCTATCGATACAGTTTGATCGTGTTTCGATACACAAAATTCCAGTAAGGTTTGGTATCGATACCCCATGGAAGGTGTATCGATACTATTTAGCGATTTGATACCCCGGGTAGGTGTATCGATACGGGTAGTTAACACGTTAGCTAGGTATGTTTGACTTACTTTGCGTATCGATACCCTTAGAAGGCGTATCGATACCCTAGATAGAAAATAAGGGTGAGGATGGTATGCATTTTAAAACGTCTTGCTTGTGTTTCGATACCAATTCTTCCACTAGCAAATCATTCCGATACCTCTTTGAGGACGTATCGAAACAAGGTGCGTATCGATACTCTATGTAGGCGTATTTATACATTTATGTTCGCTTTGGTCTAAATTCATCTTTCTAGCGTATTGATACATAAGGGGAGTGTATCGATACTGGTCATCGTTTCGATACTATTCTATAGGCGTTTCGATACGCTTATGCAATCTGCCCAAAATTTTAAGGATTGAGTTTGGGGTTCATATAATTCGGGATGCAGGCTCCAATGAGTCTCTATAGGTGTAAAATGAATTATAAAACTAATGGTTCGAGTTTAATATTCTGATGTATAAACTTATGACTAATGGCTCAATAGTCGAGAGGTGGCTTAATAGTAATTTTCCCTCCCTAAGGATCTGTGGTGGATCGGACAGTAGCGCGTGGTGGTTAGAGCCCTTATTGTGTCTTGATAGGACATCAACATATTTAAGGGGCTTTGGATAATGAAATAATATTAAGAGGATCTTGTAAATAACCTTGTGGTTTTATATACCTAATCTTATTTATGAGAGATGGCGTGGTTATTAGTGAGTTATATGTTTGACCTAAATTGTTGATGTTCCATGTGTGGAAGCTCGTGGAGCATGAGTTATTTGTATGTCTTGGTTTTGTAAATTTGGGTATCAAAATAGTGTTTCAACACAAAGTTGGTCATTCGATTAATATTCTGGGTGATGTATTTAAGACTATTTTCTGAATGTAGAGCGACCTCATTCCAAGATGTTCGATGTAACATTCCGAACATGAGATTGGTAGGGTGGCCTCCATCCCAGTTACTATTTTCCGAATATAGGGTGACATTATTCGAAGATGTTCGATGTAACATTCCGAGCATAGGATTGCTAAGGTGGCCTCCATCCCTGTTACTATTTTCTGAATATAGGACGACCTCATTCGAATATGTTCGATGTAACATCCGGAACATAGGATTTGAGGGCGGCCTCAATTCTAAATGTAGGATCCCGATATTGTGTGGACGCGGGCCTCACTAACTTGTTTTTGATTTTGGTGTGACATGTATATGTTGTGTGCGCTAATATACATCTCTTTATGTCATGTGTTATGCGAGTACGATAGAATCCTTTCTGTGCACTTTTGACTATCGTATCATGCATGCTCACTTTACGGTATTCATGAATTGCAATAGATTAGAAATGTACCACTGAGCTTGTTTGCTCTGCTTGCGGAATTATGGGTTTTCCGTGCGTAGGTGTCAGGTAGCTTTGGAGGAGCACATCGAGGAGGATTTCCCAGCACCGGAGCCGTGAAAAGAATACAATACTAGATCTTTAGTTTGGACTTAATGTATTCATAGGACCTTACCACAAATCCAATCTATAATCTTTATTTTGGATTTAATGTGAGTCGGATAATGTACTTGAAAAAAGAGCTCTTTTTTGTAAACACGTTATTTTATTTTCTTCGGATCCACGTGGTTTTATGAAACGTGAGATTTTGAGACTTTAGAACATTTTCTTTTAAAAATTTTTGTTGTGTCAGGTTTTGGGTAACCCAAATGTGACACTTCGGATCTGGATGTGGATCGTGGTGTTACATTTAGTGGTATCAGATATTAGGTTGATTCGGTTCTAGAAAATCCATGTGGTAATATAGTGGCCGTGGAAAGATGTCTAGTGAATACAAGTCCCTAAATTTGAGTGTACTTGCCAGACTGGGAATCCGGATGTGCTGCTTTGATCCTTGTGTTTCAGAAAAAGGAGTTGATAGAAAGTGGAAACAGGAACGATAGGTTTAGTCACATTCATGACCTTACCTTTCTTATGTTACAAGTTGTGCAAGCTATCCCGAGGCAATCTGAAATGCCTCGTAAAATCCCTATTGAGAAGCTTCATCGGTTTGGTCCCAAGAACTTTGAGGGCTTGGGTGAGGATGAACCGATCAAGGATGATCAGTGGTTGCGTGACTCGTAAAGAATCTTGAAACAGATGAGGGGAACCCGTAGGATGACCTCGATTGCATTATCTCACTTTTAAAGGGAAATGCACACGAGTGGTAGGAAACCATTGATCTTGGGTTAAAACCAGAACTTCCCAGTTGGGACCTCTTCTGGAGGAGTTTTGGAAGAAGTACATCAGTGAGGTACATGGATGAGATGAGAGATCAATTTCTATATTTAAACAAAGGAGAGCAGTTAATGTTTGCTTATGAGAAAGAGTTTATGCGGTTGAGCCGTTGTGCTACGGAGTTGGTGTCTACTGAAGAGTTGAGGTGTAAGAGGTTTAGGCAAGGTTTAAGAGTTGAGCTTCAGGTTAATGTGATAGCGGGTCCACTTGTGACTTTTGTGGAGTTTGCCAACAGTGCAAAGGCTTAGGAATGCTTCAGGATATGGCACATGTTAAGGTGCAGGATCCAAAGGGTCTTGAGGTGAAGACCTAGGATGTTTTAGGTTCTTCTCAGTTGACGCACAAAAATCTTTGTGCCTTGAAGAGTTTGAAAAGCGTTACTTCTGAGCAGTTATCGATGGTTGGATCGGGATCTAGACCAAAGACCTATAGAGGTTCTTTATCATTTACTCCGGGAGGGAGTACCGCTAGGATAGTTTGGATGCTGCTTCCTGATAAGTGCTCAACACACTATCACTTTATACTTCTTTTATCGGCATTTATCACCAAATATTCACCCACTTGAACCAATGCATATGCTTAATGTGATATATTTAGAAGTTATATTTAAATAGATACTATTTATAGAAAAAGGCATGTTTTACTGCGTTTTCATATCTGTGCAGGAGAACCAGTGCCGCGGCAGAGACAAAGCCGAGGCAGGACCTGATGCCGAGGCAGCAACAGGAAGACAAGAAGCAAAGTGATAGGCGATGGAAAGACAAAAATCCAAGGAACGTGTCTGGACTTGAAGCCTATGAATCGGAGCTGGCTAGCGCAAGGAAAAGCCCAAAGGAAGGCCACGCGGGAAAGCCCCCTTAGCCGAATTCAAACTTGGAAATATATTATTATTATGTACTTGACTTGTTCCCTACTCCAAGTTGTATTCTACTTAGGAAAGGTTTGCCCTAGGTCTAGCCTATATAAAGACCTAGCCACCCAATGTAATAGATATCGAAATACCTAGGGAGAGCCGACTTCTACTCTTGTTTCTTTCCTCTCCATCATGTTCTAAAACCTTCATAGGGTTTAGGTGAAGGTTGTGGAGTATTTGTGAGAGGAAATTGTACTTTATCTTTCATTCAATGAGATAAAGGTTATCAAGGTTTGCTTATCCTTTGTTATTCGTTGTTCTTGCATTCAAGCCTGGGAGGGAAGTTTGTAAGTAATCCATTTATCTAGGCTCGGGAGAGCTAGATTCACGAAAGGGGTAAGTACGGTGTTTCAATCGCGAAATACTAACTCGGCCTAGGGATAGGTTAAGAGTTTCAACGGCTAAAAGAAGTGTGAGATTGGTTGGTGAGTATAACTGGTTCACGCCAGGAGGTATCATCAAGGACTAGTCATCAACAGCACTCTGACTTAGGGATAAGCGGAGTCATTCAAGGACACTTTGCCAAACTTTGGTAAAGTCTGCCCACGAGCAAGGGATTGCCGCGGCAGACAACGTTATCGCTGCCCAGGCAGTAAACTACAGTGCTGCCGAGGCAGAGATATACGATTGCATTGGATAAAGACAAGTCAATCAAGTCCACAATACAATACAACTGGATCCTGGCCCATCTTTCTCTCTGATATTTCGACACTTTTATTTTTATTCAATTATTTTAGTTTAATAAATCACACCCACTCACTTGTGTTTTTATTTTTCTACAGAGCAAGAAGATAAAGAGAGCATATTAAGTATATCGGTCCCTGAGGAGACGATAACTCGATAAATACTTATCACTTATTACTTGCGATGTGTCCACTTGCACTAAACGCGCACTTTTGACACGCGACACTTCCACCAGCATGTGAGCATTGCGATCAACATCACCTTAGAGTTTTTTTCCTACTTCAGAGGGTTTGTTACCGTTGCCGCGAGCTAGTGCATATGGTGAAGGATTGTCCAGTTTTGGATGAAAGTGTGTTAGATCAATCTCCTAGAGTTGGTTCTTCGCGATATGTTCAGAGAGTTGCTAGAAAAAGATCTAGACTGCAGCCAGCTTATCATTGTGGAGGACCTGTGAGATCCACCATTAGAGTTGAAAAACGAGTGGTTACTAGACAGTTCGCTATTCAGGTTAGGGATGACAATTTTGCTTCCGAGGAGTTGTCAGGTAACCGTGTTCTGTCCCTATTTCAGTTGTTATTTGTTAGATTGTAAATATCCTATCGAGCAATAAGTTGACCTTCGTTGAGCATGTGTTAAGTATAATTTTAAGTAAGTTGGGTTTAAATAATAGTTAGTTTTGTACATTTTGTTCGCAAAGTCTTTACCATAGATGAAGGTTAGAAAATGAGAGTAAGAGTTCTTGCGAACTTGTTGTATTTACTTTTACTTCTTATTTGGTAAGTTACATGTTGCTTAGAATACCGTTAGAAGTGCGAATGATAAAAAGGGTTATGAGTGAAAAGTCTTAAGACCATATTTGTTTTGGACTGAGTTATTGGTGCCTAGTATGTGACATCTTTATCTCTTCGAGAAATGTTGTGCTTTGTGTTAGTAGTTTAGAGTGTTTCTTGTTGCGTGATGTTTTCGGGTTGCAAGGTAGACACATAGGTTTTTAGTCTAGACCTTTAGGCTTGGGTGTGTTAAGGGTATGGAGGTACCCTTAGTGCATAAGAGACCTTATCTTTGAATTGTGGTTTGGACTACAATAAAGCTAAAGTTGAGTAAGTTGTTGGTAGTTGTCTCCTAATAGTTGCGGTTGGTGTCTAGTCGAGAAGTAATGATAAGAGTACGTTACTTGGCTCTTGAGATCCAAGATCGTTGATGGATCGTAGCTTGGTGGTAGTTCGGTAGGGTCATTTAGGAAAAAAGGCTTGGTGTGAGGGCAAGAAAGGTTTTGATAAGTGGTACTTTAAAAGTAGACGGTTAACATCTAAGTTGTGTGTGAGCTAGAGGCTGATAATAAAAGTGGACACGGATAAACAAGCGACCACAGTTAAAGTTTTTTCATAAGGACCCGAAGGTGCATAGTTGAGGCTAGATAAGAAAGTGGTCAAAATGGGAAGGTTTAGACCCTTGAGAATGAAGGGGTTAGCTTAGTCTCTAAGGATATGAAACGGTTAGGGTAATAGTAGTATCTAAAGATGGAGGATGTGGATGGAGGAGTCTTTTATGTTGAAAATAGTAATTGTAACACCCCGACCTGGTGCCACATTGGGCCTCAAGCCTAAAACTTGTATTTCAAAATTTTGGCTTCAAACCCAAGTAAAAACAGTTCAAGTCCGAATATAACCATAACATACCAAAGGGTTCAACAAAGTACTAGCCCGCTACATATAATCATTCTACTCTGACACAAGTCGATGCTGAAATTCAAACCTCGATGGTGCTCCACAGAAACCGGCTTCACCTAAACTACACACAAAAACACATTTCGAACACTGAGCTACAAAAGCTCAGTGGATACGCCTCAACTCGGCCAACATCAAGCATATCATAATGTAATACCCCAAAGTTTGCTTGTTAGTTGGTTGATATCTGCTTTATGTGTACTTGGTGATTAGTTGCAAAGTTCTTAAATTTGATAGTTTTAGTTTGGTGACTAAAACGTAAGATCTCAAAGTTTAGTGAAAAAATGAAAGGTTGGGAAAAATATAGGGACCAAAATGGTAATTTTTCCATTAGTAAATTTTATGATAGAAATGAACAATTTAGATCAGAAGAAGGAAATTAGTGAGAATTAGATTTTTGGTGCGAAGTTCGTGTGAAAAATTTGTAAAAGTATAAGTTCGTGAAATTTTTCGGGTAACTAGATTGTGTAAGGGATGTTCACTAATAGTTCAGGGACATGAATTTTTAGCTGATCTATTGGAGTTACCTTTCGATGATTTGGAGATTATTTTGGGTATGGATTGGCTTCATGCCCATGATGCTACTGTAAGATGCCATCAGCAACAGTTGATTTTGAGGACATTTGATGGATCAAAGATTATAGTAATGGGATAAGGATCTCGGTGTTTACAGAATGTGATTCCAGTCCCTGAAGCTAGAAAGGTGCTAGAAGAGGGTTGTCAGGCTTTTCTAGCACATGTGGTGGATACTCAAAAGATTGATAATGATCTTAATGCGATTCAGACAGTACGAGACTTTCCGGATGTGTTTTCAGAGGAATTTTCAAGTTTACCACCGGAAAGAGAAGTTCAGTTTGGAATTGAGATAATTCCAGGAACTGAACCAATATCAATGGCTCCATATAGAATAGAACCAACAGAGTTAAGGGAATTGAAGTCACAGTTGCAAGAATTGTTGGATAAAGGGCTTATTCATCCCAGTATTTCACTATGGGGAGCACCAGTGTTGTTTGTTAAAAAGAAAGATGGTTCGTTGCGACTGTGTATTGATTATCGACAGTTGAACAAAGTGACTATTAAAAATAAGTATCCACTACCAAGGATTGAAGATCTGTTTGATCAACTAAAAGGAGAAGCAATGTTTTCCAAGATTGATCTTCGATCATGCTATTATCAGTTGAAAGTCAAAGATGAAGATTTTCCGAAGACAACTTTTCGGACAAGATATGGTCATTACGAGTTTGTGGTTATGCCATTCGGTCTTACTAATGCTCCAATTGCATTTATGGACTTAATGAATCAAGTGTTTCAACCATACCTTGATTAGTTTATAGTAGTATTCATTTATGATATTTTGGTGTATTTGAAGACCAAAGAAGATCATAATGTGCACCTACGGATAGTATTGCAAATTTTGAGAGAAAATAAGTTATATGCCAAGCTCTCGAAATGTGAGTTTTGGTTGTGAGATGTGGCTTTCTTAGGACACATTGCTTTAGCTGATGGGATACGAGTTGATTCTAAAAAAGTACAGTTCATTCTTGAATGGAAAGTTCCCAAGAACATTACCGAGGTTCGTAGTTTCTTGGGACTAGCTAGATATTATCGTAGGTTTGTGAAGAACTTCTCTATGATAGCTGCTCCGCTTACTAAATTGTTGAGAAAAAATGTGCCATTTATTTGGAATGATAAATGCCAAGAGAGTTTTGATCATTTGAAGAAATTGTTAACGAAAGCTCCAGTATTAGTTCAACCCGAGTCGGGTAAGGAGTTTATATTGTACAACGATGTATCTTATATTGGTTTGGTTGCGTGCTGATGCAAGAAGGAAAAGTAATTGCTTATGCTTCCCGACAGTTGAAAACACAGGAGAGAAACTTCCCAGCACATGATTTGTAGCTTGCAGCATTTGGGTTTGCTTTAAAAGTTTGGCGACATTATCTATACGTTGAACGTTGCCATGTTTTTACAGATCATAAAAGTTTGAAATACTTGATGACTCAGAAAGAGTTGAATTTGAGGCAGCGAAGGTGGCTGGAATTGATCAAAGATTATGATTTGGTTACTGATTATCATCCCGGCCGAGCTAATGTTGAAGCCGATGCTTTGAGTCGGAAGACTTGTGTTGCGTTACGAGCTATGAATGCCTAGTTGAAAGGACAATATGATGATTCATTTTCGGTGGAATTGAGAATAAAATCAGCATTGTTTGACCGAATTAAAGAAATTCAACATTAGGATAAAGAATGTGCTGAAAAGATTAAACAAGTGAAATCGATCAAAATAAAGAATTATTATATTAGACCCAATGGATGTCTTTATTATAAAGACAGGTTGTATATCCCTGAAGATGCTAAGTTGAAATGGGATCTGCTTATGGAAGCTCATTATAGTCCTTTGACTATACATCCAGGTGGAAACAAGATGTATCAGGACTTGAGAAGTCGATACTGGTGGCCAGGTATGAAGAGAATGATTTCAGAATTTGTTGCTAAATGTTTGACCTGTCAAAAGGTAAAAGCGGAACACCAAGTGCCATTACGGAAGTGTTACGTGATTTTAGTGCAACGCAAACGGTGCAAGTGTACACGTCGCAAGTAATAGTATAGATTTAGATATCGTCTCCGCAGGGATTTGTTTGGGCCACTTTGCTTAAGTTATCACACTGTAAAATAAAGAAAAAAATTGATGATAGGATTGAATAAAATAATAAAACAAATAAAATAAATTGGAGTAATCGATAAGAGAGATTAAGATGGGTTATCCTGAATTATGGAGTGATGGAAGAATGAATTCTTCTTCGTAGTGGGTGCTCGCACCGATCAACTCGTTCTGGCAATTGGGCTCAGTCGGATTGCCTAGTCAGTTCTTTGAATTGTCAGTTCATCGAATGCTTAGGCAATTGCGATGAGGGAATTGCTTGGGCAATTTGGGCGACTATCCTCAAGGTTCGGCAAAGCGTAGCTTCTTTTAGCCATTGAAATCTTGCACTTATCCCTAAGTTGAATTAGTTCTTTCACACTTGGATCGAACCATGCCTATTCGTTTCGTGAATCCAATTCTCCCGAATCTGGATAAATAAGTCGTTTATCGAGGTCCTTTCCCAATTCTCTGGCAAACAAAATAAGTATCAAGAATAGGCAAACCTTAATTAAGAACACTCAAAAGCCTAGATAGAATTTAAATGAAATCAAACCATAAAACAAAATAACCCCAACCAACTTTAATTTAGTTCATGGCTGGGCAAAACATCCAATATCCTCTTATCACTCGAAATAAACAAGGAAAACAAGAAGGAAATTGGCGGCCTCTTTGTGTCAATCTCTCTCACGATCGGCTCACTTTGCTTTGGACGACATCTTCCCTTTTTATAGGATCTTGCTTGGTCAAATTATATGATAAGAATTTGATTAGGAAATAAATATTAAAGAGATAATTATCTCTTTAGAGATTTCAAATTTAAATATTTATTTCTCATATCAAATCCAATCTTCTAAAATCTTTCCATGTCTTTTGAAATCAACTTTATCTCTTTGTGTTTTAAATTGGCATCAAATCCCTACAAATAATGAAATACACAACCACAATATCTTTTTCCAAAAAATTAACCAAAATAAAAATCAAATACTCAAACTAAGGAAACTATGTAAATATATATGAATGACTAATAATGCAACTAAATTTATGCTTAATTCGAACGATAATAAGAGTAAAAAGGGCAATAAAAATAGTACTTTTGGATACTCATCAGGAAGTTGCAGCCTATCTTTGTTCCAGAATGGAAATGGGAAAGGATTACGATGGATTTTGTTACAAGACTACCTTTGACTCCCAGTAAGAATGATTTTATCTAGGTGATTGTGGACAGGTTAACTAAGACAGCTCATTTCATACCAGTTCGGACAGATTATCAGATGAGTAGGTATGCTGAATTGTATATTAAAGAGGTGGTTCAACTTCATGGAGTACCATCATCTATAGTGTCCGACAAAGATCCCAAGTTCACATCTAGGTTTTGGAAATCATTACAAAAGGCAATGGGGACACGTTTGTATTTCAATACAACCTTTCATCCTCAGACTGATGGCCAGTCAGAGCGGGTAATTCAGATCCTTGAAGATATGTTGAGAGCTTGTGTTCTTGAATTTGAGGGATCTTGGGAAAAGTACTTGCCATTTGAAGAATTTGCTTATAATATCAGTTATCAGGCAAGTATACATATGGCACCATTTGAGGCATTGTATTGCAGAAAATGTAGATTACCATTGAATTGGTTCTAGTTACAAGATTACAAAATTTTAAAGTCGGATCTATTACAAGACACAGAAGAAAAAGTAAAGATTGTGCAAGAAAATCTTAAAAAGGACGCAGATCGATAGAAAGCTTATGCGGATCTAAGGAGAAAGGATATCCAATATGAAGTTGGAGAAAAAGTGTTCTTAAAAGTTTGTCCTTGGAAGAAAATCATGAGATTTGGACGCAAAGGAAAATTGAGTCCTCTATACATTGGACCGTACGAGATTTTGAGAAAGTGGGTCACGTTTCTTATCAGCTAGCTCTTCCACTGGAAATGAGTAAAATTCATGATATTTTTCATGTATTCATGCTTCGAAGGTACAGATCATATCAATCACATGTGATTGCACCAGATGAGATCGAGTTACAGTCAGATCTGACATACGAAGAAGAACCAGTCAAGATATTAGCTTATAATACTAAAGATGATATGAACCCGGTAGGTCATATATGATGTTGCTTGATCGTGATTCTAGTAAGAACAAATTTCACAAGAATTGGTATGCTAAAATTCATAAACATAAAGCGTAAGAATGAAATAAGAATAATAATAAAGAAATGATGGAATGAAGGATATGGAAGAGATTTAAGTGTATGGAAGTGTGATGATTCTAAATGAAGGAATGTTAGGGATGTGTAATGGAAATGACGTTGGTATGTAACTTTAAGGGATAAATGGATTGTGACCCACTAGCTATATGGAGCTAGGAACCAACAATATAATATAATGGATTCGATGTGGTAGAAGTGTGGCACGTGAACCACTAGCAATAAGGAGCTAGGAACCAACGCGATAATAAGATGAAATGGATGAAGACTACAAGCTTTACTTGAAGCCGATAGAGTTCTCGCAAGAACAAAGCTGAAAGCAACCTTTCAAAAGAGTTTTCTTATATCTAAAGTTGTGTCATAAAAATGAAGGAAATGTTCCTATTTATAGTGTTCATAGGAACCATATGAAGAGTCTTACAACAAGAGATGAATGCTTCATCTTTATGGTGATGAATGCAAATGAATGCTTTGTTTTCTCTCCTATCTTTAAGTGGATGAATGTTCAAGGTATGAGTGATGAATTTGGACTTAATTTAGGCTTAATATTCATATAATTTCGTCCAAATGATGGAAGGACTCTTGGGCTGCCTTGTCTTACTCTTTCATGGAGAAAAAAAGGATGAAAATGAACATTTGATGTATGTAGACACTTTGGTAGCAAAAGGGGAGTGTCTCTTCCAATTCCATGCTGATCCTCAAGCTAATTAACCTTCTTTAATGTCATAATATTATGCATTAAGAGGGCCTTCATTGCTTGTCTTCATGTAGAATACAAATAGCCTCCAAAGATGATGAAGAGGTGACTTGAATGCCTTGATTATTTGCATAATGTTGGCATTCATATGTATGAATAAAAATCAACATTGAATTGACTTGAATATGTGAATAAAGAAGAACTTCAATGAATTGTCTCTTGGATGAAGATGAAGGGACTCTTCCTTGGCTCAAACTCATCCAAATCATCCTTGCATAAAATTCCCGTAATGAAAATTCCAGCCTGCACTGTCTTCGGTAAATCGATCATATCTCAAGCTTCCGATATCGGATTAAGGTGATTCAAAAGGATTTGGAAAGCTAAGAGATAGAGGAATAAACTTTAAAGAGACTTCAAGACTCAAATCATCCCGAATCCAGCTCAAAAATAGAGATCAATATGACATTTATTCTTGCATTTTGTGTGACTGTTCATCTCCCTTCATTCACCTATCATAAAGGTAAACTTTATTTAAATTTTAATTAAAAATGCATAAAAAATATAAGAGTTAGTTTTATTAATGCACTAGTTTAATGAATAAACTAGTTTGATCAATGAACTAACTTTATTAATGACTACATGCATGAATGAAATAGTTTATTTAAAAGACTAGATAAACTACTTCCCTAAATGAACTAGGCGCTTAAATACTATGCATGCTTAAATAATCAGCACACTTATTCAATGCATTAATATGTATAAAAAACTTTATATTCTCATGCAAAATTATGCATAAGCAAAATAAAGTAATTCTCCCTTGTGAATTCCACTTCCCCATGTTCAAAGCTTCATGTGAACAAGCTTTCCATGGCTGATTGAAACTTCTTGGCCCTTGCACGTGTGATGGGGCCACTTGGGTACTCCTCCGGGTCCTTGTCGTTGGTGCTCATATCAAAAGAGTTGAGAAACAAGCGGATACCTTTGGTCAAAGTCTCGTGGCGCAATCAAAAAGTTGAAGAAGCAACATGGGAGACGAAGGAGATGATAGAGAAGCAGCATCCACAACTGTTTAAATCAGGTACACATTAAAAATTCGAGGACGAATTTTCTTAAGGGGAAGAATTGTAATACCCCAAAGTTTGCTTGTTAGTTGGTTGATATCTGCTTTATGTGTACTTGGTGATTAGTTGCAAAGTTCTTAAATTTGATAGTTTTAGTTTGGTGACTAAAACGTAAGATTTTAAAGTTTAGTGAAAAAATAAAAGGTTTGAAAAATATGGGGACCAAAATGGTAAATTTTCCAATAATAAATTTTATAATAGAAATGAACAGTTTAGATCAGAAGAAGAGAATTAGTGAGAATTAGATTTTTGGTACGAAGTTCGTGTGAAAAAATTATAAAAGTATAAGTTCTTGAAAATTTTCGGGTAAGTATTTGAGCTCAGAAAATTATGAAGATATTTATGGAGCCTTAGATAGACTAAAGGAACATTAAGTTAAAATTTGGATTTTTTCTGAGATTTTTTGGATTCGATCATATTCTATACCTCATTAATTATCGGTATTTCGAATCGAGTCTAAATTTTAGAGATGGGTCCTTTTTGACATGAAAAAGTGATATTACATTATTTTGGAATGTTTTATTAGGCTTTGGTTGGTTCTTAATTGGTTTGGTTGGATTTTAAAATGATGAAAGTGACTTGTTATGATGTTAAAAAATATATAATAATAATAAATGTCAAATAGCATTTATTAAGCTAAAAAGGAAGAAGAAAGTGTTGCTTCATCTTTCTCAATCTCCAACACTTTTGACAGTTTCATATCGAAGGGGAAGAAAATTTTCAATGTCATTTTTGGAGCATTTTAAGTTGAAACTAAGGTTAGTAAGAGAAATTTGTTCTTCATTAAATTCTCTACATCTTGGTGTAATTTTCTATGAGTTTCATGTCTTTAGCTTGAGTTTGAGAATTTGGATTGATGAAGAGCATGTTGAATTCTTGAGTTTACATGGTTATTCAAGTTGAAAATGATGAGTTTGATGTTATTTAATTGTGATTTTTTTGTTAGATTGAAGAAAAGTTCTTGATTTTGAAAGATGGAAGTTTAGGGTTTTTTGTTAGAAATTGAATGGGAAGGTGTTGTAGAAGAAAGAATGGTTTAGAATGATGATATAAATGGTTTGGAGTGAAATCCCTAATTATTTTGGCATTAGGGATCAATTTGCAAATTTTGGAAGAAGTTGAAAATTTAAAGAAAAGTGTAGATTTTTTTGGTTCGAATATGAGATATTTTATTGGGTCAATTTTAGTAAATAATGGATAGTTATTTATTTAATTTCCATTATTTTATAAGAAATGTATGTGTTCTAACATAAACTTGGTAATAGTATATGTTATTTATTGTAGATACGGATAATAATCGAGACCGAAATAAATACAAAGGAAAAGAAAAAGTTCGAGACTAGAATCGAGTATTAAGAGTTGTTTAAGGCAAAGGTGAGTGCATATATGTTTTTAAAGTTGTATGTTTAATAACATACACATGTTTCAAAAACATGATATGATTTTTACATGATAAATGATTTTATTATTTTATGCTTATAGCATAATACTCTATGATAAGTTTTTACGAGAATATTTTTATGGTAGTATATCGACGAGAATTTTTATGACATATTGGAGTATGAACTGCTCCAATATAATATTGTTTATGTGAAATTTTATATGAATTATTTGGGTTACTTGCCATATTTATGAGATATGATTTTTATTATACCATTAGAGTCCTACGAGTATTTGACACTTTGTGTCCTACGAGTTTCTGACACTTATGTGTCCTACAAGTACTTGTCACTTTTGTGTCCTACGAGTTTTTGACACTTATGTGTCCTACGAGTACTTGCCACTTTTGTGTCATACGAGTTTTTGACATTTTTATGATGTCCTACGAGCCAGAGATGAGAAGACTAGTACTTTATAGTACATGACTCATGTATTAGTCACTCGATTGTTACCTTGGGCTACGAGATTTAATTTATCATGACATGTGAATTTATATGATTTTTTATGAAAATATTAATATGTTAATTTCTTTAAAAGTGATTTTTAAAGTATCATGCATATGTGATTATTTTATATTTGTTACTTACCTTTATGCCTCACTAAGTTTCATACTTAGCGGGTATTTGTGTGATACGCGTAGGTCATCGGGAGTAAATCGATCTTTGCATCGATATATCTCACTTGGAGAAGAGATAGCTTTTGACAGATTAATTTTCATACTTATGACATCCTCTTTTTTATTAGTATAGTGGCATGTATGAAAAAAAATAATCAGTATTTTGTTAAACTAGTTCACCGGCTCACCTTGTGAAACTTTTGTTTTGAATATTAAATGATATGTAAATTATATATGTATAGAAAAATTTTAAATGGACCCAAATTTTATTTGCAAGCTATATTTTAGATTACTATGACATTTTCAATTTGTGTTCGTTTACGGATACGAGTAGGGGATGTTACACATAAGTAGTAAAGCAAAATATATAAATATCGTGCATGATATGATGGTATAACATGCTTTCCTAACACATGGCATAAATGAATGTATACTATCGCACACAGCATATACATGTCACATCAAAAAAACACAAAAAGTGAGGCCCGCATCCACACAGCCTCGGGATCCTACACTTAGGATTGAGGTCGCCCTCAAATCCTATGCTTGAAATGTTATATCAAGTATCTTCGAACGAGACCGCCCAATGTTCGGAATAAGTAATCGGTATGGAGGCCGCCCAACCAATCCCATCTTTGAAATGTTACATCGGAAATCTTCGAATGAGGCCGCCCAAAATTCGAAATAAGGTCTTTGATACATCACCCGAAATATTACATCGGATGGCCTTCGATGTGTTGCAACACTTTTGGATATCTGGATTTCCATCAAACAAGGACTCAACACACACAAATGATCCACCTAGAATCTTCACATCAAGACGTATTAAGACTCATCATAACTTATTCTATCGGGGGTTAAAATTATCAATCTTGGTTTAACAATTCATTTCATAGTTTTAAAGATTAATAGGAGCCCTTAATTCCAAATATCGAACTCTAATCTTTATTTCAACTAAAGCAAGATCACACAGGGGTTTCGATACCCTATGTAGGGTATCGGAACACCCTGTATCGATACCCTTACAAAGAGGGTATCAAAACACCAGGTATCGATACTGGTACTGATACGCTTTGACCAACTCTAAGGTCAACTAAGGAGGACTTACCCGCTTCGGTACTGGTATCAAATCGAAGATACCACTAGAAGACTCCGTATCGAAATACAGACAAGGCATTTCGAAACGCCTGCCCAAACTAGCCTATTTCTTTCTTAGGGGTATCGATACACGGTCCACCAGTATCGATACCCCCTGCACAAACCTGCAGTTTTGCACTTAGATTTTCTATGAATCCTTCCCAATTTTAATTTATTCGATCCTAAAGTGTTCCTACTCCACCTTAGGGGTGTTTGGAGTGTTTTAACATCATTTTCAAGCAATCAATCACATTAATCCGAAATCCACCATTAATGGTTCTTGAGCTTCAAACCAAACACCCATGCATAGAAATCTATATGTATGCAAACTACAATGGTATGAATGATTATAGGAGAGTTGGAAGTACCAACCTCTTGCAAAAACAACAACAAACCCGAGCTCACCTCCTTTTCAAGCTTTTCCTCTTCCTAAGCTTGATGATGGCTCACAACCTTCTTTCTCTACAAGAGAAAGATGAAGAATGGATTAGCAACGTATTGGGATGATTCTTGAGCCTAAAATTGCTAGAAAAACTCAAATTTTAAACCCTCAAAAGCTCAATCCCGAGCTACCCCCAAACCTCTCTAAAAACACTCTTCCACCAAACTAAATAAAGAACATCTTGTTATGTAGATCTCCCCAAGCCTTATCTCTTTCTCTTCAACACAAAAATGAATTTCCAAAGAAATCTAACCAAGATCAGACCTTTCTTAAACCTTTTCTTAATCGGGTCGTTACAATAATTGTCGTGTTGATAACATGTCGGATAAACGAGGTGTTAAGTCTTGTCTTTTCGAGTTAAGACCAAGGAGATAGGTCGTTTGCTTTGGTTTTTGCAAGAATAATGATGTTTAAAGGGGCGAGAAAGTGAGTTATGCTCTTGGCGTAGTTTATGGTTTTGGTGCGTCGTTCAAGTTGAGGCAAGTTGAGGTTTCTTATAAGGACGTGAGTGGTGGTGTTTAGATTGTTAGAATCTCTGTGGGAGTTAATTAGTTTTAGTTAGTTTAGTATTTTTTTTAAAGGATGGTTGAAGGAAGAATTCTCGTTTTAGGATGTTTTTAGAAAAGTTATGTGTAGCTAGACCGTTGTGGTTACACCTTCTTACTCCGTTTAAATTTCGAGGACAAAATTTCTTTAAGGAGGGGAGAGTTGTAACGACCCAATTTTTCCAGTTCAACATCGGGCGTTGAATGAAGCCGTAGATCTTCAAGTTGGGGCATGTGTTTGAGCTTGTGGGTTTGTGTTGGATGTGTTGGGCCTCGATTTTTCTTGTTGGACCTTTTGGGTTTGTTGTGGGATTGACTTTTGAGTTGGGTTTAATGAGGAGAAGATGATGAAGGTCAAATGAGTAATTTCCTGCCTATTCACTTAATATCCTATAGCCTTAGGGAAAGAAACCCTTTTTTCACCACCATCATAATCATCTTCTTCTATCCTTTCACAAGAAGAGAAAGATGAAATCTTGTTGTTGCTTAAGGAGAATCATGTTTTTCTCGTCAAGGAAGAATTGTTTAGTAGCCTTCCATCTCTGGTTCAAGGTGTATATCCTTTGGGTTGGTTGAAGAAGAGGTTTGAAGCTTAAGAACAAGGTCTAGAGGTGAGAAAAACTTAAGGGAAGTTTTAATCCGAGTTTTTGCTTGAGGTTAGTATATTTCTGACTCTTACACTTCATGTACATCAAAAAATGCTTGTCTTGCTTGTCTTGCTTGATTTTTAGTTAAGTATTGCTTGATATGGGTGTTTGGGAACCTTAAAACCCTAGAAATGGTAGAATTCGAATTAGAGGTTGAATGGATGTAAAACTAGTATGAAATCAACCCTTATACTTCATTTAACTTGTAGATTCGAGTTAAAGATCAACCATGTAGGTTGAGTGAGGGTTCTTGGTGATTTTTAGCCCTAGACCTGTAATTTCGTGTAGGCGTATCGATACACAAGGGGATTATATCGATATTTGAAGGCAAAACTTAGGCATAGATAGCAGACGTATCGATACAGCTCTACCGTGTTTCGATACGCCAAATTCCAGTAAAGTTTGGTATCGGTTCCCTATGGGAGGTGTATCGATACCGTGTAGCGTATCGATACCCCGAGTGGGTGTACCGATACGGGTAGTTAACTCATAATCTAGGTAATTCTGACTTGCTTTGCATATCTATACCCTAGATAGAAAATAAGGGTGAGGATGATAGGCGTTTTAGAACGTCCTGCTTGTGTTTCGATACCAAATCTTCCAGTAGCAAATCGTTTTGATACCTCTTTGGGGACGTATCGAAACAGGGTGTGTATCGATTCTCCATGTAGGCGTATCGATACAAGTAGGTTTGTGTTGGTCTAAAGTCATCGTTCTAGCATATCGATACAAAGGGGGAGCGTATCGATACTGGTCAGCATTTCGATACTACTCTATAGGCGTGTTGATAGGCTTGGGCAATCTGCCCAAATTTTAAGGGTTGAGTTTGGGGGTCTTATAATTCGGGATGTAGACTCCAATGAGTCTCTATAGGTGTAAAATAAATTATAAAACTAATGGTTCGAGTTTAATATTCAGATGTGCGAACTTATGACTAATAGCTCAGTAGTCGATAGGTGGCTTAATAGTAATTTTCCCTCCCTAAGGATCTGTGGTGGATCAAACAGTAGCGCATGGTGGTTAGAGCCCTTGTTATGTGTTAATAGGACATCAACATATTTGAGGGGCTTTGGATAATTAAATAATATTAAGAGGATCATGTAAATGTCCTAGTGGCTTTATGTACTTAATCTTATTTATGAGAGATAGTTTGGTTATTAGTGAGTTATATGTTTGACCTAAATTGTTGATGTTGCGTGTGTGGATGCCCGTGGAGCATGAGTTTTTTGTATGTATTGGTTTTGTAAATTCGAGTATCAAAATAGTGTTGCAACACAAAGAAGGTCATCCGATTAATATTTTGAGTGATGTATTGAAGACTATTTTCCGAATGAAGAGCGTCCTCATTCGAAGATGTATTTGAAAAAGGAGATCCTATTTTGTATTTGAAAATAGAGTCTGTAATCTTTATTTTGGATTTAATGTGAGTTGAATAATGTATTTGAAAAATGAGCTCCTATTTTAAATACACGTTATTTTATTTTATTCTGATCCATATGGTTTTATGAAACAAGAGATTTTGAGACTTTAGAACACACGCTTTTAAAAGAATTTTGATGTGTCGAGTTTTGGATGACCCAAATGTGACACTTCATATCCGGATCGGGATCGGGGTATTACAGATCTAATTGTAATTTTCTAGAAATTTGTATTCTAATTATGAAATTAAGCTTACCAATATTTAATTAATTATATTTCATGATTGTATGCAAATTTTCAGCTTAAAATGATGTCTATAACTCAACTAATTGCATACTCGAAGTTTAGTGACTAAAACGTAAAGTTTCAGAGTATAACTTAGCCTCTAACTAACTTAACGGTCAGGGGTATCGAAACCCATTGATGTTGTTTCGAAACCAAGGTACAAATAAGCAGGTATTGAAACGATCCATAAGTTTTTCGATAACCTTCAATTACTCACTCGATGACTTGCGTGACAAGCCCGTGTTTTGACATAGCTATGACCCCGTATTGACACCATTTTGAAACTGTAAAGATCGGTATCGATACTAGTATCAAGTGTATCGTAACATCTGCTTGTTTTCATCATACTATTTCGAAACCAATTCATGTGGTTTCGATACCCAGGATATTTTTTCCAGAAAAATTGTAACTTGTAACTTGTAATACCATTTTGAATACCATGTCCCCTGCCTGAACAATTAAAAGAAGACCTTTGTTCATATCTCAACACACTGAAAAAAAAAAAACACAAATATCTTGTAGCCAGATAGTGTTCTGCTTCTGTTTTAAGGACACTGTGATAGCACAGGCCTCGGTCAAGTCTTCACAATCGTTTATTAGTTCCTTTGTTTTCTTTGATCTTTGTATTTCCCATTTTTATATGTTTATTTCTATTTTTATAGAAATTGTTTAATGTTTCATTAACTTGCTTCGTTTGTTTTTGAATTACAGGCCTAATCTAAACTTGTTCTCTTGAATTTACAGCATCTTAAACATAAGATTAACATCATTTAAATCCCTTTTTCAGCAACCATTTGCATGCTTACACACTAATTTGCCATTACCATATTCACACCTCTAATGTTCTTGCTAACATGATTTCACTATACATCTTTATTCTAATGTCATGGCAGCCCAATCGGCTACACTTATTAGTCATGGAAACATATACTTTCTAAGGAAGATAATCACATTACCTTTAGCTATTTGAGCATGCCAATTCTTCAAATTCCTTGAACAAGGGCAGCCCCAACGTTTAGCTTTCTCCTTGTAACTCGGCTAAGAGAGCAAGATCAAGCAAGTCTTCCTTTCAATCTATTTTCACTCATAAACTCACTAATTTAATATCTAATTGAACGGTAAATCAAAGAGTGAAGCTCTCTCTCTCATGCAATGGCCGAGTTACTCCCCCTCCCCCTTGCTTATTTCTTTTTTTGTTGTTAAAATTAATGAGATAATAACCCCATTAAAATGAATCTCATTGACTCATTTATACCACACAGGATTTCCGCTACCATCTTCTAAAAGTTTAGCATGCAAGCCTCATGTTTTACTTTTGTTTCATTGTAGTCATCTTAATTTAGACCTTTTATTTTTCCTTAGTTTCAATGGAGTCCCCTATTGGTAAATTTGACTATCAATTGGTCAATTATTCCTCCTAGGCCCTATTTAGGGTGTTGCAATAAAACAATTTAGATTTCTATTGATCTTCATTTTATATCCATATATACCTAACATCAAAATATTTAAATAAAAATATTTAATAAATTTTAATAAAAATTATATATATACAATATAAATATCGCAAAGCCTTATTTAAAATAATAATAATAACAACAATAATTTTTTAATTTGTAGAAAATATGTTGAAGATATTAGAATCTCTCAATTCTATCCATTCTCAAACTTATGTACCAAATAAGTCTTAAAGGTCTATCCTCGTGAATGATGAATTATTTAACAAGACTTCTCGCAAATGCATCGACGACGGAAGCCTTCGCAGTCTCCATCATCGAAACCCTCTGATCTGCATTGATTCCTACAGTCTTTGCCAACGAAGCACAATCCTTTGAACTTATCGCTCAGTCCTTCACATTTTTTACCCTCGACTGTCATAGGACTCATATCTACTATAAAATTATAAAAAAAAATAGACAAAATTCATACATACATAAACTAAAAAATAACAAATATGTAACTTAAATATATAGTAAATTGTGTTCCCAAATCAAGACAAGATAAGTTGAAAAAAGCGAAGAAAAAACCTATTGTTAGAAGAATCAACAGAAAAAAGAAAGCAATTGAAGTGGATGAAGGAGAGGACTTTGTCATTTTATTTATTATTATTTTACAAAGTGTACGATTAACAAAAAGAAGATTTTTTTATTTGATCTGATGAAAGTAAATTATCGTGAAAGCTTTATAATAAAATTATTGTTTGAAACGGTTGACGAGAAAAATGGGACAACCTACAAGTGTTGCATTATAAAGTAATCTTAAATTACATCCATTTAAATCATAACTATGCAATCTTTTATATCTAACTTTTTTTAACCTTTTCAAATTATTAAATAAGTTTATATAATTATTGTCATCTTTTACCTATTTAAAGTTGTATTGAAATCTCTAATATTATATTTTTTGATGAAAAAAATATACCTAATTTTAGTTTAAATAATCAAAATTGACATGAATCATATACTTAATTTTAATAAGTGAATTTCTTAATATTTTTTTTACGTACACAAACTCGAAATCTACGTACATATGAATTTCTAAATGTTGTCTACAGCTCCATTGACTTACATCTGCTAGGAATCGATCAGATTTTGGTAACAACTCCGTGAATCCCTTTTGGTTCTTTAGCGCCAACTGTAAAGAAAAAGTACGAATTCAAGATTTGAACTAGAAAATATTTGCAATTTATTTTATATGTTCAGAAACAATTGTTTGGACGACAAAATCAACTGATGAACAACCATTTAAAATCAAAATTAAATTATTTAAAATTATAATCATCGATGAACAAAATTGATTTTATTAAAAATGTGTTGGAGGAACGAAAATATACTCATGAATGAAAACTTGCTCGGTAAAAAATGAATTTTAAATTTTTTTATTTCTGTCATGTTTTTAAAATTCATATTGCTTTCAATAATTTTCAAAACTTTTATAAAATTTTAATAATTTGTAAACATAATCTTTTAATATTTTGAATTATTTAATAATTTTTAAATATTTTAAAATTTTATTTTTAAAAACTTTATTATATGATAATTAAATAAGCCTTCAGATTTTTCTTAAAGAATTCAACGCCTTGAACTTTCCGTAAAATCACTCAAGCTTTTTTTTTTATTATGATATCACATATATATTGATTATCATGTGAACAAGGTTATTGATCAACATAGTACAATCAAAAATAGAAATCATTGTTCAATGACTCGATTAATAATATTTATAAGTTCGATACGAAAAATAAACTTATAGCCTTAAGGAAAACATAAACTTATAAAAAAAAAATTAAACGCTTAAATGCTAGACAGCCAATTAAATTCTTTGAGTTGTGAACTGCAATCAACTTAGCTCTTGAAATTCATAATTTAAAAGAGTTTATCGGGTGTTGTTAACGATTAGAGTTTTAATTGATTTTTTATTATTTTACAAGAGGTTGTTTATTATTTAAACCAAAATTAAAGTCTATTTAAAAATAGATTAAACCTCTATTAGCTAGGAAAAATTATTAGGTGAAACTTGTTCACCACGTCATCCATGATCGTAATTAATCAGGGCCATTTATCTCAATTTTTTTCAAGGTGAATCATCACCTCTTTCCTACGTGAAATTAGTGGGTGAGAAGTTATTAGGTAGTTATTTAAAGATGAACGGTCCTGATTGCTTGGACTATGGATGACGTTGTGAACAGGTTTCACCTTATAATCTCTTGTTAGCTAGAGGTGCTTAACGAGTTGATCAACTCGTGAGCTACTCGAACTCGACTAATATAAAAATTGATAAATACTAGATTCAGATGAACTCAACTCGAGACTTTAACGAATTGAATCGAGCAAAGTCTAACTCACTTGATAAATTTGCAAGCAATTCGTTAATTTTTTAAAATATTTTTAGAAATTATTTTAAAATTATTTCATTCAAAAATAAATCTAAATAATAATTATTTATTTGTGAATTGTTACTTTTACTTTAATATGCTAGTTTAATGTATTTATGGATTATTACATTCAAATTTCGACTTTGAAAACATTTTATATAATTTTGATTAAATTTATCAATTTTTTTAATATTAATCCTCATAGAGTATTATTAAATTTTACTTTTAGTTAAAAATAAGGTATTTTTTTAGTGAGCTCAATGAGTCGAGTTGAGAAATAAATTATTTTAATGAGGACGAGTTGAGCACAACTTTAACGATCTTAACGAGTACTGAGTTGAGTCAAGCAATAAATTTTTTTAACGAGCAAGAATCGAGCACTGTCCAACTCGCGATCGACTCAATCTATAAGCACCCATACTACTAGCACAGGCTTTGTTTTATTTTGAGTCTATCGATTTGACTAATGCAAACCTTCTAAAGACTACAAATACAAAATCAACCACTTTGACGGGTTTGCTCAACTATAATCTCACCCATCCATGAATACAAAGGGGAGGGCTAACTGTATTAATCATTAAATTTAAAAATCTAAAAATTAAAAATTTTATTTAACTGATATTTTAATTAAAAATGACTTCAAGTATTATTATATAAAAAATTAGTATGATTAGTGTTGTACATAGCCTTTTCATCCTTATCCCCACAATTGTCTTAGATAAACATTGATTTTTTTTAATCACCCATCATCAATATCCGCATGTGAGATTTCAATCAAACATTGAAAAACGAACGTAAAAGACTTTAGTCGTTCAACATCCAGTTGCAATGTCTTTCGCCGACTATCGATGATGGGTGATTGGGAGAAACCAGCGGTGATCTCAGGCGACGATAAAACTTGATAAGACTATCAATGACGGTAATTATGTTAATTTTGAGATTTTTGAGGTTTGGAGTTTTAGGGATTTGAATTTTTTTAGAAAATTGAAGATTCTTTTTAGATTTTTTTAAATTAATTTTCTTTTTTTCAAGTTATTTTAAAAACAAAGTAGAATCATGTTAAATTATGATTGATTAATAACTTTTTAACTATACTATCTTAGAACACTAACGGAATGAAATTTTAGGTACCTATTTTAGCTAAAAACCCATTACGCACCTATCTCTGAAAAATGTATAATTTGGACACTTATTTCTAAGTTAAATCAATATTTTAATGGTGTTATCTTCAAACACTAATGGAATGAAACTTAAGGCATCTATTTCAGCAAAAAAAAACATTAGACATATCTAAAAAATATATAATTTAAGAACTTATATTTTATTTAAGCTTTGATTTTAAATTGACATGAACTTTTAATATTATAAAACGATTTAGATTTCTGTTGATCTTCATTTTATATTCATATATACCCAACATCAAAATATTTAACTCAAAAAAGGAACATAAAATATTTAACAAATTTTAATAAAAAATATTTTTATACAATATAAATATTTCAAAGTCTTATTTAAAATAATAATAACCACAATAATTTTTTAATTTGTAAAAAATATGTTGAAGATATTAGAATCTCTCAATTCTATCCATTCTCAAACTTATGTACTAAATAAGTCTAAAAGGTCGATCCTCGTAGATGATGGATTATTCAACAAGGCTTCTTGCAAATGCATCGACGAATGAAGCCTTCGCACTTTCCACCATCGAAACCCTCTGATCTGCATAGAGTTCTACAGTTTTTGCCACTCAAGCAAAATCCCTTGAACTTATCGCTCCGTCTTTTACAGTCTTTACCCTCAACTGTCATAAGACTCATCTCTAGTAAAAAACATAAAAAATTAGATAAAATGCATACATACATAAGCTAAAAAAAACAAATATGTAACTTAAATTTATAGTAAATTGTGTTCCCAACTCAAGAGAAGATAAGTTGAAAAGGAGTGAAGAAAAAACCTATTGTTAGAAGAATCAACAGAAAAAAGAAAGCAATTGAAGTGGATGAACGAGAGAACTTTGTCATTTTATTTATTATTTTACAAAGTGAACGGTGAACAAAAAAAATTATTTGATGTGATGAAAGTAAATTAGCGTGAAAGCTTTATAATAAAATTATTGTTTGAAACGGTTGACGAGAAAAATGGGACAACCTACAAGTGTTGCATTATAAAGTAATCTTAAATTACATCCATTTAAATCATAACTATGCAATCTTTTATATCTAACTCTTTTTAGCCTTTTCAAATTACTAAATAAGTTTATATAATTATTGTCGTCTTTTACCTATTTAAAGTTATATTGAAATCTCTAATATTATATTTTCTTATGAAAAAAATATACTTAATTTTATTTTAATAATTAAGATTGACATGTATCATATACTTAATTTTAGAAGATAAATTTCTTAATATTTTTTTTACGTACACAAACTCGAAATCTACATACATATGAATTTTTAAATGTTGTCTACAACTCCATTGACTTACATCTGTCGGAAATCAATCGATGAACGACCATTTAAAATCAAAAATAAATTATTTAAAATTCTTATCACTAATGAAAAAACAATTTTTTTAAAATTTTTTATTAAAAAACGTAGCCTATAACTCATGAGTCTAGGTTGTTGCATGTTCTAACCCCCATCATTTCTGAATGTAAGAAAAAGCCACGTAAGAGATGATTGTTTTACAACAAAATTATTTTACAACAATAGTGTGTAGAGGCTGTTGATGAAATAGAAACCGGATCTTGTATGCGTAAAAAAATCCTAATTGAAAGGTTAACTCATCAAAATAAAATGTAAGATACAAATAAATTTAAACTAGAATAAAACATAAAAATCAGAGGACAACTGAAAAAATACAATGATGGGTCTAACTATATCATCTTAAAAGTTTGTGTTATTAACGATGATACGAATAGGTAGAATTTATATACTAGTGGCTACTTTAATAGGAGAGTTAAGACTCAAATTACAAGACTTACGGTTCTCTCACTCATAAAATTTTAGTATTAATTAATTTATTAATAAATTAGATATAAATTCTATTGTTAAAATAAAATTTAAAAAATAATATCTAATTAATGATATTATTTATTCATCATCTAAATTCACTTAGATTTATAAATTTGAACTAAAAGTGAAAAATTTGAACGAAATGTATAAAAATAGCATAATAACAAAAGAACTGATCTTATCCAAAATCAAGAAACCAAACCCAATCCATGTGCCATAATGTTATATATCAAACACTTTCTTAATTTTAGAGAACCTCAACAGAACCTAAACTGTAAGAGAAATATTAGATAAATTATTCTTTTTATCAGATAACAACCGTTAATTTAAATTTCGATTGACCCTAACTACAACTTTCACTCCACAATCTTTTTCTTTACATGTGCTCTAAATAAGTTGATAATTTTTACGATTGATTTTATTACTCTCGTAACCTATGATCACAATTGCATGTTTTAAAATATGCAACGAAACAATAGTTAGTTAATCGTATATTTTTTAAAAAATCATATCAGATATAATAAAAATATAAATTAAATAATAAGGCTACAATTTTTTTAATCTTTTATAATTTTGAATTTCGGTGTTAATAATACCAACCCGATGAAATTTATCTACATGTTAAATTCTTTTATAATTTTCGATTCTTAAATTGTGTATAAGCTATACAATTATATGATTAATTTTTAAACTATAATATTAAACGAATATAATTTAAAGAAAAAACACATTATATAAACTAACATTTTATTTAGGAATATATATCTTTTTCAATCAAAATATTAGTATTTTTGTTCTGTGTGCACTGCATTTTACTTTATCAAATCAAATGCTTTTTGGTTGGCATACGGGTAAGAACTTATCTTCAATTGTACCACCTCTATCGACTAATTTTCACATACACAATCGATTAACATTTGTGGGGATAAAACTTTTAAAGTCTTATCTTTAAATTTTAGTTTTTAAATTATTTCAATTGATACAACAACAACAACAAATGTTCGACATTCATTTATTCCCTCCTATTACAACTATTTTATTGTATATTTAATAAAAAATTGTTAAAGATTAAAAAATCTTAAATATGCTAGTTAAATTTTGTTGTGTACTATACACTGTCACGTAATTAATTGAGTTGTTTAAATGTTTAGTTCATTAATAAAGTATAGTTTTAATAATGTAAAAAAATAATTTAATTAATGCATAAAACATTTTAAAAATAGTATTAAAATGAAGAGTAGTTTTATATGTCAGTGATGTATATATATTTTTTATATAAATACATTATACAGTTTTCTAATTCTAAGTTAATATATGCAATTAATGTGTTTATTTAGACTTAGTTAAAAAATATCTCTTTTAATAATTAGGCGAAATAAGATAATTCTTAAAGTTTTAGTAGTTTTTGTATGTAAGTCTTGAGTGATTCGTAATAGATTATATATCCGATTATAATGGGTCAAGGAGGCATCTATTTATAGATGATTCTCCTTACATCTGACGATTTCTACTGATTTATATTGGTAGTTAGGATCAATTCTCACCAACTACAATGACATAATTCTAAGAATATTCCTTGATAACTAAGGAAAAAATCCTAGTATACGAGGAAAGTTTACCGTAACCAAAGTAGTTATCTTCTAGAATCTCTCTAAGAACTTTTTGGATCAGAATCGGTTTGGTTGTGCCTTTGTAACCCCCCTCGACTCGGTCTAGACGTCACCTGACTCAAACGAGCTACACGAGGAATACCGAGGCTACTTCGGAGACTCGCCCAAATAAACGACCATATATTTTTTCTTATCTAGATGATTTAATTATATCCTACATTTTTATGTAAGGAATGAGTTTATTTGCAACGGAATTTGATATCAAACGAGTCCTATTTTCATCGAATAAGTTTTAGGAATCTAATTGTAATTTTCTAGATTTTTGCATTCTAATTGTGAAATTAAGGTTACCAATATTTAATTAAGTATATTTTATGCTTGCACGTAAATTTTTAGCTTAAAATGATGTCTATAACTCAACTAATTGCATACTCGAAGTTTGGTGACTAGAACGTAAAGTTTCAGAGTTTAACTTAGCCTATAACTAACTTAACGATCAAGGGTATCAAAACCCTTGATGATAATTAGAAACCAAGGTACAAATAAGCAGGTATCAAAACGATCCATAAGTGTTTCGGTACACCTTCAATTACTCAGACCTGCGTGACAAGCCCGTGTTTCGATACAGGTATGACCCTGTATCGATACCATTTTGAAACTATGAATATCGGTATTGATACCAGAATCAAGTGTATCGGAACACCTGCTTGTGTTCATCATACTGTTTTGAAACCAGTTTATGTGGTTTCGATACCCAGGCTATTTTTTCAAAAAACAATCGTATTTTTTCCTAGGTATCGATACCCTATGAACAAGTATCAAAACCCTCAGCCCAGAAAATGCAGATTACACATGTTTCATGCCTTAAACGAAATTCTAAAGTTCTCTAGATGCATATAAGACCCTAAAGGCATAAACCACACTTCAAACATCATCTCTAGATGCATGGTTCCCTAATTCCATAAGCAAACCACATAATTCACTAGCATACTTCATCAATAACCAACATAGCATAACATATTTCAAATTGTCTTAAATTAAAACTCAAAATAACTCAATCATATAAAAGCGTACCAAACAATATGTCCAATAACGGAATTTCAAAACATATAGGTTCTATATTTCATTGCTCTCAACTAACTAAAGTTCATAATTTAAGAAAACGCATACTTGAGCTAAAGAAAAATACTTAATAGAGGCACGATCGGCTCATTTGCTTTCCGGTCACTTCAAAATCTTATTTATCTGCATTGTAAGGAAAAGAGAGAGGTTATGCTTGAAGCTTAGTGAGGGTAATAAAACATTTAAAACATCACTTGCAATGCAGCCCATATATACTCAATTAAGTCAAGTAAAACATGTGTCATGCTTCTTTTAAACAATATAAACATGGCCATCAATACCAATAATAATTTGCAGCAAGTGTTAACAAAACATGACCTAACAAGCCAACAAAAAATACCGTTAAAACACTTTTAAATTTACCACATGCTTTCTAAGCAAAAACAAGACTAACATGTTAATCACCTAGCAAAGCCTATTAAAACATAACACTTGCAATTACGAAACAAAAACATTAGTTTAGATTGGAGCTAGTGATCCGATTTGTACTGCCCCAAATCGTTAGGATAAACGGGCAACCGCATGATATTACTACCCCTAGAGCATGCACATGTTGATACTACCCTCAACATGATAAATCTCACCTATCAACCCGAATGTGACAGTACTACTCCCATCGCGCAACATTAGGCTAAAGCCAAAATACAACACACAAAGAATTTCACACGTATGAGTTTTTAATGTCTATAATACACTCTAGAACCTATTGATCGATCAACTTATCCATTACTTAACATGCATAAACAAGTATGCAAAACAATTAACAGGCAAAACAATTGACGAACTTTTAATGTTTATAGTGCACTCTACCCCTATCACACGTAGGAATTTCACATGATCATCAATTAACATGCATAAACAAGTATGCAAAACAATTAACAAGCATGACAAAATTACATAGTAAAATCATAGAGTAATATGGGAACCTTTGCGAAAACTTAAACCATTACTTACTTACGAGTATAGGGAGGTTTTCAAGCCATCCCTACAATCCCAAACCTCTGTAAATAAGTATAAAACACATTTGTAGCAGCCACTCTCATAAACCACTCACCCATAACCGTTACTTAATCATTAAGCCACCGATACGAACCGAAACTCCTTCAAATTTGATTGGCTATCTCTTGTCCTGTTTTAAGTATCAAAACTAAGGGATTTAGTGCTTCCAAACTCACAAAAGAAATCCTTAAGTCGGATCCCTATACAACAACCCTTAAAACTTATCAAAACCTAAACTGAAAACTTTCCGAAACACACTAAACTTAACCTAAACCCATAGTCCGAGATTATATATAATTAAAAAATGTTATAAAAACCATAATACATTCAAAAAAAATGAATTTAAGATCCAAAAACAGTGGATCAAAACCCTTAAACGAAAATTGAGATTTTTGGCCAAAAACCGATTTTTATGAAATCGAATGATTAAAACAAATACTCCAAGTCAATAACTTGGTAATTTTAGTAAATAACTTCAAAGTTATAGAGGATTGAATAAGTCTCACCTCCACAACTGATTCAATCACTTTTTGGGTTTTAAAACGAGAAAACAATGAGAAAACTATAATTTTAAAGAAGAAAAAGTTATAATAATTATTCAAAACAAAATTAGATGAAAAAGAAAAGGTTTTTACGTTGAAAAGTAGTATAACGGATGTCTCTAATGAGGGAGAACGAAAATTAGAAAATTATGTTAGGTTTTTAATATTTAAAAAGGTTTTAGAGATAAAAATTGAGTTCAATTAAGTTAATTTGTTTAAAATAAGGTTTGGGCTTAATTAATTAAAATTTGGAAAGCCTAGACCAGCTATAATTATAATTGGATCAAAGCCATTTAAAGATTCAAAGTTTTGGCTTGTTCTATGAAATTGTCCTCAAATTTCTAATTTCTACAAAATAGTCACTAATTTCAAAATCTTGGGGATTCAAGGGTCAATTTTAAAAATTGATTTAAAAAAGTCAAATATATGTTAAATAAGGATTTTATAATATTTTTCCTCAATTTATTTCGATTTAAAAATAATTTTAAGTTTTTAATCCCGAACTATGCTATTCAGCTAAACCGGTCACAAACTTTTTTTTTGAAATTTAACCGGTTCACAAACTTTTAAGCCCATTTTGGATGCGTTACAACTCTCCCTCACTAAAAAAATTTCATCCTCTAAATTTCTCGTTGGAAATAAATAAGGGGATTGATCTTCCATATCCGACTTTCGTTCCTACGTGGCTTCCTCGACACCTCGATGTCGCCAAAGCACTTTGACTAACTCGTTGGTCTTACCAAGCAGAACCTTGGAATATGATGCTCAACCTCTCCCACCGGTAAAACATGCGTGGATCCGAACTGTACCTCCGAAGCATCGATACATGAAACACATCATGGATCTTCTCTAGCTCGGAAGGTAACCTTAGACGATAAGTCACTGGTCCAACTCTCTCTAAAACCTGAATCGGTCCAACAAACCTCGGGCTCAACTTCCCTTTGTTTTTGAACCGCATCACTTTCTTCCACGGAGATACCTTTAGAAATACTTTTTCACCTACGAAAAACTCTATCTCCTTTCGCTTAAGATCAACATAGGACTTTTGAAGAACCGATGCAGCCTTAAGTATATCACTAATGAGCTTAACCTTCTTATTAGTATCCTAAAGAATACAAGGTAAAGTCACATACTTCTCTCCAGTCTCAACCCAACACAAAGAAGTACGATATCTCCTGCCATACAAAGTCTCAAAAGGTGCCATTTGGATACTTGCCTAATAACTGTTATTATAAGAAAACTCAACCAAAGGCAAGTACTTCTCCCAAGAACCTTGGAAATCTATCACACAACACCTCATCATATCATCCAAGGAATACTTAGTATGCACTGGGATAAAATGCGCACACTTAGTAAACCTATCCACAACAACCCAAACTGAATTCTTTTTGGATGGCGTCAAAGGCAAACCCGTCATAAAGTCCATAATCAATCTTTCCCACTTCCATTCTGGTACATTCAAGGGTTGAAACAAACCTGACGGAACATGATGCTCAGCCTTAAATCCCTGACACACCAAACACTTACTCACAAACTCAGCCACATCCTTTTTCAGGCCAACCCAGAAAAACTCTCCTTTCAGATCTCGATACATCTTCGTACTATCCATATGCATAGAAAAAGGGATACTATGCGCCTCCGCAAGAATAGTATGTCTCAACTCAACATCATTTGGCACCGCAGCACGACCTCTGAAGCATAAAACACCATCTCCTCAAAAACTATACTTAGATGGCATACCCTCAGCTATATCTTGAACTTGAGGTAACAAAGCATCATTTAACAACTACTTCTCCCTAATGACTCAATCAAAGAGAGTTTAACCTGCAACTCAGCTATCAAAACACGATCCTCTAACACACTCAGCCTAGCAAACATGACGCGCAACTCCATAACCATCTTTCTTCTCAAAGCATAGGCATCCACATTAACTTTCCCTGGGTGATACTCGATCGTCAGATCATAATCCTTAAACAGCTCAAGCCAAAGACATTTCCTAAGATTAAGATCCTTCTTGGGCAACAAATACCTCAAACTCTTGTGATACGTATAAACCACACAACGCTCACCATAAATATAGTGCCTCCATATCTTGAGAGCAAACACAACAACGACCATCTCAATATCATGTGTGGGGTAGTTCTTCTCATGCACCTTCAACTGAAGAGATGCATAAGCTAACACTCTTCCTTATTGCATCAGAACACAACCAAGTCCAACATAAGAAGCATTACTGTAAACTGTAAACTCTTTTCCTGGTTCCGGTTGAACTAGGATCAGAGCCTGATTTAAAGCCTCCTTAAGCTTCTCAAAAGGTGCTAACATCTTTTCAGTCCACTCAAACTCAACATCTTACTACAGTAACTTGGTTAAAGGTGATGCTATCCGAGAAAAAACATCCATAAAACGTTGATAGTATTAGGGGTGAGCAAAACTCGAATCGAAAAAATCAATTTTTTTTCAATTTTGAGTTATTCGAATCGAATAACTCGAAAAATTTTTGATTTCGAGTCGAGTTCAAATTTTCAAAGTTCGAGTTACTCGAAAAATCGAAATATTGAAAATTTCTAGGTTTAATTACACATTTAGTCCCTGTAGTTTTATTTTCAGTTCTATTTTAGTCCTATCTTCTTTTTTTTATTATTTTACCTTTTAATTTTTATTTCTTTACAATACGATCACTTTCCATATTTATTTTTTATTTTATTTAATACAATTTTTATTTATATTATTTAAATTATTTTATATTTTTTAATTTATGTATTTATGTTATTGTATTTAATTTATTATTATTTTTATCTCATTTTGGCCTTTTATAGATAATAAAAAGTTTTTAACGAGACTTGTAATTTAATGAAACGACATATTCATACCTAAGGTATATGATGATGATGATAATAATAATAATAATAATAATAATAATAATAATTTAAAATCTTATTTATACATGTAAAAAATAATATGAAAAAAATATGTAGGTAGATATAAAGATATAGTCATTTAAAATAGAATCAAAATGTACAATAATATTATAAATAATGCAATTAAAATCTATACATATACTTGAAAAATCGAATCAACTCGAACTCGCAAAAACCGAATCGAATCGAAAAAATTTCAAAAAGAGTTCAAATTGTAAAATATATTGACTCAACTCGAATAACTCGAAATTTTTGACTCGACTCGACCGAACGCTCACCCCTAGGTAGTATCCTGCCAAAACTAAAAAACTACGAACCTCAATGACAAATCTAGGCGGTTTCCAATACACAACAACCTCAACCTTCTGCGGGTCAACCCTAATGCCTTCTATCGAAAATACATGACCAAGGAAAACAACCTCCTTAATACAAAACTCGCACTTGCTCAGCTTAGCATACAATTGATTATCCAACAAAGTCTGCAGAACAACACGTAAATGCTTATGAGAGTTCACGAGAATTTCATTAATAAACACTACCACAAATTGATCCAAAAACTCATAAAATAATCAGTTCATCATATCCATGAAAGCAGCAGGTGCATTCGTCAGATAAAACCATGATCCAGCAGCTCCTGCAACTGAACCTTCAATTCTTTCAACTCTTTAGGCGCCATTCGGTAAAGAGTGACGGAAAGAGGTAAGGATCCTTCGACCAACTCAATACCAAACTCAACCTCTCGGTTAGGTGGTAAACCAGGTAAGTCTTCAGGAAAAACTCCAAGAAAATCACAAAAGTGCGTATGTCACATGACCTAACCTCTTTCATATCAAGATTCACAACATAAGCCAAATACGCATCACAACCCTTAACCAACAACTTCTGGGCTTCGAAAGCCAACACAACCTTGGATAAAAACTTTACACTTTCATCAACCATGACTATCTCAACCTTATCTGCTAACCTCAAGGATACCCTCCTAGTCCTAAAGTCCACAACAACACTATGTTCCACTAACCAGTCCATACCCAAGATAAGGTCAAATCGTTGAAAAGGTAATTCCATAATATCGAAAACAAAAACATGACCTTGAACATACAAAGGACATCTCCTATACACTTTTTTAACCACTAAAGCCTCACAAAAGGAACTAGTAACACTCATAACACGGCTCATGTTTTCTACAAGTATATCTAAAGCTCTAGAAATCTCACTAAGGATATAAAAGTGCGTAGATCCAGAATCTAACAAAGAGAATAAAGATAAAGATTGCAAGGAAAAGGTACATGCAATCACATCATTTTCGTTCTAGACCTCCATGTGAGCTTAAACTTTCGTCTAACCCTCGTCATGACGCTACCTTCCCTGATTCTACTCTCGGCGCTGGAAATTTCCTCTACATGTGCCTCTGTTCTGATCTCCTCTATGAACTTATCTCTGATGGCCACTTGAAAACTGAGGACACTCTCTCTTGGTGTGCCCAGTAACACCACATTGCCAACAAGTTCTGACAGATCCCCAACACTGACCCTCATGACGTCTCCCACATTTATTACACTCAACAGGGCGAGCCTAACCTCATTGATAACCAAAACCAGCTCCTCCTCCTCTATACTGATTATTCTGAACATAACACCCATCTTTCAGCTTCTTGAACCTATCTTTGTTGTTTCCACTCTCCGAGGGCTTCTTACCAGAACTAGATCCAACAGATTTAAAACCCAAACTCTGCTCAATATCCTTAGCCCGTTCCACTAACACATTAAATTCCATATAGTCTATGGCCAACATAAACTTCTTGACCTCTCTAACCAAACCAAAATGGAACTGCTCACAGCGAGCTCTCTCACTAGGCAACAACTCAGGAGCATACTAACTCAACCTAACAAATTGCACCCCATACTCAGACACAGACATGCTACCTTAAACCAAAGCCATAAACTTTCTCTTTTTCTCGTCCAGGTAACGTACATCAAGATACTTATGCTTGAAAACCTCTCCGAAAAACTCCAAGGTGATCTCAGCATCTTCTAAACCATAATTAGTGGTATTCCACCACTTATAAGCATCTCTCTGAAGCAAAACAACTGAACAACCTAGCTTATTCTCATCCGAACAAACCATCTGAACCAAGATACGATTTATGCTCTCCAACCAATCCTTCGAGTCCTCCGGGGACAAACCCTTAAATTTGACTACTCCTAGACTACGGAGCCTCTCTAAAGGTAAGCCAAAGTTAGCTACCGGTGGAGAAACTGTGGCCTGTATTCCAGCAACTACAACCTGAAAAACTCCACTATTTCCTCTACCAACTGAGACATGTCATCGACAACCGATGCAGCATGAGGAACTACTAACGGTACAACTGGTGGTAGTGGCAGAGGTGGTAACTCTTCCTCCTCACGCACTTCGCTTCCATTGATGATGGAACGAGTATTCATTCTAAGCTCTCTACGAGGTCCAATATTAATTATTCTATGGAAACACAACAATATTTAAAACCAAGTAAGTCAACTGAAAGCAATGTTCCTAACAAATCAAGTTTTTAACAAAACCAATCTACAAGTAGTGGAGCAATGGAAACCTATGTTTAACATGCTTTAACCAGCGATAAAAATTACTATCTCATGATGTAACACAGATAACATGTAAAGCATACACCGTGCAATACAACCATACATGTTATACAGTCACCGTGCAAAGCATCAAAACATATATCATAGCATCTATCTATCTATTTATCTATCTATCTATCTATCTATATAACAATCTATCCCAAGTCGTAAACTTCCCCAAAGATTCATAAACCTAGGCTCTAATATCAAAAAAATGTAACCCCCTCTACCCATTCTAGATACCACCCGACTCAAACGAGCTACATGAGGAATACCGAGGCTACTCTGAAGACTAACACCGATAAAAGACATTGTTTTTTTCTTATCTAGATGATTTAATTAGATCCTACATGTTCATGCAAGAAATGAGTTTATTTGCAGCGAAATTCGATATCAAACGATTCCTATTTTCATCGAACAAGTTTTAGAGATCTTGTAAGGACCCAGTTTTTCAAGGTCAACATCGGGCATTGATTCGATTCATGGATCGTCAATTCGGGGCATGTGTTTGATCTTGTGTGGTCGTGTTGGATCGTGTTAGGCTTCGGTTTTGCTTGTTGTGCTTTTCTGGTTCGATGTGGGCTTGGCATTTGAGTTGGGTTGGATGAGGAGAAGATAGTGAAGGGAAAAAGAGTAATTTCCTTTCCCATTCACTTAATTCCCTATAGCCTTAGGGAAAGGAACCCTTTTTTCACCATCAACATAATCCTCTTCTTCTTTCCTTTCACAAGAAAAGAAAGATGAAATCTTGTTGTTGCTGAGGGAGAATCACGTTTTGCTCGTCAAGGAAGAGTTGTTCAACAGCCTTCCATATCTGGTTCAAGGTGTATATCCTTTGGGTTGGTTGAAGATGATGTTTGAATCTCAAGAACAAGATCTAGAGGGGAGAATAGCTTTAGGGAAGTTTTAATCCAAGTTTGTGCTTGACATTTTTGACTCTTAGACTTCATGTACATCATAAAATGCTTGTCTTGTTTGATTTGTTAATTAAGTAATGCTTGAGATTGGTGTGTGGAACCTTAAAACTCTAGAAAGGGTAAAATTTGAATTAGATGTTATATGGATGTAAAATTTGTACGAAATCAACCCTTATGCTGGATTTAACTTCCAGAATCGAGTTGGAGATCAACCATGTAGGTTGAGTGAGGGTTGTAGGTGATTTTCAGCCCTAGACCTGCAATTTTGTGTAGGCGTATCGATACACGGAGGAGTGTATCAGTACCTTGAAGGCAAAACTTAATCGTATATAATAGACTATCAATACAATTCGACCGTGTTTCGATACGCAAAATTCCAGTAAGGCTTGGTATCGATACCCCATGGGATGTGTATCGATACCATGTAGCGATTTGATACCTCTGGTAGGTGTATCGATACGGGTATTTAACTCGTGAGCTAGGTAGAAAATAAGGGTGAGGATGGTAAGCATTTTAAAACTTCCTGCTTGTGTTTCGATACCAAATCTTCCACTGGCAAATCATTCCGATACCTCTTTGAGGACGTATCGAAACAGGTTGTATATCGATACTCTATGTAGGCGTATCGATACATTTATGTTTGCTTTGGTCTAAAGTCATCTTTCCAGCGTATTGATACATAGGGGGAGTGTATCGATACTGGTCAGCGTTTCGATACTATTCTATAGGCGTTTCGATATGCTTAGGCAATCTGCCCAAATTTTAAGGGTTGAGTTTGGGGGTCCGATAATTCGGGATGTAGGCTCCAATGAGTCTCTATAGGTGTAAAATAAATTATAAAACTAATGGTTCGAGTTTAATATTTTGATATATAAACTTATGACTAATGGCTCAACAGTCGAGAGGTGGCTTAATAATAATTTTCTCTCCCTAAGGATCCGTGGTGGATCGAAAAGTAGCGTGTGGTGGTTAGAGCCCTAGCTGTGTCTTGATAGGACATCAACATATTTAAGGGGCTTTGGATAATGAAATAATATTAAGAGGATCTTGTGAAAGACCTAGTGGCGTTATGTACATAATCTTATTTATGAGAGATGCCTTGGTTATTAGTGAGTTATATGTTTGACCTAAATTGTTGATGTTCCATGTGTGGAAGCTCGTGGAACATGAGTTATTTGTATGTCTTGGTTTTGTAAATTTGAGTATCAAAATAGTGTTTCAACACAAAGTTGGTCATCCGATTAATATTTCGAGTGATGTATTGAAGATTATTCTCTGAATGTAGAGCGACCTCATTCCAAGATGTTTGATGTAACATTCCGAGCATGAGATTGGTAAGTTGGCCTCCATCCCGGTTACTATTTTATGAATGTAGGGCGGCCTCATTCTAAGATGTTCGATGTAACATTCCGAGCATAAGATTGCTAAGGTAGCCTCTACCCCTATTACTATTTTCCAAATATAAGGCGGCCTCATTCGAAGATGTTTGATGTAACATTCCAAGCATAGGATTTGAGGGTGGCCTCAATCCTGAGTGTAGGATCCCAATATTGTGTGGACTCAGGCCTCACAACCTTTTTCTTATTTTGGCGTGACATGTATATGTTGTGTGCGCTAGTATACATCTCTTTAAGTCATGTGTTAGGCGAGTACGATAGAATCCTTTCTGTGCACTTTTGACTATCTTATCATGCATGCTCACTTTACGGTATTCATGAATTGCAATAGATTAGAAATGTACCAATGAGCTTGTTCGCTCATCGTGCGGAATTATGGGTTTTCTGTGCATAGGTGTCAGGTAGCTTTGGAGGAGCACATCGAGGAGGATTTCCCAGCACCGGAGCCGTGAAAATAATACAATACTTGATATTTAGTTTGGACTTAATGTATTCATAGGACCTTACCATAAATCCAGTCTTTAATCTTTATTTTGGATCTAATATGAGTCGGATAATATATTTGAAAAAAGAGCTCCTTTTTTCTAAACACGTTATTTTATTTTATTATGATCCACGTGGTTTTATGAAACGTGAGATTTTGAGACTTTAGAACATGTGCTTTTAAAAGAATTTTTTTGTGTCAGGTTTTGGGTGACCTGAATGTGATACTTTGGATTTGGATCAGGGTGTTACATTTAGTGGTACCAGAGATTAGGTTGATTCGGTTCTAGAAAATCCATGGGGTGATATAGTGGACGTGGTAAGATGTCTAGTGAATACAAGTCCCTAAATTTGAGTGTACTTGCCAGACTGAGAATCCAAATGTGCTGCTTTGATCCTTGTGTTTCAGAAAAAGGAGTTGATAGAAAGTGAAACGGTAACGATATGGTTAGTCACATTCGTGACCTTACCTCTGTTCTATTACAAGTTGTGCAAGCTATCCCGAGGCAATCTGAAATGCCTCGTAAAATCCCTGTTTAGAGGCTTCATCGGTTTAGGCCCAAGAACTTTGAGGGCTTGAGTGAGGATGACCCGATAAAGGATGATCATTGGTTGTGTGACTCGTAAAGAATCTTGAAACAGATGAGGGGAACCCCGTAGGATGACCTCGATTGCATTTTTCCCTTTTAAAGGGCAATGCACACGAGTTGTAGGAAACCATTGATCTTGGGTTGGAACTGGAACTTCCCACTTGGGACCTCTTTCTGGAGGAGTTTTGGAAGAAGTACATTAGTGAGGTACATGGATGAGATGAGAGATCAATTTCTACATTTAAACCAAGGAGAGCGGTCAGTGTTTGCTTATGAGCAAGAGTTTTTGCGGTTGAGCCGTTGTGCTCCGGAGTTGGTGTCTACTGAAGAGTTGAGGTGCAAGAGGTTTAGGCAAGGGTTAAGAGTTGAGCTTCAGGTATGTGACAGCAGGTCCACTTGTGATTTTTTTGGAGTTAGCCAATAGTGCAAAGGCTTAGGAATGCTTCAGGATGTGACACCTATTAAGGTGCAGGATCCAAAGGGTCTTTAGGTGAAGACCTAGGATGTTTTAGGTTCTTCTCAGTTGACGCACAGAAATCTTTGTATCTTGAAGAGTTTGAAGAGGGTTACTTCTGAGCAGTTACCGATGGTTGGATTGAGCTCTAGACCAAAGAGTGGGTTCTTTACGAACCAGAGCATATGGTGAAGGATTGTCCAGTTTTGGATGAGAGTGTGTTAGATCAATCTCCGAGAGTGGGTTCTTCGCGATATGTTCAGAAAGTTGCTAGAAGAAGAGCTAGATTGCAGCCAGCTTATCGTTGTGGAGGACCTGTGAGATCCACCATTAGAGTTGACAGACGAGTGGTTGCTAGACAGTTTGTTGTTCAGGTTAGGGATGACAGTTTTGCTTTCGAGGAGCTGTCAGGTAACCGTGTTCTGTCCCTATTTCAGTTGTTGTTTGTTAGATTGTAAATCTCCTATCGAGCGATAAGTTGACCTTGGTTGAGCATGTGTTAAGTATAATTTTAAGTAAGTTGGGTTTAAATAATAGTTAGTGTTACTTTTTGTATCACCTTGCCCGATACTTAGTGAAATACACGTTATTTGATATTGCTAAGATGAAGGAAGCTAGCTACTGGACATGGTAATAAAGTGAAATATATGTTACTTGATACTGCTAAGGAAATGAAACTAACTACTTGTAAGTGATATACTTGAAATACGTGATATAATGAAATGCATGGCACTTGAAATATATGTTTAATGAAATACATATTAAATAAATGTAAAGTAACTACAAATATATATTACATGATATGGAGTTTGATATCCCCTGATGATATGCTATGCTAATAGAAGCAAGCTACTTGATACTGTAAATGTAAATATGGTGGGGATCGTTAGTAATCTTATTGTAAAAATTGGAGATTTATTAAAAATTAGGTTTTAATTTAGAAAAGGATCAAAATTAGGTTAAAATGAAAAAATGAGACTTTTAATAAAAATGGGAACTTTATTTAAAAGTTAGGGTTTAAAATTCGGTGAATAAAATTAGGTTCAAATTTAGAAATTTGGAGATTTAAAAAATTAGAGACATGATTTACAAATTAGTATTTTGGGAAATGAAAATGAAAATTATTATGAATTCAAAATAGAATTTATTTTGAAAAATATGAAGTCGCCACCGGCCACATTGATAAACCGAACACCGTAAAAACCAAAGATTCTAAAAAAATGGGTTTGTGAGTCGGTCATAGATGGGATATAATTAATACTCCACACCCCAAAAAAATTGGAACCTAATCAAATATATTTTTCCCCTGTTAAAAATTTACAAGTTCAAATTTTTATAACTTTTATCCGTTTAGGAATATGAACAGGGAGGAAGCCAAGATTTGGGGTTGAGGGGGGAAAAATATAAATGTTTAGAAGGGGCAAATTCATAAAAAAATTTATAAGAATTTAAATAGGGGGACAAAAGTGAAAAAAAATCGGGGGTATTGCCCCACCCCACCACCATGTAGCTCCATCTTTGAATACGAAAAAAATTTAAGGACCTCAATATTCGAAGGTAAGCGTGCGAACCGCCACCACTACGATTATAACGGCCTCGCTTACGACCGAATACTGAGATACCGTATTTTTTATTAATTAAATTAAATTATGTGTTATATGTAATGAATAAATATAGAAGATAAATAAATTGAATACGTAAACAAATAAATAAATGCGAGAAATAAAAGTGCATAAATTAAATTACAATAAAATAAATGCTTGGAAATTAAATTGCAAAAAATAAAAAATGTGAAAATAAATGCAATAAAATAAATTTGAAGTTAAACTAACCGGTCGTAAATAACACGAATCCTTTCCTACGAAGGGTCACCGTAAGATCGATGTTAGTAAGAATAAAAATAAATAAATAAGTATACAACAAATAAAGATAAATGTATAATGCATATAATGTATAATATATACGGAATAAAGAACATAATATATGATATATAACTAAAATATAAAATAAGTATACAGAACATACATGCAATGTTTACAGATTCATAATATACATTACATAATCTATGATAAAACATGAGATATATATCCAAAAGAAAGAAAAACAAATATCGGGGTTAAAATGTTAAAATCGAGAGTATGAAGGTCAATTTAAAACTAAAACATAATAAAACAGAAGAAATTGAAATAGAAAAATAAATTTTGAGGACTAAAAGAGTGATTTTCCCTTGACTTGAAGCCAAACGTCCCGGATTCCAGGGACCAACTCTATAATTAGACCAAAACCAAGAAATGTGCGAATCCTACCCTGAATTCAGGTCACCGCGCGGGTCAAAGGGACTGAAAAGTTGTCGTTTTATAGGCCAAATGGCCATAATATTCTCAACATTATTCATTTGCTGACTTAACAAACGAAACCGAGACCCAAATCTTCTTTTTGATTCAAAAAAAAAAAAAAAAATGAAATCTGGGTTTTGTGAGCCCCTTTGAAAGCTTTGAAGACTGGAGAGTCGATCGAACGAAAAAGAGGTTAACCGGCGAAGGGAACCAGAGGATTTTAAAAGGTACGTCCCTTTTTTTGGATCTATTTCTATGTAAAAATATATGCTTCGAAACTACCTTGTATTGATTTGTTGGAATTGATCACGTCTCAGTATTACATTGGTTTGTTTTCGGGATTTATACCCGATTTTTACATTTGATCTAAAATAAAAAAAGAAATGCTATTACATGATCTGTTGTTGGCTCTAAAATTCCTCTGATATTTCATTTTCTTGTTTGTTTGTGTATTTCTAGCGTTGTACAGAAACGAGGGGGACCATCTTTGTTTTGGTTGTTTGCGACGATGGCACCAAAGAAAGGAAGGGGACCATTCTTTAGTATCGATTTGGAAGATGGCTGTGAAGAATTGTTGTCGAGCTGGCTGTCATGTGGTGACCGAACGTTGTGATGATCTTCGTGGGAGCCGGACGATTTTTGGTAGCTAGAAGGTCGCGATTCTAGAAGCTTCTGGAATTTCCAGTAGCTGAAGGGTCTCCAAGGGAGAAGAGGAGGCGTGGGTCATAATTCGGGTCAATCGAGTCACGGGTTACCCAATTATGCTAACCGGGTTTAGTTCTATAACCCATTTGGTGTATGGGTTGAAAGATTGGGTTTGTATTGGGTTAGGTTGTATGGTAATTGTTGTAGGGCTTCGGCTATTGGTTCGGCAATAATTGGTTTGGAATAGATTAAATTTGTAACCGGCATTGGATAATTTGTTTGTGTTGATGGGCTGCTGGTTTGTAATTGGAATCGGCCGAGTAATGGGTATTTGTTGGGTCTAATTGGATCTTTATTTGGTATTGGCTTTCTATTAACTAATGGACTGAATTTTTGATTTTATATTATATATATTGGATTTTATGTATAATAATATTTTTGGATTAAGGTTTATTTTGAAATTAGTTTGGTTTAGGGTTTATGGAGTTTGATTTAGAGTTTATTTGATCCCCGGACAAAAATAGTGATCACAGTGTATTTATGGATTGTTATTTTCGAATTTAGACAATGAAAACATTTTATATACTTTTGATAGTTTTGGTTAAATTTGTTAATTTATGTTAATATTAATCCTCATAGAGTGTTATTAACTTTACTTTTAGTTAAAAATATGGTAAGGTTTTTAATAAGTTTAACGAGAAACGAGTCGAGTTGAGCAATAAAATATTTTAACGTGCACTAGTTGAGCACAATTTTAACGAGCTTAACGAGCAAGAATCGAACACTGTCCAACTCGCGATCGACTCACTCAATAAGCGCCCCTACTACTAATACAATCTTTGTTTTATTTTGAGTCTAGCAATTTGACTAATGCAAACCTTCTAAAGACTACAAATACAAAATCAACCACTTTGATGGGTTCGCTCAACAATAAACTCATCCATCCATGAATAAAAAGGGGCGGGCTAACTATATTAATCATTAAATTTAAAAATATAAAAATTAAGAATTTTATTTAACTAATATTTCAATTAAAAATGACTTCAAGTATTATTATATAAAAAATTAGTACGATTAGTGCTGTTCATAGCCTTTTCATCCTTATCCCCACCAAAGTCTTAGATAAATGTCGATTTTTTTAATCACTCATCATCAATATTGGCATGAGGGATTTCAATCAAACGTTGAACAAAGAACGTAAAAGACTCTAGACGTTCAACATCCAGTTGCAATGTCTTTTGTCGATAATCGTTGATGGGTGATTGGAAGAAACGAGCGGTGGTCTCAGGCGACGATAAAACTTGATAAGACTATCAGTGACGGTACTACTTTAGATTTTTGAGGTTTGCGGTTTTAGGGATTTGATTTTTTTAGAAAATTGAAGATTTTTTAGATTTTTTAAATTAATTTTCTTTTTTTTTTCAAGTTATTTTTTTAAAAAAAGTAGAAAACAAGTTAAATTATGATTGATTAATAATTTTTTAACGATACTACTTTAGAATACTAACGGAATAAAATTTTAGGTACCTATTTTAGCTAAAAAACCATTACACACCTATCTTAGAAAAATGTATAATTTGGACACTTATTTCTAAGTTAAGTCAATTTTTTAATGGTGTTATCTTAAAACACTAATAGAATGAAACTTAAGGCATCTATTTCAGCAAAAAAACATTAGACATATATAAAAAATGTATAATTTAATAACTTATATTTTATTTAAGCTTTGATTTTAAATTAGCATGAACTTTTAATATTATAAAACGATTTAGATTTCTGTTGATCTTCATTTTATATTCATATATACCCAACATCAAAATATTTAACTAAAAAAGGAACATAAAATATTTAACAAATTTTAATAAAAAATATTTTTGTACAATATAAATATCACAAAGTCTTATTTAAAATAATAATAACCACAATAATCTTTTAATTTGTAAAAAATATGTTGAAGATATTAGAATCTCTCAATTCTATCCATTCTCAAACTTATGTACTAAATAAGTCTAAAAGGGTGATCCTCGTGGATGATGGATTATTCAACAAGGCTTCTTGCAAATGCATCGACGAATGAAGCCTTCGCACTTCCCACCATCGAAACCCTCTGATCTACATAGAGTCCTACAGTTTTTGCCACTCAAGCAAAATCCCTTGAACTTATCGCTCCGTCTTTCACAATTTTTACCCTCAACTGTCATAGGACTCATCTCTAGTATAAAAACATAAAAAATTAGATAAGATGCATACATACATAATCTAAAAAATAACAAATATGTAACTTAAATTTATAGTAAATTGTGTTCCCAACTCAAGAGAAGATAAGTTGAAAAGGAGTGAAGAAAAAACCTATTGTTAGAAGAATCAACAGAAAAAAGAAAGCAATTGAAGTGGATGAACGAGAGAACTTTGTCATTTTATTTATTATTTTACAAAGTGAACGATGAACAAAAAAAAATTATTTGATGTGATGAAAGTAAATTAGCGTGAAAGCTTTATAATAAAATTATTGTATGAAACGGTTGACGAGAAAAATGGGACAACCTACAAGTGTTGCATTATAAAGTAATCTTAAATTACATCCATTTAAATCATAACTACGCAATCTTTTATATCTAACTTTTTTTAGCCTTTTCAAATTATTAAATAAGTTTATATAATTATTGTAATCCTTTACCTATTTAAAGTTATATTGAAATCTCTAATATTATATTTTCTTATGAAAAAAATATACTTAATTTTATTTTAATAATCTAGATTGACATGTATCATATACTTAATTTTAGAAGATAAATTTCTTAATATTTTTTTACATACACAAACTCGAAATCTACATACATATGAATTTTTAAATGTTGTTTATAGCTCCGTTGACTTTCATTTGCCGGAAATCGATCGATGAACGACCATTTAAAATCAAAAATAAATTATTCAAAATTCTTATCATTAATGAACAAACAATTTTTATTAAAAAACGTAGCCTATAACTCATGAGTCTAGGTTGTTGCAAGTTCTAACCCCTATTATTTTTGAATGTAAAAAAAAAAAAGCCACGTAAGAAATGATTGCTTTACTACAAAATTAATTTTATTAAAAATGTGTTAGGAATGACAATATATTTATACTAACATGAATGAAAACTTGGTAAAAAATGAATTTTAAATTTTGTTGTTTCTTTCATATTTTTAAAATTCATATTCTTTTCAATAATTTTCCATAATTTTTATAAAATTTTAATAATTTGTAAACAAAATTTTTTTAATATTTTGAATTATTTAATAACTTTTAAATATTTTTAAATTTTTTTTAGAAACTTTGTTACATGATAATTAAATAAGCCTTCGGATTTTTTTTCTTAAAAATTTTACACTTTAAACTTTCCGTAAAACTATTCAAGCCTTATTTTATCATGTTATCACACATACATTGATTATCATGTCAACAAGGTTAATGATCAACATAGTACAATCAACAATAAAAATCATTGGTCAAATGACTCAATTAATAAAAATTTGCAAGTTTGATACAAAAAATAAAGGACTTAATTGTTTTTTTAAAAAGTTTGAAGTCTACATATAGCCTTAAGCAAAACATAAACTTATAAAAAAAATTAAATTTTTAAAAGCTAAACATCCAATTAAATTCGTTGATTTGTGAACTGCAATCAACTTATCTCTTGAAATTTATAATTTAAAGGAGTTTATCGGGTGTTGTTAACTATTAGTGATTTAATTGACTTTTTATTAGGGTAAATTGTACAGATAGTCACCATACTATCGGGTTTGTTTCGAAATGGCCACAATACACCGATTAACTATCAAAATAACCACCGTCCGTTAAAAAATAACGGACTGACGACGTGACAATTAAAAATAAAATAGAATAATTACACATTTACTTCCTGTCATTCATATATTTTCTAATTTAGTCCTAATTTTATTATAATAAAATAATATAATTATTTAATTAGTGTCACCACCTTATTAGAGGAGAGAATGCAAATATAGTCACCATACTATGAGGTTGGTATCAAAATGACCATAATACTTTAAAAAGCATCAAATACACCGATCAACTATTAAAATAATATCGAAATAACCATTAACGTTAAAAATTAACAGACTAATGACGTGACAGTTAAAAATAAAATGAAATAATTAAAAATTTACTTTCTGTCATTCTTATAATTTTTTTAATTTATTCTTAATTTTATTATAATAAAATAATATAATTATTTAATTAGTTTGATGCCCAACAACAAACCACTGAAACAAACTAAATCTTACACCATAAATCTCTACAAAAGTTATTTATTTACTATTTACAACCTTGCATTTAGACACTCTTCAAAGCTTATCTTTTCTGCTCTTTGTTATCGATAGTAAATTAGGAGCCATTCCACGATAGTGAAAGCACAAACCTCAAGTCCAAGTAACATCTAGGAAATGAAAGGGAAAATTAATGAGGAAAGATATCAAAACGAATAAACGATGTACTGTGCCAGAGCTTCCATACATGCAATAGCCAGCTGCCAACATATGCTTCTCAGGCTGCAGCACTGAAGATTCTAAATCAAATAGAATTCGAATAAAAAATTGCCCAAGAATAAGAATTGCCCACAAAATAAAATTGTCCGCAAAATAAAATTGCTCAGGCAATTTACAAATGCAATATGCCGAGGCAGTTTTATGTGATTGCATTGGACAGAAACAAGTCAATTGAACCCACACTACGAAGCACTCTAACCTGCCCCACTTTTCCATCCTTGATTTCTTGATCATTTATCTTTATTGCTTTAAGTAGTTTCCTTATTTATAATCCAATTCAATTATCTGTGTCTTTACTTTTCTATTGTGCAGGAAGAATAAATTGCGTAAGTAAAGACAATCCCTGTGGGTTCGACATCTTAAATACTTCAATTTGGCAAAAGGTGGAAGGACGAATGCTTCATCATAAAAGCAGGACTTCCTACTCCCTTCAACAAATTTGGCGCCGTTGCTGGGGATTGGCGATTCCAACTTTCCTTTTTATTTTTCTTGCACTATTATCTTAGGAAATTAGTTTAATTATTATTGAGTTATTTGTTTTAGGAAACAAGTTTAATTATGTTTGAGTTATTTGTTTTATCTTAGGAATGAAATTCAAGAAGGAGAAGCCATGAAGCACATAAAACAGTCCAAAAATCAAATCCACCGTCCCACCTAAGACGCGACCAAGGCGGTTGGCCGCCCAAACGCAAGTGACGGTGGGTTTGTTGTTATCGAACTTCATCTCCCTTGTTATATTTCATACTTCTTCATTATTGTTTTTCAGTGCAGTTTTTAGTTTCTTTCTCAACAAACTCCACACAAACTGATGATCCTCAGGATACAGAAGAGGCCAAGACGCAACATATACAAATTGGTTTATCTTTTCCTTGTCTCTTAATTTTTTCTTGTCTTTTATTGTTGCCTTACGTTCAGATGCATGCATTGAGGACAATGCATCCCTCGAGTTTGGGGGAGTATTGATCCAATTTTCTGCCTTATAAAAATATCTGCCATGTATGGAAATTATTCGGATTATCCTACTACTGCCTTAAATTTTGTCTTTACAACAATTACAGTTTTATGCAAATTTTTTTTAAGTCTGCTGAATTTTATTGAAACTGCCTCGGCAGCAATATATTCTTCAGCCGCCGCACCAGTATGCACCATTCACCAGACTTTAACTCGGAAAGGTCTCTTAGGATTAGTACTTAGGATTAGACTATGAGCCTGAAATCACATGAACACTGCTAGTCTTAGTTGATTTTAGAAGTTCTTTTCTTTGAAAAGCAATAAGGACTTAGGCTTAGATTTTAACTAGAGGTGCCTATCACCGGCTCTAGTATAGTTCTTAGAGGTGCCCATCATTGGTTCTAGGACTCAACCTTTTTCCCACTTACTAGAAGTGCCCGAAATTGGCTCTAGTAAGAGTAGTTAACACTTGAGGTGCCCGAAAACTGGCTCAAGCAGTATAAGTATATAGCAATATATATTTATATACCAAACAGGGAAAAGAAAAGAAAAATAATTGAAGAAAAATCTTAGTCGGAAGTCTTGAGCTAGAAAAAGGATTAGAACCTATATAATCAACTTTGACACAGCTACGCACACACTCACCAAGACTCATAGTCCAGTTCCGAGGAATTCCTAGAACCTAGAAGAGGCTAAGTCAAGAAAGGAATTCTGCCGCGGCAGGCAGGACGATATATTACTTTAAAATTCCTTACTTAAAAATCTATCTTTTGCATTGCTTGAGGACAAACAATAGTTCGAGTTTGGGGGTGTGATGAGTGCCCAAAAGTCCTCATTTTTATATTATTTTCTCACTCGTTTATTGCTAATAAAGACAAACTTAAAGGCGATAATGGATATTTCTGGTTATTTTCCATTTTTCAGCATCTCAACACTTAAATTATGAATTTATCTATTATTTGGCATAAAACAGGAACGGTTAATGGTTTTTTCTCTTAGACAGGAAATTACCACATAGGTAATGCCAGATAGCATGATGTATGCTGTAAACCAAAGTTGGAATGCAGATTAGTACCCGCGTCGACAACACTTGAAGGCCGCGACAACACCGGAAAAGCAATTGTTGATATGATAGTTGATTTGAAGAGAAAAATAAGGTGGACGTTTTAAGACAAGCGACATAGAAATCGAAGCTGGGAACACACGAAAAGTCAAGGTCAAAGGCCACGTGGGAAAAGAATCCTTATAGGAATAAACTAGGAAATAAAATAAATATCTTTTATTTATGTACTGAACTTGTGTTTTACTCCAAGTTGTATTCCTACTTTGGAAAGGTTTGCCCTAGGCCAAGCCTATATAAACCATAACTTATGTAGAGAGGAAGATATCTCGAAATCAAGTGTTCATAGAAAACCCTAAACTCCTCCATCGTCCCCTTGGGGTTTAGGTTAGTTTGTGGAGTATTTGTGGAAGAAAATTGTACTTTTGTTTCTTGTTTCAATGCAATAAAATATCAAGGTTTGCTTATTCTTTGTCATTCATTGTTCTTGCATCCAAGCTCGAGATAGAAGTTTGTGAGTAATCCATTTGTCTAATATCGAGAGAGTTAGATTAACGAAAGGAATAAGTACGGTGTTTCCATCGGGAAACACTAACTCGGCCTAGAGATAGGTGATAAGTGCTCAACACACTATCACTTTTTACTCCTTTTATGGGCATTAATCACCAAATATACACCCACTTGGACCAATGCATGAACTCAATGTGATATATTTAGAAGCTAAGCTCATAAAGATAATATTTACAGAAAAGGCACGTTTTACTGCATTTTTATATCTGTGCAAGAGAACTAGTGCCGCGGCAGCGACAAGGCCGAGGCAGCAACAGAAAGAAAGGAAGCAAGACTATAGGCGACGGAAATATAAAAATCCAAGGGACGTGTCTGGACTCAAAGCCCATGAATCGGAGTTGGCTAGCATGAGGAAAAGCCCAAGAAAAGACCACGCGGGAAAGTCCCCTTAGCCGAATCAAACTTGGAAATATTTTAATTATGTACTTGACTTGTTCCCTACTCCAAGTTGTATTTTACTTAGGAAAGGTTTGCCCTAGGTCTAGCCTATATAAAGACCTAGCCACCCAATGTACTAGACACAAAATACCTAGGGAGCGAGAGCCGAATTCTATACTTGTCTTCTTCCTCTCCATTATGTTCTAAACCTTCTTAGGGATTAGGTGAAGGTTGCCGAGTATATGTGATAGGAGATTGTACTTTGTCTTTGTTTTCAATGCAATAAAATTATCAAGGTTTGATTATCCTTTGTTATTCCTTGTTCTTGCATTCAAGCCCGGGAGGGAAGTTTGTGAGTAATCCATTTATCTAAGCTCGGGAGACTTAGATTCACGAAAGGGGTAAGTACGGTGTTTCAATCGCGAAATACTAACTTGGCCTAGGGATAGGTTAAGAGTTTCAGCGGCTAAAAGAAGTGTGAGATTGGTTGGTGAGTATAATTGGTTCACGCCGGGAGGTATCATCAAGGACTAGTCATCAACAACACTCTGACTTAGGGATAAGCGGAGTCATTCAAGGACACTTTGCCGAATTTTGGTAAAGTCCAACCACGAGCAAGGGATTGCCGCGGCAGACAAGTATCGTCGCTGCCAAGGCAGTAAACTGTAGTGCTGCCGAGACAATGATATACGATTACATTGAGCAGAGACAAGTCAATCAATTCCACAATACAACGTAACTGGATCCTGACCCATCTTTCTCTATTATTAATTCTCTTTATTTTTGTTTAGTTATTTTAGTTTAGATAAACCAACTCAATTCACTTGTGTTTTTACTTCTCTACAGAACAAGAAGGTGAAGAAGGCATATTAAGTCTACTAGTCCCTGTGGAGACGATAATCCGATAATTACTTATCACTTATTATTTTCGATGTGTCCACTTGCACTAAACGCGCAGTTTTGACACGCGACAAGTTTTTGGCGCCGTTGCCGGGGATTGACAACTAAATTTTGTTTTCTTTATTTTCTTGTTTATTTTTATTTTTATTTTACTTTTGTTTTTTGTGGTGTATGACCAGGGCCAATCTAACCAACCCTTTGTACGAGTTAGATCCAGAGATCGAAAGAACAAGGCAAAGGTTGAGGAGATAGATCCAAGGAGCCATGGCAGATCACCCGGCAGGACAAAACTTACCTACCGGCAATGGAAGACTTCCGCCGCCACCTGGGCCGCGGCAGCTCACTGTCATAGACTTCCTGGAAGAGGACTTAAACGGATTAAACCCAGGAGTCATTACACCAGAAATAGAAGCAGCCCACTTTGAACTTAAACCTGTTATTTTCAATATGCTTAACACTATTGGACAATTTGGTGGGTCTGCAACTGAAGATGCAAGGCAACACCTTAAGTCCTTCATGGAAATCTGCAACTCTTTCAAAATCCAAGGAGTCCATGAAGATGTCTTGCGCTTGAAGCTATTCCCCTATTCATTGAGGGATAGGGCGAAAGCTTGGTTAAATAGCATTCTAGCAGGATCTATTGGATCTTGGAGTGAACTTTGTCGTGATTTTATTACTCGTTTTAATCCTACGAACTTATATGATAGAATTCGTAATGAAATCACTTCTTTTCGACAGACAGATGACGAACCAATGTACGAGGCATGGGAGCGCTACAGAGATTTACTACACAAGTGTCCTCTACATGGATTTCCCCTATGGACACAGGTGACAATGTTCTACAATGCCACGAATGCCCCGACAAGGATGATGTTAGATGCCTCGGCAAATGGAACACTCCTGGATAAAACACCTGAGGAAGCTATTGAGATATTAAATAAACTCGCGAAAAATGATTTCCAATTTTCGACAACTAGGCGAGGAGGAGTAAGACGTCAAGCCACGGTAAATGAATTAGACACATCGAGTTCAGTGGCAGCACAATTGGCCTCTCTTACCAAGATGGTACAAAACCTACAGTTACAACAAAATACCCGCGAGGTCAAGGTAATTGATTCATATTGTGACTTATGTGGAGGTAACCACAGTTCCTCTGATTGCATGAATCAAGAAACCGGTATGTATGTTGGGAACTACAACCGCAACAATGTGATGTCCAACACATACAATCCCTCATGGAAGAGGCATCCAAACCTATCATGGAGCAACCCTAACAATGCCTTAAATCCAATCACCCAACCTTCAGGATTTCAGCAACCGATGCAACAACTGCCGCCACCGCAGGCCCAACAGTCAATGCCGCAGCAACAGATGCAGCAGCAACCGATAAGTTCACTAGAAAACACGCTTAAGGCCTTTATGATGAAAACCGAGTCTTACATGGCAGAAAACAATAATTTCATCAAAAGGACAGACGCTTTTATGAATAGAACTGAGATGAGGTTGCAAAATCAAGAGGCGGCCATTAAAACGCTGGAAACTCAGGTTGGGTAGTTTGCTCAAAGCATAAACACTAGACCACAAGGAGGACTACCTCGCAATACTGAAGTTGCTAAGGTAATGGGCCATGAACAGTGTAAGGCAATTACTACTAGGAGTGGTCTAAAGCTGAAGGAAAGGATCCCAGAAAGCCAAATTCAATCAGCGGATCAAGCAAAAGAAGAGGCCGAGCAAACTGATTCTGATAACACTGCCCCTACAGAGAGCACAACAGCTCCTGAACAGCCTGCCGAGGCAGTAACAACTCTAGTGGTGCCAGGTATTAAAATCAAAACTAATGAAACCCTGGATGAGATGAGACCACCACCACCTTTCCCACAAAGGTTAAAAAAACAAAAACAGGACCAGCAATTTAAAAAGTTCCTCGACATCTTAAAGCAAGTCCACATCAACATACCGTTCGTAGAGGCAATTGAACAATTAACTATGCCAAGTTCTTAAAGGACATGGTGTCAAAGAGGAAATGAATAAGTGAGTTTGAGACCGTGGCTGCCACCGAGGGATGCATGGCAATGCTGCACAATCGCATGCCACCAAAATTAAAGGATCCTGGTTGCTTCATCATACCTTGTGTGATAGGTAAGAGTTATGAAGGTAAGGCCCTATGTGACCTTGGAGCAAGCATAAACCTTATGCCTAAATCAGTCTTCCAAAAGCTTGGAATAGGAAGGCCGAAGCCTACAACCGTTATGCTCCAACTAGCGGATAGATCCTATGTGCAACCTGAAGGCAAAATCGAGGACATACTGGTAAGAGTAGATAAGTTTATTTTTCCTGCTGATTTTCTTGTCCTTGATTGTGAAGCAGATGAGAATGCACCGATCATCCTTGGGAGACCTTTCCTTGCAACTGGACGCACCCTAATTGTCATGGAAAAAGGAGAGTTGACAATGCGGGTCAATGACCAACAAGTCAAACTCAATGCATTCCACAACTTAAAAAAATATGATGATCCAGAGGAGTGCAAGGCCATCCACACAGTAGACACTAAAGTATCCTGCCTTGGCAGTCTGCTCGGTAGGATATTCGGCAAAAAGATTAAGCCCAAGGTGGATGGACACACAAAAAAAAGAGTGGCCCACAACCGATTCACAATACGGGCCAAAGAGAGAGAATCAACTCGGGAGATGCTTTTGCATGCTCTCTACCAGTAACCTGATCTCCTCTCTTTTCTTTATTAATATATTAGGATTAGTTTATTTATATTCTTCGAATTTATTTTTGCTTTAAGTATTTTTCTTTGGTGTGTTTAATTTTTATTTAGGAATAATAAGCAAGAATAAAGGAGAAATAGTTCACAGCAGGAACTCTGCCGAGGCAGAAAAATAGTGTCAGGGCTGCAGCAGTCCCAATGGGCAGAACAGTGTAACGGCTAGTCTGCCGAGATTCCTGCCGCGGCAGAAAAGGAAACGGCAGAAAAGGAAACGGCAAAAAAAGGAAACGACAGAAAAAGGAAACGGTTACAAAACGACTAGTGGCTTCAACGGTCACAAGGCCGAGGCCTATATAAGAAACTCCTTCCTCTTGAACTATTCACTCCTGCTTTCTTGTTTTCTTTAGTATTCATAACAATCTCTCTCACATTACTCTTTGCCTACTCATAATCTTCGTGAACTTCCAGATTCTTTTCAAGAAAACTTCCAAGAAATCACATCTCTCAAATCTTGATGGCAACCTACAAAAGATTTGCCCCAGCCAACGTTGAAGATCGCTTCAACCGATCTTTCATCGCTCGGCAACTGTGGGAAGAACAAGGTTTCCAGCATGCGGACAATGAAAACTACGGCATTGAGCACTACCTCTTCGACAGAATTAAGTACCAAAACTGGGAAATTTTCTGTCTCCAACCTGCCCAGGCGAATGCTACGATCGTGCGGGAGTTCTATGCACACGGGCCCAACAAAGACTCCCTCTTTGTTCATTGCCGCGGTAGGCCAGTCCAGCTAGATGCCGAGATTATCAACGACTTCTACGGTCTCACCCCGAACAGTGATGTTCATACCGAGTTCATGGAAGACATCACTGCCGAGGACTACGAGCTCATCAAAGATGATCTGTGTTACGTAAATACTCCATGGGAAACCGGTACCCATAGAGGATCCGTAACAAGACAAAGCCTAAAGCCCGAGGCCAAGATGTGTAATACCTTTTTCAAGCGACGCCTCATCCCCACATCTCACAATAGCACGATGGACCGCAAAAGATTGGTGCTTATCCAATCAATCATCAACAAGAGGATCATCAACGTTGGAGAGATCATCCTACGAGAAATTCACGAGTGCGGTAAGAAAGATAGGGGACCATTGTATTTCCCTTGTTTGATCACGGGTTTATGTGTTGCTGCAGCTGTGCCCATTGAAGATACAGACGAATACACTCCCCCACGGCGAGGATGGACGAGAGACTTTTGCCACAAAGTCATGCAGATCACGCAAGCGGAGCCAATCCAAGCAACGCCCCAGCAGTTCACTGCCGATACTGCTGCCGGGGCCTAATACACGTTAGACATGCCAGACACTGCCCACACCTCTGTCGCAGCAGACCCGTACCAGGAGATTTTGCAAAGGATGGCAGCAATGGACCTCAGGCAACAAAGGTACATGGAGTACCAAAGAGATTTCAACGGCACATTGGCCCAGATGCTTCTGCAAGCTTTTCTGGACCAAGGAGCATGTTCGTCACTGCCGCTCCTTACACAGAGACTAGACCAGCTCCGGGAGGACCAAGGTCCTTTTTCCATGCGGACCCTCAGCCCCAATACTAGGTTGCCGGCCCATCCAGAGCAGTAGATTCTGCCGCGGCCTCGTCTGCCAGCAGAAGACCATCCAAGCGGAGGGCCGTTTTCAGCACTCCACCCCGATCACCAATCATCATGGGCAGTCTATCAGCCGAGATAGATGCCTACGTGCACCAAAGCTCCACTGCCGCTGGCCCAAGTACACACCACACTGGAGGAGCAATAGCAATAGGAGGAGGAACGAACATAATGCTAACCGAAGAGATGGTCGATGTGGAAGAAGGAGAAGAGGTCGAGGCCCTAATGCAACGAACACCGCCCTGGCAAGCGAAAGCGCAACAATCGCCTTCACCAAGGACAAAGCATTCGGCAACAAGGCCGAGGAGAAAAATTGTCACAAGCAGCTCTTCAGAGTCGCTTTAAATCTTTGTTCTTAATTCAATATTACTTGCCCGCTTATTTCTTCAAATATAAAGCATTGAGGACAATGCTTGGTTTGAGTTTGGGGGTGCAGATTCATTGCCAAGGCAGCAATCTACTGCCGAGGCCTTGCCAAAAAGGGAGTATTCCAGTGATTTTTTTTTAATTTTTCATGATCCCTGCCCTATTTTAATTAACTGCCTACACTTTTGCACTACTTATCATCAGTATTGCCTTAGTTTATTCTTTAAGGCTATAGAAATCTTTCTCCTTACCATGATTAGGTCCTGTTAAGAAGGTTTAACCTTAGGATACTTAAGGATGAAAACTTAGAAGCTTACTATAGGAAGAACTTTAAACACTTTTGGGACTTGTTGGATTATAGGAATTCTTTTAATGAACTTAGGTGATAAAGACTTAGATTTTTGGAAAAGTAACTAGAGGTGCCTACCACTGGCTCTAGAAAGTCTCTTCTTCATGCTAGAGGTGCCCGAAATTGGCTCTAGTATGTTTTAAGGAATATTAAAAAGAAAGAAGGAATTTAGTGAAAAGAAAAACACAAGTCTTTGAGGTGCCCGAAATTGGCTCAAGATTTGGTGTTTGAAAAGAAGAGAACACTTAACCAAATTCTACTTGTCTTGAACTTAGAGTTTGTCTAAGAAAGCCTTTAATCAAACTGGTCCACAAAAACGCACACACTCACAATTCTGATAGTTTGTTTCTAGGTAAACCCTTGGGTAACTGAATGGTTAAGGCTTAAGAATAGGCCTAGTTATGGTGGGGAGAATAGATGGACAAGTAAGACCAAGAGAGACTAGAGTTCGGCAAATTGATGGTTTGCATTGCTTGAGGACAAGCAATAGTTCGAGTTTGGGGGTGTGATAAGTGCTCAACACACTATCACTTTTTACTCCTTTTATGGGCATTAATCACCAAATATACATCCACTTGGACCAATGCATGAACTCAATGTGATATATTTAGAAGTTAAGCTCATAAAGATAATATTTACAGAAAAGGCACGTTTTACTGCATTTTTATATCTGTGCAAGAGAACTAGTGCCGCGGCAGCGACAAGGCCGAGGCAGGACCTGATGCCGAGGCAGCAACAGAAAGAAAGGAAGCAAGACTATAGGCGACGGAAATATAAAAATCCAAAGGACGTGTCTGGACTCAAAGCCCATGAATCGGAGCTGGCTAGCATGAGGAAAAGCCCAAGAAAAGACCACGCGGGAAAGACCCCTTAGCCGAATCAAACATGGAAATATTTTAATTATGTACTTGACTTGTTCCCTACTCCAAGTTGCATTCTACTTAGGAAAGGTTTGCCCTAGGTCTAGCCTATATAAAGACCTAGCCACCCAATGTACTAGACACGAAATACCTAGGGAGAGAGAGCCGAATTCTATACTTGTCTTCTTCCTCTCCATTATGTTCTAAACCTTCTTAGGGATTAGGTGAAGGTTGCCGAGTATATGTGAGAGGAGATTGTACTTTGTCTTTGTTTTCAATGCAATAAAATTATCAAGGTTTGATTATCCTCTGTTATTCCTTGTTCTTGCATTCAAGCTCGGGAGGGAAGTTTATGAGTAATCCATTTATCTAAGCTCGGGAGAGTTAGATTCACGAAAGGGATAAGTACGGTGTTTCAATCGCGAAATACTAACTTGGCCTAGGGATAGGTTAAGAGTTTCAGCGGCTAAAAGAAGTGTGAGATTGGTTGGTGAGTATAATTGGTTCACGCCGGGAGGTATCATCAAGGACTAGTCATCAACAACACTCTGACTTAGGGATAAGCGGAGTCATTCAAGGACACTTTGCCGAACTTTGGTAAAGTCCAACCACGAGCAAGGGATTGCCGCGGCGGACAAGTATCGTCGCTGCCAAGGCAGTGATATACGATTGCATTGAGCAGAGACAAGCCAATCAATTCCACAATACAACGCAACTAGATCCTGACCTATCTTTCTCTATTATTAATTCTCTTTATTTTTGTTTAGTAATTGTAGTTTAGATAAACCAACTCAATTCACTTGTGTTTTTACTTTTCTACAGAACAAGAAGGTGAAGAAGGCATATTAAGTCTACCAGTCCCTGTGGAGACGATAATCCGATAATTACTTATCACTTATTACTTTCGATGTGTCCATTTGCACTAAACGCACACTTTTGACACGCGACAATAGGTTAAGAGTTTCAACGGCTAAAAGAAGTGTGGGATTGGTTGGTGATTATAATTGATTCACGCCGAGAGGTATCATCAAGGACTGGTCATCAACAGCACTTCGACTTAGATATAAGCGGAGTCATCAAAGGACACTTTGCCGAACTTCGGTAAAGTCTACCCAAGAGCAAGAGATTGCCGCGGCAGACTAGCATCATCGCTGTCGAGGCAGTAATCTGCAGTACTGCCGAGGCAGTGTTGTGCGATTGCATTAGACAGAAACAAGTCAATTGAACCCACACTACGAAGCACTCTAACCTGCCCCACTTTTCCATCCTTGATTTCTTGATCATTTATCTTTATTGCTCTAAGTTGTTTCCTTAGTTATAATCCAACTCAATTATCTGTGTCTTTACTTTTCCATTGTGCAAGAAGAATAAATTGCGTAAGTAAAGCCAATCCCTGTGGGTTCGACATCTTAAATACTTCAATTTGGCAAAAGGTGGAAGGACGAATGCTTCATCATAAAAGCAGGACTTCCGACTCCCCGACAACGGCGCCAAATTTTTTGAAGGGAGTCGGAAGTCCTGCTTTTATGATGAAGCATTCGTCCTTCCACCTTTTGCCAAATTGAAGTATTTAAGATGTCGAACCCACAGGGATTGGCTTTACTTACGCAATTTATTCTTCTTGCACAATGGAAAAGTAAAGACACAGATAATTGAGTTGGATTATAACTAAGGAAACAACTTAAAGCAATAAAGATAAATGATCAAGAAATCAAGGATGGAAAAGTGGGGCAGGTTAGAGTGCTTCGTAGTGTGGGTTCAATTGACTTGTTTCTGTCCAATGCAATTGCACAACATTGCCTCGACAGTACTGCACATTACTGCCTCAACAACGATGATGCTAGTCCGCCGCGACAATCTCTTTCTCTTGGGTAGACTTTACCAAAGTTCGGCAAAGTGTCCTCTGACGACTCCGCTTATCTCTAAGTCGAAGTGTTGTTGATGACCAGTCCTTGATGATACCTCTCGGCGTGAATCAATTTTAATCACCATCTAATCCCACACTTCTTTTAGCCGCTGAAACTCTTAACCTATCTCTAGGCCGAGTTAGTGTTTCCCGATGGAAACATTGTACTTATTCCTTTCGTGAATCTAAATATCTCGATATTAAATAAATGGATTACTCACAAACTTCTATCTCGAGCTTGGATGCAAGAACAATGAATGGCAAAGAATAAGCAAACCTTGATATTTTATTGCATTGAAACAAGAAACAAAAGTACAATTTTCTTCCAAAACTACTCCACAAACTAACCTAAACCCCAAGGGGCGATGGAGGAGTTTAGGGTTTTCTATGAACACTTGATTTATAGATATCTTCCTCTCTACATAGGATATGGTTTATATAGGCTTGGCCTAGGGCAAACCTTTCCAAAGTAGGAATACAACTTGGAGTAAAACACAAGTTAAGTACATAAATAAAAGATATTTATTTTATTTCCCAGTTTATTCCTATAAGGATTCTTTTCCCACGTGGCCTTTGACCTTGACTTTTCGTGTGTTTCCCAGCTCCGATTTCTAAGCCGCTTTTCTTAAAACGTCCACCTTATTTTTTCTTCAAATCGACTATCATATCAACAATTGCTTTTCCGGTGCTGCCGCGGCCTTCAAGTGCTGCCGAGGCGGGTACTAATCTGCATTCCAGCTTTGGTTTCCAGCATACATCATACTATCTGGCATTAACTGTGTGGTAGTTTACTGTCTAAGAGAAGAAACCATTAACCATACCTGTTTTATGCCAAATAATAGATAAATTCATAATGTAAGTGTGGAGATGCTGAAAAAATGGAAAATAACTAGAAATATCCATTATCGCCTTTAAGTTTGTCTTTATTAGCAATAAACGAGTGGGAAAATGATATAAAAATGATGACTTTTGGGGACTCATCACAATACTATTTCAAAATATTTTACTTCTTTCTCTCACACTTATCACAACCACACTTAACCACACATCATTCACTACAGCCACCACTATTTGGCTCTCACTCACTACCACATTCACTCACACTCTTGCACACCACCACTTGTGGTTCTTTCTATTTTCTCATAAACTCTTGACTCTCACATTCACTACTCACTCACACTCTCATTCACACGTTACAAAGCAATAGACAATGCCTTTATATAGCACTAGGAATTAATACATATTAAATTTCTATATTAAAAACCATAACTTTTGTCACTCCTATAATTCCTATATTAAATTTCAAAAATATTAGTAATTCCTATATTGACTTTTGACATTTCAAATTTGTAACTCCCCAATTAACTCCTAAATTTTATCACTCACTAAACATCTCATTTAAGTTTATTTCAACAAAACTCCCCCGTAAACTTAAATGTTTCTTCCATCCATCATGCCAATTATCTTCTTGCATTTTTTGCAACTTTATCCTAACTCGCTTGTATCCTTTCACAACATGTCTCTTCTTGTACCGTTCAATCTCGCCTTGAACTTCCATCTTTTTCTTGAACACCTACTTTACACCAATAGACTGACTTTATTTCAGCAATTCCTTTCGACAATAGGCTGACTTCACATCAATTGCCTTCATATCCTCATCAATGGCAATTCACCATTTCTTGTCTAGTAATGACTCTTAAAAGTTAATATTTTCACCATCTTTCAAAAGACATACAAGATGTACCTCACTTGTCGAATCATACAAATCTTGCAAACTTCGTATTTTGAGTTGTCGTCTTTTATCTTCATCATCGGTAGTTTCAAAACTTGTTGTTATGCTTGTTGGTGCTGCAAATGATGATTCTCCAACTTCCATGATAATCTTTGTTGAATTATTTCAATCCCATTCGCTTGCTTCATTTACTCTCACATCACGACTAACCATCACCTTCTTGCTTATCGGATCGAGTTGCTTGTACCCTTTTGTCTTCTCATCATACCCAATAAAAATAAACTTTTTTCTTTTGTCTTTAAGCTTCGTTCTTCGTTGATCCGGTACATGTGCATACGCCACACTACCAAAAACTTTAAGATGAGAAACTGTCGACTTTTGTCCGCTCCATGCTTCTTGTGGTGTTTGATCATCTAATTTTGCATGTGGACATCGATTTTGTGTATAGACAGCACATTGCACAGCTTTTGCCCAGAATTGCCTCGGCAATTTCTTGCTCTTGAGCATTGATCGAACCATGTCAAGAATGGTCTGGTTCTTCCTCTCAGCCACACCATTTTGTTGAGGAGAGTATGGTGCGGTTAGAAATCTCCTTATCCCTTTCTTCTCGCAATAATCCATGAAAGCCTTCGATGTATACTCGCCACCTCTATCTGATCGTACAACTTTGATATGTCTACTCGTTGCCTTCTCCACCAAATCTTTGAACTTTTTGAACACCTCAAATGCATCGGATTTTTCTTTCAAAAAATACACCCAGGTTTTTTGTGAGAAATCATCGATAAACGAAATGAAATATCTTTTATCGCTAAAAGAATCGGGAGTGATTGGTCCACATATGTTGGTATGAATCAACTCGTGTAGATGTTTAGCTCGATATTCCGTCTTCTTTTGAAACAATGTTCTCGCTTGCTTGCCAATCACACATTCTTCACAAAATTTGCCATCATAATCCATGTCCAGCAATCCGTGCACCATGTTCTTCTTTGCTAACTAATTTAGACCACCCTGAAATAGCTGACCAAATCGAAGATGCCATAGTGATGCCTTGTCTTCTACAACGACTTGCAAACATTTTTCTCGTACACTTCTCAAATTCAATTTGTACATCCGTTTTTTGCTCATTTCAACTCTAGCAATAAGACGCCCTCTCTTATCCTTCAAGACTAGTACCCGATCATTCAAAAATACCAAGTATCCTTTCTCCGTGAGTTGCCCCATACTCAAAATATTTGTCTTAAGGTCTGGAACGTAATAAACATCTTGGATTGACCCTATCAAGCTATCCTTTTGTAAGTAGCAAATTGTACCTTGGCCTTTAACATCTACTTTTGATGCATCACCAAACAATACATGACCACCTTCAATCATTTGCATCTCTTTGAATAAGTACTCATGAACACACATATGGTTTCTTGCGCCCGATTATAGGTAGCATACATCATTGTCTATGTTGACTTCATTTTTAGCCATCAAGAGAACGCCTTCATTCGCTTCATCTTCCAAGGCTATGTTGGTTGTCTCTTCCACCTTTTTATCTGCTCGACAATGTTTTGCATAATGCCCCACTTTTCCACAATTATAACATTTGTCGGAGTTGCAATCCTTCGCATAGTGACCATACTTGTAACACTTATAGCACTCGATGTTGGAATAATTTTATCTGTCACCTCTTCCTCGATTGCTTCCTCTTCCACGCCAATTTGGTTGGCTTGTCTGTCCCTTCTCCTTATAATATCCTTCATGAATATCTCTTGACCACCACGACCATTTCCACGACCTCTACAGCCATGTCCTCTACCTCAAAAATTTTGAGAATAGAATACCTTCTTATCTCTGATTGATGCCTTAGTTTGAAGTGCTTGCTCGAGTGTATCCTCTTTCTTTTTCTATTTACTTTGTTCATGTGCCTCAAGAGAATTGGTGAGTTCATCAATTGTGAGAGTTTCAAGGTCCTTTGACTCTTCTATCGCGCACACAACATTCTCAAAATTATCGGTTAATGATCTCAAGATCTTCTCCACAATTCGCGCATCGGTTAACGTTTCACCATTATGAATGAGTTGGTTTGCCACGGCTTGTACACGGGCAATTAAATCGGATAGACTTTTCGATTCCTTCATCTTCATGATCTCCAACTCGCCACGAAGAGTTTGGAGTCGCACTTGCTTGACTCGGTCGGCTCTTTTGAACACCTTTTTTAAAATGTCCCACGCTTCTTTTGAAGTAGTTGCCCCGATAATCTTCTCAAAGCTTGATTCGTCAACGGCTCTGTACACCATGTATAACGCCACATTGTCCTTCGATCGCGCCTCTTTCAATGCCTTGGTTTGAGCCGCCGTATATCCTAAGATAATTATTGGTTCTTCGAACCCTTCTTCGACAACTTCCCATGCATCTTGAGATCAAAAAAGAGCTTTAATTTCAATGCTCCAATTTTCGTATTTCGTTTTTGTCATACGTGGTAGCAACAATTGACCCGTCACATTCGCCATTAGCTCTAATATCAATTTGAAGATTCTAAATTAAATAGAATTCGAATAAAAAATTGCCCAGGAATAAGAATTGCCCACAAAATAAAATTGCCCGCAGAATGAAATTGCTCAGGCAATTGACAAATGCAATACTATTTCAAAATATTTTACTTCTTTGTCTCACACTTATCACAGCCACACTTAACCACATATCATTCACTACAGCCACCACTCTTTGGCTCTCACTCACTACCACATTCACTCACACTCTTGCACACCATCACTTGTGGTTCTCTCTATTTTCTCATAAACTCTTGACTCTCACATTCACTACTCACTCACACTCTCATTCATGCATTACAAAGCAATAGACAATGCCTTTATATAACACTAGGCATTAATACATAATAAAACCTATTAAAAACTATAACTTTTATCACTCCTATAATTCCTATATTAAATTCCATAAATACTAGTAATTTTCATATTGACTTTTGACATTTCAAATTTGTAAATCCCCAATTAAATCCTAAATTTTATCACTCACTAAACATCCCATTTAAGTTTATTTCAACAAGCACATCATCTAAAGTTGGTTCATGGTCATCTTTCACCATATAATCCCAAAAATCTAGACGAAAAAAAAACATGTTCAGTTGAACACTGCAGTATCAAGTATCTTAGAACAAACATTACTTACTGCAACATATTTGGTGCAGAGAAGAGCTGAAACCTGAAAACACCTTTCACGCTTCGAGGGTGCCACGAAGGTTGCCTCTTCGTCTTCTTCGGAGACGAGGATGCACTGGTAAAACATCCAAATATGTTAAGAGAAAATTTTAACATCACCAATATTTATACAACAAAAGTCATCTAGCCACATACTGTTCTGCCACTACTTACTAAAGCCTTCACATAGCCTTCATTTGAAAGCACATCCAACTTCTTTTGCTCCTCACCCTTAATTAAGAAATAGACAACTTCACTCAGTATGAAATATTAACACAACTAGATTCTAAGAATTATCATTGGTTCTGGAACAACAACCACTTGCCTGGAAATTAGTTTCGCCGGCAAGTCCAATGAGTTTGGCTAGACCAGCCTGTAGTGTTGGAAATAAACTTAAGTGGGATATGAAATTAAAGATTTAATTGGGGGTTACAAATCTGAAATGTCAAAAGTCAATATGGGAGTATCTATGGAATTTAATAGAGGAATTATAGGAGTTACAAAAATTATGAGATTAAATAGACTTTATTAGGTAGTAATGTCTAATGGCTATATAAAGACATTATTTATTGATTTGTAATGTGTGGTTAAGAGTGAGTAAGAAAATATGATGAGTGAATTAGAGAGTGAATGAGTGTGGTGAATGAATGTGTGGTTAAGTGTGGTTGAGAGTGGTTGTGATGAGTGTTAGAAAAGTTTCAGAGGAATAAAATATAAGTATTTTGAAATAGTGTTGCATTTGTCAATTGCCCGAGCAATTTTCATTCTGCGGGCAATTCTTATTCCTGGGCAATTTCGTTCGAATTCTATTTGATTTAGATTCTACAAATTGGTATCAGAGAGTATGGCGAATGTGATGGGTCAAATGTCGCTACCACGTCTAACAAATACGAATTACGAAAACTAGAGTATTCAAATGAAAGCTCTTCTTGGATCTCAAGATGTATGGGAGGTTGTCGAAGAAGGGTTTGAAGAACCAACAACAACCGCGGGATATACGGCAGCTCAAACCAAGGCGTTGAAAGAGGCGCGAGCGAAGGATAATGCGGCGTTATACATGATGTTCAGAGCCGTTGACGAATCAAGCTTTGAGAAGATTGTCGGGGCAACTACTTCAAAAGAAGCGTGGGACACTTTAAAAAAGGTGTACAAAGGAGCCGATCGAGTCAAGCAAGTACGACTCCAAAATCTTCGTGGCGAGTTGGAGAGTATGAAGATGAAGGAATCGGAAAGTGTATCCGATTTCATTGACCGAGTACAAGCTGTGGCAAACCAACTTATTCATAATGGTGAAACGTTAACCGATGCGAGAATTGTGGAGAAGATTTTGAGATCATTAACTGATAATTTTGAGAATGTTGTGTGTGCGATAGAAGAGTCAAAGGACCTTGAAACTCTCACAGTTGATGAACTCATCGGTTCTCTTGAGGCACATGAACAACGTAAGAAGAAAAAGAAAGATGAGACACTCGAGCAAGCACTTCAGACTAAGGCGTTAATTAGAGATGAAAATGTATTTTATTCTCAAAATTTTCGAGGTAGAGGACATAGTCGTAGAGGTCTTGGAAATGGTCGTGGTGGTCAAAAAGATAGTCATGAAGGATATTATAAGGAGAAAGGACAGACAAGCCAACCAAATTGGCGTGGAAGAGGACAGAATCGAGGAAGAGGTGGCCGATCAAGTTATTCCAACATTGAGTGCTACAAGTGTTACAAGTATGGTCATTATGCGAAGGATTGCAATTCTGACAAATGTTATAATTGCGGAAAAGTGGGGCATTATGCAAAAGATTGCCGAGGCAACAAAAAGGTGGAAGAGACAACCAACATAGCCGTGGAAGATGAAGCGAATGAAGGCGTTCTAATGATGGCTAAAAATGAAGTCAACATGGACAATGATATTTGGTACCTCGATTCGGGCGCAAGCAACCATATGTACGGTCACGAGTACTTATTCAAAGAGATGCAAAAGATTGAAGGTGGTCATGTGTCGTTTGGTGATGCATCAAAAGTAGATGTCAAAGGCCGAGGTACAATTTTCTTTTTACAAAACGATGGCTTGATAGGGTCAATCCAAGATGTGTATTGCATTCTAGATTTTAAGACAAATATTTTGAGTATTGGGCAACTCATGGAGAAAGGATACTCGGTATTTTTGAAAGATCGAGTACTACTCTTGAAGGATAAGCGAAGGCGTCTAATTGCCAGAGTTGAAATGGGCAAAAATCGGATGTATAAATTGAATTTGAGAAACGTGCGAGAAAAATGTTTGCGAGTCGATGTAGAAGACAAGGCATCGCTATGGCATCTTCGATTTGGTCACCTATATTATGGTGGTCTAAAGGAGTTAGCAAAGAAGAACATGGTACACGGATTACCGAACATGGATTATGATGGCAAATTTTGTGAAGAATGTGTGATTGGCAAGCAAGCGAGAATATCGTTTCAAAAGAAGGCGGAATATCGAGCTAAACATCCACTCGAGTTGATTCATACCGACATATGTGGACCAATCACTCCCGAATCTTTTAGCGGTAAAAATATTTCATTTCGTTTATTGATGATTTCTCACGAAAAACTTGGGTGTATTTTTTGAAAGAAAATCGGATGCATTTGAGGTGTTCAAAAAGTTCAAAGTGATGGTGGAGAAAGCAACGGGTAGACATATCAAAGCCGTACGATCAGATAAAGGTGGCGAGTATACTTCAAAGGCTTTCATGGAGTATTGCGAGGAACAAGGCATAAGGAGATTTCTAACCGCACCATATTCTCCTCAACAAAATGGTGTGGCTGAGAGGAAGAATCGGACCATTCTTGACACGGTTCGATCAATGCTCAAAAGCAAGAAATTGTCGAGGCAATTCTGGGCAGAAGCTGTGCAATGTGCTGTTTATATACAAAATCGATGTCCACATGTAAAGTTAGATGATCAAACACCACAAGAAGTATGGAGCGGACAAAAGCCGACAGTTTCTCATCTGAAAGTTTTTGGTAGTGTGGCGTATGCACATTATCGGATCAACGAAGAACAAAGCTCGAAGATAAAAGCAAAAAGTTTATTTTTATTGGGTATGATGAGAAGACAAAAGGGTACAAGCTACTCAATCCGATAAGTAAGAAGGTGATGGTGAGTCATGATGTACGAGTAAATGAAGCAAGCAAATGGGTTTGGAATAATTCAATAGAGATTGTCATGGAAGTTGGAGAATCATCAGTCGTGGCACCAATAAGCATACCAACAAAATCTGAAACTACCGATGATGGAAATGAACCACGAGAACCCAAAATGCGAAGTCTGCAAGATTTGTATGATTCGAAAGTGAGGTACATCTTGTATGTCTTAGGGCAAATACTGAAAATATTTGCTTTAATGAAGAGTCACGAGATAAGAAATGACAAATTGCCATGGACGAGAAGATTAAGGCAATTGATGTGAAGTCAGCCTATTGTCGAAAGGAATTGTTGAAAGGAAGTCACCCTATTGGTGTAAAGTAGGTATTCAAGAAAAAGACGGAAGTTCAAGGCAAGATTCAACGGTACAAGAAGAGACAGTTGTGAAAGGATACAAGCGAGTCAGGATTAAGTTGCGAAAAATGCAAGAAGATGATTGGCATGATGGATGGAAGAAACATTTAAGTTTACGGAGGAGTTTTGTTGGAAATAAACTTAAATGGGATATGAAATTAAAGATTTAATTGGGGGTTACAAATCTGAAATGTCAAAAGTCAATATGGGAGTATCTATGGAATTTAATAGAGGAATTATAGGAGTTACAAAATTATGGGATTTAATAGATTTTATTAGGTAGTAATGTCTAATGGCTATATAAAGACATTATCTATTGATTTGTAATGTGTGGTTAAGAGTGAGTAAGAAAATGTGATGAGTGAATTAGAGAGTGAATGAGTGTGGTGAATAAATGTGTGGTTAAGTGTGGTTGAGAGTGGCTGTGATAAGTGTTAGAAAAGTTTCAGAGGAATAAAATATAAGTATTTTGAAATAGTGTTGCATTTGTCAATTGCCCGAGCAATTTTCATTCTGCGGGAAATTTTATTTTTGTGGGCAATTCTTATTCCTGGCAATTTTGTTCGAATTCTATTTGATTTAGATTCTACATGCAGCAATAACCATCAAACATATTACAATTATCAAACCGGCGACCCTATATCCCAAATGAACCATGTAAAATAAATATATCAAAGTAAGACCTTGCTAACAGTAGTGTAGACGAACTTGCAACCAAGAACAATGTGATTAAGTAAGATGGTGAAACGTCCACGTGATTCAGCACGTAACGTGTTATGGTCATCAGGTCAGTCCTATAGGCATCCACTTCATCGTGCATTTGGCTCAGCCCCTCCAAAATCTCAAAAGAAAGGCAAAAGGAAAAAGTGGGGGATTTGGTTATCTCGATGTGGGAGGGAAGGATAAAAATTGTTTGAGGACAAAGGGAGGGGTTACGTTATTACTGAGAATGAAAGTTTTTATGATATATTTAGATTTATTTACAAATATATTATTTATTTAAACTAATTTATTAAAGTAGATTAATATTAATATAAAAATAATTTTATTATATTTTTTATTTTAAAATTAATGAGAGATTAAAGTCCAACCGAAGAGGTTGTAGTAACTTTAACTATCTGTGAAGTTTGCTCTGTTGCCCGTAGCCAAGAAGGCTAGAGTTGGGATTGGGAGCGTAAATGAGATGAGTTAAGTTTAAGTAATGTTGAGTTTGATTCAAGTCGAAAAGTTTAAAGTTGAAGTCGACTTAATTCAAGAGCTCATAAGTTTAAAATTATCAATTTTGAATCAAATTTGAGATAAAAAATTAGAGTTTAAGTTTGAAATTAAAAGTTTGAACTCGAAACATTCTCAAACTTTATAGTTATTTTTATAAATTTTTTAATGATTTTCTAAAATCGTTGTGAAGTTGTTTATTTGATTGTCCAAATAAGAATCAATAGAATACTTTATAGTATTAAAATGCAGAGTAGTTTTATATGTCACGGATGTATATATTTTTTATATAAATACATTATACATTTTTCTAATGCTAAGTTAATATATGTTATTAATGTGTTTATTTAGACTTAGTTAAAAAATATCTCTTTTAATAATTAGGTGAAATAAGATGATTATTAAGTTTTAGTAGTTTTAGTAGTTTTTTTATGTAAGTCTTGAGTGGTTCGTAATAGATTACATACATCCGATTATAATGGGTCGAGGAGGCATCTATTTATAGATGATTCCCCTTACATTCAACGATTTCTACTGATTTACATTGATAGTTAGGATCAATTCTCACCAACTACAATGACATAATTCTAAGAATATTCCTTAATAACTAAGGGAAAAAATCCTAGTATACATGGAAAGTTTACCATAACCAAAGTATTTATCTTCTAGAATATCTCTAAGAACTTTTTGGATCAGACTTGGTTTGGTTATGCCTTTGTAACCCCCTCAACCCGGTCTAAACGCCACCTGACTCAAACGAGCTACAAAAGGAATACCGAGGCTACTCTGGGGACTCTCCTCGATAAACGATCCTATTTTTTTTCTTATCTAGATGATTTAATTAGATCCTATATTTTTATACAAGGACTAAGTTTATATGCCACGGAATTTGATATCAAACGAATCCTATTTTCATCGAACAAGTTTTAGGGATCTAATTGTAATTTTCTACAAATTTGTATTCTAATTATGAAATTAAGGTTATCAATATTTAATTAAGTATATTTCATGCTTGGAAGCAAATTTTTAGCTTAAAATTATGTCTATAACTCAACTAATTGCATACTCGAAGTTTGGTGACTAAAACGTAAAGTTTCGGAGTTTAACTTAGCATATAACTAACTTAACGGTCAGGGGTATCGAAAACCCTTGATGTTGTTTCGAAACCAAGGTACAAATAAGCAGGTATCGAAATGATCCATAAGTGTTTCGATACACCTTTAATTACTCACTCGACGACCTGCGTGACAAGCCCGTGTTTCGATACAGCTATGACCTCGTATCAATACCATTTTGAAGCTACAATGATTGGTATCTATACCATAATCAAGTGTATCGGAACACCTGCTTATGTTCATCATACTGTTTCGAAACCAATTCATGTGGTTTTGATACCCAGACTATTTTTACCGGAGAACCATCATAATTTTGCCTAGGTATCGATACCCTATGAATAGGTATCAAAACCCTCTGCCCAGAAATTACAGATTACACATGTTTCATGCCTTAAATGAAATTCTAAAGTTCTCTAGATGCATATAAGGTCCTAAAGGTGTAAACCACACTTCAAACATCATCTCTAGATGCATGGTTCCCTAATTCCATAAGCAAACCACATAATTCACTAGCATACTTCATCAATAACCAACATAGCATAACATACTTCAAATTGTCTTAAATTAAAACTCAAAATAACTCAATCATATAGAAGCATATCAAACAATATGCCCAATAAAGGAATTCCAAAACATATAGATTCTATATTCCATTGCTCTCAACTAACTAAGGTTCATAATTTAAGAAAACACATACTTGAGGTAAAGAAAAATACTAAATATAGGTACGATTGAATCATTTCTTTCAAGTCACTTCAAAAACTTATTTCTCTACATTGCAAGGAAAAGAGAGAGAGGTTAAGCTTTAAGCTTAGTGAGGGTAATAAAACATTTAAAACATCACATGCAATGCAGCCCATATATACTCAATTAAGCAAGTAAAACATGTGTCATGCTTCTTTTAAACAATGTAAACACGACTATCAATAACAATAGTTATTTCCGGGAAGTGTTAACAAAACATGACCTAAAAAGCCAACATAAAATACTAGTAAAACACTTTTAAAGTAACCACATGTTTTTTAAGCAAAAATAAGGTTAACATGCTAATCACCTAGCAAAGCCTATTAAAGCATAACACTTTCAATTACAAAACAAAAACATTAGTTTATATTGGAGCTAGTGATTCGATTTGTACTACCCTAAATCGTTAGGATAAACGGGCAACCGCATGATATTACTACCCCTAGAGCATGCAAATGTTAATACTACCCTCAACATGATAAATCTCACCTTGGTGTCTGGTGACAATACTACCCCTATCAACCTGGATGTGACAGCATCACACAACATTAGGCTAAATCCAAAATACAACACACAAAGAATTTCACACGTACGAATATTTAAAATTTATAGTGCATTCTAGACCCTTTTTATCGATCAACTTATCCATTACATAACATGCATAAACAAGTATGCAAAACAATTAAGAAGCAAAACAATTGACGAATTTTTAATTTTTATAGTGCACTCTACCCCTATCACACGTAGGAATTTCACATGAGCATCAATTAACATGCATAAACAAGTATTGGAAACAATTAACAAGCATGAAAAAATTACATAGTAAAATCATAGAGTAATGTGAGAACCTTTGCGAAAACTTAAATCATTACTTACTTCCGAGTATAGAGAGGTTTTCACACCATCCATACAATCCCAAACCTATGTAAATAAGTATATATCATTGTTGTAGCAGCCATTCTCATAAACCACTCACCGATAACCGTTACTTAATCATTAAGTCATTGATACGAACCACAACTCCTTGAAATTCGATTTCCTATCTTTTCTACTGTTTCAAGCATCAAAAACAAGGGATTTAGTGCTTCCAAACGCATAAAAGAAATCCTTAATTCGGATTCCTATACAACATCCCTTAAAACCTATCAAAACCTAAACTGAAAACTTTCCGAAACACACTAAACTTAACCTAACCCCATAGTCCAGGATTATATATGATTAAAACATGTTATAAACACCATAATACATTCAAAAACATGAATTTAAGATCCAAAAATAGTGGATCAAAACCCTTAAACGAAAATTGAGATTTTTGGCCAAAAAACCTATTTTTATGAAATCGAAGGATTAAAAAAATACTCCAAGTCAATAACTTGTGAATTTCAGTAAATAACTTCAAAGTTATAGAGGATTGAAGAAATCTCACCTCCACAACTGATCCAATCGCTTTCCGGGTTTTAAATTGAGAAAACAATGAGAAAATTATAATTTTAAAGAAGAAAAAGTTATAATAAATATTCAAAACAAATTAAATGAAAAAGAAAAGTTTTTACCTTGAAAATTAGTAGAACGAATGCTCCTGGTGAGGGAAAACGAAAATTTAAAAAATATGTTAGGTTTTTAATATTTAAAAAGGTTTTAGAGATAAAAATTGAGTTTAATTAAGTTATTTTGTTTAAAATAAGTTTTGGGCTTAATTAATTAAAATTTGGAAATCCTAGACCAACTATAATTATAATTGGATCAAAGCCATTTAAAGATTTAAAGTTTTGGCTTTTTTTATGAAATTGTCCTCAAATTTCTAATTTTTACAAAATAGTCACTAATTTCAAAATCTTGGGGATTCAAGGGTCAATTTTCAAAATTGATTTGAAAAATTTCAAATATATGTTAAATAAGTATTTTAGAATATTTTTCCTCAATTTATTTTGATTTAAAAATTATTTTAAGTATTTAATCCTGAACTAGGCTATATCGGCTCACTAACTTCTAAGCCCATTTTTGGGCGTTACAACTCTCCCCCACTTAAGAAATTTTTTCCATAAAATTTTCTAGTGGAAACAGATAAGGGAACTTCTCTTCCATATCCGACTTTCGTTCCTACGTGGCTTCCTCGACACCTCGATGTCGCCAAGCACTTTGACTAACTCGATGGTCTTACCAAGCAGAACCTTTGGATATGATGCTAAGATTTCTACCGGATCCTCTTCATATGACAGATCTGGATTAAGCTCGACCTCTCCCACCGGGAAAACATGCGATGTATCCGAATTGTAACTCCGAAGCATCGATACATGAAACACATCATGGACCTTCTCTAGCTCAGAAGGTAACCTTAGAAGATAAGCCACTGGTCCAAATCTCTCTAGAACCTCAATCGGTCCAACAAACCTTGGGCTCAACTTCCCTTTCTTTCCGACCCGTATCACTTTCTTCCACGAAGATACCTTTAGAAATACTTTTTCACCTACGGAAAACTCTATCACTTTTCGCTTAAGAATAGCTTAGGACTTTTGACAATACGATGTAGTCTTAAGTCTATCACTAATGAGCTTAAACTTCTTATTATTATCCTCAAGAATACTGGGTAAAGTCACATACTTCTCTCTAGTCTCGGCCCAACACAAAGAAGTAAGACATCTCCTTCCATACAAAGCCTCGAAAGGTCCATTTGGATACTTGCCTAATAACTGTTATTATAAGAAAACTCAACCAAAGGCAAATACTTCTCCTAATAACATTGTAAATCTATCACATAACACCTCAGCATATGATAGAAAACCTTTATAACTCTCTTAGACTGTCCATCTATATGCGGATGATATGAAGTACTGAAACTCAACCCTGTACCAAGAGCTTTTTGCAACATCCTTTTTCAAACAACCTAGAAAAACTCTCCTTTCAGATCTTGATACATCTTCTTACTATCCAGATGCATATCAAAAGGGATATTATGCACCTCCGCAAGAATAGTACATCTTAACTTAGCATCATTTGGCACCACAACACGACCTCTGAAGCATAGAACATCATCTCCTCGAAAACTATACTCAGACGACACACCCTCAGCTATATCCTGAACATGAGGTATCAAAACATCATCTAACAACTACTCCACCCTGATCAACTCAATCAGAGAGGGTTTAACCTGCAACTCGGTTATCAAACCACCATCCTCTAACACACTCAGCCTAGAAAACATGGCGCGTAACTCCACGACCACTTTCTACTCAAAGCATTAGCATACACATTAACTTTCCCTAGGTGATACTCGATCGTCAGATCATAATCCTTAAGCAGCTCAAGCCAACGACATTGCCTAAGATTAAGATCCTTCTGGGACAAAAAATACCTCAAACTCTTGTGATCTGTATAAACCACACAATGGTCACCATAAATATAGTGCCTCCATATCTTGAGAGCAAACAAAACAATGGCTAACTCAATATCATGTGTGGGGTAGTTCTTCTCATGCACCTTCAAAACACAATGAAGTCCAACATAAGAAGCATTACTGTAAACCGTAAACTCTTTTCTTGGTTTCGGTTGAACTAGGATCAGAGCCTAATTCAAAGCCTCCTTAAGCTTCTCAAAAGGTGCTAACATCTTTTCAGTCCAATCAAACTCAACATCTTACTACAATAACTTGGTTAAAGGTTTTGCTATCCGAGAAAAAACATCCACAAAACATCAGTAGTATCCTGCCAAACCCAGAAAACTACGAACCTCAAAGACAGATCTAAGCGATTTCCAACTCACAACAGCCTCAACCTTCTATGGGTCAACCCTAATGCCTTCCGCCGAAACAACATGACCAAGGAAAAAACTTCCTTAAAACAAAACTCGTACTTGCTTAGCTTAGCATACAACTTATTATCCAACAAAGTATGTAGAACGATACGTAAATGCTTGCGAGAGTACACGAGAATATCATCAATAAATACTACCAAAAACTGATCCAAAAACTCATGAAAAACCCGATTCATCATATCCATGAAAGCAATATGTGCATTCGTCAAACCAAAAGGCATAACAAAAAAATCATAATGGCTATACTGTGTCCGAAAAGCAGTCTTAGGAACATCATGATCCTTAACTCTTAGCTGATAATGCCCAGACCGAAGATCGATCTTGGAAAACACTGATGCACCTCAGAACAGGTCAAACAAGTCATTTATCCTAGGCAAGGGATACTTGTTCTTCATTGTCAACTTATTTAACTGCCTGTATTCTATGCACATTCACATGGTACCATCTTTGTTCTTCACAAACAACATCAGCACACGCCATGGTGAAGTGCTCGGTCGGATAAAACCATGATCCAACAACTCCTGCAACTGAACCTTCAACTCTTTCAACTCTTTAGGGTCCATTCGGTAAGGAGTAATGGAAACAAGTAAGGATCCTTCTATCAACTCAAAACTGATCTCAACCTCTCGATTAGGTGGTAAACAAGGTAACTCTTCAAGAAAAACTCCTAGAAAGTCACAAACAATGTGTATGTCACATAGCCTAACCTCTTTCATATCAGGATTCATAACATAAGCCAAATACGCATCACAACCCTTAACCAACAACTTCTAGGCTTCCATAGCCAACACAACCTTGGATAAAAACTTTACACTTTCACCAACCATGACTATCTCAACCTTATCTGCTAACCTCAAGGATACCCTCCCAGTCATAAAGTCCATAACATCTCTATGTTCCAATAACCAGTCCATACCCAAGATAAGGACAAACCCTTGAAACGGGAATTCCATAAGGTCGCCAACAAAAACATGACCTTGAACATACAAAGGACATCTCCTTTACACTTTTTTAACCACTAAAGTCTCACAAAAGGAACTAGTAACACTCATACCAAGGCTTATGTTCTCTACAGGTATAACTAAAGCCCTAGCATGCTCAAAAGGATATAAGAGTGCGTAGATCCAGAATCTAACAAAGTGAACAAAGATAAAGATTGCAAGGAAAAAGGTACTTGCAATCACATTATTTTTGTTCTAGACCTCCATGTGAGCATAAACTCTCGTCTGACCCTCGTCACGACGCTGTTTTCCCTGATTCTCCTCTCAGTGCTGGAAATTTCCTCTACACATGCCTCTGTTTTGATCGCCTCTATGAACTTATCCTTGATGGCCACTCAAATCCTGAGGACAATCTCTTGGTGTGCCCAATAACACCACATTGCCAACAAGTTACGAAAGATCCCCAACACTGACCCTCATGAAGTCTCCCACATCTATTACAATCAGCAGGGCGAGCCTAACCTCCTTAAGAACCATGTCCAACTCCTCCTCCTCTATATTGATTATTCCGACCATAACGTCCATCTTTCAGATTCTTGAACCTATCTTTGTTGTTTCCACTCTCCGAGGGCCTCTTACTAGAACTAGATCTAGCAAATTTTAAACCCAAACTCTGCTCAATATCCTTAGCCCGGTCCACTAAAACATTAAAGTCCGTATAGTCTGTGGCTAACATATACGTCTTGACCTCTTTAACCAAACCAAAACGGAACCGCTCATAGCGTGCTCTCTCACTAGGCAACAACTCAAGAGCATACTAACTCAACCTAACAAACTACACCTGATACTCAGACACAGACATGCTACCCTAAACCAAAACCATAAACATTTTTCTCGTCCAGGTAATAAACACCAAGATACTTATGCTTGAAAGCCTCTCCAAAAAAACTCCCATGTGATCTCAGCATCTTTTAAACCATAAGTAGTGGTATTCCACCACTTATAAGCATCTCCCTGAAGGAAAAAAAACTGAACAACCTAGCTTCTTCTCATCTGAAAAACCCAACTAAACCAAGATGCGTTTTGTGCTCTCTAACCAAGCCTCCGAGTCCTTCGGGGAAATACCCTTAAATTTGACTACTCCCAAACTACGTAGCCTCTCCAAAGGTAAGCCAAAGTTAGCTACCTATGAAGCAACTGTGTCTTGCATTCCAGCAACTACAGCCTAAAAAACTCCTGCTATTTCCTAAACCAACGGAGACATGTCATCGAGAACCGGTGCAGCAGGAGGAACTATTGGTGGTACAATAGGTGGTGGTGGCGGAGGTGGTAACTCTTCCTTCTCACGCACTTCCTTTCCATCGGTGATGGAACGAGTATTCATTATAAGCTCTCTATGAGGTCCAATATTTCTTATTCTATAAAAACATAACAATATTTAAAACCAAGTAAGTCAACTGAAAGAAAAGTGCCTAACAACTCAAGTTTTTAACAAAACAACCTACAAGTAGGGGAGCAATGGAAACCTATGTTTAACCTGCTTTAAGGAACGATAAAAATTACTATCTCATGACGTAACACAGATAACATGTAAAGCATACACCGTGCAAAACAAACATGCATGTTATGCAGTCATCGTGCAAATCAGCAAAGCGTATATCATAGAATATATATATCAAAACTCTATCCCAAGTCGTAAACTTCCCCAAAGATTCATAAACCTAGGTTCTAATACCAAAAAATATAACCCCATCGACCCGGTCTAGATACCACCCGACTCAAACGAGCTACACGAGGAATACCGAGGCTACTCCAGAGACTAGACCCGATAAATGAAACTATTTTTTTCTCATCTAAATGTTATAATTAGATCCTACATGTTCATGCAAGAAATGAGTTTATTTGTAGCGGAATTCGATATCAAACGATTCCTATTTTCATCGAACAACTTATGACTAATGGCTCAACAGTCAATAGGTGGCTTAATAGTAATTTTCCCTCCCTAAGGATCCGTGGTGGATCGGAAAGTAACACATGGTGGTTAGAGCCCTTGTTGTGTCTTGATATGACATCAATATATTTAAGGGGATTTGGATAATCAAATAATATTAAGAGGATCATGTAAATGACCTAGTGGCTTTATGTACCTAATCTTATTTATGATAGATGACTTGGTTATTAGTGAGTTATATGTTTGATCTAAATTGTTGATGTTTCATGTGTGGATGCTCGTGGAGCATGAGTTATTTGTATGTCTTGGTTTTGTAAATTTGGGTATCAAAATAGTGTTTTAACACAAAATTGGCAATCCGATTAATATTCCGGGTGATGTATTGAAGACTATTTTCCGAATGTAGAACGGCCTCATTCGAAGATGTTCTATGTAACATTCGGAGCATGAGTTTGGTAGGGCGTACTTCATCCCGGTTGCTATTTTCTGAATGTAGGGCGGCCTCATTCGAAGATGTTCAATATAATATTCCGAGCATGGGATTGCTAAGGTGGCCTACATCCCGGATAGTATTTTCTGAATGTAGGGTGACCTCATTTGAAGATGATTGATGTAACATTTCGACTATAGGGTTTGAGGGCGGCCTAAATCTTGAGTGTAGGATCCCGATATTGTGTGGACGCGGGCCTCACTACCTTGTTTTTTATTTTGGGGTGACATGTATATGTTGTGTGCGTTAGTATACATCTTTTTATGGCATGTGTTAGGCAAGTACGATAGAATCCTTTTTGTGCACTTTTAACTATCTTATCATGCATGCTCAATTTACGGTATTCAAGAATTGCAATAGAGTAGAAATGTACCACTGAGCTTGTTCGCTCAACATGCGGAATTATGGGTTTTCCGTGCGTAGGTGTCAGGTAGCTTTGGAGGAGTACATCGTGTAGGATTTCCCAGCACCAGAGCCGTAAAAAGAATACAATACTTGATCTTTAGTTTGGACTTAATGTATTTATAGGACCTTATCACAAATCGAGTCTATAATATTTATTTTGGATTAAATGTGAGTTGGATAAGGTATTTTAAAAAAAGCTCATATTTTGTAAACACGTTATTTTATTTTATTTTGATCCACGTGGTTTTATGAAACATAAGATTTTGAGACTTTAGAACATGTGCTTTTAAAAGAATTTTATTGTGTTGGGTTTTGGGTGACCCGAATGTGACACTTCAGATATGGATCGGGATCGGGGTGTTACATTTAGTGGTATCAGAGCTTAGGTTGATTCGGTTCTAGGAAATCCCTGGGGTGATATAGTGGTCGTGGTGAGATGTCTAGTGAATACAAGTCCCTAAATTTGAGTGTACTTGCCAAACTGGGAATCCGGTTATGCTACCTTGATCCTTGTGTTTCAGAAAAAAAAAGAGTTGATAGACAGTGGAAACGATAATGATAGGGTTAGTCACATTCGTGACCTTACCTCTATTCTATTACAAGTTTTGCAAGCTATCCTGAGGCAATATGAAATGCCTCGTAAAACCCTATTGAGAGGCTTCATCGGTTTGGGCCCAAGAACTTTGAGGGCTTGAGTGAGGATGACCCGATCAAGAATGATCAGTGGTTGCGTGACTCATAAAGAATCTTGAAACAGATGAGGGGAAACCTCGTAGGATAACCTCGATTGTATTGTTTCCCTTTTAAAGGGAAATGCACATGAGTGGTAGGAAACCATTGATCTTGGGTTGGAACTGCAACTTCCCACTTGGGACCTCTTTCTGGAGGATTTCTGGAAAAAGTACATCAGTGAGGTACATGGATGAGATGAGACATCAGTTTCTACATTTAAACCAAGGAGAGCGGTCAGTGTTTGCTTATGAGCAAGAGTTTCTGCGATTGAGCCGTTATGCTCTGGAGTTAGTTTCTACTGAAGATTTGAGGTGCAAGAGGTTTAGGCAAAGGTTAAGAGTTGAGCTTCAAGTTCATGTGACAGCGAGTCCACTTGTGACTTTTGCGGAGTTAGGCAACAGTGCAAAGGCTTAGGAAGGCTTCAGGATGTGAAACATGTTAAGGTGCATGATCCAAAGGGTCTTGAGGTGAATAACTAGGATGTTATAGGTTCTTCTCAGTTTACGCATAGAAATCTTTGTGCCTTGAAGAGTTTAAAAGGGATTGCTTTTGAGCAGTTACCGATGGTTGGATCGGGCTCTAGACCAAAGACCTGTAGAGGTTCTTTTTTATTTACTCCGAGAAGGACTACCGCTAGGTTTGTTGGGATTTTGCTTCCACCAGCATGTGAGCATTCCGGTCAGCATTACCTTGGAGATTTTTTCTTGCTTCAGAGGGTTTGTTACCGGTGCCGCGAACCAAGGTATATGGTGAAGGATTGTCTAGTTTTGGATGAGAGTGTGTTAGATCAATCTTCGAGAGTGGGTTCTTTGCGATATGTTCAGAGAGTTGCTAGAAGAAGAGCTAGAGTGCAGTCAGCTTATCGTTGTAGAGGACCTTAGAGATCCACCATTAGAGTTTACGGACGAGTGGTTGCTAGACAGTTCGTTATTCAGGTTAAGGATGACAGTTTTGCTTCCGAGGAGTTATCAGGTAACCGTGTTCTGTCCCTAATTCAGTTGTTGTTTGTTAGATTGTAAATCTCCTATTGAGCGATAAGTTGACCTTGGTTGAGCATGTGTTAAGTAGAATTTTAAGTAAGTTGGGTTTAAATAATAGTTAGTTTTGTACATTTTGTTCACAAAGTCTTTACCATAGATGAAGGTTAGGAAATGAGAGTAAGAGTTCTTGCGAACTTGCTGTAGTTACTCCCACTTCCTAATTGTTAAGTTACATGTTGCTTAGAATACCATTAGAAGTACGAAGGATAAAAAGGGTTATGAGTGAGAAGTCTTAAGACCATAGTTGTTTTGGACTGAGTTATTGGTGCCTAGTATGTGAGATCTTTATCTCTTCGAGAAATTTGTGCTTTGTGGTAGTAGTTTAGAATGTTTCTTGTTGCGTGATGTTTTTGGGTTGCATGGTAGACACGAAGGTTTTCAGTCTAAACCTTTAGGCTTGGGTGTGTTAAGGGTATGCAGGTACCCTTAGAGCATAAGCGACCTTATCTTTTGAATCATGGTTTGGACTACGATAAAGGTAAAGTTGAGTAAGTTGTTGGTAGTTGTTTCCTAATAGTTGCGGTTGGAGTCGAGTCGAGAAGTAACAATAAGAGTTTGTTACTTGGCTCTTGAGATCAATGATCGTCGATGGATCGTATCTTGGTGGTAGTTCGATAGGTTCGTTTAAGAAAAAAGGCTTGGTGTGAGGTTAAGAAAGGTTTTGTTAAGTGGTGCTTTAAGAGTAGACGATTAACATCTAGGTTGTGTGTGAGCTAGAGGTTGAAAATAGAAGTGGACATAGATAAAGAAGCGTCCAGAGTTTATAAGTTTTTTCATAAGGACCCGAAGGTGCATAGTTGAGGCTAGATAAAAAAAAGTGGTCAAAATAGTAATTGTCGCGGTGACAACATGTCGGATAAATGAGGTGTTAAGTCTTGTCTTTTCGAGTTAAGACCAAGGAGATAGGTCATTAGCTTTGGTTTTTACAAGAACAATGATGTTTAAAGGGGCGAGAAGGTGAGTTACGCTCTTGGCCTACATTATGGTTTTGTTGTGTCATTCAGGTTGAGACAAGTTGTGGTTTCTTGTAAGGATGTAAGTGGTGCTAGTTAGATTGTTAGAATCTATGTGAGAGTTAATTACTTTTAGTCAGTTTATTATTTGTTTTTTTAAAGTATGGTTGAAGGAAAAATTCTCATTTTGGGACGTTCTTAGAAGATTTGTGTGTTGCTTGACCGTTTTGGTTACACCTCCTTACTCCATTTAAATTTCGATGAAAAAATTCCTTTAAGGAGGGGAAAGTTGTAACAATCCAATTTTTCTAGGTCAACATCGGGAATTGACTCAAGTCGTGGATCATCAAGTCGGGGCACGTTTTTGAGCTTGTGGGTTTGAGTTGGATCGTGTTGGGTCTCGGTTTTCCTTGTTAGGCCTTTTGGGTTTGTTGTGGGCTTGCTCGTTGGGCTTCACTTTTGAGTTAGGTTTGATGAGGAGAAGATAGTGAAGGGAAAATGAGTAATTTCCTTGTCCATTCACTTAATTCCCTAGAATCCTTCCATCTTCGTTTCAAGGTGTATATCCTTTGGGTTGGTTGAAGAAGAGGTTTGAAGATTAAGAACAAGGTCTAGAGGGGAGAAAAGCTTGAGGGAAGTTTTAATCCTAATTTTTCCTTCCATCTTCGTTTCAAGGTGTATATCGATACGGGTAGTTAACTCGTGATCTAGGTAAGTCTGACTTGCTTTGCGTATTGATACGCTCAGAAGGCGTATCGATACCCTAGATAGAAACTAAAGGTAGGTATGACATGCGTTTCGGAATGTCCTTCCTGTGTTTCGATACCAAATCTTCCAGTGGAAAATCGTTCTAATACCTCTTTGGGGGCTATCTAAACAGGGTGCGTATCGATACTCCATGTAAGCGTATCGATACAGGTATGTTTGTGTTGGTCTAAAGTTATATTTCTAGCATATCGATACGCAGGGGGAGCGTATCGATACTGGTCGGTATTTTGATACTGCTCTATAGGTGTTTCGATACGCCTAGGCAATCTGCCCAAATTTTAAGGATTGAGTTCTGGGGTCCTATAATTCGGTATGTAGACTCTAATGAGTCTCTATAGGTGTAAAATAAATTACAAAACTAGTGGTTCGAGTTTAATATTCCGATGTGTGAACTTATGACTAATTAATCAATAATCGATAGGTGACTTAATAGTAATTTTCCCTCCCTAACGATCTGTGGTGGATCGGACAGTAGCGCGTGGTGGTTAGAGCCATTGCTTTGTGTTGATAGGTAGGAAATTAACATATTTGAGGGGCTTTGGATGATGAAATAATATTAAGAGGATCATGTAAATGACCTAGTGGCTTTAAGTACTTAATCTTATTTATGAGAGATGGCTTGGTTATTTGTGAGTTATATGTTTGACCTAAATTGTTAATGTTGCGTGTGTGGATGCTCGTGGAGCATGAGTTATTTGTATGACTTGGTTTTGTAAATCCGGGTATCAAAATAGTGTTGCAACACAAAGTTGGCCATACGATTAATATTCCAGGTGATGTATTGAAGACTATTTTCCGAATGTAGAGCGTCCTCATTCAAAGATGTATTGGAAAAAGGAGCTCCTATTTTGTATTTGAAAATAGAGTATGTAATCTTTATTTTGGATTTAATGAGTCGAAAAACGTTTGAAAAAGGAGCTCCTATTTTGAATAAACATTATTTTATTTTATTCTGATCCACGTGGTTCTATGAAATATGAGATTTTTATACTTTAGAACACGTGCTTTTAAAAGAATTTTGATGTGTCTAGTTTTGGGTGACCCGAATGTGACACTTCGGATTTGGATCATGATTGGGATGTTGCAAATCTAATTATATTTTCCAGAAATTTGTATTATAATTATGAAATTAAGGTTACTAATATTTAATTAAGTATATTTCATGCTTGCATGTAAATTTTCAGCTTAAAATGATATCTACAACTCAACTAATTGCATACTCGAAGTTTGGTGACTAAAACTAAAGTTTCAGAGTTTAACTTAGCCTATAACTAACTTAACGGTCAGGGGTGTCGAAACCCCTTGATGATGTTTCGAGACCAAGGTACAAATAAGCAGGTATCAAAACGATCCATAAGTTTTTCGATGCACCTTCAATTACTCACTTGAAGACTTGCGTGACAAGCCCCTATTTTGATATAGCTATAACCCTGTATCGATACCATTTTGAAACTGTAAAGATCAGTATCTATTCCATAATCAAGTGTATCGGAACACCTGTTTGTGTTATCATACTGTTTCGAAACCAATTCATGTGGTTTCGATACCAACACTATTTTTTCTAAAAAACATCGTATTTTTACCTAGTTATCGATACCCTATGAACAGGTATTGAACCCTTCTCCCTAGAAAGTGCAGATTACACATGTTTCATGACTTAAATGATATTCTAAAGTTCTCTAGATGCATATAAGGTCCTAAAGGCATAAACCACACTTCAAACATCATCTCTAGATGCATGGTTCCCTAATTCCATAAGCAAACCACATAATTCACTAGCATACTTCATCAATAACCAACATAGCATAAAATACTTCAAATTGTCTTAAATTAAAACTCAAAATAACAGCACGAGCCCTCTAGCCCTAGTGGTTAAAGGAACGGTTGATGTTCCTAGAGGTCACGGGTTCGAGCACCAGCGATGCGAGCAGAGTGATTGAGCGATCAATGTCAAATGGTGGAGATTATGTTCTAGAACAGATACTACTTGTAATCACTATTAGCTTGTTCAAAAAAACTCAAAATAACTCAATCATATAAAAGCATACTTGAGCTAAAGAAAAATTACTAAATATAGGCACGATTGGCTCCTTTGCTTTTCGGTTCATGCTTCTTTTAAACAATATAAACATGGCCATCAATACCAACAGTAATTTCCAGCAAGTGTTAACAAAACATGGCCTAACAAGCCAACATAAAATATTGGTAAAACAATTTTAAAGTTACCACATGCTTTCTAAGCAAAAACAAGGCTAACATACTATTCACCTAGCAAAGCCTAATAAAACATAACACTTACAATTACAAAACAAAAACATGAGTTTATATTGGAGTTAGTGATCCGATTTGTACTACCCAAATCGTTAGGATAAACGAGCAACTGCATGATAGTACTACCCCTAGAGCATGCGCATGTTAATACTACCCTGAACATGATAAATTTCACCTTGGTTTCCGGTGATAGTACTACCCCTATCAACCCGGATATGTCAGTACTACTCCCATCACACAGCATTAGGCTAAAGCCAAAATACAACACACAAGAAATTTTACACGTACAAATTTTTAATGTTTATAGCGCACTCTAGACCCTATTGATCGATCAACTTATCCCATAAGGTTCACCACTTAACTAGCCAATATTTTATCAAAAACTAATGCTCAAACTCAATTCAAAACAAAAGTAAAACACATGCATCTCATTCTTTCATGCTTCAAAGCATTAACCGATAAATCACATTTATCCCATTTTTGAAATAAAACCATGGGAGCATCAATTTTATATAAAAACTTCATTAAAACATTAACATGAGAATCAATTAACATGCATAAACAAGTATGCAAAACAATTAAAAGCATGACAAAATTACATAGTAAAATCATAGAGTAATATGAGAACCTTTGCGAAAACTTAAACCATTACTTACTTTGTAGTATAGGGAGGTTTTCACACCTTCTCTATACTACTAAACCATTTTAAAATAAATTTAAAACACTATAGTAGCAGTCACTCTCATAAACCACTCACCGATAACCGTTACTTGATCATTAAGCCACCGATACGAACTGAAACTCCTTAAAACTTTGTTGACTTGATCACACAATGAATTTGGCCAAGAGGGGGTGAATTGACTATTTTAAATTTTATGGAATATTTTGGTAAAAATGTGAAAGATGAAGAACACAAGATTTATAGTAGTTCAAGCTTCAAAACAAGCTCTATATCCACTACCTTAGCTTCCACTAAGGATTTTCTAACCAATTCACAAATGAATTCAACCTTTTTCTAGGTTAAAGGGATAACCTTTGCAAAAAGTCAATTTTCTACCCCAAATTGACTTAAACCTCACAAGAGATTACAAGAGTTAAGAAATACACAATTAAGTTTCTCTCACAAGAACAATTTGCCCCAATTACAGAATAACACTCCCCAAACTCAATTACAAAGAAAAGAATTAAAATACAAGAGTTGGGAGACAAAGATATTCAATAGAGTGCGTGGAGTTGGATTGGATTGTTTGGATGTTTGCTTGAGGTTCAATGGTTGTTATTACTGCTTGAAATACATCATTTTATACCTCCTCATTGAATTCTAACCGTTGAGGTTGTTGGGATTGTAAATATAGACGTTGGAGCTTCATCTTCCCACCATAAATGAACTTCTACAACATCTGGTATCAAAACTTCGGGTACCTGTTTCAAAACAGTACAAAAATAGAAAGAGATGTGCATTTATTACAAGGGTTTCAAAACCATATGTCATAGTATCGAAACGTTTGGTCTTTAAGATAGGGGGTGTATGGAAACGTGTATCGATACAAAAGTAAACTGTGACCCATCGTATCGAAAAGTGTTTCGAAACGGGTCAACTAACATTTAATGCTTAACTGTCACCAACGTTAAAAAGCATTTAAAACTTAGAGAGTCGTTGGGGATTTTCAAGGGTATCGAAACAGTGACTAGGCTTATCGAAATGCCTTATCATTTTTAAATTATTTTAAGACTAAAGCATGGTTCCGATAGATGGTTCAAAACATACCTTGGCAGATTCATTCTTGTATCGGAACGTGTTTCGAAACGGCTGTTAAAACTCAAGAATAATTATTGAAAAATAAAGCTGGGTATCGATACCACTTTGGATGGTATCAAAACTCCTGGAGTAAAAACACTTAGAAAAATATTTTGATGTTCTTGGTTTGACTTGAAGTTTAGTTTTTGACTTAAGGACTTAAAAATTTATTTCAAAATAGTCATCTAACATATTTGTTATATCAAAATCAATTTTAGTTTTACAATCTCCCCCTTTTTATATAACAAAACCAAAAGAAATTTTTTAAGATTAAAACTCCCCCTTAATATTTGGATAACTTTTAAAAAATTGTTTTAAAGACTTGTTCTCCCCCTTTTTGGTAGATCAAAATCAATATCGAATAAGGTATAACAAAGAATAAACGAGCAAGCAAATTAAAGTACAAACAAAGCATAGCATTAATAAAATTAAAATCTAACATAATGTCAAAGTATAGCAATTGAAATAACATAGGTGCATATGTCTTAATATGAAAATGAAATGCAACTTAAACCTAAAGAAAAACATAAACTAGTCTTAGAAAGCCATAGCAAAATTAGAGATAGCTAAGAACTAGTCTTCTCTATCATCTTCATCGTTGCTAGGAGCGCTGTGAAGAAGCCATTGATCGCGAAGAGCTTCAAGAGTAAGCCACATAGAGAGGTTTTGATTCTCAAGACTCGTTAACCTTGTGTCCATAGCATCAAAATGAGTGTTGAAGTGAGTATGCATGGAATCAAACCTTAAATAAAAATAATAATCTTACTTATAAATTATTATTTGCTTATAAACCCAGGAAACATCTAAAACTAAAATCAATCGTCTTAACTCAAAATTTTCTTCGCTGATAGAACAAAAAAAACATACCAAACACATCAACAATACAATTAAAATTATATATTTTCAATAAAAACAAGATACACCTTAAAGAAATATAAAAAAATTAAATTTCATATGTGAAAAAATAATTTAATCAAACAGCCCAAAAAATTTTATATTATGTTTTTTTTTTTAGTTTTAATGACTTAAAATAATATGTTAAATTTACATGAAAATATATATCGTGACAACAATAGTATTATATAGACAAATATGTTAACTCTACGGTATAATACATCAATCAAAAATAATTTTATAAAATTATACTAAATATAAAATATTTCTTTCTTTCGACGTGTCATTTCTTTAACTCATTTTAAGTTGTTTATCGCCATTTAATTAATAATTTTCTCTATAAAGGGATAATTTTAACTAAAAATAAAACATTAAGAGCTAAATTACTTAAAAATAAAATATAAAAAATAATAATTCAATCAAATATTAAGATATTTTTTAATATTATACCAAAATATAATAAATAATGTTTGTCTATCTAGATCCAACCTAAATAACAAAATATAGGTTGCTAAAGCCCGATCTAAACACTAAGAAAGGAGATAATGTGTAATTATTTCATTTTATTGTTAATTGTCACGTCATCAGTCCATTATTTTTTAACGGTCGGTGGCTATTACAATATCATTTTAATAATTGATCAGTGTATTTGACACTTTTTAAAGTATTATGGTCATTTCGATATCAACCTTATAGTATGGTGACTATTTATGTAATTTACCCTTTTTACTATTTTACAAGAGGTTGCTTATTATTATTATTTAAACCAAAATTAAAGTTTATTTAAAAATAGATTAAACCTATGCTAACTAGAGGTTCTTAACAAGTTGATCAGTTCGTGAGTTGTTCGAACTCGACTAAATTAAAATTCGATAAATACTCGATTCAGATTGACTCAAAACGAACTCGACTCGAGACTTTAACGAATTGAATCGATAAAGTCTAATTCACTAGATAAGCTTGCAAGCAACTCGTTAATTTTTTAAAAATATTTTTTAGTAATTATTTTAAAATTATTTCTTTAAAAACTAAATCTAAATAATAATTATTAATTTGTGAGTTGTTATTTTTACTTTAATATGCTAGTTTAGTGTATTTATGTATTATTACTTTCGAATTTAGACTTTGAAAATATTTTATATACTTTTGATATTTTTGGTTAAATTTGTTAATTTATTTTAATATTAATCCTCGTAGAATATTGTTAAATTTTACTTTTAGTTAAAAATAAGGTAAGTTTTTTAGTGAGCTTAACAAGCAACGAGTCAAGTTGAGCAATAAAATATTTTAACGAGCATGAATTGAGCACAATTTTAACAAGCTTAACGATCAATGAGTTGAGTCAAGCAATAAATTTTTTTAACGAGCAAGAATCAAGCACTACCCAACTCACGATCGACTCACTCGATAAGCACCCCTATTACTAACACATTTTTTTTTTTTATTTTAAGTCTGTCAATTTGACTAATATAAACCTTCTAAAGACTACATATAACAAATCAACCACTTTGACGGGGTTCGCTCAACTATATACTCACCCATCCATGAATAAAAGGGGCTAAGTGTATTAATCTTTAAATTTAAAAATCAAAAAAAAATTATTTAACTGATATTTTAATTAAAAATGATTTAAAATATTATTATATAAAATATTAGTACAATTAGCACCGTTCATAGCCTTGTCATCTTTATTGTCATCATCGTCTTAGATCACCGTCGATTTTTTTTAATCACCCATCGTCAATATCGGCATGTGGGATTTCAATCAAACATTGAACAATGAACGTAAAAGACTCTAGTCGTTCAATATCCAGTTGCAATGTCTTTCGTCGATTATCAATGATGGGTGATTGAGAGAAACGAGCGGTGATATTAGGCGATGACAAGATTTGATTAGAATATCGATGACAGCAGTTGTGTTAATTTTGAGATTTTAAGGTTTGTGATTTTATGGATTTGAAATTTTTTTAGAAAATTTAATTTTTTTTTAGATTTTTTTAGATTTTTTTCTTTTTTTTCCCAAATTATTTTAAAAACTAAAGTAGAGACATGTTAAATTATGATTGATTAATAATTTTTTAACAGTACTACCTTAAAACACTAACGTAATAAAATTTTAGGTGCCTATTTTAGCTAAAAAAACCATTATGCACTTAAGTTAAGTCTATTTTTAATGGTGTTACCTTAAAACACTAATGGAATGAAACTTAAGGCATCTATTTCATAAAAAAACATTAGACACATCTCAAAAAATGTATAATTTAAGCACTTATTTTTTTATTTAAGCTTTGATTTTAAATTGGCGTGAACTTTTTAATATTATAAATGTGGCACCCCCGCCCCGGGCTAGGAGACAGGAGTGTCGACCGGACATACAGACTCGTAACTAAACTAAACATTACTTGTACTAAATTGATCCTTGTATTCATTTGTATGGCATTTCAAGACTAACATATATGATACATGTGAAATTCGGGGCCAACTTAAAAATTTTCTAAACTTTAACCTTTATCTTATATTTTCAATTATAATTCACCAATTACACAATATCGATACACTCACAGAGTAGTATCGAAACTGATGGTATCGAAACACTCCCTCAGTGTTTCGATACGCCTACTCAATGAATTAAGGCTAGGATAGCCTATTTCGATATACCCCCAAATAGATATCAAATCGGGAAGCTTACTGGAGGATTGGGTACCGAAATAGAGGCAAGACGTTCCGAGACACCTGTCTATCTTAGGATTTTAAGGGGTATCGGTACGCATGGAAATGGTATCAATACCCCTGCTCTAATTTGTAGGTTTTAAGCTTCTAAGTCACTTAGGCCTTAACCAAAAGACTTCAATATGACCTCAATTCATCCTTAAAACTTAAGGGGAGTTCTAGCATGTTTAGACAACCAATAACAAAACTTACCGATTATATTTCATTTAGCCAATTCATTATCCAAGCCAATATTCATGTCATTCTGTATTACTATCACTATGGCCACTAGTTCAACCTTATCTTAGTCTTATGGTCTACATGTCAAACCACATAGTTCAAACACTTGCATGCCAAAATAGTTGCATGACATACCAAATGCATATAACAAAGAACAATATGCAATCCATAGGCCAAATCATATCAAAGGCTACTTATAGCCACTTATTCATCCAAATACTCATTAGCAATTTCATATTCAAATACTACTCATATCAACAATTTCATTCAATTGAAAAAGGTTTTGTGGCTTATGCCATGGATACTTGTTGTTTTTCATGTTGTTGGCATTGATAGCCATGTGATTATTTCATGAGTTGAACATGACATGTTTTTATAAAACTTTGGCTATTATGGGTTGCATTGCAAGTTGTTTTACTTATGTTTTTAAATTGTCACTCACTAAGCTATTACTTAACCACTCTCCTTTACTTGCATTGTAGATAAATAAGTGATTAGGTGCCAGCAAGAAAGTCAAGTAACTATTTTTATTTTCTTAGGCTCAAATATATTTTGAATTCAATTAAAAACCTTAAAGTAGATGAGAGCAATGGATCACTGTTTTGATATGTTTATTTGGATATTCTTTATGGCACTGTTTTGCTTTAAAGTATTTATGAAGAAATCCATGATGAATTTGAAGTATGTTTACCATGATGAATATTGTTTTCAATTTATGTTAAGAGCATGGAACTAGGATGATTTGCATCTAGAAATCCTGTTGAAATATGTGGTTACGGTCTATAGGTGGATAAATGCATCTAGAATGTTGTTGGTCACGTTTAAAGCATGAAATCTGGGTACATAGCTTTTTTTGGGCAGAGGGTTTCGATACTCTTTCATAGGGTATCAATACATAGGCAAAAACATGTTGGATTTCTAGTAAATTAAGCCTGGGTATCGAAACCACATGAACTGGTTTCGAAATCGTAGTTAAAATCTTAGCAGGTATATCGATACGGTTCTATTAGGTTTCGGTACCGACCTTCACAATTTCAAATGGTATCGGAATGGTCCCTCAGGCATATCGAAACACGGGTTTGTTACGCAGGTAATCTTTCGAGTTACCGTAGGTGTTCCGAACCCTTTAATACTCGTTTTGATACCCATTTTTCGTTTACGACAGTATCGATACCGAGGAAGGGTGTTTCGATACCCCTATCAGTTAAAGTCGTCATAGGCTGAATTAAACTGTAGAAATTTACACCTTAGTCACTAAACTTTAATAATGCAATTAAATGACTAGTAGATATTATTTTAATCTGAAATTTGATACTTAAGCATGTAATATTCTTAATTAAGGATTCATAACCTTAATTTCACATTTTGATCATAATTATCTAGAAAATTAAAATTAGGTCCCTAAAACTTGTTCGATTAGATTAGGACTCGTTTCTCATTAATTTCCGCTGCAAATGAACTCAATCCTCGCATGAACATTTAGGATCTAATTAATGCATTTAGAAAAGATGAAAGAAAATTTTTTTAGGGTTGTTTATCAGGGCGAGTCTCCGGATTAGCCTCTATATTCCCCATGTAGCTTATTCGAGTCGGGTGGCGTCTAGACCGGGTCGAGGGGGTTACACACATGGTTTTCACATCTTAAGCTTTAAATTCTCAAATTAGTTTCATATGATGACTTGGTGTTAGTTAGACCAGGTAAGCGAGTCAACAAAAGTACCACAAAGGCACTAACAAAAGATACCCAAGGTATCTAACAAATGGTGACTAACCACCAACCAAAGGTTCCTGAAGTACCGAACAGATGTACCGAAGTACTGGGCAAAAGTACCGAAGTACTAAAAAATGAGCTCAGAACCTAGGCATGCCGTACTACCTATGACCAACTATCGACCAAGGCTCAATAAGGGTTTCATTATTCATTTGATCATCTTTCAATTCGTATTACCAAGTCTCTTATCACAAAAGCAAGTGTCCATAACAAGCTATCAACAAGGCATTTATATCATATTAACAAACAAACATGCACATCATGTTACCAAACAAAGGTTCATATCATCATAAACATGCTTCATGCATGATTCACATACCTGACATTCCGTAGCCGCGTGCCATAACTTACATATGCATTTCCGAGCTATACAAATGTACTAAGCTAGTCTTAACAATCTAGCATTCAATCATGTTACCAAACAAGGGGGTGTTTAGGACCTAGGTCCTAACCCTAAGGTTTGCCACACTCACAAATAGTTCCAATCACTAAAGGGTTGTATAGGGTGATCCCCTTGCCCTTCCTCTTTGCTAGCTCTAGCCTTTCCTCCTCTTCGTTATCTTCTTCTCTTGGATCCTCTAATAAATCACACACATATAAACAGTCATTAGGATACATTAAAGCCACTTAATTCAAGTGATCACATACATAACTGACACGCGTCGTATAATGTCAAAAATAATTCCTTATTCTCAAATAAATAAATATGAAATTAAATATAGTAAAGAAGAAGTAAGGGTCGATCCCACAAGATCTAGAAACTTCCTAATTATGCTCTGTTTGATTGGTGATTCAAGAAGGTTGATCGAATTGTGTTTGAGTAAAAAGGGATTTTGTCGAATGTAATGAAACTAAATAATTGAAGAAAATAAAATAAATAAATTGATTTAAATATAATAAAAACTTAGCCTTAGGCTTTCACTTTGACTCGACTTAAATAGATCATTGGAAAAAGATTTTCACTTCGGGATTTTACGTCGGTAATTAGCTTTCAAGGTTCTATCCTTGAAGCAAAAATTCTAAACCGAATACCCAAGTCTATCTTTGATATTGGTTTCATGGATTAATCCACCAACTCAATATTTGTAGAAAAATCATTTTTAAATCTCACGACCGACTTGGATTAAGTTATTTCAATAATAACTTGATTCAATCTTAGTTTTCGCCTTAGCAAACAATTTGCTAATGTGTTCCCAAGAAGTCGAATTTGCTTCAATAGCCGATCCTTCCTCCCACATAAATGATCAAATCGAAATCTTGACCAAAGTCAATCTTTAGTTTTGAAATCAAGTTGATAAAAAAATAAGTTCAAAAGAAAACTTTTAAAGAAATAAAAAAGATAAAGTTATTGATGTGCTTTTCAATCCTCACGTTTGGATCGTGTCATTGCTTAAGCCCTTGGCTAATAAAAATTTAGCCGAGCATAATTATGGAAGAAATTATGCTCGACATAAAAAAAATAAAGTAAAAAAAGAACAAGAAAATAAAAGAAGAAAAACTTTTATAAAACATAAAACCTAGAACAAAGAAATGGAGAATGAGAGATGAGTTCTAGGCTTACAAATCCTAGAAATAAGAGACAAATCTAAGATAATCCTAAAAATATTTAAATTCAAATTACAAAGTGATAAATCATAATTTAAACTTCAAAACGCGTCTGATAAGCTATCTGGAACATTGATAAGCTATCACGCGCCTGCTGACGTCATCTTCTAGAAGCTGCTGACAATAGGCTGCATCAGATTTTAAGCCCAAAGTCAAGCCCACGAATCCAAACTCGATCCAGTAAATAAAAAAACTTCAGAAACCAGCCTATTTAAGTGTATTTTCCAGATTTAGAGTCCTGCACAAAATCACACGAAAAACAGCGAGATCAATAACTTATTCACCAAACCAAGGAGTAATTAAGCACAAAATAATAACTAATTTAAGCACTCATCAAATTCTCCCTCACTTATTCAATGCTTGTCCTTAAGTATTCCTTAACTAACATGCCAAAATCACAAGTTGCCAAATCTTAATTCACTACAAGTCTCAATCTCGTCAACAAAAGAAAATCAAGCAATTGATGTAACTAAGAAATAATCAAGCAAGTGGCAAGACTAGAAATAATTTCAAAAGAGATAAGACATTCCAATTCTTAGCTAACTTAATGATGCAAGTCTTGATACCCTCACAAGGATTCTCTCATTTCGCTCAAAGTGTTTAGGTGCAAAAGAATCGCTCAAGCCGAAATTGATTAAATCATTACCATAAGCCTCAAATAAATGTAATCTCCACTACTAAAGTTGAACATGATGCAAAAGTCAAGAGGTCTTTAAGCAGGGTGTAACGGGGGTAGGGTGAAGGTAGGGAAAAAGGCCGAAAAGAATGGGCTAAGTTTCAAGACAAAAGATATAAAATATAAGAAGTAATCCACGATGTAATTCAAGCGCAAAGAGATGAAAAAAAAATCAAGCAACCAACTTTTTTCATTTTTCCTTTTCAAGAGTTTCAAAACTCTTTTCCTTTTTTTTTCCTTTTTTTCCGAAAAGTACTCATTGGTACCTCTTTTATTTTTTTCTTTTCGAAATCTTCTTTTCTTTCGATTTTTTCTGATTTTTTTCGAATACACACTTTCTTTTCTCTTTTTTTTTCAAATACACATTCTCTTTTTTTCGTGGAACAAATATGATCTTAAGTCTTAACAAGGGTACAAAAAGATGGGGAAAAAAATAGGTATATGGGTTACACTAATAAGGTGTAAAACAAAAAATGGGTATAGGCTCAAAGTGGTTCACTAAGGGATAAAAATAAAAGGTAGGCTATTGTAGGTAGCGAAGTGGTTAAACCTAAGTACCTTTATCATTCCAAAGCATCATATTTATGTATGTAGTCTCAAAAAGTATTACATCACATGTTCTAGAATGCTAAAAATCAATTCGGTACACACAAATAAAAGGGTATTTGTATCAAGCAAGCAACATTTCAACTAACCAATAATGGAACATCAATGTATCTTAATCAAAAGTCTTTAATCATGCCAACAAACTATCATGCATCCTAGGTTCCAACCAAAGTGAGATTAAAATTCATCAAGAAGATCTAAGAGGTGTAACAAATTAAATAAAAGGCAACAAGAGATTTCAAGCATATTAATATCAAAATATCTCAATTCCAAGCATAAAATAAGCTAAGTGAAACCGACATACAACATTTCCCTCCCCCTCACTTAAACCGTTTTGTCCTAAAACAAGAATAAAAATTAAACAGAGGGAAAAGGAATACTCCCCGATCTAATGACGACCGCGGCCGCGACTATGTCTTCGTCGTGATTTTGCTCAAAAATTTGAAGTTGCATAAACGGATCAATGCCGTAAAAATTTCCAAAGGAATCTGCAAAACCAAGAAAAGGATGGAATATTAATAAGGTGCAACGAAAATGGGTTTGTCTTCTTGCTTAATTCGGCCACTATAGCGTTCCTTTAGGAATTTAATTTGAAAACTTGGATACCTAAAAACAATGAAAATTAAAAATTAACAAAAAGGGAAATATTTATTAAAATAGACGAAAATAATAAAATAAAACATAATTAAATAGGATGGGTTGCCTCCCATTAAGCGCTTTTTTAACGTCGATAGCTCGACAACCTGACTCAAACTTCTGGCGTTTGCAAATTGAATTCTTCGATTAAGCCGACAAAGGCTTTTTCATAGTATGGCTTTAACCGTTGTCCATTCACTTTGAAACGAACTCCTGAATCATCTTAAACTTCGACTGCACCATGAGGAAATACTTCAGTCAGAATAAAAGGTCTTGTCCACGTTGATCGCAACTTTCTTGCAAAAAATTTTAACTTGGAATTAAAAAGTAAAACCTTCTGACCAATATTAAAAAATTTGAAAGAAATACGGCGATCATGGAATTCTTTTGTTTTATCCTTATAAATCTGAGCACTGTCGTAAGCGTTGCGTCTAATTTCTTCAAGCTCTTGAATGTGAAGTTTTCTAGCTTCGCCGATGACATCCATTTACATATTAAATTCTTTCACCGCCCAGTAAGCTTTATGTTCTAGTTCAACCGGTAAGTGACACGGCTTACCAAAGACAAGGCGATATGGGAAAATGCCGATAAGACCTTTGTAAGCAGTACGATATGCCCATAAGGCATCGTTTAGCTTCGAGCTCCAATCTTTTCTGTTCAACTTCACAATTTTATCCAAGATGGACTTTATCTCTCGATTCGAAACTTCGGCTTGTCCATTTGTTTGAGGATGGTAAGTTGTTGCGATTCTTTGAGTGACGCCATATTTCTTCATTAATACTTCAATGATTCGATTGACAAAATGAGTGCCTTGGTCACTAATTATCGCTTTTGGAGTGCTAAACCAGGAAAAGATGCAAGACTTTAGAAATTCAGCAGTATTTCTAGCATCATTATTACGAGTAGCCTTAGCTTCTACCCATTTTGAAACATAGTCAACAGCTAGAATTATATAACAGTTACCAAAAGATGAAACGAAAGGACCCATATAATCGATACCCTACATATCAAATATTTCAAAGACATGAATGGGATTAAGAGGCATCTCATTTCTATGACTTAAATTACAGGCTCGTTGACACTTATCACATGATTTACAAAACAAATATGCATCACGAAAAATATTAGGCCAGTAAAATCCACATTCAAGTATTTTATGCGCAGTTCATTTGGGTCCAAAGTGTCCTCCACAAGAATAAGAATGACAAAATTGAAGGATCGAATTTACCTCGCTTTCGGCAACATAACGTCGAATTACCTGATCTAAACAATGTTCCCACCAGTATGGATCATCCCAAATGTACAATCTAGACTCTCGCTTAATTCGGCTTACCTCGGAACGTGGTAAATCGGAGGGAAGTACTCCCGTGGCTAAATAATTAACCATGTCCGCATACCACGGCAACATTGACTGTGCAATATATAAATGTTCCTCTGGGAATTTTTCTTCAATTGATTCACCATGTTGAGGGATGGGGAGTCGACTTAAGTGATCCGAAACTAAATTCTCGCATCCCTTTTTATCTTTAATTTGAAGATTAAACTCTTGTAAGAGTAAAATCCACCGGATCAAGCGAGGTTTCGCCTCCTTTTTATTAAGCAAGTACTTCAACGCTGCATGGTCAAAATAAAAAATGATATCAATGCCTTAGGCTTTCGCTTTGACTCGACTTAAATAGATCATCGGAAAAAGATCTTCACTTCGGGATTTTACGTCGGTAATTAGCTTTCAAGGTTCTATCCTTGAAGCAAAAATTCTAATCCGAATAACCAAGTCTATCTTTGATATTGGTTTCATGGATTAATCCACCAACTCAATGTTTGTAGAAAAATCATTTTTAAATCTCAAGACCCACTTGGATTAAGTTATTTCAATAATAACTTGATCCAATCTTAGTTTTCGCCTTAGCAAACAATTTGCTAATGTGTTCCTAAGAAGTCGAATTTGCTTCAATAGCCGATCCTTCCTCCCACATAAATGATCAAATCGAAATCTTGACTAAAGTCAATCTTTAGTTTTGAAATCAAGTTGATAAAAAAATAAGTTCAAAAGAAAACTTTTAAAGAAATAAAAAAGACGAAGTTATTGATGTGCTTTTCAATCGTCACATTTGGATCGAGTCATTGCATAAGCCCTTGGCTAATAAAAATTTAGCCGAGCATAATTATGGAAGAAATTATGCTCGACATAAAAAAATAAAGTAAAAAAAGAACAAGAAAATAAAAGAAGAAAAACATTTATAAAAACTTAAAACCTAGAACAAAGAGATGGAGAATGAGAGATGAGTTCTAGGCTTACCCAAGGTGGGTATTTATAGCCTTTTACAAATCTTAAAAATAAGAGATAAATCTAAGATAATCCTAAAAATATTTAAATTCAAATTACAAAGAGATAAATCCTAATTTAAACTTCAAAACGCGGCTGATAAGCTATCTGGAACGCTGATGAGCTATCACGCGCCTGCTGACGTCATCTTCTAGATGCTGCTGACAATAGGCTGCGTCAGATTTCAAGCCCAAAGTCAAGCCCACGAATCCAAACTCGATCCAGTAAGTAAAAAAAACTTCAGAAACCAGCCTATTTAAGTGTATTTTCCAAATTTAGAGTCCTGCACAAAATCACACGAAAAACAGCGAGATCAATAACTTATTCACCAAACCAAGGAGTAATTAAGCACAAAATAATAACTATTTTAAGCACTCATCAATAACAAATGCAAAAACTCAAGTTTGTCCATTAGGGACAGCTTTGCTACCCTTTCTAAAATTTATCATATCTCCTAGCTCGTTTATCCGAATTTAGCTTATTTTATACCCTTAGAAAGCTAAGGATGTCCTCTACAAGGATATATTAACCTCAAATATTAATTGCTAACCAATTAGAACCAGATTTTCCTTAAAGTCAGAAATGTTTAGTTTCGGGACTACTCGAACAACCTTTACTAATTAGCTTATAACTTTCTCTACACAACTCCAAACGAGGTTCCGTAAATTTTAACTTAAACTAGATGCATAGGGCTATTAGACTTAAAATTGCAGACTCTAATTCCCTTAATTTCTTCCTAGGGAATTTTTCAAAAATGACTACCTGAAATTGCATGTTTCGGCCAATTTGACTATCCTACATTCCATGGGTTTAAGGCCTAATCCAATCTTGTTCTCTTGACTTTCCAGAATCTTAAACATAAGATTAACATCACTTAAATCCATTTTTCAGCAACCATTTGCCTGCTTACACACTAATTTGCTATTAACACATTCAGACCTCTAATGTTCTTGCTAACATGATTTCACTATACATCTTTATTCTAATGTCATTGCAGCCCAATTGACTAAACTTATTAGTCATAGAAACATATACATTTTAAGAAAGATAATCACATTACCTTTAGCTATTTGAGCATGCCAATTCTTCAAATTCCTTGAACAAGAGCAGCCCCAAAGTTTAGCTCTCTCCTTGTATACTCGGCTAAGAGAGCAAGATCAAGCAAGGCTTCTCTCAATCTATTTTCACTATAAACTCACTAATTTAATATCTAATTGAAGGGTAAATCAAAAAGTGAAGCGCTCTCTCACTTAAATTTTCTCTAGGTTTGACTGACGATGGAGAAATTGAGAAAAAAAATGGGTCGTTTCTTTTCTCTTTCCCCTTTCTCATGCAATGGCCGGTTACTCCCCTCCCCCTTGATTAATTCTTTCTTCTTTTTTTTTTGTTAAAATTAATGAGACAATAAGCCCGTTAAAATGAATCTCATTGGATCATTTATGCCTCATGTTTTAATTTTTTTATTCTAGTCATCTTAATTTAGCTCTTTTACTTTTCCTTAGTTACAATTGAGTCCCCTATTGGTCAATTTGACTATCAATTGGTCAATTATTCCTCCTAGGCCCTATTTAGGGTGTTACAATAAAACGATTTAGATTTCTATTGATCTTCATTTTATATCTATATATACCTAACATCAAAATATTTAAATAAAAAATATTTAACAAATTTTAATAAAAATTATTTATATGCAATATAAATATCGCAAAGTCTTATTTAAAATAATAATAATAATAATAACAACAATAATTTTTTAATTTGTAAAAAATATGTTGAAGATATTAGAATCTCTCAATTCTATCCATTCTCAAACTTATGTATCAAATAAGTCTTAAAGGTTTATCCCCATGAATAATGAATTATTTAACAAGACTTCTCGCAAATGCATCGACGACGGAAGCCTTCGCAGTCTCCATCATCGAAACCCTCTGATCTGCATTAATTCCTACAGTTTTTGCCAACGAAGCACAGTCCTTTGAACTTATCGCTCGGTCCTTCACATTTTTTACCCTCGACTGTCATAGGACTCATATCTACTATAAAATTATAAAAAATTAGATAAAATGCATACATACATAAACTAAAAAATAACAAATATGTAACTTAAATATATAGTAAATTGTGTTCCCAACTCAAGACAATATACGTTGAAAAAGAGCGAAGAAAAAACCTATTGTTAGAAGAATCAATAGAAAAAAGAAAGCAATTGAAGTGGATGAACGAGAGGACTTTGTCATTTTATTTATTATTATTTTACAAAGTGGATGATTAACAAAAAGAAGTTTTTTTTTTATTTGATGCGATGAAAGTAAATTATCGTGAAAGCTTTATAATAAAATTATAGTTTGAAACGGTTGACGAGAAAAATGGGACAACCTACAAGTGTTGCATTACAAAGTAATCTTAAATTACATCCATTTAAATCATAACTATGCAATCTTTTATATCTAACTTTTTTTAGTCTTTTCAAATTATTAAATAAGTTTATATAATTATTGTCTTCTTTTACCTATTTAAAGTTGTATTGAAATCTCTAATATTATATTTTTTTGATGAAAAAAATATACCTAATTTTAGTTTAAATAATCGAGATTGACATGAATCATATACTTAATATTAATAAGTGAATTTCTTAATATTTTTTTACATACACAAACACGAAATCTACGTACATATGAATTTCTAAATGTTGTCTATAGCTCCATTGACTGACATCTGCTGGGAATCGATCAGAGTTTGGTAACAACTCCATTTTGGTTCTTTAGCGCCAACTATAAAGAAAAAATACGAATTCAAGATTTGAATTGGAAAAATATTTGCAATTTATTTTTTATGTTTAGAAGAAATTGTTTGGACGACAAAATCAACTGATGAACAACCATTTAAAATCAAAATTAAATCATTTAAAATTATAATCACTGATGAACAAACATTTTTTATTAAAAAAAACGCAGCCTAAGACTCATGAGCCTAGGTTGTTGCAAGTACTAACCCCTATCATTTTCAAATGTAAGAAAAAGCCATGTAAGAGATGATTTTTTTAATACAAAATTGATTTTATTAAAAATGTGTTGGAGGAACGATAATATACTCATGAATGCAAACTTGCTCGGTAAAAAATGAATTTTAAATTTTTTTATTTCTGTCATGTTTTTAAAATTCATATTGCTTTCAATAATTTTCCAATTTTTTTATAAAATTTTAATAATTTGTAAACATAATTTTCTAATATTTTGAATTATTTAATAATTTTTAAATATTTTTAAATTTTATTTTTTTAAGAAACATTGTTACATGAGAATTAAATAAGCCTTCACATTTTTTTAAAAAAATTCAACACCTTGAACTTTCCATAAAATCATTCAAGCCTTTTTTTATCATGTCATCACTCATACATTGATTATCATGTCAACAAGGTTAATGATCAACATAGTACAATCAACAATAGAAATCATTGTTCAAATGACTCGATTTATAAAATTTATAATTTCGATACGAAAAATAAAGGACTTGATTGATTTTTTATAAAAGTTTGAGGTATTCTTATAGCCTTAAGCAAAACATAAACTTATAAAAAAAATTAAACGCTTAAAAGCTAAACAGCCAATTAAATTCTTTGAGTTGTGAACTGCAATCAACTTAGCTCTTGAAATTCATAATTTAAAAGAGTTTATCGGGTGTTGTTAATGATTAGAGTTTTAATTGATTTTTTATTATTTTACAAGAGGTTGTTTATTATTTAAACCAAAATTAAAGTTTATTTAAAAATAGATTAAACCTTGTTAGCTAGGAAAAATTATTAGGTGAAACTTGGTCACCACGTCATCCATGATCCTAATTAATCAAGGCCATTTATCTCAATTTTTTTTCAAGGTGAATCATCACCTCTTTCCTACGTGTAATTAGTGGGTGAGAAGTTATTAGGTAGTTATTTAAAGATGAACGGTCCTGATTGCTTGGACCATGGATGACGTTGTGAACAGGTTTCACCTTATAATCTCTCGTTAACTAGAGGTGCTTAACGAGTTGATCAACTCGTGAGCTGCTCGAACTCGACTAATTTAAAAGTTGATAAATACTCGATTCAGATGAACTCGACTCGAACTCGAACTCGACTCAAGACTTTAACGAATTGAATCGAGCAAAGTCTAACTCACTCGATAAAGTTGCAAGCAATTCGTTAATTTTTAAAAATATTTTTAGTAATTATTTTAAAATTATTTCATTCAAAAATAAATCTAAATAATAATTATTAATTTGTGAATTGTTACTTTTACTTTAATATGCTAGTTTAATGTATTTATGGATTATTACTTTCAAATTTCGACTTTGAAAACATTTTATATACTTTTGATTAAATTTATCAATTTTTGTTAATATAAATCCTCATAGAGTATTATTAAATTTTACTTTTAGTTAAAAATAAGGTAAGTTTTTTAGTGAGCTCAATGAGTCGAGTTGAGAAATAAATTATTTTAACGAGACGAGTTGAGCACAACTTTAATGATCTTAACGAGTACTGAGTTGAGTCAAACAATAAATTTTTTAACGAGCAAGAATCGAGCACTGTCCAACTCGCAATCGACTCACTCGATAAGCACCCCTACTACTAACACAGGCTTTGTTTTATTTTGAGTCTATCAATTTGACTAATGCAAACCTTCTAAAGACTACAAATACAAAATCAACCACTTTGATGGGTTCGCTCAACTATAAATTCACCCATCCATGAATACAAAGGGGCGGGCTAACTATATTAATCATTAAATTTAAAAATCTAAAAATTAAAAATTTTATTTAACTGAGATTGTAATTAAAAATGACTTCAAGTATTATTATATATAAAAAAGAATTAGTACGATTAGTGTTGTACATAGCCTTTTCATCCTTATCCCCACCATTGTCTTAGATAAACGTCGATTTTTTTAATCACCCATCATCAATATCGGCATGTGGGATTTCAATTAAATGTTGAACAACGAACGTAAAAGACTTTAGTCGTTCAACATCCAGTTGTAATGTCTTTCGTCGATTATCGATGATGGGTGATTGGGAGAAACGAGCGGTGGTCTCAGGCGACGATAAAACTTGATAAGACTATCAATGATGGTAGTTATGTTAATTTTGAGATTTTTGAGGTTTGGGGTTTTAGGGATTTGATTTTTTTAGAAAATTGAAGATTTTTTAGATTTTTTTAATTAATTTTCTTTTTTTTTTCAAGTTATTTTAAAAAACAAAGTAGAAACATGTTAAATTATGATTGATTAATAATTTTTTTAACGATACTACCTTAGAACACTAACGGAATAAAATTTTAGGTACCTATTTTAGCTAAAAAAATCATTACGCAACTATCTTAGAAAAATGTATAATTTGGACACTTAATTCTAAGTTAAGTCAATTTTTTAATGGTGTTATCTTAAAACACTAATGGAATGAAACTTAAGGCATCTATTTCAGCAAAAAAAAAACATTAGACATATCTAAAAAATATATAATTTAAGAACTTATATTTTATTTAAGCTTTGATTTTAAATTGACATGAACTTTTAATATTATAAAACGATTTAGATTTCTGTTGATCTTCATTTTATATTCATCTATACCCAACATCAAAATATTTAACTCAAAAAAGGAACATAAAATATTTAACAAATTTTAATAAAAAATATTTTTATACAATATAAATATCACAAAGTCTTATTTAAAATAATAATAACCACAATAATTTTTTAATTTGTAAAAAATATGTTGAAGATATTAGAATCTCTCAATTCTATCCATTCTCAAACTTATGTACTAAATAAGTCTAAAAGGTCGATCCTCATGGATGATAGATTATTCAACAAGGCTTCTTGCAAATGCATCGACGAATGAAGCCTTCGCACTTTCCACCATCAAAACCCTCTGATCTGCATAGAGTCCTACAGTTTTTGCCACTCAAGCAAAATCCCTTGAACTTATCGCTCCGTCTCTTACAGTCTTTACCCTCGACTGTCATAGGACTCATCTCTAACAAAAAACATAAAAAATTAGATAAAATGCATACATACATAAGCTAAAAAATAACAAATATGTAACTTAAATTTATAGTAAATTGTGTTCCCAACTCAAGAGAAGATAAGTTGAAAAGGAGTGAAGAAAAAACCTATTGTTAGAAGAATCAACAGAAAAAAGAAAGCAATTGAAGTGGATGAACGAGAGAACTTTGTCATTTTATTTATTATTTTACAAAGTGAACGATGAACAAAAAAAAATATTTGATGTGATAAAAGTAAATTAGCGTGAAAGCTTTATAATAAAATTATTGTTTGAAACGGTTGACGAGAAAAATGGGACAACCTACAAGTGTTGCATTATAAAGTAATCTTAAATTACATCCATTTAAATCATAATTATGCAATCTTTTATATCTAACTTTTTTTAGCCTTTTCAAATTACTAAATAAGTTTATATAATTATTGTCGTCTTTTACATATTTAAAGTTATATTGAAATCTCTAATATTATATTTTCTTATGAAAAAAAATATACTTAATTTTATTTTAATAATCTAGATTGACATGTATCATATACTTAATTTTAGAAGATAAATTTCTTAATATTTTTTTTTACGTACACAAACTCGAAATCTACATACATATGAATTTTTAAATGTTGTCTACAACTCCATTGACTTACATCTGTCGGAAATCAATCGATAAACGACCATTTAAATCAAAAATAAATTATTTAAAATTCTTATCACTAATGAAAAAACAATTTTTATTAAAAAACGTAGCCTATAACTCATGAGTCTAGGTTGTTGCATGTACTAACCCCCATCATTTCTGAATGTAAGAAAAAGCCACGTAAGAGATGATTGTTTTATAACAAAATTGATTTTATTAAAAATGTGTTAGGGATGACAATATATTTATACTAACATGAAAGAAAACTTGGTAAAAATGAATTTTAAATTTTGTTATTTCTTTCATATTTTTAAAATTCATATTCTTTTCAATAAGTTTCCACAATTTTTGTAAAATTTTAATAATTTGTAAACAATTTTTTTAATATTTTAAATTATTTAATAAATTTTAAATTTTTTTAAATTTTTTTAGAAACTTTGTTACATGATAATTAAATAAGCCTTCGGATTTTTTTTCTTAAAAATTTTACACTTTGATCTTTCCGTAAAACTATTCAAGCCTTATTTTATCATGTTATCACACATACATTGATTATCATGTCAACAAGGTTAATGATCAACATAGTACAATCAACAATAAAAATCATTGGTCAAATGACTCAATTAATAAAAATTTGCAAGTTTGATACAAAAAATAAAGGACTTAATTGATTTTTTAAAAAGTTTGAAGTCTACATATAGCCTTAAGGAAAACATAAACTTATAAAAAAATTAAATGCTTAAAAGCTAAACATCCAATTAAATTCGTTGATTTTGTGAACTGCAATCAATTTATCTCTTGAAATTTATAATTTAAAGGAGTTTATCGGGTGTCATTAACTATTAGTGATTTAATTGATTTTTTATTAGGGTAAATTGTACAGATAGTCACCATACTATCAGGTTTATATCGAAATGGCCACAATACACCAATCAACTATTAAAATAATATCAAAATAACCATCGTCCGTTAAAAATTAACGGGTTGATGACGTGACAATTAAAAATAAAATGGAATAATTACACATTTACTTCCTGTCATTCATATATTTTTTAATTTAGTCCTAATTTTATGATAATAAAATGATATAATTATTTAATTAGTTTCACCACCTTATTAAAGGAGAAAATGCAAATATAGTCACCACACTATGGGGTTGGTATCAAAATGACCATAATATTTTAAAAAGCATCAAATACACCAATCAACTATTAAAATAATATCGAAATAACCATCATCGTTAAAAATTAACGGACTGATGATGTGATAGTTAAAAATAAAATGAAATAAATAAAAATTTACTCTCTGTCATTCTTATACTTTTTTTAATTTATTCTTATACTAAGGATAATAAATACGATTCAGGGGATACGTTTCTCTAAGTCTATGCGGAGACGTAGGTCTCACAAAGACAGAGGGAAAAATATCCTGGAAGCAATTCACCATCCTACACGGAGGCGGAACCTCACAAAGGAGTGGTTTCATGCTCCCACATAACCGGACGGAACCCGGGTTGAGGGTTCATGAAATAGAGGGCCTGAAACGCATTTAAAAAACATTAGTGAAATATTTTAAATAAATAAATAAATAAAATATTTTAAAATTAACCAAATTTATATTTTCGATCGTTAAATAAAGTGTAACCGATTTTGCGGCTCGACTCGCAAAAATTCGTCCCCAGTGAAGTCACCAGCTGTAATCACCGGAATTCGTCCGGGGAGTCGCCACCAATCATTTTTCTACGGAGTGATTGGAACACCAAATAGGGTCTGCGAACCAGAACTGGATCCGGGAGTCTGTTACGCCCGAAATCGGCACCTATCGGTTACAAAATATTTTATATGAACGAAAATATAAATTCGGCATTTAAATTTTTGTGATCCCATAATTAAAAAATATAATCTGCAAAACACGCAAAGGTTAGATAAACTAATCGATAAAAATTATTATTATATTAAAGAAAATAATAATAATAATATACGATAAAAACATAATAAGATAATATAAAAATATAATAATATATAACATTAATAAAAACATAGCTAATATAGTAAAATATTAATGATAGTAATTGGAAAGCATAAAACAGTGATCAAATTGAGAAAAAAAAACATTATAGGACTAAAACATGCAAATAGTGATTAAAATTGAAGAAAATAAAATTATAGAATCAAAATAAGGAAAACAGTGACAAAAATGCAACAAATTACAAACTAAAAGGCCGAACGGTAAGGATGATTCAGGGACTTCAGGAGTGATTTTTCCCCTTTGGCGGGTTAACACGCAGGTCGGGTCTTTGGACCGGGTCTGGTGCGGGTCTCCAATGTTAAAACGGCGTCGTTTTGGGTCTTAAGAGCTGACACCAAAACGACGTCGTTTTGATGCCTCTTAAATAATCATTTTCAATGTAAAAAATTCATTTGTTGCATCTGATATAAAAGAAAATCCATATGCTCTCAAATTCTCTCTGAACATCCTCTGTCGGTTTCCCTTTCTCCGCCGTCAACCGCCGCTCGTCGGCGCCGCCGTTCTTCTTCGCCGGAATGACGAAAGTTTATAACTTTCCGAAGCGTCTCGACGTGTAGAGTATGAATTCGGCCTCGGATTTTTGAAATAAGGCTCACACGAACATAGATCTGAAAAGAAAGCTAAGTATTTCGAATTTTTTTCTTACCTTGTTTCTTTTCCGATTTGTTTCCGTTCACTCTTCTTTGTCTTTTCTCTTTTTTGTTTCGAATGGTGGGTATTGTTTCTTTTTTTTTCGAGTTCAAAAGTTTTTTTTATTCCATTCGGTCTAAAAATCGGTTACATGAGTGTTTTAATCCGGGATTTATACCGGATTTTCTACATATTTTAATACAAAGATCTTTTTTTTCAGATCTGAAATTACAGACATTTAACACCTTATCCCTTAATTTGCAGGTCGAAGTGACGAGGGCAGTGGGCGGTGGCCGGCCATTTCGTGCAGTGATGGAGTGACACGTGGCTGTCACGCGGCAAACCAAACGCCGCGCGTGGCGGCCACACGCCGAATCAGGAAGACATAGGGCAGAGGCGGCGGCTGCTGTTGGAGGAGGGATTAAGGTAGGTTAATTATTTTATGTTGGATTGGGTTTGTATATGTTGGGCTTAAAAGTTAATGGGTATTGGTTTAGTGTGGGTTTTGTACCCAGATAAATGGGTTATTATAGTTTCCATCAACACCAACGAAACCGAAACTCCTTTCTAACACAAACTTAAACCGAAATAAAAGAGTAAGATTGCTCGCCCAAAAAGAATTTAACCAAACAAATCTAGAACAAGAATTAAATTCGCCTGCACACGTAAAGTAACCACTTCACTGCTTCTTCCCGAAATAAAATGACGGTGAACTCAACAATAGAACCATGGAGAACTGATCGGTTCCTTCGCAAGCATAACCCACACATAGAGCAGAGAAGAAAAGGTTCTCACAAAGTTGCTGCCAACTCTAATGACGAAGGGGTGATCAAAATTTGAAAGAAGAGAGAGAGAGAGAGATCGAAGGTTCAAACGAAACAAAGAGGGGTGATTATTGTGAAAGAAACAAAATAGGCAAGAAAGAGAGGGAGGCTACGCAACACGAGAGAGAGAAAAAAGGATGAGGCTGAAATCAGTTTTTCCCAGCAGAATGTTTTCTCAAAATTGGTAACAGAGTATCTTTACCCTAATAAAATGGGGAAATTGCAAGGTTAGTCCTTCAACTTCATAAAGTTCGCGAAATAACCACAAAACTTTTCAATTTGATGAAAAGGTCACCAAAATCAGAAATAAATCCCTAATTAAATTTAAGATTTAACACAAAATTTCCCAAATTATTAGGATTTCAGAAATTAGGGATTTTAAAATTTAAATTCTAAATTAGGGGAAAATTCGGGGGTTACACTCATCGTCAATATTGACATGTGAGATTTCAATCAAACATTGAACAACGAACTTAAAAAACTCTAGTCGTTCAACATCCAGTTGCAATGTCTTTCGCCGATTACCAATGACACTTTGGTAGACCGGACATCGTAAAAACTAGAGATTCTAAAAAAATGAGTTGGAAAATTGCAAGTTTGAATTTTTATTATTTTTTATCCATTTAAGAATATGAATAAATTTTAAAGACCTCAATATTCGACGGTAAGCGTGCGAACCGTCACCACAATGATTATAACGACCTCGCTTACGACCGAATTTTGAGATACCGTATTTTTTATTAATTATTTTATGTGTTATATGTAATGAATAAATGTACAAGATAAATAAATTGAATACGCAAACAAAAAATAAATGCAAGAAATAAAAGTGTGTAAATTAAATTACAATAAAATAAATACTTGAAAATTAAATTGCAAAAAATTAAATACGGGAAAATAAATGATGATGATTGCATAAAAGTCCTATTTTTAATACCATTTTCCCACTCGATATTTACTAATAAAGGACAGAATTAAGGGCATTAATGGATATTTATGTATATTTTCCATACTTCAGCATCCAAGCATATAATTCATGAATTCATCCAATAATTGGCATAAAACAGATGCATTTGATAGTTTTCTTTCTTAGACAGGAAACTACATATAAAGATGGCCAATTGAGAAGATAGATGTTGAAGTGTAGATGGAGCACCTGCCAAGGCAGCACTTTTGAGGCCGCGGCAGCAGAGCGAAGATGACTACCAGTGCTCGACAGAAAGAGAAAAAGATGTTGATCTTAATGGACAATGAGCGAAAGAAAGACGGAGCCAAATTACGGATTCAAGCCTTGGTCAAAGTCACGTGCGGGAAAGAAGAGATATTTTAGGAAATAAGAATTAATTGTTATAGTTTAATTAGGAATTATACTTCTCTCTTCTTTAGAACTCTTTCCTTGCATGGAAAGCTTTAACCTAGGGCTTCGCCTATGTAAGGCACACATTAGGCTTAGTTCAAGCAAGGAGTTTACCCTAGAAAATACCTTTAGCTGCCGACTACATCATGTTCTAAACTTCTTCGGAGGTTTAGGTTGTTTGTAGAGTAGTTGGAGAACATAGTTATGTTATGTTAGATATTTATTAATGCAAACTTATTTCATAGTTTATTCTCTCTTGTCGTTTACTCTTCTTTGCATATGAGCTCGAGATGATAAGTATGTGAAGAAAAATCCATTTGTCTAATATAGGGAGAGTTAGGCTCACGAAACGAGAGAATACGGTCTTTGCTCATGGGAATTGACTAATCTGGTTAAGAGATTAACCGCCTAGGATTTCAGCGACTAACAAGACGCATGTGTTTGGTTGTTATCCACCCTTGATTCACGTCGGGAGGTATCATCAAGACGTGGGTTTCAACAGTTCTCTCGCTTAGGGATAAGGAAGAAGAAATACAAGGATGCTCTGTCAAACTATGGAATGTTGAATTGTCGACAAGCCATAACCCCGTCTAGGCAGCTGCGGAGACCCTTTGTGCGACCCGCCGAGGCGGCAGTTCAACTCCTTACATTAATAAATGGATACTTAACATAATTGGATTCTCCTCTACGAAGCACTCAACTTAGCCTCACTTTATTCATCTTTATTTCTTAAATATTTAGTTTAGTTTTAGTAGTTAATTTAGAATTCTCAACTCAACCATTACTTGTGTTTTTACTTTTTATAGTGCAGCTGTAAGAGGTAGTGAAGTCGACACAGTCCATGTGGGATCGACAATCTAAAATATTACAATCTAACAAGGGTGGAAAAACAAAGGACTTCCGAGCCTCCATCAAATTTGGCGTCGTTGCCGAGGACTGACGCTCAATTTTACTACCAATTATTTCTACACCTTTTTCTTTTTCTTTCTCTTTTTAATTTTACTTTTAATTCCTTTTTAACTAACTAAGGTTGTTTTGTGTATGATCAGGTCTAATGCATCGATAGAACAATATCCATACGATCCCGAAATCGAAAGGACCGCAAGGCGTTTACAACAAGGGATACGCGAAAGGATGAATATAGCACCTGGCCAGCAGAACAACGCTGGCATGAATGCCGCCGCGACAAACAACCAAGGCGCATTCGCAGTTGTTGATCCTGTCAATCCACCTTACCAGGAGCGCGTACGAACAGTTCGTGATTATCTAGAGAAAGATTTGGATGGATTAACTCCTATCGTTGTGATGCCTAATATAGAGGCAAAACATTTTGAACTAAAGTCGGTCATGTTCAACATGATTAACACTCTAGGAAAATTTGGAGGATCGGCCAACGAAGACGCTCGACAACACCTTAAGTCATTTTTGGAAATTTGCAATTCGTTTAATCTACCGAGGGTTTCTGCCGACATATTAAAGTTAAAATTGTTCCCCTATTCACTGAGGGATAGGGTAAAATCTTGGTTAAACAACCTCCAACCTGGATCGTTGAACTCATGGACTGAACTTTGCCGAAGTTTCCTTGCCCGATTCAGTTATACCAATATGACTGATAAGCTAAGAAATGACATCACATCATTCAGGCAAGATGAAGACGAATCAATGTATGGGGCCTAAGAAAGATACCGAGAGTTATATAGGAAATGCCCCATGCATGGTTTACCCGAATGAACTCAAGTATCAATCTTCTACAATGCAGTAAACACCCCTACGAGGATGATGCTTGATACCTCCGCAAACAGTACCCTCTTAGACCGCCCGCCCCATGAGAGCTTAGAAATTCTGGATAGGTTAGCAAAGAATGATTATCAATACCCGACCACCAGAAGAGGAATAACTAGGCGAGGTATGACAAGCTCCGACTCTTTAGATTCTATCCTTGCTCAACTGTCATCCTTGACAAACATGGTTAAGGATCTGCAAAAGCCGAGTCATGTTCGAGAAGTTAAGGCAGTAACTGTTTGTTGTGAAACATGTGGCGATAAACATGATACAAGAGCATGCCCGCAAGATCCAAAATCTTCCTTTTATGTTGGAAATTTCAATCGAAACAATATGTCCAATAATTATAACTCAATATGGAGGAAACATCCAAACTTCTCATGGAGTAATCCTAACAATGCACTTAACCCGCAACATCAATCAGTGCAATCTACTAGATTCCAACAAAACAGATTTGCTCAGCAGCAGATGCCACAGCAGGTATTGTCGCCGCAGCAGCAAACAACAGATGTCCAAACCCTGGAAAACACACTGCAGACATTCATGGCTTAGACTTGCGCTTATATTGCAAACACCAATAAGTTCATTTAGAGAGTCGACACTTTCATGGACAGGACAGAGATGAGAATGCAAAACAATGAATATGCTCTCAAAACGTTGGAAACTGCAATAGGACAGATGGCACAACAGATGAAAAGTCGACCTATAGGGAGTCTGCCTAGCGATACTGAAGTCGCTAGAACTGGTCCTCATGAACAATGCAAAGCAATATCCACTAGGAGTGGATTACAACTAAAGGACCCTAAAATACCTGCTCCAACAGTAGGTAAGAATACTAAGACAGTAGCACCTCAAGTAACTACTGATGAAATACCCAAGGTAAAGGAACTAGCAAACACTGCCGACAATGCTACCACAGCAGATGATGCCGCCACCGCACCATAGATAAGATTCCAATGCAATGAAAGAATTGAAGATTTACGGCCATCACCACCTTTCCCACAAAGGTTGAAACAGAAAAAGCAAGAATATCAGTTTAAGAAATTCTTGGACATTCTTAAACAGGTACACATAAATATACCTTTAGTAGAGGCAATCAAACAAATGCCTAACTATGCCAAGTTCCTTAAATATATTATATCAAAGAGGACAAAAATAGGGGAATTTGAGACGGTTGCCGCGACAGAAGGGTGTGTGGCAATGTTACACAACAAGGCCACGACAAAACGAAAAGATCCTGGTAGCTTCACCATACCATGCTCTATTGGTGATCTATACGTGGGTAAGGCACTATGCGACTTAGGTGCTAGCATAAATCTCATACCTAAGTCAGTATTCCAAAAGCTAGGCATCGGGTAGGCAAAACCAACAACAGTGATGCTGCAACTGGCAGACCGCTCGTACGTACAACCGGAAGGAAAAATTGAAGATATCCTGGTAAGAGTGGATAAATTTATATTTCCTGTTGACTTCTTAATTCTTGATTGTGAAGCAGATGAAAATGCTCCGATCATATTGGGAAGGTTGTTCCTAGCCACGGCAGAACATTGATCGATTGTGAGAAAGGCGAATTGGTCATAAGGGTCAATGACCAACAAGTGAAGATTAATGTATTCAAAACTTTAAGGCATTTGGATGAACCAGATGAATGTTAGAGAATTGAGGTTAAAACTGAATTTAACTTCAATGCAGAGACAGACGGCCTGACCAAGACTTGCCGAGGCAACCACTGTCGAGGCAATGTAACGCTTGACTAGAAGCATACAAGGAAGAAACCACCCGATGAGGAGGCCTTGGTTGGATCATCACACCATCCTACATTAAAAAATGAGAAGATAGTTGTTGTTGGAGATGCATTCCATTGCACTCCACCAGTAACCTAATTTCTATCTTACTATCCTTAGTTTATTTTTATGTTTTAGGATTAGATTTTCAATTTAAGTTTTAGGAATTAGATTTCAATTTTTCGCAACTTAGTTTCAGAATTTAGTTATACTTTACATAGCATCTATTAATTTGCATTTTTTAGGAATAATAAGGAAGAATTAAAGAGGATGATCAGCCCAACAAATTAGCGGCCCAATCCAAGGAACTACAATTTCCGAGCGGGAATTATGCCACCCGCATTCAAAAATCGTGTCGTTTCCGCTGCCAATGGTTGCCAGTTGGGGTTGCGTCTCTTGCACGCCAAGTGTAATAATCACGCCCCCGCTTCCTCAAACGTCGCGTCACTCACTCCTATAAATACACAGGCAAAGTTCTCCTTCTTTACTCTTCTCTTAAGTATTGTTACGCTGCCAAAACTCTTCTTCTCATCTCCACAAGCAACAATGACAACTCAACAACAGATCCCTGTCGGTGCAGCAAAAAATGTCCAAAGGTTCGCAACGACAAACGTCGAAAACGATTATAATTACAACTTTAAGACTCGGCAAGTTTGGGAAGAACAAGGCTTCCACTACACCGAAGACGAGGATCTTGTCCTGGATGCATTTATACTCTCCAAAATCAGCTTCCAAAGATGGCATTAGTTCGCAAACAACCAAACCCAGCAAAAATCGATTGGGTACGTGAAATTTACGCTCATAGACCTCTGCCAAACAATCCCTACATTTTTATCCGAGGTAGAGCAATACCGGTGGCAGACATCACTATAAACGCCTTCTTCGGGCTTCATATTGAGAAAGATGAGCATACTGCGTTCACTGCCGCCTTAACAGCGGCAGATTACAAATCAATAAAAATGGAACTCTGCCTACCAGGAGCTGAGTGGAATACTGGTAAACATCGCGGATCTGTAAGCCACCAAGACCTCAGACTAGAGGCAAAGCTTTGGAACACATTCATCAAACGAAGTCTGCTGCCAACATCACATAATCAGACAGTAGACCAACCACGACTTGCCCTAATCCACTCGATAATACATAACTGACACATCAATGTGGGCAAGATTATCAACGATCAAATATTTGACTGCGCAAAGAAAGATAGAGGTATGCTCTATTTCCCATGCCTAATTTACAATCTATGCCGCCTTGAACGAGTCTCATTATTGTCATAGGACTCGATTACGCCAATACGAAAAGGCTGGACTCGAGAGGTATACATCAAACGAATGCAAGTCGAAGAAGCCACTCCGCAAGCATACATCCCGCTGACCACTAAGGCACCATCAGCCAAAGCATAGCATCCGGCAGCAGCAGAGGCTGCACCTGTACCAGAAGCAGTTCTGGACATTCTACAACGCATGGAGCGAAGGCAGCTGGCCTTCATGAGATATCTAAAGGAATTCAACAACGCCGTCATCGATATTATTCACAATGCAATTCCCACATGTATGACTTTCTTCCCTGAGTTTACAATCCCAACATCCATGCCCCAATAGCCCCCACCTGCTCCTGCCCCTGCCCCAACAGCCACTGCTTCTGCAATAGTTCCCGTTTCTCCTACCACCACCACTGTTGCAGCAGCAACTGAACCCATTCCATCAGACTCACTAGCTGAGTTCCACCGTATGGACTCCACCAACCGAGGAACCACTCCATCTCAGTCCGGCACATTCACTTGGAGTGATTCTGCGGAGGATTTAACAAACCAAATTAAAGCTACCGAGGAATTGTTCGCTGTAGAAAAGAAGAGAAAGGCAACCTCCTCCTCTCCAATCAATCTTGATTCAGAGGACGAGCCAAGGCAAAATCCAACTCCCATCCGAGTCCAACCACCCCGATCTACCAAGAAGAAAACTGCCAGTCCACTGCCGACAGCACCACTGCAGCCACCGAAAGCTCCTCATCGAAAGCGATTCTAAGGACTCCTTTGCCTCCTCGGCATTCTAAAAAGGGCGATAGTCTTTGTTTTATCTTTTTATTTCCAGCTTTCTTTTTACTTTCCATGCATTGAGGACAATGCATCCGTCGAGTGTGGGGGAGCATTGATCCCTTTTTGTAATATGTAAGTATATCTGCCATGTATGGAAAGTATTTAGATTATCATATTATTGCCTTATTTTCTGTCCTTATAATCTTACCATTTACTACGAAAAAAATTTTAAGTCTGTTGAATTTTATTGAAACTGTCGAGGCATCAATATATTCTTCAGTCGTCGTCGCAATCTGCACCATTCACCAGACTTGAATTCGGAAAGGTATACTAGGTTTAGTACTTAGGATTAGACTATGAGCCTGAAAAAAATATTTAACATTGCTAGTCTTAGTTGATTTTATAAGTTCTTTTCCTTGAAAAGCAATAAGGACTTAGGCTTAGATTTTAACTAAAGGTGTCTATCACCGGCTTTAGTTTAGTCCATAGAGGTGTCTATCACTGGCTCTAGGACTTAGTCTTTTCCCACTTACTAGAGGTGCCTGAAATTGGCTCTAGTAAGAATAAGTTAAATACTTGAGGTGCCCGAAACCGGCTCAAGCAGTATAAGTATATAGCAATATATATTTATATACCAATTTAGGGAGAAAGAAAGAAAATAATTAAAGAAAAATCTTAGTCAGAAGTCTTGAGCTAGAGAAAGGACTAGAATTTAGAAAATTAGTTTCGATATAGCTACACACACTCACTAAGACTCATAGTCCAGTTCTGACGAATACCTAGAACCTAGAAGAGGCTGAGTCAAGAAAGGATGTATGCCGCGGCAAGAAGGACGGTATATTCCCTTAAAATTCCTTACTTAAAAATTATTTTTTGCATTGCTTGAGGACAAGCAATAGTTCGAGTGTGGGGGTGTGATGAGTGCATAAAAGTCCTATTTTTAATACCATTTTCCCACTCGATATTTACTAATAAAGGATAGAATTAAGGGAATTAATGGATATTTCTGTATATTTTCCATACTTCAGCATCCAAGCATATAATTCATGAATTTATCCAATAATTGGCATAAAACAGATGCATTTGATAGTTTTCTTTCTTAGACAGTAAACTACATATAAAGATGGCCAATTAAGAAGATAGACGCTGAAGCACCCGCCAATGCAGCACTTTTGAGGCCACGGCAGCAGAGCAAAGATGACAACCAGTGCTCAACAAAAAGAGAAAAAGATGTTGATCTTAATGGACAATGAGCGAAAGAAAGATGGAGCCAAATTACGGATTCAAGCCTTGGTCAAAGTCACATGCGGGAAAGAAGAGATATTTTAGGAAATAAGAATTAATTGTTATAGTTTAATTAGGAATTATACTTCTCTCTTGTTTAGAACTCTTTCCTTGCATGGAAAGATTTAACCTAGGGCTTGGCCTATATAAGGCACACATTAGGCTTAGTTTAAGCAAGGAGTTTACCCTAGAAAATACCTTTAGCCGCCGACTACATCATGTTCTAAACTTCTTCAGAGTTTTAGGTTGTTTGTGGAGTAGTTAGAGAAGATAGTTATGTTATGTTAGATATTTATTAATGCAAACTTATTTCATAGTTTATTCTCTCTTGGCGTTTACTCTTCTTTGCATATGAGCTCGAGATGATAAGTATGTGAAGAAAAATCCATTTGTCTAATATCGAGAGAGTTAGGCCCACGAAATGAGAGAATACGGTCTTTGCTCATGGGAATTGACTAATTCGGTTAAGAGATTAACCGCCCAGGATTTCAGCGACTAACAAGACGCATGTGTTTGGTTGTTATCCGCCCTTGATTCACGCCGGGAGGTATCATCAAGACGTGGGTTTCAACAGTTCTCTTCGCTTAGGGATAAGGAAGAAGACATACAAGGATGCTCTGTCGAACTATGGAATGTTGAATTGTCGACAAGGCATAACCCTGCCTAAGCAGCTGCGGAGACCCTTTGTGCGACCCGCCGAGGCGGCAGTTCAACCCCTTGTATTAATAAATAGATACTTAACATGAATGGATTCTCCTCTACGAAGCACTCAACTTAGCCTCACTTTATTCATCTTTATTTCTTCAATATTTAGTTTATTTTTAGTAGTTAATTTAGAATTCTCAACTCAACCATTACTTGTGTTTTTACTTTTTATAGTGCAGTCGTAAGAGGTAGTGAAGTCGACACAGTCCCTGTGGGATCGACAATTTAAAGTATTACAATCTGGTAAGGGTGGAAAAACAAAGGACTTCCGAGCTTCCATCAAATGCAATAAAGTAAATGTTAAGTTAAACTAACGGGTCATAAAAAATATGGATCTTTTCCCGTGAAGGGTCCCCGTAAGACCGATGCTAGTAAGAATAAAATAAATAAATAAGTATACAAAAAATAAAGATAAATGTATAAATGCATATAATGTATAATATATAAGGATTAAAGAACATAATATATGATATATAACTATAATATAAAATAAGTATACATAACATACATGCAATGTTTACTGATTCATAATATACATTACATAATCTATGATAAAACATGAGATATATATCCAAAAGAAAGAAAAACATAGTGATTTTCCCATGACTGGAAGCCTAACGTCTCGGAATTATAGGGACCAACTCTGTAATTAGATAAAAACCCAGAAACGCGCGGATCCTTCCCTGGACCAGAGTCACCACGCGGGTCAAAGGGACTGAAACGTTGTCATTTTATAAGCTAAATGGCCATAATCTTCTCAACATGCTTCATTTGTTGAAGCTCTGAGAAAGAAACAGGGCTTGAAGGCTCTAAAAATTTCAAGAACCCTAATCAAATCCAGAAACCGATGACCGCTAGCCGGCGACGGCAGAGAACATTCGAAAAAAATTCTTTCTTGATCTAAACCCAGATCGAAAACTCCAAAACCCCTCATTTGACTTAACATACGAAACCGAGACCAAAATTATCTTTTTGATTCGAAAGAAAAAAGCAAAAAAAGAACTATTTTATTTTGAAATATAGGTTTTGTGATCCCCTAAGACTGAAGACTCGATCGAACGAAAAAGAGGTTATTAACCAGCGACGGGAACCGGAAGATTTTAAAAGGTAAGTCCCTTTTTTTAATCTATTTCTATGTAAAAAGATATGCTTCGAAACTACCTTGTATTGATTTGTTGGAATTGATCCCGTGTCAGTATTACATTGGATTGCTTTAGGGATTTATATCCGATTTTAACATTTGATCTAAAAATAGAAAAAGAAATGTTATTACATGATCGGTTGTTGGCTATGAAATTTCTCTAATATCCGATTTCCTTGTTTGTTTGTGCATTTTTGGCATTGTACAAGCAAGGAGAGGGGACCATCTTTGTTTTGGTTATTTGTGATGATGGCACAGGGAAAGGAGGGGGACCATTCTTTGGTCTCGATTTGGTCGGGAGCTATAAAGAATTGTTGACGAGTTGGTTGTCCTCGTGGCCTCGAGGTGATCGAACGTTGTGTTGATCTTCGTGGGAGTCGAACGATTGCAAGGGAGCTGGATGGTCGCGATTCCAAAAGCTTCTGGAATTTCTGGCAGCTGAAGGGTCTCTAAGGGAAAGGATGAGGATTGGTTGAGTATTGGGTATTTGTTTGGGTCTAATTGGATCTGTATTTGCTATTGGGTTGTATATTAACTAATGGACTGAATTTTGGATTTTATATATTATTTATATGTATATATATTGGATTTTACGTATAATAATATTTTTGGATTAAGGTTTATTTTGGAATTAGTTTGGTTTAGGGTTTATGGAGTTTGGTTTAGAGTTTATTTGATCCCTCGACAAAAATGGTGATCACAGTGTATTTATGGATTATTATTTTTGAATTTAGACATTGAAAACATTTTATATATTTTTGATAGTTTTGGTTAAATTTGTTAATTCATATTAATATTAATCCTCATAGAGTATTATTAAATTTTACTTTTAGTTAAAAATAATATGTAAGGTTTTTAATGAACTTAACGAGCAACGAATCGAGTTAAGCAATAAAATATTTTAACGAGCACTAGTTGGGCAATAAAATATTTTAACAAGCACTAGTTGAGCACAATTTTAACGAGCAAAAATCGAACACTACCCAACTCGCGATAGACTCACTCGATAAGCACCCCTACTACTAACACAAGCTCTGTTTTATTTTAAGTCTGTCAATTTAACTAATGTAAACCTTCTAAAGAATACAAATACCAAATCAACCACTTTGATGGGGTTCGCTCAACTATATACTCACCCATGAATAAAAAGGGGTTCAGTGTATTAATTTTTAAATTTAAAAATAAAAAAAATAAAAAATTATTTAAGTTATATTTTAATTAAAATATTATTATATAAAAAATAGTACAATTAGTGTCATTCATAGTCTTGTCATCCTTATCGCCATCATCGTCTTAGATCACCGTCGATTTTTTTAATCATTCATCGTCAATATCGGCATGTGAGATTTCAATCAAACGTTGAATAATGAACATAAAAGACTCTAATCATTTAACATTCCAGTTGCAATGTCTTTCGCCGATTATCGATGATGGATGATTGGGAGAAACGAGTTGTGGTCTCAGGCGACGACAAGATTTGATTAGACTATGAATGACGATAGTTGTGTTGATTTTGAGATTTGGGGTTTTAGGGATTTAAAAAATATATATAGAAAATTTAAGATTTTTTAGATTTTTTTAAAATTATTTTTCTTTTTTTTCAAATTATTTTAAAAAACAAAGTAGAGTCATGTTAAATTATGATTGATTAATAATTTTTTTAACGATACTACCTTAAAATACTAACATAATGAAATTTTAGGTATCTATTTTAACTAAAAAATCCATTACACACCTATCTTAGAACAAATGTATAATTTGAGCACTTATTTTTAAGTTAAGTCAATTTTTTAATGGTGTTATCTTAAAACACTAAATGAATGAAACTTAAGGCATCTTTTTCAGCAAAAAAAAAACAAAAAAAAAAAACAAAACATTAGACACATCTCAAAAAAATGTATAATTTAAACACTTATTTTTTATTTAAGCTTTGATTTTAAATTGGCGTGAACTTTTCAATATTATAAAACGATTTAGATATCTATTGATCTTCATTTTATATCCATATATACCCAACATCAAAATATTTAACTCAAAAAATAAACATAAAATATTTAACAAATTTTAATAAAAATTATTTATATGCAATATAAATATAACAAAGTCTTATTTAAAATAATAATAACAACAATATTTTTTTAATTTGTAAAAAATATGTTGAAGATATTAGAATCTCTCAATTCTATCCATTCTCAAACTTATGTACCAAATAAGTCTAAAAGGTCGATCCCCGTGGATGATGGATTATTCAACAATTCTTGCAAATACATCGACGACGGAAGCCTTTGCGGTTTCCACCATCGAAACCCTCTAATCTGCATAGAGTCCTACAGTTTTTGCCACTGAAGCATAATCCCTTGAACTTATCGCTCGGTTTTTTACATTTTTTACCCTCGATTGTCATAGGACTCATCTCTATTAAATCATAAAAAAATTAGATAAAATGCATACATGCATACATAAGCTAAAAATAACAAATATGTAACTTAAATTTATAGTAACTTTTTTTCCTAATTCAATTGAAGATAAGTTGAAAAAAGAGTGAAGAAAAAAAACTATTGTTAAAAGAATCAACAGAAAAAAGAAAGTAATTAAAGTGGATGAACAGAGAACTTTATCATTTTATTTATTATTTTACAAAGTGAACTATTAACATTCGTTATTATAATTTAATTTCTTATTGATATAAAAAAATGCTTAAAAGCTAAACAGCCAAATAAATTCTTTGAGTTGTGAACCGCAATCAACTTAATTCTTGAAATTCATAATTTAAAGAAGTTTATCGGTGTTGTTAATGATCATTGATTTAATTGATTTTTTTATTATTTTAAGGGAGGTTATTTATGTTGAGTTGATCGATCTTAAAGTATGGCCAAGAGGGGGTGAATTGGCAATTAAAAAATTGATTGGGAAATTTTTGGTAAAAATGAAAAATTTGATGACAAACGATTTATAGTGGTTCAAGCTTCGAAACAAGCTCTACATCCACTACCTTAGCTTCCACTAAGGATTTTAAAACCAATTCACTATTGAATTCGACCTTTTTCTCGGTTCAAGGGATAACCGTTACAAACAAACTAATTTTCTACCCAAAATTGATTTGGACCTCACAAAGTGTTACAAGAGATTAGAGTGGGCTAAAAGGAATTCTCTCACAAGAAATAAATGCCTCAAATACAAACAAACTCTCCCCAAACTCAGATTACAAATTATCAAAGTGAAATTACAAGAGTTGGGAGCAAAGATATGCAATTAGGTGCTTTGAGTTGGATTTTTGTGCTTGGATGATGCTTGAGGTTCAATAGTTGTTAATGCTGCTTGAACAACTTCATTTTATATGTCCTCATTGATTTCTAACCGTTGTGGTTGTTGGGAAATGAAATAAAGACGTTGAGACTTCATCTTCCCGTCATAAATGCTCTTCTGCAGGCACAGGTATCGATACTCGGGGAACCTGTTTCGGAACAGCCTATAAAAAGAAAGAGCCATTGTGCATTTAATAGGGAGGGTATCAAAACAGGTATCGATGCCATTACTAAACTGTAATGGTGGGCATCGAACCATGTTTCGAAACATCTCAACCATCATTTAAAGTTTTAACTGCCACCAACGGTCAACTCATTAAATGCTAAAATAGCCGTTGGGAATTAAAGGGGGTATCGATACCAGTATCGATACCATGAGTCCTATTTTAAAAGATTTTTAAAACAAATAAAAATACTCGAAGTGGTTCGATACTTGGTTCGAAACATGCGTTTCCAATGGCATAATGGTATCGAACCATGTTTCGATACTCGTTCTTAGTTTCAAGAACAAGGCTTTAAAATGCAGTAGGGTATCGATACCGGTTGAAATGGTATCGATACTCTCGTATCAAAACACTTAGAAATTTTATTTCAAAGTTCTTGGTTTGACTTGAAATCAAAAAATTGACTTAAGGACTTAAAAATTTATTACAAAATAGTCCTTATTCATAATTGTTATATCAAAATCAATTTTGTTTTTACAATCTCCCCCTTTTTGATATAACAAAACCATTATGAATTTTTAAGTATTAAAAGCACACTTTTAGGTTCCAAGACTTTAAAAAAAATTTAAATAAGAACTCCCCCTTAATATGTGCATAACTTTAAATTTTAAAGATGGTATTTCTCCCCCTTTTTGTTAGATCAAAATCAATATGAGGCATAAAGCATAACAAGCATAGCATATAATTATAATCCATAGCATAAATATTCAAAATCCAACAAAATATTCCAAAGTATAGAGAAATAATATAGGTGCATAAGTTTATATGAAATGAGAATGCAACAAGAACTTAAAAAAAAAAACTTAACTAGTCCTAAAGCCAAAGCAAAACAAAGGTAAAACGCTAAGAATCACTCATCGCCTATATCCGCATCATCATCACCATCCTCACCTTCATCACCCTCATCGTCATCTTCATCCTCATCATCATCTCCATCCTTGTTGGAAGTGGTTTGCATGTAACGGAGAGCTTCAATGGAGATCCTCATGGAAGTGCTTTGATTTTCCAATCCCGTCAATTTCGTATCCGAAGCATCAAAGCGAGAGTCAAAATGAGTGGACAAAGAATCAAACCTTCCATCTGGAGTGTCGAACCGAGCATCCATACTAGCAAAGCGAGCATCCAAACTATCAAACCGTGAGGTGAGAAAGTCCATAAGCTCGACGTTTGGTCCAAGTTGTCGAAGAGGCTCCGGATCAACAACGGGAGGAGGAGGAGGAGGACTGCGAACCCATTCACCATTGGAAGCATATTGAAAATGGGAACGGTTGAGAGAAGTTTCACCTATGGGTTCCTTTACCGATTCCACCTTGTCATAAGAGCAATCAATTCCCAAATGCAGAAATATAGAACTGAGAATGCAAGCATAGGGAAAAGACTTGACAAGAGTAGTGGCACGATTAAAGATATGTCACACAATGTCGGAGAAAACAATCTGAGCAAGATTTGGTCGACGAGCTTCACGGAAACACTTCAACCAAAAACTATCAACTTGACGAATTCGGGAGTACTTACCGTTGGATGGACGAATCCACCAAGATATAATGAGATGCAAGAACCAGTCATGAACGTCAAGCGAGATAACCGACCCGGTAAAGTATCCGAGAGAGTCTTCGTCGTCAAGGCCAACATCCTCAAGACCAAAAGCATCAACAAAGGTGCCGACATCGACTCGGAAAGTACGGCCCATAAGGTAAGATTCAATCGCGACAACCTTGCTCTTATCCTTAGATAGATGCACTTAGCATTAGCATAAAAGAGAAGGACAAGAGTCGGAAAGAACTTGCCGGAATGGGTGAGAAAAGGCAAAAACTTCCACTCGATGATTTGATCGTAATAGCGAAAGGGGAACTTGTAGGATGTCATGAAGTCAACATCCACACATCGCTCCTTTTTAAGTGAGTAGTCTCGGAAGTTGTTAAAGTTATCAACTCTCCCCGGACCATCCAAGAAACGATCAAAAACCACAAGCAAATTTACACGAGGAGCACGAGTAGTAGATGAACTCCCGGCCTCGGTACGAGCACGTTTCTTTGGAGCCATGATCTAGAGATTTTAAAAGAATTGGATTAGTTATATTGAAAAAATATGTATGCTCTATCAACCGAATTCAATCCTATTAATCTATAATTCAAGGTATTTGAGAATTTAAAAAAAAATCTTGAAAAACCAGTGAAAACTAATACGAAGAAATTAATTTATATTCGAATGAAAAAAATTTTGATTTTGAAAAAATTTTGTAGGATTATGAAAACCCATACAATAAGCATTCAAAATATGTTCAAAATCTAAATTTTAACATGCTAAAAAATCAACGAAAATTAGGTTTTTCAAAAATTACCTTGATTATGGATTAGGAAGAATTTGTAGATTTTGGAGCACCAAAAGTTGATATGATCTTGGCTTTGATGTATAGAGTGAAATCCCCAAAGAGAAACGTTGAAATTGTGGTGAAAAACGATGGATTTGATGGGTTTTTAAAGGAGTGGCCGACTAGGGTTTGAGAGGGTTTGTTTGGGTAAGTTTTAGTTTGGTTAAAATTAGGTTTGGGATGATTTAAAGCAATCTGCCGCCTCGTGTATCGGAACAGGTATCGAAACAGGATGTTTCGATGCTAGTACCGATACCCTGGTATCGATACCGGTATCGATACCAGTTCTTCCCAGAACTTACCCAGATGAACACGATGAATAGGTATCGAAACAGGTGTTAGCTGTACCGATACCCCTTAGCGAGCTTTGCATTTTAGGCTTCTAAAGTACTAGAAATGAGTTTCTAAAGCCCCTATAAGCATGCAAATGATGTTATGACAAGATTATAGTGCAAAAACAAGTTCATACTCCCCCTAGAAACATGCATAGAAGCAACAAGATACAAAAACAACATAAGCATGATTTCAATCAAGATTCAAGCAAAAAGCATAAAAATAATACTTAAGAGGTCAAGATAGGCTAGTTAGACCTAACTCTCTCCTAAGGGTCCAAAAACGCTCCTTATCCAAAGGTTTGGTAAAAATGTCTGCTAATTGGTTTAAGGTGTCAACAAACTCTAAAACAACATCATTTTTAGACACATGATCTCTAATAAAGTGGTGTCTAATTTCTATGTGTTTGGTTCTAGAGTGTTGAATGGGATTCTTGGTAAGACATATGGCACTAGTATTATCACACTTAAGAGGTATGGTTTCTACCTTAATGCCATAATCTAAGAGTTGTTGTTTCATCTATAAAACTTGAGCACAACAACTCCCTAAGGATATGTACTCCGCTTCGGTGGTAGATAGAGCTACACTATTTTGTTTCTTAGAGAACCAAGATATGAGCATACTACCTAGGAATTGACATGTTCCGGAAGTACTTTTCCTATCTATCTTACAACCTCCATAATCCGCATCCGAATAAGCATGCAAATCAAAGGATGAGACTTTAGGATACCAAAGACCTAAACAAGGTGTGTCTCTAAGGTACCTAAAAATTCTCTTAATGGCTATTAAGTGTGATTCTCTAGGACTAGCTTGAAACCTAGCACACAAGCAAACACTAAACATGATATCGGGTCTACTTGCGGTAAGGTAAAGCAAAGAACCTATCATGGATCTATACAATTTAGAATCAACACACTTACCTCCTTCATCCTTGTCAAGCTTAGTAGATGAGCTCATAGGAGTGGCTTGAGGTTTCACATTCTCTAAGCCAAACTTCTTGAGCATATCCTTGATGTATTTTGCTTGATTGATGAAGGTGCCATCCTTCCTTTGCTTAATTTGGAGTCCCAAAAAGAATGAGAGCTCCCTCATCATGCTCATCTCGAATTTACCTTGCATTAGCTTAGAAAATTCTTGACAATAACATTCATTAGTAGATCCGAAAATTATATCATCAACATAAATTTGAACTACTAAGATGCCATTTTTAAACCTTTTTATAAAAAGTGTAGTATCCACCTTCCCTTTTTCAAAACTTTTTTCAATTAAAAAATTTGAAAGTCTTTCATACCAAGCTCTAGGAGCTTGTTTCAAACCATATAAAGCTTTTGTTAATTTAAATACATGGTTTAGAAAATTTGGATCTTCAAAACCCGGTGGTTGTTCAACATACACTTCTTCATTTATAAAACCATTTAAGAAAGCACTTTTGACATCCATTTGAAAAAGCTTGAAATCATGATAACATGCAAATGCAAGTAGCATCCTAATGGCTTCCATTCTAGCTACGGGTGCATAGGTTTCATCGAAATCTATTCCCTCTTCTTGAGTGTAACATTGAGCAACTAATCTAGCTTTATTTCTCACAATGTTACCACTCTCATCTAGTTTGTTTCTAAAGACTCATTTAGTTCCTATAGTAGATTTATTACTAGGCCTATCAACTAATGTTCATACATTATTTCTCTCAAATTGATTTAACTCTTCTTGCATAACCAATATCCAATAATCATCACCTAAGGCTTCTTTGATATTTTTAGGCTCTATGCATGAGATAAAAGCAATATGGTTCATTAATCTAAGAGAAGAACGAGTAGTTACCCCCTTGGATGGATCACCCAAGATTTCACCACTTTTGACATAGTTGAACTCCCTTGGGTAGCTCACTTCCCTTTCTTCAAGCTTTACATCTCCTAAAGCTTCTATCGGAGGATCTTGTGTTTCTTCATTGGTTGGAACCCCATCCACCTTTGATGCTTGTCCATCATCAATGGTTTCAATGATTCCTACATCATCATCATCACAAGAATCCTTCCTAGGAAGGAGATTATCATCGAAAACCACATGTATAGACTCTTCTACAACTAAGGTTCTTTTGTTAAAAACACGATAAGCCTTTGAATGTTGAGAATAACCAAGAAAAATAGATTCACCACTTTTTGCATCAAATTTACCTAAATTATCTTTTTCATTGTTTAAAACAAAACACTTGCACCTAAAAGGGTGAAAATAGCTAATGTTAGGCTTTTTGGATTTTAAAATCTCATAAGGAGTCTTTTTCAAAATTGGTCTAATCATTACTCAATTAATAATGTAACAAGAAGTGTTTGTGGCTTCCGCCCAAAAATACTTAGGTAAATTATTTTCACAAAGCATGGTCCTAGCCATTTCTTCTAAAGTTCTATTTTTCCTCTCAACTACCCCATTTTGTTGAGGAGTGCGACGAGACGAAAATTTTTGGCTAATCCCGTTTTCATTACAAAAATTCTCAAAACCTAAATTTTGAAATTCGGTTCCATGATCACTTCTAATATGAGAAATTCTTTGATCAAGATCATTTTGAGAAATATTTGAAAATGTGATGAATTTTTCTAAGGCTTCATCTTTTGTACTTAAAAATAGAACCCAAGTGTATCTAGAATAATCATCAACAATAACAAATGCATATGATTTTCCACCCAAGCTAGTAGTCCTAATAGGTCCAAAGAGATCTATATGGATCAATTGTAATATTCTACTAGTTGAAACATCATTAATGGATTTGAAAAAAACTCTCTTTTGTTTACCCTTAGCACATGCATCACAAATTTTATCTAAGGAGAACTTGAGTTTAGGTAAACCTCTAACTAGGTTTAGGGAGGCTAGTTTCTCTAAAACACTTATGCTAGCATGTCCTAGTTTTCTATGCCATAACCATGCATCATTTTCATCACTAGCAACTAAGCATGCATGAGAAATGTTTATGTCATCTAAATGCACCATATAGATATTTCCTATGCGATGACCTATGAGCATTGTTCTATTTGATTTTATGTCTAGTATTTTGCAACCATGTTTATCAAAAGAGACATAGAAACCCTTATCACACAATTGACTAATGCTCAATAAATTATGTTTAAGACCATTAACAAGCAAGACATTTTCAATTAAAATAGAGGAGTGATTACCAATAGAGCCAATACCCTCAATTTGGCCTTTGGAGTTGTCACCAAATGTCACTACTCCACCCTTTTTGAGTTCTAACTCCTTAAATCGTCTCTTGTCTCCGGTCATATGCCTTGAGCATCCACTATCAAGGTACCACATGTTTTGACTTGAAGCCTTGGCCTTGAAGCAATGCTCAACCTACAAACAAAGATTTAGTTTTTGACTTTTGGTACCCAAATCATTTTGGGTCCATGAGAGTTAGTTCCCAAAAGCTTGGTTCCCTTAGGAATCCAAGATGCAATGACATTAATATTATTAGAAATAATGAGTTCCTTAGGAACCCACACACTCCTAATTTTTTTATATCTAGCATGCCTTTGAAAACTTCTTTGTTTGTGGCCATAAAAATTCTTTTTCACATGGTTGGGTTTTGAAGAGCTTCCTTTTTCAAAAGTAGAACTACCAACCACTTTGATTTGTTCTTTAAGCTCATTCACCACTTTGTGGTGATTATCACTCAAGCTAGAAATAAGGTTGTTTAAATCCACATTTTTATTTTGAAAGAACTTTAAATCATCATTCAAGATAACAACCTTTTCTTCCAAGTCCAAAATCGTTTTTGTCAAAGAATCATTTTTCGTTTCTAAATCGGAAATTGTTTTCTTGCTTTTCAAAATTGATTCTTTGAATTTCAAAACCAACTCATCATAGACATCTTACAATTCATCATAAGCATCATATAATTCATCATATGTAAGATTATTGCAAGAGGAATCAAGGGTTACCTTAGGCTCATCAAGAGCCATGAGACAAAGGTTGGCTACTTCATTGTCTTCGTCGGATGATAACTCCTCATCACTCCATGTGGCAAGATGAGCCTTTTGTTTCTTCTTCTTGTCAAAACCCTTCCTTTTGTATTGTGGGCAATCGGTCCTAATGTGACAGGGCTTCTTGCATTCGTAACAAATAATTTGATCTTTCTCATCTTCTTTGCCCTTTGACTTAAAATCCTTCTTCCTTTGGAATCTCCTATTCCTATTTGCCCTCATGAGTCTAGTGAATCTTTTGGCTACCATAGCCAATTCTTCTAACTCTTCTTCTTCACTAGAATCTACTTCTTCTTGTGACATTGAGGCTTTGAGAGCAATCTCTTGCTTCTTCTTCTCAACCTCTCTCTTTTCAATCTTCACCTCTTCCTTCTTCTTTTCTTCTTCTCTTCCTTTCTTCATGATCTCATGGGTGAGAAGAGATCCCATAAGAGCATCAAGCTTTAGAGTCTTCAAATCTTTGGCTTCAATGATAGCCGTTCTCTTGCTATCCCAAGACTCGGGAAGAGAGTAGATGAGCTTTCGAACGAGTTTCTCTTCTGGAATGATCTCACCAAAACCTTTGAGACCATTGACGATCACCGAGAATCTATCGAACATCTTGGTGATGTCTTCATCCGGCTCCATCTTGAAATTTTCGTAGTTGAGATTTAGAAGACCTATCTTTGTCTCCTTGACATCATTTGTGCCCTCATAAGTTGTCTCCAAGGAGTCCCATACTTCTTTGTCACTTGTGCAAGATGACATCTTTGAGTAGATGTCGAGACCAAGTGCACAAAAAAGAATGTGAAGAGCTTTGTCGTTTGTGGACATCCTTCTTCTTTCTTCATCGGTCATCTCATTTCTTTTCTTAGGCACTTGCCGATCTCCTTCTTGCTTCATAGGGATTGAGGGACCATCTTCGATTATATCCCAAAGGACATAATCATTAGAGTTGATGAACAACCTCATCCTATTCTTCCAATAGGGGTAGTTGTCCCTATTGAAGAAGGGTGGCTTGGTGATGGAATGTGACTCGTTCCATGAACCGGAGGTGGAGGCCATTTGATTCTTCTTGTAGATGTGATCAACACGCCTTGGATCTTCTTTGGTAGATGTGAATCTCTTCAAAGATTAGGCTCTGATACCAATTGTTGAGTTGATCGATCTTGAAGTATGGCCAAGAGGGGGTGAATTGGCAATTAAAAGATTGATTGGGAAATTTTTGGTAAAAATGAAAAATTTGATGACAAAAGATTTATAGTGGTTCAAGCTTCGAAACAAGCTCTACATCCACTACCTTAGCTTTCACTAAGGATTTTGAAACCAATTCACTATTGAATTCGACCTTTTTCTCGGTTCAAGGGATAACCGTTACAAACAAACCAATTTTCTACCCAAAATTGATTTGGACCTCACAAAGTGTTACAAGAGATTAGAGTGGGCTAAAAGGAATTCTCTCACAAGAAATAAATGCCCCAAATACAAACAAACTCTCCCCAAACTCAGATTACAAATTATCAAAGTGAAATTACAAGAGTTGGGAGCAAAGATATGCAATTAGGTGCTTTGAGTTGGATTTTTGTGCTTGGATGATGCTTGAGGTTCAATAGTTGTTAATGCTGCTTGAACAACTTCATTTTATATGTCCTCATTGATTTCTAACCGTTGTGGTTGTTGGGAAATGAAATAAAGACGTTGAGACTTCATCTTCCCGTCATAAATGCTCTTCTGCAAGCACAGGTATCGATACTCGGGGAACCTGTTTCGGAACAGCCTATAAAAAGACAGAGCCAGTGTGCATTTAATAGGGAGGGTATCGAAACAGGTATCGATGCCATTACTAAACTGTAATGGTGGGTATCGAACCATGTTTCGAAACATCTCAACCATCATTTAAAGTTTTAACTGCCACCAACGGTCAACTCATTAAATGCTAAAATAGCCGTTGGGAATTAAAGGGGGTATCGATACCAGTATCGATACCATGAGTCCTATTTTAAAAGATTTTTAAAACAAATAAAAATACTCGAAGTGGTTCGATACTTGGTTCGAAACATGCGTTTCCAATGGCATAATGGTATCGAACCATGTTTCGATACTCGTTCTTAGTTTCAAGAACAAGGCTTTAAAATGCAGTAGGGTATCGATACCGGTTGAAATGGTATCGATACTCTCGTATCAAAACACTTAGAAATTTTATTTCAAAGTTCTTGGTTTGACTTGAAATCAAAAAATTGACTTAAGGACTTAAAAATTTATTACAAAATAGTCCTTATTCATAATTGTTATATCAAAATCAATTTTGTTTTTACAATTTATTATTTAAACCAAAATTAAAGTTTATTTAAAAATAGATTAAACTTATGCTAACTAGAGGTGTTTAACGAGTTGATCAGCTCGTGAGTTGTTCGAACTCAACTAAGTTAAAACTCGATAATAATCGTTTCAGATTGACTCAAACTCTACTCGAGACTTTAACGAATTGAATCGTACAAAGTCTAACTCACTCGATAAGTTTGCGAGCAACTCGTTAATTTTTTAAAATATATTTTAGTAATTATTTTAAAATTATTTCATTCAAAAATAAATCTAAATAATAATTATTAATTTGTGAATTGTTATTTTTACTTTAATATGTTGGTTTAGTGTATTTATGGATTGTTACTTTCGAATTTAGACTTTGAAAACATTTTATATACTTTTGATATTTTTGGTTAAATTTGTTAATTTATGTTAATATTAATCCTCATAGAGTATTTCTAATTTATGTTAACATTTTATATACTTTTAATATTAATTTATGTTAAGTTTTTTTAGTGAGCTTAACGAGCAATGAGCCGAGTTGGGCAATAAAATATTTTAACGAGCTTAACGAGCAACGAGTTGAGTCGAGCAATAAAAAATTTTAATGAGCACGAATCAAGCATTGCCTAACTCGCGATCGACTTACTCGATAACACCCTTAGTCTCATCTCATTTATAGCCCTAATCGAGAAATTAACAACCTTTTCCTAATAATGAAAGGATAAATTATACATAATTAGTTACTAAACTTTAGGATGTGACTTGTTTTAACCATTAAATTATAAAATATTTTAATTTGACCACTACTTTTTAATTCACTTTAATTTTAAAAATTAAAAATATATTATATTATATTTTCGAGTACTCGTGAGTTTTTCGAGTTGGATATTAAAAAGTTTAGTTAAACTCGTTAAAAATTTGAGTCAAATTTAAGTTTGAATCGAGTCTAATCAAATTGAGTGTTGATCGAACTTTAACCGAATCAAACTCAAATAACTCGTGATCTGTCTCAACTCATTTATAGCGAAATTATCAACATCAACCTTCTTCTCCTAATAATGAAAGTATAAATTCTACACAATTATTAAATCAAATAAAGACATTCCTTCTTCTTATAGAATCAATGTATCTAATACTAATTGATTTTTAAAATTATCCCGGAAGATCATAATCTCCTAGCAGACATAATGATCGAGACTCTTTACCTGCTCCCAATTGAAGCTCACAAATAAACTAATCAAATCCCAAGGGATATATAGGGATAACAATATGATTTTTTTAAAATTTTATACTTTTAAAATTATTAAACGAATAAAATGGATAACTGAAATTATCATGAGAAAAAGTAATAAATTAATTTTAATCATCTATTTTATTTATATATCGACCTGTATAAAATTTAAAAGATTTTACACTGTGAAAGTGAATATATGAATTATATTTTAATACACGAGTTATGTAAAAAAATTATACAATCATTATTAATTAAGATATAAACTCTAAATCTCTAGCTCTAACACTCTAAAACTCAAACTTTTGAATTCTAACGGTAAACCTTAAATTTTAAACTTATAATCTAAACTCTAAACTTTAAAAATAAAAGACTTATATAAATTGGTGCAAGGGTAGTTCAAAGATTTTTGGGATCCTGTGTAATTTATTAAAAATGATGTCCTTACTTTATAATTAATAAGATAAATAAATTTTCTCTTTAAAAAATATCTTAATAGAAAAAATATTAATAAATATTAAACATCTAAGAATTAAACATTTTCAGTTTTTATCTAAAAAATATATTCTTTTTTTCATGTTTTAAGTTTTAGATAATTGTTATATATACACACATAATTGTAAATATTTATATATTTTTATAAATATTTAATTTAATTTTTAGGCCTCCCTTTTAGAGATTTTATACGCTCGATCTTATTACGTCCGTCCAAAACCCTCACTGGACTTTTGTATTAAAGTGTTTTTTATATTATACATTCCTATAATCAGTAGGATTAAAACAACAGAAGAAGCTGTGTTTTCCTAATCACAATGGACAGTAGTAAGACGAAGGCTTGGGTTTATTCTCAACACGGGAATCCCGTCGATGTTTTGAAATTCGAGTCAAGTCAAGCCGTGCCGCAATTGGGAGAAGATTAAGTTTTGATCAAAGTTGTTGCCGCAGGACTTAATCCAGTTGATTTCAAGAGGATGCAAGGGATGTTCATCATGTCTGATTCTCCACTGCCTGTAAACTTCCTTTCGCTCTTTCTTTTCCCAATCACTATCTTTCTTGATATCTTAAATCGAGTCAAATTGAGTAAAAAATTTGAAGTTAGTCGAGTTAATGAGTCTTATTTTATAACTCAAATTTTATTTTGATTTTTTTCGAAAATTTGAGTTGAGTTGGATTGTTCGAGTTTCTGTTGAAATTTAATTATAAATATTTTTAATATTATGATACTAATTGATTTTAGTTTAAATGATTTTTTTCGTAAATTTGAGTTGAGTCGGATTGTTCGAGTTTCTGTTAAAATTTAATTATAAATATTTTTAATATTATGATACTAATTGATTTTAGTTTAAATGATTTTTTTTAATTTTATATGATATACACTATACTACCTAAATGTAAAAACATACATCAAAAGAAAAAAACAAATTAAGGGATCCAACACAAATATAAAAATCGATATACTAATTGTCAAAAAATTTAAAATTATTCGAATATCATTTTATAATTTAAAATCTATTTTAATTTTTTAAAATTATAAACAATAATCTATACTACCTAAATTAAAACCATAAACTATAAATTCTAAATTGAATTTTTAAATTTATAGAGAAATCTAAATGGGCTTTGGGTACAAATTTATAAACATAAGTGGCCTTGAAAATATTTTTTAAAAAAACTCATTTCCAGTTAAATCGGATTTATAATATTAAAAATATTAAGTTATGGCTTTTTAATGTAAAAATTTGACTTACAAGTTCACATATTATTTAAAATTTAATTTTATATTTATTTTTATAAAATTGAGTTCTTGTGTTGCTTTTATTTAAAGATTCTAGTCTCTTTCTTAATTTTTATTTAATTTTATTATTAAAATTGACAATTACAAAAAAATATATATTTTTTTATTCAATCACGATTATAGTTTTTAATTTTTTTAAATCTTAATTTTAAAATAAAAATATTGTTAAATTGAACTATACAAATTTTCAATTATTTATATTTACAAATTTCTAAAAATCAATAATAAATAACTAAAACATAAATTTTAATAATTATCATGTAAACAACTAACCTAAAATTTAACATGATGTCCGATTCGAACCTTGATTTTATATAATGTTATTTTAGGAGAGTTTAATCTTATTGGAAGCGACAAATATATATATATTAGAATTAAATTTTGATACTTCTTATTAACTTAAAATGTTAAAAAAATTAATAAAAATTAAGATTATTATCTCATATATAATCGGTATAAATATTTATTTAAATAGACACTTTAATTTTAAGATTTAGGAGTTTATTTTACGGTCTAGAGTTTAAGGATTTTAGTATAAAAACTTATAATTTAAGGTTCAAAATTAAAATTTAAAGCTTAGAATTTAGGTTTTAAGGTTAGGTTTTAGATAACAAGATTAAAGACTTAAATTTTAATATATAAATTTTAAATTTTAAATTTTAAACCTAAATTTCATAATATCTCCTAAATTTAAAATTACTACATTTAAACTCTTAAAACTTTAAATTTTAAACCATAAATTCTTTTGTATAGAATAATTATTCTTTAGGTTAACTTTTAGATTGTGGTTAACATTTTAATTTCATATTTTTTAACATTTCAATTGGTGCTACACCTTAGTCGTACCCTAACCCTGATATACCCCCATTGTTTTATTTTTAAAATATATTATGTAATTTATAATGATAACTATATATTTAATACTCACCTTTATTTAATTTTTTGTTTTGATAACTATTTTTTGGTAAAATAATAATTAGCATTATGTTTTGTTTCTATTTCGATCGTAGTTAAAAAAAATTATAACACACTTATTAGGAGAGAAATACACACACATGATATACTAATTAAGAGAGAAAATCACATACGACAAGTTATCACGTTAATTTTTCTTTTTTAATCAATATGCTACATGTATTTTTTATAATTTTAATCGACATGATATTAATTAAGAAAAAAAATGATAATATAATTTATCATATATGATTTTATCTTTATTAAATGTTAATTTTTTTAATAACATAATAAAAAATTATTTTATTAAAAAATAAATAAAGATGAATATTAAATATGTAGTCTCTAATTTGTAATCTGTGTCACTATTGTTTGTATCAGAGTATTCCAGGATATGATGTAGCTGGTGTAAAGTTGGCAACCAAGTGAGAGCCTTCAAGGAAGGAGACGAAGTATATGGGAACATCAACGAGAAAGGCTTGGATCATCCAAAAACATACGGCACTGTAGCTGAATACACTGTTGCTGAAGAGAATCTGTTGGCTATAAAACCAAAAAATCTGGGCTTTGTTGAAGCTGCTTCCATTCCATTAGCTATTGGAACGGCCTATCAAGGCCTTGAAAAAACTGGATTATCTTATGGTAAATCTATCCTTGTTTTAGGCGGTGCTGGTGGAGTTGGCACAATGGTTATTCAGGTACTATGCTCTATATCAAAAGTTTTTTCTTTCCCCCAGTAGTCTACATGTTTGATTAAATGCCTCTGTGAGGGAAAACCAAAAAATATTATCTCTTAGATTTATGTATATGATTTTTTATATGATGAGAATGGGGTTGTAGTAGTTAGGACGATTTGTTTTTCTGATTTGGACGGAAAACCGATGTTGCAGACGGCGGTTGGAATGGGGAGAAGATAGAAATAGAAGGAGGAAGAAGTAGAAATTAAGATTTGACTTGGGTTGCTTGCGAAGGATCTTTCCTTATGATTATATTCGTGGTCTAAGGTAGTAGATTTGATAACTATCCTGTTGACGGTGCAATAGCTTCTTGATAAGGCTGTGACCCTACTTCGGAGGCTTCGGACTCTGCTGTCCATAAGGACTGAAGTGGAAGAGTGCTGTCGGAAGAGGTGTTCCGAATAACTCGAGGTGGAAAAGAGAAAAGGGTGTATTCAATCAGTGTGAGTGGACTTGAGATGAGTGTCCAAACCAAGTTTTGGCAACTGTGTATGGTGTTAATGCCATACATTGATATAGTCTGAATCCGGTCCGATGGATGAACACCTTTAGACTTGAGATGAGTGTTGATATTGGATAATGATATTATGATACAAATTTGATATTGATATGCTTACTTTTTCTTTTATGTTTTTTCTATATATTTAGAACTGTACTTTAACTGTGGAATTATACTTTTGGAATTTAATTGGATTCGTTTTCTTTGAACTTCATGGATCAGCTAGCTAAGAATGTCTTTGGAGCATCCAAAGTTGCAGCTACCTCAAGCTCCGCAAAACTGGAGTTGCTAAAGAGCTTGGGTGCTGATTTGGCCATTGATTACACCAAAGACAACTTCGAAGATTTGGCGGAGAAATTTGATGTCGTATATGATACAGTTGGTATGATTCTATATCTTTTAAAATACTGACACTATATAGCATATGAAGAAAAAACTTCAACTTTGAGCATGGCGGCAGTTGGATCGACGGTTAGGGTGAGTTCAATTTAATAAGAAATGCTTGTTTATGTGCAAATATAAAACAGGTCAATCTGAAAGGGCAGTGAAGGCAATCAAAGAAGGTGGTAAGGTTGTTTCAATAGAACCGGTTGGTGAACTGACTGACCCAGCTTTCAGGTTCATCCTCACACATAGTGGGGCTATGTTGGAGAAATTGAACCCTTTCCTTGAAAATGGAGGAGTGAAGCCTGTCATTGATCCAAGAGGCATATTTCCTTTCTCTCAAACTCCAGAAGCCTTTTCTTATCTGGAAACGGGAAGAGTTACTGGGAAGATCGTCATACATCCAATTCCATGACTCAGGTCGATGTTTATGTTACTCGGACTCGAGTATATCGAATACAGGTATGTTAGACTGTCCTTGGAGGTTCATACCCTTATGTTTGAATATGTGTCGGATACGATTTTCGAACACCTATACTATAAGAATAAACAAGAATTATAGTAACACAGGTTAGTATGCTGCAATACTTTTGTAATAAAATGTTTGAGTATTAAAAATAATACAGTAAAACCTTTATAAATTAATATTGTAACAACTTGAAGAAAAGAACTTTAAATACTCTCGGGACCATGAAATTTTATTAATTTAGAGAGATATTAATATATTAATAAATTAATAATTTATTAATTAAAAGAAATTTCTCAATTCAATAAATATAACTTTGATAAAGTTATTGTATGCAAATAAATTGTAAATTGTACATAATATTCTAATTAATTAAAAATAGGTAGATTCATGTATATGTTATTAAATATATTCATATATCAAATTATTTATATCTAACTAGACTAATGCAGTTGGAGACCTTAACTCCTTAACGCCGGAACTTGTGGTTGCAATTAGAAAAAGTTAGAGGTGAAATTGAATTAGATTTGAATTAAAAAAAAAAAACAGATTACAATAGATTCATATTTTAGCAAGTTATCAAAGTAGTAATTGTAATATTTATGAATTATTAATTTATAGTTTTGATGAGACATATATATTTATAAAGGGAATCTCCAAAAAATATTATATTAATATTTTATCAAATTTGATGATTTTTTACATTGGTCCAAATCGGGACCGGAGAAATTTATTATTTAATAAAGTTTATTAATTTAAAGAGTATTAATTTATAGAGGTTTTACTGTACGATAAATACTAATAATTTTTGTCTTTTTTTTAGTCTTACTCGACTTGACGAGATTAGTCTATATTTATGTTAACGGATAAGTGAGAACACTTAGGGACAAAGTCAGAAATCAAACTTTGGGGATAAAGTTTAATTAGACATAAAAAATTAAGGAACAAAGTCTAAATAAACTAAAATTTGGGGTCTAAATAGATAATTAAATCAACACCATTTTAGAGATTGAAACCTCATTTGACTAGCAATGGTTTTTTTTGCATGAAATTCAATCGTTTTTAAGAGAATTTTGAAATAATCTAATCGAATTAAATTTTCGAATATAAATAATCATCAACTATATTTTAAATTTTAAATTAATTTTTACATTGTATGTGAAAGAATGTGAACATGATGTTGTTCCTAAAAATTTTTTAAAAAAAAATAATAAAATAGAGAAGGCATCCTGCAGTTGGCGTCTTCCTCCCAAAACGTCATTTACAGATGACATTTTCTTACTTGCATTGTAGCTTTTGATCTAGATTTTAAAATAAACCTTGAAAACTTTATTTTCTCAAATAAAACTTTTAAACATCTTATATATATATATATATTCAACGGAATTTTTTTAAAATAAAATATTTTTTATAAATCAAATTTTATTCATCTTAGATAAATCTGTTTACGACAACCTATAAAGTATGTATACTTAATCAATTATATAAAAATTTCTTAACAAAACCCCTATTTAAAAGTTATAAAACTATTAAAACTTTTCGTAAAATATCTTTTTATGAAATAATCGATTATCAATTATATTTTAATGGTGTTATATCAAAATTATTACGATTCAAATCGATTTTAATTTTTTTTCAAAGTCATACCTTTCGCAATGTTTTCTTTCTTTTTGGTTGTGTTTTAAGTGTTGATTTTAAGCATAAAAATCCTTAATTTCTGTAGTTTTATTCCTTCAGACTGGACTTCCACAGTGCTTCATGGCTCAGCCCCACTTTCCTTTTCTCTTCAGGATTTGGTCAAAGATTGGGTTGTCGTTGAAATCCTTCTTTTTTAAGTTCTCCCATTTAGTGCATATTTTCAATTGATTAATTACTTTTAACTTGTATCAATCTTTTGGTGTCTCGTAAATGGAGAAATTATATTATAAGTTATTCTTATTACGTTATATATGGGACCAATCAATTAAAAGTATATATTTAATTATTTTTTATTTTATTATTTTATCGAGTGAATCTTCACTAATATTTATTTTAAATTATTATGGGTACAAATCGTCTACCTCTTTCTCATGCCTCTATTTGTGCCTCCGCTTCAAATTACAGGGTGTAGGGTGTAGGGTTTAAGGTCAGGGGTTGTGGTTAGGATTTAGGGAATTAAGGGTAGGGTGTATTTTTTAGAGTGTAGGGTTTAGGGTTTAAGATATAGAAAATAAAGGTTAGGGTTTAAAATTTAATTTTTAAAAAATTTTAACATGAGGTACGAATAGAGGCAGATGATTTCTGCTCAATTATTACATAGATGACAGTTTTTATCAAGTGATAAAAATGATGAGGTGAAAAAAATAATTACATAGATGTTTTTGATTGGTTGGTTTCATAGATGATGTGGTGGGAATGACTCATAATATAATTTTTGTGAAATTATATTATGAGTCATCCCATCGGATCATTCATGGGACTAATCAATTAAAAGCATATATTTAATTATTTTTTTCACCTCATCATTTTTATCGAGTGAATCTTCACTAATATTTACTGTAAATTATTACATAGATGACAGTTTTTATCAAGTGATAAAAATGAAAAAAATGATGAAATGAAAAAAATAATTATATAAATACTTTTTACTAGTTGGTTTCATGGATGACGTGATAGAAATAACTCATAATATTCTCCTATAAATGTTTTTCATTTGTTAATTTTGTTCATCACTCATACTTTAATCTTTTAAGTAATCAGATGCATAGAAATAAAGAGCTTTATTTCATGTTTTCTTTCTTCAGTGCTTTATCTCATTACCGTCGTTGTAATTCACTGGACATGTTTTGTTGATCTGATGTTTCACTTTTTAGTTTTTTTAGTTTTCTTTTGTTTTTTATTTTTATGTTATATTTTCATTATGTTTAGAATATTTTTTTTTTTAATAAACTCGATCAATATATTATTAAAAAAATATTTTTAACTTTTATTTAATTTTATTTTTAACTATTTATCAGATATAACATATATTTTTTGAATCTTCTACGTTTATAGTTTTTTATTAATTTGTCCTTAATTTTTGAAAATAATAATATCATTAATTGAAAAATATTATTTTTAACCTTTACATTTTAGGTTTTTTATTAATATTGAATATTAATCCCAATAAATGATCCTAATAATAAATGATCCTAATGGAAAAATAATGATGTTCATTTTATAAAATTCAAGTTCAAATCATTTTGTCTGTAAAATGTGTATATTATTAAAGAGATAAAAATATTTATGAACAAATACTACCTTATAATCATCTTAAAACTATTAAAAAAATAATATTAAATATTATAAATTTAAAGGACTAAAAAAGTTATTTTATTTTTATTTTATAACTATCATGTCAATAATTAACTATATAATTGAACAAACATTACTGAATGAACCAAAATTTTTAAATAAAAAATAGTACACTTAATCTTTTTTTTTTTTGAAACCAGAAAAACCAATATATTACTTAGCCAAAAATGGCATCTTTAACAACAATGTCTTCAATACAAGAAGGAACCTCAACCGAAAAATAAAAAGGATGAACTAAAGAAAGAGCCCATTTAGCTAACTCATGAGCCACTCTATTAGCAGTCCTACTAACATGTGAAACTGACATATCAAAATTAGCATGCAAAAGAACATGAGCATCACTCAGATAAGAAGCCGCTAAAGATCTATCCAATGTCCTTGAATTGAGTTTGTTCACTATAGCTATCGAATCTCCCTCAATCTGTACCTTTCTCCAGCCATTATCAGTAGCCAACTTTATACCTTCAGCAAATGCACAAGATTCTGCAGACTCAACAGAATGAGCACCTTGTAGTTTGAACGCCACACCATCAATCATGAGTCCAAATTTATCCCTAGCCACCACTCTAACTGCTGCTTGTCCAGAAGAATCCACAAAAGCAACATCCACATTAATCTTAATACAGTCATCAAGAGGCCGAGACCAAACATTAGCTTTACTACAAGGAACTTGTTTGGAAGTCCCCTCATATGCCTTTACAAATTCTGAAGAAAGCAGCCGAGAATTATCAATAATCATACGAGCAGTTAATAAAACCCCATTATGCACCCAATGATTTCTTCTGTTCCATATGTTCCAAAGAAGAACAATAAAAAAAGTAAACTGCAAAGAATCCAGAGAGCGTAAAGCTAATTCAAACCATTCCTTACAATCAACCACAGACTCTTGAGGAAGAACAGAAATTAAACCACTTAAGTCAAAAATATCCTCAAGCAAACTACAATCTCTTAAAGCATGCATCACAGACTCCACTTCTCTATTACACAGCTTACAAAACCCGTCACTAATATTAGCAACTGCCAGTTTTTGACCCGTTCGCAAAGCATCATGAGCAACTCGCCAAGCAAAAATTTTAATTTTAGGGAGAGTAGAAAGCTTAGAGAAAGCTTTCCAAATCGGTGAAGTATCTTTTTCAAGACCCTTCTGATCTTGCAGCCACTTATGAGCAGTTCTGGTGACATATTCCTTCGAAGGATGATGACCCCAAACTAAAACATCACAATCAACCGCAGTTATAGGACATTTAAGAATAGAAACAACATCATCTCTATTAAAAACATGCAACACTCTTCTTTCATCCCACTCATTACTCACCTTTTGAGGAAAAAAAATAATTTTTTAGTGTTTTTTTTATATTTTAATACTAAAATTTAAATTTTAAGTTCTAACCTTAAATTTATAATTCTAAATTTTAAATCATAAATTCTAAATCTTTAAAAATATATTTTATCCATAGTTTTTTAACCTTAACTCTAAACTTATTTTTTAACGTAGGATATACATAAAAGCATCAAAAAGGTTACATGATGTCTATTTTTTTAATTTAATTACATGATGTCTAAACTCATTACTCACCTCTATTTCTTATTTTCCAAAGGGAAAATAGCTTTATTCTTCATGTTTTATTTTACTTTAGTTTTAGGATAATTCTTACGAATTGTCATTAAATTATATCAAAATATTTATTTTGGTCTTATAACTTTTAAATATTATAAAATAGTCATTAAATTCTAGTTTTTATTATCAAAAAATCATCGAGTTATTGAGGGTGATGTGATAATTAAAAATATTTTTACAATAACCTCTTTATTCGTCCACAATTATAAACTCAATCAATTTGTTTCACTTAAAAAATCAATAAATTTAACTTGAATTATATTCATATTCTATCGGTTTAATCTTATTTTTAATTAAAATAATTTAATAATCCCCTGTAATCTCAATATCATAAAATTAAATTATAAACTAAATTTTAAATTTATATTTGTATTTTAGTTTTTTATTTTAATTGTATTTGTCTGCATGGTGGGATCTTTCAACGCGTTATTATACTTGTTAGTTGTAAAATTTAATCTCTTTAATAGTTATATTTAAAAAATAAAATTTAATAAAATAAAAAATATTTAATATGCATGACTTTGATTCCTTTCATCTTTCCCCAACTACTGATGGTTGGGTGATAGGTTACTAGGAGGGAATCAACGTCGGCAGCTTCCAATACAGATCTTTACATGATTCAAAAATATCATATGCAAATTTACGTAAAAATTTTATATTAGAGATGCAAAATTTTAAAATATTAATATAAAACTTTAAAAAGTGTAAAATTATATTATTGATAAAAAATATTTAAATTATACAAAAATTTAAAATTTTATATTACGATTGAAACCCTTCAATTCGTCCTTGATTCTACCTTGATTGATACGAGTCTTTGTTACAATCTCTTTGATGGGGTGTTGATTTTTTTTTTTTACAATCCAATCACCTCAAAGCTCGAAGAACCAACAATTTTCGTCATTCCGTCGATTACTTGGTTACTTTCACGCCGAATATATTGAACGTGTTTCATCTATGCACACTATCGTAAGTTAGTTACATCAGAGACAATAAAAGTGAACCTTACATCACTATAACAAAATAAGTCTTTACCGACGTTTTTTAGTCCTATAATGGTATTTCTAATGCACTACAAACATTCTTGATGCTAAGAAAAATATCGCAAGAACTATTAAAATCAACACCGTAGATGTTAGCAACGTTGGGCGGTCAAACAAAACGTTAGACGACTGACGAGGCGATGAGATTAGACGGTCGACCAGTGAGAATGAGGGATGCGATTGAAGAGGAGAAATGGGGTTTGATTTGAGGATATGTAAGGTTGAGTGATAATTTGATTGAGAGTTTGAGTGGTAATTTGAGAGACGGGTCAAAAAGAGAAAAATTTTCGCGTTTTAATAATATCAAATATAACACTTCTGTGACATTTGTAAATATAACGTCACTAATATACGAATTATTGCAGGTTTGTAATAAAACACCATTATATGACAATTTTTACGGTGATTTCTGGATAAACACCACTAAATTTTTTTGCCTTTTGCGATATTTATAATAAAAACACCAATAATATATCTTTTGCGGCGTTTTCTACCAAATGCCACTAAAAAACATTTTTTTTGAGACAATTATGATAGAAACGTCTGTATATGACATTTATTGCGATATTTATTCTAGAATCGTTACTAAAATTGCTACTATATATCAAATCTAAGTATAATGCATCATTATTCTTCAATAACCAAACTGACTTAGATTATTTATCGTAGTTATCAATTCTCATTAATTTAAGTTTATATAAGCTTTGACCCTATTTTTAAATGATTGATAAAATAAATTAGTTTTTAATTATAAGTTTATAATATTTGCTTCCCAAAACATGCAAACAACAAAATGTGATTAACTTAGTTTCAATCAATCTAAGGATGTTTATAACCAAACCCCAAAAAGAACTTGAATAAAGGGTAGGAACTAAGGTACATCTACATGGATTATTATATTATATACTAGTAATTAAAAGATAATTGCATAATCAGTGTTTAGATGATATAAATGTTAAATATATTTTTGTAAAAAAATAAATTTAATTATTTAAAAAGATGTTTAATATCATCTAAATAATAATTATTAGGGGTGCATTCGGTTTGGGTTCGGTTTAATTCGGTAAGTTATTTTAGTAATCATCAATTTTCAGTTCGGTTAACTTTGGTTTTTAATTTTTCCATATTAACGTTAATTTTTAAAAAATTTTATTTTATATTGACAAAATAACTTTATTTTATGACTTTTAAACATTAAAAGATAAATATTTTAAGATATTTTTTATAAATATTTGTTAAAAACTTATTTTTAAGTAAAAATAAAAAATAAAAATATATTTATAGTATTATAAGTATAAAATATATATTTTTACCTTATAAAAATAATTAAAAATTAAATTCGGTTTAATTCGGTTAACCGTGGTTAACTACGTTTCATAAATTTATAAATTATAATACTTCGATTCGGTTTGATTTTTGGTTTTATGGTTAACCATACCCAACCCTAATAATTATAAAATTATTTTTATTAATAATATATCAAATAATATATCATTTTGAGTGGTTAGGATTTGAAGATGAGATAATTATGGTTTGCCGTCTTTTTAATATTAATATATTCCAAATTTTTAATAAACAAATAAATAAATAACAATAGCTGTCATTGTTGTTTGCTGTTGAAGATGAGACAATTTTAGTTGAATTGAGGTTGGTGGGTCATTATTTAAATTAATAATTAATATTTAATCAGAAATTAGTTTTTTTATATTTTTTTAGTTTTTAGGTTTTGTTCGGGTGAGTCTAAATCAATCCGTGTCATATACATAATTTTGATATTTTTTCAATTTTGGACTTGAATAATTTTTTAACACACAATAGTCTTACAACTTTGGATTTTTTTTAATCATTTTGATAATATGGGGCATAATCTTATAATGTTATGTAATCAAAAATATTAAAAATAAAAAAATTATAAATTAATGTTGATAAAAAATTATAGGACAAGTTAAGAAAAAATATTAAATGAGAGACTAAAATTGATTTATCCTATATGGTATATTTTTAACATAAAATTTGATGCAATATTTATATTAGAGGTATTTAAAAATATCCATTTGATCGATCCAATAAAATTATTCGTTGATCTGATCCAAAAATTTAAATATCCGATATGTTTTTTAGACCAAATATCTAATTTGATTTTAAATTTTCTTATCAGATACAAATCACAATATTTCAAGTTTCAGATTATCCGAAAATCTGAAAATTTAAATTTTCATGAATATTATTTTTTTATTTTTAATAATTTGATTCTTGTTATATCTGAAAATTAAAAAACATGAAAATCTCATAAATGTGAATCTCGTTATATTTAACAAATGTTGTTTGTTATATTCGAAATTCCAAAATTTTCAATCTTCAAATTCAAAATATGCATATATATTTCTGGATAATAATATATCTAAATATCCGATTCGATTATTCAATATTCGAATATCCGGATATCCAAATTTTTCTAGATCGGATACGGATCACTATATCATTTATCCAAAAAATTTGATATCCAAAAAAATAGATCGAATCAGATCTGATATCCAATAATAAACACTCATAATTTATATTATCCATACTTTTCTCCACTCATAAATCGAAAGATATTGAACGATTAAACATATTTAATCATATGTGATAATATCAATAAATTAACGATTATATTTTAATATATAAATTATTTTCATTTAGCAACATATTTTTTATTAATAAAAATTAAAACCATAAAATATTTTAAACTTAAACCTTAAATTAAACTATATAAACCCTAAAATAATAAATTTATATAAACTAAAATTTAATAATTAAATTAAACTAATCAAAATATATATTAATTAAGTTTCAATAATTAAGTTCCATTAATGAATAACTAAAAGGAATCTAATACCCTACATAAGGTTGATGTGACCCTAAATTCATTGAATTGTTTGCAAATTTAACAAATTAAATCATTAAAAATATTTAAAATAATTTAATTCGATTAGATCTATAAATAAATATATTTTTAACCAATAGACTAGTGGGAGGAGTTGAACCATTATAATATACTCTCGTTATTATAATGTGGAATAATATATATATTTAATTTAATATTTAATAAAACTTTAGGATGTCTTCATGTCTTTTAATATATATATATATATACATTATATTTAATTTATAAAAAAATATTTTTTATTCACTACTATTCTCTTGTTTCCTTATTAAGATTCGAATTTAAGATTATAAAAAAATAACTTTAGATCAAGTTAAGTTTGAATTTAAGATAAAAATATTGAATTCGACCTAATTATACAATTTTTATTTATTATATTTATTCAATTACCTCTTTAAATTTATCGAATAAAAAAATACTATAAATATCTCAATTTATATTTTCATATTATACACTTTTAATAAAAAAAGTATAAGGAACAAAAAAAATAGAATATTTTATTTAAAAAAAGTTAAAAATCAATGGTGGATAATCAATATCAAAAAAAATCCATATTTAATTAAAAAGTTTAAATCGCGCTATTAAACACGTTTAAGCATTTAAGTATATTTAATACTATTAAATTATTATAATAACATAATATCAACCTAATAAACTGGTTTTACAAGTATGTTTTGTTATTTCTATCATTATAAATTTGATTTTTTTTATTTATTTAAAATGTGTCCTTTTTAGCGAGATAATAAAAGAAAAGGAATAAATTGCATCAAAAGACTGAAATGAGCCATAGACACTTTTGGGCCCATAACAATATTAAAATAAATAAATAAATAAATGTTGTCAGACAATTATAATATTCGAACAAAATTTTTTGTTCGAATATTATACATATTTTATGTTTGATAGTAAAAAGTATTTAAAAATTAAATTTTAACACTTATTTCACATTTAAACCCTAAATCTTACATCTAAAAATATATTTTATCCCTAATTCTCTAAATCCTATCCACAATCTTTACTTTAAATCTCAAACGTACTATTTTAAAGTATATTAACACCATTTAAATTAGAGTAATTAGAAAAATATTCAATTTAAATAATTTTAAGGGAATAGAGATTTTTTAATTTTATTTTAAAAATTAGACTAAATTATGATGTAAGTAAAAATATTTTTTTTTTATTTTTATTAATGTTTTTGATAAATTAAAAAGTGTTATCGATAAATGATGTCTTTTTCTCAAATTATCATGTATAAGTGATATCTTTTATTTACCGAATAAATTTTAATTTAATTTTTAAAATAAAATTTAAAGATTTCTTTCAATTTTAATCTCTAAAACTTTATATTTCTAACAAAAACCCATTTAAATTATCTAAATTTCAATTTGGCCCTCAATCTTTTTTTGAAGCACCCTTCAATCTTGTATAGAAAACAAAGTTGACATATACATTATTATATCTAATGCCAACATAAATACAGAGAGGAAGACATGGATGGCACCACCCCATTACTTCTCCATATAAAACTCATAAACAAAAACATTCATTCAAATTTCAATCCTTATTCTTTTCTGGAAAAAATTTCTGGGTTTTTTTTCTATTAAAGGTATGAATCATTTCAACTTTATTTCTCTATGAATTCTGGGTTCTTATTATGAAGTTTATTAGAATTAGACAAATGGAGAAATGGGGGTTCTGTGATTATGAAATTTGAATTGATTTATGTTTAATCATAGGTTTGAAATTTGATTTTTGTTTAGCAAAACAACGATGCCTGGATTAGCAGTGGATGTAAGAACCGGAGAAACTGGAGTTGAAGAACTCAACAATGGAGTTCCTGCTGTTTCCAAAGATGGTTTTGTTCAAGAAAGATCTCCAACGAGTGCACTGAGTCCGAAGAGTCAACACAGTGATTCTGTTGATTTAGCCAATGGTGGGGTAATGGAAGCCTCCATTGAGCAGCTTTATCATAATGTTTATGAGATGCAGAGCTCCGAACAGTCTCCGTCCGTAACCAGTTACGGATCCTACGGTGAGGAATCGAGGATCGATTCCGAATTGCAGCATCTTGTTGGCGATATTGGTGTAGGTGAAATAACAAAAGAGGTTGTTGCAGAGAAGAAAGAAGAAGAAAGTGTTTGTGACTTGGCCTCTAAGAAACAACAAAATGGGTCCGGTGAGAAAAAGATTGTGAAGAAGAAGAAGGGGATAACTCGAGATGTTAAGCATAGGCGTCGGTTGCAATCGGATTCCGAAGCATCGGCAAAGTCGAGTCCGAAGAGCAAGTCTTCTCAAGAGAAAATTCCAGTTGAACAGGAGAATAGTGCAAGAAAAGTAAACGTTGTTTCACCTTTGGGGAAACAAAGGAATTCTGCTTTAAATGGTGCAAAGTTTCAGGATGGAATTGGGGATTCTCTTGAGGATGGATCGGAGAACCCGGACCTCGGACCGCTTTTGCTAAAACAGACGAGGGATATGATGTCTTCAGGTGAAAATCCGAAGAAGGCCCTTGAGTTGGCTCTTCGAGCAACGAAATCATTCGAGAAATACGCTGATGGCGAACCCAGTCTAGAACTCATAATGTCTTTGCATGTTCTGGCAGCATTGTACTGCAACTTAGGCCAATACGAGGAGGCAATTCCGGTTCTTGAGCGCTCGATTGAGATTCCGGTGATCGAGGATGGCCAAACTCATGCACTTGCTAAATTTGCTGGATGCATGCAACTAGGTGATACATACGCAACGCTGGGTCAAATTGAGAATTCAATATTGTGCTATACAGCAGGTTTAGAGATTCAAAGACAAGTTCTGGGAGAAACCGATCCTCGAGTAGGTGAGACATGTCGATATGTAGCTGAAGCACATGTCCAAGCATTGCAATTTGATGAGGCTGAGAAGATTTGTCAAATGGCCCTTGACATCCACAGGGAGAATGGTGCACCTGCTTCAATCGAAGAAGCTGCCGACAGAAGACTCATGGGACTCATCTGTAATTCGAAAGGAGACTACGAATCAGCTCTCGAGCACTACGTTTTAGCTAGCATGGCCATGGCAGCCAATGGACATGAACTGGATGTTGCTTCAATTGATTGCAGCATTGGAGATGCGTATTTATCATTGGCTCGGTACGATGAGGCAGTTTTGGCATATCAGAAAGCACTCACAGTGTATAAGTCTGCAAAAGGAGAGCATCATCCAGCAGTTGCTTTGGTTTTCGTTCGTTTGGCTGATTTGTACAACAAGATAGGAAAATTAAGGGATTCTAAAACTTATTGCGAAAACGCACTACGGATTTATGGAAAGCCAAATCCCGGAATCCCTTCCGAAGAGATTGCCAGTGGCCTCATTGACATTGCTGCTATATATCAATCCATGAATGAACTAGATCACGCACTCAAGCTGCTTAAGAAGGCTTTAACCATTTTCGGTGAGGCCCCGGGACAACAAAGTATGATTGCTGGCATTGAAGCACAGATGGGAGTCATGTATTATATGATGGGAAGCTACACTGATGCCTACAACACCTTCAAAAGTTCCATTTCAAAGTTTCGAGCTAGTGGAGAGAAGAAGTCCGCCTTGTTCGGGATTGCTCTGAATCAGATGGGACTTGCCTGCGTTCAACGATACTCGATAAATGAGGCAGCTGATCTATTCGAAGAAGCAAGGAGCATATTAGAGAAGGAATATGGTCCATACCACCCTGATACATTAGGGGTGTATAGCAATCTTGCTGGTACCTATGATGCAATGGGAAGGTAACTACCTTTAATTTTTTTTACTTTGCACCTTTTCGGTATTGATAGTTCGATTATAGACTTGTCGAATGCTTTTGCAGATGTTGAGATTCGATTATAGAACATTTCTTGTGTTTTTACAAGTTTCATTATATTTCACAGGTTGGATGATGCCATCAACGTCCTGGATTATGTTGTTGACATCCGAGAAGAGAAGCTCGGAACAGCGAATCCAGATGTCATCGATGAGAAACGTAGGTTGGGGGAGTTATTGAAGGAAGCAGGCCGGGTTCGGAGCCGAAAATCAAGATCACTAGTGACCCTTCTTGACACCAGCACTAAGACAATCAAAGATGATGTTATTAAAGTATCATAATGTTGTTAATGTAAATATGATCAATATGTAAAAAAAATCCTTGTGGAAGAGAAAATTTGAGTCTAAAAACATAAAAAAAGCATGTCCTAAAGAGTTAAAAGCAAATTGTATGATTCAATCATTGATTATGGAATTGTTGAAATTCCTTTGTAACAACATTCTTGTTTGTATGTTTCAATCTCTTATATATATAATAAAGACATGGTGCGATTTTGTTTTCTTACACTTATGTTGCTTTATTTTTCGATAGCTCGAACTCTTATCTGTTTAAAGAATTCACATTTGATATTCATATCACTGGATTCAGAGATGAATATGAGATATAATCATTCTTCAAACAAATAAAATATATATACGAAAAAACGAGTATTTATGTGTTGGACATACATATATTCGTATTTGATACCAACTCGAGTTTCGGGTCACATCGGGTTGTAGTTGGTAACCACTTGTAGTTAGAATTTTCTTGATTAGGATTACCAAAAGAGCAAGGAACTTGCAAAGGTAAGTTGCCTTTGAAGGCAGTAGTTGGCCTTGATGTTTATAGGGATGAAAGTGAAAGAATTGACTAATCTGCCAATTTTGAAAGTAATATATGGTCATCCTTAGATTGTTGCATAATACTAAAGAAAGAAATCATAAAATCTTCGGATTTGTCATTTTTCTTCAAATACTTGAGTTTTATACTTATGTTTGATACATTCTACGAAATACAGATGAAGTTATGATCCTTTAAATATATACCGACATTTCATACTCGATCTCAAATCTGAATAACATGAATTAAGACAAACTTGTGAAGAATTTCTCTCTGAGACAGTTGAACTTGAACATGCTTCCAAGGAACACAAAGCCTAAAGCAAACTAAATTGTACCATTTCAAGCATTTTACCTAATCTCTAAGCTAATGTTTTGACAAAAGACAGCTCCCCTTAATTGGCGGGTCTAAAATGACCATTGAGAATGCATTTTGACGCTAAGTTACCTTAATTTTTTCAAGTACTTATATTCAACATGTGATTAGACATAAACATTATAACATTCTTAGCTGAATTATGACTTCTCATCCCAAGCCCCACCTTCACAACGATGGGATTGGTGCAATCCAATCCTATCGTTAGACTCGCGGGTCGTGACCTTAAAAAATCTTTTATACTCATATGGTGTGTTAGCATATGATGAATAGATAATTCTAATAGATTTAACAAACCCAAAACCTTGGTGAAATAAACTCGAGCGGATTGGATTGTACCAACCCTATCGTTGAGCTCGCGAACCGTGACACTAACGTATTATATCAGGCCAAGTCTTCAGCTACAACATACTTTCCTTAGGTTTACTACTAACATGAAAACATAAGGACAACTACAAAGAAGGGGATTGTGTTGTTGTTCAAAGTTCAAAGACTAGACATGCCGGAGTTTGTGTCTATTAGCATGCCAGCACAGAGAGAAGGATGATTCATTGAAACGAACCTAAAGAGAGTTATGCTTATAGTTATACCTTATGCAAGCTTGAATTTGAGATTTGTAGAGAAAAACATTGGTAAATATCATGTCCACACAATTTTCATGAAGTGAAAAATGAAAACAAATAAGGTGATGTAAATCGTATACCCTTTCATTATATTTCATTAGTATCATATTTTAAAATAATGGGTTTATGGTTTAAGATTTAGGGTTTAAGGTTAGAGATTGTGGTTCGGGTTTAAGAAATTAGGAGTATAATTTATTTTTAGGGTTTAGAGTGTGAAAATTTGAGATAGAGTTTAGAATTTAATTTTTAAGAATTTTTTAGTAGGAAGTATAGAAGGAGCATGATTAGGAGGCAGTAGGGCAGATGATTTTTACTCTCATCTAGGGACATGCTTTATTCGTTTTAACTGAATTAAGTGACCAAATTGATTTTTTTGTTAATTCGGTTGGTTAATTTTAGGTAGATTCGATTAACAATTTTTTTTTGAAAATTCGGTTATCGGTCAATTTGGTACAAATTTGGTTAATTAATTGAATTATCCGAAATTATTATATATTAAATATTAAATATTATATACATTATATTTATTTTTGGTCAATGAACTTTTAAAAATTATAAAATATCATTAATTTTTTATAATTATAAAATGGTCATTAATTTTTTATCAAATTAGTAGAAAATGAAAATTTAGTGACTAGAAAGATCAATTTAGCATGATTTAGTGATCTATTCTATAATTTACCTAAAATTTTATAATAAATTTCGGTTAATTTAAAAATGATCGAATTAACTAAAATAATTTCGATTCGATTAATTTAATTATAGATAATTTAATTCAATTGATGATTAAAATTCTAAAAAAATTATTTAATTTGATTATGATTATTTCGGTCGGTTGCAGATAAATGTACTTTTGAATCAATGGGTTCCAATTATAATCATGATAATTACTAGGTAAATAAACACAAATTAACCCACCAATAATCATTGTCATAGTATATTAATCGCCAAAACCCCAATACTTTAAGGTAAATTTACACTCTAATACTTGAATTTAAATGTAATGTTCAATTTAGTATCTAACCTTATTTTCTTGCAATAATAAAAGAATTAAGGGTTAATTATTGAAATGATCATTTTTGTTTTTCCCAATATAAATTTGGTCAACGATTTTGAAAAACAACCGATAAGGTCACTTACATTTTCAGCATGTAAACTTTTTGTTACTATGACGTTAGTTGTCGTTAAACGTTAACATTTTGTTGATCTATCAGTGAAAAAATAAGAATAAACTATTGTAATGATAACTTACATCTATCCAATATTTATTTTTTATCACCAATTTTAAAAATTAAATGTTATAATCACTACCGAAAATGTATTTTTAATTTCACCCTTAATTTTTTTTTTAAAAAAATATTTTTAACCCTAAAATTTGCTCTTTTATTTTTAGTCTTCTTTTTTAACATTCTAACAATAAATTTAAAATTCATCATTCTTGTATTATATTTTTTTAGGGTAAGAATCCAAACCCATCTTTTAAAAATCAAGTTTCTAATTACAAATAATGTTTCAAAATTGCTTAAACATCACGAGTCATCTAATTTAAGTGGTTAAAGGAACGATTATTGTTTCTAAAGGTCACGAGTTCGAACACTAGTGATGCCAATAGAGTGATTGAGCGATTAATATTAAATGATGGAGATTATATTTTAGAACAGATACTACTGTAATCATTATTAGCTAATTCAAAAAAAAATTCTTAAACAAACATCCTATGTTACAATTTTCTACTGATCAAGCATATTAAAGATATTAAAATGACAAGTTCAACCTTGGAAATAAGAAGAGTAAAGTTTAGTGTTAAATTTAAATTTTTTGTTTGAGGACTAATTTAAAATCGGACGGTTTCGTATCTCAAAAAATATAATACGAGAACGATGAATGTTAAATTTAATGTTAAACTATCGAAGAAGAAGACTGGAAATAAGAAGAGTAAAAGTTTAGGGTTGGAAAAAATAATTTTTTAAAAATTCAGGGGTGAAATTAGAAATAAACATTTTTATTAGTGATCATAATATATATAATTTTTAAAATCGGTGATAAAAAGTGAACTTGGGTTAAATGTAAGTGGCTATTGTAATAATTTACCTATATTTTTTTGTTGTCAGATCAGTAAGCCATCAACGTTTAAGGACAATTAACGTCAGAGTGACTAAAATTTTATAACTCAAAAACATAAGTAACCTTATCAATCGGTTTTTAAAATCAATAACTGAATCTATATTGAGAAAAAACAAAAATAATTATTCTAATAAATAATCCCGGAATTAAAGAAAATATGGGATAACATGAGTATGTGGGAAGTTACATGGAATTGAAAAAATGTCCTAAGAGGTAAGGGTGTTCAAAAGTTTGGTTAACCAAATTAACCTATCGAATTGAAGTTTTTTCAGTTAATCGATCGGTTAATTTTAGATTGGATCGGTTAACGGTTAATATTTTTTGAAACTTCGATTATCGGTTAATTCGATTCAAAATCAGTTAATTAATCAAATTAACTTTAGCAAATTAGTACAAAATGATAATTAAATTTATTAAAATATATAAAATAATCATTTAAATTTTTAATATTTATTAATAATTTATATTGTGCGATGAATCAATGTAATAATTCGATAAATCTAATGTTTTTTAGAATTTTTGAAAGTTTAGCAGCTAAAAAATAGTTTTAATATAGTTTAGTGACCATTTATGTAATTTATCTAATTTGTTTTTAAAATGTTCGATTAACCGAATTAACTTATAGGATTAACCAAATTTTTTTCAGTTCGGTTAAAAAATTTTCAAAATTTGCGATTCGGTTAACGATTAATACAAAAAAATCGATAAATAAAAATTTAAATATTCGGTTTGATCAATTAACCGAACCGACCGTTTAAACACCCCTGCTAAGAGGGGAGGGGTCCATTTATTGAATGGCTAAGGCAAACATTGAAAAAAAATGCTATAAATATAATGTACCAATTCAGGGATTGAAACTTTTTATCAAGTTGAGTTCAACTAGAGGTCACGGGTTCGAGCACCAGCGATGCCAGTAGAGTGATTGGGCGATCAATGTCAAATGGTGGAGATTATATTCTAGAACAGATACTACTTGTAATCACTATTAGATTGTTCAAAAAATCCGTAAGTCATTTTTTCAAATCTTTTCATTCCCCTTCCCCCAAATCCCTCTACTCTTTATTCTCTCATCCGTCGAAATCTTCACTCATCGTCGTCGTTCTTTTAATAACCGACCTCTACCATCTTCACCACAAGTAATTATTCTCACCATCTTCACTCTCATAGTTAAAACTCTACAGCTTTTTGGGGCGCAAATCCAGGATTTCCTTTTCCAGATCTATTTTCTTCCCTCTTGTTTGGTTGCTTCCTGGTCTTGGGTTTATCTATTCAGGTTTTTGTTGTGTAAGATTTCTCAAATTTAATCTTTTTTATTATTTTTATGATCTTTTGTTCACATTTTCCTCATAGAAAATATCAGATAGTATATATTTTTGTTAGTTTGTATTTCTTCTTCTTTTTCTCTATCTCGTTTGTTACCTATGTTTATGGAAGAATTTGTGATTTTTTATTGAAAGTGAGGTTTTCTAAATTATAGCTATATTTATTTTTAAAAAAATTATTCAATTACCGTTTCGGGATTGAATCAAAGATTAACAAAATGTTGTGGTCTTTCGTCAATTGTGTACTCTTAATGATTTTCCTTCTTGTGATACTATAATTTTTATTTGTTTTTTTTAGAAGTTTTCTTAACCTGATTTTTTTTATCATAATTGTTTACTTGCTTTATAATTTTAAGAATAAAAAGGAAATTTTCCAGATAGATTTTTTAAAATGTTTTTAAAAAAATTTATCAAACAATAAAAATTAAATTACACGTAACATTCAAACATCAAAAAATATTTTCTGTAACTTATTTTTCAGAACATGTAGTTCATTTTCCAGAATTGGTTTTCTAGAAAATCAATTACAGTGAAACAAACATACTCTAATAATAAGATTGACTCATAATTAATTTAATCTTAAATGTATAATTTGAGTTATTTGAACCATTTTAAAAATTATTATTATCTTTATTAATAAAAAAATTATTATCTTTTTTAATAAAAAAAATATTATTATCTTTAAAAGATTTAAATTCGAATAATGTCTTTATCAAATATTTTAAATTCGAATAATATCTTTACCAAATATTTTAAATTTGAAGGAGTAAAGTTTTTACCATTGTTTTATCAAAGATTTGTATTCAAATAGTATTTTTATCATAGATTGATTTCTCAAGTATAATTCTTTTGATCTTAAAATTTTCCCTTAGCCCCCTTTGTCCCATATTTTTTAGAATAACTAAAATTTTAATATCCAAGACTGAATTTAAAATATTAAATTTGATCTCTAATTCGAGTTCAATTCAATCAAAACTCGATTAAAATTTAATTCAATTGGACTCAATTTAATCTCGAACTCGATTCAAGTTCTTAAAAAATCAAACCGAATTCATAATATTTATAAGATTTCTTCCTAAATCCTTCACCTATGCTTCAATTTAATCTACAAATTTTTAAACTCTAAATTTTAAATCTCTAAACTCTTAATTCTTAATTCTAAACCCTTGATTCTTATGCTTTAACCTTAAATTAAAAAAATTAAAACATAAATTTTTAATTTTAAAACTATAAATTAAATTCGATTATTTTTAGGTATATTCAGTTACACATACATATATAATTATAATTATAATTAGGGAAATTCTACAACGGACATCGAACACTGCTGAACACCATTAATGTTGAACATTATTGAACACCATTAAATTAATTAATAAAAATTTAAAATCTCAAGGACTCAATATATAATTAATAAAAGAATGATAAACTCAACATATAATTAATAATTGCATGATTAGTCTTTTAAATTTTTATTCTTTATAAATTAATTTAGTAATGTTCGACGGTGTTTAACATTAATGATGTTCAGCAATGTTCAACACCCGTTATAGACTCATCCTTATCATTATAATTATCCCTAAACTTTGCTCTTCTTATTTTTAGTCTTCTTTTTTAACATTCTAACAATAAATTTAACATTCATCATTCTTGTATTATTTTTTTTGGGTAATCAAAACCCATCTTTTAAAATCCAAGTTTTTAATTACAAATAATGCTTCAAAATTGTTTAAACATCACGAGTTATCCAACCTAAGTGATTAAAGAAACGATTGTTGTTTTTAAAGGTCTCAGGTTCGAACACTAGTGATGCCAGCAGAGTGATTGAGTGATCAATATCAAATAGTGGAGATTATATTCTAGAATAGATACTACTGTAATCACTATTAGCTAATTAAAAAAATGCTTAAACAAACATCCTATGTTACAATTTTCTACTGATCAAGCATATTAAAGATATTAAAATGACAAGTTCAACCTTGAAAATAAGAAGAGTAAAGTTTAGTGTTAAATTTAAATTTTGTGCTTGAGGGTTGATTTAAAATCGAATGGTTTCTTATCTCAAAAAAATATAATACGAGAATGATGAATGTTAAATTTAATGTTAGACTGTTGAAGAAGAAGACTGGAAATAAGAAGAGTAAAGTTTAGGGTTGAAAAAAATAATTTTTTAAAAATTCAGGGGTGAAATTAGAAATAAACATTTTTATTAGTGATCATAATATATATAATTTTTAAAATCGGTGATAAAAAGTGAACTTGGGTTAAATGTAAGTGGCTATTGTAATAATTTACCTATATTTTTTTGTTGTTAGATCAGTAAACCGTTAACGTTTAAGGACAATTAACGTCAGAGTGACTAAAAATTTACAACACAAAAACATAAGTAACTTTATCATTCGGTTTTTAAAATCGATAACCAAATTTATATCTAGAAAAACAAAAATAACTATTCCAATAATTAAACCTGGAATTGAAGAAAATATGGGATAACATGAGTACGTGGGAAGTTACATGGAATTGAAAAAATGTCCTAAGAGGTAGGAGTGTTCAAAAGTTTGGTTAACCAAATTAACCGACCGAATCGAAGTTTTTTTGGTTAATCAGTTGGTTAATTTTAGATTGGATCGGTTAACGGTTAATGATTTTTTGAAACTTCGGTTATCGATTAATTCGATTCGAAATCGGTTAATTAATCAAATTAATCGAAATTTTTATATATTATATATTATATATATTTATATATTTATTGTCACGACCCGGAATCGGATCCGAGTCTCGGGTTAACCCGAGGGGTTTGGGCTTCGGTTTTAGGCCCGGGTTTGAGTAGTTTGGGCCTTGTTGGACCTTAAGTTGTTGGGCTTTGAGTTTGGTGTTAAGTTAGGCCTTGTTCAGAAGGGCATTTTGGTAAATGCCTAAATATAGGGACAAGAGAGATTAGGGGGTGTTATTTCTTTGCAGAGTGATCTCATCTTTCTTTCTTCTCTATACCCTTGTTTTTTATCTTTGAAAACAAGAGAAAGAAAGAAAGACAAAGGTTGAATCTTTAAAAGTTTTTTTGGGAATCTCGTTTTAGAGGAAGAGATAAGGTTTTTAGACTCAAGGTAATCTATAAAACAAGGTAAGAATGTGTGTGTTTGGTGAAGATGAAGGTTTAAGGGAGGTTTAAGGTTGAGTTCGGGATTTGATTTTTATGGAGCTTAAATCCCAGCTTTTTAGTGTTTTTAAGCTCTAGAAATCATCTCCAATCGTTCTTAATCGTTGTGTATCCTTACCTTGTAGAGCTTGGAGAGCCTTCAAGAGCTTTGGGGAAGGAGAATGTCTAATCTTGCTTGGGAGCTCGGGTTTGTTGTGTTCTTTGCTAAGGTTGGTTCTCTTCCAACCTTAATCATCATGCATATCATGTCTTGAGCTTAAATGCATGTCTTTTGATTGTTATGGTGTGCTTGGTAGCTTTAGGTGGCCTTTAATGGTGGATTATGTTTATGTTGATGAACCTTCGTAAAAATGATATAAACATGCTTAAGATCACTCTCTTACAGTCTAGGATAAATTTAGTATTAAATGGATAAAATTTGGATAGAGTTCTAAGTGCTTGAAAATGTAAAACTGCATTTTTCGTGTAGGGGTATCGAAACGCCCTACCCGCATTTCGATACCGAGTCATCCAGTGACCTTCCCGATTCGATACCAGTATCGAAGCGGGTAAGTCCTTTTTTGTTGACATTGAGGTTTGGTCAAAGTGTTTCGGTACCCCTTTGGGAGGGTATCGATACAAGTCGTTTCGATGCCCTTTTGGTGAGGGTATCGATACCTGGTGTTTCGATACACCAAGTACACCAAGTAGGAGTATCGATACCCCAAGGTAAATTAGCCCAAGTTCTTGTGGATAAAATAGTAAAGTCTCATAATGCTATCTTAGAAGTTCCTAAGAGTTGTTTAAACTTTAAAATGAATATTAAACCGAGAGATAGACACCTAGGCCTGTTAAAGAGATAATTGGAAAATAATCAGAGTCTAGTGATATAAACCGGTATGTGGAATCATTAAGGGTTCGGTGTGACATATTTGAGTCATATGGCCTACTAGGAACCTTGCTTAGTGCTGATAGGTTACCTAGAGTATATATTATATGATTATGAGATAACCTGGTAACCTTGCTTAGTGCTAATGGGTTACTAGAGTAAATATTATATGAAAGGTGAAACTGATAACCTTGCTTAGTGCTGATGGGTTATCGGTAATATATTATGCGGAAGATCAGCTAGCACTTTGCTTAGTGCTGATGGGTTCTGTAATCACTAATTTTATCCGGGGTCTAAACCCGCTTTTTTATTTTCGTTCCTAAATTCAAATAATGAGCTTTTATTTAATTCTTATGTTTAAAAATCCAAAAATTTATTAGTATATATATATTTCATTTGTTTTGCATTAAAAAATTATTATTCACATATTAATTTATTAGTATATATATATATTACATAATTTTGTTTCGGTATTCATTTTGGTACCATTATTATTATTGCTACAGTTTATTATTATTATTATTATTTCTTTTATAATTATTATTACTATAAATCAGATCCAAAACCCAAAAACATTAATTAAATAAAACAATAGCCCAAACTTTTAATTAAATAATAGTCCAATACAAAAGCCCGAATCCATTTCAATAGCCCACATTAAAATATTACAAATCCACTTCCTTTTAATTATAACCCGCCCAAACTTTGAGCCCAACCGGATACCTAAACTTAATGTAAACCCTAGCTAACCCTCTCTTTCTCTTGGCGCAGCTCAACCACAGCCGTTAGATCTGGATTAGATCTAATGGTCCAGATGCAAGAAGAAAGCCGGTTCGTATGCCGCCACGCACCCACGTGCCGTCTCCTCGTGTCTCCACGCGAGTGTGCGCAACACGCGTTCGACCCCTCAGTTGCCCGATTGACCCTTCGGCTTTTCCGGTCGTCGATCGCCGATGTCTTCGCCGGTGATCCCCCTCGTCCAGCAATCGCCACACATGCAAAAACAAACAAAAATCAGAATCGTACAACTGCTGTGCCAACAATTTCAGAGAGAAATTTCGCGTACAAAACAACTTTTTTCGAGTACGATTCGGCCAACATGCATAGCAAAAATCAGAATTTCAGAGGGCAAACAAACCAATCGTACGAACAACAACATCAACCAATGAGAAATTTTCAATCTTTTATTTTCAGAATTTTTCATGTAATATCAATCGGCTATAAAAAGAAAAGCCGAAACACCATGTAAGGGATCTCTCCCACCCATTCTTATCAATAGAAAATCAAGAACAAGTTAGAGGTATAACCTCTGTTTCTTCTCTTTGCATCGAAACGAAAATAAGCTTTAGGGTTTCGTCTATTGTACCTTTAAGGGTGAACACCGGTTCGCTTCTCCAGTTCTTCTCTTTTGTCGGCGATAAACCCACGAGCCTTCGGGTCATCAGGGTGAGCCATACGGAAGGAGAAGGAGAGAAGTCAGTCTCATCCCCTTTCCTTTTTCATTTTCCAGATCCAAAAAGAGGGATTTTCACTTGTTTTCGGAAAGATTTTTAAAGAGTTTTGGTTTTCTAGACGTTTAGGGGTCGAAAGCTAGTAAAAAAGGATTTTTTTAACTCGTCGGCCACCGCGAGTGGTGGCCGGCGTGGTGGTTTTCTAAAGAGGTTCACCGGGATCTGGGTTTACACGGTGATGTTCTTCAAACAATGAAGAACACCTTCATGTTCTGGGAAGAACAACAAAGAGAAGTTTTTTTTTTTTTGCTATTTTCGGATGAAACTGAAGCTAAAGGGGGGCTTTTTGATTTTCATTTGTGTTTTATAGTGGGGGGATTAAATAAAAATGGTTTAATCCTTTCATTAAATCCCTCCGTGCTTTCAGAATCAGTTTCGAAGTCCCTTAAGTTTTGTTCCCTTTTTTAATTTGGTCCCGATTTGAGGTATATCCGTTTTTTTAAAATGGTTTTATTAGTTTTCAGTCCCTCCGTGTTTTATGATATATTTTTAAAGCTCTCCGTGTGGTAGAAGTATGCCCGCAGTCCTTAACATTTCCTTTCGTTTTATAATTTGGTCACCAATTCGACTATAATCTATTTAATTAGTGGTTTTATTACAAGGAAAAGCCTTCCCCTGTATGGGAGTTTATTTTCAAGTCATTCCCCTTGGTTAAATCCTCCCTGAGGTCCTTGTGTGTTTTCAAAATATTCCAATATGGTCACTGTTTTCGAAATGTTAACCTTTTTATTTTGTTTTGAACCATAAAATTTCGTTTTTCTTCATTTTAATCCATTCCAGTGCCCTTCTTTTATTACTATCTTGGTTTATTTTATTTATTTATTTATTTATTTATTTATTTACTTATTTATTGGCATGTTATATTTATGTTTATCGACCTATGTATTTTGTTTCATTATGCTCTCATTTTGTTATATCATACATGTTTCTATTTGTGTATTATTTTGATTCATGTTTATTTTTGTACACATTCTTATTTGCCATGCATTTCATTTGTGTTTTTATTTATATTTTATGTACATATATTTTTCTTTATTTACATATGTTCATTTGTGCATTTACTTTTGTATCATATTAAGCCATGCACTTGTATTTTATTTATTTATAGCTCATGTATTTATTTTGTACATATTGTTTGCATCTTTTGCTTAAGCTACAATCACACTTAATTAATTAATGAACCTAACGCATTATGTCTTTATTCGGTCGTAACAGGCCCGTGTTCCAACGTATTGGTCGCGGTGTATGCGTTGCCTTCGAATAAAGACATGATAAAAATAAAATTGAATTCGAATCTTAAACAAATCGTAATTTAAATGCCACTTTAAATCATAAAATCCAAAACTAATTAAGCGGTTAATTTGATAAAGGTGCCAATTTTTGGGCGGTTTTCAACGCTAATACCGTTTTAAATCGTAACTGACTCTCGAACCCAAACCATTTTGAATCTCTGGTTTTTACGGTGTCCGGTCTACCAAAAGTGACCGGTGGCGACTCCCACCTTTTTTAAATCTTTTTTTAAAATTGTTTTCAAATCATTTCTCAAACCCTAATTTCTTAATTCCCCGATTTTAGCGACTTTTTACACTCTAAGAAAAAAAAGGGTCGCTACAGGTTCCTTAGCGGATTATGTGGAGTGACATGCCACAGACCTTACTTAGTGCTGATGGGTCCCCCTACTTCTATACTACTATGAGGTGATATGGACATCGATATGTATATATATATATATGTATATGAGATATAAATACGGGTTAAGAACTTGAGATGTTGTGTGGTCTTCTCTTGTCATGCATATGCTATGTGCCGATAATATGCCATCACGATATCATGTGTTTAGGTGGTTATGGTAGCGTCATTGTATTCATGCCATGTCATTATTCATGTTTCTTATGCTTATTTTATGATATGCTTGATGTGTACCGGTTGGTCAAGTACCCACTGGGCTTTAGTAGCTCAGCGTTCGAAATGTGTTTTCGTGCATAGGTTAAGGAAAGTTGTTCGGAGGAGCGTCATCGTGGTGGGTTCGGCATCGACATCTGTTGTCAGAGTACTATATTAGGCATAGTGGCCATCTGTACTTGTAGGACCCTATATGTGTAATTTGTAACTCTGTTTTATTTATTTGTCGAATGCTTTTAAACGGGTTGTAATATTTTGGAGCTCCGCTATTCTATCTTACTCGGATTTATGTTTTTAAATAGATCCGGATTTATTTTTCTTATGATGGAAATAGATTTGGACTCATCTTTGTGGGATTTTGAAAGGAAATTTTGAAATACAGGTTTTGGGCCGGAGGCCCAATGTGACACCGGGTCGAGGATGTTACATTATTTTTAGTCATTAAACTTTATAAAATTAGTACAAAATGGTAATTAAATTTATTAAAATATAAAAAATAATCATTAAAATTTTTAATATTTATCAATAATTTATAATGTGCAATGAATCAAGTAATAATTCGATAAGTCTAATGTTTTTTTAGAATTTTGGAAAGTTTAGCAGCTAAAAAATAATTTTAACATAAATTAGTGACCATTTATGTAATTTACCTAATTTGTTTTTAAAAAATTCGATTAATCGATCGGATTAACCAATTTTTTTCGGTTCAGTTGAAAATTTTTGGTTCAATTAACATTTAGTACCAAAAAAATCTATTAATAAAAATTTAAATGTTCGGTTCAGTCACTTAACCGAACCGACCGCTTAAACACCCCTACCAAAAGGGCAAGAGGGCAAGAGGGGAGGGGTCCAATTATTGAATGGCTAAGGCAAACATTGAAAAAATATTCTATAAATATAATGGACCAATTCACAGATTGAAACTTTTTATCAAGTTGGGTTCAACTAATAATAAGATTGACTCATAATTAATTTAATCTTAAATGTATAATTTGAGCTATTTGAACCATTTTAAAAATTATTATTATCTTTATTAATAAAAAAATTATTATCTTTTTTAATAAAAAATTATTATCTTTAAAAGATTTAAATTCGAATAATGTCTACCAAATATTTTAAATTCGAATAATGTCTTTACCAAATATTTTAAGTTCGAATAATATCTTTACCAAATATTTTAAATTTGAAGGAGTAAAGTTTTTACCATTGTTTTATCAAAGATTTGTATTCAAATAGTATTTTTATTGTCGATTGATTTCTCAAGTATAATTCTTTTGATCTTAAAATTTTCTCTTATCCCCCTTTGTCCCATATTTTTTAGAATAACTAAAAATTCAATATTCAAGACTGAATTTAAAATATTAGATTTGATCTCTAATTCAAGTTCAATTCAATCAAAACTCGATTAAAATTTAACTCAATTGGACTCAATTTAATCTCGAACTCGATTCAAGTTCTTAAAAAATCAAACCGAATTCATAATATTTATAAGATTTCTTCCTAAATCCTTCACCTATGCTTCAATTTAATCTACAAATTTTTAAACTCTAAATTTTAAATCTCTAAACTCTTAATTCTTAATTCTAAACCCTTGATTCTTATGCTTTAACCTTAAATTAAAAAAATTAAAACATAAATTTTTAATTTTAAAACTATAAATTAAATTCGATTACTTGTAGGTATATTCAGTTAAACATACATATATAATTATAATTATAATTATAATTAGGGAAATTCTACGACGGACGTCGAACACTGTTGAATACCATTAATGTTGAACATTGTTGAACACCATTAAATTAATTAATAAAAATTTAAAATCTCAAGGACTCAATATATAATTAATAAAAGAATGATAAACTCAACATATAATTAATAATTGCATGATTAGTCTTTTAAATTTTTATTCTTTATAAATTAATTTAGTAATGTTCGACGTGTTTAATATTAATGATGTTCAGCGGTGCTCGACGCTCATTATAGACTCATCCAATTAGGAAAATTATTACAAACACAAAAACAATCCATATTTGAATAATTATCAAAATAGAGGAGCTCATAATTTAGTTAAAATTGATTAACAGATTGAATCAAAATTATTTATTTTAAAATATGTTAATTTAGTATATCGGTTAATTTAATTCAAAATATATTAATTAATTAAATTAATTTTAAAATATTTTATTTTTAATATTATTTATATATTACATATATTTTAAGCCTACTGTCACGGACTTAATTTCACTCAAACTAATCCGTGCGGCGCTAACACTCCCAAGCTATGTTAGCAAGCCTTATTTCCACGCAACCTTGTGGCTAAGCAAAGAAAGATAAGAGAAGGCAAAGGAGTTTGATAGAAAGCTTTTGTATTAAGCTTAAGGGAATGCTTACAAGAGAGCTCAACTTCTCAAGTTGTTTGCAAAATGAAGGGGGTGACCCTATTTATAGGCTCCCACCTCCTGAACGGACGGTTAGGATTTACTTGATCGGACGGCTCATATGTTGCCTCCTAAAATATCTACTAGGATCTATACTATTCTAGAGATTTCTACATTATCCTATACATGTCTACAACTATCTACATTGTTCTAGAGAACTCTAGAGACTTCCAGAGTAGTCTTGATCTTTCTAGGGTCTTCCAGGGTCTTCTAGAACATTCTTGATCCTTCTAGAATGTTCTAGATGCTTCCAGCATCTTCTCTGTCCTTCTAGAATATTCTAGAACCTTCGAGAATTATCTAGAGTCTTCTAGAATCTTCTCAAACCTTCTAGACGTGTCTAGATCTCGATGGAACCTCCTGGAACATTCTAGAACGTGATGGAATCCTTGAGATGGATATAGGTCGTTCTAGGTCATTCTGGAAGCTTCCTTGGTGCATGGATTCTTCAAGAATGCCCAAGGATGATTTATTAACCTCATTATTGCTGGCGGGTCGTGACATTCTCCCCCACCTAAGCTCGCGACGCCCTCGTCGCGTCTTTATGGAATTGTTGGTGTTCTTCCTTGGACTCCCAACTTGCTTTCGTTTCGGTTTAGACGTGATCTTAGGATCCACCTTTCCCCTTGGTGGTAGCCTTCTTCGCAACTTTGGAGGTGTAACATTCTTGAATTCTTCAAGCTCTTCAATTCTAAGTGATGAGATCACTTTAGAATTTGGCTTGGTGGCCCTAATGGTTGGCACCACACAAGCTTGATGATCATCCGTGATGCACAGAGAGTTAGCATATGTCATCGGAATGGCTTTAGTCTTGTCAAAGAAATCAATGCCTAGGACGAGCTTGTAGTCGTCCATCGAGGCTACGGTGAAGTCTAGGTGGCCAGACCATGTCCTTACATTGGTCTTGACCCCACGTGCGATGCCCTTGATGAGTAGTGCGATGGAGTTGACTGCCTTGATGGATCCTTTCCCTTTTGTTGCCTTAAGACCTAGCCTCTTTGCTTCATCAAGAGAAACAAAGTTATGGGACGCACCTGTGTCAAGCATGGCCCTTGATGCTTTCCCATTGATTGTGACGTCCACATATAGCAACCCCTTGGCTTCGGTCTTCAGGATGGATTGCATCACATTTAGAAGTTGCATGGATCCCATTTGTGCATTGGACTCAAACTCCTCAGCATCACTATCTTCTCGATGCTTTGCTAAGAGAGAGCTAAGTGCTTGCCTTTGTGGGCACTCCCGAACCCAATGATCACCATCAAAAATGAAGCACTTACTTGGTGGTGATCGTTTAGTGCCTCGAGCTTCTTGAGATCTATCCTTGGCCTTGCCTTTCCATGAGGACGAGTCCTTGGGTTTACTTGAGTGATCCTCATGGTGACCATCTTTACGAGGGCTCTTGTATCTCCAACCCACGGCTTGATTACTCTTCCCATCCTTCGGCTTAGATGTGGGCTCCTTGTGGCTAGAATAGTCAACTAAGCTTTAGGCTACAGCAATGGCATCGGCAAGGGTTTGTACTCCCCGACGCTTTAGCTCGGTCTTTGCCCATGATTGGAGCCCATCCATGAAGTTAAAGAGCGAGTCTTTCTCGGAGAGATCGGGGATCTCGAGCACTAAGTTGGTGAACTCCTTGACGTAGTCATGGATGCTCCCCGATTGCTTGAGCCTTCGCAAACGAGCTCGGGCTTCGTCTTCGACATTCTCCGGATAGAATTGTCGTTTAAGCTCTCGTTTAAAATCATCAAAGGTGGCGATGGTGCACGTACCTTTTTCAATGTCTAAACGCCTTCTCCTCCACCAAAGCATGGCGATGTCGGTGAGGTATAATGTCACGGTTTGAACCTTGGTTGCCTCGTCCATGATTCTGGCAACACTAAGGTATTGCTCTAGCCCCCACAAGAAGTTGTCTACTTCTTTGGCGTTGCGTGACCCTGAGAACATTTTTGGCTTGAGCACTTCGACCCTTATAGGCTCATAAGTGGTGCTTGGCCCGGCGGCCATCGCACATTTGCACAAGGCTACATCGCCTTATAGGGCCTCAACTTGAGCATGGTATTCTCTAACTTGAGCATCATGACCCTCATGGCCGTGTGGATCTCGGCATCTTCCGCCTCAAGGCCTTCAACTCTTTCTTGAAGGTCGTCCACTTGGGAACTCATGCCCTCAACGCTTTCCTCTACGCGAGTTAAGCGCGACTCCATGCTAGAGATAACGTCCTTTGACTTGGCTCGTGTCTTTGCCATCGTGGGATCATGCTCCTCCTCACGCCCTCGTAGCTCTTGAGTGATCTCGGCCTCGGTCGAGCTAGCAACTTGGTTTTTCCTCGTCTTGGCCATGTCCCGAAAGCGATCGAACACGCTCTGATACCAACTGTCACGGACTTAATTTCACTCAAACTAATCCGTGCGACGCTAACACTCCCGAGCTATGTTAGCAAGCCTTATTTCCACGCAACCTTGTGGCTAAGCAAAGAAAGACAAGAGAAGGTAAAGGAGTTTGATGGAAAGCTTTTGTATTAAGCTTAAGGGAATGCTTACAAGAGAGCTCAACTTCTCAAGTTGTTTACAAAATGAAGGGGTGACCCTATTTATAGGCTCCCACCTCCTGAACGGACGGCTCATATGTTGCCTCCTAAAATATCTACTAGGATCTATACTATTCTAGAGATTTCTACATTATCCTATACATGTCTACAACTATCTACATTGTTCTAGAGAACTCTAGAGACTTCCAGAGTAGTCTTGATTTTTCTAGGGTCTTCCAGGGTCTTCTAGAACATTCTTGATCCTTCTAGAATGTTCTACATGCTTCCAGCATCTTCTCCGTCCTTCTAGAATATTCTAGAACCTTCGAGAATTATCTAGAGTCTTCTAGAATCTTCTCAAACCTTCTAGACGTGTCTAGATCTTGGTGGAACCTCCTGGAACATTCTAGAACGTGATGGTATCCTTGAGATGGATGTAGGCCATTCTAGGTCATTCTGGAAGGATGATTTATTAACCTCATTATTGCTGGCGGGTCGTGACACTACGCTTATTAAGATGTCAATAGATCCATCAAATTTTCAACCTCTAGACCAATTAAGATTTCTAAACCAACCAATTTATAACTCAATGGAGAAAATATACTCAAATTATTTTATATAAATAAAGAAAAACACAAAATTTAAAATTTATAACGAAATTCGATTAATTTTAAAATCAACTGGATTAAACAAATTTAATTCGGATTGGTTAATAATTTTCAACAAATTTAAATTTAGTTAACCGTTAATTTTTTTAATTAATTTAATTTTTCTATAATCAAATTAATGATAAAAATAGATTCGAACAAAGCTCATAAATATTAGAACTAACCAAAATAATTCTTAATTAAAAACTCGTACATGATGCGATTTGAATATGTAACATCAAGAGTGTTAAGAACTCAATCTTCGCATCAAATCAAATTTTTATTAAAATAAGAGTTATGTATTCTCAATTTTTTATATTGAGATTCGAATTCATACAAAACGAAGTGATATAAACATTCTTAATTATTAGACCAATTATCTGTTTTGATCGAATATAATTTGACAGTTATTTATATTTAAAGAGTATTATTGAAGCAAATTTAGGGGATTAAATTAGGGTTTGACTGAAGGCGATAACAAATCACTCCCCCTTAATCCCCTCCAATAAATTAGTCATGACTCCAATAAATATAGATAAATAAGATATTGAATTTTTAAAATAAAATTTTAATATTAATATTATAAATAAATCAAAATAAATTAAATAGATAATATCACTTATGTAATAAATGATTCCTATTAGTCTATTAATATATACCAATAATTATACTAAAAATATTTCTTATTTTCTTTCCTTTTGTGTAAAGTATATAAATAGTCAACAAAATTTATTAAAATAACTTTTTAATAACTAAAATTTTAAAAATATACAAAATTTATTGCGTAAAGTATGCAAATAATCAAAAATTATGTTAATTTAATTTTTATTAAAATATTAAAAATTATAATATAATAATTAAATTTATCAAAATATAATAAAATAGTTTTTAAACTTATCATATTTATTAACTTTATTGTACAAAGACTCATAATAGTAAAAACCTCTCCTAATAAGAGTACTCCTAAGTGGCGGCATAGTAGTATATCTACAGAAAATGGACAAAATTCTATATTAAAACCGGTACTTGAAGTATTATTCAAAATATTTTAGAAATTTCAAATACGAGTTAAAACGAGAATTCGAATTTTCAAATAAGATTAAAAAAATCATTTTCAGATCAAAAATTATTTTGGATCTCACAGTCCGAGGGTTGAACCGGACTCTGATACCATTAAATATAACACCTAAAATTAACCTAATTTCTTAGATTACAAGTTAGGGTTTACGTTATTAAAACTTGTTTCTCAAGTTAGGTTTTTTTATAAATTAAATATAATATTCAGATAAATTATTAAATAATTAATAATTTAAAAAGACAGAAAAATCTCAACATTTCAGTATTCCAAGTTCAACCCATAAAATTTAATAAATATTAACAATCCAGAAAGTTCGAATAAAAATTCAAGTCCAAAGTTTATTACATAATAATAAAATGTTCGGAATAAACATGATTATTTTAAAAACTGTAAAACATACGCAAAAAGTCTGAATTCGAAAACCTCCAAGTATCGTAGTCTAGAACAATATATCTTAAACAGAAACTGAGAGGGTATAAGCTAGAGAGCCTAGTGCGTCTCTAGATTCTCAGATAAACAGAGATCAAAACAGAATAGAGCAGATAATGTAATGCATGCATGAAATGCAACTATCTCCGAACACCAACTGAAGAGTAGGTTCCCCCAGAACCACTCTAACTCCGTCACATCAACAGAAGTGGAATCTCGACCCGAAGGTGGAGCCACTGAACAGAAGTGGATACTCGACCCGTAGGTGGAGCCACTAATCAGAAGTGATAAAAATCTCTGAGCTTCCCTGTACATATAATCCAACCAGATGCAATGAATGTACAGATACAGAATCAAAATGCTTGCCTAAATTCTAACAAGAGGCATGCATGATAATTTTAGAATCATAAATATAATTATAAACTCAGAGTAAAATATGATGAAATATTTCAGAAAATTTCAAGGTGATGCTTGATCATACAAAGTTTAACAGAATCTGAACATGGAATAGTAATAGAGTTGTCGAGAGAGACACACCTGGAACAGAAAGCTCAACATCGAGAATGATGTCTACCAGACTCGGCTCTACCACTAGATCGAGCAGGAGTAGAACCTACGAAAAACAAAACATAAGACACACTACTATGCCATTATACCGATAAGTACACGTAACAGAATAAATCGAACACTCACGAGCATGTCCCGAAGTTTGAGGAAAAGGAGGTCGTCTAGGAGGAGGTAGATGCTCGGAGTCGGAATCTACGTCACCTGAACCAAACAGAAATTATTTTAGAATCCGATAAAGATGACTTCCAAATAAACATTCGAACTAAAATTATTATTATCTGCATGAGCCCTCTAGTCCAAGTGGTTAAAGGAACGGTTATTGTTTTTAGAGGTCACAGGTTCGAGCACCAGCAATGCCAGTAGAGTGATTGAGCGATTAATGTCAAATAGAGATTCTATTTTAGAATAGATACTATTGTAATCACTATTAGCTAGTTCAAAAAAATATTATTATCTTTATTAATAAAAATATTATTATCTTTAAAATATTTAAATTCGAATAATATCTTTACCAAATATTTTAAATGGAAGAAGTAAAGTTTTTACCATTGTTTTATCAAAGATTTGTATTCAAATAGTATTTTTATCGTCGATTGATTTCTCGAGTATAATTCTTTTGATCTTAAAATTTTCCCTTAGCCCCTTATGTCCCATATTTTTTAGAATAACTAAAAATTCAATATTCAAGACTGAATTTAAAATATTAGATTTGTTCCCTAACTCGAGTTCGATTTAATCAAAACTCGATTAAAATTTAATTCAATTAGATTCGATTTGATCTCGAACCCGATTCAAATTCTTAAAGAGACAAACCGAATTACTTGATAAAATGACAAAAACTATACTTTAAGGGGGAAATAAACAAACAAATCATGTCATAATATTTATAAGATTTCTTCCTAAATCTTCACCTATGCTTCAATTTAATCTATAAATTTTTAAACTCTAAATTTTAAATTTCTAAACTCTTAATTCTAAACCCTTAATTCTTATGCTTTAACCTTAAATTAAAAAAAATTAAAACCTAAATTTTAAATTTTAAAACTATAAATTAAATTCGATTATTTTTAGGTATATTAAGTTACACATACATATATAATTATAATTAGGAAAATTCTACAACGGACGTCGAACACTGCTAAACACCATTAATATTGAACATTGTTGAACACTATTAAATTAATTAATAAAAATTTAAAATCTCAAGGACTCAATATGTAATTAATAAAAGAGTGATAAACTCAACATATAATTAATAATTGCATGATTAGTCCTTTAAATTTTTATTCTTTATAAATTAATTTAATAATGTTCAACGGTGTTTAACATTAATAATGTTCAGCGGTATTCAACGCCCGTTATAGATTCATCCTTATAATTATAATTATTAATAGTATATATCTAAATAGTATGATAATAAAATCATTACAAACACAAAAACAATCCATATTTGAATAATTATCATTAATAGAGGAGCTCATAATTTAGTTAAAATTAATTAACGGATTGAACCGAAATTTATTTTTTTTAAATTGTCAATTTAGTATATTAAATAATTTAATTCTTTATAAATTAATTTAATAATGTTCAACGGTGTTTAACATTAATAATGTTCAGCGGTATTCAAAATATATTAATTAATTAATTAAATTAATTTTAAAATATTTTATACTTAATATTATTTATATCTATTACATATATTTTAAGCCTACGCTTATTAAGATGTCAATAGATCCATCAAATTTTCAACCCCTAGACCCATTAAGATTTATGAATCAATGGAGAAAATATACTCAAATTATTTTATATAACTAAAGAAAAACATAAATTTTAAAATTTATAACAAAATTAGATTAATTTTAAAATCAACTAGATTAATCAATTTTTATTCGGATTGGTTAATAATTTTCAACAAATTTAGATTCAGTTAATCGTTAATTTTTTTAATTAATTTAATTTTATTATAATCAAATTAATGTTAAAATACATTCGAACAAAGCTCATAAATATTAGAACTAACCAAAATAATTCTTAACTAAAAACTCGTACATGAAGTGATTTGAATGTGTAACATCAAGAATTCAATCTTCGTATCGTCAAATTTTTATCGATAAACTTACATTTTTTATTAAATAAAAAGTTAAATATTCTCAATTTTTTATGTCGAGATTCGAATTCGTACAAAATAAAATGATATAAACATCCTTAATTAATAGAACAATTATCTATTTCGATCGAATATAATTAGACAATTATGTATATTTGAAGAGAATTATTGAAACAAATTTAAGGGATTAAATTAGGGTTTGACTGAAGGCGATAACAAATCACTCCCCCTTAATCCCCTCCAATAAATTAGGCATGACTCTAATAAATATAGATACATAAGATATTAAAATTTTAAAATAAAATTTAAAAATCAAATTAAATTGACAATATCACCTATGTAATAATTGATTCCTATTAGTCAATTAATATATACCAATAATTATACTAAAAAATATTTCTTATTTTCTTTCCTTTTGTGTAAAGTATATAAATAGTCAACAAAATTTATTAAAATAACTTTTTAATAACTAAAATTTTAAAAATATATAAAATAATCATTAATCTTAACAAATTACTATAAAATAATCATTAAATTTATATCAAAATTAGCCTTCTCTTACGAACATATATCTATGTTTTTTTTATTGCATAAAGTATACAAATAATAAAAAATCATGTTAAATTAATTTTTATTAAAATATTAAAAATTATAATATAATCATTAAATTTATCAAAATATAATAAAATAATTTTTAAACTTATCATATTTATATACTTTATTGTATAAAGACTCAGACAAATTGACGTTGATATTGAAGAAAAAAAATTATTTTCTAAAATATGAAACCTTGAAAAATATTTTTCAAAATATTAAAATTTCTACAGTAATTTTAAAGTCGAATTCAAAAGAATCCGACTATAAACAGTGATTTCAGTAGAAAAAAAAAGAAACAAAAAACAGTACAGTGAACAGTGAGCACAGTGCAGTTAGCACAGTACAGTAGCAAAGTGTAGTGAACACTGTGCTAAGTCGGGTTTTCTTGAACCTTTCTTTCATTTTTTTAAAACACTGTTCATAGTCGAATTCTTCTGAATCCAACTTTAAAATTACTGTAAAAAGTTCAATATTTTGAGAAATATTTTCCAGGGTTCATACTTTGGGAAATAAATATTTTTTCTTCAATATTAATGTCAAGTTGCCAAAGACTCGTAATAGTAAAAACCTCTCCTAATAAGAAAGTTTTAGAAAAAAACAGGTTAAAATAAGGTAAAATTAAAATTATTATAAAAATTATAAAAAATTTATATCGATTTTTCGATATATATCAAATTTCTTAAAAAAAATTAAAAATTTTTATATATAACGCATTTCTTATAAAAAATTTAAAAATTTTAAAAACATACATTTTATATATATATATATCATATTTCTTATAAAATTATATAAAAATTTTAATATATAACAAAAAAAAAATCAAAATTCTTATAATTTTTATAATAATTTCGATTTTACCTTATTTTAAGGATATCATGCTAAACCCCCTCGTAATATCAACTCATGCTGATTTTTCTTCATTCTCTCTCATTTTGCAGCAAAAGAAAGCTTAAAAATTATATTATTTTTTTACTTATTTTCTTTGCAAACTGTGAAATTTGGAAGATTCGATCAAGGACCTGAAGCTGGAAGATTTTTTTAATTAAAAAAATTGTTTCTTATTAAGTTTATAATATCTGTCGACCAATGATTATCATCGCCAAATCGTCTTTGTGAGAGTCGTCTTCGGAGAAGAAGGGGAATAAGCAGAAAATTGAAGAATCTTAAATCGACTTGAAGTGGTGCTAATTGGGTTTGGATTGTTTAATTTGAAATTTGTATTCCTGTTCTCAGATTCAGCTCTGGTTTGAATCCGCGGAAACCCTAGGTCTGTATCAAATCTGTGAATTTTTAGTTGGTTGTTTTAAATTGATGAACTTTGATTATGCTTTTAACATTAGATTAGTTGTTTTGTAGAGGAAATGTGGAAAGTTGGTAGAGTTTTTTAAATGGTATGTTATTTGATGTAGTTAATAAGTTCTAATTTGCTGTGATAGTTACAATTTAGGCTATTTTGAATCTTTCTTTAAAATCTGTGAAAAATTATAAGAACTAGTTATTTGTACTGATTCATAAAATGAATTGTTATGAAGATGTCTACTAAATTTCCATGTTTTTATTGGATTTTTTTCTTCTATAGCATCTAATAGTTTTGGTTTCTGTAGTAAGGTATTATTTTTTGGCTTATTTGTTTTAGTTCTTTTGGGAGGAAAAAGGGCATTTTTATAATGAGTTGATTTGATTCTGTATTGGTAGTTTTACAGGTTAAAACTACCCTACTACCAACTAACTTCCATGCATTTTGATTCCTGGTTAGTTTACACTGATTTTTGGTTAGCTTTCGAGTGCATTTATCAGTTAAGTTTCAATCCATACAAAATTTATTACTTTGTGTGATATGCTAGGTCTTCTCTGCTATTAACTAGGTTTTGGGTTTCAATTGTTTCTGCATTCATGAAAGCGGACTGGGTAAGCATATTAACTTGACGAAGTCAATGAACTTGTAGACTGCTGCTGGTTAAAGAAAAGAATATGCTGCCTTATTGGAAGAAGCTCTGCAGTAGATTGACAGTCCAATCTTTAGTTGAATATTTGCTTATGTTAATTGGAACATATAGGAGTAAAGAGGGAGGGTGGTAATGGTATGCTGTGAAAAGAAGTAATGGAGCACCCTTTGGAGAAACGATTTCCAGTCAATGCAAATGATTATAAGTTATATGAAGAAGTTGGAGAAGGTGTCAGTGCCTCTGTGTACAGGGCTTTATGCATTCCACTTAATGAGATTGTTGCTATCAAGGTTCTTGATTTGGAGAAGTGCAATAACGACTTGGTAAGTATGGTATCTCATAATGGCTTGCATGGGAATTGTGTTTACTTATGCATTTCTCTTGCAAGTCCCTGCAACACTATGGCAACATAAAAGTTCTGTTCTTGAGTAATGCAGGATGGCATTCGAAGAGAGGTCCAGACCATGAGCTTGATTGATCACCCAAATTTATTACGAGCACATTGTTCATTTGCTACTGGTCACAACCTTTGGGTTGTGATGCCATACATGGCTGGGGGGTCCTGCCTGCATATAATGAAATCTGCTTTTCCTGAAGGTTTTGAAGAGCCTGTCATTGCTACTTTGTTGCGGGAAGTTCTTAAAGCTCTTGTTTATCTTCATGCACATGGGCACATTCACAGAGATGTGAAGGTTTCTAATTGCCTCCACTTTTAAGTTTTATGTCATGTTTTTTCTTGTTTATTTCTGCATACCAAACCAATTAGGTATGGACTGTCTTCAGTAAAGACACGTCTTAAGCTATATTTTTTAACTATGAATACGAATGACTTATGATTCTTATAATGTAATTGACAATGTATGAAAATTGCAGGAAACTTGCTTTGTCTTTCTGTAGTGAAACCTTATGCTAATAGTAGTATACTATTTAATCACTTAGGCCCATTTGGATAGGTGGGGAGATTAGCTCCAGTGAGATTGAAAACAACAGTAGTGGTGAGGTGAACTTATGTGGCATTGAGGTTAAAATCAAAAGCAGTATATTAGTTCAACATGATTTGTTGTTTCGTTGACAAGTAGGATACCGATCATGTTACGTATATCAATAGCTTACTTTTTATTTTTCCCTTGCTCCATTTCTTCCTACTCGTGTTCAGAAATTTCTCTTTTATTCATATCTACATTAATAACTTCTATTGGCAGGCTGGGAATATCCTAGTTGATTCTAATGGCGCTGTCAAGTTGGCAGACTTTGGAGTATCAGCATGCATGTTTGATACTGGAGATAGACAGCGTTCCAGAAATACTTTTGTTGGAACTCCTTGCTGGTATTTGTTTCCCTTGACGCTTCAACCGCCTAAGATTTTACTTATTTGTGTGCTTTTATTGTGAAAAATAAATTTTCGAGAGTTAATGATGGCTACAATATGTCTCCTTGTTTTAATATCAGGATGGCTCCAGAAGTTATGCAGCAATTGCATGGCTATGACTTTAAGTGAGTTGATTACCTCTCTGATCTATACTTTTTCATTTCTTTTAGTTCTTTTGCTTTATTACACCTTTTAAATCATTATGTTTCCTCTGATTTCTTGTTTACAGAGCAGACATCTGGTCTTTTGGAATAACAGCTCTTGAACTGGCTCATGGCCATGCCCCATTTTCCAAGTATCCACCGATGAAAGTAAATATCTTAGTTGTTTAATAGTTATATCGTTTGATTATCGTATGTATTAGGTTTCCCTTTTTTAGTTTGGTTATTTAATCCCATTTCTGCTTCAGGTTTTGTTAATGACCTTGCAAAATGCTCCTCCTGGTCTAGACTATGAAAGGGACAAGAGGTTCTCAAAGGTTTGTGTTCTCCAATTGTGTCTTATTGACTGGTATCACTTGTTAGTATCTGGTAGTGACATTGTGAGAGGTTCATGATTCTCTAGTCTTTCAAGGAGCTAGTAGCTGCTTGCTTGGTGAAGGACCCAAAGAAACGTCCAACTTCGGAGAAGCTTTTGAAGCACCATTTCTTTAAACATGCACGCTCGTATGATTACCTAGCTCGTACCATTCTTGATGGCCTTGCTCCATTAGGTGAACGTTTTAGGGTGCTAAAGGTCTCTTACTTGCCCATTTTGTTGAACTTATGACCTCTGTTAAGACGATGAACTAATTTAGAACTCTGATCTGGTCCCTCTATGTTTCAGACAAAAGAAGCTGATCTTCTTGTACAGAATAAAGCTCTATATGAGGACAAGGATCAATTATCACAGGTGAATAATGGAACTTTTTACATTTCGTTTTTTATTCCGAGTACTTTGCTGTCATTCCACGTCCTTATAAAGCCTTAACGATTAAAAGCAATTATTGAAGCTAGCTCTACTTTGCCTAATGAATGCCCATGGCATATAAAAACTACATGCATGGTACCATATTGAATATGAATTCCTTTTTCCTTGCAGCAAGAGTATATAAAAGGGATCAGTGCTTGGAATTTCAACCTTGAGGACTTAAAAAGTCAGGCTGCACTTGTAAGTAGTTTCGATTCCCCATTCAAGATTTTTGTTATTATTTATCTGAAGGTAGTCCTAGAACTCCTATGTAATCTTAATCTCATCATAAATGCCGAGTGGCTTACCTGCAGATTCAAGATTATGATGATGTGCCAAATTCAGAAGATCAAGATGGGAGCATAAAACAAAGGGACCAACATGATGTAGTTGGATTATCAGCTGAGAAGATGTCTTCTGAAATGGCTAGCAATTCCATTGCTGCAAGCAGCCAGGAGGTACCAGTTATTACCCGGCCTAAATGCTTTCTGTATAATTAAGTTGTCAGCCCTTGCATTGTTTCTTGGTGCTTTGGTTAAGCTTGTTCTTCACATTTGCATCCTCTTTTACTTGTTTCAGGATGGGCTTAATGAGCTTCATGATTTGGAGAGTTCACTTGCTTCATTTCCTATTAAACCACTTCAAGCACTCAAGTATGGCATTTTTAAGCTTGCATGACCGTATTAATGCAAACAATTCATTATTATAATACAATTTGGACTTTGGAGGATATCATTATTCACATTTGTCACACTCAAAAGGACTTGTGAGTTGTAATTGTCTCAAATAGAAAGCAATATCTTGTCACAAGTATCATTTGATTTTAAAGTTATCTGCTTCTTTGCCATATCCTCTTCGTATATTTTAAAACATATATGTAATTATTAGACTAACTATTTTTCCCAAATTAAGATAGCTTACCAGTGTAATTGTTTTTTGGTAATTAGTTTCTTTCCTTTGTTTTTACAACTTTTTAATTGGTGCAGAGACTGTTTTGACATTGGCGAAGATGAGGGCGTTAATGGTCCAGACTGGAAAGGTGTTATGCCGTTGGAAAGTTATACAAAGTCATCAAGACTCATGGACCAAGATGCTGGAAGATACGAGGGTGAGAATTCTGGGCAAAGTGGATCTTTCACACGCCAGGTTGTTCCAGAGCTTAAAAAGTACTTGAGTGGTTCGATAATACCTGATAGTGCCTTTTCTCCTAACAAGGTTACTGGAGATGGTGACAGGTAAACTTTCTTCCAAGTGAAGTTACCCCGAACCCAAAACTGTTATCACCAAACATACATAGCTTGAAATGACTTCTCCTGAAATATAAGATCTTTTCCCGTTATCATGCTCTGGATATGATGAGTTTCTGGATAATGGATTGTTAGTCTAGCTGAATCCTAGATGTATAGATATGATGAGTTTCTGGATAATGGATTGTTAGTCTAGCTGAATCCTAGATGTATAATGATGTACTCCGGGACTTTTCTTTTTGTCCTTGTTCCTACTATTCTGTAGTTAAAAGTAACATTAGTTTGCCGTCAATGCCATTCACTTCACCGGAAAAGCTTTGTATGTCCATTTATATTAAATTGGATTTATCAATTTTGTTTTGCAGGGACTTCCCACAGCCTAAATTTCCATCTGAACGCAACTACAGTGGTCCATTGTACCGCCAGAGGAGAGAAACAAATAACACTTCATCTGGTATTTCTTGGTTCTTCTATCTTTCATTTCTTCTTAGAAGTTATGCTACATATTTGTATGCTAATAAACTCTGTTGTTATCTTTGCCTCTTGTGTCTCAGAGGATACTTCAGAAGGAGCAGTTGTTCAGCGGGGACGATTTAAGGTGACTTCAGCAGATGTCAGTCCAAAGGTACATCTGCTATGGATTTGAAACTTTTACTTTTTATAAAGAAACTTTGCAGCATATTCGGTACAATCTTCTTCTATTAACATGCAAATTTGTACTGATAAAGAATCTTTATGTGAAATATATTGCATGGTTCTGTAATAATTTACCAAGTGAAATTTATTTGTCTTGATAACTATTTACATAGCTGACCACCGTTATCAGGCATCGTGTAACATGCTGCCTCTGCATCAATAAATTGACTTGCATCTATTGCTAGTAGCAACTGTTACTAAATAAGTCATATATCAGCTAAAGGGATCACTATATTCTAAAGGAGTCCACTGCAGATGTTAGTTTCATAGTTTCATATCTTTTGTAGTTTCTTACGTATGGTCGACTTTTGTTGCTTATGCATTTAATGTTCTTGTCTTCATGGATACTAATCTTCTTAAATTCCGCTTTTCGTGTAAGGCTTCATTGCCTTTGGTCAAGTTTATCAGTTAATATCTGGATTGCTACCTTTGAACAATAAGGATGGGACTTGGCAATGTATCATTTAGGCAATGGCTTTGTAACCACAGCCATTATTTTCTCTCATTCAGGGTCCTACTAACTGCATGTTTAACCCGGCTGCCGGAGGATCAACCTGTTCAACATCTCTAAACCTTAGAAGAAGTGCTGTTCTCCCATCTCTACAAAGCATTTTGCAGCAGAACACAATGCAAAGGGTACATTTGTTTTCTTGCCTTTCATGTCAGGTCATAAAGAGTACCTGTCTTAAAACAAGTTCCTTTGTATTGTTGACAGGAAGAAATCATTAGACTGATCAAGTATTTGGAGCAAAATTCTGGTAGTACCTCTACACCTTTTTCTTTTTTCATGTGTGTGTGTTTTTGCTGCTTCATTGTAGAAGGAATTACGATGTTAAATTTTATCTCTTATACAGGTAAGCTTGGAGACTCGTCGGAGGTAGGCACCAATGACCTTTTGCAGGTAGTTAATCAACCCTAACTTTCTCAGTAACCATGTGGCCTTTCTTAATGTAATGTTCCATGATGTCATTTAACCTGTTATTTATGCTTTCTGATGACATGGGTTCCGGCTTACGCCAATGCCGGATTTTTCCCATGCAGAGATTTAATTCTCTCATACAGTCGGACTGCATTTTGGTACGAAAGATGTCTCAGCCTGGGGAAAGGGGAAGAGATTGTGGGTTCTGGGATTTGAATCCCAACCCTGCTAAATCTCGCCACTTAAGTGATAGAACGAACCAACCGAGCTATGCTCATGTATCTTTTTTAAATATTCTATTCTACTTAAGGAATGATCAAGTTGTATTTTCCAGGTACAACCTTCCGCAAGGGAAAGAGAGCTGCAATCTCAGGTGCTTCAACTGCAACAGAGGTATGAGATGCAGCACACAGTCTGGAGTTTCTTTCTTTATGCTCATTTTACTTAAAACTTAATTTCTTTCGTCAGTATTGGGAATCTGGTCGAGGAATTGCAGAGACAGAAAATGAAGAACATGCAGGTTTGTGCTTTAATCTTAAAAATTAAATGCATAGTCTCAAAATGATGGTATGATCTTCCAAATAGGACAAAACTGATAGTTTTCTGTTACACGAGCTTCATTAATGAACTCGAAAGAAGTTCCATGCATACCCGAACATATTTGTTGTTTCGATTCATGTTACTTGCTCGAATGCATGTGTCAAACCCCGGTATGCTCAAACATTTTTTTTTGATTATCATACTAATTTCCGAATGCGTTTAACATATCGATATATATAATCGAGTGGATTTTCTTATTGTATCATCCCCTTGCAGTTAGAGAAGCAATTAAACAAAGCAGTGGGTAACGACAGAAAGTGAAGGGTTTTAAACAAACAGAAAAAAATAAAAATCATGGTGGTGTTGAAGTTGATATACAGACTCAGCCATTGGTTATATTTGGTGGTCAGTGCTTTAGGGTTCACAAAGGTTCCAAAGAGATGGAGTTGAAGTTGATATACAGACTCAGCCATTGGTTATATTTGGTGGTCAGTGCTTTAGGGTTCACAAAGGTTCCAAAGAGATGGAGTTGAAGTATAGGATTAAGGGTGCCTTGTTTTGTTTTATTGTATTATTTTCGAGTGTACCATATCTATATCTATATCCGTATCTATTTGTTCGTGTGTTAAAGGAACCCCTCGGACGGGACATCCCAATTTTGTGATTCCATAACGCTGCACTTTGAGTTGAGTTGAGTCGAGATGAGGTTGAGTTTCTTGTGTAATGTAACTTTGTTGTAATTTATTCACATCCACAGGATATTGTAATATAATTTATGACGATTTGAAAGAAAATCGTGCATATTTAATCTCGAGTTCTTTTATAAATTATATCAATGATATTTTTAACAGAGTTCGATTCATCATCAAAAACCTGACTCTGTTTCGGACAATAACTAAACCCAAGATCCCCTTAGGAACCCACAGTTTTAAAACTCAAACAAAAAACATGGGGATTGCAAGACATGAAGATGATGAAACAAGAGACTTCAAGTCTTCGGTTGCTTTAGCTGCCATGGAAAGAAGAGAAGACAAGGGAGATATGAGACCACATCGGTTTACATAATATGTTCGAGGAGATTATGTGTGGCGTACACGTGAGCACTAATAATCGTTCGCATGTTTGAAATATTGGTTTAAGGCTAAAATATGAGAAATTTAGAAGAAGAATGTTTAGGGAAATAGGTGAGTTTGTGATAATTTTGGGGAAATAAATTAAAATCTACAGTGTTTTTTTGGATCTCGTCACCTGTAGATAGCGAGATTTAGGAGAAATTATATTATGGGTAAGTCCTACCACGTGTCCATGGGATCAATCAATAAAAATCACTCATATTATCATTTTTTCCACGTAATATATTTTTTAAAGTGAATCTTCACTCGGAAAAACTGTTTTTAAAATGAATTAACAGTAAATATGGGTGAAGATTCACTTTAGAAAATATATGACATGAAAAAAATGATGATATGGATGATTTTTATTGGTTGGTCCCATGGATGACGTGGTGGGACTTACCCATGATATAATTTCTCGAGGTTTAGGCACCTCGCCATTACAGGTGGCGAGATCCATATTAATCGTTAAATTAAACTGAAATCAACGGTGTATATGGACCTCGCCTCCTGTAGATAGCGAGGTCTAGGCACCTCATCACCTATAGGTGGCGAGATCCATATTAACCGTTGGATTAAACTGAAATCAATAGTGTACATGGACCTCGTCTCCTTTTAGCTTATTCTTCCAATTATTTTTTAAATACATTTATTTTCCCCCATTTTCCCCTGATTTTATTATTCACTTAAATTTGCCCTAATATCGGTTATAATTGTTAATAAAATTTAAATTATGGTTACAATATTCTATTACGATTATAAATATAGCAGGTATTATTATAATTTTTGCGGGTTATTATTTTTTATATTTATATAACAGTTGTTATTACAGTAATTGATTGTTATTTGTAACTTTTTTCTGATCAAATTTACCTCTCTTATTGTTTAGTGAGTTTAATGAATGAATTGCGATATAATTGTATGCTTTCTTTTTATTCAGTAAATTTTTGTTATATCTTTTACAAGTTTCTGTTTAGATTATTTCAGTTTACATCAAAATTTATAAATAATTTAATTAATATTTATCTTTTTTTTTCATTGTTTTGGACTTTCAATCTATTGGTGATGATTATCGTAAAAATAATGATGGTCTATTTAGAATAAGATTGATAAAATTTATAAATAAAAAAAATTAAACCTATTGAATTATTTAACTTAAAATTAAATTAATTAAACGTATAAATTGAAGGCTAAATTTTTATTATTTCAATTTGAAATCAGCCACGTCATCAATTCTATTTAAATATTTTTTATTCAAAAGTATACTTGAATTATAAAGTTTTTTATTCAAAACTTATTGTCGCTAAATTTTATTTAAAAAAACGATAAATATTTTTTAGAAAGCGAAGGATTATGTTTCTCATATGTATTTTCGAATATTTGTGGCATAATTATTTTGTAATCCTTTTTACTTTGAATTCATTTCAATATATTTTTTGTTAAAAAAATAATACAATCTTTCAAAATGATGAAAGGTCTTAATATTTTTAAATATGTTTAAAATAGGAGAAATTATTACATGAATCCGTTTCACCATTTAGGATATGGTCCCAACCAATTAAATTAAGACGCATTATATATTTTTCCATATCATATATTTTTTCCAAAGATTTTTTTTATCATCTTTCTCTTTGTTCTTTAAAATTTTTCTTAATTATTTTTTTATAGATTTAGGGTTTAGGGTTATGATTTATGTTTAGGGTTTAGGTTAGGGTTAAAATTAAGGTTTAGGGTTAGGGGTTATGGTTTAGGGTTAGGGTTAGGGTTAGGGGTTAGGGTTAGAAAAAAATTAATTAAAAAAATTGAACAATAAAGATGAAGACAACATAAAAAATCTTTGATAATATTTTTTTTCTTTTTTAAATAAAGACATTAATATGGATGATTTGGATGATGCTTATGTGTGAATATGATATGGAAAAAATATATGATATATCTTAATTTAATTGGTTGTGACCATATCCTAGGTGGTGGAACAGGTTCATGTAATAATTTCTTTTAAAATAAGGATTAACATTTTCGACATTTTTCCTTTTTAATTTACTTTTTTTATGTATTAATTTTAATACCTTAAATATCTTTCGTAAAATCCTTTTTACTTTGAATACTTATCGTATTTAATTTTTTTAGATATAAATTAAAATTCCCATATTTAACTTTTTTTTATATAAGTTACTACATATTTACCCTTTTTAGATATAAGTTAAAATTATCGTATAATTTTTTTTCAACACTATACTCTTTTAATTTTTATTATCCTGTAACTAAGGATGGAGCCAGAATTTAGGTTGACGGGGCAAAATATAAATGTTTAGATGTAGGGTGGTAAATTCATAAAAAAAAATCCTATTTGAAGTTTGAAGTTAGGTTTTCTTTCGTTAGGGAAATGAAATATCTTATTTGAAGTTTGAAGTTAGGTTTTCTTCCGTTGGAGAAGTGAAATATCCTATTCGAAGTTTGAAGTTTGAGGTTCGAAGTTTGAAGTTTGAAGTTAGGTTTTCTTCCGTTGGAGAAGTGAAATATCCTTTTTGAAGTTATTTTTTCTTCCATTGAAGAAGTGAAGTATCTTACTTGGAAGTCAAGATGTGTTAGAGGATATAAGTCTTAAGGTGTCCATTGGAGGTTCAAATTGCTCGAAATCTCAAAATGAAATTAAATTTCGCTTCTGAAAATTCCTTTTTGATGTGTGCAGGAGGTCAAGACAAAATACCATTCATGGTGGAGCTAAATCAGGAATCAGGAGGTCAAAGGAACAAAAGGGCAATCAGAATTATGGAGAAAGGGCTTTCAGATCAGAGTCTTCAAATAGGAAAGTCAGATAAAATTAGTGCTTATCGTCTTTGCTTCATCATTGTTTTACAACGATAAGCAAAGAGGAGCAGCTGTAATCACTAATTTTATCCGGGGTGTTTAACCCGAATTTTTTTTAATTTTCATTTCAATTCAAATAATGGGCCTGTTAAATAAAGAAAAAATGCAAAAAAAATTAATTACTATAGGTATTATACTTTTCTCTCTTAAATTTGTAAAAAATAATGCTATTTATACCAAAAATAAAAAAATATGATACAATCTTTTGCATATATATACACATATATAAATACTTGTGGTTTTGATTAATTCATGTATATAAGAAAATAAATTTGATTTCTTATTTTCTTTTATTTTCGGTATGCTTTTAATTTTTTTTTTTTATTATTATTATTATTATTATATAAAACAATTAAATAAATAAAATATAAACTCAAAACATTATAATAATATTATTAAAGGTTTTCAATCCATTTACACTATGATAGCCCAATATAAATTAAAATTACAAAGCCCATAACAAAATAATAAATTACGAGACCCGAATTAAATTTTAAAACCCATTAATATTGCAGCCCGTTCCCTGAGCCTGGTTAACCCATAACCCGGTTACAACTGATAACCTAAACCCTAATTGCTCCATGTGTTCTTGCGCAGCCACACTACAATCATCAGATCTAGATTAGATCTGACGGTCCACGTTGAAAGGAAGAAGACTGTTGAAATCCCACAAGCTCTGCACGCGCGATGCTCCAGCTTCCAGACGCCTCTTCGTTTTCCTTCGCCGGCGACGACCGTTCGGTGGTCCCCTCTTCTTCGGTGCTCACATGCGAAAACAAACAAACACATTGTCAGAATTCGTACGCTAACTACAACCAATATTCAGAAATTTTTGGCGATTTCAGAGGCCATACATCTACAAATTCTAGAGCCAACAATTTCAGAAATACAGAGGCATATTCATCCTGAGATTGTAACAAAATCGGAGACCAACCAACAAATATTTTAGAGTTTCCAAAGGCACATACAAACAAAAATATCAGAACAACCAATAGAAAATTAGGGATTTTATTTTCCCGTTTCTTTTCTGTAATTTCCATTCGGCTATATAATCGAATCCAACACTTGTAATCGGGGTTCCCTCATCATCCAAAAGCAATACAAGAGCATTTTCTTTGAGGTATATCCTCGTTTATTTTTATGCTTTCGAAATAAAAAGGGAGGGTTCCATTTGTTTTACCTTCGTTTTTTTAGAGTTGTCGGTTTCCTCGTCTCCTTTCTCCGGCAATAATCCCAACGGCCTTGCGCCACTCGTGGTGAGCCCAAACGAAAGAGTAGAGGGGCTTCTTTTCTTTTTTGGTTCGAATCAAACAAAGAGAGGTTTCTTCGGTTAATTTTTTATCGAAACAAAAGGGTTTTTGATTTTGCGAAACAGAAGGTGTTTAAAGGTTAGGGGGTTCGAACGGAGCGAAAAAAATTATTTTTCAAACTTGTCGGCCACCGCTCGGATGAACTACAGAGAGAAATAGGGGGAAGTTTATTTTCGGTCTACAAAATGAGGAAAAAAGGGGTGAACACAAATCAGATTGTGTTTCACAAAGGAGGATGGGTTATTTAACTCATTAAATCCTTCCGTGTACCGCTATTTACTCCCGCAGTCCTCCGCATTTCTTTTTGTTTCACGATTTAGTCACAGATTGGGTTATAATTATCGTTTGAATAAAGGGTTATTTATATTTAAGTCCCTCTACCTATTAAAGTTTCTTTCTGAGTCCTTCCCCGTTTTGAAATATTGTTTTGAGGGTCTAAATATTATCGGATCTTTACGATCTGGTCACTGGATGGTATAACCTATATTATTTCATCTCGGTTTGGCCCTAAAATTTTGAGTTCCTTTTATCTTGGTCCTTTACAGTGTTATTTTATTTTATTTTTTAGTTTTTTTATTATTGCATTATTTATGCATTTTATTATATTTTCCATTTATTTGTTTATTTTTTATGTGACATGTATGTAGTTTGTTCCGTATTTGTTTTGCTTATATTTATTTTCATGTTTATTTTTGTATCATATTATGCCATGCATTTTATTTTATTCATTTGTTTATTTATTCTTGTTTTGCTACATGTTTATTTTATTATGTCATGAATGCTTTATTTTATGTATTTATCACATTGTTCATATATATATATATATATATATATTGTCCATATCGTCATATTGTTTTTGCAATTCACACCATCTCTTAATTAATGAATCTAGTATTTACGTCTTTATTCGGTCGTAACGGGTCCGACACCAAACGTAGTGATGGCGGTGTATACGTTTACCTTCGAGTAAAGACACGGTAAAATTAAAATTTTGAATTCGAATTTTTAAACAAATAATTAATTTGATGTCACTTTAAATCGGGAAGTTCAAAATTAATTAAGCGGTGTTTTGATAAAGGTGTCAATTTTGGGCGATTTTTAACGATAATATCGTTTTAAATCGTAACCGACTCTCGAACCCAATTTTAACTAATCTCTGGTTTCTCGGTGTCCGGTCTACCAAAAATGACCGGTGGCGACTCCAATCTTTTTTTAAAACCCTAATTTCAAAACCTTTTTTAATTTCAAATCTCTAACCGAATTTCAAAATCCCCTTTTAAATTTAAATCCCTAATTCTTATTTCTTTTCTTTTCGAGATAAATTCCCAATTTTCAATTTGAGACCCTAATTTTTTAAATTTGGGACAATTCTAATTTTTTACGACGTTTCCACTAGTAACCCCTTTCTATTCGCACCCCTTTTTCAAGATTTATTTCCCACACTTAATTTTAATATTAAATCAATTTTTAAAGGAAGGGTTGCTACAATGAGGATCCGCACGGGGTATGAAAAAAAAATCCTGAAATATTTGATTATAATAGTATTTGTTCTAGAGTATACTTTCAACCATTGGACATTGATTACTCAATCACTTTGTTGGCATTACTAGTGCTCGAACCCGTGATCTCTAAAAGAGCAACCATTCTTTTACCACTAAGGTTAGATGGCTCATGCACAGAAAACAAGTTTATTTTTTTTATTCAACTATAGTGGTTACAGTAGTATCTGTTTTAGAGTATACTCTAAATCATTGGACATTGATCGCTCAATCACTATACTGTCTTTAATGATGTTCGGACTTATAATCTCCAGAAACAATAATTATTTTTTTAACCGATGAGGCTAGATGATTCATGTTAAATACAAGGGAGAGGGGTGATAATTACGTTGTTGAGTCTGATAGAGAAATGTTTTGGGGTTTCTGCTCGGAATCAACCATCAGGTATGTAGATCCACCTCACCTGACTCTGACAGGGTCGGTGGTGGAACCCAAACCATTGAGTCAGGGTCTGATCGTGGTTAGGACCACCAGTACCAAAACTCTGTCTGCTCTTTGGTCAAAAAAGAGCTTTGAAATTTGAAATCGCAGGTGGTCGCACGTGCGTGTTACCCCTACCCTCACGTGCATGCATGACTCAGACTCATCCAAACAAACACATTAGATAAATAATGGATAAAGAATCAACTTTGTATAAAGCAATCATCTTACATCTTACGTAAGTAATTAAGGAAATAATTATTATTTTTAGAGATTATAAATTTAAATATTGATATTCGTAAAATAATAATAAACGATTAATATATGATAATTAAAAATAATTTAAATATTATTTATAACTATTATAATCAGTGGCGGATATATTCATATGTGAGGGTAGGTTCAAACCCACCCTGAAAAAAAAAATATATTGAATATTTCTTTTAATTATTTAGACCTATGTTGAAGTGAAATTGTGTCTACTAGTTGAGTTAAAATATATATTATTTTATTGACTTAAAAAAAGTATCATTTTCTTGTTAAAATTAATAGACGTCATTTTTAGAGAAAAAGATGGACTCGTCGTTGCTTTTTCCTCTAACTATAGAAGTGAAATCTGAACCATTTTTTTCTTTAAAACTTGAATTGTTGAACACCGATAATTCTTGTAAAACTATTTTAGTTATGTTTTTTTTAACTTATTATTATAATTAAAATACTATTAATATTTTTATTTTTAAAAAAATTATGATATTAATATATATGTGTCCACCCTCAAAAAATATTTTGGATCCGTCACTGATTATAACTGATTTCAAAATAAATTATATAAAAAATAAAATAATAATTAATTTTTAAAATATTATAAAATATTTTATGAATTTTTTTTGTTTTATAATAAAATAATAGCTTATTTATTAAAACTTTTTAATGAATAATTTTGTAATTATGTAAATTTAAATAATAGTATATTTATTTTTCTCTATTTATAATTTTAATCAATTTAATTCTCCGTCATTATTTTCGCCTTCTCAAACCATCCCAAAACTATAACAATTGAAAACTCCATGAAATGATAACAACGTTATAGACATGCCCCATCAGCATTAATTCAATGTTATCCGAAGAGAAAAATACTTTCTTATAATGATTTTAGGGCCAGCAAAATTCAATTCAAAAAATAAAAAGTAATTTTAACTTGATTTGATGAAAAAAACTAATTTTATAAATTTGATTATAAAAATTAAATAAAATTTGTGTTAAAAATAATTCTCAAACAACTTAAATTTCTAGTAATTAATAGATTAATTTTTAAATTTGAGTTGTGTATCTTTATTTTGTTTGATATATATTAAATATAATATATATATAGGGTTATAAAAAGTCATTTAAATTTAAAACTAATATGTATAACAACAGTATGAATATATAATTAAATTTGAATAAAAACTCAAACCTGACTCGTCTCGATTAAAAAAATTAATAAAAACTAAATTATAAAATAAAAAACGTCAACTTAAATAATTTAAATTGGAAAGTTTGATTAGGGTTTCTCATGAATCGAAAGTTTGATTTTTCTTTTACACTCTAGTGTAAAATATATTATATTCAGATTTTTTTTCACAATATAATTACTGGTGCTCGAACCCGTGACCTCTAAAAACAACAATTGTTCTATTAACCACTTGGGTTAAAACGCTCATGCAATTAAAATTTAAAGTGTATAATTTAAGATACAAAATTTAGAGTTAGGATATAAAAAATTTAAAGTAATGTATATTTTTAAGATATAAAATTTAATGTTTAAGATTTAAAATTTAGAATTATAATTTAAAATTTAATTATTGATCTTTAAACTTAAATTATTGGTCCAATTTTAGTCCTTTTAATGATGTGCACTCATGTAATATTCTAAGATTATGTCACACAAAATTTATTAAATGATAAAAAAGAGTCTCGTTAAAAAATCTGTAATACTCCTAACTTCATTTAGAATTAGAAGTCCTTACGGAAAAAAAAGTACTCGTGGCGTTTTATTAAGTAGGAGAATGTAATTTCTTAGAGTTTATAAAGACCCGTATAAAATCAGACAAGTCGAAATCAAAATAAAATGTACATAAAATGCGCAACATCCTAGATGCGAGTGTATGGGTAAATTTATTAAATGACATATCACTAAAAGAAAAAAAAATTGACAAAAAACTATCAATAATCCCTCGAACCTTTAAATCGAAAGTTACTTAAGAGACTCGAGTTCAGTTGTTTTGTTCGTAAGGTGTGTGTACATTGTCAAAGGATTAAAAATATGTATTAACAGATACTATCTCGTAATCACCTTTAGATTATTAAAAAAATTATTTATACCAACTTTTATGGTTTAATTGTATTTTAAGCCTCTAGAAGTTTTGAAACTAGTAAAATTAAACCTCGTTTCTCCCGAACTTTTGATTTAATTATTTTTAAGACCTTTATCAATAATGAAATTAAGTCTTGCCTTTAACTTTAGTGACTTAATTACTTTTTAAGATACACTAATTATAAAATTATTAAAATTAAGCCTCAACTCTTTATGTTTTATGGTTATCTTTTAAAGCTTGTTAGTTTCAAAAATATACAACTTGACTCCTCCAATAGTTTTATTCTAATTTCATTCATGTTTCAGTAAATGTCAGTCTAATCGAGACTTAATATCAATATCTCGAATTTGAGTTCATAATTAAAGATGGACACGGGTCGGGTCGGGTTTTCGGTCCATCCAAACCCGACACGAACACAAACATCCTAAACTCGATTTCAACTCAAGCTGAATATTTTCTTTAAAAAATTTGGCTCAAACCGACCCGAAAAAAAATACCTTAAACCCGACTTCAACCTGACCGACCTATAGAAAAAATAATTTTAGAGACTAAATTGTAAAAAATAGTTTTAGGGAATTTAATTATAAAAAAATATAATTTTAAGGACTAAATTATAAATAAAAAATTAATTTTAAGAACCTAATTATAAAAATATATATATAGATAGATAACTATTATTATAAATATCCCTAAAAATTTATTAAAAAATTATATTTAGTCTCAGATTAAGTCGGGATGAATCAGATATTTCACACTCAAAACCGAATATGATTTTTTTATTTAAAAATTTGCCTCAATCAAAACGAGTCGGGTCAAAACTCGATTGGACCGGATAAAATGGTGAATCCTATTCATAATATATTATGAAAGTTAGCAATAGGGAGATGAAATGTCTATTCATGATAATGTGTGAATGAAAGAGTTGTTGCAAAGCTTAAAATGGGCATGAGAAGGAGACGCCAAGTTTTGATTCTTTTGAGTTACATTTATATTCCAAATGTATATTCCAATAAACGGTGTCGTTTTACATGTCTCTGTTGTCTCGTCTTTGTCACATTTTTATTTTCTAACTTTTTTTCACGAGAAATTATATCATGGGTCAGTCCCACCACATCATCTATGGGATCGACCAATAAAAACTAGCCACTTCATTATTTTTTAATTTTTTAAGTGAAAAACCACTTGAAAAAAAAATATGACATGAAAAGATAGGTAGTTTTTATTGGTTGGTCCCATAGACACGTGGTAGGACTGACCCATGATATAATTTTTCCTTTTTCACCATCTTCACTTCATCTTTTCTTTTTTTCTTTATTATATGTATTTTATGGATGGTCACATCGGATCGAATATTTGACCAACTTAAACACGAAAGCTTTTCTAAGACTTGATCTAATTCGATATAAATAAAAATATTATTTTAGATAAATTAGACAAAGAATTGAAAAATATGAGAGAGGAGTATTATTGTAATTTTCCCTAAATATACAAAGATAAATTCATATTATTATTTTAGATCGAATGATAAATTTTTTATCCTTAACGTAAATCTGACCCAACCTATTTTAAACCCATTTTATTTTAAAAAATACTTTATAAATTTTATATCCTTATACATATGTTATATTTCACATCTATGCCTTAATATAATATAATATAATATAATATAATATAATATAATATAATATAATATAAAAGAGTTCTATAAAATCTATTTTTTTCTATTTTTTGTTTTTTTAAATATTTTTAAACAAAATTACTCACATTTTTTATTTATTCAAAAATATTTTTAATAACAATATCAAATCCTTCGAAATTTAAAAATTATTTACGATTATATTGAATTAAAAACTACAGTTCTTCATTATATAATATATTTTTAATTCAAATTCAGGATAAGTAGTTAAGTCTATATAATGTAAAAAATTAATTATTATATTATAGATGATATTCTATATTTATTTTAATTTAGGTATAAAAATAATTTTTACCTTTAACGTTTATAATCTTTGTCATTTTAGTCCTTATTCTTTTTCTGGAATAATTTAATCCTTGACCTATGTCTTTTTAACAAATAACTCATTTTTTAACTACCATAATAACTGAATCGTTAAAAATTTAATAATGATAACTTGTTATATATATGTGATAATATTTTAAATGACATAGAATCTAACCTATTAAATATATACATATATATAAAATATAATTTTATTTCAGTATAAAATATAAAACAATTAAAATTTAAATAAAATATTAAAAATTAATTAAATCCAAAACAAAAATTTACTAAATATTCTCAACCTTAACTAAACTAAAATAATAAAAATCCAATTGATTATTATCAAAATCATGATTCACCGTTAATAAACTATACAAAACCCTTTCTTTTCTGATTATGTTCATACCCTTTTAGATAAAATTTTGATTTTACTATAGTTAAGGTTGAGAATGTTTAGTAGCCTTTTGTTTTAGATTTAATTAATTTTTAATATTTTATTTGAATTTTAATTGTTTTATATTTTTAGATTGGAATAAAACTATATTCCGCGTGTATGTATTTGATATACTAGATGTTAAGTCATTTAAAATATATTATTACATATATATATATATGACATGTCATCATTATTAAATTTTTAACGATTTAGTTATCATGATAGTTAAAAAATGAGTTATTTGCTAAAAAGACAGATCAAAGGCTAAATTTATAAAAAAAAAAGAATAAAGACCAAAATGATAAAAATTATAAACGTTAAAGATGAAAATTATGTTTATGCCTTTAATTTATTAATAATGAAACTTTTTAAAACAAATAAAGTGACAATAAACCTTTTGGGAATGAAAAGGGCATTTTGGTAATTAAGAGCCTTCCCATGGTTGTCGTGTCACCCTCCCAAAACAGGGAGTTTAGCCGTTTAGGTAATTTTAGGAAATTGAATTAAAAAGACAAGAACGCATAGCAATTACCCCACGCGCCAAACCCATAAAATCATACCACGCGCCAAACTCTCATTGGTATTTCCCACCTACCGACTAGGAGTGTTCATTATCGGATATCAGATCGGATCCAATTCGATTTTTTTTGGATATTTAGGTTTTTGGATCGATAATATAGTGATATGTATCTGATTTAAAAAATTGGATATTCGGATCAGATAGTCGGATATCCGATTATTCAAAAATATAATTTGATTAAACTAATTTTTCGAATTTGAAGGTTGTATTTATGAAAAATTTAGAATTTCGAATATAAAAAACAAAAAATTATTAATTACAACAAGATTCAAATTTATAAAAGTTTCAATTTTTAAAAAATTTTAATATGATAAACCTTAAATTGTTGAATATAACAAGATTAATATTAATAAAAAATTAAATTTTTGAATTTTCGAATAATCCGAAGCTTAAAATATTGTGATCCGTATTCAATCCAAAAAAATTAAAACCGGATCGTATATTTGATTCAAAAATAAAAATCAAATCGAATATCCTAATTATCGGATCGGATCAATGGACAATCGGATCGCATTGACCGGATCGGATATTTTTTACATCCCTACCACCTACCACCAACAGATTCTGCGCGTGTCTTGCACCTCCTTTCTTCAAATGTATGAAATTATTACAATGCTAAAATGCATGCAATAAAATACTAGCAGCAAAACCTCAGTTTCCTCAATTCAATATTCTTCCCTTTATATGGGATAAATCAACTTTTTAATCCCTTAATTTTGGAAATTTCCCATATTAGCCCATGCAAATTTTTTTATCAACATTAGTCCCTAAACTTGGAATTTTCTCCATTTTAGTCCTTTTGATGTGATGAAACTCCAAGATTTCCCCGTGACACAATAAGTGATTCACTTCTCTATATGCACAATAAGATCGATCTTACATAATTATTATTTCAAGAAAACAAGAGTCCGTTAAGTTGAATGTATACACAAAAATTGAAATATTAGTTCTAGACTAACCATAAAGCATATAGAGTAATCAAAATAGTGTTATACTTCGTGAATTTCGAGTCATGTTAAACTTATTTTTAATTTAAAATTTAATCTATTCCGTACATAAATCAACAAACATTTTATTTTATTTTATTTTTTAAATTGAGGAGTCTATTTTAATAAATTACATAAAATCGCCTATAAGCATTATATTTTTAACAGCTTAATTTCTACTTTTACCTAAAGGGGAGACTTTAGGAGAAAGAATGTTTCTGGTGGGTCTTGAACCCGAGATTTAAGAAGGGATAAGAGCAAGTGAGCAATTCTGACCAACCGACAATTAATGCTTGCTTGGCCTATAAACATTAAAAGAACTAAAAATGGGACAAAAATAATCAAGGTTACAGTGTACAAAAATTTTAGGGACTAAGTTGAAAAGTTATTGCTAAATTTAAGGACTAAAAGTTATATTACCCTAAACCCATTTTTTACATTCGAAGAAGAAGATGATGAGAAACAGGGCGGAGATGGAGAGAAAGTGCGAGAAAATGAGGGAATTTTCGACGGTGTTTGGAGGGGAAGAAAATTTTGTCTACGAACAAGAAACGGGGCATTTTAGTGCTAGATTTGAAGTTGAGAAAGTTTGGCTTGAGTTGTATCAAGTTGGGCATTTTGGTTTCGGTCGGGTTTCTTTCACCGGCGCTTGAATACTATTTTCTATCTCTCTGTTTGTTTCTCGAGAAAGGAAAGTAGAAATGTGAAGTACTTGTTTTGGATTGTAAATTTTTTCCTAATTCTTGATTTTTTTTTTAATTTCAGTGCGGGAAATGGGAATTCAGATCATTTGTCAGCTTAGATTAGTACATAGTAATTTGTAAACATGATATTTTAACTTATTAGCTTTTATTGATTAGTAGTCTGATGGTTATTAATAGGGATGGGATGGAATCTGAACCCGACGGGTTTCGATCAGATTTGATCGAGTCGGATTTTTTGTTAAAAATTCGGGTTTGGATAGAGTTTTTCTAAGGGTGATCTCGAGTCTGGTTCGATTTTAGGATGGAAAAAATCCGATTCGATCCGACCTGGAATTAATACTGTAATTTTTTTCATATATATTCTAGGGATATTTGCAATAATAATCCCTCTTTATATATATTTTATACAATTAGGTCACTATTTTTTTTACAATTAAGTCCCTAAAATTTAAATATTTTTAATGATTCAGGTCGGGTCGAGTTGGATTTTAAAGCGTAAAAATCGGTTCAGGTCGGATTTTTTTCACCCTAAAATCGGATTGGGTCAGGTGCGCCAAAAATCTGACCTGATCCAACTCGTGCACATCTCTAGTTATTAAATTAAATAAAAATGATTTTTATTAGTGATAAATTTTAAAAATTATTTTTGATATATTAAATAATTTTAGTAAAAAAATAATAACGTATATTTTAAGAAATTTAAGTTTAATTGTTATGTCTATATAAGGTGTATGTATTATTAAAATATTAAAAATATGTATAAACAAATACTACTTTAAGATTATTTTATAATATATTAGAGAACTTTAATAATAATCTTGTAATTCATTTAAAAGTATTTTTTTAATTGTTTTTTTTTATTTTCAAGGCATTGTGTAACACCTCGACCCGGATGTCACATTGGGCCTCCGGCCCAAAACCTGTATCTCAAAATTTCTTTCGAAAGCCCAACAATTAAAATCCAATTCAAGTTCAAAATACTATTTATAAAATCTATTTAAGTTAAAACGCAAGCCCAAAATAATATAAGATAATCGGAGCTCCAAAATATTACAATCATTTAAAACATTTGACTCGAATAAATAACAGAATTACAAGATACATAGGGTCCAACCAAGTACTAGCCCACTAATCTATAAATGTACCATGACATAGGTCGATGCTGAAATCCAAACCTCGATGGTGCTCCACGAACCGGCTTCCGCTAACCTACGCACGAAAACACATTTCGAACGCTGAGCTACTAAAGCTCAGTGGGTACGCCGAACTCGGCCAACATCATGCATTTCATAAGCAGTAAAGCATAACATATAAACATCGTGCATGAAATGATGATCTAGCATGCTTGCCTACCACATGACATAAACAATGTATAATATCGCACACAGCATATACATGTCACATCACAAAATAACACACAAGAGTGAGGCCCGCGTCCACACAGCATCGGGATCCTACACTCAGGATTGAGGCCGCCCTCAAATCCTATGCCCGGAATGTTACATCGGACATCTTCGAACGAGGCCGCCCAACGTTCGGAAAGGGGTGGAGGCCGCCCAACCAACCCCATGCTCGAAATGTTACATCGAACATCTTCAAGTGAGGCCGCCCAACACTCGGAATAAAAGTCTTCAAAACATCATCTGGCATGTTACATCGGATGGCTTCAACGTGTTGCAACACTTATGGATATCCGGATTTCCATCACACAAGGACTCAAACCACACAAACGATCCACCTAGGATCTTAGCACAACAAGATATATTAAGACTTATCATACTTTAGTCTTCCGGGATTATAAACATCAATCTTGGTTAAACAGTTCATTTCATTGATTATAAGATCCATTTTAACCTTTAATCCTCTTATCGAACCTCAAACCATACTTGTCCAATTTTCGCAAGGGTATCGATACCCTTATATGGGGTATCGAACCACCTGCCTCGATACCTACCCAAAGAAGGCATCGAACCAATGGGTATCGATACTAGTATCGATACCCATTGACCATTTTCAAAGTCAACAAAAGAGGACCCTCCAGCATCGATACCGGCATCGATGCCATTATGCCATTGGAGGTCCCGGTATCGAACCATGGTTCGATACACCTGGCCACTTAGCCTATTTCCACTCATGGGTATCGATACCGGTAGCCCATGTATCGATACCCCTGCACGAAAATGCAGGTTTACACTTAGAAATTTCTAGGGATTCTTCTCAAACATTAATCTATTCGGTTCTAAAGTGTTCTTACTCATTCTTAGAAAGGTTTCAAGTGTTTTAACATTATTTTCAAGTCATCAAACACACAATTACGAAATTCACCATTAAAGACCCAAAAGCTCAAACCAAGCATTCATACATGAATTTCTATATGTTATGCACTCTACCATGAAATGCAAGAATAATTAGAAGAGTTGGGAGTACCAACCTCTTGCACAAACAGCAACAAACCCGAGCTCACTCCTCTTCAAGCTTTCTTCTTTCCAAAACTTGTTGATGGCTCACAACCCTCTTTCTCTACAAGAGAAGGATGAAGAACGGATTAACAACACTTTGGGATGATTCTAGATCCTAAAACACTAGAAAAACTCAGATTTCAAGCCCTCAAAACTTAAACCCGGATTACACCCTAAACCCTAACAAAACCTCCACCAAAACCAAACCCACAGATTTTTACCTCTTTTTAAAGATCACAAACACCTCTACAACTTACCCTCTAGGCATAAACCGAGATTCCCAACAAAACTTACCAAGCTTCCACCTTTTGCTTGTCTCTTTTCTTGCTACAAGAGTGAAGAAGATGGGAGAGGAAAGAGAAGAAGTGATGAGATTACCTCTGCAGCCCCAAAACCCCTCTTTACTCACTAATGGTGAAATTACCAACATGCCCCCAACTCACAACTTAGGCCCAACACAACACTGAAGCCCAACCAAACAAGTAGCCCAACAAGGCCCAAAACATCTCACTCGGAGCCTAAGACCGAAGCCCAAACCCTCGGGTTAACCCGATACTCAAATCCGAAATCTGGGTCGTTACAACTCTCCCCTCCTTTAAGAAAATTTCATCCTCGAAATTTACATAAGGGAAACAAGTGCGAAAAGAGCAACCTCATACAGTCCTATAAACATTGGACTTAACTTGCCTTCCCTTCCAAACGGATGATCCCTTTCCACAGTGACACTTCCAAGAACACTTTTTCTCCCATCTCATACTCTATTTCTGTCAGATTCAATTCCGCATACGATTTCTGCCTAACTGAAGCTGTCTTTAACCGATCACAAATCACTTCAATTTTTTTTTCGGTAGTCCCCTCAAGCATAACTGACATCGATATCAATTTCTGACCTGCTTCAGCTCAACTAAACGGAGTTCTGCATTTTCTATCATACAAAGTCTCATACATAGCCATCTGAAAACTCGACTAATAACTGTCGTTACACACAAACTTAACTAACGACATGTGCTTCTCTCAAGTACCTTGAAAGTCAACAAGACAACATCGGAACATATCCTCGAGAATCTGAATAACTCTCCTTGACTGCCCATTTGACTGAGGATGATACAAAGTATTGAAATTCAAACGATCACCCAGAGCACTGTGCAAACACTCCCAAAATCTAGCTGTGAATCTAAAATCTCTATCAGACATACTCGATCTCAACATACTATGCAGTCTCGCAAACAAGCTGATGTACAATCTACCAACTTATCTAACAAATAAGTCGTATAATCAACAATAAAGTGAACACACTTCATGAAATAATCAACTACAATCTGAATTGAATTCTTCATCGAAGGAGTTAATGGCGAACCGGATACCGAATCCATGGTGATATTTTCTCATTTCCATTCTGGAATCTTCAACAGCTGTAACCAACCAGACAAAAACTGATATTCTGCTTTAGCTCACTGACAAACCATACACTTACTCAAATAGTCGGCAATATCTCTCTTCAGACCAAGCTAGAAGTATTCATCTTTCAAACCACGGTATATCTTCGTACTACCCGGGTGTGTAGCAAAAGGACTACTGTGCGTTTCCATCAGAATCATACGTCTTCAATCATTGTCATTCGGCTCAACTATTCTGTCTCTGAAGCATAATACACATTATTTCTGAAATTGTACTCTGTAGGTCTTCCTTCAACTACATCTTGCAAGTAGGGTGCCAAAAATCTATCTGACAGTTGTTTTCCCTCTGATCAACTGACCCAAAGTAAGTCTAACCTGAAGCTCGGCTACCAAGCCACCATCACCTGATAAACTCAAACTAGCAAACGTAACTCTTAACTCAACAGTTACTTTCTCACACAAAGCATTTGCCACTACATTGGCCTTACCCGGATGATATTCAATCTTGAGGTCATAGTCTTTCAATAACTCGAGCCATCTGCGCTGTTTCAAATTCAAATATCTCTGTGTCATCGGATACTTCAAGCTCTTGTTATCTGTGTACACTGTGCATCTCTCACCATACAATTAATGCTTCCCAATTTCCAAGGCAACCACAACTACGACTAGCTCTATATCATGGATCGGATAACTGCGCTAATAATTCTTCAACTATCTCGAAACGTAAACTATAACTCTTCCGTCATGCATAACCACACAACCTAACCCTACATACGAAGCATCACTGTAAATCACATACTCCTCCTCTGACATTGACTGTATCAAAATCGGCACATCTATCAAAGCTTCTTTCAGTTTCTCAAAGGCTTGTTGTCTTGCATCTGACACTTAAACTGAATATTCTTCTGACGCAACTTAGTCAAAGGGACAACTATCTTCGAAAAACCATTCACAAATCTCTTATAGTAACATGTTAAGCCTAGGAAAATACGAATCTTTGTGACAGACTTCAATTGCTTTCAACTAACAATTGCTTCAATCTTCTTAGGTTCTATTTTAATCCCTTCAGCTGACACTACATGTCCTAAGAAAACAACTTCCTTAATCCAAAACTCACACTTGCTCAATTTAACATACAACTGGTGATCCAACAGAGCCTGCAATATTAACCTCAAGTGTTTTTCATGATCTTTCTCAGTACGTAAGTATATCTATATGTCCTCAATGACCATAGTCACAACTGATCCAAGTACTCAAAGAAAATTCTGTTCATCATATCCATGAAAAGCAGTTTGTGCATTAGTCAACCCGAAAGGCATAACCAGAAGCTCACAGTAATCGTACCTTGTACGAAAAGCTATCTTCGGCACATCGACTTCTTTTACCTTCAACTGATAGTACCCTGATCTCAAGTCTATTTTGGAAAACACGGTAGCATCTCTAAGCTGATCAACATATCATCAATTTTCGACGATGGATATTTGTTTTTCACTGTCAACTGATTCATCTGTCTATAGTTAATGCACATCCTCATACTACCGTCTTTTTTCTTCACAAACAACACGGTGCGCCACAAAGAGAAGAACGCAGTCGGATATAACCTCTATCTGATAGTCCTTGAAACTGAGTCATCAACTCTTTTAGTTCTTTCGGTACCATACAACACGGAGCCAATCAAAATAGGAGCAGAATCTGCATACATCTATATGGCAAACTCAACCTCTCTGTCAGGTGGAAATCCAGACAACTCTTCTGGAAACACACTCGGAAAAAATCACACACCATTATGATATCTTGCAGTTTGACTTCATTCATGTTCTGGTTCATCATATATACTAGGTATGCCTCACAGCCCAACTCAACTAACCTCTGAGCCTCTAGAGCAGAAACAACATTCAATAAGAACTTCACATCCTCAATCACAACCATAATCTCACGGTCATCCGTTAGCTTCAAATAAATTCTCTTGGTCTCAAAGTCCACCCTAATCCTATGCTTTGTCAGCCAATCTGTACCCAAAATCACATCAAACCCGTAGAATGATAATTCCATCATATCAACTGGGAATACATACCGCTGAACCATCTATGGACATCGTCTGTACATCTTTCAGACCACTACGGTATCTCCGAAGAACTAGCAACACTAACACCTATATCTAGTGTCTCACAAGGTATATCCAACATCCTAGCATGCTCACTCAGAAAACACTATCGGTGGATTAGCTGTCAGATAAGTCTGGATCTCTTTCTTCAAACCTCTCAGAAACCTCTCGCACCTCATCTTCTCAGTAACTATCAACTCGGTTGCATACCTACCAAACTGTAAGAACTCCTGCTCGTACTCAAGACCGTACGGTTACCTTGCACAAGGTGGGTGAACTGATCTCTCAACTGATCGATGTGAGTCTCGCCCAACTACTTTTTCTCAAACTCATCCAAAAAGTCCCCCCATGTCGGCTGATCGGGATACTACTCCATCTCAACTGTTTCCCACCATTCTCTTGCGTTTTCATTGAGCAGATAGAGAAAACAAGACAACTTGTCCTCAGACCTTAACCTTATCTGCCTCATGATCCAACAAGTATCACGAACCCACTGATCCGCCCTCACAAGATTATCTTAGTCAGAACCCAAGAAATCCGTAGCACCTTGCCTGTGAACCCTCTCAAAAGGTGCCTCATGTGGGATAGGTGCATGCTTCGGAATAGTATTCACTATCCGATCCAAAGCACGATGCAAATGGGCGAGATAATTCGCCCCTTGCCTAACCCCTTCCTCAAACTCATCCATACCATGCACAGAGAACAACAACAACAACAACAAACAGGATTACACCATCGAAATTTCAGCTTTAAAAGTACTATATCGACTCGTGGGCATGTACTTGTCTGACACCTATATAACACACTAGACTTTCCCCGGGGACTTCCTAGAACCGACTCAACCTAAGCTCTGATACCACTAAATGTAACACCCCGACCCGGATGTCACATTGGGCCTCCGGCCCAAAACCTGTATCTCAAAATTTCTTTCGAAAGTCCAACAATTAAAATCCAATTCAAGTCCAAAATACTATTTATAAAATCCATTTAAGTTAAAACGCAAGCCCAAAATAATATAAGATAATCGGAGCTCCAAAATATTACAATCATTTAAAACATTTGACTCGAATAAATAACAGAATTACAAGATACATAGGGTCCAACCAAGTACTAGCCCACTAATCTATAAATGTACCCTGACATAGGTCGATGCTGAAATCTAAACCTCGATGGTGCTCCACGAACCGGCTTCCGCTAACCTACGCACGAAAACACATTTCGAACGTTGAGCTACTAAAGCTCAGTGGGTACGCCGAACTCGGCCAACATCATGCATATCATAAGCAGTAAAGCATAACATATAAACATCGTGCATGAAATGATGATCTAGCATGCTTGCCTACCACATGGCATAAACAATGTATAATATCGCACACAGCATATACATGTCACATCACAAAATAACACACAAGAGTGAGGCCCGCGTCCACACAGCATCGGGATCCTACACTCAGGATTGAGGCCGCCCTCAAATCCTATGCCCGGAATGTTACATAGGACATCTTCGAACGAGGCCGCCCAACGTTCGGAAAGGGGTGGAGGCCGCCCAACCAACCTCATGCTCGGAATGTTACATCGAACATCTTCGAGTGAGGCTACCCAACACTCGGAATAAAAGTCTTCAAAACATCATCTGGCATGTTACATCGGATGGCCTTCAACGTGTTGCAACACTTATGGATATCCGGATTTCCATCACACAAGGACTCAAACCACACAAACGATCCACCTAGGATCTTAGCATAACAAGATATATTAAGACTTATCATACTTTAGTCTTCCGGGATTATAAACATCAATCTTGGTTAAACAATTCATTTCATTGATTATAAGATCCATTTTAACCTTTAATCCTCTTATCGAACCTCAAACCATACTTAACTTGTCCAGTTTTCGCAAGGGTACCGATACCCTTATATGGGGTATCGAACCACCTGCCTCGATACCTACCCAAAGAAGGCATCGAACCATGGGTATCGATACCCATTGACCATTTTTAAAGTCAACAAAAGAGGACCCTCCAGCATCGATACCGGTATCGATGCCATTATGCCACTGGAGGTCCCAGTATCGAACCATGGTTCGATACACCTGGCCACTTAGCCTATTTCCACTCATGGGTATCGATACCGGTAGCCCGTGTATCGATACCCCTGCACGAAAATGCAGGTCTGCACTTAGAAATTTCTAGGGCTTCTTCTCAAACATTAATCTATTCGGTTCTAAAGTGTTCTTACTCATTCTTAGAAAGGTTTCAAGTGTTTTAACATTATTTTCAAGCCATCAAACACACAATTACGAAATTCACCATTAAAGACCCAAAAGCTCAAACCAAGCATTCATACATGAATTTCTATATGTTATGCACTCTACCATGAAATGTAAGAATAATTAGAAGAGTTGGGAGTACCAACCTCTTGCACAAACAGCAACAAACCCGAGCTCACTCCTCTTCAAGCTTTCTTTTTTCCAAAACTTGTTGATGGCTCACAACCCTCTTTCTCTACAAGAGAAGGATAAAGAACGGATTAACAACACTTTGGGATGATTCTAGATCCTAAAACACTAGAAAAACTCAGATTTCAAGCCCTCAAAACTTAAACCCGGATTACACCCTAAACCCTAACAAAACCTCCACCAAAACCAAACCCACAGATTTTTACCTCTTTTTAAAGATCACAAACACCTCTACAACTTACCCTCTAGGCATAAACCGAGATTCCCAACAAAACTTACCAAGCTTCCACCTTTTGCTTGTCTCTTTTCTTGCTACAAGAGTGAAGAAGATGGGAGAGGAAAGAGAAGAAGTGATGAGATTACCTCTGCAGCCCCAAAACCCCTCTTTACTCACTAATGGTGAAATTACCAACATGCCCCCAACTTACAACTTAGGCCCAACACAACACTGAAGCCCAACCAAACAAGTAGCCCAATAAGGCCCAAAACATCTCACTCGGAGCCTAAGACCGAAGCCCAAACCCTCGGGTTAACCCGATACTCAAATCCGAAATCTGGATCGTTACACATTGGCCTGGCTAATTTGAACCGATCCAATAAGGATTTTCTGTGTGTATAACGTCTCGAACTTGAGACTTGCTTAAGTGAAACCAAACTGCTTACCACTTAAACCAACTCCTACTTGTATTTAAAAGTATTATTTTGTAATTTTTGAAACTTCAATAAAAAAATTATTTTAACATTTACAAGTATATTTTGTTGTTTGACTAAGATATTTATCTTTATTCCCTCGTATTCTTTTAGGTCATAAATTTTAACATAATTTTTTTTGTATTCGTTCATTAAAGGATGTAAATTATTCGTTAGTTAAAGGATGTAAATTATTCGTTAGTTAAAATAAAAAACAAATACAAACAAACATTGTATATTGTTTATTTTTATTTCATATTTTTGACATAAGTTTTAATTTTTTTTAAATATAATATTTTTATTATAAAAAATAATAAATATAAATATATATATTTGAATAAATTTAAAAGAACATAAACGAATGAATTATTGAATGTTTACGAACGTAAATAAATAAACAATCTTTTTATTCATTTAATTAAACAAATAAAAATTTTTGTTTATGTTTGTTCGTTTAATAAAAAAGAATATAAATGAATTTTCTGTCAAATAGTTCACGAATAATTTATTAAACGTTCGGTTCGTTTACGACTCTAATTAATACATATCAGAATGATAAGGGAAAAAAGATTTGATGAATATGAACCGGCGAAATTTGTTGAATATTGCAGATGAATTTTTTATTTAAAAATCTATTGCTGCGAGGAAAATATTTTGGGATCTATTGTAGTTTGAACAGTGGACTGGTTTTGAAGGCGGGTAGAATTCCATTCGACCTCATGCTTGAAAAAAAATTAAAAATTCATGAGGTTTAATAGAATGCAATCCGACCTCAAGCGTTGGAAAACTTTTACATGTTGAGGTCAGAAAGTGTTCACTCCAAATTCAAAAAAATTTAAAATAATGGATGAGTTTGGATTGAATTCAATCCGATCTCATGGAACAAAAATAATAAAAATATTCTGTCAGCGAACAGAAAGTAACGACTACACGTTTTGAATATCTGAAAAGTGATTTAATAGTGGTCTGAAAAATATATTTGATGGTCTGAAAAGTGGTATGAAAAAATATAGTGTGAGATCTCGAATTGATAAATCATTGAATGAAATTTGTTTAAAAAATCTTAAATATTATTAATGGTATAAAAAGTGTAGGGGTAATAACTTTAAATTTTGAATGTCTTATTATTAGATTATAGGGGTAAAATCATAAAAATATAATTTTATGTGAAATATTTTTATCTTTATATAAGTAAGGTGGATAGTAGAATTTATACGAAATTGAGAACTTGTGTGAAGAAGAAGAAAACAGAGGAGAAACAAATTCATAGTAAATTTATATTTTATCATTTAAATATGTATGTTGTTTGTTTGTATTTTACAATATTATGATAGTTTTGGTTTCTATATTATGATTCGAAAATGTATGTCTTTTGAACTAGCAGATACAATGAGCAACTTTTTTATCGTTGTTATTCATTACGGTGGAGAAATTGTAAAAACTGATATCGGTGTCGTCTTTGACTCGGAAAATACAAGATGAGGTTTTCCAAAAACATTTTCCTTTAAGAGTTGAAGCATGAGAAAAAAGAAAAAAAAATAGAGTCTGAGATTATTCGTTTGCGGTACCGGTGAAAGACATACAATGACCCGGTTCGATATTCTGCAATAACTCTTAAAGATGATAGTGATATTGGAATCATGATTGCAGAGCATGAATCAACCTGTATGCGAAGTATTGCGTTACATGTTGTGTTGTGTGTTAGATCTGATATTTCGGGTTCATCTAAAAATGTATATGAAATTTCTTCTTAGATGGGTTTCGGAGGTACGGTTGATGACTAATCTTATAGGTTTGGAGACAATTTTGTTGCGTTGTTGGAAAGTGGAACAACATGTGCTTTTAACCCATATGCTTGTCCATCGACGTTTTGCACTATTAAGCTGACGATTAATACGAGTGTTGACATTGACGTTGAAAATCTTCAAGGTCGATGGGGGAGAAACACTTGTTGATTCTAATGAAGATGAAGAAACCGCAGATCTGAACTTGAGTATTGATGACCTTGGTCATGAGCCTACTTTTGATGGTGATGAATAGTTTATTTCTAGCGGAGATTGTTGGTAATGCTTAAGGGTGTAATGCATATAATTCCATATTCTAAATTGTAAAAGATTTTTTTATATTTAGAACTCGAAAATATAATTTAAATTGATTTTGAATAGTCAATTATACATACCCTTAATTTTGCAGCCACATACATTAAATCTCTCCTCTGTTTGCTTGGTGTGAAAAGAATTGATTTTACAAAATCAATTGCAAATTGATTTGTATGATTGCAGGAATAAAGATTACAATTAAATCAATTTTTTAATGCTTACGGTTGTTAATTTTGGTATGATTTCTATTAGATTTATTTTCTTTCCATATATTCTATTTTAATGCTATTTAAATTCAAATAAATTTGACAGTTTTGGAAGGAATTTAAATTAACATTTAAAATTGAATTAATTCTATTTTTAATTGGACTTTTTTGCCCTCTTAAATATGCCTATAAATTGAGTGTGATTTGTTTCAATTGAATTATCCCAGAAAAAACAAAACATTTGATTTCTCTATCATTTCGTAGCAAAAATTTCCAAAAGCCTTTTTTATCAATTTTTGAGTTCTTAATTGAAGAGCAATATCACCTTTGTCCACTCTGAATTTTGGGTGTACAAACTTTCAGAGAGTCCGTGCTAACCTCGGGGGACGATTCGCCTGTAGCATCAACTACACCAGTTGGGACGAATCTGTTTCTAAGGCAGTGGTGTTAATCACGACACGGTTCAGCTATTGTTTCACTTATTTTATTTATATCCAGTCAGTGCTAACACCCTGGTTTTGCAGTCTATAATTTCAATTGGGATTATATTACATGGTATGAACCCCACGCTCATATAAATTTAATAGATTAATATGATGATGGCACTGCAATACTCAATTATGCCACATATATGTGGTGGATCTTCTGATGAGTTATATGTTGGAATACAATTTCTAGAGAAAGAAGAAGCTGCTTTAGCAATTAAAGAGTATTCCATCAGAAATTATGTAGACTTCTTGGTAAACTTTAAAGGAGAAATTGTTGGGAGATTACACAATACAGTGGTCGTAAATTAGATTTGGATGTAATAAGAAGACACATCAAGACGTTGGTTGAACCAAATCCCTGAGTTATAGTGTCAACGACTATGGTATCTGTTAAGTAATACTTTGAATATCAAATTGAATATGATAAGGGTTGATATGCAAGAGATAAGACACTGAAAAGGTTTATGGTACTTACGAGAAGTCATACAATGAGTTACCTGCTTTACTAAATGCAATGGTAACGTTCATTCCGAAGACCATAGTCAAGTATAAAACATTAAATGCACGCAATCCTAAAGGTCAACTTCTAGAGGGGAAGAAAATATTTGATAAATTGTTTTGGGCATTCAAACCATGTATTGACGGGTTTTCATATTGCAAACGTATGGTCCAAGTGGATGGTACATGACTATTTGGAAGATATAAGCATGTACTATTGATTGTTTTTACACAGGATGATGATGAGAATATATTTTCAATTGTATTCGTAATTGTTAAAAAAGAGTCTATTAATACTTGGAAATTCTTTCTGAGTAATTTACGTCAACATGTGATACGAGAAGATGATGTCTGCTTGATTTTTTATAGAGCAACAGGCATTTTAAAAACAATTGATCGTCCTAACACTGGATGGAACCCTCCGTATGCTTATCCAGCGTATTGTGTACGTCATATTGGCAAGAACGTCATTAGGGATGTAAAAAGTTGACCCAACCTGAAAACCCGCCTGAAACCTATTTAAGTCAAAACTTGGTTTGACCCGGGGATGTAATGACCTGAACTTGATTTGTATCTAACTATTGTTGACCTGAACCCGAGTTGGACCTGTTACTGTAGTAACCGAACCCGAATTGTATTCGACCGAGAATGACTCGAACCCAATTTCAACCTGTCACTATGGACCTTAAATTCGACCTGTATCCGACTGAAGCAAACCTGAACCCGAGTCTGACCTGGCAGATAATTGATATTACCCGACTGAATTGACCCGAGACCTGATTTTACCCGACCTATTTTAAACCTGACCTGATAAATGACCCGACCTGTTATTAAGTTAAACTAATATGGACATAATATTTATATAAAAAATACTTATAACATACTTATATTATATTTTTAATATCAACATAAATACGTAATAATTTATATAACATACTTATATTTTTATTTATTACTAATTTAGTTATTACAAGTATGTAGTAATCTTATATATAAAGTATTTGTTAATTTTAAATTATATAATAAAACTATCTTATATTACTCTTATATTTTAAGAGAAAGGGAAAATTAAAATTTTAGAAGGAAATAAATCATTAATTTTTTAAGTTTTAAATTAAATTACTTTTAGTGTAAACATTTTGGAGGGATAGAAGTTAGGGAATTAAAAATAAACTTTTATTATTAAAAAAGATAAAATTTTGGAATAAAATATAATAATAAATTTTTAAGGAATATTATTATTCTTTAATTATATATTAAAGTATACAATTAAAGTATATATTATTATTATTATTATAATATATACTAAAATATATATTAGAAGAATTTTAATATATTAAAGTATATATTATATTTAAGTATATATTATTATTATTATATATTATACACATATACATTAATACATATACATTATACATATATATTAGTGGTCAAGGATGTTTATCCTGCTCCATCTTGTATGAGTTTGAATCTTTGTATGAAAAAAATTATAATCTCTCTACTTAATAAAAAATATATATATATGAAAATATATACTTTAATGTATACATATTTAAGTTCTAAAAATTAAAAAGTAAGAAAGAAAATAATTTTTGAACTGATGGGTAAGATAATAACGAAAAAAAAATCTTTTGATTTGAATTCCGATAGTCACCGATGAGAGTTAATGGCGGCAGGTGGTGGTATATGCGTGTTTTGAAATAGGAAAATGTATAAAATATGAAAGTTAAAAAGAATGAAATTTGGTGAAAAAATGTCCGCCATTTTTTTCATTGATGCAAAATATGGAAGTTGAATTTGGTGGGAAAGTGTCCACCATCTAATATATATACATATATATAACATATATAAGAGCATATATTAATGTATATTATAATTTATATAGTATATAAATATACATATATTAATATATACATATAATGTATATTATATGCACATATATATAATGTATTATACATATACATACATACTTATATATATATATTATATATACATTATACATACATTAATAAATTATTATACATAATACCTACATACATACTTATATATTATATAAATCTAATACAATAATATATATATATTAATGTATTATACATATACATACATATTTATACATTCTATATATAGAATATATAGTATATATAGAATGTATTTACATACAATATATATTATATACATATATTAATGTATATTATATATATAATACATATATATACATGTACTAAATACTAATACATATTAATAGGGGTGAGCAAAACTCGACTCGTTTTAACTCGACTTGAAATTTCATAAACTCGAATCGACTCAAAAAAATTTCAAATTAATTTCAAGTTACAAAAATAGAAATCGAATAACTCAAAATTTTTAGTAATTATAAAGGTTAATTGCACATTTAACCCATGTAGTTTTATTTTCAGTCCCTTCTTTTTTTATATTTTAATTTTCTTTTTTATAATATGGTCACGTTCTAGATTCATTTTTTTTATTTAATAAATTTTTTATTTATATCTTTTATATTATGTTATTTTTTTAATTTTTGTATTTAATTTATCATTATTTTTTGTTTAGTCTTACCTAGATAAGAAGTTATTAATAAAGTCTGTAATTTAATAAAATACATATTCATACATAAGATATTTGATTGATTGATGGTAATAATAATTTAAAATATTTTTTTACACATATAAAAAATAATATAAAAAAATATGTATGTAAATTTAAAGAGAAAACCGTTTAAATTACAATAAAACTATATTATAGTATTATAAATAGTATAATTAAAATTTATACATAAATCAAAAAATCGAATCGACTCGAACTCGCAAAAACCGACTCGAATCGAAAAAAATTCAAAAAGAGTTCAAATTATAAAATATGTTGACTCAACTCGAATAACTCGAAATTTTTTGACTCGACTCGCCCAAACGCTCACCCCTACATATTAACACATATTAACATACATGATACATATATATATATGTATACATATACATATACATGTACTAATACTATATACTAATACATATATTAAAAATTAATATACATGTTAACACTTAACATGTATGATATATGTATAATATATTATATATATGCATATAACATATATATATATATATATTACATATACGTATAACATACATGATACATATGTATTCGTTTTTTTAAATTTCAAAATTTAATCTTTAACTTTATAGTCTAATATTTATTATTTTTTATGTATTTATACAAAATCAAAATTAATAATTTAAATTATTAATTAATTTGACCTAAAGCAAAATCGACTTGAAATGAACCCGACCTGAAATGCAACAGAACTGAAATGGACCCGACCTGAAACGAAACTGTTAATTATCCGATTTAGACCTGAACCGTTTGAACCTGATCTAAAATGGACTCGACCTAAAATGGACCCGCACCTGACCCGAATCGAGTCAAAAACATCAACCTAAAATGACATGTATCCAATTTTATCCGACCTGACAGTACACGAACTGAAATCCATCTGAGTAACTATTTTTACATCCCTAAACGTCATGTAGGGGTACTGGACATTCAAAAAAAATTGTCCAAATGGGCCAAATTATATGTCAATGCCTCGAAATTCGTAGTTTGTTATCTTTTATGCATCGAAGTTTATTATCTTTTATGTATTAAAGTTTATTATCTTTGATGTATTGAAGTTTAGTGTCTCCAATATTTATTATCTTTGATGTTCATGAGACATATTGCTCATTAATAATATTAAAACTAAATAATATTAATTAATATTAATACTAAACAATATTAATATTAAAACTAAATATAAGTTCGACTTGTGCAAGTAATGTCTTGCGTTGTATCACCAAACTTAAATTCTTTTTGTAACAAACTCAATTTTATTCGAGATCTTCTAACTTCAGTTCCAATTGGAACCTTACCGAGGTAATCATAACATAGCTTTGTAGATGATTCCTCTGGTTCTTTAACAAGAGGAAGTCCGTTCACCGGAACTCCAATTAACATCACCATGTCTTCAATTGTAATTATACATTTCCCATACGACATATGAAATGTATGGGTCTCCGATCTCTAACGTTCAATCAATGATGTTTTTAACCCCGAAATTTACTTGTAGCCACGAATAAATATGGCATGATAAAATCCAGCAGCTTGCAACTATTGCATTACAGCGGGATGCAGGTCATTTTCCTCATGCTCAAGTGATGCTTATAAGTGTCCTCGATTGCCTAAATTATATTAAAAAAAATCTTAAGAATAACAAATAAAAGAATAAAATACTAATATAAAATTAAATATCTTAACAAAAAATTATTATATCATCAACCGTAACACTAGAAACGTGCCAGTTTTATAATCTCAACATAGAATTTTTATAGGCCATCCTTCGGGAAAAAAAAGACAAGTAAGCTTTCAATTTTCAAATAATAATAAATATAAAAAACAAAAATAATAAAATAAATAAAATTATACTTACTGCACGATATATTTTCAAAATCTTTCCCCTTATTTTCTTCTATTTTCTCAGAACTTGTTCTTCTTCTAAAATAAATTTTACATCTCTTTACAATTTTCTATTTCTCATCAACCCCTATTTATAAACTAAAATATACCCTCTTTCCGAAAAAATAATACAACACACTATCATCCACTTTTCATTCAAATAATACAATTACACACTGTACGAGCCATGATAACACACTGCACGAGACATGACATACTCTCTTCCCAAAAAATAATATCATCACTATCATCCATCTAATATTTAATTTATAAAATTATACCATCTTCTCGAAAAAATAATACAACACACTATAATCTACTTTTCAATCAAATAATATAATTACACATTGCACGAGACATGACAACACACTGCACGTGACATGACATACTCTTTTCCCCAAAAAGTAATACCACCACTATCATCCATCTAATATTTAATTTATAAAATTATACCTTCTTCTCGAAAAAATAATACAACTCACTATCGTCCATTTTTCAATCAAATAATACAATTACACACTGCACGAGACATGACAACACACTACACGAGACATGACATACTTTCTTCTTAAAAAAATAATATCACCACTCTCATCCATCTAATATTTAATTTATAAAATTATACTCTCTTCCCCAAAATAATACAACACATTATCATCAATTTTTCAATCAAATAATACAATTACACACTGCACGAGACATGGCATACCCTTTTCTCGAAAAAAATACACCCCACGATCATCCATCTAATATTTAATAAACCAAAATATACACTCTTCCTAAAAAATAATACAACACAATACTATCCATTTTTCAATTAAATAATATAATTACGCACTGCACGAGACCCCTATTTTCGAAAAAAATAATACACACCATAATACTATTTACTATCATCCACTGTAGTCCAAAATTTTTCATCAAAAATTATCAGTCAAATAGTTCACCTTTCTCGTGTAGTGTAATCCATCAGACCTATTCTCATCAACCTCATGAGACCGATTTATTTTTTTTTCAATAATTTCCCCATGAGGCCAGATTGAATTCAATCTACCCTCATCCATTATTTTAATATTTTTTTGAATTCAGAAGAAACACAGTCCGACCTTAACATATAATTTTTTTTAATCCATGAGGTCAGATTGAATTTTGATTGCCATCAATATTTTTTAATTTTTTTTTCAAGATGAGGTCGGATAAAATTCTACCGGCCTTTAAAATTGGTCCATTATTCAAACAACAATAGATCCCAAAATATTTTCCTAACAGTAATAGATTTTTAAATAAAAAATTCATCTACAATATTCTACTAATTTCGCCGATATGAACCTAATGAATGGTACAGTGGTGAATGTGGTATGTTTTCTTCGGGTAATTTGAATTTAAACAATATTATCGATAAAAATACATAAATTTATTTAAATTTAAAATAAAAACGAATATATCTAATAATTTTAATAGAATGCTGAAAAATAAAATTTAATGAATAAAACCATGAGAACGGAATAAAAAAAATACAACAATTAACATATTTTCTTTTTTACGGTACTGACTCGAGACATTTGGTTCAGTTTCAATGGAAACAGCTTCAAGCGGTTTCTTCAGAGTAAAGAGGCAACGGTGACAGATGCTCCGACGAGAGCAGCGGCAGAGACGCCGAGTGGAAGGAGGCGGAACGGAGGGGAGGAGATGGTGCGTAGGATAACAGGAAGTGGGTGGAGGATAAGAGGCGGAAGGTAGACAAAAGCAAGCAGCAAGAAAAAAAGTGAGAAAAGGGGCGTTCCGAGAATCGAACTCGGGACCTCTCGCACCCAAAGCGAGAATCATACCACTAGACCAAACGCCCAAGCTGATATAAAATTATTTTAAAATATATATAATTATGTATAAATTGTAATCCGGGTTGAATATCCTAATTTAGTATTTTAAAATTCTAAATATAAAATTTTAAAAATAAGATGAATTTAAATGCTCAATATCTAAGAAATTAGTACCTACATCCATGAAATCCACTAATTTGTTTAGTGGTTAAAGATGATCATATTATTTTATTTTATATAGATTCGAATTCTAGTGCTAGAATATAATTAAAACATTTCACCCCCACCGTTTATTGCTAGAGCTATGAATTTTGTTACCAATGTGCAACAAAGCGTTTGATTGCCAAGAAAATTAACATATCTCACCACCTTCTACGTCTCCTCCCATACCAATATGCAAATGCAGATATTGAGGCAGCCAAAACAACGCCGGCCGTCGCATGCCACGCGTAGACCGGTGTCTCGAGAACAAGGCTAGAGGTTCCGGCTTCGATCCGCGGTGTTTGAGGTCCCATTTTCTTACTTACTGTCAAAGCAAAGTTCAAGCCCTGCATTCCCACATTGACCGGATCGTCGATCGCCGGTTTAAGCCGAGTGGCATTGGCTATTGCTTCGAACTCCTCTTCGGTTCCCCCTTCGAGGAACGATCCGACAAGATGACCATTGTTTATCCAATAGGCCCCAAAGGTAGTCCCTAAGTAATCCCCAAAATGCACTGCCTCCCCTGCATTGTCTCCGTAAAACCGCCAAGAGAACGCAAAGGCTTTCGAGTAGAACAATGGCAGGTACTCGAACTCGCCGGTCTTATCCGGTTCAAGGATCGCAGCAACAACATGTTTTGCAGATTTCCGAGCCGAATCCACATGCTCGAGTCTGTGGATTCTGCCACAAAGATCGACAGGAAACACCGCAACATCCCCGACCGCGTAAACCAAATCGTTGCTTGTTTGGAACTTCCCATTCACTTTGATCCCACCTTTCTCCATTGCCAATTGTCCTTTGAACAAGCTTGTGTTCGGACGTATCCCGATTCCGACAACTACCATGTCCGCAGGTATCCGACTACCGTCTCGAAGATTAACAGCAGTTACCTAAAAAGATCAGTTGATTAGCTAACAGGCAACATAATTTAGTCATGGCAAGTGACTAGAACTATATGAAAAGCATATACACATTATTTACCTTAGCATTGGAATCAAATTCAAATGATGATAAAATAGTTCCTCTAATGAACTTAACTCCTCTGGATTCATAATAATCCTCGTAATATGTTGCGATCTTCGGCGTAAATAGACAAGGCACTACATCGTAGAAAGATTCGATTATTCGAATTTTCTCAAAAACCCGTGTTGGATAAAGAAATGAAGATACTCACTGCAATGAGCTTCAGGGAAAACCATGGTTACGTTTATTTTATTGGTCACCAAAGATGCAGCACACTCCATCGCAAGGTACCCGCCTCCGATGACCACAGCGTTTCCGCCAGTACACGATTGCATCACGTCAACGAGACGGTTCGCATCGGCTAAATCCCGTAAATAACATACGTTTTCAGCTTTGGATTCGTTCACTCCGAATTCTTCGAGCTTTATAGCCTATCATTCGGCGAACACGGATACACAAACATATCATTCATGTCGAGAGAAGTATCGATACCCGAAAAGGATTAGATGATTAAAAGCTTAACTAGTTTGAATACCTGAGCACCTGTGGCAATGATGAGGATTTGGTACTGTATGGTCTCTCCGGCAGCCGTTAATATCGACTTCTGTCCCACGTCGACGGATTCAACTCGAGTTCCGAGGACTAATTCAATCCCTGAATAATGACTTCTCATGTTACAATTGTTTTAAATGTTAATAATAGTCACGATCGAACATCGAGCAAAAACATAAACAAGAACATGTTGGAAGCATATAACTTATGGAGAAATTGTTTTTTATCCTTCATTTTTTGGTCTAATTATGTTTTTAGTCCCTATACTACATTTTCTTTTCATTTGTAAGGAAATATTTACCATGTTCTTGGTACCATTGGGGAGTTAACAATTCCTCATTAGCACCAACACAAGTATGAAACGATGGAAGACGGGCTGGAGCTGTGGATTAATGCAAAAATTTATCAAATAATATATATTAGTTATAGAATATTAATCTGAAGAAAATCAAATAATATATATACGTATCAGATTAATTTACATCATATATAAACTCATAGCTTTACGTTTTTACTACCATTGGATGAGTATAAATGAATGGCTGAGATTAAAAGTTCGTGCATTCACATTATTCATTTCCGTTTTAGCTTAAAAATCTCCTCATTTTGAACTTTCAATATCAATCATACGTTTACCCTAATTCAACGATACTTAAGGGTATTCGATTATAATTAAATTAACCAATCTAACAGAAAATTAGTTAGATTAATCAATTAGTTAACTAAGTGTTATATCGATTAACAGTTAAAATTTTCTCAAAGTTCGATATTAATTAAATCAATTCGAGATCGATTAATTAATTAAATGAATTAAAATTTTAATATATATTTAATTTTAAGTCCAAATCTTAACACTGACCCAAAATATTTAAAACTCAATATTTATATTTTAATCTCAACTCAAAAGTGAAAAAAATAAAGTTAATTCGAAAATAAAATAAAGTGAGAAAAAATATTTATATTTAAAAACTAAAAAGATACTTAAAATTTTAGTTTATTCAAAAAAATAGTTAAATCGGTTCAGTTAAAATTTAAAAATTTTAATATTTTAATTAATTTAATTTTAAATAATTCGATTCAACTATTAACCGAATCGATTATTTAAACACTCTTAATAATTCTATATGAGTATAAAACTAAAGAGTTGTATGACATATAACTGAACCCGATCTCATGTAAGGGAAAGATGATTCTTACATTCAGGAAGTAAGAAGTCTTTGCTTAAAGTAGGCCTCTCATATGGAGCAACCTGAAAATTTTCGCATGGTTCATAAACAATCATATAACCTTCGAATCCGAGATATGAATAAATTTTATCCGGATTTTATCCCGTATCGAATCGTATTTAGACTTTATTCAGTACGAATGACAAAAAAGAATCTTAACCTATAGCAAGAAAGTAATTATGAATTTTATATCGTCGGACCGAAAACTTTTCGAGTAAATTCAAAAAAATATATTATACTAAAAACTTTTGAAAGGACAACAAACAAAAGTCCCTTCAATCCACTAAATGACTCCGTCCCTACGAAAAATGATTGAATACCGACCGAATTTTTCAACCGGTATCGAACCATACATAATATCCGCTAAAACTATCGTATATCGAGAATTTTTCGGAAAAATAGATATCAAACACATGTATATAAATAAAACTCACTGTTTCTTCAGATATAATGCATATTTCAGCATGGGACAATCCTCTTCTTGCAAATTCAAGTGCTGCATATCCAGCTGCTACTCCTCCTCCTACAATCACGTACTCGAATGCTCTACCCATGTTGGATTTTCAGACAAAACGAGTCCCGACAACATTGGAACAGATAAATGGGGAAAGATGGTGTCATGACTTTATAGGATCAGGGCCGTTGGTTGAAAGGATAGGGTGGGACACATCTTGTTGATCGATGCCACGTGGGTTTTAGTCCTTTTTGGCTTTATGTTGTGTGGGACCCACGGTGAGGTTAGGTTTGCAATAAGATGTCTCCACGTGGAGAAAGAAGAATGTAGTATGGGATATGGATTGATTGGATAATGGTCTCTTCATGTTTCAACCACATGACATGAGGGACTTTATCTTCTTTTTGGTAAAAGTCACGAAGGCTTGAGAGATTATATCATGAGTCTGGTTTATTATGTCAGTTTTGATCTTTAATTAATGAAAATCACTCACTTCACTCATAATATGTTATGTAACTAATATAATTTTTGGAAATTATATTTTTAAAATGACATAGAATTTGAGTAAAGATTCATTGTTTTAAAAAAAAAATAAGTTGAAAATTAGTGGTGAGGTGAGTGGTTATAATTGGATGGGACCATGACTAACGTGGTGAACCGGACCTATGATATAATTTCTCCAAAGGGTCATTAAATTATTTTAAAACAAATGTTTTGGTCATTATTTATTGAAGAAAAAAGTTAATAAATTATTTTAATTAAAAATATATAAAAATAATAATAATTAAATTTATTAATATTTTTAAATTAAAACTAAATTAATTATATAAATATGAATAATTAAATATGCTATTATAATTTGTTAACTACCCTATCATCTAAGCTGGCTTAAAGGGCTCTTGGTTTGTTCCTACTTGGGTCTAAGCTGGCTTTGGTGTGTATCACCCTAAAAAGTGGATCTAGTTAAAATTAGGTTCTAACAATAAAAAACTTTGCATCAAAAATGTTTAAATATTGTATTGACTTTAACCGTAAGATCATTAATTGTTATTGGACTCTAATTGAGTCAATTTATTATTTTAGAACCTTATCGAAGTTATTATTGAAGTTATTGAAAGTTATTTCGTGATTAAATTGTAAAAAATAAAAATTTAAGGGTAAATTATACAGATAGTCACCATATTATGGGGTTGGTATCGAAATGGTCACAATACTTTAAAAAGCGTCAAATACACCGATCAATTTTTAAAATAGCATCAAAATAGCCACCGATCGTTTAAAACTAACAGAGTGATGACGTGGCAGTTAAAAATAAAATGAAATAATTATATATTACTCCTTATTATTCATATTTTTTTGTAATTTAATCCTAATTTTATTATAATAAAATAATATAATTATTTAATTAATTTAATAAATTAAAAATATATAAATAATGTCATCCAATAAATGAAGGAGAAATAAATTGACATAATAAAATGCCCTTATGAGGATTTAAACCTAGGAGTACATGGATGGAGATTCTATGTGCAAACCACTGAACCAAAAAACTTCTCATGATACTTAAACATCAACATTAATATTTATCTAATATTATTGTTTATATTTTTTATATATTTTACGTATAAATATATATTTATTTTTTAATTTAATTAAAATATTAATTGAATTATTTTATACATAATAAATTAAAATATTGAAACCCTAAATAATAAATCTCAAATAAATTATAGATTAAGATTTAGGGTTTAAGATTCATTAAAGATTTAGACTTTAAGGTTTGATGTTTAGACTTTAGAGTTTATGGTTTCTTAAAGAGATTTAAGGTTTATGATTTATGGTTTTTAATTTAGGGTTTGAGTTTGATATTTAAGTTTTATAATTTATGGTTTTTGTTTTAGGCACTATGGTTTAAGATTTATTAAATGTATTTTAGTTAGGGTTTGGACTTTAACATTTAGGGTTTGAGATTTAAGATTCACTAAATGTTTTAATATTTAAGGTTTGAATTTTAGGATTTAGGATTCTATAAATAAATTATAAATTTTAAAATCATAATAGTAGATAAATATTAATGCTGGTATTTGATGTCACAAAAATTTCTTTGGTTCAGTGGTTTGTATGCTTATTTTCTATGCATACCCAAGTTCAATTCTCCTTTGTTGAAAACATCTAAATTTTGTATTTTCTTCTTTAATCAAACGGTGAGATGTGTCACCATTTAATTGGAGGAGAAAAATATATTTAATAAATTAAAAACATATAAATAATATCATTCAATAAGGTGGAGACACGTGTCACCACCTAATTAAATAATTATATTATTTTATTATAATAAAATTAGGATTAAATTACAAAAATATATGAATAATAAAGAGTAAATGTGTAATTATTTTATTTTATTTTTAACTGTCACATCATCAGTCCGTTGGTTTTTAACGGCCGGTGACTAATTTTGATACCATTTTAATAGTTGATCGGTGTATTTAACGCTTTTTAAAGTATTGTGACCATTTTGATACCAACCCCATTGTATGATAAGTATTTGTGTAATTTACCCTATTTTATTTACATATAAGAAGGAAGTAAATATTCAACATAAAAAAATAAAACAAATGAATTTTATTGATTGAGACCACGAATGACGATTTAATTATATTTGTTCCTTCACATAATAAACGGTACTCATACGGACAACGACAAGCATTGGAGATTTTTTGGTTCATAAAGACAGATGTTAGACTCAAATTAGTTGATTGTCGTTTTAAAATTTTTGATCGAAGTATAGCAATGAGATAGGGGTTACGTGAATAGCTCATTCGGGTGGGATAGGTGAGGGTGGTTAATATTTTGTAAAAAAAAAATTAGGTATTCTTGGATGAATAAAATTCAATTTATCCAAAAAAAAAATTTGATTAATCAAGTCAAAAGTTTAACTTTAGTGTGATTATATTTTAAAAAATAATTCAAGTATTTTAATAATTTTAAATAAAATTGGGTAATCGATTTGATCATCATAAATATTTTAAGTAAAAATTAAACTTAGCATAAAAGTTTCACAATTACAAACAATGTCATACAATTTTTTCGAATAACAAAAAATAAAGAATCTTTTAACTTTGTAGGAAAAAAATAAGAAATTATAAGCATTTTTACAATCTATCTAATTATATAAAACATTAAAATGGAAGTGTTACTCAAGTAATAGAATTAGTGAACAATGAAGAAACTTAACATTATTAATTGAGGGTCATTTAAAAATGTTTAAATTAAAATATTAATATTAAATTAATATATTTTTAGATAAAAAATAACCTTAAGATCATATCTATTTAAAAATATTTAAATTTTTAATATTTATATGGGTCTATAACCATACTAATTCTAAAATAGTTCGCCACTTCTAGTCCTTATCATGGATATTAAGTGATTAAAAATATTTAATATTGTTTCTTATGAGCTTAATTGTTAAAGTCACGAGCATAAAAGGATATTAAGAGGTTTTAGTTCATATCTCACATGCTATGTAAATAAAAAATAAAATATACGCAAATTTTTTAAAATTTAATGAATTGACAGGTGTAAATTTAACTTAATTTTGGGTCATGGATTTTGTAGATTTAAGTTCAATTTTTATGATCTTACAAAATTTAGTATCCACAATAATAACCCTTAATAAATTTTAATTTAAAATTAATTAAATAAAAAAGCAAAAGCAAAACAATGAGAATTATTCTGATAATAATAATCATCTAAGGCAATAATTAAAAAGTTAAATAATATAATTGTAGAATTTTAATAGGCCGAGTTTGACGTAGAATTTGAATAGGCAGTGTTTTTTTTTCCTCAGACACTTTATTAAGGTCATGTATTCTTTTATCTGCTTGGAACATTTAAAATTATAAATTAAAATATGAAGTAATTTAATAGGGTAAGGTTTAGATAAATGCCTATTTTTATAGGATTATGTAATTGCTTTTCTATTTTATTAAATCATATTTATAATCGTAGGATCTTAAATCTAAACATGAATTATCAATCTCTACCCCCGTATTCTCGCTTAAATAAATTGTTTTACAATTTTTTAAATTAGGTTTTTTCTGACTCATCTAATTATCCTTCTTTTAACAAAACTATTCTAAAGAGAGAAAAATTAGTATTTTGTTCATTGAGTTATTATATATTGTTAAATGATTTTGAATTTTTTTTATTTTGGTGAGATACTTACATTTTTTTTAATTATTTATATTTAAAAACAATTTTTTATGTTTTTTTTATTAATGTAGAATATTCTTCATCTCTCTTTTCCATCTGTTTTCTCGTCGTTTCTATCTCAGTATTCTTATTCCCTTTCTATTTAATGTATTCTCCTTTCCTTCTGTTTTTTTAACTCATGTATTCTCATTTCTTTCTATTTATGTTTTGCCATTACTTTTATGTATCTTATTATTTTTTCCCTTTAATTTAAATTTGTTATATGGTATAATTTTAGGAATAGAAATTTAGAACTAGAAGAGTTTTGAATATGGAATAAGAATAAATCATAAATGTTTCAAAATAAATTATCTAATCTTAAAATCAAATATAATTTTTAAAATTTGGGATATAATATTTATATGGTTCTCATTTGTATTTTAATTATGTTTTTCATTATCAGTAGTTTTCTCTTCACCTTATTTATCATTATCTTTTTTTGTTATCTAAGTTACAAGTAATCATAGTTTTGTTTTTGTTTTTTTACAAATTTTCAATATTCACATTTAAGCTTTGTGTTTTCTTACTTCCTACATTTTGGAATTAAAATATATACATTGTTCTTAAAAAAAGTAACTAATAATTTAGTGGATGACTTAGTGATACATTTTCTACCAATAAAATAGAAGGTATTAAAATAAATACTAAAGTGACTAACAGTTTGGTGTAAAAGAAAAACTCTAATTCTTAGCCTTTTATGATACCTTTGATGTAATTCATTTATAACCCTTGGATGTAAAGGACTTCAAGTATAAAGAGAGGTCTTGCCCACCTCATTTGTCATTCATTTCTTCATTGAAGAATACATGAGTATTCACTCAAATCTCTTTAGTCTTAGTCATTTTTCTTCTTTCAGTTGTTCTTTAGTTTTCGCAAGGTTCTTAATATTCTAGCTTTGAACGGTTTAAACTAACTTAGGTGATTTATTGAAAGAAACATGTTGATTTAAATTCAAATTAATTGAGATAAACTTTTAATTTTTAATCTAAACTAACATGCCTAGCTTAATCATGTGATATTAAGTTATTGAATGTAATTTATAGTTTTTTATATAAAATAATCTTTATTATACCCTAAGACAAAATAATAAAAGAAAGTGATTTTATTAGTAAAATTACATGTTTGAATAGGTGACATGTTATGAACTACAGTTTTTTAACTTAGAATTATGTTATATAATAATATATTATTGCATTTCTTTTTAATATAAATCAATGTATTTACACATATACAAGCAAAAATTTTTAAACAACTGACTGTTTTTTAAATAGTTATAACCATTCTACTTGTATAATATTATATCTATATTTGCTCTCAGAATGAGTATGAGAAAAAAAATAAAAGTCTTGATTAGTTATCATTCAGTGTCTTGTTTGGAGTTTAAAACGCATTGTCATTGTTTAAAGAATTTGAGAAACTTTAATTTGTTGCCGAGATTTTTTCTATAACATTTTTTTCTTAATCATTGTTTGATATCTTAATTATATATATGTAATTTTCTCATATTAATAAATATTATTACATTTATATAGGAAGATGATTATAAGGATTAAAAAGTTGCATCTACATTTGTTAGAAAGAATCACACCCTCTACTGGTTTAAGGGTTAGTGTTATGTCATCTCAACTTTTGACTTCACCTAGTGAAATCAAAATATTCTCCCATCAAAAAAATTTTCTAAAGTTATTCGGGTTCTTGACTATATAGTTAAGAAATCAACGAAGGTTGAGAGAACTTTTAATTTGATAAGCAAGTATGGTTTCATATTTGCAACCTTCGACAGTATGTCAATAGTTTTTGCTACTATTAAATCAACTTTTGTTAATGGTCTAAAAGATATTGTTGGAGCTGTTTCATCTAAATATCAGATTGTGTCATCGAATTTGAAGCAGTTAAATAATGTTTTGGATTTAACTAGACAACTTGATGATGGTCTCAATCGTATCAAAATGTTCATTCAAACTGGATTTACTCTCTTGGAAAATAAATTTGATAGAATGTCTTCTTTTGTTAATGGGAACAAAAGAATAACTTCAGTGAAGTCAGTTAACTTTGGTGAGGGTAATGCTGGTGTTGACAAGGATAGAAAAAGTGTTGGTGATGGTGGTATCGGGTCTGCTACTTGTCTTGATGATTATTGGAAAGGTGTTGCAGGTACTGTTGCTGGTGGGGAAAGTTTTGCTGCAGGTACTGTTGCTGGTGGAGAAAGGCCTCCTTCTGATAATGATTTATGTGATTGGGATTGAAATGGTAATTATTTTAGATTTTTAGACTTTAACCACAGTAATTAGTATATAATAATAGGATAATTGTTAAGGCATAGATTTTTTGTGGTGTTTTTGTGTTTATGATCAGATGTTATTTTAGTTTGGTACATTGGAGTGATTAGCCTCTGAAAACTGAGTCCTTTCTCTATAAAACTTTATCTCTGAAAACTGTAAACTACATGTTCATATTTGCAAGTATGGTTCATATTTGTAACCTTCGACAGTATGTCAATAGTTTTTGCTGCTATTAAATCAACTTTTGTTAATGGTCTAAAAGATATTATTGGAGCTGTTTCATCTAAATATCAAATTGTGTCATCGAATTTGAAGCAATTGAATGTTGTTTTGGATTTAACTAGTCTACTTGATGATCGTCTCAATCGTATTGAAATGTCCATACAAGCTGGATTTACTCAGCTTGGGGTGGTCTAAACTATTATGTTTGGCAAGAAAAGAATAGGAGACTTCACGGAAAATCAGGTAGAATTACTATTGTGATCTACACTCTTATTCGAGGTGATGTTCGTTTGCGCTTATTAAATTATAAAAAGATAAAGTTAGATACTAGTAAAGTTAGACTTCACGGAAAAAAGACATGCTATCAAATTTATTTTCCAAGAGAGTAAATCCAGTTTGCATAAATATTTTAATACGATTGAGATGACCATCAAGTTGCGTAACCAAATTCAAAACATTATTCAACTACTTTGAACTTGATGGCACAATTTAATATTTAGATGAAACAACTCCAACAATATCTTTTATACCATTAACAAAATTTGATTTAATAGTAGCAAAAACTATTGACATACTGTCATTACAAATATGACACCATACTTGCTTATCAAATCAAAAGTTCTTTCAACCTTCGTTGATTTCTTAACCATATAGTCAAGAACCCGAATAACTTTAGAAACTCTTTTTGATGGGAGAATATTTTAATTTCACTAGGTCAAATCAAAAGTTGACATGACATAACACTAACCCTTAAACCAGTAGAGGGTGTGATTGTTCCTAACCAATGCAAAAACAACTTCTTAATCCTTATCATCATTTTCTTATATAAATGTAATAATATTCATTAATGTGAGAATTACATATATAACTAAGATATCAAACAATGGTTAAGACAAAAAATATTATATAAAAATTTCTATAATAAACAAAAACTTCTCTAATTCTTTAAACAATGATAATGCATTTTAAACCCTAAACAATACACTGAATGAGAACGAATTAAGGCTTTCATTTTTTTGATATTTATTCTAAGAGCAGATATAAATGTAATATTGTACAAGTAGAATGGTTGTAACTGTTTCAAAAACATCTAGTTGTTTGAGAAATCTTGCTTGTATATGTGTAAATAAATACACTGATTTATATAAAAATGAATATATTAATATATTATTATAAAACATAATTCTAAGTTCAAAGAGATAAAGAACTGTAGTTCATAAAATATAATCTATTTAAACAGATAGTTTTACTAATAAAATCACTTTCTTTTATTATTTTACTAACGGTACAATAAAGATTGTTTTATATAAAAAACTAAAAATTACATTAACTAACTTAATATTATATGATTAAGCTAGATATGTCAATTTAGATTAAAAATTAAAGGTCTATCTCAATTAATTTGAATTAACCATTGTTCTTTCATATGAAACCTTAATAGTATAGAGTCTATAAACTCACCATTGTTCTTTTACATGCAAATACCAAATAATACTTCAATCTACTTCCTGAGACTATTTCCGTTCAGAATATTTGATGCCACCTTTGAAATAACCTTCACAAATTTATTAGTTATTACTTAAGCCAAATATTGCACACTGCTCCACCAACAACAACTGATCTTATCAAGTCAAACACATTTCAACGGAAAAGAATTTTACCTTGTCATATAAGGATAGCATCCAATTGCCATAAAATTCCTTGTCAGCTGACCACCAACCACTCCAATACGGCTTAAATTCAGCTGTTAAAGAAATGCACAAAAAATAGAGACCAAATTACAATCACGGTCTGACCATAGTGACAAAAAGACCACACCAAATCAATGCTTTAACCGTTATCAAAGGCAAAAACAAAAAGAATAGGCTGTTTTGGTTCTTATATCCTAATGATCGCGGCTACAGTTCATAAACAATTATTTATCAACAAAATAAGTGACAATTTATGTTAACATTAGTCCATCCAATAACATCAATTTCATAATTGTAGTGATACGAAGTTTCCATCAGTTTAGTTTCAAATTATGTTTTTGTTTTAAAAAAAGAAAGCACCCATCACCAATTATAATATCATACCACAGGATTTTTCAAGCTCTTTCAGATGATTCTGGCACGATGGGTGATCTTTCCCTCCTTGCATAAAAAGCACACTGCAGTTTTATACCAAAGAAAATGGATTATTAACACCAAGCATTAGGTGAACTTAAGTGTATCATTTTACATATGAACGAAAGCTATAATATGGGCCACCAACGGCCAGCCATAATATGGGCTCTAACATTAAGCTACATTCAACGTTTGTACAAGACTTACCTTAAGTTTAAAAAACACTGCTCAGCTAGCCAAAGTGACCATAAAATAAATCAAAAAGAATAAATACCACCAACCATATATGGGCTCTAACATTAATTTACATTCAATGTTAGTACAAGAACTACCTTAAGTTTAAAAAACACTACTCGGTTAGCACAGCAAGGATTTATTTCCTGACAATAAAATCAGGCCATCACCATAACCTATATTTATCTTTAGACATGACTTTGATTTATACAATTTTCACAACTTGCAGGAAATACATATAGAACGCACAATATTTGCAAGCAACATTACCAGTTCAAACCATCTTAAAAGGCCCTTGCATTGCCTGTACCGCTTGTAAAAATGGAAATAAATAATTATACTAAATTCGAAATAATAATATTAATAAAAAAAAAACATACCTTTTGAAACCCATACTAGATCTGGAACCAAATTTTTTTGAACCAAAAGAGAACTCTTCATCTCCCTTAAACCCCGACCATCCGCCGATCTCTGTCACCGGCCGTCCGTGACCTTCACCTCCTCCACCATCGTGAATGGCTCCCTTCCCCGACCAAAACCCCTCAACTGACGCGCCGAACTGCCGCCGCTATCGCCAGTAATTGAGGCTGAAAGCCTCGTTAGTTTAAGGTTTGAACCCTTTCTGTTTTTCGCTTGATCCGGCAACCACCAATGCCGATCTGGCGCGTCGCCTGCTCCATTGTGCTCACCGTCGAAGGCCAAGCAAAACCCCTCCTTAAACGTTGCCGATCGTCGCCGGTAAGGTCTTCGTCGGAGATCATCTCTGTTTCGGTAAGTTTGAAAATTTTCTTAATTTTCAGACTTTTTTGGGTTTGTTGGCCTGAAATTAATTGTTTTTGGTTGAATCGGAGGGAAATATGGTTTCAGAAGTGTTTTTCGATCGATTTTGGGCCGCGCGTGGCTTTCACGCGCCGCCGGAGGTGATTTCCGGCCACCATGGACGGTGACCGGTCCGAACCGGTCCAACCCAGATCGAACCGGTCAACCCAACCCGACCCGTTGACCGACCCGACCCATTGACCGTTGACTAGTAACGTCAGCGTTGACTGCTGACGTGGCAACTGACGTTAGCGTTGACTTTGACCAAAAAGTCAAAATTTTCAAAATCCCCTATTTTAAGTTTTTCGACGTCCTGAGTCCATCCGTGAAGTCCGTTTCTCGAAATTCGAACCCGAAAGCCTCTAAATCGGACTTTAAAGTCTCGAGTTAAACTTTTGTTCTAAGTTAAGTTAAGTCCAATGTTTTAAATTAATGTCTAATCTTGTTATCTGATTAATTGTAGGATCTCATAATTCTCCCGATTGTGTAGCGACCTAGCCCAGCTCCTCCCGTTTTGACCGATCCCGAGATACGATCGTGACCCATATGTTTCTTTTACCCAGTGAATAGTTAATTCAGTATTTAACTCCAGTATTAATAAAAATTATATCTTGTATTTTTAGGGTCCAATACTACTACAGAGCGAGGCTCGAACGCCCAGTAAGCCACCTGTCTGTTCCTGCCATTTGAGGTGTGTTCCTTGTGTGCTATATAACCGAATGTTACTGTTTTAAGTTTTAAATGAACCAAACATGTGCACATGACTGTTTTCCTGGATTTATATAGATATTTATTTTAAATCTTAAGAATGATCATTCTATGTTTTTACTGTATGTCTGATATATGTCCTGTATGATATCTCCTGATTGATGTATACATGTTCTCTGATAAATTTTTGATACTACTGTCATGATTCCTGCCATTACTGCATGTTTGTTATTTTAGATTAAGGATGATGTGTAGTGTCTAATATTCGGTTCAGCCTTGATCCAGCTAGTAATTTCACTTGTTTACGGTTCCTAACTTCAGTTAGGGTAATTCCGCCTATTATCGGTTCTCGTGCTTCAACCGATAATTTCGCTTGTTCCCTAAGGTAATTCCTTAGGTCGGTACCTTCGCCTTAATGGGCTTAGGTTAATGCCCGTATTAGATACTGTTCTGGGGAACTGTATCCTAGAGTTCGGTTGAAGGGTAGCATAACATGCATATACATGACCTGATTTTCTGTTATTACTGTTTATTGTTTTTACTCATATTTTTTTTATTTGCACTGTTGAAACACACTGGGCTTCATAGCTCATACCTGTTTTCTTTCCCCTTTCAGATATCCGTAGATAGGCATCCCGAATTTGGCATTTGGAGGAACTATACACTATATGGTTATACTTTGTAATAATCTAATACTTTCTAGTTTGCGTTTAAGAAGACATGTGCCTATATTTTATCAGTTTTGTCTACTGACAGGATGATTCGGAAGGGATATGAGACCTACATTGCCTGTTTCCTTAACACAAAAGGGTCTCTATCTAAGATCGAAGAAATTCGAACAGTTAGTGAGTTTCTTGATGTTTTTCCTGAGGAGTTGCCTGGTCTCCCTCCGGACAGGGAGGTTGAGTTTGAGATTGAGACTTATCCCGGATCAACACCAATTTCTATGGCCCCGTACTGTATGGCTCCGAAGGAGTTAAAAGAGTTGAAGGTTCAGTTACAAGAACTTCTTGACAGAGGGTTCATCCGACCTAGCTCTTCACCTAGGGGAGCTCTAGTTCTCTTTGTTAAGAAGAAGGATGGTTCTCGTCAATTGTGTATTGACTACCGAAAGCTAAATAAGCTGACAATGAAAAACAAGTATCCTCTACCCAGGATTGATGATTTGTTTGATCAATTTCGGGGAGTCATAGTTTTCTCGAAGATTGATCTTCGATCTGGGTATTATCAGCTAAAGGTTAAGTGCTCTGATGTTGCTAATACTGCTTTCCGCACCCGGTATGGTCCCTATGAGTTTTTAGTGATGTCTTTCGGTTTAACCAATACCCTGCAGCTTTTATGGATATGATGATCCGTATCTTCCGACCCTACATAGACCAGTTTGTTGTAGTGTTTATTGATGATATCCTGGTTTACTCTCGCTCAGAGGACGAGCATGTGGGGCATCTGAAAGTTGTGTTGCAGACTCTCAGGGAGCATCGGTTGTATGCCAAGCTAAGTAAATGCGAGTTTTGGCTGAGTGAGGTGACATTTCTGGGGCATGTCGTTTCAGCTAGAGGTATCCAGGTGGACCCGAGTAAAATTGATGCAATCATTAGTTGGAAACCTCCCAAGAATGTGTCTAAGATCCGTAGTTTTCTAGGCTTAGTTGGGTATTATCAACGCTTTTTCGAGGGTTTTTCCATTGTAGCCGCCCCTTTGACGAAACTTCCGAGGAATGATGTTCCTTTTGTGTGGTCTGAGACTCAACAGGCTAGTTTTGATCAGTTGAAATCAGTTTTGACCCGAGCTCTAGTTTTGACCCAACCTGAGTCAGGGAAGGACTTTACAGTTTACAGTGATGCTTCGTATTCTGGTCTTGGTTGCGTCTTGATGCAGGATGGTAAGGTGATCGCTTATGCGTCATACCAGTTGAAACCACACGAGCTTAATTATCCTACTCATGATCTTGAGCTTGCAGCTGTGGTTTTTGCTCTAAAAATCTGGAGACACCATCTCTACGGAGAAAAGTATTATATCTTTACCGATCATAAGAGCCTGAAGTACCTTCTTACCCAAAAGGAGCTTAATTTGAGACAACGTCGTTGGTTGGAGCTTCTTAAGGACTACGATTGCGAGATTGAGTATCATCCGGGAAAAGCCAATGTTGTGGCAGACGCTTTGAGTCGTAAGACCATATCAGACTTGAGATCCTTGTTCGCTAGGATGAGTATTTATGATGGTGGTAGCCTTTTGGCTGAGTTGAGGGTTAAAACGACTTTGGCTGAGCAGATTAGGACAAGAAGCGGTTGGATGATTCTTTACTTCCTATTATACAGCAAGTGGAGCAAGGATCCACTTCTGTTTATTCTTTTGATTAGATTGGAGTCCTTTGTTTTAATGGTCGTTATTGTGTACCTAACGATCCTGAGTTGAGACAAACCATTCTCAGTGAGGCTCATAGTAGTCCTTATGCTATGCATCCTGGAGGAGATAAGATGTATCAGAATCTGAAACAGAGGTACCGATGGGTAGGTATGAAAAAAGATATCTCAGATTATGTATCCAGATGCTTGACGTATCAGCAGGTGAAAGCAGAAGAACATCAGCATCCTTCTAGCCTATTACAACCTATCAAGATTCCAGAGTGGAAATGGGAACGAATCACGATGGACTTTGTTACCGGTTTGCCTTTGACCCCGTCTAGAAAGGATTCTGTCTGGGTTGTGGTGGATAAACTCACAAAGTCAGCTCATTTTATTCCTATTCGGATCACCTATTCTCTAGAGAAGCTGGCTAGACTGTATATTTCCGAGATTCTCAGATTGCACGGGGTGCCCTTGTCCATCATTTCTGACCGAGATCCAAGGTTTACTTCCCGTTTCTAGACAGCTTTACAGTTTGCTTTGGGTACTCGTCTAAATTTCAGTACATCTTTTCATCCCCAGACAGATGGACAGTCTGAGAGAGTGATACAGATTCTGGAGGATATGTTACGGGGTTGTGTTTTAGACTTCCGAGGCAGTTGGGAAAACTTCTTGCCGTTGGCAGAGTTTGCCTATAATAACAGCTATCAGGCTAGCATCTGTGTGGCACCTTATGAGGCTTTGTATGGTCGTAAGTGTCGTACTCCAATCTGTTGGACTGAGTTGTATGATCGAAAAACTCTAGGTCCCGAGTTAATTTAGGAAACTGAGGAGACTATCAGATTAATTCGGGATCGTCTGAAGGAAGCTTTTACTAGACAGAAATCTTATGCTGATCGGAGGAGGAAAGATATCGAGTTTGAGGTTGGTGATCAGGTTTTCCTAAAAGTCTCTCCATGGAAGAAAGTTCTGAGATTTGGGCGTAAGGGTAAGTTGAGCCTGAGATATATTGGACCATACCGTATTCTGAAAAGAATCGGTCCTGTTGCATACCAGCTTGAGTTACCTCCTCAGCTTAGCCGTATCCATGATGTGTTTCATGTATCCATGTTGAGACAGTACCATCCGGATCCGAGTTATATTATTCAGGTTCAGGATGTTGAGTTACGTCTAGACTTGTCTTATGAGGAAGAACCTGTTCAAATCCTGGAGTTTGATGAAAGAGTTCTAAAAAGAAGGCGTATCCCTATGGTTAAAGTTCAGTGGAGAAACCGTAATGCTTTTGAGGCCACTTGGGAGATCGAGGAATCTATGAGGGAGCAGTCCCCACATCTGTTCAATTCAGGTAAATTTCGGGGACGAAATTTCTTTTTAGGGGGAGAGTTGTAACACTTGTAAAAATGGAAATAAATAATTATAATAAATTCGAAATAATAATATTAATAATAAAAAAACATACCTTTTGAATCCCATATTAGATCTAGAACCAAATTTTTTTTGAGCCAAAAGAGAACTCTTCATCTCCCTTAAACCCCGACCATCCGCCGATCTCCGTCACCGGCCATCCGTGACCTTTACCGCCGCCACCATCGTGACCGGCTCCCTTCCCCGACCAAAACCCCCCAACCAACGCGCCGAACCGTCACCGTTATCGCCGGTAATCGAGGCCGAAAGCCTCGTCAGTTTAGGGTTTGAACCCTTTCTGTTTTTCGCTCAATCCGGCCACCACTAACGCCGATCTGGCGCGTCGCCTGCTCCGTTATGCTCACCGTCGAAGGCCGAGCAAAACCCCTCTTTAAACATTGTCGATCATCGCAGATAAGGTCTTCGTCGGAGATCATCTCTGTTTCGGTAAGTTTGAAAATTTTCCTAATTTTTGGACTGTTTTTTGGGTTTGTTGGCCTGAAATTAATTGTTTTTGGTTGAATCGGAGGGAAATATGGTTTCAGAAGTGTTTTCCTATCGATTTTAGGCCGCGCGTGGCCTTCACGCGCCGCCGGAGGCGATTTCCAGCCACCGTGGACGGTGACCGGTCTAAATCAGTCCGAACCCGGTCCAACCCGGACCGAACCGGTCAACCCAACCCGACCTGTTGACCTGACCCGTTGACCGACCCAACCTGTTGACCCGACTCGACCCGTTGACCATTGACCAGTGACGTCAGCGTTGAATGTTGACGTGGCTACTGGCGTCAGCGTTGACCGACGTCAGCGTTGACTTTGACCAAAAAGTCAAAATTTTCAAAATCCCCTATTTTATGTTTTTCGACGTTCTGAGTCCATCCGTGAAGTCCGTTTCTCGAAATTCGAACCCAAAGCCTCCAAATCGGACTTTAAAGTCTCGAGTTAAACTTTTGTTCTAAGTTAAGTTAAGTCCAATGTTTTAAATTAATGTCTAATCTTGTTATCTGATTAATTGTAGAATCTCATAGTTCTCCCGATTGTGTAGCGACCCAACCCAGCTCCTCCCATTTTGATCGATCCCGAGATCCGATCATGACCCGTATGTTTCTTTTACCCAGTGAATAGTTAATTCAGTATTTAACTCCAGTATTAATAAAAATTATATCTTGTATTTTTAGGGTCCAGTACTGCTAAGAGCGAGGCTCGAACGCCCAGTAGGCCACCTGTCTGTTCCTGCCATTTGAGGTGTGTTCCTTGTGTGCTATATAACCGAATGTTACTGTTTTACGTTTTAAATGAACCAAACATGTGCACATGACTGTTTTCCTGGATTTACATAGATATTTATTTTAAATCTTAAGAATGATCATTCTATGTTCTTACTGTATGTCTGATATATGTCCTGTATGATATCTCCTGATTGATGTATACATGTTCTCTGATAAATTTTTGATATTACTATCATGATTCTTGCCATTACTGTATGTTTGTTATTTTAGATTTGGGATGATGTGTAGTGTCTAATATTCGGTTCAGCCTTGATCCAGCTGGTAATTCTGCCTGTTTACGGTTTCTAACTTTAGTTAGGGTAATTTCGCATGTTATCGGTTCTCGTGCTTCAGCCGGGGTAGTTCTGCCTGTTCCCTAAGGTAATTCCTTAGGTCGGTACCTTCGCCTTAATGGGCTTAGGTTAATGCCTGTATCAAATACTGTTCTGGGGAACTGTATCCTGGAGTTCGGTTAGAGGGTAGCATAACATGCATATACATGACCTGATTTTCTGTTATTACTGTTTATTGTTTTTACTCGTAATTTTTTATTTGCACTGTTGGAACACACTGGGCTTCATAGCTCATACCTATTTTCTTTCCCCTTTCAGATATCCGTAGATAGGCGTCCCGGATTTGGCATTTGGAGGAACTATACACTATCTGGTTATACTTTGTAATAATCTAATACTTTCTAGTTTGCGTTTAAGGAGACATGTGCCTATATTTTATTACTGATAGTTTTAAACGTATTATTTTGTTATTGGTTTTACGAATTATTTTGCGAACAATGTTTTCCAGATACCTTGTTTTGGTGACTCTTTACACATTTTAATTGTTGGTCAATATTTATCTTTACTCGTATAAGTTATTTGATTTTTCTTGCAATATGATTTATAAATAAAGAACAATGTGACCACTCTAGTCGGACTTTTCGCATAGACCGATCTAGGGGGTTACATTGCTTGACTTTATCATTCACTTCAGAGGAACCTGCCCCCGGTGAAACTACCTCCGACGAACCTGACCACCCAGAATCCTTGTGTGACCCAAGTCCCCTGATAGCTGCAGCAGCATCTCTTACAAGTCTATTACCTATTTAAGGAAATGAACAAAATATGAGGAACTATAAAGCAAATAAAATTTATGCAGAGATAGTAAATGCTGGGGAGTAATACTAAGCCTTATTGTTCTAAAGAAGACTGTGACAGCAAAAGAGGAACAAAACATAAAAAAGGATATATAATTTAAGGAAGAATCAAATTGCTCTAGTTGATCAAAACTCCAAAAACTTGACAAAGTAATGCTATATACTCTAAAGACTCGTGTCTTTTAAAATGAATCAAAGAGAACAATAAAAAACTACTAAACAAAATAGATCAAAATGCTACTATATACATGCAGAATAATAAAGTATTGTTTTTAAAATTAAGTACGATAAATAAAAGGTAAAATATGAATGACAAACATGAAAAAAAATAATAAATAAAAAATCCCGTATATAATATTCCCACCTAACTATGGAAAGAATCTTCTGTGTTCACACACCCTGGATGGATAAGTCTCTCCCTGGATCGGGCCAACGTTGGTGGTCTTCGCAAGCCCAGCATTGCTCTTGGAATTAAATTATTATTTTTGATATTATATATATTAATTTCTTATTTATAAAATTATGTTTTAAATATACTTTAATAATTATTAAATTTAGATATATATTAATGTCTTATTTATGAAATTATATTATAAATATAATTTTGTTAATTATTAAATTTAGATGTATATATTAATTTTTTATTTATGAAATTATCTATAACCCCTTAAATTTAACCTAATTTTTTAAAAAGTCAAGCTTGGTTCTTGAAAATTAATTTCTCAAGTTACAAATATTAGGTTTAAATACTTAAAAATACACAATGAATATTAAATGTAAATAACTCATTAATATTTTGTTGTTATAAAACGAAGTCGAATAACATTATTTTGATAGTTTAATTAAAATTTCAAAAATTAAATTATAAATGCATGCATTTAATGAAACCCAAATTATAAACATTCTCAATTCCCGAATTATATAAATAACCCAAAATATGTTAAACAATAATTCAAAATAATCAAAAGAGATACATATATAGCTATAAAAATTATCTGAATAAAGTGAGAAAATCCAAGTACCGTATCACTTAAAGAGTTTGACCATCTGAAAAAAGAAAATATAAAGGAGTAAGCTATGAAACGTTGTATATCTCTAAAGTGTAATATAATAGAATAATAAAAAAACACGGTTCATATAAATATGTTATCAAATATAAATACTCATATAAATGCGAGTCATGATGCATGAATTATATCATGCGCAAAGCAAAAATTTCAACTACATCGTCACCAATCCAAATGGGAGAAATTCCCCAGAACCCTCACTTACATCATCACCAAAATCTGAAAATGGTCTTAGGGTTTCCGAACCGAAAAGCTAACACGACTTCCTTTATACATATATTGTAACGATCCGGATTCGGATCCGAGTGTCGGGTTAACCCGAGAGTTTGGACTTCGGTTTTGGGCCCCGAGTTGAGAGGTTTTGGGCCTTGTTGGGCTGCTTGTTTGGTTGGGCTTGAGTGTTATTGGGTTAGGAAAGTTTTAGTAAGGGGCTTTTCGTCTTTTCTCTTGTTGAAGACAAAGAAAAGGAGAGGGGGTTGATTTTCTACAGAGAAAAATCAGTGTGGTGAAGTCACCACCCATTTCCTCTTGTTTTCATCTTTTGTTTCCATCAAATCCCATAGAGAAAGGTGATATCTTTTAGAGTTTGAGCTAGAATCTTGTTTTGTGGATTGAGAGTTTGTTGTAGAGCATCAAGAGATCTATCCAAAGAGGTAAGAATGGTTTGGGTTGGAGATGAAGGTGTATGTGGGAAATTCGGGTTTTGAGTTTGGGGAGTTCTATCTCAGTTTTAATCGAGTTTCAGCTTAAGAAACCTTCCCTAAGTTGGGTTTAATGGTTGGTTTGACTCATTTCTTGTAGAGAAAGAAGTTGGGGCATCATCACAAAGTTTGGACAAGGGGAAAAGCTTGAAAGAGTGAGCTCGGGTGTTGGTGGCTGGTTGCTTAAGGTTGGTACTCCCAACTCTTCTAATCTTTATGCATTTCATGTTAGAGTGCATAACATATAGAATCCATGTATGTATGCTTGATTTGCTTGGTTTGCTTGAAAGAGGTCTTTAATGGTGAATTTTGGATTTATGTGCTAAATGACTTGAAAATAATGTTAAAACACTTGAAACCTTCCTAAGAATGAGTAGGAACACTTTAGGATCGATAAGATTAAGTTTGGGAATGATCTTTAGAAATTTCAAAGTGCAGACTTACATTTCGTGCAGGGGTATCGATACACAGGCTGCCGGTATCGATACCCATGAGTGAATAGGCTATGTGGGCAGGGGTATCAAACCATGGTTCGATACTGGGACCTCTAGTGGCATAACAGCATCGATACCAGTATCGATGCTGGAGGGTCCTCTTTCGTTGACTTTAAAAATGGTCAAAGGGTATCGATACCGGTATCGATACCCATGTTTCAATGCCTTCTTTGGGTGGGTATCGAGGCAGGGTGGTTCGATACCCCATATAAGGGTATCGATACCCCTGCGAGAACTCGATAAGTTTAGTATTGTTTGAGGTTCGATAAGGGTATTAAGAGTCCTAATGAATTGTTTAACCAAGATTGATGTTTATAACCCCGAAAGACTAAGGTATGATAAGTCTTAATATATCTTGTTGTGCTAAGATCCTAGGTGGATCATTTGTGTGGTTTGAGTCCTTGTGTGATGGAAATCTGGATATCCATAAGTGTTGCAACACGTTGAAGGTCATCCGATGTAACATGCCAGATGATGTTTTGAAGACCTTTATTCCGAGTGTTGGGCGGCCTCACTCGATGATGTTTGATGTAACATTCCGAGCATGGGGTTGGTTGGGCAACCTCCACCCCTTTCCGAACGTTGGGCGGCCTCGTTCGAAGATGTCCGATGTAACATTCCGGGCATAGGATTTGAGGGCGGCCTCAATCCTGAGTGTAGGATCCCGATGCTGTGTGGACGCGGGCCTCACTCTTGTGTGTTATTCTGTGATGTGACATGTATATGCTGTGTGCGATATTATACATTTGTTTATGCCATGTGGTAGGCAAGCATGCTAGATCATCATATCATGCACGATATTTTATATGTTATGCTTTACTGCTTATGATATGCATGATGTTGGCCGAGTTCGGCATACCCACTGAGCTTTAGTAGCTTAGCGTTCGAAATGTGTTTTCGTGCGTAGATTAGGTGAAGCCGGTTCGTGGAGCACCATCGAGGTTTGGATTTCAGCATCGACTATGTGTCAGAGTACAGTTAGAGATGTAGTGGGCTAGTACTTTGTCGAACCCTATATGTTTTTGGTAACTTTGTTTAATTAATTTGGGTCGAATGTTCTAAATGGGTTTGTAATGTTTGGAGATCCGGTTACTTAAAATTATTTTGAGCTACTGTTTTAAATTAAATGAATTTCATGGATCACACTTGGACTTGAATTTGATTTTGTTATTGGGTTTTCGAAAGAAATTTTGAAATACAGGTTGTGGGTCGGAGGCCCAATGTGACATCCGGATCGGGGTGTTACACATATCTCACCTCATGCACACATAATGATGTATCATGATTCGAAAATCTGAAAACAATCACAATACAATTCAAAATCATAATTTATCCGAAATCACAGTTTCATAAAATACAGAAATCATAATTACTCAAAAAAGTATGAGATCTTAAATTTCAACAATTTTCATAAATCCTAAAAAAGCTTTTTTTTTTAAATTGAGATATTTCACTTCGATGTATTTTTATAATCATTTATTTATCAAACATCTAAATTAATAGATTAGACTGATTAAATCTTTAATTTTAACTCAAAAAACTATTTACCAAATATGTAAAATTTGTCTATAAATACAGTTTCAAATGGTGATAGTGTTTATTCTTAAAATTTTAAAAAATTTAGTCAAACACATGTCATAATTTTTATCTTGAAATTATATTATAGTATACTGAATACGATTAGATCTAAAGTATATGTTTTTACATGTATTTCGGATTATAAAAAATCAATCAATCGAATATAATAGGGGCTAGTTTTGAATAAAATAAAATAGAGAGTTCCAGTGAAAAAAAAGGCTTAACTCAATAATAGGTGCCCAAAGTATACATCTTTTCTAAAATAGGTGCCTAATGTTTTTTTTTTCTGAAATAAGTGCCTAAACTATATATTTTTTCTGAGATAAGTGCCTAAACTATATATTTTTTTCTGAGATAAGTGCCTAATGTATTTTTTGGCTGAAATAGGTGCCTAAAGTTTTATTCCCTTAGTATTTTAAGGTAACACTGTTAAAAGAAAATTGTTTAATTTATAAATAAGTACCTAAACTATATATATATTTTAAAATAGATTCCTAATGTAATTTTTATTGAAATAAATGCCTAATTTTTTTCTTATAAGTAATTTATATTTCTTATAAGATATAAAATTAGTTATATCTTAAATTAATCATTTAACCTTTTAAATTATGAGAAAAAATTATTTTTTAACAACACTAAAATAAAAAATAATTAAAATTTATATAATTTTATATTAGTATTTTTTATATTTTCCACAACAATCATCAATGGGACAATTCGATTCACTTGCAAGGATATGTCGCCGGTTCACATGGGGAATATATACAAAAATTATTATATTCCTATTACATTTATAATTGTATCGAAAAAGAATTGAAAATATTAATATAAAATTATATAAATTTTAATTAATTTTTATTTTAGTGTTGTTAAAAAATATTTTTTTCTCATAATTTCAGCTACTAATCAAATTTAAATAAATTATTAATCAATTATAATAAATAATTTAATAGATTAAAACGATGATATATAAATAATTTTACATCTTATAAGAAATATAAATTACTTATAAGAAAAAAATTAGGCATTTATTTCAATAAAAATTACATTAGGAACCTATTTTAAAATATATATATATATAGTTTAGGTACTTATTTATAAATTAAACAATTTTCTTTTAACAGTGTTACCTTAAAATACTAAGAGAATAAAACTTTAGGCACCTATTTCAGCCAAAAAATACATTAGGCACTTATCTCAGAAAAAATATATAATTTAGGCACTTATTTCAGCCAAAAAAAACATTAGGCGCCTATTTCAGAAAAAGTGTATACTTTAGGCACTTATTACTGAGTTAAGCCAAAAAAAAGAATTATTTTCAGATCCAAATTCGGATTTAGATTCGGGAAAGGGTAGGGGTGTAAACGAACAGAGCGTTCGATGAGCTGTTCGTGAACTGTTCGTATAATGTTCGTTTATTAAGTTAAATAAACGAGTATGAACAAATATTTTATGTTCGATTAATAAACGAACGAACATGAACATAAGTGCATTCGGCTCGTTTATGTTCACGAACAAACTCGTTTATGTTCGTTTATAATCTCGTTTATAAGCTCGTTTATAGGCTTGTTTACGTTAGTTTATAAGCTCGTTTACGTTCGTTTGTTTATTAACTCGTTTATGTTCTTTAATAACCCTAAATTCAAAGTATATAAATCATATTGGAACCCCAATATAATATCGAACATATAAACGAACACGTTTGTGAGCGTTAAACGAACACGTTCGTGAACGTTAAACGAACCGAGCCCGAACACGAAAAAAAATAAATGAACCGAGCTCAAACATACCATTAAAAATTTAAACGAATACGAACAGAGTTTGAACAACTTTAAAAATAAATAAACGAACACGGACATATCCTTGTTCGTTCAACCTCGATCGTTTATACCCCTAAGAAAGGGAGACGCTTCGGAAAGGACCAAACTTTGAATCGTCACGTCACTAATCACTACTTTACACATTTTTTGTATCCTTATGTTTTGTTCCTCCAATTTACACTTCTTTACACATCAATCACTACTTTTCTTTCGTATTATTTTAAATATGTTTTTAACTTCTGTTCTTTTTTAGTTTGGTCACTTTTTCTTTTAAATTATTATTATCATTGCTATTATTTTACTTTTATTTTTATTTTTAAATAACATATGCATATATATATACAAATATTACAGTTATTATTTATTATTGTACAGTTTATTGTAATATAAATGATGCTTAATATGTTATATTATCGTTTATATATGAACTATATTATATCGTGGTAATATAATATTTAATATATTATAATATATGTTTATAGGAGTCATGGAGAATTTCCACGAATATTGCATTTAAATTTTTTTTCAACATAGTGATTATGGGAAATTATTTTCTAGAATATTATATGTTTTAAAATGCAATCGAAGACGGAATTAACTGAAATCAATTTCAAATAATGTTAGTTGAACTCGGCATCAGGTGAACCCGACTTTGACATTGTTCAAAGTTGAAACTATGTGCATCCGACTTCAGCTTTTTTAGGATACTATTCAAACATGGCAACAAGTGAATCCGATTTCAAATAGTATTTTTAGCATGACAGAATGCATGCAGGTCTACGTTAGCAGCTTTGCATGCATTTTTCGTGCAAAAATTTATAAAATTTTAAGGGAAATTATGTATCAACTCTTTTTTGGATGTGTTAAAAAAATTTAATAATGGGTTAGTAGATTAAATAGTTGGTATTTAATTTTTTTTTATTAAATAGAGTTTGTAAATTGTAAATTGAATGTAGAAGAAGAATAGATAGTTTTTTTTTTTTTGGATGTGTTAAGAAAAATTTAATGATGGATGTGTCAATCAATGAATCTCATTCAACATAAATTATTTATCAAATTTAAACTAAATTAAAGTTTTAATTTTCATATTTATGTCACCATGTGTATAATTGCATAAATCACAAACATAATTAAAAGAATTCTAAGATTAAATATAAATTTTAATTAATTAATTTAAATTAAGATTCAATTGAATTAAGCTTTCAAGTACTTGTGAAATATAAATGTAAAACTAATTTTTTTTATAAATAAAATTATTATTCTCATATACAAAGAAATATACGATTAACATATTCCCATATATGTGCTATACTCGTATCTAACTTTAGCTTTTTACAATCTAATAAGCCCAAATTAACATCACCTCGAATAAGAGTGTAGATCACAGTAGCAATTCTACCTGATTTTTCATGAAGTCTCCTATTTCTTTCTTGCCCATATATGAACCCTCTAGCCCAAGTGGTTAAAGGAACGGTTGATGTTCCTAGAGGTCACGGGTTCGAGCATCAGTGATGCCAACAGAGTGATTGAGCGATCAATGTCAAATGGTGGAGATTATATTCTAGAACAAATACTACTTGTAATCACTGTTAGCTTGTTCAAAAAAACAATAATGGCAACAAACCCGAACCCGAGTCTAACTTAGCAGATAATCGATATTACCCGATTAAATCGACCTGAGACTTGATTTTACCCGACCTGATAAATGACTCGACTTGTTTTGAACCTGACCTGTTATTGACCTGAATTATTATTAACAAGACTTAATATTTACATGACATATAATTAAGTATATCTATAATTTGATCAATTTAAAATATTGATAAATATAATTAGTCTTTAAAAAATAGAATTAGACATGAGAATTAATTTAGGGATTAATATTTAAATTTAGCATTACATATTTAATTAAATTAATTTATTTACTATTTTATTTAATTTTAATGTATTTAATTTTAATTATAATTTTAAATTAACATTTCATTAAAAATTATAATTTTAAATTAATATTTAATTAAGTTAAATTAACTTATTAAACTTAGGATTAATTAAACTAAATTAAAATATAAAAACATACATTACAAACATAATTAAAAGAATTCTAAAATCAAATGTAGATTTTTATTAAATTAATCTAAATTATGACTTAATTAAATTAAACTAAAATAATTGATAAAAAAAGGCAATTGATAAAAAAAGTGAAAAGACCAAATTTTTGGAGGAAAATAAGTCACTCAATTTTTAAGTTTGAGATTAATTTACTTTTAATGTAAAAATTTAGGAGAGAATTAGAAATAAGTTTTGATTATTATATAAAAAAGAGGGAAATTTTTTTTTGGAGGGAATTAATATATATAGTAAATTTTGGAGGATTATTATTATTACAACATATAATCAAATAATAAACTTTGATTAAATATAATCAATTAAAAATATAAAAAGAGATATTAGATTTAGATATTCATTTGACACCACTCTAGGTCGAATAAAAATTTTGTATATTTTTATATAGGTCGCGCCTAAAAAATCGAATATCGAGCCATTCTACATCTTATTTTACAATTATTTCAATTTGGTTATGATTATTCGAAAATTAAGTTTTAAATTTTATTTTTATTCGATTTGGTCCTCATTTAATTAAAATCAAATTATATATTTTAAAATTGTTTCAATTTGATCATAGGAAATTAGTTTAGTGATTGGTGAATTGATCTTACAGAATTAGTTTAGTGATTTGGACCGAAAGAACTAAAAATATACATACATTAATTAAATACATATATTAGTATATATTATATATTACATATAATACATTAATACATAAAATATAATATATATAAGTATATTATATATATTAAACTATATTATATAATAATGTATACATATATTAATATATACATCTAGTATATATATATATATAAGTAATAAGTATACATATATTAATGTATATTATATAGTATACAAATATACATATACTTAGATACATATTTATATATTATATACATATACATACATATTATATATTTTTATATATACTATTATATATTTCATACTTTCATATATAATATATATTTCATATTTTAATATATAGTATCATTTCATATATAGTATAAATTTTATATAAAATATATTTCATAAATAGTATAAATCTATAAATAGAATATATTTTATATATAGTATAAATTTCTTATATAGAATATATTTCAATAAATTTTATATTTTCATTTTTGAAAGGTATTAAACTATATTATATAGGTATAAATTATAATATATTAAAATACATTAAAATTAATTTTTTATCGAATTTAATTATTATTAATTTATAATTTTTGCAATTTAGTTCTTATAACTTTATTTTTATTTCAAATTGACTACTATTTATTTTTCTAATTTAGTTTAGTGTTTTTAATAAGATAATATTTTATTTTATTAATGTTTATCATTTTTAATTTAAAATTTTATTCTTTCTAGTCCAATGTTTATTCTTTATTAATTTTTAATTTTTATAATTTATCCCAATTTTTAAGATATGAATCATTTGATAATATTTTTGTTTAGTCTAGTGCGTAATATTTATTTTTAATGGCATTCATGCTAGTTAAAGACCTTAGATATTAAATAATTAATTTGAAAAGAATGATCAGCCATTCAACCCAAAGTATATCGGTTATTTACTTAATTACTTATTTGTATCAAACTTAAACTTAATAATTTTAATTAATATAAATTTAAAACCTGAATTAATTCAACTTGAAATAAAACTGACTTGAAATGAACCCGACCTGCAATGCAATTGAAAAAATGAAGCCGACCTGAAATGAACCTATCAATTATCTTATTTAGACCCGAACCGTTTGAACCCGACCTGAAATAGACTCGACCTGAAATGGATCCGTACTTGACCCGAATCGAGTTAAAACATCAAATCAACCTAAAATAACCTGTATCTGATTTTACTTAACTTGACAATAATTAACCAAAACTCATTCGAATAATTGTTTTTACATCAAGTTTGGGGAGGGTCAAAAATTTGCCCTGTCCTATTGGCATCTCTAAAACTTTAGTTCAATTAATTAGGTGTTCAATATATTATTAATTAAATATTTTTTTCAAGATTCTATTTTATTGATTAATTTAGTTTTAAAACCAAAAATAACAATCTTTAATATTATATGTTAAAGAGGCTAAAAGATTCAATTAATTTTAATCGTAAAACCATTAAGATTTCAAAATCCAATCAATTTTTAATTTAAATGAAAATAATCCAAACTATCTAAACTAAATGAAAATAACCCGGTCTGTTACAAAGCTTTGTTTGGCTAATAGTTTTCAAGGAAATTTCAATTTGATTAATAGTAAAATATTTTTTAATTACCAATAACCAATTGATTTAATACGATAAAATATTAAATTTTTTTCTTAAGTAAGGTCAGAGGTCTAATCCTTATATTATGAATAGAATAATGGGTTAAGAGGATTGTACTCCCCTACTTGATCCGAAATAGTCAATCAATATGTTAGATACTAATGATTATATAATTTTTTTAATTAATTTAATTTTAATAATTCGATTTTTATCTCGATCTCTCGTGCATATTCATATTGTGTTTAAGATGTTTTATATCTAAATTTTATCATGCGTGATGATCGTGGTCGTTTTAGTGTTGCAGTTTGGGAAGAGTTGCTTAAAGAGAACATAGCCTTCTTCCAAGAATATTTCCTGGATTCATCTGTTCCTGAAACAGGGTAATGCAGTTTCAGCAGAGTAGGTCTTGGAGATTTTTCAAGTTCAAACAGCAAAAAGTTCATCAAAAGACTCAGGAATGTCATCGGTTACGAGTACATATACAGAACAAATGTGTCAGAAAGAAACCACAATTCACAATCGATACCACTATGCGGTATTAATGATTCGACCCAGAGGACAGAATCAACATAAAACCGAACTTGGTGTTCGTTTATTAGTTCTAGGGTAGACAGGAAACTTAACCATATGTTAAACAGATGATTTTGCAATAGCTCCAGCTTCGGTTAGCAGAGGAACAAGTTTACCTCCCTTGTGCATGGCTGTTGTAGCTGCAAGATACACAAACAGGAGCGATATTCAGAGTTTTATTCATAAAACACAGTAACATAGAGTTTAAAGGGCATACAGTCACAGCCACCAATGTGTTGCCCGGCAATAAAAACATTTGGCACAGTCCGTTGCCCGGTCCACTCAGCCAGAGCTGCTTGAATATCACCTCCATCACCTGGAAAAAAATGCAAAACACAAAAGTCATAATCATTTATCCCTTCCTATGTGGTTTACTTCTACAACTAATGTAGATAAATCTGCACTATTTCTTTCGAACCGAAAGAAGTTCAATGAGAAAGGGTTCGGAGGGAGCATCTACAGCTACAATCCTTGTTGGGAGCAAACTGTTCAGTTTCAAGACACTGTACCCAATCCTTCATAATTGCAGAACACATTCAATCACTTAAGTAGACTTTATGAAAGGTAATGGACTTGCATTCCAATATCTTTTTTATAACAAAAAACACACTCTTGTCGTCCAAATCGATGTCTCGACTATCGAAACATTGGAGCAGCATATTTGGCAACAAAACCAAACTGTGCCCTACTGAATTATGTCCTCTTTCATAGCTAAACTCAGAATATCAGAGAGAAAACTTTGTAACCATTTTCCTAGACACAGTGAAGCCATAAAATTTGATAATGAATGATACAGATTCTCCTATATTAACCATTCAAACTACCCCACAAACTCAGAGATTGTATCCCACATAAAAAACAACTGATGGAGCCATGGAATTAGATAAAAAAAACACTAAGATTCTCTGATATCACTGTAAAATCATCCCTCAAACTACAGTTTATGTCCCACCCAAAAGAAGAAGAAAAAAAGCTATTGGAGTCATGAAATTTGATAACAGCACTACAAATTTCCTATACTACTGGAAAGCGATGTCCCGAAAATAATTAATAATCAGTAAATCATATGTTTACCAGAAAGCGATGTCCGGTCAACCAAAAATTATCTAATTGTTTTAAAAGACCAAGTCAAACAGTTGGATAACTTCTTTAGCATGTGAAGTACTGTCTATACAAGACTTATCCTAGTTTTGGTACATTTTTTTTTCTTTCATAACCACCTACTAATCCGGATTGGTTAATATAGTGACACCATCTCCAAACCCGGATTTTTATATTATTCAAGCAGTTGACTTGCTTAATTAATTTAGCATCTCTTCCGGTTAGACCAACCGGTAATTTCCTTACATTTTGATGGATTATTTTATAACTATTTCCTAAAAAACCCAGAATTCTGGCTAGTTTCTTCCATTGACCAACTATATACCCTCCAAAGTCCAAACCCAATTTTCTCCGTTCATAACCAGAGGATTTAAACCACTAAACTTAAAGTAATCTTTCCACTAGACCAATTGTTAATTGGTAGTTTCCTTACATAAACCAATTTCAAGACACCAAGCAGAACCCAATTAAATAATCTAACAGCGATTAAAGCAATCAAAAGTTCATTTCAAATCTTAAATCACAGAATCTGTTTAATTTTAGTGAAGAGATCAACTTCACGACACCAATCGAATTAACAAACAAGAGATTCAAGCAATTAAAACTTCATTTCAGATCACAAAACTGTTCCGATCGAAATATAAAACAAAAAGATTAAAAAAGAGAGAAGAAACTAACTTTCTTTGTCGAGTTCAATGGCCTTGAAAGAAGCTCCAATTTGTTGAAGCAACTTCTTCACACTCACACAGTACGGGCAGTACGACTTGCTGCATCAACACATACGTATAAAATCCCAAAAAATTGCATACGAAGGATTAATGAAGATACGTATAAAACTACGTATACCTGAAAACGACTACGGGATTGGCGGATACAGTCTCCTTAGCCTTCTGCAAAGCCATTTCTCTCTTCTCAGTCTTAAAAAAATGAGAATCTTTTGCTGTTTGGATTACGCACAGAGAGAGCGCTGAGGGTTTTTATAGTGGAGGGAAGATGAGAGGGAGAAAGACGCGTAGATTTCGTGGGGAAAATCAAGGGTAGTGATTAAGAGGGGTAGGTTTCACAACATGATCTGGACCGTTGATTTATTCTAAGTTTAAGTATTGGTGGGCCCTTTTGGATTCCAGCCCACAAAATCCAAATAATATTTGGTAGTTAATTCAAATATGAACATATAAGAAATCTAATAATTAATTTAAGAGTCGAACATGCTAATATTATTTTATTTTAAAAATATAAATATATTTTTATCAAATTAAAAAAATAGCATAGTTGTTTTTTTTCTTCTAAAACCATATTTTTTAAAGAGAAATTTTAAAATAATTTAATTTAAAATTTTATTTTAAAATATAAGTGATCTTTAATTATATATTATAGTTTTTAAAGCTAATTTTACGGTGCAAGTATAAAAACGTCACGTGCAGATTTTATAAAAATATTAAAAAAAATTAAGAACGTCATTTGTCAGCATTTGCAGGTGATTTTCTCTTGCATAAAATATGATTTTTTTACCTAAATTTTAAAATAAATTTTAAATATTATATTTTTTAAAATAAAAACTTTAAATGATCTATATATCTGGAAACTCCTAGTGGAATTATAGAAAAAATTAAAAGGGAAAAACAGTAAGTCTAAAGGATTGTTTTTAAGAAAAAAAAATTGTGTTAAATTTAGTTGACAATTCTAAAAATAAAATATAAAATTAATATTTAAATTTAAACATAATAAAAAATAGCATATTCTTCATGAATATTCCCTTCTCCTTTTTTTACTAAACTTGCCATAATCTTTTGTCATGTTTTGTTTTCATTTTTAAATTATTTTTTATTTTGTTTAATTAGTCTAATTTTGTAACATATTATTGATAATGCTCAAAATTAATATTTTTATTTTTATAACGGTTCTTTCTCCCTGTTTAAATGGATTTTTTTATTTAGCTACAGTGAATAGTAGTATCTATTTCAAAATATACTCTCATCATTTAGATACTAATCGCTCAATCATTGTATTAATATTACTGGTGCTCAAACCTGTAACCTTCGGAAACAATAATTGATGGTTAAAAAACCATATAAAATCAATTGTTTTTAAAGCATTATTTTAATGTTTTAACTGACACACTAATCCATTTATTACATGGACGAACCAAGACATCTTTTAGGTTATATTCGTTCACTATTTAGGTTGTTATAAAACTGGATTTGAGCAAAATAAAGATAAATTTTAAATTGTTTTTATTAGAAATAAGAGGGGTTTTAATACGTTTAAATTATTTATGATTAGCCTATAAATTAAGATGATTTTCATTCATTTGAAATCATCTAATAGAGAACAAAATACAAACAAAGCATTTCTCATATTCTTGATTTCGAAGAGTTTTCAAGTTTTTATAGTCTTGGTGATTTCAAGCGAGTACATACGTCAAGTCGAATTTGTTTTTAAGACAATGATTTATTACGATACGATTATCATTTTTATTTTAAATATTATTTATTTGTTTTGTCAGTGTTAATTGTTCATTTTGCGGTTTATATCTCCAACACATATTTTATATCATTAAATTATTTTTTTATCGATAGATATTCACAATCATCTCTTACAGATAATATATTAAATTATTATAATTAAAAGGTTAATTTAAATGAATAGTGGAGTTGAAGGAAAAAATAGAGAAATAAGTGTATTTGGAAAATATTTGGGAGAATAAATCAAAAGGAATAATATTGTTTGGACCTCGCCACCTGCGGGTGGTGAGGTGCATATACACCGTTGATTTTAGTTCAATCCAACGGTCATTATAGACCTCACCACATGCAAATGGCGAGGTCCAAGCAACACTTTAGATTTTTGTTTATTTCCCCAAAATTATCTCAAATTCACCCATTTCCTTAAATATAATCCTAACATCATTATTCCCCTAAATTTCCCTAATTAAAGGCGAATAAAATCGACTCAATTGAAAAAAATAAATTTTTTATTCAATTCAAAAAGAAAACTTAATTTATTTTAATTCAACTCAAAATCATATAAATTCGATTCGAAATTACTAACCTGATGCGTTTTGCTACTTAACGGTGCAACCCTGGAGAGATCCTTCTTGACTGCGATTGATCATCCGCAGCGAATTATGGCTTTGGTATGTATTGCCAAAAAGAGTCTCAAATCCAAGGGGAAAAAAGAGCGAAACAAACTCTAATTTTAATCGTTGTTTTAAGCTATTTCTGAGATTACAGAAATCTGACAGTGTTACTCTGATGGAGCCTCGTATTAGCGGTAGAAAGGCTGATAACTTTGGGAAGATATTATTAGATGAATCATGTTTATTATATTATATCTGATCTAAATAATTAAAATCGTTTATCTTTAAATAATTATTTAATACTTATTCATTCATTAATTACATTTAGAAAAAAAGTGATGATTCACTTTAAAAAACTGAGATAAATAAATCTAATTAATTAAAATCATAAATAACGTGATAAACTCTGTTTAGAGTTCACCTAATAATTTTTCCCGACTGTGATAACTAACTCCGCAGAGGCGGAACATAGACATGATAAGTAGGGGCTATGGCCCCTCCTAAGTTTAAAAATTTTGTTAAATGGCTCTTAAAATTTTAATCATATTTTATTTGGTCCTTTCAAGATTTTTAAAAAAAATGTATTAAATTTTAAAATTTTAAATAATTTTAATTAAATCCCCTTTAATAGTTTTTTAAAATTTCTTATTAAATCTCTTAAAATTATTAAAAATTTTAGTTAAACCCTTACATTTTTTTAAATTTTAGTTTAAACCTCTAATTTATTTAAAATTTAAATTGACCCCTCAATCTCTTACTCTAAGTTCCGCCACCGTAACTCCGAAACATATTTACTATAGGATTCCCAATCACCCACCACAATTAATTCTGAAACCAAAAAGAAACAAGGTAGCACTATAGGATTCTCGATCGTTAAAAGAGTAAAAGTTTATATTCACTAAACACCTTACGACGACATCTTTATCACTCTAAGGTTTTTATAAAATTAATTAAATGTAGATTTTAATCTAAAGTAATACATTTGAGTCTTCAAAATGATTCTAAATGTAGATTTTAATACCACTAAATATAATACCTTAATTTTAATCTAAAGTAATACATTTGAGTCTTCAAAACCTGACTCGTAATATTTTTATTTAAATCATAAGTTTAGCGTTCTTTTAAAATCATAATATTTTAATCTCATTGTCTCTATCCAATCGAGACACATAACGGGTGAATAAGGAGTGGTGAGCGATTTAAACCATCAGAAAAAATGTTTCGCTACCCAGGACTTATTATATCGGTACACAACCATCAACCGAGTGGGGATCTAACCATTAATGACCACCAACAAAATCATAATCAGAAACTAGTGCCGATTCAAATCTCTGCAATAATCGATTTCTAGGGTATGCTGAATTATACCAGTAGGACAGATAAAATAAACCACAAACATAAAAATAAAAAACGTGTCACAAAAACAGAGGAAACGCTTGTCATGAAAGCATAGATTCTTATTAACATATAAAAAAATAAAAGAATAAGAATAATAATAAATCCGGTGATCGACAACTAATATAAATTAGTTGCCGACCACCGATTAGAAAACAAAAGAGATGAAGAACGGCGACAGCTTCGGAGAGAAAACCTAAAGAATATTACAAAAGGTAAGTTTAGTGTTCTTTTAAAACATTAAATCAACCATAATATCTTTAATTAAATGAACAACATAAAACAATTTATAAAATAAGAGTTTTGAGCGTAAAATATCATACATTAAAATAATACGCCTTTTGTTCTAATAATATTGTCCCTTATTGACTTTGTAAAATGACTTTGTAAAAGTTAAATTTTTTAAACTTTAATTATAACCATATTAATTATTTTAAATAATTAAATTTTATAAAATATATATTTAAAATCTACTCAATTAGAAGTTTTTAAAATATATTTATTTTTTATATTTTTATTAGTAATAAATTTTAAATAATCATGAGTTAAATTTTAAAAAATTTGACCTAAAAAAATTAATAAAGGACAATATTTATAGGATAAAGGGAGTATTCAAAATAGAGTTTATCAACTCAATCACTATAAAAACTTACGATACAATATCCCAAACTAAACATCAAGCATTGTACTTTGAAATGATGTGGCGTTGGCAAATCCTTTCTCGATGTACTCCTCGATCACGATCAATCTACAAATGAAAACAATAGTTTCAAACATTGAGCTTATAAAGCTCAGTGATATATTTCTACCCTACCATATTTCGTGATTATCATAAAATAAATATAAAATAGTCTAGAGAACATAAATAAGACTACATTATCTATGAGTCATCATTAAGCTTACAAACTAGAGTTTTTAGATCACTTATATAAAGGTATTATAAAATCTACAAGAAGTCTCGCATGCTTTACAAAGCCCAATTATATTCGAGATATCATCAAATCATCTAAGCAAAAACACACAAAGTAAAACTACTAACATAGAATGAGACTCGAGGCTACACAATATCAAAAGTATACACTCTAAGTGAGATTTGGGATCACATAGCATCGAAAATATACATTCAACATCTTTAATCATGGTATTACAACACTCTTATTTAACATTTGGATCCTACTAATCAAAGGCAACTTAACCAATAATGTGCCTATTTTAGCACATAACAAAGACACAACTACCATATAGAACACATCATTGACACGATTGCCAAACGAGTACCCACACTTGGCACATAACCTCTCACGATTCTATACATGCTATGTAAAGTGATATATATGGTTTAAAAGCTAATTCGGCCTGAAAATCCAACTAAAACTAATCGATCTCCTATTAATACGATAGTGATCCGATCTAAAATTAACCGACTTAAAAATAATTGACTCAATACTAACTGAACTGAAAGTCAACCAATTTAAAAAACAACTGACTAGATCTGATACCCAAACTAAAATCATCACAAACCCGAACTAAAATCGAATACTTAATTTAGACTTGAACCGATCCAAACCAAAATTAAACTCAATAAAAATAAACCTAAAATAACCCAAACTAAAATATTCAAACTAAACCTACCTAAACGGAATGACTCATTTACAACCTATCAATCCCCTACAAGAAAACGTGGAACTTCTCATGCAAATGAGGTGGTTATGTATATATTATATTTTCTAAAAATTGTTATAAATATCTTTATTTATGGTGGATATCCATATATTAAGTTAAACTTTAATGGGCTTTATTATTAGGGTTTAATACCCATTGGAATTAGGGTTTCCATCTTATGCCTATAAATATAGACTTTTAGGCAAAACATTGTATACAACTCTACTTTGAGAATACAATAAAATCTCTCACTTTTGTCTCTCTCTTTTGTCTATTTTCTTCTTGTTCTTTATTTTATTCACAACACGTTATCAGCACGAGACTCTAACCAACGGAGGTGTTTGTCGTTCAAATCTTGAAGGAGTTATTGAAAAGAATTTGTTACTGACATAAATCAAAGATAAGTTCTTCTCCCTCAATTATATTTTTATTTTTCTCTCTTGATCTTTGATTTAATTTTTAATTTATTAAAAATCTTTGGTTATTTGGTGTTTGCGTAGCGATAAAGTGACTCAATTCTCGTGGTGCTTGTCGACAATTCCCAAAAAAGATTTTAACAAAATATTGGTGATTAAACTTTCCATATATTCAAATTAGTGGAAAGTCTGGTATGTTTTATTTATTTAATTTGAGATTTCTTATATTTATTTATAACCAATATTTGTTTATTTTATTATTATGACGAAAGTTTATGTTTTAATCATGTTTTAAGTTTTACATGATATTAGAACAAATATTAAACCTTTAATCAATTAATATGTTCTTTGTTATGTTGGTTTAATCCGAGTATATTGGCTGAACATCCCGTTCTGCGAGGCTACTGGTCTCAAAGGAGGTTCTTTTTTTAAAGGACCTTGTGGATTGGTTTAACAACGCCACGTATGAGGATTAATTTTTTTTGTTCTTTGTATATATTGTATATATATTGGTTGATCAATTACTATTTAATAATATGAATATTATAAAGTCTATATTTGCTTGGAAGCAATATTTTTTTGTGTCGAAAAACTCGACTATAGACTTCTCCCAAGTTCAAGTTACGAAAATTGTCTTGATCAAAGAATTTTTATGGGAGGCATTCCCTGAAGTGAATGCATGATGATTATTCCATGCGATTATTGGATTTATGACATTCCTTAAAGTGAATGCAAGCCTGATGATTATTCCATGCGATTATTGGATTTATGACATTTCATGAAGTGAATGCAAGCATGATGATTATTCCATGCGATTATTTGATTTATGTCATTCCCTGAAGTGAATGCAAGCATGATGTTTATTCCATGCGATTATTGAATTTGTTTCATTCCTTGAAGTGAATGCAAACGTGATAATTCACTATATGGTTAGTGAATAAAACTCAATTATGCGCCAGAGTATCATTGATGAGGATATGTTAGAAAAAAAAACATACTCCATTTTTCATGCCAACAATGTTGTCCTTCAGACACAATATCGTGAAAAAGGCTTTAAGAAATATTTTGAGTTAATTTCTTGCCTTCTTATGGCTGAGCAAAATAATGAATTGCTCATGAAAAATCATGAATATCGCCCAACAGGCTCCGCTCCATTCACTGAAGCGAATGTGACATTATATAGCGGAATGAATAAAAACCACATTAGTAATTGTGGTTGCGATTGAAGTCATAAAATAAACATGGATAAGATGATTCTTTTGAGAATACTTATATCCACCAGAAGTGGAATTATAAAGATGACAAGAATGATAGAGATCATATCAAAATCTTTATGTTATCAATGTGATGGTATAAATCATTGATCTCGTACTTGTTAAACGCCGAGGTATTATGGACTTTATTCATAATCATGAATGATAAATTAAAGAAAATATAATTAGATTTTCTTTGTGGCGAAAATAATGGCGTTATTGATCCAACTCAATTGGATATTGATAATTTTTCTCATAGTTCTTCAAGAGAATAATTCGCCATTTATTTTATTTTCCTTATAACATCTAAAATAAATAATTGATCTTTTATTTATTTTGTTAATTTATTTTTATTTATTATATATTTATGATAATTTATTTTACATATTATTTATTTACGCTCTATGTTAATTTATCGTTAATTTATTTTATATATTATTTATTTACATTCTATGTTAATTTATCATTTGAAGAATATTATCACTTCCGGAATGAAATCTACAATGAATTGTGGCTATTTATGCCAAGCAGACAGAGCAAGTACTCATACTATACTTAAGCATAAGAAATATTTTCCCATTTAAATACAAGAGAAAATGTGAGTACTATATCTCAAAGTACTGAAATATCAATGCTTCGGAAGAGCTTTTGAGAGTTTATCTTTGATAGATAACTGATTTGATATAATGTGCCATATTTAATATTTTCCATTCCCCGAAGTGAATGGCACAGAGCACATATTTTTCATTCCCCGAAGTGAATGAAATAAGCACATATTAAAATGTGCATAATTATGCATATTTTCCCATTTTAAATGTAAAGGAATGTGAGTACTATATCCGGAAGTATTATTATCACAGAAGGCTCCAACTGAGCAAATATGTTATTGCCAAATGAGACTTTATCTCATATTTACAGTGCATTATGCTCGTCAAAGTCGCAAAGAGACTTATTGAATTTTAAAGATATTTGCATAAATATATTGAGAATATTAGTCAAGGGGGTGCTGACTATCTCAATATTACGAGTATAACTCAAGGCAATAAGGAAATTTTGGCAAAATTACATACACTGTCATCCATATTGTACTACATAAGAATTAGTACAAATTGAAGCTCATGCTATTGTAAACTAGATGTTTACTGATAATTTTATTTGGCATGACCGGTTAGACCATCCCGGTTCAATTATGATGCGAAAATTTGCTTACACTTTCATGTAGTCATTTATTGAAGAATTAAGATTTTCTTCATGGTAATATTTCACGTGATACTTGCTATGAAAGCAATTTGATTATTCAATCATCAACATCTAAGATAGAGTGCTATTAATTTTCTGGAACGGATAGAAGGTGATATATATGGGCCCATACACCTTTCTTAAAGTCCATCTAAATATTTTACGATTTTTATCGATGCATCGACTAGATGGTTATGTGTATCCTTGTTATTAACCCGCAACTTGGTGTTTGCGAGGCTACTTGCTCAGTTGATAAAATTACAAGAACATTTTCCAGATTATTTTCTAAAGACAATCAGTATTGATAATGTTGATGACATGTAATTTTACATGTAGTATCACAAATTCGCATCAAGCCAACAAATGATCATAAGTTCTCCCCATTACAAATGGTTTTTGGTCAGGAACCAAATATTTCTCATCATAGTTTTTTTTGTGTGCGATATATGTTCTAATTGCTCCACCATAACGCACAAAGATGAGTTTTGTTGGGAATATATATAAGAGCTTCTGATAGTGGATTTATTTACAACCCGATTTACTGACTATCATTTTAATGAGTCAGTTTACCCAATATTAGGGGGAGAAAATATATAGCTGGGGAAAGAAATAAGTTAGAATGAATTATCATTTTTCTCATTTTGATCCACGTACTACACAATGTGAACTATAAGTTCAAAGGATAATTCATTTAGCAAATCAATTGCCAGATATTTTGCTGACCATAAAAGAGTGACTAAGTCACGTATACCAGCTATGAATGCTCCGATTAAATTTGATGTCATGGAAGGACAAACTCTAGTTGCTAATGGGTCTAACTTACGCTTAAAGCGTAGTAGACAAGTAAGTTCCAAAGATAAGAGATCCTCGAAAAAGAAAAGGAGCTATATTTTATGATGGTCTAATCGAGGAATCAATGATTATGAAAATCTCTAGAAGAGATTAAATGGTCTCCAACAGAGACATTGACATGACTCAGGTACTTGATAATAAAGAGATCTCAATAGATTATGTCATGTCTGGTAATAAGTGGAACTGAAATTAAATCGACGTCGTTAATATATTTGCATGCAATATAGCACTAGAGATTTTATTTGATGATGTGGATCATGAATAATTGTCAATTGGGCAATGTAAACAAAGAAATGATTGGCCAACATGAAAGAGGCAATTGAGGCGAAACTAAAATCTCTTTTGAAAAGAGAAGTATTTGGGCCTATAGCTCGTACATTAAAATGTGTAAAGCTCGTGGATATAAACGAGCCTTTGTGAGAAAGAGAAACAAAAGGGGAAATCATGAGATATAAGATCATTTGGTTGCACAAGGATTCTCACAAAGACATGAAATTGATTATGAGGAAAATATATTCCTCGGTGGTGGATGCAACTACTTTTAGATTTTGATCAGTCTGGCAATAAATAAAATTACTCGGTTTCTGCCTAATAGATGTTGTTACATCATATTTGAATGGGCCTCTTGACAGTAATATTTACATGAAATTTTTGGAAAGATTTAGATTGCCATAAGCAGTTCATTCAAGTTCTCGAGAACATTATTCAATCATATTGAATATATATTTTTATGGCTTGAAACAATTTAGGCGTATTTGGTATGATCGCCTCATTGAATATTTATTAACATAATGCTATATGAATTATTTCCCCGAGCATTTTTATTAAGAGGTTTAGCTCTAAATTTTTATTGTTGTGTATGTCGATGATTTAAATATCGTTGAGACTCGTGAAGAGATCTCCTCAATTCCTTGTGTATCTATCGACATACAGAAAAATATTGAAAGAGACTTTACATGCATAACATATATCTATTGATCACCCTTATGATTGTTGCTAAGTCTCTTACTGTAAACAAAGAATTTTTTGCCTCACGAAAAGGGTAATGATATTCTTGGTCTAAAGCACAATATACATATTATTTGATCTGGAAGCATCGTATCTTAGCTGGTCCAGAAATATTATTTAAGTGCTACGAGATCATTATTTTTAAATGATTGTTATGCATGAGGCAAAGCCGAAATATGTATTTGGCTAAACATATCCTAAAGATATGTGAATATTTTTCACAAGATAAGATGCAAGCTATCTTGTACAGAGATAATACAAAATTTATATCTAAAGGTGGATATATCAAATATGATAAACGAAACATATTTCTTCAAGTTTCGTCCCTCATGATTTTCAGATGAATAATATTCAATGAATCATTTCAAGCAATGATTTGGAAGATTTATCCACTAGTGCATGATCTACTTCAACATTTGAAGATTGTATTCAATATTGAATTATGAAGATTCAAAGATCTTATGTGATATTTTCATGAGGGGGAGTAAATACGCGTTGCACTCTTTTTCCCTTAACCGAGTTTTTGTCCCAATGGGTTTTTCTGGTAAGGTTTTTAATGAGGCAACATGTTATGTGTATCAAAGATGTGTGTACTCTTTTTCCTTCACTAAGAATTTTTTTTTTCCCACAGGGTTTTTAATAAAATGATAAATTTTTACGTTGGGGAGTAACATTGGACAATTTCTTTTGTTTTTGCAATTCAAGGACTAACTGATAAAAAATGTATTTTATGGTGTGTTAAGAGCATGAAAGAAGAGTCAGGGAATACGGCAAGCACAGAGGATATACAAAAGGCTCATACCAGCAAGGAAGTTACAGAGCCAGCTCAGGAGCATGAATTGCGGCGTGGAACCCGCTTGCGGAAGGCACCTATCCACCTAACCGACTTTGTTTGTTAAGGAATAACCAATTATCAGTAGCCAAAACGTTAAATACCAATGTAGTTTTCTTGCTTTAGCATGAATGAAATTTACAGAAACCTTTCTTTCTTCTATAATCTCTTATTCTTTCTCCTTTCCCCGCACTAAGCTCCTAACATTTGGTGCTTTCATTGCATTCTTTCTCCATCATGGTCAACAATACCAAAGCGATTAAGTCTCTGCAAGAAGCTTCTTCTCGCTACGAACAGTCGATCGCCGCGCTCCAAACCTCCACCGCTGATAATGCCAAAACGCTGCAAGATGTGCTCCGTCAGCTTTCAACTCTTTCGGCGCAGTTGGGTCAGTCTCATCTTTCGACTGTCGATCAGGAAAGTTCCAGTGCCATCCGTGTTCCTCGTGGGAAAGGAAAAGTCAAGGAGGAGGGTGACGACAGTTTTCCGTTTCCTCCGAAGCAGGTGTGTGTTGAACTGCCCATATTTACTGGAAAAGATCCTGACGAATGGGTGGCTGTAGCTCAAGGTTTTTTTGATTTCTACGGCACCGAAGACCATCATCGAGTCACCATGGCCTCTTTTCGCATGGAAGGAATCGCTCGAAAGTGGTTTCGTTGGATGCAGCGGCATCGACAACTAGCAGGTTGGGTTCACTTGGTGCAAGCCATTAAGCGTCGTTTCGCACCGACTGAGCTTGAATCACCGGAAGGGCAACTCACCAAACTATTACAGACGGCCACAGTGGAGGACTATTAGAATCGTTTTGAGGATCTTGCCCTGCGTACATCGAACCTTTCCGATTCGTTCATGGCACAATGTTTTGTTTCTAGACTGCGACTGGATATCAAAACTGAGGTTCTTGGACATCGGGCAACCATCATGACTGACGTCGTGGCTTTGTCTCGCTTGCATGAGGCAAAATTGACTGAGTCACGTCGACTCCAAGGCTCCAAGCTTCCACCATTACTACCAACTCCCGTTGGACCTCTTCCAGGTTTTAAACCTTCATTTGGACGTCCACCTGATTCTGTTGCTAAGCCTTTATCTCCTTTTCCGCGACGGATTTCTGCTGCCGAAGCTCAACTCCCACGTGAAAAAGGGTTATGTTATTATTGCGACGCAAAGTATATTCCGGGCCATAAATGTAAGGATCCTCAGTTGTTTATGCTAGATGAAGAGGACATTGGGTCCCCGCCCTCGGCCAATCCCGCGACTGTCAACGACACTATCGAGCAATTGAGTTCCGAACAGCCTTTGGTTTCGTATAATGCATTAGCGGGTTTTTCCACTCTGACTACTTTCCGAGTGACGGGTATTGTTAAGGGTCGTGAAGTGCAAATTCTCATTGATGGGGGTAGCACCCATAATTTTGTTCAATCCAGGATTGCTACATACCTTGGTTTGCAAGTTGCTCCATCACCAAACTTTGGCGTTTTGGTAGGGAATGGCGTTAAATTACAAAATGAGGGGTGTGTTCATAATTTACCGGTTCGGGTTCAGGGTACGGATATCACAGCTGATTTTTATGTCTTACCTTTGAAAGGAACGTAAATGATGTTGGGCGTCGCATGGCTAGCCACATTGGGACCAATTACTATGGACTTTCGCCAGCTTACTTTTGAATTTCAGCAAAAAGGTATCTGACAGCTTTGGAAGGGTGAGTCGAGTTTGATCGCTCAGCAAATTCAACTTCATTCTCTTCGACGACTTACAGCCACAAATGCCATAGCCGAGTTGTTCTGTCTACAACTCAATGGTCCTGTGCAAGCTACAATGGACGTTTCAAATGTCGACCTCCAGGCTCTCCTGCATCAGTTTTCTTCAGTGTTCACTGCTCCAACTGGTTTGCCTCCTGCCCGGCATACAGATCATGCTATCCATCTCCTTCCCGGACATACACCTGTCAACGTTCGGCCCTATCGTTACCCACACTTTTAGAAAGGTGAAATTGAATTTCAGGTTAAGTAGATGTTGGCCACCAAAATCATCCGCGAAAGCACCAGTCCATTCTCGTCGTCGGTTCTTTTAGTGAAAAGAAAAGATGGTACTTGGCGATTTTGTGTGGACTACCGTGCTTTGAATGCCATAACTATGAAAGATAAGTTTCCTATTTCGACAGCTGATGAGCTATTTGATGAACTTGGCCATGCTCGTTATTTTTCTAAGTTAGATTTACTAGCAGGTTATCACCAAATTCGGGTACGTGCTGAAGATGTTCCGAAAACAGCGTTTCGTACGCATGAGGGCCACTATGAGTTTTTAGTTATGCCCTTCGGGCTGACCAACGCCCCTTCTACATTCCAGGCAACCATGAACTCCGTATTTAAGCCATTTCTCCGCAAATTCGTTCTTGTCTTTCTTGATGATATTTTGGTATTTAGCACCAGTTGGACAGAGCATTTGGAACATTTAAGATGCGTGTTGCGGACATTACAAGAGAATGGTTTCGTAGCCAAGCGTGCTAAATGTTCGTTTGGTGAGGAATCGGTGGAATATTTGGGTCACATTGTGTCTCGCAAAGGTCTGGCCGTCGACCCTTCTAAGATTACAGTCATTCAGTCTTGGCCTACACCACGAACCATCAAAGATGTACGTAGCTTCCTTGGCCTCGCGGGTTATTATCGCCGATTCATACGCGGGTTTGCTACATTGGCAGCACCACTTTCAGATTTGTTGAAACAAAATATGGGGTTCCAGTGGACCACTACTGCTCAGGAGGCTTTTGATCAATTGAAACGGTGTTTGTCTACTGCACCGGTATTGGTTTTACTATCTTTTGACAAAGATTTTGTGGTGGAAACGGATGCGTCTAGAGTGGGAATTGGTGCGATTTTAGTTCAAGAAGGACGACCAGTGGCTTATTATAGCCAAAAATTAAGTCCTCGGATGCAAGGAGCATCCACATATCACCGCGAGATATATGCCATCACCCAAGCCGTTGGAAAGTGGCGCCAATATTTACTAGGCCAAAAATTTTCAATTATCACAGATCAGAAGGCTTTAAGGGAGCTCACCCAGCAAACCATTCAAACTCCCGAGCAGCAACGGTGGTTGTCGAAGTTGATTGGATACGATTTCGAGATTAGATATAGACCGGGGAAATTAAACAATGCTGCAGATGCCCTCTCCCGTGAGTCTACAGCAGTCCTAATGGCACTCAGCCGACCTATCTTTGGCATCCTAGAAGATATTCGATCAGCTACTAAACATGACAAGGAGTTGGCAGCAATTCACACTCAATTGCAGGCAGGCAACGTCGATTACAATGTCTATAGTATCCAAGATGGACTGGTTTTAAGAGCAAGCCGTGTCATGGTACCCAATGAGGTGGCTTTACGTTCCATGCTCCTTCGTGAATATCATAGTTCTACAATTGGGGGACACGCAGGTGTACTACGCACTTTCCACCGATTGGCTGCTAATTTCTATTGGCAAGGTTTGCGCAAAGATGTGCGTATGTTTGTGGCCAATTGTCAAACTTGTCAAAGGATGAAAAGCGATAGTCTTGCTCCCGCGGGTCTTCTCCAACCCTTACCCATTCCTGCTCAAGTTTTTGAAGACATTTCCTTAGATTTTATTGTGGGTTTGCCTCCATCGAAAGGAAAGGAAGCAATTCTTGTTGTGGTGGATCGTCTCACCAAATACGGTCACTTCTTTCCCCTCCCTCGACAGTATGATAGCAAGTTTGTGGCTAATGTTTTGTTACACGGACTCATCAAACTCCATGGCATTCCGCGTTCTATGGTGAGTGATCGCGACCGCATATTTGTGAGTACATTGTGGCAGGAGTTAGCTCAGTTACAAGGTACAGAATTGTGTATGAGTTCGGCGTACCACCCCCAAACGGATGGGCAAACAGAGGCGTTGAACAAGTGCCTAGAGATGTATCTTCAATGTTTGACAGTAGATAATCCTCATAAATGGGTCGACTACCTTGCTTGGGCGGAATATTGGTACAATACAACCTATCAGTCTTCGGCAGGGATGACACCTTTCAAAGCATTATATGGCCAAGATCCACCCACCATCACCGATTACTTGGACGGATTACCTTCAACACCAGTTCGCGAAGCATTACAGGATCGTGATGCGCTACTGCGAGAATTGAAGCAAAATTTACGGAACGCTCAACTGCATATGAAAGAACAGGCTGACAAACATAGAAGGGATCTCGAGTTATCAGTCGGAAGTTGGGTTTTTTGTTCGTTTACAGTCGTATCGTCAGTTATCCATCCGATTGCGACGACAACAGAAGTTAAGTCCTCGCTTCTTCGGGCCATATCGTATCGTACAACGAGTGGGAGCTGTGGCCTATAAATTGGACCTACCAGATACTTCACGAATCCACCCCGTTTTTCATATTTCCCAACTGAAACCATGCAAGGGTCACCCTACCCACCAGATTACTCCCTTGCCATTATTGGATAATGAGACCACTGAAGGTGCGGAACAGGTCAATACGAACCTTGAGGACAAGGTTCCTAATTTAGAGGGGGATGATGTTAAGAGCATGAAAGAAGAGTCAGGGAATACGGCAAGCATAGAGGATATACAAAAGGCTCATACCAGCAAGGAAGTTACAGAGCCAGCTCAGGAGCATGAATTGCGGCGTGGAACCCGCTTGCGGAAGGCACCTATCCACCTAACCGACTTTGTTTGTTAAGGAATAACCAATTATCAGTAGCCAAAACGTTAAATACCAATGTAGTTTTCTTGCTTTAGCATGAATGAAATTTATAGAAACCTTTCTTTCTTCTATAATCTCTTATTCTTTCTCCTTTTCCCGCACTAAGCTCCTAACCTGGTGTCAAATGAGAAACATTATAACTTTGAGGGGCTAAATACATAATTTAACCTTTAAAGGAATATCACTGTATTTTTCAGCGGAAAGAAAATATCTTTCTGTCAAAAGGAAAAAAATAACGAAAATTTCAAAAAGAAATCTCTGTACGTAACAATAAAAAGAAAATTAGAAAGAAAAAGAAGAGTGAAAATCAATCATGATATCCACCGGAGTTCCGATTTACGAATTCTCAGTCCCAAAAGCTTGTAATTTTCATGTCAAATTCAATTCAAGCAGCCCAAAAACAAGGTAAGAATTCCATGGAATTTTCCCCAAAATTTACGTAAACTTGTAAAATGATGTACGATTGATTTGTTTTTGGTGAAGATTAGGGCTGAAATCGAGTGAGATTAGATGTTGTAAGAATCAAAAGTTTGGTTGGAAATCAAAATCAAAATCAGAAAAGAATTACTATCAGTTACTTGGAATTCCTTTTGATTCTAATACACAGCGGATTAAAGAAGCTTATAGGAAGCTGCAAAAGAAGTACCATCCTGATATTGCAGGAGAACAGGTCAGTTCAGTTTCTTTGTATTTTAATTTTGTGTTATTTTCATTGTCTGGAGATTTCATCTTTAGAAAGATTTGTATTCAACAAATATTGGGTGATGATTACTTAGATTAGGTACAAGTATTCGATGCTAATCTCGAATCCGAATGACATATACTGCAAGCTTTGTTTAATGGGTTTAGACATGATTATAGAAACTTGATCAGTAGGTTGAAATGAAAATTTGTTGTTCCGGTGTCTTGAGCATGCAAGTTGAAGTATAGAAATTTGGATCTGATTTCAACAAGTTTAGTTTTTTCGACCATGGTCGAAGTGTTTCGAATTAATGCAAATTTACTTTTGTATCTTTTTATATTTGTTTAGGGGACTTGAATACACTCTAATGCTGAATGAAGCTTATAAAGTTATGATACGAGATGATCGAAGGAAAGAGTAATTAGATTAGGTACAAGTATTCGATACTAATCTCGAATCCGAATGACATATACTACAAGCTTTGTTTAATGGGTATAGACATGGTTATAGAAACTTGATCAGTCTGTTGAAACGAAATTTTGTTGTTCCGGTGGCTTGAGCATGCAAGTTGAAGTATGGAAATTTGGAACTGATTTCAACCAGTTTAGTTTTTTCGACCATGGTTGAAATGTTTCGAATTAATGCAAATTTACTTTTGTATTTTTATATTTGTTTAGGGACATGAATACACTCTAATGCTGAATGAAGCGTATAAAGTTCTGATACGAGATGATCGAAGGAAAGAGTACGATGCTTCCATTGGTTCAATGAAAGCGAAATTCGGCTGCAATGAATCTGGTTTTAGCTTTTGGAATGGGCCTCTGAGACCCCAAGCTTTATTTGTTGATGCAAACGCTTGTATAGGTTGTAGAGAATGCGTTCACCATGCAGGTAACACATTTGAAATGGATGAAGCTCTCGGATGTGCTCGAGTTAAGGTTCAGTATGGAGACAATGATTGTAATATCGATGTAAAGAAATACACTCTGTTAATGCTGTGTAGAGTCAAAATGTTCCTTCATGTGATTTAAATTTTAATTTTGTTTTCTGAACTGAATGGTCTGCAGATTTCGGTGGAATCATGCCCGGTGAACTGCATACATTGGGTGGATAGTGAAGAATTGGCAGTGCTCGAGTTCATGATGCAGCCCCAGCCAAAGGAAGGGTATGGTGTATTTGGAGGAGGCTGGGAAAGACCTGCAAATGTATTCATGGCAGCTAAGGCTTTTGGAAAGCAGTTAAAACAGCAAGCTCAGGCTGCAGGGAGAGTGAAAGTTGAAGAAGAAGAAGAAGAGACACCTGCTCAAGCCGAAGCTCGATCCAATGCTAGCATGAAACTAGAGATGGAAAGATTCAGAAAATTTTGGAGTAAGTTTGAACCATTTTTTGGATCAAGTACTAGGGATTGGAAGTGACATAATTCTCGTACAAATTGCATACCAAATGGAGGAGGAGGATCATGTAATCTACTATCTTAGAACTCACATATTGTTTATTCTCTCTTTCAACCTGATGCCACGGACGAGCATTACACAATTCGATCCGATCCCTCTTATGAACACCTCTAAGTTCAATAATATTTTTTTATGAAATAGTATGATTTTATTGATTCAAAACTATACATGAGAGGTATTTCATAGGCCTCATTAAAAACCTCCCTAGACCTATGTGGAGGAAAAGAGTACCTATGAAAATATCTTACATCATATGAGACCAACAAACATGAATACTACAAAAGATTCATTCTCAATCGCCTCTTAAATCTCCCTCACGATCCGCAATAACCAAATCTCTAACAACCAACGGAGTCCCACAAAAGATACAAGTCTCAAGCGTAGTGTTTAGGGATGGCAACAAGGTGGGTCGGGTTTTTGGCCAAACTATCTGCCCACTTTATTCGCCTCTCGGAACACATGCACAATGTGAACATTCCAATCACGTTGAAGTAAATGTATATAGGGATTCAAATGTGAAAATAATGTACTATTCTTATTAGTCAACGTATTGACTGCAATTAAATTATCCAGCTCAATCCTCAAATGTCGGATGTCAAGCCGCCAAACGTGATGAAGTCCCTTATATACATCCCATAAATCTGCATCAAAAACCTCGCACAACCCCACAGATTTTGCATACTCGTAATCCATTCCCCCACCATCATCCCATCACCCCGCACATGCCAACATATCATTGGTAAATTCCACCGAACTCCCTTACGATTCTGTCGATTTTTCCCGATATTCTATCGTATCTCACTACTCATGGCGTGTCGCATCTCTCTTACCATTCGATTACTTTTCTCAATGATAGATTCATGAAGTGAGCAATATGACCTAAAAATATGATGATTCTGCGATGTTTAAATTACCCACAAAACAACACCAAAATTAATATTTTAATCTGACGAATTAAATGTAAAAGGTTTAGAGTAAACTAAATTACTCTTAAATCAGTTAGAGAAGTCCATAGAAAAGAACTCACTCTAATACTTAGCCTTAATCAAAGATAACCAAACAGTATTAACCATTAGATACCATCAAAACAAGTGATCAATCGTTTTATTTGCATCTATCACAAACTCCACAACTAATGTGATAGTTGTAATCATAGCAGATGCTACAGCTTTCATTTGAACAAATGCCACTTCCTTCCCTAGGCATATCGTAGGCCCTGCGCCAAACGATATGAACTTGTGGCTCGTGTTTAATCCCTCCCCTCTCGTCAATCCATCTTTCAGGCTTGAATTCACAGCAGTCTTCCCCCCAAATAGATTCCATCCTTCCCAATTAATACAGATTAAACAAGATTTTCATCTTCGGATGAACTCGATTCTCGCTCGAAAGTGTATCCAGCTCGAGAGGGTATCCAGCTCGAGAGGTTCCTTGTGATTGAAGAGGACCGGTGGATACAGCCTTAATGACTTGCACAATGCTGCATGTAGATAAAGCAAGTTCTTGACGTCCTCGCATGAATCATCTAGCCTCGTCGGTTAAAGGTACGTTGTTGTTCTTGGAGGTTACGGGTTCGAACACCAATGGTTGCGAATATATACTCTAAAACAGATACTACTGTAATCACTAGTCGTTAAAGTAACAGTGTTTAATTGTTATTTCAGTGTTTATAAAGTGATTCGTGTATTGATACGCCCTATATCAGAAGTGCATTTATTGTTGGAATTAAAGTTTCCGATGACTATTAACAATCACAAATTTTTAAAAGGTTTAAAAGACTTCTTTAAACAATCATGAAATAATAAAAAATAACTTGTCAACATTCATGTATTGAACAATCTAATTTTGTGCTTAAATTATCATATTTCTCGTAAAAAAACTAATGAATCAAATTATCACATTTATTCATGTATTTAAGATTTTGGGTCTTAGCTTAAATTATAAACTTATTTGTAACTTAATCTTATCCCGTTTTACGTTATATATGGGATGAGATCAAATTACACTATATAAAACTCGAAGAGTTTTATATAAATCTATGATCATTGGATGAGTGAAATGAATGAATAAGATTAACAATATAAAATGTGAAGATTATCATAAAAAAATAATCTTAATTATTTATTATCATCATCCAACGGTCTAAAATTAGTTTAAAACTAAATAAATTTTGTAAGTTGATCTTAACCCTATATATGATCTTGTTTGGCAAATAATGATTTAAACCACTTTTAGAGATATCAATCAAATATATTAATTTAGATGTTTGACAAATAAATGATTGTAACAACGTATTAGGTAAAACTAGGGGTGAGTATTCGATCGAGTCGAACCGAGTCAAGTCAAAAATTTTGAGTTATTCGAGTTGACGAGTCATATTTTATAACTCAAACTTTATTTGAATTTTTTTCGGTTCGAGTCGAGTTTTCGAGTTCCTATAAATATTTAATTGTAATTATTTATCAAGTTATAATATAATTTGATTCTAATTTAAACAACTTTCTCTAATCATATAAGATATGCATATATAGATTTTTTTTTTCATATGTAGCAATATTTATTTATATTTTTAATATCAATGTATATATATCATAAAAAAATTAAGAGATTCATCCTAAACTTAAAAATTAATCTTTTAATTACTAAAAATTTCGAGTTATTCGAATTTCTATTTTACAACTCGAACTTTATTTGAAATTTTTTCGAGTCGAGTCTATGAAATTTCGAGTCAAGTCAAAACGAGTTGAATATTTTCGCCTCGAGTCGAGCCGAGTTATTCGGTTTTTTCGAGTCGAGTCGAGTTTTGCTCACCCCTAGGTAAAACTTCTCAAATTGAAAGGCTACTAAGAGAAGATTTTTGAATTTAGACTTTAGAGAATTTTGCATAAGAGTTATAAATAATCTTTTATATTTAACAATTATAAAATTATCTAAATAATCTAAATATACTTTTAAAGTAAAATAAATATTTTTTCTCTTTAAATATTTGAGATAGATACATATACTTCAAATATCATTTAAATTTAATAATTAATTATATTATATTATATAAAAAATAATGTATAACTAATAATCTATTCAATCAAGCATTATATATAATTATTAATTAATTTTACCAAAATTAAGGCAATCCATTATCAACTAATTGCTAAACATGGCCTACATGTAAATGTAATATATATATTAATTTAATATTTTTAGGTATTTTAAATTAAAATAATTAGCGGTATCAAAATAAATTAATTGATAATTAAATTTTTTTTAAAAAAATCTTTAATTGTTCCCTGATCGATCAAGTTTTGATGGTCAACTGTTTAACTAAATTAATTTAGATTGATTGATTAATTTAATTTTAATCGAATAATAAACACTCTTATTTTTAACTGAATTGATATCTAAATTAACTTCTCACATCAAAATCGATCAAAATCTTAATAAATAAATTAACCCAAATCACTATCCGATTGAATTTCATATGAACACTTCTAATTTAATCTTATCCATTTATACTATATAAAAATAATTATTTTTATATTTTTTTGGATTGTTGGATGAGAGCAAATAAACTATTAAGATTATTTTTTTTTATTTTGATATTCCTTCATTCTTGTCATTAATCACAACTATTCGTTTATCTTCGTCTAAATTTAAAAATTTTATAATTTTTAAATCGTTGAATAAAGGTAAATGAATATTTAAATTAACAGTAAAAAATAAAAAAATTATAAAAAATAAAAAAAATAATTTTTATCAATCCATCAGTAATCCAAAAAATATATAAAAGTAATTAAGTTTTACTTGATATAAACAGATAATATTTTTTCCATCAATAATATACATATAGACATAGAATACACACATTATCATCTAAGAAGTAATACCTTTTTTGGCAGAGAGAAACCCTAATTGTTACATTGAAACTTGTTGGGGGGCAAATACAAATATACGTAAAACTATAAGGTCTTAAAACGAAAATATCCCTTTCTCGACTGCGTCCTCAAATAAGTTTTGTCCCACGTTCTTCATCCTCATAAATCCCTCTCCATCGATCATGCCATTCCCCGCCTTCTCTCTCCGACTTGCTCTTTCTTCTATCTCACCGGAAAAGCGCTCCGTCGTATCGTAATTTACCTTATCTCGTTTCCAAGTCGGGTCGGATTGGATCCGGAATCAGGTAGTAGCTCCGAAGGCATCGTTACTTCTCTTCTTCTAGAATATTCTCTGTAAGTTCTGTTTCTTTCTCTTTTGCCCACCATTATATAGATTTTATTTATTGATTATTATTATTTTCTGCAAAACCTAGATGGGTAACTTTGTTCTGATTTTTCCTAATTATTCAAATTCCGTCTAAGTAATTGGATTTACATGGGATTTCTTTAATTCGAGCTTATTTTTTAATGGTTTTCGGATTAGGGTTTTTTCCCCTGTTTTCCCCTTGAGTTTCGTCTCTTTCGGCATCAACGTAGTTTAACTAAAGAATTGTTGTTATTGGGCTTTTATCTATAGGTTAGTAATCAGAATTCCTGCTCAAGGAACAAAGAAATCTGTTATCCCGAATTTTATTGTGTAATTCGATAACTTTGAAGCATTTTTAGTGTAGAAGTTCCATAGAGTATTCAATTATTAATAAGGATTATGAAAAACGCAGTAATGTTCAATGGTGTTTTTGTTAATAACATTTGGTTTAGTTGGTATGTTCTTTGTTATTTATGTATGTGTTTTCGGCCTTTTTTAAGGAGGTTTTATTGAGCATAAGGTATCCGTTGTAGTTTATAATTTTTTGTAGAAGATTGAACTCAAAAGTAGGGTTGCCATATCGTTATGGAGACTAAAGAATATTGTCAACTTGATGGAACGGATGAAGATTGAACTCGGAAGTAGTGTTGTGGTGTTCTTTATGGAGACTAAAGAAGTTCGAGAGTCAAACTATAGAGGCAAAGCCGTGTATCTGTTTGGGTTTTGTTCTGTAATTTAGGTTGATGGATTTGATTTGGGCCTATGGAAACCCCTCATCATAAAGCTATGAAAGTGTAGTTTGTTTGCTTTGAACGTAATATTCTTTATTTGACTCTTGGGGTAGAAAATCAGGTTATCGAAATATCAGAGACTTCTTTCTGAGTCATTTAACAATATAGTCAACTTGTTTATAGAGGCTATCTCATTTGCTTTGCTTCCCTAAATTGACTTATGGTTTTCAGGCTATGGGTTATACGATCCATTTGGACGTATGGTTATTGTAATAAGTGCAGTAGAAAATTAGAAATTGTGTTAAAAATATATTAATCTGCTTAAGGGACAGACATGATTTCAAGCAAAGCAGTATATTTATAAGTTTATGTAGTTTACTTGTATCTGGATTTAACATCTCCGCCTCATTGATTGCATAAATAATTTTTAAATTTTTAGTCGTCTCAAATGTTAACATGTTTCTCTTCCCTCGTTCATTCCAGAGATGTAAATGACCTCAATATCTGCAATTTAATTGTTCTTTTTGCATGGATTGCTTTCTTCTATGCTGTTTTATGTTGTTAGAACCTACCTAAACTCTTTCCTCTACTTTGTGGTTTTCCTTCAAATTTCTTCTCTAGGGAACAACTGTTGCATTTGGTTAGAGTTTAGAGCTGTGCATGCTGTAAAAGGACACGGATATATTACTTATTTCAAAAGGATCTGATGGAGCCGAAAATCTCATCGCCTAAACTCGATGGTATTTCTCCTCCTGACTGTATAAATGAACACGAGGAGAAAGAAGTTAGTGATGAAGAAGATGATGATCGCAACCATAAGCATCGTCGGCGGGATACATGCTCTCAACCATTAGAGAGAGATTCTACATATCCTTTATTTACAAGGCCATACAGAAAGCGCGGTAAACCTTTTGAAAATGGGCATAGTGAATCTCAAGCAGGTGAAACCTGGAAAAGTTCTAATAGTTTGCCTCTAGAAAAAGAATTGACACCTAAGTTTGATAGAAGATGCCCTGGGTTAGCATCACTTCCTCGAGGAAATTTGGACCTGAACCAAAGAATTAGGTCAAACCAAATATTCAACGGGGATTCTGGTTCTGGCCGGGGAAGAGGAAGGGATAACTCTTCTTGGAATCAACGTGATTCTAGGTTCAACTCGGTTGATATTGCTTATCAAATGGTTCAGCCAGGACCAATTGCTCCGGGTCTCTTTTCAGGAAGGGGATTGCCAAATCTTTCAAATGCACAAGCCCCATCATGGAGTGCCTTTGGGTTAATGCCAGGAATACCAAATGGTGGTCTTGATACACTCCATTCTATTGGTTTACAAGGGGTGCTCAGGCCGCCGATGAATTCTTCGTTGAGTATGGGCATTCCTCGCCAACGTTGCAGAGATTTTGAGGAGCGTGGATTTTGCCTAAGAGGAGATATGTGCCCAATGGAGCATGGTGTCAATCGTATTGTTGTGGATGATGTTCAGGTATGCACTTTGCTAATGTCTATCTTGATTTTGACATGTGGAGGCTCATGCAGTTTTCCATGAGCCTTTACTAAATCTATGTGTATATATATATATATATATGTCATGTGGCAATGTAATTTCACTTGGGACCAGCTAGGGAGATTCTTGGCAATATACTTGCATTATATGCTGCACTACCACTAGAAGCAAGGTTTTATCCTCGCTGTAACGTTTTAGTCTAAATATTGTACTTCTCTGAAATGTCTCATATTTACTGTTCACTGTCCAAATTACCTTGGTAGGAAAGTTTCTTGCTCAACATTAGTTCTTTCTTATAACCTTGAAGGATTTAGCGTTCCTGTGCATCTGAGTCTATAGTAACTTCCTTTTCTAATTTGCAGAGTCTGTCACAGTTTAACCTTCCTGTCACGGTTCCAAATGCACAAATATTTGCAAAACCTGCTGGATCTGGGCCACTACCTTCAGGCCCTCCTCCTTCAACCACTTCTATGAACAGCAAAGGTATACATAGCAAAAATAACCAGTCTGGAATGACCGAAGATGCTATAGGCTTGAATAGTGCATATATTGGTTCTACTAGTGCAAATGGTGATTTGTATGATCCTGATCAACCCTTGTGGAATAACAATGGCCTAGAGACATCAGCTGTACTGACCGGGCTTCGGTCACCCAAGATTAATGAAAAAGAACCATTGCTAAACCTTGGCATCTCTGATCGTCCTCATGGCAGCTTACATGATAGTGCTGATAATGAATTGCCGATTAGAAGCACCAGGTCACATGGAACAAATTTGTATGGTTGTGGTAGAATTAGTAGCTCCAGAAGTGGAATAGAGACAAAAGATAAAATCGATGCAATACCTTCGGACCATCCTGAGAATGGAACCAAGGAAGAACAAGGAGCATTTCCTAGCTCTCAAGACACTTCTTGTCAGGTCAAACGGATCAGCAGTGAGGATGATGGCTCCAAAGTTATGGATTCTTCATTGAAGTCACAGATTGATTTTCGTAGTAGCAGAAAACCAACTCAAAAGGCACTTCATACATTGTTTGTCAATGGGATTCCCCAGAAATGCAACAAAAGAGAGGCTCTTCTTTCTCATTTTCATAAGTTCGGAGAGGTTATTGACATTTACATTCCATTAAATAGTGAACGGGCCTTTGTCCAGTTTTCAAGGAGGGAAGAGGCAGAAGCTGCTTTGAAGGCACCTGATGCTGTAATGGGTAACCGTTTTATTAAGCTCTGGTGGGCTAATCGGGATAACATACCTGTTGATGGAATAAAAAGTGCCAATGGCATATCTGTAACTCCACGTGGTCTAACGGCTTCTGCTATTCCAGCTCAACCTGTTGCTAATAGAGGAAAGGATAATCTTCAACCTGTTGCTCAGAAGAGTAATGTTGTCAATGGTGCCAATGTGCCTTCTCTGAACTCCCCTAAACCTGTTAGCATGAATGGTCCCCAGGTTCCACCTTCATTGCAGAAGAAGTTAGACACTCTGGAACAAATGAAAGAGGAATTACGCAAGAAGCAGGAAATGCTGGAGCAGAAGCGGAATGACTTCCGGCGCCAGTTGGACAAACTTGAGAAACAAGTACCAAAAACTTTCTTTAATTTTATATACAATTTCCCCAAATACGCACTTCTCAAATATATTTTACCTGTTATAAGAATTGTTATGCGTTGAAATCTGGTTCGAAAGTTGCATGTTTTCATGGTCTTGTTGAATGATACATAATTCTGTAGCCAACGGATGTGAAAATTTTCAGTATTGGCTATTTGCCTAACCGACATTGTCAAACATGTTTGCCTTCTATTTTCCAATACTTTGATTACATACACATGCTGACATGAGTAGAGAGAGAATGATGGAACAAAAATGAGTATTTTCAAATGTAAATGTGTGTTTAACATTTGATTCTGTTTCAATCTTTTGCAGTCTAGTGTTGTCAAGGGAGATTTACTAACTGAGCCAGCTGCTAAGAGGCAAAAATTGGGAGTTGCAGCTGATCCTGCAAAAGCTTCGATTCCTGGTTCCTCTGAATCTGGTGCTTCTGCAGCAAAAGTTGGGATGACAGATAAGAACAAATTGACTGAGAATGTTGTGTCTCAAAGTCTGAAACCGAGTGCCTCCATGGCATTGCCGGAATCTATGAGCTCAAAGCAGCAGTCTCATAAGCCTCATCTGTCTGCACCTATTAGGCATCCATTCCTGACAAATAAATACAAATTGGACAACCGACCAATTTCATTTAGAGTTATTCCGCCATTGCCTTCTGGTTTTACAGATGTAAGTCACCCTCTCTCCTTGTATTCATCTGAGAATTGTCTTTACTCCGTCTTTTATGTAGATGAATTATTCCAAAGGTGGAATTAAGCCACTTGATAATGAACAGAGAACTTTATGTTCTTTCACATGAAAATTCAAGTTATAATCTTTGTATATGCTCATTGAGTAAACCTCTGGGTATATTGTAGCTATGTTGCTTGGGATTCTTCATTTTTTTTTGAAATATCAGCATCCAAAATATTCGGACATGGGTGTAGGGATATGATCCTTCAAGGACCTTTCAAATACATGGAAAAACTTTGGAAAAAATTGAACATACCCCTGTCAAACACATAGCTATATTTGACATTATCAGCCAATTCCGAGTAGCATGTAACTTGTCTTCGTCTTTGATCTTTACCTAAAGTTGTTGACTGTAATGACAAACTCAATTGCTTCTATGTTCTTTGTTGTTGTCAATGAGAGGCAACTCATATATGATTGTCATTAGGTTTCTGTTTTGAAGGAGCATTTCTTACAGTACGGAGATCTTTTCTCTGTGGAGCTACAAGACGTGGAAAATGAAGATACCGATGATATCAGATCAGAGCCATTGAAGAATTGTTCGGCTCTTATAACTTATACCACACGCCAATCAGCAGAAAAGGCTTATATAAACGGTAAATGCTGGCAAGGCAACAATCTGCAGTTTCAATGGCTGACATCTAACACTAACCGTCATAGCAAAGAAACTTCATCTTCCACACCCAAGGAACCATTAGAAGCCAATGAGCCGACAGAAGAAAAATCATCATGCAGCGTTCCCCAAGAAGTCACTGCTTCATGCCATGGGGAATCTGGGAATTCGGATCGAGAGAGTTTCATTGAGCATATGGTATTGGCTGAAGTTTCGGAGCAGAGTCCCTCCCCAACATCTAGCATGAAAGAGTCACCTACAAGTTGAGGATCAGGACTTGTACCGAGGTAAATAAATTATTCCAATCTTTCTCGAGTCTTTCACTCTCAATAGGTGATTTTTTCTTCTTTTTATATGTAAAAAAAAGGTTTTTTTTTCCATATCTTGTATTTGCCATCCTAAGGTTGTTTGAGTGGCAAATTGTACTCTCCTTTGAGATTTAGATTTTATAGTGCTAAAGTCCTCTAATGACATTATTACTTGAAAGACATTCAACTTTTACATCCTCTTATTGCACTTGAAAGACTAACTTCCACTTTCTTTTAATGTCGTATTCGTGTAGTTTCGGTTTTAGATCGATTTAAATAGTTTCGGTTTGTTTTTGTCCATCGTGTGCGTGCATTGCTAGGTAACTGAGTTAAGTCTTATGGGTCACAAAAGTCCAGGGATACATTGACTGTGTAGAAAGTAGAGAGATAGTATAGTAGGAAATTTGGCAAATTCCTGGTCAACTCGTTACCATTTCATCTTCAGGCAGGCTGTTTTTATAATTATTTTACTTATTATATGAATAAAAAATATTTAAAATCTTTCTCAAGACATGTTAGACTTTGATCTTGAGTCAGGCTGGGTCTTTTTCTTCGTCTAGTGTTTGTGCTGCAAAATGGATCTGTTTAGGTTCTTTTTCTCGATAGTAGATCTTGATATTCGATTTTAAAAGATTAATTGAATTCATATATAGTACTAAATTTTACGATCATTTAATTCAAATATATAAAATTTAAAATTTAAAGTTATTGATTTAATTATAACAATCGGTTGATCGTGTCAATGGATGAACTGAAAGACTAACAGAGATTAGAAGCAAGAATAAGAAATAACAGAGATAGAAGAAGAAGAAGAAGAAGAGAGAAAATTAAGAAGATAAAACTCTCTTCATTACTCAGCATAAGGGATACAATGGCCCTACGCCCCCCTTAAAACCCTAGGGTCAGAAACGACCTCGTTTCGCTGTAAAGAAAGAAAAACAAAAACGCACTGTATCATTAATTTGATAACGGTCATAACAGAAAACTCAAAATTAAATAAAAATAAAACCAGCTCACTCCAGCTAATGACAATACTTCCCCCTTAAGACAATCCTTGTCCTCAAGGATTAAAATGAGGAAACCTCTGTTGCAATTGATAGAGATTTTCCCAGGTTGCATCCTCCGGAAAAGAATTCACCCACTCCACAAGTACCTCGGTGACAGCCCGGTTTCCTTTCTTCACCATTCTTCTTTTTAAGATTTTTGCCGGTTCCTTAGCAATAGCCCCATCATCTCCTATAATTGGTAATTCTTCCTGAGCTACTATTGCTCCTATATGTTTCTTCAACTGAGAGATATGGAAGGTGGGATGTACCTTCGATCCTGCTGGTAATCGCAACTTATAAGCAACCTGCCCCGCTTTTTCTATCACTTGAAATGGACCAAACCATTTAGGCGACAGCTTCTGGCAATTCCTCACTTGTACCGATTGTTGTCGATAAGGCTGGAGTTTGAGATAGACCCAATTCCTAATTTGAAACTCACACTCGGTCCTCCTTTTATCGGCTTGTTGCTTCATCCTTAGCTGTGCCCTCTGCAAATGGAACTTCAACATCCTTATAGCTGCCTCCCTAAATTGTAAACTTTTGTCCACAGCCAATACCCTTGAATCTCCAGGCACATATGGTAAGTGGATGGGAGGTTCCTGTCCATATAAGGCTGTGTGAGGAGTGATCTGAATGGCCGAGTGATACGAGGTATTGTACCACCATTCGGCGAGATGTAACCAACTATTCCAATCCCGAGGCTTCTCCCCCGTCATGCAACGCAAATAGGTCTCCAAACATTGATTTACTCTTTCGGTCTGGCCATCGGTTTGGGGGTGATAGGCTGAAGAAGGAGTTAGAGTTACTCCCATTTTTTTGAACTACTCCTGCCAAAAGATGTTGAGAAATACACGATCCCTATCTGAAACTATCACCTCTGGCATGCCATGTAACTTAAATATATTCTCCATGAACACTTGGGCCACTTCAATTACAGAAAAAGGATGACACAAAGACATGAAGTGGGCATATTTAGTGAGTCGATCCACCACTACCATGATTACATTCTTTCCTTTCGATATTGGTAATCCCTCGATAAAATCCATACTGATAGATGTCCAAATCTGTTCCGGTACTGGTAAAGGTTGCAGCAAACCCCAAGGAGGTTGTAAATCCCCCTTGTTCTCATCCCTTTCCAATAAATTACGGCAGCTGCTCTCTTCATGGTAGCATGAGCACCCGAGTGTCCCCTTACTGGACTCTCATGGAAATAATCCATGAGTTCTTTTCTTAGTTGGATATCATCTCCCACCACCAGCTTCCCCTTCCTTCTCAAAATCTGGGAATTCCATACATATTTAGTATGCCTACTGTTTTCAGCTTCCAATTCTTGAATTATCTTCAACAAACGAGGGTCCTTCTTCCAAGTTGCCTGGATTCTCCCCAATAAATCAGTGGTTACACTGCTCGCGGTCAGAGTTGAACATTTCCCGAACTTGGGATTCCTTGATAAGGTATCAGCTACTTTATTGTGGACCCCTTGTCTGTAGCATACTTCGTAATCATACCCCATCATTTTAACTACCCAACGTTGCTGAAAAGGGGTCACCGCCTGCTGGTCCTTCAGAAATTTTAAACTTTCATGGTCGGTTTTGATTTTGAATCTCCTCCCCAATAGATAAGCTGACCATTTCTTTACTGACATGAGAACAGCTAACATTTCTTTGTCATATATAAAGAGCCCTTGATGTTTGATTCCTAATCCTTTGTTGTAAAAAGCCAAAGGTTTACTTCTCTGGCTTAAGACTGCCCCCACACCAAAATTGGATGCATCAGTCTCTATTGTGAATTGTTCCTGAAAATCGGGGAGTGCTAAAACCGGTGTTGTGCTGATAGCTTCTTTGAGTTGTTCAAAGGCAGATTGCTCCTTAGGAGTCCATTCCCAAGCACCCTTTTTCAATTTATCAGTTAAGGGTCTAGCAATGATCCCATACCCCTTTATAAATCGTCGATAATACCCGGATAATCCAAGGAAACCCCTAAGTTCCTTCACTGAGCTTGGAGTTGGCCAATCTCTCACACATTGTACCTTCGAACTCTCCATAGCCAAACATCCCTCAGAAATTATATATCCTAAGTATTCCACCTCCTTTGCCCCGAAACTACACTTGCTATACTTGGCATATAATTTGTTTTTCCTTAACACCTTCAGTACTTCCTCCACATGCAACATATGACTTTCCCATGATGGAGAATATACCAAAATATCATCCAGAAACACTAGAACTGATTTTCGTAGCAAACCCTTCAAAACTTGATTCATCAAATCCTGAAATGTAGCTGGAGCATTGGTGAGCCTAAATGGCATCACCAAATACTCATAATGACCCTCGTGGGTTCTGAAAGCTGTTTTGTGGATATCCGGTTCCCACATCCTTATTTGATGGTACCCGGATCTTAGATCCAATTTTGAAAAACATTGAGCTGACCCTAACTCATCCAAGAGTTCCTCTATAACAGGCATGGGAAATTTATCTTTCACTGTTAACTGATTCAGCTTACGATAATCCACGCACATCCTCCATGAGCCGTCTTTCTTCTTCACCATCACTACTGGGGATGCAAAAGAGTTGTTGCTATCTCGGATGATTCCATTTTGCAATATCTCCTTCACCAATCTTTCTATTTCATTTTTTTGGTGAATGGGATATCTATATGGCTTTAATTTCACCATTGTCCCTTCCTCAGTTAATGGAATCCGATGCTCCTTACCTCTCACTGGAGGTAACCCAACTGGTTCCTCAAACAAATCCTTGTACCTATCCAATAATGTCTGCATCACAGTAGGTACCCCCTCCTTGTTCAATTTTAATTCCATTTGAGTCTTCAATGACAACACATAAGCATTATGAGGACCTATCCCTTGTTTCATGGTTTTCTCCAGATTTCTAGAACCAACACAAGAAATAGGTTTCGGTTGTAAGCCTTCTAATTTCACCTTTTGGTTCTGCCATTGGAACTCCATACTCAAGGCTGTAAAATTCCAAGTGATTTCCCCTAGAGACGTTAACCATTGTACCCCCAAAACAACCTCACTTCCCTTGAGAGGCAACATCAGAAAATCAGTATGGAACTGGTACCCTTGTGTCTCCCAACATAACTCCTTACACCATCCCATAGTTTTCAAGCATCCTCCATCAGCTACTGTGACTCTCAGACTGCATCTCTTTTCCATTGCTAAATTCAACCTTTTGGTCACCCCACAGCTCACAAAATTGTGAGTACTGCCCGAATCAATAAGGGCCACCAATTCTACTCCCCCCAACATAATTTTCAGCCTCATGGTTTCCCATTGAGCTGCTCCCCACATAGCCTGCAACGATAACACTGGGCTTTCTGAGGCAGTGTTTTTCAATTGTTCCACTGTTTCTGCACAGTCTAAGAAAATTTCAGGTTCTCCTTCCTCCTCCCCTTCCACCACTATCTGAAATAACTGGGACCTCGCACACTTGTGACCAGGGGTGTATTTGGCTGCACACCAAAAACACAACCCCTTCCTCCTTCTGTCCTCAATCTCAGCTGCGGTGATTTTCTTCCCCATTCCCTTATTCCCCACAAGCGATGGAACCTTCGATGTCATCGAAACTTGGGAGCTCGCAGGTTGTTGGGGACGAGAAACATAAGATGTTCCTAGTGTGTTAGGGCCACTGGCAATACTCCTAACTGAATTTGGTGGAACTCTCACTGGAACAAATAAAGGGGCAGGAGCAGCAGCTAATCTGGACATCAGGCCAGACGTCTTTTGGGGGCACCGAGTAAAATATCTTTCTAGATGTTTGGCCATATTGAAAGCTTCAGTCAAAGACTTAGGTTGGAGAAGTTTGAGAAACTGGCTGATCTCAAGCCTAAGGTGGTTCTTAAAAATACTTAGAACATATTCGTCAGGAAGATTTACCTGGTTCAACAAAAATACGAACTCCTCGTAGTATTGGTCCACTGAATCCCCATGCCTAAGTGACACCAAATCGGCAAATGGATCATCGAATCCCTCCGGCGCAAATCTGTCCTTCAGCAACTTGAGGTACTGAGTCCACTGCAATTGACCCAACTCGCCATGATTCTTTGAAATTAGCTGGTGCCATTGCAATGCCCTACCCTCCAGGTGTAACATCACCAATCGGATTCGCATCTCTTCGGGAACGGATTCAGCTTCAAGGTACTGCTCTAGCTTTGACAACCATCCTCTGAAGTCGGTTCCGTCAAATTTGGGACACATGAGTTTGTAGGCGAAGTTGTTAGACTGAGTTTGAAATTCCCCCTAGTGACCAGCTATTCGCTCCACATCAATAATTGTGGGTGGAGGCACGATTGGGCACGACCCCATGATTCCCGGTGCCGGATTTGGTTGGGCTCCTACTGGAATCGGTTGGGCAATGTTTGGAGACCCTTGACTGGACCCAGCGACGTTACTTCTGGTCTGAGGTATTGGATGTTGGAATCCCGGTTGTTCTTCCACTGGTCTTTTCCCCAAAGCTGTAGACATAGCATCCGTAATCATCTTCTGAAGATCCCCCAAAATAGCGATTTTGAAGTTCGCCATATCCACCTCCCTTTTTGTATCCATCCTCTGTAACTCCAAACGCACCTGTGAAAACTCTCTATGCATCTCGTTTTGTAGCCTATCCATTTCCCTTTGCCATGGAGGAATCGGAGTAGGTTCGGGTGGATTTTGCTGTACCATTTGAGCTTCCAACGCCATCTGTGCCGCCTGACTCCTTATAATCACACCGTCGACCATCGTATAGGACCGATAATAGCTCTGATACCTTTGTCAATGGATGAACTGAAAGACTAACAGAGATTAGAAGCAAGAATAAGAAATAACAGAGATAGAAGAAGAAGACGAGAGAAAATTAAAAAGATAAAACTCTCTTCATTACTCAGCATAAGGGATACAATGGCCCTACGCCCCCCTTAAAACCCTAGGGTCAGAAACGACCTCGTTTCGTTGTAAAGAAAGGAAAACAGAAACACACCGTATCATTAATTTGATAACAGTCATAACAGAAAACTCAAAATTAAATAAAAATAAAATCAACTCACTCCAGCTAATGACAGATCGAATGAGATGAAACCCTAAATCTCTTAAACAAAATATAATTTAAATCTTGAAGTTGTAAATGAAAAAATTGGGTTGAAAGAGTCATTCGTATTATAAATTAAAGTTTAAGGTTTAGAGATAAAAAACAATTTTAAAAAAAAAAATTAAACAATTACCTTCATCTGAGAAAAACTGAGATTCAAAATTTTTTTTGGAAAATCAAAATAGATTTTAAAATTCATTCTTTAGAAGAACTCAAACCGAGAACTGAAAGACGAAGGGTTCGAATCATAGTGGTTTCGTTCATGGGCGCATCAATCTCAATTAATATTATAATTACCCCTATTAATCCCTGCCTTTTGTTAATATATACAATTTAATGCCTATTTTGGTTTCTGTTTTCTATTTATTGCTCCTATTTTATATTTCTCTTGGCTTCCCTTTCTTTTTCTTATATTATAAATGCATTTTAAATATAGTAATATATTCATGCATAGATTATGTATTATATTATTAAATAATTTGTTTTTATACTCTTATCATATATTTATATACGTACATACCATGTATATTATGTATTTTTATTTTTGAAATAAAAAATCAAGTGGATTGAAAAAAATAAGAGTAAAATCACAAGACATTAGAAATTTGTATGAAGGAAATGCAAAAAATAAAAGTGATAAAGTACAGAAGTAAAGACATTACATTCTCGAAACAAATGTCGTGATGAACTCGTATAAGATGAGACAACCTTAATTACTCGACTAATTCTAAAAGTGTTTGTTTAATATCCTCTACCTGGCATAAGTAACTATCATGTTTGCAAGTCTAAGTTGCTTGTCTAGAGTCAAATAATGTTTCAAGCAAACACAGGCATGGTGCATAACGGGGAAGAGAATCTGTGCCATACCGTTTTCGCTCTCGTCGATACCTTGCAAACTTGGTAAGGCATCGTTGTCACTTGCCGGTGATTGTTTCATAGCCCAACTGTATACCCGTTCCGTTGATGTCAAAAGATAAGAAGTAAAGCTTTCTGCAATCACTTCCCAGTTTGGATCCGACAAAAGAAACGTAAGAGTAACCGGTAGATCGTTCAGAACATATGATCGATCTGCAATGAGAAGGGGCATGTATTTGCAGCAGGAACCGGATAGAAGACCAATAAACCGCAGTGCCTGAAGCTCGATAAATACGGATTTTAATTAGTTCGATAATGAAGAATAAGTGGTATCAGAATATCTTAATTATTCCCTTCTATCCACTGGCCTAAAACGGCAAGCCAACAAAATAAAACAAATACGGTAGACAAAACCGAACAAGAGGTCTTGTCGGTTCTCTATTTCCTGTTCAACTTGCATAGTTGAACCACCAGTACAACCAGTTCTGGTTCAATCGGCCCGTCTGGTTTTTAAATCAATGCAAACATGTATCAACTTCACAGTAATAGAGGTATGATTTAGTGAGTTATGTGCATGGCAGAGGAAGAGGTAAATCAGGTCGTTTTTATCGAGAGATTAGTGCTAACCGTGGAAGGATAACTTGAAACGCAGCTGATTTCGACTGCATCAACCAGCCATTGTCTTTTTACACTTCCATCCACATGCTGTAAAGCTGCTACAACTTCAATTAGCACACCCCAGGTACCTGATTACAAAATGTTGTAAGTTTGTCGGAATAATAATCTTGCGATTACAATCAAACATTTGCTACATGTTTATGGTGGTTTGTTCATATTTGCCAGAATTTCATGTTCATAGAGAAAAAAGAAACACTAACCAAGTGGTTCCGAGTTCAATAAATAAGACTTTGATTTCCCCAGTTCAGTAAGTGGGATGGAACCCATTCGAACTAGCTTGGCTTTAGCTTGAATCCTTTTTAGAACTTCAACAAAGCTGGCATCTCCTGAATCCAAATGTGAAACCTGTGATGAACAAATGGTTAACGAATCAAATAGGAGCGTGTTTGAGCATATAATAGTAATTAATTTGCAAGGAAAATGATCATACATGCAGAAAATCCAATAACCAGCCCGATCGAGCCTTTGCCAAGCACCTAACTGCCTCGGACCACTCAACCGAATTCAACTGATTCACTTCCACAGTGGGAGGAGATTGAGGTGACGGTAAAAAGGAAAAAAGCATTTCCATGCACCTTTCAATACTTTTAATGTATTCTAGAGAGTCGAGAGATGCTTCATCCAGACACTGATTGAGACCCTTCCAGCAAGAACTCCGTAATGAACTTTTCCCTTCCGAATCAAGCACTTGGTCTGTTGTAAGGGAAGAAAAGTAATTAATCACATCACCCAATAATTTCTCCAGCCTTGAACCGGAGAATAGTTTTATCAGGTCTGCCAAATGACTGAGCAGACAATGTTGAAGGTTTAACTCCAGTGTCCGGAACCGAGAGAGGTCAGACAACTCATCAAGGAATGTCAGCAGAGCATCAAATTGCTTTGCATGGACCAAGGCAAACAGCAAGCATTCCTCCCTAAGGTTTCCTTCCTTAAGGGCCATATCTGGTGCTGACAACCGACTAACTTGAGCTTCATATCTCATACAGCGTCTAACAATGGCACCCCAATCCAAGGTCGGTAGCCTGGGAGCTAGTGATAGGCACCTTAAAACTGTTGCTACTGTGCATATATGTGTATTGGTACCCGCCTGAATTTATGGGAGCAAGAAATTATAAACGTGAACTAACAAACTAGAAGTAGATAAGTAGATGAGGGCAATAAATAAAACATTCACACTGTAAATAAGGTATCATAGCATGAACTTCACCAGCAATTTGCTCTAATGAAACCTATAATGTCGAGAGAGAACAAAAAATAATTTTATTTTCTTCCTAAAAACATGATGGAATTAAGGCAAAAGAATATGTCAAAACAGGGGCATCCATGCACATATTAGTCCAGAAAAAGAAAACCCAACTGTCACTGGCCAATACAAATATTCTAAGGAAACATACCCCAGATTGATTAAAAGATTTAAGCCACAGACCAAGCTTCATGACAGCACTGTCATCGGGAACACCTTGCAAAATAGATTTTGAGCCAACAGACTCACTTTGTGTACCACTACCACTATTTGAAATTTCTCTAGACCACAGTCGATTTCGAAGAAATGAAACTGCCCACGCTGCATATTGTTGCAGGTGATTATCATCAGAATTTTGTGCAACAAGAAAAATCTCTCGCATCAATGATGTTGAATGCTCTTCACAAGCAGGATTCGCAAGTATCGGACCTGAAATATGGGAATGGTCCTGTTGGCCAAATACGTGAGTATTTGGGTAACACAATAACCAACATAAAGTAGGAGGTTACATAAATATCACATAAACCAGAATAATACAACATACCTTTTGATCATACCCAGTGTGCACAGAGGGGTTAAAAGGGTGAAAATCAACTAAATTTCCAGCACCTGCCCCAAAAGCATTAACAACTCCAAACATTCCACCTAAATGGACGATCGGAGGGTAAGGGCTAGAATAACATTCTCTAAACAGTTCAAGTAAACACTTCACACGTTCCACTTCAATAAAGTGCAAGCCTTCGGATAATATGCATGATAAAAGGCTCCCAGCTCCAGCAGTTGATGCCATCAACAAACTCTTGTGAAAAGCACCAGTTTTATTGACAGACAATAAGTCAGAAATGAGCTCCACATAGCCATTGATCAGATGGTCTAATTCATTACTGTCCACCATTTCCACTCTTTGGCAAAAAGCTACCACGTGAGGAAGTGCAAGACAGGCTCCTACAGATAAAAGTATCTCCGATCTTTCATTGGTGGAATCAAAGGTTTGAACTGAGGAACTCATATGAGGGATCCAGGATATGATCAACTCTTTCACCTTGAGCACAGCATCATAAGCGCCAGCTCTATATATTGCACCAATAGAGCTTCCCAATCCAATGACAAGGCCAGCAATTCCCCATATATCATCGTCCAAATCATTAGAATCATCATCTAACAAGTTGGAAGTTATACTAGAATCCATATCATCTGTACCTGCTGAAAAATGTGCACAAAGACTTTCTAGAGTATTGACCGAAGAATCCGCAAATGAATGTAACATTAGAGATAATGTTCTAACTATTCTTCCCAACAATCTTTCTTCCAGCATCTTGTGGTTTCCTTCATTAGCATTAGAGTCATCTGGAGCTTCAACTCTTGAAAGAAGATCTTGGCAGGAAAATCCCAGGCCAATTCCACATGCACCTTTTACAGTGGAACTTTTACAGGAGCATAAAACCTGAACCAAGAAATTCTGATAAATAAATAAATAAACTACCAAAAATTCTATAGATATTCCTAAAGACTCGTAGAATTATTCTCATAGCTAATGGGTACAGCTATGAAAGTAGTACTAAAGTTCATTGCTCTAAAACATGCACTAAGAAATTTAATACCTCCTTCATTGAACGGTTTATTACTCCAAACTCTTTGTAAAACACGGAATGGTTATAATTGCGTAATCAATAGGAAAAAAAACTCAGCCAACAAGGATAGTTCTACAAGACACATAAACCCCAATAACCAAAATTTTGTTGTAAACAAATAGACTACCTCAAGAAGTCCAGTAATATTCATAAATTTCTGCTCATAATCTGTCACATGCAAGGAGCTTGAGATCAATCCAAGAGACATGGAAGCTGACCATTGGCGATGCTCATGTTCATACTGAAACAACCAGCCCAAAAGAAATTTTGAAGCAGTTGATTTAATGATATGAGCAGATGGTGGCAAGACCTAACAACAGCAAGAAAAAAAAACTGAAGATCAGGATGAATAAAAGTTGTAGGTGCTCCTAAAACATTGTCATCTATCTACAGAGCCAAGGCAGAGTTTAGCCAGCTATCTAATTATGGAGTCTACAGACGAATTTATCATCACTTTGAAATCTCACCGCACAAAGTGCACCAATAGCCAAACCAATATTTTCAGCAGATCTAGGGATAGATTCTTCAGCAACTTGCATCATGCTCTGCATGATAAAATTAGAGAAAGAAAAGTATCACTTTTGCTAAATACAATCTATTGAAATAGGTACAATAAAATGACTTAAATACAGCATAGGATGGCAAACCTTCAGAATGCCATTAGCAGCTTTTGAAGTTTTGTCTGAAACAATAACAGAGGCTTTAGCATCAATAGACAAGATACTATCCCTCATCCAACGTCGCACAAAGGCTTTCCATGATTCAAATGAAAGAAGTGCAAGAAAAGCATTTCTTGAGAGTTGAAGAGATGCAGCTATTTGCACCATCATATCTTCGTATCCTGAATGAGGATCTTGCAATCCCTAAAAGCTTAAGAATGTCAGACTTAGAAAGTTCAGAAAATTCTAATGAACAGACATTGGTAATTCGGATTATCCTACTCTAACTGTGCCTTGGCTTTTCAAATTGCTAGAGGTAAAGGAACCACATAGTAAGGCTGCACCAGGTAATTCTCCAGCATTACTTCTTTTTCCTGCCAATGAAATGACCAAAACAATGGCTCGATCAGAGAATAAAATGCGCACCTTGCAATTAAGAACTTAGAGTTGCAGCGTTTTTAACTATTATATAGATGATGATGAACTTATAAACTTCAAAAGGTCTCACTTGTCATAAGGACATAAGAATGAAGTGGCAAATAGTGAGATTTTGATTTACAACCAATCTTTTTCCTAGGAACCAAAACTTATTTTCAGAAGGCAAAAAAAAAAAAATCTTGTCATACCTGATGAGAAGATCACCTGAGGAAATACATCCAGCAACTTCTCAATCTTACTTGCTGGGACCTTCTTCTCCTTTACAAATCTTCGCCGGTTGCTGGAAGAAGTTGACAGAAGTTATGAGTACAGGAAACAAAACTACTTGAGTAATGTTCTGCTATGGATATTTCATTACCTATGTTCATGTCCTATAATTTTCACTAGAAGTCCTTCCCAAGCCTTAAGCACGTCAGGATTTGTCTCAGAAAGAAGTAGATCCATGACCATTTGTTTGAAATTTGAAATATTCTTCACAATACTTGGAATCTGGTAAGACATTGATTAACATAGAAGATACTTTAGTGTCTGTATCCCAAGAGTATAACAGAAAAATAGAAACAAACAAAAACATGTAAAATGAGAAAGGTCTGGTTCCCCAAACCTCGTATTGGATTAAGGCCTCAAATGCGGAGGCCTTTGCCTTTGCCCATTGTAATTCATGACCTATATGCAAGGAGCAGCCAACGCTCCATAGAATTTTCATTACTTCCTTTGAGGCATCTGGGTATACATCAGCATCCATTGCACCCCATCTTAGAAGAAAGCAGGCACTACCAACAAACAGAAATTAGAAGGCCTTGAAATTTTTACAGTAAAAGATAGAATCATGACTTATCTAGTGAGCATGTAAACAGTAAATCTAATATTTGTTTTATACAAAGTGAATACCATAAAGCAGACATAATATGCATCAGACATTATCACATTCAGATATAGGAAAACTTTACCTATAGGCAAGAACTGGGTCCTCGTTATAGCCTTGCACATACTTTGCTATAACATCCCATGACGTATAAAAATCTGAATGTATAAAAAAACAGAACATAAATCCAGAATAGCTCGTATATCTAAAATCAGCAAGGGTATCTCATAATATTGAACGATAGAACCGGAGAAAATAATCAGGCTACAATATTCTCTTGATTTTTAAAAATAATTATAGCTCTAGCATATTAAGAAAAGAACGTTAAAACCTTTTTCTAAACCAGGGCCAGGAAGGGGAGAGATTTAAGACTATATGCAGACAAATAAATATATATTATGATATAGTGGAGATATACAAAGGCATTAAAAGTGATTCTCAACTGAAAATAAGTAACTTAAAATTTTAATCCTCTAAGAAATGCACAAAAATATGGATCTTCAAGTTCAAAAATCAAGATTACCAATCACATCAGCTTCACAAAGGTGTGCAAGACTTTGAAAGCCAAGAGCTTGAATTGTGGGATCTGGACTCTCAATGCAAGCCTGCCAATCCGAGGGGTAACTGGAGGGGTTAGAAAACAGATTTGCACAAGAATAAAATAAAATAGAAAACAGATTATAGTTCTTCATACCGAGACAGACAAGATAAGGTCCACACCCCTATCAGGGTTCTTTCTGCAAACATCCCTAATGGAAACAGCCATACTGATACATATATTTCTCTCATGCATAAATTCAGTGAACCCTTTTGGAACTAATACTCCCTATACGACAAGAAAAAGTAAATATAAATTAAAATACAACATATAAATCATGTAGATGAACTAGAGGCAAACATCAGAGTGTAACACTCAATCCCCCTAATGCAGGCTTTCGACATGAACAAGTAAAGAAGTCTATTTTTGGAAGATGAACATGCTTAAAACATTTCTCAATAGAACTTATGGAAGTGACTGAGAAAAGTCTTCAATAAGATAAATATCGATTAAATTCATTTAATCAGCAGTTGCAAATGTCCAAAACACAAATATGCAGGGTCCTACAGATAAAGCTAATTTTGCAAATTGAGAAGAAAAAAATAGTAGAAACAATAAAGGGCTAAATTAACACAGGTCTTAAATTGGGTAACATTACGAAACAAGGGAAGAATTGCTATGGTGCTTACCTGTAAACTACCAAAGGCACGGTCATTGATCTCCCAGGTTTGACAAAGCAAGCGAGTAGCTGTTGCGTACAATACTCTGAACACGAAATAAGTAAATACAAAGACAAGTTAAAGAAGATTCTTCATAGTTCACAGCAAAAGAACAGTTTAATGGCTAATCAAATGAGTGTAAAAAGTTATCGATTAAAATGCAGCTCTTATCCATCGGAATAAAAGAATAACTTCTCAAGAATACCAGCAGATACCTCTTAAGAAAACTTAATAACAATAAAAAAATTGGAAGAAGGATATAATTTCCGTGCAAATACTAACGATATCATGTAACAATGTGTTCTAGGCTTCTAGCATGACATACTATTACGACTTTCAAGTTGTTGCAAAGAAAACAAACACAAGATAGATGAAAGAGAATAAGAAAATTATTTTCTAATGAGCACATACGGGTTTGCATTCTTGTGAAGCATTGGCAAGATAGTTTGAACTACAAATGGAATCATCCCAGTGTGTGATGCAAGCGATGGAAGCATTCCCAAAAGCTTAGGCTGCAAAAAAATATTATGAAAAATGAGAGATAGATTAAAGGAATCATTGACAGAGGGGACTAATTACACAAGACAAAAGTTGAGACGATGTTTGGGGAAGTCAAAGAACTCTCACCAGCATATTCCAGTAGACAACATCTTTTTTGGTGAATATGTTATTATAAAATAAAACGCTTAGCAACAAAGAAACACCTAGTTTTGGATCCACATTGCCAATGGAAGCTAAAGCATCTATAGCTGCATTCCCTAGTGATGGATGCATCACCAAAACAACAGCAATTGCTCCAAGTAGCAAGGGCATTTCTAAAAGGGAAAATGAGAAAACATGAAGTGAAGATTTTATCCTTTAAAATACATTGGATACTTTCATCAGTACTAACCAAGGACGGCGAAGATTTATTATCATCTTACCAGTTAGAAGAATTTCTTGGGATCGCGGGACAGGTAAACCTGATTTTCTTCTCTCAACAATCCACAGAGAAAGCTCTTTTAGTTGATATGCCCAAGATCTTGGTCTGCCATGCATTTCTTGGACACCAGTTCCACAAGCAGAAGAAAAACTTAGAAAGAAAGGATGGGACAATGAAGATTGCTCCTGTAAAACAGAAACAAACAGTGTGATTCTCCAATCACCTTTTCTCCTTAAATAATTGTAAAAGCAGACAAATAAATCTTTTCAGTAAATGGTGACAATGATCTTCAACACCTGTGACAAAAACTTATATTTAATTGAGAATATGAAGCACAAACAAGTACATCAATTCTTGTATTCAACATTATCATCAAAATAATATAGAATTTTAAAGTTTAGATACCAAGAACATACCTCAAACCATAGATGTTGCAAAAGCCTGTAAGCTATCAGTTCAGGTCTGCTAATAGATTGATACTCCAGCTTCTTGGCTGGCTTAACCTTTGACGTTGTCCATAATTTTACCAAAATCCTTTCTAAAAGTAGAAGTAAATCATTTGCAACTCCTTTAACTGATTTAGAGGGAGATGATATGAGGCCGATGACGGGAAATATAACTAAAAGCTCTTCACTAGGTAGATATTCATCTCCGTTAACAGAATGCTCTACAAAAGTCAATGCAAGGGAATAGTGTAAGTACTACATGAATCAGGAATTCAAATTATACAAAACAAGTGATAATGGGTCATCAACCATCATCCATTCTTGCAATAGTCATACAGCCAACATGCACAAATTAGATGGGGGACCTAGATGTTAATTTACAGTGGCATAAACAATATATAATTTATGGTCAAAATCCACAAGAACAACAAAAAAATATCATAAAAACAGTTTAAGCTAAATAGACTTCCAAGATAATTTAGAAAATTAAACATATGATTTAGAAATTTCTGAAGATACAATGTAAAGGGCCTCGAGAGAACATAATTGACAAAGCAACATTGAGATTACCATTATCATTTTTCCACTTCAAAATAAAGTGAAGGAATTTTAATATCGACAGCTGTTGATGTTCAAGTTCAGACTTGATGAGAAAAACCGATAAGGATAATATTACTGAAGATAATCCTGGTACATATTGCAGTCCAAGATCTTTCTGGGCAATCAGAATGTGTTTTAATAGCTCAATTATATACTCAATCCCACTGGAGTGCTTGCAAGAAGATGTATAAAGTGAAAGCACATTCTCAATTAATTCCATCCCACATAGTTGAGCTTCAGTGATAAGCTGTTAACATGAACCAAAACACGAGCATATCAGTGAACGCTCTTTAACAAAAATATTGTGGTCAAAACAGAAAGGTGCAAGTGAAAACTGAAGTTTCTGGAAAATACCATTCCTTTCCCAACCAATTGCCTCAACACCACGATAAATGACTCAATCATGCATTCTGCCACATGATTTAAATTCCTGGTTTCCTGAAATTCAACAAGAACAAAAGGCAGATAGAAAATTCACTAACTTTTCTGTAATTGGTTAACAACATTTAAAGTGAAGTTACCAGTTACCTCTAAGCTTTTGAGAGGGAAATATGTCAAGCAATTTATAAGTGATCTGAAAATGGGCAATGCCTGGTGAGGAATTGAACAGCAAAACGAAGCCATTGACGAAATCAACTGTCTAATGAACAAACATAATGAAGAACCGGAGGAACTCGTTCTTAAAATCGAAAAATTCAGAAAAGGTCTCAAGAATTCGCAGACTTCCACCATTCCCAATCCCTTGTTTTTCGCCATAAACAACAAAACTTGATTCACAAGCTCCAATTCAACCTCTCTCCGACTGGAAAGAATCTGTTTTTTTAACAAAGAATAATTTTAACAATGAGGATGGCTATGATGATAACTCAATTTTAACTAAATTCAAACCTTAACGAACGGGTGATCTTCATGGGACTCGGGTTTCCAAGACCCGTTACTGCGTTCGAACCCGAGGCAAACGAGAAACCCTAAGGATTTCACAAAGAGAGGAACGAATTTTGGATCGGATCCTTCCAATGCTGATTGGAGCTCCAACAGAGCCCGAGATAGGTCGATGTTGGAGTCCAAAACGAGCCGACAAAGCTCGCGAACTGATTGGTCGACCACGGCGGTAGAAGAGGAGAGGAGGCATTGGGAGATGGCTTGGGACCCAAGTTCTGATTCGGGTCCCAGGTGAAGTGGAGCGGTTCGGAGCTTGGAGAAAATGGAGATTACAGCGAACTTTTGGAGGGAAGGTTGGGGCAGGCGGGTTTTCTCGAGTAATGAAGTGTAAGAGTCCATTCTTCAGAGAAAAAAGAAAGGAAAATTCTCCTTAGCATTGGCTGTTGCCTTTATATAGGGGGTTAATCTTTAGGGTAAATTACAAAATCATGCCTAACATTTATTTTCTGACTTAATTTAGTCACTAAATTTTTAAAATAATCAATTTATTCACTAAATTTTATATATCGATCTATTTTGACCATATTACCGTTAACCCAATTATATTAGGATGATATGGTTTTTTAAATGATTTTTTTATCACATAGGACTTTAATTATTTTTAAAAATGATAAATAAAATTATAATTCATATTTAAAACCTTATTTACTTTTAAAGAAATAAAATCCCTAACCCTAATAAAATTATAGTTTATAATTTATAAAAAACTTCTACAAGTATTTTTTCGAGTAAACATTATATAATAAAAATTATAAAAAAAGCATAGAGTAATGTACCTGGTTTTTTATCGTAAAATCTCTGCCTCAAACTTAGTTATAGTATATCAACAATAAATTTTATAAACCATAATCTTTTTAATAAATGAATTCTTGTCTTTTTGAAATATCGAATTAAAAATTATAAATAAAAAAATTTAAAATAAGTTGTGAGAAAATAACATAAGAAAGAGATGATGTGATAAGAAATTTAGATTTGAAAAACAATAACGAAAATATTATTTATAGATGTATATAAATTTTTTATTCTCAATTTAAAATAATAAAAAAATTATTATAATCTTAATTATGGTCCTATAATACACTAATACTACACTAATTAGATATCAACAATTTTATAATTACGAAGGATCCCACTATAATTTTAAATTTCCTAAAAACAATTATTATACTTTAACATCTCCTAATTTCTAATGTAGTTTAATAATAAAAAAAATAATTTGATTAATTTTAACAATAATAATTATTTTAATTTTAATAACTAGTGGGTTCTGTCACCCATGAACCTTGAATCGTTGTCCTTGTTACCCGGACTCTAAGAATGGCTCTGTCTATTATCAAAGTAAAGATGGAAAGTACTCGATACTATACGGATAACGGATATGGAGAATCCATCCTTACTTTGATAGTAGATCACCTAATAGAAGAAAAAAACGAGAAAAAAAAAAGTGAATAGGGTCAAATAACGAGCAAGATAAAAAAAAATGATTTCTTAATCCCAAGTGAAATATAACGAGCATGGATCGATATATAGTATCAATTTAAATATGCTCGAATAAATTCTTCTCATAACGAGAATGTATATAACTCTATTCTAATCTGGTCCGTTATAAAATGAACTTATATAATTATTCTAAATTTATTTACGAGTTTTTTTAACCTAGTTTGAGTAGGCATAATTCAGCTCGTTAAAGTCTCGAGCTGAACTTGAACCCGAATCGAAACTGAACTTCTAAATAGCTCGCGAGTCAGCCCGATTATCACCACTATGTGGAACAGAATCTAGGAGTCTGATAGAGGAGAACGATGGCAGCAGAAGCTTGGTAATACTATCGGCAAGCATGTTACCTTCATTTGATCCATAGGAGATCAGTACCCCCAACCCTGATGATGGATATGATTAATGGAACGAACCAGAGGGAATGAGCTTGGACAACCTTTAGCAGCAAGAAAAAGATGGACTGCATCACGACAATCGGACTGAACTGGGATGAGCACAAAACTATTGCTCCAAGCCACTTGGAGTCCAACAAGAAGCACCCACAGCTCTGCTTGGAGAGTATAAGTGCTAGAGACTAGAGAGAGCGAGAATAATCTGGTCCCAGACCGCTCATGCTACAGAGCAGTCATCCAAGATATGTCGTTTCATGCTTCTAAATTAAATTCGAATTATTACTATAAGATCACACCAAAGAAACCTACAACAAATTCCACACTATATAACATGGAGTATTATTAATTTATTACCAGTATCTCACACCAACTACAAGGATACATTCAAACAAAGACAACGAAAGTAGGTTTCAAAATGAAACACTAAACACTAACACCAGTTGAAACACTAAGCCCTAACACCAACTTCTTTCGTATTCTGACCGACATCCTTCGTCTTGTAGTTATTCTCGATATTCTGACCCACATCCTTAGTCTTCTGACCGACTTCCTTGGTTTTCTGACCGAATTCACCCAACATATCTTGCATGCCCCTCTTAGCCCAATCCATGTCAACCTGCTCGATGTTGGTGGAACGTCGCAAGTTGTTAAACACGTAGGAGAGAGACGACAGCCCAGCAACTCCAAAGGCGCCTGACGCCAAGAAACCGATCACCGCCAAGGTGATTGCGATGACGGCAGGGACGAGAACAGGGCTGAAGATGACAAAGAGCGGTGTCGCCACGGTTAAGCCGATGACGGTGCCGGTTAGGGTTAAACCGGCTAATCCAAGGAGGGTTCCACCTATGGGAAGGAGAGTGAGGAGTGCTAGAACTTGGGTTGTCGAGGGTCCGCTGGATTGGTAGTTCTTGCCAGCCCCAGTCCCGGTGTCGCCACGAACAACCCGATCGTACCGAATCGGGTCAAACCGGTTCTGTGTCTGAACTTGAGGCTGGACAGGACGGTCGCGGTCACGGTCAGCCATTGATGAAAGCTGGTAAGGGATCTTTTCTACGACAACTGAAAGATTGGAGAAAGAGGAGGACAGTATCCGAGTCTGAGTGCGGAATGTGTTCGATGTGGGATTTTATATAAGTCTAGAGCGGTGCGATGTGGAGACACGTAAGGGGATGACTTGGAGACCTTAGGCTCTGCATGATAAACAAGTTTCACTGCAACAAAAAGAAAAGGGGAAAAATATGGGATAAATAAGGTTTAGTCATTCAACTTAATAATTTATATCAAATCAGTCCTTAAACTCTTCCGGTTAGCGAAGATAATCATCTCACTCAATTATGAGAGATTATTAAAAATATTTATATTATATAATTATAGATATATTTAAATTTTATTTATTTAATTATTAAATATTATATTTAAGTTGTTTAATTATTAAAGATTATACTTAAATTATATTTAGGTTATCCTTTATATTTAAAAAATATATTAATTTAGTTGTTTTTCTTTCAAATTATATGTATACTCGTTAATATTAGTACACTTCATTTAAAACTATTAATTAATCTAATACATAAATTGATATTTTTTTAAATATAAAGGATAACTCAAATATAATCTGGTCCATAATTGAGTGACCCAAATATAATTTTTAAATGACCAAAATATAACTACTTTACGTGTTTTATAATATTTTAATTCAAATATATATACTATTTGTTTCAAAATTCAAATTTATTTATTTATATAGGGCAATCTACGTAAAAAGTCATTAAACTTTAGGGTTATTTACGTTTTAATCATCAAACTTTTAAAACCGGTAATATATTTATAAATTTTAGTTAGTTTTTGATATAGATATTTTGATCGGCCACCGTTAAGAAATATTTATATATTTAAATTTATTTTTTATAAAATAAATTTAAGTTTAATTATTTTAGATTTATTAAGAAATATTTATTATATAAAATTAATTTACGTATTTGAATTCAAATTGGCAAGCCTACATAAAGACAGACTCACCGAGCTTTTGCAAATATACATGAATTCAAATTTATCATATTATGAAATTTAATATTTTAATAAATAAAATAAAAAATAATTATTTGAATCATATTTCAATTTGATTAATATATTTAATTAATATAATTTAAATATAAAAATTAAAAATTTAGATTTAATAATTAATTAAAATAATTTATTAATAATTAATCGATATCGTTTTGCGCACCTCTACTGGTCATTAGGTCATTATTAGAGGTTAAGGACCATTTAAATATAAAATTATGACAATTATTAGGCATCATTAGGCCGTTAGGTCATTATCGTAGGTTTTTAAGATCTTTTGATATTTAAAACGGATAACTCAAATTAATAGTCAGTTATGTTAAGGGTGAGCGTTCGATCGAATCGAATCAAGTTTTAAGTTTTTATAAAGATTTAATTATAATTATTTATTATATTATATTATAGTACGATTAGATTGTAATTTAAACAACTTTCACTAACTATTTAAATTTAAAGACTCGTCTTGAACTTAAAATTAAATCTTTTAATTATTAAAAAAATTCGAGTTAATCAAATTTTCATTTTACAACTCAAATATTATTTGATTTTTTTTTGAGTTATTCGAGTTTATGAAATTTTGAGTCGAGTCAAAACCAGTCGAATATTTTCCCCTGGAGTCGAGTTATTCGGTTTTTTTGAGTCGAATTTTGCTCAACCCTAGGTTATGTGAAGATATCATATGGAAAAAATTTAAAGAATTAATCCGAATCATTTGTTTTAGTCATCTAACAGTCTTAAAAATATATAAAACTTAAAATATTTTATATTGTTTAACTTAATATTTTTTATCTCGATATCTAGATTTAGAAAAAATACCTTTTTAAAAAAAATCAAATATATCAAAATAAATAAAAATAACAAAATTTAGTGGGCTAATTGATACTCTCTCCGTCCTAAAAATAATGTCTCTTATTAACTTTTTAAGAGTCAAAAAATTTTAAACTTTGATTATAATTATATTAAATATTTTAAATAATTAAATTTTATAAAATATATATTTAGAATCTAGTCGATTAAATATTTTATATTTTTATCTATAATAAATTTTAAATAATTATGAATTAAAATTGAAAAAATTTGGCCTAAAAAATTAATAAAATACAATATTTATATGGCCTCAACATTCTATTTATATTGGGCTTTAGCCTCTATGACCTAAAGGCATTAATCAATTGGAGGAGTTGATTGTTCTACGATGAGTGAAATAAATTGTAATTATTAATTATAATTATTAATTGATATAATTATTATATTTTAAATGTTAAATAATTTAATTATTAAAATTAAATGATTTTAATTAGTTAAGTTATTAAAAATAATAATTAATTTATAGATAATTTTTTAATTAAATATAAAATTTGTGTTTAAAATCTTTTTATTTAAGAATTTTTTTATTAAAATTTTTAATATAATATTTATTGAAAAGTTAATTTTATTAAAATTAAACGATTTTAATTAGTTAAGTTATTAAAAATAATAATTAATAATTAATTTATAAATAATTTTTTAATTAAATATAAAATTTGTGTTTAAAATCTCTTTATTTAAGATTTTTTTTAAAATTTTTAATATAATATTTATCGGAAAGTTAATTTTATTATTCAAAAGAAGTAGCGAGCATTTAAAAATTTATAATAGATTACATATTAATATATAATCGACCGTTAAAAAACAATTATGATTAATGATTAAGCTATAATCAATAACTATTATAATAGATATTATAATAAACTTAAGATTTAAGGTTTGAGGATAAAATAAAAATATTTAAAACTGGTGTAAATTTATATAAATATTTTAAAAAATAAATAAAAAATTCTTTAGAGTAAGAGACAATTGTACCTCCCTACTTTTATGTACTTCTATCCTTATTCGCATCAAAATTTTATTTTTAAAAAATTCTTTTTTCTGCCTGAAATAAAAAAAAAATCGGATAGTATTTTAAAAACTAAAGTTTATTTCGGACAAATTAAATTCAGTTCAAAATAATATTTAGTAAATAAAATCTTATTTATATTCAATTATGTATATATAAATAAATATGGTAATTATAAATTAAAAAATAGTCAAAACCTTAAATCACTTTTTTTTATATTATTCAACTTCTTTTATCTCGTTCTTTATTTTATTTTATCTTTTTTTTTTGTTATTTTTTTATACATTCGATTTCAATTTTTTAAAATAAATATTATTTCTTTTTTATGTTATTTAGATAACTTGCTAGGTTTTGTTTTATTTTATCTTAAATCCTATATTGTACTAGTAATTTAATTAATTAATGTGTTAAAAGTCATTAGTTTAATTAATTTGTACTAAGTTCCTTTTGTATTAAAATGAGAAATATTATCACCAAAAGTTGGGTGTAATGATAAAACACATTATTCTTCTAAGTAGAGAATTTATATTTAAACTTCATATTATTCAGAAAGAGAGTTATGGTCTACAAAATCGACTTAGAAGGATAAACTGAGGGAGTACAGGTAGGGGTGTTCATAACCGGGTACCCGGAATTTCGGTACTCAGAATTTTTCAGGTACCAAAATATCGACCCATGACCCGGCCCGTAAAATTCGAGTACTCGTAAATTGGGTATCCGTAAAATCGGGTATCGGGTACCCGATTTAATTTTTTTTTATATTTTTTTAAATTTATGTTTTAAAAAATATATAAGAAATACTTAAGATTTTATGATATATATTTCAAACACAAAATTATTGATTTGAGATAGGTTTTAAAGATAAATATTTGGATATATATATATATATATATATATGCATATATTAAAGTTTATCAAAAGAATGGATTATTCTCGATCATAATTTTTCTTTCAAATCTCATATTGACAAATTAATATAAATATTTATAAAAAATTCAAAACTTAAAAGTATATAATACAAGTATAAAAAGAAGTTAAGGATTTAAAATTAATTTTAGAGAAAAATAATAAAAAATATATAATAAAAATATAATTTAAAATTTAAAATATATATTTATTAAAATTACCAGGTCGAGTCGGGTACCCATTTCTTAAAAAAATTTGGCCCTAACCTGTCCCAACTACCCGGAAAAAAAATACGGGTCGGGTACCCGACCCGAAAAATTCGGGTATTTAATTATAAATACCTGGTAATTTTTAATCGAGTAGGCGGGTCAACGTGTCGGGTAGTTCAAGTCGGGTATTTTTGAACACCCCTAAGAACAGGGGAGTGATTCCCCGACCCTGGTTCCATATAATCATTAATATAAAAAATTAGTTACTTAAGATTATAAAAGGGTCGTATAAGGAAAAGAGTAAAATCGAATCAAGAGACTCGAACGAAAAAGAAATAAAAATAATACTGTTAATCAACAATGAAAGATAAAATTATCAATACTATCATAAAGATGCATATAACAATCAAACACATTAATAAAAACGAATAATATAATAACTCAATCCCGAATAAAAAATATAGTAACTATAATCATGGGAAAAATAATAAAAACATAAATATATTAACTTAAGGATTATTATATTATACATGTACGATGAATTTTTTCTTTGTTTCTACAATTATCCTAGTTATTGTTGGAAAAATAGTGATATATGACCATCTTTGGAGCATAATTTGAAAGAGTATAGAAGAGGTTTCGAATAAGGAAATGGATGATTCCTATTCTACTCCGTGAGATCTTTACAACGGTAGTTCATATGTTCAAATATGTTGAATGATGAATGAGAAATTGATACTCAAAGTAGGAAGGTCAAGAATAAAATAAGGAAGTATAACCCCCTTATTCCACATTGGTAGGATAAATGAAGTGGGATGTAACACCCCAAATTTGGGCCTAGAAATTTAGAGGTCTAGTGGACTGGTTTTGTTGGTTTAGCCTAGTTCGGGATTAAATACTTAAAAATTGATTTTTAATCAAAATAAATTATGTAAAAATATCCTAAAATCTTTATTTAATATATATTTGACTTAGGTCAACTAAAATTCGAAAATTGACCCTTGAATCCCTAGAATTTTGAAACTAGTGACTATTTTGTAAAAATTGAAAACTTAAGGACAATTTTATAAACTAAGTCAAAACTTTGAATCTCTAAGGGGCTTTGATCCAATCCAAATTCTAATTGAATTAAACTTCCATGGGTTTATTTAATTAACACTTAACCCAAAATTTTAATTAATAACCCAAATTACTTTATTTAATTCCTAAAAACCTATTTTATATCAAAACCTAAACCCTTATTTTATTATTTTCGTTTTCCCTCTTCCCAAGGCTGAGAACGGACGTCTTTTCAAGGTAAACTCAATTTCTTTTCATTAATTTTCGTTCTAATAATTATATATAATTTTTCCTTCATCAAAAACATTGTTTTTCACTTGTTTTTCTTCTCAAAAACCATGGAAGTTGGTTGGGTCAGAATTGGAGGTGAGAAACATTCAATCATCTGATTTTAAAAGGTTCTTTATTGAAATTCCCAAGTTATTGACTTGGTAAAAACGTTTTTACTCTTTTGATTTAAGAAAAATCGGTTTTTGATCAAAACCTATAATTTTTGTTCAAGGGTTTTACTCGCTGTTTTGGGATCTTAAATTGTTGATTTTAATCATGTTAGGATGTTTATAATGTGTTTATAAATTCCATAATCCTGAACTATAGGTTTAGGAGAAGTTTGGTGGTTTTCGGAAAGTTTTCGGTTAAGGTTTTTATAGGTTTTAAGGGTTGTTGTATGAGGGTTCGAATTGGGGTTTGTTTTGTGCGATTAGGAGCACTAAATCCTTAGTTTTTGATGGTTGAAACAGGATAAGAAGTTGGTGATTACGTTTGAAGAAGTTTTGGATCGAATCGGTGACTTGTTGGATAAGAAACAATTATTGGTGAGTGGATTATGAGGGCTGCCAATTTAGCATGGTTTTAAATATATTTTCAAAGGTTTGGTGGTGTAGGGAAGGTGTGAAAAACCTTCCTATACTCGGAAGTAAGTTTTAAGTATTGCTTTCTTAAAGGTTCCCATATTATGCCTTGTTTTTACAACGTTATTTGTCATGCTCTTGTTATGTTATGCATATGTGATTATGCATGTATATAAATGCTCATGAAACTGTTTTTAAAGAGATTTTATATGCATTCAATGTTCCCATGGTTTTGTTTTGAAAAATAAGATAAAAGTGGTTTTATCAGTTTTTGCAAGTGATGCGTGAAAAGTGGGATACATGTGATTTGAATTTTGTTTTGAATTAAGTTTTGAACATTAATTTTTGAGAATATATGGCTAGTTAAGTGATGAACCTTATGGGATAAATTGATCGATCAATAGGGTCTAGAGTGCACTATAAATATTCAAAAGTCGTACGTGTATAAATTCCTTGTGTGTTGCATTTTGCCTTTTATTCTAATGCTATGTGATGGGAGTAATACTGTCACATACGGGTTGATCGGAGTAGTACTGTCACTGGACACCAAGGTGAGATAATTCATGTTGAGAGTAGTATCAACATGCGCATGCTCTGGGAGTAGGACTAACATGTGGTTGCCCGTTTATCCTAACGATTTGGAGTAGTACAAATCGGATCACTAGCACCAATATATGTTTTTACTTTTTAAAGGTAAGTGTCATGGTTTCTACTTGTTGCATATGAGATTATGCATGCGAGGTTTTATGCATTGGTATGCATGTGATATGAGCATTGCTATGTTGTTAGCATGTAAGACTTGGGTTTTATGCATTGGTATGCATGTGATTATAGCATTGCTATGTTGATAGCATGTAAGACTTGAGCTTGTGCATTGAGATGCACGTGTAAGCATTGTTATGTGAGTAACATGTAAGACTTGTGTTTTAGCTTTTAAAGCATGTGATTTCAAAGTGGTTTTTATTAAATTTTAATGATGGCATTGTTAGCCATGATTTGATGACACTTACTGAGTTTTAAAAGTGGCATTGTTAGCCATGTTTGTTTTGTTTTATAAAGAGCATGACATATTTTTAAATCGATGAAATTGGTTTAGTATAGGCTGCATTGCAAGGTGTTTTATACTTGTTTTTATTCACTCACTAAGCTTATGCTTACCCTCTCATTTACCTTGCAATGCAGAGTAAATAATGTTGAGGCAGCGAATGGAAGCAAGGATCCAGGTAACTGCCAAGTGAAAACTCAAGTATGTCTTTATAACATTAGTAGTAATGAGATAGCAATGGGGATGGGTTATCATGTTAAGATTATTGATATGATGATAAGACTTGTTGTAGTCGTATGCTTATATATATTTGATGTTTATCAACATTGTTATTGCTTAAGATATGGCTTAGTGAATCTATGTGTTTTTGGATACTCTGGCTTGTATACTATAAATGATACACTTTTATGTTAATGAGGTATTTTGAGATCTATTATAAGTTAATTTTAAAGTATGATATATCATGCTTGTTATTGTTGAAGTATGCTTATAAATTATGTGTTTTGCGTGGAATTAGGTAACTTTGCATCTAGGGATGATATTCGAAGTGTGGATTACGCCTATAGGGTCTTGTATGCATCTAGAGAACCTTACTTGTTCGGTTAAATTAGGATTCACTTCATATCTCTTTCCGCTGCAAATGAACTCAGTCATTGCATGAACATATAAGATCTAATTAAAGCATTTAGATAAGATAAAAGAAAAAAATTAGGGTCGTTTATTGAGACGAGTTTTTGGATTAGCCTCGGTATTCCCCGTGTAGCTCGTTCGAGTCGGGTGGCATCTAGACCGGGTCGAGGGAGTTACATTTGTTGGTATCAGAGCTTAGGTTTACGAATCCTTTTGGGAAGTTTTGTTTGGTATGTTGTAGAGTTAAATTTGTTTTAAATATTGCTTATGCACGATGATTGTTAAAAATTCTATGTTATTATATGAGATGCATGGTGTTTGTTATATGTGATTGATTTATGTTGTGACATAGTAACTTAGGGCTTTGTTTTTCAAGCACGGTGTTTGAAAGCATGATTAAAATTTTAATGTGATTGGATGTTAGTTATATATATGATTGCAGATAAAGCATGATTAAATTTTGATATGCTTAAATGCTGCAATATGAATTATTGTTTGTAAGCATGATGGAATCCTGTTGCTTTGCTATGACATTAGTTATATGTAAATGTGAACATGTCCCTGATTTGCTTGACTAAGTGAATTGAATATTATGTGACATAAACTACTGTTTTGACCATGTTTTAAGGTTATCTTGCATGTGAAATTTATAAAAGTAAAATGTGTTTAGATTTTAAATGTTACATATATTATTGCAAGTTGGTCTTAAAAATGATTTATAAGTTGAACATCTCATGAAATTGTGGTTTTTGATATGTCATGTAGTATAGAAAACTAGTTTTAATTTGCATTGGTTAATGCATGAGACTCTGAGGTGATTCTATATGATGCTTAAATGTTGTGGAAAATACAATTGTTATATGGTTATATGTTCTTGATGCTAATTATAGTTGATGATTGAGTATATATTGTTGGATTTTATTTTTGGGTACCCATTGCTCTAACTACTACTAGGAAATTATTTTATATTATACTTGAGCTACTTGGAACTTGCTTCGCGTTGGCCTCACAAGTTCTGCAAAATGTTTTTGCATGTTAAAATTATTTTTTTATTTTATTGTGCTTGATATGGGACCGAAAAGAAAACTAAAACTTGGTAATATAGGAGTTGTGGCGATCAAAAAGTGTAGTTAGATTCGTGTTGTGGTGTTGTGATATCCGATCTTGAGTTGATTGGGTCCTCAATCGTGTTTGAATGTAAAGTGGTTTTGAATCAGTTTAGTCTGAGAATATGTTGTGTTGGTGAGTAGTAAGAGACTAAATCACTAAAGTGCCTTTGGGAGTTTCAAAGTGCTTAATGTGCGAGGTGAATTGAACGTGTTAGAAACATTCGGATTATGGTGTGTTTGTTTATTCTTGAGTGCTAAGTTTCTATGGTTTTGGACGTTGAAGAGATAGAAAGTTGAAGTTCCAGAGTGGAGGATGTTGTTTGTGAGTATGGACAATAATCATGCATAGTATAGGAGCACCTACATGCATATACATTAGACATCTTAGGACATGCATACATTATTGAGTATGACATTAGATTGCATTTGCATACACTTGCATAGGCATCTAGGGTGACATATAGGACTCATGCATACATTGTCCATATCTATAAACGCTTCCCTCTTGAAAATGAAAGCTATGCTGTGATCAATCTTGTAGGGAGAAGGTGTAGGGTTAAAGAGGTGTCTAAAAGATGCTCTTGTTGGAGCTGAATCTGTTGTGTAATGAGTTAAGTTACTATTCTGGTTGGAAAGTAATTCTTGTTAAGGATTGGCTAGATGGGTTGGAGTTATTTGGGTAATTATTGATAGACTCACAAAGTCTACACATTTTATTCCAGTTCGAAAGAACATGAATTCGGAGACCTTAGCCGAGTTATATATCCGTGAGGTGATTCGATTACATGGTGTGCCGACATCCATCATTTCTGATAGGGACCCGAACTTCACCTCCTGATTTTGGAAGTCTTTGCAAAAGGCTTTCGGAACTAAAGTGCATCTTAGCATTGCTTTCCATCCGCAGTCGGATGGCCAGTCTGAACGAGTGATACAAGTGTTGGAAGATATGCTACGTGCTTGTGTCATAGACTTCGGAAAGAACTGGGAAAAGTCCCTACCCTTGATGGAATTTGCATACAACAATAGCTATCAAGCCTCGATTCAGATGGCTCCTTTTGAAGCTCTATATGGGAGGAAATGTAGAACTCCTTTGTGTTGGTCTGAATTGGGAGAGAATAAGGTTTTGGGACCTGAGATGATTCGGGGAACTGAGGAACAAATCCGGGTCATTCACGATCTGTAACACCCTAAAACCGGGTTAGTAGGATAATTCAAATAATTCGAGAATTTAATTGAACCATATGTTATTTGAATTAGGTGAAGAGGAGGGACTAAATTGAATTAGATGAGAAATTAAGAGTTTGCATGACAATTTTAAAGATTCCCTAAACTACCCCATGTAATAAGATAAATTTAGATATGTCATTAAGGGTAGAATGGACTTTTAACCCCTTTAATGAACAAGAATCAGCCAAGCCCTCTTCTTCCTCCTCATTTTCACGTGAAACATAAAAAAAATAGGAAAGGAAGATCCTCCATGGAAGTTTAAGAAGGGAAGCTTGGAAGATTTGCATGGTTGGTCAATTACACTAGAAAATCGAAATTTAAGGTGTTGGTAAGCTTCCTTTTTCATAATCGAAAATTTTATGGGTTCAAACTTTGGGAATTTTGAATATTCCATGATACCTTGTGTTAAATTAGGTTGATAAAAATCCAATTTAAAGATTATGTTGTTTGGGGTTTAGTTATTGATGTATGAAAAAGGGGTTAAGAAGCTTGGATTCTAGGTTCTTGTAAATGTGTTGAATATGTTAATTGATTGATAAGATGAGGAAATTTGGGGATTTATTTGATGTTGATTTTATGATTAAGGTGCTGAAAAATTTAAGAATAAGATCAAATTAGGAATTTAATGTATGAAATGAGAATTAGCCGAAAATACATAGAAATGCTATTCCAAGTAGCCATCTTTGAGAAATTCTCTAGGTCGGGATTTAAGGAGTTAGGAGCTGAAATTTTAAAGTTTTATACTCCTATATACCTAGTTTAAGGGAAAATTTACGGAACCTCAATCTGAGTTCGGAAGGAAAAGTTATAAGCTTCTCCGTAGGGTTGTTCGAGCAGTCCCGAAATCCGGACAGGTCTGATTTGAATGAATTCTGGTACTGATCGGGAAAGTATTAAAATGTAAGGTTAACTCGTCCTTGTAGAGGGTCCTCTTAGCTATAAAATAAGCTCGATTCGAATATGGGATCTAGGAGATATGATCATATTACGAAAGGATAGCAAATCTGTCCTGAATAAGCAAATGAGCAAATTTACATTTGTTAAAGTATGTAATCCTTAGAATTAAATGATTTAGATATCCCCTAATGAATTATTATGTGAATATGGTTTGTTAGAGAGTCCGAGAGAAGAAAACATAGGAGAAGATCAAAGACACGATCAAGCTAGGAAAAGAGGGAAAGGAATCGCGATCTTCAACCCTTGAATAGCTCAAAACCAACGGTGAATGTGGCAAACCTTAGGGTTAGGACCTAGGGTCCTAATCATCCTTGTTTAATTGATTTTATTGTCATGTAATGGACTAATCCATATTCGGTAAAAGGGAAGGAGGTTAATGATAAACAACTTGTTTGACAATATGAATTGCTTGCTAGCTTAGTACATTTGTATAGCTCGGAAATGCCAAGGTAAGTAATGGCACGCGGCTACGGATGTCAGGTACGTGAGTCATGCACGAGGCATGTTTAAGCTGGTTTGATTATTCGATTTGTAACATGATATGTATGATTTGATATGATAGCATGATATACGCTTTTGATACAGTAGCATGACATATGTTTTTGATTCGTTAGCATGATATATGCTTTTGATATGTTAGTATGATATATGCTTTGGATATGCTAGCATGATGTATATGCTTTTGGAATGGTAGCTTGATGTAAATGCATTGAATATTAGCATGTTATGGACATCTTTTGTGATAAGGAACTTGTTTAATACAAATGGAAAGATTAAATGAATTGAAAACACCGATTGAGACTTGGTCGATAGTTGGTCATAGGTAGTACGGCATGCCTAGGGTCTGAGCTCATTTTCTAGTTTGTCCAGTACTTTGGTACTTCTGTTTAGTACTTCGGTACTTCTGTTGGTACTATGGGTACCTTTGTTTGGTGGTTAGTCACCATTTGTAGATACCGTGGGTATCTTTTGTTAGTGCCTTCGTGTCACTTCGGTCAGTACCTTTGTGGTACTTCTATTGACTCGCTTACCTAGTCTAACTATACCAAGGCATCATTTGTAACAAATTCGAAAGATTAAAATTGAATTGATATTGCTATGAGCATTCGATATGACATTGCTATTGAACATTTGATACGACATTGCCTTTGAGCATCCGATTATATGTTGCCATTGAGCATCCAATTATATGTTGCCATTGAGCATTCGATAACATGTTGCCATTGAGCATTCGATAACATGTTGCCATTGAGTATCCGATTATATGTTGTCATTGAGCATCCGATTATATGTTGCCATCGAGCATTTGATTATATGTTGCCATTGAGCATTCGATAACATGTTGCCATTGAGCATCCGATTATATGTTGCCATCGAACATTTGATAACATGATGTCATTGAGGATTTGATCACAAGTTGCCATCGAGCATTTGAATATAAGTTGCTAATGAGTATATAGATGTGAATTTGGTTTGCATGCTAATAACATGGTAATATGAAACATGATAAGCATAATATTTGGCAATTACTATCCTTTGCATTGTTTGTTGTAAAATGGCCATGAATTGATTTATCGTTTAATTGAAGCATGTTAACCTTGATATATATATATATATATATATATATTATATCTAATTTGGTTAGACTTAGGGCTACCTCACTAAGTACTTCGTAAGTACTTACCTCCTTTATTTCCTCCTTCCCAAAACAACAGGATAACGAGCTAAGGAGTTAGATCGAGACTGAACCTGAGCAAGGGCACCAAGCAAGCTATGTATGGTATTTTTTTTCTTTCGATTAACTCCTAATTGAGGTGGCATAGTGGGCATGTATTGACTAGCTTATGCATTTTGGCATTTGGTTATGGTTAAATATTGCTATTGACCACTTGGGTATGTAAGCCATAAGGCATAATGTTCATGGTAGGCTAGCCTTGCATATTTTGAGTTCTTGGTTTTTAGTTTGTATAAGTAGGCCTTGGTAATATGCATATGATAAGTAAGAAATTGTCTTGACATGATAAACATGAACTAGGTAGGATAGCATGTGAACCCTTAAACTATAACATGAGCATGTTAGTTGCTATAGTGAGAAGTACATGACATATTTGTATCTTAAATATCATTGTATGTGGTCAATCACTTGAGTGATAAATGAGCTAAGTGAATAGGTATAGTAAGTGATTATGGTTGCATATCATATTAAAATTGTCCCATAAGGTTCAGGGATGGTTTGAGACCCTATGGTTGGTCTTTTGGTCAGTGCCTAAATGCCTTAGAAGCAATAAACCTGCCATTCGAGCAGGGGTATCGATACCATTCCCATGGGTATCGATACCCCCTTGTCTAAGGCCCATATGGTCCGGTACCTGGTTCGATGCCAAGACTTCCAGTGGCAAAAAGGCATCGATACATGTTTCGATGCCAAGCTTGGCAGTGAGCTTCCTGGTTCGATACCAGTATCGAACCAGGCTATCCAACCTCAGTCAACGAGTCAACGAATAAGACCAGTTCAATACCTGGTTCGATACTGAGGCCTCTAGTAACAAAATTGCATCGATACCAGTATCAAACCAGGCTACTCTAGCTTTTGGTCAACAAGTTAATGGGTCAACATAGTTGACCAGGTATCGAATTGGGGTTCGATACCTTGTTTCGATACACCTTAAGGGTGTTCCGATACCCCTTGACACCTTGAGCTCATCCATTTGAATTAAGTTAAAACTTGAAGAATGAAATCATATATTAAATGAAATTTTATTGGAAGAATGAGATAAACATAAGATCGAATAATTTGTATATTGAATCTGGAAAAGCTTTAAATTATACCCATTTTAATATGTGCAATATGGATTAGAGGTTTGTAAGATATAAGTCATATTTGTATTGCCATACAAATTAATTGAAAAATTTTTAATTGGCCCGAATATTTGATAAAGGAAACTACTTGCATTTGTTTTGTAATGATATACAAATAAACGAATTGACTTGGTCTCGAATATAAGTTCGGGTTTGTAAGTCCGATCGACACCCCCGTCTCCTAACCCGGGGCGAGGGTGTCACACGATCGATTGAGACAAGCCTTTGACAGATAAAAGGCTTATGCAGATTTGAAACAGAGAGACATTCAGTACCGTGTGGGAGACAAGGTCTTCCTAAAGGTTTCGCCTTGGAAGAAAGTCTTCAGATTCGGAAAGAGGGGAAAGCTTAGCCCTCGGTTCATTGGACCTTTAGAAGTTATTGAAAGGATTAGCCCGGTGGCCTATCGTCTTGCACTCCCTAGTGAGTTTGATAAGATACATAATGTGTCCCATGTCTCTATGTTGAGAAAATATAGATCCGACCCTTCTCATGTTTTGGAACCGGAGGAATTAGAATTGAATCCCGATTTGTCTTATGAAGAAGAACCGGTTCGGATTCTTGAACGAGAAGTAAAGGAAACAAGAATGTTCCCTTAGTGAAAGTTCTATGGAGAAATCACAAGAAGGAAGAAGCCACTTGGGAACCTGAGGACACGATGAAAGCACAATATCCGCATCTGTTTCCTTCAGGTAAATTCGAGGGCGAATTTCTTTTAAGGGGGGAGAATTGTTACACCCCTAAAACCGGTTGGTATAATAATTCGAATAATTCTAGAGTTAAATTAAATTATATGTTAATTGATTAAGTGAGGGACCAAATCGGTTAAATGGGAAATTAAGAGTTTGCATGACAATTTTAAAAATTCCCTAAACTACCCCATGTAATAAGATAAATTTAGATATGTCATTAAGGGTAAAATGGTCTTTTGACCCCCTTTAATGAACAAGAATCAGCCAAGTCCCCTTCTTCCTCCCCATTTCACATGAAACACAAAAAAAATTAAGAGAGAGAAAACCTCCATGGAAGCTTGAGGGAGAGAACTTCAAACATTTGCATGGTTAGACAAATAAGCAAGAAAACTAAGTTTAAGGGCTTCGATAAGCTTCTTTCTCCTTAACCGAGAGGTTGAAAGCTTTAGTTCTTGAATTTTTTTGGGAAACTTTTATGATGCTCTTAGGTTAGGTTAGGTTGTTAGGAAGCCTAATCTAAAATTAGAATCTAATTGGTTATGGGTTTCCTTGAAGCATGTATAATAGTTAGAAAATTGGAGTTAAGATATTGCAAATGTTACATGTATGTCACTCGATTTGTTAAGTTGATGTAAATTGGATTTTAAGGTGTTAATTCATATTGAAATGCTGGAAATTTATGGAAATAAGTTGGGAATTGAGAGTTAAATGTATGGGATGAAGAATGCCCAAAATAATTAGAAATGCTATTTTGGATAGCTATCTTTGAAAAAATCCCTAGGTCGGTTTTGTTGGATTTAGGAGCTGAAATTTTGCAGTAGCATACTCCTATATGTCTAGTTTAAGAGAAAATTTACGGGACCTCAATCCGAGTTCGGTAGAAAAAGTTATAAGCTCTTCCGTAAGGGCTGTTTGAACAGTCCCGAAATCCGGACGGGTCTGTTTCGAATGAAATATGGAGCTTGTCGATTAGAAATTAAAATGTAAGGTTAAATTGTACTTGTAGAGGATTCTCTTAGCTTTCCAAAGAGGTAAAATAAGCTCGATTCAGACATGGGATCTAAGAGATATGATCAAATTACGAAAGGATAGCAAATCTGTCCCGAATAAGCAAATGAGCAAATTTACATTTGTTAAAGTATGTAATCCTTAGAATTAAATGATTTAGATATCCCCTAATGAATTATTATGTGAATATGGTTTGTTAGAGAGCCCGAGAGAAGAAAATATCGGAGAAGATCAAAGACACGATCAAGCTAGGAAAAGAGGGAAAGGAATCGCGATCTTCAACCCTTGAATAGCTCGAAACCAACGGTGAGTGTGGCAAACCTTAGGGTTAGGACCTAGGGTCCTAACCATCCTTGTTTCATTGATTTTATTGTCATGTAATGGACTAATCTATATTCGGTAAAAGGAAGGAGGTTAATGATAAACAACTTGTTTGACAATATGAATTGCTTGCTAGCTTAGTACATTTGCATAGCTCGGAAATGCCGAGGTAAGTAATGACATGCGGCTACGGATGCCAGGTACGTGAGTCATGCATGAGGCATGTTTAAGTTGGTTTGATTATTCGATTTGTAGCATGATATGTCTGATTTGATATGATAACATGATATACGCTTTTGATACAGTAGCATGACATATGCTTTTGATTCGTTAGCATGATGTATATGCTTTTGGTGTGGTAGCTTGATGTAAATGCATTGAATATTAGCATGTTATGGACATCTTTTGTAATAAGGAACTTGTTTAATACAAATGGAAAGATTAAATGAATTGAAAACTTCGATTGAGCCTTGGTCGATAGTTGGTCATAGGTAGTACAGCATGTCTAGGGTCTGAGCTCATTTGTTAGTTTGCTCAGTACTTCGGTACTTCTGTTTAGTACTTCGGTACTTCTGTTGGTACTATGGGTACCTTTGTTTGGTGGTTAGTCACCATTTGTAGATACCGTGGGTATCTTTTGTTAGTGCCTTCGTGGCACTTCTATCAGTACCTTTGTGGTTCTTCTGTTGACTCGCTTATCTAGCCTAACTATACCAAGGCATCATTTGTAACAAATTCGAAAGATTAAAATTGAAATGATATTGCTATGAGCATTCGATATGACATTGCTATTGAGCATTTGATATGACATTGCCATTGAGCATCCGATTATATGTTGCCATTGAGCATCTGATTATATGTTGCCATTGAGCATTCGATAACATGTTGCCATTGAGCATCCGATTATATGTTGTCATTGAGCATCCGATTATATGTTGCCATCGAGCATTTGATTATATGTTGCCATTGAGCATTCGATAACATGTTGCCATTGAGCATCCGATTATATGTTGCCATCGAGCATTTGATTATATGTTGTCATTGAGCATTCGATAACATGTTGCCATTGAGCATCCGATTATATGTTGCCATCGAGCATTTGATTATATGTTGCCATTGAGCATTCGATAACATGTTGCCATTGAGCATTTGATCACCAGTTTTCATCGAGCATTTGAATATAAGTTGCTAATGAGTATATAGATGTGAATTTGGTTTGCATCCTAATGACATGGTAATATGAGACATGATAAGCATGATATTTGGCAATTACTATCCTTTGCATGGTTTGTTGTGAAATAGTCATGAATTAATTTATCGCTTAATTGAAGCAATTTAACCTTGATATATATATATATATATATTTTATGTCTAATTTGGTTAGACTTAGGGCTGCCTCACTAAGTACTTCGTAAGTACTTACCTCCTTTGTTTCCTCCTTCCCAAAACAACAGGATAACGAGCTAAGGAGCTAGATCGAGACTGAACCTGAGCAAGGGCAACAAGCAAGCTATGTATGGTATTTTGTTCTTTCGATTGACTCCTAGTTGAGGTGGCATAGTGGGCATGTATTGACTAGCTTATGCATTTTGGCATTTGGTTATGGTTAAATATTGCTATTGACCTCTTGGGTATGTAAGCTATAAGGCATAATGTTCATGGTAGGCTAGCCTTGCATATTTTGAGTTCTTGGCTTTTGGTTTGTATAAGTAGGCCTTGGTAATATGCATATGATAAGTAAGAAATTGTCTTGACACGATAAACATGAACTAGGTAGGATAGCATGTGAACCCTTAAACTATAACATGAGCATGTTAGTTGCTATAGTGAGAAGTACATGACATAGTTGTGTCTTGAATGTCATTGTATGTGGTCAATCACTTGAGTGATGAATGAGCTAAGTGAATAGGTATAGTAAGTGATTATGGTTGTATATCATGTTAAAATTGTCACATAAGGTTCAAGGATGATTTGAGACCCTATGGTTGGTCTTTTGGTTAGTGCCTAAGTGCTTTAGAAGCAATAAACCTGCCATTCGAGCTGGGGTATCAATACCATTCCAATGGGTATCGATACCCCCTTGTCTAAGGCCCATATGGTCCGGTACCTGGTTCGATGCCAGGACTTCCAGTAGCAAAAAGGCGTCGATACCTGTTTCGATGCCAAGCTTGGCAATGAGCTTCCTGGATCGATACCAGTATCGAACCAGGCTATCCAACCTTAGTCAACGAGTCAACGAATAAGACCAGTTCGATACCTGGTTCGATACTGAGACCTCCAGTAGCGAAATTGCATCGATACGAGTAGCAAACCAGGCTACTCTAGCTTTTGGTCAATGGGTCAACATAGTTAACCAGGTATCGAATTGGGGTTCGATACCCTTGTTTCGATACACCATAAGGTGTTCCGAAACCCCTTGACACTTTGAGCTCATCCTTTTGAATTAAGTTAAATCTTGAAGAAAGAAATCATGCATTAGGAGAAATTCCATTGGAAGAATAAGATAAACATAAGATTGAATAATTTGTATATTGAATCTAGAAAGGTTTTAAATTAGACCAATTTTAATATGTGCAATATGGATTAGAGGTTTGTAAGATATAAGTTATATTTGAATTGTCATAAAAATTTATTGAAAATTTTTTAAATTGGCCTGAAAAATTGATAAAGAAGACTTTTTGCATTTGACTCGTAATATTATACAATGATCGAATTAGCTTGTTTTCGAATACAAGTTCGGGTTTGTAAGTCCGGTCGATGCCCTGTCTCCTAACCCGGGGCGAGGGTGTCACAAAAAGGCATAATCAAAGTCTATAAATAGAAATGATTCAAAATTCATATGGCGGGCGGATACGGAACGGGTGGATACGGTGCGAGTAAGGTCTTAAACCCATCACCTACCCACTACCCATGATGGGTATAACTTTTTACATCCACACTCGCCCACTACCCACCTAACTCATACCCATCTCCACTTCAACTGGTGCGGGTGTGGTGCGGAATCCGTAAAGTTGTACCCATATGTATCCCTAGTTTTAACTTATAAACTCATTTTTAATTATAAATATAAAATTCTGTCAAGAGCCCATAAGTTTCAAACTAGACCTGACAAACTTGAACTTAACCGATTTACATAAATTGAGACCCAAAATTAATTTAAATGTGATGACCCGAAAATCGAATTAAAACCGATCCGGATTTTAGTTGAAAAAAGTTTGACCCAGACTGATTTTTAACCAAAACAAATAGATTTGAATTAATTTTTAATCAAATAAAATAGACCCGAAGGCAACTTGAAATAAAGAAAATATATTAGAATAAAGAAAAAAAATTAGTATGTAAATTGTCGCACAATTCACCTAAAAACCAAATATACATACTATACGGAGTGATGTATAGGATGTAAAAGCCTAACTCGACATAAAACTCGAATGAAATCAATCGATCTCTTATTAATCTGATATTGATTCGATTCGAAATCAATCAACCCGAAAATAACCAAACTGAAACTCAACCGAATCAAAAATCAACTGACTTGACCTGATACTCAAACCAAAATCAATATAGACCCAAACTAAGCTTAAAATTTAAAACAAACCTGAATTAATCTTATACAAATTTAAATTGATTATAATTAAAATCAAAATAACCTAATTCAAAATAAACAAAACCAAATTTAAATCAAATAAGTTACTTTTCACCTCTATTTAAAATTATTATATTTAAATGGTTACGTTCTAAATTTTTATCTTAAAATTAAAGCAAATAAAATTTTAAAAAAAACTTGACCCCAGCATAATTATCCTCCTATTCCTCTGCCATGTTTAAGAGTGATGTGGGCCTTGACATGTCATATGTCTAATCAATCAATCACGACACCATGGGTTATTTGGGTTATGACATTGGTTTTGGACTTCTTGGGTCGGTTTCTTTTATGTCTAAAATATTCATATTCTTTTTGGGCGGTTGTGTGGTGACCAATTCTTACATGACAAGGACAGATTTAACAAGGGAAAGGGCCCATTGGGGGACCAGTGCTCTGAGGTCTCGATTAGGGGCGATAACGAGTCGAACTGAGATTAAGTCTGGTCATATTCGGTTCAAAAATAATATTATTAGATTCGATTCAGGTTTGAGGTTCGGCGAACTCGAAATTTTAGGTTCGGGCTTGACTCGTCTCGATTAAAATAAAAAATTTTATTATATTTTTTTATAAAAGATAAAACCTCGTTAAAAACGATTTTCATAACCAATACTGAAACAAAATTCAATATTGAGAAAAGAAAAAAGTGTTCAATTTATTTCAATTAATTTATTTTTAATAATTTTTTTCTATTTTATTTTATTATTTTTCTTTTGCTATAGAGATTACTTTTAGTGTATATGTAGTATATATAATAGAATTATTCCAATCATGTTTACGAGCTTTTTGAACCGAACTTGAATAGACTTGACTCGTTAAAATCTCGAACTGAACTCAAACCCGAATCAAGCTCACTCAAACTGAACTTTGATCGAATTTGACTGAATTAAGTTCGAATATTACCCCAGCCCTACACTCTCTATTAGTAACATCAAAATCATTTGCCTGCCTTTTCTCCGAGTTTGCGGCTTTCCCTGCGCATGCTACTTTGTATTCATTCGTTTTCGGGCATAATAACAAAAAAAAATAAAAAATAATCTAATATCTGGTAAATAATTATTTTAATCTATAATTTTAATTAATTTTATAATTATATTTTATTTTAAGTTAAAATAATCACTCAACGATAAAAAGTATTAGTTAATTAAAATTGAATAGTGTAGAATAATTTAATAGAATAATATGTCAATAAAAAAATAATTTTATAAAAATATTTTTAAATAATGTGATACTTATTTTAATTTAATATTTTTGTCTATATAATACTGTTATGTAAATTTTGTCACATCATTTTAATTTATTTATTGTAAATTAATTAATAATTTTTATCTGTAGATAAACCATTTTGACTCAAAATAAAATATTAAGAGTTAAATTGATTAAAAAAAATCAAAATGACTATTTAGTCAAACGTTAAGAATATTTTTTAGTATTATATCTTTTTAATAATTTAAAAATAATTATAAAACAACATATATTTATAAATATTCTTAATCATTCGTATTTATTATTATTATTATTATTATTTTCATTTCATAATATATGTTCAAAAATTATAACTCATTAAAATTTGAACATACACTCTTTCAGATGTATCTAACCAATATATTTAACATATTTTAATTAATAAGATAGAAAATGTTCTATAACAACAAAAAATCATATTGTTTTTATAAAAAATATAGTAAACAATATAAAAAAAATCTGGAATATAAAAAATAACATTTAAATTATATTAATTGTTAAAATTTTAATGATTTTAAGGGTTTTTCTTTTTACAAAGTATCGACTTGTAAGTTATGGCTAATTTATAAATTATAACTATGATAGTATATATTAATCAAAACACTTAAATTATATTAATTTATTTAAAAATATAATTAAAATTTTACCAGAGCAAGGTCGATCTAAATCAGTCATAGAAAACAGGAAAAAAAAGAATATTCAGATTTAATCATATATTTAATATTTTAAACTTGGATATTATATTTAGGTCGTTTAATTTATAACTATAAAATTTTAATTTAGTTTAATCTATTATAGTCAATTTCTGAATTCATTAGATTTTTCAGACATTTAAATTCATCGATTTATAGAAAGATTTGACTTAATTATTTTAAATTTAAATACAAGTTATAAAATACACGATAGGATCATATGAAACATCGACCATCGATCTAAGAATTGTACTCTAATAACATGAGGCGCTGGAAATCTTTTTTGACGGTATTCCACCAAGTAACATGTTAAATCTACTGACCTACGAACAAAAAAAAAAGATTTTGAACGTTGGGCTAATAAACGTAGTGTATACACTTCTACTCAATCATGTTTCACGTAAATCATAAATATGAACATGAAGGGGTCTTTTGAATAAATTTTCTCAAAGTGCTCTTGAAAGAATTGAGTAATCGAAGATTCTTGCTCGAGCCAGACGTCCTGATTGTGTTTGATTCTACAAATCAAATATTGACGTTCTTAATGAAATAAAATAGGTTGAAAGTGTTGTGTCATGATAGACATCTACAATACCAATCTAGATTAATCAATCAATGAGATATAAATGATTATACCAAAAAACCATCATCCCTAATATTTTATTGAATTAATTAATACAATATTTGATCTAGAATAAACTAAATAAGGAGATTATAGAAAGAAAAAAAACATTTTCCCTAGTATAAATGAAAACCAGTCTTGGTTAGCTATAACACCCGTGGGAAGTTTTAAGGTGAAACACTTTAAAATGATATTAAAATAAGACGCAATTAAAATTTTTATAAAAAACTGTAAGAATTTTTAATAAAAAAATTTAACATTTTTAAAAGTGTAAAATTTTTAATATATACCAAAAATTTTATAATTTTTTTTTATTACGTCTCATTTTAATCTTAATAGAAAAAAAAAAACTAACTCCCACACCATGTGAAGCAGCAGTAAAATCTTTCATGCAATTTAATATTCTGTAGGTGCACGTACACTTCACATGGGAAAACAACTCCTTGATTCTTCCTACAAGGCTACACACAGCCTCTAGGACCCTCCCACTGTTTAAGAATAATATTTATATATATATTTTAATTTTTTTAATAACACGTATATATCTTATAGATAAAACTAGATAAATTTGAGTTTTTTAAAATAAATATTTTTTTTTACTGAGATCATCCGTTAGGTTTATAATGATTGTTATATTATATTTCTTATCGTCTTATTATATTGATTAAACTCGAATAAGTGCCGAATAAAATTATTTGTTTAAATTTGTATTTGACACCATAGGGATAGGTGCATATTTCCCCCTATGAAAGGGATGGAAATCAAGCGCAAGGCTAAATTAAGACAACATTGTTTAGCTATAGGTTCGAGTATACTTAATCATAAGGTCAATATTTATATTATACTCGAATTTTATCTATGTTTGACATATATTTAGAGATATCAAGTATGAGCTTTAAATACATAAAAATATAAAAAAAAAATTATTTGGAGCATTCTACGTGTCATATCACTATACGACACTCACATCGATTCAAGAGTAACATATAAGCTCCAACATACATAGGGGGTGAAAATCTGTGTTTTGACATATATTTTCTATTCAAGGACGAAACTAGGATCAAATATCGAGAATGACAATTGTTCATTAAGTCTTTAAATTTAAAATTTGGGAGGGGCAAAAATCTTATTTTATTAAATAGAGAGGGGCGAGAGTTCCTCCCATGTTCAACGTAGCTACGTCTCTGTTTCTACTTAACTTCAAACATACATAGGGGATCAATTGTAAGTCGAGAGAAATTATATTCAAACCTTAAAAGTGATAAAATTAGAAGAAATAATTATACATCCGAACATAAATCGTAAACCGAACCTAAAGGGATACCGATATATATCCATAAGCAGCTTGAACTCAGTCATCAAGAAAATTAACTAAAACTTATAATACATACATACATACATGCATACATAACATATATATTTCCTCACATAGTAACAAGATTGTATTACTAAGAACATTGACTTGGGTAATGTCATATCTTATAAAATACCATGATATGTCCCTCATCAAAATCCCATAACTAAGAAAAAACCCTAAAGCAATCCAATATATATTTTCACATATACATAAACCCAACCACCTTACATATTACCTCCACTTGATCTCTCCTTGTTCATCACTATTAGGGTCAATCCACTGATATGGATAATAAAACCCCGAAGTCTGGTCCGCCTGCAGCGGCGGCGTTGCCGGAGGCCGTGGCGGCACCATGTTGTATGCATATCTGATTAAGTTAGCATTAGTAATATCCAATTCCCTTTGGAGTGTAATAACCTGTCTCTGCAGCACTGAAATGGCTCCAACGCAGCCATAGACAGGATCTTTCAGCCTTGCTTCGGCTTCAAAAGCAAGGGAGTTTACAGCATCTTCCCTTTGGTAAGCTGGAACATCATTCAGCAATTTGCTAACATTGCTGGCACCAAATACTTTGTGGACATTGGCGAATTTCTGAGGCTCCTCAGGGGGGAAATATGGTGCAAAAATACAATCTGGAATGCATTTGCGCCTCAAGAACTTGCAGGCTGCACAGGGAGAACTGGAATAGCTTGAAGAAGACATATCTTCTCTACAAAAATAAAAAGATTTACATAATTCATTAAGCATTATTGTTTTTCGGTACGAATTCACGTGTTAAAGAGTTGTATTAAAAATTTAGGGTACAAGCATATTAAAAAATTTAAGGTACGAACGAACCTAAAATTTTATATCAGAAATACAATCGATTAAAGAGTTACATATTAAAATTCAATGGTAAAGGATGATATAATTCATTTAGGTGACTCGAGTTCGAGTATCATATGTACAGAGACATGTGTTATTAAAAAAGACTAAAAAATTTAAAAAAAAAATTATCAATAAAAAATATACATTTTTTGAGAGTTTAAAATTTTATGATACAACTGCTTTTTACAGCTCTTCTCTATCCCTCTTGATCCATCCTTGATATTATTATCTTCTCTGTGAAATAGATCAAAATTTATTGGAGGAAAAACACTATTTGCTTTCATCTTATTTCCCGACAAGTCTAGCTTTTTTTTCTTTTTCTGACCTGCCAAACAGCTTTTTCTTGGTTTAAATATACTACTGTCAGAAACATATTTCGTATTAAAATTTTCACGATTTCCCAACATGCTTGATCTTTGTTTTTCATGCAAGAAACAGAAAATACATAAAACCCTAAATTTATCTTCCAATTCTTTGTGGGGGAAGATTGATCAGACCTTAAAGTAAAACAAGAGTACATATAATAAGTGAAAGGTTTACCTCTTTTCTGACCACTTTGATAGTCTTGTCCTAATAGTCTGCAGCCAAAGAAGGATTAAATTCCTTAAGATTAGGGTTTATTAATGAAAGAAAAAGTTGGTGTTTTTCAAGAGGAAACCCTAATTTGCAGAGAGATGAGAGGCTAAGTAAGGAAAGATGGGGGAATCAAATAAGGCAAAGAAAAACAATGAAGCCATAGAAAAAGGAAAGAAATACAATTGGTGTAATAAATGGGGATACAAAAGGCATCTCTATGACTATGCACTTATAGGGTTAGTTTAACCGGAGTTTTTTTGTTTGTAATAGAAAAAGGCGAGAGTGCTAAAAATATTCGATTTAAATAATAAAATATTAGTATTTTTTAAAATATATTTGATCAATGATTTTTTTAGGTAGTCGATTGGAGTTTGGACAATTTTTTAATTAGGTATCCGATTTGATACTTTTAATATATATTAATTTTAGATTATATTTTTATTTTAAATTTTTAATATTTCTTTTACCATACAACTAAATTTAAATCCTTAAAAATTCTTTCCATATTTATATTATGTACTTTTAATTTTTATTTTTTAAAATATTAATAATATGCGATTCGAAGTGAAAAATCATGATCGAGATTAATATTCTAATGTATTCTTTTGGTGAAACTTTTTTATTCTTTTCTAATAAACTTTAATATATAAATAGATCTAAGTAGAGATAAGATCAAGTTACACGGTGTAAAATTATTTAATTTTTATATATTTTTCAGATCGTTAGATAACTTAAACGGATGACTCATATTAAGTCTTTTTTTTTCAAAGTGATAATCTTCACATAATCGAATGTTAATCTGAGTTATCCATTTCAGACATCCAACGATCCAAAAAGGGTGTAAAACTTAAAGAGATTTATAATGTGTAACTTAATCTTATCTTATCCAAATATTTCTATGTTAAAACTCACTTCAAATCACTATTTTTTTAATTTGAAATATGTATTATGATCTTTTAAATTTTATATGCTTCGTAATTTTTAAATTTTTTAAATTTAAAAAATAAAAATATAAATATATATATTATCCAAAAAATTAGGTATCCGACACTTTACCTGAAAATTTGGGGACCCAGATTTAAACATCCTTACTAGTGATGGAGCGAGAACTTTTATATATGAGTAAAAATCCTTCGCCTTTTTGTCTTACCTCCTTCTATGTATCTTGTTGAAAATTTCTAAAAAATTGAATTTTAAACCCTAATCCTCATTTTCTATATCCTAGACCTTAAATCATACATACTAAAAAATATATCTTATCCCTAATTCCCTAAACTCTAACCACAATCCCTAACCTTGAACTTTAAATCTTTACATAATGGAGTGAATACTAATATTTTCTATAAAGAATTCTAGTTTTTGAACCTTGAATGGTTTTGTGATATTTTAGTGGCGTTAATTGTACCATCATATTAACTAGTATACCCTCCCTAAGCATTTCATAAGGTTGTGGTTTTAAGATTTTTGATGTGAAATTTCGTTTTGAAATTAAAATTTAGTGTTTTAATATAAGTATTTTGATATAGTCTTTAGTACATCCTTTATCCGTTTTGATATATGGAGTTAAATTTTCAACGTTCAAGCATTTAATAATATGATCGTTACATTATCAATTTATTGGGCAACTTAGTTTTAACGTATCGATACATGTTTAGAGGTGTTTCGATACAGATTTATACAACTTAAAAACGTTTTGATACATCTATTTGTTGTTTTGATACACTCCTGATTTTAAGTTTTGTTATTTTGATACACCTGATACACATATCGATACACTTCTATTTATTGCACACAACGATTTTTTTTGTTAGCACCAGTTTAATATAGGGTTTTAGTGTATCGATACAAGTAGTTGCAGAAGTACATTTAAAGTATATTAATATTAATACATGTTATTCGATTCATTGACTCGTCGATTTAAATAATAAAATATTAATATTTTTTTAAATATATTTGATTAATGATTTTTTAAGTAGTTGGTTCGAGTCTGGATATTTTTTTAATTAGGTATCCTATTTGATACTTTTAATATATATTAATTTTAGATTATATTTTTATTTTAGATTCTTTAATATTTCTTTTACCATACAACTAAATTTAAATCCTTAAAATTTTTTTCCATATTTATATTATGCACTTTTTAACTTTTATTTTTTAAAATATCTATAATATGAGATTTGAAGTGAAAAATCATGATCGAGATTAATATTTCTAATTATTCTTTTGGTGATAAACTTTTTTATTCTTTTCTAATAAACTTTAATATATAAATATATCTAAGTAGAGATAAGAATATCAAGTTACACGGTGTAAACCTATTTAATTTTTATATATTTTTCGGATCGTTAGATAATTTAAACGGATGACTCAGATTAAGTCATTTTTTTTCAAAGTGAAAATCTTCACATAATTGAATGTTAATCTGAGTCATCCATTTCAGTCATCCAACGATCCAAAAAGCATGTAAAACTTAACGAGTTCTACATTGTGTAATACTGTAACTTAATCTTATCCCATCCAAATAATTCTTTGTTAAAATTCACTTCAAATCACTATTTTCTTTTAATTTGAAATATGTATTGTGAAATTTTAAATTTTTTGTGCTTCATAATTTTTAAATATTATAGATTTAAAAAATAAAAAATACAAAAAAATATTATCCAAAAATTTAGGTATAAGAACTTGAATATTTGAGTACCCTAACCCTCCGTTTTTTTATCATACTTCTTTCTATGTATTTTGTTGAAAATTTTTAAAAAATTGAAGTTTAAACTCTAACCCTCATTTTCTATATCCTAAATCTTAAACTCTAATCACAACCCCTAACCTTAAACCCTTTAATTTTGAAACGGAGGTATAAAAAGAATCACGAGAAAGAGAAACGATTTGCGCCATTTATATAAGGGAGTGAATACTAATATTTTCTATAAAGAATTCTAGTTTTGTGATATTTTAGTGGTGTTAATTGTGCCATCATATTAACTAATATATCCGCTCTTAGCATTTCATAAGGTTGTGGTTTTAAGATATTTGATGCGAAATTTCGTTTCAAAATTAAAATTTAGTGTTTTAATATAAACATTTTGGTATAACCTTTAGTTATTTTGATACGATTTATATTTAAAAAAATTATTAAGGTATTTTGATACATTCCTTAATCGTTTTAATATGAAGATAAATTTTTAAAGTTCAAGCACTTAATAATATGACCGTTGCATTATCAATTTATTGGACAACTTAATTTTAAAATCCAATTATAACGTATCGATACACTTTAGAGGCGTTTCGATACAGATTTATGTAGTTTCAGAATGTTTTGATACATCTATTTGTTGTTTTGATACACTCCTGATTTTTAAGCTTTGTTATTTTGATACACCTGATACACATATCGGTACACTTCTATTTATTGCACACAACGATTTTTTTGTTAGCACAGTTTAATATAGAGTTTTAGTGTATCGATACAGGTAATTGCAGAAATACATTTAAAGTGGGAAGATTGCATCTCAATAGTTATATTAATGATTCTAACCACCCAAACGGCTAGAAATCAATGAAATGATATAAATACAAGCTTCAAAAAGATCGAATAACAACTATTGAACTTCAAGCAAAATCTAAGAAATCAATCCAAACCTTTGTTTTTCAATGCTACATTATTGTACTAAACTCTTGTATATTTTATTGTAATTCATTCTTTCGAGTTTGGGAAGTGTTTATTGTAATTGGGTAAATATTATTAGCCTTTGTGAAGTATTTTTCATTTTACCATTTCTCTTCCTGTAAAGAATGATCCTTGATCAAACTTTGGGTAAAGAGTTTGATCGGTTGTAAGGTTTTCTCCTAATTTGAGAAAATAGATGTTCATTTAGTGGAGTTGGTTAAAAATCTTTAGTGGGAACTAAGATAGTAGATTTAAAACTTATTCGAAGCTTGAACCACTATAAATCGTTGTGTTCATCTTTTCATCTATTCATTCTTGCTCCCTAAAAATTTTTAATAGGCAATTTACCTCATCTTGGTCAATTTGATCCACTCAACACACACCTTTCATTAATTACCGACGATAGGTGATAGTCTTCATCGACGATGGTGATAGTGTCCAATGACGATAATTTAAGAAATTTTTAGTTATGGGTATTAGGGGATTTTTTTTAGGATTTAGGGAATTTTAATTTTTTAAATAATACTTTTTTTTCATTTTTTTAAAATATTGATAAAAATATGTCATGTATCATGTTCTTATTTGATAATATTTTTAAATTATCAAGCACTTAAAATTATAATAGTTAAAATTTTAGGTGTATGTTTTTATTTAAAAAATAATTTAAGCCCCAAAAGTTAAAAAATTTATAATTTAAACATTTATTTTTTATTAATCTTATTAAATTTTAAAACTAAAAACGGAATTTTAATTTGTTCATCCTTCATATTTATATTTCAAATTTAAAAATTAGTTCATATGTTTTTTTTTGAGATACAATGATTTTAAATTGTGCTGGACCGCTTCGGTAGCCTAATGAGACGAAAAATTATTAGGTGAACCTTGTTCATTATATCATTTGTGGTCTCAACCAATCAAGTTTATCCATCTTAATTTTTTTAAGTTGAATCATCACCTCTTTCTTACATATAATTAGTGAGTGGATAATTATTAGGTAATTATTTAAAGATGATCAGTTCTGATCGCTTGGACTATAGATGACGTGGTGAACAAAATTCACCTAATAATCTCTCCTAATGAGACATATCTGATCTTCTGAATTACCGAATCAAATCAAGTTTTGCATAAATAATATACATTACATTAGGAAAAAAAATTTCATACAAAAACTTGTTTGTCAAATTTTAGTCCGTAGGATTTAGGTTTAAAATATGAAAATTTACATATGTATATAAAAATAACTTGTGACATTAAAACAAATAAGATTATATTGCTTAAAATTTACCTTATCAAATAATTTTGAGATGATTGCATTGTATGAACTAAATTATAACTTATTTTATTCTTAAATTTTTAAATATTTTAATTTTATCCTTAAATTAAATATTCTTCCTAAATTTCTGAATGTTCATTTACAAATTATGACCGTAATTTTAAATTAATACCCCAAGTTTTCAAACGTTCTAACTTCATCCTTAAATTATTATTTATATCATCATTTTACTTCATGATACACATTATAGATTACATGATAAATTTAAAATATTCAAGAGTTTGAGGACCAATTTAGAATGAAGGTCATTGCTTGAGGATGATATTAGGGTATTTATAATTTTATGGATCAATTTAAAATTAAAGTTATAATTTGGTGATGTGTGGTCTAATTAATTCAATAATTTTTCATAATATTTATGTTAAATATAATAAAATTTATATAATTATATATATCATTTTGTAAGGCTTTTAGTTCAATTACCTGAGTGGAGAAAATATTTTATATAAAACACACACTAATTTATTACTCAGTTATAAAATAATGGATTAAAAAAACTTGAGAAATGAAACTAATATAAAAAGCAATTTATTATTTCATCAATAACTATTTTATTAATATAATTTGTATACATATTTTTTCATAAAATATTTTTATTTACTTATATTGTGAGTATAATAAAATATCACAAAATGTAAGGATATAAGTATAAAATATATTTTTACCTTATAAAAATTAATTAAAAAATTAAATTTGATTTAATTCGGTTAACCACGATTCATAAATTTATGAACTATATTACCTCAGTTCTATTCGATTGAATTTTATTTTATGATTCAGCCCTAATACATATTTATCAAAGATTTAGAATATATATAAATAAATATTATTTTTAATCACTTTTAAAATATTTTAAAAATAACTAAGGGAAAATATTTGATTGTTTCAAGCTAAGCCCATAAAACACTAACACTAGAATTGAAAAAGGCCCAACAATTTACTCCTCCGTATATATATGAACCCTAATTTCACACCCAGAAAACCCTAGCTCTTCATTTCGCTTCCACTCCCGCAAAGCTCCAGCCAGCCACCGAGCAGAGCCGTCAACACATCCAAAACTATGGGCCGCGTCCGTACCAAAACAGTGAAGAAATCGTCCCGTCAGGTGATCGAGCGGTACTACTCGCGCATGACACTCGATTTCCACACCAACAAGAAGATCATCGAAGAAGTCGCCATCATCCCGTCCAAGAGGCTCCGCAACAAGATCGCCGGTTTCTCAACGCATTTGATGAAGCGGATCCAGAAGGGACCCGTTCGCGGCATTTCCCTTAAGCTCCAGGAGGAAGAGCGTGAGCGCCGCATGGATTTTGTCCCCGATGAATCGGCTATCAAGGTCGACCAAATCGAGGTCGATAAGGAAACACTCGATATGCTTTCGGTTCTTGGGATGTCTGATATCCCTGGGCTAGTTAAGGTTGACCCGGTTGCTGTTGCTCCTCAAATCGGGTTCGGCCGTGGTGGTGGTGGGCCCGGAAGGAGGTTTTAAGTGGTGAGTAATCATCTATTCAATGGGTTTTTAATTCTTCTTGATTTACTGTTTTTGTTGGAACAATGTTAGTTATTTTAAAGGGTACTGGAATTTATAAAGTTCGAAATGCACTTTTATTTTTGAAGTGTTTGAAATGAGGAATTTGATTTATTTAGCTGTTGATTGATCCCAATGGATAATTTGATATTAGGGCACCATTTTTATTTGTTCCTATTCTCAGATTTGCTGGGAAATGCAAGCAAGAGCTAAATGATTGAATTGTTCTTATTTTTCTTTGATTAGTTTAGTATCTCTATGTGTAGATCAGGCAACCCGAGATTGGTGAAAGTATATTTCATCTTGTGTTACTTGGACATGGGTGTAAGTGTTTAGGTTGTGTCCCTAGAATCCTATGCCGGTTATGGTCATTCACCGTACCAAATATGCTTCTGGAACGGATACGGTTTGGGTATGGCAAGGGGACATACTAGGGGTATCCCAAGTTACCAGTGTATGTCTGAAAATGAACTGAATCTAGAACTGTGATCCAAAGCATAGAATGAAATGGCATGGGAGTCAACTCAAATCCATGTGGGTCTTTTCTTTTGGTTTAAATCAAAGGAAAAAGTAGGAGTTCAACCTACTAGAGTCTAGATTTCATAAAATGACCTTAAAATTTATGAATAACCCCAGAATTATTTTAAAAAAATTATTAGATTCTAATCCAAGGAAAATATGGTCTTGGGCTTATTTTAATCTAAAAGAATCCTTAGATTTTCTAATTTAGTATAGATTTTAATGCTTTTTAATAATTATATATATTGAAATATATTTTACTTTTGTTGTACTTCTGTTATACCTTACCTTGTTTCTTATCCTCATATAAACAATTTCTGAAAAATAATGATATTTAAAAATTATTTATACGGAATAGGATTGAATCGTCTTGTAGAAAATTGGTAATAAAATGCTTAAAAGTCAATTTTTAAAGGAAAGTAAATGAGAGTGAATTATAAATTCCAGGACTCAATTTTGGAAAATTTACCGTAATATTATTTTTGGATTTTTTTAATTTAAAAATATTGTTTTTATCACATTCTTTCCTAATATGTTACAATTTATTGTTGTTGTTGAGTTTAGAAGATTAAGTTAAGTGATTTCAACCTGTCTTTGAACAATAAATAAATTAAATAATATAATTTATTCAAAGAGAAAAACGCCCTCAGTTTTTATTCTTATTCTTATTTTGATTATTGAGATTTAAAAGTATTTAATTTATTAATTAATTTTGATATTACATTGTTTTTAATTACACAATTGTTATATCACAAGAGTATGATGACATGGCAAATGATTTATTGAGACTAAAACAACGTAGTTATGGATCTCAATGAAAACTATATCGTTTTGAATCTTTAAAAAATCCGAGAAAGATAATAATAAAAACTTCATTTAGGGGTGTGTATTTGGTTAATTCGATCGGTGACCAAATTGAATTAAACAAAATCGAATTAACCTAAATACTCTTAACAGAACAAACTGAATTAAAATTATTTTGGTTAATTAACTGAATTAACCGAAATTTATTATAAATTTTGGTTATATTATATAATAAGTCACTAAATTATGCTAAAATAGTTTTTTAGTCACTAAACTTTTATTTTATGCTAATTTAATATAAATTTAGTGACCATTTTGTAATATAAAAAAATTTAATGAATATTTTATAATTTTTAAAATTTAAATAATTAAAAATAAATATATATAATATTTAATATATAATAATTTCGATTAATTAACTGATTTTGAACCGAATTAACCAATAATCGAATTTTTTAAAAAAACTAACATTAACCGAATTTATCAAAAATTAACCAACCGAATTAACCAAAATAATTCCGGTTCGATCGGTTAATCGAATTCACCTTATATTTACCATCTATATGGTATCAAAGTGTTGGTACTAGATGTCTATGCGAAAGGTTATAAATTAATTAAAAAATATATTATATCATTATAAAGCTAGAGGATAAAATTCAATCTTTAAAATTAAATAAAAATAATTTAGTGATTAAAATAAAAATAAATTAAGTGATAAATTTATAATTTACCTATAAATTAATAATATAGGTGTTATTTTATGAAGCCTAGACTCTAGAGGTTTGAACTCTTACTTTTCTTAGTCCAGCTTGAACATATATTGCTCAGAAACCCAATTTTGGTCAGCTATATAGCTGATAGATGTTTGTATGATTATAGAGCTTAGAACAATTGTGACACTTTAGAACTAGTTAAATCAGAAAATTTTTGGTCCAAAACAATCCCCTGGATAAGTTTCTATAGGTGGCTTTGATTTAAAGACGATATTGTGTTTTTGTACTTGGGGTAGTTTGGGATGGTAATTCAATCCGAATAAAAAAATTCGATCCAAATCTGATTAAAAAAATGTTTGAGTCTTAATAGGAGGTGGATTGTATATGGATATTGTCATGATCCGATCGGAATTCACTGATATGAACCCGAATAAAAATATTTAAAAAGTTTGAGGTGTTACTTTAATTGTTTTATATTGGATTGTATGGACCCCCTTTCCTTTTTTAGGCTTAAATCAAAGGGGCTAGAGTTCATAAAATGACCCCAAAACTCTTAAAATTTATGAAATAACCCCGAATAAAAAAATTCGATCCAAATCCGATTAAAAAATATTTGAATCTTAGTTATTAAATATATAAAAAAAAAAAGAGACGCGAGTAAATCAAGAGATTATGAAAAAAATACTAATTTTGTTACATGATCCTCATGCACTAGCTGGTCGTTAGTAAATAGGAAAAGAGAAACAATTATATCGTTAATTATCTATAAAAGTATTTCTAATCCATAAAAATTATTCATTCTATCATTAATTATCTATATTATTAATCCAATTTTTAGAAAATAATGAAAAATTATTGCTAAAAAAACAAAATGGTGAAATAGATTGCTATGATTAGATAGGACCTATGAGGAAAAATAATAAAAAATATATAAGTTATTGTAACTATATTTGTTTTATAAATGTTAGTTTTACTCATTGAAATTAGAAATAAAGTTTTAATTATTCGGGTAATTTACATTTCAAATCACTGAACTTAACGTCCACTTTCATTTACATCACAAACCTTCAATTTAATCAAATTACATCATTCAACTTTTATTATTAATAAACTAAATCATTTATGCTAATACAATTAAATAATTTAAAAAAAAACATAAATTAGTACTATTACTTAATATATTTTTCGCATATCACTATTAAAAATGTTTAATTAACAATTTTAATAATTTTATGTGAAAAATTTCTATTTTGTTTAAATAAGTTTAAAAGAAAAATAACAAAATTTTTTATAAATTTTTAAAAAATTAAATTATTAATTAAATATCATTTATTGATGATATATGAAAAATATATTAAATAAAAATATCAATTTTAATTTTTTTTCATTAGAGATATTTAATGATACCAATATAAGTGACTTAATTTATAAATAATGAAAGTTGAATGATATAATTGGATTAAATTAAAAGTTTATGATGTAAATGAAAGTTTGGTGTCACTGCACATTAGTAAAAATAATTTCTTAATTTGATCTTGAAGTTAAATAAAATATTATTTTAAAAATCTAATAATATTGTTTTGCTACCATTTTTGTTATTTATAATATTCATTATATTTTTAAAATTTATTAATATAAGGCTACACAATCATAGTGTTTATAATTATAATACAATGCAAAATAAAATTTCAGATAACAATAGGACTTTTAGTGATGTTGATTCCACGCCCTCATTTGTTCGTAATAGTTAGACTTTTATGAAGAATGTTGTTGCTTCATCAATCTTGACCATATCTACATCTAAGGTTTTGTCTTACAAGGATAAACTATTCACATGTGCTCATGTTTTCACTGAAGAAGATGAAATAATAGAATAAGATGTGATTGAAATTCTAGAAGGCAATGTTACTCGATCCATCGTTGGTGGATCATATCCACCGGTGAGTCTTAATCTGACTGTTGTTGCTAAACTTTTGGGCATACGTATTGGTTACAATACTCTTCGTAAAAAACTCTATGATTTATAAAAGTCACTCAAGCTTTTTGACTAATAAACATAAAAAATGATTATTTTCTAATTACTTTTCGAACCTAATTAGATTTTTAAAGGTAATATCGGATGGACCATGGGTAATCTTTGGCCATTATCTCACTATAGAGCCTTGGTCTCAAGATTTTTCTACAACCCAACCATTTTCATGTAAAGTGATCGATTGGATGCGTCTTCTTAGACTATCAGTACCACTATACCGGAGTAACTTTATCAAAGAGATTGATGAATGCATTGGTCTAGTTTTTGGTATTGACTATCAAACTGACAGTGGAAGGTGAGACAGATTTACTAGAATGATTGTTAGAATTTATCTTAATAAGTCATTAATATCCAAAATGTTATTCAATGACAAGTTACAACTTATGGAGTATGAAAGCCTCCCAACCATTTGCTTATCATGTGGGAAACTCTTTCCCAGATTTTATTCCTGCTACAAATATTTCAAGAACAAATGATCATTTAATAGAAGAACATCGTGCACAAAACATTCCATCCTTTTGGTCCATGGATAATTGTCGATTGTAGACATCGTTGATCTGGAAAGGAACTCACTACTGATTACTCCATGAACACTCTTATTCCAACAATGGTATCGCGCTTTAATCCTATTTTTGAGGATGAAGCTAGTGAACCTAACGTCAAGAATGATTTCAATGTTCACCCTCACAATAATTTTGGCTAATCCCACCACTGCCTCTTTATCGACCACCACAAGTACAATGTTCCACACACCAATAACTCCGATTATTTCAACATCATTTGCTCCTAAGCCTTTTTCTACAACTATCTTATCTGCTACTTCGAATCTTAAACTCACAAAGTCAAAATAATATATTCTTGTCCGCAAACCTTTGACAGTAATTACAAATAGCTACAAACATAAACCTTCTACATTGATAAGTAACTTTCGCCAATCTTGTCGTCCTCTATCCCTACAAGCTAAACTTGATAGCACTCATTATTTCGTTATCGTTATGTCAGATGATATTTTTCCTTCTTCGACTCATGAATCGATAAAACCGCACGATTTACAAGTTCACTGTCTCCTTGCAAGTGTTCCCCTGATAAGGGTGTTTTTCTTGACCACTTAACAAAGAATACTCAAGATAGCACATTGCAGTCATTGTTTTCTTCTTTATAGATTGATAGGGGCTTTCAGCCGAACTCGGATATCCTGTCATGAGGTTTGTCCAGGTTATCTCTTATTTGATTCTTTGATATTGTTTGTTAAAATTTTAGTTGGAATATGCAGGGCTATGGACACCATAAGTTTTTGTCCACTCTTTGACAATATTTGCGAGAAGCTAGACCAAATATTATTGGTTTAGTTGAACTTCACATTAGTGGTCACAAAGCAGACTCAGTTATTGCTTCGCTAGGTTTTCTTACTCACATTGGATAGAAGCAGGTTTTTCAGGGGGTATTTGGCTTTGTTGGTATGACTTTGTAACAGTCGGTTCTTATAAATCACTTTCAGTTTGTACATTTTCATCCACACTATAAAGTTTATGACAGTTCTTTTCTCGTGACACTTATTTATGCAAGTCCTAACGCATCTAAACGTAAGACTCTTTGGTCAAGCATTCTTTGTATTGCCACAATAGTTTGATCTCTATGAATTTTGTTTGGTAAATTCAATTCTACTCTTTAGACTGATGAGAGGATGAGATGTGCCATATCTACAAAACCAACTCATACTTTTAAAGAGTTTTATTTTTTTTTGGTTCGAGAGATAGGATTTTCAAGTCCTAAATTTACTTGGTCTAGGGGAGCAACTTATGCCCGACTCGATCGTTTTATCTGTAATTCGTATTGGGATAAAGCTTTCCCCAAATCCAGAGTAAACCATCTTCTTCGTATGTGATCTAATCATCATCCTCTCACTCTTCAAGTTGGTCATATACAGGGTTATCGATCTTCTATATCTTTTCGTTATTTATCAAGTTGGTGTTTGCATGAAGATTTAAAAAGGATGCTTTCAGAAAATTTGAATCCATCGGTCTTTTTTTCAAGATTAATTCACCACTTTTTTGTTGTTGCTATAAATGAAACAAATTGATCTTTGATTCTAAGAAAAGAATAACCATAACAAGACTAAGGGGCGTGCAAAAAGCCTTATGCTCTCGTCATTCTTTTTTCTTTGTGATCTTGAGAAAAAACTTCTTAAATTGGATGAAATTCTAGACCAAGAAGATCTCACGTTGAAACAAAAATCATATCCATATTAAGTTATATTTGGTGATCGTAACATTGCCTACTTTCATAAAAAAACTACACTTCAGAGACAACGAAATCAAGTTAGTTCGTTAAAACTCCACTCCAGTGAGTGGTGCACTGATGATGACATTCTAAAAAAAGAAGGAATTGAATATTTTAAGAATCTTTTTTTATTGGATGTCACACTAGAAGGTCATTTCTCAACAAAAGGTAATTTTTCTATCATTCCTGACTTAATGCTCGCCGGTTTAGATACTTCCTCGTTGGACGACGAGTTTCATGCAACCTTACGTTCTATGATCCCTCTAAAATTACCTAGTTTAGATGGTTTGTACGTAATTTTTTTTAGGGAAATTGGGACATCATTGATGCATCTCTTTGTCGTACAATAAGGATGGTCTTTTAAGGTGATGAATTTGAACTAATTTTCAATAGGACGATTCTTGTTCTTATCCCAAATGTTAATACACCCGAGTCCTTCTCTCATTTTCGGCCAATAAACACGTGTTATGTGGTTTACAAAGTACTCACTAAGGGTATTGTTAAACGCCTATGACACATCATGTCGTTTCTTGTTGCTCCTAATCAAACTAGTTTTGTTTTTGGAAGAAACATCACTGATAATATCATTATTAACCAGGAGATCATACACACGATGCATATAACTAAGGCTAAGCACGTATGAATGGCCATTAAAGTTGATCTTGAAAAGGCTTTCGACAAGATTCATTGGGATTTCATTCATACTACTTTTATTGATACAAGGATTATGTCAGACCTTATATGTATTATCATGAGTTGTATCACGAAATTCACTTTCCAAATCCAATGGAATAGAAGTTATTCTGAGACTTTTGCTCCGATAAGGGAGATTCGACAAGGTGGTCCTCTACCCCCATATCTCTTTGGGCTAACAATAGAAAGACTAAGTCAATATTTTAAAGGCAGTGGATAAGGGAGAATGAACACCATTTCGCTTTCATAAACAAAGCTCTTCAGTGTCAATCTTCTTTGCGCGTACGACCTAATTCTTTATGTACAAGTTAACATGACCAATACCATTAAAGTGGATAGTATTCTTTTAGAATTTAGTCTTTATTCAGAAAACATAGTTAGCAAGCAAAAGACTCAATTATTTTTTCTTTCACTACTATGTCTGCTTTGAAAGAAATATTAGTAACTCTTTGAAATTCAAAGTTATAGACTTTCTTGGCAAGTATCTTGGCAAATATCTCGGTGTTCCAGTGATTCATAAAAGGGTGAGGTGTTTAGAATTTGATTTCATTCTCGATAAAATGAGATTTCGACTTTCTAGTTGGGTTGCCCAAACCTTATCACTTGCGAGGAGAATAACTCTCGTTAAATCAGTTCTAGAGGTCATCTCAGTATACTTCATGCAAACTATATTTCTCTATAAAAAGATATATAAAGACATTGAAAAACTCATCAGAAATTTTATTTGAGGATCATCATCATCAAATGTGAAAACTCGTTTGTTTAATTGAAAGCTAATATGTCAACCTCTTGTTAATGAAGGTCTTAGCCTTAGTCGGATACATGAATATAACAAATCTTTTCTCATTATGGTTGGTGTAGTTTTGGTCACAAAATGTGACTCGTTTTGGGTTACTTTGTTGCGCTAAAAATACAAAGTTAGTAATCTTCTATCCTATTCCATACGATGTAACTCATGTTATTCTCTATGGTGGGCTTTATCAAACATATGAGATAAGTTTCGTACAAACATGTCTTGATCAATTAAAAATGATGATTCAATTAATGTTTGAGATGATATATGGGTTTCTAATGTTGGTCCACTTTGCAGCATTGTCCTTAATGATGGATTTTCGCAATAATATCCACGTTTTGAATACCTAATGTTGACAAATAAAACATAGAATTTCTCTTTGCACAGTTGTTACATGTACATATTGTTTCTCACATTGTTAATATTAGATGTCATTTACTTCAAGACAATGTTGATAGGCATTCTTAGCATTGAGATTCATATTTTTTAATTTATAGTTCTTATAATCAAATCATGAAAGCCTCTTAGAACCCTCCATATAATGTTTGAAAGATTATTTAAAAACTTATGATTCCTCAAAGATTTCATCTATTTCTATGGTTGACATTTAAGGAAAGGTTCTTAACCAGCCACGAACGTCATCGTCGTTCCATTGTTCCCGCTCTGACATACTCGCGTTGTGGTTCCGGTAGTGAATATGTCCTTCATACCCTTCAGGATTACCCTGAAGCTAGACGTATATGGTCTCAAGTTAATCTTCCTATGCTTCAGGCTTATTTCTATGCTCTTGATCATGATAATTGGTTCCTCCATAATATAAAGTCTTCCTTGATCGATCTATTGCTTGGTTCTGCTTGAAATCAATTTTTTGTTTCTATTTGTTGACATATTTGGAAGTCTCGTAATGAGCTGATCTTTATTGGCTTGAGCCCCTTTCCTTCGTATATTCTTTAACATAGTTGTAACGACCCTCCCGTCGTTAAAAAAAACTTTTATTTAATTTTGGTAAAATTTTGGGACTAGGTTTAAAGAATTGAGAATTTAGGTTAAAATTGGTGAATTGGAAAAATTGGAAATTTTATTTGGAAAATTAGGGTTTTAAAAAATAAGGTTCAAAAATAAAATAATTTAGGTTTAAAAGAGGATAAAAAAGAGATTTTATTTTGAAAAAGACTGGAGTAGCCACCGGTTACTTTGGTAGACCAGACACCGTTGAAACCGGAGATTCTAAAAAAATATGGGTTCGGGAGTCGGTTACGGATGAGATATAAAAATACCCCACACCACCCAAAAATTGGTACCTAATCGAATATAATTGCCCAAATTGGAAATTTTGCAAGTTCAAATTTTTATTAATTTATTATCCATTTAAGAATGCGAATATATTTTAATTTTACCATATCTTTATCCGAAGGCAACGCATACACCGCCACCACTACGCTTGGTGACGGGCCCGTTACGATTGAATAAAGAAGTATTTATTAGGTTCATTAAATTGATGGTGTCGAATGTTAAAAAAATGATTCGAATGTAAAAATATTTACAAGCATAAATAAAATAATGCGGAAAATAAAATGCATAAATTAAATTACAACAAGATATATACGGGAAAAATAAATGCAAGAAATTAAATACGAGAAAGTAAAGTGCGTAAATTAAATGTTAGATGTTAGATACGAGAAAATTAAATTGCAAGAAAAATAAATACGGGAAATTAAATGTTAGAGGTTAGTTATTTACACTAAACGGGCTATAAATAATACGGATCATTCCCCGTTGCGGGTCACCGTAAAGCCGATTCGAACAAAGAATAAATAATGAATTAAATAAAAAAATGAATAAATTAAAAAAGTAAGGTATAAATAAATATATAGTACAAATATAAATATATTTTAATTTATATCAACTTAAATATGATAATGTAAACCTTAGATTCATATTATTTTCACATATTTACATCAATATAAATATATTAAATATAAACGGACTTTAACCCCTTAAATCTTAAACCATAAATCTTAAACTCTAAATTATATATTATGAACTCTAAACCTTGATTAATAAACACAAAACTCTAAACATTAAATATAATCAAAACCCTAAAACCTCAATTTCAAAATTAATATGATAATTAGTTTAAAACAAGAGAAAAATATGAAGTTAGAATTTAAGGGTAAAAGAATACATTTATATATAAATATTTATCTCAAGTTTCATCAATCACATATATTGATATAGTAACCATCATATTTGATCCATCATTTTAATACACAAATATTATTTAATACAAAATAAGTACATTAATAATTAGTCAAACTATTTATCTTTATTTTTTTATTTTTAAAGTTATTATTATTGATCCACTAAAAATATCTTTTAATTAAAATGTATAAAAATATATTTAATATATTATATCTTTTTTATATTCGTTATACCAAAAAATACATTTAATATTAAGATTTAGAAATAACAATTTGTTCGAGAAAGTTATAGAGAGAGGTATGGTTAAAAAGAGATTAAAATGAAATTATACTAAAATTATTGTAAAAAATTTGATAGTATATATCAAATTTCTTATAAAAATGCAAAGATTTTACTAGGGCTGTAAACGAACCGAACGTTTGGAGAACTGTTTGTGAACCGTTCGACGGGAAGTTTGTTTATATTCATTTATTTATTAAATGAACGAATATGAACAAGATTTTTCGTTCGTTTTATTAAACGAACGAACATGAACAAAGGACTTGTTCGTTCAATTATGTTCGTGAACGTTCGGTAATCTGTTCGTTCATTTATGTCCGTTTAAATTTATTCACATATATCTAAGGGTGAGCATTAGATCAAGTTAGTCGAGTTAAAAAATTTTGAGTTACTCGAGTTGAGAAGTCTTATTTAATGACTCGTTAAAAACTTCCTTGTTATAGATTAGGGGTGTTCATTTTTCTGTTAAACCGAGTTAACAGTCTAACCAAAATAAAATTGGTTAATCAGTTAAATTTTAGGTTTCGTCTAATAATTAAAAGTTTTTAATTTTAATTATAGATTAATTCAGTTTAAAATTAGTTAATTAACTGAATTAATCCAAAATGTTAAATATTTAACATATTATATATGTTATTTATGTTCGTTCGTTTATGTTTATTTATGTTCATTCAGGGACGGAGCTAGGATTTGGGGTTGAGGGGGGCAAAACAAAAATGTTTAAAAGTAGGGGGGGCAAATTCATAAAAAATCAATTTTTAAAAAAATTTAAATAGGGGGACAAAAGTAAAAAAATTCTTCGGGTGTGGAGGGGCAATACCCCTATATAGCTCCGTCCCTGCATTCATTTATGTTCGTTCGTTTATGTTTGTTTATCATTTAAATGAACGAACATAAACGAACATGAATAAGCTATAATCCTTAATGAACGAACATGAACAATAAAATTTGTGTTCATTTGTGTTGGTGTTCGTTCATTTGTTCAATTAAAGTTAAACGAACGAACATAAACACACTCTCGTTCATGTGTTCATGTTCGTTAGATACGTTTACGGTCCTAGATTTTACTACAAACCGAATTTCTTAAAATGTTTAATAATTTTAATATATACTGAATTTTTTGTAAAACATATAAAAATTTTAATATATACTAATAATTAATATCAAAATTCTTATAATTTTTATAATAATTTTAATATAATTTGTATTTTAATCTCTTTTTTATAAAAACTTATCCGACGGCAAAATCTCACAAATATTGAAGAAAAAATATTTATTTCTAAAACTATTAAACCCTCAAAAATATTTCCTAAAGTATTAATTTTTTACAGTAAAATGAAAGTCGGATTCAAAAGAATCCGACTATGAACAGTGAATTCAAAAAAAACAATAAAATAAACAAAAAAGGATTCTTTAGAATCCGACTCTGCACAGTAACTCTCCACTGCGCTGCACTGTTCACTGCATTGTTCACTATTATTTTATTATTTTACTGTTTATAGTCGGATTCTTTTGAATCCAACTTTCATTTCTCCGTAAAAACATCAATATTTTGAAAAATATTTTTGAGGGTTCAATAGTTTTGAAAATAAATATTTTTTATTCAATGAGAATTGCCCCTTATCCGGCCGTGGCCATTAACCTATCCCATAAATTTATACGGAACGTGTTCATAATTAACCTAGTCCATTATGCCTGTGATGTTGCCCTCAGGCTCAGAGTCTGACTGCCCAAAAAATCAAACAAAACACAAATCAAGGCGGGAAAAAGAGCCGTTGCCTGAATTTGGCGCCAAAATAATCACATTATGCTGCCCGTAAATATCCGGGCAGCCTACCTTCACATTTCTCTCTTTAAAAATCCCACCTTTAAGAAATCAAAAACTCAACCACAAACCCCTTTAATTTCTCCATCAAATTCTAAACTTGTTTGTTTTCCCAGAAACCCTTTTCTCTCTTCACTACTTTGATTTTTTTTTTAAAAAAAAAAAAAACTCAATTTTTGGCTCTTTTGTTTGTTTTCCCTCTGTTTTTGCATCAAATTCCCTTGTTTAGATCAAATAAAAAATGGGTTTCTCCAAAAAAACACAACAAGATAGAGTCTTAGATTCTGAAGGGAAGAAATGGGTCATTGCCGGTATCACGATATTGACTTCATTGAAGCCGATAAACACGAAACCGATAGCGAAAGAAAACAAGGAAGAAGAAGATGAAGAAGAGGTTAGTGGTTCGTGTTCAACCACTCCAACTTCCAAAGAATCAAAGATACCAAAGCCATTGTCATGCCCTTTAGCTCCAAGGAAGCGTAGGCCAACACTCAGATGCCATTACAATGGTGTCAGGGAGTTCTTTACTACACCTGATTTGGAATCAGTGTTCAAACTACATGTTGTTGAGAAAGCAAATTGAGTAATGAAAATCAATCATTTTCAGACAAAAAAGTTTTTTTTTAATGTTATTTAGGTTAGGGCATAACGTTAAAGTAGAGTTCAAGGTGTATATTTTGTATGACATGAGGAGTGTAGCTTTTGATTTACTTCAATTTTCAGCTTAAAGTTGTGATGGATGGTTCTAGAGATCAATGGTCTTAAAAACGACTAAAAAACGATTCTATTGTTTTTTTTATAAAAATTATAAGAATTTCGATACAAATATTTTGGTATATATTAATATATATCGATTTTCTTATAAAAAAATATAAAAATTTTGATATATATTAAAATATTTATGTCAAATTCTTATAAATTTTATAAAAAATAATATAAATTTTTTAACCGTTTTTTAGGTCTATATTTAAAAAAAAAAAAAGAAACTTAGTTGTATTGAGTAGTATGGAAGTTTCTTGTTTTAGTTAATAGACATTAGTAGAAGGGCAGAAATAGTAGTTTTTATAGTGTAGTGAAATGGAGAAATTATATCATGAACCCTTTCTATCACGTTATTCGTGGTTTCAATTAATCAGATTCACTCATTTTATAATTTTAAAGGTGAATCATCACATCTTTCCTATTTGTAATAGGTGACTAGTTAATTATCAGGTAATTACTTAAAGATGAACGAACATGATTGTAAGTTTTTGAATTGAAAGGATTCAAGAGTAGGAGATTGTTGGTGTATGCTCAAACCTTAGAGAAACATGTTTTTATTGATTATATTTCGAGTTTTTTTGTTATCTGTTTTTTTTTTTTATATTTGAAGAGTTATATCAGCTTTTTCATTTAATTTTTTTTAAAACAACAAAAAAATATTAAAAATTTTGAGTGAAAATCTTTTGTTTCTAATTATATTTTTTTATGCACACATTAAAAATTATTAAAAATAAATAAATTTTAAATTTTAATCATAATTTTCGTATCTTAAATCATATGTCTTAAAAATATATCATATTCCTAATTCTTTAAACCCTAATCATAACCTCTAATTTATATTATAAATTCATTATTTTAAAGCAATACATTAATAAAGATACAATAAAAGAGTAGATAATTTTCATTAATTTTTTGATCTCTAAACTTTAATTTTTCCATTATTTTTAATCCCTTAAACCTAATTTATCAGAAAGTTAAATTTTCTAACTTTTATAAAATCTTGATTTGTCTTAAACTTTATCAATAAAAAGAAGAAGCTTCAATGGTTAAGCGTAAGTGATTATCATTTAAAATTAATCAATTAATTTAAATTAAATTTTATAAAAAATTATTAAAAAAATATTTTTAATATAACTTTCTTTAATTTATAATTTTTTATTTTTTACTTTAAATATTTGTTAATAATTTTTTATATATTTTAATTTTAAAATATAAAAGCTTAATAAATTTTTATGTGATACATTTTCGTTTAAAAGGAAAATTGTCAGAAAAAAATCTTTATTGCAATCAAAACTTTGTATATATTCCATTTTTATTTCGTGTCTCTCCTTTTTGACTCTACACAGAAATCCACACACGTGTAAGTTATAAAAAAAATATATACACACGTGTGTATATTATTAATATTAGAAAACATAAACATGATGTAATAAATTGTTTAATTAAGTTTAGATAATATTAATTATTAATGTATCAAAATCTATGTAAATATTTAAATTATCACCGAATTATTTTTTACTTTTATTGGTCAAATTTTTAAAATAAACTAATAATTTATACATTAATATTTTTGTATTTTTTTCAATAATAGTCCGATAAATAATTTATTTTATTAATATTTAATGGTGATTTATTTTTTATTTAATTATACTATATAAGATTATTTTATAAGGCCATGTCAGAGTTATAAATTTAATATACAATTATTACAATATTTCATGGTCTAAGGGGCTAAGTGCTTATGCTTTATCTGACTATGGAAAAGACAGTGGTAGCCTGGTAGGTTAGAATCCAATGTGGGTGTTTTAGTTGTATAGAGTTAATCTTATTTTATTTATAGATAGATTAATTTAAATAACATATAATGATATTTTTAATATATTTTATTTTATTTACATCAGTATAAAATATCAGTTTATAAAAATATTAATATTATAATAAATGTTGGGTGTAATGTTTTATTTATAACAATAATAGTTTAGTATTTTTTTTAATATGTTTTAAGTTTGATATTTTATATATATAGAAAATTTTGTATAATCACATTTTTTATATATGTTTTAATATTAGTTTGATAGTTTAGCATGGAATCCAATGGTGGGTGTAGATAAGGTTAAATTTAAAATTATTTTTATTGTATAATCACATTTTTTTTGAATTACTAACATTTTAATTGATTTAATTTTATTATTAAATTTTATTTTTTAATTCGTTTATATTATTATATCATTAATTTTTTAATGAGATGATGACATGTTTTACAGTACGGTGACTTGAATATTGAATTAAAATAATATCGTTTTAGTGTCGTTATTTTTATACTAAATAACTCAAAACGATGTTGTTTTGCTTAGGGGTGTAAACGAGCCAAGTCGAGCTCGACTCGGTTCGTTAAGAATTCGAGTCAAGTTTGAGCTTTTTTGAGACTAATCGAGCAAAGTATTGACTGATTTTTGACCGTGTTAGAATTGAGTAACTCTTATCTCTTATGTCCCATTTAAAGCCTAATAGAGAAAAAAAGAACTTTGATGCACAAGTTGTGTAAATTCAAGCTTGTTAATTTTAGGTTTTAGTATGTTAATTTAGGATTTAAGACTTATGTTTAAGATTAGATTTTAGGGGTTTAAGTTTAGAATTTTAGATTTTAAATTATAAAAAAATAAATAAAAAATCAGTATATTTATGTTTTCGAGTAGCTCGTGAGCTTTTCGAGTCGAGTATCATGTAGCTCGGCTTATCAAGAACTCGAGTCGAGTTTTGACCGAGCTTTGACCGAGTTGAACTCAAATAACTCACGATCTGTCTTGTCTAATTTACAGCCCTATTTTTGCGAGAGAAAATGTAAAAATATATGTGATTAATGAGGATTGAACTTAGAACCTTTAGAATTAAAGGCACACTCTAGACTCTAGTTATTAAATCAACTTAATATCTTTAATTTTTTTTCATTCATAATATTAATGTTCAAACATCTAATCTTATTTAAGAAACCATATCAATTCACCGTCGGTATAAATTTAATATTTATTTTTTGGGTTTAACCATCGATCTTCGTCCCACTAACAAACTAATCTAGATCATATTTTGTATAACCCCGTTATAAAGGCAGTCTTTCTAACACAATTTTCTTCATTCATAACATTAAAATTTAAACTCTTAATCATACTATCTCGTCCTACTAAAATAATAAAAATAAAATAATAAAAGATATTTGGTGCATGACCCCAAGGATTTGTTTAAAGATATCAAACATAAAAAGGAGTGGACATGGAGGGTTTAATCTTTTATCTTCAGGTTTTAGTCTTTGTCTAGGGATTAGGTTTCTTCATTTATAGTAATAAATAAAATAATAATGTAATAAATAGACATCCTATGAACTTAGTAGTTTACTTGTGTATTAGGTTACTTTTACTTGATCACTTATGCTTTTTCTTATTGTCCTTGCATGGGAAACAACCGATGAATGTTGGTTTAGTTGATTAAATTATTAAATCTTAATAATTATAAAATTTGAATGTTATCAACGGTCTCGTTTAAAATACTCGTAAATCCGACCCACATCGTATCTATAGTTTTAGTGAGTGAATTTTTTAATAGAATTTTTGTGTACGCGACACCTAAAATCCGAGACTTACTTAAACGCAATCAAATCGGTTACCATTTAGATCAACCCATGTTGGTTACTCAGGGATGTTGTAACGATTTTGGGGTCTTGTGTAATTTATTAAAATGTGACCCTTAGAAACAATTGTTCATAACCATCACTAGTTCTAAAAATGTGACCTTTAAAAGCAATTATTATTTTTAGGGACCCCTATAGGATCATTTTTATTGCGGCTGTCAAGAACATCACCGATTTTACAGAAGTAATAGTAATAGGAATAATTAACAAGATTTTATAATCAATTATCACATTTAGGAAACAATTATAACTCATATTTCTTACATAAACCATCTAGTCTCAGTGTTAAAGGAATGGTTGTTATTCCTAAAGGTTATGGGTTCGAGCACCAGTAATACCAGCGTAGTGATTGAGCGATTGATGTTCAATGATTGAGAGTATACACTAGAACATATACTACTATAATCAATGTAGCTAATTCAAAAAAAACTCATATTTCTTAAGAGTATTTTCAAAACTATTATAATGAATTTCGAGATTAACATCATCTGATAAATATAGTTTATAAAAATTTTGAACCTCTATTTTTTAAGAAACATGTACAATCACTCTTATTACGCTTGTCTAGACCCACTATGGTTACTAAATAACCTTCTTTCACGTGAAATAAATTTTAAAATCCTTGTAAATCCTGAATCCAACTGTAGAATCAATGGACTTTTATGTGTATCTTTTTGACAATCCAAAAATAAAAAAGGAAAAGGAAAACCGTGAACCCATTAACCATATGAACAAAAATATATGGGGTTTAATATATTTTTAGGGATGAGCATTATCCGATCTGGTTGGATCGGGTCAGATTTTTAATGAAAAATTAAGGTCGTATCGAGTTAAATTTTTTATAATGGGAGAAGCTTGGTTGGATTGAATTCGAGTTTTTGGTGTAAAATATCCAACTTGACCCAATCCGACTCCCAAGACTAGTTATGTGATTTTTCTTTAAAATTTTAAAGATATTTATAATAATATTTTTTTTCTTTCTATATATTTATAATTAGCTCCTTAAAATTAGATTATTATTTATAGCTTATTCCTTAACATTATATTTTTTTATAATTAAGTTCTCTAAAATTATTTCTTTTATAATTAAGTTTCTAAAATTATTTTTTATAAGTTTGGTCAGAGTTAAATTTAAAGTATTTATTTTTACTTCAAATTTAGTTTTTTAATGAAAATATTCATGTTGAGTCATACTTAAAATATTTATGTTTGAGTCAGGTTCACGTAGACAAAAATCTCACCTAACCTATACCCAATATCTTTATATATTTTAAAAAAAAAAATAATAGTAAATTATTTTACCTCTTTACCTAAATTTTATATTTTTACATGCTCAATAATTTTTAAATATTTTTTTATCTCAAGAAGATAGATTGATTTATGTCAATATAAAATTAAAGGCCTATATATTATTTAAATACAAACAAATAAAAAGAATTGTCAAATACAAGAGATGTGTTTCTTCACTAAAATTTTGAGCTTGAATTACAAAATCGTAAATAAAAAATTAAATTAAAAAATCATTTTATAATAAATTTTTATTATACCTAATTTAAATTATTCGATTAATAAATAAAATATACTTAATTATACGTAAAAACAAACCAAGGGTTATACATAAAAATTGTAAATCCTTTGTACTAAAAAAAAAGAATAAATGGGTGTTTTTTTTATACTTTGTTTAACCGACGATGATATCGATTTTAATATTAGTTATCGATCGTTATTTTTTTATTTATATAATCTATATATTTATTGATCATCTAAATTCGTATTTTTAAAATTTTTAATATAATTCTCTAACAATTCATACACTATGAATAAATTTTTATATTTGTTCATATTTTGTAGTTATAGACTATTTTTTAATTATTTTATTTTAGTTTTACCTTCTTGATAATTTTATAATTTTTTAAATAACATATTAATACCAACTTAATAAATGTGAGTTGATTTTTTATTATCTTTTCAACTATAATTATAGGTGTCGGACTTGGTAATCCACTAATCCAAATAAGATGTTATAGTCTTATTTCTGAGACAAGTCTTTTAATTTATTTTTTATTTATAATATTAAAATTTAATCTATTAATATTATTTTTAAAAAATTTAACGTCTCATTATATTGATATTCAACTTAATAATCCAAAGATAGTATAGAGTCTCAGTTTGAGACGAGTATTTTAATTTAATTTTTTACTTATAATATTAAAATTCGATCTATTAATATTATTTTAAAAAATCTAATATTTCATTATACCGATTATAATAAGAATCTAAATCTGAAATTTCATTACTCTTTGAGCTCAATACAATTTTTTTATTAAATTGTATTCAATAAATTTTTTTAATTAGATTTATATTAAAAGAGAAAAGAATACAAAAAAATCACATCATAAACATTAAAATTTTAATGTGCAAAAATAAAAAATGATAAAAATTTAAAGATATGAAAGACATTAACGTATAAATTTTATCACTTACAAAAGATCTAATAATCTTCTAAATTTATAAGGGAAAACTGATCTTCAAGGACAATTGATCTTCGCTGCTAACAACGTTCGATTAATATTTGTCATACGAACATTAAACTGTTAAAAACGGATAATATTATCACAAAAACATACTAAAATTACCATAAAACTAATAAATAAACTATCATGAAAGCAGGTAAAAAACCGTAAAGAAACAGATAAAATATGAAACTGACAAAGTAAAAATGAGAAACTTGTAAATGATATTTACTAACAAAGATGAATATTTTATTTATGTACAAAATTAATAAAACTTCATTAAAAAATTTACTTTAATTCTTTTCAAAATTTATTAATATCTAATTTAACGATGCTGAAGAAAACCTAAATCATGTTTCCGTCCATATTTCTCGATATCCTTTAATTGCATTTCTACTTCATTATAATTATTTGACACACTTCACAAGAATTTGATTTTTTTTTCCATTCAATCATCTAATTAATGTACAAAAGAAAATATCGAAAGTTGGAAACAGAAAGAATCCAAAGTATAAAGGAATCCTAAGAACAAGAAGATTCTATAAACCCAGGTCAGAAAAACAATAATGACGGACCTGTACCAATCATCGCAGGTCCTTTTCAAATTCAACGCGGTTTTGATTTCACCGCCGGGTGGATCTGCCCGTGACCGGAGCTTTTCTTTATTGGCGGGAAAATTGGTTTTGAATTTACGAAATTTAGGGTTTTCCTCCCTCCCAAAAGGATTTAAAGAATCCATTGGGATACTGTTGAAGGCGGCTGCTCTTTTTTTCGTAGGCTGAATTAGTGAGTTCACTTGTTTTCTTTTTTAATCTGAACCGTCCAAAAGGATCGTAGGGTTCTATTTGATTTGAAATATCCATTTGGTTGACTTCTTTTTCTTTGTACTTAGGGTGTTTGGAAATGGATAAGATTTGAAAAAGATATTTGATTAAATAATTATTTTAATTTATAATTTTTAAATATTTTTTTGACAAATGTTACTGAATTTTTATTAAATTCATAAAAATTATAATTACATCGCCTTCAAGAAGTAAAAAATTGGATTAAATAATCCAAACATTTTACAACAAAAAAAAACAGAGAAAATAAAATTCTTATAGAATTAAACATACCAATAAATTTAGAAGCTTCTTGAATCTCTTTGTCTCTGTTCAAACGAGACACATAAAGAAGGAAGGAGTTGTAGACGATCCTAACTGTCATGTAATAAGCATCGCTACCCAAGACTGATATCATCGACAAACAACCATCAAACGGAGTGGGATATAACTTTTCGAAAGACCACCAACAAAAATATAAATCAGAAACTAGCGCCGATTGAATCAAACCACAAAAGCAACTTATTAATGCAATAAATAATTATATTAAAACATATTTAATAATTTTATTTTAGATTAAAACAATTAATAAATTTTTAATGGAATAAATAATTATTTTGGATTAAAGAGTTAACTTTAATTCTAACCTTAATCCTAGATTTTGTTTTCGATTGACCGTAGAAACACAACAATGTCGACTTATATATATTTGTATAAGTTCGCGAGCAACTTATTAATTTTTTAAAACATCTTTAATAATCATTTTAAAATTATTTTATTTTAAAAAGAAATATAAATAATAATTAATTTACGGATTGTTACTTTAGTTTTAATATGTTAGTTTAGTGTATTTATGTATTGTTAGTTTCAAATTTCGACTTTGAAAGAGTTTTATACACTCTCTTAATATTTTTGGTTAAATTTGTTAATTTATGTTAGTATTAATCTCATATATTATTATTAAATTTTTTAGTTAAAAATAAGGTGACGTTTTAGTGAACTTAACGAGAAACGAATCAAACATAATTTAATAAATTTAACGAGCAACGAATCGAGTAATAAAATTTTTTAATAAAAAATTTCAAGTACGAGTCCTATAATGTAAATGACACGTGTTAAGAGAATTTTATTTTATTTGAGTTTTGACTCGAGTAAAAAATAATCGTATACAATATAACTCCAAATATAGTTTGTTATACAATATCAAGATCATTGTCGGAATTAAGGGGGTTTAGAAGTACTCAGTTTCCGTTAATTGTTGTTTTTATATATTAAATAGAGATATTTTTTTAAAATATATAACTTTTTCTTAAAAAAATAATCCATTAAATTTAATTTTTAGTAATATTTAAAAAATTTATTATTGAAGTCAATGTGAGTATTAGCAAGCGGTGTTATTGTGTTAGGGTGATAATGAGTATGTTTAATTCTATTGGTTATACCATAGTGGAATTATTATTTCTATTGAGTTATTTTATCCGAGAGTTATCGAGTTAAGGGAAGTAGTAAGATATACAATAAGTGATTGGAGGGCGTGTAAAGAGGGTGCAATATTGAAATACTAAATATAATAGATTAAATTTATTAAATTATTTTGAATTAATATAAGATATATAAATTTTAGGTTTAATATCTGTTGGGTTTGAAGGTGCTCGATGAATAACCGATTAAACACGCCAAGTGATGGAGAAATGCTAATTTGGGTGTTTGTTGTGGAAACAAAAAGATAAAAATTGAACACGAGGATTTTAGAGTGGTTTGACCTTCGAACAAGCACCTACATCTACTACCTTAGCTTCCCACTAAAGATTTCCACAATTCACTAAGAATTCAACCTTTTGAGGAACAAAGGGATAACCTTACAAACCTTGATTCACAACCCGAATCACAAGTCTTTCATTATATTGTTGTTACAATGTAAGCATTGGTCTTCTCTTGATGCTTGAGGCTTGCTTTTATCATCCCAAATGAGCTTCTAGCCGTTTATGACTATTGAGGATGTTTTGGAGCCGTTGGAGCTGATTTCGTTGCTTATTTCTACTTTTGATATGATCGGTATCGAAACACGTGGAGGTTGTTTCGATACAACTACTTTAGGAAATAGCCGTTGAACCTGCATTTAAGAACCGATATCAAAACACCTTGGAGGCATTTCAAAACCCTTAGCTCATGGTATCAAAACAGGCCTTAGCCGTTTCGATATTGCTCCTAACCGTTGGGGGTTTTATATAGCCGTTAATGATCGTTGGGGGTGTATCGAAATTGGAATCGAAACCAAGATTCACAGTGTCAAAAAGGTATCAAAACGGTTCAAGATCGTATCAAAACACCTGAGATAAAATCACTTCTTTGGTTTCTTTAAATCATTTAAAACACCTTTAAAATTTCTCAAAAACCTTTTAAATATATTTTCAAGTTGTTTGGATATAAGAACCATTTTTGAAATCTTTTCAAATTAATCCAAAACTATTTCTTAATTATTATATCAAAACATTAATTCTACAATCTCCCCCTTTTTGATATAATAAAACCAACTTGAAAAATTGTTCTTGAGATTGTCCCCCATTTGTGAAATAAAGTTTGAATAAGAGAATAATGATTCGAAAACATTAAAGCTTCCCTTTACTCAATAAACCATTTGAAAAACCAAATTTTTTTACAACATTCTTCCCTTTTTGTTATATCAAAAATATTCAAAACAAGTTTAAAAATCTTTAAAGCTCATAACATAGGAGAATTTAAAAATGCCAATTGTTTTAAAATAAAATATCAAAATTTAGTTTATAAAAACAAAAGGCTTCCCCTTACTCAAAGCATCACTAAGGTGTTAGTCTAACATATATGATAATCCTAGTTGAAAAGAAAGACAAATAAGCAAAAGAAAACAAATTCAACTAGAAATTTTACCACACTTGAATCAAAAGTAGGCTGTGGAGCCTTCTTTCTTCAAGTGTCATTCTTGTGTGTATTAAGCTCCCCCTTAATCTTGCATTTTGATGCTCATACCTCCATCACATCTAAAATAAGGCAATCAAGTAATTTTCGGTATCCAAATTGCTTTGGATCCTTTAACGTTACTAGCATAAATTTTCGTCCCCTTAGGAATCCATTTTTTAATTTCATCCTTTTTAGTTGAAATTATTAGTCCTTTTAGGACCAAAACACTTTTAAAACATTTTCCATCAATAATTCTAGGGGTACTAGATTGTCTCAAATAAAAGTTTGATTTTCCTAAATTATTTTTCTGTTGAAGTTCTTTGGAAATCAAATCTTTTTCTTTCTTAAGATTATCTAAAGCAATTTGATGATCTTTTTCCATCTTTTGAAGCAAATTTTGTACGTCAACAACTTTAAGCTCAAAATCTTTTAATTTTGCTTCAAATTCATCAAAACTATATGAATTTGAAATAGATGAGTTAGAAGTTACCTCCCCCTCATTGAGGGCCAAGCATAGGTTGGCTTTTTCATTTTCGTTGGAGTCCCCATCGCTCCAAGTAGCCACATATGCTTGCTTCTTTGAAGATGATCCTTTTATGGTTTACTTGTGGGGATCTTTCATCTTTTTCTTTAATTCGTGGTTTGAGGATTTCTTACTTTTGTTCCTCACGAATCGATCGAAGTCAATGAAAAGTTGGGCAAGCTCTTCATCTTCTTCACTATCCTCCTCACTTGAATCTTCAAAGTGGATGCACTTGGAGGACTTGAGAGTAATGATGTTGACATTTACACCAAGCTCTTGGATTTTCTTCTTCCCCATCAATCTAATCTCTTCCTTTTATTCTCCTCTTCTCTTCCTTTCATTATAATTTGATGTGTGAGGAGTGACCCCATGAGTTCATCAAGCTTGAGAGTCTTTAAATTCTTTGCTTCGATGATGACGGCCCTTTTTGAGTCTCATGACTCGGGAAGGGAATAGATAAGCTTACGAACAAGCTTCTCCTCCAGAATGATCTCTCCATAGCCTTTAAGTCTATTGGTGATGATGGAGAATCGATCGAACATCTTTGCAATGTCCTCTTCCGGATTCATCTTGAAGTTCTCATACTCTTGGTTGAAGAGTCCAATCTTGGTCTCCTTTACATCATTTGTACCATCGTATGTAACTTCAAGCTCATACCAAACTTCCTTGACACTCTCACAAGAAGATATATTCTCATAGATGCTTGGATGAAATGCACAAACAAGAATGTGCAAAGCCTTGCAATTAAGTACCATCTTCTTGCGATCTTCCACGCTCCATTCCGCCTTAGTTCCTTTTGGCACAAACGATCCATCTTCCACTATATCCCAAATCTTGTAATCTCTTGAGTTGATGAAATACTTCATCCTTATCTTTCATTGGGAGTAGTTGGACCCATCAATGGATTGCGCCATGAGTTGTCGATTGATCGGTAATTGGTCGAGCTCTCTGGATCTTCTCAATAGGATGTTAATCCCTCTCGATTAAACCTTGCTCTGATACCAATTGTTGGGATTGAAGGTGCTCGGTGAATAACCTATTAAACTCACCAAGTGATGGAGAAATGCTAATTTAGGTGTTTGTTGTGGAAGCAAACATATAAGAATTGAACACGAGGATTTTAGAGTGGTTCAGCCTTCGAACAAGCACTTACATCTACTACCTTAGCTTCCCACTACGGATTTCCACAATTCACTAAGAATTCAACCTTTTGAGAAACAAAGGGATAACCTTACAAACCTTGATTCACAACTCGAATCAAACATCCAAAGTTCACAATCGAACTTTGGAAATTCACTCATAAAGAGAATTCTTGAGCAAACATGAATCCTTCTAAAATGGTTAGTTGTTTACAACTAAGCTCTCACCCAATCCTAAGACACTTGAGCATACGTAAACATTAAGCTCACAAGTATTGTCTACCCAAAAGATGAGAATTAAGCTCTAAGACAAGTCTTTCATCATATTGTTGTTACAATGTAAGCATTGGTCTTCTCTTGAAGCTTGATGCTTACTTTTATCATTCCAAATGAGTTTCTAGCTGTTTATGACCGTTGAGGATATTTTGGAGCCGTTAAAGCTGATTTCGAGGCTTATTTCTGCTTCTGATATGATCGGTATTGAAACACGTAAAAGCTGTTTCGATACAACTGCTTTAAAAATAATCGTTGAACCTATATTTAAGAACCGGTATCGAAACACCTTGGAGGTGTTTCGAAACCCTTAGCTCATGGTATCGAAACAGGCCTTAACCGTTTCGATACTGCTTCTAGCCGTTAAAGGGTTTTATATAGCCGTTAATGACCATTGGGGGTGTATCAAAATTGGAATTGAAACCAAGATTCACAGTGTCAAAAAGGTATCGAAACGGTTCAAGACCGTATCGAAACACCTGAGATAAAATCACTTCTTTGGTTTCTTTAAATTATTTAAAATACCTTTAAAATTTCTCAAAAACCTTTTAAATATATTTTCAAGTTGTTTGGATATAAGAACCATTTTTGAAATCTTTTCAAATTAATCCAAAACTATTTTTCAATTATTATATCAAAACATTAGTTCTACAATATCTAAATAGGTGCCTAAACTATACTTGTAGATCATTTTTGATACTTAAACTATTTTTAGCTCTAAATAAATGTCTAAAGTTTCTATTGTGATCATTTCAAGTGCTTAACCATTAATAAAAAACTGTTTATCAATAAAAATGTGGCAAACGATAAGTTTTAATTTTTAATTTCTTTTAATTATTTTTTTAAATAAAATTAAATTTTCATTTTTTTACATTGATAATTTTAAATTCTTACAAAACAATCCTAAATTCCTAATCCTAAACCCCAAATCCCCAAATTATCATTATTGTCATTGTTTACTACTTTATTGGAGATCACCGTTACCACCATCGGACTACTATGATCGTTTCTCCCAACCAACCATATAACCGATGGTAGGTATACCGACGACTTTATTTTTGCGATTTTGGTTTCTTTCGACATTAGGAGTCCGATCGACACATCTACCACTGATTATCAGCGATGGGTGGTTAGGGAAAACGATCGTGATAGTCCAACAATAGTAGTCGTGGTCTCTGATGATACAATAAATGATGATAATTTGATGGTTTGGGTTTAGAGTTAGAGATTTGAGACTATTTTATAAAGATTTATAATTTTTAATTTTTTAAAAAAAGATTAAATTAAAAATAAATAAATAAATAAAATAAAATAAAAAATAATAAAAACAATGATAGTTGATGGTTAGATACTTAAAATGACCATAATTGAAACTTTAGGCACCTATTTAGAACTAAAAATATTTTAGGCACAAAAAATATCTACAAACATAGTTTGGACACTTATTTGGGTATTAAACTAAATTTTAAATATTTTTTTTGACAAATGCTACTGAATTTTTATTAAATCAATAGAAAAATTATAATTACATCGTAATCAAGAATCAAAATAATTGGATTAAAAAATAAAAAATTCTTAAAACCTAAATATAAATAAAAATAAAAATTCTTACGAAAATAATCATACAAATAAAATTCAGAAGCTTTCTGAATCTCATTGTCTTTGTCCAAACAAGAAGCATAATAAAGGAAGAAAGAGTTGTAGGCGATTCAAACTGTCGTACAAAAAGTATCGTTATCCAAAACTGATTTTATCGGCAAATAACTATCAACTAAGTAGAGATAAGTAGTAAAATGACTCTAAGTTGGATGACTATGTATATTCTTTTAGAAGAAAAAAAAAATATTCGTTTAATCGTTTGTAACCAAACAAATAATTGATTGACTTAGACTGTATTTTACTCTTTAGAAAACGACGTCGTTCAGAGGGCTCGCCGTTTTGATGTCGTCCATAGAAGCAAAGCTATTAGCAAGCCCAAATTCTCAAATACCAAAATCACCCTTCCCGTTTCTCCAATTTTACACCACCATGCCCATCTCTCTTACCTCCCACTCCATTCTCGACCTCAAAACCAGACTCCAACCTCCTATCTATCTTACAACAGTGAAACGGCACCGTTTCAGCTTTCCATCTCCCATACTTTCTCCTCCAAACAGAAATTACAATACGGATTTCCGACAACTTCTTCCCGGAAAACATTGCGGTCATTTGGGAGCCGTCCAGACACGTGGCGGCTGGTGGAGCCTCCGTGGTGTTGAAGCTTCGGAATCCTCGTCGGCGAATCCTGTTACTGTTTGGATTGCTCTTAAGCGAATGTGGAGTTTGATCGGGGACGATAATTGGATCGTTTTTCTCGCGCTCGGTGCTATGTCCATCGCTGCTGTTCGTACAATCGTAACTCAAATTGTAAAGTATTGAAAGTTTAACTGTTTCTCAATTTGAAAAAGAAAAATTCAATTCCAGGTTTCGGAGATTTCGATGCCTAGGATTTTGACGGCGTCGGTATTTTGTGCTAGTAACGGCGAGTCCGCAGCGTTTTTTAGAAGCTCGCGGATGTTGATTTTACTGTTCATTATATCAGGAATTTGCAGGTATTCTTTTATGTTTTTAACTTGTAAAAGTTATTAGCTTCCGTTTATTTGAGTGATTTGTTTGTAATTTTGTTTCTTTTTTTAGCTTTATTCTTATGTACATTTCAGTGGCTTGCGAAGTGGCTGCTTTGCCATAGCAAATACGATCTTGGTGAGAAATTTTGTACTAATTTATTAGTTTCAGTGCTACTTTACTCTTGCTTTTGAAAGAAACGGGAGGGGGAGAGACATGATTTTATGGTATATGGAACTATCATATTTCAATTGTTCACTTCCTATCATTCATTTTAGTTGTTTGCTAATTAAAATGGTGACTATTTGCAGGTTAAGCGTCTTAGGCAAAGTTTGTATGGAGCTCTTGTTTTTCAGGTTCACTATCTATTTTGATAATTGTTTGTAATACTTAGGGTTGTGAATTGTGATGTATACAAGTATTCTATGTTGTCTCAACTCCTCCCTTTTTCTTGAAATACCAACTATCGACGTTCAACACCCGTGCCCAACACAAATATCTATCTATGGGTATGGAATGTGACTTTCCAAAGACCCTTCAAATGCATGGAAAACTAGAAAATTGAACTTATCCGTCTTGATGTAGGATATGGGTATCCATATCTGATACTCGCACTCAAGTCCGAGTGACACGATAAGTTTTGTTTATTTGTTCAGTAAAATACTATCAGCTTTTGGTGCTTTTGATGTAGGATATATCCTTTTTTGACGAAGAAACCGTTGGCAATTTGACAAGTAGGCTTGGATCAGACTGTCAACGACTCTCTCATGTTATCGGGAACGATATTCATCTCATCATCCGCAATGTTATTCAGGTCTTTTTTTTCTATATTAAATTTCTTGTGAATGTTTCGTGGTAGAGTTTTATTACTTTTTTTTCCTTTTGAATGTTTAGGGAACAGGTGCATTGATAAATTTACTGACTTTATCTTGGGCACTTACATTGCCAACATTGATCATGTGCTCTGTTCTTGCTGCATTATTTTCCTTTTACGTGTGGTCAGAATTCTTTCTCCCTTTTCACCTTAAATTAAGCAATTATATTATCCTTTTTAGCATATTTCAGGATCTGAGTGTATGGTAGATTGCTCTGCTCTACTCTACTCTACTCTACTCTACTCTACTCTACTGAAATAATGACTATCCAATTTTATATGATTATATTTGTACTCATCATGCACGTGCTGAACTGGTGTTGCTGATGGTTTTGTAGTTACCAAAAGAGAGCTGCAAAATTAATACAAGACTTCAATGCATGTGCCAACAATGTAAAACATGAAACTTGTTTAGATTTCTCCCAGAGCTCTAGAAACTTGGATAACATTATAATATTATCAGTATCTTCATGTAGGTTGCACAAGAAACATTTTCTTTGATGAGAACTGTCCGGGCTTATGGAACAGAAGGAGAAGAACTTGGAAGGTAATATTCTCCCAAGAATTACTACATAAGCATTTCAGACTTTATGGGTGCACTATTTCCTCTTTGATTGGAACTTCTTTGGAAGGCATAGAAGTTGACACCCAGGGCTTCCATGTCGGAATATTGTTACTTTTTATTGTTGATTGCTTTTGATATTAGGTACAGGTGGTGGCTAGATAAATTGGCATTCATAAGCATTCGAGAAAGTGCAGCTTATGGATTATGGAGTATGAGTTTTCTTACCCTTTACCGTTCGACACAGGTTATTTATTTACCATTTGACCTTTTACCTTTGCCTCTGGTTGTATGAACCCCACTGCAAATGATGAAATGTAGGAAGACGAAGCACAGTGACCAAAAAGGGTTCCTAATGTGAATGAAGATTTATTATACGACTTACTTTTATTTCAAAATGACATATTGCAGGTTCTTGCTGTGCTTGTAGGAGGAATATGCATCATGAATTCCCATGCATCACCTGAACAAATTACTAAGTACATATTATACTGTGAGTGGTTGATTTATGCTACTTGGAGGGTGGTAGACAATTCATTATCACTGATGCAATCCATCGGAGCATGTGAAAAGGTTTTCCAATTAATGGATCTCTTGCCTGCTGAGCAATTCCATTCAAAAGGCAAGTATTTTATCTCTTTTTAGGGTGGTATCCCGTTATCTTAGATATTTTTTTAGAATAGCCAAGTTTTGTTTCGCTTCATTAGGTTTAGATTTCCACTTATAACTTCCAGTTTTTCTTTGTACTCTCTCTTGCCTCTTATTATAACTTGATTTAAGGATTCTATCTAACTTGAAATTGTTAAACAATGTAGAGAACTTTGCATCATGTTATCCATATCCAAAGCATTTAACAAGAAAGAAAATCTGTCATTGTTCATAAGATGCTGGAAATGGAAAACATATCCTGATAGATGTGAATTTGTTACTGTTCCAAATTCTAGTAATTTGATCTGCTAATTCATTTATCATTCAGGAATTAGTTCTAAATCCGTTGTTCTCGTTTGAACCAAGTTTTCTTTTGAATAATTATTTTTTTTAATTGTCCGTGACACTGTTTCTAGGAGTGAAGCTGCGGAGACTAATGGGGAATATACAGTTCGTGAATGTGTCTTTTCACTATTCTTCAAGGATCAGCGTATGCCTCGTGTTCTTACAAAGTATCATATGGGAATTCATGTTTTTTATTTTGCTTCCTTGGTATGTGCTATAGTTGTCATTATCTAAACAATCACAGTAAAAGTTTTAAAAAGTTTTTCACTTAACTGGGAAGGGATTCTAAAAGGAGCCATCCACCTTTAAACAATTCCACCATTGATGAAAAATCATTATGTTGATATATTTATTTTGATATAACACATTAAGAGAGAAAATGTTTTTTTGGAGTTAGTCGAATATACTAAATTTCCCAAAAAAAATTCAAAATCCAAACAAACTTGAAAGTTGTAAGTTATCTGACAAGTGTTAGAGCTTGAGAAGTATAAGTTAAGGAGCAGTGTTAGAGTTTTTATTTAATGTGTAATTAGAGTTTATTTCTAATTAGTAGTTTAGATCTACTAGAAGTCTTATTTAAATTAGCAATAAATATTATTTAAATTAAAGATAAAAATATAGTTTTAGTTATATTAGAATTTTATATTAGCCTATTTAAAGGTTTACTCTGTATATATTTGATAGTTAAGAGTAATAAGAAAATACAGAGAAAAACTTGTTCTCTGAAAAATATCCCCTTCCTTCTCTTCAAACATCAAATCCCTAGCCACTGATCACACACAAACCACCATCATTAATTGTATCTTTGGCTACCATGGCCTTTTTCTCACAAAAATTTTGTTTTTAACGTTTTCCAACTCAAAACGTTTTCCAACTTAGTCTAACTTCTCAAAATTAGTATGATTGTTTTTGCACTTAAAAACAATGTTTTTCAACGTTTAAGGCAAAAAGGAGCGATCCCCTATGCAAAAGGGTCTATTCATTTTCGGACAGTAAACACTTATTTATTAGCTCCAGCCATTTAGTATAAAAGGATTGATCCTTTGGAAAAAAGATCTGATCCCTTATCTGTCCAACAGTCATATATTTGAAAAAGGATCAATCCCTTGAGTTATAAATGCAATTTTTATCCCAACGATTATAACTCATGTAGAGAGGTAAATTGTTTACAATGCCAAGACCTCATTATTGAGGTATAGATTCTAGTTGATCCTTATAAAAAGTAGGGAGAGGGTTCTATCATAGCCTATGAAAAGATAGGGATGTAAAGGTTACTCCTTTTGGCCCAACGAATTGGGAAATCCTTTGTGTGGATGCTAAGGTAATCGTTTTTTGTTTCCCCCAAATCAAAAAGAAAAATATACACCCCTCATCGGTGCTAATTCTGGTTGAAGACATCGAGCCTATCTCGTTCCCCCTAACTAAATTGGTTTGGATCAATTTGGAGCACCTTTTTCAATTTTCTTACTTCGTTATCACCTGTTTGTAGTCCATCCTGATTCTCTCTTTAGAGTGATTATGATGAGAAACTAGCTCTGGTCTTTGTTTTCTTACATTTGAGCAGGTACCGATACTGGATCATTTAAACCTTTCTATACAAGCCAATGAAGTGGTTGCAATTGTAAGAAAAGCCATTGCACGCTTGTTATCATAATTGCATTGGATTTTAGATTTTACTGATCATTCTTATCTTGACAAGGTTGGTTTAAGTGGTAGTGGAAAAAGCACATTAGTAAATCTCATGCTACGTCTCTATCAACCGGTTACCGGTCAGGTTAGCTTTGTCTTTCTTGTATGTTATGTTTCTCCATATCATCATTACTTGTCAGTAATTTGTTGTTGTAGGAGATATATGCTAAGTGCCATTATTGGTCAAATTACAGATATACATGGATGGTATCCCACTCGAAGAGTTGGACATCAGGTGGCTGAGAGAAAATATTGGATTTGTTGGACAGGTTAGACTACATATTATCTCTTCCATAAGGCATGTTTGAATGTAGCTATGTGGAATATTCTAAATTTGTATTTTATTCAGGACCCGGATTTGTTTAATATGGATATCAAGTCCAACATTAAATATGGTTGTCCTAGAGATGTTAAAGAGGAAGATATAGAATGGGCTGCAAAGCAAGCTTATGTTCATGAATTTATTTCATCTCTTCCTCATGGTTATCAAACAATGGTGGACAATGATTTGCTTAGTGGGGGACAAAAGCAACGAATTGCTATTGCTAGGGCGATTCTCCGAGACCCTGCAGTTCTCGTCCTGGATGAAGCCACCAGTGCATTAGACACGGAAAGCGAGCATTATCTCAAAGTAAGCACTGTAAATTCATTTTCCTAAAATGATGAAGTAAAACGAAATTCGTCAACGTTCGATGAGTAACAAATGCATTACCTTCTATTATCTTTAGGAGGTTCTTCATGCACTCAGAACCGAAAATAGATCAAAAAGAACTGTCATTCTCATAGCACATAGGTCAGGTGCTTTCATGTTTTTTCTTTTTCCAGCTTCAGTCATTTCGATTTCTAATTTTAGGTTTAATCATATTCGGACATTGGAACTAACTCCGCAGGTTGTCTACCGTTAAGACCGCTGACAGAATTGTTGTAATGGACAGTGGTCGAATTGTTGAGGCATGTTTTTTTTTTTTGAAATGATCATCATCTCTTTTTGACTGAAATCAACTCTAGCCTACTTATATATCTGGTTATCTGCTTGGTTTATATGTGCTCAGATGGGTGACCACACTGAGCTTGTACACAAGGGTGGGTTGTACTCACGATTAATCCGAGCTCAAGCAGAATCCATGGCTTGATATTCTAAAACCCTTGGAGCAGTTTGACCGTATTTCTCCATGGCTGACTCAAGGTTAGAGGTAAATGCAAACCTCCATAACCATTATTATAGATTTGATTTTATAGATGTTCCTATGCAATCATGAAAATATGAGTTCATGCCATTAGCTTTTCTGAAGAAAGAGGTCATAATTTTATATTTTAAAATAAGAGGTATGGTGGTCGAATTTTTGAATTTGATTTTTTTTTTTTAAATTTTAGGAATTTAGTTTTGTATCTGTTAGATTTAAAACTAAGTTCCAATTTTAAAACTATTAGGGTAGCGTTTGGGATCTTGAATTTAAATTTGGATTTCAAAAATAGAGTAAATTGAGTAGCAGATTGCCTCCATATCAGACTAAAATAGTAGTTTTTTTTAAATAGTTTCAAATTATTTTTTATCTTAAATTTGATTGTTTTATTATATTTTTAATAATTATTATTATTATTACTCAAATATTAAAATTAATATAATAAAATAAAAAATTAAATATATATTTATTTAAATAAAATATTAAAATAAAATATTTATTAATATTTTAATATACTTATTTTTATTATTTTTAAAATTTATATATAATTAAAATATTTTAATTTTTTAGCATCTATAATATAAATATTATATTTTTAATTATAAAACATATTATAAGATTAATTTAAAATTTTAAAGATAAAAGAGCGCCTCACCTACAAAAGGCGAGCGACTTCGCCTAGCGCCTCACGCCTTGATTTTATAGACCTTTTACGCCTTGGACCGTCTCATGCCTTTTAAAACAAAGCTCAAGGTAAATAATAATTAAAATTAACAATATCATGATATCATTCTTAAATGTGTGCGTCATGCATAAAGGTGACGTACAAGACTCAAACCATAAATAAAAATGACGGTCAACCTTATATGATATAGGTTTAGTATATGGTTTGGTGTATCATCATATTTATTAATTAAATGCCTAATTTTCACCAATTAATCAAAGCTTGTAGCACTCCCTTCTCGGGCTGGTAGAGAACCGGGTTGAAGATGCTACAGTCGAAAGATTCAGTGTTTTGGTAACATTTTCCAGTAATTCAATTCAGATTAATCCTAATTTATTAGTCATCATTTAATTAGTCTAATCATGAATGTGAACCTATTCATTTTGATTTAAATTGAATCTTTTCATAATCCAAAGATTTTAGGGGAAATTTTTGATAGTTAGAAGCTTACCTTAAGGAATATAGGTACCTGTTTCGAAACGGTATGGGATGGTATTGAAACGGTATCATCAAGGTCGGTAATTCAATTATTATGGAAAGGTCAGTATCGATACGTCAAGGGGCAATATCGAAACAGAGATGTCCAGTTAGGTAATTCAGTTACTCCATGATCTGTTCCGATACGTTAAGAAGCTATATCGGAACACTGTGACTAGACTTAAGTCAACTAGGTTTGACTATCAGAGATGTATCAAAACACCTAGGAGTTGTTTCGATACCGAGGTTTATGACAGGTAAAACCATTAGGACTGTTTCGATACACTTATTTATTGTTTCAATACACGAAGACCAACCAAAGGTCCTAAGGATTTGACTTGATCAAACGTATCGAAACACCTTGTAGTAGTATCAAAACGAAAAATTCTAGAGGCAAATTGTATCGAATCACCCTCCTAGTGGTTTCAATATCAGACTAAATTTCTCAGATTTTACGCATGTTGTATCGAAACGCTAAGGATCTGTTTCGATACACCTGACCTATAATGTCATATTTTAGTTGATTTTTAATCCAATTGACTTAGTAGATGTAATCCATTTCTTATGAAATTTTACCAACAATCTGTTATAAATAGAATTTAACAGAATATAAATTGTCAAGTCATTTTCAATTCATTTCTCTAGTTTTAGGCTCTTTAGCTTAAAACATGCATATTCAACTACTTAAACCATTTCTCATTAAGGTTATTTTTCAATATATGAGTTTATGCATACCTTACACATACATTACCAACATATCAAAATACATATTTATGATTTAACAAAATATGTTACCACCATTCTAAGAGTATTTAAAATAAGCTTACATACTCTTGTGACTTTGTCAAAACCTTGCCAAAAAGGGATCCAAATCTTCTTCACAAAACCTTAACCTAAAATTGCATAAAAAATGAATGCTTTTATAATATGTTATCATTTAGGCCAATGAATCATATGCTTTAACAATAGAATCAATAAATCAATATACATCATTGGATTGATCAAGATAGTGGATACGCGGACTCCTACGCCTCGCCAAATCAATAAATGGTCTAATTCCTCCGTCTCGCCAAAATGACCAATACACAAATCATCCCTCCGTCTCACCAAATATAGGTCGTAGCCCAAGGATCGTAGTCCACCCGTACCAATGAGCTCGTGAATCCTGTGGCATGCCAATTGTATCCAATTTCTACTCAAATCCAAAGTTCAATACAATTTTAGGTTCATAACAATATCAATAGGTTCCATGAATCAATATTAGTGATTTTTCCTTAGGTCTATTTCATTAAGTTCCATGATCAATATTTCAATGATTTAAACATTGTCAATGTAATAAAGAAAGCTTACCAAAACTTACCATAACTCTATATGGGTTTCATGTCCTTTCTTTGCCAATAATACGCTACATGTTAATAAATAAACAATGAAAAGAGGTAAGAAAAGTACCTAGCTTTGTCCCATGACACTACTACACTCACCTTGAAGAAAAGAATATTTAAGGATCTTGTATGATATATAACTCTTTTATTTTTGTTTATTGTAGGATTTGATAGTGACTCTTTCAAAGTTTTAACTAGTCAATAAAATTCATGAAAGATGTCACTAACGATTTCAATGGATTGAAATAATACTTAAGCTTAAACAAGCTTAAAGATAATATAAATTCTATGGATTAAAGCTTCTTAAATATGGGTTCCATAATCGATCTTTGAAGAACCTTTTCTTGAAATTAAATACAAACTATTCATGGGATTCAATAATAGAAAGAGGGGTTTTACTCATCAACTCCTTAACTTTCAATTGATATCTTAAAATCAATCAAATAGTAAAGATGAGATTGAAGTGCTTACTTTCTTTAGGAAGAAAACAACGATAGAAGTGCTCGCTTAAACTCACTAAAAGATGGAAGAAAGGTGGATTTTGGATAAACAATATTTCGGTTGGTATTTTACAATTGGATTTCTTGAGTTTAACTCACTTGCTGAGGGATAAGATGGCCATTAAAGGCTGCCTATCCTAGGACCAATCATATGCTTTCCTCAATTATGGGGAAAGCTATTTTAACAATTTAAAATTTTTATCATTCTTCCAAATTCTTACACAGTTGTGTCATGTTTTATGACATAGGACATAGCCTTCAAGTGGGATGAAACAGACAAGGACGTGACTCACCTTCAAAAAAATGGATTAATTACGAGGGTAATCCCTCAATTTTTCAAAGTTTACAAATTTGTTCTTAAACTTTCAATTTTTACAATTTAATCACCAAACAACTTTTTATTCTCCCCGGTCCTTAAGCCAAAATTAAACTCAATTAAAGTTTTATTACACAATAATTGAGTACAAAAGGTTCTGATATTACATCTTTGATTTTTCGATACAAAATTTCGATTGTCGAGACATAATTCCGACTATACCGTTTTTCAGGGTGTTATAAAGCTTGTCTAATTAAGAGTCAATTTTGAAATTAGAAGGCCAAATTAAATTAATTTAAATTTCAAAAGAATTTCATTATTTTAAAGGCTATAAATGTTTTTTGGTGCCGATTTAATGGCATGATTGGGGTGTTAATCCTTCCCACATGTAACCAACTCCCGATCATTTCAAAATAAATATTTAGTTTTTATGGTGTCTAGCCTAACTAAATGATAGTGATGACTCCAAATTTTATTATTTTTCAAAGAATTAGATTTTAATATAGATCACCATCGATTTTTAAATAAAAAACCATAATATTTTCTTTGTTTAAAGAAATGGTTCAGGTGATAAAACCCTACCATCCAACCTTTGCCTAAAAAACCACTTTTAAATTACATTGTTTCCGACAAACCGTCTATTTTAGGAGCTTTGGATGGGTGAATTTGGAACAATGTAATTTTCACCTCCTCGGTAGTGAAAGAGTCACATAGAACATTGTTCGTTGTTAGGGTGATGATCGGCTAACTAACATCCAAGATGATTGGGGCTAGTTCACTTGCTGATGATCGAAAGAGAGCAGTAAAAGAATCTTGTTTAGGATAGTATCTTTCAATCATCTGCAAGTGAAATTTTTTACAAGAAATTGTAATACGGGTAAGTTCGATCACGTGTTCATGGGTCAATTACTAAAAATTATTAATAAAAGATTAAAATATTCAATTTTTTTACCATAACAATTTTATTGTTGTAGTATATATGTCATAACAATATAATCCTCGTCAAGAACATTCAAATTTCTTAGAAGAAATTATTTTAATCTTTCATGGTCAAACTTGATCGATGAATTAAAGTGATTCAAGAGCTATCACTTGTCATGAATGTGAGGATAGATTGAGAAGATCAATCGAGGAGATCCACATATATTATGGATAATATATCTCAATAATGAATTTCTAAGAATACTAAAATCCTAAAAAAAGCAACGTAAAGATAATAGTTGAGAACATCTTAATAAAAAAGTGCCTACCATTTGATGCGCCTAAGCAACCAATTGTCCTATCAAAAGTTGAGAAGCCTAAACAGAGCGGTATCACATAATATTCATTAAAACCAATTGTTCTACCAATAATATTGTCGCATATAAAAAATATATATACATATCTTATATTATCAGAAAAAATTATTTAAATTATAATGAAATAACACTATAATATAAAAAATAATTACAATTAAATTTTTATATAAGCTCTAAAATTTAAATCGATTCAACTCAAAAAAAAAATAAATTATAAAATATAATTTATCAGTTTGAATAACTTTATTCAAACCGATCGATCACTACTCCTACTATTACATGCTTTTTCTTTTGGTTTGAATCAAACTTTTCTTTATAAAAAGAAAATGGTAAAGCACGTGACAAGCACCATCCTTTTCTGATAAAATTAAACTACTTTTTCATTACCACCAATCGTCTTCCGCCACCTGCCCAAACCGCTCCCCCTCCCTCTAATTCCCCTCTTAAACCCTCTCTTCTTCTTCTTAGGGTTTTCTTCTTCAATTTCCACTCACTGTAATTTTTACAGTGCACAAACTTCCTTGGCTTTGGCTATAGCAAAAATTGTTGTTATCAAAGATGACTCGCTTCATTCTTTGGCTTGTTTTCACTGCTTCGTTTGCGGCGGTGACCGGGACGACGTCGCATTCGAGCTCCGGTCCTCATATAGCTGACGTCAACATACTTTTACCTCCGAAAATGACGAACCCCGTCGAATACCGGCTCCAAGGAAGTGACGGTTGTTTCAAATGGTGCTCTTCCGTACATTTTAAACAGGATAAGTATCTATCTTCGTATATAAATACGTATGACATTTCTATTTCGGGTTTTTCCAGGTCGTGGGATCATCATGAGATTTTATCAGTTCTGCCGGAGTATAATGTGACCAATCATTGCTCGACAAGTGCACGGCTGAGATCGATTGCTCCTTACTCCGGTAGAAAAGAGACTGCGGTTTATGCTAGGGACGTGAACACTGGAATCGTGATCCGGTGCAAGGTTTTCATTGATATTTTTGATAGAATTCAAATATTTCATAATTCTATTAAGCTTGATCTTGATGGGCTCGCTACTCTCCGAGTTCGTGCCTTTGATACTGAAGGTAATTTCAAAATTTAGAACCCACACACAAATAGGTTACTATTCACTCCGTTTGATTGTTGCTTTTCTTAACTAAAGAAAACAATAAGGTCAGAATAGATAGTTTGTATTTTTTAAAAAGAATTAATCAAATAACTATGTGCATGGTTTTTTGTTTTATATGAAAAGATTGTGTTTTATTCTAGATTTTTATCATTCGTACGCTAATTATGATTTTTTATAGCAACATTTTATGAATGAAACCCTAGTTAATAGAAAGTGAAAGTAGGCATCAAAGACACAATGTTGGCATTATGTTATGTTTAGCTTAGTTAAAGAACGTTCATCCTTATTGTTTTACTTCTTTTGGAGTATAATAGAAGGCATTGTAGTGCAGACAACTAACAAAGTTAGCACTATGCTGTTTTTAGCTTATATTGAAGAGTATTCACCCTTCTTGTTTTTATTTTTTTGGTGTTTATATATATTATGGTTTTATTTATATCACTTTTTACCTGTATTCCAGACAATGTGTTCTCGTCATTGGTGGGTTTACAATTCATGTGGAAGTTGATGCCTAAAACTAGTGGGTCGAGTCATCACCTTGCACATGTTCCCTTGAAAGATTCTCCCTTAAGCGACTGTGGTGGACTGTGTGGTGATTTAGATATTCAGATACAACTTGAAGAGAAGGTAATTGTTCGGTACAGTTCCCATAGTGATAGTAATGAGTTTCGATGTAATCTTGCGTCAAGTTGAGGCTTATTCTGTAATATTTGCTGCAGGGCGTATTTTCAGATTTATTTGTTGTAAAAGGCATTTATATCGGCCATGAGAATGTTTCAGTACAGTTGCTTGAGCCACCGTTAGAGGGCATGAATGATAAGATTGTTCTAACTGTAGCAGAAGCCATGTCACTGTATCCACCATCACCTGTTTTCGTCCTTATTAATGCTACTCTTCTTTATAGTCTTAAAATTATCCGTGGGAATGTCCCTCAAGGTTTTATTTTCTGAATCCCTTCATTAACACATCTATTGATTGAATTAATGGGTATTTCTTTTTATTGCCAAGTTTATTTGGTGTGAACTGGTTATTTTTGGTGCATTGATTGATACTCTTAAGGAAAGACTAAGTATCTATTGACTGGTATTTGCAGAGGTAACTCTTCCATCACCACATCATCGATGGTCTGTCTCAAACAGTTCAGTTGCTCAAGTGGACTCTACGATGGGTGCCATTCACACATTAACTTTGGGTGAAACAACTGTCATTGTTGAAGATACTAGGGTTGATGGCCATAGTCAAATGTCATCGCTTAAGGTGGTTTTGCCAGATACCCTGTCGTTGTATATATCACCATTATCTACTTCTGGTGATACAGTAGAAGGAATGGAATCCATTCCACCCATGGCACGCTGGTATGTTGTCTCTGGAAAACAATACCTCATTCAACTCAAGGTTTTTTCTCGTGGCCCGTATGCACAGGAAATCTGCATTACAGAGGTACCTTATGGGTTATTTATTTTCTCCATTTAGCAGTGATGTAGATGAGATATGTTAACATCAAAAACGTTTTGGCCTGATGTGCTTGATGATTAGGTTCTCATACTTTTCTTGACAATACTTGAAGGGTCAATCATTTTTTAGGTTAATGTTTTGCAGAATGATGATATTGAGTTTTATGACAACCAATCTGGCTACTGGAAAATTGTCCCAGTGTTAGAGCCTACTGCATCTAGATACAGCTGGAGGAGTGTTAGAATTTTGGAAGCAACTTCAGAGGGACTGGGGAAATTGACAGCCTCTTTGGTTTACTATAATGGACATCATGATACCAAGGAGGTGAAATGTCACTTTACTTGCTATTTCTTTCTTCTTATAGTTTTACAAAACAAGATTATAGAAAGCATCAGTATTTTTTATTCTGATTTATTGTTTGCCATTGATATTTTTTTTCTCTCTTGGCGTTATCATTTAGGTTCTCAAGGTTGTACAAGAGGTTATTGTGTGCGACCAAGTAAAGTTTAGCCTGGAAAATGTAAGTGGTGAATCTCAAATTATTCTCCTTCCTTGGGGTCCGGAGGTATATCAGGAGATGGAGCTAAAGGCTGCTGGAGGTTGGTAGCATTCTACTTGTTCAAGTCCAAGTCATAAAATTAATTTTTCAAGTTGTCACCTTTTAATGGGGTTCAATGCTATCATAGGTTGTGCAAAAGCCTCAAGTGACTATAAATGGTTTTCTTCGGACTCTACTGTTGTTTCAGTCACTGCATATGGAGTTGTCCAGGCAAAGAGGCCTGGTAAAGCTACAATCAAGGTGGTGTCAAGTTTTGATTCATTCAATTATGACGAGGTAATAAATTTGTTCCTTTTACTGCTTTCTTTGTTCTTATTGTTACAAAAGATCCTAGTGTAACATAAAATTTATAAAGATCCCGTGGTAGATTTGGTGCTGTTGCTGCTTTTGTCATTCATGTTTATAATTATAAAATATAGACTTGTTTGTTTTTGTGCCCTGTAAAGCTTCCAGTTTCACATGCTCCATTGTTTTTTGAAGCTACTTTCTGCTATTTTTGGCAGGTCGTGATTGAAGTTTCAATTCCATCCTATATGGTTATGTTGCAAAACTTCCCTGTTGAGACTGTTGTGGGATCATATCTCCAAGCTGCTGTTACAATGAAAGCATCAAATGGTTATGTCACATTCCGGAATCATTTGGAAGCTTCTTTTCTTCCTTGCAAACATTCCTATTGAAGTTGACTTGGCATTTGCAGGTGCCTACTTTTCTAGATGTGATGCATTTCATTCCTTTATAAAGTGGAAAGCTGGAAGTGAGTCTTTCATTGTTACCAATGGAACGGAGGAGGCACCGGTCCTTGAAAAGAAAGATACTTTGGAGCATCATGTACCAGTTGATGGTCCTCCATGTTCGTGGGCTTACATATATGCTTCTGCATCTGATCAAGCTATGCTGCATGCAACATTTTCAAAGGAATATCATCATTTTGGTCCCTCATTTAGTGGGCCTATTATTTTAAAAGCAACTTTCAGAATTGCATCATACAGACCTCTTACTCTGCATCAGGCAGGTGATGGGAACCTGTTTGGTGGTTATTGGGTTAATACAGCTGGAGCGGAAGCTGCTAATCAACTAGAAGATCAGGAGAAGGTATATCTTGTCCCTGGAACACAATTAGATGTTATGCTTCAAGGAGGACCAGAAAGGTGGGACAAAGGTGTTGATTTTGTGGAAACAGTGGAGATTTTTGATGAAACACGTGCACATGGTAATGGGGTTCTTGTGGATCAGATTTCTAGCAGCCATGGCAGTTTGTATAGACTTTTATGCCAAACACTGGGGACTTTTGTAAGCTTCTTTGCTGTTTCCTAGACAACCTTACATGTGTTTCAATTCAAGTGTATATTTTGCCTTTTGCCTTTTCTTTCTCACAAATACGGTCCATCTAAAGACTCATGATATATTTGCTTTCAATGGTTCCTAACTGTTCAGAGACTTGTTTTTAAACGTGGTAATTTGGTTGGAGATGATCATCCACTTCCCACATTAGTAGAAGCTTCATTGTCTCTTGCTTGCAGCCTGCCTTCCTCAATTGTGGTAATAGTGGATGAACCTGGTAAATTTTATTATTTTTTGTGTTGGACTGATGCCAAATATGACCTTCAATTTCTCCACTCCCCCCCTTTCCGCCTTTTAACCACTTGTGTGATTTTGGTTGATGTTACAGTTAATGATCGAGGTGTTATTGAGTCTGCAATTCAAGCTGACCGTAGCCCAGGGAAAATTCAAGTGACCCCTGTTACTGTGGCAAATGGGCAAACTATTAGAGTGACAGCTGTCAGCATTAGTACCAATGGAGAGCCTTTTGCAAACTCTTCTTCTCTGTGCTTAAAGTGGGAGCTAGACGATTGTGACAACCTGGCTTATTGGAACCATTCTTTTGATTCAGAGAACTACAATAAGTCTAGTTGGGAGAGGTTCCTGGTCCTGCAAAACGAACCGGGATTGGTACTGCCTGATGTTGATTTGTTACTTTCTTGTTCTGTTTTTTTCCTGTTGTGTTTATCAATATCTTCACCATGAGTTGATAGTAGAAAGCCATCAGGTTATTAAATGCTAAGGGAAAGGGTGTGAGAGGTCTTTGTCAAAATGGGAAGGGGAGGTTTAGCAAAGAATGAATGCACTGAAACACAGTAAGGGTAACTTTGTTAATACTCTTCAAAAGAAACAAAGATATCACAACTAAAAAAGTCTTAGTAGTATCTCTCTGCAATAATATCTTAGAGTTTTTAAGCATTAAAAAGCACACATGGGTTTAAATTGGCTCCAAGTAGAAGCTGGTGATATAGATAAATACATTTTTGCAGCATTTAAGTATCTGATATTGGCTTCAATTGATTAAGAATCAGATTCGAGTCGTCTTTCTTCTGTATTAGGCTATTAGCTCATAGAATAACTAAAGAAGCAGGTGACTACCTAACTGCAGAGCTTGCATGTGCTTCTCATTCAATTTTTTCCATCCTATGTGTTTTATCCTCAATCTTCTCATTGTTGTATTTGTAATATATCAATGGACATTGTTTACCGCTGAATACTAATATGCGACATCTTTGCTATTTAAGAATTTTTATACTACTTAGATGGTTGACCTTGTATTTGTTTTTATTCCTTAACCATTCAATACTTAATGCAACTTTTTTCTTCTCATGATGTGTTAAGTTGGGATAAAATGATATTTCAATTTCTTTTGTCTCAGTGCATTGTACGTGCCACTGTTACTGGATTCTTTGGTAGTTCCACAGTTGGTCGTTATTCTTCTGAATTGCCAGAAGATTCAGAGAATTTTCTTACAGATGCTGCACAGTTACAGGTTGGCTCTGAATATCTAATCAAACGGCATAAAATTCATTAAATACCTTTGTCTGCCATTTTTCTGCTGTGCAAGCTTTGTTTGATCTCTTTGGTTCTTCCTTTCTTTGAAAAATGTTTTTTTTCTTGGGGGGAGGGGTGACATGGTATAAAAGTTTATTCTAATATTTTGCCATGTTAATCTTTGCAGCTTGTTTCTACTCTAAGAGTTGCTCCGGAGTTCAATTTGTTATATTTCAATCCTGATGCTAAGGTAGGAATCTAGTACCATCTCCACTTTATTTATTTGGTGATTTCAGTTGAATATGCATTAATATTTTGACCAAGTTAGATGAAATTGATGTGGTATGCATTGCTTTTGAAGCTGATTTGTTCATTCTAATTATGGTATGCATCGCTGGAGATATGTATGGTGCATTTTTTGCTGATAGTTTATATATATGCCATGGAGTTTGATGAATGAAGAACACAGATAATGTGCAAATAATTTTATGTTTTTGCCTTAAATAAACTTGTTTGCCTTATAGTTTAGTTCTCTAACAAAATGGTGATGGTGTCTGACTTGGTTTCACATTTTTTGGACATTACATTTTCGTAATTTTATTATTCGGTTATAATATCTGTTGATATGATCTACTTGCTAGTTGCTACATGAGGATGATGGTTTTGCATCTCTTAATGATTAATGAATAGCTTGGATTGGAGGGACACCATGGTTCCCTTGCTAATTGCTACTTTTGGAATTTAAGAAATAATGTCTGGGTCAGTGCTTGCTCTTAAGGCCTTCAATAAGGGAGAAAAAGAATGGATAGCAGAGGCTTCAAACTGGCATCAACTTTTGTATAAAATAACTTTCATCTTTGCATGTCGTTTTGATAACGAAAAAAAAAATGAATGGTAAAATCTGGAGGAATTATTGTAATACTATTGCTAATTTTAAGAATTTCATCCAGCCCGAGTACCAGTATATCAGCCTCATTTTTGTTTTTCATACTAATCAGTTAAAAATTCTATTGTGCTACTAACAACATTTGTGCAATTGTCATGGCACTCATTCTCAGATTATTAGGATGTGGTGTCTTGTTCAAGCTCCTTGTTATTTGTTGATTATGTTGTTGCTTTTTACTTGAATAGTTGGGGCAAATTAGATTTTGGAGTAAAGTGTTATAACTATGTTTAGTGGTACCTCGATGTGTAGAGGCTTTTGAGCAGCACATCTTCCATCTTTATGAGCCTAATTTATCTTCAAACCAACCCTGTTGGTTTAATTTTGTTTTCCAGCATAAGTACTCCGAATTTATTCAGTCTTCTGAGAATTTTGACATAATTTTCATACCATGTACTTAGGCAAACTTGTCAATTACTGGAGGGAGCTGTTTCTTGGAAGCTGTTGTGAATGATTCTCGAGTGGTTGAAGTTACTCAGTCACCACCTGGTTTACAATGCTTACAACTGAAGTTATCACCGAAAGGCCTAGGAACTGCCCTTGTGACAGTTTATGATATCGGGCTTACTCCTAATCTTGTGGCTTCTGTTGTGGTAATCTCTTACTCCGTTATGAAAATGAAAATGCTTGTTACTTCCTTAAAATGAGTTTTGGCTCTCTTTGGAAAGGTTGAAGGGAAATCTGTAGGAAACCCCTTTTATTCATGCATTGTGATTAGGTAATTTAGGGCATGACATTTTTTGGAAGACCAGAAGGTTGCATAAAGATCCCATAAATTACTACTCCCTCTGTCCCAATAAATTTGTCACTTTTGTGTTTTAAAATTGTCCCACCTAAATTGTCCCATTGAAAAAATCAACAATTATTTAAACCCATATTTCCCCTTCTACCCTTTGTTTTAGTATCCCAAAAAGCAAAAGTTAACCTTTCAAGGATAAATTGTCACTTGATTTTTTTACACATCTCTTACCAAAACTTTTTCTTATTAAAACTACGTGAAAAGTCAACACGTGACAGTTTAACCAGGACGGAGGGAATGCATGCTATGTTTTTAAAAGCTTTTATTTATTTCCTTCACGCCAAGAGTTGTGCATTTTCCTACAAATGATACCTTCGTGTTTGATATCTCATTACTCGTAATTTATTACTCTGGTGACATTTTAACAGGTCCAAGTTTCAGATATAGACTGGATTGAGATTATGTCTGGAGAAGAGATAAGCCTTATGGTGGGGTTTTCACTTTGCCATATACTTGATTGATACTTTTCCCCTCGTTTCCAACTCAATTTTGCACTTATTGACTTGAAATTTGATATCTGAAGGAAGGAAGTTCGAAGTCAATTGGTTTGATGGCTGGGGTTGATGATGGAAGCACTTTTGGCATTCCTCAGGTTCAAAATGATTTCCATTTATCATTCACCTGAATCTATATGTACCAAATAATCTTTTGCAGATACATTGTTTTAGACCAAATGCTTTTGGGAAGAATGCTTTGTATTTAGCCAAGCTAAGTGCAACTGAAGACTGGGCACGTGCCTCCTTATGGATATCTTTGTGCTCCCATTTGTGGGATCTTTTTATAATGGCCTAATAGTTATCATAGTCCTTAGAAGTACAAGATCTATGCACAAACTACATTGACAATGTATCTCATAATATACTGTATTGCTTAAAAAATAAATTTTTGCACATGCAAGTTTATCCTGTTTTTTAAAGGTTTCTGATGTCTCTATGCCCATGTGTCCATGTATACCCCATGTTTTCACATTCTTTCTATTACCCTGATGGGTTCCTTTTTTGCAGTATGCTTACATGAATATCCATGTGCATATTGAGGATGATATAGTGGAACTTGTGGACAAGGATGATTTCTCAAGCCTTAGTGGATATGTTAGTGCGCAGAATTTCAAAATCAGGGCAAAACATCTTGGCATCACAACTCTTTATGTAAGTCATTTATCTTCTTGAAAATATCTCTTATGTTATAATTTCCTTAGGACTTGTTGAGATTACTCAATCAAGAGTTTGCTTGCATAAAGTTCAAGATAGATAATTGATAACAGGTCAGTGCTAGACGACATTTTGGACATGAAATATTGAGTCAAACTATCAAGGTTGAAGTTTATGCTCCACCAACAATTCACCCACCAAGTATTTTCCTAGTACCAGGTGCCTCTTATTTGGTATGATGCTCTATTTCTTTACTTTCTATATGTGTACACATCATGTTATTCGGTTAACAGTCCTTGTATCATGTTGAGCTTTCATATCCTCTTCCCCTAAACTCCTCTTGGCACCCTCTTTTCCTACTTTTATTTGGAAATTTAATTATTCTTTTTCTTGTATCTAACTATATCTAATATTATGTGCATTTGCCATGCTTTTAGCTCACAATAAAAGGAGGTCCAGCCCTTGGTGCCTTCGTGCAATATACAAGTACAGATGATGCCATTGCAGCAGTGGACAAAACTTCAGGGCGATTGACTGCAAGTTCACCTGGAAACACTGTAAGATATGAGACGTAAATATTTGTTTTGTTTATCTATACAAATGAAAATGGTTTATAACTTTTTAACTTCACCTTCATGAAGATTCTTGTTAATGATGCTAGAGTTTGTCAAGTTCTTGTATATTTTCAAGTTGTGAATAAAATAGATGCTCCATTTGATTGGAATTTTTTAAGGAGCCATTTGATTGGATTTGGTTTGTGATGAATGGGGACATTTTCTTGTGGGTGGATGCTATTGAATGTTTATACTAACATTTGCAATAATGTTACTTTTCTGTAGATGCATTATGTTCTTATTCATTGCAGTCTTTTCTTCCCACTCTCTCTATTTCATCAGACATAAATAATAGTGGAAAAATCTCATTTGGAATCATCAACTGTACTAAATGAGTTGAGTTCTCATCTGCTGCTCCTACAAGAGCAGATATGTGGACAACTAATAAAGTCTTTGTCAGCTGTTCTTGGCCATATTTATAGGGTTTAGCCAAAATGATTCATTGTCACTCGAAAGTGGCTTAAATTAGTTCTTTTAGTAAATTGTATCATCTAAAATTCTATTTAAGGTTAAAACTTATTACCAGCTTGCTTTGTCATGGAAACAGTAAAATGCCAGAACTTGGTTTTCTCTTAATGAGTTGTAACCATATGATAAGTTTTTAACTTAGATTTTTTTTTTTTTGCTTTTACCATCAGACTTTGATTGCCAAAGTTTATGGGAATGGTGATGATGTTATTTGTCAAGCATATAGCAGTGTTAAAGTGGGAATACCATCCTCAGCAGTACTGAATGTACAAAGTGAACAACTTGCTGTTGGCCATGAGACACCAATTTATCCTTTATTTTCAGAGGCAAGTGTGGAGATCCTGAAGAAATCTTAATCAACTACCTTTTTTTCTGAATTTTGACAGATTTTTTATTTTCAGGGAGACCTGTTTTCTTTCTATGGGCTATGCAAAGATTACAAGTGGACTATAGAAAATGAAGAGGTTGAATCAACTGTTGCTTCCAATTGTGTTTTTCTGTGATGAATAATATTTTTTTTTTGGATAACCGATTTATTAATTTTCCATATTTTTCAATTTTTTTGATTTTTTTTGCATAAACTAATTTCATTTTGCTTTATAGGTGTTAACATTTGGGGTCCCACTGGTTGGTTCAGAGGCAGTTCAGCACTTTAGTCATGTGAATAACGGTGAACTTAGTTTTATCAATGTCCTGTATGGAAGGTATACTTGTTTTAACAAAAAAAATACATCTTTCTTTTACAGACTTTTGTTGGTTATTATTTTAGGATATAATTCCTAGTTAATAGGAAGTTATAGATATAATTATAATTATCTTTTTAAGAGTTATCTTAGGAGTTTTTATTTATTTATCTTATCTCTTATCTTGTTAAGAGATTAGAAATCTGTTTTAGCAAGACTTCTTAGTTTAGAAGTCTTTTGTAAATAAGTATATATATTTAGACTTTCTTTCATTAATAATATGACACAGAGAATACTTTTACTCTGTTCTACATGGTATCAGTTTCAGGTTAGAACAATGATAAATCCGATCCATCTCAGTATCGGATTTTTTGTTTCTAGTCTTCTCTTTCTAATTTCTCAGTTATTCTTCCATCATGACTAACCCAGATCCTTCGAACTCTGAGGTTAGTGGTCAGAATAACTCTTTGCAATCAGAATATATACTTTCTGATTCCTCCCTTTCACCCATCACTATCTATAAACTCAATGGCCATAATTATCCCCATGGTCACAGTCTGTTCGTCTTTACATCACTGGTTGAAGGAAAGATAACTATCTTTCTGAGTCCATGCCAATTCCAGCCACTACAGACCCGAGATATAGCACTTGGAGAAGCGAAAACACCATGATTATGTCATGGCTCATCAACTCAATGATTCCAGAAGTAGGGAAAACTTCATGCTATACCAAACTGCGGCAGAGATCTGGACAGCAGCTAGAGACACTTATTCTAGTGCTGATAATACTTCGGAGTTGTTCGTTGTGGAGAATCAGATTAAGAGTCTTCGACAAGGAGATCTAAAAGTGGTCCAGTATTTTGGTATTTTAAATAAATGTTGGCAACAAATTGATCTGTATGAGAATATTCAATGGAGGTGTCAAGAGGATAAAAGTCTATATGAGAATCACAAGAACCAGAAAAGAATTTTCCAGTTTCTATCTGGATTAAATGAGGAGTTTGATAGTGCTAGAGGAAGAATCCTAGCTTCTAAACCTCTTCCTTTAGTACGAGAGGTCTTCTCAGACATAAGGAGAGAAGAGAGTAGAAGAGTTTTAATGGTTCCTACAAATACCCAGCAAGAAAACTCAACATTGGTGGTTACTTCCAGGAACCAGCAAAGGAAAAGCAGGCCATGGTGTGAATTCTGTAAAAAGATGGGACATGTGAAAGAGCAGTGTTGGAAGTTACATGGCAAACCTACTGATTGGAAACCCAGTAGATTTAAATCTCAGAGGGAAGCTCATCTGGCTTCTCAAGAAGACTCCTCCAGCAGCTTCAGTAAAAGGCAGATTGCAGAATTGCAGCAGCTTCTCAGTACTTTGACAACAACACCTTCACCCGAAGCTAATACTACCAGTACAGATACTGATTCCTCCAATAAGTCAGTTCAGTGGATAGTGGACTCGGGGACGACAGACCATATGACAGGAAATGTGGCTTTACTGGAAAATTATGGTGAGAATAATCTACCAACATCAATTCGAATAGCAGATGGCTCTCTTACTAGTGTTAAAGGAAGTGGTTCGATCACTCTCAATAAGGATTTGGTTCTTCATAATGTTCTATATGTGCCCAAGCTAGCTTGTAATTTGTTATCTATTAGCAAATTAATTTCTGATTCAAATTGTAATGTTCTATTTGGTACTGGTGGCTGTGTTTTTCAGGAACAGGGTTCGAAGATGGTGATTGGCAATGCTAGGCTTGACAAAGGTCTCTACATATGTGACATCCCTACCCCTCTAAGTATTGCTTTCTCAAGTCAACTTAGGAAACAAGATTTAGTTCTTGATGTTCCCATCAGTGATATTTTGTTATGACACCATAGATTAGGCCATCAAAGTTTTTTCTATTTATCAAAAATGTTCCCACATCTTTTTAGTAATAAAAATCCTTTTATATTTTCTTGTGAAGTTTGTCAGATTGTTAAACACACTCGAAAACCTTACAATCCAACCAAGTTCGAACCAACAACACCGTTTTCAATTGTCCATAGTGATGTTTGGGGACCATCCTCTATTAATAGCATTTCTGGGCATAGGTGGTTTGTGTCCTTCATAGATGATTATTCTAGGACAACTTGGGTGTTTCTAATGAGGGAAAAATCAGAGGTGGAGTCTATCTTTAGAAACTTTTATCAGAGAGTTCTTACTCAATTTGATACAAAAATAAAAATCTTAAGGAGTGATAATGAGAGTGAATACCTAAATAAGTCTTTTGGTTCTTTCTTTCAGGAGAAAGGTATTGTTCACCTTACTTCTTGTGTTAATACGCCCCAGTAGAATGGGATAGCAGAACGAAAAAATAGGCAAATCCTTGAAGTTACAAGGTCTCTTATGTTTACTGCTAGAGCACCTAAATACCTATGGGGGGAAGCTATTCTTACTGCCACTTACCTTATCAATAGAATGCCGAGTAAAACCTTAGGATTTAAGATTCTCATAGAGGTTCTTTTTTTCTTTCTTTCCTCATTTTAAACCTTTACAGTCGAAACTTCCTCCTCGTGTGTTTGGTTGTACTGCATTTGTCCATATCCATAAAAATGCTAGAGGAAAATTCAATCCTAGAGCTATCAAATGTATGTTCCTAGGCTACTCTCCCAACCAAAAAGGATATAAGTGCTATTCCCCTTCCACCAAAAGGACATATGTGTCCTCTGATGTTACCTTCTTTGAAAATACTCCTTACATTTCAAAAGCCGAAATTTAGGGAGAGCATTCTCAGCAGGAATTTTAGCCTGCGCAAGTACCCAGTATATCCTACCAACCAAGTGAAACAATACCAGCTACTACAGACTTACAACCTACTGATCCTACTTTACCTACTGTCCAAGCTTCTAGTGATAGTGGTAAGAAAGATACAAATTCTACTGAGTTATCTTCTTCCTTGTCCCCACAATCGAGTTCCTGTTAAAACCCTTCAAAAACACCCGAGCCTACTAAAGATCAAAATACAATAACACCTCAACTTAAAGTCTACTCCAAAAAAAGAAAGACAGATGTAGGAGAAATTGGTCAGCCTAGCATTGTCTAACAATCAGACTCGATTCATGTTGCTGAAGAAGAAGTTGTTAATGCTGAACTAGAAGGTAATGAGAGGCTCCAAGAAAATGTTGTTGCAAACCTTGATGACTTTCCTATTGCAATTAGGAAAGGGGTAAGAAGGTGTACTACACACCCTATAAATCGATATGTTGCTTATGGTAAATTACAGTCTCATTTGAGGGCATTCACTGTGAGTGTTAATCAAGAAAAAATACCAAAAAATGTGACAGAGGCCTTTCGGTTTCCAGAATAGAGGAAAGTTGTAGAAGAGGAAATAAAAGCTCTACAGAAGAATGGTACATTGGAATTGACACATCTGCCTGCTGGAAAGAATGTTGTTGGATGCAGGTAAATATTCACTATTAAATATCACTCAGATGGAAGCATAGAGAGGTACAAAGCAAGGCTGGTAGCTAAGGTTTTTTCACAGACTTATGGAATTGATTACCAAGTAATATTTGCTCCAGTTGCGAAATTGAATACTATCAGGGTGTTATTGTCAGTAGCAGTCAATATGGACTGGAAACTTTATCAACTAGATATAAAAGATGCTTTCTTGAATGGAAATCTCGAGGAGGATGTGTACATGGAGATTCCACCAGGATTAGAAGGGAAAGTGACTAGAAATGCTGTTTGTAAACTAAAGAAATCACTATATGGTTTAAAGCAGTCTCCCAGAGCTTGGTTCGATCGATTTGCCAAAGCAGTGATTAAAAGTGGATACAAGCAAAGTGGAGCTGATCATACTCTCTTCAAGAAGGTTGCATTGAATGGTAAGATTACTCTTTTAATAGTCTATGTGGCTGATATAGTTATTATTGGGGACAATGAAGAAGAAATAGAAAGACTGAAGATGAATCTAGCACGAGAATTTGAGACCATGAGATATTTTCTGGGTATGGAAGTTGCGAGATCTAAAGGAGGACTGTTGATTAATCAACGCAAATATGTGTTGGATCTTCTTACAGAGATCGGGATGCTTGGGTGCAAGCCAGTTGAAACACCAATGGAGCCAAATCTAAAATTTAGCAAAGAAAGAGCCGGAAACAAAGAAACCTATCAGAGGTTAGTGGGTAAATTAATCTATCTCTCACTCACTGGACCAGACATTGCCTACTCAGTCAGCATTGTTAGTCAATATATGAGTGATCCTCGAGAAGAACATATGGAATCTGTTTGCAGAATTCTGAGGTTCTTAAAGTTTACACCAGGAGCCAGATTAATCTTCAAGAAGAGTCAAGATAGGAGTGTGAAGGTGTACACAGATGCTAGCTAGGCAGGTGAACTAACTGACAGAAGGTCAGTAAGTAAATATTGTACCTATGTTTGGGGTAACTTAGTCACATGGAGGAGTAAAAAACAATCAGTTGTCTTTAGAAGTAATGTTGAATCAGAGTATAGAGCAATGGCTCTTGGAATATATGAAGGAATGTGGATTAAAAGAGTTTATCTGAGTTAAATTTAGATAATGAGAAAGGGTTTGAATTATTTAGTGACAGCCAGTCAGCTATGAGCATAGCTAAAATCTCAGTCCAATATGATAGAACGAAGCACATTGAGATAGATAGACATTTCATTTATGAAAAAGTCAATCAAGGAATCGCCAACCTACAATACGTTCCTACAAGTAATCAACTAGCAGATATCTTCACCAAGGCTCTACCGAGAGTAACATCGATGATCTTTCATCCAAACTGGATATATACAACATATATACACCAGTTTGAGGGGGAGTGTTGGTTATTATTTTAGGATATAATTCCTAGTTAATAGGAAGTTATAGATATAATTATAATCTATCTTCTAGGAGTTATTATTTGTTTATCTTATCTTGTTAAGAGATTAGAGATCTGTTTTAGCAAGATTTCTTAGTTTCGAAGTCTTTGTAAATAAGTCTATATATTTAGACTTTTTCTTTCATTAATAATATGACACAGAGAATACTTTTACTCTGTTCTACAACTTTTTATTATTATTGCATCATCATGTTATTTACTGCTTCATGTAACCAAAAGGTCTTGCCTGTGTACTTGAAATTGTTTTTCATTTTGGAAATTATGAGGGTGGCAAGCACATTGATGAGTACGGTTGTTGTTTTTCCTGCTTCTCACAAAATTGTTCATTGTGAGGTATCTTATATTAAAGCTTGCTGGAGTTTGATTGCTTGGGGTTGAATAGTTTATACAACATCTTATTCGTATGATGAATGATTTATGAATGCCATTTTTCACCAAATTTGTTTGGTGTTTAGAATTTATTAGGAAAATCTGAAGTTGATGTTTCTTAAAGTAAAGGTATTTGATTTAAGTTAAAGTTTCTTCTGCAAGGTTAGCGGTATTCTTCTGAATGTCTCTTGGAATATAACTATAGATTGAAATTAGAAGACACTCCTTTGAGTCCAAACTCTTAGACAATAATTTTGGAATAGAAAGGATAATCATGAAAAATTCTTTTCTGCCTCTTTGTAGTATTGAAAATTGGTCTGTAGATATTGGAGATTAGTTTGGAGAATGATGATATCTAGATAAATTGACTAAATTTGTCCAAATGAACAACAATGTTCAAGACCTAGATGATCTTGTAGCTAAATTCAGGAAACAAAAACAGAAGCTTAGGGCTTTTATGGATTTTGACATGATTTGCAACATACATTTTCAAATGCTTGTAATGCTAAAGGCAGATCCACTCAGCCTCTGTGACCCTTTACTTCAAATTCCTAATCTAGAAGTGAATATAAATCTATGCTGGCCAGTGGAATCTTTGTTATCCGACCAAACTATCTAATTACAGTAGCTTTTCAAATGTGTAATTATCTCTGTTGTCCAGGGCCCCAGGTAGGACAAATATTGCAGTTTCATTTTCATGCGACTTTATTTCTTCTTGTTCACACTTGGAGGCAAGGACTTACAACGTGTCTCTCTCCCTATTGGTGGTGTCTGATCTTCCTCTGGCACTTGGAGCTCCAATTACATGGGTTCTTCCTCCCCATTATACCACATCCAGCATCTTGCCTTCATCGACAGAGTCACATGGGCAAAAAGATAGTCAGAGCCGCAAAGGAAGCATATTATATTCGTTGTTAAGAAACTTTGAGGAAGCGACAGAAGTTTCACGACATGCTGTTTCTATTGATGGTGACAAAATAAAAACAGAAGAGAGCAATAATCTTGCTTGCATTCAAGCCAAAGATCGCATTAGTGGAAGAACTGAGATTGCTTCTTGTGTCCGGGTTGCTGAGGTATTTGTACAAGCTTTTGCATCTCCTGCTCAGTAACTGACATATCTACCAATTTGTTAATATTCTACCATTAATCTCGTTGACTGTGAAAATCTATCATTGTCAGATATTTTTAAAAATTTATGTGTTACCTACCGGCTACCAAGTCACATTTATTTGATGTCCCATTATTCTAAAGGAAAGTGTGTTAAACAAGAGTGTTTCAACATTTATGTAATATCTTTTGGGAATATGATCTACATTCCTTTTAGGTGGAGCAAATAAGAATAACAAATAAGGAGTTTCCAATCCATGCAATTGATCTCGCTGTTGGTGCAGAAATTGAACTTTCAATAAGCTATTATGATGCTCTAGGTAAGCTTGTTATGTTAAATTATTCCTGTCTGTTACTTTTTAGATCCTAATTGATATACTCTTATGATTTTGTATTTTTCCCAGGATATCCCTTTTATGAGGCACCCAATGCTATTCTCCACTATGCTGAAACTAATTCTCCTGATGTAGTCTCTGTTAGAGATACCCGTGATACCAATATGATTCGTCTGAAGGTTTGTTAATCTCTTGAAATCAATTCAAAAGTTAGGGTGGCTAATGAAGCAATTTCCATTCTATTTTACTTTACAATTTATCATATAGACTACGTCGCATAAAGATCTCATTCAAATGCATGGCAATTTAACCTCAAGCAATATATTTAATCAAATGTTCTGCTTGAAGGCAATGCGACATGGCAGAGCTCTTCTGCGAGTATCAATTGAAAATCGTCCACAAAAGTCGGACTATATGCTGGTACGTATTTCCTCAACACTAACTATATTTTGGTCAGATCATTGCACAACATGCATCTGCATATGTTCCTGTATGCTATATAACATTTTTAGGCTGATATTACTTGACCTTTTTCTAAGCTTAAGGCCTTCTTCTGACATGCATTTTATTCAAGTTCATTACTATTGCTGTTCAAAAAGCTTTCTACATTGACCAAAACTTGTTCATTTGAGTGTGTGTGTGTGTGCGCGTGTGTGCGTGTCAATAGTTTCTCTTCAGTTTATAAGCCTTAGCCTTCATTTCTTCAGATTTCAGTTGGTGCCCATGTGCAGCCCCAAAATCCAGTCATTCACCAAGGGAGTTCTATCAACTTCAGTGTAGTAGGTGGGTTTATGATGGAGTATCATTTCTAACAAAGGAATTTATCATGTTTCCTCAAACACTATATTTTTCATTGTATTAGGCTCTGATGATCAAGCTTCAGGTCACTGGCATAGCGTCAATGAAAGTGTTATAGTTTTACACACTCGATCTGGACATGCAGAAGCAGTTGGGGAGGGATCAACCCAAGGTACTAAATAATCATTAATAATATCTTTAAATTTGTGTTAAATCTGCTTTGTTTTCGAACAATGATGTGAAATATTTCATCATATTCCGATGCCATTCGATTGATTCAATGTTTGTTATTTTAAGTAGTTTATTTTGAAAGTTCCGATGTCAAGCTGCAAACAACAGTCACTGTTCTACCTGGAAGTACTCTTGTTGTGGATGCTCCAAAGGAGATGCTGACAAATGTTCCTTCTCCCTCTCAAGGATTTAGCTTTTCTGTGAAGTTCAGGTTTGTATATTAATTAGTGTATCTAAGCGTGTCATTCCAACTTGCAACTTGACTCCCTATGGTTATTCTAAAACTTCAAGTGGTTAATAAGATCACACACGGCAAATCCACCTTATGAACATTATTACATTGTTAGAATTAGTTCGAGTGAATGTAAAATAATGTAAAATATAGATGTACCTGTAAATGTAATCGCTGTTTGTCCCCTGTTATTTTATTCTTCTGTAATACAAACTAAAGCAGTGGATTTCATAAGACTATAGATAGTAGTTTCTGGACATCAAAATCTGTATGTACATCTCATCAAAACAGAATATGTAATGTTTGAATTCCCTTTTCTGAATTTCAAATTTCCGTAATTTTAAAGAATATATAACAATTTTTGGAACTAGCAGACCATCTTCTGCATTAATAAATATGTTGTGTATAAATTGTGGGATTGATGAGTAAGCAAAAATTTTAATTCTTACCATACGCCAGTGACACAAATGACAAGATCAACGGCATAGGAAGCAGTAAAGGAGCTCCATATGACTGTAGGGTAGACCCTCCTTTTGTCGGGTATCTCTCTCTCTTTTATTCGAGTTTGAATGTTGATCTTGTGTATGATAATTGTATTATTTGTAATGATATTTGTTCTCTTCAGTTATGCAAAGCCATGGATGGATCTTGAGACTGGCAATTCATTTTGTCTATTCTTCCCTTACTCTCCAGAGCATTTGGTCCGCATCGCACCCAAGTTGAAGGAAATGAAACCATATATTTATGTTTCCGTCAATGCTTCAATGAAAGAACACAGCCATGTTTCTGGATCAGCATCTGCACTTTTTGTCGGGGGATTTTCCATAGTGCAATTGGGAGAGGTAACTGATTGATGAATTATATTATTTGTTCATTCAATAAGGTACACTTATCTTGAATTCGTTGATTCTTTTTGTATGTGGCATACAATCATTTTTTTTTCATGAAACTGGCATATGATCATTGAACTATTAGTATGGAGCTTATATTTTGAAATCGGCATACGATCATGGATTATTTTCTGAATGTTTTCTGTGCTTCAGGATACAACACAGTTGAATCTGACACCAGACTCTAACAAGACTATCATAACCATCTTGGGAAATACAGGTAAAATGACTCAGGCGCACACTGTTTCTTTGCATCTCCTCGCCTCCTTTACCTTTGCATCCCCGTGTGTTTTAAGTTATTTTATACGGACTAGGGGAGTGGAAATGATGCTAGTTCCCTTATACACACCCTGAGACTTAGCAGCTGGAGGTTGTAAAATGAAAATGAGTTGTATTATAGGGTTGGCCATTTAAAACGAAGAAAATTACTAAAGCGTCACAGGATTTACGAAAGGGTTCTTTGCAAGTCGATAAATTCTAGGAAGTGAAACCCCAAAGCTAATTGATGGAGAATTGCAAGTGCGAAGCATTCACGTCTATCATTTTTCGGTTTTGATAATTAACCTTATAGAAGTTCTGTTTTTATAGCTTTTAGAAAAGGTATGGAAGTTTCTCTTTCGTGAGTCAACAACTGTATGCTAACCTCGCTGATGCATAAGACCATGGTTTCTGCAATTCCATCTCCCACTTCTTACTCCCAGAATAATTTCTACTGATGCATTCCATAGTTCCATTTGTCAATCAAATATTATATTATGATCTTTGTAGATGTTGAAATCCACTGGCGCGGCCGAGACTTGTTAACGATTCATCCCATCCACGAAGAAGGATTTGGTGCTGGTCGCCGAGTGCAGTATGAGGTGAGACTGCTCATTCTTACTGAATAAAAAAATTGTCGATCAACTGCGTTAGTCCTGTGATAAGGGTGGGTTAGGATTTAGATTGGATAAAGCACAGTGTAACTTCCGAAACAGGCAATTCGTTGGCCATAAAGCTATTTCCTAATGGAAAACATATAATGCTTCAAAACCCGAATAAGCTTTCCTGTAATTTGTAGACGAGTCTTGGGAATTTCATAGAGAGCTTATATGGAATGAAATATTTGGTAGCAATGATGTTTTTAAACTGCAATCCTTTGATTTCTTGATCTTACTCTGTCTGCAATTTCAGGTAAAAGCGTCGAGTGCCGAGCGATTCACAGATAAAATCGTCTTCACCCTCCCGTCCACCGGTGAGCTTAGCCTTGAATCTGGATTTTTTGTTGTTATGAGTACAATGTTGAATAGCTTCTCATCTATATATATATATTTTTTTTATTTCAGGTCAAAGAGCTGAATTGGATGTTTACTATGAACCAGATGAGAAACCTGAACCAAAAGCTACCCTTAATCTCTTCTTTTGGGCAAAGGTTATGGGAAGTCTTGCTCTAACAGTAATCACAGTGATCGTCGGCTTCATATGTTTCTTCGACCGACCACTTGGCTCATCCCGGTCACCATCAACTCCCCAGCCCACTTCACTCATATCGGCCCCTGTCACACCCGACCGAAGAAGTCCCCTTCGTTTCGATGAACAATCTCCCCCACGAACACCCCAACCATTTGTCGATTACGTTAGAAGAACCATAGATGAAACTCCTTACTACCGTCGAGAAGGTCGGAGGTTCAATCCTCAGAACACGTACTAGATCTACTTGTATTGCTTAGAAGTCAGAATCCGTCGGAACGTTTTCCAAATTTTGTATGCATGTGTATACAGGCCAAACTGTGATCCTGAACAGGTACAATAGAAATAAAATAACTCGAAGTATTACTTTGGACTTAAATACATGATTAAAAGCTCTTATATGCCTTTTATCATTCCACTTGCAATTATTAGTTGTGTACGAATACTTTAATTTTAGGGTTTATGAATTTATGTTTTAATAAATTTTATTTTTTTTAATAAGCTTTAGTTTTAGATCGAGAAAAATCCCAATGGTAGTTGTTACCGTTAAATGAGATGGAGTTGATCTTTAGATATAAGAAGTACTGTGTGTTGCATGTTGTAGTCCCTCCCCTTGTGTCTGTTCATTGTTAATCCTGTGGTTACCTAAAATGGCTGTTTTGATATAGAAAAAATTTATTATGGCTAAGTTTTATTATCTCATCTATGAGATAAACTACTAAAAATTATTTATTTTATTATTTTTTTGTCATACTTTTTTAAGAAAATTCACTCATATTTACTGTTAATTTCATGTCTTAATTTTTAATGATTAATGTCATAGACACGTGATAAAACTTACTCATAATATAATTTCTTCTTGATATATGCCTTTTGAATCTTAAAAAACAATGCTCAAAACATGCTATATGAAAGGAGGTGAAAACATGTAAACATGTCCATATTTTAAAGAGGATTTTATTGCATATGGGGGGCAAATGTTTATCTTTTAATTGTCTTTATACTTTCGCTTTAAATTAATAGAATTAGGGTTTAAGGTTAAGGTTATAGTTAAGGTTTAAAGAATTAAGAGTAGTGTGTATTTTTTAAAGTGTAGGATTTAAAATTTAGGACGTAGAAAATTAAGGTTAGAATTTAAAATTTAATTTTTAAAATTTTTTTTAATATGAAGCATAAAAAGAGACGTGGGAGATATTTACTTATGCATATGGTTGCAACAGCTCTCAAATTTCAAAGAAATTGACACGTTTAACTGAGGGTTTTAATAGATTTCAAAAATTTGACTTGAGATCAAACTGATACTCTATGTTTGCTCGAACTTGATAATTTAAACTTAATTTAAAATTCGAATTAAATCAAACCAAAATTGAATTAAAATTTTTTTTGAATCGGAATAAAATTGAATTAATTTTTAACCAAATTAAATGAATTCGAATTGATCTTAACTTAACCGAAGATTATTTGAACCAAAAACCAAACTAAATATCGACCTGATTCTAACCAGATAATTAAAATAAATTAAATAAAAATTTTATTGTTATTGTTATCTATTTTTAACAATATAATAAATATAAAATGAAGTATGCTTATTCTTTTATTATCTTTTAGTATTAAATTATGGGAGAGACCGATGCTCTTTCAAAGTTGTATAATAATATTTTATGTCATTTTAAGTTTAAATATTAATTAAATAAAAAAATTTGTCCTCATTAAATAATAAAAATAATCAATTTTGATTAAAAATAAATTTTTAGATGCTAAATATCATTATATAGAGAGAATTACTATATCAGAAATCTAAATTATGAGGATACTTATAATTAAATTAAATAAAAATTTAAAAATAAATATTAAAATTAAAATATAACATTTTAAATGCAACAATATCTAAAAAATAATTAATCTCTAATTAAAAATAGATAATTTATTTTCCTATAAAATTGTATTTTTCTCTCTCTCTGTTTTACCTATTCTTTTTTTTTTAATTAAAATGAAATGATGTGATTCTAGGAGAAGCTCCTTAAAAAACTGACCGGTTTACCCGATCATTTTGTGTACATAATTGGTTACAAAGTATGTACACAATTTCTTACAAAAACTGTAAAAAAAACGTACATACATAGATTGTTACAAATGTAAGGATTTGTGTACATACACAAATCCTTACAAAAAGAAAAAAAGGTACATATATAAATCCTTACGACTTCGAAAACGTAATATACATAATATGATACAAAAATGGTAAGGATTTGTGTATGTACACAATTTCTTACAAAGTATACACAATGGCTTACGAAAATCGTAAGGAAAAAATATGTACACAAATCCTTACAACTTCTCACCATGAGCTAAAGGAGGCCATCCGAGGGTAAGGATTTGTGTACATACACAATTGGCTACAAGTATACATAATATGGCACAAAAATGGTTAGGATTTGTGTATGTACACAATTCCTTACAAAGTATACACAGTGACTTACGAAAACCGTAAGGAAAAAGCTATGTACACAAATCCTTATGACTTCAAAACCATGAGCTAAATGAGGTCATCCAAGGGTAAAGATTTATGCACATACACAATTGGCTACGAGTATAAATAATATGACACAAAAATGGTAAGGATTTGTGTATGTACACAATTCCTTACAAAGTATACACAATGGCTTACGAAAACCGTAAGGAAAAAGGTACGTACACAAATCCTTAGGACTTCGAAACCATGAGCTAAAGGACGTCATCCAAGGGTAAGGAATTGTGTACATACACAATTGGCTACGAGTATACATAATATGACACAAAAATGGTACCTGAAATTCGGGCTTCCTTTCAACGTCGGGAGTGTGCATACACGAGGAACTAACAATGACAGCTTCTACCAAGATTGGGGAAGAAGATTAGCGAAGAAAGGAAAAGAAATTTGGGGTTATCGTGATTTGGGAAGAAGATTAGCGAAGAAGATATGGATTCCCACTCGGGGGATTTTGTTTTTAATTTAGGAATGAATTGGGTAACCGGTAAAATTCATTGGAACCGGTTACCAACTTAAAGGCTATTTTAATCGGACGGTTGGGGATTACACAAGTCAATCCTATGACTGTTTATTAGGGGATTTTTTTAGGCTTTTTTAGGAGGGCTTTTTTGAGACACTCCCAAATGAAATGGTCCACGTGCATTTGGAGGAAAAGAAAGAACCTTGTGATACTTTAGGTTAAGGACAATTAATTGTTTAGCCCTCCGATTTTATATGTTTTTGATTTAGGTCATGAATTTTCACTTTTAGATTTTAGTTTAATTTAATTGAGTCATAGATTATATTAGTTTAATTAAAATTTTATATTTAGTTTTAGATTTTTTTTAATTTTGTTCACGATTTATTTTTTAAATTTTAGTTTAGCTCAATTAGATCCTAAATTTAATAAGTTAATTCAATTCTAACATTATTAATATAATATATAATAAAATTTGATTATTATAATTATACATAAAAAAATTATACGAATATAAACAAGTAATTGTACAAATGAAAGTTGAAACTTTAATTTTGTCATGACCCAGATTCGGATCCGAGTGTCGGGTTAACCCGAAGAGTTGGGCTTCGGTTTTGGGCCCCGGGTTTGTGTAGTTGGGCCTTAGGTTTGTTGGGCTTTGAGAGGTTTGGGCCTTAAGAGTTTTAAGATGAGGGCATTTCGGTAAATGTCTAATTGGGATGAAAGTGAGGAGAATGGGTTTTATTGTTCTGCAGAGGATGATCTCACCCTTCTTTCTCTTTTTCTCCCTCCACCATCTTCTTTGAGCAAGGAAAAAGAAATAGGAAAATGTGTAATCTTTTCTGGGTTGCTTTGGTTTTTCGTTTTGGAGCTGAAGGAGAAGTTATAGAGCTAGTTGTGATCTACAAAACAAGGTAAGAAAGTGTTGGTTTGGAGGAAGATGAAGGTTTAAGAGGGGTTTAAGGTTGAGTTTGGGATTTGGTTTTAGGGAGCTTAAATCTCAGCTTTTTAGTGTTTTTAAGCTCTAGAAATCATCCCAAACCATTCTAAATCATTGTGTATCTTCGCCTTGTAGAGAAAGAGCTTGGAGAGTCTTCAAGAACTTTGGGGAAGAAGAAGGTTTGAGGTTGAGATTGGAGCTCGGGTTTGCTTCTTTTGTTGTTGTTTTTGCTTAAGGTTGGTACCCTTCCAACTCTTAATCATTATGCATATCATGCTTTAAGTTTAAATGCATGTTTGTTGATTGGTTTGGTATGTTTGGTAGCTTAGGGTGGTCTTTAATGGTGGATCATGAATTTGTTGATGAACTTCTGTTATTAAGGTCTAAACACGTTTAGGAAAGTTCCCTTACAGTTTAGGATCAATTTAGGAATAAATGGATCAAGTTTGGATAGAGTCCTAAGTGTTTGAAAATGCAAAACTGTACATTTCGTGTAGGGGTATCGAAACGCGGACAGAGCGTTTCAATACCGAGTCGTCCAGTGACCTTCCCGATTCGATATCGGTATCGAAGCGGGTTGGTCCTCTTTCGTTGACTTTGGAATTGGTTAAAAGGTTCGATACTCGTATCGATATCGGTCGTTTCGATACCCCCTTTAGTGAGGGTATCGATACTTGGCGTTTCGATACTCCAAGTAGGGATATCGATACCCTAGGGCAAATTAGTCCAAGTTCTTGTGGAAAAAGTGGTTAAATCTCATTATGCTATCTTAGAAGTTCCTAAGGATTGTCTAAACTTTAAAATGAATATTAAACCGAGAAATAGACATCTAGCCCTATTAAAGAGATAATTGAATAATAATTGGAGTCTAGTGGTATAAACCGGTATGTGGAACCGTTAAGGGTTCGTGTGACCTATTTGAGTCACGTGGCTTACTAGGAACCTTGCTTAGTGCTGATGGGTTGCCTAGAGTATATATTATATGATTATGAGATAATCTGGTAACCTTGCTTAGTGCTGATGGGTTACTAGAGTAAATATTATATGAGATGTAAAACTGATAACCTTGCTTAGTACTGATAGGTTATCGGTAATATATTATGCGGAAAACCAACTAGGACCTTGCTTAGTGCTGATGGGTTCCTTAGCGGATTATTTGGAGTGGCATGCCACGGACCTTGCTTAGTGCTGATGGGTCTCTTACTTCCATACTACTATGAGGTGATATGGACACCGATATATATTTAAGTATATATATATATATGATATAAATACGAGTTAAGAACTTGAGATGTTGTGTGGTCTTCTCTCGTCATGCATATGCTATGTGCCAATATATACCATCATGATATCATGTGTTTAGGCGGTTATAGTAGCGCCATCGTACTTATACCATGTCATCATCCATGTTGCTATGCTTATTTTATGTTATGCTTAATGTGAACCGGTTGGTCGAATACTCACTAAGCTTTAGTAGCTCAGCGTTTCGAAATGTGTTTTCGTGCGTAGGTTAAGGAAGCTTTCGGAGGAGCATCATCGTGGTGAGTTTAGCATCGACATCTGTTGTCAGAGTATTGTTATTAGGCATAGTGGACATTTGTACTTGTAGGATCCTATATGTGTAATTTGTAACTCAGTTTTATTTATTTGTCGAATGCTTTCAAACGATTGTAATATTTTTGGAGCTTCGCTACTTTAACTTATTCGGATTTATGTTTTTAAATGGATTTGGATTTTATTATCTTATGATAGAAAATGGATTTGGACTATTTTTTGGCTTTTGGAAAGAAATTTTGAAATACAAGTTTTGGACCGGAGGCCCGATGTGGCACCGGGTCGAGGGTGTTACAAATTTAGTTCAATTGTATATATGAAGCTCTTATTTAAATATTTAATCAAGTTCAAAGTTGAATAGGAATTAATCTTATAAACCTATAACCCTAACTAAACCATAAACCATTAATACTAAACCCAAAACTATAAACCTAATTTAAACCGTATTGACCCGAAAATTCAAAAGTTGATCATATGTAATTCGATTTTGACCCAAAAAAATGATCGATTCAATATTGACCCAAACTAAAAACAACGATCTGATTTTGACCCAATCCAATATCTAAATCAAATCTGACTTATCATAAATTCAAACTAAACTTTAATCAGATATGTATCAACCGAATCTAAACTTGAAGCAGAATACAAAAGCAGGGTACGCTCTAATAGGGAGAAATCTCATTTTACGAGTTCAGTAGTGTTTAATATCATTAAATACCGTTAATATTAAACATTATTAAATATTATTTAATTAATAAAAAAATAAAAATCATACAAATTTAATATATACTAATAATTATTTTGAAAAATAATTAAATTATTTTTTTATAGAAAAAACAACCTCAACTATCGATAATTGTTTTAATTAAATTATTTCCTAAGAATTTCTTCATTCTATTCGATTAAAATGGGTGTTATTTTTATAAATAATTTAACTTAAATGTAAATTTCGTAAATAAATAATTATATTTAAATGTGATTTTATTAAATAATTTAAAATAGATATTATGTGTCAAATGACCGTTGCTGTCTGTGTTCGATTTAAGGTTAATTTCAAATACTTTCAAAAACTTCCAAAAAAACAAAACATCACAGTTTTAGGGTTAAGCTGTCTTTCTTTCCCAGCTCTGCCAATGGACCCTCGACGCGGTGAACCACTTCTCGACGCCGAAGCCAACGATTTCAGATCCTCTGACCTGCCCGAAGACGACAAGTCTCACCCTCACACCGGAGATGGCGCCAGCCCTGGGTAACTTTCTTTCCCATTTTCTGTTTGTTTCGTTAGATTTATTTTTGGGGGGAGGGGGAAATCTAGGGAAATCTTTGAAATTTTTGATTACCCATTGCTTAATGACATGTATAAACGTAAATTGACTGAAATCTAGATTGGCTCGTTCTTTTAAATTTACTCTGTTTCCTGAGAAAATGATAGAAAAAGTAGAGAGAAAACTTGAGCCTTTTTACATTACCTTTTAGTTAATGACTTGGAAAATATATGCTAATTTAAGTGAAATGAAAATACCCGTTTTTTTCAAAAAAATGTTTGGTTTTGTATGTCATTTTAAAATGATGAAAATGAAAGAAGAGGAATTAGGGTTCTTCTTCTCTTTTGCTTTAGACATATGTAGTATTATTTTGATATGTTTAGAGGTATTTGTTCCTTTAAAAGGTCACTTTTAGCATGAATACTTTGGAAGTGATTTATGATTTATATTCAACATTTGGAAATTTGCAGCAAAATATTTGTAGGAGGTTTAGCGAGAGAGACAAGTTCTGGTTAGTTCTTTAGCTTGTTTGTTAGAGATTTTTCTTAATCTTGTTGAATATTATAGGCTATTGCTTCGCCTGTAGTTTGTACCGATTCAGTTGTTTTACGTATTTTATGCAGCACAATTTCTTGAGCATTTTGGTAAATATGGTGAAATTACGGATTCTGTGATAATGAAGGACCGGAAAACAGGACAGCCTCATGGATTTGGGTTTGTGACTTATGCAGAGCCTTCTGTGGTTGATAAAGTCATTGAGGAAACTCATGTTATTAATGGGAAACAAGTAAGAATCAACTTTTAGCATCAATTTTAAGTTGATTGCCATGTTTCCTTACTGTAGTCAGTTGTATGTTGCATCGATTTTTACTTAAGGTACTGTTCCTTGACTCGATTTCTGGCCTATTAGGTAGAGATTAAGAGAACAATACCAAAAGGAGCTGCCAGAAGTAAAGAATTCAAGACCAGGAAGATTTTTGTAGGTGGAATTCCTTCAGCTGTATCTGAAGGTGATACTGATCTTTTCCTTCCTTTAATGCTTATAACATTGAAGCTTGAGGTCATTTGTCTGAAATGCCTTGATTCATTGTCGATATTTCTCGTAAATGTTTATCTATTTGGTGCAAATTGACAGATGAGTTCAAGGAATTCTTTACACAATTTGGTGAAGTCAGAGAACACCAAATCATGCGAGATCATGCCACCAATCGTTCTCGCGGTTTTGGGTTTATCACTTTCGAAACAGAGCAAGCAGTTGACAGTCTCTTGGAGAAGGGAAACAAGATTGACTTTGCCGGAACTCAGGTATGTGGATTGCCTATCGAATTGATTTTATGTGAAATCCCATCGAGTATCTTTTTTAACCTTGAGCTGTTACCAACTGATGGCAGTTCCATGAATGTGTACCATTTTGCTTTGATGAGTTGGTACTTTTATTCCTTAAAAAAATGCTTCTTGAGATTATCCATTATATTAGCAATAGTTCTTTTTAGTTTTTACCCATGAGTTTCATTAAGGTGAATTTAGAGTATATTTCTGCAAACCCTAAAATGAACCCCATGATGTGTCCCTTTGCTGGTAGGTGGAGATAAAAAGGGCGGAGCCAAAGAAACCGAACCTTGCCCCACCTCCATCTAAGCGATATAATGATTCTAGGACTGCATATGGAGGCGGAATCGGAGATGGTTATGGTTATGGTAGATACGGAGGTGGTGGATTTGGTACTGGTGGTTATAATAGATCAAGTGGTGTTTATGGGGGTCGAGCTGGTGGCTATGGGGCATATGGTGGAGGTGATTTTGGTGGTTATGGAGGTTATGGTGGTGGTGGTATAGGACCTTACAGGGGAGATCCTTCCCTTGGATACTCAGGTCGTTATGGAGGAAATTTCAACAGAGGATACGACATGGGAAGTGGCTACGGAGGCCCTGGTGAGTTTTACGGGGGATATGGTGCTGGAACTACTGGTGGTGGCTACGGTAGTAGCTACGAATCTGGCCTTGGCAGCAGCTACGGTGGTAGTGGTGGCGCAGGTGGAGGTTCCTTGTACAGAAGTCGAGGGGGATATAGCGGTGCAGGTAGCGGTCGATACCATCCGTATGGTAGATAGGCAGCTGAGTGGGAAAAATCTCGTTTGAGAGGTTAAAACATGTCTCAATTTGTACCATTGTAGTTCTTTTGTTATAAGTTTATGATTTCTTAGTTTAGATTCTGTGTTGTTTTTGAGTTCATTTTTCAGAATTTGAGATTACCAACATTCCAGTATTTGATGATCCACTTCAAATATAATTTGAAGCTGAACTGAGTAGTATGATTCTCTCTTTTTGTACTCCCTTTATTGACATTAAATTGCAAACTTCCCAAGTTATGAGATCAATTTCCAACTATATATGTCAAGTATTTAATACATGCTTAGTTCAAAAAAAAAAAGGTTTAGACAAGCTTGCCTTGCTTAACAAGCTTAGTTCAATAAAAATGGTTATGTTACCATCTCAACAAGCTTCTCAAAACATTTCGAATACTTGTGTGATGAACTACTTGTGAAAGTTGAAGTCTGGTGGGAGGAAGAAGCCGAAGAAGCCACTGTCTAATCGTCGTGGGCTTCGCTAAGGATGTCCTTTGTCTACCATGGTCGAGCTATATAAATGCGGTTGCCGGCAGCCGCAATATCCAGGTTCTGATCTATCCTTTTATGTAATCTTGAACTTGAATCTGTTTCCTCCCACCTATTGTGTCATTGTTTGATTTCTTGGTGTATATGGTCCAAATGGTTTAACCACCCCTGAGAGATCTCCATTGATCTGTAAACAATATATCCTAGATTGTTATCACACTTGTTCTTCTTCAAACTGCAGATATGCTGTGGCTACAAAAGGAATTCACAGAAACTGTTAAGTCTGTGTTTCATGGTGGTAGCACTTATCCCCAGATTCTTGGCGAAGTATTAAAGGGCTAGGACTTTGTGGGTGATTAAGATAGTCAATTCTTGCATGTGATTTAGTGCCTTAGTGTGCAGAATCTGTTGGGCAGTGGTGGGGAGCAGTAGTATACGTGGTTAGGAAAAAGAACTTGTTTAATGGGGTCCGATCCATAGGGAAAAACTAGGAATCAGGGTCATAAATGAGACGAGACATATTATTCGAACTCGACTTGATTAGATTCGGTTCGAGATCGAACTCGACTCGAGTTTTTGTCGAGTCGAGCTGAGCTACATGATACTTGACTCGAAAAGCTCACGAGCTACTAAAAAATATAAATATATTGTTTTTATTTTTCATAATTTAAAATCTAGATTTTTAAACTTAAAACTCTAAAATTTAAACCTTAAACATAAGTTTTAAACCCTAAATTAACACACTAAACCCTAAAATTAACAAGATTGAGTTTACATAATTTGTGTATCAAAGTTTTTTTCTTCATTAGGCTTTAAATGAAACGTGACAAATAAAAGTTACTCGAGTCTAATATAGTCAAAGATCAATCAACACTTGACTCGATTAGGCTCGAATAAAGCTCGAACTCGACTCGAGTTCTTAACAAGCCGAGCTTAGATTTTTTTAGTCTCGTTTAAAATTACTCAAGCTTGAACTTGACTCGAAATCTTAACTAGCCGAGCTTAGCACTACTCGAACTTGACTCGGCACGTTTACCTCCTAATCGAAATATCAATTTGCGTGGTAAATTATAATTTATTGATAAAAAGAAAATTTTATAATTAATTCATAATTTTTAAATTAATTATATAAATCAAAGGGGAAAAGGGTTAAAGACACCTTTGGTACCTTAATTAAACTCTTTAAGTTGGTTTTGAAGAACTCTTGTTCTCAAGTTAGTACCAAAGCTAAACGTTTTTTTTAAGTTAGTACCTAAAAGAATTGTTCTCAATTTCGTACCTAAACTTTAATTCCATCTATTATTTTGAAGTTTTTATTAAAATATTTAATTCTCAAATATATATAGGGCTGTAAACGAATCGAACGAACACGAATGAGGGTACGTTCATATTCGTTTGTTTAATTTTAACCGAACAAATGAACGAACACAAACATAAAAGAACACAAAATTTCTTGTTCGTGTTCGTTTGTTAAGGATTGTAGCTTGTTCGTATTCGTTTATGTTTGTTTATTTAAATGATAAACGAACGTAAACGAACGAACATAAATAACATATATAATATATATATATAATATTCTAAATATTTAATATTTTGGATTAATTCGGTTAATTCAGCTAATTACTTGACTTTAAACCGAACTAATCGATAATTAAAATTAAAAAAAATCTTAATTATTAGCCGAAACCTAAAATTTAATTGATTAACCAATTTTGTTTTTGTTATATCAGTTAGCTCGTTTTAACAGAACAATGAATATCTCTAGCCTATAACAAGAAAGTTTTTAACGAGTCATAAAATAAGACTTCTTAACTCGAATAACTCAATTTTTTTTGACTCGACTTGACTTGATCTAATGCTCACCCTTAGACATATGTGAATAAATTTAAATGACCATAAACGAACAAACATAAACGAACGAACGTTTACGAACATAAATGAACGAACAAGCCCTTTGTTCGTGTTCGTTCGTTTAATTAAACTAACGAAAAATCTTGTTCATGTTCGTTCGTTTAATAAATAAACGAACTTTTCGTCGAACGATTCACGAACGGTTCACTGAACGTTCAGTTCATTTATAACCCTAAATATATATATTTTATCAATGTGACTCTAATTTAAAATAATTAAATAAATTTTACTTTTTAATATTTTTTACAATATCATTAAATCAAATAAGGCTAATAGATCGAAAGATCAATGGAATAACTATATTATACCATGAAACAATAAGCTATTACTAATTTTATTACCAGAAAGTTGATAGAACAGTAATAGGAGATTGGGAGAAGAAAAAATAATTTATAAAAAAAATAAAGAGTAAATCGACGAGATGTTTGTTCGTGAATCATTCGATGAAAAGTTAATGTTTGTTCATTTATGTTCGTGAATGTTTGTTAATTCGTTCGTTTATTTATGTTCATTATATCCGTTCGTTTATGTTCATTTAAATTTATTCATTTATGTCTAGGGGTGTTTATTGTTTGGTTAAACCGAACTAACCGATTGAACTAAAACAAAATTGCTTAATCTATTAGATAATTTTCGGTTTTGACTAATGATTAAGAGTTTTTTTAAATTTTAATTATCAATTAATTTGGTTTAAAATTGGTTAATTAACAAATATGTTTGTCTGTATTTGTTTATCGTGTTAATATTTTAAAAAATAAATTTAAAAATAAATAATTAAATTATTAATTTGACAAAATTACCCCTTTAATTATGTTTTTATAATCAATGGAAAAACCATTCTCACAGTATAAATACTGTAGGGGAAGCGAGAATGATTGCACACTGGAAATTATCGTTCCTGATTTCAAGACAACAATGGGTCCCACCAATGTCTTACCCAATCCACCGAATCATTACACGTGTTGGAATCAGGAATCGTGACATAGACAACGGTTGGCACTGATCAAAACATTCCCATTCTCTCGTTTCCAATTTCTAGAGAAATTCAACGGCCACCGTAGGATATTCATAATTTTTTGCAATGGAGAAGAAATTATATCATAAATTATTTTTGTTTAGGGGTGTTTATAGAATGAGTTGACTGTGAATTACACAGTGTTCGACTCGTACTCGTCAAAAAATTTTATTACCCGACTCGATGCTCGTTAAGCTTGTTAAAATTATGCTCGACTTGTGCTCGTTAAAATATTTTCTTGCTCAACTCTACTTATTGTTCGTTAAGCTCACTAAAAACTTACCTTATTTTTAACTAAAAGTAAAATTTAATAATACTATATGAGGATTAATATTAACATAAATTAACAAATTTAACTAAAAATATCAAAAGTATATAAAACACTTTTAAAGTCTAAATTTGAAAGTAACGATCCATAAATGCACCAAACTAACATATTAAAGTTAAAGTAACAATTCATAAATTCATAATTATTATTTAGATTTATTTTTTGAATGAAATTATTTTAATATAATTACTAAAAACTATTTTAAAAAATTAATGAGTTGCTTACGAACTTATCGAGTCGAGTTAGACTTTGCTCGATTCAACTCGTTAAGGTCTCGAGTTGAGTTTGAGTTCAAGTCGAGTCAATCTGAATCGAGTATTTATCGAATTTTTACCGAGTCGAGTTCGAACAGTTCACGAGTTGCTCAACTCGTTAAACACCCCTGTTCTCCTTGTATCATTCATTGAAAAAAATCAATCAAATACATTTATTTATTTTTTATCTTATCATTTTATTAAGTGAATATTTACTTGGTAAAAATTATTTTTAAATTTAATTTATAATAAATATTAATGAAAATTCACTTAATATAAAAATTAAATAAAAAATTAATAAAATAAATATATTTAATAAGTTTAATAGATAACGTGACAAAAATAACTTATGATATATATTTTTTTAAATTTAAGATTTATCTTAAAACAAAAATAGATTTTGTCCTAAAATTTATTTTTCATGATCATTAATCTTTGATATTATTAGCTTATTAATCCAAAGGCTCATTATAAAAATAAGTTTTCAATATATATTTTTTTAAAAATAGATTTACAGTTATATATATATATATATATTCATTATGTTATCAATATTTATACTTACAGTTTTGAAGATTTTTTATTAGAGATTTTAAAGTTTTTTTTTTACCCTTACACCCGTAAAGATTTTTATGGATTTTGGTTAATCTTTTTATAAAAAAAATTAATAATATTTAATACATTAGAATGTTTTATACTTAAAATTTCAAAATTATTAACATAAATAATAAATTTATTTTTAACAATAATATATAAACCATTTTAAAATTATAAAAATATTACTAAAATATTAACTATTAAAATATAATAATATGTACTACCTTTAAAAGAAAATATATAATTAATAATATATTTTCAAATTATGATCTATTTGGTATAAAAGGAATTAGATTCTATAATTTTTTAAACCATATAAATTATCTCTTTTAATTTTATTCATTCGATTTATAGTGAATTTCTAAAATAATTACAATTATTTTTTAAACAATCTGTAATCTTTTCTTTTAACTTTTACTCACTCAAAAATCGATCACTTTTATATGTGGATAATGCTTGAATCTCACACTCTGTATTTATAGAAGGCATGGGAGTATTTCGGTCAATTTAAAATTTCTTTTAATTTTTAAATGTGTAACCGATTAGATTTAATAAATGTATGAGATTTGATTAAATATTATCTGTTATTAAATCTAATTTTGAATAGATATTATCTGAGATTTTGAATGAATATTATCTGATATTATTCGAGATTTTATTGAATATAATATGTTATTAAATTTAAAATTTAAATAAGATTATATTTGATTGTCGGACAAATTTGTCCCTTCTTTCAATCTATAAATAAGAGGTTTTTCTTCTCATTTTTTGATCATTAGTTAGAAAAGCATTTTGCAGAAATCTAATGCAGAAGTCTATAATCTGGATTTTGTAATTATAAAAGCGTACTAATACGTGAATAACCTTATACTAATAAGGTGGCTAATTCAGATAAGGGTGCGGATTCTAACAAGGGCAAGGTCATGTATGCTAGTAAGGTGACTAATTCGGAAGTAATCATAATATCATCTATACGATTTTTGGATAAGGTATAGGTTGTGTAAATTGTTTGTCATTTTATTATATTTTTTAGTTTTCTCATTTTAAATTATTATGTATAAAGTTTAGGTTTCAAGATTAGGGATTGTGATTAGAGTTTAAAGAATTAAGAGTATGGTGTATTTTTTATAATGTAGGTTTTATAGTTTAGAATTAAAAAATTAGAGTTAAAATTAAGATTAGGGGTTGTGTAAATTGTAGGAGTATGAAAGGAGGCACAAAACTTCTACTCATTCTTGAGATTCGTGGGATGGTTACAAATGAGGAAGGGTGGTTCTATTTATAGGCTCCTACCTCTCGAATGGACGAATGAGATTAATTTGATTGGACGATTATTATGTTGCCTCCATAAATATCTACAATGACCTATACTATTCTAAAATCATCTGGAATCTTTTAGATGCATCCAGACTTTGGTAGAACCTTCTAGAATCTTGTCGCAAGCTTTAAGATTGTTGTAGACCACTTTAGGCCATTCTAGATGTTTCTTTGGTGCATGTTTGCCTTAAAATGTCCAAGGATGTTTAGTTTACTTTAGTGCTAGGTGGTGGGTTATGACACTAGGCCTAGGCTTTGACCTGTCCCATACTAATTCTTTTTCCTATTTTTTTATTTTTATGACATTGTATATAATATATTTGATATTAAATTTTTTTTTTTAATTTTTAAACCTTGAATTTAATTTAAGTAAAGAGTAAAATTGAAATAAAATGAAAATGTTTATATTCTTATTATATTTTATAAATGTTATATAATTATTTTTAATAAAAATATATTTTAAGAATATGTTTTATTATTAAATAATTAAACATATTTTTTAGAAATTGAATTTTTTAAATATAACTAGAGTTTTACTCTAGCGTATACTAACGATAAAATACAAATAAAAATAAAATTAGAACATAAAAAAATAATTTTTTAGTAAGTATATATCTTACTTTTAATATTTTTATAATCAACTTAAAAAATTCAAATACATTATAATTTTCAATTATTTTAATTGAAACTTGCAAAAGAAACTAATATTTAAATAAATAAATTTAGATTAATATTTTATTATTTACTTTTAAAAAAAGTGGTTCTATTTTATTTAAATAAATATGCAGAAAGTAAAAATAAATAAAACTATTCAACGATGATTTTTTAATTTCAAAACTATATATATGAATTGTGTAGAATAAGTTTTTTTAGGATAAACATTTGATTAAATCAAGTCGAAATAAAATATTTTGAGTGATACCAGTTGATTGATTATATTTTATAACTCAAATTTTATTTAATTTTTTAGTCTGATAATTTGAGTTTCTGTTCAAATTTACTTATAAATATGTATAATATTATAGTAGTATTTAGTTCAAATTTAAATAATTTTCTACGATCATAAATATATTCATATGTGTTATACATGCATATACCACAAAGTTAAAGGTTTTGATTTGAATATGAAAATTGGTCTAGTAATTACTAAAAGTTTGAGTCATTCGACTCTTAATCTTTTGACTCAAAAAAATTAATTTTTTCGAGTTAAATTTTATTTATATCTAATTCTATTTATATTGGTCCGGTCAATATCATTTTTTTAGATTTGTCACTGTACGGAAGCATGTTGGTTTGCTTGGTTTGCTTCAGCTTATCAATTTAGATAATAACTCCTTTCTGGTTCGTTTTACAGATGAAAGGGTACTATACCAAAGTGGACAATCTACGAAAAGCTATTTGATAGTTCAGCCATGGTGCCGCTTATTCTCTAGTTTTAAGAAGCATCCTTCGCATGACATTGTGCGGGTTATTTTGGGTAATGAATAATGTTTAAATCCTACATTGATAAAAAATATTTTTGGGAATAGGTATTTATTAAGATATTTCTCCGTTCTATTATTGAGTGATAGAGAATAAAGGAGTCCCTTACGCACTGCCACTGTCGTCTGTCCGGCTCGGTGTGGTTTGTGGTAACATGTGACTTCAATACAGTTTTTCTTTTTTTTAATCATCCCATTTAAAATTCGTCTTGTTTCTTTGAGAGAAATTGAGAGCATTCTTTAAAAGCTTCTGTTAGCTTTTTGTTCGACTCGGGTTCAAATGATCACTATCGTTATAGTTCACTCCAAACTTTGGGTGTACACTGTTTGGAGCGACCGTGCTAACCTTCGATACAATCGCCTAAAGTAGCAAGTACATACATCGGGACGAATTGTTTCTAAGACAGTGGCCTCCATACCACGATACGATCTAATTACTTTTTAATTCTTTTATTTTATTTTTTCTGTCAATGTTATCGCCCTGTTTACTACTCTATGAAAGCAATGTTCTGTTGTATTATTGTAGTGCTGAGAAGGGTGGTGAAAGTTAATTACAATACGCAAGAAGGTGGACGAGGGAAATTTTCCAAACTTTCCCTATTGGTGGACCTAAATAAGCCTCTTCGCTCTTGTATTTGTGTTGGATAAGTTCTGTGTGGCATATGGTCGGCACGAGGTGAGACATGAGAAAATCAAATATATTTAGTCTTTGTATTTTGGGTAAATTAAGGTAATAACGGGGTTTAAAAAATATTAGGATAATGAGTTTTTTTTTTTGAAAATATTTAGGGTATAGGTAAAAAATAATAATATTTTTTTTGATTTTATCATCTTCAGATAGCGACTACTATGGATGTAAACGAATCGAGCTTGAAGGTGTTCAAACTCTATTCGTATTCGTTTAAATTTTTATTCAAGCTCGATTTGTTTATTTTTATCGTGTTCGGGCTTGCGTTCGTTTAACGTTCTATAATTTGTTCGTTTAACGTTCGTGAACATGTTCATTAAGCGTTCGTGAACGAGTTCGTTTGTATATATTCATCAACTTGTCCATTTAACGTTCACGAACATGTTCATTTAATGTTCATGAACATGAACATGTTTGTTTAGTGTTCGCGAAACAATGGCGATAATGACAGTGAAAAATAATGACCAAATAATCGTTATCGACCAAAACCGAATGTAAAACAAAATCAATTAACAACATGATAAAACCCACTACTTCAAAATAAAACATGAATTTGATACTCACCCAACACACACAAACGGAGAGACCGACAGAAAAGATGAAAAGATTACGACACAAAAATTCGAAGTAAACTGAGAGGTTTTCAATACATTAAATCTCCGATGAGAAAAGAGGGTGGTGGCAAACGGTGACGTAGGGGAGAACCGAAAGATTTCCTTATATTTTCGGTAAAAAACAATAACGATTAGAAAAGAGATTAGTCGGAGTTGGTTCGCGAGATGATAATGATCAAAATGGCAGTGACGAGACATAAAATCAACGATGAAGGACCGATGGTCAGAAGTTGATTGGAAAAAAAATGAGGAACGAAGAGTATTTGTTTCCAGAGTGATTTGAAAGAGGGGTGCGGCTAAGATGATGATATTAAACATTAGACTGAAAAAAGCTTAAGTACACTACTTAGAGATAGGGTAAATAACACACAAAGCCACCGAATTATTTACGGGTTTATAAAGAGCAACAAGTTTCACTCACTTTATATATTAATCCTTAAATTCTTGAATTAAACTAGACAATTATAAACGAACATAAACAAACTTATAAATGAGTCTATAAATAAACATAAACGAGTTTGTTCGTGAACATAAACAAGTTAAACGCATCTATGTTCGTGTTGGTTCGTTTATTAATCAAACATAAAATATTTGTTCATACTCGTTAATTTAGCTTAATAAACAAACATAAACGAACGTTATAAGAACAGTTCGTCGAATGCTTTGTTTATTTACACCCCTAGCGACCACCTCCACTTGACGAGGTGTGTGATAAGTTATTGAATTGAACTGAAAATATTGTGATTTTTTTACCATTTCAATGGCTTACCGTACACGTTGCCATATTAAGGTGACGAGTTCCAAGAAATATTATTTCTTGTAACCTATTCCTCTAAGTAGTGTATTTACCCTTTCTCTAAGTAGTATACTTAAGCTTTTTTTATCTAAATGTTAATTTTCTATATTTATGGTATTTTTTTTCATTAGTCGTTTTGGCATAATTTTAGCATAAAATCTTTATGATGTTAGTTTCTAATTATAATTATGTCGGTGGTCATAAAAAAATAGATTCTCACTAAATTGATAATTATTTGTTGATGTAATTAATTCGAGCAATCTGCATGATAGTTTGGCTTCTTCATCATTTATTTTTCATCTCGTAACACGTCCCATTTAGATAGAAACATTGAGATTCATGAAAATTTCTAGGTTTTGTTGGTACGATAATCTCTATGAAATTATTTAATTTTTTTTTTTACATTTTTAGATTTTTTTATGAAATTTTAGTGGATTAACTCCATTATTTTCTCTTTTAAATACGTTGAATTTATAATATCTTTTATATATTTTTAATAAAATTTAATTATCATCGTCAAATAAAACAATACAATATACAACCAAAATTATATATTACAGAATTTATGTTAGATGGTCTCCTATACATATAGTAGTTTTAAAACTTGTGGCCAACATCTACGTCTACATGGGTCATCATAATATGAATGATTAATTATTGAACTCGTTTTAATAAATATTTAAAAAAACAAAATTTATAAATAAATTTATAAATAATTACAATAAATATATTCGTATAATTACAACTAGAATAAACTATTACAAAACACAAGAATCCGAATATTTCCGAGCATAGATAATTACATAAAACTAAAATTTATTTACATGTTAAATCAAATTAAAATATAATTTTAAGATTTATTGTTTAATAAAAATATTATATTATGACCAGTTGACCAACTTTGGAATCCTTTTTATGAACTTTAGAAAAGAAGGTGGGAATATAACAAATCATTAATTTTTTAATGAGTAGATAATAAATATTAAATTTTTTTGAATTATGAATATCAAAATTTTAACAATTTATTATACAATTAATTATATTTCTTTTGTTTCAAGTCCTCAAAATAAATTTCTTTAATTTTTTTTATTTTATCTCCGTTACTGTTTACGATGATTATAACAAAAAAATAGACACAAACAAAGATATTCATATATTTAAGTAATTTCTTTTAAATATAATTAATTATATATTAAATTCTTAAAAAATTTAATATTTATTATTAAATTATTAAATAAATTAATAATGTACCATAATGTATAATATTAATAACATTTAATAATATACATATATTTTCTTTTAAAAAAGTATTTATTAGGTTTTTCTCTGTCGTTGCTCTTTACCTTTTCTGTGTCGCTCTCTATTTTTGAGTTTTTTTTTTTATTTTTCTTTTGATCAGTGATCAGAAATTAATCTTTGTATTAGTTGTCGATCACTGAATTTATTAATTTTCTTGTTCTTTTATTTTTCTCATATGTTAATAAGAATCTTTGTCTCCGTGGCATTTTCTTTATTCTTGTGACACATTTTTTTTGTGTGGTTTATTATATTTGTCCTTGTGGTATGATTCAGCATACCCTAACGGTCGATTGTTGCAGAGATTTAAATCGATGTTGGTTTCTGATTATGATTTTGTCAGTAATCAATGAAAGTTAAATCCTCACTCGGTTAATAGTTATATATCGATATAATCAGTTTTGTGTAGCAGAATATTCTGCCTAATAGTTTAAATCGTTCACCACTCTTTCATCCGTTATGCGTTTTGATTGGACAAAGATAAAGAGATTTATAAAGCTTATAAATTTTGATGGTATACTTATCTTTAATTAGGGGTGAGCAAAATTCGACTCGAATTGAAAAAATCGATTTTTTTTCAATTTCGAGTTATTCGAGTCGAATCGAATAACTCGAAAAAATTTTGATTTTGAGTCGAGTTCAAATTTTCAAAGTTCGTATTACTCGAAAAATTGAAAATTTCCAGGGTCTAATTACACATTTAGTCCTTGTAGTTTTATTTTCAGTTTTATTTCAGTCATATCTTCTCTTTTTTTATTAATTTTACCTTTTAATTTTCATTTCTTTACAACATGATTACTTACCATATTTATTTTTTATTTTATTTAATACAATTTTTATTTATATTATTTAAATTATTTTATATTTTTTAATTTATATATTTATATTATTTTATTTAATTAATTATTATTTTTATCTTATTTTGACCTTTTATAGATAAGAAAAAGTTTTTAATGAGACTTATAATTTAATGAAGCGACATATTCATACCTAAGGTATATGATGATGATGATGATAATAATAATAATAATAATTTAAAATCTTATTTATACATGTAAAAAATAATATGAAAAAATATATATGTAGATATAAAGATAGAGTCATTTAAATTAGAATCAAAATGTACAATAATATATAAATAGTGCAATTAAAATTTATACATAAACTCAAAAAATCGAATCGAATCGAACTCGCAAAAACCGACTCGAATCGAAAAAATTTCAAAAAGAGTTCAAATTGCAAAATATGTTGACTCAACTCGAATAACTCGAAATTTTTTAACTCGACTCGCCCGAACGCTCACCCCTACTTATCTTTATAAAAAATATTTTACTTTTTCCTTATTTTTGATTTTTTAATATATTATAATTATAATATTTTTTATAGATTTAATAAAAAATTAGTAGTAATTATAAAAAAATAAATATTAAAGTTACAATTATGATTACAAATCATACATTTGCATACATGCATGCCATCAAATCCATCACTATTCAACTATGTCCCATAAAATTCCCAAAAAGCCCTCAAATCAGGTCCCACGCATTTCCTTACAAAAGGGCTACGGGCCCAGCGTGGACCGATGGCCCCACATGTCGCAAGGTGTTTTTATCGAAAGATTAGGCACTAATTTCCATTCTTTTATTAAAGTGATTAGGTCAATCTTGAAAATACTATTTTACCCCCACTGATAAATGTCGTTAATTACTACTTAATTAATGAGTTGGGATATTGTGTTTATTATTATGTCACCCATGATATCATGACAGACAGTCCATGTGCCAACAATGTGAACAGCTGTCCTCTGCCCCATAAATAAATTAAACTAAAATATAAATTTTAGTGAAATTTGCATGGGATTGAGTACTATTAATTTTTTACCTTCTAAAATTTAATGACTTTAAAATTTAAAAAACAAATTTATTATTACCATCTAATCTTTTATTTTGTTTTATTACTCTTTTCTTGTTTTATATTGTTTTTTGGGTGTATTTTTTTTTCTATTTGGCTTATAATTTCTTTGAGTTTTATAATATTTAGTATTATCTTTTTCAAATAAAAAAAATATAAATATATATAATTTACATAAATATAATTTCATGAATGGTGATCGAGTCAGAATTATTATCATATAGTGAGATTTAGGGGTGTAAATGAGCTGAGTCGAGCTTGAGTAGTGCTAAGCTCGGTTCGGCTCGTTAAGATTTCGAGTCGAGTTTGAGCTTGAGTAATTTTAAACGAGTCTGAAAAATTAGAGTTTGGCTCGACTCGTTAAGAACTTGAGTTGTGAGTTCGAGCATTTTTCGAGCCTATCGAGCCTAGTATTGACCGATCTTTGATCGTGTTAAACTCGAGTAACTCTTATCTCTCACATCTCATTTAAGCCTAATGGAAAAAAACTTTGATATACAAGTTATGTAAACTCAAGCTTCTTAATTTTAGGTTTTAGTATGTTAATTTAGGGTTTAAGACTTATATTAGGGTTTAGATTTTAGGGTTTTAAGTTTAAAATTTTAGATTTTAAATTATAAAAAAGTAAAAAAATAAATAAATAATAGTATATTTATATTTTCGAGTAGCTCGTGAGTTTTTCGAGTCGGGTATCATGTAGTTCGACTCGGTTCATTAAAATCTCAAATCGAGTTTTAACCGAGATTTGACCGAGTCAAACTCAAGTAGCTCACGATCTGTCTCATCTCATTTACATCCCTATTGAGATTAAAGTAGAATGTGAGATACAAAAATTTTATATCTTTATAATAACTATTATTGACCATATCTCAATAAATCAAGTGGAGTCGATTGATCCCACATTTATATGTGATTCAGATGAAATTAAAATTTGAGGTTTGAGTGTAAAATATAAATATTTGAAAGTAGGGTGGGATAAATTCAAAAATAAAATAATTTTTAAGATAATTTATATAAGAAATCAAAATAAAAAATAAAATTCTCAGGAGATAAGGAACACTTGTCCCTCCCAACCCTTTAATACCTCAGCCTACGTGGCTTCATCACTATTCACAAGATGAGATAATATTAGATCTCTTAAGCACAGTCAAAAATTTAAATCACGATGTTATAAATAAATACATATGATGAGAGAGTCATAATTAATCTTAATCTGATTCGAACCGTTGTTAATAAATATTGATAATTAAAAAATATATAATTTTATGTATTTTATTTTAATGTAAAATGAGCTAGCTACCTATACATTTGATTTTTTTTTTTTTTTTGAGAAAGAATCTTATTCTTGACTACATTGATTGAAATTGAATTATTCTAATACCTTGTGATAGTGCTGAGATTTTTTTAAATATAATAATGTTTTAAATATGGTAAACTATCTTATTTCTTTCAACATTAATTAATAATAATTTGATGCAGTCTTAGTCCATTTACTAAAATATATTTATTTTTCTATACTTGTAAAAGAGTTAAATTAACTTTTAATCCCTGTATATGACATTTTTTTTAATTTGATCCTTGAACACTTTGTTGTACATATTACCATATCAGACCCACATATTCAAGGTCATGGACTAATGTTGACAAGAAGAGTTAAGGCCCTTAATTTAAGGGACTAAATTGACAAAAGTTATAAATGTACGGGCTAAACGTTACTTTATCCTCTTTTAAATGGAGCTAAGTTGTTAATTTCCCTCGATAATATTATTCTTACAATATTCTAAAAAATTTATAAGATAATATATGTTATAAATATTTTAATCATTTGATAATATTTTAACCCTTTAATATACAGACTTTACGGATAAAAATATTAAACATAAAATATATAAATATGATGTGACACATAATAAAATATTAATATTCTAATGTTTATTTTAGGGTTGACATTTTAAAAAATAAATTTAAGCTTAATTATTACTAATTTTAATAAAAATAAATTATAAATAACTATTTTTTAATAAAATTAGTTACGAAAATAGAGAAAGTATAAACCAATGTGCTGAAATTTGTTAATTTCAAAACCTTCATTCGATACTTAATGATACTAATATTTTAATAGTTAATAACAGGGATGAATAAAATTCGATTCAGTTAAAAAAATAAATTTTTTTGATTTGATTTAATGTAAAAATACTTAACTTGTTTTAGTTCAATTTGAAATTATTTAAACTCGATTAAAATAAATAAATAAAATTTGAGCTATAACATAAGAATTTAAATAATTCAAATAACTCAAAATTTTTAATAATTAGTGAATTAATTTTTAAGTTTGAGCCAAGTCACTTAATTTTTCCTGATATATATACATACCAACACAAAAACGTGAAAAAATATATGTCACATATGAAAATATATATAGATATATCTTATATAATTAAAGAAAGTTATTTAAAGTAAAATCAAACTATACTATAACATGATAAATGAGTATAATCAAATTTATATAGGAGCTCAAAAACTTGACTCAAATTTTATAAACTCAAATCGAATAAAAAATTTAAATAAAATTTGAGTTATAAAATATGATGCTTCAATTCGAATAACTCAAAAAAATTATTTGACTTGATTCGATAGTATAGTCACCCCTAAGGACATGAGTTGTCATGTCCTTTTAGTAATTAAATTAAAAATTCAAATTCTAAAATTATAAATAGAATAAACTAAATAAAAGGGTTATCTTCCTAATAAATTTATACAATATAAGATATTGATTAATCGAATAATAAATTAAATACGATTTATCACCCCAAAATTTAATCTTTATATTTTCCCCTTGCAATAATTTTTTTATTTTATTTTTATAAAAACAAGAACAAGAAAGAAAGGAAGCCAAGCAAAGCAACGACATAGCACTAAAGCAAGAAACTTTATTCATTTATTTATTATATTTATATTTATTTTTTTATTTTTTTGGGTTTGGGGTGGCAATAATGAACAATCCAAAGATAAAGACAGCTTTAAAGCTTTGCTTGTTATGTTGGCCATGTTTTTTCTTGTTTAATCTTGTTCCATTAAACAATGAGAAAAAAAGCTAGAATTTTTATCATCATTTTCTTTTATTTTCTTTCCTCTTTCTTGTTTGGATTGGATCTGGCATAGCTTAAACACATTAACAAGGCAAAACCCAAAGCTGTATCACTTTCCTCTGAAAAAAAAAACAGCTTTTGTTTTCTGGGTTTTCATTTCATGAAAGATTAAAGCTTTTGCTCTGTTGGTCAAATTTTGTATGTGATTTTTTCATGCATTTTCTGAGTAATCATTGAAAAAATTGGAGTTTTGGTTTGCCATTCGTTTGGTGTTTGTTGAAATTCCTCAATGGAATCACTTGTGAATTCTTCTTCAAAGAATCAGAATCCAGGTTCTTCAACCTCCCATGTAGCTAGTCTCAACAATGGTGTTCGGATCATTCGGCATCCAAATGGTTCCATAGGGTATCAAAAGCAGTCAACAATGGCGAAACAATACTCTGATTCAAGCAAAGGGAAATCTGAATCAATGGTGAAAAACAATGAGGTTCTTATTGCTAACCAGATGAAGAACTTGATGATGGAAACCAAATCATCTTCATCCAAGCATCCCATTGTCATGGATGACACTGTATCTCAATCAGAATCAAGCTTTTGTCAAAGCCCTTCAACGAATATGTCCAATGGCAAACCGAGTTTCACCAAAACTGAACTCGGTGAAAGTGGGAGTTGCAGTGGTGAAGTGAGCAGGAAAACAAGCATTTACAGAGGGAGCACCGGGAGTGATTTCAGTGATGAGAGCAGTTCTAGTTGTTTAAGCAGTGCCATTTACAAGCCCCACAAAGCTAATGATATAAGATGGGAAGCAATTCAAGCTGTGAGAACAAGAAAAGGGGATTTGGACTTTAAGCACTTTAGGGTGTTGAGGAGATTGGGATGTGGGGATATTGGCAGTGTTTATCTCTCCGAATTGACTGGCACCAGGACTTATTTTGCCATGAAAGTTATGGATAAAGCTCTTTTGGCAAGTAGAAAGAAGCTTCTTAGAGCTCAGACTGAGAGGGAGATTCTTCAATCTTTGGATCATCCATTTTTGCCAACTTTGTATTCTCACTTTGAGACTGAGAAGCTTTCTTGCTTGGTTATGGAGTTTTGCCCTGGTGGTGACTTGCATGCTCTCAGGCAAAGACAACCTGGAAAGTACTTCTCTGAACAAGCTGCCAGGTTTGCCATTGCTCTTCTTATCATTTATTCATTACTCTTTATTACCTAAGTTTCTATTGCTTGATTTCTAATTTAACTGCTGCTACATGTATTTAAGGTGATCCATTTCATGTTAACCTATGTAACTTGGACTTGAGATAGGATTTGAGTGTGTGTCGAATACGGATATGTATCGGATTTGGAAGATCCTTAGAGGGTCTTATATTATTCCCTATCCTCATGTCCGTATGTGACAACGTGGAGATCTGGGTCGTATCCCATGCTCAAATCTGAATATGCATTGGACAAAGGCGATGAATGTAAGTACTTAAAAATAAAGAGTCCGAACAACAAAGCTATTTGCTTGTAATTCATATCCGAATCCATTGCATTATCATCCTAGCTGGGTTCTATGGAATCCTGTGTATGTAAACACCTCTTTTGATAGTTCAAGATGTTAGATATTGATCATTGAACCTTTATATCCCTCCTCACTCTTGTCAACAAGGTCTTCTCTGTGACGATTTGCGAATCCCTGATCGATGTCTTGTTAATTCAAGTTTTCGTATTCTTGCAGTTTTGAGTTTGAAATAACTTGTGTTCTTCGACTTATCGGATGGTATCGTGGTCTGATATCAATGTATTGCAGTGAAAGAAGATTGAAAGCCAAGTAGTTTACTACTAACTATTGTAATCTACATTCTTGTTTTATGTTTCTTTGCAGATTTTATGTGGCAGAGGTTCTCCTTGCATTGGAGTATCTTCACATGCTTGGGATTATTTACAGAGACCTTAAGCCTGAGAATGTTTTGGTTAGAGAAGACGGTCACATAATGCTTTCGGATTTTGATCTCTCTCTTCGATGTGCTGTCTCCCCGACTCTTGTCAAATCTTCGAACTTCAACCAGGAATCGAAAAACTTGGCATACTGTGCTCAGCCTGCATGCATTGAACCAACTTGTGTAATGCAGCCTGATTGCATCCAACCTGCATGTTTTGGACCCCGTTTTTTTTCGAGCAAAGCAAAGCAAGACAAGAAGAGCAAAGTAAAGAATGAAATGAATCATCAAGTGAGTCCTCTCCCTGAGCTCATTGCAGAGCCTACCAATGCTCGATCGATGTCGTTCGTTGGCACTCACGAGTACTTGGCACCCGAGATCATTAAAGGTGAAGGCCATGGAAGTGCAGTAGATTGGTGGACATTCGGGATCTTTTTATACGAACTTTTGTTTGGTAAAACCCCATTTAAAGGGTCTGGGAACCGAGCAACACTCTTCAACGTTGTAGGCCAGCCATTGAAATTCCCAGAGTATCCTAATGTGAGCTTTGCTGCCAGAGACTTGATCCGAGGTTTACTCGTAAAGGAACCACAGCATCGGCTCGCGTATAGGCGTGGTGCTACTGAAATTAAACAACATCCGTTCTTTCAAAGCGTAAACTGGGCTCTCATTCGTTGCGCAAATCCACCTGAAGTGCCTAAGCAAGTGATAATGGACTTTTCATCCACCCAAACCGACATCCCGAAGATAGGTATGAACGATAAGGTTCCCGGTTTAGATGTGAAGCCTTCGGGTAACTATTTAGAGATCGATTTCTTTTGATTGTTGTGATGATTTTTCATTTCCCAGTTTTTATCATGCTCCAATGGTACTCTTAAAGGTTTCATTCATGCAATGAAAGCTATAAAAGAATTGTTAGTTCCTTTGGTGACATATGTTAAAAACTTATCTTTGAACTTGAAACTCCATGAACAGCACCAAGAATTACAAATGAAGAGTGTAAATGATAGAGTTGGAGACAGATAGAGTGTAAATGAGACACTTTAACTCGACTCACTCGAAAGCTCACACTTAATTGATTTTCACCGTATCAGTTGGTTACGTTTATAGTGGGCTATAAAATTAAGTGTAAACTCATTGGACTTTAACGTTTTAGCATTTTTTATCTCTTTCATTTTTATTTCTTTTTCAGATATTTTCTAGGTTTTATTTCTTTCATGTAAAGTCAATATACACAACTTGTCTACTTTATTACACAACTTGTCTATTTTTAGACTAACCTCAAACCTTATGTTCTAAAATTCAAAACCCTGAAAATTTAAATCTATCCCTAAACTTAAAATTGGTAAACTTATATAAACAAAAGTTTTACACAGTTAGGATAAAGTTAGGATTTGGGGTTGAGAAATAAAATATAAATATTTGATTTTGTATAAACAATTAGGGATGTAAAAAGCTGACCCAACCTGGAAACCCGCCTGAAACCTATTCGAGTTAGAACTTGATTTGACCCAAGGATGGAATGACCCGAACCTGATCTGTATCCGACTATTGTTGACCCGAACCCGAGTTGGACCTGTTATTGTAGTAACCAAACCCGAATTGTATCCGACCAAGAATGACCTGAACCCGATTTCAACATGTTACTGTAGACCTGAAACTCGACCTGTATCCGACTGAAACGAACCCGAACCCGAGTCTGACCTAGCAGATAACCGATATTACCACTGAATTGACCTGAGACCTGATTTTACTCAACCTGTTTTAAACCCGACTTGATAAATGACTAGACCTATTATTAACCTGAACTAATATCAACATAATATTTATATAAATAAGTTATATAACATACTTATATTATACTTTTAATACAAACATAAACATATTTATATTTATATATTAATATTTATAACATAATATTAAGATTTTATATAAATATTTTACATAACATACTTATATTATATTTATAATGATCTTATTATAAACATATTTATATTTATATATTAATATTTATAACATACTTATTACAAATATTTAATAATCTTATATTACAAATATTTATTAATTTTAAATTATATAATAAAAAATCGAATATTATACTTATAAGTTATAAGTTATTATAAATAAATTCACCCTTTAAATTAATATACATGTCATTATAATTTATAAATAACAGTTACAGATTTTTAATAAACTTTAATACAAAAAAAGCAATAAACTTTATAAAATTTGACATATTTTGTAACACCCGATCCGGATGTCACATTGGGCCTCCGGCCCAAAACCCGTATTCCAAAATTTCTTTTCAAAACCCATCAAGTAAATCAAATCAAATCCAAATACGATTCATAAAATCCATTTAAGTTAAAGCGCAAGCCCAAAATAGTATAAAGTAATCGGAGCTCCAAAATTTTACAAACCATTAAAACATTCGACCCAAATTAAAATAAATAGAGTTATATTACATAGGGTTTGACATAGTACAAGCCCACTAAATCTATTACATGTACTCTGACAACACGGTCGATGCTGAAATTCGAACCTTGATAGTGCTCCACGAACCGGCTTCACCTAACCTACGCACGAAAACATATTCCGAACGCTGAGCTACGCAAGCTCAGTGGATACGTCGAACTCGGCCAACATCATACATATCATAAGCAGTAAAGCATAACATATAAAATATCGTGCATGATATGATGATCTAGCATGCTTGCCTACCACATGGCATAATAATGTATAATGACGCACACATCATATACATGTCAAACAACAACACAAAGTAGTGAGGCCTACGTCGAACAGCATCGGGATCCTACACTACGAGCAGGGCCCACGTCCACACAGCATCGGGATCCCATACTCAGGATGAGGCCCGCGTCCACACAACATCGGGATCCTACATCCAGGATTTGAGGCTCGCATCCACACAGCATCGGGATCCTCCAAATCCCATACTCGAAATGTCACATCGAGTATCATCGAATGAGGCCCGCGTCCACACAACATCGGGATCCTACATCCGGGATGGTCTTCAAAATCATCACCCGGAATGTTACATCGGATGGCCTTCGACGTGTTGCAACACTTTTGGATATCCGGATTTCCATCAAACAAGGACTCAACACACATAAACGATCCACCTAGGATCCTCACATCAAAATATATCAAGACTTAATATAATTTAGTCATTCAGGGCTTAATACGTCAATCTTGTGTTAATCATTCATTTCATTAATTATAAGATTCATTGCGACCTTTAATTCTATTATCGAACCTCAACAATCCTTATCTTGTCAAGTTTTTGCAGGGGTATCGATACCCTTATATGGTGTATCGAACCACCCTGCCTCGATACCTACCCAAAGAAGGCATCGAACAAAGGGTATCGATACCAGTATCGATACCCTTTGATCATTTCCAAAGTCAACGAAAGAGGACCCTCCAGCATCGATACAGGTATCGATGCCATTATGCCACTAGAGGTCCCGGTATCGAATCATGGTTCGATACACCTGGCCACTTAGCCTGTTTCCACTCATGGGTATCGATACCGGTAGCCCGTGTATCGATACCCCTGCATGAAAATGCAGGTCTGCACTTATAAAATTCCTAGGATTCATTTCCAAACTCGATTCAATCAATCCCAAAGTGTTTCTACACATTATTAGGAGTATTTAGGATAATTTAACATCATTTTCGAGACCTCTAACACCTAAATCCGAATTCCACCATTGAAGACCTCTTTCAAGCAAACCAAGCATACATACATGGATTCTATATGCTATGCAATCTACCATGACATGTATAACGATTAGAGAAGTTGGGAGTACCAACCTTGAGCTAAAAACAACAAAACCCGAGCTCCCTACACCCTTAAGCTTTTCCACCTCCAAAGCTTGATGATGGCCCTCCAACCTCTTTCTCTACAAAGGGATGATAAACTAAGCATTAGATAACACTTAGGAAGATTCTCAAAACATCAAAGACACTAAAAACTGAGATTCAAACCCTTAAAACCTCATTCCCGTTTTTCCTCTCAACCAAACTCATAAACTCCCATCCTCACCAAACTAAGACATTCTTATCTCTTTGAATAGATCTTTAACCACTCAACAACTTACTCTTCACCTCAAAAACGTGAATCCTTAATAAAACTTCAAAGCCCTCACCTTTAGCAAGATTTTCCCATGGAGAAGAGTGAAAGAAGAGGATGAACCAATGACCTCATTCCTCTTACTTTCTGCAGAGGAAAAATAACTCCCCAAACCCCCTCTTTGTCATCTTATTTGACATTTACCAAAAAGCCCTCACTAACCACTCATAAGCCCAACATCCTAACAAGCCCAACAAGCCTAAGGCCCAAAACAACGCTAACCCGAGGCCCAAAACCAAAGCTCAAACCCGACGGGTTTAACCGACACTCGGATCCGAATCCGGGTCGTTACATATTTTAAGTCTTATTTATAACCAAATTAATAATTTATTAAAAATGATAAATTAATACTTAATAAAATTTACACTTAATTTAAGTCCAAATTATAACTTTAAGTAAATTAAGTTTAAATTTAAATACCAAATATCCAACAAAAATGATTTAAATTTGTTAAAACTCAGATTATACAACTTTAAACAATTACAATGCTAAAAACTCATATTACACTTCAGTATATAATTTTAAATTACACTGTAAATTGTGAAATGTGATTGTTCTATTATTTAATAATGTATAACTTACAAAAGAAAATAAAAATTACAAATGAACATCATATACAAAATTTTATAACAAAAGTTTGAATTATAAAATGTGAGCTCTCAGATCTTATAACAAAAGTTTTACAATGCTATATGCAAATGCTTTGCTACCATAATTATCATCATCGAGCACTAAAAAATCTAAAAGCCACCAACAAGATTATATATAATGTATATTATATATTTATATAATATGTATAATACATATTATATATATATATTAAAAATTAATATACATGTATATGTATGATACATATATATATATATGTATAATACATATTATATATATATATATGTATAATATGATACATATATATATACATTAAAAATTAATATGTATGTATGATATATATAATGTATATATGTATAATACATATACATATATATATAACATATATATATTAATATATATAATACATATACATATAAGTATATAACATTACATATTTACATTATTAACGTACATATATATAATACATGTACTAAACTACTAATACTATATATTAATACATATATTAAAAATTAATATACATGTTAACGTGTATGATATATATAATATATTATATATACATATAACATACATATATATAATACATATACATATAGATTATAGCATGCATGATACATATATATATATATATTAATATATATATATATGTACTATATACTAATGTATATATACATATACATAATTTATAATTACATATTGATATAACATACATATATGATATATATACATATATACATGTACCATATACTAATTACTACATACAATTATACATATACATATGTTATATATACATAGTATATAATATACATTTACTAATTATTACATATACATATACATATACATATACATATATTGAATTATTGATATATATATATATATTAATGTACTATGTATAATACTACTACTAAATACTAATCTACTATCACTATGTATACATATAACATACATTGATACAAATATATGTGTAACACCCTCGACCCGGTGCCACATCGGGCCTCCGGCCCAAAACCTGTATTTCAAAATTTCTTTCCAAAAGCCCATAAAGCTGGGTCCAAATCCATTTCATCACAATGTAATAAAATCCAAATCCATTTAAAACGTAAATCATAATAAATTAAAGTAGCGGAGCTCCAAAATATTATAACCGTTTAAAAACATTCGACAATAAATAAAACAGAGTTACAAATTACACATATAGGGTCCTACAAGTACGAATGCCCACTATGCCTAATAACAGTACTCTAACAACAGATGTCGATGCTAAACCCACCACGATGATGCTCCTCCGAACAGCTTTCCTTAACATACGCACGGAAACACATTTCGAACGCTGAGCTACTAAAGCTCAGTGGGTACTCGACCAATCGGTCAACAACATGCATAACATAGAATAAGCATAGCAACAAGTATGATGACATGGCATGAAAACAATGACACTACCATAACCGCCTAAGCACATGATATCATGATGGCATATATCAACACCTAGCATGTGCAAGACAAGAGAAGACCACACAGAAAACCAAGTTCTTAACTCGTATTTATATCTCATATATATACTTATATATATCGGTGTCCATATCACCTCATAGTAGTATAGAAGTAGGGGGACCCATCAGCACTAAGCAAGGCCCGTAGCATGCCACTTCACAATATCCTCTAAGGAACCCATCAGCACTAAGCAAGCTCCTAGCTGGTCTTCCGCATAATATTACCACCCATCAGCACTGAGTAAGGTTATCAGTTTTACATCTCATATAATAATTACTCTAGTAACCCATCAACACTAAGCAAGGTTGCCAGATTATCTCATAATTATATAATATATATACTCTAGGCAACCCATCAGCACTAAGCAAGGTTCCTAGTAAGCCACGTGACTTGAGTAGGTCATACGAACCCTTAACAGTTCCACAGACCGGTTTACACATTAGACTCCAATTTTATTCAATTATCTCTTTAACAGATCTAGATGTCTATTCCTCGGGTTAATACTCATTTTAGGGTTTAAACAAGTCTTTAGAATTTCTAAGATAGCATTGTGAGACTTTACCATTTTTCCACAAGAACTTGAGCTAATTTGCCCTGGGGTATCGATACCCCTACTTGGAGTATCGAAACACCATGCATCGATACCCTCCCAAAGGGGGTATCGGAACAACGGTATCGATACCAGTATCGAATCCCTTTGACCCTTCCAAAAGTCAACAGAAGAAGACCTCCTGTTCCGATACTAGCATCGATGACATGCCATTGGACAACCCGATATCGAACCATGGTTCGATACACCTACTCTTGTAGCTTAAATTCTCTCAGGGGTATCGATACACGGCCCACCGGTATCGATACCCCCTGCACGATAAGTGTAGTTTTTGCCCTTTGAACACTTAAAACCTTACCCGAATCCATCCATTCGATACGAAAGTGATCCTAGACCGTAAGAGAACTTTCCTAAGCATGTTTAGACCCTAACAACAGAGTTTCATCAACAATTTCATGATTCACCATTAAAGTCCACCCTAAGCTTACCAAGCATATCAAACCAAACAACATACATGCATTTAAACTTAAAACATGATATGCATGATGGTTATGAGTTGGAAGAGAACCAACCTTAAGCAAGAACAACAACAAAACAACAAACCCGAGCTCCACCTCCTTTTTCAAGATTTCTCTTTTTCCAAGCTCCTAGAGGCTCTCCAACTTGTTTCTCTACAAGGGAGATTAAACAAAAGATTAGATATATTTGGGGATGATTCTTAGAATCTAAAACCATTAGAAAACTGAGGATTGAAGCTTCCAAACATACTAATCCCGGATTACACCAAAAACCCCTCAAAACCCCTTTTTACACCAAACTTGACAAACCAAACCTTGATGGATAGATCTCCTTAAGCACAAAAACTTCTCCTTCAACCCACAAACGTGATTCTCAGCACACTCTCAAAAGATTGCTCTTTTAACTTCTCAAATGGGTGATGAGGATGGTGAAGGAAGAGTATGGGAAGCAAGGATAAGGGTGATATCACCCAACTTTCTGCAGAGAAAGAATTAAAACCCCTTCCCCCTCTTCTTCCAAAATCCAAATTACCCAAATATCCCTCAAACAACCCCTAAGGCCCAAAACAACAACTCAAGCCCAAAACTTAAGGTCCAACAAGGCCCAAACTACACAAACCCGGGGCCCAAAATCAAAGCCCAAACCCCTCGGGTTAACCCGACACTCGGATCCGAATCCGGGTCGTGACAATATGAATGTTAGAATGTACTTATTTAGTTATGTATTATGTATAATTAATAATTATATACATTATAAATATATTATACATACATTATACATATCTAATTACTAGACATCTAATTATCAATATATATTATATAAATACTTATATTAGTTATTAAATTATTAATGTATTATATATAGAGTGTAATGTATACCATATTTTAATATGTATTATAATTTTATTTTCTATATATATAGTATTAATTCATTTATAGTATTATTTTATTTGCAAAAATAGTATTATTCCATAAATGGTATTATATCGTAAATAATATTATTCTTTATTCTAGTATTATTTTACTTCAAAAAATAGTATTATTTCATATATATTATTAATCCATATATAGTATTATTCTATTTCCAAAAATAGTATTAGTCCATTTATAGTATTAATCCACCATATATAGTATATTTTCTACATATAGTATAAATTTCTTATATAGTATTAATTTTATATATACTATTATTCATTTATAGTATAAATTCTATATATTGTCTAAAATTTATTTTTAATTTTTAAAATATATTAAACTATATTATAATTATAAATTTATAATGTATTAAAGATAAATTTTTAATACTTTTAATTATTATTAATTTATAATTTTTGTAATTGCGCCTTTATAAGTTAATGTTGATTTTTTAAAATTTTAAAATTTAATCTTTAACTTTATGGTCTAATATTTATTCGTTTTTTTACTTATTTATACAAAATCAAAATTAATAATTTAAATTACTATGAATATAAAATCAAAATTAATTTGACCTGAAACAAAACCGACTTGAAATGAATTCGACCTGAAATGCAATGAACTGAAATGGACCCGACCTGAAATCTACCCGACCTGAAATGAAACTGTCAATTATCCGATTTGGACCTGAACCATTTGAACCTGACCTGAAATGGACCTGTAACCGACCCGAATTGAATCAAAACATCAAACCAACCTAAAATGACATGTATCTAATTTTACCCGACCTGAAACCCATCCGAGTAATTGTTTTTAATCCCTCTAAACAATATTTAAGTTTTAGATATTATTTATATAAGAAAAGTCTTTATTAAAAAATTCACCCATCAAAGCTAAATCTACGACCTCCATTCATTTCTGGTCGCTTTCACAAAACTAATTATAAAACGTTAATTCCCCTCTTAAATGGACAATTGACTAACATCTCCTGACCAGGTTACCGTCTGTCACCAAAATTCATTTTGAATGTCCAACCATAAGTCCCCACGTTAGTAAACTTTGGAAAACCGTGCAATAATAGGATTTTCACTAAAATCAATTATTCAGATGGATTTTAGTTCAGATACTATTAAATCGGATAAAATCAGATTGAGTTTATTTTAAATCAGGTTTATTTTAAGTCGAATTCAAACCGTTCGAGTCTAAATTATATTTTTGAAATTTTAAAAAAATACTATTAGAATTAATTTACAACAATTTACTGTGGAGAAAATTTTTTGGTTGATTATTTCTTAATTATGTTATTTTTTCATATTTTATTCGAGTATAATATATTTGAATATAATATATATTTATTTACAAGCACAATAAAGATATTTTTAAATATTTTCGAGCAGTGTTAAAAAAATCGAAGAAAATATTAGAAATTTAAAATCGTATTTCATTTGATTATCACATTTTATTATATTTCTTTCATTTGATTAGGTGTAATACGTGTCATTATCTAATTGATTAATTAATTTTATTAAATTAAATAAATAAATTTAAAAAAATGATAACACATGTTGTATTCTGATTGTTTGATTAATTTTAATTAATTAAATTAAAATTAAATTAATATAATAAGTAAATAATAAAAATTATATGTATAAATTTTTATTCATTATCATATTATTATATTCACTCCTTTTTTTAATTTTTAAATGATGATGGTTAAAATAATTTAATTTAATAAGTTTGATAGAATGATTGACGAATTCTATAATTTAATGACTAAAATAGATATCCACAAATAGTTCGATGGCCATCTATGTAGTTATCCCAAAGTGAAAAGCCGCCAATCTCGACCCGCGCGTGTATCCACGCTCCATTTCCTTTGAAATCTGTCCTCACCCGCATTGCTCATGGAATCGTCCCGCTCTCTTGACCTACATATCCACGGCATCGTAGACTCGAATCCGTCCTTCAAAACCTTAGCCTTTTGTTTCTTCATCTTCTTCAATGGCAGATTCTACCTACATATCCACGGTTTCCGCCGAAGATGCGGCGAATTTCGGATTCAACCGAGATGAGATGTACTCCACTAACCTTGCCGGAACCGTCAATCCCTACGATCGCCACTTGTTCCTACGACACAAGTCGTATATCGACTGGGCTTCCCGTGTCGAGGAGGACGGCCTACCCAATCTTCTCTCCTCCGCTATTAAATCCCGCAAAAACGACATCCCCGTCAAGGTGCGTTCATGTCGTTTCGGTCAACTGTCGTTTGCTTTTGAGCTTGAAAATTTCCAATTAATCGTTGTTTTCTGTATTTTTTTTTCTTCTTCCAATATAGACACTGTTGACGGTTATTGACGGAGCGGAATCTGACGGCGATGTGCTGATTTTCCCCGAAATGATCAAATACAAGTAAGCTTTCCTTTCTTTTTTCTTTTTCGATCAATTTTCTTTTCAATTTTGCTAAAAATTCCTTTTACACGATCTGTTGCTGTAAAAAAAAAGAGGAAAATGGATTTGAGCTTTACATTTTGCAACTTATTGAGTATGAATCTGATTTTTTTCCTAATCTGTTGACCGTCCATTAAAATCTGCTTTATATGCACATATGAAAATACTTTTTAAAAACATTTTCCATGTATTCATCTAACGGAGATCGGGAAATTAATGTTTGTTATGATTAATGCTTGGTTTAATGGACAAGTGTCAAAAACTCGAAGCTTATTGTGGAGTTAAATGTAATCATCCTTCTTGTTTGTTTATTTGTTGGGTTGAGATAGCAGTTTTTGTTCTTTTGTTTGAAAAATGATGTGAGAATGCTAAGATTGATGGGATTTTGTGCTGAGGCTCTTTTCTTATATTCATGGAAGGGGTTTGACGAATTCCGATGTGGATGGCTTTGTTGAGGATGTGCTTGTGAATGGCAAGGCATGGGCTTCTGGAATGCAGGAGACATTGACTGGTTCATATATCTTCGTGTGTGCTCATGGTAATCGTGATAAGAGGTGTGGTGTTTGTGGACCTGCTCTAATTCAAAAGCTGAACGAGGAGATCGAGTTGCAAGGACTGAAGGATCAAGTGTTTGTAAGTGCTTGCTCTCACATTGGAGGGCACAAGTATGCTGGGAACTTGATTATCTTCAGCCCCAATTCTGAGGGAAAAATTACAGGCAACTGGTAAGATCAAAATTACTGTGTCATTATGCTTCTACGCCATTGAATAGATTGATAATATTATGTCTTTTTCCTAACGGTTGCAGGTATGGCTATGTTACTCCTGATGATGTACCTGAATTATTGGAGCAGCAAATTGCAAAGGGAGAAATAATAGAACGCCTTTGGAGGTTTGTGTTTTTCTATCTATGATGTGCTTTGGTTGGTCGAATTTGTAGTTTTCTGCGTGGTTCTGTTTCAGGGTACATTCATCATTTGAGACAGACTTACTACCTCAATCATTTTTGTTAGAAGTTGACTATCAACTTTCACTACGTACTTAAAATGCAGAGTATTTGAATCTACTCAGTATTCACCGGAATAGTTTATAGGCCGCTGTTACTGCTGCTCTCATTGATTGTCTGAACTTGCTCACAAGAAACCAACAATATTTTATACATGTAACTGATCATTATTAGCTCTTAGCTTTAGCCTTTATTTGTGCTAAAAAGATTTGGTACTCTGATCCCAAGGGCTGTGCTTGATTTCATTTCCATGTATCACACACTAATGGAAATTTTCCTTATCGACTTTGTAATCCTTATTTTTGCTAGGGTTTTAGTAAACTCATTCGCGATACTATCATTTACTATACAGAGTTGCTTTTCTGGTAGCCGTAGGAAGCTTCACGTTTATTGTGTGACTCATCACATATTCCCTATCAAGCTTTCAATTATTCCTTTCTATGTCAACACCTACAGGGGTCAAATGGGGGCTTCTGCTGAAGCAGGCGAACAGAAGCTTCCAAATGGGACTGAAGTGAAGAAAAATGAGAAGCACGAAGAAACTACTGCTCAGAAAACAACGGAAAATATGGGTGGTTGTTGTCAGGGTGTTAATGGGTTTACCTGTTGCATGACGAATAGCTCAGAACCAATCGATACAAAGACAAGCAAAGAACCAAGAGAAGTGCCTGGAAAGACTGGGATGTGCAAACTGACAAGCTGGGTAGAATCATGGGAGCAACGTGACGTTCTTACAGCAGCGGCTGTGGTTGGAGCTGTTGCAACCGTTGCTGTGGCTTATAGCTATTATAGAAGGTCAGGCTGAAGGAATCCTTGTAGTCACATGTTTTACTGTTTGCTTGTGTGTCCTATTACTATACCCTTGTTTTTTGGTCGCCGATGTCGAGGCGGTAGTTAATTAATAATCCTCCAAACCTCAAACTTGTTTAGGAGATTGATACAGATAGTCACTTTATACAATATGGTTAGTAAGAATTCCAAATTTTAGCAAGTATAAGCCTATGGGGATGTGTTTGAGTTGATATGTTTTCAAATTAAGATGATGTTACTTACACTATATGCAAAACTTTTGTGTGCTTCATCCCAATATAAAATGTGCTCAAATTGGTTTGAAACTATAATGTCTTGTTTTGTTTGGAAATGTTGTAGCCTTGTTCTCTTACATGTTACAGTAAAAGTCAGATATCCGATATTACCCGACTGTATTTGATTGAGCTGGCCATCGTAATCTGCCCTACAAGCTCATGCTTTAATTGTTTACATGTCTGTCGAAGAAGTAAACAGCTTTCGAGCCATATTCTTGGCTCTCCGGTTTCAGTTTGCAGTTAGTAGTAGCGGCTCTGCTTGGGGTGAAATGAGCCCGAACCTAGCCTAAGGGGTGAAATGAACTCGAGCCTAGCTAGGTTAGACTCGGAAACAATTATATTGAGCTTGGTTTGGGCTTAAGTTTTTGAGGTTCGGTGAACTCAAAATTTTAGGTTCAAACTCAAGTCGGAAACGATATTATAAGACTCGGTTCAGACTTAAAAGTTTGTCGGGCTGAGCTTGAAATGAATAACTTTACTATATTTTTTTTAATAAAAGATGGAACCTGTTAAAAGACTCTTTCATAACCAACATTAAAACAAAGTTCGATGTTGGAAAAGGAAAAAAAGTGTTTAAAAATTAGACTCATCTAAATACCCAAAAAATATTCTTATAACATAAATATATAATGTTCAATTAATTGTAGTCAATTTATTTTTAATGAATTTTTCTTTTAACTTATTTTATTGTTTTACTAAAGAAATTATTTTTAATATATATATATTTATTTAGAACTTTTTCATAAGCTTTTTAGTCGAGTTTTGATCAACTCGACTTGACTTGTTAATATTTAAAATCGAACTTGAACTTGAATTAAACTCACTTGAATTGTACTTTAATCGAATGAGTCCAAATAATTCATGAGCCGGTTCTTTAAAATATATATACTAGACACTTGGATATTATAGTTCTTTAAGTTTTCCGTTTCTTTAAATAATGTATTCCATAAAAATTAAAATATATACTATAATTATTTTATACATACAATAATAATTTGCACCATAAGTAAGGAAACTAGTTAACTATATATGGATCTTTATACATCACATGTTTGTACAAATGTGCAAATAAGTGACGTATTTTTTTAATCGAATTATAGTGGTTACAGTAATATCTGTTTTAGAGTATATTTTTAACCATTAGATATTGATCATTCAAATACTATGTTGGTATTACTAATACTCGAACTCGTAACATCCAAAAACAATAACTATTCCTTTAACCACTGAAGCAAGATAGTGACATACTTTTTCCATGAGATATGTTTAAATAGGAGTTCAATTTTTAAAATAACTAAATAAAAGTCTAATCTATTTAAATAATAAATGATTTTTTTAATGAAAACGTTACACCCTTAATTAAATATATTCGAACATGTTAAACTCTTACTTAAATAACCCTAATCATGTAGATTCTTATTTAAGAATTCATCATTTAATCTATTTTAATGATTTTTTAGGCATATTTTGACCAAGCAATTGAATAATTTAAGTTTTTGAACCAAGTAATTGAATTAATTAAGGCATTTGATAATTTTAATCATTAAATCTTGATATATTTTTTTAAATATTACTTATACACTATATTTTTATCACGTTGTATTTATAGAATTTTTTTTTAAATATATGTGTTTAAAAAATTTTTAGAAAATTTAAAGAGTTCTAAAAATAAAATAATTTTTTTTAAATATCAAATAAAAACATTTGACCTGATGCATTGAACCAACAAATAAAAAAACTTATTAAGGGTTCAAAATTAGTCAAATGATTTAATTGATTATGCAGGTGTTATGGAATGGTGCAAACTGCAATGTCTCCCGGTAGGGAGAAATTATATCATGGGTCAGTCTCACTACGTCATTCATGGAACCGACCAATAAAAACTAGCCACCTCATTATTTTTTAATTTTTCAAGTGAAAAATCACTTGAAAAAAAATATGACATGGAAAGATGGGTAGTTTTTATTGGTCGGTCCATGGACACGTGGTGGGACTGACCCATGATATAATATTTTTTCCTAATAGGAGAAATTATATCATGGGTCAGTCCCACCACGTCATTCATGGGACCGACCAATAAAAACTAGCCACCTCATTATTTTTTAATTTTTCAAGTGAAAAATCACTTGGAAAAAAATATGACATGGAAAGATGGGTAGTTTTTATTGGTCGGTCCCATGGACACGTGGTGGGACTGACCCATGATATAATTTTTTCCTGGTAGGAGAAATTATATCATGGGTCAGTCCCACCACGTCATTCATGGGACCGACCAATAAAAACTAGCCACCTCATTATTTTTTAATTTTTCAAGTGAAAAATCACTTGGAAAAAAATATGACATGGAAAGATGGGTAGTTTTTATTGGTCGGTCCCATGGACACGTGGTGGGACTGACCCATGATATAATTTTTTCCTGGTAGGAGAAATTATATCATGGGTCAGTCCCACCACGTCATTCATGGGACCGACCAATAAAAACTAGCCACCTCATTATTTTTTAATTTAATGGCAACGTTATAGTTCAAAATTGTTATTAACGACGAGATTTAAATTCACACCAATAATGGTCCGTTATTATATTGTTATTTTAAAAATTCTCATGATAAATTGTGCAAGTTTTAAAAAAATCACAACTGTGACTTTCACAACGATCATGATAACAACCGTGATATATAAGACACGACCGAAAACGTGATTTCCACTAAAAGTGCGATTCGAAAAGCTTTACTAAGTTTAATGGGTTTCAGCGTATCAATGTGTTTATGTGGCTTGTTGCCCCTGATGGTGTCTGTGATTTGGTGCCTGAACTTCTCCTATCTTGACCGACTGCTCATGCTACTTGGCTCGACATTGTGAATACTGATCGGTGGGAAGAATGCTTCTCTGTGGACAGCTGGGACTGGGAGTGGCATCTTCTTGTTGCTGGTGTGATTTGGTCTTTGTGGATTAACCGCAATCTCTTGGTGTTTGATTCTGAAAATGCTGGTAAGTATGGCCAGAAACAGCAGGAGACTCGTTCGGTAAAGTAGACTCGCTTTGGACTCGGTTATGTCCGGCTGCTGGTGCCGGACTGGTTGGGACGAAATAACGTCTACTTAGTAAATTTTATTATCTCAAGTAGAAGAAAATTTATTCCTTACTCTGTACATAATCTCTTTATTTCAAGCATCAATATTTTATTTATCATTTAACTATTTTGAACATATGAGATATCGTTGTAAATAACTCATAAAGTAGAATAAGATCCAACAAATTTTTTATTTAAATCTCCATCATTACTCTTTCAAAATATGATCCAAAGTTACTCATTTCTTATTGTTTTTTTTTCCTAACAATGACCTCCTAAGCCTATGTAGAGTCTAACTGTACGAGTATTGGGGCCAAAATGGATGGTATAAATCTCTCTAAGATGAGTTCTTAGGGACAGTTTGGCGCCACAGAGACCCCATATCGTGCTCATGTTGGAACATTAAGATTGACTCCTAACTTTTGTTAGGCCCGCAGATTCTATATTGGACGGGTTATAATTGCTTGATAGTTAAAGAAACAATGCTTCCATGATAGATCTTTGGTGAAAGATGTGTTTAAGGTTGACTTGTTCAGAATATGATCTTTTTCAACTGATGGAGAAATACTAATTTTGGGTGTTTGTTGCGGAAGGAATGAAAGTAGACAATGAACACAAGGGTTTATAGTGATTCGGCCTTCGAACAAGCACCTACATCCACTACCTTAGCTTCCCACTAAGGACTTCCACAATTCACTAAGAATTCAACCTTTTGAGGAACAAAGGGATAACTTTACAACCTTAATCACAACCCGAATCAAGCATCCAAAGTTCACAACCGAACTTTGAGAATTCTCTCACAAAGAGAATTCTTAAGCAAACTTAAATCCTTCTAATAAGGCTAATTGTTTGTAACTAAGCTCTCACTCAATCCTAAGACACTTGAGCATACATAAACATTAAGCTCACAAGTGTTGTCTACAAAAAAGATGAGAATTAAGCTCTAAGATAATTTCTTGATCATATTGTTGTTACAATGTAAGCATTAGTCTTCTCTTGATGCTTGAGGCTTGCTTTTATCATCTCAAATGAGTTTCTAGTCTGAGATTGATTTGGATCCGTTTGGAGCTTGTTTCAAGGCTTATTTCTATTTCTGGTATAGGTGGTATCGAAACGTCTGAAACTGGTATCGAAACGGTTGCTTTGGGAAATAGCCGTTGAACCTGCATTTAAGAACCAGTATCGAAATGGGTTTCGATACTGCTCCTAGCCGTTGGGTTTTTTCATAAAATCGTTTATGACCGTTGGAGGTGTATCGAAACAGGTATTGAAACCAAGCCTCACAGTGGCAAAAAGGTATCGAAACGAGTATCGAAACGACTGTGTAATTTTGCCTTTGAAAAGCATAGCTGTGTCGAAACACTTGGGAGGTGTATCAAAACGCCTGTGTTAAAATCACTTCTTTGGTTTCTTTAAATCATTTAAAACACTTTTAAAATCTCTCAAAAACTTCTTAAATATATTTTCAAGTTGTTTGGACATAAGAACCATTTTTGAAGTCTTTTCAAATTAGTCTAAAACTAATTTTCAATTATTATATCAAACATTAGTTCTACAATTTGTGTTGAACTTGACAACGTCACTGTTGTTCGATTGCTCCAATGAAAATCGAGTGCTAAAGATCAACTTACTCTGGTCTATCATATATTTTCATTAGTGTCTTGGGATTACGAGATGGTTTTCTCGTATGTTTAGACTTGATAAATTTAACTCGTAATTTGAATTAAGATTTAAAATTAACTAAAATATAATAATTTGAATTTGATCCAAAATTTGAAAAAGAAAAAGAAACTGAACCAAAGTCGACTCTAATTTAAGTTGAACTGAAAATGGATTCGAATTAATCTTTAATCAAATTGAATGAATCCGAACAGAAAACAACTCGAGATATAAAAATTTATTAAAACAAAGAAAGATAAGAGGTGAATTGTCGCACAACTCATAAAAAACTAAACATATAATTGACTCGATCGTAAAATGGGTGTAATATATGTTACTATTTCCAACCAGAAAAATGCTCATATACAATTGTGATTCTTTGAATGCAAATATGGAATTCCAAGTTTAAATATGTTATTTTATCTACTCAAGATCACTTTTGAAATTAATTATAAATACTACTCTAACTTTTTAAAATCACTATTTTTACGACACTTTTAAAATCACTTTTTTTATCACAAATTTTAAAAATAATACCAAACTAATCTTAAATTCCATAAATACAAAATTTAAAATGTGTAGTTGTCAAAGATCTAATTTGTATTGTTGTGAAAGAAAGGGTAGAGACCCAAGTTCTATAAATACAAAATTAAAATTTATCATATCAAAAATTAAATTCAAATTGATTTTAAAAAAATTAGTTAAAATTCCAAATTTTACAAATATAAAACTAAAATTTATAAGGTTAAAAAAATTAAACTCGAATTATTTACGTAGCAATTAATACTCTCCACTGTTATAATATGTTATATTTTTGTTTTCTTTTTCTTTCCCCAAAAATCTAATAACTTTTTGGGAAATTATATCTAAGTGTGTATCTTATAACATACATTTTATTCCACCAATTATGTGATGTTCGTAGGGATGTCAATTTTATACGCCCCCGTCAAGTGGACCCGATTGGGCGGAGTTTTTTATTTAAAAATCGGGTTTGAGTTCGGGTTAGATTGGGTCGGGATTAGACTTAAGGTGAAAATTCACCGATCCGACCTGTTATATAAATTATATATTTTTATATATAATATTTAATATTTTTATTAATTTTTTGAGTCGGATCGGGTGTATTCGAGTTTTTTATTAAAATATCGGGGTCGAGTCAAATTCAGATTATGGTTTTTATAATATCGGGTCAGAAAAAAAAATATTAAGATTAGGTCGGGTCGGAAGACTTAAGTTTCCGGTCGTGATCGGAGCGGCTAAAAACTCGACCCGACTCGAGTTCAAGTAACTTGGATAACTCGAGTTCAAGTAACTTAATCTATAAATATGTATAAGTTTATTTAAATTTAAAATTAATCTTAAATATTATTTTATACTCAAATAAAATAATTAAAACAATGTGATATTTCTAGAAGGCATGATAAATTAATTTCATATTTGATATTTTAGGAGGAATTTGTAATTTTTTATTTAAATATTATATAAAATATGAAAAATTAAAATATCATTATATTATGTTAAATAGCCTAAAAGTGGTTGAAATGTAGTATATATTCATATATATTATTAACTCTTTGATAATGTTTGTATACTTTATAAATAGAACGATTTTTTTTAAGATATTTTATTTAATTATGTTTTAGTCCTTTCACAACTGAATTATACTTAATTAATTTGTGACATCAGCTAAAAAATTAAAATAATAATAATAATAATAATAATAATAATAATAATTACAAATGAGAAATTATGGAAGATTTAAAATAAAATATAAAAAATTTAAAAAAAATTATAAACAAAAAAATATTGCCAACATCAATAGTCATCGAATTTTTAAGATATTTTATTTTAGTCATAAAATATTTAAAATATATATTATAATCATTTAATTTTAGGTACTTTCATTTTAGTCATGAAATTAATGTAGACAAAAAGGATTAAAGTATCAAAATGAAAAAATTAGCAAGTTTAGGGGCAAAATTTATATTAACCCTTTAAACCTTAACGTTCCAATTAACAAGCTTGGGAAGCAAGTAGGAGTTGAAAATAATTACAACAATGCCATTGAGCTCGAATTTCGAAGCTGCCAAGTGGTTTAACATTCTTCAGACAAGAAACTGAGTTTCGGGTCCGAACCAAGTGGTTCGGGTCATAGTTTTGTCAACTGTGGGACCTACAATAAAGACAAAATTTCACTCTTATAGCACATTTTGGGTGCGAAAAATATTCGATCCGATCGATTTGATCTATCTATTTATTAATTTAATTTAAAACTTTAAATATTAATTTAAATTTTAATTTTTTGAATAATTTAAATTAGATATTTGAAAAAATCAATTTGTTATATAAAAATTTAAAATTTTCATGAATAAAAATTTTATTATATTCAATAATTATTGATTTTTATATTCAAAAACTTAAAATTTTTCGTTCATTAAATTAAAAAAACAAATTTATAAATTTAGATATTTAAATATCTGATCTAAAATTTTTAAATATCTAAAATTTTAGACCGAATTTGATCTGTTATCCTAATTTATACACCCCTAACTATGGTGACCATTATCAATTTAATCTCTCTATTATTAAATATAACAATTTAGCCACATTTAATAAAAATTATCAAGAATCTAAAAAAATAAAATAAAACCATTGAAAATATAAAATTTATTAAATGAACTATAAATTTTTAAGATTCACTTTCTATTTTTTGAATTTTTATTTTTGTTATTTTTACAATTTTAATATTTATTACCGGTGAAAACTACTAATCGGATCCTACCACAGTTTTTCAATTAAAATATCAACGGATTAACGAAATGAAAGTTTTGGGATATATAAATTTAAGTTGGAAGTATAAAATTTAAGGTTTATGGTTAGAATTTAAAATTTAGGGTGTTAAAATTAAGAATTTAGGGTTTAAATTTTATATTTTTAATATAAAATTTTGTGTATATAATTTTACGCAATTTGTGTATAAAAAATATAACCCTTTTATTAATACAGGAAAAGATTAATTCATTTAAGAAATATATTTTGATACATAATTCGTGTTATTTTTCTTACAAAATCCTTCTTTAAAACTTAAAATCTAAAGTATTAATTGTAACCCCTTAAATCAATCTATACGTTATACCTAAATCTGGAGAAATTATATCATAAATCATGTTTACCACATCATTTTTGACCCCATATAATCAAGTCCGTTTATCTTTAAGTAACTACATGATAACTATTCACTCACCTATTATAAGTAAGAAAGAGGGGATGATTCACCTTAAAAAAATATGAGATAGACGGACCTGATTAGTTGGATCACGAATGACGTGATAAAAAAGATTCATTATATAATTTTTCTTAAATCGAAATTATCACATTCGAATCACAGAAATAACCCATTATATAATCTCAAATAAAAAGGATTCATGTTTACCACGTCATTCGTGACCCCATGTAATCAGGTCCGTTCATCTTTAAGTAACTACTTGATAACTATACACTCACGTAAGAAAGAGATGAACGGACCTGATTAGTTAGGATCACGAATAACGTGATGAGAAGAATTCATGATATAATTTTTCTTAAATTGGAATTGTCACATTCGAATCACAGAAACAACCCATTATATAATCTCAAATAAAATACTTTTATAATCATATAAATAAAATTTTCTCACATTCAGTTTCCGAACCTCTCATATCAGTTCCAAAGCAAGTTTCCCGCTCACACACTTAGCCTGGTGTAGAAAAAAGGCAAAGAAAGAGAGCGTAAATAGCTTAGCTTACACTCTCTTCATCTTCATCGTTCTCTCTTTTGTGTTAATGGCGAGGTAAGATTTCAGAAATTAATGCTAAAATAATAAAATAAATTACGAACTTTGTATTAACCACTCTCCGATCATGGGATTAAAGCGATCTCTTTTGATATCGATGATGGTAGAGTTTAATGATTCTGGGTCTGTTTTTTTCTGGATAAATTCATGGACTTCAACTAAAAAATCCCATTTTTAAAGATATGATTTTCTTTAATAAAGTCATTTTTTTCTGGGGTTTCTGTGTTGATTTCATGGATTACAATCTTTTTGTTTTTATTCTTTGTGTTGGGTCGTCGTCAAGGTTAGAACTTGCTCTCTTACAATGAAAATCTTTTTTTGTTTTGTGTAATGGAGTTTGGTTTTCTATTTTTTTTTGTCTTTAATTTCCTCTGATTTTGTTTACAGGAGCTGGCTTGTTGATAGCAGAGCGATTGCAAAGAAAGTGAAACATGCTTCATTGTCTTCTTCCATTGGAATCACTGATTGTGGGGCAAATCGTGAATGCCCCAACTGTCATTACCGTATTGATAACAGTGATGTAAGTTTGGAATGTTGAGTTTTAAGGTTGCTTATGGTTTTCTTACATACCTGTGGATGTCATCAATAATGTCTCTAGGTCTGTTCTTTTCTGTAGGTGTTTCCTAAATGGCCTGGTCTTCCAGTAGGAGTGAAGTTTGATCCCTCTGATGCAGAGCTTTTAGACCATTTAGCAGCTAAGTGTGGCGTTGGAGACTCGAAACAACACCAATTTATCGATGAGTTTATCCCGACGCTCGACGGATGTGAAGGGATTTGCTACACTCATCCAGAAAACCTTCCTGGTAAACATGTTTATGGATTGGATATGTTTGTGTTTGACATTGCTGTCTTTTTGTTGGATGAATTGGATTTTGCAAATTAGATGATTATATTGAAATAGGATTGTTGGTGTTACGCATTCGATGGAACATACTCTAGATTCATGGTTAATCTTGGCAAATTCGGATTTTACGATGATGTATGATTGATATTGTGGCTTGGTTTGGGTTTGATGTCTTTGTTTCTTACATTGCTGTCAACTGTTGGATGAATTCGGTTCACCAAATTGGATGATTTGTTGAATATAGAATCGTCGGTATCGTGCATTTGATGTTACTCGAAGCAAGTAGGCTACATATGCTTCAATTACATTATTCCTAAGGTGCTTCTCATGGTTAATCTTGCGATATTCGGAGTTTACGATATTCAGATTTTTCTTCAAATTAGATGGTTATGTTGAAATAGAATCGTTAGTATTATGTATTCGATGTTATTCGAAGATAGTACACGACATAATCCTCAATTACATTGAGTTCTCGAGGTTTTATACATGGTTGATCTTGAGAAATTCGGAGTTTATGATAATAGAAAGTTGATAATGCAAGCTTGATTTGGATTCAACCAGATGATAGATAGTGCTTAAATTTGATCCTCTTCACTTCATCTCGATTTTGTGCAGGTGCGGAGAAGGATGGAAGTAGTATCCATTTCTTTCATCGAACGATTAATGCGTATGCAACTGGTCAGCGAAAGCGCCGGAAAATCCACAATCAAGATAACACAAGTGAGGAGCATGTTCGTTGGCATAAGACGGGAAAGACCAAACCTGTTATAGAAAATGGGGTTCATAAGGGGTGGAAGAAGATCATGGTTCTTTACAAAAGTTCGAAGAAAGGATGCAAACCCGAAAAGTCGAATTGGGTAATGCATCAATACCATCTAGGGGGTGAAGAAGAAGAGCATGATGGAGAATACGTGGTTTCAAAGATTTCCTATCAACAGCAGAAACAAACTGAGAAGAACGATGACAGCCCGATAACTGAAGAACCGGATAACTTGATGATTCACACTAGTCCAAGGACCCCGAAAACAATTACTCCTAATCCACCTCGGCCATGTAAGTCGATGGTATATGATGACATTGAGGAACATATGCACCAGGTATTTATCCATCTTTATCGAACTTTTGATGATATTCACCTTTGATTGCTACAGACACATGCACGCCTGCACATATTATTTTGCATTGAAATGAGCCTCTCATTATCCACTCGGATGAAACAAATTGTCGACACTTTGTACGGTCTTATATGTTTGTAAGAACCGAATAACGAAGAAACATGACAATATCAAACTCTTGCATCATAATAGACATGAAGTTAATCATGTTTTCTATCAATTGTAAATTATGAGTTCGTTCATTTGATCCTCATCAAAGTTCGTTTTGATGGATTAGGACCCAAAATTTTCTGTAGAAGGATCTCATCTACCAAAGTATTCTGTTCAATGTGAGGATAATCCGGACTGTCAGGCATGGTTGGTCGGGGAATCTCAGCCTGCCGAAAACTCTGATTTTAATGGCCTGGATGATTTTCTACTATGCAATGAGCTTTTGGATTCATCTTCTCTGCTAACGAGTACAGTAAAGAACCAAGTCTCTAGTGCTGATGGTACAAGTGAGATGAAAGGAAATAACGATGTAGGTTGCGGAATTTCCGAGCTCGAGAACTTGGAGTTCGATACACCACCTGATGTACCACTAGCTGTAAGCGTTTTTTCCTACATCGATTTGTTTGCCTCTCGAGATTTCATCATGCTATTATCTCACGTCGATTTTGCTGCAGGATCTACAATTTGGCTCTCAGGAAAGCATTTTTTCATGGTTAGACCGGTTATGAAGAATTAATATGATGCAAGAATCTGCATCTCTGTTGACAGAGTCCCGATTTTGAGCTCGTTTATCGTCTCACCGAAGCTGCTTCCGTGCCAAGCATTTCATAGGGCTAGACTATGTTCTAGGTTTCTTCTTTCAATCCCGTTTGACGCCTGTTTCATCCCGCAGCTGCGAGTTCGAAGCTTGTATCCATGAAGCTAAAAGTGTCTGGTTTCCAAATAAGGGCAGGCAGGTGGAGACAACATTCAAGGTCATGTTATGAAGAAGATTCAAACGTTGTTTCCATGGAACCAACATAATTCTAATATTTTTCGCTGCTACATTGTAAGAAACATAAATATTTGGTCTTGTATTGCAACTGAAATTTGTAACAATGACATTAAAATCTCTGTTACTGTCCAAAATGTTGAAGTTCCATTCTTGTCTTGTTTCTTGTTTTTTGAACATATACATTCTTGTCTTGTTTGAATCAATGGACATTATCTTTGAAGTTGAATTTATTGAATGGTCTCGATAAAAATGGAGCCTAATTATCGATAGAGATTCGAGTAACGTGCCTACACGACGTGTATATTTAAAAAAGATTGAAGATTGAAGAACCTATATATTATCTAATCAAACCAAATTATTAAGAAAAAAACTCTGAAGTCAAGAGTTGATTTTGTAAAATCTCACACCTACTAAAAACGTTTTTGCTTTTTTTTTCATATATATATTTATTTGTCATTTTCTGTCAAATGTCAATAATACCACTTTTTTTTTTTCATTTCCTTGATTCTGAAATGATCATTTAATGGATCCCAATTCCCACTACTAAAACCAAAAACCATTCCCTTTCTGTCATCGTTTTTTTTAACGTGAGACGTCTTAAAATGAAACGTAATGAAATTTAAAAAAAATAAGAATTTCAATATTAATTTTTTGATATAGGTTAAAATTCTTACATTTTTTGATCGGTATGTATCGAAATTCTTACACTTTCAAAAATTATAAACTTTTTGTAAAAAAATTGGTATATGCTAAAATCCTTAATACTTTTTACAAGAAATTCGGTATATACCAAAAAATACTTAGTACTTTTTGCAAGAAATTCTTGCACTTTCAAAATTTTTAAAATTTTTGTAAAAAATTTGATACATACCGAAATTCATATATTTTTTGTAAAATTTTTTATATATAACCAAAAATCAATATCGAAATTCTTATAATAATTTTAATTTTCTCTCATTTTAGTCTCATTTTAACCCGTCTCACCCTAAAACTTCATACAACTCTCTCTCTCTCTCAAATTCTTTTATTAAAAAAATGATACCAAGTACTATCATGGGACCTTGTGAATGGTTGGTTTATGCTTGCAGTTAAAGTATAAAATGAACTCAATCCACAGCCACAAATACCACCTGGACATTAATGCAGGCATCACTCATTAACAACAATTCCCATCAATGTATACAGAAGTTTGTATTAGATCGAATCTAAGTGAAAAAATTCGAATTAGTTTAGTGTTTAACTATTATTTAAATTTTTATGAGTTAAAATTCGTATTAAGATCATCTTATATCATGTAAAACTTTAAATTATATACATTTTTAGACTGTTGGATGTAGGTAAATAGATAATTGAGATTAGCGGTAAGAAATGAGATATTATCGCACGAAAAAATATGATATATAGAACAGGAAAAAGATAATGAAAGTGACCTGGGAAATGGATGATTCAGAACCATGAAGAACCAAAAGCAGTGCAGTAGAATGATACAAATTCAACCAAGTTGATGTCAGTACTACCATGTAATATATGAAGAAATGAAGCAATAAAAACAAAAGTTACCATCAAGGAAAAATCTGGGAAATTCTCATTCTATTCATTTATGCAATCCTGGGAAATATGTCATACCATTAGGAGCTTGTTAAAGCTTTCGAAAATCCGATAAATCTAGCTCTCTAGGATTCAGAAACAAGGACAATGAAGTTTCCCCTTACAATCAAAGATCCCATATGCCTAGATTTTTGTTGGATAAATGGTATGATTCTACCAAATTACCAATGCTACACCAATAGCAATCAAGTTGTCAAAAGCAGTCCCTTCCGGTACCGACAAAACTTGTAATCGAAGACTTTTATAGCACACTGGTGTTCTAGACTCAGCCACGGTCTCTCACGCAGTTACCGGGTAAAAGATATTTGTATTCCTCCGCGTTATTCAACAAATACGCAGGAAGATGGACTGCTGAGTATGAGTGAGGGATTGGTCCCATCTTCCCAATTATCTCCTTGAATGTGTATTCTTCAGGAATCATGTCAAATAGGTTATCCCCTCTGCATATTACATCCTGAATCCTCTTGGGGTTCAAGAAGTGAGCGAATCTCACTCGATCGGTGTGGCTGTAAGCTTTCATCTTGAATATAAAGTCACTAATATACCGAAAGCAAAAGCTACAATGCCACCCGGCATCTGCTAAGAGGAGATCAGATTGACGAAAATGAGCATATCTGGTTTTTCTTGTCATGTACCTGTGAACCGAAGCTCTCCAGCTTTTGTTGTCTATGAGATACTCGAAAGAATACAAATAGTTTCTCATCTGAAGATGAAGTATAGGTGGTATATCATCACACCATCTTAATAAATTAATCGTATGCGCACTCGGGATCTCATCCACATCAGACATTATCAATAAATCATCATCTTCTATACCTGCAAGTCTGAGAAGCTGGTCCAATGCAACTCTCTGATATGCCTCCTCGACAAAAGGATTTTCACCCTTCTTGAATCTCCCACCAATGGTCCCATATGTCAAGCGAGGCTCGATAAACTTAAATTGCTCTCTGTGGATGGCAAACATCAATGGTTTCGGTAAGCTAGTAAAAGTTGAGTTGGACTCAAGAAGCACAAATTGCTTAATATACGGATACAATTCATTCCAACGAACTGTGAGCATGTCTATTTCATTGCTGAACAACACTGCGTCAAAGACTCGTCGAGGGTAATCACGAACTTTCCACCCGTGAAGATGGCATAGAGTATCCATTGTGACATTCTCATGATAATAGTGAGGGAGTATGGTAAAAGGTTTAGGAGGTGATTCCCATAGTGGTCTTAGGAAATAAGTGATTTTCTGTCCATGCAAATATAGGCCGAAGATCGATGGTGGGACGACCACAAACAGGAAAATGTAAGTCCTGATATCGTATCCACGCAACATACACCGTAATCTCGATATGGTCGATACCGCACGGGACGCCTGCTGCGAATTAGAAAATGAGAAACCTTAAAAGATATCCAGGTTAAACACAAAACTAAAGCATTCTACAATCTTCATCCAATATGATAAAAAAATACACAAGAATTGTAGCATATTCCAAGAGAACACCAATTAAGCCTACTTTACACATCAGAAACATATATATATATATATATATACATATATATATATATATATACACATGTATGTATACATGTCAATGTTCAAAGTTTTGAATGAAATGCCAGGATAAGATATTAAGGCATGAATTTTCCTTTCTCATTTCCATATATAAAGATTCAACAAATTTCCTACCCTAAAAGAATTTTTCCCATTTTTTCCAAATAATATCAAACATCCACCAAATAAGAATCATCATTCATCAACAATCCAGAAATCAAAACCAAACAGGAAACATTTTCCCAGGAAAATATGATAATTACAACAGAGCAAATACATTAACAAATTCCATGGAAAAAACTGAGAAACACCAATTAATCAATGAACAAAAAATTGAAACCAAAACCAAAACTAGATAAATGATGATAAGAAGAAAGAGAATTACCTGTCCACAAGCGTCGTCGCAAATATCATCAGTCTTCTTGAAATCATTGTACCCATCAGACATGACTGGAAAACCCCTCACAAAGAATATCACTTTCTAATCACTAAATTGTATATAAAAAATGCTTCTTTTGAAACTCTTCAAGTTTCCCAGAATTCAGATCAAAGTCATCCACATCAAAAAGTTGAAATTTTTAAAGGAGAGGAAATCTAGGACGAAGAAAACCCAATAAAGTTTTAGCAATGGTTTTTCAAAACAAGTTGTTTCCTCTTCATCTTCCTCGTAACGCCAATTATAGCCGTTTGATGGTTTTTCCTTCTTTAACCAACAGAGATGAATTTATTTATAACCCACCGGAACCTCCACAAACCAAAAATAAATAAATAAATAAATAAATAAATAAATGATAATGTTATTTTTATTTTTTGTTAAAGCCATTCAATTTCCAAAATATCATATTTCGGTTACTTTTGTTGTTATTAGTTGTTGTTTGGTTAATTTTATAATAAATAAATAATATAATGACTGAAATGTAATTTTTGAAAGTTGGATGACTTAAATAAAAAATGATATCCATTGTATTTTACATAAATAAACTGTGATTAAAACAACTATATAATATTATTAAAATTTTGATATTTTTAATTTTTTCTCTTATTTATTATTTCTCTTATATATGAATTTATCAATTAGCCATTTGATTAATATATATATATATATATATTAATAAATGTTGGGTGTATTAGTAAGGTATATTGTACTCTTAAAAGAGAGAATATGAGTTCAATCTTTAAAAACGATTTTGTTGAGAGAGGTAACTTCACACCCCGAAAATAAAATGTAAGAAAAACATGTATATTAACAAAAAATATAGAGAAATATATATAGATAGACATGATCAAGTTATACAGTGTAAAATTCTCTAAATTTTATAAATTTTTGGATTGTTAGATGATTGAAAGTTACACAACGTAAAACTCTCGAAGTTTTACACATTTTTTTGGATCGTTGGATGACTAAAATAGATGACTCAAATTAATTTTTTAATTTTTTTCCTCAAGTGATAATCTTCACATAATCAATTGTTAATCCGAGTCACTAGTTTCAATCATACAACGATCTAAAAAATATATAAAACTTGAAGAATCTTATATTATGTAACTTTATCCTATCTCTCTGTATATAAGTTAATACTTGACTATAAAAGCGCAATGTTGAGAAAGAAAATTTTATTTATAGTATCATTTTAATTAGAAAATATTGTTTTTAATATAAGGGTATTTTTCTTAAATGAAATTAGAATATTTAAATATTTAGAGACAAAATTAAAATGAGGATTATAGTTTGAGGATATGTGATTTGCATATCAATATGATAAGTACGCAAAAGTTTTATATTTTATATCACTTTTTACTCAATTATTGCTTATAATTAATAGACTTTAATGATAATATTGGATAATTATGCATAATTTCTACATTTCAGCATCTAAGTGCTTAAATACTGTTTTTATAGATTATTTGGTAGAAAATGGGTGCGATTACGGTTTTTTTAGACAAAAAATAGACATCCCAATGATACCAGATACCATCGACAGATGTCGAATGAAGAATGCAGATAAGATCAGATGCAGAAAAACACCCGTCAGGGCAACAAATTGGTTGTCGCGGTAGCAGATCAACATAGACATATGGTGTGCGATAGATAAAGAATAAAGAGCTAAATCCACTAGACCAAATCAGAGAAGAAACAAAGTAAAGGAAAGCAAGCCGAGCTATGGTCAAAGCTACAGGATTTCAAGAGTCCAAGAGGAGTAAAATTAGGAGATAAAATAAAGATCTTGTATTCAATATAAAGTTGTATTTTATTCTTATTAGAACTCATATCACTTATGGTAAGTTTTGACCTAGGTTTGGTCTATATAAATCGACCCTTAGACCTAGGAGAGGCAACTCATCTCCGTCGATTCAAATCTAGCCGCCACCACCATTATCATTTTTCTTAAGGCTTAGGTTATTTGTGGAGTAGTTGTGGAAGAAGGTTGTATCTTTATTCAAGTTTTATTAATGTAAATTCAAAATTCATAGTTTATTCACTCTTGGTATTTACTCTTTCTTACATACGAGTTCGAAAGATAAGTTTGTGAGAAAAAAACATATTTGTCTAGACTAGAGATAGTTAAGCTCACGAAACGAGTGGATACGGTCTTTGCTCTTGGGCATTGGTTAATCTGGCTTAGAGATAAGCCAACCAGGATTTCAACGACTAAAAGGAAGCATATGATCAATTGTCATTCACCCTTGATTCACGCCGGGATGTATGCTCTGTCAAATTATGAGTTGTTAATTTGTCGACAAGGCATAACCCGCCGAGGCAGCTAAGGTGACCCTTCAACGACCCGTCGAGGCGGCATTTCAACCTTTTGCATCAATAAGAGGAGAATATTGTGCAACTGCATTCCACACTACGAAGCAATCAACCTAGCTTTTTCATCATATTTTGAGTTATAATCAATTATTTTAGTTATTTTCATTATTTTAGTTAATCATACTTTCAATCGATTACTTGTGTTTTTATTTTTATTAGTGTAGGAGAGATACACTACGTGGGTATCCAGTCCCTGTAGAATCGATATCTAAAATACTATAATTTGGCAAAGGTGTACGCTTACATCATTAAGGTGTAGGACTTCCTACTCGCACCACAATACAAACTAAAGAATTTACAAGGGATAATGGTACATTATGTCACGGGGCTAGATTGTTATTAGTCGAACCGTATGGCCTTAGTTGCTTTTTCAGTCGAAACTCGACTAAGTTACCCTCTACGCTCTAAGTAAAAGAATTTAGAATTAAGCGGAAGCGAAGAACAACAATGAAAAATGAAAGTAAAGAGAAAGGATTAGAGTGAATGTTGACTTGTATTCAATCGAAAATGAAGTATGAAAATTAGGTGGAGAATAAACTTCTTTTTATAACCGAAGCCCCTTACATCCAATTGTTCAATTTAAATTACATCGACAATCGAGATGAAATATATCTTATGTACATCTCTGTTTGAATTTTAAACAAGAGAAAATGTGAGAATGATCTATAAATAAATAATAATTTTAATAATTTATCAGATTATCTCTGGTTAATGGGATAACTTTTCTAGGTCATCTGGTAGGCTCAAAATATAGCAAAAATAGTCTTGAATTTTCATGATTACACTTGTCTCGATCGTGGACTTGCGGTCTCTGATATTTATGTATTGTATCGGTACTTGAACTTACTAATTTAAAAAAAAAAATTCTACAAACGTATAAATACACGTATGATCGTATCTATAATCATTTTATTTCAAAAATGATTTCTCTCCAAAAACTATAAAGGTGCTAAAATATTTAAAGCCTTTATTGATATGCATAGAGTCATACTAAAACTCAATTAACAATTAGATTTTTAGTCATATAATACTCACTAATCAAATTAATCTATTTAAGTATCAAAATACTTTAAAAAATAATTTATATTTATCTATTGATGAGTAATTTCAATTACCTTTAAAAAATTTATTTATTTATAATTAAGATCTTGTTATATCAAAATTAAAATATTAATTTAATAAAAAAATTAATAAATACTAAAAATCTCGTTAAAATAGATGTTTTTTATAGAATTAATTATATAGTTAAATTTAATTATAATGATATGATATTAATTGACTTCAAGTTAAACATTTTTTTGAAATCATATACAATATACATATATATTGCTTCAATTTTTTTTTATGTGATATACATAAATCGGGTAAAATTAAAAATTTTAACTTAAACATAAAAATTAATTCATTAATTATTAAAAAATTAAAATTATTCAAGTTAAATTTTATAACTTAAAACTTTTTTTAAATCAAATTAAATTTATAAAATTATAATTAATCGAATCAAACTAAAAAATTTCGTGAAATCAAATATTCTCATTCACACTTAAACAAGAATAACTTTATATAATAATAGTATACATTGAAATTTAAATCTATAATGAATATGAATTAACAATTAATAGTGTTCTAGAATATACATTCAATCATTTGACATTAATCGTACAATCATTCTGGTGATATTACTGGTGCTCGAACCCGTAACCTCTAGAAACAACAATCGTTCCTTTAATCACTTAGGCTACATGGCTCGTGTTGAATAATTTAAAATTTATAGTAATTAATGAATCAATTTTTAAATTAAGTTGAGTCTCTCAATTATGTCTGATACATTATGAAAAAAAATAAGATATATGTGTGTATGTATTATATATGATTATAAAAAAATCGTTTAAATTAGAACTAATTAATATCATAACTTTATACATGTTTATAAATAAATTTGAACAGAAATTCGAACAATTGGACATGACTCGAGTCAAATTTTATAATCTCGACTTAACTTAAAAAATAAAATAAAATTCGAGTTATAAAATATAACTAAATAACTTGATTAACTTAAAAAATTATTCTACTCGATCGATTGTTCACTCCTAATTACATAATGAATGATAAATAATTTGTACATAAATTTGTTAATCTTGTGTTAAACAATTTTATAAGGTAATATTACACGTGTATTTCTTTTTCCATATTAATTTCTTGAAAAATTATACAACGTGCATCGAACACCGCTGAACATCGTTAATGTTTAACATTGTAGAACACCATTAAATATTTTAATAAAGATTAAAATTACAAGGATTAAACTTATAATTTAAATTATTTTAAAACATAAAATATATTATAGTAATCAATATTTTATATTTTATTTTAAATATTATTTTAAATTAATTCAGCGATATTCGACGCTGGACACATCCTACTTTCCTTGTCAAATAATTACTAAACAAAAGGAATTTAAATCCGAAACGTTTTCCTACAAATGTCCTTTAGCATGAGATCGGTAAGAATGATGTAAAATTGCCTTTGGAATGAAATAAGTGAAAACAAAAAGGGAAAGTTATTAATGCTCTCATAGTGGACAACATAGTATAAAGATAAGTTTACCACGTGCGTTGAACATTGTTGAACACTACTAACGATGAACACTATTAAATTAATTAATAAAAATTAAAAATTTTAAAGATTAAATATATAATTTTGAATTATTTAAAATAAAATTTTAAACTGATTATATATATTATATTTTAATTTTTTAAATAATTTATTTAAATTATTTTTAATTTAAAAATAAAAATATTAAATCTAAAACACTAAATCATAAACTCTAAACCCTAAAATAATAAAACCATAAATCATAAAATCTAAAAATATAACCATACCCTAAACTCTAAAATAAAAAAATTGAAACTCTAAAAATTATAAACCTTAAACTTGAAACCCAAAATTAGTTTAAGATTTAGATGTAGGGGTTTTGTTTATTTTAGGGTTTAGGATTTTAAGGTTTAGATTTAGTGTTCAGGGTTTAGTATTTTTAGGGTTTTTGATTTTAGGTTTTTGATTTATGGTTCTGAGATTTTATATTTTAGGGTTTAAAGTTTAATGTTTAGTGATTTAGGTTTTGAATTTTGGTTTTAGGGTTTAGAGTTTAAGTTTTTTATTTTTCAAAATTAATTTAAATTAATATTTTATGCAATTATTTAAAATATTAAATAATATATATATAATTATTTAATAAAAAATATTTTAAATAATTTATAATTATATGTTGAGTCCTTAAATTTTTTAATCTTTATTAATTAGTTTAATAATGTTCAACGGTGTTCATCATTAGCGGTGTTCAACGGTGTTCGACGCTCGTTGTAGAATTTTCCATAATACAAAACAATTTTTGAGATCATACAAAAATTAATGTAAAATCCAGATTTAAATAAAAGAATATGTTTATTTTAGATAATTCAGGTTCAAATAATTTTATCTTAAATATATATATCTTATAAAAGGATTAAGTAAAATATAACTTGATATTATTTTTTAATTACGTTTTAAGAAACTTAATTATAAAAAAAATTAAAGACTAAATCATAAATAAAAAATCAATTTTAAGAAACTAATTATAAAAAAGGGTAAAATGCAATAGAGATCACTTAATTATGGGTAAGTTTATATTAGGATCACCTAATTATTGAAAGTTACATTTAGGTCACTCATTTATGGGTAAGGTTATTTTGGGTCACCCAATTATTAAAGGTTACATTTAGATCACTCAATTACAGGTAATGTTACATATGGGTCACTCTTCATATTTAAAAATTGTTTATTAATTCGTGTATTAGATTAATTAATGATTTCAAATGAAGTACTCTAATGTTAACAAGGTTATACAAGTGATTTAGAAAAAAATAATCTAATTGATGTACTTTTTCAAATATAAAGGGTGACCCAAATGTAACCTTACTTATAATTGAGTGACCCAAATGTAATCTTTAATAACTAGGTGACTCAAATGTAATCTTACCCATAAATTAGTGACCTAAATGTAACTTTCAATAATTAGGTGAATCAAATGTAATTATACCCATGATTAAGTGATCTTTGTTGCAGTTTATCCTATAGAAAAATAGAGAGAAGAGTATTGTTATAAATATCCCTAAAAAATGTAACGAAAAGTTACATAATTAGCCCGTGTTGGATCGAGTAAAATATCCATCTCTATGTGTTACAGTGGTTACTCACATCATCTCTTAATTACGAGATCAAAAATTTGATTCATATTAATAAAAATGAAGAAGATTTTATGATCAATCACTTATCTTTTAATGAGAACACTTGTAATGAACGAATTAATCGTATAAATTATATGTATATTTCCTCAAATTTATTTTAATTAAAAAATAATTATAATTATTATTTAAAAAATCTAATACTTCATCTCGCCGAACTAATATCAATTAAACAATTTCTAGCATCTGAACCCATAAATATGTCTACAGCATTAACACTTTAGCATGCATTGTTCTAGGTAGCTTCCTAGAAAATTCAGTCGATAAATAACAAAAATATTTTTTAAAATTTATTTTTCAAGGTTAAGAAATAAAAAAAATAAATAAAATCACATATTTCCAAATCTTCCTTTTTGGAAGGGTTGATAGCGAGGCAAAAAAGATGTTTCCCCCCTCAATCCTATGTTTTATTTTCCTAAATTAAATAATATAATATAATAATTTAAATAAAATAAATGATAATTGGTATAACTATAGGTATATGATTTTTTAAACGGTTAACTCAAATCGAGTATTATAAAAATCTATTATGAAAAACTCTCTTAATACGATTTACTTCGTTTATAATGTCAGAATTTAAACTTATGATATCACTTAAAGAATTTAACGCATCATCTCACTGAATCAAGACATAGTTAATAAATATTAATTTTATTTAATTATTAGGCTTAACTTAGTATTAGGTGCCCAAAGTATACATTTTTTCTGAAATAAGTGCCTAATGTGTTTTTTGGCTGAAATAAGTGCCTAAACTATATATTTTTTCTGAGATAGGTGCCTAATGTATTTTTTGGCTGAAATAAGTGCCTAAAGTTTTATTCCCTTAGTGTTTTAAGGTAACACTATTAAAAGAAAATTGTTTAATTTATAAATAAGTACCTAAACTATATATTTTTTTCTAAAATAGGTGTTTAATGTATTTTTTATTAAAATAAATGCCTAATTTTTTCTTATAAGTAATTTATATTTCTTATAAGATATAAAATTATTTATATTAATGTTTTAATCTATTAAACTATTTATTATAATTGATTAATAATTTATTTAAATTTAAATTATTTTATCTTAGGCTTTTTTTTAAACAATTTATTAATTAATTTTATTTCACTTTTAAATATTTATGTTTTGTTTTCGATCCGGTTTCGTTATTTCGGATTAAATATTTGTTGCATCGTATGATTGTAGAATCGATGGAAAATAGGTGTCAATGATGAAAAAAATTCTGTTTGTACGTGGGATAATTGCACGAAGGTTGTTGTGGAACCTTGAGCTTGAGTTACTTACAGTTACTAGTCAAGTCGGGGAAGGAGCAACGGTGGGAATTTGTTTATACTACTTGAAGTTGTGTAGGACTATTGTGATACTATGAGATGAAATTGGATTGAGAACAAAACATAAATATTTAAAAGTGAGATAAAATTAATAAATAAATTATTTTTTTAAAAAAACAAAGCCTCGGATAAAATAATTTAAATATAAATAAATTATTAATCAATTATAATAAATAATTTAATAGATTAAAACGTTGATATAAATAATTTTATATCTTATAAGAAATATAAATTACTCATAAGAAAAAATTAGGCATTTTTTCAATAAAAAATACATTAGACGCCTATTTTAGAAAAAATATATAGTTTAGGTACTTATTTATAAATTAAACAATTTTCTTATAACAATGTTACCTTAAAACACTAAGGGAATAAAACTTTAGGCACCTATTTCAGCCAAAAAATACATTAGGCACCTATCTCAGAAAAAATATATGGTTTAGGCACTTATTTCAGCCAAAAAAAAACATTAGGCACCTATTTCAGAAAAAGTGTATACTTTGGGCACCTATTACTGAGTTAAGCCTAATTATTATATAAAGTGATAGGATTAAGTTACTTAATGTAAACTTGTTAATCTTCACATAACCAATTATTAATCTATTTCATCCGTTTCAATCATCTAATGATCTAAAAAAATGTGTAAAATTAAAAAAATTTACACTTAGTAACTTTATCTCCTTACTTTTTTTGTAAACGATAATTTTCACATAACTAACTGTTGATCTGAGTCATCCGTTTTAATCATTCAAAAATTCAAAAACGTGTAAAACTTAAAAAGTTTACACTGTGTAACTTGATTCTATCCCATATAGGGACAAAACTACTAAGGGATGGGGAGGGGCAATCGCCCCCGGCCTCGAAGAATTTTTTTATTTAAATTCTTTTAAAAAAATGATTTTTTATGAATTTGCATCCCTACTTCTAAACATTTATGTTTTGTCCCCTCAACCTCAAATCTTGGCTCCGTCCCTGACCATTGGCTGATCTCATATATATAAGATCAAGTTATACCATGTAAAATTTAAAGAGTTTTACACTAATCCATGACCATTGGATGAGTGAAATAGATGAATGAGATTAATAGTAGAAAATGTGAAGATAGTCACTTCGAAAAAATAAAAAAATAATCTTAATCTTTTATTATCATCACCTTCGATTCAAAATCAATATAAAAATCTTTAAGTTTTATACGATATAACTTGATCATATCCCTATACATATTACATAAACTTATTTTTTATTCAGTTATACAGTGATTACAATAATATCTTTTCTAGTGTATATTCTCAACCATTGGGCATTGATCGTTCAATCATTATGCTGACATTACAGTTGTTCAAACCCGTGACCTTTAGGAACAACAATCATTCTTTTAACCATCGAAGTTAGATGACTCATACTAAATTACGCGAACTTAAGAAAACAAATCCGTGATGTTATCAAATTTGTTTGATTTATTGCATTGTTTTGTGCTTTGATAATTAAAACATTGTTATAAACTCCATCATTGTTGAAGTTACAAGAAGATTAGTAATAATGTGGTTTTAAATCATAATTTAATAAATACATTAATTTTTTTCAATTAATTTTTTTCCAAGTGGTTTCAATTAAAATTTATATTTATATTATGTTACTACGATTTGAATAATTTTATTTAAAAGATATTTGAGAGAATAATTCAAATAAAAATTGATATTTGAAACATAGGGAATGTTAAGGGATATTTAGAAATTTATAAAAAAAAATACTGAGGAATATGTCACCTGCAGGAATAATCTCTATTTTTTAATATATTTTTTAAAATATATCATGCATATATATACTTTAGATTAATTTTTTTTCAATCGATGCTAATTTTTTATTTATGTTTTTGTCGGTTGTCACTTAGAAAGATTTATCCTCATTTAATTGATAGTTGTTTGCCGATAAAATTGTCCTTGGTAGTGGTACATTTTGCACGACAATTTGAATCGCCTACAACTTTTTCTTCATTCGTTATGTGTCTCGTTTGGACAGAAACAAGGAGATTCAGGAGGATTCTGAAAGTTACTTTTTAAATAGGGTTCATGATACAATTTCTCCGATATAAGATAAACCGAAGACAAACATTGAGCCTTTTGAAAGTTACATTTTAAATAGCCAATTTGGGGCTTCAATTTATGGGATCTTTTCTTCTTCTTTTTTCTTTGAATTGGCCCAAATTTATTTTTGGACCCAATATGAAGTCTAAGATTAATGCTTGATTCATTTAGGTCAAAATTGTTTTTTTCATAAATGTTTGATTTGATATTATCTAGGAAAGCAACTAGCTGCTACAATAAATGATATTATACGAGAGATTTCTCACAATTAAATGAGCCTCATTCTGTATATAGTTTTATGTTCACTCTATCGATTTTATTTATATTATTGTGAATAAAGTAAATAACAAAAATAAAATGGGAGAACAAAGATGAGAGACAAAAGAGAGATTTTATTATATTCTCAAAGTAGGGTTGTGTACAATGTTTTCTTAAAAAGTCTATATTTATAGGCATAAGATGAAAACCCTAATTTCAATGGGTATTAAACCCTAATAATAAAGCCCACTAAAGTTTAACTTAATATATGGATATACACCATAAATAAATATATTCATAATACTCCCCCTAAGATATCTATGAAGACAATATGCCTCATTAAAACCTTACTAAGATAAAAACTCTGTGGAAAAAATTTCTTAGTGAAGGAAAAAGAGTACACACATTTTTTATACGCATTAAAAACCTTATCAGGAAAACCCATTGGGACAAAACCTCAGTTAAGGGAAAAAGAGTGCAACGCGTATTTACTCCCACTCATGAAAATATCACATAAGATCTTTAAATCTTTATAATTTAATATTGAATAAAATCTTCAAATGTTGAAGTAAATTATGCACTAGTGGATAAATCTTTCAAATTATTACTTGAAATGATTCATTGAATAATATTCTTCTGAATATCATGAGGGACGAAACTTTAAAAAAATATGTTTCGTTTTATCACATTTGATATATATCCACCTTAAGATATAAATTTTGCATTATCTCTACACAAGATAGCTTGCATCTTATCTTGTGAAAGCAATTCACATATCTCAGGATATGTTTAGCCAAACACATATTTCAGCTTTGCCTCATACATAACAATTATTTAAAGGTAATGATCTCGTAACACTTAAATAATATTTCTAGACCAACTAAGATACAATGCTTCCAGATCAAATAATGTATATATTGTGCTTTTAGACCAAGAATATCATTACCCTTTTCTCGAGGGTGGAACGGATCATTTACATTAAGAGACATAGCAACCATAAGGGTGATCAATGAATATGTGTTATGCATGTAAAGTCTCTTTAAACATTTTTTTGTATGTCGATTGATGCACAAGGATTTGAGGAGATCTTTTCACGAGTCTCAACGATATTCAAACCACCGACATACACATTAATAAAAATTCAAAGCTAAACCTCTTAATAAAAATGCTCGGGGAAATATTTCATATTGCATTATGTTAATAAGTATTCAATAAGACGATTATACCAAATACGCCTAAATTGTTTTAACCATAAAATGATATATTCAATATGATTGAATAATGTTCTCGAGAACTTTAGTTAACTGCTTATGACAATCTAAATCCTTCCGAAAGTTTCATGTAAATATTACTATCAAGAGGCCCATTCAAATAGGATGTAACAACATCAATTAGGCAGAAACTGAGTAATTTTATTTATTGCCAGACTGATCAAATTCTAAAAGTAGTTGCATCCACCACCGAGGAATATATTTTTCTCATAATCAATTTCATGTCTTTATGAGAATCCTTGTGCAACCAAATGAGCTTATATCTCATGATTTCCTCTTTTAATTTCTCTTTCTCACAAAGGCTCATTTATATACACGAGCTTTACACATTTCAATGTACGACCTATAGGCCCAAATACTTCTCTTTTCGAAAAAGATTTTAGTTTTGCCTCAATTCCATCTTTCATGTTGGCCAATCATTTCTTTGTTTACATTGTCCAATTGACAATTATTCATGATCCACATCATCAAATAAAATCTCTAGTACTATATTGCATGCAAATATATTATCGACGTCGATTTAATTTCAGTTCCACTTATTACCAAACATGACATAATCTATTGAGATCTCTTTATTATCAGGTACCTGATTTATGTCAATGTCTCTGATTGAGACCTTTTAATCTCTTGAGATTTTCATAATTCATTGATTACTTGAACAGACCATCATAAAATATAGCTCCTTTTCTATTTTGAGGATTTCTTATCTTTGGAACTTACTTGTCTACTAAGCTTCAAGCGTAAGTTAGACTCATTAGCAACTAAAGTTTTTCCTTCTAGGACATCAAATTTAATCGAAGCATTCATAGCTGGTATATGTGACTTAGTCACTCTTTAAGGGTTAGCAAAATTATTTGGCAATTGATTTGCTAAATGAATTATCCATTGAGCTTATAGTTCACATTGTGTAGTACATGGATCAAAAGGAGAAAATGATAATTCATTCTAACTTATTTCTTTCTCCAGCTATTTATTTTCTCTAACTAATATTGGGTAAACTGACTCATTAAAATGATAGTCAATAAATAGGGTTGTAAATAAATTCTCTATCAGAAGCTCAAGATATTTAAATCTGACATATTCCCAACAAAACTCATCCTTGTGCGTTGTGGTGGAGCAATTAGAACATATATCGCACACAAAAAAAATCTAAGATGAGAAATATTTGGTTCCTGACCAAAAACCATTTGTAATGAGGAGAACTTATGATCATTTGTTGGCTTGATGCGAATTGGTGATACTACATGTAAAATTACATGTCATCAACATTATCAAGATTGATTGTCTTTAGAAAATAATCTGGAAGATGTGCTTGTAATTTTATCAACTGAACAAGTAGCCTCGCAAACACCAAGTTGCGGGTTAATAATAACAAGGATACATATAACCATCTAGTCGATGCATCGATAAAAATCGTAAAAATATCTAGATGGACTGTAAGAAAGGTGTATGAGCTCATATATATCATCTTGTATCCATTATAGAAAATTAATAAATTTACACTCTATCTTAGCTGTTGATGATTGAATAATCAAATTGCTTTCATAGCAAGTATCACATGAAAAATCACCAAGAAGAAAATCTTAGCTCTTCAATAAATGACCACAAGAAAGTGTCAAAAAGTTTTTGCATCATAATTGAACTGGAATGGTCTAACCAGTCATGCCAAATAAAATTATCAATAAACATCTGATTTACAATAGCATGAGCTTCAATTTGTACTAATTTTTCTATAGTAAAATATGGATGACAGTGCATGTATTTTTTCAAGATTTTTTTATTGCCTTGAATCATACTCGTAATATTGAGATAGTCAGCATCCCCTTGATTAATATTCTCAATATATTTCTGCAAAAATCTTTAAAACTCAATAAGTCTCTTTGTGACTTTGACGAGTATAATGCACTGTAAATATGGAATAAAGTTCCATTTGGCAGTAACATATTTGCTCAATCGGAGCTTTCTGTGATATTAGTACTTCCGGATATAGTACTCACATTATTCCCTTGTATTTAAAATAGGAAAATATGCATAATTATGCACATTTTAGTATGTTCTTTATTTCATTCAGTTCGGGGAATAAAAAATATGTGCTTTGTACCATTCACTTCGGGGAATGAAAAAATATTAAATATAGAACATCATATCAAATCAATTATCTATCAAAGATAAACTCTCAAGAGATCTTTCGAAGCATTGATATTTTAGTACTTTGAGATATAGTACTTATATTTTCTCTTTTATTTAAATGGGAAAATATTTCTTATGCTTAAGTATTGTATGAGTACTTGCATTGTCTGCTAAACATAAATCGCCATAATTTATTGTAAATTTTATTACAAAAGTAATCATATTCTTTTAAAAGAAAAATTAACATAAAACAAAATAAATAAATAAATAAAAGATCAATTATTCCTTTTAGAAGTTATAAAAGAAATAAAATAAATGACGAATTATCCCTTCAAGGGTTATGAGAAAATTAACAATATCCAATTGAGTTGGATAAACAACGCCATAATTATTTTTGCAACAAAGAAAATCTGTTTATATTTTCTTTCATTTATCATTCATGATTATGAATAAAGTTCATAATATTTTGGCGTTTGATAAGTATGAGACCAATGGTTTGTACCATCGCATTAATAACATAAAGATTTTGATATAATCTCTACTATTCTTGTCATCTTTATAATTCCACTTATTATGGATATAAACATTCTCAAAATAATCATCTTATTCATGCCTATTTTATGATCTCAATCATGACCACAATTACTAATGTGACATTTATTCTCTCCGCTATAAAATATCATATTCACTTCAGGGAATGGAGCGGAGCCAACAGGTCTTTAAAACCTTCTCACGATATTTTGTCTACAAGACAATTTTAATGTGTGAAAAGTGGAATATGTTTTTCTAACATATCCTCATCAATGATACTCTGGCATATAATTAAGTTTTATTCACTAACCATATAGTGAATTATCATGTTTGCATTCACTTCAAGGAATGAAACAAATTCAATAATAGCATGAAATAAACATCATGCTTGCATTCACTTTAGGGAATGACATAAATCAAATAATCGCATGGAATAATCATCATGCTTGCATTCACTTCAAGAAATGTCATAAATCCAATAATTGCATGGAATAAGCATCATGCATGCATTCACTTCAGGGAATGTCTCCCATAAATATTCTTGGATCAAGAAGATTTTCGTAACTTGAACTTGGGAGAAGTCTATAGTCGAGTTTTTCGACAAAAATATTGCTTTCAAGCAAATATAAATTTTATAATATCCATACTATTAAATAGTAATTTATCAACCAATATATGTACAATACATACAAGGAACAAATATTTGATCCTCATACGCGGCGGCGTTAAACCAGTCCACAAGGTCCTTTAAAAAGAACCTCCTTTGAGACCAGTAGTCTCGCAGAACGGGATGTCCAACCAATATACTCGGATTAAATCAACATAACAAAGAACATATTAATTAATTAAAGGTTTAATATTTGTTCTGATATCATGTAATACTTAGAACATGATTAAAACATAAACTTTCATCATAATAATAAAATAAACAAATATTGGTTATAAATAAAGAAAAAAAATCTCAAATTAAATAAGTAAAACATACCGGACTTTCCACTAATTTGAATATATGGTAGGTTTAATCACCAATATTTTATTAAAATCTTTTTTGGGAATTGTCGACAAACACCACGGTAATTGAGCCACTTTACCACTACACAAACAACCAAAGTTTTTTTAAAAATTAAAAATCAATAAAGAAAGATAAATCGAAAATTAGAATATAATTGAGGGAGAAGAACTTATCTTTGATTCATGCTAGTAATAATTTTTTTTCAATAACTCCTTTAAGATTTGAACGACAAATACCTCCGTTGGTTAGAGTCTCGTGTTGATAATGTTTTGTGAATAAAGTAAATAACAAGAATAAAATAGGAGAACAAAGATGAGAGACAAAAGAGAGAGATTTTATTATATTCTCAAAGTAGGGTTGTGTACAATGCTTTCTCCAAAAGTCTATATTTATAGGCATAAGATGAAAACGCTAATTTCAATGGGTATTAAACCTTAATAATAAAGTCCACTAAAGTTTAACTTAATATATGAATATCCACCATAAATAAATATATTCATAACATATATATATATATTTATCTTTTGTTTGTTTTATTTTCAATAAATTATTGTGCTCTTGTGGCACGATCTACTTTACCTTTTGGTATGTTTTTTCTATCGTTTGGCATGTTTTTTCTTTTATTTTTTTTAAGATTGGATCTGATGACGCCACGACTAATCAAGATGATGATTATTATCATTGTGATCTTCCTTGCTTTGGACCTTCAGATTGAATTTGGATACGCGGTTGCGCTCGTGGATAGTATATCGCGACACTCAGTTCTGATTTGTGATTCTAGGTGGTTTTTCAATAGATCAATCCCCTTTTGTGGTTCGTTTATCAATGCAGTCAAATTTGTTTGTGTATATTTTTTTGATCGAGTTTTTGGATGAAATTTTTTAAAAAAATTTTCATGTATGGTCCTTGTATGATCTAAAGTGGCTAATTTTAAGAAAATGTCCAAATTATGTATTTAGTTTACAATGATAATTGTAAACCATTATTGTAATATTGGGTACTTTCTCGTTTAATAAAATTAGCAGCTTCTATTAAAAAAAATATTAATTGTTGTTCAAATTTTCTCTTATATCTGTGAAAAATTATATCATGGGTAAGTCCCACCACCGCCACGTCATCCATGAGATCAACCACTAAAAATCATACATCTCATCATTTTTTTCATATCACATTTTCCTAAGTGAATCTTCACTCATATTTACTGTTAATTTATTTTAAAAATAGTTTTTTAAGTGAAGATTTAGTTGAAAAAATATATGATATGAAAAAAAAATGATGAGATGAATGATTTTTAATGGTTAATCTTATGAACACGTGGTGGGACTTATCCATAATATAATTTCTCTAAAATTGTCTAATAGTCGCTCGTATTATGCAATCTTGAGAATGTGTACACCGAAAATTTTGCCTTTAAAATTTGGTTTTAGTCTCTCTCCTATAATACAATTTAGAAGTTAGTCCGTATATTTTACTCTGCCATAATTTGATCAGCTAAATTTGGGTTTGTTTCGGGAGGTATGCATTCAGTTAATTCGAATGGTTGTCAAACTGAATTAGTCATAATTGAATTAATCAAAATTTTAAGAATTATAACCATTAACCGAACCAAATTAGTCATAACCGAATTAATTAAACTAAAATTATTTTGGTTAATTCGGTCTGTTTTTGAATTAAGCAAAATTTATTATAAAATTTTGATAAATTGCATAATAGGTCACTAAATTGTGCTAAAATGATTTTTTTTAATCACTAAGCTTTCATTTTATGTTAATTTGATAAAACTTTAATGATCATTTTATAATTTTTAAAAGTTTAATGACAAATATATATATAATATTTAAAGTATAATAATTTTGGTTAATTCGGTTCATTAATCAATTTTGAATCGAATTAATCGATAACTGAATTTCTCAAAAAATCGTTAACCGAACTTACCTAAAATTAACCGAACGAAATAAATGAAAAAAAAAATCAATTTAATCAATTCATTCGATTAAAACTAAATAATATACACCCCTATTGGTCTCTATTATGCAAAAATTTAAATATTGAAGTTGATTTTTCTTAAAAATGTAATTAATTATGCTTGCATGACTTTTTATATAGAAAATACGTTTTTAAGAAAAAATCGCATCGCGAATTTAGCCTAATTAGCTACAGTATAAAATATTTGAATTAGTCAGTGATATTAGGGGTGGGCAAGATTGGGTATCCGATCAATTTGAATAGAATTGGTTCCGGTAACCATCGTGTCCTAAATTTTAAGAACCGGTCTCGTTACTGGTGAGTACCAGTTTCAATACCGGGTACCCGGTCAATTAGTTTATTCTTAAAAAATTTTGAGTTATTGAAAAAAAAATCAACTACCAATAATAATATTAAATAATAAAATTAGAATATTGTAGACTTGAAAATTAAAGTTTTAAAACTAATCATACTCATAATATTCATGCATAAAAAGAAAGTTTGACAAGAAAAATAAACAAAAAAAAAAATCAATACTGGATATTTGGTATTGGTCCCGGTCCTACTGGGTACCCACCGAGTACCGGGTCCAAAAAATAAGATTCGGTCTCGATTATGACTGAGACCTAAATTTTGGATCCAGTCTCAGTCCCACCGGAACCAATACCAGATAAAAATCTATCAGATCTTACCGGGTCTGAGACCGAGTAATCGGGTTTTTATCCATCCCTAAGTGATATTATAAAAGTAGAAGACCTAATTTGTCAAAGTAAAGTGAACGGATTGAATCCAAAGTTTATGTATATTATAGGGACTAAAAACAAAATTTTACCGTTCATTTATTACGCACACGAATTACAATTGAATGACTTTCGAGAAGGATCCTATTGACAGTGATCGACACAAATTTAAATACATTAAATGCCATTATAATATTTTAAAATTTCAAATGTGGTTCGTTTATTTTTTGGGTTAAAGATAAAAGTAGCACCCTAAATTCTAATATTAGCAATTTGGCACCCAAAATTTTATATTTTTTGGATAAGCACGACGAGTTTCAAATGTGAGTCGGATTTGGATGGGTTGAAGTTTCATGTACTCCACCATTTGTCCATTTATATTCTAAATCATTATTCATCTTATCGATCATATATTTTTATCATTGACCCAAATTCGTCTCATCCATCAGCTGTGACTGAATCAGATCATAAATGAATTATTTATTAAAAAGTCAAAATTAAAAATACATGTAATATTCTATTAAAATATTTAATATATTAAAGCCAAATATTATTAAAATTTTAAATTTCTAAACATTCTTCCATACAATATAACTACATAAATAAATTTCTTATTTTCTAATGCTAAACAAAAAGCTTAAAAAAGTATTTACGGTTTATAATATTTTAAAATTAATATTATATCGTTGGATAGATGATTTGAATGAGTGACGGATCGAGTGGTGGGTTAAATTTTTTTCACTTAAATTCATCGTTCACCATCCACTTTAAACGAATTAAATTCATATTTTATCGAATTTTTGTTAATTTAATTGAATCAGATAGATCAAATAAATTACCATTGATAGATAATTATCAGCCCCAGGTATATGGAGATAAAAAGAGCTCATGTCCCCATCATTTTTTATTTTTATTATATAAAAAATTAAAAATAAATTAATTATAAATTTATTCTCATTTTTAAAATATTTATATTTATCTTTTCAACTTTCAATCCTAAACATGTTCTTGAAGAAGCTTTAGGTAGTGAAAACTAAATAAAGAAATTCTAAGATCAGTTATGTATTAATAAGGCACGGAGTTAGGATCAAACATTGGGAAGGTTAAAGATTTATTAAGCTTTTAAATCTAAAAATTGAGAGGGACAAAAACCTTATTTTATTACTATTTAAGCTAAGAGAGACCTCATGTGTAATTATACCAAAAAATTTAGGAGGGGTAACAGCCCCTCCCCTACAAAAGGTAGCTTCGTCCCTGATATTAACTCTATAACCTACGATGACAATAAAGTATCGCATTGAACACCAAATCATCTTTCGATAATACATTTTGATTCGATTCTCTATTCGATTGGGAAGGAAATGTTACATATCTATTTAGTTAATATTAAGAATTTCTACGATTGTATATTAAATAAAAAATTTTCTTGTTACAAAACAAAACTAATTTTTATCGACTAACATTTTGGCATAGAGGATTGAGACCCTGAATTTTTAAAATAAAACTATATATTCGAATTTTAACATTACGAATGAAACAGACTCGATCGAAAAGTGTTTGATGAATTCCTCATTACTTGGAATTAGTGATATGAACTTTTCAATGGAAATGTATCACATGATTCATGTATGTTAAATTTTAGATACATTCATTTAAGATGGATTAGACTAAAAAGCCATGTGGGATGACATTTAGGGTACCCAATGTTCTACCATAAATAGGTGACTTTGGAAACATTTTTGTAAACATAATTTAGAGAAGCAATAAATTTTTGTAAAAATATTGATAATTTTTTGAAGTTAAATATATTTTTATAATATTTTATTAGACAATATATAAATTAAAATAATAAATTTAGATCTACATAATTATTTTCAAGCAATTTAAATTTTACATTCTATGTGAATAAATATTATAAATTTGTTTTCAAAAATATTTTAATTCTATATAATTATTCAATTACATTTTGATGTTGACACAGTTTAGTTTATATAATAGTTTTGATGGTAATGATTAGGAGTGGTAATACGGGATACTTGTCAATTTGAATAGAATGCTCTCGATTTTGGTAGGTTTTCAAAAAGTAAAATCAGTCTTGGTTACATTAGGTTTTAAATTTTAAGAACCGGTCCCGTTACTGGTAGGAACTGATTCCAATATCGAGTACCTAGTCAATTAATTTATTCTTAAAAAAATTAAGTAATTGAAGAAAAAAATTAACCACTAATAATATTAAATAATAAAATTAGAACATTGTAGGCTTGAAAATTAAAGTTTTAAAACGAGTCATACACATAATATTCATACATGAAGATAAAGTTTGATAAGAAAAATAAACAAAAGAAAATCAATATTGTATATTTGGTATTGGTCCCGGTTCTACTGGGTACCCACCGGGTACTGGGTCTAAAAAATCAAGATCCATTCTCGGTCCCGGTTATGATCGGGACCTAAATTTTGGATCCAGTCCCGGTTCCACCGAAACCAAAACCAGATAAAAATCTATCGGGTCTTACAGAATCTGGAATCGGATAATTGTTTTTTTTTCCCATCCCTAGTAATAATCATAATTTTTTGGTTAGTTTAATGGTTAAACAGTGACGAAGTTAAGTGAGGTAGGGACGGACAATCGCTCCTTACTTTCGAAGAAGTTTTTTTTCTCTATTATTTTTTTAAATTAATTTATTTATAAATATATCCTTTCTACTTTTAAATATTTATGTTTTATCACCTCAAATACTAATTCCGCCCTTTATATAAGAGTTCTTTAGCTTGATACTCCATGGCCTTTATATAAAAGTTATTTGAAAAATATATAATTTAAAGGACAAATAGATCTTTAAGCTAATAAGTTATTTTTTTTTAGTGAAATTTTCCTCTTTTGCACCTAGCTCAATGGTTAAGCATTGGATTTTTTGAATAAGGGGTAGGGACCAAGGTATATAGAGTTAAAAAGAACCCATAACCACTCCCCCACCACCATTTTTTATTTTTATTATATAAAAATTTAAAATAAATTAATTATAAATTTATTCTCACTTTTAAAATATTTATATTTATGTTTTTAATTTTCAATTGATTCTATTTCTAAAAACAAAACATAATAATATCTATGATTTTATAAAAAAATGATTAAAATAAAAATACAAAAAAATATTTTTTAAATAAAATCTACTAAAAAGGAAAAGGAAAAATTATGGGATTTAAAATTTAAATAAAAGAGATAAAAATAAGTGAATAACTTTAATTAATCGGTAATCAATGTTTACTGAAAATACGAAGATACATTATTTGTTAAATATATAATTTATCTTACTAATAAATATTGAGTATATTGTAAGTAGGGGTGAGTATTCGATCGAGTCGATTCGAGTCAAAAAATTTTGAGTTATTCTAGCTGACGAGTCATATTTTACAACTCAAACTTTATTTGAATTTTTTTTCGGTTTGAGTCGAGTTTAAGAAATTCAAGTCGAGTCGCATTTTCGAGTTCCTATAAATATTTAATTATAATTATTTATCAAGTTATAGTATGATTTGATTCTAATTTAAACAACTTTCTCTAATTATATAAGATATGCATATATAGATTTTTTTTCATATGTAGCAATATTTCTTTATATTTTTATATATCATAAAAAATTGAGAGATTCGTCTCAAACTTAAAAATTAATCCTTTAATTACTAAAATTTTGAATTATTTGAATTTCTATTTTACAACTCGAATTTTATTTAAATTTTTTTCGAATCAATTCGAGTCTATGAAATTTAGAGTCGAATCAAAACGAGTCAAGTTATTTGATTTTTTTAGTCAAATTTTATTCACTCCTAATTATAAGATACATTATATTTAAAAAACGTAAATTTAAATCTTAAAAATAATATTATTGAAAAGAAATAATTATATACCTTAAACTAAATCGTAAGATGAATATATATAAAAATAATTTCCCTTACTGACGTGACACCACGTGGTTACATGGAATTAAGAGATAAGACCAAAGCGTTAAAGAAATGTATTCCGGCTGGAAGCCCAGATGAGATCCTATCCAACTGCGACTGGAGCCCACGTGTGACCACGTAAGGCATAAAAACAAATACAAAATCAAAGCCTTCAGAGCTGCCTGATTTGGTTGTTTTTGGTTTGGTTGATGCTGGCAGTGCATGCGGAAAAAATGGATCAAAAGATGAACTCAACCGGGGAAGGCGTGATTGAACGAAAATCATACGCTCGTGTTGGATTGCTGGGGAACCCGAGCGATGTTTACTTTGGAAAAACAATCTCTTTTAGCCTGGGGAATTTCTGGGCTTCTGTTAGATTGGAGCCTTCTCAGCATCTTCTCATAAAGCCTCATCCCATTCATGATCTTGTTCAGTTTGATTCACCTGATCACCTCGTAATATATTTCTCTTCTTCTCATCTGTATTTTTTTAATGATTTCTTTGTTGGGTGTTTATATTTTGAAGGATCTGATAAGTTGGTTGGTTCTTTTATGTTTGGTAGATTTGAATATGAATGTTTTGGTTATATATAAGCATTTTCAGGGTAATTCAGAGGATACCCAGATTGTGGTTTTCTGGGTTTTGATTGATTCTGGTTTGATAGGATTGGATTATTTGAGTTTTGATCTGGGGTTGATTTTGCACCCGATGCTCTAGTTATTTGATATGGATATGATTAATGAAAGTAATTTATTCAGGGAATTGAGTATGGATTATATATGAAAATCTCCTTGATTACCATGTGTTTGATAAAATGTTTGGAATTGGTTGTGCAGTTTAGTATGAATCTCATGTATGCATGCATGCATGCTTGTCTTTCATTGCTTGATAAGTTAGAATTTGGAATTGGTTGTGTTGTTTGGGATTCTTTTATGCTAATGTGAATCTCAAGATATGTATATGTGTATGTTTCTATGCATGTATGTATGATAGTCTTTTATGTGTTATCTTTAATCTGACAAAGTATTGAGTTGTTTATGTTAATTTCAATACATGAATTGCAATGAATGTATGTGTATGCAGGCATGCATGTATGTATGCTAGTATTTTTATGTGTTATCTTTAATCTGATCGGTGAGGGTTTTAGATAGGCGCAATAGGAGCGACCGCACAGGGCCTGAAAAAGATAAATTATAATTGTTAAAACGTTATAATTATTTCTTAAATATGACAATTAATTATAAAACCTTATTGATTATTACTATTACTATTGCTTCAGTAGAACTAGTGAGGTTTTGGACAGGCGTAATAGAAACGATCGCACATGGGTCCCTAGAAAGGACATTTGCTTTAAGGGATAAAATTTTATAATTAGTGGAGGTTATGGACAATTACTTTCAAGGATTATATTTTAATAAATTGCACAAGGCTCCCAAAATCTTTAAACCGCCCCTGAATCTGACAAATCATTGAGTTGTTAATTTAAATTTCAATATATGAATTGCATGTGTGCTTGTCTTCTATGTGTTGTCTTTTACTCTGAAAAATTGTTGAATGTAAGCCACATGCTTTTGCTTTGTTCTTATTGAGATATTTTAAATAATGTGGTTTTAGTTGCAGTAATGAAATAGAATTCAATTTCTCCTTGATTTGTGTCTGGTTCCACTAGCATTCATAGGCATTGATGTCTACATTTCGTATCCGACATAAACGATCTAAAACAAGCATTTGTTTTGCTTGCAGTTTAGCCGGTTGCAAAGCGAAGGTTACTATGGAGGCGTGCGACTGCTTATGTCAATTTGTAAAGTCTTCTATAAGCATTGTAAGGATAAGAACATATATCTCCGACCAGGGAACTTCACGCTATCGTATGATACTAATATCCCTCGCCAGGTAGTTCTCGGAATAGCAATACGAGAAATTTCTTTACTATTTAGATTGAACTCATATTGTTGTTATCGGTTAGTCACTTGTTTTTCTAACACAAATATATATGCAGTTTTGATTGTTCAATTCCTTTTTGATCTCTGTGTAATGTTCTCGTGTTATTCTTACATCAACATATGGCTTACACTTTCTATTTTTCAGACCGGACTTTCGGGGTCCAGCGCTATTGTATCCGCTACCCTTAACTGCCTTCTTGACTTTTACCATATCCGACATTTGATTAAAGTAGAAGTCAGACCCAACCTGATCCTTAGTGCAGAGAAAGAGCTCGGAATCGTTGCTGGCCTTCAGGATAGAGTGGCACAAGTCTATGGAGGCCTCGTCCACATGGTATGTTATATTTTTGTAAATGACGCATTATTATTCGAGCACTTACGATTTGAGGGGCTCCCCTGTAACTGTACTCTGCCTGTTGCAGGATTTTAGCAAGGAACACATGGATAAGTTGGGACATGGTATCTATACACCCATGGATATTAGTCTTTTACCGCCTTTCCACCTCATATACGCCGAGAATCCTAGTGATTCAGGAAAGGTTAGCAGTACTTCTCCCTGACTTTTTTATATACTTTCTGCCATAATAAATATGATCTTTAAATCGGACATGCAATGTTTTTTTAACATTTCCAAGGAGCTGTTCGAAGTAGTAGCAAAATGAGCGTATACCGATTCAAATGCAGGTACATAGCACCGTGCGACAGAGGTGGCTTGATGGTGATGAATTTATTATATCAACTATGAAAGAAGTTGCAGATATAGCAGCAGAAGGGCAGAGTGTAATACTCCAAAAGAATTACAAAAAGCTTGCAGAACTCATGAATCGTAACTTCGACCTCCGACGGTAAAGACGTCTTTGCATTTCACAAGCAGTACCATCAATTATACTCATTACGATTCTCCATTTATAAGTTCTTATTACTCGAAACTAAAGATTGAAAAGAATTCCATGTTCCGGCTAAATGCTGTTCTTATGTTGATCTTGCGCAGGCGTATGTTTGGGGACAAATGCTTGGGTGCTTTAAACATAGAAATGGTGGAGGTTGCTCGGAGGGTCGGTGCTGCCTCGAAATTCACCGGGAGTGGAGGTGCTGTGGTTGTGTTCTGTCCAGATGGTCCATCTCAAGTAAAGCTCCTCGAAGATGAATGTCGAAAATCCGGATTTATCCTTCAACCTATACAAGTTGTTCCTTCATGTTTAACTGATGTCGATCTCCAGACATTGTCTAAGTAGATGTTTATACCGTGTCACAGCTGAAAGAACGTTTTCTGTAGTTCAGATTGTTACTAGTCCAGAGGACACAGCTGTGTCCCAAAAGATGTCTGAATATTACATGAAACCTTAATACTTTTAAATAATATTTCTTTTTTTTTTTTAATGTGGTATTAATGTCCTCATATTTCCTAGAGTTAGGTTATGTTTCATCAAAAAATTTATGGGACGTTTGGATCGCAGAAAAAAGAATTATTAAAGGAAAAACAATTGCTGAGAGTACATATTTAGGGATAGGAACAAAATTCGAATTTGATAGGTTTTGATTTGATTTAATTGGATTTTTTTTAAAAAAATCTGGTTCGAGTTTTGTTGGTTCGGATTTGTTCAAGGATAGTTTCGGGTCAATTTGAGTTTAGGTAGAAAAAATTTGAACCGATTTGAGATTAATAGTATAATTTTTAGAGATATTTGTAATAATAATCCCTCCTTATATATTTTATATAATTCGGTCACTAAAATTGATTTTTTTTTTATAATTAAGTAACTAAAATTTTATTTTTTATAATTAGATTTCTAATTTTTTTAAATTAAGTCCCTAAGATTTAAATTTTTTTAATAATTCGAGTCCAATCAGGTTTTGAAACTTAAAATCAAGTCGGATCAGGTTGGATTTTTCCATCCTAAAGTTGAATTGGATTCGGTGCGTGTGTATCGAAAATCCAATCCGTGCCCATCTCTGCCAAATAATATTATATTTCATAAATTTTATTCTTATAAATAATTTTATATTTTATGATCCAAACACACTATGAACGCAAACATGCATAACCTTGTTCATAGTTATTTCAATAACGACTCTATAAATTTTATAATAAATATAGAATAAATTATCATAAAATTTACTCTTTAATTTATTTTGATCTAAAATTTGAAAATGCTTAATTAATTTATTAAAATTTAGACATTAAATTTTCTTTTATCGTTTCTTTATCTTTTCAATAACATCCAAATAAAGTGATTTATTTTATTAATATTTAGTTATATCATAACTTTTAAATTTAAATTTTTAATAAATTATTAATTTTAATGTTTAATTCTAGTTCCTTCGTAATTCGATTACATATTAAATGTTATATTTAAATTCATTGAAGGCATGATTCAAAATATGAGAAATCCCCACACAATTTCACCCTAAGAACAAAAAGTCATATCAACAAGTCTTTGTCAAGGGAGAATGTTTATGCACTTTGGATTGAATTTTTTAATAATTAAGAATATTTATAAATTTATTTTGGGATAACTTTTGAAAAAATTATTTGTTTTTTTAATATAGATCATTGATCTTTAAGAATATCAATAAAGTAATTAATATTTTTAGGGTATAAATTTTTGATTATTCAACCGTTTGTTATTAAATATTAACAGTTTGCTGATATGACAATAAAAAAATAAACTATTACTTTGATTACTTATATTTATCATATTTATATTTTTTGTCTCGAATTTTAAAAATTAAATGTTATAGTTATTGCACGAAACGATTGATATTCTTAGAGGTTACGGGTTCGAGCATCAACAATGCCAGCAGAGTGATTGAGCAATCAATGTCAAATGGTAGAAGATTATATTCTATATCAGATACTACTTGTAATCACTATCAGTTTGTTCGAAAAAAATGTTATAGTTATTGTCAAACATATTTAATTCTAATTTTACCTTTAAATTTTTTAAAATTTATTTTTCAACCCTAAAACTTTATTATTCTTATTTTTCTGCTCCTTAATTTTCAATTTGAAGATTTAAAAAAATTTCTTACTCTAAATTCAAATTAAAATAATAATAAAATAATTTTTAATATATATGAATAAAATTAACTAAAGTACTTTAAGAACCAAATATATTGTCATTTTGTTTAATAATATCTAATTTTCTTAATCTTTGAACAATAAGCATAATTTGAAATAAATTTAATAGTCAAATAAAATTTTGAATTATTTTTATTTTTAGGGTTTAAATTATTTTTAGCTAATTTTATACGTATATAAAATATTTTATTATCATTTTATTTTGAATACAAAAAAGAATTTTTAAAAACCCCAAATCAGAAATTTGGGAGTACAAAAATAAAAAGAATAACGTTTTAGAATTAAAAAAATATTTTTTTTTAAATTTAAAGATAAAACTAAAAATAAATTATTTTAATAGTGTGATCATAGATTTAATTTTTAAAATTGGGGTTAAAAATATATGTAATAAACGTAAATGTTAATTGAAATAGTTTATCTTATTGTCAGATTAACATATTATTTTTATTTAACGACAATAAACGATTGAAAGATATACTTTAACAAAAGCAATCATCGAAAAAAAAAATTCCACTTTTTTCATTTCCATGATTTATTTATCAATATGAAAGATACCCAGATCCTCCATTGATGCTCTGCAACTTTGCCTACTTCAACTAGAGGTATTCTAATTTCTCTTCTGGATTTGAGTTTTGACCCACTTTCAATTTATTTGTTCACTTTAGATCTTGAAACGTGCTGTTTTTCTCTATTATCTGTTGTATTAAGCAACTATCAGCCGCCAAGATTAATGGGTCTCTTCCAGAATCCATGGATTTTTTTATGATATGAATGCGTTTTGTTGACTGCAGCCACCATTTTTCTTTCCTTTGAAGTGAATTTAAGTTTTGTCTTTGCTGACTAATAATAGCAATTGTTTTTTATTAATAATATTGATATGTTCTTAATTTTTTAAAGCCATTTCGATGGACTCTTGGGGTAATATAAGTTCCAAGGAAGTAATTTATTGGATATATATATATATATATATGTATATATTTACTTGGCAAGGAAGGCTTTTCTTTGGTATTTTAAGATTAGTGAAGAAGAAGCTTACGTTTCTGAATTGGTCTCTTTGAGTTTTTGGTAAAGGTGAAAATTTTGGTGTTTCTAGGAAAGTTTAAATAGTAGATATCGTTTCAATCTTTGATTTTCTTGCTTCTTTTCATATATATATATATATATTGAATGCTTGCTTTGGTGGGTTTTCCATTTTTTATTTGTTTGGTGGCTTCTTTATACATGCGTGTGCTTGTTTGTGTTTTGATATTGATTGGTTTAGATTGATATTATGTTCCGTATCGATATAATTGAAGAAGGAGAACAGGGTTTTGTAAAAGATTTCAGGGAGTTTCTTTGGTGATTTCATTCCTTAATTGTGATTCTCTGATTGCTTCTTGTTTGTGTATTTATACCAGGCTTTTAAGTTTTCTTGTATTCTGGTACTTGGGACATAAGTTTCTACTTCGATTCCGTTTGAGGACGAAGGAATCGGTTTTCCTTAGGAATTGGGAGTTTTCATAGATAGCTGAGTTGATGGGGGGAAGTAGTTCAAAGGAGGGGAACTATCGTTCGAATTCATCTTCATGGGATTCTCGTAACGGCAATCCTCGGTCGTCGTATGGTCAAGGAAGCACAAATTATGTGCCACAGTATAGCTATGCCTCCCCACAGTATTATCCACCTTCGCAACCGGAACCACATTATCATCCATCTTCACAACCGGAGCCGCAGTATTATCCACCTTCACGAAACCATGGCAGTGATAAAAAGATGCTAGATCGGAGGTATTCGAGAATTGCTGACGATTACAACTCCTTAGATCAGGTTAACATCTACATTGGTTTCATTTTTAGACGTTTTTATACATGTTTATGCATTATCCTTATCCAAGATAATGATTTGGTAATTGTTGCTCAATCGACGATTACAGGTTACAGAGGCTCTTGCTAATGCCGGTCTTGAATCTTCCAATCTCATTGTCGGTATTGATTTCACAAAGAGCAACGAGTGGACAGGTTAAGATCTACTATCTTAATTTCCAGTAGTAATGTATGCTGTTAGCCATGCTGGAATATGCTGAATCGAGCCTGTTTTTGTAGGGAAACGATCATTCAATAGAAAAAGCTTGCACCATATTGGAAATAGTTTAAATCCTTATGAACAAGCGATATCAATCATTGGGAAAACCTTAGCAGCCTTTGACGAGGATAATTTAATTCCTTGCTTTGGATTTGGTGATGGTATGTGTTTAATTTGTTTTCCATATGAGAATGCTTATTTACTTAAATGCAGATGCTAAGAATTACTCGTATTTGTTGGCAGCATCAACACATGATCAAGATGTCTTCAGTTTCTACCTGGACGACCGATTTTGTAATAGATTCGAGGAAGTCTTAAGACGCTATAGAGAAATCGTGCCACATCTACGACTTGCAGGTTTACCTATTCTCCTGTTTTTACATCCCTGTTCGGACTTACCTCTGGTTACATATCCGATCAAATAATTACTACAATTTCTTTCCAGGACCTACATCATTTGCTCCTATCATTGAAATGGCAATGACCATTGTTGAGCAGAGCGGCGGACAGTATCACGTGTTAGTGATAATAGCTGATGGTCAGGTATTTTTTCTGTTTGTGTGGGTTTACTTCGCTAGATGTTCTTGAAATAAAAGACAAAACATGCTGTCGTGGTTCGGTATGATTTGTTATAGTTTCATATAGGGTTAATATCAGTAAAACTGATGGTTGTTTCAGGTAACTAGAAGTGTTGATACTCAACATGGTCAGCTAAGTCCGCAAGAGCTGAAAACTGTCGATGCCATAGTGCAAGCAAGGTGAAGTTGTGAAATCCTTTTTTTTCTTTCCCGATTCAACCGTTCTCTTTCTTACATGTTTCTCAAATTTCAGCAAGCTTCCTCTGTCGATTATATTGGTCGGTGTTGGAGATGGACCTTGGGATATGATGAAGGAGTTCGATGATAACATTCCTGCTCGAGCATTCGATAATTTTCAGGTAAACTCCGAGTTGCATGCAAGAAGTTTAATGTTTGATATTACCCGTCCCGTCTTTGGTTCCAGTGATATCATCATGATGCTTCAGTTACTAAGGTTTTTCTCGTTCTCTAGTTTGTGAATTTCACAGAGATTATGTTGAAGAATACATCCCCATTCCGGAAGGAGACAGAGTTTGCTCTAGCCGCTCTAATGGAGATTCCTTCACAATACAAGGCAACCATTGAGCTTAATATTCTGGGGTAATGATTTGTTCCACTTGTCCATTTTACAGGTTTATGTTTTACCCTTTTATGACGTGGTTTTTGAGTTATTCGTGCAGTGGTCGAAAAGAAAATGTTCCCGAGAGAGTTCCCTTACCTCCTCCTACATACGGTGTAGCTTCTTTTGACAGCTCAAAACCATCCCGTTCGACCAGTCTCCAATATGGTTCAACATCTTTCAACACCTCAAAACCGTCCCATTCTACCGGTTTCCCACCAAGCGTCCCGCCTTATCCGGAAGATAGCAATTCCACCGGCTCCGCTCCCCCAGCCCCGAGTTCTACTTATGATAGCCAGGTATGAAAATTTTAACATTTATATCTTCTATTAACAATAAAGGAGCAAAGACTTAAGATTGTAAATTGCATATTGCTTTGAACAGCTTTGTGTCATTTGCCTTAGTAACTCGAAAGACATGGCCTTCGGTTGCGGACATCAGGTAAACATCTCGAAACACTTACTCTCATCGGTTCTTTGTGTTGATCATAGACAAAGATTCTGACATAATACCAACCCCTTCCCGTTTCGTCGTCTTAGACCTGTGAAGAATGTGCGAAGGACCTCCAAACGTGTCCGATATGCCGAAGTCCGATCCAAACCAAAATAAAGCTCTACTTCTGAACTAGAAAAAGAAAACAGTGTGTACCCATCATTTATTGTTGTCTTAGTGGTCCCAATCATCCTTTCTGTACATTCTCTTGTGGTGTGAATTTTTTTGTACATTTTCTGATATTTGATTATTTCATTTGTTCTTCCTTGCACTACTGAACTTGTTATGCTCCTGCATGAGAAGGTTTGTCCATGGACCGGGTTGCGGTTCGGTCCATATAGACCAATTCCGAACCGACAATCCGGTTTATGGATAGGTCTGAGTAAAGTTGGCTGAAGCCGAAAGGATTTTTAGTTTGAGATTAAATAGAGATTAAGTTCAGTACGGTTTATGGACAGTAAAACATATACGAAGAAATAAGAAAAAGAGCTCGTTGGATACGAATTATTAATTTTTTCTGTTCCATAAATAAAATAAAATATAATGAATTGATCTAATTATTTTTATTTTCTATCTGTTTCTTTTACCATTAACATAATTATATTAAGTACTGTGGTGGAAATATTTTGTTTTCCCAAGTGTCTTAAATTTAATGATCTAGTTTAGATTTTAAAATTTAGAGAATAATTTGTTTTCCCAAGTGTCTTAAATTTAATGATCTAGTTTAGAAGCTTAGGTTTATGTGTTTAAAATTTAGAGATTATAGTTTGAATTTAGAGTTTAGAGTTAAAATTTAAAAATTATACATAAAAATCTAAATTTCTAACATATGATCTAAAACTTTAACTTTTAAACTCTAAATCTTAAATTCTAATTATAAACCCTAAATTTTAATACCATAAATCATGACTCCTAAATTAGACCATTAACACTTGAAATTAAGATACTTGTGAAAATAAAATATTTCCTCAACCAGTGGATCAAGGATGGACAATACCGGGTATCCGGCCGATTTGAATAGAATTGGTTTCAATCCCGGTAGTTACCGGTTTTTGAAAATTAGAACCAGTCCCGGTCACACCAGGTCCTAAATTTTAAGAATCGGTCCCGTTACTGGTGGGAATCTTCAATACCGGGTACCCGATCAATTAGTTTATTCTTAAAAAATTGAGTAATTGAAGAAAAAACATTAATCACAAATAATAATATTAAATAATAAAATTAGAACTTTGTAGGTTTGAAAATTAAAGTTTTAAAACTACTTATACTCATAATATTCATACATAAAGAGAAAGTTTGATAAGAAAAATAAACAAAAGAGAACCAATATTGAATATTTGGTATTGGTCTCGGTCCTATTGGGTACCCACCGGGTACCAGGTCCAAAAAATCAAGATCTAGTCTCGGTCCCTGTTATGATTGTGACCTAAATTTTAGATTCAGTCCCGATTCCACCGAAACCAATACCAGATAAAAATCTACCGAATCTTATCGAGTTCGAGACCGGATAATCGGATTTTTTGCCTATCCCTACAATGCATCTTATATTTTTTCTAAATATATAACTAAAATTTTTTAAGAAAGGATTATATGAAATTATTGTTCATGTAATATTTAAAACATAGTATTTAGTGCATATACTTTATTTTTATAAAATTCATTTCATATACTATTTTTTATCTGAAAATCTAGGGTTTCATAACTTTGTTCCATTTTACCGTTAATTGCATACTTGACAAATATAAAAAAGTATTTATTTATTCTTTTACTTTACAATTTTATCAATTTAATCCTTAAACATTGTAATTTGTAAACATAGAGTGATTGAGGCATTTAAGCGTCCATCTAAAAATATTTTTGTTTATTTCTAAATATGAAGGCTTAAATAGATAATAAAAAAACTATAAACACAAGAATAAAAAATTATTTTATATTTGGCATATCAACAATTAATGATAAAATTGAACAAAACTTAGGGGAGAGACCAAAATTTTCAAATAAAGAATAAAATAATGAGTTACTTTCATTTAAGAAATGATAGGGATTAAATTTTAAATTTTAAACTAGTAGAAGGACCTCTTACCTAATTAAACATTGTTATTATTAATGTTGTACTAAAATCTTATAAGTTTTTGTAAGAAATTCAATATGTACTAAAATTTTTATATTTTTTAATAAATTCGGTATATATCAAAAAATCGATACCGGAATTCTTACGACTTTTGTAAGAAATTTGATACAACCACTTTTTAACCGTTTTTTAAGCGATCGTTAACTACCCCTCGTTTAGAATCATCACAGTCCTTTTCAGTGTTATCTTTCTCAGCTCAGCTACCATTTGGATGAACTCGGAGCTGATGAGTTTGACTGTGAAATCAAGATCATGGCTGAGGCTCAAAAGGGTTCCTATCAAGAAGAGAGTTGGGGTTAAGGTTCCAAGATTGAGGATGTTTTTGAAGAAGAAAGTGAAGCTCGTCTGCAATGGCGGATGCATGCAGGTAGGGACGGAGGTATATAGGGGTGGGGAGGGGCAATCGCCCCCCAGGCCTGAAGATTTTTTTTTCACTTTTGTCCTCCTATTTAATTTTTTTTTTAAAATTGATTTTTTTTTATGAATTTACCCCCTACTTCTAAAACATTTATGTTTTGTCCCCCTCAACCCCAAATACTGACTCCGTCCCTGCATGCAACTCTCTGGGGGAAGTGAATCCTACAACCATGTAATGTTACTTTGGAAAATCCTTAAAGGGTTTGTTTTAAAACTTAAAAGGGTTGTCTTCTAACAGTTTTTCACTATAGTCTAAACTAAAAGCTCGACTCGATCGAGCTTGGATCCAACCGTGTTAATATTCTCAGTAAACATCGAGCATAAAATCGGTAAGGGTGCAGAAACCGGAAAATATAATGGGATGACATTAGTTCATACTTTACAGTGCAAATGAGTCGAAATAAAATGTGAGGTACGATACGGACAAATGAGTTCATATTTCATAGTTCAGTATAAGGAAAAGACAGTTCTATACATCGGATGTTCTTACCGAGTTTGACAACACCTTCAAGGAGATGTTCATTTGTATTAACCACAACAACCACCACTTTGAGCAACGGCTCCATCTCTTGAAACAGATGGACCTTGTGCACGTCCGTATCCGAGCTTGATGCCAGATGACTGCAATAGTTTCAAAGAAAAGGGGAATAGGTAAGGCATACAAAATCGGTTTTTCGATTAATGGAAGATACTTATTGGTTCAAACCGGATTTAATCAAGTTCATCAGCCTTCCCATATAAAAGCCGAATGATGGAAATCAAGCTTTGGAACTAGGGTCGTCGATTATTACCTCATTGGATGCATCTAAGACTCCTTCCTGAATGTTCTGAAGAATCTTGGCAGCAGTCTTTATGAAGGCCTGCTCCGTATTTTAGTTCAAGGTGTTCGTTAAAACGAATAAATATTACATAATAAATTACAATTAAAGAGAGTACCAGATGTAAACAGTATGACGAGGCACATATAGTGTCCTTACCTCCTCGACATTTTGAGCCGTTCTCGCGGATGCTTCCGAGAACAAAAGCCCGTTTTCCTTTGCAAACTGTTCGCCCTCTTCTTTGCTAACAGCTCTCCGGTGAGAAAGATCGGACTTGTTTCCAATCAGCGTGATTGTCATGTTGGGATTTGCATGTTGACGTGCATCTTCCAACCAGCTTGCCAGATGATTAAACGTCTCTCTCCTGGTCAAGTGTACAGATTTCCAGTTTAGCGAAGAAAGTTTGAATCTTCCAGAACCAGAATTGAAAAAAAAAACACGAATTTACGTATATGAGCCGTATAAGTCATGATAATAGAAAAGAACAACCAGTCTCAGATTTGCCCATTATTTCTGTTACTTAGAATCGTCTGTGAAAATCGAAGGATACTCAAAGGATGATATCCCCATTCCTATGTAAGGATGTGCACTGGATCAAGGTACTTCGAAAAAATAAAAAGTCCGAGGAACATTTTGTTATTTAAACAATCTTGCAATCAAACCTTGTTTAACTATTTCACCAATCTTCACTAGCTTGCAAATAACAACATACAATTCTACAGCTAAAGATAATTTTGTCTCGGACCTGGTTATATCGTAGACCAGAAGAGCTCCGGCCGCTCCTCTATAGTAAGATCTGGTGATGGACCTGAAGGATTCTTGACCGGCCTAAAATATAAGCAAACAAAAGCTTTCGTTCAAATCGTAAGCAATAATATAAAAATATGACCAGGCAACGAACAAAATACCCATAATTGAGATGAAATAAGCCATATAATGCATGGAAAACCAATGCTTCAAGATAATCTCGGTTTCTATGAAAGAGTAGTTCCTCTTAAATTACAGAACACCCAATCCGTTGATATCACCGATATCCGAGACAAAAGATTGATTCAAGCACTAACTTTTACTTTTTGTTCTTTCATAAAAGAAGAGATCCTCTAAAACAACCAAACGACTACCGAACGCGGTCTATATCACCGATATCCGAGACAAAAGATGCATTCAAAGGACTAACTTATACTTTTCCTTTCAAGAATACCAAGTCCTAAAGCTTTCACTTATCCTCTGCCTACTCTCACAAATCCGAAGAATGCCTCATTTCCCCTCATACAATGAATTTCAATTCCCAAACTCCTAACTATCAACTCTTACAGCCCAACAGCCAAAACTTCATTACTGTAACATTTAATACCCTAAAAATAGATAATTTAAAAATAAATGTGAAGATTCTCTACAGAAACCCTAAGGCCTAATCTTCCCAAATCCTAAATTCCGTTTGTCTTGTCTACCTAAATTAAGTAATTCAAACCCCCAAAGCTAAAAGAATCCAAAATTTTAATACCCTTTTCAACAAATAAGCAAACGAATTGTACCAAAAGGGTTTAAAAAAGAAGATTATTACAGTATCCCATATTTGAAGCTTGATGGGTCTGCCATCAATGGTGACCATCCGAGCACCGAATTCAACACCGATGGTTAAATCATGAACTGGTTGGAATCTCTTGTCGGTAAACTGCAAGAGCAAACATGATTTTCCCACGCCTGCATAAAACCCAATTAAACCCCATAAAAAATTCAAAAAAAAATTCTTTAAAGATTGGATTTTCAAACAGAGAATAGAGAGACTAGGGTATACCAGTGTCACCGATGATGATGTACTTGAAAAGATAATCGTAAGACATGGTTGTTGTAGTTGTTTTTCTCTACTACGTCGTCGTTTTCAAAGCTTCCTTGCTTTCTCAACAGAAAAAATGGTCGAGTTTGTGGGGGAGGAGAGATAGAAATGGTGGCGTTAGATTCACCGACAAGTTATCTATTTTGTCCTAAAACCTTACTTACTTCCTAAGATTTTGTTTTTAAAATATGTATCATATTGCATTAGTCATAAGTAGTATTGTTTTGATTATTTTTTTTAAATAATTTAATTTTAAATTAAATTAATCTCTCCTTAAATAAAAATATCAGTCAATCAATACTAAATAACTTAAAATATTATGATAAAACTACATGCAGTGTTATGTCGCAATAATAATATCATATAAATAAATATATAAAATATAAAATATTTTTTATAACGTGTCATTCTATCCAACTATTTTAATTTATTTATCGTTAATTGATTAACAAATTTAATTTATAAAAAATTATTTTAACTTTATATAAAATATTAAAAGTTAAATAATTAAAAAACATTTGGGTGATTTTTAGAGTTATGTTTTTTCATCTTTTAGCTTAAGGATGGATGTAAGAAATTCTACTATTCTTTTTAAAACAATCAATTGAGTTTTTCCTCCTTAAATTCAATTGAATTCTTTTATAAAACAATAAGTAGATGTGATATGTAAATTTTGAGAAAATATAAATTAATGATCTTGTGGTCAAAATGGTATGAAATGATACCCTAAGTGACTTAAATAAAAAAAAAATCAAAACTTTTAAAGGAAACTTTAGTCACTCTCTACTTTTCTGTAAAATTCTTTTATTCTTAGCCGTTTTCTTATTTTGATTAATCTCTTTGATCGGTGGTCAACAATTAATCTTGATATTGATTGTCGACCATTGAATCTATAATATATATATTTTTTAATTTTAATAAGAATCTTTGCTTCTATAACACGTTATTTCTGTCCTTGTAACATGTTTTTTCTTTTGTCTTTGTGACATGTTTTTGTTTTTGTTTTGTGGTTTGATTCATCTGTCTTTGTGACATGTTTCAGTATACCCTAGGGATCGATTGTTGTTCACACAAAAATTCGGCGTTAGTTTTTTATTTATGTTTTTGTCAGTGGTTACTTGGAAAGTTATATCCCTACTCGGTTAATGGTTGTTTACCGATGAAATTAGTCATAAGTAGCGATACTTTTTGCATGACAGTTTGGATCGCCTACAACTCTTTCTTCCTTCTTTATGCGTCTCGTTTGGATAGAGACTAGGGATGTAAAAAGTTGACCCGATCTGAAAACCTGACTGAAACTTGTTCGAGTCAGAACCTGGTTTGATCCGGGGATATAATGACCTGAACCCGATCTGTATCCGACTATTATTGACTTGAATCCGAGTTGGACCTATTACTGTAGTAATCGAACCTGAACTGTATCTGTAACACCCCGACCCGGATGTCACATTGGGCCTCCGGCCTAAAACATGTATTCCAAAATTTCATTTCAAAAGCCAAAAAATAAAACCAACTCAAGTCCAAATATGATTTATAAATCCATTAAGTTAAAACAAAAGCCCAAAATAATTTAAAGTACTTAGAGCTCCAAAATATTACAACCCATTAAAACATTCGACTCAAATAATAAACAGAGTTACAAAAATACATATAGGGTTCGACAAGGTACTAGCCACTAATCTAATAAATGTACTCTGACAATACGGTCGATGCTGAAATCCAAACCTTGATGGTGCTCCACGAATCGGCTCCACCTAACCTACGCACGAAAACACATTTCGAATGCTGAGCTACGAAAGCTCAATGGGTACGCCGAACTCGGACAACATCATGCATATCATAAGCAGTAAAGCATAACATATAAAATATCGTGCATGATATGATGATCTAGCATGCTTGCCTACCACATGACATAACAATGTATAATAACGCACATAACATATACATGTCAAAACAACAACACAAGGTAGTGAGGCCCGCGTCCACACAGCATCAGGATCCTACACTATGAGTAGGGCCCGCGTCCACACAGCATCAGGATCCTACACTATGAGTAGGGTCCGCATCCATACAGCATCGGGATCTCATACTCAAGGATGAGGCCCGCGTCCACACAACATCGAGATCCTCCAAATCCCATACTCGGAATGTCACATCGAGTATCTTCAAATGAGGCCCGCGTCCACACAGCATCGGGATCCTATATTCGGAATGGTCTTCAAAATCATCACCTGGAATGTTACATCGGATGGCCTTCAACGTGTTATAACACTTTTGGATATCCGGATTTCCATCAAAATAAGGACTCGATACACACAAATGATCCACCTAGGATCTTCTCATCAGAACATATCAAGACTTAACATAACTTAGCCGTTCGGGGTTTATAACATCAATCTTGTGCTAACAATCCATTTCATTATTTATAAGATTTATTTGGACCCTTAATTCTCTTCCGAACCTCAAACAATACCAAACTTATCGAGTTCTCGCTGGGGTATCGATACCCTTATGTGGGGTATCGAAACACCCTGTATCAATACCTACCCAAAGAAGGTATCGAAACACGGGTATCGATACTGGTACCGATACCCTTTGACCACTTTTAAAGTCAATGAAAGGGGAATATTCGCTTTGATACTGGTATCAAATCGAATATGCCACTGGAGGGTTTGGTATCGAAACCGGTATCGATACCCCCTCTTCACTAGCCTATTTTTTCCTCAGGGGTATCGATACACGGGCCACCGGTATCTATACCCCCTGCACGAACTTGTAGGTTTCACTTAGAAAATTTTAAGAATTCTTCTCAACATTAATCTATTCGACTCTAAAGTATTCATACTCATTATTGGGAGTGTTTAGAGTGTTTTAACACCAATTTTCAGCCATTAAACTCACTAACACAAATTCCACCATTAAAGCATGTCAAGCTCAAACCAAGCACACATACACTATATCTATATGAATGCTTTCTATCATGAAATGCATAATGATTAGAAGAGTTGGAAGTACCAACCTTAGCAAGCAACAACAAAAACCCGAGCTCCTCCTCCACACAAAGCCTTCACTTTCCCAAGCTTAATGATGGCCCTCCAACCTCTTTCTCTACAAGAGAAAGATGAACAACTATCAAGAACGGTTTGGGGAAGATTCTTAAAGCATAGAAACACTAAAAGACTCAGTTTTAAGCTTCCAAAAACCCAATCCCGAACTCCACTCATAACCCCCACTTAAACCTTCATCCTCACCAAACTTATGCATTCTTACCTTGTTTTGTAGATCCTTGGATGCTCTACAACTCACCCTCAAGCTCCTAAATGAGATATCTAGCAAAACTCTCAAAGATCTTACCTTTGGTAGGATTTCTTCTTCTCTTTGGATGAAGGAAGATGATCTCACACCCTTACACTCCTGCAAAAAACCTCTCTTTTTTCTTCCTTTTTGTCCTCAATTAGAGGATTACCAAAACACCCCCACTAAACAAGCCCAACACTCAACCCACACAAGCTAAAGGCCCAACAAAGCCCAAAACCTCACAACACAGGGCCCAAAACCGAAGCCCAAATCCTCGGGTTAACCCGACACACGAATCTAAAAATTTGGGTTGTTATAGTATCCAACTGAGAATGAGTCGAACCCTATTTCAACCTGTTATTGTGGACCCGAAACCCGATCTGCATCCAACTAAAATGAACCCGAACCCGAGTCTGACCTGGAAAATAACCGATATTACCCTATTGAATCGACCCGAGACCTGATTTTACCTGACTTATTTTGAACCCGACCTGTTATTAACCTGAACTAATATTAACAAAACTTAATATTTACATGATATATAATTAAATATATCTATAATTTGATAAATTTAAAATATTGATAAATATAATTAGGCTTAAAAAATAGAATTAGACATGATAATTAATTTAGGATTAATATTTAAATATAGTATTACATATTTAATTAAATTAATTAATTTATTATTTTATTTAGTTTTAATGTATTTAATTTTAATTATAATTTTAAATTAATATTTCATTAAATTATATTAGTAATATACATACATTAACTCATAAACAAATTAAATACGTATATTAGTATATATTTAAGTATATATAATATATATTATATATTAAAGTATATTATATATATTATAAGTATATTATATATTACATATAATGCATTAATACATAAAATATAATATATATAATTATATCATATATATTAAAGTATATTATTTATGTATTAAATTATATTATATACATAGTATATATTAATGTATATTATATACATATATTAACATATACATCTAGTATATATACATCTTATATACATATATATAAGTATATATATTAATATATATATATATATAATAGACATATAAATATCATAATAAGTATACACATATTTTTATTAAGTACTCCAAGTCAAAAAATAATATTTGATTTGACTTGTGAAGTAAATCTAAAATAAAAAAATTTGAAGTAATTTTTTTTGATTTTAAACGGGAGTGGGGGCGAAAATGAGATTGGAATTTAAGGGAAATTTTTTATTTTAACCAGGTGGGGGGCGGGGGTAATTATTATTTTTTATTTTAAACGGGGGTGGGGGGCAAGGTAAAAATGAGATTGAAATTTGAGGGAAAATTTTCATTTTAACCGGGTGGGGGTAGGGGGAAAGATCTAAATTTGAGTGTAATTTTTTGATTTTAGGGGCGGAATCAATTGGCGGGAAAAATCTTTTAAAAGTATTAGCGGGGGAATCAAAATTGTTAGTGAATCTAATAATTTAAAAATAAAATAAAAAATATAAAAATGACTTATATTAAGAAAATTTAAATCATAAAATCTTTTCTTTTCGTATTGAATAAAATACGGGAAAATTTGTCCGCTCATTTTTTAAGGGTTATTATCGCTTTAAGTCAATACTAATTTAAAAATTTTATTCTTAGATCTTTATTTTTTATAGTTTTAATTTGATTCATTTTAGTGTCCATTTATATTTAATTTTCTTAGATTTTAAGTTTGAATTTGTTATATACACATAACATACATATATATTAATATACATAATACATATACATATAAGTATATAACATTACATTATTAATACATATGTATAATATATGTATAATGTACTAATGCATACTAAGTACTAACACATGTGACATATTAACATACATATCTAGTCATATAAAATAATAGAATACATGTACAGGGACGGAGCCATGTTGTATGTGGGAGGGGTTCTTGCCCTCCCAAATTTTTTTGGTATAATTATATTTAAGGTCCTTCGTAATTTAGATAATAATAAAATAAGGCTTTTGCCCTCTCAATTTTTAGATTTAAAGGTTTAATAGACCTTTGCCCTCCCAATGCTCGATCCTGACTTCGTCCTTGTACATATACTAAACTACATATAATATATATATATATATAATACATGTACAAAATTAATATACATATTAACATGTATGTTATATGTATAATATATTATATATGCATAATACATATAAAATACATATATATATGTATATAATACATATACATATAGATTATAGTATATATGATACATAATTACATATATATTAATATATACATGTATTATATACTAATGTATATATAATATACATATACAATATACATAATATATTTACTAATTATTATATATACATATACATATACATATAACATTAATATACATATATGATATATTGATATATATATATAATTATTAATATATTAGTTTACTATGTATAATAGTATATTACTACTACTATCACTAATTCACTATGTATACATATAACATACAATAATACATATATATAAATGTTAGAATATACTTATGTTATGAAGTTATGTACTATGTATAATTAATAATTGTATACATTATAAATATATTATATATACATTATATTTATACATATCTAATTACTAGACATCTAATTATCAATATATTATATACATTATATAAATACTTATATTAATTATTAAATTATTAATGTATTATATATATAGACTATTGTCTATAGTGTAATGTATATCATATTTTAATATATATTATAATTTTATTTTTCATTTATAGTATTATTCTATTCGCAAAAATAGTATTAGTCCATTTATAATATTACTCCATATATAATATATTTTCTACATATAATATAAATTCCTTATATAGTAATTTTATATAACTATTATTCCGTTTATGGTATAAGTTCTATATATCGTCTAAAATTTATTTTTTCATTTTTAAAATATATTAAACTATAGTATAATTATTTTATAATGTATTAAAGTTAGATTTTTAATACTTTTAATTATTATTAATCTATAATTGTTGTACTTTAGTCATTATAACTTACAAGTTAATTTATTTGAATTGATTAGTACTGATTTTTCTAATTTACTTTAATGTTCTAATTTTAAATTGTTGTAATTGATTCCTTACAAGTTAATGTTGATTTTTTTAAATTTCATAATTTCATCTTTAACTTTATAGTTTAATATTTATTCATTTTTTACGTATTTATACAAAATCAAAATTAATCATTTAAATTATTATTAATATAAAATCAAAATAAATTCGACATGAAATAAAACCGACTTGAAATGCAACCGAACTGAAATGGACCCGCACCCGACCCGAATCGAGTCAAAACATCAAATCAACCTGAAATGACATGTATCCGATTTTACCCGACCTGACAGTAGAGAGATTCAGGAAGCTTTTGAATTTTATTAGTATGCTTATGCTCATAGAAATTTTTATTTTTCTTTGTTTTTGGGTTGTAAGAATTTTTGGATTGTTTAATCCAATTTTTTTATAAGTTGAGAGATTACAACTTTTTTCCATACTAGGATTCGAACCCATACAAGATGGGACAGGATGAACATCCTTGACCATTAGGCCAATCAGGATGAACATCCAATTATTTTGTTTTTTGAATGCGATGTAATTATGATTTTTTTATAGATTTAATAAAAATTCAGTAATATTTATCAAAAGAAAATTCAAAATTAGTAACCAAAATAAAACAGATCAAAAATAAAAATAACTTCTATTATAATTTACCCATAAGTTAATGTTAAATTGCTATTATATTATAAAAGTATTATAAGAAAAATAAACGTTTTATAAAAAAATATACTATGAAAATTTTAAATACAAAGTGTTAAAAATTTGTTAAATTATTTCAAACTAAAATTAAATTAATAATTTATATAAATTTTAATGATTAAAATTATTATTATTATACCAACTTATAATACTATAATTTAATATTTAATAATTATTAACCTATTTACAATAATATTTTAATTAGGAATAAGTATTTCACTCGTTCCGATCGGATTAAATTTTTTTATGAAAAAATCGGGTCGGGGCGAGTTCAAGTTTAGTGTGTAAAATATCTGATCCGAACCGATTTGGGATTAAATATGTAATTTTTCATAAATTTTTAAGGATATTTATATTAATAGTCATCTATCTATATATTTTTTATAATTAGGTCCTTAAAATTAATTTTTTATTTATAATTTAATCCTTAAAATTATAATTTTTTATAATTAAGTCTCCTAATTTTTTTCTATAGGTCGCGTTGGGGTCGAAATCAGGTTTAAAATATTTATTTTTGGGTTGAGTCAGATTTTTATAAGAGAAATTTTTGATCGGATCAAAATCGGGTTTAAGATATTTGTGTTCGAGCCAAATTCGAGTGGGCCAAAAATCTAACTCGATATGATTCTTACCCATCTCTAATTTTAATTGAATAACTTGTTTTTAATTTTTTTTAAAGAAGAGAAAATTGTTTAAACATTTTTTTAGAATTGGGATTCAAATTTCAACAATCTGAGAAAATATTTGACTGCGTGTCCCTTGGGTGATTAATACACTTGACTTCTTTGTCTTCCTACATGACAAATCATATTGACTTTTTAGGATAACTCTTGAATTTCTCACATCTCCATTATTACTACATTAAAGAAATTTCAAACAAGAAAAATAGTAGTAATTTGACAAAGAAGACAATCAATTTTGCATTTCAATTTATATGTATGTCATTTTTTATTAAACAGAGATATAGATAATTATTAAATTTAATTTAATTTAATATTAAATTAAATAATATTAATATTTTTAATTATTCGATTAAATTGATATATAATTCTAAATCAAATTAATTAATTTAAGAATAAAGATACGCATAGAATATGGTGGTCGGAAATCTTAAACTCTGAAGATATAACAAATTTGTATCCTTTTAAGTAGGAAGAAGAGAGAAATGGTGTTAAACGTGACTGTTGAGATGATCAATCGAAAGAAAATAATTAAAAAAAGGTGTATTTATAAATAAAAAGTTGAAGTGTACAATTTGAAAGAATGAAAGATGAGATACAAGCAATTCAGAGTGATTCAAGCATCAAATAAGTTTTACATCTACTACTTTAGTATCCTAGTATTTCAACAATTCACTAAAAGAATTTCTCCTTTTCTTAGACTGCAATTTTGTTACATTAAATGCTCAGTTGCAACCTATCTTATCGTTACACGAGAGTTCATATCGGTACAGTTTTGGAAAAAAAAATTGTTATGCAAAAATAAAAAGAAGTATATTCGAAATAATAGAGATCGTATCATATAATTTGTCATGTAAAATCAAACTTTGATTTTAGAGTGATGAATGAATATTTTGAAGACTAACTAATACACATGACTTTTTTGTGTTGTATACATCAAATCATCCAGAATTTTGGGATATCTTTATTACTTTATTAGAAACTTGAAGCAAGAAAAATAATAGTAATTTGAACCCTCTTATTTGTCAACATTGAGGAAGAAGACAATGAATTTTGCACTTCATTTATATATGTGTTCAGCAGCTTCTCTAAAGTAGCAAAAGTTTAATAATTGAGAGCAATCCAGCTATGACATCTTATGTGGCTATAATAATCTTTTTACTCTCTTTAATTGTGGGGACCTGTGGGATTACAAAGGCAATTAAAAGTGATTCACATTCTCTGGTTGCAGAGGCAAAAGCATTGATGGAAAGTGGATGGTGGAGCAACTACAGCAAGAGAGATGTCGACCATTGTGGATGGCCTGGTGTCCGATGCAACGCGGTTGGAAGTGTGGTCGAGATTGATCTTGGTGACCGTGGTCTCAGTGGGAGTATAACACCTCAAATAGGTGCACTTTCCAGACTCAAGTTCCTCAACCTGTCATGGAACAATCTGACCGGTGAGCTACCTTGTTCAGTAGGCAACCTCTCTCGATTGTCGGTGCTCGACATTTCTCATAATCAAATTGCTTCCATTCCCTTGTCCATTCGAAACATGAGGAGTCTACTGTCTCTAAATTTGGCTAGGAACTCCATACTTGATATACCGTCAGGTATTGGTCTTTTGACCAATCTCACCCATTTGATTATGGACTCCAATCCATTGCACAGCATCCCTCCACAAATATGGAACCTAGGAAAGCTAAGGACCCTCTCCCTCCGTAGCTGCATGCTCGGTGGTTCGATTCCACCGAGTATAGGGAGGTTGGTCAGTTTGGTTAACCTCGATCTCTCATTCAACATGCTTGTTGGTCCGATCCCATCTTCTATCGGCAACTTAACCGATCTTGCATCATTGGTCCTTGAAAGCAACCAAGTTAATGGATCCATCCCTACAGAAGTAACAAAACTTCGGAATTTGTCTTTCTTGGATCTTTGTGTCAACAACATGAGTGGTGAAATCCCTTCATTTCTAGGCCTCTTAACCAGTTTGAATAGGCTGTACCTTGATTCAAATCACTTTGAAGGTTTCATCCCATCTGATATTGGAAAACTAAAGAATCTGACCATATTATGGCTCACAAATAACAAACTCACTGGTCCATTCCCTTTGTCTTTGTGTTATTTGGCCAATTTGGAAAGGTTGTACCTTGAAAGAAATCTTTTACATGGCTCCATCCCTCCAGAAATCGGAAATATGAAGAAGCTGAAATGTTTATATCTTGATTCCAACCACATTTCCAGTTCCATACCTTCATCTGTACTCCATTTGCCTTGTTTATCCAGGCTATCCATGAGATGGAACATGTTGGAAGGTGCCATACCGGACGAAATTGAGAGCTCGAAGGCACTGGAGTACTTGGATCTCTCCTACAACAAACTGAATGGACCTATTCCAACTCAGATTGGCAATTTGCCAAATTTATGGTCCTTACGTTTGGCCAACAATCAACTGAGTGGCAAGATTCCCCTGCAAATTGGTGCCTTACCTCTCTCCTACCTTGATATACACCATAACTTCATCAGTGGAGAGATACCTTCCCAACTAGGGAATTTAACTCAGTTAAGCTTTCTTGATCTTAGTCAAAACAATCTATCTGGTATGATTCCCAGATTTTCATATCATTTGCAACACCTCAATCTGTCATTTAATTCACTGAGTGGTCCGATCCCGGATGGCTTACTACAAATTCCAACCGAGTCATTCGCAGGCAACAAGGATTTATGTGCTTCCATTACAGGCTTCCCTCCTTGCCCTTCATCCTCAACTGTAAACAGGGAAAGAGAGAACAAAGTGAAACACAATCTGATAGTCATCATTCTTATACCAACCCTGTTATTTACTGTCTCAACCTTTGCATTGCTGATGCTGGTCCTATTCCGACGTAGAGTTAAAAGTTCGAAACCAGATCCTAGTCCAACCAAAAATGGAGATATATTCTCTGTATGGAACTATGATGGGAAGATTGCATTTGAAGACATGGTGAGAGCAACTGAGGATTTTGACATCAAACATTGCATTGGAACCGGTAGTTATGGAAGTGTTTACAAAGCAGTGCTACCGAGTGGCAAAGTTGTTGCTTTGAAAAAGCTCCACCGGTTTGAAGCTGAGCAGACGGCTTTCGACAGAAGTTTTCGAAATGAGATCAAGTTTCTAACAGAAATACGACACATGAACATAGTCAAGCTCCATGGATTCTGTCTCCACAACCGCTGCATGTTCTTGGTTTATGAATACATGGAAAACGGGAGCTTGTTCTATGCATTAAGCATTGATGATGAAGCTGTGGAATTAGATTGGAGCAAGAGAGTGAACATTGTCAAAGGTATCGCACATGCTCTATCTTATATGCATCATGATTGCAGCCCTCCGATTGTTCATCGAGACATCTCGAGCAATAACATCTTGTTGAACTCGGAATCGGAAGCTTGTGTTGCCGACTTTGGGACCGCAAAACTTCTTGATCCCGATTCATCTAATCGAACTATAATGGTTGGAACACGCGGATATATTGCTCCAGGTTCCAGTACTCATCCATTACTACATGACACTAGTTACTTGTTTCGAATTAAATACAAAAATCAACATGTATTTTTGTTGCAGAGCTTGCTTATTCGATGGTTGTGACCGAAAAGTGTGACGTTTATAGCTTCGGAGTGTTGGCATTGGAAGTATTGACGGGAAAGCATCCAGGTGAACTGTTATCATCATCTGCTGCCCAATATCAATATGTGATGTTGAATGAGATTTTGGACCCTCGGTTGTCACCCCCAGGATGTCCAAAAATGACGAGAGACATTGTTTTTGTTGCTCTCGTCGCTTTCGCATGCTTACGGACGAACCCCAAAGCTCGACCAACAATGAAATCAGTGTCTCAAGAATTTCTGCACATCAAGTCTGCAATTGCAATGCCTCCTCATGAAATATCTCTGATTCAGCTTAAGAATCATGAGATGTTTCTGGGAGGTGGAAATTAGTAAATAATAGTTAGTTTTATATGGATAGCATATTAGGATCCTCCCCAACTTATATACTGTTGATATATATTGGATTACTTTGTGTGCAAGCTTCTGTATTGATAGAGTTCAATCTGATCAACACTAGAAATGTTATTTTCTTCGTGTTTTAATATACGAGTTGAATCGAATTTGGAATGAGCAGAAAGTCTTATCTCATTCGCATCCCTACTCGATCTCTTCATCGTTGCTTTCTAGCTTTCCCCTTTCTAGCTTTCCCCTTAATGACAGCAGGATAAGTCTTTCTAAAGACATGCAAACATTGGGTTCCGGTGACCAGTGAAGATGGTTATTATGATGTGGAGAGACATACAGACCATTCGGAGAGGAGACGCTTCTCGTAGGTTGTCTCTTCAAGCTCTGTCCCTTTTATAAGTGTTTAGAATGCTACCTGTTTCTTATGTGCTTCATTCATTGTCATGTTTCGAATTCTGATTTTCCACATCAAACATAATGTTATTGCAGGACGGTACAGGATTGAAGATTAAAAATCGTTAGAGAAATTTAGAACTTGCTTGAGAAAGGAGGCTTTGCTATGAAGCTCAAAGACACCAAAGTCAATGATATAAAATGGAATGTGTCGCAGCCACTTTTTCAAACAGTTCGATAATTTTTTGTTTAAAATAAAAAACAACGGAATCGTCAATAATCTTTTTAAAGGTGTGATTGGATCACCTAAAAACGGGTCATTTTAATAAAATCATTTTATTTTATTAAAACAACAATTTTGATCTGCGAAAAATATAAAAATGGGTTCGGGAGTCGGTTACGTGTAGGGAAGGGTTAGCACCCCACAACGCCCAAAAATTGGTACCTAGCCGATTACAAAACGTTTTAATGTCAGAATTTGCAAGTTTGTATAAAATTTAAGTTATTGTCCATTTATGAATATTGATTCCATTTTAACAGTCTTACCGCCAGGATAATAAACATTAATCACCGCCAACATTTCTGGCGCTAACCCGTTATCTCCCTTTGGTAAGACACCACATTAATTAGATTTCACTTTTTAATCAAGCAAACAAAGAAATTTAAGTGTGTTGAATGCTTTTATTATTCTAAGTTGGTGATTATTAACCTAAAGAAATGTTTAAGTAAATTTTATCTATTATGGTTAAAGTATGATTAAGTGTGTTTTATGAATTAGTGTAAAAATAATTTTTATTAAACTTCAGAGCTCTAAATTAACTAAGACTATAATGCTAGAGAACCTAAACTTAAGGATTTTATCTAAACTAATACTTTAAAATCAATAAACAGTTAAATATTTTAAATTAAGGAATTTAATAAAATGATAAAACACAATATACCTCTTAAAATATGGATTAAATAAAATTAAAAAGGCCCATTTTATTTTGAAATGACCATAAAACCTAAAAACGTTATTATTCAACATTTATTTTAAAATAAAGATCAAAACAACACATTTTAAAAATTCATCAAGTGTTCATGTAAAAGGATCGAAAATGAAGAACAAATATCTTTAAAAGCTTTAAAAAATATATAGACCTGTTCTAATTATAATTAAATTTGAAATAAAAAATAAATAAAAAATAAAAGAATAAAAGCAATATACCTAAAACCAAGCTTTTCCTCTTGTATTCAACTTGAAAATGCCAATACAAACTTGAGAGATTTTCTACAATTTTCAAATGCTTGTAGAGTATTACAAGAGTAGTGAAAAGGAATTGAGAGTGAGGTGGGCTATGGTGAAAAGGAGTTGTGAGTGTGTGTTTTACAAGTGAAGGGAAAGGGGGTTTATATAATAGTTTTCAACCCACAAATACATGGAAATTAATCAAATTTAATACACAAAATCTCTGATTTTTGGGTAAAAAATCACCCAAAATAATCTTGATTTGATTCCTCTCCAAATTTGATAGAATTTGCCAATTTTGAATGATCTTCTTTCCCTTTTCATTTTTGACGGATTTTAAATGATTTGGAATGATTTTTCCTTGATTTTTTCCATATCCAAATTGGCAATATTCCTCTTTTTCTTTGATTCTGATTTGGAGCAGATCTTGAAGTATTTTCTTCTATTTTCCATCGAATCTAATATTGGGTTAAAAATCAATGACAACAGCTGCCCCTTCTTTGCTTATTCTGGTAAAATAGGGATAGAGCAAAGAACAAAAGGCACTGATTTTCACTGGTCGCAAAATCGTTGGACATTTCCATTCTCCTTATTCTTGAATGGATAGGCGAGTTCTATTCTCCTCATGCTCGAATAGATAAGCAGATTCAAGAAAGGGTTTCATTCTCCTCATGCACGAATGGATGTGCAGGTTCTATTCTCCTCATGCTCAAATAGATAAGCGGGTTCTACTCTCCTCATGCTCGAGTAGATAAGCATCTTCAAAAGAAGGGATTCCATTCTCCTCATGCACGAATGGATGTGCAGGTTCTATTCTCCTCATGCTCGAATAGATAAGCGGGTTCTACTCTCCTCATGCTCGAGTAGATAAGCATCTTCAAAAGAAGGGGTTTCATTCTCCTCATGCACGAATGAATGTGAAGGTTCTATTCTCCTCATGCTCGAATAGATAAACGGGTTTTACTCTCCTCATGCTCGAGTAGATAAGCATCTTCAAAAAAGGGCTTCATTCTCCTCATACATGAATGGATATGCAGATTCTATTCTCTTCATGCTCGAATAGATAAGCAGGTTCTACTCTCCTCATGCTTGAGTAGATAAGCATATTCAAAAAAGAGGGTTTCATTTTCCTCATGCACGAATGGATATGCAGGTTCTATTCTCCTCATGCTCGAATAGATAAGCGGGTTCTACTTACCTCATGCTCGAGTAGATAAGCATCTTCAAAAAAGAGGGTTCCATTCTCCTCATGCACGAATGGATATGCAGGTTCTATTCTCCTCATGCTCGAATATATAAGCAGGTTCTACTCTCCTCATGCTCGAGTAGATAAGCATCTTCAAAAAAGAGGGTTTCGTTCTCCTCATGCACGAATGGGTATGCAAGTTCTATTCTCCTCATGCTTGATTAGATAAGCAGGTTCTACTCTCCTCATGCTCGAGTAGATAAGCATCTTCAAAAAAAGGGTTCCATTCTCCTCATGCACGAATGAATATGCAGGTTCTATTCTCCTCATGCTCGAATAAATAAGTAGGTTCTACTCTCCTCATGCTCGAGTAGATAAACATCTTCAAGAGAAAGAGTTTCATTCTCCTCATGCACGAATGGATATGCAGGTTCTATTTGCTGAGAGCATTTCATATACCTATCAAAATTGAAAAAAATAATGCAATTATGATGAACATGCCCCTAAGGATGCCTAATATGCATTTTTAATCTTTTCTTTGTGTTTTTTTCTTTTCTTTTCTCAACGAAATTTTCCTTTTTCGAGATTCTTCTTTCTTCATTTCTAGGTGCATTTGCTTGTTCGACTTAGATAGACAGTCATGCTTTTTTTTTCTTTTTTCGATTTGCTCATTTTGCTCACTAAATCCAGCCGATTTGAATGATCAATTTTTAGCATCATATTTTCAACATTCCTTTTGTCTTTTTATTTTCTGGTGTGAGAAAATTTGCTAATCGGATGAAAACCTTCACATCATGTGGCATCTTCTCCAATATAGGTAAACATCCATACTTAAAGGTATACTAGCACCAAGCATCTTCTGAGCTTCTCGTGAGTTCTCCGAATCTTGCCCCTTGCTGAGTAAATTGATGCGTTTGCTTGCAAATATTTATTTCTTGACCTCTTTTTCTGTGCCCAATATTATCGGAGACCTTAAGTCGATATGTAATCAAAACATTAAGAAATGTCTTGAATGTTGCTTTTGCTGTGTAGATTTTGAAACCGAAAAAGATGAATAAAGAAACAAAATTCCTTCCAAGTTATCAAGCCTTTGAGGGAATTATTTTATGTATGCCTAATCCATGAACTATCTGAGCCGCCCTTTACGGGTTTTCAACTTAGATCCATCCTTGATTTCAAGACGCCCTTTACGGATTTTCATCTTGAAACCTCCTTGTTCTTTATTCTTTATTCTTTTTTTTTTCTTTTTCTCTGTTTTTTTCTTTTTTTTCTTTTTTTCATCTAAGGTGCCTTTTACGGGTTTTCACATGTAGATATTTTTCTTCTTTTTTTTCTAGGCATATTTTCTCTTGATTGGGCCTGAATTCAACGAATTTTAAGCTTCTCGCAATCCATGAAAACTTTTTTTAAAAAAAACTTTGATAAAACATAAGGTCATTCTCAATTAAGCGCCCACATTTCTTGGGCATCATCTAGATTGACAACATTTTCTTCAACATCAAGTCTCATTCTCAAAATTCTCTCGGACGAAACTTCTTATTATAGGCATGTATCATCCTCTTTTGATACATTTGATCATGGAAAACGACGTTCAACCTTTTTCAATGAGGTTCAACTGGTCATATCTTCCTTTGACCTATTTTGCTTCTTCTAACACTGCTTCCATCAGAACGCGTGGAGCGAGATTTCAACCCAAATCGACACTTCAGCTTCTTTCTTTTAAACTGATTGAAAACGATGTTTCCCTCATTCCACTTGACGCACATATGCTATGTTGAACAATTGTCCTTAGACTCAAAATTAATACCAATAAACCTTTTTTTCATGAATTTATGTTACTTTACTCGTAAGATGCAAAAAATGCTAGAAATAAGGTTTTGAAGAGAATAAAGGCTAGAAATGAGAATTTAAACTTGAAAGTCGTGGCAAACACAAAAATAACATAATCAGATGCCCCAAAATTTATAGTACGAATGATTCACGAATCCATTAACCGGATAGTGTCCCATTTTAGTGGCTCTCTTTAACTCACCAACTCACCAATTTTCAATATTCCCGCTTTTCTAATCTCGATCAGACATTAGAAGTTTAGTGGTCCTTGAAGAAAGGTTAACTCAATTAGACAGAATGTATTCTGAAAACAAACTTTTTTTCTCAAATATTCATGTGTGATCTAAATGGTCTTTTAAGGCTTGTAATGTGGGGTAGGCTACGGTTGCAAAAGAAATCATACATAGGCTCAAATGCTTGTTCAAGGGGGGATTAAACCAAGGATCAATCTTTCTTGATGAAACTTTCACTCTTTTATTCTCAAAATAACTCTAGACTGCCTATTTTAGGTTTTCACCCTAGAGTTCATTTTCTTTTCTTGCATATGTCTCATTTGTAGGATTTCACGCATGCTCCACGATTTCATCTTCTTTTTCGATTTAACCTTTATCATTTCTTCTTTTTTCTTTTTTCTTTTTCTTCGTTTTTTTCCTTCAACTTTTTCTCTTTTTTTTGCCTTTTTTCATCTGACACATTTTTCTCACTTAAAGACAAACTCTCATCCTCTTTGCCCCCCAATGTGGGGAGTGATCCTTGGTTAAGGTTCAAACACAAAAAAAATGTCAGGCTCAAAGGGGACGACAAGGGAATTTTTAGTTTCTTATTCGAGAAGGGAAATGAAGGAATGCCAAATGTCATTTCACACACAAATATAATCAAAAAGAAGTAGTCTTCAGTTGGTAGATGTTTTAGAGCTATCACTTTATTCATAAACCCTAAACAACAATGTCTGAGAGGAAAATTCACTCAAAATGGGATTTTCTCATTAATCCTAAACACACATTTTTGCCCTCTATCTCTGGATTAGATTCAAGAATCATTCATATAATCAATAATATAGCCTCTACCAAAAGGGTGTATTTTGGAAGAAAAACAAATCAAATGAATGAAAAAATGTTTGCCACTTGTGAAAATAAAGGAAATACATCTTAAAATAAGTAAAATAACATAAAAATCTCTGATGTTTAAAAGCAAAAGGGTTCTAGGCGTGACTCTTATCCTCTATTGTCCAATTGTTAAGCATTAGCATGAGTGAATTTCATCCAAGCTCAACCTATCTGTGATGCAACAAGATTCAATTGTTGAAGTCATTCATGTCATAGGACACTCTTCGTTTTCTTCTTCCTCATGTTTCGCATCTTTGATAGCTCATTATCAATAGTGAAGGAAGAACTTGGGTTATCGTATCTCGCCACCACTGTGTATATTGATGAAAGCTTCCATTACGTTTCTGCTTCATTTCTTGTAGGACAAGCCAATTCAAGATCATATCAGTGACATGCTTCTACCGCTTGCTGAAAGCCCATGATAAATCTCTTTATGTTCGTATACTTGCCCAGTTTAACTGAGTGTACCAAGATGTAGAACCGAACAAACAAATCAGTCACCAAGCTTAGGTTTCTAACATCTATGTCTCTCTGAATGCTTCCCTCCTGAAGGGCTTTAAAGATAACAATCTTCTCACTTCTTGTCATTCGTGGCCTCATCAACAATTTTATCGAGGTCAGACACCTTGTAGTCTTGGGTTTCTTAATGATTAGTAATTCATTAATTTAGGGCATTGATAAAGCTCCATCGAGATAAAATTGGAATTTTGCTTTAGGTGGGACGAGTTCCTTCCTAGAAAAAAGTAATCTCTAGCAAAGCATTGATTCCATTAGTTGTTTTCTCTTTGTTTGGGTCCTAAAACCTCAACATGATTGCTATCTGGGTAACAACATCCAATAAGCTTGTGTATTCCTGAAGTTGCCGACTTATCTTCAATGTTCATTGCTTTGGTATCGTGCTTTTGCGAGGGTTTGCTCTCTTTTTAGATTTTGTAAAAATAACACAAATAAATTCAAACAAATAAAAAAAAAACAAAATGCAAATGCATGAATGCAAAATGTATGAATGCAAACGAAGGGACATCGATTCCATAAATAATTGTTCATAGAAGTAGCTTTTATTGGATGCCAAAAGTCCTTATTACAAAAGGATTTTCACAAATTTACGAATACATCTCAGCCCGAGCACCCAGCTCTTTTATTTCTTCAATCAACCACAAGAGTCTTGGTCCCACTTCTCCTATTGGCTTGATATATTGGCGAAGAGTTGCATCTTCTTTGGCTAACACCATCACGTGTTTGGCTACATCTTGAACCTGGGTCATGACATATCTATCGAACTCATCCCTTTCTCGAAATCTCCTAGCATTATCCCTGAGTCAAGTGAACCAGTAATCATTGCCTCCTTCATTGATATCTTCAAGAACTAAAATCTTTGTTCTTTTATCCTGAATAATATTTTCCATAACATCTACTTGTTTTTTAGCATATCATTCTCCTTTTGGCTAGCCTGAAGCTCAGTGTAAGTGTGTTCGAAGCATTCGAAGAGATTGATTTAAGTCTGCTACCTTGACTTGTAGCTCAGCCACGATAATCTGGCTTTGCTTTAGCTTTTCACTAGTTGTATCACACAAAGACTGCAATTCTCCCACGCGAATTTTATTATCATTGACCTTTCTCTTCCATGCAGCTGCAATCTTATTCTCCCCTTCACGCACTCGTTTGTTACCACAGACTTGTTTTCCTTTCTTCTTCTCATTTATCAGCATTTGTTTATATTTTTCAATTTCCTTTACGCCACACTCTTTCTCATTTCGCACAGCTTGTTCAATCTCTTGTTTCCACTGTTCTGGACTCTTTCTCAAATCCGCATTTCGAACTGTGGCCTGAAATTTAAGGAAATCAACCCTCTGAAGCTCAAATTTTGCCTCAAGATCTTTTAATGAATTTATTATCCGTTTTGTCTCTCCCTTGTATTTTTCCACATCTAAACTTGTTTCATACAAATCTCACACATGTTGCTCTTGCAGAGATTTTATCTTGGCCTTAGCTCGTTCTAGTTCGGCTTTCAGAATGTCAACTTCAGATGAGACTACCTTCAAGTGTTCTTCCACAGATTTGGCATGACCTAAAGGTGACAAAACTTTATCATACACCCTCACACGTCTCCATATATCATAGTCAGGGGTGTATAAGAGGTGAGTATCACGCTCTATTGCCATGAAGTAACAATGCTTTCATACGCCATTGATGGTTTGGATTTTCTCTCTAAACTCCCCTTGGAACTCAAATTCTGATGAGTCTAGACCCGTGGTGAAAGGAACAAACTGTCGAGAGCTAAATTGTCGTAATACTAACAAAGGAGCACAACCAATTCCACCCCATAAACCTAGCAACATCAGATGATTATAACCTCCACATTTATACAACACATTAACATGGCTCATCCAAGGAACTCTCCAGACAATATCTTGATCACGTCGATCCCTGAGAATGTCAACCCATTTACCCCTCTTAACCTTCGACCACTTATTTGCCAAAAATTCTTGAAGCGGGAAAAAATTTGGTGAATGTATATTGGGCAAGGCTAAAGTTGGACATTTCCAAAAATGGCTAAGGGCCCAGACTTGAAGTAAGGGAGCACACCCTCTAAAGCGAACACCCTCCAATTTTCTACATGCATTCAAAGAAATAAAGGTTTCAGCAAGAACAACAGGTAATGGATTGACTTCCCTCTTCAGTTGCTCAAAGAAGTCTAGCATTGCCACACCGATATTGCCTAATACTCTTGGAAATATAAATAAACCATAAATAGCTATAGCCAAAAGATCCACTTTCTTTTTCCTATCCGGGTGAGCAGGGATTATATCACGTATACTCTACCAAGGGAAAGAAAAGCTATCTCCTCTCTTCTGTGTTAACCCTTTAACCCATTCATCGCTCACTCATGCTAGTAAAAAGTTTGAGTCTTAAGTGAACATTCTTGTTTTTAGGCGGCTTAGCATACACCCAGTTCTCTTTTACCTTGCGTAGTTTGAAAAGTGTTGAGTACACCTCGAACGTAGGCATCATATCTTTGTTATTGAAAGTAAAGCAGCAATAACCGGGGTTCCAGAATTAGATCAAAGCTTTGAGAAACGGCTCATGTACTTCCACATGTAACAAATAGGATATGTCGTCATAGGTGTTGAGGAATAACTGCTTAGTTGAACAATCCAAACGATTCCTTATTTCACGCAGCTTATGCACTCTATTTTGTTTGACACTAATGTGGGCGTATTCTGATGTTTCTGTCAAATGGTCAATTGTTAGGCTATCCCCATAAGCACGCTGGTTAACCTCAGACCAGTGACGTACATTCGCATTGATTTCCTCCTGTTTTAGGTACTTTCCATCCATGACAAAAGTTGTTTTCTTAGTTGAACAAACTTTTTGAGAATCAACCCCTTTTAATTATGAAATGATGACATAAACATGCAAAAAAAAAAGAATGTATTAGGGTTTCAAAAAAATAAAACATGTCCAAAAAACTTTCATTGTATGAAAAGTAACTGGGCAGCGCATTCCAACACTTCTGGACATGTCTCCACGGACTATTCATACGAAAGAATTTTGACCAAATTACAAAACCTATGGTTTTTTATATGGCTCTAACGGGGTAGGTTTCTAGATTCTCACAAAGGTTTGGGTCTAAAAGGTTCCCGAATTGTCCTCACTGTCCCCTACTAAGGGTAGTAAGGCCCCTGATTCTCACCCATTACAAGCTTCAAATGAATCAAGTTCAACTTAGGGGAACTCATTTTCCTATGCCCATACGAAGGATCAATATCCTTACGAAGACATAGGCCATATGAGCCCCGAAGGTACTTGCTAGGCCCATACGGAGAATCAATATTCCCACGAGAGCAATAGAGTTTTCCCCCCACTTAAACGATTGAGACGAAGCTCAGGTATAGAGCTTAGAATCAAGCTCTAAATGCGTAAAATGGAATTAAATTCATAAATGGACAATTAAGTTAAATTTTATATAAACTTGCAAATTCCTGGCATCAAAACGTTTTAAAATCAACTTGTGGCCCGACTCTCTTTTTGTTTTAAAAAAACAAAAGTCCCCAGTGGAGTCGCCAAGCTGTTCCCTTTTTCAAGCGGTTCGACGATTTTTTCTTTAAAAACAAAAACAACGAAGTCGCCACCAATCTTTTTAAAGGTGTGATTGGATCACCTAAAAACGGGTCATTTTAATAAAATTATTTTATTTTATTAAAACAACAATTTTGGTATGCAAAAAACATAAAAATGGGTTCGGGAGTCGGTTACGTGTAGGGAAGGGTTAGCACCCCCATAACGCCCAAAAATTGGTACCTAGCCGATTACAAAACGTTTTAATGTCGGAATTTGCAAGTTTGTATAAAATTTAAGTTATTGTCCATTTGTCGCAACCCCTTTTTCAAGCGGTTCGACGATTTTTTCTTTAAAAACTAAAACAACGGAGTCGTCACCAATCTTTTTTAAAGGTGTGATTGGATCACCTAAAAACGGGTTATTTTAATGAAATCATTTTGTTTTATTAAATAACAATTTTGGTCTGTGAAAAACATAAAAACGGGTTCGGGAGTCGGTTACGTGTGGGGAAGGGTTAGCACCCCACAATGCCCAAAAATTGGTACCTAGCCGATTACAAAATGTTTTATTATTGGAATTTACAAGTTCGTATAAAATTTAAATTATTGTCCATTTATGAATTTGATTTCATTTTAACAGTTTCACTGCCAGGAGAGTAAACTTTAATCACCGCCAACATTTCTGGCGCTAACCCGTTACCTCCCTTTTGTAAGACATCACATTAATTAAATTCCACTTTTTTTAATCAATCAAACAAAGAAATTTAGTGTGTTGAAACTTTTATTATTCTATGTTAATTATTATCAATATAAGAAATTATCTAAATAAATTTTACCTATAAAGGTTAAAGTATAATTAAGTATATCTTATTAAATGTGAAGAAAAAGTATTTACCATAAATACAAGGCTCTAACTAAGACAATTAAGAACCTATCCTTAAGGGTTTTATTTAAACTAATATAACAAAGACATATAACATGTTTAACAATTAAAATTAAAAAGGGTAAGATGGTTAAAATAAGAATAAATAACAAAGGAGAAAATTAATAGTTAGATTAAAAGTAAATAAAAATATATCAAATTTAAAAGATATTTATAAATGATTTTTTTTTGAAATAAAACTAATGTGAATTAAAATGATCTACTTTAATGAAAATGGATATGAAGTCTAAAACACCATTTACTAACCTTCATTAAAGAAAATAGATCAAAACATCATTTTTAAAAAACTCACATGTGTTCATCCATTATTCATAAGGGAAAAAAAAGAACAATGTTTTTTACAACTAAAAAAGAAAAAAGGTTAGAATTACTCTAATTATAATTATATTCAAAATAAAGAAATAAATTAACAACAAAAAATTAAAAGTAAAATACCTAAAAAAACTTTTCTTCTTGTATTCCACAAAAATTCCAATACAAAATGACGGTGGTGGGAGCAATGTCCCTTAATTGCTTTCTTCTTGATTTGATTTGATTCTCATGATCATTTCTTCAATTTGACCAAATCTGATAATATTCCTTCCTCTTTTTTTGAGTCAAATATCCCTTAATTGCTTTCCTTCCCTTTTCTCTTCAAATCAGCTCAAATTGATGTCCTTATTCGATTTGATTTTGATCAGCTTTCCATTTTTTATTTTTTTTATTTGAACCGAAAATCAGTGACAACAGTTGCCCCTTCTTTGCTTATTACAGTGAAACAATGATAAAGTAAAGAACAAAAGACACTAAATTTTATTAGTCATAAACTCATTGGACGACTCCATTCTTCTCACACTTGATCACGTTTCATTCTCTTTTATACCCGAACGGATAGGCGAGTTCTATTCTTCTCGTGCCCGAATAGATAAGCATGTGTTAAAGATAAAGGTTTCATCCTCCTCATGCTCGGATGGATAAGCAGATTCAACTCTCCTCATGCTCAAGTAGATAAGCAAAAAAACAGTTCTATTCTCCTCATGCACGAATGGATATGCAGGTTCTATTCTCCTCATACTCGAATAGATAAGCAGGTTCTACTCTCCTCATGCTCGAGTAGATAAGCAAAAAAAATGGTTCCATTCTCCTCAAGCATGAATGGATGGATATGCAGGTTCTATTCTCCTCATGCTCGAATAGATAAGCAGGTTCTACTTTCCTCATGCTCGAGTAGATAAGCAAAAAAATGGTTCCATTCTCCTCATGCACGAATGGATATGCAGGTTCTATTCTCCTCATACTCGAATAGATAAGCAGGTTCTACTCTCCTTATGCTCGAGTAGATAAGCAAAAAAATGGTTCCATTCTCCTCATGCATGAATGGATATGCAGGTTCTATTCTCCTCATGCTCGAATAGATAAGCAGGTTCTACTCTCCTTGTGCTCGAGTAGATAAGCAAAAAAATGGTTCCATTCTCCTCATGCACGAATGGATATGCAGGTTCTATTCTCCTCATGCTCGAATAGATAAGCATGTTCTACTCTCCTCATGCTCGAATAGATAAGCATGTTCTACTCTCCTCATGCTTGAGTAGATAAGCAAAAAAAATGGTTCCATTCTCCTCATGCACGAATGGATATGCAGGTTCTATTTGCTAAGAGCATTCCATATACTTGTCAAATTGAACAAAAGACACAATTGCAGTGAACATGCCCCTAGCGATGCCTAGTATGCATTTTTCATTTTTTATTTTATTCTTTGGGCTTTTCCTCCTCTATTCGAGATTTTCCTCTTCGAGATTCTTCTTCTTCCTTTCCATGTGCATTTTCTTGTTCCACCCAGATAGACAATCATGCTTTGTTATTTCTCTTTTCGATTTGCTCATTTTACTTACTTAATCTAGTCGATTTGAATGATCAACTTTTAGCATCATATTTTCAACATTCCTTTTGCTTCCATCTATTCTGAGGAAAGAAAACTTTTCTAATAAGATGCAAACTCTCACATCATGAGACATCTTCTCCAATAAAGATAACTTTCATGCTTAAAGGTATAATGGTTCCATCTTCTAAGCTTTTCGTGAGTTCTCCGATTCTTGCCCCTTGCTGAGCAAATTGATGTGTTTGCATGCAAATATTTGTGATTTAACCTCTTTCTTCTATACCCAATATCGTCAGAGATCATAAATCGAAGTAGAATCAAAACATTACGAAATGTCTTGAATGTTGCTTTTGTTGTGCAGATTTTGGAATCGACAAAGATGTACAATAAAACAAAATTCCTTCCAAGATATCAAGTCGTTGATATAGTTTTTTCATGTATGACTAATCCATGAACTATCTGAGCCGCCCTTACGGGTTTTCAACTCAGATCCTCCTTTGATTTCAAGACGCCCTTTGCGAATTTCCATCTTAAATCCCCCATGTTTTTTTTTCTCTTTTCTTTTTCTTTTTCCTTTTCTTTTTCTTTGCAACCTTTTTCAATGAGGCTCAAATGGTCATACCTTCCTTGGAACTATCTTGCTTCTTCTAACTCTGCTTCCATCAGAACGTGGGGAGCGAGATTTCAACCTGGATCAACACTTCAGCTTCTTTCTTGCAAACTGATTGAAAACGATGTTGCCATCATTTCTCTTGGGGCACATATGTTATGCTGAAAAATTTTCCTTAGACTCAAAATCAATATTAAGAAACCTTTTTTCATGAATTTATGTTACTTTACTCGTAAGATGAAAAAAAAGGCTAGAAATAAGGTTTTGAAGAGAATAAAGGCTAGAAATGAGAATTTAAACTTGAAAGTCATGGCAAACACAAAAACATCATAGTCAGATACCCCCAAATTCATAGTATGAATGATTCACGAATACATCAACCGGATAGTGTCCCATTTTAGTGGCTCCCTTTAACTCACCAACTCACCAAGTTTCAATATTCACACTTTTCTAATCTCGATCAGACATTAGAAGTTTAGTGGTCCTTGAAGAAACGTTAACTCAATTAGGTGGAATGTATTCTGAAAATAAACTTCTTTTTCTCAAATATTCATGTGTGATCCAAATGGTCTTTTAAGGCTTGTAACGTAGGGTAGGTTATGATTGCAAAAAAAAATGATACATAGGCTCAAATATATGTTCGAGGGTTATTAAACCAAGGATCAACCTTTTTTGATGAAATCTTTGTTTGCTTATTCTCAAGATCATTCTAGACTGCCCATTTTGGGTTTTCACCCTAGAGTTCATTTCTTTTCTTGCACATGTCTGACTTGAAAGATTTAACGTAAGCTTCGTTCCTTCATCTTCTTTCACGATTTAACTCGTATCTCTTTTTCTCTTTTTCTTTTTTTTTCTTCATTTTTTGCTCTTTTCTTTCGCTTTTTTCATTCAACACATTTTTTCTCACTTAAAAACAACCTTTCACCTCTTTGCCCCCCAGTGTGGGGAGTGATCCTTGGTTAGGGTTCAAGCACAAGAAAAATTTCAGTCTCAAAGGGGACAACAAGTGATTCTTTATTTTCTTATTCGAGAAAGGAAATAAAGGAATACCAAATGTCATTTCACACACAAATATCATCAAAAAGAATTAGTCTTCAGTTGGTAGATGTTTTAGAGCTATCACTTTATTCAAAAACCCTTAACAACAATGTCTGAGAGGAAAATTCACTCAAAAATGGAATTTTTCCCATTAATCCTGAACACATATTTTTGCCCTCTATCTCGGAATTAGATTCAAGAATCATTCATACAATCAATAATAGAGGCTCTACCAAAAAGGTGTATTCATGAAGAGAAATGGATAAAATGAATGAAAAAAATGTTTGCCACTTGTGAAAATAAAGGAAATGCATCTTAAAACGAGTACAATAACACAAAGTCCCTTAAAAAGATCTCTGATGTTTGAAAGCAAAATGGTTATAGGCGTGATTCTATTGTTGACTAGAAAAATCTTCTATTGTCTAATGTTAAGCATTAGCATGAGTGAATTCCATCCAAGCTCAACCTCTTTATGATGCAACAAAATTCAATTGCCGAAGTTATTCATGTCATTGGACAATCTTCGTATTCTTCTTCCTCAAGTTTTTCATCTTTGATAGCTCATTATCCAACAATGGAGGATGAACTTGGGTTGTCGTTTCTCGCCACCTCTACGCATATTGACAGATGCTTTTATCATGTTTTTGTTTTATTCCTTGTATGACGAGCCAATTCAAGATCATATCAGTAACATACTTCTATCGCTTGCTGAAAACCCATGATAAATCTCTTTATGTTCGTATACCGAGATGTAAACCCGAACAAACAAATCAGTCACCAAGCTTAGGTCGCTAACATCTTTGTCGCTCTGAATGCTTCCCTCCTAAAAGGCTTTAGGGATAACAATCTTCCCATTTCTTGTCATTTGTGACCTCATCAACAGCTTCATCGAGGTCAGACACCTTATAATCTTGGGTTTCTTCATCATTAGCAATTCCTTGGATAAGGGCACTGGATAAAGCTCCATCGAGGTAAAGTTGGAACTTTGCTTTAGGTGAGACAGGTTCCTTCCTAGAAAAATGTAAGCAATCTCTAGCAAATCATTGATTTTATTATTTTTTTCTTTGTTTGGGCCCTAAAACCCCAACATGACTGCTATCTGGGTAACGACATCCAATAAGCTCGTGTATTCCTGAAGTTGTCGACTTATCTTCAATGACCTTGCTTTGGTATCATGCTTCTATGAAACTTTGCTCCCTTTTTAGATTAATTCTTTATTATGTTTGAATGTATGCAATGATGTAGAAACAAAAATAAATGCAAACAAACAACAAACAAAATGCAAATGCATGAATGTAAATGCTTGAATGCATAAGAAGGGACATCGATCCATTAAGGTATTACTCTTAGAAATAGCTCTTCATTGGATACCGAAGATTCTTATCATGAAAGATTCAGAATTATATCACGAGTATATCTTATCCTGAGTACACAACTATTTCCTTGATCATCCATAAGAGTCTCAGTCATATTTCTTATATTGGCGTAAAGCTTCAACATTCTTGGTTAACATCATCCCATATCTGACTACATCTTGAATTTGGGTCATGACAATCTTGTCGAACAAGTCTTGTTCGTGGAATCTAATAGTGTTTTCCTTAAGATGAATGAGCTGGTAGTCACTGATTCCTTTATTGATATCTGCCAAAACATTTGTTCAAAATTTGTTGAATGATGACCTTCAATTGCTCTTTAAGTGCTTCATTCTTGCTTTGACTGGCCTAAAGCTCAACGTGTACACAATGACTCTAGTGTAGCGAATAACTCGATTATTCCACTTGGACTTGCAAATTAAGAATAAAAGTCTGTCTCTGCTTTAGCTTTTGTTGATAATATCACTTATGCCTTACAATTCTTAAAAATAAACCCATGGACCTTCCTTTTCTATGCAACCACTCTCTTTTCCTTTTCCAATAACCAATTTTTTCTTTAAATCCTCAATCGCTTACTTTTTCATCACACGTAAGTACTCGCTAGTTAACCTCGAACCATAGATATATTCTCGTATGATCTTCCTCTTTCTAAGGAGTCTTCTATCCATTATGAAAAATCTTGTTTTTTTCTTCACAAATAGACCTTGTTGTCATGGGCACACAAATACTCTCTTTTTCTTTTCCAATAATTCATTTGCTCTTCAAATCCTCAGCAGCTTACTTGTTCTTCTTTTCCTCGATTGTAGGTTCTTGTTGGTTAACCTCAGACCAAAGGATTATTCTAGCATGATCTTCCTCTTTCAAAGGAATCTTCTATCTATTACGAAAAATCATATTCTACTTTGAGTAATATTCTCCAGACTCGACCCATTCTATTTATGAGATGCATGATGCAAGGAATAAATATGCAAAACAATAAAAAGATTGACATAAAAAAATGAAACTTAAGAGGTCCAAAATAATTTCATCATATGAATAATAATTGGGCAGCGTATTCCAGCATTTCTGGAATTGTCTCCTCGGATTATTCTTACGAAATTATTTTGACCAAATTCTAACTCTATGGTTTTCACATGGCTCTAAAGGGGTGAGCTCCTAGATTCACACACATGGTTTGGTTCTAGAAAGGTCCCCTAGCTGTCCTCGTTGTCCCCTACTAAGGGTAGCAAGGCCCCTGATTCTCACCAATTATAGGCTTCTAACGAATCAAGTTCAACTTAGGAGGACTCATTTTCCTAGGTCTATGCGAAGGATAATATCCTTACGAAGACTTAGGCCATATGAGCCCCGAAGGTACTTACTAGGCCCATACAGAGAATTAGATTCTCACGAGAGCAATAGTGTGTTCCCTTCACTTAAATGACCGGGATAAAGCTCGGGTATAGAGCTTGAAAATAAGTTTTAAATGCGTAAAATAAAATCAAATTCATAAATAGACAATTAAGTTAAATTTTATATAAACTTGCAAATTCCTGACATTAAAACAAGTTGTAATCGGCTTGTGGCTTGACTTTCTTTTTTGTAAAAAAAACAAAAATCCCCAGCGGAGTCGCCAAGCTGTCGCAACCCCTTTTTCAAGCGGTTCGACGATTTTTTCTTTAAAAACTAAAACAACAGAGTCGCCACCAATCTTTTTTAAAGGTGTGATTGGATCACCTAAAAACGGGTTATTTTAATAAAATCATTTTGTTTTATTAAATAACAATTTTGGTCTGTGAAAAACATAAAAACGGGTTTGGGAGTCGGTTACGTGTGGGGAAGGGTTAGCACCTCCACAACGTCCAAAAATTGGTACCTAGCCGATTACAAAATGTTTTAATGCTGGAATTTGCAAGTTCATATAAAAATTAAATTATTGTCCATTTATGAATTTAATTTCATTTTAACGGTTTCACTGCTAGGAGAGTAAACTTTAATCACCGCCAACATTTCTGGCGCTAACCCATTACCTCTCTTTGGTAAGACACCACATTAATTAAATTCCACTTTTTTTAATCAATCAAACAAAGAAATTTAGTGTGTTGAAACTTTTATTATTCTATGTTTATTATTATCAATCTAAGAAATTATCTAAATAAATTTTACCTATAAAGGTTAGTATAATTAAGTATATCTTATTAAATGTGAAGAAAAAGTATTTACCATATATACAAGGCTCTAACTAAGACAATTAAGAACCTATCCTTAAGGGTTTTATTTAAACTAATATAAGAAAGACATACAACATGTTTAACAATTAAAATTAAAAAGGGTAAGATGGTTAAAATAAGAATAAGTAACAAAGGAGAAAATTAATAGTTAGATTAAAAGTAAATAAAAATATATCAAACTTAAAAGATATTTATAAATGATTTTTTTGGAATAAAACTAATGTGAATTAAAATGATCCACTTTATTGAAAATGGATATGAAGTCCAAAACACCATTTACTAACCTTCATTAAAGAAAATAGATCAAAATATCATTTTTAAAAAAACTCACATGTGTTCATCCATTATTCATAAGGAAAAAAAAGAACAATGTTTTTTCTAACTAAAAAAGAAAAAAGGTTAGAATTACTCTAATTATAATTATATTCAAAATAAAAGAAATAAATGAACAACGAAAAATTAAAAGTAAAATACCTAAAAAAGCTTTTCTTCTTGTATTCCACAAAAATTCCAATACAAAATGACGGTGGTGGGAGAAAAGAAGAATTACAAGAGTTGAAGAAGGATTGTGATGTCTTGTGGTTGTGGTGGTTGTGGTGTGTCTTTACAAGTGAAGGGGGTGGGGTTTATATAGGGTTTTCAACCCACAAATACAAGGAAAATAATCAAATTTAATATCAAAAATCAATAATTTTTGGGTAAAAAATAACCCAAAAAGTCTTGATTTGATTCTCATGATCATTTCTTCAATTTGACCAAATTTGATAATATTCCTTCCTCTTTTTTTGAGTCAAATATCCCTTAATTGCTTTCCTTCCCCTTTCTCTTCAAATCAACTCAAATTGTTGTCCTTCTTCGATTTGATTTTGATCAACTTTCCATTTTTTTATTTTTTTTATTTGAACCAAAAATCAGTGACAACACCATTTATGAATATTGATTTCATTTTAGCGGTCTTATCGCCAAGATAATAAACTTTAATCACCGCCAACATTTCTGGCGCTAACCCGTTATCTCTCTTTGGTAAGACACCGCATTAATTAGATTTCACTTTTTAATCAAGCAAGCAAAGAAATTTAAGTGTGTTGAATGTTTTTATTATTCTAAGTTGGTGATTATTAACCTAAAGGAATATTTAAGTAAATTTTATCTATTATGGTTAAAGTATGATTAAGTGTGTTTTATGAATTAGTGTGCAAAGAATTTTTATTAAACTTCAGAGCTCTAAATTAACTAAGGCTATAATGCTAGAGAACCTAAACTTAAGGATTTTATCTAAACTAATACTTTAAAATCAATAAACAGTTAAATATTTTAAATTAAGGAATTTGATAAAATGATAAAACACAATATACCTCTTAAAATATGTATTAAATAAAATTAAAAAGGCCCACTTTATTTTGAAATGACCATAAAACCTAAAAACGTTATTATTCAACATTTATTTTAAAATAAAGATCAAAACAACACATTTTAAAAATTCATCAAGTGTTCATGTAAAAGGATCGAAAATGAAGAACAAATATCTTTAAAAGCTTTAAAAAAATATAGATCTGTTCTAATTATAATTAAATTTGAAATAAAAAAATAAATAAAAGAATAAAAGCAATATACCTAAAACCAAGCTTTTCCTCTTGTATTCAACTTGAAAATGTCAATACAAACTTGAGAGATTTTCTACAATTTTCAAATGCTTGTAGAGTATTACAAGAGTAGTGAAAAGGAATTGATAGTGAGGTAGGCTATGGTGAAAAGGAGTTGTGAGTGTGTGTTTTATAATTGAAGGGAAAGGGGGTTTATATAATAGTTTTCAACCCACAAATACATGAAAATTAATCAAATTTAATACACAAAATCTCTGATTTTTGGGTAAAAATCGCCTAAAATAATCTTGATTTGATTCCTCTCCAAATTTGATAGAATCTGCCCAATTTTGAATGATCTTCTTTCCCTTTTCATTTTTGACGGATTTTAAATGATTTGGAATGATTTTTTCCTTGATTTTTTTTTCATATCCAAATTGGCAACATTTCTCTTTTTCTTTGATTATGATTTGGAGCAGATCTTGAAGTATTTTCTTCTATTTTCCATCGAATCTAATATTGGGTTAAAAATCAGTGAAAAAAGAATGCATTTGATCATACTTGTTTGCTCAATTGTTACGGTTCTCCATTCTTATACTTCATTCATGGATATTCAATATGAAATCGAACAGTTAAAGGATCGTTTTGCTATCACTTGTCACGAGATAATTAAGATAAGATATATAACACTATCGTTTATATACCCCAAGACGACTTTTCTTTTACTTTTCGATGTGAGATTAATGTTTCCGCCTTTTTTAGGAGAAACACATACAATAAAATCTTACAAGAAAACGTTTAATAAGGCTCAACCGTAGGATCAAGAGCGTTTCACACGATGGTGTCGGTAAATTCGAAACGTTTTTACCCTTGGATTTTCGCAACTAAATCAAAGGTCGTGAAGCTTTGTATACCAATAGTTTCACGGAAAAGGGTAGGGTGGTTTGTATCTCTAGCAGGTAAGGTGGTAAAACGCCTATGATACATGTTAACTTGACATGAATAATCAGGGACGGAGCTAGAATTTAAGATTGAGCGGGCAAAACATAAATGTTTAAAAATAAGAGGGCAAATTCATAAAAAAACAATTTTTAAAAGAATTTAAATAGAGAGGCAAAATTGAAAAAAATTTCTTCGGGGATGGAGGCGATTGCCCCTCCCCATCATTTAATAGTTCTGTCGTTGTGAATAATCAGATGGTGGTATTAGACAATACAATTGAAACTCGTTTTTGAATGTGATTTTCTATTATTTTGAGTCCGTTTATTTTATTTTCTCTCAACTTAATCATAATTTACGTGTTATTTTGGAGTGTTAATCCTTTAAATTTCATGTTCTTAAAATTTAGTCCTAACATTTAATTAATTAGTTTAACGTAATTTATATAGATGACCACTGTCGCGTGTCAAAAGTGCGCGTTTAGTGCAAGTGGACACATCACAAGTAATAAGTGATAAGTATTTTATCGAGTTATCGTCTCCTCAGGGACCGGTATACTTAATATGCTTTCTTCACCTTCTTGTTCTGTAGAAAAAGTAAAGAACACAAGTGAGTTGATTTGATTTATCTAAACTAAAATAACTAAATAAAAGTAAAGGGTTGAAATAGTAGAGAGAGATGGGTTAGGAACCAGTTGCGTCGTATTGTGGAATTGATTGACTTGTCTCTATCCAATGCAATCTTATATCACTGCCTCGGCAGCACTGCAGTTTATTGCCCTGGCAGCGATAATACTGTCTACCGCGGCAATCCCTTGCTCATGGGCAGACTTTACCAAAGTTCGGCAAAGTGTCCTTGGGTGACTCCGCTTATCCCTAAGTCAGAGTGCTGTTGATGACTAGTCCTTGATGATACCTCCCGGCGTGAACCAATTATACTCACCAACCAATCTCACACTTCTTTTAGCCGCTGAAACTCTTAACCTATCCCTAGGCCGAGTTAGTATTTCGCGATTAAAACACCGTACTTACCCCTTTCGTGAATCTAACTCTCCCGGGCTTTGATAAATGGATGATTCACAATATCCTCTCCCGAGCTCAATTGTGAAAACAAGGAATAACAAAGGATAAGCAAACCTTGATAACTTTATTACATTGAATCAAAGACAAAGTACAATCTCCTCTCACAAATACTCGACAACCTTCACCTAATCCCTAAGAAGGTTTAGAACATAATGGAGAGGAAAGAAACAAGAGTAGAAGTTGGCTCTCTCCCTAGGTATTCCGTATGTTGTACATTGGGTGGCTAGGTCCTTATATAGGCTAGACCTAGGGCAAACCTTTCCTAAGTAGAATACAACTTGGAGTAGGGAACAAGTCAAGTACATAATAATAATATATTTCCAAGTTTATATTCGGCTAAGGGGCTTTCCCGCATGGTCTTCCTTTGGGCTTTTCCTTGTGCTAGCCAGCTCCGATTCATGGGCTTCAAGTCCAGACACGTTCCTTGGATTTTTGTCTTTCCATCGCCTATAATCTTGCTTCCTGTCTTTCTGCTGCTGCCTCGGCATCAGGTCCTGCCTCAGCTTTGTCTCTGCCGCGGCACTGGTTCTCCTGCACAGATATGAAAACGCAGTAAAACGTGCCTTTTTCTATAAATATTATCTATATGAATATAACTTCTAAATATATCACATTAAGCACATGCATTGGTCCGAGTGGGTGTATATTTGGTGATTAATGCCCATAAAAGGAGTAGAAAGTGATAGTGTGTTGAGCACTTATCACACCCCCAAACTCGAACTATTGCTTATCCTCAAGCAATGCAAACCATCAATTTGCCGAACTCTACTCTCTCTTGGTCTTACATGTCCATCTATTCTCCCCACCATAACTTGGCCTATTCTTAAGCCTTAACCATTCGGTTACTCAAGGGTTTACCTAGAAACAAACTATAGGAATTGTGAGTGTGTGCGTTTTTGCGGACAAGTTGATTAAAGGCTTTCTTAGATAAACTCTAAGTTCAAGACAAATAGACATTGGTTAAGTGTTCTCTTCTTTTTCAAACCCTAAACCTTGAGCCGGTTTCGGGAACCTCAAAGACTTGTGTTTTTCTTTTCACTAAAATCTTTCTTTCTTTTTAATATTCCTTAACACATACTAGAGCCAATTTCGTGCACCTTTAGCATGAAGAAAAGACTTTCTAGAGTCGGTGGTAGGCACCTCTAGTTACTTTCTAAAAATCTAAGTCTTTATCACCTAAGTTCATTAAAAGAATTCCTATAATCCAACAAGTCCCAAAAGTGTTTAGAATTCTTCCTATAGTAAGCTTCTAAATTTTCATCCTTAAGCATCCTAAGGTTAAGTTTTAACAGAACCTAAACATGGTAAGGAGAAAGATTTCTATAGCCTTAAAGAATAAACTAAGGCAATACTGATGATAAGCAGTGCAAAAGTGTAGGCAGTTAATTTAAGTAAGGCGGGGAGCATAAAAATTTTAAAAAATCACTGGAATACTCCCTTTTTTTGGTAAGGCCGCGACAGCAGATTGCTGCCTTGGCAGTGAATCTGCACCCCCAAACTCAAACCAAGCATTGTCCTCAATGCTTTATATTTGAAGGAATAAACGGCAAAACAGAATATGAATTATACGCAACAAGTAAAAATAGTAAAAGCAATTAATATTGAATTAAGGACAAAGAAAATTAAAGCGACTCCGAAGAGCTGCTTGTAACAATTTTCCTTCGTGGCCTTGATGCCAAATGCTTTGTCCTTGGTGAGGGCGATGGTTGTGTCTTTGCTTGCCGGGGCGGTTGGACTCGAGTAGGTGGTGTCCTTTGCATCGGGGCTTCTACCTCCTCTCCTTCTTCGACATCCGCCATCTCTTCGGTTATCATCACGTTCGTTCCTCCTCCCATCGCAGTTGCTCCTCCTGTGTGATGTGTGCTTGGGCCGGCAACAATGGAGCTTTGGTGCACATAGGCATCTATCTCTGCGGATAGATTGCCTATGATAATTGGCGATCTGGGTGGAGTGCTGAAAATGACCCTTCGCTTGGATGGCCTTCTGCTGACAGGCGAGGCCGCGGCAGAATCTGCCGCCCTAGATGGGCCGACAGCCTGGTATTGGGGTTGAGGGTCCGCATGGAAGAACGGTCGTGGTCCTCCCGGGGCTGGTGTAGTCTCAGTGTAGGGTGCGGCGGTGACGAACATGTTGCTTGAGAACTCCGGGAATTGTACTCCTTGGTCCGGGAAGGCGTGTAGCATCATCTGGGCTAGAGTGCCATTGAAGTCCCTTTGGTACTCCATGTACCGTTGTTGTCGAAGATCCATTACGGCCATCCGTTGCAAGATTTCTTGGTACGGATTTGCTGCGGTAGAGGTGTGGGCAGTACCAGGCATGTCTGCCGTGTATTGGGCCCCGACAGCAGTATCGGTAGTAAACTGCTGTGGCGTTGCCTAGACAGGTTCTGCTTGCGTGATTTGCATGACTTTGTGGCAGAAGTTCCTGGTCCATCCTCGTCGTGGGGGCGTGTATTCGTCAGTTTCTTCAATGGGTACACCTGCAGAAACACATAAACCCGTAATCAAGCAAGGGAAATACAATGGTCCTCTATCTTTCTTACCGCACTCGTGAATTTCCCGTAGGATGATCTCTCCAACGTTGATGGTCCTCTTGTTGATGATGGATTGGATAAGCACCAATCTCTTGCGATCCACCGTGCTATTGTGTGATGTTGGGATGAGGCGTCGTTTGACGAAGGTGTTCCACATCTTGGCCTCCGGATTTAGGCTTTGTCTTGTTACGGATCCTCGATGGGTATCGATTTCCCATGGAGTGTTCCCGTAACAAAGATCGTCTTTGATGAGTTCATAGTCCTCGACAGTGATATCTTCCAAAAATTCGGTGTGGATATCACTGTCTGGGGTGAGGCCATAGAAATTATTGATCATCTCGGCATCGAGCTAGACTGGTTTGCCGCGACAGTGAACAAATAGGGAGTCTTTGCTGGGCCCATGAGCGTAGAACTCCCGCACGATCGTGGCATTTGCCTGGGCAGGTTGCAGACAGAAAATTTCCCAATTTTGGTACTTAATTCTGTCATAGAGGTAGTGTTCAATGCCGTAGTTCTCTTCGTCCGCATGCTGGAAACCTTGCTCTTCCCAAAGTTGTCGAGCGATGAAAGATCTTTTGAATCGATCTTCAACGTTGGCTGGGGCGAATCTTTTGTATGTTGCCATCAAGATAGAGAGATGTGAGTTCTTGGAGGTTTTTCTTGAAGAGAATCTGGAGATTTTGCAAGAATTAGAAGGCAGAGAGTAATTGAGAGAGGGATTGTTATGAATACTAAAGAAAACAAGAAAGTAAGAGTGAATAGTTCAAGAGGAATGAGTTTCTTATATAGGCCTCGGCCTTGTGACCGTTGAAGCCACTAGCCGTTTGTAACCGTTTCCTTCTCTGCCGTTTCCTTTTACTGCCGCGGCAGGAATCTCGGCAGACTAGCCGTTACACTGTTCTGCCCGTTGGGACTGCTGCGGCCCTGACACTATTTTATTGCCTCGGTAGAGTTCCTGCTGTGAATTATTTTTCCCTTATTCTAGCTTTTTATTCCTAAATAAAACACACAAAAAGAAAAATACTGAAAGCGAAAATAATTAGAAAAATATAAAAATAAACTACTAATCCTAATATAATAATAAAGAAAAGGAGAGGTTATGTTACTGGTGGAGAGCATGCAAATGCATCTCCCAAAATTATTCTCTCCCTTAGGCCCAAATTATGTATCGGTTGTGGGCCACTCCTTTGTGTTGTCTATCCATCCATCTTGGGTTTGATCTTCTTACCGAACATTCTACCGAGCAGACTGCCCAGGCAGGATATCTTGTTATCTACTGTGTGGATGGCCTTGCATTCCTCTGGATCATCATATTTCTTTAAGTTGTGGAATGCGTTGAGTTTGACTTGTTGGTCATTGACCCGCATAGTCAACTCTCCTTTGTCCATGTCAATTAATGTGCGTCCAGTTGCTAGAAAGGGTCTCCCAAGGATGATCGGTGCATTGTCATCTGCTTCACAGTCAAGGACAAGGAAGTCGACAGGAAAAATAAACTTGTCAACTCTTACCAGTATGTCCTCGATTTTGCCTTCAGGTTGCACATAGGATTTATCCACGAGTTGGAGCATCACTGTTGTAGGCCTTCCAATTCCAAGCTTTTGGAAGACTGATTTAGGCATGAGGTTTATGCTTGCTCCAAGGTCGCATAGGGCCTTACCTTCATAACTCTTTCCTATCGCACAAGGTATAGTGAAGCAACCAGGATCTTTTAACTTTGGTGGCATGCGGTTATGCAGCATTGCCATGCATCCTTCGGTAGCAGCCACTGTCTCAAATTCACCTATTCGTTTTCTCTTGGACACCATGTCCTTTAGGAACTTGGCATAGTTCGGCATTTGTTCAATGGCTTCAACGAAAGGTATGTTGATGTGGACTTACTTCAAGATGTCGAGGAACTTCTTGAATTGCTGGTCCTGTTTTTGCTTTTTCAACCTTTGCGGGAAAGGTGGTGGTGGTCTCATCTCCTCCAGGGTTTCTTTAGTTTTAAGTTTTATACCTAGCACCACTAAAATTGTTGCTGCCTCGGCAGGCTGCTCAGTAGCTGTAGTGCTTTCTGCCGGGGCAGTGTTGTCAGCTTCAGTTTGCTCGGCCTCTTTTCTTACTTGATCTACTGGTTGGATTTGGCTCTCTTGGATTTTCTCCTTCAATTGTAGACCACTCCTAGTAGTGATTGCCTTACACTGTTCATGGCTTATTACCTTAGCAACTTCAGTATTGCTAGGTAGGCCTCCTTGTGGTCTAGTGTTTATGCATTGAGCAAACTGCCCAACCTGAGTTTCCAGTGTTTTTATGGCCGCTTCTTGATTTTGCAACCTCATCTCAGTCCTATTCATGAAGGCATCTGTCCTCTTGATGAAATTACTATTTTCTGCCATGTATGACTCAGTTTTCATCATGAAGGCCTTTAGCGTGTTTTCCAATGAGCTTACCGGTTGCTGCTGCATCTGCTGCTGCGGCAACGGCTGTTGGACTTGCTGCTGCGACATTGGTTGCTGAAATCCCGAAGGTTGGGTGATTGGGTTTAAGGCATTGTTTGAGTTGCTCCATGATAGGTTTGGATGCCTCTTCCATGAAGGGTTGTATGTGTTGGACATCACATTGTTACGGTTGTAGTTCCCAACATACATACCAGTTTCTTGATTCATGCAGTCAGAGGAACTATGGTTACCTCCACATAAGTCACAGTATGAATCAATTACCTTGGCCTCACGGGTATTGTGTTGTAACTGTAGGTTTTGCACCATCTTGGTAAGAGAGGCCAATTGTGCTGCCACTGAACTTGATGAATCTAATTCATTTACCGTGGCTTGGCGTCTTACTCCTCCTCGCCTAGATGTAGGAAACTGGAAGTCATTCTTTGCGAGTTTATTCAATATTTCGATAGCCTCCTCAGGTGCTTTATCCAGGAGTGTTCCGTTTGCCGAGGCATCTAACATCATCCTTGTCGGGGCATTCGTGGCATTGTAAAACATTGTCACTTGTGTCCATAGGGGAAATCCATGCAAAGGACACTTGTGCAATAGCTCTCTGTAGCGCTTCCATGCCTCGTACATTGGTTCGTCTTCTGCTTGTCGAAAAGAAGTAATTTCATTACGGATTCTATCATATAGATTAGTAGGATTAAAACGAGTAATGAAATCACGGCAAAGTTCACTCCAGGAACCAATAGATCCTGCTGGAATGCTATTTAACCACGCTTTCGCCCTATCCCTCAGTGAATAGGGGAATAGCTTTAATCGCAAGACATCTTCATGGACTCCTTGGATTTTGAAAGAATTGCAGATTTCCATGAAGGACTTGAGGTGCTGCCTTGCGTCTTCAGTTGCATACCCACCAAATTGTCTAATTGTGTTTAACATATTGAACATAACGGGTTTGAGTTCAAAATGGGTTGCTTCAATCTCCGGTGTAACGACTCCTGGGTTTAAATCGTTTAAGTCCTCTTCCAGGAAGTCCCTGACAGTGAGCTGCCGCGGCCCAGGTGGCGGCGGAAGTCCTCCATTACCGGCAGGTAAATTTTCTCCTGCCGGGTGTTCTGCCATGGCTCCTTGGATCTGTCTCCTCAACCTTTGCCTTGTTCTTTCGATCTCTGGATCTAATTCGTAAAAGGGGTTGGTTGGATTGGCCCTGGTCATACACCAAAACAAACAAGAGCAAAATAAAAATAAAAATAAACAAGAAAATAAAGAAAACAAAATTTAGTTGTCAGTCCCTTGCAACGGCGCCAAAAACTTGTCGCGTGTCAAAAGTGCGCGTTTAGTGCAAGTGGACACATCGCAAGTAATAAGTGATAAGTATTTTATCGAGTTATCGTCTCCTCAGGGACCGGTATACTTAATATGCTTTCTTCACCTTCTTGTTCTGTAGAAAAAGTAAAGAACACAAGTGAGTTGATTTGATTTATCTAAACTAAAATAACTAAATAAAAGTAAAGGGTTGAAATAGTAGAGAGAGATGGGTTAGGATCCAGTTGCGTCGTATTGTGGAATTGATTGACTTGTCTCTATCCAATGCAATCGTATATCACTGCCTCGGCAGCACTGCAGTTTACTGCCCTGGCAGCGATAATACTGTCTGCCGCGGCAATTCCTTGCTCATGGGCAGACTTTACCAAAGTTCGGCAAAGTGTCCTTGGGTGACTCCGCTTATCCCTAAGTCAGAGTGCTGTTGATGACTAGTCCTTGATGATACCTCCCGGCGTGAACCAATTATACTCACCAACCAATCTCACACTTCTTTTAGCCGCTGAAACTCTTAACCTATCCCTAGGTCGAGTTAGTATTTCGTGATTGAAACACCGTACTTACCCTTTTCGTGAATCTAACTCTCCCGAGCTTAGATAAATGGATGATTCACAATATCCTCTCCCGAGCTCAATTGTGAAAACAAGGAATAACAAAGGATAAGCAAACCTTGATAACTTTATTGCATTGAATCAAAGACAAAGTACAATCTCCTCTCTCAAATACTCGACAACCTTCACCTAATCCCTAAGAAGGTTTAGAACATAATGGAGAGGAAAGAAACAAGAGTAGAAGTCGGCTCTCTCCCTAGGTATTCCATATGTTGTACATTGGGTGGCTAGGTCCTTATATAGGCTAGACCTAGGGCAAACCTTTCCTAAGTAGAGTACAACTTGGAGTATGGAACAAGTCAAGTACATAATAATAATAATATATTTTCAAGTTTATATTCGGCTAAGGGGCTTTCCCGCATGGTCTTCCTTTGGGCTTTTCCTTGTGCTAGCCAGCTCCGATTCATGGGCTTCAAGTCCAGACACGTTCCTTGGATTTTTGTCTTTCCATCGCCTATAATCTTGCTTCCTGTCTTTCTGCTGCTGCCTCGGCATCAGGTCCTGCCTCGGCCTTGTCTCTGCCGCGGCACTAGTTCTCCTGCACAGATATGAAAACGCAGTAAAACGTGCCTTTTTCTGTAAATATTATCTATATGAATATAACTTCTAAATATATCACATTAAGCACATGCATTGGTCCGAGTGGGTGTATATTTGGTGATTGATGCCCATAAAAGGAGTAGAAAGTGATAGTGTGTTGAGCACTTATCAACCACCTTATTATGGGATTGATATCAATTTAACCGATATATTTTCAATTTTGATAATTATACCATATAACTATTTAAGTGATTCCAATTAAAATCACTTGTCGTCAAATCTTAACATAAATGATGACATGACAATTAATAAAAAAAATCATATACATTTAGTCCATGTCATATATATTATATTATATTATATTAATTTAATCTATAATATTAATTAAATTTAATAATTTCAATCTTCTAAATAGATTATAACATATGTCACTATCTAATTAATTAATTAATTTTTATTATTATTTAACATCACAGACCTCATTAAAAAGACCTTGCACCTAAATGGAGGGAAAAAAATCGATTGAATTTTTAAAAATACCAAATATAAAAGATTTTTTTTAAAACAAAGTTAGATATTTAATTTGAGAAAATTAAGTTGGTGAGTTATTCTCTTAAGAAATTTTTGCAATATTAAATTTAAATTAATCAATTAATAAATTAAATACTAGTGATTGTACCAAAATATAATATAAGAAATTATCAGTACATCTACTAACAATAGGAAAAAGAAAAAAAATCTCGTCATATTTTAATGACCCTAAAACTTACACTAAAACTTTAAACTCAAAATTCCATTAGTATAGTTTTTTTTACTGAGAATGTATGCATATGATAATAATTTTTGAGAAAAATTTCAATACACAAGTCGTGTATAATTTAGTTTACACAATCTTTTTTAATTTTTTTAATCTCCAAGTATGATTTATTAATGAAAAAATCATATACATTATTATTAAAGAGTCTCATTAAAAACTTATCTACCCCTAAGCGGAGAAAAATAATACTCATATTATCAAGGTATCCAATCGAACCAAAGCACCGCACATTAAATCAGACAAATCACTCCCAATTTCTAACCCCCACCACCATGCATACACCAATGAAGCACCAAACAAGAAAGAGAACATCGTTCTAGTAGAGGTGATAATTAATCGAACTTTATAAAGTTTTATTGTATAAATTTAATCTAATTATTAATTGGATTTTTAAAAAAATCAAGTCTGAATTCAAGTCTAATTTAATAAAATATCTAAAATTTAAATCAAAATCTAAAAGTTTATATCCAATTATTTTTTAAGTAATAACTTAAACAAATATCTTTAAAAAATAATTTTCATCAAACAAATATATTTAGATTAATAGCACAAATAAATCTCAACAAATACTATAATCCAATATAAAACAAATTAAAGTAATTACTAAAACTGTAATAGATGCGCAAGATTTCAATGGCTTAGGGATAAATGCGTGAGAACTAATTCTGCTTAGGGATAAGTGTAGGATTTCAACGACTAATAAAAGCGCAAGATTGGTTATCTTACACCTTTGATTAACGCAAGGATTTATCATCAAAGAGTGTATGATTAACAGAGTCTTAGGATAGGGATAACGGAGACCACTAAAGAACGCTTTGTCGAACTTTGAGGATAGTTGCCCAAATTACTCGAGCAATTCCCTCATCGCAATTACCCAAACATTCGAAGAACTGACTAGGCAATCCGATTGAACCCAATTGTCAGAATGAGTTTAGCGATGTGAACACTCATTTACAAAGAAGAATCTAATTCGGACATCACTCCACAACTCAGTATAATCCAACCTCTTCTCTCACCTATTCAATTTCATCTATATTTTTTTTATTGTTTATTTTACTTATTCAATTAAACTCCTATTATCAACTTGTGTCTTTATTTTATTGTGTGATTACTTAAGTAAAGTGGCTCAAACCAATCCTTGTAGAGACGATATCTAATCTATATTATTACTTGCGACGTGTACACTTGCACCATTTGCGTTGCACTAAAAACACGCAACAGTCGTTCTGACCCGAACATTGAGTGTTAACTAGTTACGTCAGCATGATATCAACATCGATTTTGACTATTAACATTAGTGTTGACTTTGATAGACGACGTCAGCATTGACCTGATTGTTGAATTTGTCAAAAAGTCAATATTTTTAAAATCTCATATTTTATGTTTTTCAACGTTCTGAGTCTATCGGTTAAGTTTGTTTCAAGAAATTAGGATACAAATGCATCCAAAATTGACTTTAAAAAGATTTAATTCAAACTTTTTTCCAAATTTAAAGTAAGATTAATTATTTAAAATAAAGAACTAATGTGAATATTTATTTGATTGTAGGTTCTAATTGGCCACCTAACCATGTATCGGCCCAACCTAGCTCTTCCCAATACGATCGACTGCGTAGTCCAATCTTGAATGGTATGTATCAGTACTCTGTGTATAATTTAAACATTAGCTTTTCTCGTATTAATTTTAAAGTTTATTGTATCTTAGGGTCTAACACTGAGTAGAGCGTGGCTCGAATGCCCAGTAGACCACCAAACCGACTCTACTATTTGAGGTGTCTTCCTTATATACAATATGACTGTTTTACTACTATATTCCTTAATTTAGTAAATTGATCATGTGCACATGATTGTTTTCTTGATTTTCCTTACATGTATATGTAATATATTTTTTTAATTTAAGTACGATTATACGATGTTTGATATATGCCTGATATATCTCGTATATTCTCTGATTACTTTTTGGATATATGTGGTCGTTTGTTCATTACCTACTACTCTTGATATTTCTGTATACTAAAGTACTACATAGACTGGTTCATTGAGATACTAGAGATGTGATGTGAAGTACCTGAGGTTTAACCCTAATTCGACTGGTAATTTTATCTGTTTACAGTTCCTAACTTTGGATAGGGTAATCCCGTCTGTTTTTGGTTCCTATGCTTCGGCTGGAGTAATTTCTCGTCTAACTTAAGGTGACCTCTTAGGTCGATACCTTGTCCCCTTTTAGACCTAGGTTAATGCCTACATAAGATACTATTTGGGGGAACTGTATCAAGGAATTCGATTAGAGGTTAGATTTTCATACATATACATTACATATTTTCTGAAATTTATTGTTATGCATGAGTTATATCTGTGTTTTTACTTTGTATTATTGGAACACATTAGTCTCCTTAGTTCATACCTAAATCTTTTTTCTTGATATCTTTGGATAGGCAATCCGGATTTAGAACTTGGAGGATCTACAAATTTTATATATCTATATTGATGTAGTGTTTATATCTTCTAATTTGCATTTTGGGTGACATGTGTTTATGTTTTGTTATTTTATATATTATCATTTTGTTAGCTTTACAATTTATTTATTTTGTTGATATTTTGTTGAACGCATTGTTATAATTAAATGATATTTTGTTTTATACTTGGATAAAAAAATATGATCACTCTAGATCAAACATTTCGCATAGGTTGATCTAGGAGATTAGAAACATATTTGTGTAATTTTTGCAAATATGTTCATTTATATAACCACTAACATGTTCATTTATATGTTCTTCAAAATGTTAGAATTACACCACTAGCTTTTAATCTCGTTAGGCTTCACAGTTTGAACTCAAAAGTTCACTACGTGTTCAAATTATTTTATACATTCACCGATATTTAAAATGTAAAAAGAAAAAAAAAAAGAAACAAGTAAATGAGCTTATAAACAATCCAATAAAATGATTTTTTTTCATGAATATAAACAAACAAAATAAAAATTTGTTAATGTTTGTCCGTATATTAAATGAACATAAAATATTGTTCATACTCATTTTTTTAACTTAATAAATGAACTTTATACGAATAATTCATAATATTTAATCGATTATTTTGTTCATTTACACCTCTAGGCTGCACTAAAGTAGAATGAGCATAAATCCTCAACATTTTTGGTCTAATAACAATTTAGGTTCTTATAAATTTAAATATTAAATAAATTAGACTTTCCCCATAATTTTTTGTTTAAATCTATTGTAAACTCTTATATATATATATATATATATTTTTAAATTTAAAATTTTATTTTTTATTAATTTTTTATCTTAACTTTCTCTTTAATTATTTTATAATTTTTAAAATAAAAATAATATATTAATTACTAAATAGATAATTGATTGACTTTAGATGTAGTTTTCCTTTGTTAATCACATTAAATGTTGACAAAGTGCAATAAAATAACAAGAAAAATGAGAGATTCTTGAAAAGCTTTGTGGGACCCACAACTATGCACTTTCTCGTGTCAATTTTGGTTCATTGGCTAATGGGTTTTTTCAATATTGACTGCATGCCTTTAATAGAAACTTTTTTATTAAAATAATATAATTATATTTTAAGTTATGCTTTAAATTTATATAATAAAAAAATAGGGGAAATTTTACGGATAGCTATTGAATTATTAAATTTATTAAATTGATTTATTTTGACATTATTGTTAAAATCTTAACGAAGAGGGTAATAAGATGACGTGGCAGTTAATGAAAGTTTATAAAATTATATATTTTAATCCATAATATTTCTTATTATATTAATTAAGTCCTAATTTTAATTTAATTACATTAATAGGTAAATAACAAGGATTAAACGTATAATTTTATAAATTTTTGTTAATTATCATGATCCTATTTTATTAGAATTTTAACGGCAGTAACTAAAATAGATCAATTTAATAAGTTCAATGATTTAATTTATGAGTTTCATAATTTAATAATTAAAATAGACATCCATAAATAATCCGATGATTATCTATGTAGTTTACTTTAAAAACAATATACATATATATATATATTATTAATCATTTGATTAATATCTATTATATTACTGAGAATTTTATTTGAATAGTTTTAAAGGGATTAAAGTAATATATATATTTAATTTATTGTTGTTAAAACTGTTTGAACATAAGGTTCAAAAGAAGAAAAAAAAAGAGAATAATATTTTTAATGGATTTTTGATGATAAATATTTTAAAATTAACTTGGAATCACTAATTTTTGTGTTTTGATTATGTATTATAGACTTTTTAAATTTTATGTGTTTATTATATAATTTTTTTAAAATATTTAAAAAATATAAATTAAATATTCATTATTGAATTAATTGAGTAATTAAATTTTATAAATATTTTAATAATAGATACATAATTTAAAAAGACCGAGACACACATCTGAGAATTCCCTAGCGTATTTGGTCTGGCTTTTGACATCACTTCATTGGAATCCAAACTAAATTATACTCATTTTTATTAATTTAATTATAAAATACCTTTATTAGTATTTATAATATATTCTTTCAAAAAAATAATATAGAGAATATAAGAACTTATTTGAATTGATGCATAATTATTTATATCCATGTAATTTTAGTTTTAAAATATAATAATATTATAAATTTAACTCCGATTATCACATTATCTATTAGACCAATCAATTAAATGTATTTTTTTTTAATTTTTTTATTTTAGTTTTTATATCTCATCTTTAATTAGTTAGACTATGAATAACATTACGAGAATTAGGTGTAGTCTTGACACCTTAATATTTAAGAAAAAAAATTACATTGTACCTTTTTGATTTAAAAAATAAATAATTAGACCTTTAAAATTATTAAAATTTCTAATGATTTTTTTTTTATTTTTAATATTATTTTACATTGACTAGGGAGTTTTTACCCTAATATTATTGTTTAAGTTTTTTTTTCAAACAATACGACACTCTTCAATTTATTTCCAACAATAGGGTATTTTACTATAACAATTAAAAAGTCTGATAGATTATAATACGACTTTGAACAATATTTTACTTAAAAATAAAAAAATTGCTATCATTCAAAATCGAATTATAATTGATCTGTCTTTAAAGGGTAAAACAATATTCAAAGTCGAATTATAATCCATTCGTCTTTGAACGATACCGTTTTTTTATTATCTTTAGATAAAACATTATTCAAAATTGAATTATAATCTACAAAGTGGATTGTTACATTAAAGTATCTTATTATTAGAAATAATTGGATAGAAACCATATTTTTATTAAAAAACAAACAAACTAAAAGTAATATTTTGTTAATTCCACCCATAGACTACTTAATACAATATGACCCTTATTATATTAATTTTATTTCTTTATATTTTTATGATATTTTAATTATTTATAAATATAATCTTTATCTTTCTCCATTAAGCAAAAATCAAAGATTTCAATGTGTTAAAAATCAAAGATTTCAATGTGTTTGAGAAATTATATTATGGGTCAGTTCCATCACGTCATCTATGGGACCAACCAATAGAAATTGTCCATCTCATTATTTTTTAATTTTTCAAGTAAAAATTTCACTTTGAGAAAAAATTAATGGAGTAGACAATTTTTATTAGTTGGTCCATGAACAGGTGGTGGCACTGACCCATGATAATAATTTTTCCAAAACCCAACCCTATCTAGAGAAGCGAAATCCAGATAACAACACAATCTACTTATCCATCCAATCATCTTCTTCCACGTGGACACAAAGTGCCACATCAACCAGCCGATCACACTCACTGTAATTTTCCCACACTTAAAAGCTCTTTCCCCAGAGTCTTTCCTTTCCCACCTGCAAAGATCCCTTCTTTTTCATTATTTTCTCTCCATCCAAACACAAATATGTGCAACAGTACAAGACGAAGTAAAAGAAAACCAAAGTCCCGTAGTTTTTCTCTGAAACATTCTCGGAAAACCCGAAGTAAAACAAGAAAACCGAAGTACCTTAGCCTCCATCGCCTCGAAGAAAACCTACCTCAAATGTCATTACCCAACAACAACGAAGACGAAGACAAAGAAAGTACAGACAAACAGCTTAATCTTTTCCCACTTCACCCGGAAAATTTAGTTGAAGATCGAGACACACAGTACGATAATGTTTCTTTGCTTTTCAACACGACGGAAGAAGACGGCGATCATGCTGTTACACTCAACGGTCTCTTAGACAGCGAGGGTAGTGAAAATTATAAGAACGAAACGGCAAAGACGACGACGGCGGCGACAGTAACGTCGGAGGAGAACCCTTTGTCGCCTTCTTTGACATACGGGCGTTACAGTTGCGATGATCGTACGAGGTTGTCGCTTGTAAGGACAGCCATGAAAGGGAAGAAGGAGAGGGATGAGAGTGAAGAGAGGTGGGTGGTTTATTCCGAGGTAGTTGAGAAGAAGGAGATGGAAGAGGTGAATAGCGGCGACGGTGGTTGTGACGGTGGTGCATGGTGGAGTGAGAGGAAGAAGATGAACAAGTTGTTGGCTTTGAAGCTTGATTACGATGGGATACTGAATGCTTGGTCTGATAAGGGCCCCCTTTACATTGAAGTGGAGTCCCCTCAAACTGTTCCTCACTTGCATGAAGCCTCTGCCAATGTAAGAACTTAACCCTTAATCTTCATTTATTTTACTTGTATTAAGATGGATGATTAAAAAATTAATATAAATTGAACGTAAGATAATTTTGAATATAAAATAATTTTAATCTATATAAATTTAAATAATTATTAAATTAAATTATTTAGATAAAATATATCATCTTTTATTATTGATATAACTCGATCGAATATTTTTTTTTAGTGAATCCATGCTTGTTTTGTTTGTATCCGAGATGAATGATGATAAGCTTAGTGTTATGAAAAGTATGCTTTTCACTTTCTGCTTTTTTATGGGGCCCAATGGACCTTTTAAGCCAGCTTGAATTTGGGCCCACCTTAGTTCTATTTTGTTTGTTGGTATATGAATATTATACGATAAACGATTAATCGGTCTAATGAGATGATATATTAAAATTTTGAATTATACTAAAAATTTGAATTATGACGTTGTGAATGGAGTAAATTGATTTGAAAATGTTGTCTTTTATAATGAGCCTCTGTATACCGGATTCAGATTAGTTAGCCAATAGACTGGATATCAATTTTATACTAAAAGAGTATAATTATGTAATTTTTTTTGAATTAGCTAATAGTGATTACCAGTAGTACCTGTTTTAGAATATAATCTCTATCATTTAACATTGATCGCTCAATCATTCTGATGATATTGTTGGTGCTCAAACTCGTGACCTCTAGGAATAATAACCATTCCTTTAACCACTTGGGCTATAGGGCTCATGCTATAGTTATGTAATTTTTAGTTACCTTATTATGAAATAGGAAAATTATTTGATATATAGGTTGTGTAAAATTTAGATCGTACAATCTTGCCTATTTCGATTTTGTATATCTTAAATTTTAGGGTTTAAAGTTATAAGATTTACGATTTAAGATTTATGATTCAAGAATTTAAGATTAAAACAAGTAAAATTGTCTCGTTTAAATTTTATACAACTTGTATATCAAATAATATCCTTGTTAAATAATAAATTTGTTAAAATAAGTTGTTCATGATCTTTACCCTTTATTAGCATATCAAGCCATTGGTAATATGTACCCTAGAAATATCAATACTCTCATCAAAACTAAGTTAACTATACAATTCAATACTTGTAATGACTGATTCTAATCGTGACAGATTCTGCTTGACGGTTTCGGAAGTCCTTCGAATATGTGGACGGTGCCGGAGATGTCGAGTCGTTTAAAGATCAAGGAGGAAAACGATGGGAATGAGGATCGGAAGAAGGGTCATAGAGCAGCAAGTGTGTTGAGATACAAAGAGAAGAGGCAGAATAGGCTGTTCTCTAAGCGTGTACGTTATGAAGTCAGAAAACTCAATGCTGAAAAGCGCCCCAGGGTCAAGGTATAGTAACCTCAATCTTATTACTATATTCGAGTCCGAATTTAATCGAGACGGACATGTCTTTATTGTTTTTTGTTCATTCGTATAGGGTCGATTCGTGAAGAGAGATTGAGGAATCGAGTTTGTTTCTCGGAATAATGGTGGTTCTGGATAGATGAAATAAGACTGTATCAGTGATGGGTATAGTTTATTTTATATATATCTGATACTTGTAAATATGGAGGCTGCTGTCATTTTGAACCCACCTGCTAACTTTGTTTCACTAATGCTGCCTTCATACAGGAGTTAAATTATATATATGTTCAAAGAATGTAAATGGTTTCACCCATGGATCAATCCGACCAAGATAAGTTTGAAGCCGGCAAAGTTTGAGTTGAGTTCGAATCAATTTATTCGAATCTTGACATTTATATACTTCTCTAAACCTTTAATTTTTATAATTTAGTTATTAATTGACTTTTCATTCTATTCGAAAAGGTCCAAAGACGATAATTGAGCTCGATTGAAGTTCGTATCAATGTAATTGAGTACAATAAAGGAGTTAATATATTAATTGAATCGATCTTATACAAAATTTTCGATCACCGAAACTTAATTATGATTAAACTGAGTTTTGAAGTGTTATAGCCCATGAATTAACACAATTATCTCAAAATTTGGGTTCTAGTCTAAGAATTGAATTGAGTTCGAGTAATTTTAAACAAGCCTAAAAAATATGAGCTCGGTTTGGCTCGTTAAGAATTCGAGTTGAGTTCGAGTTTTATTCGAACCTAATCGAGTCAAGTGTTGATCGACCTTTGACTATGTTAAACTCGAGTAATTCTTATATGTCATGTCTCATTTAAAGCCCAATGAAGAAAATTTTTGATACACAAGTTGTGTAAATTCAAACTTGTTAATTTTAATATTTAGTGTGTTAATTTAAGGTTTAAAACTTATTTTTAGAGTTTAGATTTTAGGGTTTTAAGTTAGCATTTTAGATTTTAAATTATAAAAAATAAAAATAGTATATTTATATTTTCAAGTAGCTCTTGAACTTGTTGAGTCAGATATCAAGTAGCTCATTAAGAACTCGAGCTGAGTCCAATCAAATCGAGTTTTGATCGAATTAAACTCGAATAACTCGCGATTTGTTTCATATCTTTTACAATCATATCCATCAACCCTACATCCCTTATACAACTCTAAAACTCCACCATATCAACCGAGACATGAGACCCAGCTCTGTCAAAGTGGGAACTTTCCTCTACACCAAGAGTCCCATTAAAATCTCTCCCACCATCCAAAGAAGATTTTCCACCTTAGATTCAATTTGTCACAGTAATTCACCCTCCATATCACCTTTTGTAACATCATAAAAAATAATAATAATAATATTAGTAAAAGGATGAGAACGTGGTTGTGGGGTTTTGAACCCACAACCACCTATTTCTGTAGCCAATCACCCAATCACTTGAGGTAGCAAGCACTTGTAAACTAAATCCCCCATCCGACTCTTATTCTGAACTTGTTTCGGTGAAATTATAATAATGATAATAATACATTCGAATATAAGAGTTTTACCCTATCAGATCTAGAACTTTTCCTATATTCGAATCAAAATAACTCTTCATCTCCCTCACCTAACCATTTCGATCACCGGCTGATCTCCCTCACCGCCACGCCGTGGTCGTCATCGCCACCACCGTTCGGTCAGTCATCGTCCTTCGGTCACAACCCCTTATCCACTCGCCGGTTGGCCGCCCGTATCGTCGTGAATCGAACCTAAAAGATTCGGCGAAACTTAGGGTTTGAACCCTTCGGTTTTTTGTCAATTCTGGCCTCCGACCGACGCCATTCAGCGTGTTGTCGGTCCCGTCTTGCTCCCCATCGAATGTCGATCATAACCCTCTGAGATTGTCACCGTTGGCCGCCGGTAAAACCTTCGTCGGAGAAGGGTTTCGTTTCGGGTAAGTTGGTAAGATTTCTTACCTTTCGATCTGTTTTCTGGGTTTTTGGCTTGAGATTATAAGTTGTTGATGTTAGATCTGGAAAAATCTGGGCTTAAGAGGCGTTTTTCGGCCATTTGGGCCGCGCGTGGCCTCCACGCGCCGCTGAAGGCGACTTCCGGCCACCGTGGACGATTATCGAAAACTGACCGGTCCGAACCGAACCAACCCGGTCCAACCCGAGTCAAACTGGTCATAATCGATCTTGAACCGGACCAAACTGGTCCAACACGGACCGAACCGGTTAACTGACCCGACCCGTTGACCGACCTGACCCGTTGACCGTGACATCAGCATGACGTCAGCGTTGACTTTGACCCAAAAAGTCAAAATTTTCAAAAACTCCTATTTTATGTTTTTCGACGTCCTGAGCCCATCGGTGAAGTCCGTTTCTCAAAATTCGAACCCGAAAGCCTCCAAATTGGACTTTAAAGTCTCGAGTCAAACTTTTCTTTTAAGTTAAGTTAAGTCCAAAGTTTTATTTAAGGTTTAATATCGATACCTGCTTGTTTATAGGATTTCATAGTTCTCCCGATCGTGTATCGACCCAGCCCAGCTCCTCCCATTTTGACCGATCCCGAGATCCGATTGTAACCCGTATGTGTTTAAAACCCAGTGAATAAATAATTCAATATTTATACTCTGGTAATAATATAAAATTTTATCTTGTATCTTTAGGGTCCAGTACTGCTGTAGAGCGAGACTCGAACGCCCAGTAGACCATCTGTCTGTTTCTGCCATTTTGAGGTGTGTTCCTTGTGTGCTATATGATTGTGTACTACTATTTTCCCGTTTTAAATAAACCCAGCATGTGCACATGACTGTTTTTCCCGGATTTACTTAAATATTATATTCTGAACCTTAAGCATGATATTATTGTGTTCCACTGTTTGGCTGATATATCATGAGTGATAATTCCTGATACTTCTACATTTATTCCTGCTATTACTGCATGCCTGTTACTTTAGGATTGGGATGATGTATAGTATTGAGTTTCTGTTCAGCCTTGATCCAGCTGGTAATTCCGCCTGTTTACAGTTCCTAGCTTCGGCTAGGGTAATTCCGTCTGATATCGGTTCTCGTGCTACAATCGGGGTAATTCCACCTGTACCCTAAGGTGATTCCTTAGGCCGGTACCTTCGCCTTATTGGGTTTAGGTTAACGCTTGTATCAGATACTGTTCTGGGGAACTGTATCCAAGAGTTCGGTTGGAGGGTAGCATAACATGCATAAACATGACCTGATTTTCTGTTATTACTGTTTATTGATTTTACTCGTGTTTTGTATGCACTGTTGGAACACACTGGGCTCCATAGCTCATACTTGTTTTCTTTCCCCTTTCAGATATCCGTAGATAGACTTCCCGGATTTGGCACTTGAAGAATCTACACCTTCTCGATTATATTTTGATGTAATGTTTAAATCTTTCGGATTTCGGTTAGGGTGACATGTGCCTATACTTTGCTACTGATGGATTAAACGTATTATATTTTATTATTGTTGTGTGAACTATTTTGTGAACAATGTTTTTAAACGTATTATGTTTTGAGGTTATCGGTTTTTATGGTATTTTGTTTTAGATGTTGTTAATCAGATTAATATATTCCAGTACATGACATATGACTTTTTACATGTTTCTTGATAATATTTTGAATACGACTTGGGTTCGAATATTGAGCTAATGATATTACAGGTTACTTTGGTTTTAAAACTTGTATTTTATTTAAAAAAATGTGACCACTCTAGGTCGAACTTTTCACATAGGCCGGTCTGGGGGTTACACCTTTGATAGTAACAAATTCAAGACTTTCTTCTGCTTGTTATGGTGATTAAACCCTCTTAACATTCAAAAATGCTAAGCTTGTTGGGAGACTGAATTGGAACCCTCACTCACCACACCAACAATCTCATGCACTTTAGCTTTAATCTTATCCTTTTTTTTTGTTTCAGTCCTTGCAGCATATTTGTGACACCCTGAACAACAGCTCTTGGTTTCTTACCTCAAGCGTTTCACTCTCAATGTCTGACATCAGGACTCTACAAAGGTGGGAAAGCCTGATCCGCATCCACCGGAAGAGCCAACTCACCAATTATCATAGTGTCCCTATGAGAGCTTCCATCCCCAGAGGCTATCTCACCACCTGTCAGAGCTGGAGAACCTTTCGTTGCAGCCCTTACACTCCCTACAGTCCTATTAATGGCCTCAACTCCAGTGACTAACTCAACAATTTTGGGACTGTGAACACTAGTTGTTCTAATGGCCTCAACATTAGAAGAACTAGCCATATCCTTAACTCTCCATTCAACACCTCTTCCCACATTGCTCTGTGTCTGTGCTGCTGAACACAGCTTAGTAGCATAACCAGATGACTTACAATAAGCACAACGTGGCGGCATCCAACTTCAACTTCAACACACACCTTGGCAAACTCTAGTCGCTCCCTCAATGCTGTAATAGAGTCCATATACTGAGAATCCAATGCACTAGCTATGCATCTTAACCCAAACTGGCATTCGAGCCAAATCAAAATCCAATCGTTTCAGATTTCGCTCCCACTTTTGCAACACAAAGGGGTTGTGCTGATCATGCCATGGACCATTTAGCTCCCAGAAACGCAAAATCTAATGAGAAAATCCCTTAGGCTGTTAGGCCTAATAACATGTGCCCCCTATTTTTGGGATTTTTATTTTTAATAGTAAAGTATTGTAATAATATAATGTTAATAGTAATATGGTATTGGGAGTTGCTGTGAAAGCATGGTCTCCCATACTTTGGTCGTACCTTATCATTTGAAAAAGAAAATCATTGCCGCCCAGTCCCTTCAATAATGTTCCAGGAAGATTTTATAGTTTTTCAAGTGACATGCCTTAATTATTATTAGCATCAACATCATTCAACTAATCCATTATTTTTTCCCAGCAACCTGTCCCAAGCAGCTTTTATAGTTTTATTCTTTTTCAAGGTGTTTTGTCAGGCTGCAATAGCGTGGAATTCAAGGTGTATTGAAAACATAAAAAATTTATTTGAAACCTTTTCAAATTTAGTTCACGTGATTAGGAATCAATTGTTTCAACAGGTTTGGTAATTAAATGACATCTAATGCAGTCTCACACATAAAATAATTTGAAATCAGGAAAAAAGACAAGAGCACAAGACCAGAGAAACTAAGGGAAAAAGACAAGTAGAGGATGCTCGTTTAGTCCGATAAACGCAAAGTATTAGAATCGCTTTCACTTTGATCAAGTTGTCTCTTTGGATGTCTGAAACAACTCTCCTGTTGCTGGTTTATTGCTTCAATTGTCTGATTTTTCAGGTTTTATTTGTTATCAAAAACTATAAATGTTTTCCTTGGATGTAGGTCTTTGAGTATAATTGTCTTGTTTAATGTTGCATATATCTTGTCCGCAGGAGAAACATGGCAGCCGTGCGATTGATATCGACAAGTACAGTCCGTGCTGAAAATAACAATGCATCAGAAGGGAGGATTGAGCTAACTCCCTGGGATCTTCGATACCTTCAAATCGGATATATTCAAAAGGGACTTGTTTTCGCCATGCCTATGCAAGACAAGGACATGTTGATACAACACTTAAAAACATCTCTCTCCAACGCCCTACAACACTTTCCACTGCTGGCGGGTCGCCTTGCAGCAACCCAACAGGAAGACGATGACACAGTTTCCTTTTTCGTAGATTGCAACGATGCCGGCGCTTTGTTTATACATGCAGCAGCTGATGGAGTAACCGTTTCCGACATCATTAATCCTGTTTATGTTCCGTCTGTTGTTCACTCGTGTTTCCCGCTGAATGGGTTTCGTGACTACAAGGGTATCACCAACCCTTTACTTGGGGTACAAGTAACAGATCTTGTGGATGGTATGTTTATCGGTTGCAGCATGAATCATGTCGTGGCGGATGGTACATCGTTCTGGCATTTCCTTAATTCATGGTCTGAACTTTCTAGAGGTTCGGTTAACTTATCCAAGTCCCCTGTTTTCCAACGTTGGTTTCCCGATGGCATGGATGTCCCGATTCGGATTCCACGGTCTTGTATCGATGTCAACCAATGCAATGTTGACTTTGTTCTACCGCCTACACGAGAAAGGATTTTCCATTTCTCAAAGGAAACCATTGCAAAACTCAAAGCAAAGGCTAATGCCGAGATAGGCACCGACACGATCTCCTCTCTTCAAGCTCTGTTGTCTCATATTTGGAGATCTGTCATCCGCAACGGAAGCTATGACCCTGATGAAGAGATTAAATACAGCATTGTGGTCGGTGCAAGACAAAGGTGTCCTGAGCTTCCTGACAACTATTTCGGGAATGCAATTCTGGGCACCTTTGTAACTATGAAAGCAAATGAGCTAATGGAACAAGGAATTGGCGAGCCGGCTTGGCGAATGAATCGAGCAATTGGCACAATGAGCAGAGAAAGTTTTAAAAGTTTCTTAGAGTCTTGGGCAGCAAACCCGAATCTTGTAACTCTGGACCATGATGACTCTTTTCTCACAAGTAGTTCCCCTCGATTCGATATATATGGCAATGATTTTGGCTGGGGAAAGCCGATTGCAGTAAGAAGCGGATTGTCTAACAAGTTTGGGGGAAAGCTCACATTATTCTGTGGATCAGAAGCAGGAAGTATTGATGTTGAGGTGTGCCTTTTTCCAGAGATATTTGATGCCATTGCAAATGATGAAGAATTCATGGATATAGTCAGCAATTAGCCATTTCGTGACTGGTGACTTGGTCCTGTTGTAAGATACAAAGCAAGTACAATGTTCACATTTCATGATGCTTTGGAAATGAAAATAAAGATCCTATGAAACTTTCCATTGAAATTACAAAGTTTTAACTCGGTCAATTACAATTTTATCGATAGTTATACTCATATGGATTTTCCCCTGTTGGATAAAATTTTTACTTGGTTTAGATCTGATAATCGAATGAGTAGTGTTGTACCACGTCTGGAACCTGCAAGCCTCTGAAATTCGAAAGCCTCCATCGTAGCTCCTCCAGGGCTCTTATTCTCCACCCACTTCTCAACATACGAGGTACCATGTAAGAGTTCTTGAATATAGTGCTTCTGATTCAAGAACAGTCTTGAGCCCATGGTTTGAACTTCGATATCCAGGAAGTAGTGAAGATGTCCTAGGTTTTTGAGAGAAAATTGAACATGTAACTTCTGAATGACAGTTGAAATATGTTTTTCCGAGAGGATAATATCATCAACGTATATAACAATATATGTTAAAGCAGATAAACAATGATGTATCTGCTAATGAGGACTTGAATTTCAGTTGATTAAAATACTCCTTTAATTTTAGAAACCAATTGCGAGGTGCTTGACAGAGGTCATAGAGAGCATTCTTTAGCTTGCAAACTAATGGTGTTCCATCATTTTTATTTGTAGTAAAGCCAGTTTGTTGATCCATGTACACAGTTTTTTTTGAAGATTACCCTTTAAAAAGGCATTGTTAATGTAACACCCCTTTTCGATTTAATAGAGAACCGGGTCGGAAAATATTATGGTCAGAGATTTCGGTGGTTCGATAACACTTTCTGGTAGTTTGATTCGGATTATTCGAGAATTATAAGTCAGCTTGTAATTAATCTAACCCTAAAAGGGACTCATTTATTTTTGGGTTAATTTAAAACTTTTCAATATTTTAAGGAATCAAGTGAAATTCTAAATAATTATAAGCTTATGTTAAAGATTGTATATACATGTTTCGAAATGGTAAGGAACTGTATCAATACGGTGGTGTCAAGGTCGTTAATTCAGTTATTTTAAGAGATCGGTATCTATACACCAAGGAGGTCGTTTCGAAACGATGGTGTTCATGTAGGTAATTCAGTTAACTTCTAAACTGTTTCGGTAGACTATGGGACTGAATCGGAATGCTAGGTTTGATCCTAAGTCAACAGGTTTGACCAATAGAGGTGTATCGAAACACATGGTTGCAGTTTCGATATTAAGGTTCATGACAGGTAATACCGTTAGGCCTGTTTTGATACCCTTATTAATGGTTTCGATACACGAAAGTCCGACCAAGAGTCTTAGAGGGTTGACTTGACCAAACGTTTCAATACACCATGGAACAATATCGAAACGAAGAATTCCAGTGGCAAAAAGTATCGAAACACCCATCCACTGGTTTAGATACCAAGCCAAAAATTCCCAGAATTTCCGAGATGTTAACTAGACCGTATCGAAACAGATAGAACTTGTTTCAAAATGTCTGACCTGTAATGTCATATATTAGCTGATTTTTATTCGAATTATCTTAGTAGATGAAATCCAATCCCTATGAAATTTTACCATCAAGATATAACAAGATTAAATTAGCATTAAGTCAAATTTTAAGGTAATCTGAATCCGTTTAATAGGTTTTTGACTTTTAGTCCTAAATATGCATATATAACCACTTAAACCATTTCTTAGCTAAGTCATTTTACAAAATATAAGCAAAAGCAACCTTACACATTTTCAGCATATTGTCACGGGGCTAGACTTTTGAACTAACTCGTGTGGTTTTAGTCGAGTCCTTTAAGACAAACCACTAAGCCAGTCTGAAATCTCACTCTGAAATATCAAACTTTCAAAAAACTCAAGAACGAAAGATCGTTCTAAGCGGAAACTAATTATGAAAATGACTTCGAAGAACTTTGAAAGAATGCGAAGAACACTCAATAACAACTTAAAAGATTTAGAGTAAATGCCTTTTAATTATTTTAAATGTCCATCCTCGTGGATTCAGAACTTAAGTCTATTCACTTTAGTTGGGCAAGTATTATTGTGAGGCCCATAGTGATCGTTTACAATCTAAGTATTCATGGGAGAATATTGAGGGAGAGGTTTGCGAGGATATATAGAGAGAGGGTATAATGTCAAAATTATCTTTTAACGTTCAATAAAATAATTATTTTGATTTCTATTCTATTTTTAAGTAATTTAACTCTTAACGTTTTAGATTCAGTTAAATACTCTTTCCATGAATAAAAATATTAGTTAACTGAAGATAAACAACTTAAAATAACTTACAGAATGACAAACCAGAAGAAATAGATATTTTATATTTTATACATGTTTAAAAAAATTGGATTGATGTGTTATTTTATAAAGTCAACATATCTACCTTTATGATATTATTGGTAGGAGTGTGTAAAACCGGGTTCGATTAACCATTAGTAAATTATTTCGGTTAACCGGTAAATTCGGGTCACCCAATTTTCGACCCTAAACCGTGACCATTCAACCGGTTGACCGTTTATCCAGTTAATCGAAAATTTCGGTTCGGATCGATTCAGGTAACAAGTTTTTTATTTTATTTATTAATGACATAAATTTTAATAACATGTCAAGAAAATAAATAATTTTAAAAAATAACACATGATATTAGTATATTTTTTTTAATATTACCAAGTTAAACACTTACACTTTATAAAATGAAATTATAATTTTACTTTTCTAAAGTTAAAAAATAAATTAAAATATATTTTTTAATATAAAATATTAAAATAATATGTAATATAATAATATATTATATAACCGGTCAGTTCGGTTAACCAGTTTTTCCTAAAATCGTAAATTGTAACCGAACCAGTTTTTATAAAAAGAATAAAAATACGACCCTAAATCGAATTTTTCTGTTCGGTTAACAATTTTTTCGGTTTAGTTTTTTCAGGTTTCGAAATCAGTTTCGATTTATCGAGTTTTTTGCACACCCCTAATTATTAGTCTTGAATTTTTCAAGCGTACATGTGTCAAGATGGTGGAGAAATTGAATTTTAGGTGTTAGTGGTGTAAGCTATGAAAATAAAAGATAAACACAATAATTTATAGTGATTTAAGCTTCTAATTAAATTTTACATTCATCACATTAGTTACTTCACTAATTTTTTTTTTCAAATTTACTCTTTGATTTTTTTTGTTTTTACCGGAATTAAAGAGATAACTCTTACACCACAAGATTTACACTCAAAAGTCTTGTAAAACCATCTTTTACAAAGAGAAAAAAAAATAAACAAAGAAAATCCTCACAAGATAGGTGGTTTGCAAAGTTAATCACTCACCCAAACTTAATACTTGAACAAATTTAACAATTAAAACTTACTAGTAAAAAATAGTAAATTATAGCTTTAAGACTCTTATACAATAATTAAATGTTAACTTGATTGATCATTAATTTCTTTTTGGTGCTTTAAGGCATCTTTACGGGTTTCAAATGAGTTTTTAATACCTTCGACTCGGTGTTATATTAGGCCTCCGGCCCAAAACCTGTATTTTAAAATTTTGGTTTTAAGCCCAAATGGAAACAGTTCAAGTCTAAATAAAACCATAACGTACCAAAAATTTTAAATCCAAACCAGGACATGATCAATATTTAAAATAATACGGAGCTCCACTTAATACAAACATTTAAACCATTCGACTCGAATAATAAATAATAGAGTTACAAATACATATAGGGTTTGACAAGTACTAGCCCACTACATCTAACAGCTGTACTCTGACACGTAGTCGATGTTAAAATCCTAACCTTGATGGTGCTCCTCCGGAACTAGCTTCACCTAACCTACGCAAGAAAACACATTTCGAAACGCTGAGCTACGAAAGCTCGATGGGTACACGCCACTCGGCTAACATCATGCATATCATAATTAAAGTAAGCAAATCATGTAATATCCTGCATGGTATGTTGGCTCTAGCATGCTCGCCTATCACATGGCATAAAGAGATGTATACTGACGCACACAACATATACATGTCAAAACAAATAACACAAGGTAGTGAGGCCCGCGTCCACACAACATCAGGATCCCATACTCAAGGATGAGGACCGTGTCCACACAACATCGGGATCCTCCAAATCCCATACTCGAAATGTCACATCGAGTATCTTCGAATGAGGCCCGCATTCACACAGCATCGAGATCCTACATTCGAAATGGTCATCAAATCATCACCCAGAATGTTATATTAGATGGTCTTCTTTATGTTACAACATTTATTGGATATCCGGATTTCATCAAACAAGGACTCAACACACACAATGGTCCACTAAGGACCTTCACAATAAGACATGTTAAGACTTGTCATAAATTGATCTGTCGGGGTTAAAATTATCAATCTTGATTCAACCGTTCATTTCATAGTTTTAAAGAGATCTATAAGAATCCTTAGATTCAATTACCGAAACCTTAATCTCTACTTAACTTGGTTAGAATTACACAGGGGGTTCGATACTCCCTATGTGGGGTATCGAATTGAAAATGCCACTGTGAGGATCCGTATCAAAACACGATCCAAACGTTTCAAAACGCCTGCCTATAATAGCCTATTTCTCTCTCACGGGTATCGATAATCCCACCAAGGGTATTCAATTAATCCCAAATTGTTTCCACACATTTATGAAGGCATTTAGACGAGTTTTTAATCACTTTTAAACCCTAAAATATCTTAGTCCGAATTTCACCATTAAAGACCCCAAGCTTAGCAACCAAGCAAATATGCACACAACAACATGAAATGCACTCTAATAATGATATGTAATGATGCAAGGAAAGTTGGTGGGTACCAACCTTAAGCAAGGAACAACAAAACGAGCTCATCTTCTACACAACGCCTTCACCTTCCCAAGCTTGAAGATGGTCCTCCAACCCCTCTCTCTCTACAAGGAGAAGATGAACAACAATTAAGGATGGTTTGAGGATGATTTCTAAAGCCTAAAACACTAAAAGACTCATATTTTTATATCATGGATCTAGATCCGTCCCAGATTCGTGGGTTTAAAAAATTGAGACTCAGATCTAGATTTAATAGATCTTACGAATTCGGTTCCAAAATGGATTCTTTAAAAATGACTATTCGACTTATTTTTTAACGTAATAAAACTATCATTAATTAATTTCACATCACAACTTCGATGAAAAGAAGATTAATTTTAATTAACTAGCATCAGAATAAAAAACGATAAACTAAAATCTTAAAAAAACTCAACAATTACACAAATATCTTTTGAATAACACAAACATTAAGAAATGTAGATCATAAAATATTTCATTATTGCAAATCGAGTATTGTATTTCTACTTCTTAGAGTGCTAGTTTTCATCACTACTTAAATCATAAACATCCTAAAACAAACAAGAAAGAACCAACCAAAGAAAAAATTTTGTTTTATGAAAATAAAATTTGTGAAATTTAAATATTAATATTAAATTTATGTAATATAATCTTTTTCTTATATAACATGTCAATGATATTCACCATTTTCGTATCATCATCACAATCTTCATTAATAGTAGAACAAGCATGTATTCCTTCAAAAAACCTTTTTTTCATAAATAAATAAATAAAAATTACATTAGAAAATATAATGTGAAATATAAAACCTACTTTTATATATTTATATATATTTTAAAATAAATGTGGGTTTTTAATAAATAGGTAAACGAATCCGAGTCTAGGTTCGAGTCTTAATGTCAAATCTGGATCCGGATTCGTACTTTAATCAAAAGATTTAGATTTGACCCAGATCCATCGGATCAAAAAATTTAGAATCCAGACCCTATAAAACGGATCTGGATCTACGGATTCAAGTCGGGTCAAGGATCCATTGTCATCATTAGTAGGAAGTATTGGTATTTGGATTAAGACTATCAATACCTACCTAAAATAAAAATAATTATTATGGCTCACCAAATTTAAGATATCAATATTATGTTAGCGATATAAATATCAATCAAAGGATATCGATATTGATAATCTGATATCGATACTCTAAAAAACATAAACTTATAACAATTCAATCAAATCTTATAACCAGACATTATACTTGTATATTATACGAAGAACATCTACAATTAGTGTAGAGTTAGGTTGAGGTTAATCTGAATTCTTTCAATGTTTTAGGTATTTTTAAATTTAATGGCTTTTAACAAGCATATTAAGGCGTATTAAAAGGGTAATCGCGTGATGCTATTGTTAATTAATTAAAAAAAAACAATAAAGATGGCAAAAAGTCAACCATTGAATTGGATTGGTTCAACCACTTCACAATAATGATTGCCAACCACTTATAATATTCGTTTCATAATAATATGGAGGAACCGATCTAAGATTTAAGATTAAAAATATAAATAATTAAAAATAAAGATAAATATCAAGGAACGGATCTAAGATTTAAGATTAAAAATATAAATAATTAAAAATAAAGATAAATTTATAAATAAATTAACATTTTTAAAAAAATAAACGAAAAACAAAGTTAAAAAAAATCTTCAAGACTAAGAGACGACATAGTTCTTCTCTGGTAGTATCTTATAATTAAGAAAAATCTATTCACTTTGTTTTAGGTTTGAAGTGTTAAGTTTATAAAGAAATTTTGTTGAAAAAATCATCCATAAATATTAAGTGTGTGACGTAGATTAATCTTAATTAATTAAGGCAGAGCTTTAGAAACTCGAAGGACGACGATAAAAAAAACCTCTTTGGATCTCTGAAACAACTCTTCTTTTTCTGGTTTATAGCATATATTTGGTTTGGTCTGAATCGATCATACCGAACATCTTTTTACGTTGAAACATGGCCACCGTGAGTTTGATATCGACAAGTACAGTCCGTGCTGCAAATACTAACGCATCCGATGGCAGGATTGAGCTAAATTCCTGGGACCTTCGGCACCTTAAAATCGGATATATTCAAAAGGGACTTGTTTTCGCCATGCCTATGCAAGACAAGGACCTGATGATCCAACACTTAAAAACATCTCTCTCCAACGCCCTACAACACTTTCCACTGCTGGCGGGTCGCCTTGCAACAACCCAACACGAAGACGATGACACCGTTTCCTTTTTCGTAGACTGCAATGATGCCGGCGCTTTGTTTATACACGCAGCAGCCGATGGAGTAACTGTTTCCGACATCATTAATCGTGTTTACGTTCCGTCTGTTGTTCACTCGTGTTTCCCGATGACTGGGTTTCGTAACTACAGGGGTATCACCAGCCCTTTACTTGGGGTACAAGTAACAGATCTTGTGGATGGTATGCTTATTGGTTGCGCCATGAATCATGTCGTGGCGGATGGTACATCGTTCTGGCATTTCCTTAATTCATGGTCTGAAATTTCTAGAGGTTCGGTTAACTTATCCAAGTCCCCTGTTTTCCAACGTTGGTTTCCTGATGGCATGGATGTCCCGATTCGGATTCCACGGTCTTGTATCGATGTCAACCAATGCGATGTCGACTTTGTTCTACCGCCTACACGAGGAAGGATTTTCCATTTCTCAAAGGAAACCATTGCAAAACTCAAAGCAAAGGCTAATGCCGAGATCGGCTCCGACGAGATCTCCTCTCTTCAAGCTTTGTTGTCTCATATTTGGCAATCTGTTATCCGCAACCGATGCTTAGACCCCGATGAAGTGACCAAATACCGCATTGTTGTCGGTGCTAGACAAAGGTGCCCGAAAGTTCCCGAAAACTACTTCGGGAACGCAATTCTGGGCACCTTTGTAGCTATGAAAGCAAAGGAACTACTGGAACAAGGAATTGGCAACCCGGCGTGGAGACTGAATCGAGCAATTGCTGCAATGACTGGAGAAAGTTTAAAAGATTTCTTGGAGTCTTTTGCAGGAAACCCGAATTTTGTAACAGTACTGGCCAATGGTGACGCTCTGATCACAAGTAGTTCACCTCGATTCGATATCTATGGTAATGACTTTGGATGGGGAAAGCCGATTGCGGTAAGAAGCGGATCGTCGAACAAGTTCGACGGAATGCTGACATTATTTTGTGGAGCAGAAGAAGGAAGCATTGACGTCGAAGTGTGCTTCTATCCCGAGACATTAGACGCCATCGAGACTGATCAAGAATTTATGAAAACCGTAACCAAATAGTCATCGGAAGTGGATCAAAGAATGTAGTAGCTATTAATCATCTTCTGGTTGGAATTTCTCAATAATTTGGTTATAAATTTGTTGGAATCAACTTGGGAATTTATATCGGCTCCGAATTATAAATACATAAGCTGATAATATCAAATGTGTTTATCGTTGAATAAAAGGTATTGAATCATGATCGTTAAATATTAATAGTTAAATTTATTAAATTATTTTAAATTAGGATGAAATCAATAGTTTGTATAAGTTTTAAAAAAATAAAAATATTATTATATCATGTCATATTATAAAATTAATTAGGAATATTTAAATATATAATCTTAAGATTTCAATAAATATATATTATTTAATTAAACTTTAAATAGAATTTTCTTAAAATTTGAATTTTAAATCCTAACCTTTATTTTTTATATCCTAAACCCTAAACTCTATCCTCTAAAAAATACACCTTACTTCTAATTTTCTAAATCATAACTATAACCCTTAATCTTAAACCTTAAACCCTATAATTTAAAACCAACACACGAGTATATGCATAAAAAAAAGATAAACGATTTTCATCCGAAGTGAGTGTCAAGAGGGGTGATGTTGTAATTTGGGCGGTTTGGTATAAAATAGAATTAACTTTCTTATTTAAATATAATATCATTTTCTTTTTATATTTATATTTAACAATAATAAAATTTTATGTAATAAAAAAGTAATAATAAAATAATTTAGAGTGATTAAAATATGAATAATTTAAATTTTAATTAAAATAATTAAAATTGAGTGAATAAAATAAGAGTAAAAATATAATTGGGTGACGATCTATATAATTTATTTTAGGGTAAACTACATAAATGGTCCCCCAACTATACCCTAATTATTTTTTGTATCTTTCGACTATCAAAAGTTACAAATTAGTCTAACGACTTAAAAATTATAACAAATTGGTCCAATGCCGTTAAAAAATTAACGATTGATGATGTGGCAGTTAACATAAATTGATATAATTAAATAATTAGCCCCCAAGTTCTACACTTATTTTAATTTAATCTTAATTTTAAAAATTAACCCGTATAATTTTAATAATCTATCAATTTAATCCCTCAATCAACCAAAGCTTCCATAAATCGTTCCTGCAAGTTTTGATAAAGCTTGAACGCAAAAGTGACCCATCAACATTTCTATATTTGTAATAAAATTTTAAATCGAGTGAAATGTTTATAAAGAATTTTTAAATTGATAGACATATTTATAATTTATAATTTTTTAAAAAACTGACTTATTTATAACATTTTTTTAATTAATTGAATTATTGATATTTTAGATGAAAAATGACTTATTTACTATTAAAACCATAGTTAAGTGACCTTGGATGTCATTTACCCTCAAACAAGTGTTTTATACTTTGATTTTGGCCTAAAGAGACATAATTATCTTTATCCATAAACTTCTGGAACTTGCATTAGATAATGTTAGAAAAAGCAAGAAATCCAGACACTACCATCAACAACAGAACATGGTAGAAACATACACGATGTTCCAAGAACGTTCAAGACACAGCTTAGTCATCCTATATATATGTATTTATATGTAGAAATGATTGCATAAATCAAAAGAAGAAAGACAAAACAATGTCTCTCATGTCTCAATTGTTTGGTGATGAAATTTACAACCCTTTCCTTTCAATGCTCAACAAATGTCCGGTCCTTAACACTCCGACAGACTGGAAAGAAACACCGGAAGCCCATGTGTTTATATCCGATCTTCCGGGACTAAAGAAAGAAGAAGTGAATGTTGAAGTTGATGATGAGAAGGTGCTTAAAATATATGGAGAAAGGAAAGAGGAAAAGGATGAGAAGAATGAGAAGTGGCATAGAGTTGAACGTTGCCGAGGGGAATTTCGTCGGAGCTTTGCGTTGCCGGAGAATGCGAAGACCGATGGGGTTAAGGCGTCAATGGAGAATGGGGTGCTTGTGGTGACTGTCCTGAAACAAGAGGTGAAGAAGCCAGAGAAGAAGATGATTCAGATCGAGGGTTGAGAAAATTGTGGTTTTACATGTAATTTGGTGTGTTTTATGTGTGTTCCACCTGCATTTTCATGTAAGTTGTGTGGTTCTTGCATGTAAAATTATAAATAAAGTTAAAATTTTTTAAAAAAAAATTACGACCGGTTTAGTTTTAGGGTTTAGATATTTGAGTTTAAGGTTCATAGTTTACGATACAAGATTTAAAATTTAACCTCTAAATTCCAAATGTTAACCTAAAATCTTAAACTTTAATCACTATCCTTAAATTTTAAATTTTAAAACTTATAACTTTAAATCCGAGTAATTTATATTTCAAATCACTGAACTTAACATCCACTTTCATTTACATCACAAACCTTTAATTTAATCAAATTACATCATTCAACTTTTATTATTAGTAAACTAAATCATTTATGCTAACACAATTAAATAATTTTAACAAAAAAACATAAATTAATACTATTACTTAATATATTTTTCACATATCACTATTAAATAATGTTTAATTGACAATTTTAATAATTTTATGTGAAAATTTTCCATTTCTTTTAAATAAGTTTAAAAGAAAAATAACAAAATTTCTTATAATTTTTTAAAAAATTAAATTACTAATTAAATATCATTTATCGTTGATATATAAAAAATATATTAAATAAAAATATCAATTTCAATTATTTTCATTATAGATATTTAATGATACCAATATAAGTGACTTAATTTATAAATAATGAAAGTTGAATGATATAATTTGATTAAATTAAAGGTTTATGATGTAAATGAAAATGAATGTTAAGTTTAGTGATGAAAAATATAAATTACTCTTTAAATTCATAAATTAAATCTTTAATATTTATTATTGTTATTCTAGTTTTCAGGGATTCTATCTGATTAATCCTGACTGACTCGGTCATACACTTAATTTTAGTGAACAAGTCTTTTAATATAAATTTTTTTACATATATAATATTTCAAACTCGAAACTTGCTTAAAAAACCTTGAAATAATAATCTAGATTGATTTTCCAAATAATTTTGCCTCTTGAACTTGAAACAAATCCATACAAATTACTTAAATGTGTTGTCCACTTGTAGATTAATTAAATCAAGCTTCCCAACATATCAAATTTGCTTTGAAACACAAGGACTATGAAGAACCTGTCATGGGACCATATGTGTTTAGGCGTGCAAATATATAAACATAGGAATCAACAAATACAAAAGTCTTGGTTCCCATTAAGTATTTAATGTAATGATTCTACAAACATGAGGGGACTAACTTTTGGCTTAAGCTTTGTAATCTAACTCAATAACTCATCAATTGCCAGCTATTAGTCCTTGAAAATGCCCCACACTAATTCGGATATAAATCGTCTACCTTTTTTCATACCTCATTTTATGTTTTCATTCTAAATTAGAGGATTTAGGATTTAAGGTTTAAGGTTAGGGGTTGTGATTAGGGTTTAGGGAATTTGAAGTATGGTGTATTTTTTAAAGCATAGGGTTTAAGATATAAGAAATAAGGGTTCGAGTTTAAGATTCAATTTTTTAAAATTTTCAACAAGATACATGGAATGAGACATGATAGAGATGCATAAGATTACTCCATTAATTCTTATTTCCCATCAACTTTGACAGTTTTTATACAATTGAGAGTATGGGAATAATTGAGCAAAGACGAAAAGTATAAAGTTTATAAATTTAATTTAAGATTTAAAATTTAAAATTTAGATACTAAAACTTAAGTTATTAATCATATTATTCCTGTAAAATCATATTTTTATTAGTTAATTCTTTTAAAATTAAAAACATTAAATCATATGTGTTTAATTTGTTTGAAACATTTTCCATAAGTGATGCTATTTTGTTGTTTGTTCGAGAAATTATATTATAGGTAAGTCCCACCACGTGTTTATGAGACCAACCAATAAAAATCATCTATATTATATTTTTTCCACGTCGTATATTTTTTAAGTGAATTTTCACTCGGAAAAACTGTTTTTAAAATGAATTAACAGTAAATATGAGCGAAGATTCACTTTGAAAAATATATGACATAGAAAAAATGATGATATGAATGATTTTTATTTGTTGGTCCCATGAATGACGTGGTAAAACTTACCCATGATATAATTTCTCGTTCTATACATTGTTAGTATTAGACTTGATAGAAAATGTAAATTAATTGGATTAATAATATTTGCATTTGTCAGTACCTTTAAATAAAAATACTTGGAAAAAATTACATCAAAATGAGGAATCAACATATTTTTATAACCATATTATGTGGCAATGCATCAACTCTTATATTAAAATATATTTAACTTTTAATACAACCCAAGTCCCTAACCTAATCAAAGTGAAACATCCTTAAAAAAAACACTTTCACCCATGTTTTTAGCCCTTGTCTTGGTGGTTAGTGAGTACAATATTCTTGTTTTTAATCAATGAGTCATACACTTATGGTACAATAAGGAGTGCCAATCTGTTGGGTTCCTGCCAATCTATGAAGCTTCTTCATCTCCTTTAAGGCTGGATCTTCAAGCAAAAGCACTTTGTCTTTATCTTTGACCCCAACCATGTGTAAATATTCATCATCTCCCCTCTCTTTCCCTTTGAACAATAACCTTTGCTCTCTTGGCTCCAAGCTTGTTATCAATGACAAGATCATCTTCATTTCACCTGAGAAAATTTCCCCAACAAAACTCATTAAAAACGCGGAATCTTAAAGGACTAAATTTACTCGATAGAATCAGACCCTGATCCCTGATTTTTCCGGGTCAATTATTCTGTAAGCTCTTATTAGTTTTGAAATCAGTAAAATTAAGTCTGAGCACTTTTAGAAAAATTAAGCCCTGATCTCGTTTTTTAAAATACTACTTCGGTCATTGTTAATTCTGAAGTCAAGCAATTTGACCCTCCGAAATTTTAAAGGACTAAACTTACTCAGTAGAGTTAGACTCGGTCCCTAACAATTTTTGTTCAATTATTCTTTAAGCTCTTGTTAATTTTGAAATCAGTGAAATTAGACAAATTAAACCCTGATCTTATTTTTGAAAATACTACTTAAGTCCTTGTAGATTTTCAAGTTAAGCAATTTGACCCTCCGAAGTTACAAAGTATGGATCAAGAAGGTACAAAGAAGGGCTTACCAAAAGTTGAAGTTGCATCAATGGAAACCTCATGGCATTGAGAAACAATTGAAACCCTAATATTGATCATCCCTTCTCCAACACTTGAGCCACTAGTTTCTCTCCTTTGGACAAGCATCACACCTGGCCTAAGTTCCCATTTGATTTCACTAAGATTATTGTTGTTGTTGCTGTTTCCACAGCCTTTTTCACCACCTTTCACACCATTTCCACCATTGCCAAACCTAAAGCTGCCTTTGCAAAACCTCTTTGACTTCAACTTCATCATCTTCCCCTCTTTCAACCTTATGATCTCTGCAATGTCTGCAACAAAAGATGTTGAAGTAGCTATTATATAATAGTTGAAAGCATGGGTTGGGGAGAGAAGAAATAAATAAAGAAATAAAAAGGAGAAGAAGAGACAAAGGGTAAAGGGTTATAGGGCAAGACATGATGATGAGGACAAATGGAGAGAGTTATAATATGGGCGTGGGTTTGGCTAAAGCACATGGGGCATGGTGGCTGATTGCCATGGACATGCTTGCTTGATTGGCGGCATGAAAACACTCCAGCATATACGATGGTCGGCTGACAAATTTTGCTCATAAAATTTTGAGTTAATTGTACCACACATTCTATATTATGATTTTTATTTTAAATTGGTCCTTAAATTACTAAACATTATTATTCTATCCTCAAACCTATGAGTTTCTTGTCTCCAAACTTTAGACCTCATTCTAATTTGATCTCTAAACTTTTTTAACATTCCAACTTCATTTTAAAATTATTGTTTATACTACATTATATTATAACATAATGCGCATTGGTGTTTCATGACAATGAACAATTTTTATAATAGATTTATTAACATATGATTTGATTATCATATATTATTAATTTGGGGACAAAATTAGGAAGTTCAAAATTCGGAAAAATTATGATTTTGTCCCTATATGATATTGGATTTCAAAATTGGTCTCTATAATTAAATTTGATATAATTTGATCCTCTTACTAGTATTAATATCATGTTTTAATTTAAACCACTAGCAGCGTTAAAAGAAATTGTTGGCCGGTTGATGAAAACATGTTTTAAATTTTAAATATCTTTTTAAAATATAAAATTATGATTATCGTAATAATAATTTTAAATGTTTAATAAGATTGCATCATGACATAGTTTAATAATAACTTTAATCCCTAAATTTATGATATTATATTAATTTAATCTTATTAAAAAACTCATCAAATAAGTTCTTATATTTTTATATAAACCCTCATAATAATACAAACAATACTTATCCCCAAAAATAGTTCCCTTTCACATCTTTCAATCACTCCTATTTCTTTTTTTTTTGTTATGTTCAACTCTTTATCAAGGTTTTGTTATTTTGGTTTTCTTTTTTTCAAATTAAAAAAAAATGAGTTTTATTTCAACAATACCGATCTACATTAAATTTATTTTCTAATTGTGTGAAAAAAATTAAAAAAATGATTTTTTTATCACAAAGTCAGAGTTTAGTATAGCTATAAATACATTTTATATTGTTTGTTTTTACAATATTATTATGTTGTTATGTAATGTTTTTAAAAAATATTAGTTTTATATTGTTTGTGTGTGGATTTTAATTCATGTAATATGTAAAATTAAAACATAGTAATCGGTTACAGATATTCATTAAATAAAGTGAAAACATAAATTATGCAATAATCACATGATTAAACTGTTTTGTTTTATCGATCTAAAAAATTATTTGATTTTTTTACTATTCGATAACTGTAACTAACATAATTTAATTAAAATATTTAATAAATTTAAAATTATGTTCAGAAATGTATTTTTTAAAAACTGTTTTTTAATAGAAAAATAGTTATAAGCTGAACTTTAATTAAAATTAAGAAAAAAATGATATTCAATTATTGTTTTGTAAGTTTAGTATTAAAAAACAATAATTTTATGCGCAATAAATTTGATTGGAATTAGAATGAACGTTTAAAAAAACTTTGAATTGCAAGAATAATTTTATAATTGATATTGCTTTATTTTAATATTTATATGTGAAATGTTAAAATATTTGTACAAATTTGACTAAAAAATAATGTATACGAGTAACTTAAAGAATCGAAGAAGTTAAATTAGATTTAAAAAAATAAATCATAAAATTAAAGTAGTGTTTTATAATTTAAAACTTAATAAGTTACTCAAAGACACAAAAAAGAAATAAAAAGTGAGTTGGTTAATTAATTTTTAAGAGTATTGTTGTAAAGGAAAAAGAAAAGGGATGAAAAAAATTAAGGTTTAATCCAAATATTTGATGATTTATTATGTATTAAGATTAAATTGATATAGTATAATAATTTTAGAAACTAAAATTATTATTAAATCATGTCATTTTATAATTTTTGTTAAATATATAATGGAGGATGATCAAAATGAGAATGAAATAAAATGTTAGTGAAGGTTATTACTAAAAATTTTGTTGGATGACCAACACAAAAAATGATGATAGTTGGGGGTGATCACCTATGTAATTAATCCTATAGAAAATAATTTAATTTAAATTTTATTTTAAATAATTACTAATTATACGTTGAGTCCTTTAAATTTTTAATTTCTATTAATTAGTTTAATAGTGTTCAACAATGTTCAACGTTAGTGGTGTTCAACAGTGTTCGACGCACGTTATAGACTCATCCAGAAAGAAATCACTAAAATTTGATTACAACTTTCCAGCCAACTGAAATTATAACTAATTAATAAATAAATTCATGATTTGGACTTTTAAAAGAAAATCCAAGTCTATTGACAAATAAGATTTTTCTTAAATGCCAATAATTTGAAATAAAATAGAAGGATGTAATTAAGGGAATATTTTACGACAGGTTTCGAATATTACTGAACATTACTAATGTTGAATATTGTTGAACACTATTAAAATAATTAATAAAAATTTAAAATATCAAAGACTCAATATGTAGTTAATAAAAGAATGGTAAACTTAGTATATAATTAATAATTATATGATTAGTCCTTTAGATTTTTATTATTTATAAATTAATTTAATAATGTTCGGAGGTATTCAACATTAACGATGTTCATCGGTGTTCGACGCCCGTTGTAGACTCATCCATAATTAAGTTATATAGTGTAATTTTTTTTAATTTTTACACATTTTTTAGATCATTGGATGAGTGAAGCAGATGACTCAGATTAACAGTCGGTTATGTGAAGATTATCACCTGAGAAAAAAAAGAGTAAGGAGTTAATCTAAGTCATTCGTTTCATTCATCCAATAATTCAAAAAAACGTATAAAACTTATAGAGTTTAATTATATTTTGTAACTTGATAGGATCTCTAAAATATAACATTAATAGAAACTCAAATTAACCGTTATAATTGTGAGCTTTCGGGTTTAGAAATTTCGTTTGAAATAAAAATATCTAAATTAACCGTTATTAATACTCTACCCTCAAAAGCCATAATTTCAAGTCTTTTTAAATAGACATTTTATCTTTTGAAAAACACTTTCTAACATCAATTACAAACATTTAAAACTTAGACCCAATTTTTCAAAATTATTTTTCAATAACACTTTTAAAATAATTTTTTCAACCGCACTTTTTGAAAGCAATGCTAAACTAAACCTTAATGTATTATGGATAAGTTGCAGATTAACTTTTTGTTATCCAATTTAATCATTTTAAATTATTATCAAAACACAAAGCTTAAACTTATGTAATTTTTTTAAATCCTTTTAAGTAGATTTTAAATATACTTAAGTATATTCAAAACATAAAGCTAAACTAAACCCTAGATTCTAAACTTAAGCTTAAATTCTATATTTTAAATCCTACAGTAAACCCTATGGTTACACTCTTGAAAATTTTAATTTTTTATATAATTTAAGTATATTTTATGTGTTTTATATGAATGATCTAATTTTATATACCTAAAATTTTGTACTCCTAACATAAAATCATGTGTTATTTTATGTCTTAAACTTTAAAATAGATAAGTTTTATAAATTAACATTTATATCATATTTTTTGTTGTAACGAGATCCACTGATTGATTTAGTGACTAAAGATGTGTATATTATATTATTTTATATAAGTTTGAATTTTGATATAAAAATATAATATTTTTATTTAATAAAAAATAATTTATCTATGAAACTATGTGGTGGAATGAAGATTTTTCCCTTTCTTTCGCTCAAAAGGAAAATTATTAGGCGATCCTTGTTCACCACGTCATTTATGGTCTCAATTAATTAGGATCGTCCATCTTAATTTTTTTTCAAGTGAATCATCACTTTTTTCTTACATGTAATTAGTGGGTGAACAATTATTAGATAGTTATTTAAAGATGAACGATCTTGATGGCTTGAACCATGGATAACGTGATGAACATGATTCACCTAATAATCTCTCAACTCAAAAATCATTGAATTTTATAAGTATTAAATTTAATTAAACTCTCATTAAATCAAGGGATAAACATCCCATTTCGGACACAAGATTCCTTAAAAAAACATGGTAATTATTTAGAATAATTAGACTCGGAACTTACAAAAGATTTGAAGAAATTATTTTGATCAATCAACCACATTTCTTTAATTATCTTGTAATAACTGACAACTATTATAAATCTAACTTATGTTTTTCCTTGCAAAATTAATTATTTTCAAACATGATTATGTTTCAAAGCCACTCCCCACATGTCTAGTAAGAAAGAGACACCACATAGTGTGACATAGGTGGTGGTTAGCCACGACCAAAGACAAAACACAAGGGGATAAAACATAAAACTGAATGTGTAATGGGTCATCTAGGAGAAATCACAGACATTCCTCATTTGCCATGCATGAATCTTTCTTCTTTTCCCCTCAAAATCTCCCAAAAATTATTAAAAATATCTTTATTAATATTTGATATTTTATAATTAAATATAAAAACTATTTAATAATAAATAGAAACCCAGGCTAGATCAAGTTAGTTCAAATTACGGGTGTACATTCGGTTGAGTTGGGTAAAAAATTTAGAGCTAGTTGAATTTACGAGTCTTATTTATAACTCAAATTTTATTTAAAATTTTTGAAGTTGAGTTGAATTGTTCGTTAAATAATATTGAGTCGAATTTTTTCACACCAAATTGAATAAAAAAATCAATTTTTACATGTCAAATCAAGTTTTGCTCGCACTTAGTTCAAAGTCAAAATTCTTTTGTTCAAACTCAGGTCGACCCATGCATATCGGGTAATTATTTTAATGGATTCAAATTCACATCTATCTGGATGTGAAGATATGATCTTAAATTTCTAATTCATACATTTACATATTCAAATATTCGAAAGATGATAATATGAATTTTGCTTCAAATATTAATACTCAAATTCGATATTTTATAAATAAAATATCAAGATTATAAATAAATTTACATATTCGAATAATTCAAAAATATAGATATAAAATATGTTATCATTGTTATATATTGTTATATACTAGTGAAAAAGAGGGTTACCCTTTTGCTAGCAACCTGTGAAAAAGGAGAAATTATATCATGAGTAAGTTTCATCACGTGTCTATGGGACCAATCACTAAAATTCATCCACATCATTATTTTTTCTATGTCATGTATTTTTTAAAGTGAATCTTCACTTGAAAAAATTATTTTTAAAATGAATTAAAAAAAATATGAGTGAAGATTCACTTTAAAAAAGTATATGACATGAAAAAATAATGATATGAATGATTTGTAGTGGTTGATCTCACGGATGACGTGGTTGGACTTACCTATGATATAATTTCTCCATAAAAAAGGAAGACAACATACGGCAGCACAAGGTAGATCTTGTCATACCTCCCATAAGATTTTGTTGTTGTTGGCATTCCCAAGTTCATGCAAACTGATTTCAACCTATCAAATCATAGAGTTGAGTTGCATGAATATGCCTTTTCCCATATTTTATATATAAAACATACAAATATTCCTATATGATTAAACACACTCAATTTGATGGAAAGTATTGAAAATATTTTGGTCTTTTGAGAGATTGAGATTCTCAATATCAAATACATCAAGCATGAGTGATATGCAATAATTAATAACCCAAAGAACCTGCTCTATGGGGAATAACTATAAGATACAATTAAGAATTCAATTAAAAATGAATTTAAGATTTTATATATTGATTGATATCAATTATCAGTTGATTTAGTAAGGTATGATTAGATTCTTTAAACAAAATCAAAAGTTCAAGTTAATGGAGTATATTGAGGGGCAACTGGCATAACCCGTTTTTGTCCGGGTAACCCACTAACCCAAATTTAATGGCCAAGATCTTTTTCACCAATTGAGTCTCTTCATCTTCGACAATTTCGATCACATGACTCAGCCACCGGACTTCCAGGACAGACGTACGACATCTCAGTCGATCACCACAAAGAGGAACTATACAAAAAATAAAGAAAAGTTTTTATTCATTCTTACACACAAAGAAAAGATTAAATCAAAGATTATTCATTCTTGCACACAAAGAGGAATTAAATATCATTAAAGACTATTCATGTCTTGTTCACCAAGCAAAAATTTAATATAAATAGATGTAATCCATCATATGTAAAAAAAAGAGAGGACTTTTGGAAAAGAAATAAAAAGGAAATTTCATATCAACAATCAGGTTGCAATTTTTTTAGTTTATGTATTTTTAATTCTTTTATTATTATTATTATTATTATTTATTTTATTAATTTGATAGTATTAATTTTTTTCCTTTATTTTCTTTTAATTGTTTTATGTCGTTTCTCCTTCTCTTTAAATTTTTATTTATATCACATTGATATTATAAATAGTTATATATTTATTATATATTCGTATTTTTATGTCACATATTATACATACATATATGTATTATTTTCTTTTATTTTTTACACATGTATAGATATAAATATCATATTTTTATAAACATATGATATATTATTATCTTTTTATACTATAAATTTTTCACATCTATAAGTTATAAGCATGTTACGCTTTTATTATATATACACACACATTCTTATATAAAAATTATTTTTAATATATATATATGTTAATCCCATTAAATAAATTATATTATATATATTTTTATCCTTTTTTATGTATATGTGGGATCATCCATCTTTTTGTTATTTCAATATATGTAAACTCGTATATATAACTGAATCGTAATTTAAATGGCACTTAAGTTTATAACTTTTAATAAAAAATGGTGATCGACTTGGTACCAATTTTTGGGTGTATCGGGGGTGGTAATCCTTCCTCGTGCGTAACCAACTTTCGAACCCAACCTTTTTGGATCACTGGTTACTTAATGGTGTCTGGCCTACCAAAGTGGCCGGTGGCAACTTCATTTCTCATTTTGTCAAAATTCTATATTTTTTAAATCTCCCCATATTTTTAATTTATCAAAATAATTTTTATCGGGGTGGGACAAAAAAACCTTGATGACAGTTTCCAACCCATAGTACCCTTAAGTACTTTAGTAAGCGTCTAAGAGTTGTTCAATATTCAACACTAGGATTATGAGTATATCTACTCAATCTACTCATAACATAGGCAATATCGGGTCGAGTATAGTTCATTAAAAACATTAGGCTTCCAATAATTTTAGCATATTCAACCTGAGAAACACAACTTCCTTTATTTTTAACGAGATGAGTGCTAGAGTCAAAAGGGGTTTGAGCATAGATGACTTCTCAACTGTCAAAACTCTTTAACATTTTTGAATGAACCCTATGACTACTAGCCTAGCCTTATATCTCTGGATCTAACAAGAAACTTGAGCTATAGGATCTGATAAATCGTCTAAATCATTTATCTCAAAAATAAAGGAAGTAACAAAGTTTGGTCCAAAAGATATTTTTATTTTTTTTCTTACTTCTTTTAAGCTCTAACTCAAACTCTAGAGCATCTTATGCGACACTGTTGGTAGCATACTCAATAAATACTACATCAACGATTTTAGGACCGATGGTGGAATTCTTAAAGTCGGGCAAATCTATTTTAACCAGACACCCCTACACTTTTAGGTATTGCAAGTTGGTGCATAACCTTTCCACGGTTCGTATGGGATTAGTCTAATTTCTTATGATACACTCGGTTTAAGATTTACCGATAGAATGACTTCCCCTATATGTTATCAGCTAACCCAGAACTTATCAACAATGAATTTATTGTCTCTTTTAAAGTTCTGTTTTTTCTCTCAGTTATACCGTTTTATTGAGCCGAAAATAAGGGGTAAAAGTTTCATGAACTATGTCATTCGTCTCATATACCTCTTTAAGAAAGTTTAGATCTACATTCACCACCTCTATCGGACCTAACACTTTTCATTTTTTCATAAAGAGAATTTTTCATGCAGATTTCTATACACTCCTAAGATAGACAAATCTTTTCTTCCTTCTTAATACTCTAAAAAAAGAGCTCAAAGAGATTTAATGGCTACAAACATCTTGTAGTAGCATCAATGTCTATCATTTTCTCTTTATTTTAGACAAGGTTCTTGCCTTAAAAGACCACTAGAAATATTCATCTACTATGACTAAAAAAATATCTTAGATATTATTAAGATTATTATTCTAACTTTTGCACTAAGTATAGAATATTTATTTAGTCATAGTATTTTATAAATTGAAATAATGAGCATAGTAATGCACCAGGTAGGTTTAGAAAGAGAGGTGGTGCATAAATACCAAGTCTTTCAGAGAACCAATCATAGACATGCATTATTTAAATTATCTTATTACTTTCCAATTAATCTCTTATGAATATTTCTCTCTTCATTTAGGTCTTTTAAAATTTATGCTTAATATATTTCCCACAAAAAAAATTATTAAGCATACTCAAGATAAATTTTCTACTTAAAAAAGGTTATCTAGCCATATTTTACAACCTAGTCTAAGACATACTCATTATAAGCTTACAGCCTAGGTAAAGGCTTTAATATAAATTCATGTAATATAAATCATGAATTAAATAATCTGACCTTATAAGTAGAAACTCAATTCTTGTAGACCTTGTCTATTTTGATCATGCCTGCAACTTCTATCCTTGCATCATGACTCCAAAATTCATCGTAACTGATATTTCACATATATTTTGAATCTACAAAATTCAAATAAAATTATATATTGTCAGTCACGAAAATAATTTACTAACCCAAAACCAGCTTGACAATAATATCATTTTTGCAGTAGAATTGTTTCTAAATTGTTGGTTAAATAGACTGCAAAACAAGGCATTAGCACTGATAGGAAAAATAAAATGAACGAACTGAAAGATAATTAGACCGTGTTGTGGTATGGAGGCCACTGCCTTAGAAACAATTCGCCTCGATGTGTGTACTCGCTACTTTAGGCGGTTTTCTCCCAAAGGTTAGCACGGTCGCTCCAAACAGTGTACACCCAAAGTTTAGAGTGGACTATGACGGTATTGGTCGTCAAAACCGGAGTCGAACAAAAGCTAGCAGAAGCTTTTAAAGAATGCTCTCAATTTCTCTCAAAGAAGTAGAACGAATTCTGAATGGGATGATAAAAATAAGAGAAAAAAATCTTATTTATAGGTTGAAATCAGGGGCAAATCTATCCGAGAATCAAATAAAATCTGATTAAAATTTAAATTTAATATCAGATAATATCAAATCAAATCTCAGATAATATTCATTCAAAATCTCAGATAATTCTGTTAAAATCTATCCAAAAATAGTAGATTTGATAACCGAAAATATCTATTTAAATCTCGGATATTTTGTTATTAAATCTATTCGGTTAGGTATTTAAAATTTAAAGAGAATTTTAAATCAACCAAACTGCTTCCATACAGCCTATAAAAACAGAGTATGGGATTCAAGCATTATACCCAAAATACCTTACCAAATCATATTCATAGCCATTAACTTTTACGGACCCATTAATGAGATGAAGATTGGGATTTTTTGGATCATACCTTATTTATTTGTTCCATAGAACATTTTGGACCTTTAACATGCAAAGTATTTTTTTTATTCAGTCAACAGTAATTACAATAATATCTGTTTTGAAAGATATTTTTAATTATTGAACATTGATCGTTCAATCACTCTGCTAGCGTTACTGGTGTTCGAACATGTGACCTTTAGAAACAACAATCGTTCCTTCATTTCACAGCCTCATCTTTATTTTTTATATAAGATTTTCTTATAAATTTAAATTTACAAATTATCTTCTTCTTTATACGTCATATATTTATTAATAAAATCACACTATTTCAATCTCAATCTGATCTTCGATAAAATCACTATTTTCATCCCAAATTTTCGATAAAATAACCCAACGTGTGATATTAAAATGGTATGATTTAATTAATAATAATTTTATTTTTATTTTCGTGCATTAAATTTGAGTTTTCTTAATGATTTCATTCACTAATCTATTATAATAAATATATAAGATGTGAAGAAGAAGACGATGATTTGTAAAATTAAATTTATAAAAAAAAATTATATTGTAGATAAAGATGATGCGAGTTTATTTAATTAAGATTATAGATAAGAACAAGATTATGAAAATGATTTATAAAATATTTTTATTTTTATTTTAAAATATAATTAATTATATATTGAGATTTTAAAATTTTAATAATTATTTAAAAAATATTAAAAACTAATATTATTATATAATATGCGTCAATCATTTTGAAATTTTCTAAAAAAAATTAAAATCCTCGTATCATAAATTTCCATCATTTTATTGAACTAAAGTCCCTAAAAGCAATTACAATATATTTTATGTGATCTCTAAAATTTAAATTTATAATTTATTTAAAAAATTATAATACTACCATTCCACTTAACTATACATTTTAGGGTTTAAATTGGAAAATATAAGAATTCCACAAGAAAAAGTTTGTGTATGGAATGTGAATATTTTTATCACGTTGGGCTTATCACGTCATCCATATTTTTATCTTAACTTTTTTTTAATTTTTTTGTGTTTTAGATAAATCTTCATTTTTTTATATATCATTAAATGAATAAATCTCGTTAAATAAAATCATTAATGACATAATAAAATAAAATCATATAATAATTTCTCACAAAATATATGGAATCAACAAGATAGATGTTGTCACACCTCCCATGAGATTTCAACCTGTCAAATCATAGAATTGCTTTGCATGAATATGCCTTTTCCCATATTTTATATATAAAACATACAAATATTCCTATATGATTCCATTGCTTGTTTTATTCTTCTTAAACACACTCAATTTGATGGAAAGTATTGAAAATATTTTGGTCTTTTGAGAGATTGAGATTCTCAATATCAAATACATCAAGCATGAGTGATATGCAATAATTAATAACCCAAAGAACCTGCTCTATGGGGAATAACTATAAGATACAATTAAGAATTCAATTAAAAATGAATTTAAGATTTTATGTATTGATTGATATCAATTATCAGTCGATTTAGCAAGGTATGACTAAATTCTTTAAACAAGATCAAAAGTTTAAGTTAATGGAGTATATTGAGTTGGGAGAGTTGTTCTTATAATGATTTTCTACGTTACTTAGGAACAGAGTTAGGATTCAATGCTGGGAGGAGCAAGAGTCTATTAAGCTTTTAAATTTAAAAATTAGGAGGGATAAAAACCCTTATTTAATTAATATTTAAACTAAAAGAGATTAAAAATACAATTATCTCAAAAAATTTTGAGAGGGACAACAACCCCTCTCACCTATTCTAGAATACAAATCTAGATCAAAGAATAAATAATATGAATCAGCTAACAGTGATTATAGTAGTATCTATTCTAGAATATATTTTCAACTATTGGACATTGATCGCTCAATCACTCTGTTAGCATTACTGGTGCTCGAACCCGTGACCTCTAGGAACACCAATCATTCTTTTAACTACTGAGGCTAGATGCCTAATATCATCGTGTGAAGCATATTTAGATATAAATTTTTAGAAACATAAAAGTTTAAAAAATACGAATTTAGAACTGACAACATACAATATTGGACACTATTAATATAGTATATCGTTGAACATTATTAATTTTTAATAATTTTTAAATAATTATAAAAAAATTTAAAAACTCGAGATGCTATTAATCATATTTTAAAATAAAATTAAAAGAAATTATATCATATATCATTTTACAGTCTCATCTTTATTTTTTTATATAATATTTTCTTATAAATTTAAATTTACAAACTATCTTCTTCTTTATACCTCATATATTTATTAATAAAGTCACACTATTTCAATCTCAATCTAATCTTCGATAAAATCACTATATTCATCCCAAATTTTCGATAAAATAACCCAACGTGTGATATTAAAATGGTATGATTTAATTAATAATAATCTTATTTTTATTTTCGTGCATTAAATTTGAGTTCTTAACGATTTCATTCACTAATCTATTATAATAAATATATAAGATGGGAAGAAGAAGACGATGATTTGTAAAATTAAATTTATAAAAAAAATATTATATCGTAGATAAAGATGATGCGAGTTTATTTAATTAAGATTATAGACAAGAACAAGATTATAAAAATGATTTATAAAATATTTTTTATTTTTATTTTAAAATATAATTAATTATATTGAGACTTTAAAATTTTAATAATTATTTAAAAAATATTAAAAACTAATATTATTATATAATATGCGTCAATCATTTTAAAATTTTCTAAAAAAAAATTAAAATCCGCGTATCATAAATTTCCATCATTTTATTGAACTAGTCACTAAAAGCAATTACAATATATTTTAGGGTAAACTACACAGATAGTCACATACTATGGGTTTAATATCGATCTGATCACAATGCTTTAAAAAGAATCAAATATACCGGTAAACTATTGATTTGGTATTAAAATAGCCATCTGCCGTTAAAGATGTAACGGACTGATGACGTGGCAGTTAAATATAAAATGGAATAATTAGACATTTAATCCTGTTATTCATACATTATTATATTAAAATGGAATAATAGGGACTAAATGTGTAATTATTCCATTTTATATTTAACTGCCACGTCATCAGTCCGTTATATCCTTAACGAAAGATGGCTATTTTAATACCAAATCAATAGTTTATCGGTGTATTTGATTCTTTTTAAAGCATTGTGGTAAGATCGATACTAAACCCATAGTATGATGGCTATCTATGTAGTTTACCCTATATTTTATGTGATCTCTAAAATTTAAATTATAATTTATTTAAAAAATATAATATACATTACCATTCCACTTAACTATACATTTTAGGGTTTAAAAGGGAAAATATAAGAATTCCACAAGAAAAGTTTGTGTATGGAATGTGGAATAATTCTAAGGATAAAAATCTCAAGTTGTGATTTATTTATGTCCTTAAAGTTTCTCTTTTTTATCTGATATGGGAATTTAAAGGAATATTTCTATCAACTCATAAGTCATGTCTCAGTCCTACAACTTTTATAAATTTCAATTTCACACTCAAAGAATCAAATTACTTTTAAGACGGAGTTAAAAAATCAAACTTAGATTTCTCCATGTAAACATCTTCGGTTTCGATAAAATCGGGTGAATATTAGAATAATATAATTAGGGGTGTACAAAAAACCCAAAAACCCGAAACCTAAAAAAACAAACCAAAAAAATTGATTTTAGTTCGGATTTTTATTTTTTATATTGAAACTAGTTCGGTTACGGTTTATGATTTTGGAATAAACTGGGTAACCGAATTGTCTGGTTATATAATATATTATAATATTATATGCTATTTTAATATTTTATATTAAAAAATCAGTTTATATTTTAATTTTTTATTCCAAAAAATAAAATTATTATTTTAGATTAAAGGTTTTTAATTAATTTGTTTCAGTTTAAACCAATATGATATTTTTAAGATTTTAATAGATTAAAATTAATTATTTTATAATTTTATCTATTTTGATTCATGAGTTAAAGTTTTATTATGTTTTTTTTTTAATTTAAAAGATTTTATTCATTAACATATTAGAATTAGTAGATAAGATATGAGGAAAAATAATGATTTATAAATTTTATTTTATAAAAAATATTATGCAAAAAATAATGATGTGGTTTAATTAATTAGTAAGATCATAGATGAGATAGAATTTTATCTTGATTAATTACAATCGTTTTGTATCATACACTTAGTTTTAATAGATGAATATCTCAAAAATAATATATTTAAACGAAATTAAATTATTTACCACTTGGATCAACTATATTGATAGTTACTTTACTTTATTTTGATTTTATTTTATTGATTTTTGTTAAATTCGTCGAGAAAAATTTATTTGTTAAAGTACATTAAAAATTAAGATTATTATATAGAGTATCTTCTATATTTATTTGGAATATAAAAATAAATAAGATATTTATCACTATTTTTTTCCCTTTTGATAGGCTCGTAATCTTTAAAATATGTTTAAATTACAATTATAATTGTATTTTTTAAAATACATACATTAAATATTAAATATTTTAATATACATGTTGAGTAAGTTTTAGCTTATATAGATTTATTAGTGCTTATGGATTTGGAGTTACATTATAAATAATTTTTTATTTAATAAAATATGAAATTAATTAAGAAATACAAATAAGGAGGAACATTATAATAATTATTCTATTTTTATATAAAAAAGAAGATAATTGAAAAAATGTATATTATACTCATAATTATACTCATAATTAAACTTAAATATTTAAAATATAATTAAATTATTATTTTAGGTCCAATTGGATATTTTTTTAACTTAAACATAAAAGGTATAAAGATAATTTTAACCATTAATGTTTATAATTTTTATTATTTCAGCCTTTATTATTTTGGATAAATTTATCCGTTAATCTATGTTTTTTTTGACAAATATCTCATTTTTTAACTAACACGATAATTAAACCATTAAAAATTTAACGATAATGACATGCTATATACATGTGATCATATATTTTAAATAACATAGTATCTAACATCAAATATAAAATAATTAAAATTCAAATAAAATATTAAAAATTAATTAAATTTAAAATAAAATGCTACTGAACATTCTAAAACCCCAGCCTACATATATATGACATATCATTATCGTTAAATTTTTAACGATCTAATGATCATGTTAGTTAAAAAATGAGATAATTGTCAAAAAGTCATTCATTAAGGGTTAAATTTATCTAAAAAAAGAATTAACGATCAAAATGATAAAAATTATAAACATTAAGGGTTAAAATTATCTTTATACCAGCATAAAACTATCTGACACTATCTTAAAAAAAACTTAACCCGATCTTAAACCAAAATCAATTATTTTTAAATTATCTAGTCCTATAAGATTGAGTCGAATCTAAATCAATCAATCAATCAAACAATCCTCCTTAAAATTTAGGCTTAAAATTAGAGATGGCAAACAGGTCATTCAATTCGGTTTCGGTTCTGATTATTTCGATTCGGTTTATTTTTGGGTTTATTTGCATTCGATCTCGAATTGGTTCGAATCGATTTGGGTCTAGTTCAGGTTTTAATTACGAGAAAATATTGTATTATGGTTTTGCATTAAAATCTGAACTTGTACCGTACGTACATCGTGCTTCCTACTTCCAACCTTTTTAAGGTTCGGAACTTTCATTGATAAGTCTTCATTCATACTCTTTTCAAGCTTTTTATTCAATATTCAAAGGCAGCAATTGAATCTTCCTAAATAATTTTCATAGCCAATTTAGATTATTAAAATTTTATATAATATTGTTCATAGTACAATTTTTATTTTAAAAGAAATATTATTTTTAAATATAAAAATATAATATTATTAGTATAGGTAAACCCTAATAATGAGAATACTCAATTACAACCCTTAATCAACTAAAATGACGAAAGAAGAATATGTCATAAACTAGACTTCTTAATCAGCTAATCGTGCGATCTTAATCGAACCTTTAAGATTGATTACAGAAAACTTTAAAAGAAACTTGAAGAACGAAACTAAAACATTTAGAAGATTTAGAGTGAATGCTTTCTATTATTTAAAAATAAATTAAAAAGATTGATAATTACGAGTGAGGTTAAAAGACCTCTATATATAATTATTTTTTATATTCGACGATCTTTATTGATTTATATTTATATATTTTTTTATTTTTTAACTCTAACTCATAACTATTTAAAATTTATTATTGATAAAAATATATTTTACAAACATTTTATTAAGAGGTTTTTAAATACATATCTTATATAAAATAATTACTTAAAATATTTAATATAATTATAATAAAATTTTAATTTTAAAAAATTAATAATAGATAATTTTGAGAGGACAACTAATTAATAAAATTAAACCCAAGAGAGAAAAAATGGACGGTAAACAAAGTCCTCCACCCTCATCAACAAACATTATTACTTTTATTTAAAGATTTAATATTGGAAAATATCTTTAATGTTTAATTAAATATTTATTTTAATTTTTATATTTAAAAATAATTTGATTTTTAATGTTTTATTTTAAATCAAAATAATTTATTTATGATTAAAAATTATTAATCAATTAATAATAGATAATTTAATATAATTTAATAAAAAGATATGTTAATCATGTCATAGTATATTATCATCTGGTATTTATTAACAATAACAAAAACAAATATATTTTGTGAATTAATTAAATTTTTTATCTATATTTTCTCATATTTATTAACAATAAACTACGAATTAACATTTCGTCACTTTTTTTTATGAACATAAACAATTTAAAGTGAGTTAAAAGGAACAAGTGGTGGACAAAATAAATGAAATTAGGTGTACCAAATTATTTTTAAAATAAGAATAGAAGATTTAATTATTATTTTTCTTAAAAAAATAATGAAAAAGGCTTAATATATGTTTATGTGACTAAACTATATTCATTTTTACCCATTCACTACTTAATTTCAATTTTTTTTTAATTTTAGACTTTTTGAATTATATATATATATATGAGAAATTTTAAAATAAACGTGTTAGGGTAAGGCTAAAATGAGACAATTACATAAATTTTTATTATTTTTATAAGAATTTGTGTAATATGAGTAAAAATTTGTGTAATTACGTAAATTCTTAACTATTGATGTAAGAACTTATTTAACATACATAAATTCTTATCAATTTGGTAAGAATTTGTGTCCATTTTGTTTAGATAAAAATTTATCTGTATAAATTCTTGTAAAAATAATAAAAATTTATATAATTTTGTTGTGAAGTTTAAAATGATTAGAGATGATAGATAATTAGGGATGAATACGGAACCTGAACTCAACGAGTTTTTATCCGATTCGATCCGATCGGGTTAGACTTTTTGATAAAAAATTTGGGTTCGGGTTTAGGGTGGAAAAATTCGACCCAACACTAATAGTGTAATCTTTTCATATATATTTTAAAGATATGTGTAATAATAATCTCTCTTTATATATAATTTATACAATTAGGTCACTAAAAATATTTTTTACATTTAAGTCACTAAAATTTTTCTTTTACAATTAGATCCATAAATTTTATTATTTTCATAACTAAGTCCCTAAAATTCAAAAAAAAAATAATTTGAGTTGGGTTGGGTCAGGTCGAATTTTTCACCCTAAACCTGGATCGAGTCAAGTGATATGTGAAAAGTCTGATTCTTCAGGTCAGATACGGATAGACCGAAAATTTATGTACTTGTTTCAATGAAAACATTAATTTCGATACCTAACTTAGAAAATGTGTGCCAAACTTCTCTTTCTCTTCTGAGTATTTTTGGACATCAAAAAAATCCCTGTGCCCTTTTAATAATTTCCCAGCATTGACACGTGTCATCATAGAAATTCATCGTGTACTTCACTCTCCGTGTCACGTTAGCTTTCAAAACCGAACTTCCAATCTGCCCACCCACCGTAACATGATTTAGGACAAAACTGAGTTCGAAGGCAGAGAATTTAGTTGACAGGTTTTATTTTTAATGGGTAAAGTACACAAATGGTTCATAAAATAAGAAAATATATCTTTTTGGTCACGGACATTTTAAAAATATAAAATAATAATTTAATTTATCAAATTCATATAAATGAATAGTTAAACTTTATCAAATTATTATAAAATAATCATAAAATAAGTGCATAAACTATAATTTTTTAAAGTATTTGATTTTTTAATAAAATAAGTGTTTAAAATTTATTTTGTGATCATTTTTAGGTAATAGCTGTTAAAAAAATTAAATATTTAAATTATGTCATACTTTAGTTTAGGTACTTAATTTTTTTAGAAATAAATATTTAAATTATGTCGTACTTTATTTTAGATGTTTAAAATTTTATTTAAAAAATTGAACAATCTTACTTAAAAGTGATAAGGGAGTAAATTTTAAGTATATATTTTAATAAAAAAATTTAAACATTTAAAAAATATAATTTAAACACTTATTTTATTGTTAAACAATTTAATAAGCAGTAATCATTTTATAACGTCGAAAACTTTGGTATTAAAATGTAATTTTTACTTAGTTTAGTGTCTATTTGGGCATTTTAACCTTTCTAATCTTGGAACTGTATTCGAAGATTGAGTTGAGTCCGAAAGAAAATTAAAAAAATGAAAAAGCAAAAAGAATAAAGAAAACCAGAGAAAACTAAAGAATTCTTTGCTTATTCCAAGCTCTTGACAGTAACTGATTTGTCCACGAACCACGATTCCCTCTCTAAATCTCAGAAAAAAATTATAACAAAACGGTTTATCAACTTCCAATTTGCTCAAAACCGCACATCCCATGTGATATAATATTCATTCAAAGCTTTCAAGGTTTCATCTTTGATCAAACCAAGATCTCAGAAGTTCTTATTTTGTACTTTTGATGTCGGGTTTTGAAGGAAATTGGATTTAGTGAACTGGGTTTCTTTGTTTTTGTCTTGTTTTTTTTCATTTGTTTTGTTGGGATTTTACTTGTGTTCTGCAGGGAAGAGTTTTTATTTGTGGGGTTTAAGTTGTCAGATGGAATTATAGTGAATTCTGTGAAGAAGATCTGGAAGGTGAATTTTAGGATAAATATGGACCCTCCACAGGGTTTCTTGGCTACTTTATGGAACTTCATATGCTTTCTACCTTACTTCATTGGCTTGCTTCTCTTAGGCACAAGTAAAGGTTAGTGTTCATAAACTGGTGATATGAGGTTATATTTTCCATTTCATTGTTATTTAGTTGCAGATTTATACTGTTAATTGATAGTTTTTCCTTGATAAACTGTAAATTGGAGATTAGGGAATTGGGAATTCCCTTGCCTGATAATGGTGGTGCAGTTTAGTGATTAAATGCAATGCCGATGCATATATGATCTGGTCCGGTTGGTGGAAACCGATTATCCACGAATCATTGATACTGAACTATGCAATTTATGTACTGTTAATCTTCAGGAATCATTTTCTGCCCTCCGGTATGCCTTATCATGACAATCGGAAACTCGTCGATCATATTAGGCCTTCTGCCTTATCATTGTTATTGCAGTTATGATACAATTGTGAGGTGATTTTCTTGATCCTTGACTTCCCGGTTTGCCTTGCCTCGTTGTTGTTGTATTCGGTTTCTTACTCTCATGACTTTGTTAATTGGCAGAGCTAAACTATTAGGACCATTTCTGAAGCTTGTTATCTGTGTTTTCCTACCTGCTGTTTTGATATTGTGGGTGGTTGTTGGTATTGTTGGAAGTATCTTTGGGGGAATATTATACGGCTTTCTTTCACCGATATTTGCCACTTTTGATGCTGTAGGAGAAGGAAAGACCAATGTGTTCATACACTGTTTCTATGTATGTCTTAAATCTCTGAGTTGTTATAATCATTTTAAATATATTAGCTTCTCTTGTATAACGAGACAGAGACATATATTGGTCTTTTTCAGGATGGTACTTGGAGCACTATCAAGGGAAGCTTCACTGTTGTCAGGGATTTCAGTGATGTTTGTTTCCACTCCTACAACTCGTTTATGGAAGACCTGCGGCAGAAAGAGCCTCCGAATGGACAATACTTTGAGATAAGGTTAGATGCAAAGTTTTCGTTTCTTGTTTGCCGAGATTTGTGCCTCAGTACACAAATCCTTTATCACCAAAGAGCTTTGCTCATCATGGGACCCTCTCAACCGTATGTCGGGTCTAAAAATTATATGGGAGCCTGTTATGATAAGTTTAAACCTTTGCTTCGTTCTATTCCTGATTATCTTCAAATGATAAAAAAAGTTATGGTCTTTCGGTTTTGAATAGGCTGGTTTTTTCACTTATGGGTTCTAGTATATGCATGATAGAATGTATTGCCATGAAATTTTATCGAGTAAATTCTATTGTCCAAACTTTGTCAATGGCTACATCTGGCTGGCATCTTTATCATTTAGTTAGCTCAAAGAATATGGTGGCGTTACGAATGTTTATCAGTTTTGTTTTATGTGCTATTGGCAATATTGCTGGCTAAATACTTTCAGATGGTTTATGGTATATATGATGAAATAGTGTCTACGAGCTAGTTGGTTTAATCTTTAAATTGTCGAAGAAATTTAGTGAACTATGCTCATGAATCCTTTCAGGTCAACTGAGCTATATATGAAATTCATTGCAGATTCCTTTATCTACTTCCTGCTCTAATAGCTGCAGTGCTCGGTTCCATTGTTGATTTTCCTGTGATTTCACTTATTGCCATATGCAAAAGTCCTTACATGCTCTTTAAAGGGTGGCATCGATTATTTCATGACCTTATAGGTCGAGAAGGACCTTTCTTGGAGACAATATGTGTACCATTTGCAGGCCTTGCTATCTTACTCTGGCCACTGGCTGTTGTTGGGGCAGTGTTGGGATCGATGGTCTCTAGTATCTTCCTCGGTGCCTATGCTGCAGTGGTTGTTTACCAGGTTTATATCTTCTATTTAGTTTTAGTCCCATTGCATAGTCTTACAATAAAGCATCATCTTCCATTGATTTCCATTCGAATATGGATTAGGAACCTCGTAAATGCAACATTTAGCAATATAGGTTCATACGCTTGGTTCCGCTTAATTGTTTGACATTGAATTACGAGACCTCATTGACAACCATGTTAAGTTATTTGTTGTTGCATTATCCGTGGTTCCTCTAGATTTCATATTCAATGTGAATTTATGATCCGTCTTTTTCTCCGAGCTTCGTACTTCATTGCATGCAACCAAGTGTTTTAATAAAACCTTCTGCACGATTTAGACCCGGTGTCTTCTTTGTCCGTATTTCCATTCAACATATAACTTGCCTGTGCGTTCTTTGATTTCCAGGAATCCTCGTTTTGGTTCGGGCTTTGTTACATTATTGCTTCGTTGTCCATATATGATGAATACAGCAACGATGTCCTCGACATGCCAGAAGGATCTTGCTTGCCCAGGTGTCATTTTGCATTCTTATAATTTATTCTCAGGATATTATAAAACTTGGCAAAAAAATTTTATGATGTTTCTTTTATGAACAGGCCTCATTATCATAAAAACAGAAACGAATCCATCTCTAGATCCGAGTCCTTTAAACCCCGTCCTCCCGCCCGTGTTGATTCACTTACAAATACAAGGCTTGATTTGAATCCAGTCCAGGTGACTCATTTGCTTTTCTTTTCCCTTGGAATAAAACGAGCATTTCGTATTTTATCGTAGTTGGGTGGTAAAATAAGTTTTCATATGATTAGTGCAGCTACTCGAGGGCTTATTTAAGCAATGCCACACCAACGGCGAGAAATTTGTTTCCGAAGGGTTGATAACTTCTAAAGACATTGAAGAAGCTAAGTCTATCAAAGGAAGTAGAGTGGTGAGCATCGGCTTACCGGCTTACTGCTTTCTTCAGGCACTCTTGTCCTCCGTGGAGGCCAATACATCGGGCATATTGTTGAGTAAGTAAATTTGTTTCCTTCTTGAGCCCCCAAAGGAGTTACTTGTGACATATTACGAGCTCTCAAATACTTCGGCGGCATCTGAGGAATTCCTTTTACGTAGGTGACAATACGGAAATAACGGCCACAAACCGGCCAAAAGACGCCATCTTTGATTGGTTTCTTAACCCCTTCTTGATACTAAAAGAGCAAATCAAAGCAGAGAACCTTTCAATGGAAGAAAAGGAATATTTAGGCAAATTAGTGTTGCTGTGTGATGATCCAGCACGGTTGAAAGATTCAAATATTGGATCTCCACCAGAATCCGAGCGTAAGCGAGCTGAACTTGATGCATTAGCCCGACGGTGAGAATGCAATTAATTCATATATATATTTCTTCTCTTTCTTGACATTCGGGTGTGCTTCCGAATCTAACCCCGACACTTTATGCTTCGTAATGAAGGTTACAAGGGATTACCAAATCGGTTTCTAGGTATCCAACTTTCCGGCGTCACTTTGAGAATCTTGTCAACACACTATCGGAGGATCTCTCGAAAAAGGACATTGATGGCAGCAACATTAGCGTGTCAAGTACGGGGGATCAACGACCAGTTCAGCGGTCGAAGAGTGGCATTGCTCGGTTATTTAGCAACAAATCTTTCAAGCGGAGTACAAGCAACAACATTTCTGATCCAGAATCACAATCAGTTCTTGGTAGGGATATACAGATCGAATAATGTAGGACTGGGATGCTAACATTTGTCGATAGTCGTTCCCGGATTTTGTTCAAAAGTAACCATGGATGAATACACTAATTACCTGTGCTTGAATGCTTCACTGCTCTAAGTTGCAGGTTCTTTGGAGTTCAAGCCTTTCACCATGTAACATAACGTATACATGAATTTCATAAGCTACGGTATATATATACTCATTTCACAATAAATGTTATGTATCATACATGTTCATGAGTAGGGATGGGCATTTTACCCGACCTGATTGAATCAGATGTTTGATGAAAAAATCGGGTTTGGGTTAGGTATTTTTTAGAGTGAGGTCAGGTCGAGTTTGACTTTAGGAAGAAAAATATTTAACCCGATCCGGGACTAAACATGTAATTTTTTCATAAAATTTTTAGGGATATTATAATAATAGTCATATATATATTTTTTATAATTAAGTCTTTAAAATTAATTTTTTATTTATAATTTAGTCTTTAAAAATATATTTTTTTATAATTAAGTTTCCTAAAATTATTTTTTTATAATTTAGTCCTTAAAATTATTTTTTTATTGGTCAGATCGGGTCAGGGTTAGGTTTAGTATATTGATTTTTAAGTCGGATTTTTTAAAGAAAATTTTCGGGTCGGAGTCGAGTCTAAGATGTTTGTATTCGGGTCGAGTTCAGGTGGGCTGAAAATCTGACCCGAATCGACTCGTGCCCATCTCTATTCATGATTCGTATCTGGAGGCGACAAACTAACTTGAGATTCGAACCAATTTTATCTGATTCGAGATTCAATATTGATTCGAACATGATATTTGAACTTGATATGAATTCTAAAAAAAACTTAAATCAAAACCGACCTAATTTTTAGTTGAATCAATATGGAGCCAATTTGATTTTCAACCGAATTGAATGCACCCGAATCGATTTTCAAGCAAACCAAATGGACCCAAATCAAAATCATCCAAACCGAAAATAACTCAAACCGAAGATAACCTAAAATAAAAAAATATTAAAAATAAAAAAAATTGATGTGAACCGTCGTACAACTCATCAAAAAGTTAAATATTTAGGTTTCATAAAGCCATATACGGGTTTAAAATAATGATGTGGCCTGAAAATCCAATTAAAATATATTGATCTCCTATTGAACCGATCTTGACCTGATCAACAAATGAATTGAACTGGTATAACCCAATTTGACCATATACCCGACCCAAATCACTATAGACCCAAATTAAAATTGAATCAAATCATATCCGATACAAACTAAATATAATCAAAATCAAATCTCATCGAACTAAAATAAATCGAGCTAAACTCAATCCAAATGACCCTTTGCCACCTTTAATCATATCCGATTCTTTATTTTCTCTCTTAAAAAACTCTAACCCTTTTTATCGTTGGTGTTAGATTTTATTTTTTTTAATTACCTATATTTGATTTTGTATAACATTAGAACAATTTTGATCATGTTTAAAATATCTAACGTTTTTTAATAAAATTATAAACAAACCTTTTCCCCTTTAATTTTATTTGAGTTTTATTTTTTTAACTAGTTGAAAGTTTAAAAATTATGTCTTGGGCCATTTTTTTTAACTTACCCAAAATTCTATATATAAATAAATGATATATTTTTTAATATAGATTGGGCCATGACATAAGTAAGTTTAGGTCTAGATTCATCATTAATAAGATCGAATTAATCGAATAAAAATAAATAAAAGACTCAACCGACAAAATAAATACAATTCCTTGAGGATGTTCCTTCCATGTCTATTGTTGATTCTTTAATATATTACCTACTTTACATTATTATTTAAGCTTGGTCCACACGTCACGCACTATGACCAAAATAAAAAAAAAAATAAGGTCCTTGCTGCCCAAGTTTGTCCTGTTCAATCAAAACCCTATATAAAAAGGTCAAAACCAAACCCTTCCTTTTCATCTTACAAAACATCAAGTTGTTTCCAAAATATGAGGAGGGAAGGTCGTCAACATGGTATGGTCAGGACATACCGGATCCTACCATCTCCATGGAACCCGAGACCCGAATCTCGGTTCATTCAACAATTCGACTCGCTTCCGACTGCTGGACTGTTCACAAAGGTGTCGACGAAGCCAACTAATCATTCTAAGTTTACCGGAAAATGCGGTAGGCCACGGTGCGTAGAGTGTCACATGAATCCGGCTTGTAAGTCGAGAGATAAGAGCAAGGGCCATCATAAATTGAAGTCAAGTGAAATGGTTTGTAGCACTAGGTTGATCACTTGGAGGGTTGTTGATGGGATGACTGGTTTTAATGATTCTGGGTTTTCAGCCTCAAGCATTTTGAGCCATTTGTCTAATGATTATGACCATGATTATGATCATGATGATATCTATGATGATGATGATGATGATGATGATTTCAATGTGAATCCTCAACCCGTGGGAGAAATGGAAGATTATGAAGGTAGATTGAAGAAAATATCCTTGACCATAACAAAGATGATGATGATGTGAAAAATGATGGTATTCATGTTCATGATGATGATGATGTGAGGTTTGTTTTGGATAAAGATTTGGAAGAGGAAGGTTGGTGTTTAGTTGGGGGAATTTGATGATCATTTTCCATCCTAATTTATTTTTTATTAATTGTGCTTGGGTTATAATATTTTTATTGCTGAATTTAGAATATAATTGAATAATTTTTAATGTTTTTTATATATACATTTTATTTGAATTATTTACATGGATGGATAGATGAATGAACGGATAAAAATATTTTAATTGTCAAATAGATCAATTTAAAGATTAGACTACTCACTGAGCTCGATTGCTTATCTTGAGCTTGGATAAGGGAATTTTCATGTTTAAGTCAATCCAATATAACCTAAAATTTTATTAATTAAAAATATTTTTAAAAGAATGGGTCAATAGAAAATTAAGGGAAAAGGGGAAAAGGGAAGTTTATTATTAAAATTATTAAGATTTATTTATTTATTTTTTAAAATTATAACGTTCGGTACCAATTACAATCATAATTAATCATCACATACACTGAATTGTATAACCAAATGATTTTTAGTAAGCACGAACCATTTAGCCTCAACGGTTAAAGGAACGATTGTTGTTCCTAGAGGTCACAGGTTCGAGCACCGGTGCTGTCAGCACAGTGACTAATAACTGTAGTTGAATAAAAAAAATGAGTTTTAGTAAAAAAACAATTAAAAATAGAATTAATTATAAACAAGAAATTATATAAATTAACTCAAACTCAAACTAACTAGAAAATCCACACATAATTTTATGAGATAATTAAATATTTTGTATTTCATCTTTATTTTATGGGGGTATTTTGTCTAAATTTTTTTTATAATCGTTTTTATTTTAATATCTCATTGTTAAAAAATCAACAACACTCTAATTAGAAGAGAGAAAACACACACACAATATGCTAATTAAAAAAAATCAAATGTGATAAACTATTAAGTAATTTGTTTTTGTGGCATATTGCAACATACCTTAGCAATCGATTATTATTCATAAAAGATTTAATCGACGCTAGTTTCTTATTTATGTTTTTATCGATAGTCACTTGGAAAGATTTATCCTCACTCAGTTGATGGTTGCTTGCTGAATCGCTTACAACTCCTTCATTCTTTATGCTTCTCGTTTGTAATGAGACAAGGAGATTTAGGAAGCTTCTGAATTTTATTGATATGCTTATCTCCATAGAAATTTTTATTTTTTTTAGTTTTTAGGTTGTAAGAATTTTTAAATTGTTTAATCCAATTATTTTGTTTTTTAATTGCGATATAATTATCATTTTTATATGGATTTAATAAAAAAATCAGTAGCATTTGTCAAAAAATTAGATACTAATTTATAGTTATTAGAAGAATAAAATAGATAAATAAGATTAACAACGAAAAATATAAAGAACATTACTTTTGGAAAATATATATAAAAATTATTTGATATATATATTATCTTCGTTCAATGATTTAAAATTAATATAAAAGACTTCTATTTTAGAAAATGAAAGGGAAATTTAAGGTAAGAAATTTACTACTTGAAAATACCCTTCTCTTTATCCTTTTTAATTTGATTTATGTTATTATTTTAGTAAATGGCCGGTATTTAATATATTAACTGATAAAAATTTAAATAAAAATAATATTTATAATTTAATTTATTCTATTTATAATTGATTATGTTTGGTAAGTAACGGTTTGAGATAAAATTTACTATTAAAATATATTTCTTTTTTATCCTTTTTAATTTGATTTATGTTATTATTATAGTAAATGCCAGATATTTAACATATTATTCGATTATTTTGATTCATGAGTCATAACTGGAGGCGACAAACTAACTCTAGATTCGAATCAATTTTATTCGATTCGAGATTTAATATCGATTCGAACATGATATTCGAACTTGATATGAAATCTAAAATCAATTAAGTCAAAATCAACCTGATTTTTAGTTGAATCGATATGGACCCAATTTGATTTTCAATTGAATTGAATGCACCCGAATCGATTTTTCAAGCAAACCAAGTGGACCCGAATCAAAATCATCCAAACCGAAAGTAACTCAAATCGAAGATAACCTAAAATAAAGAAAATATATTAAAAAAAATTGATGTGAACTATCGCACAACTCATAAAAAAGTCAAATATTTAAGCTTTATAAATCCATATCTGGGTTTAAAATAATGATTTGGCTTGAAAACCCGATTGAAACATATCGATCTCCTATTGAACCAATCTTGATTTGATCCGAAAATGAATTGAACCGGTATGACCCAATTTGACCATATACCCGCCCTGAATCACTATAGACCTAAATTAAAACTGAATCAAATTATATCCGACACAAACTGAAACTAAATATAATTAAAACCGAATCTGATCCGAACCGAAATAAACCAAGCTAAAATCAATCAAAATCACCCTTTGCCACCTTTAATCATATCTCAAACCCTCTCTCATAGCCGTTTCTCTATATTCTCTCTGAAAAAAACTCTATAACCCTTTTTATCGTTGGTATTAAATTTTATTTTATTTGTTTAATTATATATATCCGATTTTGTATAAGTCTAACATTAGAACAATTTCTTTAGATATTTAAACTTTTGATCATGTTTAAAATATCTAACATTTTATAATAAAATTATAAACAAACCTTTTCCCCTTTAATTTTATTTGAATTTTATTTTTTTAGCTAGTTGAAAGTTTAAAAATTATGTTTTGGGCCATTTTTTTTACTTAACAAAATTCCATATATAAATAAATGATATATTTTTTAATATAGATCGGTCCATGACATAAGTAAGCTTAGGTACAGATTTATCGTTAATCAGATCGATCAAACTAATCGAATATAAATAAATGAAAGACTCAACCTACAAGATAAGTACAATTCCTTGAGGATGTTCCTTGCATGTCTATTTGTTGATTCTTTATTATATTACCTACTTTACATTATTATTTAAGCTTGGTCCACACGTCACGCACCATGACACAAATAAGAAATAAAATCCTTGCTGCCCAAGTTTGTCCTGTTCAATTAAAACCCATTATAAAAAGGTCAAAACCAAACCCTTTCTTCTCATCTTACAAAACATCAAGTTCTTTCCAAAATATGAGGAGGGAAGGTCGTCAACATGGTATGGTCAGGACATACCGGATCCTACCATCTCCATGGAACCCGAGACCCAAATCTCGGTTCATTCAACAATTCGAATCGCCTCCGACTGCTGGACTATTCACAAAGGTGTCGACGAAGCCGACTAATCATTCCAAGTTCACCGGAAAATGCGGTAAGTCACGGTGCGTAGAGTGTCACATGACTCCGACTTGTAAGTCAAGAGATAAGAGTAAGGGCAGTCGTAAATTGAAGTCAAGTGAAATGATTTGTAGCACTAGGTTGATCACTTGGAGGGTTGTTGATGGGATGACTGGTTTCAATGATTCTGGGTTTTCTACCTCAAGTATTTTGAACCATTTGTCTAATGATTATGACCATGATCATGATCATGATGATATCGATGATGATGATAGTTTCAAAGTGAATCCTCAGCCCTTGGGAGAAATGGAAGATTATGAAGGTGAGATTGAAGAAAATATCCTTGACCATAACAAGGATGATGATGATGATGGGGTTCATGTTCATAATGATGATGATGATGATGATGATGTGAGGTTTGTTTTGGATAACGATTTGGAAGAGGAAGGTTGGTGTTTAGTTGGGGCAATTTGATGATCATTTTCCATCCTAATTTCATTTTTTTGTTAATTATGCTTGGGTTATAATATTTTTATTGCTGAATTTAGAATATAATTGAATAATTTTTTATGTTATATATATATATATATATATTATTTTAATTATTTATATGGATGGATAGATGAATTAACGGATAAAAATATTTTAATTGTCAAATGGATCAGTTTAAAGATTAAACAACTCGCCCAGCTCAATTTCTTATCTTGGGATTGGATAAGGGAATTTTCAAGTTCAAGTCAATCTAATTTACTCAAATTTTTATTTATTAATTAAAAATATTTTTTTTAAAAATGGGTCAGTAAAAAATTAAGGAAACAAGGGGGAAAGGGAAGTTTATTATTAAAATTATTAAGATTTATTTATGTATTTATTAAAATTATAACGTTAAGTACCAATTACAATCATAATTAATCATCAGAAAATTGAGTTGTATAACCAATTGATTTTTAATAAAAAAGTAATTACAATTTACAAATAGAATTAATTATAAACAAGAAAATGGTATAATTAACTTAAACTCAAACTCAAACTAATCAGAAAAATCCACGCATAATTTTATGAGATAATTACATGGTATGCTGACTAAAAAAAATCTAGACTATCACGTTATTTTCTTTTTCATGTGTGTTGGAATAGAGAAATTATATTATGAATCATTCTCGTCATATCATCTATGAGATCAACTAATTAAATGCATCCATTTAATTAAATTTTTGTTGTGAATAAAGTAAAGAACAAGAATAAAATAGAAGAATAAAGATGAGAGACAAAAGGGAGAGAGATTTTATTATATTCTCAAAGTAGGGTTGTGTACAATGCTATGCCAAAAGTCTATATTTATAGGCATAAGATGGAAACCCTAATTTCAATGGGTATTAAACCCTAATACTAAAGCCCATTAAAGTTTAACTTAATATATGGATATCCACCATAAATAAATATATTTATAACACTCCCCCTTGGATATCCATGAAGATAATGTGCCTCGTTAAAACCTTACTAAGATAAAAACCCTGTGGGAAAAAAATTCTTAGTGAAGGAAAAAGAGTACACACATCTTTGATACGCATAACATGTTGCCTCATTAAAAACCTTACCAGGAAAAACCATTGGGACAAAACCTCAATTAAGGGAAAAAGAGTGCAACGCGTATTTACTCCCCCTCATGAAAATATCACATAAGATCTTTGAATCTTCATAATTCAATATTGAATACAATCTTCAAATGTTGAAGTAGATCATGCACTAGTGGATAAATCTTCCAAATCATTGCTTGAAATGATTCATTGAATATTATTCATCTGAAAATCATGAGGGACGAAACTTGAAGAAATATGTTTCGTTTTATCATATTTGATATATCCACCTTGAGATATAAATTTTGTATTATCTCTGTACAAGATAACTTGCATCTTATCTTGTAAAAAACATTCACATATCTTCAGGATATGTTTAGCCAAACACATATTTCGGCTTTGCCTCTTGCATAACAATTATTTAAAGGTAATGGTCTCGTAGCACTTAAATAATATTTCTGGACCAGCTAAGATACGATGCTTCCAGATCAAATAATGTGTATATTGTGCTTTAGACCAAAAATATCATTACCCTTTTCGTGAGGCGAAAAAAAAATCTTTGTTTAAAGTAAGAGACCTAACAACAACCATAAGGGTGATCAATAGATATGCGTTATGCATGTAAAGTCTCTTTCAATATTTTTCTATATGTCGATAGATGCACAAGGATTTGAGGAGATCTCTTCACGAGTCTCAACGATATTCAAATCATCGACATACACAACAATAAAAATTCAGAGCTAAACCTCTTAATAAAAATGCTCGGGGAAGTAATTCATATAGCATTATACTAATAAGTATTCAATGAGGCGATCATACCAAATACGCCTAAATTGTTTCAAGCCATAAAAAAAATATTCAATATGATTGAATAATATTCTCGAGAAGTTGAATGAATTGCTTATGGCAATCTAAATCTTTCCGGAAGTTTCATGTAAATATTATTATCAAGAGGCTCATTCAAATAGGATGTAACAACATCCAATTAGGCAGAAACTAAGTAATTTTATTTATTGCAGACTGATTAAAATCTAAAAGTAGTTGTATCCACCACCAAGGAATATATTTTCCTCATAATCAATTTCATGTCTTTGTGAGAATCCTTGTGCAACCAAATGAGCTCATATCTCATGATTTCCCCTTTTGATTTCTCTTTCTCACGAAGGCTCGTTTATATCCACGAGCTTTACACATTTCAATGTACGGGCTATAGGCCCCAATACTTCTCTTTTCAAAAGAGATTTTAGTTTCACCTCAATTGCCTCTTTCATGTTGGCCAATCATTTCTTTGTTTACATTGCCCAATTGACAATGATTCATGATCCACATCATCAAATAAAATCTCTAGTGCTATATTGCATGCAAATATATTAACGACGTCGATTTAATTTCAGTTCCACTTATTACCCGACATGACATAATCTATTGAGATCTCTTTATTATCAGGTACCTGAGTCATGTCAATGTCTCTGTTGGAGACCATTTATTCTCTTCTAGAGATTTTCATAATCATTGATTCCTCGATCAGACCATCATAAAATATAGCTCCTTTTCTTTTTCGAGGATCTTTTATCTTTGGAACTTACTTGTCCACTACGCTTTAAGCGTAAGTTAGACTCATTAGCACTAGAGTTTGTCCTTCCATGACATCAAATTTAATCGGAGCATTCATAGCAGGTATACGTGACTTAGTCACTCTTTTAGGGTCAGCAAAATATCTGGCAATTGGTTTGCTAAATGAATTATCCTTTGAACTTATAGTTCACATTGTGTAGTACGTGGATCAAAATGAGAAAAATGATAATTCATTCCAACTTATTTCTTTCCCCAGCTATTTATTTTCTCCCCCTAATGTTGGGTAAACTGACTCATTAAAATGATAGTCAGTAAATCGGGTTGTAAATAAATCCCCTATCAGAAGCTCTTATATATATTCCCAACAAAACTCATCTTTGTGCGTTATGGTGGAGCAATTAGAACATATATCGCACACACAAAAAAATCTATGATGAGAAATATTTGGTTCCTGACCAAAAACCATTTGTAATGGAGAGAACTTATGATCATTTGTTGGCTTGATTCGAATTTGTGATACTACATGTAAAATTACATGTCATCAACATTATCAAGACTGATTGTCTTTAGAAAATAATTTGGAAAATGTGCTCGTAATTTTATCAACTGAGCAAGTAGCCTCGCAAACACCAAGTTGCGGGTTAATAACAAGGATACACATAACCATCTAGTCGATGCATCGAAAAAAAAATCGTAAAATATCTAGATAGTTTTTAAGAAAGGTGTATGGGCCCATATATATCACCTTGTATCCGTTCCAGAAAATTAATAACACTTTATCTTAGATGTTGATGATTGAATAATCAAATTGCTTTCATAGCAAGTATCACGTGAAATATTACCATGAAGAAAATCTTAATTCTTCAATAAATGACCACATGAAAGTGTCAGCAAATTTTCGCATCGTAATTGAACCGGGATGGTCTAACCGGTCATGCCAAATAAAATTATCAGAAAACATCTAGTTTACAATAGCATGGGCTTCAATTTGTACTAATTCTTATGTAGTACAATATGAATGACAGTGCATGTAATTTTGCCAAGATTTCATTATTGCCTTGAGTTATACTCGTAATATTGAGATAGTCAGCACCCCCTTGACTAATATTCTCAATATATTTCTGGAAATATCTTTAAAATTCAATAAGTCTCTTTTGCGACTTTGACGAGCATAATGCACTGTAAATATGAGATAAAGTCTCATTTGGCAATAACATATTTGCTCAACGAGCATAATTCACTATAAATATGAGATAAAGTCTCATTTGGCAATAACATATTTGCTTAGTCGAAGCTTTCTGTGATAATAATACTTCCGGATATAGTACTCACATTATTCCCTTGCATTTAAAATGGGAAAATATGCATAATTATGCACATTTTAATATGTGCTTTATTTCATTCACTTCGGGGAATGAAAAAAATATGTGCTCTGTGCCATTCACTTCGGGGAATGGAAAATATTAAATATAGCACATTATATCAAATCGATTATCTATCAAAGATAAACTCTCAAAATCTCTTCCGAAGCATTGATATTTCAGTACTTTGAGATATAGTACTCACATTTTCCATTGTATTTAAATGGGAAAATGTTTCTTATGCTTAAGTATAGTATGAGTACTTGCACTGTCTGTTTGGCATAAATAGCCACAATTCATTGTAGATTTCATTCCGGAAGTGATAATATTCTTCAAAGGATAAATTAACATAGAATGTAAATAAATAATATATAAAATAAATTAATGATATATTAACATAGAGCGTAAATAAATAATATGTAAAATAAATTAACATAAATATATAATAAATAAAAATAAATTAACATAAACAAAATAAATAAAAGATCAATTATTCCTTTAGATGTTATAATGAAAATAAAATAAATGGCGAATTCTTCTCTTGAAGGACTATGAGAAAAATTATCAATATTCAATTGAGTTGGATCAATAACGCCATTATTTTTGCCACAAAGAAAATCTGATTATATTTTCTTCAATTTATCATTCATGATTATGAATAAAGTCCGTAATACTTCGGCGTTTGACAAGTACGAGATCAATGGTTTATACCATCACATTGATAACATAAAGATTTTAATATGATCTCTATCATTCTTGTCATCTTTATAATTCCACTTCTTGTGGATACAAGTATTCTCAAAATAATCATCTTATCCATGTCTATTTTATAATCTCAATCATGATCACAATCACTAATGTGGCATTTATTCTTTCCGCTATAAAATATCACATTCACTTCAGGGAATGGAGCGGAGCCTGTTGGGCGATATTCATGATTTTTCATGAGCAACTCATTATTTTGCTCAACCACAAGAAGGCAAGAAATTAACTCAGAATATTTCTTAAAGCCTTTTTCACGATATTGTGTCTGAAGGACAACATTGTCTGCATGAAAAGTGAAGTATGTTTTTTTCTAACATATCCTCATCAGTGATACTCTGACACATATTGAGTTTTATTCACTAACCATATAGTGAATTATCACGTTTGCATTCACTTCAAGGAGTAAAACAAATTCAATAATCGCATGGAATAAACATCATGCTTGCATTCACTTCATGGAATGTCATAAATCCAATAATCGCATGGAATAATCATCATGCTTGCATTCACTTTAAGGAATGTTATAAATCCAATAATCGCATGGAATAATCATCATGCATGCATTCACTTCAGGGAATGACTCCCATAAAAATTCTTTGATCAAGACAATTTTCATAACTTGAACTTGGGAGAAGTCTATAGTCGAGTTTTTCGACACAAAAAAATATTGCTTCCAAGCAAATATAGACTTTATAATATTCATACTATTAAATAGTAATTGATCAACCAATATATATACAATATATACAAAGAACAAAAAAATTTAATCCTCATACGCGGCGTTGTTAAACCAGTCCACAAGGTCCTTTAAAAAGAACCTCCTTTGAGACCAGTAGCCTCGCAAAACGGGATGTCCAGCCAATATACTCGGATTAAATCAACATAACAAAAACATATTAATTGTCGACAAGCACCACGAGAATTGAGTCAATTTATCGCTACACAAACACCAAATAACCAAAGATTTTTAATAAATTAAAAATCAAATCAAAGATCAAGAGAGAAAAATAAAAATATAATTGAGGGAGAAGAACCTATCTTTGATTTATGCCAGTAACAAATTCTTTTCAATAACTCCTTCAAGATTTGAACGACAAACACCTCCGTTGGTTAGAGTCTCGTGCTGATAACGTGTTGTGAATAAAGTAAAGAACAAGAATAAAATAGAAGAATAAAGATGAGAGACAAAAGGGAGAGAGATTTTATTATATTCTCAAAGTAGGGTTGTGTACAATGCTATGCCAAAAGTCTATATTTATAGGCATAAGATGGAAACCCTAATTTCAATGGGTATTAAACCCTAATACTAGAGCCCATTAAAGTTTAACTTAATATATGGATATCCACCATAAATAAATATATTTATAACAATTTTTTTTACTTTATTTTTTTACCAAATAAATTTTCACTTGGTAAAAACTGACTTTAAATTTAATTTACGATAAATATTATTAAAGATTTATTTAATAAAATAAAATAATTAAATCGTTAAATTAATATATTTAATTAATTAGTCTCATTAATAATATGACATAATATCTATAATATAATTTCTCACCAGAATAAGTAATGAAATGCCTAAAAGGTTATACTGAGTGCTTGATGGGCCACTTAATATTAGGGATGTAAAAACAATTATTCGGATGGATTTCAGGTCGGGTACTGTCAGGTCGGGTAAAATTGGATACAGGTCATTTTAGGTTGATTTGATGTTTTGACTAGATTTGGGTCGGGTGCGGGTTCATTTCATGTCGGATCTATTTCAGGTCGTGACTATTTCAGGTCGGGTTCAAACGGTTCGAGTCCAAATCGGATAATTGAAAGTTTTATTTCAGGTCGGGTAGATTTCAAGTCGGGTCCATTTTAGTTAGGTTACATTTTAGGTCGGTTTTGTTTTAGGTCAAATTAATTTGAGTTTTAAATTAATAATAATTAAAATTATTAAGTTTGATTTTGTACAAATAAGTAAAAAATGATAGACTTTTGATTGAATGGTTGATCATTCATTTCAAATTAATTATTTAATATGTAACATTTTTCACAAGCATGAATTTCATTAAAAACAAATATTACACAATAAACTTAACAAAAATATCATATAAATTCATATCTTAAAAATTGTGCTAAATTACAAAAATTAAAAATGAATAATGACTAAATATTAGACTACAAATTCAATGAATAAAATTTTAAATTAAAAAAAATCAACATTAATAAAATAAAAATATCATCTAATAAAAATACTAAACTAAATTAGAAAAATAAATAAAATAATCAATTCAAAATAAAAAATTATAACTTATAAGGACTAAATTACAAAAATTATAAATTAATAATATTTAAAAGACATAAAGATAATTTTAACCCTTAATGTTTATAGTTTTTACCATTTTGATCCTCATTTTTTATTTTGGATAAATTTAGCCTTTAATCTAAGTCTTTTTAACAAATATCTCATTTTTTTAACTAGCATGATAACTGTACTGTTAAAAATTTAATGATAATGACATATAATAAACATGCGATAATATATTTTAAATGATATGACATATAACCTATCAAATAAATACATATGTAATATAACTTTATTCTAATATAAAACATAAAAAATAATTAAAATTCAAATAAAATATTAAAACTTATTTAAATCTAAAATATTTTGGCTATTAAACCATAAATAAAATTATTGTTTTGCATTCTTTTTATAATTTTGATTTTTTAGATTTAATTAAAACTCAAAACCTAAAACTTCACATTTACTACTTTTAAATTTAAATCTTAAACTATAAATCAAAACCCTAAACCTTTCAATTTAGATTAAATACTAAAATACTTAAATTCTAAACTAAAATAACAAAAACCCAATTGATTAGTATCAAAATCTCTTAACTTTGATTTATTGATAATAATCTTTACAAAACTCTTCTTTTTTAGACAGTGTTGATATCTTTTAGATAAGATTTTGATTCTATTGTAGTCAGGGTTTAGAATTTCTTGTATCCTTTTGTTTTAGATTTAATTAATTTTTAATATTTTATTTGAATTTTAATTTTTTATATTGTATATTAGAATAAAATTATACTTCGCGTGAATGTATTTGATAGCTTAGATGCCATATCATTTAAAATATATTATCATATGTTACCATTGTTAAATTTTTAACAACCTAGTCATCATGTAAATTAAAAAATGAGACATTTGTCAAAAAGACATAGGTTAAGGGTTAAAATTATCTCAAAAAAGAATGAGGGCCAAAATGATAAAAATTTAAACATTGATGGTTAAAATTATCTTTATGCCTACCTAAAAAGTATTGAAAAGTTTAAGTTTAATGTATTATAAATAGAAAATATATTATAAATAAAATAATAGTATTTATAAAATTTATACTATATAAAGAATTTATATTATATATAAAAATTATAATATATATAGAATAATGCTATTACTATATATGAAATATTACTATTTTAAAAATGAAATAATAATATATATGGATTAATACTATATATAAATTAATAATATATATGGAATATTACTATTTTTAACAAATGAAATAATACTATAAATAAATTTATACTATATATTAAAATAAATTTATACTATATAAAGAGTATTACTATTTATGAAAAATAAATTTATAATATATATTAAAATATGGAATATATAATAATATATATATAATACATTAATAATTTAATATAAGTGTATATATAATATATATTGGTAATTAGGTGTATATATTAATATATGTTATATGTATATATTATATATAATTATATATTAGTAATTAGATGTATCATGTATACATTAATATATGTATATTGTATACAATTATACATAATAGTAGTACATTCAGATATACTAATATTATAATGATTAGATGTATAAATACTAATATATACTATACTAATTAGGGGTGTGCAAAAAAATCCGATCCGATCCGGTCCGAAATTTTAGATATCCAATCTGAATTTTTTTTTTCCGGATAATTCGAATTGGATATTCGAAAATTTCAGATCAGATACGAATCAATATTTTACATTCGGATCGGATATCCTATTATCCAATATCCGAAAAATTTAAATTTTTTATACATATAAATATTGTTATATTCGATATTTTTACTTGTTATATATGAAAAAATAAAATTTTCATGAATAAAAATATTATTATATTGAATAATTTATTGATTATTATATTCGAAAACCAATTTTTTTCTTGAATAAGATCATCAAATTAAAAAAATACATAAAATAAATAATAAATTCTTATATTAAAAAATCCGATCTGAAATTTCGGATATCCAAAAAATCGGATATCTAATTTTTCGGATTGGATACGAATCACTAAAATGTCGATCCGAAAATTTCGGATATCCAAAATTTTGGATCGGATCGAATAATCCGAAATGCACACCCTTAATACTAATATATGTAATATGTATACATAGTACATAATACATTAATATATGTATTCATAGTAATTAGATGTATATCATATATATTTAACTAGATGTATTATGTATATATGTATATAATATACATTAGTATTATAGTATATATTAACGAGATGAATATATGTATTATGTATATGTATATAATATACATTAGTAATTTAAACTATTTAGTATAGTATACTATATTAGTAATTTAGTATATATATATAAATATATATATTAATATATGTATATTTATTATATAGTATATTATATACATATAATATCCATCTAGCATGTATCATATATTTATATGTATATTATATTCATATATACATATATTATATATACATCTAGTATGTTAATGTATTATATTAATATCATATGCTTATAGTATCTATGTAATATTATGTATTATATCATATGTATATTATATATTATAATATATACATCTAATTTTCTAAAGACTTAAAGTATATATTAATATATTATAATATATATTATATGCATATATGTTTATAGTATATATGTATTATAGTATATATTATAATATACTTCATATAAGTTTATATTATATTAATTTTAATGTATATATATAATATGTGATAAGCGCATAAAAGTCCTAATTTTTAAATTATTTTTTTACTCGATTACTGCTAATAATGGACATATTTAATGGCGATTAAGGATAATTCTGCATATTTTCTATATTCCAACTTCCATGCACTTAATTCATTATTTTATCTATTATTTCGTTTAAAAAAGATATGGTTAATGATTTTCTTTTTTAGACAGGAAATAATCATACAGATGATACCATATAGTAGAATGAATGTTTGAAATTAAAGCTGAAATGCAGATAAGCACTCGTCACGACATCACATTGACTGCCGCGGAAACAGAGGAAAGATGACAACTGGTGCTCGATAGATAGATAGATAATAAAATATCGATTCAATGGACATAATGAGAGAAGAAACAAAAGTGAAAAAAATAGAGTCAATTTGTGGTCAAAGTCAACATGGAATTAAAAGAGTTAAATTAAGAAATAGGATAAATAGTTGTAATTTAATATGGATATGTATTCTTTTCCTTTTAGAACCCATACATTTATGAAAGAATTTAATATAGGCTTGGCCTATATAAATCAAGCTCTCAGGTCGAGAAACACAAGTCGGTTCTCTTAGACAAAAACCCTAGCCGCCGACAAGCTTACTATGTTCTAAATTCTCATCGAGGCTTAGGTGATTTATGGAGTAGTTGGGGAAGAAAGTTGTACTTTATTTGATAGTTATTAATGCAAATATGATTTTCATAGTTTATTCTCTCTTGGCTTTTACTCTTCTTTTCATACGAGCTCGAAAGATAAGTTTATGAAGAAAAATATTTTTGTCTAATATCGGGAGAGTTAGACTCGCGAAACGAGAGAGTACGGTCTTTGTACATGGGCATCAACTAATCCGCAAGGGTTTCAGCGACTAAAAGGACACATACAATTGGTTGTTATTCATCCTTGATTCACACCGGGAGGTATTATTAAGACGTGGATTTCAATAGTTCTTCGAGCTTAGGGATAAGGAGGAGATAATTTTGGATGCTCTTTCGAACTATGAAAAGTTGAGTTGTCGACAAGACATAATCCCGCCGAGGCAGTTGAGGCGACCCTTCGTGCGACCCGCCGCGACGGTAGTTCAACCACATGCATTAATAATTGGATTATAAGTGCAACTGAATTCCCCTCTACAAAACAACTTACCTGACCTTACTTATTCTATTGTTATTTCTCTTAATTATTTAGTTTTATTTTCTTTTTACTTAATTCAATCCTTAACCAAAGTTACTTGTGTCTTTATTTTTTAAAGTGCAGAATTATTATGCAGCGGAGGTAATCTAGTTCCTATGTGTTCGACATCTTAAATACTATAACTTGACAAAAGGTGAAAGCTTAATTTAAGACTCCAAAGGCGTCACAAATATATATTATATATGTATTAAATATTATTATATTGTATATTATATAAACACTATTATACTATTATACTATATATAATATACTTCATGTAATATACTATGTATTATTTATTATATAAATACTATTATACTATATATTATACTATATATATATAAATACTTATATTATAAATACTATTATAATATATTATAATATAATATATAATTATATATTATAATATATAATATATTATATATACTTCATATAAATTTATATTATATTAATTTTTAATGTATTATGTATATGTATCATAGTATAAATACATATAATAATATATAAATATTAGATAATATATTTATATATATAATGACTAAATTTAAAACAAATAAAATGTAATGGTAAATTTTAAACGAATTAGAACCTAATTGTAATAAATTGAAAACCATGTGGATAGGGGGCAAGATCCGAATAGTTAGGCACGACCTGTTTTAAAAACACGCGGATCTTTTTGATTCGATCCATCGAGTATATAAACCCAAAATTCAATCGAATGGGTTTATTTCTCATTTGATTTTCTCTCTATCTTACTCCAACGAGAATTCTCTCTCAATCTCTCTCTAAATTCTCTGTCTTCTCTCCAGAATAAACATAAATTTCCAAGAAAACTTGTGTTTGTTCATTTGAAACACAAGTTCTTCATTTTTCTTCATTGTTCTTCAATGTTCATCCTATATTCTTCCAAAAAGTCTTCTAAATCTTTCAAAAAGACCAAATCCCTTCCGAAAAGTGTTTCTACTCGATCTAACACTTTTTTCTCAGAACTTAAACATTATTCTTTAAAAATCTATTCTAGATCTTCAAAAAATATTCAATCTTTCCCGAATTTATTTCTCTTCGATCAAACCTCAAATCAAAAAACACAAATATTAAACCCTAAACCTGAATCCCTAACCCCTAAACCTAAACCTCAATCCCTGATCTCTAAACCCTAAACCCATAATTTGAAACCCCAAACCCTAAACCTTAAACCCTAAACCCTTCTAAACTCTTTTGATCCCTAAACCCTTCAGTTTCTTATCCCTTTGTCTTCCTTCTAGAAACTTTAATTTTCAGATATTTATCCCTTTGTATTCTATGTGTAAGTTCATTGTATTTCCATTCTCTTAATTTTCATATACTTTTCATATATTAATTACGTTTTTTTCAGGTTTATCATTATTAGATCTGAATCTATTCTGTAAGCTTTGTAAGTTCATTGTATTTGTATTCCTTTCGTCTTATTTCTGTAAGTTCTTCTTATTTTATTTTATGTTTTGTATTTAGTGTTTAGGTTCTTATTGGTCTGTTGATTGTTCTATTGTTCTAGATACTTATTTCTTCGTATTATCATTGTTCTATTTTCTGCTTTGTATATAGTTATTATATTTAGGATTTGTTGGTTCTCTGTTCTTTGGTTGGTTAGTTATTTGTTATTTGTCTAAATGGTTTAATCCGAGTATATGGGTTGGACTACTCGACCTGCGATGCTATTGGTGTCAAAGTAGGTTTCTAGAGGACCTCATGGATTGGTTTAACAACGCCAAGTACAAGGATTAAATCATTGTTTAGGGTTTATCTGTTATTTGTTTGTGTATATGTTCTGGAATTCATGATTTTATATTTTAAGGTTTAAGTTCTCTCTAAATTGTTTTTTTTGAAAGTATTTGTTGGTTCTCTATTTTTTGTCTGAATAGTTTAATCCGAGTATATGAGATGGACTATCCGAAATGCGATGCTATTGGTGTCAAAGGAGGTTTCTAAAGGACCTCATGGACTGGTTTAACAACGCCAAGTACAAGGATTAAATCTTTGTTAAGTGTTTGTTTGTTATTTGGTTATGTATATGTTATGTAAATCATGGTTGTATGTTCCATTTTTTATTACATTCATGTTTAATTATTCTTTGTATTATTTTCTTCTCTAATTTATTTATTATCTAACAAAATATATATTCTTTTAAATTAATATTGATGAGTTTTTATATGAATTAGAATATCCTGGACCTGTTGATAGAGGTCCAAATGAGTTAAGTGACCCACATTCTGAAAGGGGTATGTTCCTCTCTTTTATATCTTAATATTTAATACTTTATTATATTTTCTTCGGTTCTAATACACTTTGTTTTCTAGTTTTAAGGGGATGCACATGAGGAAGATTTTGAAATTGTTCGCAGCTCTAAGAGGAAGGCTATTAATACTAATACAAGTGAGTTTGAGAGAAGAACTTCTCTTTTTTGGAATCATTACTCATTCATTAAGCTTGGAGAAGGTATTTATGCCCAATGTAAGCACTGCAAAATCAAAAAAATACAAATTTGATTCTTATGTTGGTACCTCTAACCCAAAAAGGCATACTGAAAAAGTCCAAGCTTATAAGGACTTTCTTGCTACTAATATTTGTATTAGTACATAAAGTTTTTTTGATCAAAAAAGATATTGTGAATTATTTGCTGAAACTATTCTCTGTCCTAGTTATGCTTTAAGTGTAGTTGAGCATGATAAACTTAGGGTTTGCATCAATATCTAAATCCAACTATTAAAGATATATTTAGGTATATTATTACTAAACATTGCATGTTAAATCATGGAACACATAAAAAATTGTTGCTTGATTCATTTCATTCTGTTTCAAGTCGTATCTGCTTTACATGTAATGGATAGATTGTAACACCCTAAAAATCGGGTTGATAAAACGGTTCGAATAAATATTAAATTTAAATCTAACCACTTGTTAATTGGACTTTAAGTGAGGGACCAAATTGAATTAAAAAGGAATAAAAAGATTGCATGATAAAGATAGAATTCCCAAGACTACCCATTGTAATAAACCAAGCCTAGAATATTAAAAGGGGGCAAAAGAGTCATTTCACCTCCAAATATTAGGAAACAAAATCAGCCAAATTTTCTCTTCTTCCTCCTCATTTCACGTGAACACCAAAGGGAGGGGAAGAGAGAAAATTTTATGGGAGCTTAGAGAGAAAGCTTGGGAACCTTGCATGTTGAGCAAATTTACTAGGGAAATCCAATCTAAAGGGCTTGGTAAGTTACTCTTTTCATAACCGAAACATTGTAAGCTAAATTCATGGATTTCGAATGTTCTTATGATGTTTTCTAAGTTAAAATTTGGCTAATAGAAACTTGATTTAGGGATTTAAATTGCTTGGGTTTAGTTTTAGAAGCATGAACAATAGATTGATGAGCTTAGAAATTTGGGTATTTGCAAATGGGTTGATTGTGATAAATTCATTTGATTAAATGATGAAATTGGGGATTAGATGATGTTGGTTTCATGTTGGAAATGCTGTAAATTCGTGTGAATGTTGGGGATTAGGAATTAAAGGTATAAAATGAAAATTTGCCGAAATTCCCTAGAAAATGCTATTCCGGGTAGCACTTTTGAGAAAATTTCCTAGGGCTCGTATGAAGGAGTTAGGAGCTGAAATTTTGCAGTAAGATACTCCAATATACCTAGTTTAAAGAAAAATTTACGGAACCTCAATCCGAGCTCGGTAGAAAAAGATATAAGCGTTTCCGTAAGGGCTGCCCGAACAGTCCCGGTTCTGGACAGACCCGATTCGAATGAAATCTGGAGCTGATCGAATAGGAATTAAAATGTAAGATTAATTGGTCCTTGTAGAGGATTTTTCTAGCTTTCCAAAGAGGTAAAATGGACTAAAATCGGATATCGGAGCTAGGAGATATGATCGAATTACGGAAGGGTAGCAAAACTGACCGTAAAGTATAAATGCACATGTTTATCCTTGTTAAGACTAAGATTATTTGGATTAAATGATGGAATGTATTCTAATAGATATTATATACGTATGAATTGCTAGAGAATACAAGGGAGGAGGATATCGAGGAAGAACAAAGGCTCAAGCAAACTCGAAAGAAGGGCAAGGGGATCGCGATTTACAACCCTTGAATAGCTCGGAACTAACTGTGAGTGTGGCAAACCTTAGGGTTAGGACCTAGGGTCCTAACCATCTACTTGTTATTGATTCGATTTTATTATGCAATTGAATTAATCTATAATTGATAGAAAAAGGGAAGGAGGCTAATGTTAAATGATATGCTTGATATGAATTGTTTGTTAGTTGATATGTTAGCTTAGTACATATGCATAGCTCGGAAATGCCGAGGTAAGTATGGCACGCGGCTACGAATGCCAGGTACGTGATTCATGCATGCTTACGATGATATGATTAATTGCTTGGTAATATGAAATGCATGACTATATGTTCATATGGCATGTTGGATCATGATTGATGCTTATATGTTAGCATGTTATGTACACTTGCTCTTAATGGTATGAATTTGGTAATGTAAATTGAATATTGATCAATGGGAAAAAAAATGAAAATGATATTGAGCCTTGGTTGATAGTTGGTCATAGGTAGTACGGCATGCCTAGGGTCTTGAGCTCATTGTTTAGTGCTAAGGCACTCTTGTTTAGTACTTCGGTACTCTTGATTGGTTTGGTGGTTAGTCACCAATTGTTAGATACCATGGGTATCTCTTGTTAGTACCTTTGTGGTACTCTTGTTAGTGCCTTTGTGGTACTCTTGTTAGTGTCTTCGTGACACTCTTGTTGACTCGCTTACCTTGTCCTTCTATACCAAGGCATCACCCGAACTTAATTGAAAGACTAAAAAGTGCAAATGTGATCCATATGTACATGTGATTGAAATGAGAAGCATTGATACTTGATTTGGTATGGATATAGAATATGAAAAGTAATTGATGCTATAAGTAGCACTTGAATATGAAATGGTCATGGACATGGGAAATGAACACTTGGCTATAAGTAGCCCTTGAAATGAAACGTTTATTGAAAACTTGAAATTGAAAATTGATTAATGTATAATATGCTTTGATTACATGTAAGATTTTGCTTGGCATATAGAACATGGAATTTGAATAGTATGCTAGACTTGAAAATTGATATGAGAAGCATGTCACTCTTGTATATTGTTTGATGTAAAGCCATGGATTGACTTATTTGTTATATTGAAGCATGTCACCAGTGATGCTATGTACTCGATATAATGCTAGACTAGAGCATGCTATTTGTTATGTTTCATATGTCTAATATGGTTAGACTAGGGCTACCTCACTAAGTACTTCATAGTACTTACCACTCGTTTCCTCCTTCCCACTAACAGGTTATCAAGCTAAGGAGCTAGATCGAGATTGATCGGAAGCAAGGACATCAAGCAAGCAATGTATGTTAATTGTAATGTTTTGTTAACTCCTAGAATGGTGGCATTAGTGATCATAATATGCTAGCATTTTGCATTTGAGGGCTTGTCCCATGGTTTTGTATGTATGGCTTGTTATTTGTCTTGGTTTGTAAGCCATAAGGCATGTTGAACATATTAGATTTAGCTTGTGGTCTAAACTTGCATAGATTCATGTTTTGTGCATCTAGCCTATAAGTCTCATGATCAAATGAGGCTAGGCTATTTGTTATGGAAGTCTTATTTATGCTAGCATTGGTAGTTAAGGACTAGGTCCATGGAATACATATTGGTCTTGATAGAAAAATATATACATATGTGGAATTGGAAATTGTAGGATAGCTATGTGGACATACATAACATAGAACCAAATTTAAGAATGTCAATGCGAATAATGGTTTGGATGATTAATTGGCTTAAGCACATAGGTAGCAAATTGATAAATGATGTCTAATTATGTTGAATATTGTCCCTTATGGATTAGAAATGGTTGAGACCCTATAGGTGGCCTTTGGTAGAGTCTAAGTGTTTAAAAAGGTTAGAAATCTGGAAATTGAACCGAGGGTATCGATACCAATTACATGGGTATCGATACCACCCTTGGCAGATTCAAAATGGCATCGAAGCTTGGTTCGATGCCAAGCTTCATTAAGATTTCCCTGGTTCGATGCTAGTATCGAGCCAGGCCATTATTGCCTTAAGTTATTGAGTCTTTGGAATAGACCAGCATCGGTACCTGGTTCGATACTGGGAGTTCCAGTAACGAAATGGCATCGATGCCAGTATCGAACCAGGCTACTCACCCTTAGTCAACGAGGAAGACTAGCATCGATACATGGTTCGATGCTAGGGCTTCCAGAAACGAAATTGCATCGATGCCTATTTCGAACTAGGCTCCCTAGCCTTGGTCAACGGGTCAACATAGTCAACCTGTATCGAACTAGGGTTCGATGCCCCTGTTTCGATACCCCTCTATAGGGAGTATCGATACCCTTAGTCAATTTTGGTTCAACATGAAAATGAAAGTTTACTTGATCAATAAAATAATATTAATGATGGTTAAATAAAATAGGATTGATTAGAAGTTTAGATCAATATCACTTAGAGTTAAAATTGATAAACGAATGGATTATACGAATCGAACCGGTAAATTGTATAAGTACGAAAAAGTTTTAAATTGACCTCAAAATTAATAGGCTTTACACATAATTGTTCTTGAGTTAATTCACAAATAATCAAAACATTCGGGAATTAGATACAATATTGGTCTAAATTACAAGTTTGAATGTCTGGTCGACACCTCCGTCTCCTAACCCGGGGCGAGGGTGCCACATAGATGGTCTGCTTGCAAATCTCGTTCTTATTATGCTCTAACTGCTCATTATATTGATAATAACTTGAAACATCAGTCGAAAATTTTAAATTTTTAACGTTTTCCCCCACCCCATAATGATGAGTCTATTTATAAGTGTAGCGACCCTTTTTAAAAATTAGAAATTAGAAGTGTGATAAAAAAAAAGGTATAAATAAAAGGGGGTCACTAGTGGAAACATCGGAAAAAATAAAAAAATTAGGAAATTAGGGTTTAAATTGAAAAATTGGAATTTGACCTAAAAATTAAGGATTTTGAAGAATTGGGAATTTAGGGTTAAAAAATGAATTTTTTTTTTCTGAATTAAGGTTTTTTAAAAAAAAAATTGGAGTCGCCACCGGTCATTTTTGGTAGACCGGACACCGTAAAAACCAGAGATTCGTTAAAAATTAGGTTCGAGAGTCGGTTACAGTTTAAAAAATGGTGTTAGCATTTAAAAACCGCCCAGAATTTGCACCTTTATTATCAAAATACCGCTTAATTAATTTTGGAATTTTAATATTTAAAATGGCATTTAAATTACGATTTGTTTAAGGATTCGAATTTATTTTAAATTTACCGTGTCTTTATTCGAAGGTAAACGCTCACACCGCCACACTACGTTTGAGGGCAGGCCCGTTACGACCGAATAAAGACGTGTTTAATTAGGTTCATTAAATGATATGGTGTGATGTAACAAAAATAATATGAGACAATACTAACAAAACAAATACATACACAAAATTTATACAAAATATTTACAAACATAAATAAATGAGAAGCAAATAAAGAAACAACATATATAAAAAAAAAAAAAAAACTTTAAATGTATAAGTAAATAAACAAAGTATGGCATAAAATAAGAACATGATAAAACCAAAAATAAAATATAAGCTACAAAATGCATGTAAAGAATTAAAATGTATAACTAACGATGCATGATATAAATAAGTACAAATCTGTGAATAATATTAACAAGACGTACAAATAAAAAATAACATGACACTAAAGAATATATGAACAAATATAAACATGAACATACAAATATTTAAATGTGCATGACAAATAAATAAATCAAAATGCATAATAAATAAATAAAATAAAACAATGATAAAAATAAATTAAAATAATATGAAAAAGAAATAAATAGGTTACTGTAAATGATAAAAACAAAATAAAAACAAAATTTAGGGGATCAAAATGAGTGAAAAAACAATTTTATTTTCGAATAGTGGCCGGATTGAAAATATTTAAAAACATCTAAGCCCTTAAATAGCTATTCTGATGTGAGGAATGGCCTGAAAGTAAACACTAAAGCACGGAGGGACCTAAGTTGAATAAAACCATTCGAAATCGGTTATTATAGCTGAAATAAGGACAAAATTATAAACTTTTGAAAACTTTTGAGGACTGAGACGGTGAATAGCTTTACACGGAAGGTTTTAATGATGAGAATAATCCCATTTTTAAAGGGGCTGAGTATATATGTTAAACAAAAATTAAAACAAAGCCTTTCACTTCATTTTCTTTCTCAACCGAGAGAAGCAAAATCCCAAAAATCAAACCAAACCCAGGAAAATAAGAACATATGAGTGTTCTTGTTGTTCTCCAGAAAACCGCCTCAAAATCCAGATTCCGGCCACCATCAACGGTGGCCGGCGACTTCAAAACCAAACCAAAAGCAAAAGTTTTCTAACCCCTTTTTGATTTTAAACTTATTTTACCAAAACCGAACCTTAAAACCACTTGAAAAAGATAGTTTCTTGAAAACCCAAAACAAAAAGAAAAAAAAAAGCTTTCTTCCTCGATTCGAAGAGAAAAAGGAAGAATGAACGACGCCTCGCTCCCTTCTCGGCTCACCAACACAGCTCGAAAGCGATAGGATTCTTGCCGGAGTCTAGATTCGAAGAGGCGCAACTCAAAAACAAAGAAGGTAAAAAAATGGAACCCCTATTTTTCTATGCGATAAGAAAATCGAGGAGGTAGGTACCTCTAAAATGGTTTCTGTATTGATTGAGTGTGGTGGGAGGGACCCTTTACGTGATAGTTTGATTCGGCTTTTATAGCCGGAATTACAAGGGATTTAAACATGGGAAAATAATATTTTTTCCTCTGATAATTTGCTCGAAAATCTCTGAATATTGGCATTTTGCGCTCTGATTTCTCTGATATTGGTGTTGAATCGGCCTCTGATATTGTTGGCTTGTCTCTGATTTGGCTACAAACCCTCTGATTTACACTGGAAATTGTCGGATCTGTCGATTATGCCTCTGATATTCCTTTTTTTTTTGGCTCTACAAATTGTACAATTCTGATATGGATTTTCTTTGTTTGCATGTGTGAGTCACGGCCGGAGAAAAGGGGGGACCATCACCAGAGAGCGAATGGCCGGAGATCGGACGAGGAGACAAACGGTTCGAACGATAGCTGAAGAGTCAGGCGCGTCCGCTGCACGCGCGCGTAGAGGAGCTCAGCAGACTCGCGTAAGCGCGTGTCGAGTCCAGAAGCCTCCATCTTCCCTTGCTTGTGACCGTTAGATCAGATTTGATCTAACGGCCAGGACGTGGCTGCGCATCAGACAAGGATGACTGTTAGGGTTGTAACCGGTTGGGCTAATTTGATTATGGGCTCATGTAAATTAATTTTAAACGGGCTTGTATATTTATTAATGTGTTGTAAATTATTATTGGGTTTGTAATGTGTTTGGACTGTTAATATAAAACTTGAGTTATTATTATTTATTATCAGATTCATTTTTCATCTATTTAATTTATAATAATGATAATAATAATAAAATACTTTATAAATAATAATAATGATAAAGGACAATAATATTAAATAAATAACAAAAATAGTAATGAAAACCGAATAAGAAAAACAGAAACATAAGCGAAATAACAATAAAACTATATATTTATAATGTTTTGAATTTTTTTAATTAAACAAAATAACAAATACAGCATTATATACATATTTACAAAATTAAAAGAGTATAATACAAATAGTATTTTTGTAATTTTCTTTAAATATGATAATAAGGGTATTTATAATTTTATTATTTATTATTATATATTTTTTTATTATTGTTATTTTTTTACGAACAATATTTAAAACTAAAGCCCGTTATTTGAATAAAACCGAAAATTAATACTCGAGTTTGAACCCCGGATAAAATTAGTGATTACAATAAGTTTGTGAAGAAATTATTATATAAGTGGGGTCTTGAGAAGAAAGTTTTTACAATCACTATGGAGAACGCTTCTGCCAATGACAGAATGGTTAAGCGTCTGAAAGATGATTTGCATGTCATTTCTCCCCTCTCATGCAGTGGTAAGTATTTTCATATACGATGTGTTGCCCATATTTTGAACTTGATAGTTCAAAAAGGTTTGAAGGTAATTGACTCTTCTATTATTAAATTGCGAGAAATTGTTAAGTTTATTGACTCTTCTGATTCTAGACTTTGTAGCTTTGAGTTGGCTGTGAAAGACTGTGGTTCTTCTTTTTCTAGTAAGTTGACTTTGGATTTACCTACTCGGTGGAACTCTACTTACTTAATGTTTTGTAGGGCACTTGAAGCTAGGTTAACTATAAACTTATTTGTTACTAGGGAAATTGACCTTGATATAATTACTGATCTTAAATGGGAAACTCTCAATTAATATGTGATTTCCTTGAGCTTTTTTAGAAATTACTATTTTTTTCTAGTTTCAAGTATCCTACTGCTAATTTTTGCTTGGCTAATATTGTTTCCATAGAGAAGTTGTTGTGTGATGCTCACAATGATCCTTGTGAGGGAGTTTCTAAAATGGCAGGATCCATGGTTGAGTTGTACGAGAAATATTGGTCTGATCACTCAACTATTCTCTCCTTTGCTGTTTTACTTGATCCCAGATATAAGTTACAACTTTTGAAGGAGTTATATGGTGTCCTCTATGATGAGGATGAGGTTGACATAAGGGTAAGTGTTGTTTAAAATGAATTTGTTAATTTATATATATATATATATATATATCAAAGTTTGTATTTTGTTCCTCTGCTAATTCTTCTGTTTAAAGCAACTCTTCTCAAATTACAAGTGCGTCAAGTTCTAGTCAACCTCCAACATTTAAAAATTACAATCTATTTCAGATGAGTTTTATTTTTCTTGAAGTTCAACTAATTTTTTGTTTTAAAAGTTTATTAAATTTTTGTCAACTTATTTAATGTTTATGTATTAATTGTTTATACACTTTTATACAAATTTAGTTTCTTCATGGAGTGAAAAATCTGATGTGGATTCATACATTAATCTTCTCATTCTCCCTCGTTCTGATGATAGATAGTTTGATATTTTAGAGTATTGGAAAGCACAAGTTATTTCGTTTTATGTTCTTGCGCAGATAACAAGAGATGTTTTAGTCATTCCAATCACTTCTGTTGCTTCTGAATCTTCTTTTAGTATGGGGAAAGAATTTTGAACAAGTTGAAATGTTGAAATCTTTGTAACAACCCGTAATTGGTTGTATGGTTTTGAACCAGAGAAAAATGATGAAGATTATATTACTGTTGTGTAAGAATATTCAATTCCAAATCTTGTTGAAGATTGAATTCAAGTTAAAGGTAAATCCTTTAATTTTTCCTTTTCAATATTTATTAGTTTTAATAAAATAGTTTATAATTTTCTTTTTTTCACAATTTGTTTCAGAGCATGTGTGGAGTTTGATGGTAATGTCTAAAGGGTTGTGTTAATTGTTTCAGTGTAAACCCTAAACATATATTCTATTTTAATACTTATGGTTTGATTTTTTTTAGTATGTTATGACTTATTTGGTTCGCACGTTGATTTAATATCATTTTTCTTAATGATTTAAGTATGTTTTCTTATAACTTATAGCTTATAGCTTATAGCTTGATTATCTTATAGCTTTGGTACTATTGTATTGTTCTTTACATCTTTTTTAAATTATAAATTATATAACTTTTAGTTAAATTCTGTGAATGCTTATACATTGAATTGTTTGATGATTGTTGTGGCATTATTGAATTAATGTTGTTGTGGTTGATGATTGTTTTCTACTGCTGATTGTTGTCTGCTGGTGATATTTTATTGATGTTTTTATTATCTAATTAGTTGCCCTTGGTTAATTTATGTTGGTTTATTAGTTAAAAAGTTACCTATAATTAACCTTGATGGTAGCTTTTAGATTTTTTTAGTGCTCGATGACGATAATTCTGGTAGCAAAGTATTTGCCTATAGCATTGTAAAATTTTTGTTATAAGATATGAGAGCTTACATTTTATACATTAAAATTTTAAGTACTACACTTTTTGTATTTATTCTGTGATGTACATTTGTAAATTTTATGAAATTTTATTAATTTTCATTTGTAATTCATATTTGACAAGTGTTATATAAAATAAGAATTTGAGTTGTATAATCTGTTTTTTTAGCAAAGTATTTGCTTTCAGTTATATAATCTGAGTTTTATAAATTAAAATCATTTAATTATGGACATCTGATATTTAAAATTATAATTTATAAATATATCAAAGTTTAAAGTATCTCACTTAAGTTAATTAAGATTATAACTTAGACTTAAAATATCTGAATTTTTATTAAGTATTAAGTTTATTATTTTTGTTTTTTTAAAAAATTATAATTGTAATTTATAAAGGCAATTTATATCTCATTATAGATGTTAATAAATATAATATAAGATATGTTTATTATATAATTTAAAATTAACAAGTATTTTATATATAAGATCATTACATATTTGTAATAAGTGAATTAGTAATAAATAGAAATATAAGTATATTATATAAATTATTTATATAAATATTATGTTCATATTAGTTCAGGTTAATAATAGGTCGGGTCATTTATCAAGTCGAGTTCAAAACAGGTCGGGTAAAATCAGGTCTCGAGTCGATTCAGTCGGGTAATATTGGTTATTTGTCAGGTCAGATTCGGGTTCGGGTTCGTTTCAGTCGGATACAGGTCATGTTTCATGTCCACAATAACAGGTTGAAATCGGGTTTGGGTTATTTTCGGTCGGATACAATTCGGGTTCGATTACTACAGTAACAGGTCCAACTCGGGTTCGGGTCAACAACAGTAGAATACAAATCAGATTTGGGTCATTATATCTCCGGGTCAAACCAAATTCTGACTCGAACAGGTTTCAGAAGGGTTTCCAAGTTGGGTCAACCTTTTTTACGTCCCTACTTAATATGTGTTGATCTCGAACCTTAAAGTGTAGTCCGTGACATATTCCAAGAAAACAGACAATGCTTGGCAAATAAATTTTCTTCAAATAAAAAAAATCTAATGGAGAAGACAAATTATTATTGTTGTCAAGAATGGGTTATTTGTTTGCAACAGAGAAGCATTTTGTAGGCATTAGATATTAGAAACAAAGAGTGCTACAACTTACATGTACCTTTTATAAAAAAAGATAATAATAGATTTAATTTCTAATATTTGTATATATTATTTTAATTTAGTTATTAAAGTTTTATGTAACACCCTCGACTTAGATGTTATATTGGGTCTCCCATCCAAAACCCATATTTTAAAATTTTGTTTAAAAAGCCCATCGGCGCATTTAAATCCAATAAAATTTCATTCATTTCAAATTCAAACAAAGTCATAAATCCAAGTAAATCAAAATAGTTTGGAGCTCCAATTAATAAACTCATTAAAATATTCGACTCGATCCAAATTAAACAAAAGTTAAAAATACATATAAGATCCTACAAGTACATGACCCATTACATCTAGTAAATGTACTCTAGCACAATTCGATGCTGAAACCAACCACGATGGTGCTCCTCTGTTCCTTGTCTTCACAGAACCTACGCACAGAAAACACATCCCGAAAATGTTGAGCTACAAAAGCTCATTGGGTACTCTACTACTCGACCCACATCGAACATATCATAAATGAAGCATATGAAACATGAATGATGACATGACATGAGTACGATAGAGCTACCATATTCGCCTAAACACAAGATATCATGCATGCATATTATCGACACACAACATATACATCTCAGGAGAAATCCACACATCTCATAACCCATATATCTCATATATATATATATATAAGATGTCCGGATTCACCTCATAGTAGTATATCATTAGGGACACATCAACACTAAGCAAGGTCCGTGGCATGCAACTCCACATAATATAACGTTAAGGAACCCATAAGCACTAAACAAGGTCCCTAAACACAGGATATCATGCATTCATATTATCGGCACACAACATATACATCTCAGGAGAAATCCACACATCTCATAGCCTATATATAGGATGTCCGGATTCACCTCATAGTAGTATATCATTAGGGACCCATTAGCACTAAGCAAGGTATGTGGCATGCAACTCCACATAATATAACGTTAAGGAACTCATCAGCACTAAACAAGATCCTAACTTGTCTTCCACATAAGATAACGCTAAGGAACCCATCAAGACTAAGCAATGTCCTAGCTTGTCTTCCTCATAATAATATAACAGTAGTTAACCCATCAGAACTAAGCAAGGTTACTAGTTTATCATACCTCATAATAATATAACTCTAGGTAATCTATCAACACTAAGTAAGGTTTCTAGTATACCATACTTATAATATATAACTCTAGATAACCCATCAACACTAAGCAAGGATCCTAATATATCACACAACTCATGCATAACCCACCAATACCTTATTGGTTTCTATTGCCATCCAAATACTCATTAATTACCAAGTTATTACTCAAATATCTCATAAATGGGGTTAAACGTCTCTTTGCATATTGATACGCCAAGTTAAACAATTTTGAAAGGTCTAAGGTCAAATCTACCCGTATCAATACAGTCCAACCCCATACTAATACCGAATCGAACCGGTATCAATACACCTATTTGGTGTATCGATACACCCCTTTATGCTAAAACCCAATGAAACAGTGAAATCGATACTCCCTTACGTACCTGATTATATCATGAACTATCAAATATCGACTATCAGATATCCATTAATTGTCAAACAGGGTCAATATCAAGATTCGAATTCTTAAATCGCTCAATATCTTGTTTACATCGAGAAATTATATCATGAACTCTTTTCACCACTTCATTTGTGGTCTCAACCAACCAGTTCATCGATCTTAATTTTTTAAGGTGAATCATCACCTCTTTCCTACTTGTAATAGGTAATTATCAGATAATTACTTAACAATGAACGGACCTAAATATATAAACACAGATAATATGATAAAAAGAGTTCATGATATAATCTCCCGTTTACGTCGAATGTTATTTAACTTCGTTATCTTATAAAACTTTGATATGTTTCTTTTCGTACATCAAAACTTGGATCATTGTCTTTGTTTTCATGCAATCTTTGTAGATTCTTTAAATTTTCTTACACATAAAAAAAAAAACTTATCCATTAACATTATAGAGTTATTAAAAATTTGTTTCCATTATCACGTTTGCACGTGAATGTATTTTCCCAAAGTGAACTCACGTGAGTTTTGCTATACCAAGTCACAAGAATCCGATATACTACTCACCTGCAAAAAGGGTAATTTATTAAAAAATGCTAATTATTATATAAAAAATAAAATATTTTTAAATATAATTTGACAAATATTTAAATTAATAGAGATTAAATTCATTATTAGATAAAAATATTAAGCGAACAAATCCCTTCATTTCCTGTAGTAGCTATGATTCAAATTCAAATATCAATATCTACAATCTTTTTTATATGTTAAATAATGATATTTTCGGTATTAAAAAATAATTATTAACTTTTGAAAGAAAACAAAGGATTTTACAAGATTTTATGCAGGTGTGTCTTTGTCTTACCTTTGTAATCGTATGGGAAAATATATTTCCAGCAAATATATATTTGGAGGAATATGTCACGGGAAATATTTCTGAATTCAGTAGACTATTTCTGTCGCTGGGTTCTAAAATATAATGCTTATTTGATTTTTTGTTTGGTTTTTTTATAATGTTAAGAGATTTTTTGATTTTGTCGGAAAAATTATCGTATTATTTTATTCAGCTACAGTGATCATGGTAGTATCTGTTTTATAGTATACTTTTATCCATTAGACATTGATTGTTCAATCATTGTATTGGTATTACTGGTGCTCGAACCCGTGACCTCCAGAAACAACAATCGTTCCTCTAACTAATGTGGCTAGATAGTTTATGCAAAATATCGTATTTTTAAAGTGAATATGTTAAAATTCTAGTGTATAAAATATACATTTAAAGGATAAATATCAAAATTACACATTAACTTTTATCGAACATATAATAAGATATACAAACTTTATTTTATATTCGAAATTTTGATTTGATTCGATTTTAACATAATTATAAAAGATGTTATTGACTTAACATCATTTTATGTTTACATAAATAATTATATTTATTCAATATGAAAAAAAATATATATTTTTATTTGAAATTTGTATAATTGAATCAAAATCTAAGTTTTACGAGAAATTATATCATGGGTAAGTTTCACCATGTGTTCATGGACCAACCACTAAAATTCATCCACATCATTATTTTTTTCATGTCATATGTTTTTTAAAGTAAATCTTCACTTGAAAAAAATTGTTTTTAAAATGAATTAACAAAAAATATGAATGAAGATTCACTTTAGAAAATATATGACATAAAAAAAATGATGATGTGAATGAATTTTAGTAATTGGTCCCACGAATGACGTAATAGAATTTACCCATAATATAATTTCTCAAGCTTTACTTAAACCAAAATCAAAATTTTACATTGAGAATCGCATAAAATCATAGTTCATGTATCACATTCCATATTTGACCAAAATTTATATGTAATTTTAATATCTATTTCTATATTTAAAGAGATTGTAAATAATAAATAAAAATGGTGAACTACACCGCTGATCACCGAATTATTTGAAGATACTTATTTTGGTAATCAAATAATTGAATTTATCAATTATATCACTAAACTTATTAAATTGAATTATTTTGACCACCACGGTTTAAATTCTAACGGCCACATCATCATCTGATAGGATGATTAATTTTATTTAATTAAATTATAATTATAATAAAATTAATATAATAGATAAATAATATGGACTAAAAGTGTAATTTTAAAAATTACAGCTAACTACCACGTCATCCATTCATTAAGATTTTAACCTCGAAGGTCAAAATAAGTTAATTTAATAAATTTGGTGGCCTGATTGACAAGTTTCATAATTTGATGATTAAAATAGGTGTCCCCAAATAGTTCATTAGTCTATGGTGTTTAGGTTTATAAATTTAGGATTTAGAGTGTAGAGTTAAAATTTTATATTTATTTGATGATATCAAGTACTATAAAGGCTTCATATAATAGTGATCATTTTAATTTTTTTTTCAATTCATAACGTTAAAATTCAGATCATTGATCTTTAAAAGAATTAGCACCTCGTTACACTAGATCAACCGGTAATTACGTAATTCAACTGTATATATATAGAAATTATATCATGGGTAAGTCTCACTACGTGTCCATGGGACCAACCACTAAAAACCATCCATATCATCATTTTTCCATGTCATATTTTTTAGAGTGAATCTTCACTTGAAAAAATTGTTTTTAAAATGAAATAACAGTAAATATGAGTGAAGATTTACTTAGAAAAATATGATATGAAAAAAAATGATGATATAGATGATTTTTAGTGGTTGGTCCCATAGATGACGTGATGGAACTTACCCATGATATAATTTCTCGTATACATGAGCCTTAATAAATCTAACAAAGAAATCGCAAGTTACTGGAAGGCAAGAAACAAGGTTGGCGCAGGTTTATGTATGAAGAGTCTTGTTGTGTTGTAATGATTAAGGGCACACATGTGAATAGGTGGGTACATTGTCTGTCGCTGTGGAATGGAGACAATGCTGGAGGGTTTTGCAAACTCGTTCAAATGGAAGATAAAAAACAAACCCATGTTTCTGATTCAATCATATATACAAACAGCTCGTGACATGTTCATTGGACAATGGCTAACCATTCAGCAGAAAGTCTCCTATTGCTTCTCGACTGCTTCCTGATGCTGCAGTCTGCAGATACATTTCAGATCATTTACCTAGATACCTAGATTAGGTTGCCATAGGTGTTTTTCCCCTCTTTGGAAATATGTTTGGTCGAACTAATAAGATTAAACTCAGATTCATTTACATTCAGTGTCGTGTTAGAAGAGGAGCAACATGAGCACCCCTCAGGACATCATGTTCTACCTTCACAATTTCAGTAATTTCTCAAGTCATAATTTTGTTAGTAGTTGTATTGTACTGTTTTTTAAGATGTTTTCTTAACGAAACAATAAAAATAATATGTTTGATAAAGTTTGATCATGTTTCTTAAATAAAAATTTTATGTCCCCTGACCATTCCGGATGCAAATCGTGCCTCCACTTTAAATTAGTGAGTTTAAGGTTTAAAGTTAGAAATAATAATTAGGTTTAAGGAATTTGGGGTAGGATATATCTCTTAAGGTCTACGGTTTAGAGGTTAGGATTTAAAAATTAGGATCAGGTTTAAAATTCAATTTTTTAAGATTTTTTAACAAGAGGCATAGAGGTATGGTTAGGAGGCAACAGATTTGTACTCAATCATGCCTCCTATGCTCCATCTTAAAAATACTTAAAATTAAAGTCTAAACCCTAACCCTAATTTTCACACTCCAAACTCTAAACCCTGAGAGATACACATTATTCCTAATTATATAAACTCTAACCACAATCCCTAATGTCAGCCCGTAGAGTTTTACTACTCGGGGCGTGCGGCCTTAGACGCGTTTTTCTCAGTAAACCGCCTAAGTAAGCCTAAACCGTTCAAAGCTCGAATGCTAAGAACCTTGCGGAAACCAAAGAACAATTGAAAGGAAGAGAAATGGCAAAGGCTAGAGAGCGTTTGAGTGAATACTCTTGTATTTCTCAATGAAGAAGTGAGTGACAAATGAGGTGGGCAAGGCCTCTATTTATACTTGAAGCCCTGTACATCCAACGGTTGTAAATGATTTACATCAAGGGTCAAGATTCAATCTTATCCTATCCAAAAACACAATTCCTAGAATATTCCTATTTGAGTAAGGAAAGTATTTCTCATGTTCACATGGTGTGTTCACATGGGTGGATGGATAAGCCTTCTTTACCAAGTGTTGGGCCATTCCAGATTTGGGCTCCAATGGGTGGTTGGGTTGGTGTTGAGATGCCCAGAATGCTTTGGAGTGCTTCTGTGGCAACCTGATTGGTGCTTGTCCCGGGCCCTTTGGTGCGGTCCGTGACATTCTCCCCCACTAGATCTAGTGACGCCCTCGTCACTCGACTAGAATGGTACTGCTTCACTTGGTTCTTGAATTGCCAAAGTGCCTCGGCATGTTCCCAACTACCTTCAGTGTCGGGAAGTCCTTTCCAAAGAACAAAGTACTCGTGCCTCGGTCTATGGCCTGGTCTACGAATGACCCTCTCCGCTTGGAATTCTCGTACCTCATTGTCGTAGGAGACCTTTACTCCGACTGGCGCTCGGTGTGACTTGCCTCGATCCGGATCTAGCTCATCTTGATAGTAAGGTTTTAGTAAACTTACGTGGAACACGGGATGAGCTCGAATGGTCGAAGGCAACTCGATCCTGTAGGCCATGGTGCCTACTCGCTTCACGACTTTGAAAGGACCCTCGTATCTTCGCACAAGCCCTTTGTGTACGGTTGGATTGCGCAAGATCCCGGTCAATTTGGCAAGGACTAAATCACCAACCTGGAAATTCACGTCCCTCCGCTTTGTATCCGCCCACTTCTTGGTCTGTTTCCCCGCCTTGTGTAAGCAAGCTCGGGCTAAGTCGTGATGTTCTTGCCACTCCTTGGCAAACTTGTGTGCTGCTGGATTAGGCCCCTGATACTTGGAAACAATCGTGCTGGGTGTAAACGGTTGTTGTCCATTCACGATCTCAAAAGGAGTCTGGTTTGTCGCTTCACTCCATTGCAAGTTGTATGAAAACTGGGCCACATCTAACAGCTTCGACCAGTCGTGTTGGGTGGCACTCACATAGTGCCTCAAATAGATCTCCAGTAAAGCATTCACTCGCTCGGTTTGCCCGTCGGTCTGTGGGTGGACGCTCGTAGAAAAGTTCAAACTTGATCCCAAAAGCTTGAACAACTCCGTCCAAAACCTCCCTGTGAACCGCGTGTCCCGGTCACTAATGATCGTCTTTGGCACTCCAAAGTACTTCACCACGTGCTTTAGGAAAAGACGTGCCGCTTCATCGGCTGGACACACCTTGGATGCTAGAATAAAGACAGCATACTTCGAAAATCTGTCAACCACTACCATGATGTTTGACAGTCCATTAACATTGGGCAAACCGATAATAAAATCCATGGAAACACTCTCCCATGGTCTCTCGGGAATAGGCAAAGGCTGCAACAATCCCGCAGGCTTCTTCATCTCGATCTTGTCCTATTGGCATACAAGACAAGTCCGCACATAGGCTTCAACATCTTCGCCCATGCGTGGCCAGTAGTAGTGCTCGCTGATAAGTGTCATCGTCCGGGTCATTCCTGGATGGCCAGCCCACTTGGAGTCATGACACTCCTTCATGATCTCCTTGCGCAAGTCCCCAAAATGTGGCACATAGAGACGGTGTCCTTGGGCATAAAGCAAATCTTCCTCGAACCAAAATCTTCTAGTTTTTCTCTCGTTGACATAACTGATCAGCATTTTGGCTGTTGGATCTTGGGACAGCCCCTCCTTGATGCACTCAAGCAATTGTCCCTTTGGTAGGCTTATGGTCTCAATGTTGTACCTACGGCTTAATGCATCAGCAACTGTGTTTACTTTCCCGGGCTTGTACTCCAATGAGAAGTCAAATTCTGCAAGAAATTTTTGCCACCAGGCTTGTTTTGGAGACAATTTGCTTTGAGTTTGAAAGTAACTATTTGCCACATTATCTGTATAAACCACAAACTTTGACCCAAGTATGTGGTGTCGCCATGTGCGCAAATAGTGCACTACTGTTGTCATCTCTTTCTCATGGACCGTGTACCTCTGCTCGGTCTCATTGAGCTTCCGGCTTTCGTATGCAACCGGATGTCCCTCTTGCATGAAGACTCCACCAATGGCTACGTCGGACGCATCGGTGTAGATCTCGAAAGGCTTGGTGTGATCCGGCAATGTCAATACTGGTTCACTTGCCATGGCCTTCTTAAGTCCTTCAAAGGCTTCTTTACACTTAGTACTCCAATCCCACGCCTTGTCCTTCTTCAGTAACTCGGTCAAGGGTGCGACAATTTTGGAGTAGCCTTTGACGAATCTGCGGTAGAAGTTGGTTAGCCCCAAGAAGGATCTCAACTCGGTCACCTTGGTTGGCGACTCTCAATCTTCAATAGCCCGTATCTTATCCCCATCCATCTTGATCTTGCCACCTCCGACTATGTGGCCCAGAAAAGGGACCTCCATTTGGGCAAACGAGCACTTTTCCTCCTTGACATAGAGCTCGTTCTCTCGCAAGACCCTGAACACTTGCCTTAAGTGCTCCACATGCTCCCCAAGGCTCTTGCTATAGATGACAATGTCATCCAGGTAAACTACAACGAACCGATCCAGGAAGGGTTGTAGTACCTTGTTCATTAAAGTGCAAAAGGTGGCGGGAACGTTCGTGAGGCCGAATGGCATCACTAAGAATTCATATGAGCCATAGCGTGTTACACAAGCTGTCTTTGGCTCATCTCCTTCTGTAATCCTTACTTGCCAATATCCGGACCGTAAGTCTAACTTGGTGAACCACTTTGCATCACCAAGTTGGTCGAACAAGTCTGCTATCAGTGGGATCGGGTACTTGTTCTTCACAGTGAGCTTATTTAGAGCCCTGTAGTCGATGCACATTCGAAGACTCCATCATGTTTCTTATGAAATAACATCAGCGCTCTATATGGTGCCTTAGACGGTCGGATATAGCCTGCGTCGAGGAGTTCCTTCAATTTTCTGCGCAACTCCTCTAATTCGGGCGGAGCCATTCGGTAAGGGGCTCGGGCAGGTGGCTCTGCATTTGGCACAAGATCAATCTTGTGGTCGACCTCCCTCTTCGGTGGGAGAGTTTTAGGCAATTCGGTAGGCATCACATCCCGAAATTCTGCCGACACTTGTTTCACCTCAGTTAGAACTCCTTTGGTCGTGATTGGTTCATCATGGACCAATGTTGCTAGATAAGCTGGTTGAACCTTGTGTACTCCTTTGCTGAATTGGATTGTTGACAACATCTTGGCCCCAATTCCAGCTTCTCGATTCACCGAAACAAGGCATGGATGGCTTGGGTCAAGAATTAGCAAAGAATTTGCAAATGGCACAGGGAACGCTTTGATTCGGTCAAGGAAACTGAGCCCAATCACGAAATCAAAGTCATCGAGGGGGATTACTTTGATCGTTTCCTTACCGATCCAGCCACCAATCTCAAGCTTCACTCCTTTTGCTACCCCTGCAATCAGAGTCTGTTCGGAATTCACAGTCTTGATGAATCCACTTGCCTTCTCCACATGAAGGCAAAGTTTCTTGGCAATTTGTTCCGACACGAACAACTCTGAGGCACCAGTATCTATGAGTGCACTCAACTTTTGGCCAGCAATGGAAACATCCACATATATAAGTCCCTTCTCCTTGGAATCTTTCTTGAATTCCATGGAACTGATGATGAAGTTGAGCTTGACAACCTCTTCTCCTTCTCCAGTCTTCTTTTGGATGGCAGCAACCTTCTCATTTCGTATTTGTGGGCAATTTCTGGCTAAGTGCTTGCCACCACAGTTGTAGCACTTAAACTCGCCCTTTTCATTTTGGCCCCGAAATTGTTTATCTCCGGCTTTGTTCTGCGGTTTTCCGGAACCATTCTTGGCGGACTTATCTTTATCTCCCCTACTGTTGCCCTTATGCTTTGGCTTGGAAGAATCCTTCTTTTCGAATTCTGCAATGGATTCTGCAGCGGCCATCGCTTCCGAAAGATCTTGCACACCCATCCTCTTCAACTCCATTCTTGCCCATCGTTGAAGGCCAGATTTGAAGAGATACAGTCCCTCTAATTTACTCAAGTCTTTGATCTACAACTTGAGCTCAGAAAATCTCTTGACATACTCCCGAATTGAGCCTTCATGCTTCAATTGGTGAAGTCTGTCTCGAGCCTCCTCATCAGTATTCTTGGGATAGAAATGCTTCTTGAGTTCCGACTGGAACTCTTTCCATGTCTTGACTGGAATGTCTCCATCACTTGACTCAGCACATTTGGTTCGCCACCATAACAGGGCGGCATCAACCAAATAAATTGAAGTCGTATTAACTTTAGTAGCTTCATCCTCGATGCCCGTCAAACGGAAGTACTACTCCAACCCCCAAATGAATTTGTCCACTTCTTGAGCAGTTCTCGCCCCCTTATACTCCTTGGGTTTCGGCACATCGATCCTGGGCTTAGGCGTAGTTGCTTCAGCCATCATGCCACCCAGCATGGCATTCTTATAGAGGAGCAGCTCGGTACTGAGCTTCTTGATCTCCCCCATCAATTCCTTCTTCATTGCATCCATTGCAGCTTGAAGGATCTTCTCTTTCTCAATCAGTTTTCCATCGACAACGGACTGAACTTGCTCCGAGATTTCGTCCTTTTGGGACTCCATCTTCTCAAGGCACACCTCGGCCTCATCTTGGGTCTCCTGGAACTTGCCCAACGCATCCTCCAGTCTCGCGACCCTCTTTTCTAAGGTAGCAATGATGTCCTTGGAACTCTCGCGCTTCTTCCCCGCAGCTCCTGCACGAGTCTCTCGGTCAGTTGCTGGGACCTCGCTAACACTTTGTGGTGCCATTTCGATCGAACAAACTCGCTCTGATACCACTTGTCACGTCCGTAGAGTTTCACTACTCGGGGCGTGCGGCCTTAGACGCGTTTTTCTCAGTAAACTGCCTAAGTAACCCTAAACCGTTCAAAGCTCGAATGCTAAGAACCTTGCGGAAACCAAAGAACAATTGAAAGGAAGAGAAATGGCAAAGGCTAAAGAGTGTTTGAGTGAATACTCTTGTATTTCTCAATGAAGAAGTGAGTAACAAATGAGGTGGGCAATGCCTCTATTTATACTTGAAGCCCTGTACATCCAACGGTTGTAAATGATTTACATCAAGGGTCAAGATTCAATCTTATCCTATCCAAAAGCACAATTCCTAGAATATTCCTATTTGAGTAAGGAAAGTATTTCTCATGTTCACATGGTGTGTTCACATGGGTGGATGGATAAGCCTTCTTTACCAAGTGTTGGGCCATTCCAGATTTGGGCTCCAATGGGTGGTTGGGTTGGTGTTGAGATGCCCAGAATACTTTGGAGTGTTTCTGTGGCAACTTGATTGGTGCTTGTCTCGGGCCCTTGGTGCGGTCCGTGACACTAACCTTAAACCTTAAGCTAACTATTTTAAAGTGGGATGCCAAGAGAGTCATAATAAGGGTAGACGATTTTCATCCATATTTTTTTGTTTATTAATGAATATTAAATATACTTCTGTTTTATAGAGATCCATTTTGGAGCGATTATATCATAGGTTCGGTTCACCATTTCAGTCGTGGTCCCTAACCAATGAAAACCACCCATTCCACCACTAATCAGCTATGTAATTAATATAATTTTCAGAAATTATATTTTTAAGATGAAATGGAAATTATGAGTGAAGATTCATTGGTTGAAAAAAAAATGAATTAGAGATTAGTGGTGAAGTGGGTGGTTATAATTAGATGTGACTATGGTTGTCGTGGTGAGCTGGACCCATGATATAATTTCTTTCCATTTTGAGATTTTACTCAGGATCCTAAAAATATCCGAGACGACTCTGTTCAACATCATTCAAAGACATTATTGCATCGAATGGTTTTCACGTGTATGTATGTGTGGCACGTGTGGAGAGAGATCGGGAAGGGGAAGAGTATAAAAACAAAGTCCCCCGTGAGGAGTGTTTGGAGGCATTCCCATATATCACAAAACTAAAAACGTTCATCCTTTTCTTTCACTTCTTTCGATATCCATTTCTTTCACGAGAGACCTCATCCTCCAGGATGGAAGAGTGAGAAGGAAAGTCATAGACACAATTAAGATCATAAAAAATACTTACCTACAGAATTTTATCATCTTTATGATCTTACACGACACGACGAAATTAACCTATTCTTACATTTAAAACACAAAAAATATCTAAATCCATTACTCTATATTAATGACCATGTAGAGGAAAGAATCCAAGGTCGAACTTTGTAGACAACATTACGTAGAAGGACAATCATCAATCCTGAATATGAACCGTAAAACATACATAGAAGATAAATAATGATGATGTATCGACATCCCTCGTACAAAGTTCGAATCGTATTTCCTCCCCAAATTAGAAGGGGTAAGGCTGTAAAATGAGAGGGAATCTATGTTAATTATATCAAACAGGAGGGATCCTATATAGATTTGAGACCTCATCCCCTCTCAGAGCATCACAGAGACATAAAATCATACACCAAAGGAAAAGAAGAATGGTTTCTAGGAAGAACAAGAGAGCAGCACTGCATGAGAAGCTTCAACTTCTTCGTTCCATTACAAATTCTAATGCTGTAAACCCCTTTGTTTTGCTTTCATTACCTTCCCTTTCTATATATACATACATATATATACATATATATATATATATATATATATATATATATATATTGAGTATTCTTCCTTGTTCAGGTGAATAAAACAACAATCATTGTGGATGCATCAACGTACATTGCAGAGCTGAAACAGAAAGTGGAAAGACTGAATCGAGATATATCATCTGCTCAATCTTCAAATCATCAAAACCCATTGCCTATGGTCTCAGTAGAAACCCTAGACAAGGGTTTTCTTATAAATGTGTTTTCAGAAAACAGCTGCCCTGGTTTGCTTGTTTCTTTACTGGAAGCCTTTGAAGAACTGGGTCTTAATATACTTGAAGCTAGGGTTTCTTGCACAGATAGCTTCCGATTACAGGCTGTTGGTGGTGAAGTAAGAATCTCAACTTATCTTCTTACACTAGTAAATTGTACAATATTATGTGTGTTTGATTATATGTTTTGGCAGGATGAAGAACAAAATGAATCTATTGACGAACAAGAGGTGAAACAAGCCGTGTTGCAGGTTATTAAGAACTGGAGTGAGAATGGTGAGCAACAGAACTAAATGGAAGTTTTGTTGGATATCTGTTCTTCATGCATTTTTTTTTTTTTTTCATGTACCTTATTGCCAATGCTGTTTAAGAAAAAATTTAATCCCAGATAGGTTGGAAGAAACTTTAGTCAATGTTTCTAAACTTGGTAAGAGAAATTACTGCTTTCAAATTCGATGTTTCAAACTCGAGATTTGCTTAAAGTTAGCAGCATGTTAAAGCTAAACTGCATACATGAATCAATTGGATTAAACTCAACTTTTATAAAGCTATTATAGGGTAAATTACATTGGTAGTGACTGAACTTTTAGGATGCTTTTATTTTGGTCAATTGAGAAATTTTTATTATAATTGATAAATGTTTAATTTGCTTTCGTTAAGGTCATTATCGTTAATAAATAGTGTGATATGTTAAAGTCTTTTATCTAAAAACGTTGATTTTCTAAATTTACAGTCACCTTCAAACCCCAAACATCTGATGAACAAAATTATCGCTAATAAATCACAATGATGGAAAGGATCTGTTTGGCTCAAAAATAAATATATTTTAGTTTTAAGTTGATTTGACAATTTTCAGTGATAAATTTTTAATTTTAGTTCAACATTATTAATTTTCAGGAAAAATGATTTTTTTATCGTTGGAACTGATAGACGACTACTCCCTTTATTAGAATTTTAACCTTGATGGTGACTATAAATTTAAAAAAATAGAGTTCTTTGGAAAAAAATAAGACTTTAATGTGTCATTGTCAATATTTCTTAACACGAGCAGATATTATTAATGAAAATGAACTAAAAATTTAATGAATATAATAGTTTTATTAAATTTTGTTGATGAAAGTGATTGCGTTCTAAAAATTTAATGATTATCGGTGTAATTTACCTTTTATTTTATGATAATGCAAGTATATCTATTATTCATTTAATATATTGTTACAAACATGTCACTAGATTTATATATTGTTACAAATAAGTCACTTTAATTACAAACAAATTATTAATCTTTGGTGAAATAATATTTTTAGTCCCTAAAACTTATGTATTTTATTAATTTAGTCATAATCTGAAACAATTCAATAAAATTAATTATTTATATTTAAGAATTATCAATTTAATCTTTTTAAATATTGTCCCTAAAACTATTTTTCTTTGGGGGTAGTGTGGTCTTTTCCCCTATTTTGTTGTTTTTGTGTGTGGATGTTGTACTTATATCTCATATTTTTTTTATTTATTTTTCTTTTATTTAGGATAGAAAATTTTTTAACGAGGTCATATATTTTTTAAAAGAATTAAATTTATTAAATTTTTATAATTAAAATAAAATTAATAAATTGCATAAATTTTAGTAGTTGATTTTAAAAACTGCTTTGATTAATTTTTTATATCAAAATATTTGGTAAGACATAATTGATACAGAAAAATTATATATTTTTAAAATTTTTGAATATTTTTTTAAATTTAATATTTATAAATATTAACTTTATGAAGATTGGTACATACTATTAACCTTATATAAAATATCAATACTATAATTTTTTTATTTCCATATTTTGCTATATTTTTTCAACTAAAATATACTTGAGAATTTATAATTAAAAAATAAAATTATAATAATTCATCATTGCATAAAATTTATTTTACACAAGTTCATTGAAAAAATATTAAAATTACATAAATATTCAAGAAAGAGATGCGTATCCAAACAAGTACAAACAAATAAAAAATAACTATCAATAAATTATTAAAAAAGTTATTTACCAAACACCCCCTATACAATAAAATCAACTTGTAATAACTATTGAACTTAATAAATGTTGTATGAATTTCACAAACAAATAAATAAAGACAAAGTCAATCGTTAAGAAGAAGTTTATTAATTTCTTGATAAAAAAAATTATTAAAATCACAAATTTTAAATTATATTCTTAGATATTATTCAACTTTTGATGTTCTTTTAATTATAAATAAATAGAGATTTCCTAAATATAATTTTCTAGTGTGCCAATATCATTTCGGTTAAGATGAGTCTACAATGGGCGTCGAACATCGTTGAATATCACTAATGTTGAACACCGCTGATCAATTAATTTAATGTAAAATTTTAATTGCATGTTGAGTCTATTACTCTTTTGTTAATTGCATGTTGAGTCCTTGAGATTTTTATTTTTTATTAATTAATTTAATGGTGTTCAATAGTATTCGACGCCCGTTATAGAATTTTTCTTTTGGTGGATAAGTCTACAACAGGCGTTGAACACCGCTGAACAATACTAAAATTTATGGATGACAATATAAAATATTAGTAATTTATAATTGGTAGAATCACATTTAGTAAAGGGGTTGCAATTGACCTCAATTATGTTAAGGCTTCGTTCGGTAATATTTTTAAAAAGTACTTTCACGTCAAAAATGATTTTGAGATTAAAAATAATACAAAACGAGTAGTTTTCAAATAAAAAGGATTTTCAGCTTAGTTTGTAAACTGCTTTTAAAACTTAAAAAGTTTTTAGTTTTTAGTTTTTACAAAAACACATTTAAATAACATTGTTCATTTATCCAATATAGACTTTAAAAATTATAGTTAATTAATTTAAATATTAGGGTTTAAACGCTCTTTTAAGTCCTTATCAATTTTGAAATCGAACCAAATTGATAATTTTGAAAACTCTAAGGCAATTTATCCAATGTACACTTTGAAAAGTTAGTAAATAAGAAAATTTTATGTTGGAATTGAACTTTTTCTATTGATACATGAAATATGTATAACTACGATTGGATAAATTTTAAAATCAACAAGAACCAAAATTTTATTCCATAATAGTATCATATTTTTTAATTTTGAAATTAAAATAAAATTTTAAATATATTTTTATAATTTATTTATATTTTTTCAATTAAATCCTTACTCTCACTTCAAATCTAAATATATAACAAAAATTCAATGTATATGCAACGACCCGGTTTTTCTAGGTCAACATCAGGTGTTGATCCGAGCCTTGAATCGTTGACTCGGGTCACATGTTCGACTCAGGTTGTTAGACTTGAGTTTGGGCTTGAACTTTTGGAAGAGAGGTGTTGAAGGGCAAGAATGTATTTTCCCTTGAGAGACAAAGCTACCCATTCTTGGGGAGGTTCTCTGCAACAAAAGAAATGAGTTTGTTTATCATCTTTCTCGCTCATCTTCTTCTCTTCTTTTTCATCTCAAGCAAAAAAAAAATTTGAAAACTTTGACCTCATTGAAAAGAATCACGGATCCTTCATCAAAGAAGAGGTGTTCTATAGCTCAAGATCTTCGTTTTAATGTTTTCATTTTTTGGTTTGGTGGGAAAAGAGTTTGAAGCTCAAGAACAAGGTTTGAAGGTGAAAAAATCTAGGGGAAAACTCTAATTCAGGTTTGTTACTTAAAGTTAGTACATTTATGTCTCCTACATTTTATGAGCCTCATATAATGATTGTTTTGCTTGATTTTATGGTTATGGAATGTTAGTGGATGCATGTATAGATTAGAACCTTAAAAATGGTAAAATTCGAATCAAGGATTAATCTGATATAAATTTGATAGAAACATACTTAGTATACACCAAATAACTTATAGGGGAGCTTTGGGAGATTTTAGAATGGTTTTGGGATTGTGAAAGAGATGATTTCTTGCTCCAGACCTAGAAATCTAGGTTCGAGTATCGATACAGGAGGTACCCATATCGATATCTGTGAGAGGAAAAATAGGGGTTTCAGAGAGGGCGTATCGATACGGCCACCCCGTGTATCGGTACCCCTACATATTGAGGAATTCCATAATCGTTTTCGAGTACCTATATGCGGGTGCATATCGGTACCATTGTTTCATTGATGTCAAGTATCGATACGGAAGGGTCTCGTAACGGTACCGGGTCTCGTAACGGTACACCAAATAGGTGTATCGGTGCGGGCTTAAGGAAAAATAATTAAGTTGTTCGAACATGTTTTAGGTATTGGTATTCAAAGGAGGGGTACCGGTACGGAGGGGAGTACCGATACGGAGGGGAGTACCGATACTCCCTATAGGCGTATCGGTATGCGCAGTCGAATCTGTCCAAGTTTTAATGTTTTAGTGAATAAATTTTATTAATGGCCTTGGTGGGTCTCTTTAGGCCTAAAATAATGAGTAAAACAGAGAAGTTGAAATTTGGATTGTGCTTGTGACTTTGGTAGGGGAATATGGTCTAAATTCTTGTAATGATATATGGTCATGTGATTGTTACTTGTATATATATATGATGTTATAAATTAAATATAGCTTCGAGAATGTTGGTATGAGAGTCGGATATTCAAGAGTGTGAGGTTCGCTGTGTGAATCCGGAGACACTCGAAATGTGTAAGGTGTGAAGTCTAATGTTGTGTGACTCCGAACACACCTAAGATAAGAAAGAGTGTGAATTCCGACGCTTAGTAACTCCAGAGACACTCATCCATGATAAATATATGTGTATATTGATGTTCCTGTGTACTATGACATTTCATGTATAATATTATGTGTTTAGACGGTTATAGTAGTGTCAATCTCTCTTTCACCATGTATTAATATATATATATATATATGTATAATTAAGAAACTCTGCTATGTGTTGATAGGACACTAACGTAATTATGAGGCTTTAGTTAATGGAATAAATCTAATGAGGATCCTATAAGTGAACTAATAGATTAGAAATGATAAATCATAATTATCGGTAATGTGTCATGGACATTTAAATCAATGGGAGGAGTACTTGGGTCGTGTGAGCAAGTAACCCGACGATTAGGTGAGTACGAGTAAAAGTAAGTCTATGTTGGCCAATAAATATAGATGTTGTGTGAAATACGTACGTTGTATAGATTGATGAAATATATTTTTTATAACCAAGGGCTATATGTTAGAATATGTCACTTTTAACTCGGTAGGCTATTTGAACTTAAGTAGCTTCGTAAACTGTGTTAAATTAAATAGGTAATCGTGTTACAACATTCAATCTTCTTACATAATGTTGCCTTGAGATAAGTATCTGAGAACTCTAGTTAAGGTAGGTTAAGAGGTGAACCTTAGCCTAGAATCTTTCTTGTTCACTATTAACTATCTTATCTTGCATGTTTGTTTTTTACATTCATGAACTACAGTAGAGTAGAAATGTATCAATGAACTTTGTTAGCTCAACATACGGAATTGTGATTTTTCTGTTGTGTAGGGACAGGTAGTTTCGGAGGAGCACATCGAGGAGGACTTTCCAGTATCGAAATCGTGAAAGAGTACAGTATTTCATCCTTCGTTTGTACTTATTATATTCATAGAACCTTATCACAAATCAAGTCTATATTTTATTTTGAATTTTATTTTAAGTCGAAAGATATATTTTTGAAAGGGAGCTCATATTTGTTAATGTTTTATTTTATTCTAATTTATGTGAATTTATGAAATGTGACATTTTAAAGATTTTAAAACATGTGTTCTTAAAGAATTTTGATAGATGATTTTGAGTAACCCGAATGTGTCACTTTAGATCCGAATTGGGATCGAGGTGTTACAATATATTTTTTCAATTAAACATTTAAAATATCTTTTCGTGCTTTGACTTGTAATTACAATTATTATAAGTGAAGACAATGGAGATTGAAGTTAGTATATAAATTAATTTTGTATATAAATTTCTTAAGTAATTAAAAAAAAATCACACAAAATATTTTGAGAGATTAATTTGCTCGAGTTTTCAATTAAGAAAATATAAAAAAAAATGTTTAAATCAAAATATTTAAGACAATTAATATTAACTTTAAATCAAAATATTAATTGTTTAAAGTTTTTTTGAACAATCCCTACTTAAAGTGAGAAAAAAAATTACTTATAGTAAGCGTCAACCAAGAGTTATTAAATATTTATGTTAAAATTTATTGATGAAAAGATATTAATTTTAAAATAATATTTAATACAATTAAAGAATCCGACCACTTGGTCTTTTGTTTAATTTATTTTGGGTGATTAATTAAGGACCATACAAAAGATACATGGCCAAATGACAATAAAATAATTCTTACAAGTTAACCTCACATCCGTTTTATTTTTATAATATACCAACATTAAAGAACATTTAAAACTTTGGTATAATAATAAATAAATAAATTGATTAACTAATAAAAAATATTTGATGCACCATAAAATTTAAATTTCATAATATTATATTTAAATTTTAAATTTTAAATTCTAAATCTTAAACTTTAAACTTTAAATGAAATAGATGATATTCAAATAAATAATATTGTAGAGTTTAAATTTCACAGCACTAATTTATAAAATATCTTAATTAATTATCTTTAGAAACATTAATTAATTGTCTAAATCTTATTAATTACATATTGATGATGATGGACATGAAGAATAATTGCGATCGTACAACAATGACAACATAAAACATGCCTACATGCACTAATTACTACAAAACTGATCATTTTCTTTATCTTGGTAGGTGAGTTGGAGCTTTAACGTATTGGAACAGCCTACCTTATTTGACTAGAAAATTAATTGCAAAAAAAAAACATGTTTTTCTTTTATATTTTAAGGTTAAAGTCATCTTTAATCATTGAAAGTTAAGGTATCTTCTGTTGGTTGGTTACATACACATTACTTTTTGCTGCACGAAGTTACTAAGGAGACATTAAATTTCCTATATACTAATTATATAATTTTTAATATTTTAGTGTAATTATAAGATCGTATTCAGGTTTTGTCCTGACTAGTTTGGACTGACCCGTGTTTAGGGGTGGGTAAAACTCGATTCAACTCGAAAAAAATATTTTTTTTTCGAATTTCGAGTTATTCGAGTTTTTGTCCTATACAAAATATCAAACCTGAAATATGCTTAAACGAAATAAAACTGCTTATTACTTGGACCAACTCTTGTTAATCTTATATTCGTATTATAATGATTAGGGATGACAGACGAGTATAGCTTTGTGGATTCCGCACCGCACCCGCACTAATTGGAATGGGGATGGGGATGAGTTTGGTGGGTAGTGGGCGGGTGTGGATGTAAAAAGTCATACCCATCATGGGTAGTGGGTAGGTGATGGGTTTAAGACTTTACGCGCACCGTATCTACCCGCCCCATATCCATCCGTTCTGTATCCACTCGCCATATGAATTTTGAACCATTTCTATTTATAGACTTTGATTATGCTTTTTATTATGATATTTTATGTACTAAGATATTAATTTGTTTTAAAATCTATGTTAATCTTTAAGCTTATAGACTTTAAACTCAATTAATTTAGTTTGAAAAACTGATGATTTATGATCGTGCTTAAATTAATCAAATTGAGAATTTGTAATGTATGGATAAATAAAATTTATAAAAGTTTAAATATGTTTTAGCTAAGTTAATTAACTATATTTATTAGTTAGTTGTAGTTAAGTAGAATTTATATCAATAAAAATATGTTTTAGTTAAATTAATTATCGTTAGTTAGTTAGATGTAGTTAAATTCATATAGGTATAAATATGTTATATATACACTTAATCAGTCAATAATGTATGTAAAATTTTAATTTTTTTTATAAAAGTTTATGATTTATTTTTACATAATTCGATATTAGTAGTTACAAGCGAATACGTTTTGAATGGTGGGTGTGGGGATGAATTTAAGAATGTACCCGCGTGGACGGGTGTAGATTTAAAAATTGTACCCACTATGAATGATGGGTAGGTGGTGGATATAAAAATTTTAGATATGTATGGATATGGAAAGGGGTATCTGCACCCGCCCGCCTATTTGCCATCCTTAATAATGATTGATTCTTTACGTATATTGATGATTAGTATGATGCTCAATCCCCTTATTTAAGTTGATTTAGTCAAATATGTCCTTATAATTAGTTTTTGTGTCGATTTCAGACATGGTAATCCACAGATAAGCAATGGTTGAAACCATGGTCATCAACTTTGTCTTCTTGTTTCCTACAGTTGCTGAGGTTGGTTGTCTTAATTATCAAGAAATTACTGTCAAACCATCCCTAATTTCCATTTGGTTTAAAGTCTATTTTTTTCAACATATATATGAATGTGAATATAAAGATACGATCTTTTGAATATATAATAATTTGGAAACACATGAAAAATGCCAAAAATACTTACTTCTTTAGGGTTAGATTATTAATAAAAAATCTATATTTTGCTTCCCGAATTTTCAGTTTAGGGATAGAATGAGATTCGTAGTATGTGAGGAAATCACTTGTTTGATCGAATATGTTATCAATAATTTTTTTTATTTTAATGTGTGTTTTCAGTGGAGTACGCAGAAGGAAGTTTAAATTTAATACAAATAACTAAAATATCTTTCTCTTTATATGATTATCAATCAAATAAAATAACTTTTTATATATCAATTTTTACATCTTTCGAGTTTTGGTATGTTGGGGAAGTCAATATTATTTAAAAAAGAAATAATTTTGGTCATTTATTATCATCATCCAACGATTTAAAATTAATGTAAAATTAAATGAGTTTTATATCATATAAATGGATCCTAATCTTGTATATATAAGATCCGTTTATATAAAATAAAATTTTTAAGTTGTAAATATTTTTGAATCGTTGGATGAATGAATTAAATGACTAAATTTTTTTATATTTTTTTGAATACTAATCGTTATATAACTTATTATTAATTTTAATTATTTATTTTATTTAAGAACGTAAAAAAATATTATCTCACGTATAACAGTAAACTTGACGATGTTATTTTTGGTTAAAAATTTCAATTTATTCATTTAATTTTAGATATTAAACAATTTTTTCATAAAAATTTAGACATTAAATGTTTTTTTGTCACTCTTAAACGCCAAACAGTAATAAATAATAATCGTTCGGTCTTAAATTATACCAGTCACTTTGTATTGTTTCTTTAAATTTGAATTCGACCTCCATTTTGCTAGAAAGTGTTCAAAAGTTTACAATTCATCTTAAAACTTATGATTTCTCTTTCCTCGATCTCTTTCCTCTGTCGTCAAATGAAACTCGTTTCTCAATATGTTATTTCTCTCGTGCTAATGAAAATTTTCACCATTTGAATCTTGGATAAATTTCTTCGCGGTAAACAGACATTATCGAAAAATTAACGGAGAAGTGATAAAAATATTTAATGTCTAAATTTTAGTGAATAAAATAAATATTTTAAAATTTTAATGACTAGAATAAATTTTAGTGAGGATTTACGTAAAAGATTCTAAAAGTAATTCATCTTAATTGACTAACACAAATATTCTTAATGTTAGTGAATGGAACAAAGACTAGACGTTGATGATTATAATAATAGTTAACTAGGCAAAATTTAAATAAAGGTACTAAATCCTCAAATTTAGCATATAGCATAAGGACGAAAATGAGAATTTTACCAATAAATGAGAACACTCATAAATTATATCGCAGAAAGCTTTACAAAAAAGGACATGATGTTAGAAGACATCCAAGGGGCATCTGTCCAATTCTTTCTTTATTGTAACTATCCGGAGTTGAACTCGAGAATAAATTGATTAATTCAAATCAAATATTATATATGATACTCGAATTTAACTCGGTTCGAAAATAACTTACAAACCAAGTAAACCTTGGAAACTTCCATGATGATGAAATTTACAGTTACAGAAAAACAGTCTAGAAAGAATAAACAAGACATACATTCGATCAAACACTGTTTTTTATTGACAAAAGTGATGGGGTTGTAAGAAAAGTTGAGTTCTAATGAATGAAGTTGTCCCATGAGAGAAATGAATCCACACTGTCAACCCATTGCTTCAGAGATTCTTCTTCATTAATGGCGGAATTGGATAAAGATTTGTTGGATTCTTCCATTGAATATGAAGAACAAGGGTTTGAACCTTGGTTGAACCAGGAATCTAAATCAAAGCTATCGTATAACATTTGGTAGTTTTCGAATAGATCATTTGTTTCATCCGCATTTAATTCGATCTCCTCCGGTTTATCGTTGTCGTTTCTCGAAGAAACATTGATCATATGTCGTTCATCGTCTGTCTTATTCGATGAATCCCCATCGATTTCCTTTGTTTTCTCGATAGGCTTGTGTGTCACGGGGTCTACTCCGAGGAGCTTTAACTTCTTTTTTATTTTAGTGTTCCAATGGTTCTTGATTTCGTTATCGGTACGGCCCGGGAAATACGACGCGATCTTCGACCACCTACAAACACATTCACCTTTCACGTTAGAATAAACCGGGAAACCGGACCGATCACCACCGTAGTTTGCGAGGTTTACCTATTCCCGAGACGCGAATGAAGTTGAACAATCTGATCCTCTTCGGATTCGGTAAATGCGCCTCTCTTAAGATCCGGTCTGAGATAATTAATCCATCTCAATCTGCAACTCTTCCCACATCTTAACAACCCTGCGACCAATGCGACATTAAATCGAAACCTAATCGAATAAGTTCATGTGACATGGGAAGTACCAAAATGTTACCTGCAAGCTTGGGGACAGTTCTCCAGCAATGGATACCATTGTTGAGTATAAAGTTCATCAACTTATGATCTTCCTCGATCGTCCACGGTCCGCGCTTTAAACCGACCTTATCGCAACAAGGTTGACGTCCCATTTTCCGGGAAAACTCGGAGGCGAAAACAAAGTGACCAGGGTGTTTAAAGAGGAAGATAAAGATGTTACCTAAGCTTAAGGCAACTAATTCAAGCATAGTCTGTTGTTGTAATAAAAATGGGCAACTCTGTTATTTTAAGACAATGGAAATGATCCCCATATATAACAAACCAAAACGTGGGCGTCTTCGTTGACAAAACTAATTATTTATTTATTTTCTCAGCAAATTTAAAGTCTTTGTTTTCATTGGTTTTGATTTAAATAAAAAACGAAAAATTCAAAGAAAATTGATGAGATTCCATGGGGATAGAGCTGGCCAGTTTTGTCGTTGGGACAAGTTTATCATCTGTAAGGAAAGTTAAGAAAGATATTGTTTAAGGGTTCGAATTCTGACGGAATTAAATTAAAAGTGTTATTTTTATGATAAAATTTTATGATATTTATTCGAATTAATCATCGATGAATCATATACCGATACTTAAATTTTTTGTTGCAAGTTTGGGTTTTGTTCCTTGACAAACAAGTTAATGTGATTTAGTTATTGACGATAAATGGTTAAATTAATAAATATTAAGGGTAAAATTTGTATTTTTTTAAGTAATAAAAACTAAATTAATATAATATATTTAAGATTAAATTTATTATTATGTTAATTAAAATTACTTAAAACTAATAAAAGCATTAATATTATAATTAATTATTCTTAATTGTCCACTTTCTAATATGACATGGACTACAATTACTTTTTTTTTCTATGAGAGGGACCCATTCACCAAATTTTGAAATTAAAAATAACATGATACTAGTTGGATTTCTAAAAAAAATACAGAAATTATATCACGGGTTATTTCTACAACGTCGTTTATGGAACAATTAATCAAAAACATTCATTTAATTATTTTTTATCCTATCATTTTTATCAAGTGAATCTTTATTAATATTTATTGTAAATTAAGTTTAAAAACAATTTTTATAAAATAAAGATTCATTTAGTAAAAATGATAAAGATAGAAAAAATAATTAAATAGATTAACTCCAATTAAGAGCAAATAGCCAAATTATCCTTGACTTAAACACTAATGATCTGACTTTTTATACAAGAAACTTCAAATATTTGTATATACATATATAGGAAATAGTCAAATTATCCAAGACTTAAATACTGATCTAAGGATTAGTGAAAAATTAAATGAATTTTACGTTATATAATTGGATCTCATCTTTTATATATATATATATGGGGATCAAGTTATACGGTGTAAAACATAAAATGTTTACGTAAATCTATGATCATTGGATGAGTGAAATAAATGGATGAGATTAACAGTAAAAAATGTAATGATTATCACTTTTAAAAAAATAATCTTAATTATTTATTACCATTATCCAACACTCTAAAATTAATATAAAATTAAATGAGTTTTACACCATGTAACTTATAAGTTGATCTTAACCCTATATATATATATATATACACACACATGGGACACTATGTAAAACTTAAAAAAATTATATTTTTTTAGAGTATTAGATGAAGATAAATGAATGGATGAGATTAACAATCTAAAATATAAATATAATATTAACTTTTTTATATTATTTAATAATAAAAAATATATAAAAAATAATTAACTTTTACCCAATATAAATAGAATATTAAACTAAGTCAAGATCATCAATTCTTTGGTCGGTGAAATAATAGGAGGCTAACCATAAAAGGAGATATATCTGTTTTTTCTTACAAAAGATCAACTAATTCTTAGTTCTTGATTTGTATTTCTTTTATATTAAAAAAATAATATGAATATCGAATATGAATATATGAATTATAGATAAAAATATTATTTTATGTTTATATTTGAATATACATCGAATATGAATATAAAATACAAAAAAAAATAATTTTTGTTTTAGTGTGAGTCCTCCTAGACATTCCCTTAACACAAAAGGAAAAATTAAAAAGTATAATTAAAATAATCTTGAAGTTTTATCGTCTCCTTTGGTTCATGCATGTACAAAGTGGTGAATATTCCCTGTAAGGAACAATAATTGATGGGAAAATTTTATTGGTTTTTTTAGGGCAAAATGCTGGCTTTGTTGGGGGTTTAGAAAACAACAAGCTTCAGTATCTTAACAAAGATTGTGCTTTCTTTATGCTGTTATAGTGGTTGGGATTCAAAATTGTAAATTAAATATATATTTTATTATGAATTTTAAATTTTTTTCAAGAAGGTTTGAAATATCGTCAAACTGGGTGTAACTCGTCCACCTCTTTTCCACACATCCTTTCATAATTCTGTTTTAAATTAGAGGTTTAGGGTTTAAGGTTTAGGGTTGTGGTTAGGGTTTAGGGAATTAGGGGTAGGGTGTATTTTTTAGGGTATAGGATTTAGGGTTTAAAATATAAAAAATAAGGGTTAGAATTTGAAATTCAATTTTTAGAAAATTTTCAAGGGAGAAATGGAAGGATATATGGGAAAGACCTGGTGGATTTTTACTTGGAATTGGTATCGGTGGGACCGAGACTGGATCCAAAATTTAGGAACCGATCGAGACCGGGACTAGATCTTGATTTTCTGGACCTAGTACCCAATAGAACCGGAGTCAATACCAAGTACTCGATACTGATTTTTTTTTTTATTGTAATAGAAAATGTTCTTTTGTTAATTTTTCTTATCAAACTTTCTCTTTATGTATTAATATTATGAGTATGACTTGTTTTAAAACTTTAATTTTCAAACTTACAATATTCTAATTTTATTATTTAATATTACTATTGATTGTTAAATTTTTTTCTCCTATTACTTAATTTTTTTTAATAATAAATCAATTGACTGAGTATCCGGTATTAGAATCGATTTCCACTAGTAACAAGATTGGTTTCTAAAATTTAGGACCCGATATGACTGGAATCGGGACTGATTATAATTTTTAAAAACCGATAATTATCGAGACCAAAACTAATTCTAGTTAAATCAACCGGGTACCCGGTCTTACTGAATTAGTTAAATCAACCGGGTACCCGGTCTTACCACCTCTAGTTTAAGTGATACCCAAGTTGCAAGTTAGCGGCCTACGTACAATAAGTTTAGAGTTTGAGTTTTTGTGCACAAATACTTGTACACGAGCCTCCATTCAAGGTGATATCGGTTTATGAACCGATGGTGTTTGGGGGCATGTTTCGTTTGTTTTGTTTTTCTCTTTCAGACACATTTGACATAGTGTTAGCACCTTATTCAGAGATGTTTTTGTCGGTATTGATCCGAGTTTAGATGTTCAAGTGAAATCGGAAGCATTCCAAAAATTTAAAGATCCAACTACAAAAAGACTAGTAGTCTAATGACAGATTACTTACAACTCGCGATCGAATACGAAAGTTAAAATCATGACAAAAACAAAAAAAAAATAGTTTTTATTAAAATATTCATCATCAGAATCAACACGATCCATTAAAAAATTATATAAATCTTTTCTTCAAATATTAAATAACTCGAAGAAAACATTGACCTCTACCATACTATTACATCAACTTGATGAGTAGAAAATTTTATAGTCTTGTCACTCTTTGTAAGTAATTGATTTGTCTCAATCTATGGTGAAACCAGGTAAGAAGAAAGATGATGAGGTAGTGACAATAACCATTGCTCCAATCACTTGAACAGAATGTACTATCTAGACAGATAAATCCTTACCAAAAATGACAACAAATGCTTAAGATTAATATTAAGTAGCCTCAAGTTGTCAATCATTACCTAACCAACAAGACAGGACAAAAGCAAAGAAATTGATTGGTGTTAAAAATATAGGGTTATTATTCGATCGAGTCAGATCGAGTAAAAAAATTCGAGTTAGTCGAGTTAATGTCTTAATATATAGCTTAAACTTTATTTGAATTTTTTCGAGTCGAGAGATAGGAGATGTTAGAATATGTGTTCAGAGTTCATTGTAAATATTTATAATGTTATGATACTAATTGGTTCGAATTTAAACGAATTTCTATAATCATATATCATATTTTTATATACGATACACATTAAGTAGAGTTGTGAGATTCGACACGAACTTAAAAACTGATTTACTAATTATTAAACATTTGAATGATAAACGACAATTATAGTGATCATAATTGAGATTCTAAGAATTTTAGATTATTTTATAAATTTTAAAAATTGTACCTATCTTATTTTATTTAATTTAATTTTAAAAATTTTAGAATCTTAACTCTTTGTCCCCAAATTAGGAAAATTACCTTTTAAGTCCTTTAGAAACTAAAACTTATAAATATAGTAATAAAATTGTATTTTGACTATTTTTTTTAACATCACCCATAAAGAAAATATTCATTTTTCCTTCCGACTTTATCGATAAACTGTATCGATATGGATTTGATAGTTTAGTGGTCTAATAATCTCTATCGATTTAAATCGCATCTTAAATAAGATATATTTTATCTAAAACGATCTGAGACGATTCAAACTCTTATTAAATGATAAATAATGTTTTTATTTAAATTTATTTATAAAAATATTAGTACACAAATATTTTTAATATTTTATGATATATAAATAATAAATTTAATTTAGATGAGGTTTAGGGTAATTTTTTTTTAACAAAGCCTAATTCTATTTCTATCTAGAGGAAAATACAGAAAAAGAATGCTTCTGTTAAGCCTTGAACTCGGAGTATAAGGGAAAATGATAAGAGCAGATGAACCGCTCTGACCAATCAACCATGCTCAGTAAATTTAGGTGTAAGTATTAAAAAAATTTAAAATTATATAATATTACAATTATCCACGTAGGGAAATTTAAAATTAAATTAAACTCCATAAAAAAGGATAAATATCTTTATCTTGATTTGTGAGGGCTCAAAAAATTTGGGAAAGCTAAATAAATTTTTTTAAGTTGAAGTAATTTAGTTTCGTTTAAGTAGGTCTCGGGCCTGAGACATGTATATAAAAAATCCTTGTTGGAAGACTCATCAAAGTTAGGTGTGCGATGCATGTTAGTCCGAATTAAACAAGGCAAAACCTTAAAAATCGGAAGAGCAATAAAAAACGAATAAGAAAAATATTTTGATACACAAATTTATACAAAGCCCTTTAATTTTAGGGTATACGATTTTAAGTTAGGGTTTAGGTGTTTAATGTGTAGGGTAAAGAATTTAAGATTTATGATTATAATTTAAAATTTAAAATTTAAGGTTTAAGATTTAAATTTTAAAACGTTAAAGTTTAGATTTATAATGCTTATTATGGTAGGACTAATCCCTCAGTGTCTATTAATTAATTTGTTTGACACAAGAATTATAATGCAACTCTTCTTGAAAATATTGCCAATTGGTGCACTTAGTCGTATCACTTAGCTGGTTGTACCAATTAGGTACAGAATTTAATTAGCATTATCTTGATTTAGCTTTAATTATTTATTATCTCATTTTCAACCTCCACTAGTCATTATTTCATAAAAATAAATAAATACAATCAAATAATTAATTATCATTTAATCTAGTGGATGAGACGTTAAGTTTTATAAATAAATTTAGAAAATTAAATTTTAGTATTATAAATAAAATATATAAAATCAAATAATTGTTTTATAACAAACTTTTATAATACACAAATTACGATTAATAAATCAAATATTAATAATTATATAAAAATACCATCCAAATTTTATTTGTTATAATTAAAAATAATATAATATTCTTATTTATTCTTATCATATTAATTTTGTACGTAACATATCCTAACATTATGATTTAAATCTTTTGTTCATATATGAACATTTATTTATAAGATATGATTTTTTTGAGTAAAGTTGCACATAATAATATGTGTATAAAACTAATCCAAAGGACACTTAGTGTCAACTATATTGTAAAGAAAAAACCACACAAATTTGTAATTTAAAATGGGTATGTCACAATCAGTGGGGTTCTGGACATGCGCAATAAGAACAATCGCACAGGGTCCCCTAAAAAATAGGGGCTCAAAAGTTTTGATAAACTACATTCATTATATGATGTTAATCTCAAAATTTATTATAGAAGTTTTGAAAATACTCTTAAAAAAAATATAAGTTATAATTATTAAAACGTTATAATTGTTTCTTAAATGTGAAAATTGATTATAAAATCTTATTGATTATTCATACTACTATTGTTTCTGTAGAATCAATGAGGTTCTGGACAAACGCAATAGAAATGACTGTACATGGGCCCTAAAAAGGACAATTGTTTCTAAATGCCACATTTTTTGAACTAGTGAGAGTTATGAACAATTGCTTCTAAAAGCCACATTTTAATAAATTTGCACAGGGCCCTAAAATCTTTGAACTGCCCTTGTAGTCACAGTGATAAAAGATGATATATTTTATTCAGGTGATCCGAGTTTAAGTATCATGTGTGCACAATATGTGTGTTATTAAAGGGTTAAGAAATTAAACAGATTTTATCTTATAATCACACCAGAATACTCAAAAAGTATATGTCCTTATCTTTTATTAATGGCTTAATACCTATTTTAACCCCTCTATTTTAGGGGAATTCTTTTATTAAATTATAAAAAAATTGAGTTCTTTTTATTAAATTTTTGGATTTTATTTATGGGCTAAAATACGTATTAAGTTTAGTTTTATTTAATCATCTATATTTAATTTACTGAATGATTAATTTGGATTGAATATTGTAGAGGTTCGTTATAGAGGCAATCGTCCTCTAACTTTGCCTAAAGAATCTAGTGATGTATCTCACTAAGGGTCAGTTTAGTATTGTTTTTGAAAAGTGCGGTGGAAAAGTGTGGTGAAAAAGTGTAGTTGAAAAGTTCTTTTAAAATTTTTAGTTTGAGATATATAGATTTAATATTGTTGTCAAAAAGTGCTTTTGAGAAAATAAATAACTATTTTAGACATGATGTTATAATTTAAAAAATATATATTTAAATGATAATCAAATTATTTTATATTATAATATTAATTTAAATTATGATAAAATATAAAAATATTAATAAATGAATACATAAACTATTTTTGAAAAGTGATTTTTAGAAATGCTTTTGAGAAAATATATAATTTTTATATGAATATATATAATTTTTAAATTAAAAAATAATTTACGTTAAATATAATTATGTATTTGTAAAAATTAAATTATGATAAAATATAATAAATGAAGGTTAAAATTGTAATCTGATTCCTAAAAGCATTTTTCCAACCACAAAAGCTAAAAATTTTAACTTTTGCGTTTGGGTTGAAAATCACTTTTCAAACGCAATTTTTTTTCCAAAAATTAATTGTTTAGTATTGCTTCTGCGTTTCAAACCAGCTCTTGTCCCAAAAGCTGGTTTGAAAAGCAATCCTAAACAGAGCCTAAATCAATTGACTGTTAGTTAGATATCAAGTCTTTAAAGAGAAAAGAGTGTAGAATTATCTTACACCATGTAGAATTTAAACAATTTTTTAAATTAGTAGATGAGAGTGAATAGATAGTTGAGATTAACAAAATAAAATAGAAGATCTTTACGAAAAAATTAATGAAATAATCTCAGTCATCCATTATAAGATAATCCCTTATACATTGTAGAGCTACATTAATTCAATTTATTCCATTCGTAATGTATGAAGTCGAACAACTAATCTTACTTAAGAAACATAATATACCATCACATTAGACCATTTAGTAGGGGTGTACAAAAAATTTAATTTAATTGAGATGATCCATTTGTCCATATCCCATCTCATTAGACTAGTTATTAGGGGTGAACAAAAAATTTAATCAATTTAATCTATTTATCCATTATTGAATCTGTAAATTTAGATATTCAATTTATTTTTATTTTTAGATAATTGAGATTAAATACATATAATTATTTGATATCTAGATCAGATATTTAAATATCCAAAATTTAAAATTTTTACGATAATTTCACTTTTTATATATGAAAAATTAATTTTTTTATGAAAACAAATCATGTTAACCCTTATCAAAGAAAAACTTTTGTTTTTGGTCCTACTAGAAATTGAATAATTTGTTAGGATAAAAAATAAAAATTATATCATGAATCATTTTACCACGTCATTCTCAACCAATCAAATGCATCTATTTTATTATTTTTTTTATCTCATTTTTTTATCAAGTAAATTTTCACTAAGTAAAAACTATTTTTAAATTTAATTTATAATAAATTTTAGTGAAGATATACTTAGTAAAAATGAGATAAAAAATTAATGAAATATATATTTGATTGATTTTATATATGATGTGACGAGAATAACCCACTGTTATATAACTTCTCAATAAAAATAAAAACCTTTTTAATTTCTTTTATGTCCGGATTATATGTATATTAAAAATGAAATCATAAAATAGAAAATATATCAGCATGCCTAATTAAATTAAGTCAAACATGATTTAATTTGGGCCTTCTATGTCCGATATATGTTGAACATATAACCTTAAATAACTAATTATTTTAATTAGTCTCATGTAAAGAAAGATATTGTAGGTTTATGTAATTTTAAGGGTATACTGCAACGAAGGTCATTTAATTATGGATAAGGTTATATTTGGATCACTTAATTATAGAAAGTTACATTTGGATTACTCATTTATGGGTAAGGTTACATTTGGGTCACTTAATTATTAAAAGTTACATTTGGATTACTCAATTATGGGTAAGGTTACATTTGGGTCATCCAATTATTAAAGGTTACATTTAGATCACTTAATTGTAGGTAAGGTTACATTTGGGTCACTCTTCATATTTTAAAAAAAAGTTTATCAATTTGTATATTAGATTAATTAATGATTTCAAATAAAGTATTATAATGTTAACAAGGGTATACAAGTGATTTAGCGAAAGGGTCGCTACACGTATTTAACTGGATTTTCACATGTAAGCCACTCGTAACGCAAATTATGAACTTTTGCTCTAATCTTCTTTGATATTTTCTCCTGCAACTGTCGAAGAGTGATATCTTTTGTAAATCTCATCTTAGTGGTGTTCTTAGATTCAAACAACATTCCAGATTCGATTTTCATAATTTGACTGTTATAATACACGATAGTCATAAATCTATCTTCGCTTATTTTATCTGCATATTCGAAATAAACTTATAAAATTTCAAATCTACATAAAAAAATTATAAATCTACATAAAAAAAAATCAAGATGTAAACATCAACATACCAACTACAGAAAATTAAATTAAAATTTATAAAAACAACATTTAACATACAAACTAAAAAAACATTAAAAAAAACTAAAATAAATATCTGAAAAAATAACTAAACAATCGAAAAATATTCAAACAAAAAAATTGATTCTTAAATGCAACAAAAAATAATGAAAAACTTATAAATATATAAGAAACTCTAATACAATTTCTTTCTTTCTCTTTTATTTTTTTCTTTTTTTTCAACCAACAAATTAACAATCTTCTTCCTTTACTTTTAATTTATAAATCATTCAATAAATTAAATTAAATTAAATTAAAAAATTTATTCTTCCCAAAAATTGATCAATTTGAATCTGAATCTAATTATCTGTTTACTTTTGCATGCATGCAAACTTACGCAATATAAGTATGTATGTGTACGTGAGCTAAAGTCTGCATAGTGTAGATGCTAAAGTCGGACTCAAAAGAGTCCGTTTTTCAACAGTACACTTTCCTGCTCCTGCATTTTTTAGTCTACCCACCCACCCCGTGAATGTATACTATATTACACTATGTAGAGATTGATCAAAGTCGGACTCAAAAGAGTTTATCTTTTAACAGTATTTCATATATTGTACCTGTCACGTTGAGATGCTAAAGTCGATAATTTTTTCTCTCTGTCTTTTTCATATTTAATGTTTAAAGTCGACCTATATTTACTCTGATTTTTTTATGTACTGTACAATACTCAATAAATTAAAAATTAAATCTGCAGCATCAATAGAGTGAGAATTTTTTTCCCACTCTTAATATTGATGTAAATTTTTCAATAGTTACTAACTAAATACAAGTATAATTAAAGTAAAAATACCTTTTTGACCACAGCGAGGATGAAGTGGCAGAATCTGATTGGAAGTCAGCCGGTGAGTAAAACTGAAAGAATCATCTTAGGATGATCACCGCAGACCGAATTTAAACCGACACGACCGGTTGAGTACTGAAGGGAAAATCCCCAAAGTATATTTAAACCACCACGGCGATCTTCCGGCGATCAAGTATAGTCCCCGATCAGGGACACCAGGCTAAAAGATATGGTGTTGCAGAACTTTGCTGACCCGGAGAATTCCCTTCTGCCATGGCAGGTTGCAGATGGTGAAATAGCAGGAACTAGTTTCGTAGAGGAAAAAAGGAATATAAATTTTAATCCTTTTATCCATAGATAAACTGATTGATCTTTCATGTTTCGAACCTTTAGTTAAAATTTGGATACTGATTTACGTTTCTGAAGAATTTTTTACGATGTTCGATTTTGATTTATGTTTTCTTGGTGGTCTATCAATAGTTAAATTCTTTTTACGAAGAAATTATATTATGGTAAGTTTCACCGCGTCATCCATAGGAACAACCATTAAAAAACATCAATCTCATCATTTTTTCATGTCATAATATTTTTTTAAGTGAATCTTCATTTGAAAAAAGTATTTTTAAAATAAATTAACAATAAATATGAATAAAAATTCATTTAAAAATATATGACATAAAAAAATGATGAAATAAATGTTTTTAATAGTTGGTCTCATGGATGACATAATGAGACTTACCCATAATATAATTTCTCCTTTTTGTGACTCATTTATTGATACAATTTTCGTATCTATTTTTCGATTGAGCATGTAGATGGGTTTATAACTTTTTTATATATGGTTCACGTCTCATTTAAAATGGTTAATTTTTAAAATATAAAAAATTATATATTTTACAATAATATTTTTATAAACTTTTATTATAATTTTGGGTATTTTCTCATTAGTAAAACTAGTGATTTCTTTTCAAAAGTAAATTTGTATATGCTTAATAAGTATTTAAATAAATAAAAAAAGTGGTGTTTAATTTGTCCGATTTCAAATTGAAAAAGGAAAAAAGCATTAAAAAATAAGAAAAGGAGAAATCATAAATTTATTGATTTTAACATTATTTGGACCTAAGAAATATTTAAAAAGCTATAATGCTCAAAATTTACTAATTATAACATCATTAGGGATTTAATACAACTTAAGTTGAGAAAATGGGCAAGATTTAAGTTTATTAATTTTAAAATTATTAGGGATTTAAAAATAATTTAATTTCAAGAAAATGAGACAAGCTTGTTTCAAAAGCAATAATAACCTAATAAGTAATTGAACCATCTATGCCTTAAAAATTCATCGATTAAAATTTAATTTTGGATCCACATGTTTTAAACAAATGTAAAAAATTATCGTTTAGGTTTTAGAGATTTTAAAAAAATAAATTATATAAATAATTATTAAATTTTTAAAACGGATATATTTTGATAAATATATTTTTAAAATATTTAATAACATCATCTAATTTTTAATTTAATTTTAGGGTAAACTACATAAATGATCTCTTGACTATATCTCAATTATCTTTTACATCCTCTGACTATCAAATGTTACAAATTGGCCCATTGATTAACTTTTTTGATATAAAGTGGTCTTGTGCCGTTAAAAATTTAACGGGAAACTGATGTAGACGTTAACATACTGACTTGGATTATAGAAATCAGAGATGCCACTGGTTATCCAAGTCAGCATGTTAACGTTTACATCAATTTCCCGTCAAATTTTTAACGGCACAGGATCATTTTGTATAAAAAAAAGTTAGTAAATAGACCAATTTGTAACATTTCATAGTCAGGAGATGTAAAAGATAATTGAGGCATAGTTAAGGGACCATTTATGTAGTTTACCCTTAATTTTAATATAATCACCAAATTTTTAATTCACTTTCAATATGTTCTCTCCTATTACTTTTTGTTAAAATTTGATGTATGTTAAAGGAACGATTATCGTTCCTAAAGGTTACGGGTTTGAGCACCAGTAATGTCAACATAGTAAATATATACTAAAACAGATACTACTGTAATCACTATATAGATGAATAAAAAATTGATGTATGGTAAGTTTTTTAAATAAAAATGGATAAACAACATCAATCATCACTAAATTTTTTTCTTACTCTTATTTTAGTCACTAAAGTTTAAAAATTTTCAATTTAATAACTTAACTTTCAAATTATTCATATTTTGGACACTCTCAAATTACACATTTATACAAAAATTTAATTAATCCTTGAAAATTATTTTGGTTAATTGATAAATTCAAATTATTTAATTTTCGGTCTTATATTATATTAATTAAATCATGTAATCAATTAACCAGTCAAGCAAAATATTTGATTCTGAAATTAATTTTTTACTTTGTTTATTAAAATATCAAATATGATAATTGTAACACCCTCGATCTGGTGTCACATTGGGCCTTCGGCCCAAAACCTGAATTTTAAAATTTCTTTCAAAAGCCCACCAAAAAAATCAAACTCAAGTCCAACATCATGTCATAAAATCCATTTCGAACTAAAACATAAATCCAGAAATAGTTTCAAGTACTTGGAGCTTCAAAATATTCAAACTCATTTAAAACATTCGACTAAATTAAATACACAGAGTTACAATTACATATAGGGTTCGACAAAGTACTAACCCACTAAATCTATAATTGTACTCTAACACATAGTCGATGTTGAAATCTAAACCTCGATGGTGCTCTGTAGAACTAATATTTTGATATAATAATTGAAAAATAGTTTTGGACTAATTTGAAAAGATTTCAAAAATGGTTCTTATGTTCAAACTACTTGAAAATATATTTAAGATGTTTTTGAGAGATTTTAAATATGTTTTAAATAATTTAAAGAAACCAAAGAAACATTTTTAACCCAAGTGTTTCGATACAATTCATAATGGTATCGATACCGCCTTCTTTTAAAAGGAAAAATACAGTGGTATCGATACTGGTATCGATACCTTTTTACCACTGTGATGTTTGGTTTCGATACCGGTTTCTAAACACCCCCAATGGTCATAAACGATTTTATGAAAAACCCAACGGCTATGAGCGGTATCGATACTGGTCTCGATATTAGTTCATAAATGCAGGTCAACGGCTACTTCCCAAAGAGGGTGTTTCGATACCAATGTAAGGGGTATCGATACCTCCTGCACCAGAAGAGGAAATAAGCCTTGGAATTAGCTCCAAACTGGTTCAAACCAATCCCAACAGTCACCAACGGCTAGAAGCTCACTTGGGATGATAAAAGGAAGCCTCAAGCATCAAGAGAAGGCTAATGCTTCATTGTAAACAACAATATGATCAAAGAATTGTCTTAGTGCTTAATTTCTCATCTTTGGGTAGACAAAACACTTGTGAGCTAAATTGTCAATGCATGCTCAAGTGTATTAGGATTGGGTGAGTGCTTAGATTGCAAACATTAGCCTTGTTAGAAGGATTAAACAAGTTTGCTAAGTTTTCTTTGTTTGAGTGAATTTCCAAAGTTCGGGTTGTGAACTTTGGATGCTTGGTTCGGTTTTGAATCAAGGTTTGTAAGGTTATCCCTTTGTTCCTCAAAAGGTTGAATTCTTAGTAAATTTGGGAAATCCTTAGTGGGAAGCTAAGGTAGTGGATGTAGGTGCTTGTTCGAAGGTTGAACCACTCTAAAATCATTGTGTTATTTTTGCTTCCACAACAAACACCCAAATTGTCAATTCTCCACCACTTGGCAAGAGTTTAATCGATTATTCATCGAGCCCTTCAAGCCCAACAATTGGTATCAGAGCGAGGCTCAATCGAGGAGGATTAACATCCTATTGAGAAGATCCGGTGAGCTCGACCAATTACCGATCAATCGACAACTCATGGCGCAATCCATTGACAAGCCACCTTTCTTTGACGGGTCCAACTACTCCCAAGGGAAGATAAGGATGAAGTATTTCATCAATTCAAGAGACTACAAACTTTGGGATATAGTGGAAGATGGACCGTTTGTGCCAAAAGAAACAAAGGCGGAATGGAGCGTGGAAGATCGCAAGAAGATGGTGCTTAATTCCAAGGCTTTGTACATTCTTGTTTGTGTATTCCATCCAAGCATCTATGAGAAGATATCTTCTTGTGAGAGTGCCAAGGAAGTTTGGGACAAGCTAGAAGTCACATACGAGGGTACTAACGAAGTAAAGGAGACCAAGATCGGATTCCTCAACCAAAAGTATGAGAACTTCAAGATGAATCCGGAAGAGGACATAGCAAAGATGTTCAATCGATTCTCCACCATCACCAATGGACTTAGAGGATATGGAGAGATCATTCCGGGGGAGAAGCTTGTTCGTAAGCTTATCTATTCCCTTTCCGAGTCATGGGACTCGAAAAGGACCGCCATCATCGAAGCCAAAAATCTAAAGACACTCAAGCCTGATGAACTCATAGGGTCCCTCCTCACACATCAAATTATGATGAAAGGAAGACAAGAGGAGAAGAAGAAGGAAGAGATTAGATCGATGGGGAAGAAGAAGTTTCAAGAGCTTGGAGTAAATGTCAACACCATTGCTCTCAAATCCTCCAAGTGCATCCACCTTGAAGATTCAAGTGAGGAGGATAGTGAAGGAGATGAAGAGCTTGCCAAACTCTTCATTGACTTCGATCGATTCGTGAGGAACAAAACTAAGAAATCCTCAAAGAACGAATCAAAGAAAAAGATGAAGGACTCCCACAAGTCTATCATGAGGGGATCATCTTCAAAGAAACAAGTATATGTGGCTACTTGGAGTGATGGGGACTCCACCGAAAATGAAGAAGCCAACCTATGCTTGATGGCCCTCAATGAAGGGGAGGTAACTTCTAACTCATCTAGTTTAAATCCATATTCATTTGATGAGTTACAAGAAGCCTATGATAAATTGGCTTTTGAATTTAAGATTTCATTTTCTAAAAACAAAAAGATGATTGCAAAGCTTAAATTAGAACGTCTTATTCAAGCTCGTATTTAAAAGAAATATATTTTCTTATCCAAAAAGATATTCTCATTCGAACGATATTCATTTGACAATGATGAATTAAATTAATATTATTATTCGAAATACCAAAATGCCACGTGTAATTAATAAGGTACCGATTTCGGGCGCTCGTAAGGGTCGTCCTTACGCGTAACCGACTCCCGAACCCAAAATGTTTTTAAAAGAATCTCTGGTTTGTTTTATGGTGTCTAGCCTACCAAAGTGGCCGGTGGCAACTCCAAGTCATTTTAAAATTAAAATAATACATGTTTTAACATAACCTTAATTTTTCATAAATAACAAGTAAAAGCGGTAAAACTCGATTTTTTCCAAACTTAATCGTCAGGCTATTTTTCACACTTTCGGTTTTAAAATGGTCGCGACAATAATATGATAAATTTAGTAATTGTTCGATTGTGATAAAGTACAAAAACAACTAAAAAGTCAAAAACTGAAAGTTCGTGCCTATTAATCTCGTTCATAACCAAAACTTTGTAAAAAAAATCAGAATGTTATCAAAATCAATAGACTATAAGATATTTTATTGCATAAAATTTAAAAATATTATATATAATAGATCAAATCGGTTAATCAGATTTACTTAAAAATGTAAATAGATGTCAATAATTTACTTTAAAATTTTGTACTAAAATTAAATTCAATTAATCCTTTAAAATTATTTGATTTGAGTAATATTTTTTTTATTTTACTTATTAAAATATCAAATATGGTAATATGATCAACTTAATAAGTAAAAAAATGAATTTTTTAAGGATTAATCAAATTTTTCTATTTGTATAATCATATCATTTGATTGTGATCAAAATATAAAAAATTAAAAGTTAAGTTATTAAATTATAAATTATTAATCTCTAATGATAAAAATATGTGTGATTAAAAAGTTGAGTGATAATTGGTGTAGTTCACCATTTTATTAAGGAAAAACAAAACCTCACATAAATTTTTAACCAGAAATCGTATTAAAATTGAATTAAAAATTAAATAATTTTATCAAATATTTTAAAAATACAATAACCAAAATAAATCATTTCTAAGAATTTTGTGACTATTTTTGTAGTTTACCCATTAAAAATAATAAGTAATTTAATCTACATACTTTAAATATATTTAACATAATTTTTGAGGCAATATTGATAGACAAATATAAAGATGTTAATAATTTGGAAACCTAAGTTAAACCTTTTTAAGTTTGAGGATGACTATGCAATTAACCCAAATACTTTTTAACTTTCTATGTTTAAAAAATATAGCCGTTGCAAATGCCAAAAGCCCAAAAGCTCAAATCAAATTCAAAATCATCGACCGTTATAAAATCGTACTATAATTTATCTCCGGAAAATAAGCGTTTTCCCTTCCCTTTCTTTTTCCTAACTAAGAAAATGGCAAGAGAAGAACCCAAAATTTCCCCAGAAGATTCTCAGCAGCCAAACAGTGCCGAAAATAGACAAAATGTCGATAATTTATTCAGTCCCAGATTCAAATCCGCGGCAGCCATGGCTGGATGGGATGAGGAAGCTCTCATCATCGCTAGTCTCGTCGTCGAAGACACCCCGGATCGGCAACGATCGAAACACAAGAAACGCTCCGATTTGGTATTCAACACTCCGCCATTCTCAACTTCCAGAAGGTAAACTAATAACCCCAATATTTTCCTTCTTCAGTTCTTCCTTATCTGATTCTTGTTTCATACATTTATCCATTTTCCCACAGGAAACGTAGGGCTCAGAGAAGAAGCATTGTTTCAACTCCTATTGCTCCATTAAATCTCGAAGAGGAAGAAGAAGAAAAACAGATTTCAAAACAAGGTGATTGCTAGTAGCCTAGTAGAACCCTTTTTCTGTTGATTTATAATGTAAAAGAAATCAATTTTATTGAATCAGAATATTTCCCAGAGATTGAGAAAGAATCAAATGAAGAAAAAAAGGGTGTGGAGGATGAGAAGAAAACAAAAGTAAATGAATCAGCTCCTCTTCATTGTATGGATAAACTCAGAGAAGAGCTTTCATGTGCAGTAAGAATCTTCAGATTTTCTATATCTTTTTGTTAGGTTTGATTTGATTTAGCTTTCCTTCATCTTGTATTAATTATGTTATTCGATCCGATTGGCTTCGTAGATCTGTTTGGATATCTGTTTTGAACCAAGCACTACTCCTTGTGGACATAGGTATAAAACCAAACAAATGTCTTGATGTTTTGATTGATTTTGTCATTTTAGTGAAACCCTTGTCTCTGTTGATTGTAGTTTCTGTAAGAAATGTTTGAGATCGGCAGCGGATAAATGCGGGAAAAGATGCCCGAAATGCCGGCAGCTCATAAGGTAAAAACCGAGGTCTAAGCCCCATTAATGGAAGATGGATTGTAACAAGTTAACATCATTGTAATGAGCTTTCTTTTTTACCTTATTTGTAGCAATGGAAGATCTTGCACTGTGAACACAGTTCTTTGGAATACAATTCAGCTTTTGTTTCCCAAAGAGGTTGAAGCAAGGAAGGCCGCTGGTGCCAGCAAGGAAGCCGAGTGTCAAGGTAGGGAGAGTGGAAGTCGTAGTAGCACCCGAAGGGCACGAACTCGACCTCGAGTTCAAGATCCTGCATTGGCTGCAAGGCTGCAGAGGGAGGATCTCGCACGGCTAGTGAACACGAATACAAACACAACAAGAAGAGGAACCCCTGTAAGGCCCCAACGAGAGAATGATCTATCACGCTTAGTAAACGCCGGGAGAAGAAGAAGAGGTACACCGGGCCAGGACGAAGATGCGGCATTAGCTTTGAGGATGCAAAGAGAAGAATTCATGGAGGCTTTTAGGGGAAGCAATGGCCATAACCATAACCATCTTTCTTTAGCTAGAGCAAACTTGAGAGCCATGGCATCTAGAGCCATTAATAGGGGTAGGGGTTTATGATAATAATAATTCCTTTGAAAAACATTCTTCATTTGTTGCACTTCCAATGCAACTAAGCTTTGAAGTTGTTTCATTTGTTTTGTAAAAGAATTGATTGCATGAGCCACATTCTAATTGAGGAACCTTAGTTGTATACCAGCATGGTCACCCGTTTCATGTACTGTGGTTCTAATATCCGGAGATAATTCTCTTAGGTCCCCCTCCTAAACATTTACCTGGTCACTTTCGAGTCATCCTTCAGGATAAGTTGATAACCGGCACTGGCACCGGCACCGGCACCGGCACCAATATCACCCCACTGTCTTCCTACCCATTTCTGTCATCCACAGACTTCCCCATGTCTGGACTCATAAACCCACTGGGTTGTGTTGGTAACACAGGTTCCCTCAGCACCTGTGTAAAAGAGTTATAAAAATTATGTAAAAATAATATTAAAGAGTTGAACACTTAAAAATTTATTAAAAAACATTATGTAAAAGAAAAAAATTAAAATCATCTTTAATGTAGACTTCTTCATTTAATTTAGCTTGTTTGCTTGAAGAGTGTTTGAAAAAAAAAATAAGAAATTAAATAGAAATCATAAGAAAATGAAAAAAAATATTTGATCTCTGAAATTTCTAAGAGAAAATCTTAATTTGACTAATAGAAAAATAATTAAAAAATAAATAAATAAATAAGAGAAAATTTAGTTACATGAGAAAATGAAGTTGGTTAGTAAAACAAATATTCTTTTAATTTTTTAAAAATTATTTTAAAATTATTTTTAAAAAATAAGGGTAAAATTATAAATAAACCTTTCTAGTAGTAATCATAATGTTTATTTTTTACAATTGGAAAAAAAGTATATAAGTTAAATGCAAGTGGTCATTGCAGTAGTTTATCCTAATTTTTTTATTGTAATATTAGTAAACCTTCGATGTTTAGAGATAATAAATGATTGAATAATAAAAAATTACGTCCTAAAACATAAATGACTTTATTGGTCTATTTTAAAAAATCGATGACCAACTCAAATTAGGGAAAACATAAGTGACCAACCCTAATCCCTATAGTTAACCCATATAATATTTAGACAACATCATTTCATCTTTACCTTTCACCGATATATGATTGTCTTTTATTTTTATCATCGTTTTATCCATAAATAGGGTTTAAGTTTCGATTTCTCAGTTTTATATCTTATTTTATCTCTTAAAAGACTCTTTGATCTTTCGAATTATAAATCTTTCATATTCAAGGTCAAATTTTAGACATTGTTTTGAGCATATCGATAACCCTATATGGATATTGATACGTACCCTAGAATATTGGTAACCAACCCATGTACCAATGACCAAAACAAATTATTCGAAGTTAAAAATCGTACCGATACACTTTTTTATGTATCGTCATCATGTATTGATACACATTTTGTATACTGAAACGTCCTCGTATTGATACACTCTTTAAGGTTTTTTACTCGATTTTACTCTTGAAATTTCTAAGATATAGAGGTACCAATACACTTATGACTCATGTATCGATATCATGTATCGATACACACATTTTGTGTACAAAAACGTCCTCATACTGATACACTAAGGTTTTTTACTCGATTTTACTATTGAAATTTCTAAGATATAAAAGTACCAATACACCTATGACTCGTATCGATATGTCTTCTCTAAAAGATCTAAAAATATTGGCATACAATATCTTATATCAATACTCACGTCTAAAATTCTATTAAAAACTCGAAAAATCCTATTTTTCACATCTTAAAACTTTGTTATTAACCCCAAAACAGCCCAACATGTTAACTAAGACGTAGCAAATAAGTTTTAACACCCATAGATATGCCCAAAAACCTCAATTAAGCCCACGAAGACTCCTACAAACCTAACAAGGCCTAGATTAGATTAGATGCAAATTCGTATAGCTAAACCTATAAATGTACACTCTCAACTCGATCCGAAAGTCCAAACCAGATTAGAGCACTTCAAAGGTTTATAATGCCACAAGCTTTGATAGTTGCCATTGCCATTGCCATTGCCATACTGTAAATACATAACAAAACTCTGTTCAGGAGGAATGGTACATCTTAATTCACACTCAAAAAACATATGTTACATAAACAAGACAAAAGGAGTAAATCTCAGCTTCACACATCACTAATCTTCATCCTTCTTACACCAACCTTGCATCGTTCTTGCTCTCTTTGTCGATCGAATAACGATGCACTGTTGTAATCTTTTTCTTCACTTGGAACCTCCCACTTAATATGAGAACTCGTGACCTCGAAATGAGATGTACTTCTTTACCCAGATGGCAATGTCCTCGGCACACGCCTCGGCCTCAGGAGTCTTTAGAAGCATGTCAAGGGTTGCGAATTCGTGAACGGCATCCTTGTATTCGAGAACGGGTGCATCCACGTTTACACTCCGAAGCGCCTCTGAGTATGCAATAGCCCGGTCTCTCATCCAATCATGTTCTGCTACGATTGTCAGCGTTGGGGGCATGCGCTTCAGAGATCTGTCTGGGATGAGTGGATTGCCGGCTGGGTGGTCGAGGCTGAAGTCTTTCTCGAGAAGAAAGAGTTTCCACGCAAGTAAGCACAATGCCATGTCATAGAAGTAGGAGTTTGCCAACCTTGTTTCAGACTTTGTCGGAATACTCCCAATGAAGAATGGATACATTAGGACTTGTGCTACAACCTTGACGGGATCAATAAGCTTGGCAGACCCGATAGCTTTGAAAGCTACATAATCTGCAATGTTTGCTCCGCAACTCACCCCAAGTAGAACACATCTGTTTCAACAATGTCAAAAAATAACGAAAATTCCGCGCCAAATAGCAGAGAATTGATCTATATATCCAAGAACATAGATAAATGCTACAACCAAAGGCCAACATGATCAAAACATTTACTCTCGAAAGACAATTGACCAAGCGATCCAAGCCACAGAAGCTCTTCGGGAAATTTGCACTTCTGATATTGAATAGTATACTATATACCCTGTAGAACACTAGAGCACACGATCAAAAATGACCCAAACTAAATTACTCTCGAAAGCTTCTGAGACGAGTCACATTTCCATAATCAAGATGCACTTCCTAATTTTCAACCAAATAAAAACAAAATAAAGCCAACTATGACCGAAGCATCATTGACATTTACGCTGGGATCGAATTGAACCTAACTTAATCCCAAGGTTTTCAACAAAATAAAAATGAAAGCAAACAATGCATATGAAATCTAAGACTCGATCATCAAAATGATATTAAACCAATTTGGATTAAAACTTTACCTACATTGCATCTAAAGAAACCGAATGCGTTTAAGCTAACAAGCCAACCTTCTATAATCAATCTGCAGTTGCTAGCTAATATCGGGATTAGGCGTATAAACCAAACGGAAATGGATGAAAAAGGCATCTCCAGCCAAAACACATCAATAGCAAAAGTCTAACAAAACATCAAACAAAATTGAAGATCAAATTGAACTTAGCTAACCCCTATATTTTCAATTCATTTACAACAACAAAAATCAAAACTTTGAATGGGAAAAATGAAGTAATAACAACCTTGATGGATCTCCATGAGCTGCTAACCATGGCTCAACCATGGTAGCCCCAAATGCATCAACAATATGTCTTTGAACTTCGGCCTTTGTAAACTCTGCTCCAACCCCACGAGCCCCACTCCTCATCGACTTACAACACTCGGCTAAATTCGCTTGCTTCCCTAACCAATGCAACACCTTAATTCCATCTTCGAAAGCAGCTGGATACTTATTCTCCGGCGCCAACCTATAACCAACCGCCAAAACTATAACATCACACAATTTCGCTATCCTCCGACAAAAGATATCATTGGCAACCGATTCATTGCTCCCACTAACCCAACCCCCACCGTGAAACTGCAACATTATCGGCAATTTTCGACATTTTTTAGTTGATGGCGAATAACCTTGATATACATTGTTGTCGGATCCTGAATTTAACCCATCAAAACTGCTCCTTCTCGGATCGCTTCTCGGGGTTGGAATATCAGGTGGGGCATAACTATTCCTCCAGCGAAAAGTGGATTTAGGCTGGGATTGTTCAGGAGGGGAAAGGGACGTTTCGGGGAGAAAGATCCGAATCGAAAGGGCGGTAAACGGGTCAATATGGATGTCTTTAGTGGCTACACCGTCGGTGAAAGAAGGATTGGGAGACGAAACGGATTCTTCGGGTCGGGTCGTGACTCCGTAAGGATTGGAGGACTCATCATCGTCGGCTTGAATCCAGCCTTGCAAACGCTGCTTCAAGAGGAACTTGAAGAACACACTGTATAATTTTACAACCACGCTTGGCATTTCCCTTAAATTTTCTAATTTTCACAGCAAAAATAACAAAATAAAACTTCTTTTTTTAATATTTTTCTTCTAAAACAAATTCTGGGTATTTCTATTTTCAACGTTTTTCTTAGATTTTGCAGGCCCGGAGATGAAGAATTTTCCCTTTCCTCTTTTTCTTTCAAATTCTGGTCTTTTTTTCTTTCTAGGGTTGATATGAATTCATGGTTTTTGAGGTTAAAGTCTGGAAGTTTTAAATCTGGGATGGTGATTGGGGATTGTGTGATTAGGGTTTATAACATCTGAGAAACAAATTTTCAATGGGAAAGAAACCTCAGGAAAGGGAAAAGGGGTGGCCTTTGCCTTTGCCTTTGCCTTTGGGTGTATAATTTGATAGGTTTACAATGACATGATATTGCCAGAAACCTTTCCTTTTGTTATTTTTGTGTAATGGGGAATGGGATTCATATTTGTACTTTTATGACTTAATTGACCTTACACAAGAGGGAGAGAGGTACAACCGGTTCCATGGGGTTATTAGTTATAGTTAGGGGTGTATTCGGTTCATGTTCGGTAAAATATTTTAGTAATCATCGATTTTTGGTTTGATTAATTTTGATTTTTGTTTTTTTTGTTAATTTTTAAAATTTTATATTTTATCTTAATAAAATAGTTTTATTTTAAAATTTTTAAACATTAAAAGATAAAAAAATAATTATTTTTCATAAATATTTATTAAAAACTTATTTTTTAATAAAAATAAAAATACATATATAGTATTTTAAATATAGAAATAATTAAAATTTAATTAAAGTATCAAATCCGGTTTAATTTGATTAACCGTAGTTAACTACGATTCGTAAATTTATAAACCATAATATATTGGTTCGGTTTTCAGTTTTGCGGTTAATCATGCTCAACCCTAGTTGTAGTGTATTTAGAATTTTGTCACATTTGGATATATATATATATATATATATTATTTAGAGATTTTATTTGAAAAATAAAATGTTTATAATTTATTTTAGAATTTGACCGAAAATTACAATGCAAGTAAGAGAATATCACCTATAAATGATTGACTTAGTGGAAGACGCCACCTACAAGTGGCGTTCTCTATTTTTTTAATATTTTTTATAAAATTTGAAAGAAAAATGTCGTCTGCCAATGGTGTTCTCTTATCTATACTGTAGAAATTACTCTAGAATCCAAAATATAGTTAAAGATCACTTGTATTCTAAAATAAAATTTTGGATTAGATTATTCTCAAAATTTCTCCTAAAATTTTTTATTTAAAAATAAAGTTTTTAAAGTTTAATTTGTAATAAAAAAATATCACCTACAAATAGCGATTTAAAAGAAATCACACTTACAGGGGGCGTTTTCCATTTTTTTCCTTAGAAATTGTCCTATAATCCAAAATACATCTAAAAATTTCTCACTTGTATTCTAAAATACAATTAGAAAATATAGTTAAAGATTACTTGTATTCTAAAATAAAATTTTGGATTAGATTATTCTCAAAATTTCTCTTAAAATTTTTTATTTAAAAATAAAGTTTTTAAAGTTTATTTTGTAGTAAAAAATGTCACCTACAAATAGCAATTTGAAAGAAAATCACACTTACGGGAAGCGTTTTCCATTTTTTAATTTTTTTTTCTTAGAAATTGTCCTAGAATTCAATATACAACTAAAAATCCCATGTATTCTAAATTTTAATTTTAGATTAAATTATTCGCAGAAAATTTTCGGTACAACTATTGTAAAGATTTTTTTTGGATAAACAACATTATTAGTCACTAAACTATTTTCACTTTTCCATTTCAGTCATCAAATTATTATTTTTTGGTGAAATCATTACTAATATTATATTTATCTTATTTTAGTCACCCACTGTTAATAACTCACGAGAAAAATAATAATTCGGTGAAAAAATATGAAATAATCAATAGATTGATGACTAAAACATGAAAAAGAAAGTAACATTAGTGACCAAAATAGAAAAAAAAAAACTTTAATACTAATGATTGTTTAAAAAAAAATGATTTAGTGACAAAAACATGAAAGTGGAAATAGATTAATGATCAACGGTGTTGTTTACCTTTTTTTGCTCAAAACCATTGTAGAGGTGGATAATTCATGGAAATTTGATTAAGCAATTAATTTATTATATTTAAAGTCCAATCATTTTGATAAGATAAGCACTGATTCATTCCATTATTTGGGGGGAAAATTAGAAAAATAAAGTAAGAAAAAGAGAAAATGGTGTGTTATGAGGATCAGAAAATGGTGTTTTTATATTAATATTGTTTAAGAATTTTTTTATTTATAAAAATATGATATTTTTGAAATTATTTTTAATAATAGTATGATTTATTGTATAAATAAAAAAAAATGAAAAAAATAATCTATTTTTGAACAGTGTTTTATCTGATATTATTAAAATATTGGACATTGTTCAAAGACGAGTTACTTTCAATCCGTTTTCAAACAATGTTTTATTTTAAAAATATATATAATGCATGGAGAATGTTTAAAGAGGAGTTACTTTATCTTTTATATATATATATATATATATATATATATTAAAAATAGTATTGATTGAGGACGAGTTGAAAGTAATTCGTTTTTGAATAGTACCCAAAAGTTAAATATTGTTCAAAGACGGTTTTTTTTTTATTTGCACAATAAATCGCAAACTATTAAAAATAATTTTAAAGGTACCATATTTTTCGAGAAAAAAATCAAGAACAATATTGTTGTAAAATCTCCTTTTTGTTATTATGACAATGAGAAATATTTGTTTATCGGAAATAATAATTTTAAATAATTTATGTTTGATTCTAAACATCTATTGAATCGTTATTAAAAAATTTAATTTTTATAAACATTCGTTGTCTCTCAAATCTAAATTTGAGACTTTAACGAAAAACAAAGTTGAATTTAGTTATCAATGAAATAAAAAAAATTAATGAGATTAAAATATTTTTTAAAATTTTATTTTTAAGTAAATCAATGAATATTGTGTTTTAATTATGTTATTGTTTGAATTATAAGTATATTATAAAATTTAAAAAGATCATAATTTTATAAGTTGTTTCACTTCAAACTTTCTAATAAATTTCATTTGGGTCCTATAATTTTAATTTTTTTTAAGTTATACAATGTACTTATAATTCAAAAGTGATATACATATTATCCTATTTAATACTAGGGATGGGTATTTTATCTAGTGCTATCGTATTTCGATCGGGTCAAATTTTTTAATGAAAAATAGGATCAGATTAGGTCAGGTTAATTTTTTATTAAGGAAAAAATTAAATCAGGTTCGGATTTAAGATGTGAAATACCCAATTCGACCTGAGATTAATTATGTAAAATTTCCTTAATTTTTAGGAATATTTATAATAGTACTTCTCTCTATATATTTTTATAATTAGGTCCTTAAAATCGATTTTTGATTTATAATTTAGTCTTTAAAATTATATTTTTTTTATAAATAAAACTTCTAAAATTATTTTTTACAATGAAGTCTCTAATTTTTTTTACAGGTCAGGTCAGATCGAGGTTGGATTTAGGGTAATTATTTTGGGTCAGGTTGAATTTCTTTAAAGAAAATATTCGGGTTGAATTAAAGTCGAATTTAATGTATTTATATTCGGATTGAATTCAGGTAAACTAAAAACCCGATCTGACTCAACCCGTACCCATCTCTATTTCCTACACCATATTTTTTAATTGTTCATTATATTTTCTTTAAATTTCCATCATTTTTGTACTAACCTTAATGAATATGTAACATAATAAAAATGCAGCACACTTAAATTATAATTAAGGTTTTAAATTGATCCAATAGGGTAAACTACATTAATGGTCCCTTAATTATACCTCAATTATCTTTTACATCTTTTGACTATTAAATGTTATAAATTGGTCCATTAACTAACTTTTTTGATACAAAATAATCTGTGCCGTTAAAAATTTGATGAAAAAACTGATATGGACGTTAACATGCTGACTTGGATTATATAGATTGGAGATGCTACATGGTTATCTAAATCAGTATGTTAACGTTCACATCAGTTTCACGTTAAATTTTTAACGGCACAAGATCACTTTGTATAAAAAAAGTTAATCAATAGACTAATTTGTAACATTTGATAATCAGAAGATATAAAAAATAATTGAGCTATAATCAATGGACCATGTAGTTTACCCAAATTTAAAATATTACATTTGAATTCTTAAAATTATCATATCAAATAAGTCCTCCAATCTGTTTAGCTTGGTACGGGTAAGTTTACTATTAAAAATTTTAACTTGGTCTTTGTAATTTAATTTTCTTTCAATATGATCCTTGTGGTAAAAAATTGAAAAATTTTTGAAAAATTTTCGTTTTTGGTATCTGAATTTTATTTTATTTCAAACACATATTTGAACACTATTTATTTATATAAGCTAAATGCACAATTTCACTTCAAACTTTCTAATAAATTTCATTTGGGTCCTATAATTTTAATTTTTTTATGTTATACAATATACTTATAATTCAAAAGTGATGTACATATTATCTTATTTAATACTAGGTATGGGTATTTTACCTGATGCAGTTGTATTTTGATCGGGTCAAATTTTTTTAATGAAAAATAAGATCAAATTAGGTCAGGTTATTTTTTTATTAAGGAAGAAATTGAGTCGGGTTCGGATTTAAGATATAAAATACCCAATTCGACTTGAGATTAATTATATAATTTTTCTTAATTTTTAAGAATATTTATAATAGTACTTCTCTCTTTTTTAAACAAGTTAATAGTGATTACAAATAATATCTGTTCTAGAATATAATCTCCCACCATTTGACATTGATCGCTCAGTCACTCTGCTGACATTGCTGGTGCTCAAACCCATGACATCTAGTCTTTAAAATTATATTTTCTTTATAATTAAATCCTCTAAAATTATTTTTTACAATGAAGTCTATTTTTTTTACAGGTCAGATCAGATCGAGGTCGAATTTAGGATAATTATTTTGGGTCAAATCGAATTTCTTTAAAGAAAATATTTGAGTTGAGTTAAAATCAGATTTAATGTATTTATATTCGAATTAAATTCAGGTAAGCTAAAAACCCGATACAACCCAACCCATATCCATCTCTATTTCCTACATTTCTCTATTTTTTTTAATTGTTCATTATATTTTCCTGAAATTTCCATCATTTTTGTACTAACCTTAATGAATACGTAACATAATAAAAACGCTGCACACTTGAGTAGTAGTAAAATGTAGTTTAGAGATTAATTATTAAGCCATTAAAATACAAGGATTTAAACCATAATTTTCCCATATAAAATCCAAAACTTGCATAATCAACAAAACTCATTTGCAAGCAAAGCAACCAACGTCATACTCATATATAACTTTCTGCATATAAATATATGCAAAATGCTTGCAATGTGGGAAAAATTATAAAGTCTCTTTAAAAGTCAGTGTACATACAAGCATCGTGTTGAACAACAAAGCAACGGCACGGGAGAGTGCTGCACCTACCAACCAATGACCGGAAACCAAAACCGTCCGACCTACGGTCTCAATGCTGCTCCATTAAGGCAGTTTCTGTTTCGGAAAGTGGAGCTGCACAAAATGAACGTGTCTTAATGCTTAATATTGCATGCTTATAGGACTGCACCTCATGGATGCTTTATGGTTTATAATGGTATTACTTTGCAATTAAAACAACATACCGAGCAAATCCTCATAAGCATCGGAAAAGAGGGACGTTTCCATAAGCAAAGGAGGGGAGAAGACCTGATCTTGAGCTTCGTTCATGTCGAAAAACGACTGGCCATCGGAAGCAGCAGAACTTGAAGCGCCAGCGGAAAGAAAGCCATTTGTCTGATCATAGTCATTAAGGGAATCTAGATTGTTAAACATTTGTGGCAAGTCATTGTAGTTATCACTGCCGACATGACCATTACTGGCGTGGTTGTCGAGCAAGGAGTTGTCTGTTTGAGTAGAAAATACTCTCTTAGTCCTTATAGAGCCCACTTTGTTTTCCGGTCCCCCAAGAGAGAAATTAGTTGATGAAACAGGTACAAAGAAGTGTTCAGAACTTTCATGAGATTGACTGTCAAATAATGACTCCGAATTGGAGGATGGCGTTGACAGTGCAACTTGCCTCACGGATCTTTTTAAGTTCTGAATATAAGAACCGTCAGTATCTGCAACATAAAATGTGTTTAATTATTGATAAAAGAAACACATTAAATCAATAAAACATAGGGAGACAAACGAGGCACGAAAAGAAGCAAACCTTGGGGTGGGTATTCTACGTGATTGTTCACTAGAGGCTGTTCCACTGAATTCCTTTCAGAAAGAGTTCCGATTTGGTTAGTCTCAGGAGCAAATGTATGTTGCTTTTGCATGTTTCCACCTTTCCCAGATGAATTTGTGGTCAAGGGAGCTCGCTTTTGCATGGTTCCACCTTTTCCAGATGAGTTCGGAGTTAAACTAAATAATTGTGGGAGCTTTAAAGCTGGAGGACTAGCTGAAATCTTCTCAAGTTGAACAGCAGACATTTTTGAAGTAATGTCACCAACAGCATCAGAGCTACTTTCCTGCATGATTCGCAAAAATATCTTAAAAATGAATCATAAGTTCTACAAACACAAATATTCAAAGTTTCAAATGTTTGCATGGCATGAAACATTGATTGGATATAATTTACCAAGGTCCTTCCACTGCTCTGAGCTTGATTAGGTGAGGAAGCTTGGCCGCGATGTTTGGCCATTGGAGGTAAGTTGGAGGAAATGCTATTTACTTTCTCTGTACACTCTGATATCGACTTCTCGATTGATGGTGCAACTTCCTTTAATTGGTTAATAAGCACCTGCATTTAAATGGTATTAGAAACTTGGAATATAAATTTGTACATGTCATCTAGAACTAAGAATAGCATGTTGAGTCGATAAAGAAGTGCCAAAAAAACCTTTAGAACTTAGAAACTATAACAGCAATTTACAGTTTAAAAGCGGCACATGTCCCAGCATATTTGTAAACCCACAAACATGCACATATAAAACAAAGCAAAAAGAAGTAAACAATAATATATTCCCACTAATATCCACAGAGAAGTTGGGTATTTACAAGTTTCTTTTAGTAAATATAAGTGAAACAAAAAATAATAATATTCCTATATGGAAATTTTTACTTTTATTTTGTTTTAATATTTCACTAATTTTATTTAAAAAACTGTTTTTTATTGACTCGTGACAGCAACTCATTTCTCAATCTCCACGTATCTTAAACTAAAAATTCCATCAACTAACAACATTTCCAGATATTTCCAGTCCTAGATCATCAAGAAATAAATACTTAAAAGTGCAAAGGCTATTGCTTTACCTGAAAGCTAGCTAGGTGTTGCTGGTGCTCAGCAAGAGTTGCAGCTAATGACTCAGCATGACCACTTGTGCCACCATCATGTGCGCTTCGCAGAATATCAGGACCCTCTCCATCATTAGCTTTAGCCTGCAATAGCAATATCAATACAAGCACCTTACTTCTACACTGATAATTAGCAACATAAAATCAATAAATTCCATAAAAAGTGTCATATTTTGAATTTCTAAATTATTTTTAAATGCTTTGGATGGTGCAAACTGAAAATTTCACGATTCTGATATACCATAAAAGATTTCTAGTTCACATCTCCAAAAGATGAAAAAATTTAAGTGAAAGGTTTTGCTTCATCGATGCCAAAAAATACCAGGCATAATTTTGTTATCACAAATTCAAACTTACTGTTGAAAATTATGCCCCGGGTAAATAAAATTGGCAATACCACAAATTTAAATGATATCAGATTAATAATTATGTGCCATATTGGCATTATCGCATTCACAAATTCAGTATAATTCTGATGGCCAAGTTTTAAAACAAACTAAGTTGGCTTACTCAAACAAAAACAAAATAAAACAGCATACCAGCTGAAGTGACTGTTTATGAATGCGTTGCAATGCATGTGTCCAACGTCTGATTACTTCTGCTACATCAACAGTCTGGTGGATTCTCCCACTTCTATCATCTACCCGAGCAAGCGTCTCTTCATTGAACTGTGTGTGATATCCATCATTTTGTTCTTTGCCATCCAAATCACCAGACTGACCAGATAAGACTTCAGTAGGAGGAACTTGTGAACTCCGATCCATAGCTGAAAGCAAAGACGACCCGGATATGCGATACCTGAAAAATAATGCATATGAGATGGGAGAGAAAACTGTGCCATATGCATCGTGAAAAATGACATGCAGAAGCAAATTACCTATGCTCCCGATGAGCTATCAAATCCTCAATAGGGCCTGAAGCAAGAACTTCATGCTCGTCTGGACATATGGGTTGAAATCAAAGTTATGAAAATCATACAAGATGAAGATACAGATGAAAATAGTTTATGCATGGGAATTTACTTTTACGAGATAATATAGACTCCCATAAGCATGTAGCTTTTGAAACCAAATGAGAATTCTGACTTGAAGTAGAGACAAGATCATCCCATAGCTCTCCTTCCAACTTCACTTTGTTCCTTAAGTCATGTAGTTTTTCCAGCTCTTGCTGCAAATAAGCCTAAGATACAGGTTTCCCAAGGAAATGCATTAGTTAAAGATATTAAATCAAATCCATCCTTAACAAAAGGAAAATGGCGGGGAGGTTATACTGATAATTTGACATAAAAACTCAAAGAGTTCAAATAAGTAATTAACTATCTATTTACCTCCTCAGCGCAAAGACCACGAAACTCTGCAGTCATTTCATGAGCCAAATTTGACCACATTGCCTGTCTCTGCAGTGACGTTTCTGCATTTTTCAAAAATCTCCTCCGTTCAAGAGCTATTCTAGCCTGTTTAAAGAACAAGCATGTTACTTCACAGCTATGGAAGGTTTAATAGAATAAAGGCATTTTGAAACTACATGCTGAAACTATAACAAATAAGCTCCAAAAAAATGGGAAAAAAGGGACCTAATATAATGAACTGTCATTGTACCTTATTACAGAGATTCTAGAGATGCATTACCTTTGTTACCGGAAGTAGTGAAGCAGCATGTGAAAATGCAACATCAGTCAATGGTGCAGGCAATGGGTTAGAAGCAACGTCTGCAGCAAAATTCCTTCTATGAACCTCTCGCAATGCATGCAATGAAAGTTGCCACAAAAGTTCAACAAATCTACAAAACCAAAAACATAAGAAATCCCAATGTGAAGATGGATTAACAAAATTCATTTATGAGTCGCAAATAAAACAATTCAAGCTTTTTGAATCTTGCAATGTTATTCATCGCCAATAGTAAAATGTCCACTATAATGAACTAACAGAAGCAAGCCAATCAATATACTTTCCCATTTTGCTTGACTTTCTTAAATTTTCTCGGGCAACCAAACAAAAATTAACTGCTAACCTCGGTCCACAGCAAGTAGCCAGAGAAGAAACCCTCGAATTACTCCTCGGTAAAGCTCCTTGTGCTTCCAGCTCGGTAATTATCCCTTGCACAACCTAAATTAACAACAAATAATTAAAATTTAAACAAAACAATAAAACTCAAAATTCAAAATCGAAAACGAATAATTCGAGAAATCAACCTTTCGAAAATCACGAGATTGCGCTGAATCAAAAATCGGCCAAACTCGATCGAAATCCTGAAAGATCCGACAGCAAAAAACTCAACTCAACACCAATATGGACCAGATCAAAACTAAACCGAACCGGTGAAAAAAAGGGAAAAGATCGTTACCCTGGCGGATTGAGCGGGTCCACGAAGAGAAGAGAGGATGAAGTAAAGAAGCTGTTCGCCTAATTTAGGGTTTGAATGACGGAAAAGTCCTACCCGAGGGGTTCCGTTGGAGGCTCCGAGACCGATAATCGATGGATCCAAACCTAACAGCAAGCAATTCGTATACATTGCGCTTTCAAGCTCTATCTCTCTCTCCTTTTCTCTATCCATTGTCATCTCCTCCCTCTTTCTTCCCCTCTTTTTCTCTTGCTCGGAAAATTTGTTTGTTTAGGAAAAAAGGATCAGAAATTGAAATTTAGAAATGGTGGGTATTTTAATTGGGGGGTTGGTTTTAAATTTTAGAAAGTTGGGGGACTTTGTTTGAAAATTCGGTAATGGGATGGGACCGGGGGATAGAGTGAGTCACGTTTAGCCGTTTGAAATTGATGGAGACCAGAGACATAAAGGGAAGAGGTCAATGCTAACGTGCGCCGATAAATAAAAAATTATGACTTTAATGTATATTATTTAATAGGCTTAATTAAAGGGTTATTTCCTTTTATTTTTTATTTGAAAAATAATTTACTTTAAATTTTATTTTGAAGAATTTTTTTTATACGTCAATCTAATTCGTATCTTACATAATATGAATTTCTATTTTATATGTTATAGAATACGAAATTAGGTTAAAATAGATCACTTTATTTTGAAGAATTAAAAAATTTTACGTTTTACGTGAAGTACAAATTCATATTATGTAGGATACGAATTAGGTTTATGTATACAGAAATGGTTTATTCTTAAAAATAAAGTTTGAAGGGAATTAATTTTTAAATAAAAAAAAAATCCCTCTAATTAAGCTTATTTAGTATTTGAAGACTTGAATTAGATATTTTTTTCTCAATTGATTTTTAAATACTTTTTTCAAATTAGTATCTCAATTTAAGTGTATTTTTTTAAATACCAACTTAAAAGATGTGATTAATTTAAAAATATAAATATATTTAGTATTAATTTAAGAAAATGATCTTAATTAAGCTATTAAATATATATTTTAGTCAAAAAAAATAATTCGGGAGTGACGTGTCCTTCTGGGGAGGAATGTAAATAAGGCTAACGTGTGCTTGGTGAAAAACCGTTGCCGACTGCCGGTCTGGTTCAAAAATCGTTTCGGTGGCGGCATCCGGTCTTTTTGTACGGATGTTTATTTTGGTTTGTACCTTATCATTCGTTGCATCATTTCATTTTAAAAAACTGTCCCAATTATTATATTATTAAAATTTGAATTTTATCAATAATAGAAATAATCTAATTATATATATAATCCTCTGATTATATTCTAATTATCTTTTATATCCTCTAACTATTAAAATTTATAAATGAATCTATTGATTAATATTTTTATAAACTGATCCTGTTAAAAAAAATTAACAGATACCTTAATTAAATTTTAATAGAATGATTGAATTTAAATTATATTATTTTTTATTACACATTATTCCATGTGATTAAAGATAAAATATAATAAAATTTCTCTTAAAACCTTTTAACATCAAATGCCACAAACTTATTATCTTCCTATTTCATTTTTCTAAACCATTGATAATTGGTAGGTTGGTTTATAAAGAAATGAAATATATGATTCTTTTAATTTTTATTAATTAATATATAATTTTAGATAAAAGATATTCAAAAGAGTTTTCATCTACTATAAGAAGGTTATAATGATTTGCTTCAATTATTCCATACAAAGAACAAATAACTTTGATGATAAAAGGTCTCATGTATGGGTTGTTATACAAAACGACCGTCTTAAAAAACAATTATAAATGTTTATATCATTTTCTATAAAAGTTATAAAAATTTTAATATGCACTTTTCGATATATACCAAATTTCTTAAAAAATATAAGAATTTTGGTATATACAGAAAAATATGTATCAGAATTCTTATAATTTTTGTAAAAAAAAATAGCACAACCTTTTTTTTTTACAAAACATCTAACTTGATATAATAAAAACTATAACTCAACCTTAATATTTTAGTAAAAAAATTTGATTAAACCTGACTCGACTTAGAAAAATTAATAAAAATATTAAATAATATATAAATATATCGGATCGGGTTAAAAAAATTTTATCCTAAATTTGACCCAACCTTATATTTTATTAATAATCCTACTTAACATACTTCGAATCTGATTTTTTAAATAATAAACCGACCCTATCGAATCGGTCAGATTGAGACCTTATGTATTTGTGTCATATTATCGTCCCTATGCTCATTGAAGATGTTCGAAAGAGTTTCAAACTATCCTCCTAAATTTGCAGTTGACAGTGGTTACAGTAGTATCTGTTCTAAAGTATACTCTCAATTATTTGATATTGATCGTTCAATTACTGTGTTGATATTATTAGTATTCGGATTTATGACCTTAAAAACAAATATTATTCTTTTAATTATTGAGACTAAATAATTCGTGCCACATAAAACAAGTAAGGAGATAAGGATCTGTCTAATGCCTAGGGATGGGCACGGAAACCGAGCCCGACGGGTTTTGACCCAACCCGGCCCGATCGGGTCGGATTTTTTGGTGAAAAATTTGGGTTCGGGTCAGGGGTTTTTTTTCAAGGTAATTTCGGGTTGGGTCGGATTCGGTTTTAGGGTGAAAAAAATCCGACCCAACTCGGGACTAATAGTGTAATTTCTTCAAATATATTTTAGGGATATTTGCATTAATGATCTCTCTTTATATATATTTTATACAATTAGATCACTAAAATTATCTTTTTAACAATTAAGTCACTAAAATTAAATATTTTTATAATTAGATCCCTAAATTTTTTTTTACAATTTAGTCCCTAAATTTTTAATTTTTTTAATGATTCGGGTCGGGTCGAATTTTAAAGCTTAAAAATCAGGTCGGGTCGGATTTTTTTCACCCTAAACCCAGGTCGGGTGACGGATGGAAGGTATGATTTTTCGGGTCGGGTGCGGGTGGGCCAAAAATCCCATCCCTACTAATTCCCCAATTCCCCGAGCAGGGGCAAATCTATCCTTATTATAAAATGAATTTTCCCCCTTTGCCAATCTGTAATTTATCTGACATATAAAAATGAATTTTCAAAGGAAATATATTATATTATATTATTATAAAAATATAAAAATTCTATAACATGCATCGAACAACACTAAATATTATTAATGTTGAACACTGATAAATATTATTAAATTATTTAATAAAGATAAAATACTTAAATTTAATATCCAATTATAAATTATTTAAAATAAATTTTAATTAAATTAATTATATATTGAGTAATTAAATTTTTTTATTTTTTTAATTAATTTAATAATATTTAATGATATTTAATATTAATGATATTTTATAATATTCGAATCGTCTTATAAAATATTACATCATAAAATCAATTTCTCCGACACCGAGCAGATGAGTAAGTACCCTGGCCATGCAAATTATTTGAATAGGTAAATTTTAAGAATGATTTAATGATTATTATATAAATTTTATTAATTATTGTAACCTTTTTTTAACAATTATTAATAATTTAATGATTAATTTAAAACAAAATTAAAAGTATAATACTTATTTCTAGCCTTTAGGGTATTCAAACAGTCGGTTAAATCGAATTAATCGATCAAACCAAATTAATTCGGTTAAATGGTCAGTTACTAAACTTTGTTTGGTCAGTGAGTGGTTAATTTTTTTTTTTAAAATTCGGTTAACGGTTAATTCAATTCGAAATAGGTTAATTAATCGAATTAACAAAATTTTTAAATTTTATATATTATATATATTTGTTTTTAATCACTAAACTTTTAAAAAATATAAATTGGTCATTAAATTTTATCAAATTAATATAAAATGATAATTAAATTTATTAAATTATTAAGAAATATTCATTAAAATTTTTAATATTTATCAATAATTTATAATATAAAATAATTAAATGATCAATTTTATAATTAGATAAGTTTAATGGTTGTTTTATAATTTTAGAAAGTTCGGTGGTTAAAAAGACTATTTTAACATTGTTGAGTGATCATTTGTGTAATTTACCTAAAATTTTATAATAAATTTCGGTTAATCGAATTAACCGAAATTTATCCGGTTCGGTTAATGTATTTAAAAAAAAATTCAATTCAGTTAACGGTTAAAGATTTAAAAAAATCGATTGATCTAATTTTTGGTAATTCAGTTCCACCACAGACCGAATTACCCGTTTGAACATCCCTACTTATTTCGACGTAATCAGAAGTTTGATACCATGTAGAATAATTTAATAAAATTCAGTGATATTTTTATAGATCAAAAACACTTCTACAATTTACCTTTCACCTCAAAAACGTGATTCTCACCTTAACTTGATAAGGCTTGAAACTTTCCTCACTCTTTCTTGCCAAGATGAAGGTTGAAGGAGAAGAAGACAAGGTGACCTCACCCCCTCTTTTCTGCAAAGAAATTAAAGTTTCTCTCCCTCTCTTTGTCTCAAACAAGCACAAGGACTAAACTACCCTTCAAAACACTATTTGGGCCCAAAGCAACCCAAACCAAGACTCAATACAAGCCCAACACTCAAACCCGAGGCCTATTAAGACCCAAACGTCGGAGTCCAACATTTCGGGTTAACCCGACACTCGGATTCCGAAATCCGAGTCGTTACATCATTTTTTAAATAAGACCATTCATAGGTTTGAGATATATTTTATTTTAAATAATACCCAAGTCATGATACATTTTTATTTTGTTTCGATACCCGACTATTAAAAGCTAACAAAAATAGTGATATAACTAAAATTTTATACAATCTATCAATTTAGACTAAAATTTTATCAATTTAAATATTATTTTAATTTAATACTAAAAATATAAAATCATTATTTTTCTTCTTCCGACCGTAATTTACAAATTTATCCTCAAAATTAAGATGATATTTTAAATCGATAGATTTTGGACTAAATTATTTATCTATATAGCTGTTTTAGATTAAAACTGTAGTTATAACAAGTCACATCATCCTCTTCGATAGTTTTTAACTATCGTGGTACTAAAACAAAATAAAAATATAATATTAAATATGTAACGACCCGGATTTCGGATCCGAGTATCGGGTTAACCCGAGAGTTTAGGCTTCGGTTTTGGGCTCCGAGTGAGAGGTTTTGGGCCTTGTTGGGCTGCTTGTTTGGTTGGGCTTGAGTGGTTGTGTTGGGCTTGAGTTGTTGGTTGAGGGTTATTTGGTAATTACATCACTAGAGGTTAAGGGGGGGTATGTTTTTCTGCAGAGATGTGAGCTCATCTTTTCTTTTTTTTTTCTTCTTCACCTCTTCATCCTTTTTGGTAAGAATAGAGTTGAGGAAAAGGTTTGATCTTTGGGAGTTTTTTGTGGAATCTTGTTTTGGTGGAAGAGTAAAAGTTTTAGAGTCGTCAAAGATCTATTAAAAGAGGTAAATATGTGTTGGTTTGGTGAAGTTGGAGATCCATCACCAAGTTTGGGCAAAGGAAAGAGCTTGGGAAAGAGAAAGCTTGAAGAGAAGAGAAGGGGACGTTTTTGTTGTTGCCTGCAAGAGGTTGGTACTCCCAACTCTTCTATTTATCTTGCATTTCATGGTAGAGTGCATAACATATAGAAATTCATGTATGAATGCTTGGTTTGAGCTTTTGGGTCTTTAATGGTGAATTTCGTAATTGTGTGTTTGATGGCTTGAAAAATAATGTTAAAACACTTGAAACCTTTCTAAGAATGAGTAAGAACACTTTAGAATCGAATAGATTAATGTTTGAGAAGAATCCCCAGAAATTTCTAAGTGCAGACCTGCATTTCGTGCAGGGGTATCGATACACGGGCTACCGGAATCGATACCCATTAGTGGAAATAGGCTAAGTGGCCAGGTGTATCGAACCATGGTTCGATACCGGAACCTCTAGTGGCATAATGGCATCGATGCCGGTATCGATGCTGGAGGATCCTCTTTTGTTGACTTTGGAAATGGTCAAAGGGTATCGATACTGGTATCGATACCCATGGTTCGATGCCTTCTTTGGGTAGGTATCGAGGCAGGTGGTTCGATACCCCATATAAGGGTATCGATACCCCTGCGAAAATTGGACAAGTTAAGTATGGTTTGAGGTTCGATAAGAGGATTAAAGGTTAAAATGGATCTTATAATCAATGAAATGAACTGTTTAACCAAGATTGATGTTTATAACCCCGAAAGACTAAAGTATGATAAGTCTTAATATATCTTGTTGTGCTAAGATCCTAGGTGGATCGTTTGTGTGGTTTGAGTCCTTGTGTGATGGAAATCCGGATATCCATAAGTGTTGCAACACGTTGAAGGCCATCCGATGTAACATGCCGGATATCCATAAGTCCTTGGGCGGCCTCACTCGAAGATGTTCGATGTAACATTCCGAGCATGGGGTTGGTTGGGCGGCCTCCACCCCTTTCCGAACGTTGGGCGGCCTCCACCCCTTTCCGAACGTTGGGCGGCCTCGTTCGAAGATGTCCGATGTAACATTCCGGGCATAGGATTTGAGGGCGGCCTCAATCCTGAGTGTAGGATCCCGATGCTGTGTGAACGCGGGCCTCACTCTTGTGTGTTATTTTGTGATGTGACATGTATATGCTGTGTGCGATATTATACATTGTTTATGCCATGTGGTAGGCAAGCATGCTAGATCATCATTTCATGCACGATGTTTATATGTTATGCTTTACTGCTTATGATATGCATGATGTTGGCCGAGTTCGGCGTACCCACTGAGCTTTAGTAGCTCAATGTTCGAAATGTGTTTTCGTGCGTAGGTTAGCGGAAGCCGGTTTGTGGAGCACCATCGAGGTTTGGATTTCAGCATCGACCTATGTCAGGGTACATTTATAGATTAGTGGGCTAGTACTTTGTTGGACCCTATGTATTTTGTAACTATATTATTTTAATTTGGGTCGAATGTTTTAATGGTTTGTAATATTTTGGAGCTCCGATTATCTTATAGTATTTTGGACTTGAATTGGATTTTAATTGTTGGGCTTTCGAAAGAATTTTGAAATACAGGTTTTGGGTCGGAGGCCCAATGTGACATCCGGGTCAGGGTGTTACATTTAGTGGTATCAGAGCTTAGGTTGAGTCAGTTCTAGGAAGTCCCGGGGAAAGTCTAGTGTGTTATATAGGTGTTAGACAAGTACATGCCCACGAGTCGATATAGTACTTCTAAAGCTGAAATTTCGATAGTGTAATCCTGTTTGTTGTTGTTGTTGTTGTTGTTGTTTGTGCATGGTATGGATGAGTTTGAGGAAGGGGTTAGGCAAGGGGCAAATTATCTCGCCCATTTGCACCGTGCTTTGGATCGGATAGTGAAGACTATTCCAAAGCATGCACCTACCCCACGTGAGGCACCTTTTGAGAGGGTTCGCAGGCAGGGTGCTACGGATTTCTTGGGTTCTGGCTAAGATAATCTTGTGAGGGCGGATCAGTGGGTTTGTGATACTTGTTGGATCATGAGGCAGATAAGGTTAAGGTCCGAGGACAAGTTGTCTTGTTTTCTCTCTCTGCTCAATGAAAACGCAAGAGAATGGTGGGAAACAGTTGAGATGGAGTAGTATCCCAATCAGCCGACATGGGGCGACTTTTTGGATGAGTTTGAGAAAAAGTATTTGGGCGAGACTTACATCGATCAGTTGAGAGATCAGTTCACCCACCTTGTGCAAGGTAATCGTACGGTCTTGAGTACGAGCAGGAGTTCTTACAGTTTGGTAGGTATACAACCGAGTTGATAGCTACTGAGAAGATGAGGTGCGAGAGGTTTCTGAGAGGTTCGAGGAAAGAGATCCAGACTTATCTGACAACTAATCCACCGGTAGTGTTTTCTGAGTGAGCATGCTAGGATGTTGGATATACCTTGTGAGACACTAGATATAGGTGTTAGTGTTGCTAGTTCTTCGGAGATACCGTAGTGGTCAGAAAGATGTACAGACGATATCCATAGATGGTTCAACGGTATGTATTCCCAGTTGATATGATGGAATTGTCATTCTATGGGTTTGATGTGATTTTGGGTACAAATTGACTGGCAAAGCATAGGACTAAGATATATCTTGAGACCAAGAGAATTTATTTAAAACTAGCGGATGACCGTGAGATTATGGTTGTGAGTGAGGATGTGAAGTTCTTATTGAATGTTGTTTCTGCTCTAGAGGCTCAGAGGTTAGTTGAGTTGGGCTGTGAGGCATACCTAGTATATATGATGAACCCGAACATGAATGGAGTCAGACTGCAAGATATTAGAATGTTGTGTGATTTTTCCGAGTGTGTTTCCAGAAGAGTTGTCTGGTTTGCCACCTGACAGAGAGGTTGAGTTTACCATATAGATGTATGCAGATTCTGCTCCTATTTTGATTAGCTCCGTGTTGTATGGTACCGAAAGAACTAAAAGAGTTGATGACTCAGTTTCAAGGACTATCAGATAGAGGTTATATCCGACTGCGTTCTTTTCTTTGTGGCGCACCGTGTTGTTTGGGAAGAAGAAAGACGGTAGTATGAGGATGTGCATTGACTATAGACAGATGAATCAGTTGACAGTGAAGAACAAGTATCCATCGTCAAAAATTGATGATATGTTGATCAGCTTAGAGGTGCTACCGTGTTTTCTAAAATAGACTTGAGATCAGGGTACTATCAGTTGAAGGTAAAAGAAGTCGATGTGCCGAAGATAGCTTTTCGTACAAGGTATGATTACTATGAGCTTTCGGTTATGCTTTTTGGGTTGACAAATGCACCAACTGCTTTTCATGGACATGATGAATAGAATTTTCTTCGAGTACTTGGATCAGTTTGTGATTATGATCATTGATGACATATTGTTATACTCACGTACTGAGAAAGATCATCACAAACACTTGAGGTTAGTATTGCAGGCTTTGTTGGATCACCAGTTGTATGCCAAATTGAGCAAGAGTGGGTTCTGGATTAAAGAAGTTGTTTTCTTAGCATGTAGTGTCAGCTGAAGGATTAAAGTAGATTCTAAGAAGATTGAAACAATTGTTAGTTGGAAGCAATCGAAGTCTGTCATAAAGATTCGTAGTTTCTTAGGTTTAGCAGGTTACTATAAGGGGTTTGTGAATGGTTTTTCGAAGATAGCTGTCCCTTTGACTGAGTTGCGGCAGAAGAATATTCAGGTTGAGTGGTCAGATGCAAAACAACAAGCTTTTGAGAAACTGAAAGAAGCTTTGACAGATGCGCCGATCTTGATACAGCTAGTGTCAGAGGAGGAGTATGTGATCTTCAGTGATGCTTCGTATGTAGGGTTAGGTGGTGTGCTTATACAAAACGGAAGAGTGTGGCTTACGCTTCGAGATAGTTGAAGAATTATTAGCGCAATTATCCGACCCCTGATATAGAGCTAGTCGTAGTTGTGGTTGCCTTAGAAATTTGGAAGCATTAATTGTATGGTGAGAGATGCATAATGTACACAGATCACAAGAGTTTGAAGTATCTGATGACACAGAGAGATTTGAATCTGAGACAACGCAGATGGCTCGAGTTATTGAAAGACTATGACCTCAAAATTGAATATCATCCGAGTAAAGCCAATGTAGTGACAGATGCTTTGTGTAAGAAAGTAGCTGTTGAGTTGAGAGTTATGTTTGCTAGTTTGAGTTTATCAGGTGATGGTGGCTTGGTAGCCGAGCTTCAGGTTAGACTTACTTTGGGTCAGTTGATCAGAGGGAAACAACTGTCAGATAGATTTTTGGCACCCCACTTGCAAGATGTAGTTGAAGGAAGACCTACAGAGTACAATTTCAGAAATGATGTGTATTATGCTTCAGAGACAGAATAGTTGAGCCGAATGACAGTGATTGAAGACGCATGATTCTGATCGAAACGCACAGTAGTCCTTTTGCTACGCATCCGGGTAGTACGAAGATATGTTGTGGTTTGAAAGATGAGTACTTCTGGCTTGGTCTGAAGAGATATTACTGACTATGTGAGTAAGTGTATGGTTTGTCAGAGAGTTAAGCAGAACATCAGTTTCCGTCTGGTTTGCTACAGCCGTTGAAGATTCCGGAATAGAAATGAGAAAATATCACCATGGATTCTGTATCCGGTTCGCCTTTGACTCCTTCGAGGAAGAATTTAATTCAGGTTATAGTTGATTGCTTCATGAAGTGTGCTCACTTTATTGTTGATTATATGACTTACTTGTTAGATAAGTTAGTAGATTTGTACATCAGTGAGATTGTGAGACTGCATAGTGTGTCGAAATCGATTGTGTCTGACAAAGATTTGAGATTCACAGCCAAATTTTGGGAGTGTTTGCACAGTGCTTTGGGTGACCGTTTGAATTTCAATACTTTGTATCATCCTCAGTCAGATGGGCAGTCAGGAAGAGTTATTCAGATTCTCGAGGATATGCTCCGATGTTATTCAGATTCAGAGTTTACGTGTAACGACAGTTATCGGTCGAGTTTTCAGATGGCTACGTATGAGACTTTTATGGTAGAAAATGCAGAACTCCGTTTAGTTGAGCTGAAGCATGTCAGAAATTGATATCGATGTCAGTTATGCTTGAGGGGACTACCGAAAAAAAATTGAAGTGATTTGTGATCGGTTAAAGACAGCTTCAGTTAGGTAAAAATCGTATGCGGAATTGAATCTGACAGAAATAGAGTATGAGATGGGAGAAAAAGTGTTCTTGGAAGTGTCACTGTGGAAAGGGATCATCCGTTTGGAAGGGAAGGCAAGTTAAGTCCAATGTTTATAAGATTGTATGAGGTTGCTCTTTCCGCACTTGTTTCTCTTATGTAAATTTCGAGGACGAAATTTTCTTAAAAGAGGGGAGAGTTGTAACGACCCAGATTTCGGATCCGAGTATCGGGTTAACCCGAGAGTTTGGGCTTCGGTTTTGGGCTCCAAGTGAGAGGTTTTGGGCCTTGTTGGGCTGCTTGTTTGGTTGGGCTTGAGTGGTTGTGTTGGGCTTGAGTTGTTGGTTGAGGGTTATTTGGTAATTACATCACTAGAGGTTAAGGGGGGTATGTTTTTCTGCAGAGATGTGAGCTCATATTTTCTTTTTTTTTCTTCTTCACCTCTTCATCCTTTTTGGTAAGAATAGAGTTGAGAAAAAGGTTTGATCTTTGGGAGTTTTCTGTGGAATCTTGTTTTGGTGGAAGAGTAAAAGTTTTAGAGTCGTCAAAGATCTATTAAAAGAGGTAAATATGTGTTGGTTTGGTGAAGTTAGAGATCCATCACCAAGTTTGGGCAAAGGAAAGAGCTTGGGAAAGAGAAAGCTTGAAGAGAAGAGAAGGGGACGTTTTTGTTGTTGCCTGCAAGAGGTTGGTACTCCCAACTCTTCTATTTATCTTGCATTTCATGGTAGAGTGCATAACATATAGAAATTCATGTATGAATGCTTGGTTTGAGCTTTTGGGTCTTTAATGGTGAATTTCGTAATTGTGTATTTGATGGCTTGAAAATAATGTTAAAACACTTGAAACCTTTCTAAGAATGAGTAAGAACACTTTAGAATCGAATAGATTAATGTTTGAGAAGAATCACTAGAAATTTCTAAGTGCAGACCTGTATTTCGTGCAGGGGTATCGATACACGGGCTACCGGTATCGATACCCATTAGTGGAAATAGGCTAAGTGGCCAGGTGTATCGAACCATGGTTCGATACCGGGACCTCTAGTGGCATAATGACATCGATGCCGGTATCGTTGCTGGAGGGTCCTCTTTTGTTGACTTTGGAAATGGTCAAAGGGTATCGATACTGGTATCGATACCCATGGTTCGATGCCTTCTTTGGGTAGGTATTGAGGCAGGTGGTTCGATACCCCATATAAGGGTATCAATACCCCTGCGAAAATTGGACAAGTTAAGTATGGTTTGAGGTTCGATAAGAGGATTAAAGGTTAAAATGGATTTTATAATCAATGAAATGAACTGTTTAACCAAGATTGATGTTTATAACCCCGAAAGACTAAAGTATGATAAGTCTTAATATATCTTGTTGTGCTAAGATCCTAGGTGGATCGTTTGTGTGGTTTGAGTCCTTGTGTGATGGAAATCCGGATATCCATAAGTGTTGCAACACGTTGAAGGCCATCCGATGTAACATGCCGGATGATGTTTTGAAGACTTTTATTCTGAGTGTTGGGCGGCCTCACTCGAAGATGTTCGATGTAACATTCCGAGCATGGGGTTGGTTGGGCGGCCTCCACCCTTTCCGAACGTTGGGCGGCCTCGTTCGAAGATATCCGATGTAACATTCCGGGCATAGGATTTGAGGGCGGCCTCAATCTTGAGTGTAGGATCCCGATGCTGTGTGGACGCGGGCCTCACTCTTGTGTGTTATTTTGTGATGTGACATGTATATGTTGTGTGCGATATTATACATTGTTTATACCATGTGGTAGGCAAGCATGCTAGATCATCATTTCATGCACGATGTTTATATGTTATGCTTTACTGCTTATGATATGCATGACGTTGGCCGAATTCGGCGTACCCACTGAGCTTTAGTAGCTCAGCGTTCGAAATGTGTTTTCGTGCGTAGGTTAGCGGAAGCCGGTTCGTGGAGCACCATCGAGGTTTGGATTTCAGCATCGACCTATGTCAGGGTACATTTATAGATTAGTGGGCTAGTACTTGGTTGGACCCTATGTATTTTGTAACTCTGTTATTTTAATTTGGTTCGAATGTTTTAATGGTTTGTAATATTTTGGAGCTCCGATTATCTTATAGTATTTTGGACTTGAATTGGATTTTAATTGTTGGGCTTTTGGAAGAATTTTGAAATACAGGTTTTGGGCCGGAGGCCCAATGTGACATCCGGGTCGGGGTGTTACAAAATATCATTTATTAAAAATAATATTTCAGATATTAAAACTATAACACGAATTAAATATATAATTTTTTCATCTTAATTTACATAAATAATATAATATTTTTTTCATAAAAAATAAACTTCTTTATATCTCAACTAACCCTAAAACATTCATCAATGACATTGCTTTGTTTAGTTGTTAGCTATTTATAATATGCTCAACTACCACCTAATCCATTAGTATATTTTATAATAAATTAATAATTTCGTTTAATATAAGTCATGACAACAATTAATCAAAGTATGACATAAATGAGGACCTTGCATGAAAGCAATATAGAAAAAAATAAAAAAATAACATGAATAAAATATAAATGTATAAATATTTTAAAAAATAAAATAAATTATTAAGTATATAAATACACAATATATATATATATAATTCTTATAAATAAATGAATTAACCCAAAGCAATAATAATCAACTAATAAAATTTACTTCAACTAACCTTCTATTTAAGCTATTATTTAAAATTCTAAATAAGGTGCGACCGATTAAATCGATATCAAATTAATTAAAAAATATAAATATTTTTTTTATAAAAATAAGTAATATTATATAATTTTTTTTGTTTTTTTTCATATATTTTACTATCTTTAAACAAAACAACTAAGATTCATTCATTTAAAGAAAAATTTATGTTTAATAAAATTTTTAAATTCGATCGTTATGATCACATATTTTTAATATATGGTATGAATTGAGGATTAATATAGTAAAAATATAAGGATTGAGTCAGATAAAGAAAAATATAAAAAATGGTGAAAGGGAGAAAAAAATAAAAAAATTATAAATATAAAAGGTTAATTATATAATTATATGTATTATTTTTATTTTGGTCGTCATAACAAAAGTAAAATAATAATTTAGAAACTATCTAAATAATGTATCAGATCAATCTCCCATTAACATATAATTACATCAAATATATTCAAGTGATTATAAGTTTATAAATTAAAAGCGTAAATGACCATAACGAACAAATTTAAAAATTGATGGTCAAAAGTGTACAAACCCTAAATACAAGTGACTGTTCCAATACTTTATCCTTTAATAAAATATCAAAAATAGCATTTCTGTTTAATTTGTTTTGCGTGTAAGGTAAATATTCGTTGGTTTGTTTTATTAGGTAAAGTATATAATTGTCCATTAAATTATCCTAAATATATAAAGTGGTCATTAAATTTTTAAAAATTATATTATGAATATTAAAATTTAATTTTTATTATAAAATAGTTATTAAATTAATAAATGATCGATATGTTATTTTAAAAAAAAATTATATAATAACATATTTAATTTTTTGTAATTATATATTCAATCAATTTAGTTTTAATTAAAAAAATCATTGATTAATGCCTTGTTATTTATGCATTCTTTTAACTTGGTCATATTTTTATTTAAAACAATTTAAATTATATCAATTCAATCCCTAACGATTATATTATCTCAAAGCTAGGTGTGTGACGTAGGTCGGTCTGGATTAGTCAGGACTAGACTCTGAAATCAGAAGAGCAATAAAAAAATTGAATAAGAAACTATGTTTTTCATAACATAACATGATGCGCTTAAAATAAGATTAAAATAAAATTATATTAAATTTTTTATAAAAATAATAAGAATTCCTACATCGATTCTTCTGTGTATATTAAAATGTTTATAAAAATAATAAAATTTCGGTATATACAAAAATACTTACTGGTTTTGTAAGCATTTCGATGTGTACACAAAAATCGATATCAACACTATTATTACTTTTATTATCACGTCATCCTATAATGATAATTAACGGCTTGAAAACTATTTTATAACAAAAATTAAAATTTAACTTTCATTATGTAAGTTATAAAAGTTCGTGGCTTTTTTGTACTTTTTGAATAGTTTAGTGTCCATTTGTGTACTTAACCCTTTTTCTTATTCTTGATTTTAGTTGGGATGCGATAAATCTCCATTTGATTTCATTTTCTGTATTTTATTGGACCGTATGAGTCGTGCCGGTTAAAATGGGGTATCTCTTCTTAAATAAAATAGTTAGCGCCGTCGTAGTAGTACATTTTATCGTATTTACAAAATATTCCTTTTGACTTTTTGATTTTTTCGTTTCAGCCCAGGAGGAAAAATGTTATTCTCATTCACATCCTTTAAAATATAATTAGATGTTAAATTAATATAGTATTTCATAACTAAAACATAAAATAATATATATTTTTATAAAAAAATATGTATATTTAAGCATATATTACGTGTAAATTTAAGAATTTGAAAGTTTAGATAATTTAAATCGGTGAGCAAATATATTTAATCGATCGATCAAATTATTTATTTTATTCATATACTTTTTAAGTTATGGGTCCACTTAGAGAACTTTCCTTCTTCTAGAATTTACTCTTCCCTTTTTCTCTAAGTAAAATTAGGATTATAATTATAATTTATCAGAATAATAATTCGAATCGGATTGATTCAGAGGTTTGCAAAAGTAATGAAGTAGGTTGATCTTATTTATTTATCGTTGATCCAGTTTAAAATTTTAGATATTTCATATATTTTTTTATTTTTTGCATAATTTAGATTGTATATCTGAAAATTTTAAATAGAATATGAATAGTTATTTGACATTCACGTCGGATATTTAAAAATCTAAATTTTTTTTATAGATAAAACCATTAAATTCAAAAGATATACTTAAATCAAATTATAAATTTAAATATTCAAATATTTAAAAATCCGATATCTAAATTTGGATATTCAGATATATAAATCATAAATTTATTAATTTAAAATTTAGATCAGATCAGATCGAGAATCCAAAATATACACCCCCTATATTAATCTAATTAATAAAATATTATCCGTACCTTAATTTATCAGATAATCCAACCAATTAATAGATATATTTTCAAGTAATCCTTAACATGGTAAGAAAATCACAAATATACTGTTTTCCTTGTATTTTGTTTCTGATGAGACGGAAATAGAAAATTGGTGGCCAAAAACAAAGGTTACCAAAGTTTTCGGGTCATTAAAAGAAATACGGTGAAGTAGTGTGATTGGACTGAAAATTCTTGGTCTGACTACGGCGGCTGGTAAGAAAACGAGACCAGACATTGAGACAAGAAGAGTTGGTGACTGGTGAGCAATGCTTGAGCAATACAAATACTGATTCATAATTCAACACCAAACTCATACCAAACCCTTTTCTCTCTCTGCAAGTCCCCACCCTTCATTCTTCTCAATCCTGCTGTCAAGGTGTGTTTTTTTCAGTTCAGTTCTTGATTATTGCATCCTAAAACATGTTTTGATTCGAATTCTGGGTTGGGTTTTGAATTTTGATTGTTTTCTTCATCTTCTTCATGGGGATGATCCATGCAATGGAAAAAAGTTTGTGTTTTTGTTTGTTTGTTGTGTTTGTTTTTGCATGATGTTGATCTATCCGAGGAAATCTAATGAAACATTTGATTTCCATGTCTTTATCAAGCTCTGATTCAGTTCTGGGGAATGGACTACATCATTTAATGCATATGTTTTTTCTATTACAGCTCACATTTTATTGAATACAGATCATACAAGAACCAAACAAAAGGACAAGACATGTTTTTGTTGACTTTAATTTCATTGGTTTTATCATTTGATATGAATTCTGTTTAGGGATTTTAGATTTTAGTTTGAAGTTACCATTTTGCTGATCGTATAAGAATCAAATTAAGGACAGATTCTTTGGTTTCGATTCTGAAAATGCAGAGCTTTATAAAATGGGGTCAGGTGAATGGAGCCTTCAAAAAAGAGATAGTTTCAGGTCCGATTCGTTTTCAGGCAATGAGAATGTGTCTGAAATCGGATGCCTCTCGATTATTGTTCTCGGTGCGTCTGGTGATCTTGCCAAGAAGAAGACTTTCCCTGCACTATTTCATCTTTATTGCCAGGTTAAGTTTATAGATTCATGGATTGCTAAGCCGAAAGGCTAAACACGGTACGCTATGGGGCTAACTTTATCTGGTAATGGTGTGTATGCAGGGATTTCTACCACCGGACGAGGTGCACATTTTCGGCTATGCAAGGACTAAGATTTCAGATGATGAGTTGAGAAATCGCATTCACGGGTGAGTCATCTATCACACTTTGGCCAAATTGCATTAATTTATGAATAATGTGAATGGTAGGCTTGACTGATACGTAATCGAAATGACAGATATCTTGTGACTGAAAGGAGTTCTTCTCCATCGGAAGATGTATCGAAGTTCTTACAGCTGGTCGGTAAAGCCTAGTTAATTGCTTAACATGTTTCGGTCCTATGGTTTTTGTGTCTTAGCTTTTAATTGGCAACTGTTAATGTTTGTAGATTAAATATGTAAGCGGGACATATGATGGTGCTGAGGGCTTTCAACTGTTGGACAAGGAGATTACGAAACATGAAATCTCGAAAAGTAGCCAAGAAGGGTCATCTCGGAGACTCTTTTATCTTGCACTTCCACCGTCGGTGTATCCGTCTGTTTGCAGGATGATCAGGAAATATTGCATGAATAAATGTAGGTACTTATGTTTCATGAACAACGGTGCTAGAATATTTCAAGAAATAATTCCATTTTGTCTGCACTTTCATCATATTTGTTTCGTAATTCGCCAAACTGTGTAAATTTTCCATTCTATATTCTCATGAACACGAGCGTTAAATGGTTCTGCCCCGGATTTTTGGTTGTTTACTTTCCCTCGAAGGGCTCATTCATGATTAGAAGACAATATCTTATATATTTCTGATCTTTTCCCCAGCTGATCTTGGTGGATGGACTCGGATTGTTGTTGAGAAACCATTTGGCAAAGATTTAGGCTCCGCAGAGGAATTGAGTTCTCAGATTGGAGAGTTGTTCGACGAACCACAAATTTACCGTATTGATCACTACTTGGGAAAGGAATTGGTCCAGAACCTGGTAATCAATGTGTAAACAGGTGCTTTGTATTTTTCGATTTCTTTATCAGCTCGGCTCATATCTGCCTTTATGGCACTTGCAGTTGGTGCTTCGATTTGCTAATCGCTTCTTCTTGCCGCTTTGGAATCGTGACAACATTGATAATGTACAGGTGAGTATATGGATGTTTACCGTTGTTGGACTGACGGAGCTTTGTAAATTGTGGACTTATAATTATTATTCTGATATTAATCTCTACTTTCTTCATTTCATCTGGCAGATCGTGTTCAGAGAAGATTTCGGAACTGAAGGTCGCGGAGGATATTTTGATGAATATGGGTACGTTCCGTTGCACTTATTCATATCCCCGTTTTATCGGAAAACTTTAAAGAATCACCTTGTATGTGTTTTGCATGTTAAATATTTGATTCTTATTTCTTTTTCCTTTTGTGCAGCATTATCCGCGATATTATCCAAAATCACCTGTTACAGGTAATTGTTATAAACCGAAACCAAAACAAGCTGGACGAAGAACATGCTATGTACCAGTTTTCAACTTGAGTTATTTATCGAGTTCATACCAAATGCAGGTTCTTTGTCTTGTTGCTATGGAGAAGCCAGTCTCTCTCAAACCCGAGCACATTCGCGATGAAAAAGTGAAGGTGCACGTCTTTACAGTTTTCCTTCCATACTTTACGAAGTGACTCTGCTAGTTGTTTCGTATTTATCCCCGTTAAACAAACTGATTAAGTTTCGATCCACTTTGTAGTACACGGTTGATGCATTATGCCCTTATAATTTCTTATTTTCCTTCTACTTTAGGTGCTTTTAGTTCGCGCTTTCTTTACTATATGTTGATTACTATATGAATCTAGGTTCTTCAATCGGTACTTCCAATTAAAGATGAAGAGGTTGTACTCGGACAATATGAAGGTTACCGAGATGATCCAACAGTTCCCGATCTCTCGAATACCCCAACCTTCGCAACTGTTATTCTGCATATACATAATGAAAGATGGGAAGGTAGTTTAACTCCATGATCATTATGTTTTCTCTCGTGGCTCGGACAATACCGGCTTTTCAGTGGCTCGGCCCTAGAAATCTGAGCAACTTACCAAAATTTAAATTAAATATAATTGGATTAGTTGATTTCACTTGTTGCTTTGTTTCAACCTTTCCAGGTGTCCCATTTATACTAAAGGCTGGGAAAGCATTGAATTCGAGAAAGGCTGAGATACGTGTTCAATTTAAGGATGTTCCCGGTGATATATTCAAATGTATGACCATAGAACTTTAAGATTCTTTATAGTTTTACTTCAACATTTGCTTGGTTCTTCGATTAAATTGTGAGGAAATGCGATAATCTTTCTTTAGGCAAAAAGCAAGGGAGAAATGAGTTTGTCATACGCCTGCAACCTTCCGAAGCGATGTATATGAAGCTAATGGTGAGTTTGCTAATCTTATCGTGTCATCTAAAGCTATTAGAATGAGAATAACAATTCCCGAGGATCCTCCTGCCGGCGATTTCAGATGTTTCAGTTGGACAAAAACTGCATATATGTTTGTTTGCTGAAATTATAAGATGTATATTTACTTGCATTTCGTCTCCAATGCAGGTGAAGCAGCCCGGACTGGAGATGTCAACCGTGCAAAGTGAGCTAGACTTGTCATACAGGCAACGGTATCAAAATGTTACGATCCCGGAGGCTTATGAACGTCTTATTCTCGACACGTAAGAACCTTCCCCTTGCTCTTAAGGCTTGTAGGTCTGATAATGCGGATCAGAACTATGGTAACTAGTTTCGCTTTTTGGTTTACGGTTCGTGTAATGAACAACTCAATCTTTTTTCGGTTATATAGGATAAGAGGTGATCAACAGCATTTTGTTCGTAGAGACGAGTTGAAGGTAAGGATTCGTATTCAGGACGTTTATAACTTACAAGGGATTCAAGCTAATGTTCATGTTACTTCATTCGTCAGGCGGCATGGGAGATTTTCACGCCTCTTCTACATAGAATTGACCATGGTGAAATGAAGCCAATTCCGTACAAACCAGGTAGCCGTGGACCAGCAGAAGCAGACGAGCTTTTGGCTAAAGCCGGTTACGTTCAGACACATGGATATATCTGGATTCCTCCCACCTTGTAGAAAGGTATTCTCCATCGTCGTCACCATAAAAGTTGAGGTTTCGTTAAAGGTCTGCTTGTAACACATCCAATAACCAGGCCTGCCGATTATCGCACGTTACGTTAAGCGTAAGAGCTTGTTACACCTACATATTTGAAGTAAGGACCCTGCATTTTCATGTGGAGTATGATAAGATATCTCTTTAAATTGTATTCTGAAAGTTTGTTAAGAGTAAGATTTTCGGTTTCGGATTTTCGATCGGTATAAAATCGGGTCGGCTTGATACTGGAATAAACAGCTCTTCCTAGACTGTGTATTTGAGCATCTTCTTTAGTTTGCAAGAAAAACAAGGAATAATCCATGCACAGAAAAATCTTCTTTTCCACCAAGAATTTCCATTAGAGCTAAGGGATCATACTTTTCTTACCAAACTTCAATTAACAGCTTAGTTAGAGATGGCGACGGTTCGAGTGAATCGAATTAGTCGGTTCGAGTTACTCGAATTAGTTGGTTTGATTAGTTTTGGAAAATAAATCACAATATATGATTTTAAATATAATCATGACCAAAAGGTTAGTTATTAGATATAATCATTATTAAAAAAAAAATGACAACTAATAAAATATATTGATCATGACCTTATTAGATATAATTATTATAGTAATTAAAATTTTTAAATATTAATAGTTAAATATATTGTATTATTTAAATTAAAATTAAAATGTTTTTAGACTAAAAATTATTACTATAGACCATGTTTTAATTTTAATACAACAAAATAACATGTTTGTAAAAATTAATTATTTACATAAAAGAATTATTAATTAATAAATATATAATTGAGTGACATAAAATATATTTTATTCGATTTTAAATTTTAATTTTAATTTTTTTTTAAATTACATGTATACACATTTACCTTAAAAAAATTATACAATTTTCTATATTTAAATTAAAAAAATTAAAATCTAAATTCTTAAAATTAACACTATAAATAATAAATTCTAAATTTTAATCACAACCCTAAATTCTATACTATATAATTAAAACCCATAAATCTAAACCTAATCCCTAAATCAAAATATTTTCCATGTTTAATTAATTAAATTCAAACCAAATAGGTCAAAGTTTGGATATTTATACAATCAGAAGAAAATTCGCTTTGAAATTAACTTTGGCTTATTTAAGAACACCATTCCCATCTTTTTTTTGTTGCCGCCATTGTTAGCACGCGAAAGCTCTCTCCTTTTCCTCACAGATTTCACTTGTTTTCAAAAAGAATACGAGCCCATGGAGAACGGGGAAATCCCAGAAAACGCTAATGAGCGTATGCCCTTTTTTCCTTTTTGTCAATTTTGTGAATTTTTTTGGTCTAATTTATTAATTTTCTTCATTTCTGCTCAGATTGTCCGGGTCCTCAATCGGAGTCTGCGGGTAAATCCGATGCATGCCAAGGTTGCCCTAATCAAGAAGTTTGTGCCACCGCCCCCAAGGGCCCTGACCCAGGTTTCCTCTTCCCCGTATTTTCATTATGTTTTCTGGGTTTAGTTTTTCCCCCCATCATGTGTTATTTTCATTGCGATTTTGTGAACTGTTTTTGAATGGAAATAATAGATTTTGTGGTTTCTTTGGCCTATGAAGCTTTACTAGAGAAAATAGCTGATGTTGATCAACCTTTATTGTTCTTGCATAATCAATTGGAGCAAGAATTTGTTAATAAATATTAATTTAGATGGAGCTCTCATGTTTTGAATGATAAGTTAATGATTCAAAAGTTATAGTGTTTATGTCAAGGAAGCTTGCTCATGAGTAATGATGTGGGGTCGAATGTCGTTAACCGGACGTTCGAGTAGGAAACTGAAACTTCTATCCGATGATTTCGAAAATCCAGTCTTTGAAGTTCTGATGCTATGGTGTAGTTCAATTATTTTCCAGTGCTTGTTTTAAATTTTGATAATGACCTGTATGAAAATGTTATCTTATAATTGCTTTAACTGTCTAATAAGACTTATCAGTGTTAATGATGCACTCTGATTTGTTAAATTTGTTAGATTTTACCTTGTATCTTATTGAGCAAAATTGTTTGCAGTGAACATATGTGCCATAAATGAGAACTGATTAATGCTTTTGGGCTATGTAGTTTGTCTCTCTCCATTTTGGGTTTTATGTCGCCTTTTCCTTTTACGTATGTTCAAAATTATATTTGGCATATTGTGGATTGATTATCTTTGTTGGCCGCTAAACACATACTCGCGATGGTTTATGAAACTTAAAAGTTCCTGTGCTTCAGCTTAACCATGTTATCTGGCATATGAATCTATTAGGTCTGACATGGTAATTATTTAATCCATTGCATTCTGTAGATTTGGTTGCAATTGCAGAGAGAATGGCTACCGTTAAGCATAAGATACTAGTTTTGTCAGGGAAAGGAGGAGTTGGCAAAAGCACTTTCTCTGCGCAACTCTCATTTGCACTAGCAGCTAAGGATTTCCAGGTGGGTCTACTGGACATTGATATTTGCGGTCCAAGTATTCCGAAAATGCTTGGCTTGGAAGGTCAAGACATTCACCAGAGCAACCTTGGCTGGTCTCCTGTTTATGTTGAGTCCAACCTTGGGGTAATGTCAATCGGATTCATGCTTCCCAATCCTGATGAAGCTGTCATTTGGAGAGGACCACGTAAAAATGGTCTCATCAAACAATTCCTTAAAGATGTATACTGGGGAGAACTTGATTTTCTTGTTGTTGATGCCCCTCCTGGGACCTCTGATGAGCACATCTCAATTGTTCAGTTCCTACAGGCTACTGGAATAGATGGAGCAATCATCGTCACTACGCCACAGCAAGTCTCTTTGATTGATGTGCGTAAAGAAGTTAGTTTCTGCAAAAAAGTCGGAGTACCCGTTCTTGGAGTTGTTGAGAACATGAGTGGTTTGTGTCAGCCATTGAAAGATTTCAGGTTTTTGAAGATGACGGAGAATGGTGAACATACTGATCTCACTGAGAAGGTTCTTGAGTATATGAAGGAGAAAGCACCTGAAATGCTAGATCTTATTGCTGCCAGTGAAGTCTTTGATAGCAGTGGTGGTGGTGCAGCAAAAATGTGTACGGAAATGGGTGTACCATTCCTCGGAAAGGTGCCATTGGATCCACAGCTTTGCAAGGCAGCTGAAGAAGGCAAATCTTGTTTTGCTGAACAAAAGTGCTGTACTAGTGCTCCTGCATTGAAGAATATTGTTGAGAAACTGATGACGAATTATTGGCGAGACGAAATGTCTGTGGAACAGTAGTCTAAGCTGAACTAATGTTCATCTTGTGGAACATAAGTTTGTTTTCATGCCATGTTCTGTCTTATAATTATTCCCATGTTTTATCAATTTTCTGTGAGGTACAACACTTGAATTCTAGAAGTTCAATACTCTGTAGTCTGAACACTGAAACTTTACAAATTAGAAATGTAATCCTTCTGTTAATTCTGGTTTTACTTTTCAAACTGTATGCTTAACTCCTTTATACTGGTAAATCAGTAGGGATTGTGTGTCGATATGTATCCCTATTCCCTACTGTCTTTCAGCTTATGGAGAGTTGGATTGATGTCGACAACCTTTGCTGTTGCTTTGGGGAGTCTTGTGTAAATGGTTATATGATCTTATTCGACATGAAAAGCTTCAGTATTTGGTTTAGTGCAGGTTATCAGTCGAGCAAAACGAGAGCAGGCATATCATGGTGGTGATCGTAAATGGTACAAGACTGATTATGAGTAATTTGAGTTCGATTTGGTTAAATCTCGATTAAAGTTCGATTCGATTTTAGCTTAAATTTGGTTTGAATTCTTAACGAGTCAAGCCAAATTACTTAATACTCGACTTAAAAAGCTTGTAAGCTACTCGAAAGCTATGAAGCATGGGTACGACAGTCTCATGCTATATCAAGTATCCAAAACGTTTTCGAGACAGCTATGACTGAGGTATATACAGGAGATGCTTCACCTTTGATAGTATATGGCTGAAAATGGCCATTAGGTTAAGGAAGAGCGATAAACAAGAAAAAAAACTCAAAAAATACCATATAAAAACTTGGAAAAAAAATTGAACAAATGTGTGAAGAAGGTGAACAGTGCTCAGTTGAATTAAATGGGGTTATTTTATAAGGTTTTAGGCAAATAAAATATATTATAATTTTTGTGAGAACCAAAAAAATTAGAGGTGATATTATTTGAAGCTTATTTAATTTCGAGTGATTTTTATTAATTTTTTATCAGCATTTTATAAGAAAAAAAATGTTGTTTTAAAATTAAATTTTATTAATATTTTATTTTTATGGATTCATTTAATTATTATTATATATAATTTTATTTTATGTACTTTATATATCATTATATATCATTTTATTTTATATTTATCGTATTCTTACCATATAATTTTAAAAATTATTGTCTTTCGTCCCGTTCTCGTATCTGTATCAGTGTAATCTAGATCAAAAGTATAATATACTAAATATTATAACTTTATAATTTAAAATCTAAATTCTTAAACTTAAAATATAAACCCTAAAATCTAAATCTTAAACCCAACAATCTAAACCTTAAACTAACACCCTATAACATAAAATTAACAAGCTTAAGTTTACACAATTGTAAAATGTTCTTCTGGTAGAGCTTTAAATGAGCGTGAGAGAATATGAGCAACTCAAATCTAACACGATTAAAGATCGATCAATACTTGACTCGAATTCCTAAATAAATCAAGTTGAGCTCAGATTTCTTAAGCTCGTTAAAAATTACTTCTTGAAATCTTAACGAGTAAAGTTAAACATTATTCAAGCTCGATTTAGCTCGTTTACACCTCTAGTGAAGATCCTCTGTTACAGCTTGTGAAGTTCCTCTGTTTTTAATTCAAGTGAGAATTTCTAGATTTCTTCTTCCTCTCATTTTTCTCTTTCCTTTTCACTGTTTTAGTTAAAAGCTATCAAGACGAACGTCTGATTCATGTCATGATTCTTGTATTGCAGGAGGTGAGGACTGAGGATTGCCATTCTTACGACGAGATAGTTGTATCAGTCGGCGGCTACACCAAAAGAATCTGCATCTATGGGACTGCAGGTACAAACTAAGGATGCAATTTTGTTTATTTCTAGGTGATGAACTAAATCAGCATGTTGGTTAGAGGATGAAGACAAGGTTGTCTGGAGTCTTGACGAGGATGTCCCTTTAGGATAATAATCCATATGGAAATCCCAAATCTACCCCATTGACAACCACTGGATGTATTGTAAACTTGATTCACATTACTGATGGGAATGAAGTTTGCTTCCATGGAAACTTGAATTCTTTCCTTTATTATGTCAATATTGCTGATGAACAATAATGTTTGATTTCGAAATAACAACTCCAATTCCTCTGAAGATTTCTATTAGCAATAAGAAACCAAACATGCGTGTGAGATTAAGGAGAAGCTGATTGAATTTACTAATTAGCATCTAATTCTAAAACCCATATGTTCCCAAACTTTATTTGTACCCTTTTTTCCTAGAAACAAAATGCTTTCAAACATCACAAGCTTCCTATCAATGATGCAACAGATGATGCGAATTCACAGCCTGCAGAGCCTCCTTCCAAGTAGTAAGATCCTGCAACCATTGAAACGAAAAACAAAAGCAGAACCATTAAAACAGCAGTAGAAAACCATTGTCGATCTTCACCGTACAGCATGAATAATGAAAATGTAGTATTAGACATACTGCTAAGTGCTATCCATGAAGGTACCAGAATGAAAATCACATGAGCCATGTAATTCAAACAGAATAGAACTAGTAAATAACATTCGAACTCAATTACATAACTATACGCGGAGAACAGATGACTGCATGCATTCTTGCATCAAGTTGCAGTTGAAACTTGAAATAAGGTTCACTCAAGGAAAAGTACATGCCATTATTGAAAATGTCCGGCTAATGGTTGACAAGTAGAGCCTAGTAGAAGGGTATCAAACAGCAACAATGCACTTATAAAGAGAATGTTGGAAGGAACCAAACTTCACAATTAGTTGAGAAATACGGCATAATGAAAGCTATAGCACAATGCTTAACGACCTCACCGCGGATAAGCAAGGAAGATTCTCAAGTAACCATAATAAGCAAGGAAGTAATGATCACTGTAAATGCCATGTAATGTATATAAGAAGTGGGAACCGAAATTACCATCATGGCCTAGATGGATTCATCGCGAGAAGCATGTTTTGCCCACCAGGAATGTATGCCACATTAGGTGACCTAGCTAGAGTTCCAGCAATTTCCCTCGACGCCTCGATCCTCCTTAGCTCAATAAGCCCCATACCAGCAGTCGCAGTGGCTTCAGAAATTAACTTTGCAGCATCACTTTCACCTTCAGCTCGGATAACAGCAGCACGCCTTTCCTGGTCAGCTTTCATCACAACATACCTCGACCGCTCAGCCTCCTGTTGTGCAACCTGCTTCTGCTCCACTGCTCTGGAGAATTCAGCACCATAGGACAAGTGCGTAATCGCCACATCGGCTAGCTCGATGTTAAAGTCCTTTGCACGCTGTGTTAGTGAACTCCGGACCAATGCTGATACTTGGGGACGCTCGGTGAGAAGCTGATCGGCATTAAACTGTGCAACCACAGCTTTCAGCACCTCATTTCCGATGGACGGAAGTACCTTCTGGTCGTACTCCAGACCAAGATTTTGATATATTTCCGGAAGCTTGTCCTCCTTTTTTAGCAATAAAACACCAACTTTAATCATTGAAGAACAAAACTAAACCCCTAACATTCATCAGGCAGACACATATACATAATCAAAACTACAACCAAAAATAGAATCAAAACACCAATCATATCCAAAATGCGATTCGTAATCAAAATTGAATTGTTCATATAAATAAAAGAAAACCCATTTACCTTAGGTTTAGAAAGGACTCGAAGAGTAAGATTAACCATCTGGAGATCCTTAGTTCCAGAAATCGACGAGAACGTGTGAGGCTTCATACGGATATCATATATGAAAGGCTTTTGAAGCCATGGAACCAAGAAATGAGTCCCTTCCTCCGCCGTTTTATCCAACACTCCCCTTAAACGATCGAAGATCACAGCTCTTTCACCACCGTCCACGGTGTACATGGAGGCGTTGAGGACAGTCGCGGCTGCTCCCAGACCAAATGCGGCGCGTGCGACGTTGGTTAAGAAAGAAACCGCTGCTTGATTGCTTCCCATCTTCTCGGAGATCCTTGTTTGGTTGATTTGGGAGAATGAGGGTTTTTAGTAGGGGTTTATTTATGTCACGGAACTTGGAAGAAGTTAAAAACTTTTGGTTAATTACAACTAAGGTCATTTAATTATAAATTTTCTAATAAATAGGTCATTTTATGCTAAAAATCATAAATAAATCACTTAATTAATATTTAATAATATGTAAATTCATTTACAAATATTTTTTAGAATAATAACATTTAAAATAATTTGATAAATTTAATTCGCTATACTCAAAATTTTATTGATTTAATTTTTTACGTTATTAAAATAACCAGACCTATCAGATCAAATTGATAATTTGATAATTGTATTATACCATAAAGTAACATGTTATTATTAAATTGTCATTATATTATAAAAATAACATAAAAGATTATAATACTTTTTAAAAACAACTAGTAATTTAGAAAAAAAAAAGTTATAATTAAAGAAGAAACCGTTATGACCGGTGGATTTTCTCTCTAGGTGCACGTTAGCATGACTAATGGCGTGTAGGGGTTTTTTAGCTGTTTCTTTTTTCTTGAGCTTTTGCTTACTGTTTCTTGTTGGTTTCTTGCTTGATTTTGGTGGGTTTGGGTTGTGAGTGGAGTTATGGATTGAAAAAAGTTGTTTGGGGCGGGATTGAGCAATCTCTTGAGTTTTTTCCTTCCGAAGACTCGGAGGTTGTCAAGCCGACGTCGGAGGTATTTGATGAGGGGATCTCTGAGTGGCGATTCGCTCTAGTTGGTCAGTTTATTGGAGGGGCCCCAAATTTTAGTGCCATGCAAAAGATTGTTTCTTCGTTATGGGGTAAGGATTCGCTGCTTAAAGTAAGTTTAGCTGGATCGAACCTCTATATTTTTTCTTTCTCTAATGTTGCTGCAAGAGATTAGGTGCTGGATAATGGACCATGGCATATCCAACATAAGCCTTTAGTTTTGAGGAAATGGGAACCCAATCTTAAGAAGCTTGATTTTGATCTTTCTTGCATGCCGATTTGGGTTCAATTGTATAATATTCCTCTTGAACTATATTCTAGAAAGGGAATTAGCTACATTGTTAGTGCTTTGGGTGTTCCATTGTACATGGATTCGGTAACTGCTTCTAAAGAACGTCTTGAATTTGCTAAGGTGTGCATTGAGATGAAAGTTGGTGTGAAAGTCCCTAAGTCAGTCCCGGTTCTAATGCCAGACAATTCTGTTGTTATGGTTGGTGTCCATGTGCCTTGAATACCTGGTAGTTGTGATCTGTAAGACCTTTAGTCATCTCACAAAGTTCTGTCCATTTTCGGGTAAAGGAAAGACAGTGTGGCGAGTTAAGGATTTGGCTGCTGGCAGTGTTGCTGGTGCATCGATGATAATTAATAAAGTTGAGGTTGCGGCTACTGTAGCTACTGGTGAGGCTAAGGCTACTGCAGTTGCATCTGTGGATGTTGATGAGATAATGGATGGTTCAGAAGGTGTGGCTGTCACTTCTGATTTGGTTATGGAGAATTCTTTTTTAGTTTTGGAGGGACGAGCTAATCCTTTGTTTTCCAATGAGGATGAGGAGCTTGGTTTGCGTGAGTTTCCTCCTTTGAATTCTGTCAAAAAAAAAAAAGAAGGGGAGGCCGAGCAAAGTGGGGGTCATTGGCCCTCGAGTAGCTGATGGGCCTGCTGAAGGGAGGCAGCCTAGAGCTACTGCTCAGGGAGTTGCTCATTTGCTGTTAGAATTGAAAGGTAGGAAGAAAAGTGTTCTAGGTAAGAGGAGTGGTGTTTGGCTTTGTTGAAGGTTTAAGTGGGGGTTTTGGGTTGAGCTCGGGTTTAGGGTTTTGGAGCTTAGAATCAGTGTCTTTTGGTGTTTTTAAGCTCTAGGAATCATCCCAAAACGTTTCTGATCATTGCTTATCTCTCTCTTGTAGAGAAAGAGGCTTGTGAGCCATCATCAAGCTTGGGAAGAGGGAAAGCTTGAAGAGGTAGAAGAAGGTCGTTTTTGTTGTTTGCCTGCAAGAGGTTGGTACTCCCAACTTGTTCTTTACATCATACATATCATGGTAGTTGCATACATGTTGATATAGTGTATGTATTGCTTGGTTTGAGCTTGGTATGCTTTAATGGTAGAAATGGTATTAGTGAGTTAAATGGCTGAAAAATCGTGTTAAGACGTCCTAAACATCTTTAAGAACTGATAGGAACACTTTAGAATCGAATAGATTAATGTTGGGGAAGAATCCTTAGAAATTTCTAAGTGTAAACCTGTTTTTCGTGCAGGGGTATCGATACACGGGCTACCGGTATCGATACCCATAAGTGGATTTTTGGCTAAGTGGCCAGGTGTATCGAACCATGGTTCGATACCGGGACCTCCAGTGGCATAATGGCATCGATACCCGTATCGATGCTGTAGGGTCCCCTTTCGTTGACTTTGAAAATGGTCAAAGGGTATCGATACTGGTATCGATACCCATGGTTCGATACCCTATATAGGGGTATCGATACCCTTGCGAAAACTCGACAATATAAGCTTTATTTGGGGTTCGATAAGGGGATTAAAGGCTATAATGAATCTTGTAATTAGTAAAATGAATGGTTAACACAAGATTGACGTATTAAAACCTTGAATGACTAAATTATGTTAAGTCTTGATATGTTTTGATGTGTGGATCCTAGGTGGATCGTTTATGTGTGTTGAGTCCTTGATTGATGGAAATCCGGATATCCAAAAATGTTGCAACACGTCGAAGGCCATCCGATGTAACATTCCAGGTGATGATTCTGAAGACCATTCCGAATATAGGATCCCGATGCTGTGTGGACGCGGGCCTCATTCGATGATACTCAATGTGACATTCCGAGTATGGGATTTGGAGGATCCCGATGCTGTATGGACGCGGGCCCTACTCGTAGTGTAGGATCCCGATGCTGTGTGGACGCGTGCCTCACTACTTTGTGTTGTTGCTTGACATGTATATGTTGTGTGCGTCATTATACATTGTTTATGCCATGTGGTAGGCAAGCATGCTAGATCATCATATCATGCACGATATTTTATATGTTATGCTTTACTACTTATGATATGCATGATGTTGCCCGAGTTCGGCGTATCCACTGAGCTTTCGTAGCTCAGCGTTCGAAATATGTTTTCGTGCGTAGGTTAGGTGAAGTCGGTTCATGGAGCACCATCAAGGTTGGATTTCAGCATCGACCGTGTTGTCAAAGTACATGTATTAGATTTAGTGGGCTTGTACTATGTCTAACCTTATGTAATGTAACTCTGTTTATTTTAATTTGTGTCGAATGTTTTAATGGTTTGTAATATTTTGGAGCTCCGATCACTTTATACTATTTTGGGCTTGCGTTTATCTTAAATGGATTTCATGAATCGTATTTGGATTTGTATTTGATTTTAATTTGTTGGGCTTTGGAAGAATTTTATTGAAATACAGGTTTTGGGCCGGAGGCCCAATGTGACATCCGGGTCGGGTGTTACATTGTGTACGCAGAAAATCTTTATCGAAAGACTCATCTCAAAATTATAATTCAATTAAAAATTAAAATTTATCACTTCAATTTAGAAAAACTAAAACTACTTAATCAATAATTATACCGTAACATAATTAACAATATATTTATATTTTTATATATTTTAAATTATACGCTAATTAGGGGGTGCTTAATAAGTTGAGTAGCTCGTGAGCTATTCGAACTAGACTCGGTTAAAGCTCGATAAATACTCGACTCGAATTGACTCGGCTCGAGGCTTTAACGAGTTGAATCGAACAAAGTCTAATTCGACTCGATAAGTTCGTGAACAACTCGTTAATTTTTTAAAATACTTTTTAATAATTAATTTAAAAAGTTTCATTAAAAAGAATCTAAATAATAATTAATTTAAAAAGTCTCATTAAAAAATAAATCTAATAATAAATTAACTAATTTATTAATTCCCTAATAAATAATAAAATATAATCAATTAATACTATTATTGTACTATAAATAAAATAAACCCTAATTCCTATTTTTATCTGTGCCTCCCTCACAAACTTTTTTTCGAATTGTGAAATTCCAAATTGTAAAACATTAAATCTCAATTTTCCCTCTAATTCGACAACCATAACAGGTTAGTTTGCTCTCACCGATCTTTTTATTTTGTTAAATAGTTTAGTTTAATTTTTAATAATGTCTTTTTTTTAACAATCATATATATTCAAACTTAATTCTTCCATTATTTTTGTGTTTGATAATGGTGGTGGTAGTTTTAATTTTATAAAATATTGTTTAAATTATAAAGGAATTTAAGTTTTATCATGAAAATTATATCTAAAATTTGTATTTCATAAAAAATAAAATATTAAATTTATTCTATTAATAATACTTGTTTTAATGTCACTTTCATGTTGTATGGTATTATGTTTTTTGTTACATGTAATGGTAGTTAGTGAGATAATTTTAAATTTAAAATCGATAAAAATATAACTTGATTATAAAAGATAGACTAAAATATTACATGTGATTATTCATTTTGTTATCCGTTTAAATATTAATGTTGTATGATAAATGTTTTAGTGAGATTAACGAGCAATGAGACGTACTTAACGAGCAATGAGTCGAGTTGAACAACAATATTTTTTAACGAGCACGAGTCGAACACAATTTTAACGATCTCAACGAGCAATGAGTCAAGTTAAGCAACAAAATTTTTTAACGAGTACGAATCGAACACTATCCAACTCGCGATCGACTTGCTCGATAAACACCCCTAACGCTAACCCGTTAACTTGAAAATCTAACTTATTCGTTCTAACATTGTTTCGTCGTCTTCTCTTTTGAAATTTCCACAAATTTACGTAAATCCTTTGCCAATTTCTTTTAGTGGGTGGGTGGTAGGGGTGTTTAAAAATATTTGATCCGGTTGATCCGATCTAATTATTTATTGATTCGATTTAAAAATTCGGATATTCGATCCAGTTTTTATTTTTAGATCAGATATCCGATCCGATTTTAAGTTTTTCGGATCAGATACGGATCGCAATATTTCAAGTTTCGGATTATCTGAAAATCAAAAATTTAAATTTTCATTAATATTAATCTTGTTATATTTAACTATTTAGTGCTTGTTATATTTAAAAATTTTAAAAAATAAAACTTGTATAATTGTGAATCTTATTGTATTTAGTAATTTATTGTTTATTATATTCGAAATTCTAAAATTTTTATAAATACAACCTTCAAATTCAAAAAATTAGTATAATCAAATTATATTTTTTGATAATCGGATATCCGATTATCCGATTCGACTATCTGATATTCGAATATGCATATATCCGCTTTTTCCGGATCAAATACAGATCACTATATCATCAATCCGAAAATCTGAATATCCAAAAAAATCAGATCCGATCTGATATCCGTGTTCATTAAAATTTTAACATTTTTGAGGATTAAAATATAATTTTATAAAATTTAGGTGCTCACAAAAGTATTATCATTGTGGGTGTTGGTAAACCATATCTAAGTTAACTATACTGTAAGTTTAGGGGCTCATTTGATTTGACAAAATTATATAAAAAAATTGCTTTGAATTAAGAAAAAATGATAAAATATATAAATTTTAGGGATTTAAAATGTTATTATACTAGGCTATATTAGATGTTATTTTAATTTTGAATGAAATAATGGTATGTTTGTTACAATATGTAAATTGAGAGATTTTTTTTAAAAAAAGTTAAAATATTTATTATAAAATTTATGGTTAAATGACCTTTAACTTTAAGGGTGCATTTAGATAGTGGAATATAATATTACTTTCGCGAACAAAATTATTGAAATGTAAGATTATCTAAAATATTACTGAGAATATTATATTATCTTGTTTGGTTTGATTGGGGGAATATAAGATTACCTGAAAGTAAATTTTACTAAACTGTCCTTGTGATATATTTTCTTTTTGAGTTAAACTACTATCGGTAAATTGAAAATTTTTAGATGAAAATTCATAGGAAAATTTTTATATTAAAAATATTTTTAATATAATTAATATATTGAATTCATATTTTTTAAAATAATTTTTATAAGTATTATATTTATCTATGTATGAAACATGATCTTAATATCGAACAAATTCATAGTACAAATTTGAGTTTAATTCGGTTGATTTAGTCGTTTTTCAAATTTACCAAATTTTTTTCGATGTGTACAAATTCATATTTTTTAAATAATTTACTAAATTTATTTTATAAAGAATCTATATATTTATATTTTTTTGGCGTTATTTATAAATTTATTTTTTATATTATGTTTTAACTTTTTATTTTTCAATATTTATTATTTGTATTTTTTACGTTATATAATTATTTCTTATTTAATAATTTAAAATAGTAATTTAACTCAAAATGAAGGATATGATTAAAATATTTTTATTTTATCTAGAATATTTTTGTCCTAAACACAAGAAATAAGCTAATAACTAACAAAAAGGAGAGAATATGATTCCCAGCATAAACCCAAAAAAGCGCTACAGTTGGGAATGGAGTATCACTTCATATTAGAAATTTCGCGATTCAAACATGGGTATGAGATTTCCAAAAAAAAATTCCCCCTCAATAATCATCTTTTCCGCGATTCAAACACACCATAAGTGTACTTTATCCTATCGTTTTGGGGCTCAAAAAATATTATAAATGTTTTATAATATTAAATAAAAGATAAGACCTAATTTTATAAATATTTAAAATAATATAGACTATAATTATTATTAGACAGAAAGAGAGGATATGGACTCTCCTACACCTGTAGTTTCGCCCTTAGGAGTATGTGTGAACACTTTGACATTTAATATAAAAAATTAATTTATTTTGATATTTTAGGTGATAGGGTGTCTCGTTAAACATCATTTATTTAATAAAATAAAATATTTAATTTAGTATATAAAAAATAAAGGTTATATAAATTTAACGTGTGTTTTAATAAAAAATTATAATATTTATTTTTTAAAATAATATAGGTTTAAGCATGAGCCTTTTAGCTTAAGTGGTCAAAGGAATGATTGTTATTCCTAAAAGTTACGGGTTCGAGCACTAGTGATGCCAACAGAGTGATTGAGCGATAAATATCAAATGGTGGAGATTATATTCTAGAACAGATACTACTGTAATATATATTTATTTTTAGTCATTTAACTTTTAAAAAATTATAAAATATTCATTAAATTTTTTTATATTATAAAATATCACAAAATTTTGTATTAAATTAGTATAAAATAAAAGTTTAGTGACTAAAAAATTATTTTAGCATAATTTAGTGACCTATTATGTAATTTAACCAAAATTTATAATAAAATTTTGGTTAATTCGGTTAATTCAGCTAATTAACCGAAATAATTTTAGTTTGGTTAATTCTGTTAAAAGTTAATTCGGTTCGGTTAACGGTTAAGATTTTAAAAATTTCGGTTAATTCAGTTCGACCACCGATCGAATTAACCGAATGCACACCCTTATGCTTAAGTTATTCTGTCTATGAAAAATATATAATTATATTTTAATATATAAGTTACGTAAAAAAATTATACTATCTTTTATATTTAAACTATAAAATCTAAATCCTTAGATTTAACACCTTAAAATTTAAACTCTAAATCTTAAATTACAAATTCTACACCCTATAACATAAAACCTTGAACCTAAATCAGAACCTACTAAATTTTTAAACCCTAAAATTAAAAAATTTGTGTAAACCTACACAAACATATATATCAAAATATTTTCTAAAAATAATACTCATGTAAGTTCATAAAATTTAAAAAATGAAAATATATTTTTAATGTAAAATACATAATTTTTTAATGCAAACCTACACAAACATATATTTTTTAATGTTAAGAAAGATTGTTTATAAATTCTCCCCTAACCCAAACCATCTCCAACGTTGTCCAGACTTCAACTTCTCTTCTGGTTTTTATCCTGTGTCTTCTTCTTCTTTGAAAAAAATTAAAAAATTGAGATTTATCTTTGAAAAGCTAATGATTTTTTTCTTGGTAAGAGAAAAAACGAAATTAAGAAAAAAGGTTTAGGTTTTAATAAGGGTGTGCATTCAGTTAATTCGATCGGTGACCAAACCGAATTAACTAAAACCGAAATAATCAAAATTTTCAAAATCTTAACTGTTAACCAAACCCCTTAACCGAATTAACCGAACTGAAATTATTTTGGTTAATTAGCCAAATTAACCGAAATTTATTATAAATTTTGGTTAAATTACATAATAGGGCACTAAATTATGCTAAAATAGTTTTTTAGTCACTAAACTTTTATTTTATGCTAACTTAATAAAAATTTAGTGACCATTTTATAATTTTTTAAAAGTTAAATGATAAAAAATAAAAATATATATAATATTTAATCTATAACAATTTCGGTTAATTCGGTTAATTAACCGATTTCGAACCGAATTAACTGATAACCGATTTTTTTTAAATTAACCATTAACCGAATTTACCAAAAATTAATCGACCGAATTAACCGAAATAATTTTAGTTCGGTCGGTTAACCGAACCAAATGAACACCCCTAGGTTTTAATGTAAAATAAGATTTTTAAGATTAAAAATTAAATTATTTTGACTATAAGATTTAAAACTTGGGCTAAGGGTTATTAAAATAAGCCCTAAAAACTTTAAATCATATAGAATTATGATTGGATCAAAACCCCTTAAAGATTCAAATTTTTGGCTTAGTTTATAAAATTGTCACTAAGTTTTTAATTTTTACAAAATGGTCACTAATGTCAAAATCTTAGGGATTCAAGGGTCAATTTTCGAAATTGACTTGACCAAAGTCAAGTATATGTCAAATAAGGATTTTAGGATATTTTTCTAAAATTTATTTTCATTTAAAATTGATTTTTAAGTATTTAATCCCGAACTAAGCTTAACCGGTTCACTGAGCCTTTAAATCGGACACTAAACTTCTAGGCCCAAAATTTAGGACGTTACAGGGTTGTTGGTTGTTGTCATGTTATCTTTGCAGAACTATGAGGTGTTCATGATGCACTAAAATACGTCTGAAATATGAGTTTTCGATGACTCATCATTGAAACAGATAACGCCGATGTCGCAAGTCTGTTTAGCTGATAGTGTGAGGCTCTTCGTGGTAACACACTCTATTCAGAAGTTTGTCTAATGATTAGTTTGGATTGGGATGTTAAAATTTACAGAATTAATCGTGATAGTAATAGGGTTACGAACGTGTTGGCTGAAACTAATTGTGGAAGGCTTGGAAAAGAAATAATTTATACCGCTGCACCACCTGTTGTTGATGATCTAATAAGGAGGGATTTTAATCTCTCATTTTCTATGCGCAATCAAAAAAAAACTTGATCCAATTCTTTAAATATATTCGATCATCATAACACCTAATTTGGAGTATAAACAATTTAAATTAGACTAAACTTTTTGTCTTGAGGTTTAATTTAGGGTTTAAGAATTTAGTTTTTAAGATTTAAGGTTAAACTTTGATATAAGTTTTTTTTATCTTGTACTCAAATTATAACTCTAATTTTAAAGTAGTCTCTAAACTTTTGAAGGTTTCAATTTTATCCTCAAATTATCAACATATTATCACAGCCTCGTGAGGTCGTTTTCTTCTTCCAAAAAGATATGGATGATAGAATGTGTATCGCCACTACTTATATCTCTAAAATCTTATTTTTTTAAATAAAATCGTGATAACATTGATGTATATTATATAATAACATAATGTGATAACATTGATATATAAAATCTTATGTTAATAAAATCGTTATAAAAATTATTAATTGTTATAAAATCTCTAAGCCCAAACGTAATAACATGCTAATAAAATTTTATGTTAATAAAATCGTTATAAAAATTATTAATTATCATATAAACATTGATATATTATATAATAATATATACAGAAAAATATGAATAAACTTCTGAATAAAATTCAACAAACAAGTACATTGACCGGAACGGTTTATAAAGAAAATAAATTATTGCGTTACTTATTTTTGACATATAGCATTGCTTTTGATCTTAAACCAGCTTTTAGAGTCAAAAACTAGTTCTAAAAACAATACTAAACACATCCTAAAAATTATAGTTTTTGTATTTCAATTAAAAAGCATTTTCAAACATATTTTTCTCTAAAAACTATTCGTTTAGTATTGTTTTTGGTTCCAAATCAAAAGCTGATTTGAGAAGCAATAATAAAAAAACCCTTTCCAGCTTAGTTTTGTTGTAAAGACAAGTCACTCAGTTGACAACTTTCTAAATTTTATTTTGAATACAAATTGTATGTATTGAGTTATTTTGGTAGCGATTCTTTTAATTTATTTTATTTGTAATTTTAATAATTAAATTTATGATATTATTTTAAAGATTTAATGTTTTATCTAACAAAATCAACCAATAATATTTTAATTATTTTTAATGCAATTTGAAGATTTTAATGGAAATGATACAATAATGACTAATTATGGGTAAACTACTTCGGTAGTCACCCAATTAATAAGAGATACCTATTTTGGTTATTGAATTATCGAACTCGTCAATTAAGTCACTCAATTTATTAAATTGACATATTTTAATCATTATCGTTAAAATTCAAACGGAGGGGTAACAGAACAATGATATGAGAATTATCAAAAATTTAAAAAATTATACATGTAGTCTCTATTATTTATTTATTAAATTAAATTAATTTTATTTTTAATTAAATAAAATTAACAATCCAATCAAATTTAAACACATGTTCAAATTGCCCCACAAGTATTTCCTTTCCTTTCTTTCTCTATGGCTAACGAGATGGTAACATGTATAAATAAATAGGATATGTGTCCTAATTTGATTGGATTGTTAATTTTATTTAATTTAATTAAAAATAAGATCAAATTAATTTAATAAATAATAGAGACTAAATATATAATTTTTAAAATTGTGTACCTGCATATCATCGTTCCGTTATCCCTACGTTTGAATTTTAACGATATTGATTAAAATAAGTTAATTTATTAAATTGAGTGGCTTGATTGACTAATTCGATAGTTCGGTGACCAAAATAGGTATCTCTAATTAGTTTGATGACGATTGAATTAGTTTACCCTAAAATCAAACCAAACTTCTTCAAGATCTTTATCTCCATGCCTCTCTTTTCCTTCTCCTTTTGCCTTTATAAATTCTCCCCTTCCCCCAACCCTCTCCAACTTTGTTCAGACTTCAACTTCTCTTATGTTTTATATTCTGTCTTGTCTTGTTCTTTGTTGCTTAAGACATGGGAACGGAAGCTTCTTCGGACAGAAACAACAACAAGAACAGCAATGTAAGTCATCCAGGTCTATAACAACAATCTTTATTTCTATATATTTTCAAAAATCATGGGAGTTACCAGGGACAGAGTTAAGATTTGATATTGAGAGGGGCAAAAGTCTATTAAACCTTTAAATTTAAAAATTAGGAGGGACAAAAAAACTATTTAATTAACATTTAAACTAAAAGAGACTAAAAATACAATTATACCAAAAATTTTGGGAGGGGCAACAACCCCTCCCACTCCCTACACAGCTCCGTCCCTAGGAGTTACTGTCTTCTCAGCGTTATACTGTCTAGGGTATGGTTTTATTTTCTCGGCGATGTAAAGCTTTATTTAATAAAATTTGAAGGGATAATGTTATATGTACATAGTGTCACGCCCCTGGAGTTTCAACCGGGACATGCGGCCTTAGACGCCCCTTTTTATGAGAATAGGCGCCTAAGTTATGCCTATCTGGTCCAAGCCGACGGCTTGGACTATGACGGAAATGTGAATGCTCGAGAAATAGAAAATAAAGAAAGAGATTGTGGTTGTAACCCGGGCGATAGCCCGACACTTTTATTGAATGTCGAAAAACGTCGAGAAAACAAAGTAAATGACTTGAGAGCAAAACTCAAGGCTAAGTAAATAATAAGGTGGGGGTAAGCCTCTTTATATAACCCCCTCTATGTTCCTAGTTCTAATCTAACTAGGATTCCTAGTCCTTCAAGGCTTAAAACTCCTTGATTCCTAATGTGGACGAACTCCTCCATGGAGTCAAACTCTAAGGCTTCTTAGGTGCCTTTACTTGGGCCCTAAGGTGCGACGGGCTTGCTCCTGATGCGCGGCAGGACTGGCCCCGATGGTCTTCTCGGATGCAACCCTTAGTTGCGTGGGGACTCGACACCCTTGGTGCGGACTGGATCGACGCCCATGGTGTGGACTGAATTGGCGCCCATGGTGCGGACTGGATTGGCACCCACGGTGCGTGCGTGTCCGCCACCTAAGGTGCGGGCGTGATCGGCACTCGTGGTGCGGGCATGACCGGCACTCGTGGTGCGGGCGTGACCGGCACCCGTGGTGCAACTATGACAGGCACCCGTGGTGCGACCATGACCGGCACCTGTGGTGCGGGTATGACCGACACCCATGGTGCGGGTACCCTCGGACCCCGTGGTGCCGAGGGGCTTCTCTCGGACAACCTCGGCCCAAGTGGTGCCGAGGGGCTTGGATCGGACAACCTCGGTCCCAATGGTGCCGAGGGGCTTGGCTCGGACAACCTCGGCCCAAGTGGTGCCGAGGGGCTTGGCTCGGACAACCTCAGCCCAAGTGGTGCCGAGGGGCTTGGCTCGGACAACCTCGGCCTCGATGGTGCCGAGGGATTTGGCCCTCGTGGGCTTGACCCCTTGGGTGCGGAGTGATGCATTCTCCAAGTATGCGGGTTGGCTAAGAGTTTGGGCGGGTTTTACCCCTTGGTGCGCGGAAAGTTTGGACTCAAAATAGCGGTCCGTGACATTCTCCCTCACTGGTTTTAGCGACGTCCTCGTCGCTTGTCCAATGTGATATCGGCTTACTTGAATTTTCAATTGCCAAATTTTCTCGGCTAGTTCCCAACTTCCTTTGTTATTTGGAAGTCCTTCCCACAAGACGAGGTATTCATGCCTTGGTTTTTGTCCCGGTCTTCGAATGACCCGTTCTGCTTGTATGTCCCAAGCTATGTTCTCGTAAGAGATTTTCACTCCAACTTGTGTTTGGTGTGTTTTGACTTGGTATGGGTGTGATTTATTCTTTTGGAAGGATTTTAGTGAACTCACATGGAATACCGGATGAGCTTGAATTGCTGTGGGTAAATCTAGATGATAAGTTATGTTGCCCACTCGTTTTAAGACTTTGAATGGGCCCTCGTATCTCTGCACAAGCTTCTTGTGCGCGGTGGGATTTTGTAGGATGCCGGTCAACTTGGCAAGGACTAAGTCCCCAGCTTGATAGCTGATGTCCCTCCGTTTTGTGTTTGCCCATCTCTTTGTCTGCTCCTTCCCCTTTGTCCCAGATTTGTGAGTTATTCGCTTTGGTTCCTCATGCTTGCTTGCATGTACGTTAAGCGGGGAAGATTGATCGGGAATTGTCGATGATGGTAACAATTCCTTGGAGTCCTTTATTGTAATTTGTGGGACTGTTTGTGACACAAGTTTCAACTTGTGATCGACTTCTTCTTCCCGTGTAGAAATTTTGGGTGACTTGAGGGATGTCTTATCTCGGAGTCCAACTATGACTTGTCCCACTTCTAACGAGACTTTCTTTGGTTCGATTGGGTCATCATGTATCAGTGTTGTGACGGATGGTTGTGCTTCATCGTCTACCTCTTTGCTAAATTGGATGGCTGACATTACTTTTCCTTTAACCCCAAGCATTCTTTTTGCCGGTACCAAGCAAGGGTGCTGAGGGTCAAGTATGTGTAAACAACTTGCAAACGGGACGGGCACAACCCTAATTCGATCAAGGAAATCAATCCCGATCACAAAGTTAAAATCATCAAGTGGTATTACACTTATTGATTCCTTGCCAGACCAATTGCCGATCTTAAGATGGACTCTTTTCTCTAATCCCACGATTGGTGTGTCCTTGGAATTAATGGTTTTAACGAACCCATTGGCCTTTTGAACATGAAGGTCAAGCTTCTCGGCAGTTTGCTTTGACATAAACAAGTCGGATGCACCAGTGTCTACTAAGGCATTCAATCTTCTGCCTGCCACAACGACATCTATGTACATCAAACCTTTCTTGAACTTTTCCTTATTTTCCATGGAGCTAAGTATAGAGTTCAAGTTGGCAATTTCCTCTTCGCATTCGTCCTCTTGAATGACTGCAACTTTTCCGAGTTGTGGACAATCTCTTTTCATGTGATTGCCTCCACAATTGTAACAACTAAAGTTGTTATTCTTTTCCCACGGCTTACGAAGTTTAACATCTTCGCTGGTTTGCGCCTTGGACCCTTCAGTGGTATGCATGTCCTGTCCCTTTCCGCCATTACTTTTACGTTTTGGCTTATCGGACTTCTCAAATTCAAATTCTGCAAGAGAGTCAGCTACGTCCATTGCCTTGGACAAATTTTGGACCCCCATTCGGTGCAATTCCATTTTTGCCCAACGTTGCAGACCGTTTTTGAAAGTAAAAAGGGCATCGGCTTCGCTCATGTTATGAATTTGAAGCCTGAGTTCGGTGAATTTGTTGACATATTCACGGATTGACCCGTCATGCTTCAGTTGATGAAGTTTTTCTCGGGTTTCTTCTTGTGCATTCTTCGGGTAAAAATGCTCTTTGAGTTCATCTTGGAATTCTTTCCAAGTTTTGGTTGGGATTTGACCGTCCTTTGATTGGGAACACTTATGTCGCCACCATAAAAGCGTGGCGTCTACTAAGTAGACAGAAGCAGTATTCACTTTTGTGTTCTCATCTTCGATGCCCGTGAGTCGGAAATATTGTTCCAAACTCCACACGAAGTTGTCCACTTCCTGAGCGTCCCTTGCTCCTTTGAACTCCTTCGGTTTTGGCACATCGATCCTGGGTTTAGCCATTGTTGCTTCTCCCACCATATTGGTTATTACGGCATTCTTGTAGAGGGATAGCTCGGCCTTGAGCTTTTTAATTTCCTTCAACAGTTCTACTTTAATCGCCTCCATTGCGACTTCAAGTGATTCATCTTGCAGGGTCGATTTTTCGTAGGTTTGGTTGAGGAGATCTTGGACTTCCTCGTTGACATCTTGTTTGAGGGGATAGATTTTGGCTTCTAGTTCCTCAAGGAGATCGTTGACAACGTCTAGAGAATTCGTCGATTCCTTTGAACTGGATTCGAGTCGATTTACCTTATCCTCAAGACTTGTGAGTCGATCCTTTGAGGCCGCCACCTTCTTATCCGCTGTTTGAATTTCTGTGGCCTTTGTGGTCGTCCCTATCTCATCCTTTCGGTTCATATCGAGCGAAGAACCTCGCTCTGATACCACTTGTCACGCCCTTGGAGTTTCAACCGGAACATGCGGCCTTAGACGCCCCTTTTTATGAGAATAGGCGCCTAAGTTACGCCTATCTGGTCCAAGCCGACGGCTTGGACTATGACGGAAACGTGAATGCTCGAGAAATAGAAAATAAAGAAAGAGATTGTGGTTGTAACCCGGGCGATAGCCCGACACTTTTATTGAATGTCGAAAAACGTCGAGAAAACAAAGTAAGTGACTTGAGAGCAAAACTCAAAGCTAAGTAAATAATGAGGTGGGGGTAAGCCTCTTTATATAGCCCCCTCTATGTTCCTAGTTCTAATCTAACTAGGATTCCTAGTCCTTCAAGGCTTAAAACTCCTTGATTCCTAATGTGGACGAACTCCTCCATGGAGTCAAACTCTAAGGCTTCTTAGGTGCCTTTACTTGAGCCCTAAGGTGCGACGGGCTTGCTCCTGATGCGCGGCAGGACTGGCCCCGATGGTCTTCTCGGATGCAACCCTTAGTTGCGTGGGGACTCGACACCCCTGGTGCGGACTGGATCGACGCCCATGGTGTGGACTGAATTGGCGCCCATGGTGCGGACTGGATTGGCACCCACGGTGCGTGCGTGTCCGCCACCTAAGGTGCGGGCGTGACCGGCACTCGTGGTGCGGGCATGACCGGCACCCGTGGTGCGGGCATGATCGGCACTCGTGATGCGGGCGTGACCGGCACCCGTGGTGCAACTATGACAGGCACCCGTGGTGCGACCATGACCGGCACCTGTGGTGCGGGTATGACCGGCACCCATGGTGCGGGTACCCTCGGACCCCGTGGTGCCGAGGGGCTTCTCTCGGACAACCTCGGCCCAAGTGGTGCCGAGGGGCTTGGATCGGACAACCTCGTTCCCAATGGTGCCGAGGGGCTTGGCTCGGACAACCTCGGCTTTGATGGTGCCGAGGGGCTTGGCTCGGACAACCTTGGCCCAAGTGGTGCCGAGGGGCTTGGATCGGACAACCTCGTTCCCAATGGTGCCGAGGGGCTTGGCTCGGACAACCTCGGCTTTGATGGTGCCGAGGGGCTTGGCTCGGACAACCTCGGCCCAAGTGGTGTCGAGGGGCTTGGCTCGGACAACCTCGGCCTCGATGGTGCCGAGGGGCTTGGCTCGAACAACCTCGGCCCAAGTGGTGTCGAGGGGCTTGGCTCGGACAACCTCGGCCTCGATGGTGCCGAGGGGCTTGGCTTAGACAACCTCGGCCTCGATGGTGCCGAGGGATTTGGCCCTCGTGGGCTTGACCCCTTGGGTGCGGAGTGATGCATTCTCCAAGTATGCGGGTTGGCTAAGAGTTTGGGCGGGTTTTACCCCTTGGTGCGTGGAAAGTTTGGGTTCAAAATAGCGGTCCATGACAATAGCATTTTTCTATTTGTACAGTAGAAATCAGGGGCGATTCAAAGATTTTGGGGTTATGTGTAATTTATTACAATATGGTCCTTAAAAGTAATTGTCCATGATATCTATTAATTATAAAATTGTAACCCTTAGAAGCAAATGTCCTTTTTAAGGGCCCTTGTGCGATCGTTTCTATTGCGTTTGTCCAAAACCTCACTAGTTCTACTAAAGTAATAGTAATAATAATAATCAATAAGATTCTATAATCAATTATCATATTTAAGAAATACTTATAACGTTTTAACAAAATTATAACTCATCTTTCTTAATAGCGTTTTCAAATTTTTAATGAATTTCAAGATTAACATCATCTAATGAATGTAGTTTATCAAAATTTGGGATCCTCTTTTTCAGGGGCTATGTGCGGTCATTCTTATTGCTCTTGTCCAGAACCTCCACCGATAGAAACTAAGTTAAATTTTAAAATATGGTTGAGTATCATTTATATTCTAAAATTTAATTTTTGGATTGTATTATTCTTAAAATTTTACCTAACACATAATCATCATATATCTCATTAAAAAAATTTCACGATCTTATAACGATTATAATTTTTCATTTTTTTTTCTAATTTTCATGCAACTTTTGTTTACTAATTAAGATTTGGGTTAACAAATTCATTTGAATGCTATAATAGTAAAGATTGATATGTTCGTTTTAGGTGATTCGAATTTAAACCATATAATTTATATGTGTTTAAAAATCATTTTACAATAATTAGATAAATTTAAATAATTATTTTTGTTATGAGTATGAATCTAAGGATGGGCACGGAACCCGAACCCGATGGGTTCCGATCCGACCCGATCAAGTTAGATTTTTTATAAAAAAAATTAGGTTCGGGTTGCGTAGGGTCAGTTTTTTTCAAGGATGCTTTTGGGTCGGTACGGGTTTTCGATGGAAAAGATTCAATCTGACCCGACCCGGGACTAATAGTGTAATTTTTTCATATATATTTTAGGAATATTTGCATTAATGATCCCTCTTTATATATATTTTATACAACTAGGTCGCTAAAATTAATTTTTTACAATTATGTCACTAAAATTTTATGTTTTTACAATTAGATCCCTAAATTTTATTTTTTTACAATTAAGTCCCTAAAATTAAAAAAAATAATGATTCGGGTCGGGTCGGGTCGGATTTTAAAGTTTAAAAATCAGGTCAGGTCGTATTTTTTTCATCCTAAATCCGGGTCGGGTCGGGTGACAGGTGAAGGGTATAAGTTTTCGGGTCGGATGCGGGTGAACCTAAAATCCGACCCGTGCCCATCTCTATATGAATCTGTAGGTAGAGAAATTATAATAGAGTTAATAGGAGCATCGACCCCTTAAATTTTTAAAAAAATAACTTTTAATCTTTAAAAGTTTTTTCAATTATTAATTTTTTCTTTTACAATTTTACAATTATTTTATTATATTTTTAATTTTTTTAATATTTTTAAATAAATTTTCTCTTCTTTTTAAAAATTTTAATTTAGACCTTTCAACGGTAATAGAAATTATGTTGTTCCTGTGAATTTTGTCACAGTCCGAGCAAATAGCAAAGCAGAAAGCAATTGATGATTGGCTGCCGATCACATCATCAAGAAATGCAAAATGGTGGTATTCAGCTTTCCACAATGTCACAGCCATGGTCGGAGCTGGTGTCCTCGGTCTCCCTTATGCCATGTCTGAACTCGGATGGTATGCTCACAACTGTTCACTAAAATTCCCCAACCAAAGATGAAACAATGTACTCAACATTTTTCAACTTTTTTTATTTGGTTTCAGGGGTCCTGGTGTGGTTGTTCTAGTCCTATCATGGATTATTACCCTATATACATTGTGGCAGATGGTTGAAATGCATGAAATAGTTCCCGGAAAACGTTTCGATCGATACCATGAATTGGGTCAATATGCCTTTGGTGAAAAACTCGGCCTCTACATTGTGGTGCCACAGCAACTTATTGTCGAAGTCGGTGTCTGCATTGTTTATATGGTTACCGGAGGCAGATCATTGAAGAAGTTCCATGACACTGTCTGCAGTACCTGCAAACAAATCAAACTGACATATTTCATCATGATTTTTGCCTCTGTTCACTTTGTGTTGTCTCACCTTCCCAACTTCAACTCCATTTCGGGTGTCTCATTGGCCGCCGCGGTCATGTCTTTGAGGTATCGGATCATTTAAATTGGAATTTCCAATAAATTAAACCGATCTCGAAATTTAAGTTTCGATGTTGATGTTTGATGATTGACGTGATATGCAGTTATTCTACTATTGCTTGGGGAGCTTCAGTGGATAAAGGAGTTCAATCAGATGTGCAATATGGATACAAAGCTAAGACTACAGGAGGAACAGTTTTCAACTTCTTCAGCGGATTGGGGGATGTAGCTTCTGCCTATGCTGGGCACAACGTAGTCCTGGAAATCCAAGCTACCATTCCATCTACACCTGAGAAACCATCGAAGGGACCGATGTGGAAAGGCGTTATCGTTGCCTATATAGTCGTAGCCTTGTGCTACTTTCCTGTCGCTTTAGTCGGGTACTGGATGTTCGGCAATTCAGTCCAAGACAACATCCTTGTCTCATTGGAGAAACCAGCATGGCTTATTGCTATGGCTAACATGTTCGTTGTTGTTCATGTTATCGGAAGCTACCAGGTTCGTATCCACCAATTCCATTGAAGATAACGTCTTCATCTCCTGCCAGATAATACATTAGATTTTGAGCTTAACTCGAGTCTTTGGCTATGCAGATCTATGCGATGCCAGTTTTTGACATGATGGAAACTGTATTAGTTAAGAAGTTGAATTTCACACCGAGTAGAACACTCCGATTCATCGTCCGAAACTTTTACGTCGGTAAGTGAAACTCTTCGTATATTTCATCTTCCTGCAAATGAAGTTCATGATATCACCTAAAATGAAGTGGTTCTAGTTCTAGAGGGCTTTAATTTGTACATTGAATCTTTATTGCAGCAATCACGATGTTCATCGGCATTTGCTTCCCTTTCTTCGGAGGTCTTCTCGGATTTTTCGGAAGATTCGCTTTTGCACCAACAACATACTTTGTAAGACACATTCTTTGTCCATACCAGTTTTCATCCTACAACAGAATATACCTTTCTCTTTCAAGGATCTAACTCATTTTCACTGGCTCGTTTTTGTTCTTTAGCTCCCTTGCATCATGTGGCTTGCCATTTACAAACCGAGAAAGTTTGGCTTATCTTGGTGGACTAACTGGGTATGTAAAACTTGATATAGATTCTGTTAATCTTATTGTTTCGATGTGCTTCGGATCGGTGTTTATTCGACTTTTCCTCTTTCTTTCTGCAGATCTGCATAGTACTAGGTGTTCTATTGATGATTGTAGCACCAATTGGAGGGTTGAGACAAATCATCCTTCAAGCCAAGACCTATAAATTTTTCTCTTAAATTTGTGATCCCTCCTGCAGTGGGGATACCACAAATTGCAGAGTAGGAACAAATGAAGAACATGATAGTTATAGTCAATGTCGACGGCCTTTGTTCGCAAACAATCAAACCTGCATCCTAAGAACATAGGAGATTGAGCTATTGGAATCGAATCAGAAATCAGAATAGCATTGGACATCGACGTTTCTTCGTGTTTATAACTTGTGCTAATGTATGAATACAAAGTATAGTGTTTTTTGTTGTTTTGATGCTTGTGTGAAGAAAAAGAACATGCAATTCTAAATCTTAAAAAACATGTTGCTACAGTTATGTAATGGTTGTCACTTGAATGTTTAATTGCTTTCAACCAAGTTTAGTTCAATCCTTCTGGTTCAAGATGCATCAGAAATGGTAGCTAACATGAATCTCAAACATCAAATTGGCTTCTCCAGTTCTTCATTTCAATTGATGGAAAAAATTGGTTGAATATAAAAAAAATCAAGAAATTAAATATACTTTGACTAAACAAAATGTGGTTTTATCCAAAACTCACACGCAATCTAGGAGTTGAAGTAGGACCAAGACATTTAATTCTTAAATACTATCTACGAGGATAAGTCAAAGTTGAGATAAGCACTGACTTAGATACAATTAGGGGTGTAAACGAGCCGAGTCGAGCTCGAGTAGTGCTAAGCTCGGCTCGACTCGTTAAGATTTTGAGTCGAGTTCGAGCTTGAGTAATTTTAAATGAGCATGAAATATTTGAGCTCGGCTTGACTCGTTAAGAACTCGAGTCGAGTTCGAGCTTGAGTAATTTTAAACGAGCATGCAATATCTGAGCTCGGCTCGACTCGTTAAGAACTCGAGTCGAGTTCGAGCTTTTTTCGAGCCTAATCGAGCCAAGTATTGACTGATCTTTGATCGTGTTAGACTCGAGTAACTGTTATTTCTTACGTCTCATTTAAAGCCTAATAAAAAAAAACTTTAATACACAAGTTGTATAAACTCAAACTTGTTAATTTTAGGTTTTAATATGTTAATTTAGGGTTTAAGACTTATGTTTAAGATTAGATTTTAGGGTTTTAAGTTTAGAAATTTAGATTTTAAATTATAAAAAATTAAAAAAAATAATATATTTATGTTTTCGAGTAGCTCGTGAGCTTTTCAAGTCGAGTATCATGTAGCTCGGCTCGTCAAAAACTCGAGCCGAGTTCGAGCTCGAGTCCAATCCAGTCGAATTTTGACCGAACTTTGATCGAGTCGAGCTTGAGTAACTCGCGATCTGTCTCGTCTCATTTATAGCCCTAGATACAATACAAAGGATAAAGGGCTTATTTAGGTGTTGAAAAAGTATAGGGACTTCATTTTACTGTAAGTACATTTTTGTGGCACCCTTTTCCTAAACACATTCAGACATGAGCATGGTATATGACCCTAAAAGGATCTTCGAAATACAAAGAAAAACTTACGAAAAATTGGACATGCCCATGTCGAACACATATACTCGAATCCAATACACTAGAGTTCAAGTAACAGCTTTGAATCATAGCCAACATTGTCATACTAGAAGGACCAAGGAATTCAATTCTTAAGAACTATCCCTGAGATCAAGTCAAAGGCAATTATATTGGTTCAACTCCTTCATATTGGTCATCTATGAAAAGAAGGTAAAAGGGATGGAACGAGGAGAACCGGAGGGGGCAGTCCCATATTGGTTATCTATGATCTAAATTCGTACCCCTTAAATTTCTCGTATAGTTCTCTAACAGTTAGCACCAATGCCATAAAATCCTATGTCTGTCCCTGAATGAAACAAGAGCAAAACTAGAAGAATGTTGAAAATAGAACCACAATGTTATCCAGACAACAACAAGAGCTCCTAATGCTAAGAATGAAGAAACTAACATTGCATCTCCAACAAGCATACATTGGGAAACATGAATTAGAAGTAAACTAAATCAAACCAGACAATCATCCAATGAGTAAAACCAAACAATTGTTATAAAAGTAATCGATTTTTATATCAAAAGCTTCATCAAAGATACAATGCTAAGAACAATATGAAAATATTAAGGCTTTCCCCCTTCAAACACCTTCCAGTATCATAATTCCTTGTCCAATTTAGATTTTTTCTCTTTAAACAATTCAACCCACAGATTTGAAATCCACGAGATACTAACACCAATTGCTGTAAGAACAACAAACATCCAAGAAATCCAAAGCCACCTGGGGATCACAGAATCAGCTCTCCCACTTATATAAAACACCCCCATTTGGTACATGAAAAAAGGCCCCAAAATCCCTCTTACCAGGCTATAGAAGGCATAGAAATAAGGGGATAGGAACAAATAAACCTTTGCAGCCAGCTCGTTGTCGTGTCTCCGAGCATTCGCCAGAGTCCAAACATTCTGGCAGAAGCTGGTGACTTCGGCTAAAATCAAAAGGGACAGAATTGCAAAGGATCCATGGAAGACGACGTGACGGCAAGTGATGAAAACAAAGAGAGTCGCCACATGATGAGCGATGAAGAGGATGTCTGAAGGGAAGAAAACAAGGTAATGGAGTAGATCTGTAAGGAAATAAGCAATACTGTAATCCAGAACTAAATTCTGGGTTTTGGTGTTTGGTGAAGAAAACCCACGGTTGGGGTCGGAAAAGATGGCGAAAGTGGCTAAGAAAACGGCGGGGGTACCATGAAAGAGAGAGATAAAGCAAGAGGATGCCTCGGGACGAACCTTGGGACTCCAGCTACGAAAAACAATGAAGCGAGCAATCAAATATAGGATCGAAAACATGGAGAAGAACAATGGGAGATTCGGGATTGAGGAGAAAGGGAAAGTTTCCATTGAAATTCGTCCTTTTTTTCACTTTTCTTTCTGGGTTTAACGAGAAATCTGAAGGAAATGAACCTTTATAAGAATCCAGGTGAAATCGTGTCTGGGTTTGATTTGTGAAATCAAAATTTTGGTAAGTTAGGTAAAACTGTAATGTGTACGAAAAGGATGTTTGTATTATATTTATATTGAAACCCAGAATTATTCGGAGTTTCGAAGGTTTCTCGGGAAAATCAAAGTTCAAAGGGAAATGGGTTTCAGATTCCAGAATTGACAGAACAGAACGGAGACTCAGTTTTTAAAAATCAGATTCCAATTCATATTAATCTGATGGTATAAATTGGTTGTATACAAGATTTAAAGACATATTATCTTAATTAAATCATATTCTTTTAAAATGGTAATTGTAGAAAATTGTGCTAAAAATTTGACTGTAATACAAAATAATTAAATTAATATAAATTTTAAATATAAAAAATTAAAAATATTAAATTATTTAAAATTAAAACCAAACTAAATAGATAATATATGTTTTAAAGACTAAAAATGCAAACTATAATATCAAATAGTTGATTGATTAAGAAATAGTATCAAATAGTTGATAAATTAAAATTTGAATACTAATTTAAGAACTAATTTTTTTAATGTCAACTTGGGAGGAGTTTTCTTCTATAAAAAAAAATCTTAAAGATTTTTCTAGAATTATGTACTAAGACATGTTTTATTAAATTTTAGTAACTAAAATAAATCAAAAATAAATTTAATATTCAAATTTCAATAAATAAATTAAATATTTCAAAACTTTAAAATATATTTGTGAGTCAATTTCATTATAATTTTCCCCAAATTAAATCCATGTTACATTTAAGCTAAAAACTAGAGACTAAAGGGAAGACAACAGCCTGCTACAAGTTCCACCCCCAAAATTGATTCCATAGAGAAACATGCTATATTTGTTGACACTTGACTGATGATTCTGAGTACAAATTACTATAAAAATTGTTTGTATATTTTCACTGGGGGTGTTTTGACCATCAACGCACACAACGAGATTTCAATCTACTTCACCCTCCTCTGCATCAGCTATAGGTTTCGGAACACTAGGCGGTTCACCGTCTTCTTCGTCTTCGTCTTCCTTCATGTACAGACCCAGCTGTTCCAAGGGGTTGCTGCTACCAAACTTGAAACTACCCAGAGCATCCAGATTGTGATCAGAGCATGTTCCTTTCTCCGAGCTTGGTAAAGTCTCGACCGAGGCAGTGCTAAGCATTTCTAAGTCTTCAAGAAACCTAGAATTCTCGTTTATTTCAATAGTCTTCTCCATCTACAAAACATCAGAAAATGTTTGGATATTGAATGCATAATTGACAAGGGTGTAAAAAAGTATTGATAATACAATGCATTCTTCTACTACCTTCAGCAATCCCTGCCGTGCTTCTTCTCGCTCAAGCTCCCTCTTCCGTCTAGCCTCTGCTGCAGCTTCTGCTGCAGCTTGTCTTTGAGCATCTTCTGCAGCCTCGGCTTCTGCTTGCAATCGTGCTTTTTCTTGCCAACATTAAAATATGCAAACATGTAAATAAGCAAACTTGTACATTTTGCAAAACATATGTAATAACTTGTGAATAAATGCAAGTTGAACACACAGAGACAATAGATTAAAGTTCAAACCTTTCTTCCTTTGTTGTTCCAGTTCTTCTCTTTCCCGGCGCAATTTTTCTGGGTCCCCCTTGTCTCCCTGATCCACCATAAAAAAGTGCTTAAAAAAGAATAGGTTACCATACAGTAAGTTCCAGGAACCCAACCTTTCAACTAACCTGTGTAAGAGTCTTTTCTCGAGCTTTTATAATGGTATCAGCAAATCGTTTTTTCAATAAAGCAGCCCTATAGAGTTTCTCAGGAGAAATTTGTCTCTCAGTTGGAGCATTGTCCCCTATATTTTTTAATTGGAAAGACAGTAAGACACAACTCTGGTATAAAAGAATCTTCTTTTTTTCACTCTCACAATCTTCATTGAACTTACCATCTTGGCAACCGTCAGACTCAACGGACCCTGGCTTTGGCTGAGAAGTCTGCTCAAGCTGATCTAACTCACCCATGCATTCTGCATAATAGAATATGGATTGACAAAACTTACATGTAAGGAAGTATATATGATTCCATGGCTTTGCCATTCAAACAAGAAGATAACTATTTTAAGACCATTTCTATTTTGATGCTCATAAAAAAAACATGGACATTAAAAGTTGGTCACTCACGAATTTTATGAGGAAGATTGTCAGCACTTGTCTTTTCATCTAATTGAGCACCAGAATCTATAGTTTCCGGTCCCTGAAGGGGTAATGCAAAGTAAGATGTTAGTTAAAACGGTAACCCAAACCATCCAACACACCTTGGGAAAAGGTTAAACTTTAAAGTGGATCGAACATAGAATTAGAAGGTCAAACAACTCAGAATTATCATTTAAAACTACATGAACCAGCACACACCTTCACTGCATCCACCAAATTTGATGCTTTAGCACCATCAGATTCACTATCTGAACTGCTAGAGTCTGAATCTGCAAAGATCATAAAAGTAAGCAGCCATGGAAATGGCACCTAGCAACACAAGACATGCTTGTAAACAACAGTAGGAACCAAAGATACCAACTTGAGTAATACTAGTACTCAGAAAAGAGAAACAAATACACAGGCATTTAATCAACCTCTTTTTTTCTGGTGGTTGGGGTGTCAAAAAAAGTTAACTCACCTAACCAAGTTACAGCACAAGCAACCGAAAGTGACTAGATTAGTAGATAACATATGGAATCATAAATCTAAAGAACCAAATCTCTAGTTGCAAAATTTCCAAGTCTAGTTTTTATAACAATTATGCATACCATATGTTGGTTGGTGGGTAACTCAGCAGCAAGGAGAATATATAATTTGGATCCAAAACAATGCAGGAACTGAAGATTCATCAGTCACTTAGGAAGACAGATTACATGGTGCATACACAAGGAAAAAAAAAAGGAAAATGCAATTACCTCTAGAGCTGCTTGAACTGATAGACTTTGCACTTCTATGGACTCTATCCTTTTCAATCTCCACAGGTGGATAGCTTGATACAGGAGACTCATTACCCCCAATGTCAACATCCTCATCAGCTTGATCATTACCTGCAAATGAAAAGGACAGACAGAAAACATGTCAGAAGGAAAACAAAAACATAGCTCAGAAATCGAGTTAATTAAACACAAGGATTTGAAAGATCACCTTTGCCTTGTTGCATGGATGAATTACTCGGTGCAGATTCATTCATTACCTGAGTCAGAAATTTTTCCAAAAAGCAAACCAAAGCAAATAAGATTTAGAAGTATTTGACCACTTTGCATAGAAACATACACATATTGGAACACTGAAAGGAAGCACTGGTGCCAATTTTTCAGCCTTTATAAGGTGAGGATGGGTACCTCAATTTCACATGGTTCCCCTCTAACTAGGGTTTTCTGTTTTTCTTGCAAATGGTCATCTAAAAGACTCTTCAATTTGAACAAGGTATCATCACTGAGGACATCAATATCGATCTCAATTTCTTCTTCTCCAGACTCATTTCCATTTGAACTGTGCTCTCTCAAGAAATCAATAATGTGTGTAGGGATTTCAGAGAGCAAAGATTCCAGTTGTCTGCCTATATTGTGTTTTTCCTCATCCGTCATTCTCTTTACAGGTTCCTTTATAATTTCTTGGGTCACTGAGGTTGTCTTCCTCTTTTTTGCAGGAGGCATCGGCTTAGATGTTTCGATGTCCACGGAAGGAGCTTTACTTTGTACCAACTGGGAAGCAATAACAGGTAATTTCTTCTCAATATTTTTCCACCTTACCTCAAAAAACTTGTTAAGGGCATCAGACATAATGTGGACATCATTTCCAGGGGGGTTATAGGTCATTGCATTACTGAAAGTAAGCTTCACGTCATCATGAAACTCCAAGGGGCTTGCATAAGCACCTGATGCTATCTTCTTTTTAACTGTTCCTAGATCCATCGGGTGCTTTATCACATTAAAGTAATCTGGAATATTCAACTTCACTATATCTACCGGTTGGTTGAAGACCCACCCGTACTGATGGCCCATCAATCGTTTTAGAAGATCCTCACACTGCTTCATCAACATAATATTTGAGGTGTTTGCTGCTGAAGCATGCTTTGCAGACTCAGATTTCCCAGAAATAGTCCGATCAATACCTCGTGCCTTTCCACTCGGAGTTTTCCCTTTCTTCCCCAGTCCAGAAGCCATCATGGACGATTTCTGAAAGTCCCGTGCACGAGGTAAAACCTGTCCATTGCTGCAACTAAGAATATCACTGGAAGACGACACAGTGACCCCATTTGTCCTTTTCAACTCAACTTTCTTCTGAACCATCCTAATCTGCTCCAATTCATGTCTCAACCTACGTACCAAACCCTTTCTTTCAGACTGTGACATTTTTGACAGCGAAAGAACTTGCATACTGACACCAAAAGTGTTGTTTTTATTGGGCTTCAAACCCATATATTTTCTCTTTGGGGAACTTGAATCTTCTGAAGCAATAATCTCGGCATCAATTCGTCCAGAGCTACCAGATCCCTCTGATTCACCTGGAGGTTCATATGGGCCACAATAATACTCTCCTGCAAACTTATCCCGCTTTGCCAACATCTTAGCCTAAACACCCTTCTTTTTATATCCCTTTATTCAGAGAAAAGGAACTGCTGATTTAATCACCGCACTCTGAAGATATCAACCATAGGAGCAAAATTATCCCATTTGATTTCTACAGTAGCTATACAACAACCTTTTAACTACAACTACTAGAGTAAAGGTAGGTAAAAGTTTTAAGCAAGTTTAGATCAACTTCTTATCAATTTACTCAAATATAAATCATTAACCATTTTGTCTACTCTATTGAACTATAATTTATGTTCTGAAAGACCTAAATTCGCTAGAACAAACCCTAGAGAACATTAACAAAAATCAAAATTGTATGATTAAAACGTGAAAACATCCAATTTTAAAGCTTTTCCAACAATTGACACAAAAATTCAACTTGTCCTTAGTCGAATTAAAGCACCCCCTACATGTGTTTACCCAAATCCTGAAATTCTAACCATCTCGTTAGCACTACCATCTTTAAGAATCCCAAATCCAACAGATTAAACTATATAAAACACAAAAAAGAAAAGAACCCCGAAATTCACATTGAATAGCTCCCACTCATGCATGGAAATTGAAATTGCAAGTAAGGAAAAACTAGCTTGCTGATTTAAATTCGAAGGACAAACTAGACAATAACTCAAATCTTAACAACAGAAGAACTTCAATACAAAAAGAAAACCCTAATCCAATATGAAATCCCTCTCTCTTAGAGAAACCCAAATCCGGATCCGAAAGAAAAATCTGAAACCAATAAGAAATCAGTAACAATTACCAGTATATCAGTGCTCGCTCACTGTTCTTCCAATGTCGAAACCCCTTTCTCCAATTCCGTAAATCTTTTCGGCGACGAAGTAAAAGAAAATAGAACAAAAAAACAGACACGCAGAAGAAGGAAACCACAGGCTGTAGATCAAGAAACCCTAAACCAATTAATTATTAATATTATTAAATATTGAAAAATAAACATTTTTTATTGGATTTTAAAAGGAAAAAAAATAAAATTAGCGAGATAAGCAAAGGAGTTGGCCGTTCTTCTTCTTCTTCTCTATATTTGAAAGGGCTTTTGCTTACCTACGAGCAATTATGACTGCTGGATTCAAGATGAAAGTCATCGGACGGTTAGAATTAATATTTTGAATTTTGGGGGGATTTTATAATTTGTTTTTCAGTCAAAAATAATTTCCTTTAGTTCTTGTATTATATTTATGCTACGAATTTAATTTTTATATTTTAATTTGATATTTTTTATATTAATTTTGATTTTTTTAAATATGGGTTTAATGTTAGTTTTAATTGAAATATATACTTAAAAATTTATTTTTTATTAGTATTTTAAAGTAACAATGTTAAAAAATTTATCATTCAATAATAGATTAACATGTATTTTTATTTTTAATATTTTATTTTAAAAATAAATAGAAAATAAAATATTTAAATTTTAAAAATATTCTAAAATTTTCAAAAATCTTAAAGTAGTCATAATATTTTTAAAAACTCCAAACCTTAGAACCAAAATTAGTATCACTATCGCATTGATAGCTTGTCAGACCCCCTTGTCGTCAACTTCTTAATCTATCATCGATTTTTTACAACCACCCATCGTTAATAATTAGTAAAAGAGATATCAATCACATGTCAAATAAAGAATGTGAAAGACTCTAATTGTTCAACTTTTGATTGCAATACCTCTCATCGGTCATCGATTATGAATGGTTGGAAAAAACGAGCGATAACCTAAGACAACGGTGAGATCCGACGAGATTATCGATGACAATAATACCGTCAATTTTGAGATTTTGAAGTTAAGGTTTTTAGGAATTTTAGATATTTTTAGAAAATTTAAGATTTTTAGATTTTTTTTAAATTATTTTTTTAGTTTATTTATAAAAAATTAAAATAAACACATTATTTTTTATTTTGAATTATAATGAAGGTTTAAAAACCAAGATCAAGAAGCACAAGTAAAAATATCCCTTTCTAAAAGGGATTGTAGGTAATGAGAAGGCTTATCAAGAATAGTTAAACTATAGTGAGAGTCATTCTTTTCCTTTGTTATTCTGTCTGCCATAGAGTTTCCTTCACGTGGAATCCATTGTAACTCTGTAGTCCAACTTTCCAACGTAATCTATCAATAGCTCGAACGAGAGAGTTTAAACTCAGACGTGTATTGCAATTTAAGATCATGGTAACCGCTTCAAGACAGTCAGATTGAATCAAAACATATTCAAAACCATTATTCCAAGCAACTTCGAGTCCTGTATAAATTGCTCATAACTCGGCATTTAATGCCGAAACAACTCCTAACAATCTATTGAAGCCCAAAATCCATCCTCCATCACTATCACGAATAAGGCCACCTATCGAACCTATACTCGTGTTGTAATGAATTGCTCCATCAACATTAAGGCACACCCAACCTAAACTTAGTCGAATCCAAGAATAAGAAATTGTCGGAACACTTGATGCACAAGGAGTACTTTTGTAGAAACGAGCCCAAGTTAACCCCCGCTAGAAAATCCTAGACGATGGATGTCTCAAATTGTTAAAGACTAGATCATTCTTACTCTTCCAGATTTGTCATAGCAGAGAAACAAAAATCATATTTCAAGGAGTATCTTCATATAAAACGATATCCGTAGAGAGTAAATTCGAACTTAACCAGGAGTGCAAGTCATCAGTGAAGAAACTAGCCAATGAGGCATGTGGGAGGGTTCTTAACCAGACATCTCTAGACTCCGGACAATCACGCAAAGCATGGATGACAGTTTCCGAACACATATGGCAACGAGAGCATGTAACAGTGTGACCAAAGGATCGACGACATCTCTCGGCGTTTATCATAATTCTTTCCTGTTAGATAAGTCAAAGAAAAAGACGGAGACGTTGCAAAACCTGAAGCTTCCAAATGGTTGTGTCGCATTTCAAAGTGTACCAACTATACAAGAATATGCTGAGGCAATTTCAAAGTTATTCTTTTTACTCCAACGCCAAATAATTCTATCAAGAACATCAAACTGATCAGGTGGTCTTACGCTTAAAATATAGGAAACAGCTTCAGCCAAAAAAACAGTATGTAGTTTTACAATATCCCATGTTCTTTCTACCGTAACCAAAGAAGTAAAAGAATAATTAATAGGATCGGTCAACAAATGTTCGCATAGCACTCCCAACTGTAGTAGCCAAACATCATCTAGGATATTTACCATGTCTTCATTACCCAAAGACCATGCAATGTTGGCAAGCAACATGGGCCACGTAGAAGTAAGGGCATATCAAAGAGGAGTACACTGTTGTTTCTTTATAGATAAAGGGCAAACCTTAACAATTTTGTACTTTTGACGTAAAAGTTGTACCCAAAAAGAATTTGGTTGGGTGACAATTGAAAAGCCAACTTTTAATATAAATACAAATAAAATCATACAATCGCCGAAAACCAAGTCCTCCACAATCCATTGGTTGGCAAAGAGCTTCCCAATTAACAAGAGAAACCTTGGTGGCATTGGAGTTTGACCCCAAATAAAACATCGTATTAACTTCTCTATGTCATTACAGACTCTTTTCGGGAGCATGAAAGTTTGCATAAAGTAGATAGGGATGGCTCCAAGAACAAATTTTGCTAGAGTAATATGCCCTGCCATAGAAAGTGAACGAGTCGTCCATCCATTAAGCTTAGATTTCATCTTTTTTAAAATAAACTCATAATCTGCAACTTTTAAGCGTTGAGAGAGAACCGGAACGCCAAGATATTTCCCCAAGGAACTCATATCCTGAAAACCGAAAAAAGAACTAATCGATAGCTGGTCTTGTGAGGATGTGTTCGGTGAAAAATAGATATTGGTCTTCTGCTTGTTTACTCGATGTCCAGAAAAAGAACTAAACACCATAAGAATGTCATTTATCACCTGCGCCTGCTCTAAATCAACTTGAGCATAAAGGATGAGATCATCCGCGAAGAAAAGATGTGATAAAGGAATGCCATTACGAGTAAACGAAAAGGTTTCCATGAACCTTGATCAACTGATTGTGATATTAGATGTCTCATACGGTCCATGGCAAGGACAAAAAGATATGGGTACAAAGGGTCTCTTTGTCTAATACCCCGCTCAAGCGTAAAAGGTCGCGAAAGTTTGCCATTCCATTGCACTTGAAAAAACTAGAAGAAGTGACACAATTCATGATAGTACGCCGAAAACCAGATGGAAACCCTGCAACTCGAAGAGAGTCGAAGATAAAATTCCAGTTGAGTTTATCGAAAGCCTTTTCTAAATCGACTTTTATGGCCATCCAACCTCTCTTTGTTTTGAGAGATCGCATAGAATGGATCATTTCCTGATTCACAATAATATTTTCTGTAACTGAGCGACCAGAGAAAAAACTTGTCTGATTCTGAGAGATCAATGTTGGGAAAATAGGCTTAAGTCGGCGGACAATCACTTTTGTCAGAAGCTTATACAAAACTGTGCATAAACTTATTGGACGAAAATCAGAGAAAGATTCGGGAGAACCAATCTTTGGGATAAGAACAAGTATTGTCCGGCATAAATCAGATTCAATTTGTTCACCACTAAAAATACCTTGAATCATGGCACAGACAGAAGATCCCACAATACCCCATTGGCTTTGAAAAAATTCAGCATGAAGTCCATCCCATCCAGGGGATTTAAGAGGTGTCATGTCTCTAAGAGCCTCATAAATCTCCTTCTCAGATGGCACATCGTCAAGATGCTGTAAAAGTGTATCTTGTATGGTTGGGAATGTGACAGCAGACGGAAATATGCCTAACGGAGTATCATCAGAGGAGAAAATGGATGAAAAAATCGAACGGCTTCCTCCTGCAACACCGAATCCTCATTACACCAAGATCCATATGATAATTTTAGAGATGATATACGTTTTCTTTGCTTGCGACTAATTGCTCGTCGGTTAAAGTACTTGATGTTTCCATCTCCTTGAATAATCCAATCACACCTTGATTTTTGTTTCCATATAAGCTCTTCTTGATCAAGAATATGTTCAAGTTCTACCAAAAAGTCGGATTCTAAAATACGCAAAAAACTCGAAGGCCGAGAACATAGAGATTTTTGAATACCTAGAAGACGGGCCATAAGCATTCTTTTCTTATTTTCAATGTAACCAAAAATCATCTTGTTCCAAGTATCAGCAGCCTTAATAAATTGGTTGAGTGTCTCAGTCATAGAACCCATCGATTTCCAATTATTTGTGACCATTCGATGAAAGTCATCATGAGTATTCCACCCAGTGAAATAACAGAAAAGATTAGAATTAGATCTTTGTCGAAATAAACCAACTTGTAAGAGAATAGGTTTGTGATCAGAACGAAGGCGCAGAAGATGTTCAACAGTAGAATTTGGAAAAGCTTCATCCCAATAGCTATTGCAGATGTATCTATCCAAACGAACCTGAGCAATTCCCCTAGACCAAGTATAATCAGGTCCTTTATAACCCAAGTCACGAAGATCAAAGTCGAAAAGAAGTTCTTGGAAAGCTTTGCTTGGCGTAGTTGTAGCAGCACATCCCTTACGTTCATGTGCAGAAAGGGTGGCATTAAAGTCCCCAAAGAGAATCCATAGGGAACGAATAGATGTTGGAAGTCTCCTCAAGTGAGCCATAATAACTTTCGTTGCGTCTTACAAGGAATGGCATAAATTGTCGTAGCAAGAAAAGAAATGTCGTTGCTCTTCACGGTAACTCGGTAATGAATAAATTGAAAATGATTGTAAAGAATTTCAATTGAAACAGAATTATACCAAGCAATCCAAATTCGCCCAGCAAAACCAATAGCCTCGACACGGTGAGAGTTTGGAAACCCCAAAGACAAAATAACCGTATCAGCTTTTACACTACTAATACGTGGCTCCAAGAAAACAACTATGCCTGGCCTGTAGTCGCGTAGAAATTGTTTGGCCGCAGGAAGAAAACGTCGATGTTCGCAGCCTTGAACATTCCAACAGAAAATGTTAAAATTCATAAAAGACAAAAGAATACCAAGACATTATTCTAATATAGCCGCTGTCATATCTACACAATGTGTATGGCTAGTATCATCAATGATCTCAATTGGAAAACCAATAGAAGTCATATTGACATCGAGAGGTGGAGAAGATCCTGTAGCCAAAATATCAGGCGGGTTCCCAAGTATATTTTCTCGTGGTCTGTCATCCCCATGGTCGATATATGGAGGAACATTCGGGTTAACATTTTCCTTCACCACCACTGCTAAATGCTTAGATTTATCTAGTGTAGTTACCGGGATTCTAGACATTTGTTTGGAACTACTTGCACGTGAATTATTATGTGCCAAAATCGGGAACTCAGTAAGGGTAAGAGGTTTGCGGACATTGAGAGAATAAGACGCCTTGCTAGTTTCTGTGTATTTGCCTTTTGCTTTCATTTTTGTCCTTTGAATTGTGGAAGGTCCTTTAGGTTGTTTGTCGACAGTGTCAAACTTTGTGGAGTCGGGAATAGTTTCATTTGCCGCAACATGTTCAGATTCATATACATGGTTGAAACAGGATGCTTGAAAAGCTCAATTTCATTACGTCATTGTATTCTCTGATTCAAATTTCTTTGTGGTACGACGTTGACGTTTTTCTACAATCATCCAAGGACCAAAAGAAGACTTGTCATCAGAGGATGGTCTAGATTGTTCAGGTTCAGATTGTTGAGCAGTTGGTTATGCGACATTCTCTGTTGGAATAGCTTTTGCATTAGAACAATTATCTTGTGTATGTCCGTACTTACCGCAATGGAAGCATACCACTAGAAGGGATTCATACTCAAAAATTTGGACTTTACCATTAATAATGAGTTTAGAGATTAATGGTTAACAAAGATCAACTTTGATGGTCAGTCTTGCAAAACGTCCTCGTCGACCCTTTTTAGTCTGATAATCAGTCCTGATAACTGAACCAAGACATTCACCAATTACTGTAATAAGACTACGCTTATACATCGTCGCTGGTAATCCTGGCAGTCGTATCCAAGTCCAAATGGTGGATGGAAAAAGCTGTGATGGAGAAAATTTTGCAAACCATGGTTCCACTGTGAGATAATGGCCAAAAACAATCCAAGGTCCGTTAGCCAGAACACTAAGGAAATCTGAATCGATTTTAAAGGTAGCAAGAAAATAATCGTTTTCAATATCCATGAGTTTGAAAGCTTGTTGTGGTTTCCAGAGATCATATAAATTGTTTCACAATGTCATGAATCCTATTCGACGCCTTAAAAGTTTGAAAACCACTGTGCGTTTAAAACTTTTTTCGGCGAGATCTTGTACACACTCAGAAAAATCTATAGAGACTAAGCCATCAACAACACTTCGGATAACATCACCATCTTGCATATCAATGTCTTCGTCACCAAAGAAATTTTCATCATCTTGAGGCGACGAAAACGAACCATTCATCAAAGAATCTCTATACGTCGGGATTGCATTGACTTTTTGCGAAGAGTTTTTTCCACTAGAAATATCAAATTTGTCTCTTGGTACGTCTTCATCCGGTGGCTCTTCTTCAAGACGACGGTGCTTGCGTGGGTTGAGAGGATTGGTATCGGCGTTCATTCTAGGGTTTTGACAAAAGATATAAACACATTATTTTTAGTACTGTTTTAGAAACGATTGGTTATAATCATGACATTTTTAGTACCACGTGTCTATGAGAACAATCACTAAAAATTATTCATCTCATCAATTTTTTCATATCATATTTTTTCTTAAATAAATCTTTACTTGAAAAAACTGTTTTTAAAATGAAATTAACAGTAAATATGAGTGAAGATTCACTTAAAAAAATATGATATAAAAAAATAATGAGATGGATGATTTTTAGTGGTTGATCTCATGGATGATGTGGTGGAACTTATCTATAATATAATTTCTCCTATTTTTGGTATTAAAAAAACAATATTCGATTTTTTTAAAACTATATATGTCAACTCATATGTCGTAAAACAAAAAGAATGGAAATTGGATACCATGTATGCAAATCGTAATTTTTTAATTTTAAAATTTCAAAACACAAACATATTACACATAAAATTTTAAAAAAATTATAATATATAATTCAAATAAAAAATTAGTGATTTGAAGGGTGAAATATTTATTAAAATTTATTAAAAATATAATAAAAAATTAATCTCGATCATGATTTAAAAAAAAAATCATACTTACAAATTAGTACAAATATTTTTAAAAAATTTTAAACTTTAAACTTAAATTATATAATACAAACATATAAAATATTTAAGGATTAGAATCCAAATCTCAGATCTTAAAACCCACTATCAAATGGAAAATAAACAATATGCGGTGAGAAAAACCAAGTTGAAGAAAAAAAATTCGATACTTATCTAAAAAAAATTTATAGTTTAAGTATCTATTTGTAAATTAAATATTTTTTTAATGGTATTACTTTAAAATATTAACGAAATGAAACTTTAGGCACTTATTTTAGCCAAAAAAAATCATTAAGCATCTATTTCAAAAAAAATATATAGTTGAGAAGCCTAAAGTATATTATATATATTAAAGTATATCATACAAAAATATATTGTATATGTATAATGTATTAATAGGGATGTAAAAAGTTGACCCAACCTGAAAATTCGACTGAAACCTGTTCGAGTCAAAACCTGATTTTACTCGAAGATATAATGACCCGAATCGATCTGTATCCGACTATTATTGACCCGAACCCGAGTTGGATCTATTACCGTAGTAACCGAACCCGAACTGTATTTGACCAAGAATGACCCGAACCCGATTTCAGCCTGTTATTGTGGACCCAAAACCCGACCTACATCTGACTGTTGTTGACCCGAACTCGAGTTGGATCTGTTACTATAGTACTGAACCCGAACTATATTCGATCGAGAATGACTCGAACCCGATTTCAACCTGTTATTGTGGACACTAAACCCGACCTATATCCGACTGAAACAAACTCGAACCCAAGTCTGACCTGATAGATAATTGATATTACCCGACTAAATCGACCCGAGACCTGATTTTACCTGACCTGTTTTAAACCCGACCTGCTATTGACCTGAACTAATATTAGCAACACTTAATATTTACATGACATATAGTTAAGTATATTTATAACTTGATGAATTTAAAATATTGGTAAATATAATTAGTCTTCAAAAAATATAATTAGACATGAGAATTAATTTAAGGATTAATATTTAAATTTAGTATTACATATTTAATTAAATTAAATTATTTACTATTTTATTTAGTTTTAATGTATTTAATTTCAATTATAATTTTAAATTAATATTTCATTAAAAATTATAATTTTAAATTAATATTTAATTAAGTTAAATTAACTTATTGAACTTAGGATTAATTAAGCTAAATTAAAATATAAAAACATAAATTACAAATATAATTAAAAGAATTCTAAAATTAAATGTAGATTTTTATTAAATTAATCTAATTTATGACTGAATTAAATTAAATTAAAATAATTGATAAAAAAAGATAATTGATAAAAAATGAGTGAAAAGATAAAATTTTAGAGGAAAATAAGTCATTTATTTTTTAAGTTTAATATTAATTTACTTTTATTGTAAAAATTTTGGAGGGATATAAGTTACCAAAATTTTAGAGGGAATTAGAAATAAATTTTGATTATTATATAAAAAAGAGGAGAAAACAAAATTTTGGAGAGAATTAATATATATAGTATATTTTGGATTATTATTATTATTACAACATATAATCAAATAATAAACTTTAATTAAATATAATCAATTAAAAATATAAAAAAGGGAGTGGATTTAAATATTCATTTGACACTAACTCTAGGTCGGGTAAAATTTTTTGCATATTTTTATATAGGTCGCGCCTAAAAAATTGAATCTCTCACCGTTCTACACCTTATTTTATAATTATTTCAATTTGGTTATGATCACTCAAAAATTAAGTTTTAAATTTTATTTTTATTCGATTTGATCCTTATTTAATTAAAATCAGATTATATATTTTAAAATTATTTTAATTTGATCATAAGGAATTTGTTTAGTGATTGGAAAATTAGTTTTAGAGAACTAGTTTAATGATTTGGGCTTAGGGATTAGTGTTGGGCTTAAAGAATTAATAATATATATACATTAATTAAATACATATACATACATTAATTTATAAATAAATTAAATACATATATTAATATATATTTAAGTATATATATATATATATATTAAACTATATTATATACATAGTATATATTAATTTATATTATATACATACATATAATTTATTATATAGACTATAGTATATATTAATGTATACATATATTAATATATATATATATACATCTAATATATGTATATATATATATATATATATACACAATATATATTAATACATACATACATATTATATATGTAATATTATACATTTCATATTTTCATATATAGTATATATTTTATATTTCTATATATAGTATCATACCATATATAGTATAAATTCTATATATAGAATATATTCCATATATAGTATAAATTTCATATTTAGTATAAATTCCATATATAGAATATATTCTATATATAGTATAAATTTTATATTTTTGAAATATATTAAATTATATTGTATAAGTATAAATTATAATGTATTAAAGTACATTAAAATTCAATTTTCACCGAATTTAACCATTATTAATTTATAATTTTTATAATTTAGTCCTTACAACTTTATTTTTATTTTAAATTGACTACTATTTATTTTTTCTAATTTAGTTTAGTGTTTTTAATAAGATGATATTTTATTTTATTAATTTTTATCCTTTTTAATTTAAAACTTTATTCTTTTTAGTTCAATGTTTATTCCTTATTAATTTTTAATTTTTGTAATTTAGCCAAAATTTTAAGATATGAATCATTTGATTATATTTTTGTTTAATCTAGTGCGTAATATTTATTTTTAATGAGATTTATGCTAGTTAAAGAGTTAGATATTAAATAATTAATTCAAAATGAATGATCAACCATTCAACTCAATGTCTATCGATTATTTACTTAATAACTTATTTGTACCAAATTCAAACGTAATAATTTTAATTAATATGAATTTAAAACCCAAATTAATTCAACCTAAAATAAAATCGACTTGAAATGCACCCGACCTGAAATGCAACCGACCTAAAATGAACCCGACCTGAAATCTACCCGACCTGAAATGAACCTGTCAATTATATGATTTGGACTCAAACCGTTTGAACCCGACCTGAAATGAACTCGACTTAAAATAGACTTGACCTGAAATGGACCAGACCTGAAATAGACTGTCGTGACCATTTTTAAACCGAAACTGTGAAAAATAGCCTGGCGAGTTAAATTTTGGAAAATCGAGTTTTACCACTTTTAATTGTTATTTATGAAAAATTGGAGTCATGTTAAAACGTGTATTCTTTTAATTTTGAAAATGACTTGGAGTCGCCACCGGCCACTTTGGTAGGCCAGACACCATAAAACAGACCAGAGATTCTGTTTTTTAAAACATTTTGGGCTCGGGAGTCGGTTACGCGTAAGGATGACCCTTACGAGCGCCCGAAATCGGTACCTTATTAATTACACGTGGCATTTTGGTATTTCGAATAATAACATTAATTTAATCCGTCATTGTCAAATAAATATCGCTCGAATAAGAATATCCTTTTGGGTAAAAAGGTACATTTCTTTTAAATACGAGCTTTGTAAAAGACGTCCTAGAATAGAAAATCTTAACTCGTATTTAAAGAAATATAAATTCTGGCCCAAAAGGTTTTAAATGCATGATCGGTTTATTATCTGGTTCATTTTAAGTTCTAACCTAAAAAGGCTCCATTGATTAAATGTTTAAACCCTATTAAATTATTAATTTCACCGGGTGTATTATGATAATGTCCGAATGCACGGACACTACCATTTTGACACCAAACAAAATTAATAATACTATTAGTGTTTCTAGTTTTGCCTAATTGATTTTATTAAATTCTAACCCTAAATTATTTACCATTTTCTAAGTTTCGATGACGCGCCAAATACGATACCAAAGTACACTATTGGCCAACATAATGTTATTTCAAAACACTGACCACTTAGTGTATCCGAGATATATGATTAGAACGTCATCGTTACTAAATTATCTCCCTATTTAATTTAGTTATGTAATTAAAGTGACTAATCCTAAAAAGGCTCTAATTTAATTATCTAGGTGTGAATTAAGTGACATCCTAAACAAATATACTATATGCTTTTAAAAGTATACAAACATATTAAATAAAACAATTAAATAAAGCAATTAAAAAAACAATAAAGATGACAAAGGAACTAAATTACATTTATTAAAGAAATAAGGGAGCTAAACATAAACATCGGGAAATTAACATAAAAGGAATTACATGGCATAGAACGGGAATTGACAAACATTCAAATTTAGGGGTTGATTTAGACTTAATTTTGATCAATTTAAATTAATCCTAAGCTTAGAAAATCTAATTAAATCAAATTAAGTATCTAATTAAATTAGATCTAAGTTTAAAATTAAATTTAATCCTAATTAACGTCTAAATTGATGGAATTTTGGATTAACGGTTCGAATTGGGTCCAATTAGGGGTTAAATTGAGTGTAAATTAAAGTTTTAGGCCTTAATTAAGGGAAATAGTGACTAAAGTGAATTACGCCTCAAAACTCGAGGGGCTGCGGGAGTAATTTTCCACTTTTCTTTGAACCGCGCGGATCCGGGTTGACCCGGATCAAAACACGCGGGTCTCCTTGTGTCAAAACGCGGTCGTTTTGCACATGGATGACCTCCCTTTCCACCGAGTTGACTCGACCATAATTTCCCTCCCATGACTCGGTCCAACTCAGAATTCTCTCAACCTAAACACATCTAAGCCCAAAAACCCTTACTCAAATGGATCAAACACCTTAGTTTTGCTTGGTGTTCATCCATGTTCTTCATGAAAATGAAGAACACGATGAACACGACCATTGAACCACCATACGCTCTGCCGCCGAATCCACATCGCCGCCGGTAACCACCACTCCGGCGAGTTTTCCAGCCACCGTCCGGGAACGATTTTGCTCCGGCGATGGTTTCCGACACCGGTGAACTCGCCGGAACCCTTAAAAATCCCTAAAACACACCGGAAACTTGGATTTTTCTAGACCTAAGCAACAAAACACACTAAAGATCCTCCCCAAAACACTCGGTTGCATTTAAACAACACCCTAAACTATCCGAATACTTGAAAAACACTTCCCCTTCACCGGAAACTCCTCTAAACTCATTCTTAAACCCGGATTCAAATTAATTTCTCCATGATTTAAACTTACCGAATCCTCCTTCCATTTTTGAATTCATTGGTTCGATGAAATTATCCAAAACAGGGAGGCAATGTTTGATCTAAAATTTGTTCTTCATACATGACAACTTAAGCGAGTAATTAACGGTAAAAATAAATCGAGGAAAGTACAAGGCTTACCTTCAACGTGTTTCTCCAATGGTGTTCTCTAAACTCCAATCCAATTATGGAAATGCTTTGTTCTTTCCCCCTTGCCAATTGCTCCTTTGCCTCTGTTTTCTTTTTTTTCAATCCCCCCTCGTCCACTCTCTACTTTCTTTTTTCCTTTTAATTCACCCCTCTTTCCCATGATTTCAACTGCCTATAACTCCCCCCAGTAACCGAGTAAAACCAAACTCCCTTATCTCTTCTTTTTTATTTTTTATTTTTTATTATTTATTATTTACTTATTATTATTATTATTATTTGTATTTACTTAGGTCCAAGCTTGGACAAAATTCATGTTCTACAGCTGCCCCTCTTTGCTCAATGCTGTAGAGCAAGAGACGAGCAAAGACTGAAAAGACACGAATTTTGTCTAAGCTTGTTGACCTTTATTACGCTAACAAAGCTTGAAGCTGTTCTTCTTATTATGAAATTCTTCAAGCAAGATACCTGTTGTGGGACCTGAGGCTGTTCTTCTTATTATGAAATTCCTCGTATCCCATGAAACCTGGAGCTGTTCTTCTCATTATGAAATTCTCTATGGTCTGAAGCTGTTCTTCTTATTATGATTTCTTTAGACAAAAAGGTGATGAACCCGAAGCTGTTCTTCTTATTATGAAATTCTTCGTATTCCATCGAATTTGGAGTTGTTCTTCTTATTACGAAATTATCCATGGCTTGAAGTTGTTCTTCTTATTATGAATTTCTTCAAACAAAAGGTGATGAAACCCGAGGTTGTTCTTCTCATTATGAATTTCCTCGCATTTCATGAAATTTGGAGTTGTTCTTCTTATTATGAAATTCTCCATGGTCTGAAGTTGTTCTTCTCATTATGAATTTCTTCAGACAAAAGGTGATGAAACCTGAGGTTGTTCTTCTCATTATGAATTTCCTCGCATTTCATGAAATTTGGAGCTGTTCTTCTTATTATGAAATTCTCCAAAGTTTGAAGCTATTCTTCTTATTATGAATTTCTTCAAACTTATCAAATGATGGAAACCGAGGCTGTTCTTCTCATTATGAAATTCCTCGTCTCCGGGAAATCTGGAGTTGTTTTTATTATGAAATTCTTCAGATCAAAAGTGGTGGAACATGAGGTTGTTCTTCTTATTATGAAATTCCTCATATTCCGTGAAAACTTGAATTATTGTTGTTTGATTGTTTTTTCTGAATCATTTCTCGTAGGTTTCTGAATCCTGTTCAATAGAAATATGATGCATTATTAGTATCATACTAATGCAAATATTCCTATTATGATGCATGAGTATGCCTAGACAGGCACATATTATCAGTCAATTGTCATTTTGATGAGCACAATCGACTCTTTCCTCTTCTTTCTGCAATCTTGATGATGTCTTGATTCTTCATCTCATATAAAGGGGCAACCTTTGATGACAATCTTTCTCACAAAGTTGTTTTTGAAGCGCATTTTCAAGTTTTCTCTTCAAATTACTTTTTTCTCAAAGCGCCTTTTCAGGTTTTCACTTTGATTTTTCTTTCTTTCCTTTTCTTTTCATTCTTTCTTTTTCTTTTCAATTTTCTTTTTCTTTTCTTTCTCCTTTTTCTCGAATTGGCCTTGACACTGATTTCAGTCACTGTTTGAAAACTTCCTTCTGTTGTGTCCCTTGTTTTAGGATTCTGTTTGATCGTCTGAACATATTCACCTTTTATTCCATTATCCTGATCTAGAAAAGCAAATATTACCTGTAACTTTTAAAACAAAATAATGGCAAAAGATTTTCATATTTGTTAATTTACATGAGTTCACTTGCACGATGCTTTGGATAAAAAAAAGCTCGGAAGAGAAAATGAATATGTACTGAAGCTTTTTTTGTATGTTTGTAACAAGTACAGAATTTTAAAATAGTCATGGCAAACCAAAAGAAAGAGAATCAAGAAACAAATGCAAATTCTCAAGCGCCTATTACATGTGATCATCGGGACCTTTTCCCGAGATATAGATTTAAAATAGATCTGCTTGTCTAACAGTTCTTCAAGTGAGGATCCAACTTTGCAAACATGAAGCCCCTTTCTGAACTACTAGATAACCGAGAGGTATAAATTGCCGGATGCCTACTGTTATGCATTTGAGCCGCCATTTCTGGTTTTCGACCAAAATCCTCCTTTGGTATCGAGACGCCCTTTGCGGGTTTTCATCTCAACCCCTCCTTCTTTATTTTTATCATTTTTTATGAAACGCCCTTTCGGGTTTTCGCTTCATTTTCACTTTTCTTTTTTATTATTCTCTTTTTTATTTTCTCTTCTTTTTTTTATTCTTCAGGCGTAATATTTCTTAACTGAATCGGAATTCACAGGCTTGTGTAATTCTTTTCCGTCCATTTCAGTCAAGATCATTGCACCTCCGGAAAAGGCCTTTTTGACAACATATGGCCCATCCCAATTCGGCATCCATTTCCCACGGAAATCACGATGAATCGGCAAGATCTTTTTAAGCACTAGATCACCCTCTCGGAATTCTCGCGGTCGAACTTTCTTATCATGAGCTCGAATCATCCTCTTCTGATACATTTGACTATGGCAGATAGCTTTCAACCGCTTTTCTTCAATCAAATTCAACTGATCCAAACGAATCTGTACCCATTCTGTGTCATCTAGTTTCACTTCTGATAATACTCGAAGAGACGGAATTTCAACTTCAAGTGGTAACACTACTTTAGTCCCATACACTAGAGAATAGGGTGTTGCCCCGGTAGAAGTTCTCATCGAAGTACGGTATGCAAACAAGGCAAAAGGAAGTCTTTCATGCCAATCTTTGTATGTTTCTGTCATTTTTGATACGATCTTCTTGATGTTTTTATTAGCTGCCTCAACCGCTCCATTCATCTTCGGTCGGTATGCCACAGAGTTGTGATGAATTATCTTAAACTGCTCACAGGTTTCTGCAATCACTCTGTTGTTGAAGTTAGTAGCATTATCTGTGATGATTCGTTCTGGTAGACCATATCGACAAATTATCTCTTTCTTCAAAAATTTGCATACAGTTGTCCTCGTAATGTTGGCATAAGAAGCAACTTCTATCCATTTGGTGAAATAACCGATAGCCACTAAGATGAAACGACGCCCATACGAAGCCTTCGGGTGAATCTGCCCAATTACATCCATTCCCCATACAGCAAAAGGCCACGGTGAATTCATAGTGTGTAACGGTACCGGTGGAGAGTTAATCTTATCTGCATAAATCTGACATTTATGACACTTCTTGGCGTACTCTATGCAATCTCCTTCCATGGTAGACCAGTAGTATCCGTATCTCATTATTTTTCGTGCCATCGAGAAACCGTTGGCGTGCGTACCACATATCCCATCATGCACTTCCTCAAGAATACTTCTAGCTTCACGAGCATTGACACATCTGAGTAACATTTGATCTCTGCTTTTCTTGTATAAGACGTCGCCATCCAACACATATCCAGCAGCCATTCTTCTTATTGTTCTTTTGTCATTATCATTCGCTTCAAATGGATAAGCTTGGAACTTGATGTACTGTAGAATATCAAAATACCAAGGATTACCATCCTCTTCTTCCATGTTGCAGCAATGAGCGTACATTTCATAACTTTGCATTCGAATCAGCATCATATCCTCCGGTCTATTTGCTTGAAATACCGAAGCCAATGTAGCTAGGGCATCCGCCATCTGGTTGTCTTCTCTAGGGAGGTATGTAAAAGTTACTTCTTCAAACTCTTTAATTAGTTCCAACACCAACTTCCGGTATTCCATCAACTTTGTGTCTTTCGTCTCCCATTCTCCACGCAGTTGATAAATAACTAAGGCTGAATCTCCATACACCGTCAGAGCTTTTTTATTTTTCTTTCTATTGCAGCCCTCAATCCCATAACACATGCTTTGTATTCCGCCATATTGTTCGTGCACAAAAACTCTAACTTGCTTGTGAGAGGATAATGTATACCATCTAGAGAGATCAACACAGCTCCAATTCCACGTCCTAGTGCATTAACTGCTCCATCAAAATACAAACTCTATTTCTTTATCTCATCATCTTCTTCCACATAAATGGTCATCACATCTTCATCGGGAAAATCAAAGTTTAAAGGCTCATAATCTTCCGAAGCTCTACTTGCGAGAAAATCAGCTATAGCTGTAACACTCTTGAAATAATAATAAATTAAATAAATAAATAAATAAATAAAATATATATATATAAGTATATATATATTTTAAAGGAAAAAAAAAAGAAAATTCGGAATAGTTTTTTTTGAACCTTATTAGATTCAGAAACCCAAAAAAATAAACCCCCTAATTCTCTCAAGCACGACCGCCGCCGATCTCCTTCTCCGGCCGTCCGTGGCTTGCACCGCCACTGCCGTTTTGTTCGTCTTCCCTCCCCGAGAAAAACCCCCTTGTCCACGCGCCCGTTGGCCGCGCCGATCGCCGATAATCGAAGCCTAAAGCTTCGTCGGATCTAGGGTTTAAACCCTATCTTTCCTCCAATTTTCCGGCCGTTCCAGTTGCCGTGGCAGCGCGTCGTTGGTTGCCGTGAGATCCCCGTGTCGAGACGACCAAAACCCCTCCAACATCGTCTCCGATTGTCACCGGCAAGGGCCTCGTCGGAGAAACTTTACCGATCGCAATTTAAGGTACTTTCGAAGAGTTTTTCTGGAAGTTTGGCTTGAGTTATGGTTTTATGGGATTAGATCTGGAAAAATCTGGTCTCGGTGTGCATTTTCCGGCTGATTAGGGCCGCGCGTGGCCTTCACGCGCCACCGAAAGCGGTTTCCGGCCACCGGAACGGTTACTGTGGGCTGACCGGTCCAAACCGGCCTTGAACCGGCCCTCCCAAACCGAGCCAGTCTTACTGAACCAAACCGGTCCAACCCGGTAAACCGTTGACCCGTTGACCTGTTGACCCATTGACCGACCCGACCCGTTGACCGTTGACCTGTTGACCGTGACGTCAGCATGACGTCAGCACTGACCGTTGACTGCTGACGTCAGCATGACGTCAGCGTTGACTTTGACTGCTGACGTCAGCGTTGACTTTGACCCCAAAAGTCAAAATTTTCAAAAACTCCTATTTTATGTTTTTTGACGTCCTGAGTCCATCCGTGAAGTCCGTTTTTCGAAATTCGAACCCGAAAGCCTCCAAATTGGACTTTAAAGTCTCGAATCATGTTTTTCTTCCAAGTTAAGTTAAGTCCAGAGTTTTATTTAAAGTCTAAAGTTTATGTCTGTTTATTTGTAGGATCTCATAATTCTCCCGATCGTGCACCGAATCAACCCAGTTCCTCCCGCTTTGACCAATCCCGAGATCCGATCGTGACCCGGTCCAGTACAGCTACAGAGCGAGGCTCGAACGCCCAGTAGATCACCTGACTATTTTCTGCCACTGAGGTGTGTTCCTTGTGTGCTATACACTGTATTTTACTGTTTTATGTTTAAATGAGTCAAGTATGTGCACATAACTGTTTTCTAGGTTTATATAAATATCTGCTCTGAATTTTAAGATATACCATTTAATGGTTTACCGTATATCTGATATGTCCTGATTTACGTATGCATATTGCCTGATTAATTTCTGATACTACCATCATGTCTCCTATTATTACTTCATGCCTGTCATATTAGTGTTGGGGTGATGAGTAGTACTTCAGATTCAGTTCAGCCTTGATCCAGCTGGTAATTCCGCCTGTTTACGGTTCCTAACCTCAGTTAGGGTAATTCCGCCTGTTTACGGTTCCTGTGCATTAGTCGGGGTAATTCCGTCCTGCAACCTAAGGTAATTCCTTAGGCCGGTACCTTAACCTTAAAGGCTAGGGTTAATGCCAGTATCAGATACCGTTCGGGGGAACTGTATCCTGGAGTCTGGTTGGAGGGTAGTCTGTTATGCATACACATGATCTGATTTTCTGTTTTACCGTTTAATCGATTTAACTGTTTTCTGTTGCACTGTTGGGACACACTGGGCTTTATAGCTCATACCTGTTTTCTTCCCCTTTCAGATACTCGTAGATAGACATCCCGGACTTGGCATTGGAGGATCTACATACTACCTGGTTACACATTGATGTAACATATTTACCTTTTTCCTTAGTTTGTGTTAAGGTGAAATGTGTCATCATATATTTTATTACTGGTGTTTTAGAAGTATCACTTTACTCTTTGTTTTACAAACTAATTTGGAACACTATTTCCAGCTACTTTGTTTTTAGAAACGTATACATATTTTGAACTGTTAGATGGTATATATTTTCATTTGCTTCAGTTAAATAATTTTTATGCTTTATGTTTCGTAAATAAAAACGATGTGACACTCTAGCCGGGTTTCCCGCATAGGCCGGTTTAGGGGGTTACAATAGCACTCCCTTTAACTGCTTTCTGGCTTACGTACAAAATGTCAAATTCAGACAACAACATTTGCCAACGTGCTAATCTCCCGATCAATGCTGGTGCTTCCATCAGAAACTTTAATGGGTCAAGCTTTGATATCAACCACGTGGTATGATATAACATGTATTGTCTAAGCCGACGAGTAACCCAAACAAGCGCACAACACAGCTTCTGGATAAACGGGTACCGTACTTCACATTCGGTAAACTTCTTACTCAAGTAATAAATTGCCCTTTCTTTCTTTCCAGTATCATCATGTTGCCCCAGCACACACCCCATGGAATTCTCGAACACCGTCAAGTAGAGGATCAATGGTCTTTCGGGACAGGAGCCACTAACACCGGTGCATTTGACAAGTATTGTTTGATCTTGTCCAACGTTTCTTGACATTCATCGTCCCACTCACATGGATTATTCTTTCGCAACAGTTTAAAGATTGGATCACATCTATCAGTTAACTGAGAAATAAACCGAGAGACATAATTCAACCTTCCAAGGAAACCTCGAACTTCTTTCTAGGTTTTTGGAGGTGGTAAATTCTGAATCGCCTTAACCTTATCTGGATCAATTTCGATGCATCGTCTGCTAACAACAAAACCATGCAGCTTGCCAGATGTAACCCCAAAAGTACACTTATTAGGGTTAAGTTTCAACTAATACTTTCGTAGCCTCTGAAACAACTTTCTCAAGTTTTGAACATGCCCATCTTCTGTTTGGGACATGGCTATCATATCATCCACGTAGACTTCGATTTCTTTATGCATCATATCATGAAATAATGTCACCATAGCTCTCTGGTATGTTGCCCCAGCATTCTTCAACCCGAAAGGCATGACTTTATAACAAAACGTGCCCCACAATGTAGTAAAGGTTGTCTTCTCCATATCCTCCGGATTCATTTTGATCTGATTGTAACCCGAAAAACCGTCCATAAAAGAAAACCACGAATGCCCTGATGTGTTATCAACCAGAACATCTATATGAGGTAGAGGAAAATTATCTTTCGGACTCGCTCTGTTCAGATCTCTATAATCTACGCACATTCGTACTTTCTCGTCTTTCTTCAGTACTGGAACTATGTTTGCCACCCATTCTGGATATGCTGCCACCTGTAAGAATCCCGCATCAATCTGTTTCTGAACCTCTTCTTTGATTTTCAAAAGCATCTCTGGTTTCAACCGTCTGAGCTTCTGCTGTACTGGCTTGCATTCTGGTCTAATTGGCAACTTGTGTACTACAATGTCAGTATTCAAACCCGACATATCTTGGTAGGACCATGCAAAAACATCTTTGAACTCTCGCAACAAATCAATCAAATCTTGCTTTTCCCCAGCCGAGAACGTTGCCCCAATCTTAACATCTCTTTTCAGTTCTTCAGAACCCAGATTCAGAATCTCTATTTCTTCTTTGTATGGCATGATCTGTTTATCTTCTTTTTCCATCAACCTTAATAATTCTTCAGGAACCTCATAATCCACATTATCTTCACACTCATTAATATCTGTTAGACAAGAGATCTTTTCCAAATCTATTCGGAATTAAGCACAGAGTCACTCATGTTATCGTTGATTGGGAACCTGCAAAGAAAACTTATATATTTGGAAAGGAATAATAAATGAATGAATAAATGAAATAATAAATGAATAAATGAATGAATAAAAGAAAGAAAACGTTTACCATTTGAGAATAGAAAAATAAAAGAAAAACATCCTTGTTTGCAAGTGAAATATGTAAAAGCCCTTTACAGAAAATCCCCTATACTTGTGGGCAAAATTAATAGGGTAGTTCTTGGCATTACTCTGTTTTAAATACTATAGGTAAATCTTCTACAGTCCAATTTTTCAAAGTTTCGCCAGGGAGGCATGGACGGATTCCTTCCAGAAAATTCATCCTTGGTCCTTCAGAAATTCCTCCCACAAACAGACCATCGAAAGCATCCCCAAAAATTTCTTCCTCTTGCAGCCTGATAGCTTCTTGACGATTCTTCTCTGCTTGCTCAGTGACATTCACAAATCCATGAGATATAAAGTCAATCTTTGAACTCAATGAGATCGGCTTTTTAGCTGCAGCTTTCCCATACTTCTTCCAAAATGCCTCAATTGAAAAACCTAACCCAGCTCGGCCCTTCTTCATAACCACGGGTTTTGGACGTAAGCTTCCTTGCAATTTCCTTCCTAATCCCTTTCCAGTCCTGGCTCCTTTACCGAGAGTTTGCTTAACAGTCATTTCTGTGCAATTCGACAATCTTGGGCATGGAAACTTCGCGCCTTCGGCGACAAACGCGGCATTGATAAACTCCAAAGGCCTGAAAGAACACTCCAACGCATCTTCATTTGCTTGGATGTACGGCGTATCAGTAGAAACTGAAGCGATAATGGCTTCCTCTGCCCCAACACACACGAGCTTCCTATCTATCACGAATTTCAACTTCTGATGCAGAGATGACGGCACTGCCCCAGCAGAATGAATCCAAGGTCTTCCAAGCAAACAGTTATAAGTGGGCTTGATATCCATGACAACAAAATCCACATTGTACATAGACGGACCAATCAGCAGCGGCACTTCTATCTTGCCCAACACGTCCCTCGTTGTTCCATCAAATGCTCTGACTACATTCTGATAACTCTTCATATGAGCACTGTCAATTGGTAACCTTTGCAGAGTCACCAATGGTAATACATTCAACGTTGACCCATTATCAATCAGCACTCCCGGCACAACATGACCCTTACAATGAGTCGTAATATTTAGAGCTTTAATAGACCCCATTCCACCATCCGGGATCTCATCATCAGCAAACGTTATATAATTATCTGCAGTGATATGATTAACAATCCGATCCAGCTTGTTCACCGATATATCATTCGGAACGAACGTCTGGTTTAACACCTTCAACAAAGCATTACGATGTCCTTCGGAACTCAATAACAAATCAAGAATGGAAATTCTGGATGGTTGTCTCTTCAACTGCTCAACAATATTGTACTCGCTATGCTTCAAGAATCTCAAAAACTCATGTGCTTGCTCCTCAGTAACAAGCTCGTTTATTTTCGGCATTGGATCTTCAAAAATCTTCTTCTTCTCAACGTTCCTTGTTTTCTCTTCTTCCTTCTCCTAAACTGGTGAATAACATCTTCCACTTCTCGTGAAATGTCCTACCTCATTCACTGGTTCTTCAGTCTCAACTTCATCCCCAACCACAAACTTTTCGGGTTGTATCTTTTCGGCGGGCTTTGAACTGCTCGACATTGTCACACTTGCAGTGTAATTCCATGGAATCCTCTGTGTATCCTTGAACAAAAAAGGTGCAGGAGGAGTAATCACTATGCGAGGGGTAGCCACTGGTTTTACTTCCCTTGATGAACTATCGCCTTTTGGTCGAACTGAAATAACCAACGGCCTATCCGTACTGTACTTTGGCATGGTTCTCTCAGATGTGCATACGTCCATCATTTTTTGTCCTTCCATCTTAACGAAAAATTCCACCTCCTTATTGTCCATCATCCCCTGTAGCAAACTTCTAAATTCAGAGCAATACTGAATCTCGTGTCCTTGCTCTTGGTGATACTCACAATATAATCCTGCCTCCATCGGTCTCTTCAACATCACTTCCTGGCATAAAAGTCCATTATCGAACAGTTGTTCAAACACCCATTTTAATGGTGATCTGATCTCCGATACACTCGTCTTTATCTGCTTCATCTGGTCCTCCTCAATCATATTTACACCTCGACCACCATGGTTTGGCAACGGATTCGTGGATATACTGGGTTCATCAAATTTCAACACACCAGTATTGATCAGATTCTGAACTATTCTCTTGAATGCAGTGCAATTCTCAATGTTGTGTCCCTGAACATTGGAATGATATACACACTGGCCTTCGGATCGTACCACGCCGGATATGGAGGTGGAAGTGGTAAGATATAATACGGACGTATCATATCCGCATCATATAACTAAGTATACAGCTCGGCATATGTTATCGGGATAGGCATAAAGCTTGGCCTCTCCCATTTCGAATCCTTCTTGCTTGAACTCTGTGAGCTATTGGCTCCTGCCCCCGGCTTAGAGATTGTCACATTTCTCGGCGCCGCATATACAACGGCGTTATTCACTTCACTATCCTTCTTTCTGAAACTCCTCTTAGAGCTATCAGGTCCTTCTATCTTTCCACTCTTCATGGCTGCTTCCACAAGCTCTTCCGTAGCGACAATTTGGGAAAAGCTTTGCATCGAAGTATTGGTAAACAAACGATCGTACATCAAACCCTTCAATGTATCAACAAACATATGGGTCATTTCACTCTCAATCAGTGGGGGTTGTACTTGGGAAGCCAAATCCCTCCACCTGTGAGCATACTGTCTGAACGTCTCGTTCGATTTCTGCCCCATCTGTTGTAGCATTACTCTAGTAGGTCCCATTTCTGACACATGCTTGTAATTCTCCAGAAAGGCACGATATAAGTCTTTCCATGTTTTTATGTTTGTTCGGCTTAACTGTGTATACCATCGCAATGTCGAACCTGTCAAACTATCCTGGAAGCAATGAATCAACAACTTCTCATCTCTATTGAAAGCAGCCATCTTTCGGCAATACATAGTCATGTGGGCATTCGGGCAAGTCGTTCCATCATATTTCTCAAAATCCGGCATTTTAAACTTCGGTGGTAAAACCAAATCAGACACCAACCCTAGATCAAATGCATCAGTATCTTGATCGGTTGTCCCTTGTATCTTCTGTATTTTTGCCTCTAATGCCTTGAAATGATCAGCATACTTCTTCTCCATGTCCTGACGCACTTTGTCCACCTCGCTCATGAAGTTGAGATCTAGGACCTCTTCAACATTCGGAGTAGTAAAATCAGCCACTTCCATAGGATGACTTGCAGATGCTCCCATTTGGTGAAATTGAACCTTTGTAGGTACCGATTGCACTTCAGGTTGCCCTTTCATATGAATGTAGCATCCGTCTGACCCTCAGCTTCACTTGATCCACCAACCGGTGTCTTGTCTTTCTCTGATTCTTTCGGTCTTACAAAGCTGTTAACTGACTGATAATATCTGCTTGTGCCTTAGCAATAGTGTCCTTCATGCTATTTTTTATTCCTTCTAGTCGATTTTGAAACTCCACGCGATCATCCTCTAACTTCTTTAATCTTTCTTCCATTGCTGACTTTTTAGTACGTGACCGTGTTGAATATGAATGTGGTATGATTGCGACTAAAGTATTCACTGCCACAGAACCTTTTATTATTAAAAATTATTATTTTTAAAATTAATGATGCAAATGATGTATGAATGCATGAATGTATATATGCAATAAGGCATTGTATTCGAAGAACAGTATCTTAAAAACATCCGTTTGTCTAAAAAGTTCATATACAAAGTAAAGATAAATAATCAGTAACTACAAAAAGCTGTTAGCTCTAATCCCCAGATTGGTCAACTCATGCAGCAAACGTACGATGACCTCTCCATGCTCTAGCTCAATGTCAGGTTGCTTTAGAAGTGTTGTAGCTTCCTTTGACAATATCTGCACATAGGAGGCAATACTTCTGACCTGTTCTTTGAAGTTGACTAACTCTTTGTTTTGACATTGAACGGTGCGCTGCACTGCTTCATATTTCGCTTTCCACGGTCCGGTATCCTGGTACAAAGCTCCTTCATAGCTTGTTAACTTCTCCTTTAACTCTTGTACTTTGTTTTCAAGCGAAGCAACTTTTCGTTGTAGACCCTCCTTTTCCTTTTCAATCTGAACCTTGTCTTCATTGTGATACTTGGTAATCAACTCTTCCAACTGTGTCACCTGGTTTGACAACTCGAAATTCCTTGCTTGCTCTTTCTCTAATTTCTTCTTTGCTTTATAATCCGCTTCCCGTCCTTCGCGACACTTTTGTTCATAGAGCCTCTTGTATTCTTCCTTTTCTTTTGCCAACTTGTCCAAGCGATCGGGCGAACTCGGAATCTTTTTACTCCCACTTCCTTTCTGATACTTTCTCCTATGCCCTTCATGCATCTCTTGTAGTTCTTTCAAATCCCGACTTAACTTCTCATTTTCAACTGACAGCTCTTTCTCTTTCCTCTCGTGCGTTAATACCTGATACTTTGCCATGTTTAACTCTTGCGTAAGATCATAAACCGTCTTCTCATATCTTTGGTAATCCAGCTCTTGATCTTGCTTCAGTTTCTCTATCACAGACGGTGCTTCTTGAGTAATTCCGCTTGACGATCCAACGATCCTGGGTATCTCATGAAAAGTCTTATCATTTACTCTTTGTGTCCTCCAATCATCATACCTGGCCATGATTTCCAGATCTCGGTAAGGCTGAACTTTCCTGAATGTTTTCCACGCTTTCGAAATCGTTTCATTCCTTGATTTATACCCGTCAGTTTTGTGTGCGTATTCGAAACTTGCCATCCCGGCTATAGCAGGTATGAACTGTCTGGAAACTAAAAGTGGGCAATAAGATGTTCCACCCCAAACTCTTGGCAACGGGACCCAATCTATTTCCCCACATCTATACAGAAATACAGTTCCTCTACTCAACCAACAAGCCTTCCAAACAACATCTATATCCGTCAAATTCTGAAAGAGTTCCTCCCATTGTCTCTCGTCCTTCTTCTCTATGACACAATCCTTTAGATGCTCCGAAATAGGTGAATATAAAACAGTATGCCTTAGCGCATGATAAGGTGCATTCCAACGATGACCTCTAAATCAGACCTCCAATAACTGTGCACAACCCCAAAATCTTCCTTCACCCGATTTCTTGCATGCCGTCAAAGACCTGTATGTCTCCGCCAAGATAGCAGGGGCTGGATTCACGCCTTTAAATAACCTCTCGAATAACCCGACAGTGGATGGGTCTATATGTTTCGGGGTCCTCGGAAATAACACTAATCCATAAATGCATAAAGCATATATCCTTCTTACCTTCGATGGCTCTTCGCGACTGTCCACTATTAACTCTTTCAAAACTTTCCAATTAACTCTCTGTTTATCCTCATTCATGTCTGTACTATCTCGACTAGCAAGCTTCTCATCCCAAAACTCCTTCACCTTTCCTGTGATCTGAGTTAACTTCTTCTTAAAGCTTGAAGTACTATTCGGCTTAACATAAATCTTGTCTCTCTTGACCACGGGACTGTTAATCAAGACCTCATACTCCTCCAATGTCGGTGTCATATCAACTCGTCCAAAAGTAAAACAGTTATATGCTGGATTCCAGAATTGCGTCATTGCTCTGAGTAATTGTCTATCCACGGGTACCTTTAATAGTAATGCTATATCTCCGAATTCCTTCTTAAACTGCTCTCTCATATCGTCAGTCCACTGATCCCATATTTCCCGGACTTCCTGAAGACATGGATTCTGAGTCGTGTTGATCTTCACATAACCTTTCATTATTGACATACTTCCCGGCGGTAAACTATCTCCTTTCTCATGTTGGACTGCCTCTGACCAACCCCAGACATCCGTATTATCATCTTCTACAATGATCACTTCAAACATTTTTGGATACTTTTAACTTTATTGTTTCTCGAATTTAATGCCAATGCAAATGATATAACAGATAATAAAACAAAATAATAAAGCAAAGGAAAACAAAACAAAATTCGTGTTAGTACAGTGAATACAAGATTTAAACAAAATAATCACAAAAAGGAACTGTACTTAAAATAACTAGAGAACAGTTTATGTTGCGTGAAATTAACCGGAGAGCAGTTAAATAGAGAAATCCTAATTTCGATGGCATTTCGGCAGCATACCGCCTTATCTTATGGTCCCTGTCTGACTCTAATAGGGGTAGGTTTCTACTTTATGCATGCGGGTTTTGGTCTAGACTTTGGGTTCCCGAATTGTCGTTACCATCTACTGCGACGATAAGACATCGATTCGGTAGTATAGGTCCCTTACAACGGAGGTGAAGACCTCACGACGCATAAGGTTAGTATACCGGAAGCAGATAAAAATCCGAAACTCGGAGCTAGATAGCATCACGTCGGACAATATCTAACTCCCACTCAAGGGTAAAAGCTCGGGTCGAGAGCTGATGCATGAATGACAGATATATCACACAAAATGAAAATACTATCCTTATCCGAACGATATTCATTTGACAATAATGAATTAAATTAATATCTATATTCAAAATACTGAAATGTCACGTGTAAGTAATTACTAGGCCTGACTCTCAAAAAAATGTCCCCAGCGGAGTCGCCAAGCTGTCGCGACCATTTTTAAACCGAAACTGTGAAAAATAGCCTGGCGAGTTAAATTTTGGAAAATCGAGTTTTACCACTTTTAATTGTTATTTATGAAAAATTGGAGTCATGTTAAAACGTGTATTCTTTTAATTTTGAAAATGACTTGGAGTCGCCACCGGCCACTTTGGTAGGCCAGACACCATAAAACAGACCAGAGATTCTGTTTTTTAAAACATTTTGGGCTCGGGAGTCGGTTACGCGTAAGGACGACCCTTACGAGCGCCCGAAATCGGTACCTTATTAATTACACGTGGCATTTTGGTATTTCGAATAATAACATTAATTTAATCCGTCATTGTCAAATAAATATCGCTCGAATAAGAATATCCTTTTGGGTAAAAAGGTACATTTCTTTTAAATACGAGCTTTGTAAAAGACGTCCTAGAATAGAAAATTTTAACTCGTATTTAAAGAAATATAAATTCTGGCCCAAAAGGTTTTAAATGCATGATCGGTTTATTATCTGGTTCATTTTAAGTTCTAACCTAAAAAGGCTCCATTGATTAAATGTTTAAACCCTATTAAATTATTAATTTCACCGGGTGTATTATGATAACGTCCGAATGCACGGACACTACCATTTTGACACCAAACAAAATTAATAATACTATTAGTGTTTCTAGTTTTGCCTAATTGATTTTATTAAATTCTAACCCTAAATTATTTACCATTTTCTAAGTTTCGATGACGCGCCAAATACGATACCAAAGTACACTATTGGCCAACATAATGTTATTTCAAAACACTGACCACTTAGTGTATCCGAGATATATGATTAGAACGTCATCGTTACTAAATTATCTCCCTATTTAATTTAGTTATGTAATTAAAGTGACTAATCCTAAAAAGGCTCTAATTTAATTATCTAGGTGTGAATTAAGTGACATCCTAAACAAATATACTATATGCTTTTAAAAGTATACAAACATATTAAATAAAACAATTAAATAAAGCAATTAAAAAAACAATAAAGATGACAAAGGAACTAAATTACATTTATTAAAGAAATAAGGGAGCTAAACATAAACATCGGGAAATTAACATAAAAGGAATTACATGGCATAGAACGGGAATTGACAAACATTCAAATTTAGGGGTTGATTTAGACTTAATTTTGATCAATTTAAATTAATCCTAAGCTTAGAAAATCTAATTAAATCAAATTAAGTATCTAATTAAATTAGATCTAAGTTTAAAATTAAATTTAATCCTAATTAACGTCTAAATTGATGGAATTTTGGATTAACGGTTCGAATTGGGTCCAATTAGGGGTTAAATTGAGTGTAAATTAAAGTTTTAGGCCTTAATTAAGGGAAATAGTGACTAAAGTGAATTACGCCTCAAAACTCGAGGGGTTGCGGGAGTAATTTTCCACTTTTCTTAGAACCACGCGGATCCGGGTTGACCCGGATCAAAACACGCGGGTCTCCTTGTGTCAAAACGCGATCGTTTTGCACATGGATGACCTCCCTTCCCACCGAGTTGACTCGACCATAATTTCCCTCCCATGACTCGGTCCAACTCAGAATTCTCTCAACCTAAACACATCTAAGCCCAGAAACCCTCACTCAAATGGATCAAACACCTTAGTTTTGCTTGGTGTTCATCCATGTTCTTCATGAAAATGAAGAACACGATGAACACGGCCATTGAACCACCATACGCTCCGCGCCGAATCCACATCGCCGCCGGTAACCACCACTCCGGCGAGTTTTCCGGCCACCGTCCGGGACCGATTTTGCTCCGGCGACGGTTTTCGGCACCGGTGAACTCGCCGGAACCCTTAAAAATCCCTAAAACACGCCGGAAACTTGGATTTTTCTAGACCTAAGCAACAAAACACACTAAAGATCCTCCCCAAAACACTCGGTTGCATTTAAACAACACCTTAAACTATCCGAATACTTGAAAAACACTTCCCCTTCACCGGAAACTCCTCTAAACTCATTCTTAAACTCGGATTCAAATTAATTTCTCCATGATTTAAACTTACCGAATCCTCCTTCCATTTTTGAATTCATTGGTTCGATGAAATTATCCAAAACAGGGAGGTAATGTTTGATCTAAAATTTGTTCTTCATACATGACAACTTAAGCGAGTAATTAACGGTAAAAATAAATCGAGGAAAGTACAAGGCTTACCTTCAACGTGTTTCTCCAATGGTGTTCTCTAAACTCCAATCCAATTATGGAAATGCTTTGTTCTTTCCCCCTTGCCAATTGCTCCTTTGCCTCTGTTTTCTTTTTTTTCAATCCCCCCCCCGTCCACTCTCTGCTTTCTTTTTTCCTTTTAATTTACCCCTCTTTCCCATGATTTCAACTGTCTATAACTCCCCCCAGTAACCGAGTAAAACCAAACTCCCTTATCTCTTTTTTTTATTTTTTATTATTTATTATTTACTTATTTTTATTATTATTATTTGTATTTACTTAGGTCCAAGCTTGGACAAAATTCATGTTCTACATAGACCCGCACTCGACCCGAATCGAGTAAAAACATCAAATCAACCTGAAATGACTTGTATCCGATTTTACCCGACCTGACAGTACCCGATATGAAACCCATCTGAATAATCTGAATAATTGTTTTTACATCCTATGTATTAAAGTATATTATACATACATACTAAAATTTAACTATATTTTTATTTATATTAATCCTTAAAATTTTAGATTATCACCGAATTTTAATATTATTAATTTAAAATTTTTACAATTTAGCTAAATATTTTAGATATGACACATTGAATGATTTTTTATTAATTCTAGTCCTTACAACTTTATTTTAATTCTAAATTGACTATTATTTATTTTTGCAATCTAGTCCAGTATTTTTAATAAGATGATATTTTATTTTATTCTTGTTTTTTTTTTAATTTTAAACTTAAATTTATTCTTTTCTAAATTCTATTTTTTTGAAATTTAGTACAATATTTATTCTTTCTAGTCCCTAAAACTTTATTTTTAGTTAAAGCTGAACTCATTCTTTTTTGGGTAATTTAGTCCAATATTTATTATTTTAATTCTATATTTTGTTAATTATAGTCTCTAAAACTCTATTCTTATTTCAAATTGACCTCTATTCATTTTTTGTAATTTAGTCTAGTGTTTTTAATGTCATGATATTTTTATTTATCTCTAAATTTGAATTTATTAATTTCTGTTTTTTTTTTAATTTAGTCTAATTTTTAAGATATAAATTATTTGATGATATTTTTGTTTAGTCTAATGCATAATATTTATTTTTAATGTGATTCATGCTAGTGAAAGATGTTATATGTTAAATAATTAATTCAAAATAAATGATCAACCCAAAGTCTATCGACTATTTGTACCAAACTCAAACTTAATATAAATTTAAAACCCGAATTAACCCGACCTGAAATAAATCCGACTTAAAATGAACCCGACCTGAAATGAAACCGACCTGAAATTAAAATATTAATACGATTTTAAAAGACTGAAATTGATTAAAAAGGCATACAAAGAGGAACTAAAATAGGGATTAAACCACAATAAAAACAAAAGGATAAAAAACATGAAGGACCAAAACTGTAATTAATTCACTGACCAAAATGCGCATTTTCTAGACAGAATAGATAGCAGATGTTTTAGATTTTCAAATAAAAAAATATAAAATCTATTGCGGAATTAAAATATTAAGACAAAATTATAATATGCAAAATAGCACAAGGACTATTAACAGATTTAAACCTAAAATAAACAAATTAATTAAAGAAGTATTATTTGTTTTCTTTTATTCTCCTCTAGGATATTCATTATCGGGCACTTGATTTTTTGATAACCAAAAAAATCAAATATTCGATTCTTTTAGGTACTATATATGGGTAAACTATATAAATGGTCCTTTGATTATATTTCGATTATCTTTTACATTCTCTAACTATCAAATGTTACAAATTGGTCCATTGACTAACTTTTTTGATACAAAGTGGTCATGTGCCGTTAGACATTTGACGGGAAACTGATGTGGATGTTAACATGCGGACTTGGATTATAGAGATCGGGGATGCCACATAGTTATCCAAGTCAACATGTTAACGTTTACATCAGTTTCCCGTCAAATTTTTAACGGCACAAAACCACTTTGTATCAAAAAAAGTTAGTCAATAGACTAATCTGTAACATTTGATATTCAGGAGATGTAAAAGATAATTAAAATATAGTTAAGGAACCATTTATATAGTTTACCCTATATATATCAACTCTTATTCTAACCTATATATAACAGTGTTGTTGTTGTTGTTTTTAATTTAAAAATTCCTTCTCTAAGAATTCTATTAAAATAGGTAATGGATCTTTCTCATCAATTCAAGGCAGTGATTCTGTATTTCTTACTGATGAATTAATCCTTCAAGAAGTGCTTTTTTGTGTCTGGTCTAGACAATAATATGTCCTTCACACTACATGAATTTCTATAGTTTCACCTTTCATATTTTGTTTTACTTTCTTGAGACAGTTTGATGTTATGCGATAGCATTTTAAGTTAGACCACCCTATTTTTTTATTATCTTGTAAAATTATTTCCTCAATTATTTATTATTAAAAAACCTTATTCTTTTAAATGTTATATTTGTCTACTTGCAAAAAAAAAAAACATCCTAATTACCATCTTTTTATAAATGTTTACATCCTTTTCCCCTTATACATAGTGATGATTATTGATGATAGAGGTTTTATAGAATGGTTGATACTCAATTTCATAGTAAAATTCAGATCTTTACATCTTATAAAGAAGTAAATTTTTTATTAAATCCTTAGGATATCTTTTTCTAGGAGAAAGGGATAAAATAAATTAATTCTTTTGTTGATACTCTTCAATAAAATAGAGTGGTGGAGAGAGAAAAATAGGTACAAGGTGAAAGTAATCCGAGCTTTAATTTTTAACTATCAACCTATATTTTAAATCTTACAATCTACACCCTAAAAAATACAACCTACTTTTAAACTCTAAACATATTTTTTAGTGTGAGGCATAAATAAGGACACCAAAAAGAGGTAATGTCACGACCCGGGTTTCAAGACTCAGTGTCAGTGTCAGGTTTGGGCAGCCTTGAGGGTCTTGTTGGGCTTAAGGGGTTGTAATTGGGCTTGGATGATGGCTTGGGGGTAGGATGGTAATTGGCTAAATGGTATGTTTGGGAATGGAAAAAGGGGTTCATTTTCTGCATTGTGCAGAGAATGAGATCACCCATCTTTATTGTCTTTTTTTTTCCTCCCCATAGTCATTCTTTTCTCTAAATCCATCATCAAAGGTAAAGTTTTTTAGGGTTAGCTATTGGAATTTCGTTTGGCTTGTTGAGGGAAGGTTTTTCAGTTCCAGAAGATCTATCTTGCAAGGTAAGTTTGGTAAGAAATGGTGAAGGTTGAGGGGTTTTTTTTTTTTTTGTAAGAGCATGTTTAAGGTTTGAAGAAGTTTTGAGTTGTAAAAGGGTTTGTTTTAGCTTCCTTGAATCATCTAATTAGAGCAGTAACTTGTGGTGATCTTTTTTGTAGTTGGAGAGCAAGGAGAACCATCAAAAAGCTTGGGTAAGGAGAAGGTTTAGGAAGTTGATGTCGAGTTTTTTCATTTTGTTTTGGAGGTTAGTACACTTCCAAATCCTTTGCATTTCATGTGTATCATCTCTAATGGCACGTTGGTTATTGTATGATGATTTTGATAAGAAGTAGAGCTTATACATGCTTTAATGATGAATTATCATTTGGATGTTGGCATGAGTTAAAATTGGTTAGAAACTCACCTAAATTACTCCAATAATGTGTAGGAACGTTTTGAGATCGAATGATTAGGTTTAAGCTGAAGTTCTTACGGTCTAGACCTGCACTTTCGTGCAGACATATCGATACTCGTTGGTCAGCGTATCGATACCACAGAGATAAAACAAGAGCTAGAATGGCAGGCGTTTTGGAACGCCTTACTCGTGTTTCGAAACCAAAAACTCCAGTAACGAATCGTTTTGATATCCCCTTAGGGGAGTATCAAAACTATAGGATGTATCGATGCACCACGTAGGTGTATCGATACAAGTAAGTTTCTCTTGGTCTTTGGGAAACCATTGTCTTAGGTATCGAAACGCAAGAGGGAAGCGTTTTGATACTGGGGCGTTTCGATACCCCATAATAGGCGTATCGATACCCTAAGCAATCTTCCCAAGTTTTTAAGAGTTGAGTTTGGGGTTTTATAATTTATGTTATGAGTTCCTATGGGTTAATTAAGCTATAAAATGATTATTAAAACTTAGAATTTATAAATGATTAAAAGAGAGACAAATTTATAAACAAACCAAATTTTTAAAAATTTTAAATAAGAGAATAAAGGTAAAAAATCTTCAGAAATGGAGATCCCTGATTTTGTACCACTGGATCACATCCATGTATAAATGTTTATTCTATTCTAATATTTGGATTTAAATACTAAATTTTGTTTAAAAAAACTTCGGAAATAGAGATTCCTGTTTTACTTGTTAAATTAGCTGATAGTTAGTATTTACGGTTAATTATTAAATTAGGTTAATTGTGTTATATGTTTCTAAATTATGACTCTCGTTATAGATTAGTCTCTAAAATTTTAAATGCTCTAATTTTACTTTTAAACTATGTCACTCATTTTAAATTCGTTCTTAAACTTTTTAGCATTTCAAATTTATTCTAATTTATAACCTATTCTAAATTGATCCTTAAATTTTTAGATGTTACAATTCTATCATTATACTATCGTTTATATCACACCATATTATTACATAATTTATTTCATTATTTATATGGTAACTAATTATTTTACTTATGTAAGATATAATTAGCATTGATAATTTAAATAAATAAAAATGGTCAGGTTTTTTATATGATTATGAAAATATATGACTCATTTTATGATTTATTTTGTAAAGATTTTGATGATATTTTAAAATTATTACTAATTTTTTTTAAATATACTGTCAAGACTTTTTATTTATTTACTAGTTGTATTAGATGTGGATCTATCATTTAGAGAGGCTTTCATCTTCGTCCCGTAAGTGAGTTTTTCGATTTTATATACTAATATATCGTCTTCGGTCATATCGTAATCGTATACAAAAATATTTTAACTTTATGTTTCAGGTATTTGAAGTTTTCATAAGTCTAAATTTAAAAAAAATATAAATATTTTTATAATATTTATTTTTTAAAATATTTTTATATAAAATTTTATAAATATGTTTAAAAAAAATGTCAACTGACCCCAATGATATAATAGCTCCTTCGGCTCTAGACTATTTGGAAATGTCAAACAATGGTATATTGGTTAGAAGAATTTCAAATTAATAAGAAATAATGCAGGCAATAAAAGTAATTAATATTATAATTTAATAAAAATAATTACTGAGTAATTAATATTATAATTTTTATAATTTAATAAAAATGTCGTAAAAAGCATGTTATGACCCTCATTCGAATTTGGTCTTCAAACTTTTAAACTTTCTAATTTTATCTCTAAATTATCAGTATATGTGTTATAGTATTCAGGTAAAGAAAGTCTTAATGTATTTTGTTTCGTGTATTTTGGTTATAGAATAGAATGAATGCAGGTTTAATCTTATGTGCTGCATCGTTCTTTAAGGGCTGAAAGAGTTGGTTAAAGAGTAAACAGTTAGGAGATTGTTAGTTATGTTAATCAACCTCTCTTCACAACATTTTTTGTATAAATTACCGATTCTCATTCTGAGAATATTACGGTGTTCATTCAATAAAATAACATGAGAGTGTTGTCTCTCTTTCACTGTCTCTTCTTCCTAATTACTGAGTTTTATCTTAGATTCTAACATAGTATCAGTCGCTCGGAATCTTGGAGATTTGTTGTTTTGCTTCCATTGTGATTCGGGTGATATTGAATGATTTTTAGAGTTTCTGAGACTGAGATCAAATAGATAAAAAACTATAAATTCAAAATGTTATATTTATTAAATTATTTAAAATTAAAGACAAATAGATAAATTATTTAAATATTAAAATACAAATATGTTATTATAATTTATTCTTTTTATTTTCATTTGTGATATATATTTATATAAAAAATATCCGATATATAAGTTTTTTTTTTGGTTTAGAGGTTAAAGATTTAATTCATCGTCTAAAATTTAAGAATTTAACTGATAAGGTTTATTTTGTCGAGTTAAAAAAATTATGATTATACTTTTTTATTCATATTTTAAGATTAGAGATTTAGTTATTATTTTTTGAAAAGTATAATATTTTAACACATCATGTGTATTAAAAATATCTTATTTAATCAGTGATCGATGATTCGAATTTTAGTTTAAACATGAAATAATATTAAAACTTGACATCTACGTTTACTCTAATATAAATCAACGAAATATATATTATTCGGCCTTCATCTACGAATTGAAATTTCGTAAGCAATTTTTCATTAATAAATAAATAAATAACAATCAAATCAAAAATGTAAACAACGGGGAATCTTTGTGCAACATTTAAACTTCTAAAGTTGGCCATTAGATTCAACATGATACAAAACAATAAAAAAAATTGTCAGTAGGGGTGTGCCTTGTCGGAATCGGATCGGATCTGATTTTTTTGGATATTTGAATTTTCGAATCAATGATATAGTGATCCGTATCCGATTCGAAAAAAATCGGATATTCGGATATCGGATAATCGAATATCCGATTATTCGAAAATATAATTTGATTAAACTAATTTTTCGAATTTAAAGGTTGTATTTATGAAAATTTTGAAATTTCGAATATAATAAACAACAAATTATTAAATACAACAAGATTCACATTTATAAAAGTTTCAATTTTTTAAACTTTTGAATATAAGAAGCACTAAATTATTGAATATAACAAGATTAATATTAATAAAAATTTAAATATTTAGATTGTCGGATTTTTGGATAATCCGAAACTTAAGATATTGTGATCCGTATCCAATCAAGAAACTCAAAATCAGATTGGATATTCAGTCCGAAAATAAAAACCGGATCAGACCAATGGTTAATCAGACCGGATCAGTTATTTTTGAACACCCCTATTGAATATCATGAATTTGAATCTATAAATACCAATATCTCAGTTTCATTCCACATCTCCAACACCATCACTTTATTAAATTCTCAGTTTCTCAGTTTAATTTTGGTGTTTGAATTAAAAATGGTAGTTTTCACACATGAAATGTAGGTCACTTCTCCCGTCCCACCGGAAAAGGCATTTAAGGTCTTTGTCTTAGATTATGACACCCTTTTCCCCAAGGTTGTCCCTCATGCAATCGAGAGTGTTGAGGTTCTTGAAGGAGATGGCGGCGCTGGTACGATTAACAAGATCAACTTTGCTGAAGGTAATTAATTTTATCGAATATAAATATGTCGACGACGAATATATATGCATACTCATGTCTGAATCAATGACTTGCTTGGTTGATAACAAATGCAGGCATGGGGATAAAGTATGTGAAACAACATGTTCATGCACTGGACAAGGAAAATAGGTATTACAATTTCAGTGTGATTGAAGGTGACGTTTTGAGTGACGAGCTTGAGAAAATCATCGACGAGAACAAGTTCGAGTACCAATGGAGGAACGATTGTTAAGATCACGACCAAGATCCACACCGTGGGGGACGCAGAGGTTAAGGAAGAGGAGATCAAGCAAGTGATCCACCGAGTTTTCAAGGCTGTCGAAGACTATGTCATGGCAAATCCCAATGCCTAAATACACATATAGCTTCAGTGGTGTGGTTTTATGGTGTGATTTCAATGTTTTCGTGTGTTGTTTTGGTAGCCGAGAAACCCTATTTGGTCGGGTACTAATTTTGATGGTCCCTAAAGAATTGTATCAACTTTGATGTGTGAAATGAAAAAAAACATATACTTAAAAGTAGTAATGTTAGTAGAATGAGGGCTATAGTTGAGATAAAATTAGACTGCAAAGGTTTGGGAGTATTAGATATGAAATTAGTTGTATTTTAAAGTGATGATCAGATAAAGTGTAACAGAAGATCTGTTTGGTGTCACGACCACCCATCTTCGGAGAAGGCACCGGACATGATGGTTAAGCGGCCCCAAGAGGCTATGGACTATGGAGAAGGTGAAGAGCAAGGAATAAAGCTTTTATATAAAGAGAAGCCTCCAAACCTATTCATGGGAGTATGCACAACTTTACAATATAGCATATCAACATCATACAACAAATCAAAGATATATTGATACCAAGAAACAACCTACAATATATCAGACTCATGACCAGAAACAACATCCAAACAGAGAAAGTGTGTTGAGGGAAAAGATCCGTAGGGAAGAATCGACAAGAGTACACAATAATGATAGAGCAAAACCAGGAACTATAGATCATACACATAAACAAGAGCAGAGGCAGTGAATCCAGATTTAATATAGCATAATCAAGGCAAGTAGAGAAAAACAAGAACCATCTATTTCTAGTTTAACCAATTCCATTCATAGACATGTAAATGACATATCTTACTCGGCACTCACGACAAAAGAAATATAGCAGTTGGAAACAGATCTAAAAGAAATTCATGTTTTGGAACAAAAAAGAATTTTGGTGTGTGTCGAGTAGCTTATTTCTTCTCTACCCGAAAATAACAAGACTCACTAGGCTAGTCCATCATTACCACCAATCGGTCATGGCAGAACCTAGAACGTCTTTATAAGCAATTATTGCCGAATCAAATCCAAAGAAAAAAGCACAGAACAGTTCAACATGAGAGGAACTGAGAAGAAGGCTAGTTGACGACATCAACGACCAGCTTGCGAGATTTGAGAACAGACCACCTCAAGCGGCGGTAGTAACCAGCTTGGAGCAATGCAAGTGACAGTACAAATATCCATTTAAAACCCATCTGCATTAGAAGACAGAATAATCAGAAATTAATATGTTAAAACAAGGTGTCTTTATTAGAAATATTCTTTTATGATTTTATACGCACCAGCTTCCTTTCTTCCATTTCAGGTTCGGCTGCCCATGACAAAAATGACACTACATCTTTCCCCATCTACACCATATGACAATAATATGGAAGTGTGAACAATGGTCCATTATGATATGCAACTAATTAGGAAGGTTCTTGAACCCATAGGAAAATGGAAGAAAAAGAGAGTAGAGACTAGAGACCAACCTGAGCTTCAGTTGCAGGGGTGCCGTCTTCATACTCTACAGCACCATCAATAAGCATTTTAGGCATGGCAATTGCTCCCCCAGGAAAGTATGGGTTATAGTGTAACCCCTCACGAATCTACAAAATAGAGAAATGAGGAGTTTAGCCATTAATCTCGACAGTGAATATTCAATTGTGGCCAACTATTTGCAGCCTGATATTAACATCAAAGCATACATGCATGTGCCACACACATTCATACAAAAGCAACTCGAAAAAAAGAACTACGATTCCGGGTAAACCAATGCTAAATTCTGAACTACACTGCGACAGAAAGAAATTGGCCTTGCAATAAAAATGTTCCTTTTCACAAGACAAACTCATTGAAAACGACAGTTAAAATAACCAAATTCGAAGAGCTATAAAACTTCATCCTAACTTCAGACCCGCATTTTATCTTTTGTTGTATACTCCCAATTGCCAAATATAAATATGTAGTATATTTGTACAAAGCTATATATAGTTCCAACCTTAGATGTTTGAACAGTGAAAAGCAGGATTTACCGTAACACCAGCAGGAGGATCACGGTAACCAGTTAGAAGCGCAAACACATAATTCTGTCCATTATGACGAGCCTGAAAAAAATAAAAATAGTATGATATCTCATGGATATATAAACAATTTCCGTAGTAACAAAAAATAAAATGAAAGGCAGGAATTACTTTGGTAATGAGACTTAGATCTGGAGGATAAGCTCCTCCATTTGCAAACCTAGCTGCTTGTTCATTTGCGTAGGGCTGAGGAAAGCGGTCACTGAGTTTACCCGGACGAGTAAACATCTCGCCCTCATCATTAGGACCATCAACCACCTCGATCTCAGCTGCCATAGCCTTTGTCTCATCTTCTGTATATGCAACACCCACCAAATCACGGTATGATATTAGAGACATAGAGTGGCAGGACGCACATACTTGCTGGTAAACCTGGTGGCCACGGCGAACCCTGATCATGTAAAATTATTCTCTCATTATGAGTACTACATTACAGTAGTAAAATATTAAAATATTGGCAACGGTTAACCTAAAATAACAACTAAAGCACAAGATTCTAAACAGATTCCCCCTTTCAACGAATGGAACATAAGAGTTTAGACTGATGACAAGGTTTTTCCTTGTCTAGAGAGTAGAAAACAATAGGTGCTAAAATGAAAGAGACTGTTCCTCAGATCACAATGTCCCCCAGTTATATATACCAGAATCATCAATGTTCGTAATTGGATCATGTTTTTAAGTAAAGCTTATTCACTTTTGTGCAACAAGTAACCGAAAAATAAGGGCAACCATATAACTCACGAAGCATGGTCATATGAACTGAGGATGCCTTGGTGAGGCCAAGGATAATTTGGAACTGCTAACCCATGTTCTGCCTCATCAGCAGATGCTACTGTTGCAAAACCTAGTAAACCGGTAACACCAGCTCCAAGGAGTGCAACTGTCTTCATACCAGCAGAACCAGCATCATCATTAGCTTTCCTCGAAGTAAACCATGATAAAGCTTGAACCTGAACAATAATACATGACAAATATTGATAACAGGTACAAAATTAAATACCAAAGAAAGTAAAATTTCCATCATTATTCAAAGATGAAAATTCATCTTCAGGAAAATTAAGAATCCAAGTAAGATTACCTAAGAAAATCCAGTAAGAACTATATAGGTTACAGTCTTCACAAGCTCATTCTATACTCTATAGTAGATAAGCATAATAAGTTAATAACAATAAAGGAAACCTAGGAAAGAATCTTACAGCAGATTGAGATTGAAGTTTCCTCCTTAAAACCTGGTGGATTAACCCTCCAGCCATTTCAGTTAATATCCCTGAAAATATCAGCAGAACCTTAACGAGAAAATAACATATTTACAAATAAAATTCCAAAAAATAAGACCAAGGACCAAATGAAATTAAACAGAGGAATCGTATTATACATATTCAAACTACTCCAAAAAGGCTATCTTTTTAGTCAAAAAACCATTAATTCTCGAAAAGGGGAAAGGGGAAACCTTTAGGGAGTTGAAACAACTGGGTACTCATAAAATCGAAGAACAAAAATAAAAACACAAATACCAGTAAGATTTTTCGCATAAACCCAATCTAAAAAACAGCACAAAAGCCAGAAAAGATGGAGTTTAAGATGAAAAGGCAGGAACGAGAAAACCCTAAAATAAGTGATCTTGGGTGGCAGATCCAGCAACTATGGAGGAGAAATACATGAATACATAAACAAACCCAGAGATCAAAATGATGTAAGAGAGGCGAGAGAGACGAAGAACTAACTTGGGATTCAGATTGAAGGATGATCTGAAAGAAGGTGAGGTCAAAGGAACCAGCGGCTGCTTCAGAGATCCGAAGGAGAAATAGAGAAAGCAGCTGAAAAAAGGGAGCAAAAATGGTAAAAGGATTGAAGATTGATTTTGGGCTTTGAATGCCCATGAAAATCGCCATTTCAGAGTGACAAAAAAAAACAGCCCGTTGAGGAAATGACAGTAAGTTTTGGGCTTTTGAATGTCCATGAAAATCGCCATTAGAAAGGCGTTTAGGGTGGCGGTGAATAAATCGAGTTTGAACGAATAATGTTTTATTCGTCTTTATTTATTCAATTAGAAGGTGTTTATATTCAAATCGGGTTCATTTATTTAATTTTAAAGGAGTTTATATTTGGTTCATGTTTGTTTAAATTTTTATTATCATATTTGTTTATTTATTTTTGATGTGTTCACGTTTATTTGTTTAGTGTCCGCGAAAATATTCATTTAATGTTCGCAAACATGTTGGATTATATATTTACTAACATGTTTGTAATGTTTACCAAAATGGTAAAATCATACCATTAGTCATTAATCTCTTTAGACTTTATAATTTGAACCCCATAGTTCATCTTTTATTCAATTCAGTCTCCATCTTCATTGACATTTAAAACATTAAAGGGAAATCAGGTAAACGAGCTTATAAACGAGTTGATGAGCAATCTTATAAACAAATTGATGAGTGATCTTATAAATAAGTTGGTAAACAAGCTCGTATGAGTTGATAGTACTAGGGATGGCAATGGATCTTGGACCCGATTCGATTCCGTAGATCTAGATCCGTTTTATAGGGTCTGGATCCTAAAATTTTAGATCCGATGGATCTGGGTCGGATCTAGATCTTTGATTAAAATACGAATCTGAATCTGGATCTGACATTTAAGACCCAAACCTAGACTCGAACTTGTTTACCTATTTATTAAAAAACCCATTTTTAATTTTAAAAAATATATAAATATATAATAATAGGTTTTATATTTCACATTATTCTCTAATATAATTTTTATTTATTTATGACAAAGAGACTTTTTGAAGAAATACATACATGTTTTACTATTAATGAAGATTGTGATGATGATGCAAAAACGGTGAATATCATTGACAAATTCTATAAGAAAGTTATTATATTACATAACCTTAATATTAATATTTAAATTTCATAAATATTATTTTCATAAAACAAAATTTTCTCTTTAGTTAGTTTCTTATTTGTTTTAGGATGTTTATGATTCAAAAAGTGATAAAGACCAACACTCTAAAAAAGTAAAAGTATTATACTAGGTTTGCGACAATAAAATATTTTATGATCTACATTTTTTAATATTTGTGTTATTCAAAAGATATTTGTGTAATTGTTGAGTTTTTTTTTAAGATTTTAATTTATCGTTTTTTTTTAATTTTGATACTAGTTAATCGAAATTAATCTTTTCTTCATCGAAGTTGTGATATGAAATTAATTAATGACAATTTTATTACGTTAAAAAAATAGGTTGAATAGTCGTTTTTTAATAAATTTGTTTTGGACTCGTTTTAGACCCGGATTCGTAAGATCCATTGGATTTAGATCTGGGTCTCACTTTTTTAGACTCACGGATCTGGGGCGGATCTGGATCCATGATATAAAAATGGATCTGGATCCAACTGGATCCGGTCCAGATCTGACTCGTTGTCACCCCTAGTTGATACACAAAAACTTAAAAACGAACTTTTTAATGAACATAAGTGAATCGAACACCCTTCTTTTTGTGTTCGTCCATTTATTAATCATACATAAAAATTTTGTTTATACCATTTATTTTATTTAATAAAAAAATATAAATAAATATTATACAAATATTTTTTCGAACATTTTATTCATTTACATGTACGTAATTATATTTTTCAATTTTTCATACTTTCTTAATAATTTAAGCAATCCAGCCATTTGGCTCAAACCCGACCCAAGCTCATAGACAGACCCAGTCATCCAGCTAAACCCGAACCAACGGTTCCACTTCAACGACTTTCTTCCATCAGATCGGATCTTCAAAGCAAAGCCAAAGCTTACAATCTTCGATCGAAAATTTTGAACTTCATCTCAATGTTACACTGAAAAGACCTAACAAAATTGTTAGAAATGGATATTCTTTTTGCTCAGATCCAAGCGGATCTACGCTCAAATGACGCTCTCCGACAATCCGGTGCTCTCCTCTCTGCCCTACAACAGTCTGCTGCCGGTCGCGATATTTCCATTATAGCTAAATCAGCCGTAGAAGAAATCGTCGCCGCCCCAGCCTCCGCCGTCTGTAAAAAGCTTGCCTTCGACCTTATACGATCCACTCGTTTAACCGCCGACCTTTGGGATTCCGTGTCTACTGGAATCCGTAACGATTTCCACTTCCCTGATCCCGATGTCGTTGCTGCTGCAGTCTCCATCCTCGCTGCCATCCCTTCTTATTCCCTCGCAAAACTCATCACCGATTCCAACGTTGAGATCTCTGCTTGTTTCGATTCCCCTTCTGATAATCTCCGGTTCTCCATTACTGAGACTCTAGGATGTGTCCTCGCTAGAGATGACCTCGTAACGCTGTGTGAAAACAATGTTAATCTTCTCGACAAAGTTTCAGCTTGGTGGGCTCGGATTGGGCAAAACATGTTGGACAAATCCGACACGGTTTCGAGGGTAGCATTTGAATCCGTTGGAAGATTGTTTCAGGAATTGGATTCAAAAAGGATGAGCAGATTAGCAGGTGATAAGCTTGTAGATAGTGAAAATTCTTTGGCTATAAGGTCAAATTGGGTTTCTTTAATGGTCGACTTTGTTTGGAAAAAACGCAGCACCTTAATGGCAAGGTCGTTGATCCTGCCGGTTGAGAGCTTTCGAGCAACTGTTTTCCCGTTAGTTTATGCTGTTAAGGCAGTGGCTTCGGGTGGATTGGAAGTTATAAGGAAGATTTCAAAGGGTTCAAAAGTGAATGGAACTGTGGTGGATTGTAATGCGGAGAAATTAGTTGGGGTTTCGGATTTGTGGGGTTTCGGATTTGGTCACTCATTTGGCTCCATTTTTGGCATCTTCGCTGGAACCTGCATTGATCTTTGATGTTGGGATTAATATGTTGTATTTGGCAGATGTTCCTGGTGGGAAGCCGGAGTGGGCTTCCCAGTCAATAATTGCGATTTTGACACTTTGGGATAGACAGGAGTTTGCTTCTGCTAGAGAAAGTGTTGTTCGAGCTGTTGTTACTAATCTTCATTTGCTTGATCTTCATATGCAGGTACCTATTTTTTCTCTCTTTTTTCGACGTGTATGAGATAGATTTGAATCAATGATGCAGCTACTAGCTAGTTTAGGGAATTTTACTGGTGAGAGGGCTTCAAGGTTTGGTATTACATTGGGATATAAATCATAGAATGGTAAAATATTTCTGTTAGATTCCATCCTTAAAAGATTCTTTATTGGCTTTGTGTTGGAAGTCAGTCCTGATATTTTGTCTTTCCAGAAGTGACTTGCGGTTTTTGAAGTGAGTCTTTGCTGTGTTTGTGGTTTTCTGCTTTCAGTTGCATAAAAATATGTGTAAAACCTTCAATTGCTTAGAGACCTAGGCTTGTATTGTTAGAATTTGAAGTAGAAAATGACCTAATATGCTAATTTTCCACATGAAGGTATCATTGTTCAAGAGGCTGCTTCTCATGGTAAGAAACCTGCGAGCAGAATCAGAGGTAAGAAACCTGCGAGCAGAATCAGACCGTATGCATGCTTTAGCATGTATTTGTCGGACAGCTTTATGTGTTGATCTATTTGCTAAGGAAAGTGTCCGAAGAGGTCAGAAACCTCTTGCCGGAACTGATATAGCTTCCCTTTTCGAGGATCCTAGTGTAAAAGATGATCTTCATATTGTTACCAGTAAAAGCTTGTTCAGAGAAGAGTTGGTAGCAACTCTTGTTGAAAGTTGCTTCCAGTTGTCATTACCTTTGCCTGAACAAAAGAACTCAGGTATGGAGAGTAGAGTGATCGGTGCCTTGGCATATGGAACGGGTTATGGTGCATTAAACTGGACAGAGACAGCTCTTGAAGTGGTGGAAGTTTGCAGGCCGTGTGTCAAATGGGATTGTAGTGGAAGGACTTATGCAGTTGATTGCTACTTGAAGCTGCTTGTTCGGCTCTGCCACATTTATGATACTCGGGGAGGTGTGAAAAGAGTCAAAGATGGGGCTTCTCAGGATCAGATCTTAAATGAGACAAGATTGCAGAACTTGCAGCGTGATCTTGTAAAAGATCTACGGGAGGTATGTGAGATCTTATAGAGAACTTAAATGCTTCACTCTGTATCTTAGAAGATTTGATGTGTTATGCAAATAGCTTTTGTTTTGGGACATGATGCTACTATTTTGACGGTGAACTAATAAAAGTAAAGAATTATTTTAATTACTAAGGTTATTTAGGCTTGACTTTGGCCTGATTGTTACTAGGGGTGAGCAAAGAAACCGGATTAACTGTAGTATTTGTACAGTTAATGATTCACAAGTTTATAAATAAGTATTTTATATCTCAAATAGCGAGAGCAACTTAAAAATATCATATAAGAACTATTAATTGTTTTTATACTTGAAAATATAATTCTTTAGAATTATTTATGAAGAAAGATTCTAAAACTTCATCAAAAGCCATAAAAAAGTCATTTTATCTAAATAAAGTAAAAAAAGAAAGAAAGTAATATGAAAAAAACGAGAACTGAACCTAGCCAAACCAAACTGATCTCACACCTAATTGTTTTTTGTGTTGTTAAGTTATGTTGACCTCTGGTTTCTTGCTATTCATTTGCTAGGTAAGTACCCTGAGAATATGTGCACGCCTTCTTTGGGCCATTTCAGAACACATAAACCTGGAAGGTCTGGATCCCCTTCTTGCTGATGATCCTGAGGATCCATTGAACATAATCGTGTCAAATATTCGCAAGGTCCTCTTCAACGTAGATCCATCTACCGATTCAACAAATAGGCCTCAAGATGTCCAGGCTGCTCTTCTATGTGCTCAGCGGCTGGGATCTCGTCATCTTAGGGCTGGGCAGTTACTAACAAAGGAGCTTGAAGAGTTCAGAACCAATTCTCTGGCTGATTCTGTCAACCGGCATCAGTGCCGTATGATTTTGCAGAGAATTAAACATATCTCTAACCACCCTGAAAGCAGGTCAGTTTTTTGTAAATAGTATATATTCTGAAGTTCTATATTTATACCATGATCAACCTATCTGATGTTTCATTAGTGTGCGCGCTTTAATGTTCTCTTCAACAGCATGCCTTTTAAATGTTTGGGATGGACTACATTTTTGGTGAAATGTTTTATTTGTTAATAACCGGAGTGGGCTATAGAAATCGTTTTCCCTTATTGGAAGTGATATTTCCATATTTTTTTGGCTGTAGGAGTCTTGTTAAACATAAGTTCAACTGGAGTAGCTTCTTTCTTATATGTTTCCCAGGTCGTAAAATGAAAAGGAAAAACATATCCATTTGTAGTTTTGGTACTCTTTTTAACCGATACGAGATATGGAATGCTTATTTTTCAGGTGGGTAGGGGCTAGTGAAGCCAGAGGAGATTACCCATTCAGCCACCATAAACTGACGGTTCAGTTTTATGATGCATCAGCTGCCCAAGATAGAAAACTTGAAGGGTTGGTTCATAAGGCTATTTTGGAGCTTTGGAGGCCACACCCCAGCGAACTAACACTTTTGCTAACAAAGGGAATTGACTCCACATCACTCAAGGTTCTTCCAACTGCTCACACTTTGACTGGTAGCAGTGATCCCTGCTACATCGAGGCCTATCATCTGGCAGATGCAGGAGATGGAAGGATCACTCTACATCTAAAGGTTAAAAACTCTTGACTTTTTTTTTTATCTTCTTTGCCTCTTAAACCTTTTTTTTTTCTGTTTGTTTCCTCATGATCTGAGGTAGCATGTCCGTTAGTCCTCTGTCTATGTACTAATGCTAGAGAGTCATTTGTTTATTGGTTGTTTAGTGTATCTCTGTGTATTTTCTGATTGCAGGCATTAAAGTATGTCATGCTTTTACACCACTCTATTAATCCAACCTTGTCATATTTGAGTTATGAATCAAATCTTTTTCTTGTTTCCATCTATATGGCAAAAAGTAGATCACGATAATCTGAAAGTGATATCCATAATAATTGTCAGCTCTTTTCTTGTGTTGCTATTCTACCTGCTAATACGAGTGATGCCGGTTAATGATATTCCCCTGTTTGATTGGTGAATTTTGCAGGTTCTAAATTTGACTGAATTGGAACTAAATCGCGTTGATGTTAGGGTTGGATTATCTGGCTCTTTGTATTTTATGGATGGGTCTCCTCTGGCAGTACGACAGTTGCGAAATCTTGTTTCACAGGTTTCTTCTTAACCTTGTAAATAGAAGAAAAAAGAACATTTTCCTTTCAGTTGTCTGATTCTATGGTTTCAAATGCACCATTCTAAATTTTTTTGTCTTGTCTTGCAGGATCCTGTGCTTTGCAGTGTAACGGTAGGTGTTTCTCAATTTGAAAGATGTAGCTTTTGGGTTCAAGTCTTATACTACCCATTCTTTGGAAGCGGGGCTGTAGGAGATTACGATGGTGATTATTCTGAAGAGGACCCGCAGATTATGAGGCTAAAGAGAAGCTTAAGGCCAGAACTCGGAGAACCTGTGATTTTGAGGTGTCAACCTTACAAAATTCCGTTGACCGAGCTTCTCTCGCCACATAAAATTTCACCTGTTGAGTTTTTCCGTCTATGGCCTAGTTTGCCAGCTATCGTGGAATACACTGGCACATATATATATGAAGGAAGTGGCTTCAAGGCTACTGCTGCACAACAGTATTGGTCTTCTCCTTTCTTGAGTGGACTGAAATCATTGTATTCCAAGCCTTTTCACAGAGTTTGTTCGCACATCATTCGCACTGTGGCTGGGTTTCAGGTAGGATTGGCTATCTTGATATCCTTTGAAATCACATGTTATATATATATATTGTTCTTGTTGTCGTCTGAATTTGCAGTTTTTTACCCTAAATTTGTCTAGTGGTACTGATTATTCTGTTGAAACAATTGATGTCTTTGGTTTCTTGACAGCTATGTTATGCTGCAAAAACTTGGCATGGAGGCTTCTTGGGTATGATGATTTTTGGAGCCAGTGAAGTGAGCAGAAATGTGGATTTGGGTGATGAAACAACCACCATGATGTGCAAATTTGTGGTCCGAGCTTCGGATGCATCGATTACTAAACAGATTGAATCGGATCCACAAGGTTGGTTTGATGATCTAACCGATGGGGGTGTTGAATACATGCCTGAAGATGAAGTGAAGGTGGCTGCCGCTGAGAGGCTTCGAATTTCAATGGAACGAATAGCCTTGTTAAAGGCTGCACAGCCCAAGAAAACTCCAAAAACGGATGATAAATCGGAGGACGAGAGTGATGAAGATGAAGATGAAGATAAAGAGAAGAAAGAAGGCGATGAAGATGGTAAACGTAAAGGACCTTCAACGCTGTCGAAGCTAACAGCAGAAGAAGCCGAGCACCGTGCTCTCCAAGCTGCTGTACTGCAGGAATGGCACATGTTGTGTAAAGATCGAAACATGAAGATCGGTTAGCTTCCGATCTATTCCGGCTTTTCGTTTCGATGAAACAAAGATC